>JAEUWY010000012.1:0-2554010 GCA_022059125.1 Corynespora cassiicola | reverse complement strand
CCGAGGTGTATGCGTCATGCGCATATATGTCGGCTGTGCCATTAATTTGTGCCTTTTGTTCATCCGTGAAGGGCTCAAGAAACGTCTCCACGTATTCTTTCAAGTACCGAGGGTAATCTCCAGAGAGGAAGACCGGGTCGGAGAACCATCCCTCTTGGAAGTCCCATGAGCGCTGAACTGCAATTGCATCCTCCTCACTATCAGTACGTGGGATCTTGTATCCACCATTGTGTTTGAGGGATATGGTGATACTATTGTTGAGCTCTTTCCCCAAATGGTAGGCTGCAGAATGGGCGAGGAGGACGTTGTGGCCGCAGTAGAACTTTTGACGAACAGGCGGAATGTCCGTCTTCTTGAAGTAGTTTTCAGGCAGTGGATAAAACCCACAGAAGACAATCGGCTCATTTACAGTAAACCAGTGGTTTACCTTTGAATGCCAGCGAGTAAATGCGATGCGAGCATATTCAGTAAAGTCTGGAATGATATCCGCTGATAGCCATCCACCGTATTTGTTCTGGAGGAACAAGGGCAAGTCCCAATGGTAAAGCGTCACCATCGGAGTGACTCCATATTCTAAGCACGTATCAATCAGATCATCATAATGAGCCAAGGCTTGCTCATTAACGGCGCCACTACCGAAAGGTAGAATTCGAGACCACGAAAGACTGAAGGAATATGTCTTGATGCCCA
This sequence comes from Corynespora cassiicola, assembly GCA_022059125.1. Lineage (NCBI taxonomy): Eukaryota > Fungi > Ascomycota > Dothideomycetes > Pleosporales > Corynesporascaceae > Corynespora > Corynespora cassiicola. The sequence continues at coordinate 2,553,320 of JAEUWY010000012.1, read as the reverse complement.
GAGCAGCTATCCGCGCGATATCTGAACGCTTCTGTCAGCCTGTCCAGCCCAGATATGTATGAAAACCACATTACCTTCTTTGTATTGGTAGTAGTTGTTATCGGCAATGTCTCCCGTTTCATTTGTAACGACGTAATCAGGCACGCGGTGTGTTAACACATCCCAGATACTTGGGGCACGTCCTTCCGCTTTGACGGCGCCCTCAATTTGGTATGCAGCGCCTGCCACGCCGTACCCTTGACATAGTCAGAATTCAAGAGGCGAGATAGAATAGAGACAAAGATCAAGACCCCGTCTGGGGCCCGACATAACTCTTTTCACTGCAAGTGCTGGAACGGTATCCGGGATCACCTACAAAAGTCCTTTGGGAAACTCCAGCTCTCGTTTTTCGGTTGTAGCGGAACTTGTTGCCCTCGTGGAAATGAAGGATAGTAGAGAGGTGGTGGAGGAACTAATGAACTAGTTGGAATTGGTGCTGGCTCTACGGTCGTGTTGATTGAGAAGGTATCCACCGGGCCGACATAGAAGTCCCAGAGGTCTAATTTGTCAGATTGTTCTATGAATCGAGAAAAACATTGAGTACGAAAGAAACCACACTGATATTGCAGTCTTGTCAATCGTTTTATTCTTAGTATCTTGCATCAGAAAGAGACCATCACTGTTGATGACATGACACAATCAAAGCCTGAGCAGCTTACCTTCAACGCTCAAGTCAAGACTGGTGATGAAAGAGGCCGAGGCTGAACTGGTCAGACTAGGACTGGCACCGGTACTGGACGGAAAAGAAGAATTCTGCGAGAGAACCGATCGACACACTAGAAGTAGCGAGAAGAAGATTGTGCGAGCCATGCTTTCCAACAGATCGAAAACGGCAGGGCCCAACTGTGTCAGCGGTGACAAGAAAACCAAGAAGACTTGTTCTCGAGAAGCATTTTATAGGCTCATGATTCCACAATTGCCGGCTCTAAGAGTATGGCGCTGCGGGGTACCTCGACCTGAGCAGGTGGACTGCGGTTTGCGGGGTAGATCCGTAATTGAACCTGGAAGCGGGCAAGAGCAGCATAACATCGGAGCAATGTATGGCGAGCATGGACGGGACCTGCATCGTGAGCCATACTGGCTCCTAAAATGGAGCTGCAACAGCTCACACCCGTGGTCACAGCGTTGAGCATCGATGCCAGTCATCGATCGCCTTGCTGCCATTGTGCCCGCAACACAAAAGAACCTGGCGGAATGGCGGCCGCGTGTCTGACTGAGTTTCGGCCAGCTTCCACCAAGAGTTTCTGGGCGGAACCAGAGTAGGTTGAGGTCACGAATGATGCAACAGCCGTCTGCCCACAATGCCATGGAAGGCTGCGGAGTAGTGTGGTGGTCTGGGATGGGATGATAGGTCTATGCGCCAAGCCATATCGGGACTAGCGGCTTTGTGACGTATGGCGGGGCTCACCGGAAACCTGGCAGGGGCATGAACTCGCGAGAAGCTTCGATCTGTGTCCAACTCAGGCTCGCCCCTGCGAGAAATCTGGTGATACAACTGGCTGCTTCACCAGCCTTCTGCGCCTCTACACCTCCAGAGTATATAAAGTCCTCGAGCCCACGACACTGCAGCCTTTTTCTCCATAGACATCCAGACAGATCAAAAGTGAACGTCCGCACTTTCTTCCAAACAAGCGCTTGCGCTTTGGCAAACTCTACTTTCTTTCTTTCTACACTTTGAGTCACTGCGACACTAATTATCGACCTTCGAGATGACGTCCATGGACGCCTACACCGATCGAGCGAAAAAAGCACTGAGCGATGCCTTTGATATCGCACAGGGCTATGCTCACTCACAGCTTACTCCCGTGCATCTAGCTGTCTCTCTCATCGACCCCCCGCCAGATCAGGCGAACAAGGTCGACCAGCCTTCGATACCTCTATTCCGCCAAGTCATCGACCGCGCGAATGGCGACCCTCAACAAGCAGAACGCGCCCTTAAGAAAGCCCTGGTCCGGTTACCCAGCCAGGATCCACCACCAGACCGAACCTCACCGTCCCCCGGCATGTCCAAAGTCTTGCGGGCCGCCGAAGATCTGAGCCGAACACAAAAGGACAGCTACATTGCCATCGACCACCTTATCCAAGCTCTCGTGCAAGACTCTGCCGTGCAGCGATGCCTTGCAGAGGCCAATGTCCCCAACACAAAGCAAATCGACCAGGCTCTACAGGCCATTCGAGGTACAAAGCGGGTGGATTCAAAGACGGCAGATGCCGAGGAAGAGAATGAAAATCTCAAGAAATTCACCATTGATATGACGGCCATGGCACGGGAAGGCAAGATCGACCCTGTCATTGGCCGTGAAGAGGAGATTCGTCGAGTCATCCGTATTCTGTCGAGACGAACCAAGAACAACCCCGTCCTTATTGGAGAGCCCGGTGTTGGTAAGACCACAGTCGTTGAGGGTCTTGCCCGCCGAATCGTCGATGCAGACGTACCCGCCAACCTTGCCGCCTGCAAGCTACTCTCGCTGGACGTGGGTGCCTTGGTCGCTGGCAGCAAGTACAGAGGAGAGTTTGAAGAACGCATGAAGGGTGTTCTGAAGGAGATTGAAGAGTCCAGGGAGATGATAGTATTGTTCGTGGACGAAATCCATCTGCTCATGGGAGCTGGTTCTTCTGGAGAGGGTGGTATGGATGCCGCCAATCTTCTGAAGCCCATGCTCGCCCGCGGACAGCTTCACTGCATCGGTGCTACAACTCTCGGCGAGTACAGGAAATACATCGAGAAGGACCAGGCTTTCGAGCGACGTTTCCAGCAAGTTCTCGTCAAGGAGCCCTCGATTCCTGAGACCATCTCCATTCTCCGTGGATTGAAGGAGAGATATGAAACTCACCACGGTGTTACCATCTTGGATGGTGCCATCGTCTCCGCTGCAACCCTTGCCGCGCGCTACCTCACGCAGCGTCGTCTTCCCGATTCTGCAGTTGATTTGATCGACGAGGCTGCAGCTGCGGTTCGTGTCACCCGAGAATCACAGCCAGAGGTCCTTGACAACTTGGAGCGTCGCCTGCGTCAATTGCAAATTGAAATCCATGCTCTCGACCGCGAGAAGGATGATGCGTCCCGCACCCGTCTGAAGGAGGCCAAGGCTGAGGCAGCCAACATCGAAGAAGAATTGAAGCCTCTCAGAGAGATGTACGAGCGCGAGAAGGGACGCAGCAAGGAGATTCAAGAAGCCAAGTTGAAGCTCGAGAATCTCAAGAACAAGCTTGCCGAAGCCGAACGTCTCCGCGACATCCAGACCGCCTCCGATCTCAAGTACTACGCCATTCCCGATGTAGAGGTTCGTATTCATGAGCTCGAGAAGGAGAAGGCAAGGGCAGATGCCGAGATGTGGTCTCAGGGAGGTGGTGGCGGCGAAACTCTTCTGAGTGATGCTGTCGGCCCGGACCAGATCAATGAGATTGTCGCTCGCTGGACCGGTATCCCAGTCACTAGGCTGAAGACCACCGAGAAAGAGAAGCTTCTAAATATGGAGCGCCACCTTGGCCAGGTCGTTGTTGGTCAGAAGGAAGCTGTCAATTCTGTATCCAACGCCATCCGACTTCAGCGATCTGGTCTTGCCAACCCGAATCAGCCGCCCAGCTTCCTTTTCTGTGGTCCTTCTGGTACTGGTAAGACGCTCCTCACAAAGGCTCTCGCCGAGTTCCTCTTCGACGACGCAAAAGCCATGATCCGCTTCGATATGTCTGAATACCAGGAGCGCCACTCTTTGAGCAGGATGATTGGAGCCCCACCAGGCTACGTCGGCCACGATGCTGGTGGTCAACTCACCGAGGCTCTACGCCGTCGTCCCTTCTCTATCTTGCTCTTTGATGAAGTCGAGAAAGCCGCCAAGGAGGTTCTTACTGTGCTCTTGCAGCTCATGGATGACGGTCGCATCACTGACGGCCAAGGTCGTATTGTTGACGCAAAGAACTGCATCGTCGTCATGACCTCCAACCTTGGTGCCGAGTACCTTGCACGTCCCAACGCACCCGACGGCAAGATCGACCCCACGACGAAGGAGATGGTCATGGGTGCTCTGCGCAACTACTTCCTTCCCGAGTTCCTCAACCGTATCTCATCTATCGTCATCTTCAACCGGTTGACCAAGAAGGAGATCCGCAAGATCGTCGATGTCCGCCTTGGAGAGATCCAGAAACGTCTAAATGCCAACGGCCGGAATGTCAAGATCGAAATGACGCCAGAAGTCCGCGACTACCTTGGTTCAGCAGGCTACTCTCCAGCCTACGGTGCTCGTCCTCTGGCACGCCTCATCGAGAAGGAAGTCCTCAACCGCATGGCCGTCATGATCTTGCGAGGCAGCATCAAGGACGGCGAAGTTGCACGTGTTGTCCTTGACGAGGGCCACATCCAAGTCCTGCCAAACCACACAGATAGTGATGAGGATTCTGAGATGTACGATGAATCGGATGCAGTAGCTGAGTTGGATGATGAGGTGGATGGCACGATGGATTTGTATGACTAAATCCATCGATCCCCATCCCCATAATCACACCTCGGAGCAGAACTCACTCATGATCTAGATCCAACCGGGGTCAATATAATCAGATGAATGGGTAATGGATACATTTGGGTGGTCATGTCTACCTCGCCAGGAGTTTTGGGACCGGTTTTTCTTTCTCTGGGCATTTTTTTTACAACAATTACGATTCACGAATGACGAAGGCTTGAAGATGGGTTTCTACAAGTTTGATTTATAGCGAGCGCGCGGCGCTCTTTCGGAGTTTTGGTCAGGCATTAAAACGTTTGGCATCCTTGTATATATATATACGTCAAATGAACTCCTGGTTTACTTGATATTATTTCCAAAGATTTGTGACTGATGAAATTTATGAAACTAGTTGGCTACAAGCATGCATGATAATGTGGATCAAGGTCAAAGACACCGGTCGAAAGCAGTCATAGATGATGTTAGCAACAGTCTTTCCTAATGTGAATGATCAAGTAGAGCCGGACAAGAACCGTGCTTCTCTGTCAATGAATAACGGGCAGTCAATAGCCTTTAGGCGCAACAGAAGAAGACAGTCAAATGAAGCTTATCACATCGAGCACGTGAATGCTATCCTTTTGTATAGCCAATCGTTGAACTTTTTGTCATTCATCTATCATGCTAAGTTGCACCCAGATAGAGCTAACTATCCAGAGCCTAGGTCGTGTACCATAACGTAGCGAAGACTCCTAGTAGAAGAAACCAAGGATCTTGCCAGCAACGTGCTTCCTCCTGGCCTCCTCGTGGTCCATGATACCGGCCGAGGTGGTGAGGATGATGTAACCGAACTGACGAGAAGGAAGGAGCTTGACAACCCACTTCTCGACGTCACGGAGCTGGACGTTGTAGCGGGGAGAGATGACACCGCACTTGTTGATGCGGCCGTTGAGCTGGATGACGATCTTGCCGTTGCGGTGGTCATCGACCTCCTCGAACTCGCCGATGTATCCTAGGAATCTATTAGTATGTTGCAGCAGATAAAGGTCTTCCGTCATTGAAGGAGTCGGGAGACTTGTAAGTCCTCCGCTAATTTTAATCTATCGGACACTTAAAGGGCAAAGGTTGTAGAGCGGACAAAACCATTGCCTAGTTATCAGTCCGAATATTCCATCCTCCTATCCATATGTAGCAAAAGAAAAATAGAACGTACCGTGGCGCTGCATGACGGTCAAGAACTTGATGATGACCTTGGACGAAGGGCGGATCAGGACCTGGCGCTTGCCAGCCTTCTCGGCGTTGTTGATGGCGTTAAGCGCATCGTTGAGGACGGAAGTCTTGACCATTTTTGCGGATTGAAGGTGCAGAGATTCTCAATGGCAGCGGGCGACTGAGGTATCTGTGCATTAGGACGTTAGCCTTCAGAAGCCAGAGCTAGAGAGTGCCCTCAGTCCAAGATTTGAACGGGGTTCTTCAGCTCTTGTCGCGGAGGGGGAGCGGTGTCGCACTCATGCGATTCACCCCCCTGGCTGTCTGAAGGGCACTCGATATGAAAGAGACATACCTCGGTATGGATGTCGTGGGGTGGTGGTGAGAGGAAGGGACAGGGTTAGCGAAAAGTTCGAAGGTCGCTTCAATTTCTGCGCCCACTATCGGCGCTCAAGACGGACCGAACATGGTCCGTGCGCGATGCTCAAGTCTCGCGTGTCAACGCGACGCGGGTTCACGGATTCTCGCTTTCAAATCTCAGTCAGTGACCGGCCATCATATCGTCATCATGTCGGTTGATTACTCATGTCAAATCTACCAAGGACAACGTCCAGGAGAAAAAGTCGACACGCGATGTCCACTGATCTGACGATCTCATCTTGTGGAGTTGCTCACTTACTAACATTCTCATTACTGTCGCTTCAGAGATGATGGTAGTATCCTTCGGTTTTATAATTTCTTTCTCTAGAGGCTAGCACTTGGACCTCACTTGCAGAAGAGTAAGGCCGTTGTCGCCTCAGCACGTGAGGGGACCGAATTCGCTACCGGACTTAGTCATGACGTTATCTCCAGCACTCACTTCTACACCAACGCCTCTTCATCAATCTGCTGCTTTGTCGCATCAAGACACTCGATATCACATTTCCAAATATGGAAGAAGCTTGTTGTACTTGCGCATCCCTCCTTGCCTCTATTCCACCTACCTACGACGAAAAGACGGAGAAACCGGCACAGTATGAGCGTCGACTCGAATGCTGCGGCCGTGTCGTTTGCGCCCGCTGTATAACTGATAACCCCCGCTTTGCGACCTATTGCCCTTTTTGCCAGGTGTCTATCGTGCCATCGCCGCTACCTCAAGGTCTGCGAGACCCTCCTGCATACTCGCCACCCACAGAGCAGCAAACCGATGGTAATCCGCCACCATACTCTGCGCTTGATTCCCGGCAGGTATTGCCTGAAAAGTCCAAGGATAGAGATGAGGAACAAGCGCCGGACGTATTGCATTTTGTAGATCCCAACAATGACTCGATAGCGTCCTTGTCATTGCGCTATGGCGTACCCGCCGAAGCCCTGCGACGAGCAAACGGCCTGTATGCAGATCATCTTGTTGCGGCGCGTCGAACCGTTCTGATCCCCGGAGAATACTACAAGGGAGGTGTAAGCCTTAGTCCTCGTCCACTCGAGGGCGAGGAGGAAGAAATTCGGAAAAGTAAAGTGAGAAAGTTCATGGTGGGTTGTAAGGTGGCAGAGTGAGTGCTCCCATCGACTTGGAACCACTTTAGCTCCGACAAGTCAGGCTGACTAGAAGGATTGTTACACAACGTAGATATGATGTGGCATTGCTGTATTTACAACAAGCGGACTACAATCTGGAGCAAGCAATGGGCACATACAAGGCCGACGAGCGCTGGGAACAGGAACATCCTCTGGAAGCCGCGAAAAAGGGAAAATCCAAAGCTTCCCAGAGCTCTGGAAAGCGGAGGTGGGGGTTCGGCGGTAGTGGTGGAGGCCTGACAGGTCAGCTATCATGAATGCTGCATTTCAACGTGGGTGGTCGGAAATAGCATGCCAGGCGCTTGCTGTGGTTTTGGTCCAGCGTTTGGCCGGCAAAGACGGCTGTCTTACAGCATCTCTGGCGGTTTCTTAGAGTCCTTGTTGCATTGCAGGCGTGGCGTGGCAAGCGTCCTTTGTGCATCACCTATTCGAAGATAAATCTCTACCACAAGCTGACACTAATGGAGCAAGAAAGCCTGGGCCTTTGTTATGCATCTGATGTGGATATCCTCATGAGCAAAGATATAGAGTTTGCACCAACGGGATTTTGGAAAAATCCTTTTTCGATGGACAGAATATCAGCGTTTAGTCAAAAATTCGTGGCGTCAACATGCAAATCTGTTTTTGGGTTGTAAGTGGATGCTCTTGATGCTAGCCAATCGTTCTACGCTGAGATTTAAGCGCCGAAACCTCTCCCGAATCATCGTCTGCACCCCACCCCTCCAAGCGCCCGCCTGACTGCACATCTCGTTTCAGGGTCGTTGAGCACCTGCATGCACGCTGCTTTCGAGCTTCATTGGCCGTGCGATGTCCCCAATGTGCTCCCGCCAGGCAACGCCCTAACCCTAACCCTAACCCTAACCCTAACCCTAACCCTAACCCTAACCCTAACCCTAACCCTAACCCTAACCCTAACCCTAACCCTAACCCTAACCCTAACCCTAACCCTAACCCTAACCCTAACCCTAACCCTAATAGCTTATTAAAAATATACTAAATAATAGTACGCTACTACTAGTAGTAGTAGTATTTTTAAAAATTAGTTATACGGAGTATAGTAAAAAATACTATTTTAAACTAGTTATACTTAGATATTCGCGGCTCTATAATAAAAATTAACTTTAAATTTTTATTAAAGTAACTTTACGCTAAATTTATTTTATTAATATTTTAAGCGTTTTATTAGCTGCCAGGCTATAAACAGAAAATACTATTAATATAAGTTTTTTATATAATTAAATAAAGTTATATTATATTACTAGTACAGAAAAAATAAAAAAATTTAGTTTAAAAATATAAAAAAATACAGTCTATAGTCCGTGCAGCTTAGTATTTTTAATATAGAAAATATAAAAAAATGCAGTTAATTTCTTCGTATTATATTATTAGTTTTAGAATAGTTTAAATGAAATAAAATTAAATTATTTGAACATCCAGCTTATAGCCCAGATTTAGCACCTATAAAAAATATCTAAAGTATACTAAAAAATAATTTAAAAACATTAAATCCTAATTTATTAAGCAAAAAAAATAATAAAAAAGATAATACTTTATTTATAAACGCTATAAATAAAGAATAGAATTTAAATCCACAAAAAATAATAGATAATTATATATTATTTTTACTTAGGCGTTGTGAAGCAGTTATTAAAGCTAACGGGTATTATACAAAATATTAATAATTTAATTAATTATTAATAGATTTATATCATTTTAATTTTTAAAAAAAAAGATTTCTATTATTATTTTTCTTTTTTTTTAAATAAAAAAGTTATACTTAAAATTTATGTATGTATATATATTTTATACAGATTCATAATTTTCAAATAAAAAATAAAAATCTTACGCTAGAAAAAAAATAAATCAGCTTTTAACTTTACTCTTTTTTTTAGTCTAATTTTTTTCTAACTTTTAAGCTTATTATTATTATATAAGCAATTTTTTTTTGTTATAATAAAAGACTAGAAAAATCTCTATATAACTTATTTTTTTTTCAAAAAATAGCTAGTTTAGTTAAAAAGTTATAGAAGTTTAAAAAGTGCTATTTTTTCGATTACTCTTTTTTAGTGTCACCTCTCTGTATATATAGTTTACATAATTATTTAATATAATTATATTTACTTTATTAGTAAATCTATTATTTAGAATTAACTATTAATTTATTATACTTTACTACTAACAAAGAAATCTATATAATATATTATATATTATTTTACTTATATAATTTTACTAAGTATTTATTTCTAAAAGTTAATCTAAGCAGCTATTTGCTTTTTAGTTTTACTTATAGTTTATAGCACAGCTTTAACAGTTGTTAGTTTTAGATTTTAAAATTTTAAAACTTTAAAATAGTAATTTTTTTTAGCTACTACTTTTATAATCTATAATTTACAATTTATAATTTACGTAGTAATAAATTTATAAACTAGTAAACTACTAAATTTATAAAATAAAAATTACTTATTTAATTTTTAATTATTTAATCCTTTTTTTTAACTTTTAGTTACTGTTTTATTAAATATCTAACTAGTATTATTTCTGTTTTTTTTATTAATTTAAATTTACTATTTAGTTCTAGCCCAGCACAGCTAAAAGAAAAAAAAATCTATAGCTTTTTTAATAGCTACTTACTTCTAGTAACTATCTGCTTATAGTTTATATTATAAGTTTAAAATATATAATTATTCTATACACTTTTTTATATTACCTCTTTATATGTAGTTTTAGCTAAGTAAAGCTTAGAGAAAAAGCTTGAAATTTTATTACGTCGAATAGTTCTATCATTAGATCCAGAAAGCCTAAGTAGCTTCATTCGGGGCACTAGAAGCCAGTATACCTTGATCCAACTAGCTTCCTGAACTTCTGCTTCTAGACATAATAACGCTAACTAGCTACTCCGGCATCCACTCTTGTATAAGCTCAAGTATTTCTTTTGATGCTTTGTTCTCTTCCAGAGAATTGTAAGCTTCCGGTATTTTGTCCCGACGAATGTCATCTTGTGACCACAGCATCTTGAATGTTCTGATATCGTTGCTATATGCAGCCAGTACAAGAAGGTTCAAGTCCTTCTGAAGCACAAGCCGGTTTGTTTTCTGTAGCAAACATTCAACACAGCTACTGGAACCAGACCTGGCCGCATTGTGCAGTGGTGTGAAACCGTCTTTGTTGCGAGCCATGATGTCGACACCATCCTGCTGAAGAAGAAATTCTAAGCATGTGCTATTTTTATTCTTAGCTGCTAGATGTAGGGCGGTATTCCCTTCTTTGTCCATTTTGTTGATAAGGGTGGGAACTATTGGCGGATTGAGACATGCGAGGATTTGCTGCACATTTTTCATGAGGCCCCAGAACGCGGCCATGTGCAGCGGAGTCTGGCCATCTTGCGCTATTTCGAAGCACAGATTAGGGTATTCCTTGGTGAGCCATGCCACCACATCTAAATTGCGATCATAGTGACTCGCGAGGTGAAGTGCATTGTAGCCGACTCTAGTTCCCCCTGTTACTTTATCGCCCGGTCCCATGCCTACTGCGACAAGCTCCTTGAGTACCTGGAGGTGGCCTTTCTTCGCAGCTCTGTGCAAACAGTGCTCACCTGCTGAGTCTCGTGCATACTTGTCAACTCCGTCAATTGACAAGATTGTTTTTAGCATTTCAATATCTCCGTTTCGAGCAGCAGTTATAAGCGGAGTACGACCGTGGACCTGATTCCACACCTTCGATTCTTCAGGGATCAGAACTCCTTCAGAGATTCCGACCCTGAGTTCGGTGTATGCTTCTGTTTTCCAGCTGGTTCCAATCGTTGCTGTATTGACCAGTTCTTTTTGATTCATTGACTTTTTTAAGATAACTTCTGCGATGTGTCTTTGCGAAAAAAATATCGCTAGGTGGAAAGGGTTGATGTTCATGGCGCACAAGGCATTGCAAGGCGCTCCAGCTTCTAGCAAAATCCTGACGATAGGCAGTTTGCCAGAGAATACCGCTAGATGTAGCGGTGTATGCTTAATCGAATTTGGACAATGTAGCATCTTCTCACGCGCCACTGCATCATTCTCTTCTAGAAGACGCTTAACTAATACTTCGAATCCAAGTTCGCATGCGAGATGAAGACCACTGGTAAGATTTGGAGTAAATGGGTCGATTGCGTGGTCCTGGAAGTCTTCCTTTACAATCAGGATAGAAAGTTGAGAATTCTTTGATATGTCAGATGCTTGTCGAGGCGAGATTTTGAAAGCGCGATCTTCAAACATTGTGATCTGTACGGCGCACTCAACGTTCGTGTTATTCCTCAAGAAGTTCATTATATGTCGGTAGAGATCCTTGGAACCACTCGACACATGACTATCGTTGTAGAGCTTTTCGAAAGCCCGGAGGTGATAAGACCAGTATCTCGCAGCGTAGGTCAGGAATGGCCATTCATCGGTACGGGCCTTTAGCGACGGCTTGTCGGCACAGACTGCACCGTCAACAGAGCCCGATGTTAAATAGACAACACATATGATGCCCAAACTCTCGTGGTAATTTCCAATTTGTTGTCTACCCTGGCTTGACTTGAGGTACTCCAGAAGTGAAGCATGTATGAGTGAGACACTGGATAGCTCATCAACCTCCACTAGTCCATGGCATGAGCTGGCTATGATATTCCAGTCAAGTAGGTCCTCCATTATAGGATTATTACCAAGTCGGATTCTGTGCAATCCACGCAGCTCTTCGGTTGATAATGGTCGATAGGCCTCTCTGATAGCTCCAATCGTCAACTGAGCTCTTCTTCTTTCATTGAAATCTTCTTGCGTTATGATTCTCTCTATGTTTCGCTTATACTCCTCAGCAAAAATGTCCACGTAGTTGTCCTGGTTATCCCAGATATCCCGTGACGTGGTAGCGATCGTCTTCAAATCTGCCTCAAGGGCTATTGTACCACCTTTTTTGTCTAGGTAACTGAAATGAAGCTTTGAAAGCAGGAAGCTTTGATAGTTAGACAGCTTATAACCTTCGGGCAAAAGCGACTTACACTCCACTTGACGCTCTCACGATCGTGTCCATTACTTTTACACGATAGTGTCGATCTTGTGCCCATTTCGCCTCGCATTTGTTTAACTCACGTCGAAGATATGTCTTGATATCATTCTCGTGTGCCTTCAACCGGTAGATTTCGTAATTCTGATTGAAATATCTCTTCCAATCATAATGATTAGCTCTACTGGTCAGAACCAGGCCAACTTGGGATTTTGATTGTATTTCGGCCAGGCAAGTCAGTAAGTGATATCTTACGTCGGCCTTGCACTCGTCTAGAGCATCGACGAAAAGGCATGCCGGTTTCATGTGATTCAACACTGAGACAAGCTTTTCAGACACTTCTTTTGCAGGAGGTGGTTTTCTATGCTTGAATTTCTTGAAAAGTTCGTCCATAAGATCAGCACTATCCGTAACGGTATCAGACAATTGGGCTAGAAAGCTCATTAGGATGCTTCCGTGTTCGCTCTGGGATGGGTCGTTCAGTCTGAGGTACACTGAAGCTACTGTCATCTCTGATTTCAGGTCATCCTGACTCATCTCCTCAGCTTGCACAATGGGCGAATGCAGGTTCATCGCCTCGCTCACATGCCTAGAAAGGTAGCTAATCGTGGCAGTTTTCCCAGAGCCAGGCTTTCCTTGCAAAATGAATGTGAAACCTTCTTCTTTGGCAAAGCACTTCTTGAAGTAGTGATCTTGGAGAATTCCTTCGGCTCTTTCCTTTCCAAATATATCATCGTCGTATCTCGGAACCTTGTCCTCCCACTTGTATTCTTCTAGAAAAGCATTGCGGCGGATGGAATTTTCATCTGTTAGCTGTCAAAATTCCAAATACCATAATTATATCGGATTTTGACTCGCCCAAGCCGTAATATACGCCAGCAACCGTGTTATGATTCCCATGTTGCTCAATTGTGTTGTTCTTGATTTTCCCACTAATTTCCGGGCTATTCATATTGCATGAAGTGAGAAGTATTTCGGGGTGTTGAATGCGGTACGACAACCAAGGGATATAAAAGGGGTTCGTAAATATTATGCTGCGAGTCACGTCACGACTCTAATTCTGCTCAATATTCTCTTTTATGACTAAAAACTGCAGGTCACTTCGGTATCGTCTGTTTTGGTCTTATTATCTTGCATAAACTTGGCAATATTAGAGAGCTTGGCTTACGCCGGGTAGTTGGTGGGATTACGCAACGATGCTCTGTAGACGATCAAGGGTTTGCGTGATTTTCGTTCACTTAACCGGTGAGCTGCATAAAGCGACAGATGGCAAACCCTAGAAGCTGGGCGCCCGATATTAGAGGAATGGAAGGTCGAACCGCACAGCAGAAGCATTACAGGAGTAGTGGCGCGGCCGGAGTCGGTAAGGAAAGCCGTTCCGATGTTGCTTTTTCCCGATATCATATTACATGAAAGTTGATTGATAGATTTTCCTAGCGATGCTAAATGATTACTCTAGCCTTGTGACTGGTACTGATAAGCTGATTGACACCCGGCGGACTTGCGTCTTGATTGTCCCTTGAGGGACTTCTTCCCGCCCCCAACTCAATCTCATCAAATCGTTTCGGCATATCCAGTCTCCATGTTCAGCACAACATTAAGAAATACGAGCCCCTAGAGTGTTTCCTGGCTGACTCATGATTCTAGCCCATCAGCCTTGTGGCTGACGCCCTGATGCGATGATCTCATGACCAATGGATCATGGATGCATTTTAACGCCCTCTGTTAATTTGTGTAAGCTTCAAACAATCTAAGTCATCTTTATGCACATCAAAGTAATAGTTATCTGCCTTGGTGGCCTGCAGGCTGTAGTATATGATGAGCTTAACAACCAGTCCAGAGCAATTCGATAAGAAAAAATCTAGACCACTTTCTATTCTCTCGCTATCTTGCGGTGCCTAGCTCACAGGGATTCTTTCGGCCGGTAGGGTTTGGATGGTTCTGCATCCTTGAAAGGCTTAGCCGTTCCCATCTCTCTTAGATTAGCCGAGTAGCGACTTGCAGGCGATCCTGGAAGTGTAGCCTATTTGCCTTCAGTTTTGTTTGCCAATGAAAAACAGCATTTTTGCCTGACTAATAAGAACTTTGGATGGAGACCAAACTTCAGCGTGATAGTTGTCATGACGCCAGGGCAACGGTTCTCAAGAAGTGTACCAAGTATCCTAAGGCAGAATCTAAACACATCCGCCCATAACCGTCTCAGTGATATACCAACCTGAAAATGGGCAAGGTAACTAACCGGCAAAACATATTTTATTCTGTTACACACTGATTCCCCACGCTGAGCACATTGATTGGGGATCGCTTATCATTGCGGAAAATGGAATAGGTATTCCTCACTTAAATCCTTGGAGAGATTACAATGCCACGAATAACAACAGAATGAAGGTCTGTCACCTCGTGCGATAGGTTCCATGCAGCCTGATGCAGCATGTCGAGGTGCATGAATTAGTCTGAAACATGTTGAGAGATACGCTGCACAGAAAAAAAGCCACTCGTGGAACAGATGTGGGGTTTGATTGTGATTCATTCCTAAAAGAGGCAGGAATACGAAGGATGAGAGGGACAGTTGCCCCGCCTCTGGGCTAGATTGTTTAGTTCCTATTGCGGTTGACCGGCGACCTGCATATGCATTGAGCAACAAGCGGGCACAACCACTTACATGGCGCTCGCTGACCGGAATCTCCGAAGATCACAGCCTTACTGGCGAATAGTGAGCCTCATGTGGAGCTTTCATGAAATCACCAGGCAGGCGCAGTCAGACTGGATTCTCCAATAGAGCTGTCCTGTGGCACCATCTGCGGCTCCGCAATACATCTGAAATAAGAACTGCTGGGGCTGCCAGATTTCTTCATGTCCGGCTTTGAAGCAGCTGCGGCCATTCTTGGCATTGCTGATGTGACATTTCGCAGCATTTCATCCATCTACAATCTGGTTCGAGATCAAAAGCAAGCACCTAAAGAAATTGAAACACTCAGAACCGAGATCCGCGTACTTCAAGATTTGCTTGCGAGACTGGATTTCCTCGAAGGAGCCGATGCCAGGATCCGCGCTACCGTCAAAAGCATCGGGTTGCCAGAAGCGGTTACTGCATGCGGACAGAGCTGTAAAGCACTTGAAAAGCACCTTTCAAAGTTGATATCGTCTCATAGAGCAAATTTCTGGGCCAGAACAAGATTCGCGTTCCACAAGAAAGAGATACAAAGTGTGCTGGTCGACATCAATACCGCTAAAATAACAACAATATTGACACTCGAAATCACAAGCCTGTAACCGGCCCACCTGTGCCCTTCAGAAGATCAATGCTAATCCCTGATGTAGTTGCATCCAAGTTGAGAAGCCTATCACGAAGCGCGACAAAGTATACCTCCTGATCCAAACAGAGAAGAAATTAGCACTTATCGAAGCCATGGCCCACACACAATCCCAAGGAGTCGCCCGGTCGCTTGAAGTTGAAAGTATCGACGGCCGTGAGATCTATAAAAATGAAGACGTCACACCAGAAGACCAGTTACCTATACCCGGAACACTGGAGTTATATTTGGAAACAACGACAGGCAAATTCACCGTGACGGAAGTCGAGAACTCTATCCAGGCTTCGAAAAGAGAGCTTGAAGAAATGCAGGACCGGGTAAACTCTGTTGTAGAGCATAATGATATAACTGATCATGGGAAGAACAACCATACCGGCGTGAAAGCGAAAACGTTGCAGAAAGATTTTAAAGTTCAATCTGAGGTTAAGAGGAACAAGATCACGTATGGAAAAGATTCAAATAATGGAAGTGTTGGTGTAAAGCTTGGGTAAACTAATTACTTTAATAAAAGACTTTATTAATAAAAACGCTTAATATAAGAAATAAATCTCTGTTTCGAAAGAGCTACGGGAGTCTCTTTCTCTCAGCTGTGCTGGGCTAGGACTAAACAGTAAATACAAATTAATAAAAAAAAACAGAAATAATGCTAGTTAGGTATCTGATAAAACAGTAACTAAAAATAATAAAAAAAAATTAAATTATTAATAAGTAAGTAAGTAATTTTTATTTTATAGGTTTACTAGCTTATTAGTTTATAAATTTATAACTATATAAATTATAAGTTATAAATCGCAGATCGTAAAAGTAACAGAAAAAAAAACACTATTCTAAAGTTTTAAAATTTTAAACTTTAAAACTCTAAAGCTTTAAAACTTTAAAGTTTTAAAAATTTATTTAAAAATAATATAACTTATAAAAGTTATAATTTATAGTTATTAAAATATTAAACGTAAAGCGTAGTTACGTAAAGTAAAATACTTTTAATAAGTTACTATAAGCTTTAAATAGAAGCTTTAAATAAAAGTTTTAATATTATAAAAATTTAACTTTTATAGATGTAGTAAGTATTATAAAAAAAGCTATTACTATTTAAAAAAGTATTATTAGCTACGCTTATAACAACTGTACAGATTATCTACTTTTTAAATTTTATTATACTTTATATCCGTACGCGTAAGTTTTAAAATCTATATTAAAATTATAGCTAATTACTATAGTTAGTTTACAGACTACAGACTATAAACTAGTTTATAGTTAACTGTACGTTTTTAAAATTAATAGTTATAGTAAGCTAATTAGCGTAGTAATATAGATTTTGTTTTTATAGTCTTCTAAGCTATAAATACTACTAGTATTACTAATATTACTAGTATTACTAATATTACTAATATTACTAATATTATTATAATAGTTTTTATCGCCGCGTGTATTTTTTTTATTATAATAATTTGATAAAACTTTATATATAAAATTTTAAAAATTTTTTTTAGTAAACGTAAAATTACGCACGCTAACTATTTCTATATATTTATTACTATATTTAAATATACGTTTTATATAGTAGGTAATATTTTTCTGTTCTTTAGCTAAATATTTTTTAAAAAAAAAAATATTTAAGTACGCGACGGTATTTATAGAAAGTAATATTTATAAAAAGTAATATTTATAAAAAGCAATGTTTATAAAAAACAGCTTTTAACATTAATAGTTTTTTTATATATACTTAATTAATTAATCTATTTTTTTTAAGCTTTTACTATAACTGCTGTAAGCTATATTATACGTAAATATACTATATATAATTCTGCTAGAATATTTATATAAGCAAAATAATTAAAATAGCAGAAAGTAATACTATTTAAAAATAAGTATATAGATAGCAGTAATTATATAAACTACGCAACGCAGGCATAAAAAATTAAAAACTAAAAATATATCTAAAAGTTATACAGTTATAGTTATAGTTGTTATAAATTAGAAACAAAAAAATTATTAAAATAAATATTTATTATTATTTAAAGTAAAAACTTAGGTTACGTGTTAACGTTACGTTATATAATAAAATAATATTATAAAATATATAAGATTACGCGACGGGTAGTACGTGCTAACTAAAATAAAATAGAAACAGTAGAAAAAAACAGAGAAATCTCTGTTTCTTTTTATTATTTCTATTCTATTATTAATAAGCTGCGAGTATATTATATTAATTTTATTTTATTTTAGTTCGTATATAAACTTTTACTATTACTTTTTAAAACTTTTAGTATTTAAAAAGCTATAAAAGTTTTTTTTTTTTAGCTTTACTAAACTAAGATTAAATAATAAATATAACGTAGTTTTTAAGCGAGTAGCTAATTTAAATAAATAGCTAATTTTTAATCTGCGCGTTATCTACGCAGTAATATTATATACTAATAAAAATATTTACTAATAATTAGAGAAATCTAATCTATATTTTAAACTTATTATTATTTCTGAAATTTTTTATTTTTATAGTACAGATATTAAAGTTGTATTTTTTTTACTATAATATTTATAGTAGTTTATACTGCTATAAACGCTAACTATAAATTATAAATAAAACTAAAAAGTAAGTAGCAGTTTAAATTAATTTTTGAAAATAAATACTAGTAAAGTTATATAAGTAAAATAATATATAATATATTATACAGATTTCTATATTAGTAATAGAGTATAAAAAATTAATAGTTAATTTTAAGTAATAGATTTGCTCATAAAATAAATATAATTATAAAATATAATTACAGTAGAGTAACACGAAAAAAAATCCCTCTAAAAAATAGCAATTTTTAAACATTAATAACTTTTTAACTAGACTAGCTATTAAAAAAAAAAGAAGGTAGTTTAATAGACATTTATTAAGGTTTTAATATTGAAATTAAAAATTTAGAGTTTATATTACGGTTTTAAAGTTAGAATTAAGCTTAAAGTAAAGATAAAAAAAAATTTCAAATTAAGTGCTTAATTATTTTTTATTAACAAAGTTATTTTAATTTTTTTTAAACGCTAGCTATATTAAGCTTAGTTTATATCACGTAAGTAAAAAACTAAAGCTATAATTTTATATTTAAAGTTTAAAAAATTATAGTTTAAAAAATAAAATTTCGATTATATAAGTATTACTATATAATAATAAGCCAGTTAAATTAGTATATAAATTAATATTTTAAAAATTTAAATCTGAATCTCTATTTTCTTTAAATAAATACGAGATAGAATTTTAATTTTCAGACTACGAAGAAAAAGTTAATCTTTTATATAAAACTAATACAGCTATTATAACTATTTCTAATTTATTAAATAAACTTAAAAATAGTATATATTATACTATAAAACGAATTAAAAAAAATTTTAAATTATTTAATAGTTTAAATAAGGCTAATAAAGAAGAAAAAAGTAAGCTTTCTAAAAGAGATAAAAAAATTATTAATAGAGATTTAATTAAAAGCTCTAAAAAAAACAAATAAAAGAATATTATTTAAAAATAATATAAAGGTATTTAAAACAAGCTGATAAAGATATTTAAAAGAAGAAAATTATAGTATAAATATTAGTACTAAAAAGCTTTATTTAAATAAAAAAAAAGCTAAAATAAGATTAAAATATATAAAAAAATAATTAAAAAATATAAAAATTATAAATTTAAAAAAAACTATATTTTCTAATAAATTAGTAATAGAAAATAGTCTAGGCTCTAGACAGAAATATATTAGAAAAAAAAGAAATAAGGGTATAAGAGCTGAATTAGCTTCTATAGAATTAAGTTATAAGTAAAAAAAAAAAAAATTTATTAGAAATCAATTTTGATTTTTTAATTTAATTACTTTTTTAAAAAATTTTATATTAATTAAATTATAGCTCGAGATATTATTATATTAGTATAGAGAGCTATTTAGATAGGAGGAAGATCAGGATTAGTATTTATTAAAACACGTAATTCTAAAAATAACTTTAATAATATAGATTATATATAAAAAGTATTAAAATCTATTATTAAAAAACAAATAAAACCTGGTTAGTTTAGATACCTTTTTTTAATTTTTTATTAAATTTAATATTTTATTAAATTAATTTTTATTAATTATTAAATTGTAAAATTAATAAGAATACTAATTAGTTTATAGATTAAAAATTTTAATAAAATAATTTAAAAGTTTATACAGCTAGACTAGTTTTAAAATAGTTTAAAAGAAATAAAATTAAATTATTAAAATATCCAGCTTGTAGCCTAGACTTAGTACCTATAAAAAATATCTAAGCTATATTAAAAAATAATTTAAAAAAAATTAAATTCTAATTTATTACGCAAAAAAAATAATAAAAAAAAAATACTTTATTTATACACGCTATAGATAAAGAATAGAATTTAATTCCACAAAAAATAATAGATAATTGTATATTATTTTTATTTAAGCGTTAGGAGGCAGTTATTAAAGCTAACGAATTTTATACAAAATATTAATAATTTAATAAATTATTAATTTATTTATATGGTTTAATTTTTTTTAATTTTCTTTTCTATTATTATTTTTATTATTTTTTAAATAAAAAAACTATATTAGAATTGTTTGTATATAATTATATATTAGATACGTTTATAATAATTAAATAAAAGATAAAAATTATACGCTAGATAAAAAATAATTAAGCACTTAATTTTATATTTTTATTTACCATTACTTTAAGCTTAATTCTAACCTTAAAACCTTAATATAAATTCTAATTTTTTAATCCTTATATTCAAACCCCTATAAACGTTTATTAAATCAATTTTTTTTTATTTTAATAACTAGTCTAGTTAAAAAGTTATTAATGTTTAAAAATTGCTATTTTTTAGAGAGAATTTTTTTCGTATCACCCTACTGTAATTACGTATCTAAAAAAAAAACTGCTATATTATATTAGGTAATTAAAAAAAAATATAATTTAAAGTTAATATTTTACTAAAATAAGCGCTTATAAGTATCAATAGTAAATATTTATAATAAGTATAAAGAAGCGCAACTACTATATATATATAATCTATATAATTATGTTTTATAATTATATTTATCTTATTAGTAAATTTATTATTTAGAATTAACTATTAACTTTTCTGTAAGAACTCAGGGCGACTTATTTCTAATACGGCTTAAATACTACTTAAAATAAAAGTTTACAGAACTAGAAAATAATTATAAATTAAAATTTATAGATTTTATATAAAAAGATATTTCTAAACTACAGAACTATTTAAAAATATTATATTTTTTTATATTTTTTTTTAAAACCCTCTATCTCTAGTTCAGTTTAGTACCGTTTTAGTTATAAAAAATAAAAAACTTAAATTACTGAGTATTTAAACTTAAGTTAAACTTAAGTTAAAAAATAAAATTAAAGTTTAATTAGAAGTTAAAATTATATGTGTAATGCTAGAAAGTAAATTCAGACTTTATATAAATAAATTTTATTATATTACTTTTTCTTTAGTAGACAGATTATTCTAATCTATTCTAAATTATAATCTATTTAAAAAAAATATATATATTTTTTATTAGAAACAGAGCATTTCTTTTTATTATTTATTTTTTATTTTTTATATTTTATAGAAAAAAGCGTTACGCGTTTATGTAACTAGCTAAGTATTTAAAATATTACTATTTAGCTAGTATAAATTTAGCATTTTCTGCTTTTTTTATTTATTTTTTATTTTTTAACTATTATATTCCGTAAGTAGTCCGTTCTAAATTTAATATTTAAGTTAACTTATTTTTAGAGTTTTTAACTATTCTAATAGCTCTGCTTTACTCTATTTATTTTACTTTTATTTAGTACTTTACTAGTAGTTTACTATAAAATATACTTACGCGTTTATTACGTTTTAGCTAAAAAATATATTATTAATTTTAAATTTAAGTTAATTTTAAGTAAAAAGTATAAGTATTATATAGCTTAAAAAAGTTTTTATAAATTAGTATATATCTAATTCAGAGCGTATTCTAAATAGTTAACTAATATTCTATTTTTAAATTTTAAAGTACTATACTAATAAGTATAAAATATTAGTACAGGCTATAAATAATTAAAAAAAAAATCTAGACTCTGTTTTACTTTTTACTACTGTAAAAATTATAGCTAAAATTATTTTAATAGTAGTTTATATAATTAAAGTAGAGTTGAAGCGCATACAAATTAAAAAAATATTACTAGCTATATATACGCTTTTAAAAGTAGTTTATAAAAATATAGAAAAAATAAATTAAAAACTAGCTAATTTAAAAATAGTTTATTTCTACAGCTTAATTCGCGTAAATTAAAAAAAAACTATTAAATTTATTAAATTTTTTTTAGTAAAGCAGTTTTAGCAGACGGGTAAATTAAATAAAATTTTAATAAAATCTAATAATAAATTAGAACTAAAAAAATTAGACCGAAAAATACTAATTTATAATAAAAATAAAAAAAATCAGTAGTTAGGCTAGAGGCGGGTCTAAAAAAAATTCTAGGTAAATATTTAATAACTATTTTATACTACTTTATTATTTTACAGGTAATTTATATTCTCTATTTTTTTTTATACTTAAAGCTATTAGTTTAGAGACTAAAAAAGTTCTAGCTTATTTAAATACTTATTAAAAAATACTTTAAGCTTATATAAAGCGCCTATAAAGTTAAATATACTATATTATATAGAGTTTAAGTTATATCCGACTTAGCTTACTTAGTACTTTAATAATAAATATACTAATTTACTAGCAAAAATATTTTTTACTTTTTATTTTTCTACTTTATTAATAGATACTTACTATAATACGGTTTTAAAAAAATTTAGGTAGATAACATTAAAAACGCGGCTCTAATTATATATATAATTACGCGTTCTAAAAAAAACTGCTATACCGTATTATATAACTAAAAAAAATATAATTTAAAGCTTATATTTTAGTAAAGTAAGCGTTTATAAGTACTAATAGTAAGTATTTATAATAGATATAAATAAGCGCAGTTACTATATAAGTATATAGTTCGTATAATTATATTTTATAATTATATTTACTTTATTAGTAAATTTATTATTTAGAATTAACTATTAATTTATTATACTCTATTACTAACACAGAGACCTGTATAATATATTATATATTATTTTACTTATATAATTTTACTAGTATTTATTTCTAAAAATTAACTTAAGCAGCTATTTACTTTTTAGTTTTACTTATAGTTTATAGCACAGCTTTAATATTATAAATATTTTTTAAAATAAGTACTACTTTAGAATTACGCGCACTTTTAACTTTAACTAGTAGTACTATTAATTTTAAAGCTACTATTAATATAATTATATAATTTAATACAGCAGACAACATTTTTATTAAAATAGTAATACTTAATTTTTATTATAAAAAGTAAAATAAGCTTAAAAACTAGTTTTTACAGTTTAACTTATTTTTTAACTTTTAAAGTAAAAATATTAAAAAAAAACGCGTTATATTTGCAGCTACGTATATAAAAAACAAAATACTTTAATAAATTAAACTAGTTTTTTTAAGTATAAAAACAGCGAAGCTAATAATAATATTAATAAATAAATAAAAAACTTCGACAAATTTAAAAAAAAAATTAAATAAGTTTTTAGAGTTTCTAATAAAAATATAATTACTAAATAAGTTATTTAATATTTTAAGTTATAGACTTTAGCTGCTAACTACGCTAATAAATTTTAGTAACTATTAATTTTTACTAAATAAAATAATAAAATATTTATAATAATATACTGTTAAGAACTTAAATTTAATATTAAAAAAAATTTATACGTTTTAAAGCTTAGCTTAACACGCTTAAATAATTTGTAAATAAGTTTATTAATATTAATTAAAAACTGTATAAATTATATATAAAATTACACTAAAACTAAAATCTAAAATATAAATAATATACTGAACTAAGCTATAGTAAAAAATACTATAATACTAATACTAGTAAATAAGTTAAATATAAAGTAACGCATTTTACTCGTAATATTTATAATATAAACTAATAGTTTTTAGTAATATTTAAAAAGCAGAATAAAAAAATAATAAAAAAAAAATAATAAGTTTAAAAATAAAGTTATAATTTACTACGCGTGTAGAAAAACAGACTATATTATAAAAAACTATTAATTAAAAAATAAAGTTATTTCATAGCTAAATATATTATAAACTATTTTAAATAACAAATTTAACGTAAATAATAAATAAAAAGTTATTATAAATAGATTTTATAAAATAGAATTTATCTGTGATAGCGAACTACTGCAACATAAAAAAATAAAAAAAAATTTAATTATATTTAGTATTAAAATAAAAATACTTAAATAGAGCTTAAAAGTATTTTTAAAAAAGTTAAATTTAAAAAACCTAGCTATAAAAAAAAAAAACTTTTTATAATATATATAATTATAAAAAAAAATTAAGTAACTACGGCTGTAAGTACAAATTAGAAAAACTTACTAAATTCTAAATTAATAAAAATCTAGAATAAAAACAAAATTTAGCTAAAATTTCTAAAAAAAACAGAAAAAATTTAATAAAAATATCTGTATAGTAGAAAAAATTACTTATAACATACTAATAGTTAAAAAAAAACTATAACTTAAATAAAAAAAATTAAAATTTAAAAAAACGCTAATAACGACGCAATTCTAAAACATAAAAATAAATTAACTAACTAGATTTAAAAATTAGACTAAAAGTTTTACTAAATTTTAATAGTAAATTAAATATAGTTTTAAATTTTTATAAAGCTAAAATACGCAAAATCTGTATTACTACTTAAACTTAAAAAATTTTAAATATATAAGCTACTTATAAACGTTTTATAGAAAAACTTAATACTAAATTTACTACTTAGATAAAGTAGTAGTAAAATAGTTCCTGAAAAAACTATGTAAATATATATAATAGTAGTTTAACTGCAAAATATATATATATAACACTTATTTATAAAATAAATAATAAATATAATATTTTTTTAAAATAAATAAAAATAAAAAACTTATAACAAATATGCTAGTTAACAGAAAATATACGTAAAATCTTTAGTAAATATAATTATATAAAAATTATAAACGTTACTAGAATAAAAAACGCTTATACAAATTTAGTAATAAGTTTTTTTTAGAACAGTATTTAGCGTTTAGAATTAATTTAAAATATTATACGCTACTAATTTAGAAAACTTAGTTAAGCTACCTATTAAGCTTAATAAATACTAAATAAAAGTATTATTAGATATAAAGGTTTAGCGTAACTACTTTTTACAGCAGACTGTAAAATATAGTAAAATAAAAATATATATTTATAAGTAATTTTATTTTCTTTATATAGTACAGAGAGGTAATATTAAAAAAAAGTGTATAAAAAAATCGTACTTTTTAAACTTGTAACGTAAACTATAAGCGAGTAAGCTATATAAGCAAGTAAGCTATTTTTTAACTGCTCTAACGCGTGCGTAACTATCTACTTAACTACTTTAAAAAAATACTATAATAACTTAATATAAAAAATAACTACAGTAGTTATACTATTATTTTATATATATAAGAATTATATTTTTATTTTCTGCAGCGCGTGCAGCGCGTTTTTAACTACTAGCTACTACTAAAATAAACTACTTTCTTATATTTTTTTTATTTAATTACTTTTTAACGTTTTTTAAGCTATAATTTTAGCTTTTTTAGTTTTTATTAAAGTTTTTTTACGCTAGATTTATTTATTTTTTTATTTTATACGCTACGTAGCAGCTTTATTAGCTTTTTTAAAAATTTTAACCTGCGTATAAAGTAATATAACTTTATAAATTAGTATTACAGTACTTTTATTAAACTAAATAAAAGCTTTAATAATTAAAGCTAGTAATAAGCTTTTATATTTTCTAATTCTGTTTTAAATTAATATTAACTAAACTTTTAGCTTATACGCGTTATTTAATATTCTAACTTTTTATAAAATAGTTTTAAAAATAGCTAGCGTAGACGTATATAGCTTTACGTTAAGCTTTAATAGTACTACTTCTAAATTATATAAAACTATTTCTGCTTTTTAGAAGCTTACGCGTATATTAGCTTTTATAAAAAATTATTTAAAAGTTTTTTTAAAAGCTAGTAAAAAAGTAGTTTTATTAATATAGTTAATATAATTGCGTGCTAAGCTAGAGATTTTATTACTATACGCCCGCTTTAAGAATAAAAAGCACTTTATATTAAAAAACTAAAAAAAGTATAATAAATACAAAAATATATAAAAAGTAATAATTTTACTTATTTACAGAAGTTCTAAAAAGCTAAAAAGTTATAGCTTTTATAGCTATTAATAATAAATAGTTAGTATATTTTTATTGTACGGCTCTGCGTATAAACGTTAAAATACTTTAACTAATATACTTTTAGCTTATTTATTATTTAGCTTATCTCGCTAAGCAATATATACTAGCTAAATAAAATATTATTACTTTTATACTATAAAGAGAAATAGTATTTACCCGCGAAAATAATAAAAAAAAAATTATTTAGCTATACGCGTTAATCTTCTAAATTACTATAATTTATTTATAATTATTTAGCTAAGTATTTTTAGATTAATTTTATTTTTTTAAAGCTATAACTACTAATTAAGCTAAAATTACGCCTATTATAAAGCCTGTTTTATTAAAATTATATATATCTTTATTAATAATACTATATTTTTTTTATATAATATAGTAACTTAAACTAAAAGCTAATAATTTTAGAATTTTTATAAAAAACGCGTTAGTAATTCTGCTAGTAAATTAATTAAACTTAAAAATCTAACTAACGCTTAATAAAATTACTAAACTAATTAATACTAATATAGTCCGCATCTCGCGCTGTAAGTAATTAATTAGCTATATTATATATAGTAGTTAGCGTAGATGCGAATTTTTATAAATCTAGCTTAAAAATATAAGTAATAATTATATTTTTTTTAAGCTTAATTAGTTATTTTAAGTTAAGCTGGTAATCGCGTCGCGCAGGTCGTCTAGCATATTAATAACTAACTATTATATACAGAGTATTATATACTAAAACAGCTTATTACACGCTTTAAATTAAATTATTTTTAATAGCTAAAAGAGCTAGAGTTACTAAGGCCTCTTTATAGGCTGATTAGATTTTTTTAGTTGTAGTATTATAGGTGTAGATAGTTTGTATTAGAGTAGTTAGAAAGTAACTCGCTTGCTTATGTGACGAACCTCGTTCGCACAAAGTCCGAATATATTCACTTCTGAGCATCGCGCACGTAATTCAGAACTTTATATCTGATTTCCAGCCTCCGACTTCTGACATGGCTCCGACTCAGCTCCGATCTTTTATTCTTTTATACCCTCCTATAATAACTAAAGAATAGAACTAGACTAGACTTAGAATAAGGCACTAGAGGGAAACTATAAAAAGTTGTAATAGTTCTAGATAGTTCTGTAGTTCAGAAATGTTTTTTTATATAAGACCTATAAATTCTAACTTATAATTATTCTTTAGTTCTGTAAACTTTTATTCTAAGTAGTACTTGAGCCGTATTAGAGATAAGTCGCTCTGTATTCTTATATTATATTTCTAAACTACTTTTCGCTGGTAACGGTTTAAAAATATTACTTTTCTGTTTGTTATAAAAAGAAATACAACTAGATAATACACGTATTAGACTAAGTCTGTTTTAAGTTACTACGTACGTTCTTAACTTTTAGTAAAATTAAAATTTTTTAGATTTTTTAATAACTAAAGCTTTTAAGTTTAAAACTTCTATTTCTACGTAAGTTAGATTACTTTTAGAAAAAACGCGTTAAGCGCTAAAGTAAAAACTAAATAACTACTAATAACTTACTAGAATTAATTCTAACTATTAATATCTGGCTCTATACATCTGCTAAATATATTTTAAAAAAATACTATTTAAAAATTAAGCCGGCTGCAAAGGCAGCTTTAACTCTTTAATAATAATTTAAAATCTACTAAATCTCTACTTTAATCTAATAATAATAATTCTTATTTTATATCTACAGAGGTAGAAATTCTATAATTATAAGCTAAAATACTAAAACTTAAAGCCGCCGCTGCAGACTTTTTTTTCTAAAGTATAAAAAAATTCTAACTGTTACTATTAACTCGCATCTAATAACTATTTAAATTACTTTTAATTTTAGTTTAGCTAAAATTATCTAAGTAGATTTTTAAGATTAAATCTCTCCGCGACAGAAAAACCGTTATCTTTTTATAATAGCTAGCTTCTATTTAAAACTGTTTTAATATTAACTAGAATTATTATTCTACTAAGCGAGCTTGTATAGTAGAAATCTAGAAATATATATTAGAACTAGTTTAAAAATACTTAGAGCTCTGTTACTTAGCTGATAACTTTTAAAAATAGTTTTTTAACGCAGAGAAAATGCTTAATTTTCTAAAATTATACTTTATTTTAGAAAATAAAAGAGTAGAAAATTAAGTAGCCTTTTACTAGCTGCAGATAGAATAAAAAAAACTCTTCTCTACTTTTAAAACCTAATTTCTATCTACTGCTATTAAAAGCAGAGTATAAAAAAAATAGTTTTTTTACTTATAAGAAAAAATCATCTCAGCTCTGCAAGTTCTAAACTTTAGATTTAAATCTCTATAAAATAATTTTTTCAACAATATAGTAAAATATCTCTCTATCTATAATATAGAGCGCTAAAGTATCTCTGTATCTGCTATTAGCAGAAATAGAAAAAATAACTCTAGTTCTACTATACTTAAGATTTCGAAGAACTAGAAGCTACCCGGCTTATTTGCAGCACTTATAAAAAAAAAAAAAACTATTTACTAGCGTACTACCCGCGCGGGGTTATAACTACTATACTAACGCGAAAATAGTAAGCTATTTAAACCAGCTTAAACTACAGAAAGAAACTACTATAACTGTAGTAAGTAAAACTATTTTATACGCGATTATAACTTTCCGCAAGTAAACTAAATTAATATAGAAAATAATTTATATAACTAATTTAAAAACGCGATTAACTTCTGTAATCTAAATCTATTCTAATTAGAAAATAAAAACGCTTAAAAAAATTCTCTGCTTTAAACTTAAGTAAGTATAACTTATTAACGTGTTCGGTAAGCGAGTAAAACAGATAAGTAAGTAAGACAGCTCTACTGCGCGTCGCGTACATAAACAGCTCTAATAAGTTATAAAATAAAAAATAAAAGCTAATAAAATTACTATTAAGATTTTACGCGCTTTGCGTACGTAAAAGCAGTATATTTAAGTAACTAGTATATACTACACTTAGGTAGTGCACGCTTTTAAGGTTAAGTATACGCTGTATAAACCTCGCCCTACAGAGCTTCTTTCTGAATTTACTCTACTACTATACTATTCTGTACTATCTTCTAGTTCTTTTAAATAGTTAATATATCTTTCTCTGCTATAGTTGTACGACGTACTGTCCGCTTACGTTTTTAACGTATATTTTTAGCTTAAAGCGCAGTATTCTTAACTTTAAAAATTGCTTTTTTATATATAACTTTTTTAAAGCTTTTTAATAACTGTTAAAATACGCAATTTATTAGTAACTAAAAAAAGTTTGTACGAAGCCTTCGTTGCTCTTAAATATACTTTACTTAACGCTTTATCTTAATAAAAGTATAAAGTGTTTTTAACTTCTACTTAGATTTTTCTATATATATAAAACTCAGCGTTTGTATAATAGAATCTAAATACTAAAAAACCTGTTCTAGGTTATACAGAACTAGCCCAGTAGCTTAAAAACTACTCTAAATATTTTTTATTGTAATAGCTGCTGTATGCGCCGCATAGTATACTTTAAAAAACTTCTTTTTTATAATGTAGTTTATACTAAGTTTTATTTTTTTCTTAACCTCTTTGCCGTACAACGCTTTTAAAAAGCTGAAACAGCTTATATCTAGCGGCTGAAGTAGATAAGAAGAATAAGAAAATAGATAAAAAGTAAAAATGCTGTTCTGTTTGCAGAACTCTTTAAACCGGCTAAAATAGTAGCTTTTATACCCGTTTATAATAAGAAAGCGCATTATCTTTTTCGTACGAGCCTTTATGTGCTTATTAAAGTATTATATCTATTTGTACCTAATCTAATCGTCTGTTTAGCCGTTCTTACTAACTATAATTACTTAGTTATATAGTAGGTTACAGTTTATATACTAGGTTACTTAGTAAAACTTTACTACAAAAATAATAAAAAACAGAATTTTCTACTTTTAAGCGTTAACTCTGTGTATAATAGTAACCTATTCGCAGTTTTCAGGCTAAATAGTCTTCGTATAACTTTTCTATTTTATTTTTATAACAACTTTTAAAGTCGCGATAACACCTATCTAGAAGCCAGTTTTATTAAAGTTATATATATTATTTTTAAGTATTCTATACTTCGCGATTATATTTCGTATAAAATTAAACTACGCTTAGATAATAGTAGGATCTTTGTATGCTGCTCGCTAGTAGTTATACTTACAATTATAAATTATATAAAGTATTTTCTAGTAATTAATAAAGTTTCTAACTTACTTTTAGCTAATAACTTAAAATTAAAAATTATCGCGCGTTTAAAGAATAAAATTAGCAGTTTTTTATATAACTGAGATTTAGAAAGAAAATCTTCGCGTAATAAAGTTAAGAATACGCTGAAAAAAAACTTTTTTTTTAGTAGCTGTAAGTTTACACGTTACTAAGTAAAAGTTGTATTTTAGAAGAGTACTATAATAGCGGCGCGTAAGAGTTGCGTAAGATATATTGTATAATTAAACTGCTTAACAGAGGCTTTTAAATAAACCTAAATTATATACTTAAATAGCTAAAGTAAGTCTGCTTTCTTTTATAAACTAAGAGAATAAAAACATATTATATTATTATAGTTAAAGAGTGCTCGTACGCGACGCGCGGTAGAACTGTTTTACTTACTTATTTATTTTACTCGTTTGCTAAACACGTTACAGACAAAGATTTTAAACTTACTAGAAAAAAAACACTTTAAAGTATTTTTAGTTTTCTATTCTAACAGATTTAGAATCTGTTTATATTTTTTTATTAATACTAGCGTATAAGGCTTTTTGTTTATTAATACTTCTATCGCGACTTTATTATCTCGTACTCTTTAGATTCTAATCTAAAAACTGCTTTACTAGGTTAAAGTACGCGGCTTCTAAAATTTAATTAAATTCTTAGTTACTTATTATATCTGTTTTTATTTTCGCCTAGATAGACGTATAATACTAAATTACTCTTTTATTATTTTTAACCTCGGATTTCAGAACTGTATTATTAGTCTGAAATAGATAAAAAGATTTAAACTTAAACTAGACACGGAACATAACCGGATTATCTAGCCTTCTTAGTATCTATTTTTATATATATCTACTCCACCTATACTCTGACGCTTATACTAACTACCTACTAGCTAGAGTATAAAGTAAGATATTTTTTAAAAAAACGCCCTCTAAAAAGCTAATTAAACTAGATACTATTAAAGCCTAAGAACTTATCTGTATTAACTCTAAAAACTAAAACTTTTTTAGTCTAGACGCTTTTTTCTAACTAATTTTTAACTAGATTCTAAGTTTAGTTAAAGTTTCTAGATAGCTGCTATCTCAGCTAATGCTTTTTATTTCTAAATAAAACGACTTAAGAATAAATTTTTTACAACAACTATTTTCGAGATTAACTAACTAATTAAAAACTTTTTTTCTAGAACTTAGAATGCTGTAGTTCTGGCACTGTTCCGACTTTCTTCTATATATTAGATATATTAAAATATATTTGACTCTAAAGCCGCACTCCATCTTCCGCCCTACTAACTCTATAACTATAAAATTATTTTTACTAAATTTTTTCTAAACAGCTATAGTTCTCTATATAAACAGAGTTTTAAGAAACTTAAAGCCACCCGAAAGTTTGTAATAATCTAACTATAACGTAAAGAATAAGCGAGTCGAATAGATAAGCGAGTCGAACAGCTTTTCTGACAGCCCCTCTGCGCACTACTACCTACTTAACTACTTTAAAAAAACATAATAATAAATTAATATTGAAAGTAACTACAGTAGTTATACTACTGTTTTACACGTATAAAAGTTATATTTTTATTTTCTGCAGCGCGTGCAGCGCGCTCTTACCTGCTAGCTGCTATTAAAATAAGCTTTACTCTTACGCGTTTTTTTATTTAATTACTTTTTAGCGTCTTTTTAAGCGATAATTTTAGCTCTTTTAGCTTTTATTAAAGTCTCTTTACACTAAATCCGCTTTTTTTTTCGCTTTATACGCTGCGTAGCAGCCTTATTAGCTTTTTAAAAGTTTTTAACTTATATATAAAGTAATATAACTTTATAAGTTAGTATTGCAGTACTTTTATTAAACTAAGCAAGCGTTTTAATAATTAAGGCCGGTAATAAGCTTTTATGTCTTCTAATTCTGTTTTAAATTAACGTTAACTGAGCATCTAGCTCGTACGCGTTGCTTAGTATTCTAGTCTTCTACTAAATAGCTTTAGAAGCCGGCGTAGACGTGCGTATTTTTATATTAAGCTTTAATAACACAGCCTCTAAATTATACAGAACTATTTCTGCCTCTTAGAAGCTTACGCGTATATTAGCTTTTATAAAAAATTATTTAAAAACTTTTCTAAAAGCTGGCAGAAAGATAATTTTATTAATATAGTTAATATAATTACGTGCTAAGCTGGAGATTTTATTACTATACGCGCGCTTTAAAAGCGAGAAACACTCTACATTAAGTAGCTAAAAAAAATATAACAAATACAAAGGCATGTAAAGAGTAATAATTTTACTTTTTTTACAGAAGTTCTAGAAAGCAAAAAAGTTACAGCTTATATAGCCGTTAATAATAAGTAGTTAGTACGTTTTTACTGTACGGCTCTAGGTATAAATATTAAAATACTTTAGCTAATATACGCCTAGCTTATTTATCGTCCAGCCTATTTCGCTAAGTAATATACACTAGCTAAGTAAAATATCGTCGCTTTTGTATTATAAAAAGAGATAGTACTTACCCGCGAAGATAATAAAAAGAGAAATTATCTAGCCGCACGCGTTAATTCTCTAAATTACTATAATTTACTTATAATTACCTGGCTGAGTGCCTTTAGATCGATTCCGTCTGTCTAATACTATAACTACTAACTAAGCTGATATTATACTTATTATAAAGCTTGTTTTGTTGAAGTTGTACGTGTCTTTATTAAAAATACTATACTTTTTTTTTGTATAATATAGCAACTTAAACTAAAGGCGTATAATTTTAGAATTTTTGTATAGAACCTGCTAGTAATTCTGCTAGCGGGTTAATTAAACTTAGAAGTCTAGCTAACGCTTAACAAAGTTATTAGGCTATTTAATACTAACGTTATCTGCGTCTTGCGTAGTAAGTAACTAATTAGCTATATTACGTACAGCATTTAGCGTAGGCGCAAATTCTCGTAAATCTAGTTTAAAAATATAAGTAATAACTACTTTTTTTTTAACTTTAGTTAGCTGCTTTAAGTTAAGCTAGTAATTACATCGCGCAGGTTGTCCAGCGCGTTAATTACTTAGTATAGTACAGAAAATACTGTACGCAGAAGCAGCGCGTCAGACACTTTAAATAAAGTTATTTTAAATAGCTGAGAGGGTAAGAATTACTAAGGCCTCTTTGTAGGCTGATTAGATATTTTTTTATTATAGTATAATAGATATAGGTGGCTCGCGTTAGAGCTGTTAGGGAGGCTGTCCGACTCGCTTGTCTGTCTAACTCGCTTATTTTTTATATTAACACAGTTTTATTAAGCAGAATTAGAGTTTTTTTATATTATCTATTCTGTATATTCGCAAAGCAAATAGAAAGCTTAAAGTATACGTTAACTATTATAAACTAAACGCTTAAACCAGAAAAAATACCTATTTAATATCTAGAATAAATAAACTTCTAGTAAAGTTTAGTAAGACTAAAGTTTTTACAAAGTTAGATATTTACGCTGTATTTAATAAAATTTAAATAAACTCTAACAGTAAAAAATATACTATCTTCTAAATATAATACGGAACGTATAAATATAAGGTTTTTTTATTTAGGTTATATAACGGACTAGCTACTTTCCAGTAATACATAAACAACGTTCTAATTAACTACTTTAATAACTTCTGCATCGCATACCTAGATAATATTCTTATTTACTCTAAAAATAAATAAACTTATATCTAGTATATTAAAGCTGTTTTAGAACGACTACGTTAAGCTAGACTATAAGTAAATATAGCTAAATCCGAATTCTATATAAAACGTACCCGATACTTAGAATATATTCTAACTAACTAAGAACTAGAAGTAGATTCGGAAAAAGTTAAAGCTCTATAAAACTAGGTCCGACTTACTACTATTACAGAAGTAAAATTTTTCTTTAGATTTACTAGCTTTTATTAATAATTTATACTAAAATATTTCTGTATTACTTTACTAATTAGTGTATTTTAAAGCTCTGCTGTATTTTTCGAATAGATCTAAAAATACGACTAGGCATTTAAAGCCTTAAAAAACTCTTTTTTTTCTATTCTAACTTTTTATTATTTTAACTCTAAACTACTTATAAAACTAGAAACTAATATATCTAATAGCGCTATTACAGATGTACAGTTTTAGTAATATACTAACAGAAATTAGTACTTATATACTTTCTACAGTAAAACTCTATCCGGTTCTAAGCTTAACTAAAAAATACATAATAAAAAACTCTTTGTTATTATTACCGCTTTCTAAAAATAGCGAGCTGATTTTTTCTCTGTAAAGTATTAGATTTAGATATATTCTAATTATAAGTTGCTAGAATACTTTATAATAACTAAAGTTCTAAATACTAGATAAGTAAAATAGGCAGAAAAACTAGCGCTTTTTAACTTCTAAATTAAATACACTCTAAATAAAAATAATACTAAAGCTGATATTTTTAGCCGTCGCGAATAAAATATAGAAGATTTTTTAGCTATATAGTAAGATAACTGTTCTCGCGTGCTAATTAGACCGTATCGCCTTAATTTCTAGATTAATACTAAGTTAGCTTAAAAATATATTAAAGTTTAGACTAAGTGTGTAGTTTGCGTATATACAATATTTTTAAAAAACTTTATAAGCTTTAACTTTCTTAAACTTATTAATACTCTTCTAAAAAAAAATTAATTAAGCTTTATAAAAAAACTGTAAGAACACAGGGCGACTTATCTCTAATACGGCTTAGGTACTACTTAGAATAAAGGTTTACAGAACTAGAAAATAATTATAAATTAGAACTTATAGGTCTTGTATAAAAGAATATTTCTAAACTATAGAACTATCTAGAACTATCGCAACCTTTTATAGTTTCCCTTTAGTACCTTATTCTAAGTCTAGTCTAGTTCTATTTTTTAGTTATTATAGAAGAGTACAAAAGAATAAAGAATCGGAGCTAAGTTAGATATTAGAAGCTGGGAATTAGATATAAAGTTCTAAATCACGTGCGCAATACTTAGAAGTAAATATATTTAAACTTTATATAAATAAAATTTGTTATATTATTTTTTTTTTAGTAAACAGATTGTTCTAATCTATTCTAAGTCGTAGTCTATTTAAAAAAAACGTAAATATTTTTTATTAGAAGCAGAGCACTTTATTTTATTATTTATTTTTTACTTCTAGTATTTTACAGAAAAAAGCGTTACGCGTTTACGTAACTAGTAAAATATTTTTATAAAACTGCTATCTAGCAGATATAAATTTAGTTTTTTAGCTTTTTTTTTTTTTTTTTTTTTTTACTTTTTTACTTATTGCGTTCCGTAAGTAGTCTGTTTTAGATCTAGTATCTCTGCTAACTTTTTCTAAAGCTTTCTATTATTAAATCAGCTCTTTAATTTACTTTATAATATTTATTTTAGTTTTATCTGGTATTTTATTAGTAGTTTACTGCAAGATATACTTACGCGCCTATTATATATTAGTAAAAAAACATATAATTAACTTTAAGTTTAAGTTAACTTTAAGTAAAAAGTGCGAGTACTGTACTGCTTAAAAAAGTTTATATAAGCTAGTATATATTTAATTCGGTGCGTATTCGGAATAGTTAGCTAATACTCTATTTTAAATTCTAAAGTGCTGCGCTGCTAAGTACAAAATATTAGTATAAACTATAAGTAACTAAAAAAAGAATCTAGATAACTCTACTCTGACTACTATAGTAAGAATTGCGGCTAGAGCTGTTTTAGTAGTAGCTTAGATAATTAGAATAGAGTCGGGATGTATACAGACTAAAAAGATGTTGCTAGCTATTTATACAACTTTAAAAGCAGTTTAGTAAAGTATAAAAAAAATAAATTAAAAACTAGCTAACTTAAAAACAGCTTTTTTACGCAGTCTAGTTCGCGCAGACAGAAAAAAAGCTACTAAATTTACTAAGTTTTTTTTAGTAAAGCAGTCCTGGCGGGCGGGCAGGTTAGATAAAATATTACTAAAGCTTAAAAATAAATCTAAGTTAGAGAAATCTAATAGTAATAGCGATCTGATTTTTAATAAAAATAAAAAAAACTAGTAGTTAGGTCTGGGGAGTTTCGGAGGCGAGCCTGAAAAAAGTTCTAAATAAATATCTAATAACTATTTTATTCTACTCTATTGTTTTGCAGGTAATCTATATTTTTTATTTCTTACTTCTATACTTAGAGCTATTAGTTTAGGGACTTAGAAAGTTCTGGCTTATCTAAGTACTTATTATAAAATACTTTTAGTTTATATAGAGCTTTTATAAAATTTAATGCGTTATACTACGTAGGGTCTAGATTATATCTAATCTAACTTACTTAGTATTTTAGTAATAAGCGTACTAGTTTACTGGCGAAAATATTCTCTACTTTCTATTTTTTTACTTTATTAATAGATACTCTGCTAGGTTTCGGAGCCTCTTATTTTAGAAAAAAGTTAGCTAGATTTTTGTATAGAATATCTAGTGTAAATATATTATAGATTTTTAATTTAGAAAGCAGTTTAAAGCGGTATAAATAACCTACTTTCTTTAGTACTTTAAAGGGACCTGTCTACTGTTCAGATAGCTTTCAGTTTAGTTTTATAGATATTAGGTTTTTTGTACTAAAATACACTTAATCTCTAATATTCTAATCTACTTATTAGTAATAGAAGTTAATTTAAGCTCGCATTCGTTTCTAAGCCTTTTTAAAATTTTTTTTTATAAGCTTTTATACTTTATATATCTGTAAGGTAAGTGCTAGAGCGTTTTAGTAGTTTAGTTTTTTCTAAAGCTTAGAAGATTCTAGCTTTTTCTAATACTAACTCTAACGGGGTTCAGAACCGAATAGAACTTAGTAGAAAGTTATTTCTAAGCTTATATATAGAAAAGTAATCTAGGCGCGATCTATTAATAGTAGAAGTTTATTTTAGTTATTTTAGTAGTAGCTTACAAATAGCCTCAGTCTCTAGTTAATATATTAGTTTATAATTTTAGTTTAGCTATCTGTTTTTTTGTAATATGCAGTAAACAGTTTAACTTTAACACTAATAATTTAACAGAATTTAAACTAGAAACTAAAGATAAACTGTAGTTTTTAGTCTGATATAATTAACTTTAGAGTGTGTTTAAATTAGTATATCTACTAAATAAACAGATAAGCTATACTACGTGCGTTAGTATTTTTATAATATAGAATTAATACAGCTTACTTAAAGAGTCGATTAATAATTACTAAGATCTAATTATAGCCAGCTTTGTTATAGAAGAATTCTTTAAAATCTATATAAAAGTATTATATAGAACAGTTTAGAATAGAAAAAGAATAGATTTCTCTAGCAGAATAGATTTATTTTAGATATACTTATTAACAGACGAGGTAGTTCTGTATATATTACTTGCACGAGTTACTTATACCTTTCTAGTAATACTTCTAAGCTAATAGCTGGTAGGTTTTTATAGCGCTAGAGTATGCTGAAAAAACTTAGTTATAAGCTTTTTATATTAAGCGTATAATAAGCGTTAAGTTCTAAAAAATATATAGTTAATATTAGTATAATATAAGTCTATTATGTATTTAGTACTAGTTAAAAAAGTTTTCGCGTTTTTTTACAAAGCTTAATTAATTTTTTTTTAGAAAAGTATTAATAAGTTTAAGAGAGTCGAAGCTTATTAGATTTTTTAGAAATATTATATATACGCGAGCTATATACTTAGTCTAGACTCTAATATATTTCTAAGCTAACTTAGCGTTAATACAGAAATTAAAATAATATAGTTCTATTAGCACGCGAGAACAGTTGTTACGCTAAATAATAAAAAAATTTTCTATATTCTGTTTATAATAACTAAAAATATTAGCTTTAGCGTTATTTTTACTTAGAGTATATTTAATACAGAAGTTAAAAGGCGCTAGTTTTTCTGTCTATTTTACTTATCGCGCGTTAAGAACTTTAGTAGTTATAAAGTACTTAAGTAATTTATAGTTTAAATATACTTAGACCTAATACTTTATAGAAGAGAGATTAGCTTGCTATTTCTTAAAAGCGGTAATAATAGCGAAAAGTTCTTTATTATATATCTTTTAGTTAAGTTTAAAACTAGATAAGCTCTTACTGTAGAAGGCGTAAAAGTACTATTTTCTATCTAAGTATTACTAGAATTATACGCCGGCGATTACACCGTCTAATATATCTATTTTTAATTTTATAAGTAACTTAGAATTAAAGTAGTATAGCGTTAGAATAGAAAAGAGAGCTTTTTTTAAAGCTTTAAAAGCTTAGTTATATGCTAGAGTCTATTTAAAAAGTACTGCGGGATTTTAGAGTGCACTAATTAAAAAAACTATTTAGAAATATTCTAGTACAAATTATTAGTAGAAGCTAGTAAATTCTAAAAATAATTTTACTTTAGTAATAGTAGTAGATCAGGCCTAGTTCTGCAGAGCTTTAACTTTTTTTAAATCTATTTCTAGTTTTTAGTTAGTTAGAACGTACTTTAAATATTAAGTACGTTTTACATAGAATTCGGACTTAGCTATATCTATCTGTAGTCTAGTCTAACGTAGTTATTCTAAAACAGCTTTAACATACTAAATATAAATTAGTTTATTTTTAAAGTAGATAAAAATGTTGTTTAGATATGCGATGCAGAAGTTGTTAAAGTAGTTTATTAAAACGTTATTTATATACTGTTAGAACGTAGCTGGACTGTTACACAGCCCGAATAGAAAAACCTTATATTTATACGTTTTGTATTATATCCGGAAAATAGTATATTTTTTACTATTAAAGTTTATGCGAATTTTATTAAACGCAGCGTAAATATCTAGTTTTATAAAAAACTTAGCTTTACTAGATTTTACTAAAAGTTTATTTATTTAAAATATTAAATAGATATTTTTCTGAGTAAGAGCGTTTAGTTTATAATAGTTAACGTATATTCTAAGTTTTCTATTTATTTTACAGATATAAAGAATAGGTAATATAAAAAAGCTCCGGCTTTGCTTAATAAAGCTATATTAAAGTTAAGTTATTACGAATTCTTAAGTAGCTTTAAGTTCCTTAAAGTTTTACTTATATAAAAAACTATAGCTATTTAGAATAGATTCGGTTAAAATAATCTTATAATTATATAATTAATGTAGAGGGAGGTAGAGTGCGGCTTTCGGGTTAAACACATTCTAATAGAATTTATATACAGAAGGTAATTAGTTTAGTATTAGAGGGATAACAGATTTGTCTAGAAAATAGAAGTTCTAAATTTATTAGTTAATTTTGTAAATAGTTATTATAAAAAATTTATTTTTAGGTTATTTTATTTAGAAATAAAAGGCGTTAGTAGATATAGCGGTTATCTAGAGATTACAGCTAAATTTAGAACAGTATTAGACGTTAGTTAGAAAAAAGCGTCTAAACTTAAAAAATCTAAGTTTTTAAAGTTAATATAGATAAATTTTTAAGCTTCTCTAGTTTTTTACGTATTTTTTTTTCTATAACGCATTTCTACAGAAAATGTTTTACTCTATTTTCTAGCTTATATTAGAGGGATGTAGGCGTCGGAGAATAGGTGGAGTAGATATATAAAAAGAGGTATATTAGACTGGCTATATAATCCGGTTGTGTTCCGTGTCTAGTTTAAGCTTAAACTTTTTTATCTATTTTAGACTAATAATGTAGTTCTGGAATCTAAGGTTAAAAATAATAAAAAAATAATTTAAAATAGTATATCTATCCAGGCGAAAATAAAAATAAATATAATAAGTAGCTAAGAATTTAATTAACTCTTAGAAACCTCGCACTTTAACTTTATAGAGTAGTTTTTAAATAGATATCTAAAAAGTATAGGCTAAGAATGCTGTAATAGAAGTATTAATAAATAAGAATTCTTATACGCTAGTATTAATAAAAGAATATAAACAGATTCTAAGCCTGTTAGAATAGAAAACAGAAAGTGTTTAGAAATAAAGGCCTTCTAATAAGTTTAATAGATTTATATTAAATAGATTGTACTTACTGTAACCTAAAACAGAAATTTTTTCTAAGCGTTTTTGTTTTCTAGTCAGACTAAATCCAGTCTGTTAAAATTAATTATATTTTTAAATTAGTTTTATAAATTATTATTAACAGAAATTTAGTTTATTTATAAAAGATTGCAATTACGTGCAAAATAGCTTTACTTACTATAGTTATAGCAGTTTTTTTCTGCAGCTTAAGCTGTTTTAAATAGCTTACTATTTTTATATTAGTATAGTAGTTACAACTCCGCGCGGGTAGTATATTAGTAAATAGTTTTTTTTTTTATATAAGTGCTGCGGATAAGCCGGGTGACTTCTAGTTTTCTAAAACCTTATATAAAGTAGAACTAAAGTTATTTTTTTTATTTCTGCTAATAGCAGATACGAAAGTACTTTAGCGCTCTATATTATAAGCGGTAAAATATTTTACTATATTATTAAAAAAGTTATTCTACAGAGATTTAAATCTAAAGTTTAAAACTTATAGAGCTAAAGTAATTTTTTTTTATAAGTAGAAAAACTATTTTTTTTTTGTACTCTGCTTTTAATAGCAGCAGATAAAAATTAAATTTTAAAAGTAGAGAAGGTTTTTTCTTGTTCTATCTGCAGCTGATAAAAAGCTACTTAATTTTCCGCTTTTTTATTTTCTAAAATAAAGTATAATTTTAGAAAGTTAAGCATTTTCTCTACGTTAAAAAACTGTTTTTAAAAATTATTAGCTAAGTAATAAAGCTCTAAGTATTCGCGAGCTAGTTCTAACGTATATTTTTAAACTTCTGCTATATAAGCTCGCTTAGTAGAATAGTAGTTTTAATTAATATTAAAACGGTTTTAGATAGAAACTAGCTATTATAAAAAAGTAACAGTTTTTCTGTCGCTAAAAGGTTTAATCTTAAAAATTTACTTAAATAACTTTAGCTAAACTAAAATTAAAAGTAACTTAGATAGTTATTAGATATAAGTTAAGAGTAACAGTTAGAACTTTTTTATATTTTAGAGAGGAGAGTCTGCAGCAGCGGCTTTAAGTTCTAATATTCTAGCTTATAACTGTAAAATTTCTACTTTTATAGATATAGAATAGAGATTATTATTATTAGGTTAAAGTAGAGATCTAGTAAGTTCTAAATTATTATTAGAAAGTTAGAGCTGTCTTTACAGCCGGCTTAATCTTTAAATAGTATTTCTCTAAAATATATTTAGCAGATATATAGAGCTAGATATTAATAGTTAGAATTAATTTTAGTAAGTTTTTAGTAGTTATTTAGTTTCTACTTTAGCGTACGACGCGTTTTTTCTAAAAATAATCTAACTTACGTAGAAGCAGAAATTCTAAATCTAAAGACTTTAGTTATTAAAAGATTTAGAAAATTTTAACTTTACTAAAAGTTAAAAACGTACGTAGTAATTTAGAACGGATTTAGTCTAATACGTATACTATCTAGTTGTACTTCTCTTTATAATAAATAGAGAGGTAATATTTTTAAGCCGTTACCGGTAAAAAGTAGTTTAGAAATATAATGTAAGAATATAGAGCGACTTGTTTTTAATACAGTTTAGATACTACTTAAAATAAAAGTTTACAGAACTAGAGAATAATTACAAATTAGAATTTATAAGTTTTATATAAAAAAATATTTCTAAACTACAGAACTATTTAGAACTATCACAACTTTTTATAGTTTCTCTCTAGTACCTTATTCTAAGTCTAGTCTAGTTTTATTCTTTAGTTATTATAGAAGAGTATAAAAAAATAAGAAATTAAAGCTAAGTCGGATGTTAGAGGCTAGAAATTAGATATAAAGTTCTGAATCACGTGCGCGATGCTTAGAAGTAAATATATTCAGACTTTATACGAATAAGGTTTGTCACAGAAACGCGAAAACTTTTCTAACTAGTACTAAATATATAACAGACTTATATTATACTAATATTAACTATATATTTTTTAGAACTTAACGCTTATCACACGCTTAATATAAAAAGCTTATAACTAAGTTTTTTTAGTATACCTCAGCGCTATAAAAACCTACCAGTTATTAGCCTAAAAGTACTACTAAAAAGATATAGAAAACTTGTGTAAGTAATATATACGGAATTATCTTATCTATTAATAAGTATATTTAAAATAAGTCTGTTCTGCTAGAAAGATTTATTCTTTCTCTATTCTAAACTGTTTTATATAATATCTCTGTATAGACTTTAAAGAATTCCTCTGTAACAAGACTAGCTATAATTAGATTTTAGTAATTATTAATTAACTCTCTAAGCAAGCTGTGTTAATTCTATATTATAAAAATACTAACGCACGTAGTATAGCTTATCTGTTTATTTAGTAAATATACTAATTTAGATATACTTCAGAGACGATTATGTCGGACTGAGAACTATAGTTTATTTCTAGTTTCTAGTCTGAATTCTGTTATATTATCAGCGTTAAAATTAAGCTGTCTACTACCTACTATAAAAAAACTAATAGCTAAACTAAAATTATAAACTAATATATTAACTAAAAACTAAGGCTATTTATAAGCTACTATTAGAATAACTAGAGTAAACTTCTGCTATTAATAGATCGCGCTTAACTTACTCTTCTATATATAAGCTTAGAAATAACTCTGTATTAAGTTTTGTTTAGTTCTAAACCCTGTTAAAGTTAGTATTAGAAAAAACCCGAACCTTCTAAGCCTTAAAAAAGACTAAATTACTAGAACGCTTTAGTACTTACTTTACAGATATATAAAGTATAAAAGCTTACGAAAAAGAATTTTAAAAAAGCTTAAGAATAAATATAAGCCTAAGTTAACCTCTACCGTCGCTAAGTAGACTAGACTATTAGAAATTAAGTGTATTTTAGTACGAAAAACCTAATATCTATAAAACTAAGCTGAAAGCTGTCTAAACAGTAGACAGATCTCTTTAAAGTATTAAAAAAAGTAGGTTATTTATACCGCTTTAAACTACCTCTAGAATTAAAAATCTATAATATGTTCGTACTAGATGTTTTATATAAAAACCCCGCTAATCTGCTTCTAGAACAAGAAACTCTAAAACTAATCAGAGTACTAATTAATAGAGTAGAAGAATAGAAAGTTAAGAATATTCTCGCCAGTAAATTTATACGCTTATTACTAAAGTATAGAGTAAGCTAAGTCAGACACGATCTGAATTCTATATAGTATAACGTATCTAACTTTATAAGAGCTCTATACAAGTTAAAAGTTTTTTATAATAAGTACCTAGACAAGCCAGGACCTTCCCGGTTCTTAAACTAATAGCTCTAAGTATAAAAATAGAGAATAGAAGACATAGATTATCTGTAAGACAATAGAGTAGAGTAAAATAGTTATTAGATTTTTTACCTAGAATTTCTTTTAAGCCCGACTCTAAAACCCCTCCGGGCTAACTACTAGTTTTTTTTATTTTTATTAAAAATCAGATCTTTATTACTATTAAAATTCTCTAATTTAGACTTCTTATTAGGCTTTAGCAGATTTCTATCTAACTAACCCGCCTACTAAAACTGCTTTACTAAAAAAAACTTAGTAGATTTAGCAGCTTTTTTTTTATCTGCGCGAACTAGGCTGCGTAAAAAAACTATTTTTAAGTTAGCTAGCCTCTAATTTATCTTTTCTATACTTTAATAGATTATTTTTAAAGTTATATAAATAGCTAGTAATACCTTTTCAGTCTGCGTACGTCCTAACTCTGCTTTAGTTATCTAAGTTATAACTAAAACAGCTTTAGCCGCGATTTTTACTGTAGTAGTTAAAATAAAGTTATTTAAGTTCTTTTTCTAGTTATCTATAGTTTATATTAATGCCTCGTACTTAGCAGCGCAGCACTCTAGAATTTAAAATAAAGTATTAGCTAACTATTCTAAATACGTACTAAGTTAGATATATACTAACTTATATAAACTTTTCTAAGCAGTACAGTACTCGCACTTTTTACTTAAAGTTAACTTAAATTTAAAATTAATTATATATTTTTTTACTAATACGTAATAGGCGCGTAAGTATATTTTACAGTAAACTGCTAACAAAGTACTAAGTAGAACTAAAATAGATATTGTAAAGTAAATTAAAAAGCTGATTTAATAGTAAGAAGCTTTAAAAAAAGTTAGCAGAGGCACCAGATCCGGAACAAACTACTTACAGAATGTAATAATTAAAAAAATAAAAAAGAAGAAGAGAAAAAGAGCTTAAAGAACTAAATTTATAACTGCTAAGCAGCAGCTTTATAAAAGTATCTCGCTAGTCACGTAAACGCGTAACGCTTTTTTCTATAAA
This sequence comes from Corynespora cassiicola, assembly GCA_022059125.1. Lineage (NCBI taxonomy): Eukaryota > Fungi > Ascomycota > Dothideomycetes > Pleosporales > Corynesporascaceae > Corynespora > Corynespora cassiicola. The sequence goes on along the minus strand of JAEUWY010000012.1, from coordinate 2,508,907 downwards.
GCACTGGAAGTAAAAGCAAACAATGAAATAAGATACCCCGCTTCTAACAAAAACTATTTACATTCTTCTCTGAATAAGCTACGAATTATATCAGATCAGAACGATCTGTTTACTAAAGAGAAAGTAATATAACAAACCTCGTTCGCACAAAGTCTAAATATATTTATTTCTAAGCATCGCGCACGTGATTTAGAACTTTACATCTAATTTCTAATCTCTGACTTCTAATATAGCTCCGACTTAGCTCCGATCTTTTATTCTTTCGTACCCTCCTATAATAACTAAAGAATAGAACTAGATTAGACTAGACTTAGGATAGGTGCTGAAGAGAAACTATAAAAGGTTATAATAGTTTTAGATAGTTCTGTAGTCTAGAAATGTCTTTTTGTACAAGACCTATAGGTTCTAACTTATAATTATTCTCTAGTTCTGTGAACTCTTATTTTAAGTAGTATCTGAGCCGTATCGGAGATAAGTCGCTTTGTGTCTTTACAAGAAGCAGAATATCTAATTATTTTTATTTTTAAAAAAAATAAATTTCTACAGTTATATATAGATTTTAAAAAACTTAATAATATTATAATTAAAAATAAATATTTACTACTAAGTATTTAAAAGCTTAAAAATAAACTATTTAAAATATAAATATTTATAGTTTTAAATTTTTAAAGCGCGTATAATTTAATACGTATAAAAAAAAAATAGTATTCTAAATACAGTATAAATACTATAAATATTTTATAATACTATTTAGTTTTACTAACGTATCTGCGATTTATTAAGCATTTATTAATAACATATTAAAAAAATATTTTAATATATTTATTATTATATATATAAATAAAATTTTAGTTTTTTTTAAAAACTTTTAAAAACACGTTTAGTATATATAAATAGTACTAAAATATTTTAAAAAAAATAGAAATATAATTTAAACTAAAGAAATATAAGTTTTATAAAAAAAATTAAATTTTTAAAATATATTATAAAAAAATATAAAGCTAAAATTAGTTTTAAAAAAAAAAGAAGAAGTTAAAAACTAGCTTACTCTAAAAAATATTAAAAATATATAATTTTCTTTAGAATTCTATAACTTTAATAAGTAGTTTATTAATTACTATTTAAAAAAAGTACTACTATTTATAAAATTAATAAAAAAAAAATACTATTTAAGTAGAATATAAACTTATAATAAGCTTTTAAAACACTTATAAAGTAAGTATATTACTACTAGTTTTTATATTTTTTATTAGTAGAAAACTTTTACGTATAGAAACAGACGTATTAAACTTAGTAATAAAAGTATATATTAGTTAAAAAAAATAGTATTTAATTATTTATTATTTAAAAAGGTTTAGCAGAGCTAAGAAAAACTGTAATATTTATAATAAAAAATTACTTACTATTACAAACTTTTTTAAGTATTAAAAAATTTATATAAAGAGTTGTTTAAAATTTACAGTACACTTAAACTATAAAAATCTAATAATATTTATAATAACCAAACTATTAGACTAACGATATATTAGATAAAGTAAAAATTTAAAATAATATAAATTTAAAATTATTTATATACTACGTAAAAAAAATAGAAAAGCAGACGTTTTAAGCTGAAAAATAAATATTATAAACACTAAGTTAATAAATAAAACCGCTATTTTTAAATAAGCGCTAAATAGTACTCTAAAACTAGCACGCAGTATTAATTTTATTATAATAGTATATTAATAAATACTAAAAAAGTTTTATTAAACTATTATTTAGTAGTAGTATAAAAATTATAAAAACACAGTGCGACTTGTCTCCGATACGGCTCAGGTACTACTTAGAATAAGGGTTCACAGAACTAGAGAACAATTATAAGTCGGAACTTATAGATTTTATACGAAAAGATATTTCTAAACTACAGAACTATCTAGAACTATTACAACCTTTTATAGTTTCCCTCTAGTACTTTATTCTAAGTCTAGTTTAGTTCTATTTTTTAGTTATTATAGGAGGGTACGAAAAGATAAGAGATTAAAACTAAGTTAGATATTAGAGGCTGGAAATTAGATGTAAAGTTCTAAATTACGTGCGCGATGCTTAAAAGTGAATATATTTAAACTTTATATAAACGAGATTTATTATATTACCCCCTTTTTAGTAAACAGATCGTTCTAATCTGTTCTAAGTTATAGTCTATTTAAAAAAAACGTAAATGTTTTTTGTTAAAAGCGGGGCACCTTATTTTATTATTTATTTTTTACTTTTAGTATTTTATAAAAAGAAGCGTTACGCGTTTATGTAACTAGTAAAATATTTTTACAGAGCTGCTGCCTAGCAGATATAAATTTAGTTTTTTAACTTTTTTTTTTTTTTTATTTTTTTACTTATTACGTTCTGTAAGTAGTTTGTTCTGGATTTAGTACTTCTGCTAACTTTTTCTAAAGCTTTTTATTATTAAATCGGCTCTCTAATTTACTTTATAATGTCTATTTTAGTTCTACTTAGTATTTTATTAGTAGCTTACTGTAAAATATACTTACGCGCCTGTTACGTATTAGTAAAAAATATATATAATTAACTTTAAGTTTAAGTTAATTTTAAGTAAAAAGTGCGAGTACTGTACTGCTTAAAAAAGTTTATATAAGTTAGTATATATCTAACTTAGTGCGCATTCAGAATAGTTAGCTAATACTCTATTTTAGATTCTAAAGTACTGCGCTGCTGAGTATAAGATATTAGTATAAACTATAGATAACTAGAAAAAAAATTTAAATAACTCTATTTTAACTACTATAGTAAAAATTACGGCTAGAGCTGTTTTAGTAGTAGTTTAGATAATTAGAGCGGAGTTAGAACGTATGCAGACTAAAGAAGTATTACTAACTATTTATATAACTCTAAAAGCAGTTTAGCAGAGTATAAAAAAAATAAATTAAAAACTAGCTAACTTAAAAATAGTTTTTTTACGCAGCTTAGTTTGCGCAGGCAGAAAAAAAGCTGCTAAATCTACTAAGTTTTTTTTAGTAAAGCAGTTTTAGCGGGTAGACAGATTAGATAGAATATTACTAGAACTTAAAAATAAGTCTAAGTTAAAGAAATTTAATAGTAATAGTAATCTGATTTTTAATAAAAATAAGAAAAACTAGTAGTTAGGCCTGAGGAGTTTTGGGAGCGGGCCTAAAAAAAGTTCTAGATAAATATTTAATAACTATTCTATTTTACTCTATTGTCTTACAGGTAATCTATATTTTCTATTTTTTACTTTTATACTTAAAGCTATTAATTTAAAGACCTAAGAGGTTCTAGCTTATCCAGATACTTATTATAGAATACTTTTAGCTTATATAGGGCCTTTATAAAGTTTAATACGTTATACTACGTAAAGTCCGGGTTATATCTGATTTAATTTACTTAGTATTTTAGTAATAAGCGTACCAGTTTGCTGGCGAGAATGTTCTTTACTTTTTATTCTTCTACTTTATTAATAGATACTCTGCTAGATTTCGGAGCTTTTTATTCTAAAAAAAAGTTAGCTAAGTTTTTATATAAAATATCTAGTATAAATATATTATAAATTTTTAATTTAGAAGGCAGTTTAAGGCGGTATAAATAACCTACTTTTTTTAGTACTTTAAAGGAACCTGTCTACTGTTCAGACAGCTTTTAGCTTAGTTTTATAGATATTAGATTTTTCGTACTAAAATATATTTAATTTCTAATATTCTAATCTACTTATCGGTAATAGGGGTTAACTTAAGCTTGTATTTATTTTTAAGTTTTTTTAAAAATTTTTTTCGCGAGCTTTTATATTTTATATATTTATAAAGTAAGTACTAGAGCGTTTTAGTAGTTTAGTTTTTTCTAAAGCTTAGAAGATTCTAGTCTTTTCTAATACTAACTCTAACGGGGTTTAGAACTAAATAGAACTTAGTAGAAAGTTATTTCTAAGCTTATATATAGAAGAGTAATTTAGACGCGATCTATTAACAGCAGAAGTTTACTTTAGTTATTTTAGTAGTAGCTTATAAATAGCCTCAGTCTCTAGTTAATATATTAGTTTATAATTTTAGTTTAGCTGTTTGTTTTTTTATAATATACAGTAGACAGTTTAATTTTAACGCTAATAATTTAACAGAATTTAGACTAGAAACTAAAAATAAACTATAGTTCTTAGTCTAATATAATTAACTCCGGGGTATATCTAAATTAGTATATCTACTAAATAAATAGATAGGCTATACTACGTGCGTTAGTATTCTTATAATATAAAATTAACACAGCTTACTTAGAAAGTCGATTAATAATTACTAAGATTTAATTATAGCTAGTCTTATTATAGAAGAATTTTTTAAAGTCTATATAGAGGTGTTGCATAAAACAGTTTAGAATAAAAAAAAAATAGATTTTTTTAGCGGAATAGACTTATTTCAGATATACTTATTAACAGGCGAGGTAGTTCTGTACATATTACTTATATAAGTTATCTATATTTTTTTAGTAGTACTTCCGGGCTAATAGCTGGTAGGTTTTTATAGCGCTAGAGTGTGCTAAAAAAACTTAGTTATAAGCTTTTTATATTAAACGTGTAATAAGCGTTAAGTTTTAAAAAATATATAGTTAATATTAGTATAATATAAGTCTGTTATGTGTCTAGTACTAGTTAAAAAAGTTTTCGCGTTTTTTTATAAAGCTTAATTAATTTTTTTTTAAAAAGGTATTAATAAGTTTAAGAGAGTTAAAGCTTATAAAGTTTTCTAAAAATATTATATATACGCGAGCTACACACTTAGTCTAAACTTTAATATATTTTTAAACTAACTTAGTATTAATTTAGAAGTTAAGGCGATGCGGTCTGATTAGCACATAAGAACAGTTATTTTACTATATAGCTAAAAAAATTTTTATATTTTGTTCGCGACAGCTAAGAATATTAGCTTTAGTATTATTTTTATTTAAAGTGTATTTAATTTAGAAGTTAAAGAGCGCTAGTTCTTCTACTTATTTTACTTATCTAGCATTTAGAATTTTAGTTATTATAAAGTATTCTAGCAATCTATAATTAGAATATATTTAGACCTAATACTTTACAGAGAAGAGATTAGCTCGCTATTTCTAGAAAGCGGTAATAATAGTAAAAAGTTTTTTATTATGTATCTTCTAGTTAAGTTTAGAACTGGATAGAGTTTTGCTGTAGAAAGTATATAAGTACTAATTTCTATTAGTATGTTGCTAAGACTGTACGTCTGTAATAGCGCTATTAAATATATTAGTTTTTAGTTTTATAAGTAGTTTAGAGTTAAAATAATAAAAAGTTAAAATAGAAAAAAAAGAGTTTTTTAAAGCTTTAAATGCCTAGTTATATTTTTAAATCTATTTAAAAAATATAGCAAAGCTTTAAAGTATACTAATTAGTAGAGTAATACAGAAATATTCTAGTACGAATTGTTAGTAGAAGCCAGTAAATCTAAAAAAAAACTTTATTTCTGTAACAGTAGTAGGTCAGACCTAGTTCTATAGAGCTTTAACTTTTTCTAAATCTACTTCTAATTTTTAGTTAGTTAGAATGTATTCTAAGTATCGGGTACATTTTATATAGAATTTAGATTTAGCTATATCTACTTACAGTCTAGCTTAACGTAGTTATTCTAAAACAGCTTTAATATACTAGATATAAATTTGTTTATTCTTAGAGTAAATAAAAATATTATCTAGATATGCGATATAGAAGTTATTAAAATAGTTAATTAGAACGTTATTTATATATTGCTAGAAAGTAGCTGGTCCGTTACATAATCTAAATAAAAAAATTTTATATTTATACGTTCTGTATTGTGTCCGGAAAGTAGTATATTTTTTACTATTAAAATTTATTTAAATTTCATTAAATACAGCGTAAATATCTAACTTTATAAAAACTTTAGTTTTACTAAATTTTACTAAAAGTTCGTTTATTCTAGATATTAGATAGGTATTTTTTCTAGTTAGAGCGTTTAGTTTATAATAGTTAATATATATTTTAAGCTTTTTATTTGCTTTACAAACACACAGAATAAGTAATATAAAAAAGCTCTAACTCTGCTTAATAAGACTGTATTATAGTTAAATTATTATAAACTTTTAAATAGCTTTAAGTTTTTTAAAATTCTGCTTATACAGAGAACTGTAGCTGTTTAGAAAAAGTTTAGTAAAAATAATTTTATTGTAACAAACCTCGTTCGCATAAAGTCTGAATATATTTACTTCTAAATATTACGCACGTAATTTAGAACTTTATATCTAATTTCTAGCCTCTAATATCCGACTTAGCTCTAATCTTTTATTCTTTTATACTCTTCTATAATAACTAAAAAATAGAACTAGACTAGACTTAGAATAAGGTACTAGAGGGAAACTATAAAAGGTTGTAATAGTCCTAGATAGTTCTGTAGTTTAGAAATATTCTTTTATATAAGACCTATAAATTCTAACTTATAATTATTTTCTAGTTCTGTAAACTTTTATTTTAAGTAGTATTTAAGCCGTATCAGAAACAAGTCGCTCTGTATTCTTATATTATATTTCTAAACTTTTTTTCGCTGGTAACGGCTTAAGAATATTACTTTTCTGTTTATTATAAAGAGAAGTACAACTAGATAGTATATGTATTAGATTAAGTCTGTTTTAAATTATTACGTACGTTCTTAACTCTTAGCAAAATTAAAATTTTTTAAATCTTTTAATAACTAAAGTTTTTAGATTTAGAACTTCTGCTTCTACGTAAGTTAAATTACTTTTAAAAAAAACGCGTTATACGCTAAAGTAGAAACTAAATAACTACTAAAAACCTACTAGAATTAATTTTAACTATTAATGTCTGGCTCTACACACCTGCTAAATATATTTTAGAGAAATACTGTTTAAAAATTAAGCTGGCTGCAAAAACAGCTCTAACCCTTTAATAATAATTTAGAATCTACTAAATTCTCACTTTAACCTAATAATAATAATCTTTATTCTATATCTATAGAGATAGAGATTCTATAGTTATAAGCTAAAATACTAGAACTCGAAGCTGCTGCTGCAGACTCTTCTTTCTAAAGTATAGAAAAATTCTAACTGTTACTTTTAACTCGCATCTAACAACTATTTAAATTACTTTTAATTTTAGTTTAAATAAAGTTATCTAAGCAGATTTTTAAAATTAAGCCTTTCAGCGACAGAAAAACCGTTACTTTTCTATAATAGCTAGTTTTTATCCGAGATCGCCTTAATATTAATTAGAACTACTATTCTACTAAGTAAGCTTATATAGCAGAAGTTTAAAAATATATATTAGAACTAGCTTACGAATACTTAGAGCTCTGTTACTTAGCTAATAACTTTTAAAAACAGTTTTTTAACGTAGAGAAAATGCTTAATTTTCTAAAATCGTATTTTATTTTAGAAAATAAAAAAGTAAAAAATTAAGTAGTTTTCTACCAGCTGCAGATAGAATAAGAAAAACTTTTTTCTGCTTTTAAGGCCTGATTTCTATCTACTGCTATTAAAGGCAGAGTACAAAAAAAAAAATAGTTTTTTTACTTATAGAAAAAGATTACTCTAGCTCTGCGAGTTCTAAATTTTAGATTTAAATCCCTATAAAATAACTTTTTTAATAACATAGTAAAATATCTCTCTGTTTATAATATAGAGCGCTGAAATACCTCTGTATCTGCTATTAGCAGAAGTAGAAAAAGTAACTCTAGTTCTACTTTATATAAAGTTTTAGAGAACTAGAAGTCACCCAGCTTATCCGCAGTATCTATATAAAAAAAAAAAACTACTTACTAACGTACTACCTGCGCAGAGTTATAACTACTATACTAACGTAAAAATAGTAAGCTATTTAAAACAGCTTAAGCTACAGAAAAAAACTACTATAACTGTAGTAAGTAAAGCTATTTTATACGTAATTATAACTTCCTGTAAATAAGCTAAATTTCTATTAATAACAATTTGCAAAACTAATTTAAAAATATAATTAATTTTAATAGACTAGATCTAGTTTAACTAGAAAATAAGAACGTCTAAAAAAAATCTCTGCTTTAAGTTACAGCAAGTATAATCTATTTAATATAGATTTATTAAACTTGTTAGAAGGCTCTTATTTCCGAATACTTTCTGTTTTCTATTTTAACGGGCTTAGAATCTGTTTATATTCTTTTATTAATACCGGCGTACAAGAATTTTTATTTATTAATACTTCTATTACAGTATTTTTAGTCTGTACTTTTTAGATATCTATTTAAAAACTACTTTATAAAGTTAAAGTGCGAGATTTCTAAGAGTTAATTAAATTTTCAGCTACTTATTATATTTACTTTTATTTTCGCCTAAATAGACGTACTATTTTAAATTATTCTTTTATTATTCTTAATCTTAGATTCTAGAACTGTATTATTAGTTTAAAATAAATAAAAAAGTTTAAGTTTAAACTAGATACGGAACACAACTGGATTGTGTAGCCAGTCTAATATGCCTCTTTCTATATACCTACTCTACTTATTCTCTAACACCTATATCTTTTTAATATAAACTAGAGAATAGAGTAAAACATCTTCTGTAGAAATGCGTTATAAAAAAAAAAACATATAAAAAACTAAAAAAGTTTAGAAACTTATCTGTATCGACTTTAAAAACTTAGATTTTTTAGACCTAGACGCTCTCTTCCGACTAACGTCTAATACTGTTCTGAATTTAGCTGTAATTTCTAGATAACTGCTATATCTGCTAACGCCTTTTATTTCTAAATAAAATAACCTAAAAATAAATTCTTTATAATAACTATCTACGAGATTAACTGATAAATTCAGAACTTTTATTTTTTAGACAAATCTGTTATCTCTTTAATACTAAACTAACTACTCTCTGTATACAAATTCTATTAGAATATATTTAACCCGAAAGCCGCACTCTACCTCCCTCTATATTAACTATATAATTATAAAATTATTTTAACCGAATCTATTTTAAATAGCTATAGTTCTTTATATAAGTAAAATTTTAAGAAACTTAAAGCTACTCAAGAATTCGTAACAATCTAACTTTAATATAGCCTTATTAAGTAGAGCCGGAGCTTTTTTATATTATCTATTTTTTATATCCGCAAAGTAAATAGAAAACTTAAAGTATACGTTAACTATCGTAAACTAAATACTCTTACTTAAAAAAATACTTATCTAATACTTTAAATAAATAAACTTTTAGTAAGACTTAGTAAAGCTAAAGTCTTTACTAAGTTAGATATTTACGCTGTATTTAATAAGATTTAAATAAACTTTAATAGTAAAAAATATACTACTTTTTAGATACGATACAGAACGTATAAATACAAGATCTTTCTATTCGGGTTGTATAACGGACCAGCTACCTTCTAGTAATACATAAACAACGTTCTAATTAACTACTTTAATAACTTCTATATCGCATACCTAGATAATATTCTTATCTACTCTAAAAATAAATAAACTTATATCTAGTATATTAAAGCTGTTTTAAAACGACTACGTTAGGCTAGACTACAGATAGATATAACTAAATCCGAATTCTATATAAAATATACTTAATACTTAGAGTACGTTCTAACTAACTAAAAACTAGAAGTAGATTTAGAAAAAGTTAAAGCTCTGCGGAACTAGGCCCGATCTACTACTATTACTAGAGTAAAGTTATTTCTAGAATTTACTGGCTTCTACTAATAATTCGTACTAGAATATTCTTAGATAGCTTTTCTAATTAGTGTATTTTAAAATCCTGCAGTATTTTTTAAATAGATTTTAGCGTGTAACTAAGCTTTTAAAACCTTAAAAAAAGCTTTTTTTTCTATTTTAACGCTATACTATTTTAATTTTAAGTTACTTATAAAACTAAAAATAGATATATTAGACGGTGCTATTGCAGACGTACAGTCTTAGCAATATACTAATAGAAAATAGTACTTTTACGTTTTCTACAGCAAGAGCTTATCTAGTTCTAAGCTTAACTAAAAAATACATAATAAAAAACTTTTTACTATTATTACCGCTTTTAAAAAATAGCGAGCTAATCTCTTTTTTATAAAATATTAGATTTAAGTGTATTTAGACTATAGGTCGCTTAAGTACTTTATAACTACTAAAGTTTTTAACGCGCGATAAGTAAAATAAGCAGAAAAACTAGCGCTTTTTAACTTCTGTATTAAATATACTTTAAGTAAAAATAATACTAAAGTTAATATTCTCAGTCGTCGCGAACAGAATATAAAAAATTTTTCTACTATTTAGCGTAATAACTGTTCTTACGTGCTAATAGAACTATATTATTTTAATTTCTGTATTAATGCTAAATTAGCTTAAAAATATATTAGAGTTTAAACTAAGTGTGTAGCTCGCGTATATGCGATATTCCTAAAAAACTTAATAAGTCTTAACTTTTTTAAACTTATTAATACTCTTCTAAAAGAAAATTAATTAAGCTTTATAAAAGAACGCGAAAATTTTTTTAACTAGTACTAAACATATAACAGACTTATATTATACTAATATTAATTATATATTTCTTAGAACTCTACGCTTATCACACGCTTAATATAAAAAGCTTATAACTAAGTTTTTTTAGCATACTTTAGCGTTATAAAAACCTACTAGCTATTAGCCTAAAAGTACTACTAAAAAGGTATAAGTAATTTGTGTAAGTAATATATACAGAACTGCTTTGCCTGTTAACAAGTATATTTAAAATAAGTCTGTTCTGCTAAAAAAATCTATTCTCTTTCTATTTTAAACTGTTTTATATAACACCTCTGTATAGACTTTAAAAAATTCCTCTGTAATAAAACTAGCTATAATTAGATTTTAGTAATTATTAATTAACTCTCTAAGTAAGCTATATTAATTTTATATTATAAAAACACCGACGCACGTGGTATAGCCTATCTATTTATTTAGTAGATATACTAATTTAGATATACTCCGGAGTTAATTATGTCGGACCGAAAACTACAGTTTATCTTTAGTTTCTAGTCTAAATTCTATTAAATTATTAGCGTTAAAGTTAAACTATTTACTGTATATTACAAGAAAACAGACAGCTAAACTAAGATTATAAACTAATATATTAACTAGAGACTGAGACTATTTATAAGCTACTACTAGAATAACTAAAGTAAACTTCTACTGTTAATAGATTGCGCCTAGGTTACTCTTTTATATATAAGTTTAGAAATAATTTTCTACTAAGTTCTATTCGGTTCCGAACCCCGTCAGAGTTAGTATTAGAAAAAACTAGAATTTTCTAAGCTTTAGAAAAGACTAAACTACTAAAACGCTCTAGTACTTATTTTATAGATATATAAAGTATAAAAGCTTACGAAAAAAATTTTTAAAAAAGCTTAGAAACAAATGCGAGCTTAAGTTAACCTCTATTACTAATAAGTAGATTAGAATATTAAAAATTAAGTATATTTTAGTATAAAAAATTTAATATTTATAAAACTAAGCTAAAAGCTGTCCGAACAGTAGACAGGTTTTTTTAAAATACTAGAGAAGGTAGGTTATTTATACTACTTTAAACTGCCTTCTAGATTAAAAATCTACAATATATTCGCACTAGATGTTCTATATAAAAATTTAACTAACTTTTTTTTAGAATAAGAGGCTCTAAAATTTAACAGAGTACTTATTAATAAAGTAGAAAAATAGAAAGTAGAGGATATTCTTGCCAGCAAACTAGTATGCTTATTACTAAAATACTAAATAAGTTAAATTAGATATAACCCGGACTCTATATAGTATAACGTATTAAACTTTATAGAGGCTCTACACAAGCTAAAAGTATTTTATAATAAATACCTAGATAAGCTAGGATCTTCTAGGTCCCTAAACTAATAGCTCTAAGTATAGAAGTAAAAAATAGAGAATATAGATTATCTGTAAGATAATAGAGTAGAATAGAATAGTTATTAGAGATTTATTTAGAACTTTTTTTAAGCCCGCTTCCGAAACTTCTCAGACCTAACTACTAATTTTTTTTATTTTTATTAAAAATTAGATTGCTATTACTATCAGATTTCTCTAACTTAAACTTGTTTTTAAACTTTAGTAATATTCTACTTAATCTGCCTGCCCGCTAGAACTATTTTACTAAAAAAAACTTAGTAAATTTAGTAGCTTTTTTTCTATCTGCGTAAACTAGGCTGCGTAAAAAAACTGTTTTTAAATTAGCTAGCTTCTAATTTATTTTTTTTATATTTTATTAAACTGCTTTTAGAGTCGCATAAATAGCTAGTAATATCTTTTTAGTCTGTATACGTTCTAACTCTGCTTTAGTTATTTAAACTACTACTAAAACAGCTTTAGCTGCAATTTTTACTATAATAGTTAAAGTAAAGTTATTTAAATTCTTTTTTTAGTTACTTATAGTTTATATTAATACTTTGTACTCAGCAGCGCAGCATTCTAGAATTTAAAATAGAGTATTAGCTAACTATTCCGAATACGCACTAAGTTAGATATATATTAACTTATATAAACTTTTTTAAACAGTACAGTACTCGCACTTTTTACTTAAAGTTAACTTAAACTTAAAGTTAATTATATATTTTTTTACTAATACGCGATAGGCGTGTAAGCATATTTTACAGTAAACTGCTAATAAAGTACTAAGTAGAACTAAAATAGATATTATAAAGTAAATTAGAAAGCTAATTTAATAATAGAAAGCTTTAGAAAAAGTTAGCAGAGATATTAGATTTAGAATAAACTACTTACAGAACGCAATAAGTAAAAAAATAAAAAAAAAAAAGAAAAAAGGCTAAAAGACTGAATTTATACCCGTTAGATAGTAGTTTTATAAAAGTATTTTACTAGTTACGTAAACACGCAACGCTTTTTTTTATAAAGCACTAGAAGTAAAAAGTAAATAATAAAATAAAGTGCCCCGCTTCTAATAAAAAATATTTACGTTTTTTTTAAATAGGCTATAACTTAGAACAGATTAGAATAATCTGTCTACTAAAAAAGAGGTAATATAATAAATTTTATTTATATAAAGTCTAAATATATTTACTTTTAAGCATCGCGTATGTAATTCAGAACTTTACATCTAATTTCTAGCCTCTAATATCTAATTTAGCTCCGATCTCTTATCCTTTCGTACTCTTCTATAATAACTAAAAAATAGAACTAGACTAGACTTAGAATAAGGCACTAAAGGGAAACTATAAAAGGTTATAATAGTTCTAGATAGTTCTGTAGTTTAGAAATGTTTTTTTGTACAAGATCTATAGGTTCTAACTTATAATTGTTTTCTAGTTCTGTAAACTCTTATTCTAAGTAATACCTAAGCCGTATCGGAGACAAGTCGCCCTGTATTTTTATATTTATAGTTATAGAGTTAGTAGGGCGGAAGATAGAGTGCGGCCTTAGAGTTAAATACATTCTAATATATTTAATATATAGAAAGAAGTTGGGACAGTACCGGAACTACAGCATTCTAAGTTCTAAAAAAAAAATTTTTAATTAGTTAGTTAATTTTAAAAATAGTTGTTGTAAAAAAATTTATTTTTAAATTATTTTATTTAGAAATAAAAAGTATTAGCTAATATAGCAGCTATCTAGAAACTTTAACTAGACTCGGAATTTAGTTAGAAATTAGTTAGAAAAAAGCGTCTAAGCTAAAAAAGTTTTAGTTTTTAAAATTAATATAGACAAGTTTCTAGGCTTTAATAGTATCTAGTTGTAAAACTGTGTCTTATCATAACCTATTATAGCCTATTATAAAGTGTTCTAGGTTAGTTTAGTTATAAGCGTAATAGTAACGTGTTCGGCAAGCGAGTAAAATAGATAAGTAAGTAAAACAGCCCCACCGCACGTCGCGTATATAAACAGCTCTAATAAATTATAAAATAAAAAATAAAAGCTAATAAAATTACTATTAAGATTTTACGTGCTTTACGTACGTACAAGCAGTATATTTAAGTAACTAATATATACTATATTTAGGTAGTATATGTTTTTAAAGTTGAGTATACGCTGTACAAACCTCGCTCTGCAGAGCCTTCTTCTAGATTTACTCTACTACTATACTATTCTGTACTATTTTCTAGCTCTTCTAAATAGTTAATATACTTTTTTCTGCTATAGTTGTACGACGTGCTGTCTGCTTACGTTTTTAACGTACATTTTTAGCTTAAAGCACAGCATTTTTAACTTTAAAAATTACCTTTTTATATATAACTTTTTTAAAGCTTTTTAACAACTGTTGAAATACGCAATCTGTTAGTAACTAAAAAAAGTTCGTATAAAGCTTTTATTACTCTTAAATATACTTTATCTAACACTTTATCTTAATAAAAGTATAAAATGTTTTTAACTTCTATTTAGACTTTTCTGTATATATAGAACTCGGCGTTTATATAATAGAATCTAAGCGCTAAAAAACCTGTTCTAAATTATACAGAACTAGCCTAGTAGCTTAAAAACTACTTTAGATATTCTTTGTTATAATAGCTGCTGTATACGCCGTATAGTATACCTTAAAAAACTTCTTTTTTATAATATAGTTTATACTAAGCTTTATTTTCTTCTTAATCTTTTTACTATACGACGTTTTTAAAAAGCTAAAACAGCTTACATTTAGCGGCTGAAGCAGATAAAAAAAATAAAAAAATAGATAAAAAGTAAAAATGCTGTTCTGTTTGCAGAACTCTTTAAACCAGCTAAAGTAGTAGCTTTTATATCTGTTTATAATAAGAAAGCGCATTATTCTTTTTGTACAAGCCTTTATATGCCTATTAAAGTATTATATCTATTTGTATCTAATCTAATTGTCTGTCCAGCTGTTTTTACTAACTGTAATTACTTAGTTATACAGTAAATTACAGTTTATATACTAGGTTACTTAGTAAAGCTTTACTGCGAGAATAATAAAAAACAGAATTTTCTATTTTTAAGCGTTAACTCTATATATAACAGTAATCTATTTACGGTTTCTAGGCTAAATAGTTTTTATACGACCTTTCTATTCTGCTTTTATAACAACTTTTAAAGTCGCGATAACATCTATCTAAAAGCTAGTTTTATTAAAGTTATATATATCGTCTTTAAGTATTTTATACTTCGTAATTATGTTTCGTACGAGGTTAAATTACGCTTAAATAATAGTAAGATTTTCGTATACTGCTTGCTAGTAGTTATACTTACAATTATAAATTATACAAAGCATTTTCTAGCAATTAATAAAGTTTCTAACCTACTTTTAGCTAATAATTTAGAGTTAAAAATTATTACGCGTCTAAAGAATAAAATTAGTAGTTTCTTATATAACTAAGATTTAGAAAAAAAATCTTTGCGCGATAAAGTTAAAAATACGCTAAAAAAAAACTTTTTTTTTAGTAGCTGTAAGTTTACACGTTACTAGATAAAAGTTATATTTTAGAAAAGTACTATAATAGCGGTGCGTAAAAGTTGTGTAAGATACGTTATATAATTAAGCTGCTTAACAAAAGCTTTTAAATAAACCCGAATTATATATTTAAATAGCTAAAGTAAGTCTGCCTTTTTTTATAAACTAAAAAAATAAAAACATATTATATTATTATAGTTAAAAGGTGCTTGTACGCGACGCGCGGTAGAGCTGTTTTACTTACTTATCTGTTTTACTTACTTACTAAATACGTTATATATTTCTAAGTTACTGCAAGCTGTCTTAGCAGTAATTCGTCTCTTTTTTCTATATAATAATATATAATTAAGTCCTTTTTACCTGTCTATCTGTATTACTGTAACCCTTACACTCTACTTTAGATTTATATCTAATATTTAAATCGCTTATTATACAGTATAAGATAAATAGCGTTAAATTATTATAGCTAATAACTATACAGATCTATAAACTCTATTTAGTGCCTCTAAAAGTACTAAAAAAATAAAAATTAGTATTTTATACTACAGTAGTAGCAGAAAAAGTAGTTAAAAATAAAAAAACAACTACGAATAATGAAGAAATAATACTGAACTAGCAGGGCTTAGTAGAGATTATAAGACCTTATCGTCGCTAGAACCAGAAATAAATACTCTACTTTAACTTAAAACGCTAAAAATATTAGAAAAACTGCGCTAATAGTTTAAGAACAAATAATAATAAAAAGAATTATAATAATTATTCGAATTACGCTGTAGATACGAGCAGAGTAATACAACAGCTTTTAATAAAACTATAGGCAATATAAAAATTACTATAATAGCCTATTCTGCACCAGAACAGACGAATCTACCACGCTCTAAACTACTTTATTATTATAAAAAAAGAAATAAAGCAGACTATAACTAATAGCTCTGCGATAATAAAAACTACTATATAAAAAACTTATAATATTTTAAAGCAGATAAATAAAAAATCTTATTCAGCCTATAATATATAAGTAAAAATATAAGAACCCTTTAGAAGACGTATGCGGTACATATATACTAGAATAATCTATATTAGACTTTTATATAGTAAAACTTAAAGAAAAAAATGCTAAAGGCGTTAGATATAGTAAAAAAACGCAAGTAATCTGCTTATAATTTTATTAAAATCTGTAAGTAAAAGCCTTTACAGTTTCTAACAGACCTTCTTAATTACTTTTAGCTTTTATAAGTTAAAATAAAAAAGTTAAACTTCTATAGAATAGTAGTTAAATTTACTAGAGTACTTTTAGAGAAAGTCCGACGTAAATTACAACACCTTTTTTAATAAAGTTATTTAAATCTTCTACAGATAGAGCAGAAGGCGAATAGAATTTACAGAGATCTGTTACAGAAGAATAAAATAAAAAAAAATTAGAAAGAAGATAAGTAAGAATCTAGCACGCTAATAAGCTCTAATTCTACAGAGTTAAGCTAAAAAAAGAAAAAAAAAGATAAAAATAATTTATAACGGGCTAAAATGCTCTAAAAACATAAGAAAAAGTCTAAAACAGATATAGTATGCTATACCTATAAAAAACAGAGTTATATTATACCCTGTTACCCGAACAAAATAAAAAAAAAAACCTACTTTTCTAACAAAAAAAAAAAAGCTAAAAGCTAGAAAGATTAGACTTCTACTTTTTAGCTTATATTAATCTAATATAGGTAAAAAAGTTAGAGAATTTTAAAAAAATGCTAAATATCAAAAAACCTACGCTATTCTTTTTTAAAGTAGAGATAGAAAGTTCTATAAAACTAGATACTATAGTAGATAGCAAAGCATAGCTTAATATTATTTTAGTAACAGTAGCGAAAGAACAGAATTTAGTTATTTATTCTGTACTAGAGATTATTCTACTATTTCTAAATAAATTAAATTATACTATTTATAAGTCTATAGTTACAGAGGTACGTATTAAAAACTTAAAAAGCAGAGTACAGACTTACAGAATTCTGTTTATAGTTACTAATTTTAAAAAGCCGCTAATATACTTAAAACTACTTTAAATTAATTAGTTTAACTTAAAGTTGAATTTTCAGAGCCGAAAAATGCTTTTTAGAAGTATTAAAAGCTATAGTAGTCTAAAATATACTAAGATAGCTATAGAGAACGTAAATTAGTTTAAAAAAATATTTTTAAGTTTTAATACGGACGTTTACGTCTGTTTAATTAGTTAACTTTAAAATATATTAGCGCCTAGACTAGAGATGCCCGTTCTAAAACTAGAGTACTAAAAATTTAAAAATATAGCTAGACCTAATAAAGTATTAGTACTATCTATATATAGTAACTAAGATTTTATAATAGAGCTGTAACCTAGCACAAGTCTACCTTACTAACCGCTTTATAATATATTAACAGTTAAACTAGAATATCTTTATAAATATATAGAAAAGTATTTTTAGAAAGAATAGATAAAGCAGTTA
This sequence comes from Corynespora cassiicola, assembly GCA_022059125.1. NCBI lineage: Eukaryota > Fungi > Ascomycota > Dothideomycetes > Pleosporales > Corynesporascaceae > Corynespora > Corynespora cassiicola. The sequence goes on along the minus strand of JAEUWY010000012.1, from coordinate 2,491,046 downwards.
AAGTCTCTAGCTGAGGCACCTATCTTTTTTACAAAAAAGAAAAATAAAATTTTACAACTATATGTTAATTACAGAGATTTAAATAAGATAACAGTTAAAAACTAGCATCTATTACTATTTATAGCTAAGTTTTTAAAAAGATTATTAAAAGCAAAGTAGTTTATAAAGCTAGATATCCAAAAAGTATACTATAGAATACGTATCCGGGAGGGCAACGAATAAAAAACGGCCTTTAGAATAAAATATAGTTATTTTAAATATCTTGTAATGCTTTTTAGCCTAACTAACGCCTCTACTGCCTTTTAATTCTATATTAATTAGACTCTAGTAAAGCTAGTTAATATAACATATATTATATATCTAGATAATATTCTGGTCTATTCTGACACAGAAAAAGCTTATATAAATTACGTTAGAAAAGTTTTAGAAAAACTAAGGCAGGCTAAGTTATATATAAAACTTAGTAAGTATAAATTTTATATATAATAGGTAGAATATCTAGAATATATAGTGTGTTTAAAAGAGATTAAGGTTAATTTAGAGAGGGTTAAAATAATCTAAAACTAGCCAATACTAAAAACAGTAAAAGATATTAGAGTATTTATTAGTTTTATAAATTACTATAGAAAGTTTATTACTAACTTCTCCCGTATTACTCTACTATTAACTAAAATAATTTAAAAAAGGCTAAACGCGGCCAGGGGCGGCTACACCTAAAAAAAAAAAAAAGCGTAAAAATTAATTTTAATTAAAAAGTAAAACAAGCTTTTATATAAATAAAGAATACCTTCTTTTTAATTCTAATTTTAGCCTACTTTAACTTTTAAAAACTAACGAAAGTTAAGGTAGACGTCTCAGAAAGCGTGATTTATAGTATTATAAGCTAGAAAAACCCAGACTAGAACAGAAAGAACTAATAGAGACCTATCAGGTTCTTTTTAAGAAAAATAGACTAAGCTAAATATAATTATAACACCTATAACAAGGAATTGCTCGCAATAGATAAAAGTTTATTTTATTAGTAATACTACTTTTAAAAAACGCTATTTAAGCTTTTTACAGACTATAATAACTTTAAATAGTTTATAGAAATAAAAACACTTAACTACTACTAGATTAAAGCATATAAAAAACTTACAGAGTATAATTTTATTATAACTTATTATTTAGAAAAGCTAAACTCTACGGACAGCCTATTAAAAAAACCGGATTATATAAAAAAAGCTTAATAACTATTACAGAAAGGTAATAAAGCCTATATAAAGCTACTACAAGCTATAATAACTTAGAAATTCTTACAAAACTCTGTAATACTAGTAATAATTACAAAATTATTTAGAAAACATATAAACAGTACCAGAATACTTTAGATAAAATATTAGAGGCTCCCAGAACCCCGCATCAGAGAAGAACTACCTAAAAAAAAAAAAGAAAATAAGAAAAAGAGAACAGAGAGAAAAAGTTTAAAAAAAAAGAACAGAGATACTCTAACTTCAGACTCTTATAGTAAAGACAGTAAAAAAAATAAGCAAAAAACTTTTTTAAAAAAAAAAGAGAAACAACCTTTTATTTTTATCTTAAGATAACGCTAAATAACTAACTAGTTAAAATTACAACTAAGTACAGATTAGAAAAAAGCTAAAGTATTTTAGAAATACTATAATAGCCTAATAGTAGGTTACTTTAGAGTAAAGAAAACGCTAGAGAAAATTAGACGTAAGTACTATTAGAAAGAAATTAAAAAAAACGTAGAGGCGTACTGTAATAACTGTTTAAAGTATAAAAAATTAGTTACAGCCAGACACCGCCCTTATAGCCTATTAAATTTTTTTCTAGCTTCTAATAGACTGTAGTCAGACGTCACAATAGACTTTATTACTAAACTTTTTCTATTAAAATATCTTAGCTAAGTATACGACTTAATACTAATAGTAGTAAACTAATTAATAAAAATAGTTTACTATATACTAGTCTGAGCGAATTAGACTGCTTAAAACCTAGCTTAAGTCTAAATAAAAGAAATAGTCTGACTTTATAGAACTCTAAAAAATATTATTTCGGATTAAAAACTTTTAATAAATTTCAAGTATTAGACTAGTTTTTATTACTACTTAAATATTTTAAAAGTTTTATTCTCTGCTTATTATCCTAAAACAGATAAATAAATAGAGAGACAGAATTAGACTCTAAAACAGTATTTTAGATACTATTGTTGCCTAGAATAGAACAACTAGATAATTTAGTTACTAATTATAGAATTTGCGTATAATAATAACGTACACGCAACTACTATAACTATACTATTCTAAGTATACTATAAAGCAGACCTAAAAGCGCTAGACTGGCCCAGAATACCTCTAAGTAGCAGAGAATTATACCTAGAAAACAATCTAGCAGTAAAAGTACTCGCTTTACAGGCAGAATATTGCCAGAAAATTAAAATAGTAAATAAGTACTAAAAAAAATACTCCGACAAGAAGAGAAAGTATATCTCTTTAGTAATAAAGAATAAAGTACTTATATTAAACAGGTATATACGCTTAATAAAGCCGAAAAAAAAGCTAGATTAGAAATATATAGAACCAGGAACTATTATAGCCCAGATTAGGCCAGATGTATATAAAGTAAATCTACCTAAACTACAAAGCATCCACCTAGTCTTCTATATATTATTACTAAAAAAATATATTAAAAAAGAGACAATATAATTTTAAAGTAAACTACTAGTAGACATATTACGCACAATAGGCGATAATATCTATTTTATTAAAAAAGTACTAGATTAGAGAGAATCTTCAGTTAGTATTTAGAAATATTTAGTAAAATAGAAAGATTACTCTAAAAAAAAAATTTTTAGAAATCTAGACTAAATATAAGCGCTAGCGCGATTAATAACTTCTAAAAATAAAAAAATATCTAGAGCCGACAAATAAAAGAGGGTAAATAGACTACTTTACGCTATAAAGCTTTATTATAGCCTACAATAGATTAAAATGCCTAGAAAAAAGCCAGACAACTTTTAAGTAAGCCAGTATCCGGAGATTTAGCTGAAAAAAAAGAGATAAAAAATATAGCTACCTTCACTTTATATTTTTTTTCTAAGAAATATATTAGGTTTTTTACATAAAAAGGTGTTTAATAGCGCTATAATTCTAAGAAAACATAGAATTAAAGACTATACAAAGAGGTTAAAAAAAACTTATAGAAATGTTACTGGCCTATTATAGCCTAAAATAACTTATAAAGAACTAAAAAACATTACAATAAGATATAGAGAAAAATATTAGAGTAAAAAAACTTATATTATAAAAAACTATTTAAAGATTAGGTAGAAAGCTACTGAAGACCCCGGGTATCACCTATATACTTCAGAAAAAACTATAACGCCAAAAAAGGAGCTAAAAAAAACTAACTCAGACTTTTCTACGCTATAATACTCTATAAGAGCCTGTATTAATTTATACTACTATATATCGACTAGGCACAGGCCGCAGTAAGAGGCTTAATCTGTCTCTAAAGCTTTTTAATTCTTTTTATAAAAGTATTTTTTTTATTCTTCGGGGCACGCGCACGTTCAGCCTTAAAATTAATAATTTAAATCTCTAACTTTTTTTTTTTCTAGATAGCTGTAGCAGCTAGACTAAAAGCAGTTTTACTACTATAACTCTAGAAAAAGACGTTAGTATAGGCTATTATAGCGCATAATAGGCTATTTTACTTTCTTCTTAGACGTATTACTATTTTTTTAGTTAGTTTTAATTTAAGCGGATACAAAAGCCTTAAAAGTACGCTTTTTAGCCTCTATTTTAGCAGCAACGCTTTTAGAGTCTTATTTACGTCTACTAGAGCGCATCTTAAACTACAGAGTATTATTAGCAGAAACTATACTATTATATAGTATTAAATAGATATTATAGAGAATAAACTTTCTATAAAGTGTTAGAATAGCCTAAAATGCCTTAAAATAAAAAATTTTAGAGAAATTACTATAAAAAATACTTAGAAAACGCTTTACAGATACAGATTAACCTAAACTACTAAATTTCTATTTTTGTAGTATTAAAGTAGATTTTTTTATAATAAGCTTTTTAAGTAACTGTTTCGGCGTTATTAAAAACTGCAGTAATTTAAACTATATAGTAACTGCAGCGGATCTTAAGTAGAAAATTATAAATCGTATTATATTTATTATAAAGAGCTTTAAATACCTGAAAATAGGTTAGAAAGCTCTATAATAGCTAAGAATAGCCTAAAATAGCTATAAAAAGGACAGAAACTTACCGCATAACACTTCTAGTTACTAATAAAGCATCTAAAACACCGCTTAAACGGTAATATCTTATCTTTTTCTGTTTTAACTAACTATTTTTTATAAAAGTTTTTAGTAGACTTATTAGAAATAGAACACAGACAACTAACCTGCCTAAAAAATTAATACTTTTTTTTACAAAAAAAAAAAATATAACAAACACAAACGTAATAAATAAATCTACTATTATTTAAAATATCGTTTCTAATTTTAGTAGAGTCTATAATAGACGATAATAGAGTAAAATAAGTTATTAAAAGGTAGAAAGGTTTAAAATAGTCTGATTGTCACGTATACGGTTCCTAAACTAGTTAGTTAGAACTATAATATAATAAAATAAAATATTATAGAATATTATAGAGTATTACAAACTGTAATACTCTATAATATTTTATAATAAAAAGTATAATAGAGTGCAGTACTCTATAATACCCTAAAATAGAGAGTATAAGGAAATCTTAAAAAACTTACCGAATTAAGAGTAGAGAGTAGAAGAGAAGAAAACTAAGAGCCAGAAAGTGTTAAAAAAACCTTTTATATATTTTTAGAGAGTACTTTTACTTTTTTTCCGTCAGAACTTCTTTACCGCAACTTTTCTTAATATTCTACTTTTTTACTTTTACTTTTTTTACTAAAGTAAAATAACTTTAATTTAATTCTAAAAGAGGAAGACTGGTTATACTTATGCCTACTATAGTCTATAGTAGCCTACTAAAAAATAAAGTATTAAATTTTAACTTCTATAGTAAATAAAAGAAACTGCTATAAACTATAGCGAACTCTAATAAGTTAGATTAATAAGTTTTAACTATTAGATTAAATAACTAGAGTTGCTGTATCTTATTATAAACAGTAATAAAATAGAATATTTAAACTAAATATAATCTTTAAACTATAGAGTTGCTATATTCTACTATAAACTGCTAGAAATCTAAAAGTGCAAACTATACTTTTTAAATAAAAACTAGAGTATAAAATAAATACTTATAATTACTATTTTTTTTGTTTACGGGTATAATAGTATACAAAGTCGTACACTATTAAAAAAAGAGGTAATATAAAGCTGTGTCTTATTATAACCTATTATAGCCTATTATAGAGTGTTTTAGGTTAGCTTAGTTATAAGTATAATAGTATATATTTCTGAGTTGCTGCAAGCTGTCTTAGCAGCAATTTATTTCTCTTTTCCACACAACAATATATAATTAGATTCTCTTTACCTGTCTATCTGTATTACTGTAACCCTTACACCCTACTTCAGATTCGTACCTAATACTAGTTTAGTTAGCTTTTTAGAGGGCGTTCTTTTAGAGAATATTTTGCTTTATACTCTAGTTAGTAGATAGTTAGTATAAGCGTTAGAGTATAGGTAGAGTAGGTATATATAAAGGTAGATGCTAAAAAAGCTAGATAATCCAGTTATATTCTGTGTCTAGTTTAAGTTTAAATTTTTTTATCTATTTTAGACTAATAATACAGTTCTAAGATTCAAAGTTAAAAATAATAAAAAAGTAATTTAGTATTGTACGTCTATTTAGGCGAAAATAGAGGCGGATATAATAAGTAACTAAAGATTTAATTAAATTTTAAAAACTGCGTATTTTAATCTAGTAAAGCAGTTTCTAAATTAGAATTTAAAAAGTACGAGATAATAAAATCGCGATAGAAGTATTAATAAATAAAAAATTTTATACGCTAGTATTAATAAGAGAATATAAACAGATTTTAAATCTGTTAGAATAAAAAACTAAAAATACTCTAAAGTGCTTTTTTTCTAGCAAGTTTAAAATTTTTATTAGTAATAGGTTGTACTTGCCTAAGCTTAGAGCAGAAGATTTTTTTAAGCGTTTTTATTTTTTAATTAAAATAGATTTAGATTACAGAAATTAATCGCATCTTTAAATTAGTTATATAAATTATTTTTTATATTAATTTAGCTTATTTACGGAAAATTACAGTTACGTAAAAAATAGCTTTACTTACTACAGTTATAGCAGTTTCTTTCTACAGCCTAAGCTGTTTTAGATAGCTTAGTAGTTTTGCGTTAGTACGGTAGTTGCGACTTTATATAAGTAGTACTTAAATAGATAGTATTTTTTAGTCTGTTAGAAGCGGTAGAGGCAACCGCTAATCTTTAGAGTTCTAAAACTTTAAAAAATAGAGATAAAGTATTGTTTTTTCTACTTCGGGTTATATTTAACACGGAGTTACTTTAGCGTTTTATATTATAAGCTAACAGATATTTTACTATATCGTTAAAAGAGTTATTTTATAAAAATTTAAATTTAAAGTTTAGCACTCGTAAAGTTAGAGTAATTTTCTTTTATAAATAAAAAAACTACTTTTTTTATTATACTCTGCTTTTAATAGTAGTAGATAGAAATTAGACTTTAAAAGCAGAGAAAGTTTTTTCTCGTTCCATCTGCAAGTAGTAGAAAGCTACTTAATTTTCTGCTTTTTTATTTTCTAAAATAAAATATAATTTTAAAAGATTAAGCATTTTTTTGGCGTTAAAAAACTGTTTCTAAAAGTTATTAGTTAAGTAATAAAACTCTAAGTATTCGCGAGCTAGTTCTAACGTATATCTTTAAACTTCTACTATATAAGCTTACTTAGTAAAATAATAATTCTAGTTAATATTAAAGCGGTTTTAGATAAAGGCTAGCTATTATATAAAAGTAACAGTTTTTCTGTCGCTAAAAAGTTTAATCTTAAAAATCTGCTTAAATAACTTTAGCTAAATTAAAATTAAAAGTAATTTAGATAGTTATTAGATACGAGTTAAAAGTAACAGTTAGAATTTTTCTATATTTTTAAAAAAAAAGTCTGCAGCGGCGGCTTTAAGTTCTAGTATTCTAGCTTATAACTATAAAATCTCTATCTCTGTAAATATAGAATAGAAATTATTATTATTAAATTAAAGTAGAGATCTAGTAAGTTTTAGATTATTATTAGAAAATTAAAACTGCTTTTACAGCCGGCTTAATTTTTAAATAATATTTTTTTAAAATATATTTAACGGGTGTATAGAGCTAGATATTAATAGTTAGAATTAATTTTAGTAAGTTATTAGTAGTTATTTAGTTTCTATTTTAGCGCTTAACGCGTTTTTTTTAAAAATAATCTAACTTATATAAAAAGCAGAAGTTCTAAATCTAAAAGCTTTAGTTATTAAAAAATTTAAAAAATTTTAACTGTACTAAGAGTTAAAAACGTACATAGTAATTTAGTTTAAATTTAGTTTAAGGCGTCTACTATCTAGTTATACTTCTTTTAATAATAAATAAAAAAGTAATATTTTTAAGCCGTTACTAGTAAAAAGTAGTTTAGAAATATAATATAAGAATACAGAGCGACTTATCTCTAATACAGCTTAAGTACTACTTAGAATAAGAGTTTACAGAACTAGAAAATAATTATAAGTTAGAACTTATAGGTCTTGTACGAAAGAATATTTCTAAACTATAGAACTATCTAGAACTATTATAATCTTTTATAGTTTTTCTCTAGTACCTTATTCTAAGTCTAGTCTAGTTCTATTTTTTAGTTATTATAGAAAAGTATAAAAAAATAAGGGATTAGAGCTGAGTTAGATGTTAGAAGCTGGAAATTAGATGTGAAGTTCTAAATCACGTGCGCGATGTTTAGAAGTAAATATGTTCGGACTTTGTACGAACGAGGTTCGTCATACTTACGCAAAAACAACTAAGTTTAATATATTTAGTATATTTTAAATAAAAATTAGATATAATAAAGTAATTTTAACTAAAAGCAAAATACTTATTAAAAAAAAAATTTTACGCGATAAATTTTAGACGTAAAATAAATATCATAAACTTAGAAATTAGAAAATATAATATACTAGTTATATTTATAAAATGCGGAGTAATAGCGTTTATAAATAAAACTACTAATTAGTTATATAATTTAAAAATAAATTTTAGAAAAAAATAATAATATTATAATTTAGTTTTAAAAAAATTTAAGTAGATAATACTAAAAGCGTAGTTTTAATTATATATTTAATTACGTATTTAAAAAAAAACTACTATACTATATTATATAATTAAAAAAAATATATAATTTAAAGTTTACGCTTTAGCGAAGTAAGCGTTTATAGATACTAATAATAAACGTTTATAATAAGTATAAATAAGTATAACTACTACTTATATATAGTCTATATAATTATACTTTATAATTATATTTACTTTATTAAAAAACTTATTATTTAAAATTAACTATTAATTTATTATACTTTATTATTAATACAGAAATTTATATAGTATATTATATATTATTTTACTTACGTAACTTTATTAGTATTTATTTCTAAAAATTAACTTAAGCAGCTATTTACTTTTTAGTTTTACTTATAGCCTGTAGCACAGCTTTAATACTAGCATTATTACTATTTATACTTATTATCTATACTTATTATTTTTTTTTATTAATTTGTATTTACTGTTTAGTTCTAGCCCAGCACAGCTAAGAGAAAAGAACTCCCGTAGCTCTTTCGATACTTATTATTTAGTTCTAGTCTACTAAAGCTAAGAGAAAAGAATTTCTACGGCTCTTTAGATTCTAGTTTGTAATATTATAAACTTTGTAATATATCTACTGCTGGATTTGAACTCGCAACTTTCTAAAAGTATTTTTCTACAGAGAAATAATTAGACTATAACAGTTTGCGGGGTTTTTATTCGGGCCGTATATAGAGTGCTTTTCTAGCCTTGCGATCCCCGCATCGAGACACCGCGGCATCTCACAACGGCTTCTAGCTCCTCGGATAAATTGAGAATGCCCGAGGGTCCATGCACGTGAGCCACGCTGATCTTCACTTCGCAAAATGTAAATAAGAAGCGGTTTGGCAGAATGTACGATTGTGTGGAACTGCTTGCACCAATAACCATAATATTATCAAACACTGTCAATATGCAGTTTTTCAAAACCTTTGCGGTTGCCGCACTTCTCTTTGGCGCGGATGTTCTCTCGAACAATATTACGCAGCCAACTGCGCCGGGCCTCGAGTATCTCTATACTGCCTTTGTCGACTGCGAGCCGAGAATCTTTACCACTCAGACGTCCAAAGGCTTGCGAACGGCCATCCCGATCGTTGGCGGCAACTTTACCGGCCCGCGTCTGACCGGAAAGATCCTAGACCTTGGTGCCGATTGGGGACTCACCGATCCCCAGACCGGTCTCTTCAGTGCAGACACGCGATATAATCTGCAGACCGAAGATGGGGCGAACATCTACATCCAGACGTCTGGATCACGACAGCCCGACGGAAAGCTGCATTTACGGCTCATCTTCGAGACCGGGGATAAAGAGTACTACTGGCTGAACTTCGTCACTGCGGTCGGTCTTCTGCAGCGCGTTGCAGAGTATGCAAATGGCTCATATACTTTGCGCATTGATGCTTGGAATGTAGGTGATATCCATCAATATGCGTGTTCAGAGACTAACCTGGATGCAGCTTGGCAATGAATGGACCAACACGACCTTTATAAATGGTACAGCTTACTAGCGTCGGCACATCAACTCGGCTTGTTGATTGGTAGTATACGGCTTAGTATCGTTGCTGATATTGCTACAAATCTTAACCTGAGAAACTTCTGAAATGCCCAATAATCGCGTCCTGTCTAGATACCATCAGCAAAGAGATGTCCTAAGATGTCTACAAAGAAATTAACAAGATCTGACTAAAGCATGAAGAAAAAGATAGACCTTACAACATAATCTCTATTTTTTTTCTCATTGTCGAAGCACTCTATCGATATGTGATGGAGTGATTAAAGTTTTCCCAAGCCATTTAACTCGCTGTGTCTACTTATACATTTCAGCCAAAATCTGTTTTAAACATTTTACTTCTGCGTGATTATACGCGTTCTATATTTGAAACTATGCTCTTGGAGTCTGCACCAGTCGTGCTACGTTAAGTTGTTAAGGAAGCTTAACGCACAAGGTGGAGACCTACTTTTCTGACGTCTCATCAAGTTTACTGTTAAGTACAGCAACAACGGTTTTTCTTATTATGTACTACGGGATTTCGAATAGTGCTTCGATGTTATCCAGGGCTCGACCGGCAGTTTCAGGTACTATAATGTACGTATACATTAGGGTGATGACGCACCAGCCTGCAAAGAACACGAATGCTCCGCATTAATTCATTGGGTCCAGAAGAGAAGGTTTAGCTTTTATGATCGCATAGCAGGGTAGCCAATAGAAGCCCTAAGCGAGATCAACAGAGTACGTGAGAACCAAGAGATAGGGGGTTATACCTCTGAGAGCGCACCACCAAACGACCGTATTCGGTTGGGCACGAGTCCAGTGCCAAAGAGATATGGCAAAGCATAGAGATCTAGGACGGTCAGCCTCTGACCGATGAGTAACATAGACAACACTTACCCACTGCCTAGCCAAAAGCGTGGATGTAGATCACGCTAATAGCCATGTCTGAAGAACCCTTTGTCATACCATCCTCGTTGCTAATGACCCATAGCAAATAACCAGCGAGGTAACTGTGGTAGATTGCTTGCATAGCCACGCCTGAAAACATAAATTTTTCCAGCCAAGGGCGTCCACGAAGAAAAACGATAACGCAATGCAGCATACGATTGAATTTTAGTACTCTGCTCACAGTGGAGAAGGCACGCCACAAATAAGTACGCAAGTACAGTCTACGACAGAGTGTTCTATGCTCTAAGTATACAAAATAGACGTAAAAGGTGCAGAAGTTGAACTAACGGCTCTGGTAAGTGCAATGCAGCATACAAGTTTCGCCATGGTATACAGTCCTGATACGTAAACCTTGACGTTAGTGGAATTAATGCTGATAAATCCAAAGATCTCGGGGAGATAATTCGTGACCGAGTTTGCCCCCGAGGAGTGAGCCATGATGTATGCAACAACAGTCAGCTGAACGCGGTGAAGATTCGATCGAACACAGAAGGCCCCGGGAAAGACTGCGTCATAGTTCTTGTCACCGAATTAGGACTGCTCTCGTGCAAGCTGCGTCGTCATCAATTTCTGTTCATCAAGCAAGAATGGGTCGTCGCTCTTCATACCGCGCAGAGTAGTCCGAGCCTTGAGAACCTCCCCGTTGAGACCTATAAGGCAGAGTCATCTTAGCGACTGATGGAGGAAAAAACACATGACAATACTGGTGGCAGGGACGAAGCACTGCACAAAAAACGGTGTCTAATATTGCAGATCCCTCGAGGCTGGAATGTGGGGTTACAGCCAAATACCTCGAAGATCCCAACCATCTGTGACGAGAGCATGCAGACGTTAAACTATAGTGTCATCAGTCCACATGTCAGGGCTAGGACGATATGGTGTAATATACTGACAGAAATGTAAGATTGTCGGAGTCGAGGTCATAGCATACAGAGCCAGGTCTTATAAGGAGAGGATCGCACCATCCATTTCCTTGAACTTGTTCAGCCTACGGGGGGAAACTCCAAATGCCACCCGGGGTCTGTGGGAAGGGCCGGCGCAGCTGAGTAAAGCGACGCTCCATAGCGGTCAGTGGCACTAGCTGTACACGATCAGATGCATCCAATAGAATCAAGCACAAATGAGCAGCGACTTGAATAAAAAAAGGCCCTACTTCCAAAAAACTGCGTAGCCTTTTCTAGTTAGCCTTCCGCATTTTATGGTTTTAGTGTACTATAGATATAACCCGCAGCGTATCAAAAGCACCATATTCAGGCTAACTAGCTGCTTAAAAATCAGAGTAGATATCGGCTTATTCGGAGTGCGAGGTCGGACGAGGCTTCTCGGTGTACAGGATACCTTGATAATCTAGACAGCATGTTTCGCTATTGCCACGCATGCTCTGCTGCCACTAGAGAATTCAGCCTTGATTAAGCTTCTTTGGAACTCGAACTAAGAGATAAATTATTCATCTCGGCACCGTAAGCCTTCCAGTGACAGTATTTTCTAGACATGTATATCAATGAGACGTATACCACCCGCACGATAAATACCTTCGCATTGGCCATCCAAATGAAAGTAACTCCCCGCATCCCATTTATTTGTCAATTTTTCTCAACGAAATCTCATCACGGATCCCGAAGGACTCTATAACCGCACGCCATGAGTTCTCAAAAAACAATGAAATCCTGGCAATCATCGGCCCCCACCGCTAAGCTAGAGGAATCGCTCAAACTTTACCGAACTGTTCCTATACCCACAGCTGCGGCTCTCTCCACAAGCCAACTTATCGTTAAGGTCATATGCGCCTCAATAAACCCCATCGACATTAAACTCGCAGAGATGGGTCCTGTCTCCAGACTGGCTATTCGTGGTGCCTACAGCCCCGGTCTGGACTTTTGTGGCCATGTTGTTTCCACGCATCCCTCAGTCTCAACATCGCGCTCGGACTTGAAAGAAGGCACTCTTGTTTTCGGCGTCCTCCCTTTCCCGCCTACGCCTACGGCTGGCACTCTCAGTCAATACATCGTCGCCTCGGCGGACAGTTGCGCTGCGGTCCCTGCTGGCGTCTCACCTGACGACGCTGCTGCTATTGCCAGCGCAGGGCTTACTGCGTTGGGCTCGTTAGCCGGAGTAAAGCCCGGCATGAGAGTCCTGATCAATGGAGGCTCTGGTGGCGTCGGCACCTTCGCTATTCAGATGGCAAAAGCATTGGGCGCTGTGCACGTAACTGCTACGTGCTCAGAAGTCAATGTCGAATTATGCAGGCGGCTAGGTGCGGACAAGGTGCTGGACTATCGAAGCCATGACGTGATAGAGGAGCTCAAGGGCGAAGAAAATATGTATGATTTTATTGTCGATAACGTGGGTAATGCTGAGCTGAAATTGTACGAAAATTCAGCCAAGTATTTGAAGAAGGCGGGGGTTTTCGTACAGGTAGGGGGCCCAATGTCGTTCAGCAATTTCTTGCTCATAGCGAAGAGAATGTACGCGCCTGTCTGCTTAGGCGGTGGTAACAGGAAGTATAAATTTCAGGTTACAAAGATCCAAACAAAGGATTTGGAAAAGGTTGTGGGTTGGTTAACTGAGGAAAAAGTGAGGGCGGTTATCGATCAAACTTACGAACTAGAAGAAGTACCTAAAGCTTACGAGAAGCTGAGGCAAGGCAGGTCAAGAGGGAAAATTGTTGTACACGTTAATTAACAGAAAAGAATCTTGATAGTATTAATTATTATCGAGCCTATAAAACTATATCCTAACATATCTAGGTGTAACGAGAAAATACATAGTTACTTCTAGGAAATAACAAAAGGATTAAAGGGATAAATTAGAACTGATTGAAGCTGAAAAAATAATCAAAAAATGGCCTAGTTCTTAGAGTACTGCTAGATACCCCTGATTTTAGCGGTTTGTGCTCGGACACATTAGCGGAAGTTACCGGGTGAGATATTAAAATAGAAGGCCTATGTTGTAACTACGGAAGGCTAGCCCCTTCAGGCTTAGCCCAAGTTAACTAATTAGTATATTACAGAGATTATTTAGATTTTCTTTTTGTAATAGCATTTTGCTAACTAAAAGCTTTCTCTAAAATTTAAAATTTTAAAACTAATAGCATTTTACTTTTAGATATAACTTTCCAGTAAACTTAATCTGTAATAACTTTGATATATAAAAAAAAGTTATAGTCGCCTGATGCTTTAAGAGAGATTATAGTTGTTTAATGCTCTAATTTACTTACAGCTTTTACTTGTGTTCTCTAAAATAATCTACTAGTTTTACACTAAATAATAGCGGATGTGCTAACACTGTACAGTGTAGCCAATTATATTGAAATAGCCGCTTTTGTCACAATGTACTCTACAACCAATTATACTACTGAAAGTATGCCAGGTCCAGAGTCTAAATCTCGATAAATCGATGAGGTTCTAAATAGAGTATCTGAATCTGAAGCGAGTAAACAGATTGAAGCAAAAATGCCGCGCTGGCATGTGTACCTCCCGAGATAGAGCGCCTTTTCTGATCGGTCTTTTTCCGGGCCGATTGTCCGTCCCGTCTTAAGATTGTTTACGATATTCTGCAATACCTGTATATTTCTTCATTTAGAGTTTGATTTAATCCAATTAAGAGAATAGCGCGTTGCTATCAACATAGATCACACCACAGTTTCCGATGGTTCTCCTGCTAGGAGTAGCTTATTAATATCCAAATCTATGTTTAGATAGAGGACAGAGGACTCACTTTTCTGCTACAGTCTCTAACGCTACCAATAAATTGAATATCAGAGATACTGCCTTACCTTTTTCTGTGTAAAGCCTTGAAACCTCATAATAAAGCATGACAACTGTTGTTCCCGTGGCCGTCTACGGCCGTGAGCCTACTATTCACGTCGCTGTGAACGAGAAGATGCTCCCAGAATACGATGGTCTGTCTCCCAAAAATAATGTCTATTAATTTACTAGTTAATAAAACTACAGTTGTACACTCATGCACCAACCTGTCTTCTGCAACGGCCGAGCTTCCGCCCCTTTGCTTGGGCAACTCTAGCATCAATCCATCCTCCGGAATTGGGAGCAACGTGAAACTCCCTGTATCACAGAGAAAGATTCCCAAATTTGTCTTATTCGGCTCTGCGATTCCTGATCATGAGGTGGAACAAGTGATAGAGGCTATCAAGGAAAAAGCCCCGTTTGTGGGCATCATCAGGTCAAGCCCAGCGGATATGCGCAAGGCTGGCGCTGTCGGGCCAGATATAGATATGATTGTGATGGTTTTCAAGGATAAGCTTGCCAAAGAGCTCTAAAACCATGTTCTTAGTTAGTTCTCAGGTTATGATAAAAAGCAACTGTTACTTACTTTGTTTAACTAGTATTGGAATAATGCAACTCGCGTTTCTGTTACACTTCTCGCCTGTGCGATCCCTGTCAAAGAATCTGATTAAAACTTCCTAAATCGGCCCTTGCACATGTCACAGTCACAGTCGTAACCACTTTACTGCTTGTTTTGTCGGGACATGATCTGCTTTTAATCCCACTATACATCCTCCACCTCTCTTGTCAATCATAGCATCTATCGGATAGTTTGTTATAATAGCTTTAGTCTAATCTTCATTGCGGCTTCACCTTCCATCCTTTATTTCGAAGCAGCCCACTCGATATTGTTCACTGGCCAATCCACGTCGTGGTGGGACGGGCTGCTTAGGTGCGTTCGGAACACCAAGATTGAAGCTAGAATCCCAGCTATTATTACACATGTAATGATAGATTTTTGGGCTGCAGTTGCCTCCTGCAACTATTAGAATAAAGACGTCTATACTGTGTCAGCTGAGATAGAAAGTGAACAGGCGTAATAAGTGCTCGCGGCGCCAAAGGTTGGGGGCCAGCGTCAAGCTCCAGTTGTAAAAGCAACAGCCATTCCTCCAAATCGCTCAAACGCATTTCAGTGTCAGCATCACCAAGTTCGAGAGGCGCAGCACCTCCCTTGACTATGCATTCTCCAACCCATTCCTTCCGATTTCAAAGGAACTCTCTTCGTGAAGGAACAGTGAGACTAGTATCTTCTACAGGAGTTCATATATTATTGGTATGAATAGTCATGTCGAGTTAGCATTTCCATCCAATCGACCAGTGCTCTAACCATGGTGATTCCAAAGCGTCTTTGAGCAGCAAACCCTTGTCAACATCGCAGCTAGCCTGTGCTGCTACGGAACCAGCACGGCTATCGAGTGACACGACAGATGAGTTTTGTCACAGCATTTCAATTACTTTATGTGCCATAGCGATCGAATCCGTCATAACGCTGCTCTCATCACAACAGATAGAGTCCGAGCCAACGATGAAAGACGAAATTAAGCAATAGAGATTCACCTGATGTCTCAACCAAGTAGCGACGAATTCGAGCAGCAGCTGGTGGTGCTGGCGGTAGTGGGATATAGGAGCAACACTTGTGAACATCACCTGCATGTTTCTTGTTGTTACGACGCTGCTAAGCATTTACGACAAGCCGCTGTCCCACTGGCGTCTGAAGATCTCTCCAAACCCCGTCATCGCTGTGCTTACGACTGTAACAAAGACATCTCCGTTCGTTCCAGTAGCCGAGGGTATCGGCTAACTCAAATGGCTGTATTACGATCGCCTAAATACGTTGAGCAGCCTTCAAGTGTTGGCGTCCCAACTCAACTGGACTTCGATTTTACCTTTGAGACTCCTATGAGTAGTGAGATGGACGACTACGCGCCGTTTTTCTGGGCACCACCAATCCCGATCTAACTAATAACTTTCGCTGGACTTGCCAATGGAGCTGAAATCCTCAATACAAAGTTTTCAACGTCTTGTTGGTTTGGAGATATAAGAACCATTGGGGTATGTGCAAATTGCGAGGACTTCACGTCCAAGTTGATCAGAAACTGCACCCACCATCCGAACGAGATATAAGCGCCCAACAACTTAGTGATTTTATTAGCTTAATAAATTGAACAATTTCTTTTTTGAAACTCAGATTTTTATAGAGTTTCTAGATTTTTTATTATTCCATCCATTTTTTGTCCGGGACAGTCTCTCTGTGTTTGTTTTGCGAGTTTTAGGCTCTTGTGCGTTTGTCATATTGCTGATTCAATCTGATTTCTTTTTTAAAGTAGCTTGCAATTATTATATCCGTACTTGCTTGCAAACTTCTACCGTAGTTTCCCAAGCCCGGTCGTCTAATATCCACCTATTAGTTGCTTGATGAAAATGATACGGATCTGTTGCCATCCAGTCCGAGAACTTTTTGATAACTTTAGCAGCATGCTCTGGCGAAGTACGAAACCACTGGCGGTGAAAATTATGGCATCCTTCGCAATACTCCCGCCGCCTAAAGGGCATCAGCTCAGTGTACACAAGCCTTAAAACACGAAAAGCATTTTTTACGAGCATCCTCTCGCCCATATTCTGCTGCTCATATTCCTCAATAGGATATTTGCACGTCCTCTCCCATACCCTTAAACGCTGAGGAACATTTATTGCGCTGCTGATATGCAGGAAGTCAGGATTTTGCAGTCGCCAAAACAAGAAGATATATCCTTCATGTCTTATCGATCCACGGATGGGCTTTTGTGCCATTTGCCTTATTGCCTTTTCTACAGGATTTGTTTGAAAAGAATCAGCTGCAATAAGGATTTCCGGCCTAGGAATGTCGTCTTGAGATGACTCGGATTCTCCAGTGGATGCTGCTACCTTCTCATCATCCGTAACGCTGTCAGGTGCATTGATACCATGGCCCTCACAATTCTCGCAAAAGAGCTGGTACGTAAGATTCGGGTAAGAACCTTCTATACTCCGTATACGATGAAGAAGGGCCTCAGCTTCAATGCGGTCTGAACTTGTAGGTTCCAACATATCGTGGCAAACGAGGAGCAGCGAATTCAGTCTAGAATCAGACATGCTAATATTCATGAGCGTTCTCTGCATGTCATTGACTCTATGCCAATAGGGGCGAGAATCCGATACGCCCAAATCAGCATCGGATGTTAGCAAGGCCATTATCTCCACAAAAACGCAACCCAGAGAGAAGACATCTGATTTTCTGTTTCTTGGCTCCCAGTCTGCAACTTCTGGGGCACGATAACGGTCTGTAAAAGCTTCTGGGCGGCCGGTAGTGGTGGTGTCTTGCTCACTTCCATCAAGTGCGATGCCGAAATCGGTATAGATCATCTGGCCATTATGAACCAATATGTTTTGCGGTTTGATATCTTTGTGCCGAATTGTATGGCTATGTATAAATGCAAGACCACTTGCAAGGCATCCAAATGAACGACAGAGGACAGCATGCTGTTCTGGTGTCGGGGATTTTCCGGTGTTTTGAATTGCTCGAAGATAGGCTCTAAGATCCCCATCATGAGCAATAGGGGTGAGGAGCATTCCAAACTCGTTGTCGCAGGTATAAGACCAATAGACCTGGATTATATGCGGATGGGAACGTAACCGCTTGATGATTTCGATCTCGTTACGGAACGATTGCTTAAACTTTTCGGGTTCTGCGCCATAGTACTGACGAAAAGCCTTATGCGCAAATCTCTGGCCAGTCACTTCGTCTTCCACTACTTCGACCACAGCGCTCATGCCCATGCCGAGTCGCTCGATATATCGGAAAGGTAACATTCTACGGTTCGCAATGTCTGCGTGCTCGCCTCAGCGAAATGGGGTCCTGGAATGTAGCATCGCTGAAGTATGTACGAGAGAATCTAGTAGTACATAAAGAGAGGAAGGGTGGTTAAACTCAGGAGGCTACGTGGAAAGGATAATTCGAGGAGGTTACCTGGTTGCCAAAGCCCCTGATCCCCCGTGCTGTGCCGCAGACACACAGCGCACTGCCACCCCCAATGTTCTTGGAGCTACTAATCAGAGATAGTCAATTGAAACGCTAATCGGAGTAATTTCATTCGCCAATTTAAAACATCAATAATACCGCTCGTATATTAGTATTACTTGCAGAAAAGCTAGCTAGCCTGCTCAAGCTGTAGCTTCACATTTCTGTAGAGAAAATGATTATCACGTAGTTTTGCAAGTAATCTCTAACTTATAGTAGTTGCTAAGTGCAAAAGATGGTTTACAGGTCTAGGTGCACGCTAATCACATTTTGTTAATTCAGCCTCGCCTTATTGAAATCTCCGACTTAACGCAATAAAGTACACGCGGACAGAAAGATTTCATTTCTTCTAATAGTTGTACTTGTAGCAAAGTGTTTGGCCAGTCGTATCCAAAATGTCCCTGATCCTTACATCGGGGCGCATACCGTAAACGTTCACCGAGGTATCCAAAGTGAGTCTGTTTCCAGCAGCATCGGTGCCATCGACATAGTTTACGCGGGCCGAGTCGCGGTTCTGCCAGATGCGCCAATTGCGGTCGATAAAAGCATGGTGCAGGAAGAAGACCGGGTCTGCAGGCGAAGCATATGTGTCTTGCATCACAGCACCGATACCATTATGCCCCCAGGCGTGCGCGCCAGTCTCGGCGCAGCCGGCCATATCAGCAAAACCGCCACGGTTGTTGCAAGCATCGACCATTGCTTGGTTGGTGTTCGCAGTCTTCGCACCATCGCCGTTGCGCGCAAGGCAGTGGCGTGAGTTCCCTGAGCCAGGTCCGATGTTGATAGCGAGATTGGCAAATTGCTGGCGAGGTTGGTTAGCTAAATCTTCACATTGAAGCACATATTCAATTACTCACCCCATCAGTAACACAGTTGCCACCAAGGGCAATGCCGCCAAACCAACGGCTAGAGAAGATGGAGGACTGAGAGAACCGGCCTGCATATCGTGTCTCGTCGAACCATGGCATGGCGCGATTGAATCCGCATTCCGACCGCAACATATCTTCAAAAGTCCACAGGTAGTACCTGTGCCAGATCAGGAACTTGGCGTTGACCCTGTTCGCATTGCTGTGAACGTTGGGCGTCAAAGTCTGGTGGAGAGCGACCAGATCTTCGTATCGGCTCCTGGATGCCGCAAATTGGCCCGAAGGACCTCTGTTCATCAAGCATTTGACTGCGTCTACATACGCCTGACGATCGCCATCGGAGTAAGAATCCCATTCCACTCGGACGCGAGGGTTGCTGCAGGTCGCGGCAGCAGCAGTAAGTCGCATCAATCCAGGTGGGGCTTCAGTTTCAGTCTCATTGTCGGCACCGGCCAATGCTTCCTCGAGAGTGATAGGCGTAACGAGCGAGAGGCCCTCAAATGCGGAAAGAGGAAGAGCGGGAGGTGTAATTGATGATGGAGCCTCTTGTGGCAGAGCAGCGGCCGAGGTCAATTGGCTGCCGCCAATGGCCAGAATAGTGGAAAATAACGAAGGACGCATTATTAGGAGGGAAGATTAATATTAATAAGAGGGTATCACCGGAGAGCGACTGTATAACGAGTGGGCAGTAGAGCTCTACCGTGACTCTTATGAAAAAGGGTACGTGCGGCCTTATATGTTGCCTCCAATTGCACTTGGGAGCAATGCGACAGGAACATCACCTGTTCCGTCTAGCCTCACGTCAGTCGCGGGACAAAATGAGGACCCACATCATTGGAAGGATTTGAGCTTGGTTTCTCGGTCCAATAAAAATCTGAATTTTCCTTGAGTTATTCCTAGTTCGGCCGTGGCTTACAGGGGATCCTTAACTGCCTACCTTTCACGGTTTGGTAGAGACTCGCTCGGTTCACCCTTCGTGAGCGGGGTTGCATTTTGATACGAGGAACCGAATGACGGCAATAGGTGGACTGGAAGATTCTAACTTCAATGAGCTTCGGCAAGATTATGGTAGTCGGTTCGCTCGGGATGGCCTGAATGAACAGGAAAGAACAAGAAGACGGAGCGGTGGGGCGCTCGTGTCTAATAATAGCACCTCGCATTAGATATTTCCGCATCGAATGTGCCTGACCGCGCGAACGCGACGCCTCACACTCTGTCAATGCGACTATCGAAAGTTGGCTGGCATCATGCTAGCTACAGCCCCTCGAGCGACCGCAATTTCTCGGCAGTAGGAACGTTGCATTCTGTCCTACGGTGACTTCTCTTTTACCCGTATTCTTTTATTTGCTGTCAGCAATCTCACGAGCAACACGAACGATCCGCTGAGTTTACGAGAAGGAAGACGCAAGAACTGAGTCGGGGGAACAGCTCGGTGTGCATGCGCTTTCTTCGCGTGACCTGCACACGCAGATACAATCAGCAAGCACCCCTCCCTGAGCCAGACAGGCTCGTAAACCTTCAGCGCTCTGTTGTGAAGGCTTTGAAGCGATCAATTTCCTTCGAGTTTGGTAGGGTACATGCCTGTTCTATCAATACAGGATTAACTATCGGCTAAATATGAACACATCTTACGGGAGCGCATCACACCATGCGCAGAGACCTCGTGGGTGAACCGATTGACCGTTGCTTCAACATGCTTGAGCATCTATATCAAGAGCACGCATGAACGGCAGCTGTTAGAATAGCGCGGAGGCACGGAACCTTTTATTAGGGCCACCAGTAGGTGCTTGTATCACAGAGATGTATTGTTTCCACTACCGTCGACCCCATTAAATTTGATACGACAATGATGTTCCTGAGAAGCGGTTTGTCAGATGAGCTCTGATAGAATCATGTTAACGATAGAAGCTGACCTGTATATTTGCGAAGCGATCGTCAGAGAATAGTTCAAATCGAGCCGTAATTCCAGGAGAGCTGTTTTCGAATCCAGGCGCGAGTGACGTTTCATATTTTCTGTATAGCGCCGCGGTCAATGTAGTCATCTCGGCCATCGCTAGACTGGCTGGAAGTTAGCAGGGATCAAACATGGGTTGGTATAAAGAGTACAAAAAGACATATTCCTCGTCATTCACAACGCTCAACAAATTTCGGAAAAGTAGGTTGAGAAATAAGTCGTACGAAGGGATGGTACTTACTGCATGCCAATGCACATCCGCCCGCCACTGGAGAAAGCCCAAAACCATCGATTAAGTTCAGCAGAGTCAGGCCCTAGCCAACGATCTGGATTAAAACTCAACGCATCCTCGAATACTTTTGGATTTCGATGGAGGAGATAAGGTGCCATCTCGACTGTAGTCCCAGCTGGGATAGTGTATCCATCAATGACCGAGTCTTCAACAAGGGATCGGGGTTCAGCGCTGGGTAGTGGGGCGTATAGTCTCAATGTTTCTTTGATGACGGCATTGAGATAATCACACTTGTCGCTGGCCTCGACTGTGGGAAATCCATGTTCATTGAGTGAGTCTGGAGCGATGTCGCACACTTCACGCCTCAACTTTTCCTGATATTTTTTGTTTTCGGGCCGCGAAAGAGACCAGATTAGGAACATGAGTGTATCGCTGGTTGTGTCGATTCCAGCAAGAAAATGGTCGGCGCATTCCGAAGCTATCTCAAGGTCCTTCAAGCCCCCCTGCTTACAGGAATGGTGTAGCAGTGCAAGGCGATCGAGAATGGATGGGTATTGAGCTCCTTTCATCAGTCAGTTTAACTGGACGACATATTGGCTTATCAATCATATAAGCCCCCATACATTAATTTACACTTACTAGCGAGAACATCATTGCCTAATTCAGTAGGTTCAGCGTCTTTAGAGGTCAAAGCACCCATTTGAGCATTTTTGTAGGCCTGGAGTGCAAACTTGCGAATTCCAGTATAAGTAGTGGGTTTTTGCATCGGGAGAAACGGTCGGACTGCTCGTTCCATTACTCCAGTACGCGTATAAAGCCACGTCGTTAATCCATTCAAATGGAAGAAGAACCAAAAAAGCTTGCGACGGCAAGGGTCAACAACGTCATGGATCAACGCTCGATCGGCCTCGTTACCCGCCATAGCGGAGGTAGATCCATGCTTGCCATAGATAAATGCAGTGATGTTGTCAAGCGAGTAGTAATGAAGCGTTGTGAAGATTTCGCTAACTCCGCCCGGTTCGCTACTAACTAGAGACATGTATTCTCGCACTTTGGCCTCTATCTTTGTTGCCACAGGCTCTTTGAGAATGGACGACTTGGAATACGCATGTGCCAATAGTCTTTTTCGATCCCCATGCTCCTTGGTCGAGTGGAATGTAAACAAGTTTGGCGTACCGTATACGTCAAACATTCGATAGAAGCGCGTTCTTCCATACTTGCTGCCGGGGCCATAGATAGTGCGGAGGGCAGTGAGGTCATTGAAAGAAACCTCGGTAGGGCCAAGACGGACGACAGGGCCATAGACTTGATGAAGTCGCAAGGTGTTACGAGTGCGCATTCCCGTCCAATCATCATAGGCGAGTCTCCATTTCGTAATCGCATAGATCTTAGGTCCTGGCACACACTTTAAAGGACTGAGGACCAACGGGTCTATGTAAAAACGTTTGATAAAATAGAGAGTGAGGATCCCAAAAAACAGCTGAATGTACGATAGACCCATCCTCACTGTAGCTGGATTGGGTTAACGTTAAAGAAATAGCTCGACGGATATTCGTCTCGCGCTAAAACAGGCCTCTACCTACTTATATGTGTGATAAAATGGAAATGGAGTATTATGGGGCTGTTGGAGACCAGTAAACCTAATATGCAAAGTATATGCGTGATAAATGGAGGTGGAGCATGATGGGGCTATTGGAGAACGGTAACCCTATTCAGCAAAATATTCCGAGTTGCTATCTAGAGCAGGTCAAGCGTCTGCGGGGAAATCTTGGCATCATCGCTTGTATTCTGGTAAGAAAAACAATTATGTACAATCCACTAAGGTAGTGGTGCTCTATAGTGCATATAATGTAAATAAAGAGAATAAGAGAAATAAATAGTTAGATAACAAACATTAAACCTGAAGGCTTTACAATTATGGAAAGCTCTATCATTCTCTGTTTATTGAGTAGCAGAAGCACTTGCACGGTCGTCTTTGTCTGCTTTCTCATAGAGGGGATCAGCCTCAACCCAAGCTTCCTGGAACTCCCAGTGGATGTACAGAGAGCATTTGCAGAAGTCTGGAACGTATTCGCCTTTTAACTCATATCTAGCATACTGATTCTTTAATATCTGAACCTCTAAAGAGTTGTAGCTTCCTTCAAGTTTGTCGTAATCTGTCCTCTCTATTCTTTTTTGGCTCAGAAATGCTCGAGGCCGTATACCCATTTCTGAGAGAATCGAAAAAACAGGGACATATGTTTCTCCAATAAACATTATATCGTCATTTCCCACATCAATAAAAGCCGTAATGTCTTCAACATATTTGAAATTGGTGATTTTGTCCCTGACGAAATTGTCTAAAGTCGATGTGATTCCCTCATCCCATACGAGAAAATTACCCTTGATTGCAACCGCTATCCGAGGTCGCTGAGCAACTAGAATAGAAATAAACCTCTTACGGCTGGTTTCTCCAAACTGGTCACAGCAGCGAGCTGTAAATGCATAAAATCTTTTGACATCTAAAAAGACTAACTTCTTTCTCAGATCAGCATCAAAGAAATCTTGCTTTTCCATTTTTTGTCGGTAAGCTCTTTCAATTTCCAAAGTTTCCTCTTTAGTGTCGAATCCAAGATTTTCTACAGTTGATATTGGTTATCGCAGTCGATAATCGATATCGTAGGGAATAGGGAATAGGGTACATGTCAGGGACCAATTTAATGAAAATATCGTTGCCTAGGCCATTCGGGCTCTGTTTTTGAAGGGCCACATCCATGTCTCTGCTGGTGCCGTAATGAATGAGAAGTACATGTTTTGATCCTTTTAACTATTGCTTGGAAGCAGAATATGTGCTGATGCCATTTTTATAGATGGTTGGCAGAGTAATTTTTATGCCGCCTTTGGCTGAATTTTCAGATTCCAATTTTGTTCTAGCGATTTTCAGCCTCGAAAAAACATCTACGAGGAATCACTTTGAGTATGGGTTGGTCATCGGCGCCTGATGAAGAAATTGATGAAATATTTCTGCATTTGTCTTGGATTGCGGTTTATCGTTTTTAAACATCCTATAAGACGCAGGAGAGGGGAGTCCAGAGACGTTTTGCGATGTCCGGAGAGACCTAAGGCCTTATTCTAGTTTCTGGGGAATTGTTAGAATGCGAAACCTATTATTATCAAGTCCCGGAGCGTTGTTTGGAAACTTTAACATTTTAATAATTGTTTTGTCGGTGTGCTCGACTTAAAAAAACTTAGTTTTAGAATGAATCTGTGTAGTGTAATAGAATTATAGTTCTATAAGATGACTTAGTGGCAAAAGGAAAAGGTTACCAGAATGTGTTGGGATTTAGAAAGGCCTTTGGTGTTTAAATATCGACGAGGAGTCATTACTATACTCTTGACTCTAATCTTCCTTATTTATATATAGCACGGATACATGAGTCATCGTACAAAATGACATTAAGAAGTGACACATGGTTTGTCATGTAGCTTATTTTGTGTAATTGTACCTAATATGTGGGAATACCAAAAGCCACAAGCACAAAATAAATCAACCTGATCACGTTTTTTCCAGAAAGATACACTGGTATTTATAAAGCTTATATCTAATGTATATCAAAAGAGTGGCTACCTAAGGCGATTGAAAAGCATGGAAACAAAGCCAAGATAAAAGAAGCAGAGAAAATGAAGAGAATTTGGAGGTTAGGAAATCTTTTGCGCTAATCTATTTGCCGTAGAGGCACTCTTGAGTTCTATTCGTCCATAGGCACGCTTGCTAATGTATAATATGTAATTTCTAAAACAACCTTCGGGACGAGTTAAGCGAAATGCTATGAAGTTGCTTACAAGCTCCCGAATCTTTACTGTATCAGCGTCTGGGTTTTCTTTGACGTCCCTTTCCTTTGATTCATCCTGTTTCTGCCCACTATTTGGCTCATTATCAGGGGGCTTTATCTTGCCCATATCTATGGGCTGGCTCAAAAAAGCCATGGGATGTGTTCTCATGTATGAGAGTGCTAACAGCACCGGTACCTCGGACGGACCAACGAACACGAAGCTATCTGCGCCAATTTCTTGCAATGTATCGATATCTTCAATCCGAGTGAAGCCGAGTTCATCTTCGATAGCCTCGTCTGACGTTGATTGGTAGTGCGCAGGCCAAACTCTCTTCTTCTTCGTGACGGTTGCCTCTTGGATTTTCGACGCCATATGCAAAGCGACCGAGTACTCAGAATTGTGGTCGCCATGCGGGGCATAACATGGCGGAGTAAAGGCGTAGAAACTCTTGCACCTCAAATGAGCGATCGTCTGCTCAGTCGGAGGCTGATCCTTGTCATTCTCATCGATGAAATACTTGATTTTATCTCCCATCTCCAATTCCTCCCACTCTTTGTGGAAATTCTCGATAGCATTTTTTGGTTCCTTTTCGCCTTTCAAATGCTGAGTCTCGAGAGGAAAGATGTCGAAAGGCAGAGGAAATTGATTCGGCCCTCGTCCCTGGATAGAGTAGGGATCATATCTGTCTTTGCAATCCTTTCTCAATTCAGCATCCATTTCGTTGAAGGTTGCGTATCTCACACAAAGTGTGTGTTTGCGTGGATCCAGATTTGTATTATCCGCTTTGCAAGGGGCTGTGTCTCCGTAAGAAAGAGCTGGCAACGGAACATTGATCTTTCCGCTCCGATTCATTTGCTTCCGGGCAGTGGCCAAGGCATTCGTGATATGTTTGAGATTTTGGCTTGTTTTCTAATCTGTGACAGTCTCCAGAGTACCATTTGCACGACTGTCAGTGCAATTTACTAACTACGGCTGCACCACTCTTCGCCCGTCGACCGAAAATAACGGAGTCATCAATGCCATCCCTGGCGAAAAATATCACTTCGCGGCGCCACTGTACCCGACAACATTCCATTTCCTACAGGCTCTCTTTCTTGATATGTATATTTACTCTTGACTGACGCTGCCAGCGTTTCACTTAATGTTCTCAATAGAATAGCCTCCTACCACGTGCGAGGAGCGAACGTGCATATGTACAAAGCAAAGTAAAGGCAAAGGAATCTAGACCGACCCAACGCACTGGAAACCTATAGAACCAAACCGAGTGGCGGCGTGCCTCTCCGTACAAAAGAGACCCTACCAGCCCCAAAAGAGGCAAGAGAAGAAATGATGACGACAAAAATTCAGAACAACACCCTGACACTCTTTTAAAAGAGTCATAGTAACGCCATAGATGCTAAATGTGTGACATGATGCAATGTGGGGAGCGCTAGGTTTAGTCGCTCCGACTCTTGGGGTCGACGCAACTGCGCCGCCACGTGGATGTTGACTCGGTGGTTGGCGTGGAACTTGGCGATCGGAAGTGTGCACGGACAGGCCGTCGGAAGATTGGAATCAAGTCCCACGGCCGAGGAACTTCTTGCCGCCAAAGAGCTTTGGCTTTTTCTTGTTTCTGTTCAGATTTAGTTTCTGCCCTTTTAAATTTTGTTTCGGTATGGCTTACGTTTCCTCTTCCTCGCCCCCAACACTGACCGAATCCTTAATGCTGTTCGACCTGGTCTTGTGTCCGAAAGGCGTGACCTGAGTCAAGTGGCGGCCAAGAGTGGATATCATGTTTGCATGATCGGGCTCTGTTTGATCGACGCGGGAGAGCTCGTCTGCAAAAGTGCGCCCATCCTCGACGTCGGATATGCCAAGGCCATTATCACGCCAGCTGGAACCCAGGAGGCTGGCACCACCCGAACCTGTGGTTTCGGCACCTGTGCGCCCGCTGCGCATGCTTGATTCTTCGCTGACGGTTGAGAACATGCTGCCTCTTCCGCTCGCAAATGAGCGCCGACCAACGACCTCACCAGAAGCGTCAGAGCCACCTGGCGAGTGATCGCGTATGCTACCCGAGTCTGTGCCCGAAAGGTCGGGAGAAGCTGTCAGCATAGCGGAGCTGTTTGCCATCTGGCGCAGGCGAGTCTGGGCATTGCGCGATGGACGATGGTGTGAGAACTTATTGCCAACAATCGCGCCGGCGTGGGAGATGAGAGCGCGGATGACGTCTTTCTTCAGCTGCAGGGCAAGATCGAGGTTCGACCAAGTTTTGTTGCGATACTCCAGCGGAGGCATTTTGAAAACCAGATCGTGCACGTCTTCAAAGTTGCGCTGGCCTTTTCCTTTGTATGACAAGCACAGCGTCATACTCGGTATCTTGACATAGGCAAGCGTCATGTAATTGCTGGCACGTGTCATCATCTGTGTCAGGTCGTCGCTGCGCTGTTTTTGCTTGTTGGATGCCGTCTTCCTATCTCTGTCCCCAGTTCCGGAGCGATAAAGTGCAAAGCGTTTCGTTGTTCGGTCCGACTCTGCGGTGGAAATTGACATGTTTGAAACAGAAGCAGCTCTAGTGGAACCGGGGCGTGAAGAGATATTGAACGAAGATCCTTCGGGTGTTTGCAGAGCAGAGTTGGGGTGAAGAGACTTCCTAAGGTCTACGCCAGAGCGATCACGGAAGAGGCGAAGGTGATGGATGGGCCGCTTCTCACCACGACTACCCGGCCTCTTTTCTGGTTTGCTCTGTGGGTCGGGGAGCTGCAGCGTAGGAGTGAGACGCAGCTTGACCGCATCCACATCTCCATTTGACGGGTGTGATGCAGTCATCGAGCTGTTCACTGATCCGAGACCGCTATCGTCGTCATCATCGTCATCGTCCGGAAGCATGTGTTTGACCAAGAAGGGAGAGAACCCGCCGTTCTCTCCGTTGCTGTCCTTGACGCCCGGAAAGACGTATTCGAATAGCTTCTTCCCGATCTCGTATTCCAACTGGACCTTCAGCGGAAACATATTCACCTCGAAATGGTCCATGACTGGAATACCCGCAATGGCCTCTAGCATGACCCAGTGAATCCGGAGCATCTTCGTTTCCTCTGCATTACTGGTGCGAGGACGACCGTCCTCAATGTACGGCGAGATCATCTTGGGGTACAGGGCGTTTGGAAGCAAATTTAGACCCACAATTTGCTCGATTTCCATGTAGTTATAATTTGATCCGTCGTTGTTGTCTGTTCGGTCGTAAACTGCATTCTTCAACTGGAACTCCGCAAGGGCCTCCTCGCCATCGCGGAGAAGATGCCAGACGATCTCCGATGCTGTGACGTACCAGCGCAGTAGTCCATTTGCTTCACGTCCTTGGTTACGATCATCCGCTTTTCTTTGCGACGTGGTGATGGCTTTCATGACGAAAAACAACTCGTCCTCGAATACAGCCAGGTCGTTTTCGATTTCGATGCGATCTTTCCATCCCTGCTTGTCGAGGTATTTTTCGTTAATCTGGAAAACCGTTTTGATCTCTTCCAATTGCCGAATGCGTTCTTGGAGGCCAATAACCAGAGCAGGCGCACCTGCAAGATCGCTAAAGTCTGATGCCAGCATGATCTTCTCGAGTCGTTCGTTGCGAGTCTTTTCGAGCGGTTCACTGTAGAGCAGCAAGTCTAGGACGATGACATACATCGCGTAGTATTGCCTGGAGTTGCACTTGGCCCGTACATGGGGAAAATCGACCCATAGATGATCGATCCTGCTCTCCATATTCTCCGCGTGTGAGCTTGAATCGCCACCCGACACGTCATCGTTGTACTTGAGACGAAGCGTGTTGTACTTGTCATAGCGCATGCTGGCCGACGTTCGCTGCACCACACGTTGGAAGCCATAGGGGTTGGTATTGAACTCGAACATGACTTCAAACGGTACCCAGGGTGGCCAAGCTGACCCTGCGGGCGTACCATATGTGCTTCCCGAGTACATGTGGATGTCTTCGGCAGTGAAGCCCCTGGAGTTGGTGACGAAGATTTGAAGACTGTCCATCGCAGCTGTGAAGCGCCGCTGGACCAGACCAGATACGTCATCCATGACCCTGTCCTTGTCCATGATTTGGATCACCTTGAGTTGCATGCCCTTTGCGGTGACCAACACTGCTGCCTTGGTGTTCTTCTCGCTCTGAAGTTGAATCTGTGGTGCGATCAAGCGAACAATGTATGTATTTTGAGGGACGTAGTCAACGGCAATATCGTCGCCAGGCTCCTGTTCGGAAGGCTTGCTGCCCTCAGCATTCTCTGGATCGTTCGCATTAACGAACTTTTTGCCATCGTCCAGGAGCTCTTCGATGCGAGAACGAATACTCAACTCGTCATCTTCTTGGGGCGACGTTGGCGAATCTGGCCTGTTTTCTGGGCCAGATGTTGATGGCTGGCGGGACTTGTTCTGCTCGTCAACAATGTCCAGGATGAATTTGACTGCTCTGCGGGACATATAGTAGACGAAGCCCCGACGCTGGCTTACTTGGTGGATATATCGTAGAATGATATTTCGCAGAGAGTTATTCCACTTTAGATGGGCATTGTGGATAATAAAGCGATTGTTGAAATCACTTATGTAGTCTGCGATTGGCGCCGAATCCATGGCCCTCGCATCAGTGTCGGTTGGATCATACTCCTCTCGCGCTTCGTAGTACTCGTCGTCCTCATCTTTGTCACCATCCGGAACGGCACTGCGATCGTTCATCTTCAACTTGTCGACCAGACTTTGATGCATGGACAAGAGGAAGTCTTGTTTTCTCTGCAGAAAGGTTGCATGGCCCCGCAGCGTCTCGAGTCTACGCTTCTCTTCGCGCTGATCTCCCTCGTCAGATTCGCGGACGACTTTTAGCTCCTGGTCTCCAATAGCACGTTGATTCTGTGCAAGTTGTTCCTTGACTCGTTTCAGACGTTGCTCAATCAGATAGCACTGAACGTGACGAGGGTCGTTACGGGCTGACATTACGCAGTGGTGCGTGGGCTCATTGCCAAAAGGGCTTGTGCGATGGGTATCACCCGAGATATTATCGGCATGATCAGTCTGCCGAAAATAGGTGAAGCGTGGGGCATAGGCAAGCGGCAGAATCTGAGTCTCGGGGTTGCGGTCTCCCGGCAACATCCATCCTAGCTCAACAAAGTCATCCATATCAACCCACCCCCAGTCGTTGTCCGGAATCGTGAACTTTGACAGATCGGCACTAACGTGCTCTTGGTTATACCCGGCAAGGACTTCTGGCGGTGCAGCATCCACATCGTCTGATTCCGTCCCACTGATATTGGCCGAAAGTGCTCGAACATCAGTTCGGATCAGATCTAATTGGACCTGGTTGATTCGCATACCAGTGGTCTGGTTCTGCTTGTCATCTTCCTGGTTTTTAGGGGCTTGAACAATGGTTCGGAATTCCTCCCTTCTTTGATGTAGATCAAGCATAAAACTGTCTAGTCGAGCCTTCAATCCAGTGGCGGATACTGTGCTATGGCCATACTCGTCCGTGTCTTTATGTTTGTATACATGGCTCATATAGAGCGGCGAAAGAAGCAAATTATACTTGATCGTGGCCAGATGCCGACCAAATTTCTTACTCGACTTCTCGACTCCAGGCCAAAGTTTACCTTGCCGGATGGGAAGCGACATGGCACCGGAAAACATAGACCACCAGTTGAAAAAGTGAGTGAAGAAACGAGGGGTGAGGTGAACACTGTTGTACGTCTTGGACGGCTCAAGATTGGCAACAGACCATTCCCGGTCGTAAGGCGCCGCAATTGCAAGCGACAGATGGATGTGGTGGCTGCGGAAACCTCGAAAGGCGTCATACTCTTTTCCATTATCCGGCTTCGCATGATCTGGGTGCTTGAGAACAACGTCATAGTGTGGGATGAATTTGAACGATCGTCCACCTTCATCAAGATTACGCTCGAAGACCAGTCCAGCCACCCACCGGACATTGCCGTTGAGTTTCATAATGGTCTTCTTGAAAATGGCCTGCTGCTTGTAACTCGAGATGCTCGAACTTGCCTCGGTGTGGCCAGATGTCTCCATTTCGGATTCCTGGCGGGCGTAATGGCTCAGGTCAGGGATAGCAAGGACATAGCTTCCACTGTTCACAACCAAAAAGTTCCGAGGATCCTTGTCAACGGCGATACTACAGCGGACATCATTCTGCCAGCACATTACGAAACCAGCGCCATGGCCAGTGACCATGTAGGGATCTCGAGAACCTTTCAAAATGAGATGTACATCCCCATCACCCTTCCAATTTACGTTGAAACGCGAATGGAAGGTAAGGCGGATCTTGTCCCAGAAACCGACACGTTCAGAAGGGTCCACGGCAGGCTTGGTGAAGCTTTCAATGACCTGCATCATGTCCTGAATGGCGGGTTGATATGATGTACCCCAGGTGATCCTGGTCGGATAGGCCGAATTGACATCGATATTCATGTCAGAGTAAGTCTTTACGGCAGCCACAGTGCGCCGGACGTCTACAGCAAACCCTCCTGTGGGGGCTCCATCATCGTTGTATTCTTGAGGAACGACAACGACTCTGCTCACTCGGGAAGACTCGATGCTGCTGAATTCTTCAGCAATGACAAAGTCTGTCCTCAGGGACAAGCTGGGCAGCCGAGCTGATTGAGTAGATCTTATGGCTGGAACATGAATAAGAGGCAGTGGGTAGTCGCGCAACTGCACCTTGGCCTCGCCCATATTGATTTGAACGTGCATGGGGATCAGTAGAGAGT
Source organism: Corynespora cassiicola (assembly GCA_022059125.1). Lineage (NCBI taxonomy): Eukaryota > Fungi > Ascomycota > Dothideomycetes > Pleosporales > Corynesporascaceae > Corynespora > Corynespora cassiicola. The sequence continues at coordinate 2,458,852 of JAEUWY010000012.1, read as the reverse complement.
ACTGCATGTCCACCGGCATACCCTTGCCTACACGGTTGAGGAAACCCGGGTACTCGGATAGAGGAAATGAGGGCTTATCCAGCAAAATATCGAGGTCGCTGATGATGAAAGCCATGAGAGAAGGTCTTTGGGGAATGGCGAGAATGGTTTCCTTGTGATCGACTTCATCTGGCATGTCATCTAGACCCCAGAATATAGAGCGGATGTCGTCCATTGAACGATTCTGGCATTTGAGGGCATGATCTATGCGTTTTCTCCAGGTCTGAGCATTGAGACGGTTCAACCTGTCGCGCGCTTCGTCGATGGAGGTCCGTGAGGTGGAGCTAAGCCCGGTAGTTCCGTCCTTGTCATAGCGCATAGGGTGTTCCGATGCGTGTCGAGGAGGGGATTCGGGATCGCTCAGATCCTCACTCTTGCTTCGAAACCTAATTTCCTTCTCCTTCCTCATCTTGCTCCGACCTCTCCGCGTATGCGTTGTGTGGGCCGACCTGGCGCGATGCCGCGAAGTCCCTCGGCGGTCATCCTCATCGCGAAGTTTCTTCACTTTGAGTTCAAATGCATGCTCACGGGCCAATCGTTGCTTTTGCTCCATCAGTCCATAGCGGTAAATGACACCCAGCTTCCACTCAAATGACCCGTCTTCAATCTCGAACAGTACCGCACGGCTGCGTAGAGAAACCTTGGGCACGTGTTTGGGGCCCTCTGGATCCTTGTCCAAGACATATTCGTTGGTACCAGTCTTGAAGCGGTGGTGCATCTGCTTGACTGTCTTCGTAACATTTGTAATGTTGTCAAAGACTTTGTGCATCACTAGTTGGTGCGGAACGGCAATACGGATTGCATCCGTGGCGATGTCAAAGGATTTATCGTCGGTTACTGTATTGCCATACCTTCGTTTCGATTGTCGGTAATCCATGCGCAACGACTTCACACTGACGATGCGGCTCCAAACCCGCTTGACATGGGGATTCTCAGCATATAGCCTGACCAGACGGGAGCGCAGGAAAGGATTGGTCCATCGATGTCGACCAGCTTCCAGACCGTATATGTGGAGCATAAGCGGTGGTTCTGCCGGCATGTCTGCCTTTACCTGAAGAAAGTGGGCCTTGACATCGATGGTGACGACTTCTTTCTTCAAGCCGGTTTCCGGGTCAAGGCTATCGTTATCCAGCGAAGGTACCGCCAGATGCCTGGGTGATGTTGGCGACATTGGTGACATTGGCTCCGGCGGCTCATCATTGGTGTCCCAATTAGCAGACCTCTTCAAAACAATGAGGGCTACTCCGAGTGCAAAGTGGCGGTAGAGAGAATAGTGGAAAAAGAGGCTCTGGCAGAAGGAATGGACGTGGAAGATTGGTCCCTGTTTGTCCGTTGATGTTGTGAATGCGACCTCCATGCGGGGGAGAGATAAGAAGGGGTCCGCTTCCCATTGATCAGCATTCTCAAGCACGAAGCCCTCAAAGCCCTGCAAATGCACAGCGAGTCGTCTACCATCTGTGGGGTTTCCAGCTCGCCGAGGTGATTTGGGATTCGAGGGCGTGGTTGGTCGGAGCAAGTATTCGTCTCGTTGAATGGTTCTACTTGGGGCACGTCTCCGGACCGGGCGGGCATCGACATCATCTGCCTTGTGCTGTCGATATTCCGCAGTCCAAGTTTCTAGGTGAAGACCCACTCCTCGAGCATGTTTCGACACTTGAGGGTCGGTACCGGCTACTTCCAAATTAAAGTCGGAACCTTGAAGATGGACGGTAGACAGCCACGACGGAAGCTTCCGCAGAAAGCTTATGCCTTTGCGTTTGGGCATCCCACGCCTTCTCCGCACGTCTTTCTGAACCTGCGAGACGATCTGCCGCAGCCCTTCGCTGATCTCTTCACGTACCAGATAGACGGAAAAGGTCTGAGCATTGCCGTTGATCATTACGACAACGTCGGGCGAAGCGCTGAGCTGCAATCTGAACTCAAGGTGGTCAGTCAATAGGAGATTGTGCTTCACGCTTGACGCGGTCTGATAATAAAGCTGCTGGGAATTCATCCTGAATGTTGAGATGAGTGCATAGTGGAGCTCTCCATCGGCTGCGTGTGAAGACTCCACGTCAAGCGACACAGATGAAGAGGCAGATATGAGCAAGTCGAACTCGTCAGTTCCCTTCTTTTCCGGCTCCATGGGAGGCAAGGTTACGCGTATCACGGGTTCGTGTATAGATATCTTTATATTTGCCTTGGGTAACAAGCGCCGCATCAGATAACGGCGCTGGTTGCGAATTTTAGGGGGCTTACGGCGCGACTCGTGGTTTCGGAGCATGGCAAGCAGCAGTGGCAAGTGTTTCGGATCGAGATCCAGAGAGGGTGATGTTATTACAAGATTAGCGAAAAGTATATTCGTATTGCGCTCGGTAACGTGGTTGTCGTTGGAGAACTGAATGGTTTTGGAAGGGAGCGTGGTATTAAGGGTGGTGGTGGCCATGGGGATATACAAAAGACGCTCGGGGTGGCCTTGACCGTCATCGACGCCGACCGAAATGGAAATGGCAGCAAGGAGGGCCTGGTGAGCAATGTCCTTGGGCGAGAAGTACATGAGATGCGCGGGACTACGGGGATCAAGGCGCAGCAGATCCATACCCACCTCCTTCATGGACATGTTCAGAAACACGGGGGGGTCGGCGCGGTGGGCGGTCTGGATCTGCTTAGTGAGGCCGAAGAATCCCACAGCGAACTGAAACTCGTGGATGCCGCGAAGGATGGAGCTGGCAAATTCTTTGGAGTCGGAGACGGTGCGAACGATGTTTTCCTCGCGGCTGCCCGGCTGATCCAGCTCCTGCATGACATCGCCGAGGGAGATTTCGGACTGGCTGCGGTGAACCCCTCTGGATTTGGACGGAGCTGCCCGACACCGCTTGGCGCGGTCCATGCAAGTCTTGACATCATCGTACGGGATACTCATGCGGCCCAGCTTGAAGGCGATGGAGGCATCGCGCAGGCCATCCAGCTCCTTGTACAGCATGCCATGGACATTGAGGGTGCAGTGGTCGAGTATCTCGGTGGAGTCCTTGCCCTCGGGGGTGAACAAGACGCTGCGCAGGGCGAAGAGCCACTCGGCAGGCCGCTGTTCCTTGTTGGTGCTGGGCTTGTGGTGGTTGAAGAGCCTGCTGCGGTCGACCGTCTTGCGGCGGGTGTCGACGGCCATGGAGAAGCTGCCAACCTGGAGCGATCCCACCTCGACGATGACAAGCGTCGTGTTGGTGGCCACCAAGTCGACGAGGCGAATCCACTTTATTTTGCGGTGCAGGCGCTTGATCTTCTCCTTTGCATTTGTGAGACGCTCCCATGTCCGGCTGCGCTGGCCCTCGTCTCCCGCTTCATCGACGGCATCGTCGTCTGCAGACGCATCGGCCGCACCCTTGCCACTGCTGGGCCTATCCGCGGCCCCGTTCGCCCAAGTGCCCCATGCGGATTTTTTTCGCGATTTATCCCCTAAAGCCTTTAGGTCGGCCGTGACCTTGAGTTCCGTCACCACGACGCTCAGCCAGGTGGGTTGGGCAAAGGTCGGACGGTGGAGTGTAAGCCCGAGACCACGGATCTCGATGCGCAGGCCGTCCTTGGGGGTGAAGGCGATGCGCCGCAGGCCCGAGAAGCCCAGGCGGGTAATGGAGACGCCGGTGACGACGCGGATGAAGGCGAATAAGACAAAGGAAAGTAGGTAGAGCAGGAACAGCAGGCCGGCCAGGAAGGTGGGCGTGGGCAGTGCCATGTCTCGACTGCAGCGGGTATGGGCCCTCGGACAGGGCAATGTTACGGTATAATGATGGCGCGAGCGCACGCGACGTGCCTAGTGGTATCGAAAGGCGGCCGTCTGGACATAATCGAGGGTGCGGGCGGGCTGCTATGGGCGGTCGAGCATCGAGGGCTGGGGATGCATGGATGTCGGGCTGCTGGAATGGGGAATGTAGAGGCGGAAGCGGAAGCCCAAGCAACTGCGGCGAACTGGCGAACTGGCACTTTCTCGGGAGCTGCCGGCACGCCGTGGCGCAGGCGTCAATTTCCAGCGGGATCAGCGAGGGCGGCGGCGGCGGCGGGCTGGGGGGGAGGGGGGGCTGTACGTATCGCCAGTGTGCGTATCGAGTATTCGGGCCTGGGACTAGAGATATTGCCCGATGGGTGGCCACGGGGAGCAGCAAGCACGCCTCGCACGCCTGCACGTCAGACTTCAGGTTTCCCTGGTCGCCCAGCCGCGCCAAGCCGCCCGCCGCCCGTGCTTTCCCCTTCCGTCCTGCCGCCTGCCGCCCGCCTCCACGGGCACATCGCCGCCTGCCGCTTTGGGTTGGCCGCCTGGCTTCACGAAGGCGCGCGAGAGAGCCCCGGGGCAGGCGCGCTGCGGCCGTGGAAAGCGCATCCGGGCCATCTCGAGTCCGCCCTGGCGACTTTCTCGCTGGGCGACGTGCTCAGCAGCCCGCACCACCAGCCTTCCGCCAGCCCTCCGCCGACGCCATGCCAGGCCCATTCATCCATCGCTGGACGTCTTTGGCGTCGCTCCGGCGCCCGCCAGCACAGGAGAAGGCGCCTATCTCCTACTCGGCAGGCCCAGGTAGTGGTGAACACGTCCGTGCGCACGGGGTCTTGACTCGGGCAGCCTCGCTCTGGACAAGGCTGCCCTACCCAGAGCCATGCGCAGGCACGCACCACAGTGACAGCAACCGCCGGCGATTGCGAGCCTTGTTCGACGCGGAAAGAATTCGAGGTCGTGGACACACGGACAATGACTGCTTAATTGACAGCCAGAGGAGAGTGAAAGCCGACATGGCCACAACCACAGTAATTTCCTTTCCACTCCAGCAACTCCCACCAATTCCGCCCCTCCCTCAAAAACCAACGCCGCTCGCAGTGCCTCCAACAGCAGGGCGGCCGTCTATGCGCTCACTGCCTCACACTTGCTCCTTCACTGCCCACTCTTTCCCCATCGAAATCAGCCATCTGCATCACCATGGCACCTCAAGAGTTCTTCCGCTATACCGACTCTCGCGGCGACACCATCATATACAAATTCGACCGCGATATGGTGGACAATCCTGACGAGCCCGTCATCACAGGTAAACACGCATCCTAGTCCTCTCCAGTGGCCCGACGCGCACCAGGCTGATTACCGCACTTAGTCTACCACGAGTGGCGCCAGACCTTTGCAAACACCTACCAGCTCGCTTCCGTCTTGCTCGAGGGCAGAGCAGCCGCAGACCGCCACAGCATGGACAAGAAGCCAGCTCGTGGCATGGAACTGCACCGCGAGACATTCGACAAGGGCAAGATGCGCATCTTCCGATGGGTGCCATTTCACATCAACCCCCGAGGCTTCGAGGTTTTGCTCGATTGATCAACATGGCGTCGTCTGCAAATGCACCTGATCTTGTCTTTGCTGGGAGCGCGGGGGGGTCACAGTCATGTGCAAGTGCGAAGCGTATGAAACTATCTCGCCATGTCAATCACCGGCCTGGAGTTGATCATCACCCTGGGCTCTTGAATAGGACACACTGTTAAAATCTTCCAAATTCAGCCTCCACTATTGAACAAAAGTTGACCGATACGCTATGGGTGTTTGCATCGACCTAGTCTGACCATGACATGTCTTCCGAGCATAGTTCCATCATGATGCAAACTATCCACGCCTGTAAGAGCTTACAAAATATACCCGCCACGCCTGGAACAGAAATTCCCATCCACCACTTTGACACAAAGCGGATAATGTACTAGCACTGAGTGCCATGTCCCAGATCTAGCACCTTTCTTCCCTGGACGGAGCCGCTACTGCTCTTCTACCTTTGACCTTGTATACATCCACAACAATCGACATGAAATAGAGGCCTGAAGGTGCGAGAGAAATTCAAATAAGCCTAATTGCCAACCAGTACTGTTATTTATAAAAATGCCAACCCAAAACAAAAGCCTTGAAACAAAGAAGAAAAATAAGTAGTTGCTACTGGAGCAGAGCGGATTTTATTTGCTGAATGATGAACCCTTGGTCGGTAAGCTATCTCGATGTCTGATAATAGTTGTGTATGCAATGACAAGTATTGGATGATTCATGGTTTTTAGCACTTGCAGTGCACCGGTGATCATTTCCTGTTTCGTGGCTCTTCAATCCAATCGGCATCTTCTTCTGCAGCCCAAAATTCGACAGCAAAACAGACCGGTTAAGGCGAGTGAGAAAACCGCGGTATCATATGCGAGGACGACATCACTGTCTCATATTTGTGTCACGCTGTCACATCACTCACACATTCACCAAGAATACATGCAAGTTCTGCGACAAAGACTTGACAAGAAGAAAAGTTTAGAGCTTATGGATGTGTCTAGCACACGAGCTATGGTATAAAGGTGGCTTGGTCGCTTGGACCTACATGTACATGCTAAGCTGTCGTCGCAAGCGAAGCGGTCAATCTCTCGCAGTTCCGACGCCTAGGAAAGGGTAACGGTCGAGTTGGCAGTGTCCTCAACCCAGACACCACCGTAGACAACACCCTCGTGGATTCCGCTGGGCTGGAAACCTTCACGGAGGAGGTCCTGGCCAGGGTTGGTGGGGTTCTTGTTGACACCAAAGTGAAGCTGGCCGTTTCCGAGCATGTCGTTGGCGAGGGGCTCGGTCTGCTGGGAAAGGGCGTCATTGCCAGTGGAGGCGAAGACCTGGATGGTGCTAAGGGGTTAGGGTTAGCAGGTGATGCCGGTAACACGTGACAAGCCCAGAACTTACTTCGCATTGAAGTCCATCTGGAAGGCGAGGTTGGTCCATTCGCCAGCGGTAAAGGGGGTGGTGAAGAGAGTCTTGGTTCCCTCGCCGGTGTTGCCCACAAGTACGAGGTCGTTCTTGGTGGTTCCGTTGCTGCCGAGCAGCGTGCCGGTGCGGAGCATGAAGATGTTGTTTGAGAAGTCTGCGCGCTCGAGGAAGACAAGGCTGTATTCGTGGCTGACATTCAATGGCCGCTCCTCGCTGGGGCGGATAGAAAAGTGCAGGGTCTTGATGCCGGTCGTGGTGGCATTGTTAGGGACCAGGGCATCACGGGGGGACAACTCGGTGCGGCGAACGGCGACCTGGGGGTTGGAACCTCCGGGCGCAAAAATGGAGCGGTCACTTTCTCATTTCAACATGGTTCATTCTCGTGGGGGGGGGGGGGGGGGTTATAGAGGTACTCACTCTACAGTAACCTCGAAAGGCTTTGCGCCAACCTGCTGATCGAACAGAGATGGCTCGACAGCGGGCAGGAAAACAAGCTCGCTGAAGCTGACATTCTGTCCCTTGACGAACTCGGAGCCATAGGGGCCGTTTTCGGTGTCGAAGTCGGCCTGGGTGGTGTTGGCGGCAATACGGCCGTCGAATACGACATTGGCGGCCGCGGCGGCATTGGCTGTCTTGTTGCAGTCCTGGCGGGTGATGACGCGCGCCTGCGCCAAAGCGGCGAGAGAAAGGAGACCGATCGACTTGGCGAACATGTTTTCTGGAAGATTCCGAAAGAAAGACTGTGGGTGAGAAAATATAAAGAATGAATTGAACTGTATGAAAATACTTGTGCAGAAGAATTGAAGCCTGATGTACGAGACCGGAGCGGAGGAGGCCGCATCAAAGTATTTGTACAGACAATGCTAGCTCCCTCCTGCCCTGGGCGACAGCTCATCCGCCGCGGTCCGTTTAGGTTTCAGATAGCATCGCGCATTATTAAAATTCCACCGAGGGGCCCCGCAGGTTTTGCATGGAGAGCGGTTGAAGCATTGGGCGCGAAGGTTCGCACGGCATGGATGGAAATATGGCCCTCGGATCTGTATCCGGTGAGATCAGCATGACTACCCAAACGCGAAGATATGGAGGCATCAAGTGAGTGAGCGTACACCGAGAAGCGATTGGTTCCCTGGCGTTGCCATTGTTGTGTTGCTGCGATCGACATTGTGGCATTCCTCCCTTCTACCGCGCGCCTTCTAGAAGTCGGTCCTACGGCGATCGCCGCCGCTTTCGGGACATGGCCTGGTGCACATCATGAAACTCGTAGACTACAGATCCCTGCTGACCCCGCCGTCGACTCCCAGCCGTACGGACGAATGCAGGATGGTCATCCCAGCGGCCTGGGTGTGAAAGGGGCACCTCGGGGCGGGGGGATTCCGCCAATACTGATGGGTTTGCGTAAGGAGGCCATTGCATTGGCAGAAACGAGTATAGCTCGTTGTCCACCAAGTGTCCGCCGTTAGGAACCAGCCGCCAAGCCACCGTACTGGTACCGCAAGTCGTCACGGCCCAAGGTTCGCCAAACACCCTCATGGTTAGATGTTTTTCCATCGCCCTTGGCGCAATACCGTCCCGCTTCAAAAGGCACGGTTCAAACAAGATGAGTCTTGGCTGGTGGGTCGATCGGGTCAACGCGCACGGGAAGTCGGCTTGGCCGGAGAGTTTCCACAGTCATTTCAGCAGAGCCACCTTCATACATCTCGGCCTTGCACGGGAAACACCAGCACCTCTATCTGGGCTGAGTTGCGTGAGCAAACATGGAAGAATTTTCCGCAATCACCTGAGAGATTGCTTGATCGCCGACTCTGATATCGAGTAACTGGCAAGTAACCCAAGATTCACGACTTCTCGTATCTTGACCAGTTCTTCCCTGCTGACCGAATTTCTTCTTTTCATTCCTAGTGGAACAAAGTGCTTTCTGAGGCTTTTGATTCTCAAGTCTTCATTCCCCCGTACAAATTGCAAATCTGTCAGCACATTTACAAATGCGTCCCATTCCCCATCTTCGCTTTTCCCGTCGCCGACTTCCTCCTGTAATAGACCACTCTCGGTCATTGGTAAGCAGCTTTGGGGTTGGAAGCCCACATTACAAAGCATATAAAGGAGCTTTACTACCTGCCTCCAATCTACTAACAAAGAGAGCAGGAGCTTTCTGTCATCGATCGACGCCACCTCTTCGCTGTCTCCAAAGTCTAACATGACAACTCTCGGAAACCCGGGAGGGCCTTGACTGTCCAATTCCAGCCCGACATTAGTAATCCCAATGTCCGAGTGTCGGATGGGCGGATCCTGCGCTTGTAGGAAACCAACAGCTTCAGAGAGCTCCACAAAAATGTGAAGTATTAGCACAGATGGCACACTTTGAGGAGCATGCCTAATCCTCGAACGGCAAATAGACATCATCTGAAGCATATTCAAGAAGTTGAGCGGCTTCATAGCAAACCACATTGAGGGACCCATATCAGGCGGCATCAGCAAATCCTCCGAATCACCATCTTCTTGCGAAGCTTCGAGTAGTTCAGGGAAACAACTGCAAACATTGCCAGAGCGTTCCCGTAGCTCCTTGAGTATTGAGACCTCTGATGAATTTGATCGCGGCGATATGTATAATTTCACTGCGCGAATTTTAGCCTTCAGTGTTGAGACATCTTCAGCTTGGTCATTCATCACCTCTGAAGGCAGTGCTAGCCAGACCATCCCTGTTTTACCTTTTCCTACGCAGCGAAGTGGGATATATCTACCTTCGGTGCCCTGAACAAAAGCACGCTTCAAGGTATCCATAATTCCTGCTTCAAGAGCCTAGATTAGACTCGATATCAAAGACAAGATGTGCAAGGTTAGTTTTATCTACACAAGGCTGTCGGACAATTCAGCAATCTCTGCTTATCAATGTCTTCCATCTAGCATTATTGACGAATAATCCAATGTCTAACATTGCGCTTGTTCTGATCACGGTAATGGTATGTAACAGATGGATATGGTCTGAATATTTCATCTTTTTGCATTGCTCAAGCACATTTAACCTGCTGTGTTGAATTGCAGAATATTCGTACGCTACGATATCATTCTTGCCACTTCGCTTTGGGGCCTGAAATTCCCAGTCTGGTTTGCTGAGTCAAAGTGGAGCCAACTGACTGTCCTAAATTTGCGTTAAGTAACTAAGGTGACGCAGCAAAGTCAGCTACGAAGCTTGATACCTCCTGCATTGCTACTTCCGAGATCGAGCTTTTGCCTACTACGGCACACGTACCTAGCTTCTCCCAAGCTTCTTTAAGAGGTGAGGAGATGCCTACTTTGCGCAAAAATTCCATAAATAATTTCCATGCTTCAGAATGGCTGCATGTGGCATGTAAATCTTGTGGTTCCAGGATCGAACAGATTCTTCCTCGGTTGAATAATGTCCGGATCTGAAGGCAGACTCTGGAACGATCGAGAACGTCATGTCCTTGCTCAATAACTTTTTGATCGCTAAGCTGTTTTGATAGAGCAAAATCAATCAAAAAGATTTGCGGAAAAGCACTGGAGCTTCTCTCGGAGTAATCCAGAAGGACATTCCCCAGTTGTAAATCTCCATGGGAGACATTGCATTGCTGATGAAGAAAGTCCACAGCAGCCTTTTGCTCCGAGAATATATGCAGCAATAGCCCTTCTGGTATCGTGCGTTGATTTTCCATACAGAACAGCTCCATCGCAGCAAGGGTTTTCGAGGGTGTGAAGGCTGTCATAGCAAGCCACAGATGATCCGGATCAAAGCTTAGAATTTGAGGGAAAAATTTCTTGAATTCCTCTTCAGATTCTTCTTGTATTCTTTTCAAAACCTCTGTCTCGCGAGCTGTCCATTTTTTTACTTCTTCTTGGTGTTCGCGAACTATTTTGACGGCGGCAAAACTTTCCACAGGATGCGACTTGATGTTTTTGTCATGGTCTCCAGCAATACTTTCAGGGCTACTAGATGAAGGACTCGTAACCTTGCAAAGGTAGACTGTGCAAAAGTTTCCCCGCCCAAGCTCTCGCACCACGGTATAATTGCTTGGAAGTCGATGAATCAAGTATTCAGAGGTATGTTCCATATTCGCTACCAAAGAGTAGAAGATGAATCCCGACTTTCCTTGTTGCGCCAATTAAGTTATAGTTGCAGAATAGGAGAAAATATACGAAAGTGAATCCATTAAAACACGGAAGAAATAGGCAACAATTGCTTCAATGGCCGCTGTAGATTGTTGAAGCGCGACAACGCACTTGTCCGTTGCTTTCTACCTTTCACTAGCCTTTCAAACACAAATTGTCGTCTTTAACCTCGGCCATGGCTTTTACTTTGCGCTCGTTCTCCACGCAATCTTGAATATCGATGTCGAGGTCAGAGACCCCCGTCAATCGCAAAGCGTTCTGGATATTTGAGTTGACTCGATTGATGGACCTCTCTGAAACCAGACTCCGTATCTTTCGGGCGTAGCGCTGGTTTTCCTTCCAGAAAGAGTCAAAGGGGGGGTTGTCACTAAATCTAGCCTCTTGGAGGTGAAGGTTGAATTCTGTCCACTTTTGCCTACCTTTACTGAGTTCATCTTCACCTCCATCAGGCTGCTTGGATTTTGCAAAAAGATGCAGTTCAATGAAAAAAGCCTTGTTATCCCGACGGCGCTGAAACTCATTAGTTAGCATCTTCGTTTGACCAAAGTCAACTATCTTGAAGTCCGGTAAACCGTACTGGTTTCGAGGCTGGATAGTGACCAATATATTACCACCGTGTATATCTTTGTGAACCAACTTGGCATCATTATGAAGGAAATTAATGGCTGCACCAATTTCTAGAAACAGATGCATCATCATGGATGGAATTTGCGTACCGTCGCTGGTCAAGTGCAGGGTTGACAACCGAAGTGGAGGGTAAATTGCCTCCAAAGCATACCACATACATTTTGAGTCTAGAGAGTAGGTATCAATAAGTGATGGAAATATACTCCTGAGATCGTTTGGGACATGATCGTGTATATGCCGTAACAAATCCGCTTCTTTCTGTATGACCGGCTTACTGCTGTACCCGCCGGAAATCAGCTTCGATCCGTCTATTTTTATAGCCAAAACTTCTTTGCGTAAGATAGAAACATCGAGTTCTTCCGCGATCGCCTTGTGAATTTTCACTTTTGGGATACAGTAAACAACATCTGCGGTACATCCCGACCCTGCTACAGAGATGGTCGCATATCCGCCTGCCTCCACTGCTTCAATCTGTTCGTCTTCAAGATTCTGGATGGTATGAGGGCGAGACATATTGCCACCAGGAGAGCTCTTGGCGAATTAGCGGGTTGTCATATAGGAAATATTCACATAACATGCTTTTAGATAAAGAAAGATATATAATACGCGAAGCCGTACAATTCCAGTTCCATTGTAATTTACCTAGTAATATCACTCTTTTGTGTTACCATTTCACAAAACCAAATCTTGTTCCAACTACAACATACCGTTATAAGCAGGTGCACAATTCTTGATAAGTTTTCAAAGTGACTCTTATTCATTCAAAGAATGAAAGTTCATTTCTGAATATGCAATTGAGTACCAAATCGTGAAACTCATAACCTGCCCAAAACACATGTAGTCAGGAGAACTAGGCTTATCACCAGAAGACGTGCTCATTAAAACGTACCTTCACAGTAACTAGAATCACCACCTGACAAACTTACAATTGCCTAGCCTGAATTAGGGGCCCTCAAAATTTCTGCCCCTTTTCCGCTCCTTCTCTCTTTCAGATCCCGCGTTTATCAATAGCACGATACTGCACACACCAGAATACAATTCAGAACAAGTCCAAACATAGTGCACTTCCCTTCGCAAATTTTTGTGAAAACACCATGTCTTCTAACAATCCCCACAGCTGGCGCAGCGTCACTGGCATCGGATATGGCAGTGACTGGGGTGCCGACCCCAGTGCCGACTTTGCCTACGAATACTTCAGCCCTGGTTCCTATTTTTCGCCGACTCCGCGGGGCGAGTCTCCCATGCCTCCTCCCATATATAGGCCCGCGTCTTCATACCCGGGCTTGCATGCAGGTGTGCGTGGCCACCACGGCAACGCGGACAGGACCAGCCCCCTCAATCCTCGTGCTGCTGGATTTGTGCCTAGGGGGATGGAGCATCCCGTCATGTCCAGGCTGCCGTCTGTTTATCCTAGCTCAAACGCAGGAATGCGCGGATACTATGGACAAGCTGAAGGGTCGGGGTATCTTAATCCTAATGCGATTCGGTTTATTCCTGGTGAAAGAGAGCACGATTTTCGCGGGCCAGCGCCTTGGGAGAATGACGACTTTTAGGTTTTGGAGCTTATTAAAATTTTTGAGATACGGATTAGATGGGTTATGCAATGTTTCTTGTTTAGCAATGGCATTGTGACGTAGATGATAGTCTTTCTGCGAGCGAAGCTATTGATAAGATCAGATCATCTCTATCATAGTGGCTGTAATGCTATTTTGCGGCTTTCTCACAATTCAGATTCTCTCCCAAATTTTTGAATATATCATGTGCAATAGCTAAATTCGATAAATCATCTTGTTCAAGAAATGAATAACTACTAATGCACTCAGATTCATTAGCGAGACTAGACAGCTAATCTCTTATTCAGTTTAGAATTTAACCGCATACCACATGGTCAGTTAGTCAGCAATGTACGGGGATTGTTGTTGAAGATCAATACCAAGTATGAATAAGAATTGATGTATCTTTCTAAAAAGACAAGAGTGCCAGAAGAATTCTTGTACTCAGCAACACGTAAACAAAAAAGCAGATAGCTACACTAATCACTTCACTGCCTCCTCTCCAATCTTCTCAAACCAAACACTGAAATGCACCAATAGCTTTGCTGTCCATGCTCACCGTCTCAAAACTTCCTCTAACGCCTCCAGTAACTTGGATTTGACCCGGCAGTAGGCGCCCCACTCCTCATTCTCCCCCTACGCGCATCCCCATCCCCATCCCAATTCCAATTCCTCACTCTCCTCCCACCCCTATCCTGCCCTGTGACATCCCGCCCACCACCACCACCGCCGCCACCACCACCACCGCCACCAACCCTCCGCTCCCTCCGCTCCCCAGGCCTCCTCCTATCCTCTTGCTCCCTCTCATACCCCTCACGATACGTCGGCCTATAATACCCCGCCGCCCTCCTCCTGTGAAACACCCGGTACTCGTAATCCTCCTTCGCGTCGAGGTACCTTCCGTACGCGCTGTCGTCGTCGTCGTCGTCGTCGTCGTCGTCGTCGTAATCGTCGTAATCGTCGTAATCGTCGTAATCGTCGTAATCCTCTTCCTCGTCGTCGGGATCGATGTCCGGCGCGCCGAGCATCAAGCGCGGGGGCCTGCGATCCACGAGCTCGAGCCTGGGGCGGTCGATGAGCTCGAGGTGGCGGCGCGGGGCGGGGGCCAGGAGCGCGGTGGCGCGCGGGGGTGAGGCTTGGAGGATGCCGACGGTCCTGGTGGCGGCGACGGGGATGATGGGGGGAGCGTAGAGGGAGGAGTAGCCGAAAGAGTAGCCAAAAGGGTACATTGTTGTTCTTCTGGTAGGAGGGAGTCAAGGTTTGGTTTGGATAGAGTGACGTGGTTTACTGGCGTTGATTCTCAATACAAGATTTCGATGCTGTTTTGTGGTCTAAGGAGTAGGAGTGTTGCTTACCGCAGTTCTTAAAGGTGCATCCTGGGTGGGGCTTGGGAAGTGAATTTCGCATGTTTGAGTCGACTGCTAGGAGTATGGGAATATGACATATAGTCATATTGCTTTTCTTGTGCATAGCAGTATGTTGTGAACAAGCCCACGATCATTGAATGCACTCTTGAATTGGGGTCCGGAAAATCACTTTTAGTACACGATGGAACTTGGGAGTTTAAGAAACCCGTAGTATATAAACATTGATGTACAAAAAACATAGACTTTGTCAGCCGCCCAAAAGAAAGGGGTATACCATCGCAACATGCGATATCGTTGATCTGCGTTTGAGTACCATGTGACCACCTGGCTACTGCTCATGTAGGTCGCTTTACCACTTGAAAAGCCCAAACATAGTCCCTTTGTGTTCCCCGGGATAACCAAATGAGATGTGCAAACGAAATTGGCAGACTGCAAAGTGTAGGTCGTGACCGCATTCATCGTTCGTAAGCTTCATCACAGATCGTCCTTTTGCCACGCTTCGGTGCTCGATGGCCGCTTGACATTCTCAAACTCTTCGTCTTCGGGCTTCTCCACCAACTCGGCTTCGTCATCCAAGCTGATGTCTTTGCCAGGGCCGTCGCTATCGTGGTACCATTCATTCTCTGCCCACTCGATGATGTGCTCTTTGGCATGCTCGCTCATGATATAGTAGCCAGGATTGTTTCTTGGCTCAAACATGCTCATGTGCGCGAACCTGGAGCGCTGTTAGTACATATCCCCTCCATCCCGGGCAATCACTCACGTCTCGGCTGTACTCTTGTCGTTCACGGCTGGGATGAAGAATTCTCGCAGTTCGCCCTTGGGTAGATTGCAAAACGTGCGGTCCAGTCCGCGCACCTTGCCCGTCCACGAAGACTTTTGCTGCGTCTCGACGGCGTGTCCCAGCGTGGTGTATATAGTTGTAAAACCTATGCCCTGAGTTTGCGACAAGTTTGCGATGCTCCCAAGACGCTTCCTCATCTCTTCAGGTCGAGCCAGACTGCCGACAAATTCCAGATGCGACGTCGCCCACCCCAAGCCTTCGGAAATCTGATCGCGCTTCATGTAAGCAGCAGCGCCTCCGGCCGCGACCGCGCCCGCAGCTCCTGCAAACAGGGCCATGCGCCCGTATTTCTGCCACAGAGGAGCGGCCGCGGCATCCGCATTCGAGTCACTGACGGCCTTGGCTGTCTTATCGGGCGGCGGGAGCATTTTGCTGGCGTCGACCGCGCTGCTCTCCCCATTCTTCCCGCCCCATCCGAAGGCCCCGGCTAGGTTAGAGTAGGCGGCATAGGCGGTATTCGCCGTGTTCCAGTGCTTCTCAGCGCCGTGGGCAACGACTCCAGGCGCGATGCCCAGGTACGGCGTGTCAAAGGCCAGAATGCCCTGGATGTAGGGGAACATGAGCTGCGACGGGTCGGGGAGGGAGGAAGTGGAGCGCTCGGCCGAGTTCTGCAGCGAGGATATGGGCTGCTCGTTCACGATGGACAGGAGCGTCTCGGCGGCAACGATGCCGCCCATGGAGTGGCCGACGAGGATGGTGCGCACCGAGGGATCGACCGTGGGCGACGGGGTCGAGTTGGCGACTTCGAGATCGATGACCTTGTTCTGGAGCCTGTCCCTTTCTCAGCTTACACACGGGCGAACTGCGGGCTGCTACTCACCACTCCTTGAAGCGCGCGACGCACTCGTGCAAGTCGCCGCGTGTCTCATACTTGGGATAGGTGACGGCGAGCACCTCGACCTTGGGCAGGGCGTGCTGCAGGATGGCCTTGAGGTGCGAGGGGAAGGTGGCAAAGGTGTTGTCGCCGCCCTTGAAGCCGTGGATGAAGCACAGCAGCAACGTCTTCTTCATGCTGGCGGCCTATACAAGTCGGGTTCCTGCATGGCGCTTGCGAAGGTTTGGACGCCGACTTGGACGTCGAGGCCGTGGGTCGCGGGGGCCACCATTACGTCTGGGGTGCAGCTGCCCTCGCTTGCGAGGCAGGGGGGCGTGATTGGGCGGCGATAAGGCGGGCGCTGATCCGCCGATCAGGACGGGGCCAGAGTCACGGGACGAGCAGTTGGTTCAGGTGAGCACGGCACATGGCACAAGAGTAGAGAGAGAGAGAAAGACGGAGAGACTGCGGCCTGGGGATGGGATTCGAGAAAGTCTGTGTTCATTGTAGATCGTCGCTGCCTATTACGGTCCAGCGGGCTATGGTGCTCCTTCCGCGCCTGTGTCTGTCTGCCTGTCCTTCCTTCCCCATCGAGTCGTGTCCGTGTATTCACGTGCCTTGCACGCCACCCACGCCTGCCTGCCTGTCTGGGCAGGCAAGTGGATAGATGGCAATGCCACATACTAGTCCTCCACATCATCCGGGGTCTCACACCGGAACTCCAGTAACTGAGTGCGGGTATATCGTACAAAAGAAAAAGAAGGATGGAACGCCGTGCTGGAAAACATGTCCAGGAATGCCAAGGTGATTACTCGGGTCGTAGAGAATGAAAACGCTCAAGGTCCACGTGTGCTCCTACATGGCCGTGCACAGGAGCAACAGGGCGCCCACAACCACGGCGAGCAGTGCGTCACGGCGCTGCGTCGGTGGCGAGGCGCCTGTTGCGACCACGTCGAACGGCGACCCGCCGCCCGAGTCGGCGTTTGACACTTGACTGCTGCCCGTGTCCTGTGGGTCGGGCGCTGAGCTGCTGAGCGCTGCGGGCTGGTCCGGCGTCGGTGCTGAGCTGGCCGGCGGTGCTGGCGGCGCGCTGGGCGTGCTGGTGGCCGAGGTTGCAAGCGTGGACGAGGCAATGGTCGTGTCGATTTGGATGCTTTGCGACGTGCTCGATGCCTCTGATGAGCTCGAGCTCGAGGGAGGGGTGGGCGTGCTGGTCTGCTGCTGCGTCGAGGCGGCCGAGCTGATGGTGGTGACGGTGATGCCAGGACACAGCGCCTGGATTCCCTGGCCGAGCAGGAATACGCCGATGATGGACGTCTCCGGGACATCAACCGATTTGCACTGCTCGTTGATGGACTTGCTGATCTTGATGAGGCCGGTGATGCAGGGGCTGCTGCAGCTCGAGGTTTGGCCGGTGAAGTCCTTGGACTGGCAGCCGTCGATGGGCGTCGTATACACGGCCTGGCACTGCGACGGCAGGTTCTCGATGCGCGGGGTGAAGTTGGAGAGGGACACGGAGCCTTCTGCGCGGGTGAGGCCGCTGGCCATGAGACCGGCCATGATTGCGCAGACGAGTGCTTTGTGCATGGTGGCGGCTTCCAGGCGTGGTTTTGAGAGAGTGGTGCGCGGCCGTGTGGGTCGCGGGAGGAAGGATGGGGATGGGTGTGTAATCTGAGGGCCGGCCGGGGGAAACAAACAGCAGAGGGTGTGAGACGGTTGGGGTTTGGAATGAATGGTTCTCGTCGTGAGACGTGGGGCGTTGCGGTCGGGCGCGGTGATGGGTTTCGGAGGGCGCGAGGTTGTCGTCAAGGTTGCGACGGCTGTCAGGCTGGCTGCGCGCGGTCGGCGGCGCGGTCGAGGGCAGGGCTCCTCTGTCAAACGGCCTGTCGTCGAGCGCCCCCGAGGTCCTCGTGCGCGCGGTTGTTTGCTCTGGCCCGGCAGGCTTGCAGGCCTTCACCCTCGCAGGTTCCCAGATTCCAGATTCCAGATTCCAGACTCCGAGACTCGATGCCTCAGGCGCGGGGCGCGGGCTGGGACAGGACTTGGGCCTTTATGCGACCGGCCCAATTGCGCTCCCTCAGCCTGGGTGGGCAGGTGGTAGTGCGTACGGCGGCACGGAAGGTCGACGGGCGATGCAGGCCAGACCAGGGCAATGCGCAATGCAAAGGAAACAAGAGAGTGGAGGGCGCGACAGCCGGGCAGGGTGCAAAGGAGGGGACGGCGGAGAATCAACGTCTGGCGCTGGGCCTGCAAGGAGAGGGAGGGGGGAACAGAGGGGCTAAAAAGGGCACGCTCAGCGCAGCAGGGAAGAAGCGAAGTGACGAAAGAAAGCACCCAAGGGAGTCGTGATGGTCGTGATGTTCAGGCGGTCATGCCATAGCGGGCGTGGCGTAGGAGGGAAAGGCACTCTCCGGCGACGCTGAGAGGCAGTCTTAAGGGAACGGGGCCGGCCAGCACGGGGGCCAGCGCAGGAGGCTTCGACGGGGCACGGCGGTTGGCCGCATGGCTGGCGATCTCGAATGGATGGCCAGGACGGGCACGTTGGGGGGCGTGATGGGCGCGATAGTCAGGGACGTGTGCAGGACGTTGCAAGACGAGGGCGTGCTGAAACGCCTGGCCTGGTGCCGGCCCCCCGGCGACGCCCCGCCATTGGCCCGCCCCGGCCGCCTGAGACAGGCACCGCGACCCTGAGGCCGTGCCTCTGCTGCCTCTCTGCCCTCTTTTGCTCTTCTTGCCGCCGACGTGTTTGTGGCAAGCTCGCGTGGTTGTGCGTTGTGTTTTTGTACAATGGTTTGTCCATTCATTCATACATGCCCCAGGGGCAGCAGCCAGTCGTCTCCTGCCCAGCGGCCTTGTGCCATGTCATCATCGGCCCTGCCGGACACCCTGATGGCGGGCCTCGATATATAAAGATAGTCCCGTAAGGCTGCTCCATCCTGTCACTTTTCGGACGGTCACGCCGTCATCGCTCCCAGAGTAGGCCTCCGCCGCAGGGATCTGCCAGGTGGGCCTAGCCGCTTCCGTCCTGTCCCTTCCCGATCGGGGCTAGCCCCCTGCGCCGCGCCAAGATGTCCATATCACGCCTGCCCGGCCCTACTCTCAGCGCATGAACGAATATCCATGGGCTGTTTCAATCGTTTCCCTACTTTCGTCATCTAAACAGCTTCTCCACTGCCGCCCTGCTCTTGATAGGGCTGCCACGCCGGAAAATTCTGCTCCCTGCGAGCTGATCATTCGTTTTTCAAGGTAGAGCACGCGGACAAGGCCAGTTCCGACGAACCTGCAAGTACGCTTGGTTGATTGACTAGATTGATTTCTCTGCCATCTAGCCCGTTTCGTAAAGCCATGTACTTTACATCTGCCACTGCCCATCTATTCTCTAATCCATCACCAGGACGCTCCTGAATCGGACCTTGCCAGACTCCATGTGCTTGACTGCCTCCTCGACCTTGTCGAAGGGGAACTTCTCCACCATGCACTCTACACCTTGGTGCTGCGCAAACGAAATGGCTTCCTCCGAGTCGAGGGCGTGGCCCGACGGCCAGCCGTGAACCGATGCTCCCTATCCTGGTTAGCCATGTTCAGGTAAAGGACGCCACGCGCATACCTTCATGATGAGCCCTACCGTATCCACGGGCACCTCCCCCACCGCTGTCACCGGGTTAGCTTGCCACCTAGCCATAGAGGATACTCCATGCAAGGAACATGTTTTCGACACTTACGGGCAAGGATCAAAAGCTTTCCAAGAGGTCCCAAGCCAGCAACGAGGGGTCCCATAATCTGTGGGTTCGGAGCAGTCACAATGATACAGCTTGCGCCGCCCAACTTCTGCAAAGCCTCGGCCGCACTCTCTTTGCTGGTGTCAATGTAGTCGTTCGCTCCGAGCTTCTTGGCAAACTCCCTCTTGGAATCACTCGAGGACAAGGCCACGGTGCGGAAACCCATCTTGCGTGCATACTGGACAGCCAAATGGCCCAACCCTCCGAGGCCCTGCACCGCTACAACATCACCCGCCGTGATGTTCATATTCCTCAAAGAGTTGTATGTGGTTACTCCAGCGCACAGCAATGGTGCATAATCGGCGGGGTCGACATCAGCTGGGACCCGAACGGTGGCCTCTGTGCGGAGGGTGCAGTACTCTGCATCTAAGTGATGCTGTCAGCAGTCATATCCATTGCCATCAGAACCCGTTGTGGGATAGTCCAAGATCTGCAGCTAGAAAGAAAGCTTTACCAGCCCAGTCAGGCAACCAGCCGTGTTGATGCAGATGAGGGAGTTCGATCTTGGGGTGAGCGGGTGCTTACATCCGCCATCTCTGTTCACGCCGTTGACCAGCTCATTCTCGCAAATCTGGAAAAGGCCGCGGTTGCATGCCTTGCAGGTTCCGTCATGGGCGCCGTGCCATGGTCCACCGACGCGGTCGCCGACCTTCCACTTCTTCTCGCCAGGACCAACCGCGACAACCGTTCCAATGACCTCATGGCCGGGAATACGAGGAAAGGTCCCACTATTTCTTATAAGCCGGCGTATCGATAAGATCTCTGCATGTGAACTCACAGCGGCCCGAAAGCACCTTGCTGCAAGAACGAGTCCGAGTGGCATACACCACAGGCGTGTACCTTGATCAGGACCTGTCACGAGGCTTGTCAGCAGTTGCCACGAATAGCTTTGGTGGTATTTGGTGATACAAGCTCCTGGAGCTCTCCAACCGTCCGGGAATCTGAGTACAGCCAATAGATACCGACTGTCGAATTCGGCAAGGCTAGCTAAACCAAAAACGGCCAGTATCACAACGTACCTCGCCTTGCCCCGGCTCATGGACGGGAACCTCTTTGATGGCCCACGGCGCACCGGGGCCCTCGAGCACCACCGCACGGCACGTCTTTGGGATCGAAGGAGCCATTGTGTCTTTTCGGTATCGTGTTGGTCGGAAAGAGACAAAAAAACAAATCAAGTTCGTAAGAAAGATGTGGTACTGAGCTTAGGCCCTCTCGTCGAGATCAACAAGGTCAAAAGCAATCAACTCGATCTGAAACCTTGGAATGCCCCCCAGCACGCCCTTTATACCCACCACGCAGCGATCCGACGACCAAAAGCACCTTGTATTTATCAGCAAACCCCGATTAACTCCCCCTTCATGGTGACATAACCATTAACTCTACATCATGGTGGGGTGTTGTCGGCCCGTCCTGTGATTGGCGTGTACCTCGCCGTCCTGCGCGATGGTTGGTCCGCGGCTTCCACGGGTTCCTCCGTGAGACCAGACGCAACCAAACACCCCGCCTCTGCTTTCCACCTGGCTGATATTCCTCTCCTGTCTGGGCTGGCGGGGTTGTTTCGAGGGGAGGTAGACTAGACCTCAGGATCCTTGCCATATGATTGGGCTTGGCTTGTGCTGACTGTACATGCACGTAGAGTATGTAATGCAACGCCATCTGCCATGGGGCAGCCGTTCCGGAGCGGCGATAACGCACATGTCCAGGCTAGGGTTGGCTGGGCCTGCCTTGCTCGCACTGCTTGCATGGTCCGTGGATGGAATGGAAGAGAAAGTGAGTTTTCTCCCCCTCCCTTGCTAGCACGCGTACGCGCGGGGCGGATGCGGGCAGTGGTAAGGATTCGCGGCTACCGGCGATCCCTCTCGGTTTTTCGCGATGCCATGACGTTGCGCCCTGGTGTTTAAGATGGATTCAACGGACGCGCGCTCCGCTACGCGACGGCCGGCATATCGGCTATGTGCTTGTTCTGCTCCATATTGCCTGACTGGCAATTTGCCGCACCGGAGGAGAGTCGTCCTGCCAGCATGACATGTCCGGAGAGGAGATTTGGCGAGCGCACCCATGGTCTGCCACGTCGGCCATTTCTGTCGGCTGGTGTGCAAAATTGAGCCTCGCAAAGTTGCATATACCAGAATCAGTAATTTGCCGGCGCTTCTATCGGTGCTTATGGGTGGGGAATGGGAAATCTGCGCCGATTCCACTCATCATATACGTGCCAAGGTGTACATTGGGAGATCTCCGCCGAACCAAAAGAGTGGAGCGAGTGTTTGGATGGTCGAGGGAAGTACAGAGTTCGGCGTTTAGATCTGAACGCCACGTGGGGCGCAAAACCAACCAAGCAAATTGCCAACCCAACCGTGGACTTCTTGGCCCTCTTTGTATGACGGGAACGGGGCGATTTGGGTATGATGTCCGTATACGTGGCATTGGCCAGTTTTTTGTGCCGATTGAGTCGCTACTCCGCTACTCCACTACTGACCTCGCATAGCGCCGGGTTTAAGAAGCAGGGAAATTCTCTCAAGAAAACCCTGCAATAATTCAATGTCTAGATGTCTTGGCTACCTGTAGGATTCAATTTACTCTGCTGATTTCCGACAGTACTGGGAAAAGCATGCTCAAGTGTTGCAATAATGGGGGCCTTCTGATTCTATGTGGTCGTAACTCCACGTATCAACATAAGAGACGAATCAAAGGAAGCTTACAAGGGCTGAATTCCGCGCAAGTTTCATGCGGACTCAAACATACGCCCTAGCCTATACATATAGTATCTGTTAAAGCCAGCCGAGGCAGCCGCCATTAAAATTTCCTCGTAATATCCGACAGCAGACATGCTTTCCCACCCCTCCACTTGGGAACTCGTTTCAATTCCTTCTTCATTTCTCACCACATGCTGGAACATCCTCTGATTACAGACTTCATATCCCTGGTTTAAAGATTAATTAAGAACAACATCTATCTACCCTGGACAGCTAGCATCTCGTCTTTTTATATTTTGCCCTTGTACTCTCGGCGTGGTTTAAGTACTCATCTCTGTTTCCTTGGCCTTTATTTGTCAGCTTCCACGCTACATCAGTGCCTTTTCCCATCCTCCAAACCAGGAAATAAGTGACAGAATGACCAAAGGTAGAAAACACAATGATGGGCGCATAGATGATGATGTGTGCTGGATGTAAGATTAGTTCAACATCAGACAATTAAAGGGAGACAAAGCAACGATGGGTATGCAAGAGAGGTTGTAGCTATTCTCTCGTCTTGGGTAGAATACTTCTCGCTGTCGAATGGAGAGAGCAAGCTACAAAATCACACCATGACTAATCATGACTATAGCACAGCACCAGGAAGGTCCCATATTGGCAGTCACGAACCCTAATCCATGCCCAATTTTTTTTTTCGTGTTCTTCCACATCTACATTCAGACTCAGCAGTAACCGGGTAAAGACTCAATTGTTTGATTCTTGATCAAAGAAAAGGGGTATCAATTGACGCGTCTCCCGCGTCTTAAAACTTTTAATACACGATGCCTTCAGCACGCAGCCCATGCCCATGCCATTCATAGTCTACCATGCATCGAAATTGCCAAACCCACTAGTCTTGGCCTTTTTCTTGACTGGCTGCTCCACCTCCTCATCCACGAATCCCACAATCTCATCCTCGTCCTGCGCCTTGGCCTGCTCCCTAGCAGCCTGCAGGTACTTGCCAACGCCACGCGCGCCATCGCCCTCGCTCTCAACCTTGCCATCTCTCCGTATGCGCTTCCCCGTCCACGTCGTCTTGTCGTCGTCCCTCCCGCCCTGGCGCTGAATCTCTTCTTCCTCGCGCTCCTTGTCCTCCTTGCTCTTGCGCTCCTTTTGCCACTCCTCAAAGGGGTCTACAAACACGACCACGTCGTAGATCTCAATGTCGTCGACGGGGCGATCCTTTTCGCCGACAGGGGCGAGTTCCATTTGCTTGAGCGTGGTGTCGAGGCCGCCGACGACGCGGGCGAAGACGGTGTGCTTGCGATCGAGGTGGGGCAGGGCGCGGTATGTGATGAAGAATTGCGAGGTGTTTGTGTTTTTTCCCTTGTTGGCCATACTGATGGTTCCGCGGGAGGAGTGCAGGTTGGGGCCCTCGAACTCGTCCTCAAAGGGTTTCTTCCAGATGGATTCGCCGCCGCGGCCTGTGCCCGTGGGGTCACCGCCCTGAATCATGAAGCCTTTGATGTTGCGGTGGAAAATGGTGTCCTTGTAGTAGCCCTTTTTCGCGAGCTTGACAAAGTTCCATACGGCGCGGGGCGCGTACTCGGGGAGTAACTCGATGTTGAGGTCTCCATGGGACGTCGAGATGCGCGCATAGCCTGATTGCTTGATACGCTTGGGCTTTAGCATGTAGTCCTCGTCGGAGAGGAGAGCGCGCTCGCCGGAGGTGTGCGGTGTTACGCCGGTTGATGTGAAAGATGCGGCGGCCTTGCCGGACGTGTAGACGGCAGCATTGTAGGCGGGCTTTGCGAGGGCGGCTTTCGATTTCGAGACTGCTGCACCTGTGGACGAAACGACGGCCTTTGAAGCGCCGGCTCCAGCTCCCTGTGCCTTGGCTTGCCGGTCTGCGCGCGCCTTTGCGACGGCTTCCTTCGCTTTGAGGATCTTAGCCGCATTGCCCAACGCGCTCGTGTTGACGCTGCTCTCCGAGTCGGGCAGAATGGTCTCGCCGTCCTTGATGTGCTTATACGAGCCAAAGTCGCGGGCCTCAATGTTTTGAGGGTCCTGCAGCGTAATGATGTCCTTGCGCGTAAACTCGTCGTCGCTCACCAGATCGCGCCAGTTCTTGGCCTTGATGTTCAGCCGCTCAACCGTGTCCCAGGCGAAGACATTGCCACTCTTGCGCAGTGCCACAATGTGCGTGTTGTCGGTGAAGACCTTGTACGTGACGGGATCGACATACTCGCCGTCCTCATTCTTGGTAAAGTGCAGGGTGATGAGGTCGGCGCGCTTCAGCGGGGAGCCGTCGACGGGGTTGGTGTCGGGATGCTTGGAGAGCCAAGTGAGGATGTGGGTGAGGTCAAATATGGTGCCCGACTCGGTGCACACGGGGTCGGTGAAGGGCTGCAGTGAGACGGCGCAATAGTTGAAGGGCAAGCGCTTGAACGTCGAGGCCAGGCCGGCGGCCGAGTTCTTGTCGGTGCGGGCGCCGCGGGCGGTGCCGAAGCTGTCGGCCGAGGACCACTCGGAGTGGGTGATGTAGAGCTTGTCGGTTCCCTTGCCCATGGTGGTGGTGGTGTGTCGCAATGCCAGGCAGGGCCGAGTATCAAAAAGTTTGGGCCATGGGAGCTGCCGTGCCAAGACATGTGGCGTTGGTCCGCCAGCTGCCTCCCTGCCCCTGCTAGCGCTGTCGTCCCAACTTCATGCCATCCACCCCATTTCATCTCTCCCATCCTCACCCTCATATCTCCGCTTTGCATCGAATGGCCACCCTCCAGATAGAACCCGATACTATTTGTCTCTGTTCACCGCCGCAGAGGCTGCTGGTATTGGATATGCCCCATTAATCAATCCTCTGCCGTGACTTGATTCGGTATCTCGCGCCTTCACACTGAGATCTCTTCCCTTCTTCGCTCGGTGACTGTGTATAACCACTTGGGTTAATACGTATTTCTTGGAAGGCCAGTGATACGCCAAACTCGCCAGTCAGCTCAAGTCACCTGGTCCTCGTCCCCCATCCCCCTCGTCGTCTTAGTTGGCTTGTCCGACGAGGTACAAGAAGCGTATTTGCTCCTCGACGACCCCCAGCTCCTTTTCAAGCTGATGTTGCTCTCGCTCATGCTCCTTCTCCCGGATCATGTAGCCCGCCTGCAGCTGCTCGCCGAAGGTGATCTCAGATACGCTCCTCGATTGGGAGAGGGGACTTGGGCCGGGGCTTGGACGGAGACGGCCGCCCCGGGCGCGACGCTCGTCGGCCCGCTTCTTGACCACGGTGCACTGGAAGCTGGCCCGGCTCGAGAGGGCATTGACGGGAGAGTCCCACACCTCCACGTCGAATACCCTCTCCGGGCCCAGCTTGTGCTTGCGCCGGACGGCCGCCTCCGTCGTCCTCCGCCGAAGGTCTAACTCTTCCTGGGCCTTCTGGGCCCCCCTGGTTGCCCGCATCCTGCTCACCAGGTAGTGTAACTTTGGTGAGGATGTCGATTTTGGCCGACGGACCACCCGCCCCCCGGCACGGGGCGGTGTCGACGGCCCTGGCGAGGCAGCCAGAGCACCTGGCCGCTCCCACCAGGCCATCGACCGGTCCGTTGCTGTGCTGCCGTACTCGACCTGGCTCATCTTCCTATATGTGCACGCTGTGCACATCGCATCCTTGTCAGCTTGGTTTCTTGCAAATGCCTCGTGCTGGTAGTCCCAAGTCGTCTCACGCTCCCACTGGAGCTGAGCCCTAGTAAGCGTTTGCCTTAGTCTCCGACGGGCAATTTCGTAGGAGATAATAGCATTCCTCCACTTCGCACTCTTTCTGTACCCGATGGGGCGTCGACCACCCTCACTGGCAAGTGTGATGGCGGCGTCATACGCACACGCCCGGGCCCACGAGACCTCACTGGCAAGTGTGATGGCGGCGTCATACGCACACGCCCGGGCCCACGAGACCTCACAGGCGATACAACGGGGAGTGTGGAGTGGGGCCGAGGGATGCATTGTGTGCCCGCAGACCGTCGCAAATACCGTCCCATGTATGGGCGGCCGCGAGGTCGCCACCATGCTGTCTCGGGTGTTAACCTTTTGTAAGACCGAGGAATATAATTGAACAAATTCCTCGAGGGATCAAGTAACTAAGAGTGGACGAACCTGCGCAGAATACCCCTTGGAGTGTTTGCAGCGATGGTGAAGACTAAGTTTTCTGTCGGCGAATGGTGCATCTGTGACTTACGACTCGGTGGTCTTGGGTTTTAAGAGCAGGAATGACAAAGTTGCGAGGCCAAGGCGGCGTTGCTGCTTATGGATGACGGCCTGCTTGTAGCCAAGAAGGGTTTCCTTTCGAATCCGGAGGCTTGATGCGCTTGTAGAGAAAGAGAGAAGATCTGATTGAAGCTGGTGATAGGTTACGCTTGTAGTAGAAGAGACGTTCTGCTCCAATCTGTAAGGACTTCGCGCTCGTGACAGTAGATGCGCTCGCAGCTAGGAAGATGGCTATGTTCCAGATCCAAGAGAAGATACGCCCGAAGCCAGGGACAGAAGTGCGCTCGAGGTTGGAGAGAAAACACGCTCGATACTGAAGAGATGATGTGATCGAAGTCGAAGGGAGAATATGCTAGTGGCGGAAGAGAGGATTCTCTTGGCGTGGAAAAGAAGATGTGCTCGCAAACTGAATAGAGAGAGCCGAGCTGGAGAGAGTAATAAGCAGTATATGGGCTGGATGCTGTACTGTGTAAGGTTGCGCTTGGGAGCCAAAGTAAAGAGTAGGCCGAAGTCGTATGGAAAGCTAAGCAGGAGTGGATCAGTAAGGATTCTGCCACAGGAAAGCAGTGAAAAAGGTCCAGGATGCGCTAGATTGCAGTGGGTGACGTGGTGGATCAAAGCGGAAGAAGAAGCGCTTGGAGACGGAGATGTAATTGATGATGAAATGCGCACACGCTCGACTATTGCTGGAGGCAAAGTGCCTGAGCGCAATGTTGATCGCGCGTTCGTAGATGGTTTGGCGAACTTTTTGACACGGGACAAAAAGGCAAAGATGCGCTTGGTGGTTTGAGACAAGATGGCTTTGAGGTCCAAGACAAGAGGTCGCGCTTCGCCTTGAGCGGGGGGTAAACTTAGCCAATCGACAAGCTTCAATGAATGATGCTGGAAGTAGATGACAGCAGTGATTTGGGTAGGCCTTTGGTCGTTGTTGCCAATGGGCGAGCTGAGTGGTGGAGGGGCGGAGGGGAGACGCAGGTCGAGAGCGGAAGGAAGTTTGATGTCCCAGCGACGCGAACTCAACTCTGTAGTCTTACCTCCGCACGCGTAGAATTAAATTTGCCTTCACTTCGATGCCTCTTGGGAACGTTCGCGCTCTCTCACTTGGTTATTCTATTTTAGTCGTCAACATCATGTTTGGATCTTTGCCGCAACACCATCTCCCTCTCTAAACCGCTCCCTTCCTATCCATTCTCTTTGCCACGGTTGATCTTCTCCTTTGAGGCGAATCTTTTGCACCGTCTTGTCGTGTCCGCGAGCTCGACGCAGACCAACTGTCGTTTGTCTGTCTTTTGGGCACTAAGGCTGGCGCAGCAGGGCAGCATTCACTTGTCAAGTCATACAAGCAACAACACCTCGTATCTTGATCCAGTTACTTTCTTCTCTCCGAACTCTCCCATATCTTTGGTTCTTCAAACTATTCGCGTCATGACGCCTACTCTGACAAAATCGCCGCAGCGCACCTCGTCATTCAACCCAGAGGCTTCGACTTTCAATCCCCAGGCACCGTCATTCGCTCCCGAAGCTCAGGCTTTTCGGTCAGCCGGAGAGAGTGTATCTATTCCACCTGCAGTCGTATCCTACACTATGGCCCCTACTAGCGAGCGTGAGTGCTAGTCTTTGTTGCAGAAATATTCAAACAAGTTACTGACGCCTCTGTAGCCAGGCGTCTTTCCGAGAATATGCGACGTACCTACTATGGTCAGCCTTATCCTTCTGCCTTCTCCTGGCAGTTTGCTGCTGGCTCTAGCGGAAATCAACGCAATGGTACGTTTCTATCAGCAGCTTTAATAGGTCACATACTAATAATCTGACAGAACGTCCTTTGGAACAACAGCAGCCTTCTCTCTTCCTTCCCGGACGGATGGACCGCCTCAGTATTGGTGGCAGTTCTGCTGGTGATCACTCAGGTGTTACGGCCTTTGATGCTCAGGACTGGCAAAATTTGAATCTTGAGCCTGCCAGTGGCGCTCAAATTGGAGGTGCCCATTCCAGTACTATGCGCGCTCGAGCCACATCCACCCCCAGCGCCCATGTAGGTGGCTCACAGCTTGCAACTCCTCACACTGGCAGCTCCAATCTCCCAGGCACTCATTCAGGAGGCCTTTATGTCAGCGCTTCTCAGTATACATCCCCGTACGCCGGCGGTGCTCGTCTTGGCAGCGTTCACGGCGATGGGGCCCAACCTGGAGACACTCCTACCGCTAGACTTCCTGTCGCTGGGCTCCCAATTGCTGGTGATGGTGCTCAGCCTCGAACCAATCTTCCCTTTGATACTCTTGCCGCTGGCTCTCACGTCGAAGGAGCCCAGCTAGTAAGTGCTCAAGCCCAAGGTGCTGGTGTCGCTGGTGCTGGTGTTAGTACTTCATTGCAGCAGGCGTCCGATCCCAAATATGTTGGCGTGGATGGTAAGCTGATTCAACAAGCCTCGACAAGATTGCTGAGGCCCGACGACCTAGTTAAGCTCATTGGGAATGCAGGAAATCGTGGAGATCAGTCAACTCAGCACGAGCCTTTGCGGTTCATGGGAAGAAACGTAGTCTATTCGGGATTGCCGCCGCTCCAACTTCCAACTACCGCTGTCAATCAGTCTCAGCCCCCTTACACTTCAGGGGCCATTGGAGTTAGTGGGAATCCCGTCTACGGTCCGCCGCTCCCTCCCGGATTCGTTAGAGATCCTGAGTCTCAGATCCCGCCACCTCCAGGCTTTGGTCAAACCACGTCCGCTTCCCAGCCTCATGGCGGATGGCCTCTACAGGAACACGTCGACTTGGACATTTCTACCACCCAATACACCAATGCCCCAGGCTTCCGTGGACGAGGAGGCACCCGATCTGCACGTGGAGCTAGACGTGGCCTGGTCGGTGGGTTTGTGCGCAGCACTTCCCGCCGCACTGATCAAGGTCCTGGTCCGTCCGACGCCGATATATATCCTGAAGATGCTGGATTCGGAAGCCCTGCCCCTCCTGGCCCACAGCACGGCTTTCATGACGCCGCGCTTTCTCTCGCTGCCCGTCAACCCGACATTGCGGCACAACAGACCTCAGCCTGGCCCACCCCGGCCGAGGTCGCCGCTTCAAGTAAGCGGCATAAGTCTCGTTCACGTCGAGGAAGTAGCGCTAAACTCGCTTCTACAGTTGCCGCGCCTGCAGCTCGCCCGCAGCCACCGACGATTCCGGACCCAAACCCATACAACCTCCCTGCATGGCTCATCAACGACCCGGACGTCGCACCCACCCTGCAGCACCCCGACCGCCCGGCGTCCCCCGAGTTCGCCGCCGTCGACCCGGCCCAGATCAACCTGTCTATCATGTCGGAAGACATGACGACCCCGCAGGCCCGTCCGCTCTCGCCCGACCAGGAGACGGGCGCCCGCTACGGTCTGCGGCTGCAGGGCATGGGGCATGGCGCGGCCTGGCAGCCCGCTCCCGCCGCCCCGGGACAGGACTGGGCGCACACGCAGTTTCGCGTGAGGCCCCTTGATCATCCTGGCTGGGGTGGGCGGGAGTGGGGCATGGCCAATGGGTGGGCCGAGTTGGGGTAAGTACATTTCCCCCTCTCATGCCCGTGAAGGGCTTTTGGGTACTTTGCTGACATGTTTGGATAGGGAGTAAAGAGGTCTTGGGGAAGTAGGATTGAGGGAAATGGGGGAAGTAGGGGATGATGTTGGGGAGAAAGGAGAGGGGGGGTTGGCATTGGGGTGTGATCTTGGGCCCGAGGCCAGTAGCTTGAATAAGCCATGCAAGTTTTAGTCATGAGTTTATTGCGTGTTTTTACTGTGACTCTCGGTGTGTCTCATAATCTTCAGCTGGACTTAATTTCTTCGTGAGTGTGCTTATCATGGGTAAAACACCGATGCCTGAAATTTGTAGGCAGAATAAACGAGACTACCCGTTCTTCGTTATGAACTTGCCTCCAGATAGCTGAAGACCTTCAAACAAGATTCCAGAGTATGATGGTATGGTTCAAGTGGCAAAAATGCTCAGTAACATCCAGATGACTGTAGGTCATTGTGCACCGGAAGGGGCTCCCATTGGTAGGTTCATCTACATACTTCTGGATCCAATGTGCTCACAATGTTGTATATGATCCATAGTGCATGGCCATCGAATTCGATATAGGCATTGCGGACTATCTTGGACACGTCCAATAGAGGTTTTCACTCGTGGGTGTAGGAAGTGTTTGTAAACACACATGCTGCAGCATTGTTCACTGTGAAAAAAAGTCACGATGATTTATAAAAAGCTCCCATAAAGTATATAATAACTTAATCAGGAAGTTTTCAAAGTATAAACACCTAGCGAGCCTCACTAGCATACCAACAACCCCACAGTCTCCTTCGCTACGCAAGTCAAAATGGAAGGTCCTCCCCAATTTCTAGACTATCAGAAGCATATGCGGCGATGCTTAGATCAGGTCACCAATGCAGTCAATGAAAACTCAATTGACGGCCTGAAAGAGGCAATTGAAAGCTCGAAGACTGGGTACCCGGTATTTTTCTCCCATGTGTTCGAAAATTTCCTCCACAAAGCTCTCCAAATTGCTGTTTCCCATGACCGCATTCCCTTGGCCCGCTTCATCCTTGACATTTACAACGTCCCTGCGTCTAAAATTGAGGTATGGGCTGTCGTCCGGAACCCTTCAATTGCGATGCTGGAATTTGTGATTTCGCGCGGCTGGGACCTTGACACATTAAACACGAACAATTGTTTTGGATCCCTCGGAACTCCTGACTGCCGCAAAACGGCGATATATCAGGTCTTGGAACACGACGGTGTCGCGGAGTGGATGGCAAACAACGGGGCCTTGCTCAAGCTCGACGAGACCGAATTCGAGGCCGAAGAAGTCCCGTCCACGCTCATGGAGATAGCCGTCACTGTTG
This sequence comes from Corynespora cassiicola, assembly GCA_022059125.1. Taxonomy (NCBI): domain Eukaryota; kingdom Fungi; phylum Ascomycota; class Dothideomycetes; order Pleosporales; family Corynesporascaceae; genus Corynespora; species Corynespora cassiicola. Next base: position 2,427,184 of record JAEUWY010000012.1, on the reverse strand, counting down.
GAAGCCTGAGGACAGTCAAGCTCCTCTATTCGCGTGGCTTCAAGGTTGGGCCGCGGGTTCTATGCGCAGCTGTAAAAATGGCCTCATTTTACGGCACAAATCCTTTGGCAGATTACAACAACCGGAATGACGACGGCGCACCTTATTGCACGAACCCCGAGACGACGCAAGATGGAAGAAACACCACAACATTCGTCCCCCGTGGATCCATGGAAGTGGAGGTTGCCAAGATGTTGACGTACATGGATGAAACCCTCAGGCTTGGTGAAGAGTATCGTGAGAACCAGGTGGTGTATGATACTCAATACCATAATCCGCTGTATACTGCCGACCCCCAGTCTCCGGAGCAGATCGAAAAGGCCAGAAATCGTGCCGAGATTCTGAAATTCTTGATCGAAGAGGCGCGAGTAGATCCCAGTCAGACTGGCTACCTGGCACGCACTCCCCTAATCTATGCTGCCATGTACTGGAAGCGTGGCGGCATACCGGTGGCCAACTGGCTGATGCAACAGGGTGTAAATCCGTTCACCGCGTTCATTGATGCCCACCGGTATCAATTGACAAACGAAGAGAAATATCATTCGTACGCGGTGCTAGTCTAGAGTTGATATGGAGGCTGACACCATCCAAGTGTCCTCTATGAGTTTTAGGTCCCTAGGTAAAATGAATTGACAGTTTGACGATCCAACATCCAATTTTGCAGAACAATCATCGTGAGGCAGCACAACTATGAAGATGTGCGGAACCGTGACATTGCGAAGAGGCTTGAACATCTCTTCTTGATGCTTGAGCCACAAGTCCCGATGGAGGGCGAATTCCCATTGTATAAAGTCGATGCGCAATCTGTGCAAGCCGGACATGGCCTGCAGTATGGACCAAGAAGATAGCCAGTGGTTATTAGCCGCGTTCCCCACGCACATGGAAGGCCATATGCCCCAGCATAGCCGTAGTTCGCGTATGCTTTGTATGTGGTGTGTTGGGATGGAACGTGAGAGGAAGTCGAGAGCCCAGAAGCGCTGGGACCGTGAGGTTATCGAGAACCGGTTGGAGGCGTACAGGAATTCGCTTGCTTCGTGGTTTCTGTTCCCCTTCCGTTAGTCTCCTGACACAACATCGATAGGCGTAATGGTTTACTTGCATCTGCTTGCAAGTTTGAAGCAAGGATGGAGTCAATTCCATGGGACTTTCGACTACGCTGTGGAGATTGCCGTGGCTGCAGGATGGATCCTTGCACTGCGCCCCCTTCAGCCCCTTCTTTGGATCTGGAACTTGCAAATGTATGGCCTTTCCACCCAGGACCTCCTTGTAGACCAAACGACGTAGTTCGAGGGGAAGCATGGCCAAGAAAAGTGACGCTTGTGCCATCTTGGAAGTGGGTGTTGGTTGCTTTTGTTTCTGATGGCTGGAGATGAAGAGCAAAGAGCTAGTCAAAGGCTTCACAGGGCTATTTCGTCCGGAAAGAAGTTTCTAACGTCTCGGAGAGGTGTTGAGGAACCGAAACATGAATCCATGCGACATGGGGCATGGTTGAGGCACAGCTCATGGAGCACGGTCACTCAGTTGTTTTTTCCTCCTCGCATGACTGATTTTGCTGGCGAATGCTTTTTCGGAACGTGCCTTTATTCCGAACCTAATTTTTTCTTGAAACTGTCATAGATCGATCTAACATGTGATACAGCTTGCAATATCCGGACTGGTTGGAATCAAGTAAAAAGTCCGGACTGACAGCCACTATCGTGTTATTGAGTCGTATCGACCCAATTTGCATGACTGGACCAGTAATGAAGCCATTCAATGCTATGTCAGGGAATGGGGATGTGATTCTGCCTAATAGCGAGAGACAGACACTATCCCACTGCCGATGCCCCATACCCCTCCACAAAGTACGGTAGTTATCGAGCACACATTGTTTGTGCCACAACACCTCCATGAAAAAGTGAGGTCATATTTGGTCTGTTTCGAGAAAATGAAAGCTTGTTGGGCGGCGCCGACACGTGGGCAGTCAAGATAGGTGGGCGTCTCTTTCGGATCTCCGCATCTGCCAAGATATGCGTTCTCCCGCACATACGCTGCTCTTTCACGATCGGATCTGACCTAAGTACCGGATCGCATGACCCCTCACCTTGATGAACTTCAGATCTTGTGATGACCTGCTTAATTCATCGTGTAGTGTATTTGATGCAGGCAGAGCATTGGCATTGGCCGAGCGCTGCCTCTGGCAACTGAGGGGGGTGGCAACCGGCGAATGCCAACTACCGAACCACTTACACACCCAACAGGCGCACCAACACCTTGAAGGGTCTTAAAACCGAACCTAAGAGCGGAATAACTCTATCCCAGGCGTCGGAAAAACAGATATTTCCGCCTCGTTCCTCTCCGCCCGCCAAGCGTCGCGCCATTCCGCATCTCCGCCCCAAGGATTGCCAGAAGGGGTTGGGGTAGGAAGATCGCATTACCAATCTGTGCTTGGCCTTTACACATTCCACTCTGGTGCGCGCGTAACAGATGCATAGGATGCGTAGGAGCGTCTTCAGGCGTGAAGAGCAGAGGATAGATAAATAGCACAGCAGGAGGAGGTGGAAGAAACTCGCATCCACCTCAACTTGCTCGCAGACAATCACCTCTCTGATTTTTGGCCAATCAAGAACGAACTCAGCCTTGGCACGTGACACGCTCCCAAATAGGAACTCCACACCTCAATTCTCCTCCTACGCCTTGGTAACCAGCCCGCGATAAACCGCAAACCATGTCTCACCTCAAGTACTTCAACTACCCCGGCTTCGGCGAGCACGCCAACAAGGAAACGCACTACTGCCAATCCGTCCGCATCGACAACCGCGTCGAGATCTCAGGACAAGGTACGTGTGAACGGAAGCGTGCTTTTTCTCTGCACAGAAGCCCATTCTATTGCTTTCTTTTTCATCTCCAATTGCAATCCCTTTACTAGAATAAGAGCTGCCTTGCATCATCATCATCATCATCATAAAGCTAACACGCCCAAACAGGCGGCTGGGACCGCACCACGCACGCCATCCACCCCGACCTCGCCGCCGAAGTCGACCAAGCCTTCTCCAACGTGCAGCACGCCCTCGAGCACGCGGGCAGCAAGGGTTGGCCGCAGGTCTACAGCGTGCGCGTGTACACGTGCGCGGGGACCACGGGATCGACCATCCTCGACGTGGGGGCCGAGGTGGTGCGGAACCTGAGGAAGTGGTGCACCGAGCACGAGCCGCTGCTGACGGTGGTGCATGTTGCGGGCCTGTACGACGAGAATATGCGGATTGAGATGGAGGTCGCGGCGCACTTGGGATAGCCATGGTAGTCTCGTACGAACAGGCATGTTTGAAAAAAAGCAAAAGATGAGATATTCTCGGGTAGACATTATCATTTATTTCGAGTATCAATACGGGGACTATGTATATACATGGGTGGCGTCCTACTCTAGCTTCTTTTTCCTGATTCTAGTCCTCAGTCGTCATAAAAATAACACATTTCTCTCGTTTACAGCTACAAGCCGAAGCAGTTTGCGTAATACGTGACGGTGGCAGGCCAGTCGGAGAACATGGCCTTGATGCCAACCTGCTGGGCCAGCACGTCGAGCACAGTGTACATGTCGCCATCGTTGTTGATGACGTCGGAAATGTAATCGTAATAGTAGTCACCTCCCTCATTGAGCCAGCCGGAGCGCTCGAAGCTCCAGGCCACAATCTCGATACCGGCCTGCTTCGCCGCGATGGCGTACTCGGACGGCACAATCTTGCCCTCGGCGTCGACCTTGGTGAGGGCGAACATGGCGGGAGCCAGGATGTTGAGGCCGCGCTCGGCGAGGGCGGGGATGCTGGCCGTGGCATTGGCATAGCCCTCGGGGGTGTCGACGCGCGAGTCGAGGAACACGGCCTGCTTGCCAAACTTGGGCTCGTTGTCGATCCAGTACAGGACATCGTCGGGCAGGAAGGACTGCGGCCACACGCGGCTCGGGTGGATGCCTGCGGCCTTGTACTGGTCGATGAGGTCCTGGGCGTACTGCGCCTGCGTGTAGCCGTCGAACGGCATCTCGACCTCGGGCGTCTTGAGTTCGGGAGTGAACTTGAGGTCCCAGCCGTCGACCAAATCAATGTACTCGGCGTGGGACAGGAGGGTGCCGCAGGTGGCGTACAGGTCGGTGCGGAAGTAGGGCGTGCCGTCCATGTACTCCTCGACGGTGGTGCCGTTGGGGTTGAAGCCGTCCATCTTGCCACACAGCGACTTGAACTCGACCTCGGTGATGTCGGAGGTGCAGCACTTGACCGACGCGGCGGTGCCGTTGCTCGCGGGGGTGAAGGGAGTGGTGCACTTGGCCGCCAGCTCCGGGTGAGCCAGGATGTCGGTCGTCGTGTGCAAGTCGCACTGGGCGTGGCGGCACACGAGCTGCTTGTCCTGGGTGAAGGCAACGTCGCACTCGATGACACCGGCGCCCTGTCGTCGGGCCGCCTTGTAGGCCTCGACCGTGTGCTCGGGGTACTGCAGCGATGCGCCGCGGTGGGCAAAGACGAAGTCGGAGGGCTTGAAGGGGCCCTCGGAGCAGCTCTGGAGCTTCTCCTTCAGAGGGCCCTCGTCCATGTCGTCGACCAGGTAGTACGGGCGATCTCCGACCTGGACATTGAGCTTCTTGTTGCTGCCATGGTGTCCGTGGCCGTATCCGCGGTCCCTGGGCACGACGGCGGCCGTGGCAAGACCCGACAAGAGGAGCGCGTCAACAACGAAAGAGCGCATCGTGGAACGGCTTGGGGGTCAATCGAATGGGCCTGGACTTGTTCTGCGAGCTCAATGGCACTCGAAGATCGGCAGCAGGAGGACAAGGAAAAAAAAGTTAAGAGGCCCTGCAGCGCACACATCCGAGGGCCCTGGGGGCGCGCAGGCTCCCCTTCTTATCTCGGCCAGCATGGGGCGCGCAAGGCCATCAGCTTACCAGCTTTCCGCAGCTACTCGCGGCATGGATGCTCGTACAATCCATATCTCCCGCACGTGGGAGAGGTCGACGGTGACGGGAGCAAGGATGGCGGGCTCGTATGCGGCTTCGAGTTAGCCTGCCCAGATCGCCAAGAGGAGGTTGCAAGCACCTTGTCGAATGGAAAGGCCCATGTGCGCGGGCCGAACGGGCCCTGGCTTGTTTATCTTGCGGATGGATTCTGCAGTCTGTGAGATGTGGTTAGCAGGAGAGGCGGAGGCTGATGGAGAGGGTGGGTAGGTCGGCGGGGTGCGTCATAGACAGGAGGGGCGCTGCTTGGCGGCCAGTCTCTGCTCGCTCTTGTTCCTCGTTGTTGACAGTTAGCCCCGAGATGAAGATTGTCGCTATGGCGCTTTCTGCATGACTCGGGGCGAGAGCGTTCGATTGTTGTTGTTGTTGCTGTTGCTGGTTGCTTTTGATACGAGGTGGTCGTCGTCGAGCTAGCTAGCAGCTTGCACCGTGGGATGCATTGTCACGTCGACATGTCTCCGCCCAGGGGGGGTAGTACGACGGAATACGAGGGGCTGCCTGATACACAGGCAAAGAATTGAGGTGGAGGCGGCAGGCCAGTCTTTCTTCCTGCTCTCTCGTCGTCAATCCCCGAAGCCGACAATGCAACCTCGTTTCCCCTTCCTAGAACAAAGCATCTAGTAGGCGTCGGCCGTATGGCAGCCGGCGGTCTCGGACCCTACTTTCCGACAATTCCACCATACGGACCGATTGGGCATCTTAAAGCCTCCGCCCCACGAACAACTGCGCGCCCCAGGGACCCATCGGGGAGCCCGGGTTCGGTCATTTGGAGGAGAGGTCGAGGAATCTAATCGACGGGCCTTGACGTCGACACAGGGCCCTGCAACCTTTCCAAGAGCGTTCCGACATGTTCCTGCATTAGCGGGATCTACCCATACCCGCGCATCGCTCGCATCGGCATGTCGCAATCTGTCGCGTGAACCTTACGGACCTGCACCTGCACCAGGCTATACAAGGTTTGACGGCGGTATCATCCGAACGGGTGCGTATATGAACCCTCCAGCGTCTGCCCACGTTCTACGGGTTTTGTATTCATGCGTCTAGGCGCGGGCCGAACCAGCGCTTGAATCTTTATATCAGCAGTGCGTAGCACTTGAGTTGTAGGGCGTATGTGGGCTTGACTTGGGTGATGTCTTGTTTCCTTTGGTCCCTTGTATGTACACACACGATACCATCTCTTCAATAACCCTAGGCTATGGTCTGCCATGGGCTGAATGATGTACTATACTGCTCATACTTTGGCTTGAGCATCGACGGCCGGCAAATTCCACCCCTTCAACCACTCTACTAGCAGGTCCTGTGTAATGGGAGCAACCCCCGGCATTACAGCCGAAGCTTTACCCGTCTCACACTCCATATCCCCCTCCCTCCCCTCCCCCAATGACTTCATAAAATCATAAAACGTCAGCCTACCCGGACCAACCTTCTCAAGCCACTCAGCAAGCCCAACACTCCCAAACCGCATCCCAAACCGCTCCCTCAGCGTCTCCACAAACATCCCAAACGGACGCGGATCCGGATGCACCATGTTAAACACCTCGACACCGCTCTCCGCCCTCCCCTTGCACGCCACCTCCGCTATGCCCCCCGCAAACACATCCACAGGCACCCAATCCACCGGCGAAACCTTCTCCGGGAAACACTCCACCTCCCTGGAAACCCTTACCAGCGCTTCCAACCACCCCGGCGCCGGCCACGCATCCCCCACCCCCCCATCCCGCTGCGCACCCCCAATCTGCCCCGCCCGCACGACGCACACCGGGACCCCGCACGCAGCGTTGGCGCGCCACAGCAGCTGCTCGGCCACCCACTTGGACTCGCCGTACCCGTGGTCGAGCGCGGTGCGGGCGTTCGGGCTGGTGCGCTCGGGGAGGAGAGGCTGGCGGGGGTTCTCGCGCGGCCAGTTGCCGATGGCGGCGAGGGACGAGGTCAAGGTTATGCGGGGGCGTTTTGCGCCGTGGGCGGCGAGGGCGATGGTGGTGCGGAGGCCGTGGAGGAAGGGGGAGAAGGAGGGGAGGGGGAGGGTGAAGTTTGGGGTCCAGGCGTTGAAGATGATGGCGTCGAGGGTGGAGGTGAGGGTTTGTTTGGTGGGCGGGTCGAGGCCTAGGTCGGGTGCTGTGAGGGATCCGGTGAGGAAGTGGAGCTTCGAGGAAGGTGTTGAGGGGCTGTCCGTGATTTTGTCCAGGGAAGATAGTGTGCGTTGTTCGCTGTCTGGGGATCTGTTGAGGCAGTATATGGTACCTATGTCGTTCTTCTTCAGGAGCGATGCAACAATGTGTGGCCCGAGATAGCCCGTCGATCCTATTAACAGGACAACCTTTTGGCCGGAATTCGACACTACTTCCTTGGGCAGCTTTGGCAGTTCCTGGCTGTATCTCTCGAGCAGATCCCTCATCACAGACACCTTGACGTCGTCCTTTTCAGTCTCAGGGGCTTTGCCCGTAATGAGAAAGTCGTATATCACGGCAGCCAGCTTGCCGATATTTGAGTTGTGGAATATGAGCTGCGTATCGATCCACGCGAGATCATTTCGGACTCCCTGATCCCTTAACGCTTTGCGCAAATCGGTGAGTAGCTGGTTGATCCGCACCGAGTCCAGGCCGTGTGCAAAGAAATCGTCCGCGTCAGACGACGAGCTGATGTCGGGTATCACTCCTTTGACAGTTTCGCCCACAAACGTCGTGACAGAATCAAGCTTGAATCTGGGCGTCGAAGTCGCTTGGAGGATTGGCAACGACCTATCTGACGTATCACTGACCCTGCTGTACAGGGCGTCAATCTCTGTCTGATATCGCTGCTCGGTCAGCCTTCGCACGACCGTTCCCTTCCCAGCGCGAACGAAGGGCTTCAGCTCACTAGCCACGAGGATTCTATTCTTCATAATGTGACCTTGGGCAGGAAGAAGTCTGTTCGCCTGATCAACTGCAGGCCATATCGCGTCAATAACGGGCCCATCACTAAACTGAGGCTTAGCTTCTACAAGCAATGATGCCTGCACGCGTCCCATTCCAACCACCAAGGCGCCGGATAACATTTCGTGATTCTGGATGGCGAGCTCGAGGGGTACTGGGTTGAATTTGGCGCCATTGGAAAGGACGATGATGTCGTCTCTCCGGCCGTAGTACTTCCAAAGGCCGGCCTTGTGTGGGTGCTGCTTGAACAAGTCCTTGGTGCGGTATTCGGTGACTCCCGGAAGATTATGGCTGAGCGCAGACATGGACTCTGGAGTCGAGTCAGGGAAGAGGACCAGTTCAAAGGCGCCTTCTTCCTCGGCCGAGGGCTGCATCTCCAGCTTGGCATAGGGGCTCCACTCCATCCAAGACCAGTCTTCCGCAGATTCGGGCACTATCTGGGGCGGGTGGAAGGCTTCGGTGGAACCGTAGAAGGGACATAGCTCAGTCACGGCAGAAAGCTTTGCGCCGGCCTCTGGAGAAAATGGGCCGCCTGTGTAGGCTACGAAGTCAAGGCCACGGAAGAAATCGAGACCACCGGGCTCAGACAAGAGTTGCTCTGCGATGGATGGTGGCAAATAGAGGGCTCTTAGTGACTGGTGTTTCATGATTTCCTTGAGCAGCACACCGCTTGGCGGCATCAAGGGAGGTCCAAGCACAGGGCTCGATGTGTCAGTCAGGATCGGGTTCACTGTCTCGAATTAGCTCACTGTAAACGCCACAGGAAACGATGTGACCTACCGACCACGCACATGAATCCAGCCAGCTGATTTGCAAGCTTAGCAAAGGAATCTTGGTGGTTGCCCTCTTGAATTTGAGACTTACGTGGAAGTAGGGGAAGATTGTATAGAACCTCCCTCCTTCTTTGAAATCAAAAATGGAATAGTCTCGGTTTCTACGACCAGGCACCGTGGGCCGATTACGGTCATGATCCACGACAGCAAAGCTGGCATGGGTCATGGTGATGGGTTTAGGAATGCCTTGAAGCGTTATTTATTAATCGTAATTTCTCCTTGTCGATAACGTACCAGTAGATCCAGATGAGTGCAAAATAATCACCGGGTCGTCTTTAACTTTCTCAAACTCGTAATCGTACGGAAATGCTTCGGGCTGACTGTTCATCATCTCATCAAACGAAGGTATTTCGGCAATTTTTAAAGACTTGTTAAGCAAGGCGAGAAGTTTTGTCACGGGACTAACTTCTACAGCATACAAAAGCTTTCGGCATCCAGTCTGCTCCATAAGCGACAGGTTGGTAGCCTGCGGGTTCCGAGGCGACGGAAAGAGAACCTGGGATCCTTAGCCAAACAGAACAATATGTTGCATATCTTTCGCTTACTTTATATCCCGCCTTGAGCGCTCCCAAGAACACGGCGGCGCTCCTTAGGTCGGGGATTCCAATGTATGCAATGGTCTCGAATTGCTGCGTCGAGCCGATTTGCTCCACGATCCAGTGCGCCATGAAGTTGACACACCTGGCCATGTCGCTGCATGTAACGTCTTGAAATCCACTGTACATGTTGGAATCTTTCGGAATAGATGCATACAGACGATCGGGAGTAACGGCAGCGTGACGGTCCAAGACCTGAGGCATTAAGCGTTTCCCGTACTCGGCCATGGCACACGAGTGAATCAACGTGCCAACTTGGAAATTTGATAAAAAGATGGAGCTTTCCGTTTTCGCTGTTCATCAAAAGGAAGACTGAGTGCGATGAAAATTTCCCAGGGAAGAGTAAGGCTGGAGGTGACGCGGTGGAAGGATTCCCGCTGACAAGTCAGATCGACTCTACAGGGAATAGCATGGATGTACACTAGCACGCATCGAGCCGTAAGCTGACAGAGCGTTTAATATATTTTCGGAGGCAGTGCTAACCCAAATTAATATAAGTGGTGTTCGTTAGGTCTTGCGCCAGCCAACTTCTATTTTGTTATCCCCACTTGCCCAGTGTTCGAGGCCCCCAAACCATAACTATTAGAAAGTATGACGACGAAAAGAGGCTGGAAGTGGCTTTTCAAAGATACATGGACTCTAGAGATAACCGTTTCTGTTTTCTCATGGGCCATGTTCGCCACAATCATTTTCTTGCTATCATTGTTCAACAATGAACCAATCCGCCACGATATTTCCTTGAACTTTTTAGTTTCCACTCTTGCCACTTTTTCCAAAACCTCCCTACTATTCACTGTATCGACATGTCTGGGTCAATGGAAATACATAGAATTTTCTCGATATAGTCCAAGTCTTGTCAGATTTGCTGCACTCGACGAAGCAAGCCGTGGACCTCAGGGAAGTTTGATACTTCTGTGGCAATCCAGACTCAGGTAACACTCAAGTACGGGGTTGTATTCTAAGAAGCTAAGAAGATCTGAAGATCTTTTGCATCTTTTGGTGCCATTGTGGTCATCATATCTCTTTCTGTAGACCCTTTTCTTCAGCAAGTGATCAAGCTTGAAGAGCAACAAACGAACAACTCACGCGACTCTTCAACAGTCCCCAGAGCGATGAGATATTCGAAGGGAAATGATCAAATGGGTAGTAGATGGAATTGTGAGCCTCACATGCATGTGTAAAAGCCGAATTTTTCGCTGATCAGTGGTGCAGGTGGGAGTCCAGACAAAACCGCGCTTGATCAAACTTCAGCAGATTACGCAATGCAAGCCGCAGTATCTTTGGGTATCTCGAGCTCTGTAAATGAGATCCCAAAGATTAGTGCGCATTGCCCTTCTGCATCCTGCAAATGGCCTTCGTATTCAACTTTGGCTGTCTGCAGCTCTTGTTCTGATATCTCGGACAAGTTAGAGCTAAAAAAAAAATACACTAATAACACCGTGTCGCAGCAACTAATCACTTTTGACACATCTGATGCTAACCTATTTCCATTTCTCAGTGACTATGAAGTTTTTGAATTACCAAACGGACTATCCATTCAAAAAACGGAACATCACGAAATAGGCATGGTTACTAAAGGCAGCATGAATTGGACCGAGACAGTCACAGCCAAGGATGACCCATCCAATATTTGGGCCCTTACTGTTCTTAAACGAACTATACCGGACCGAGATGAATTCCTCGCTAAGGAATGCATTTTAAATTACTGCGTCAAAAGTATCGATTCTAGCTTCGAAGCAGGGATCCTAAAGGAGAATTCCATGAGGGTAGAACAAAAAATCATACCAGGATCTGTTCAGCCACTCAATTCATCACGACCGGACATTCGCCCATGGAGCGACGTATGCGCTGATGAGAATCCCGATTTCGCATTCGATGGGGGATATAATGTCTCTCATACAGCCGCTAAATCGATTAGCAGACTCATGGAAAGGACATTTTCTGACTGGGAGTCTGCACACTCGCGAAATTGGACCAAGTCGTGGGGTACTACTGGATTCTACGTGGGAGCCCCCGGCTTGATTCAATTCCGACCGGATTCCATGCAAGCAATCTACAATTCCTCCAATATCACGGCCATGTTCGAAGCCATAGCCACGAGCATAACAAACAATATCCGCGCCAACGACGATTCCCATACCCTCGTGTACGGTACTAGCAGTGCTACTGTTTATCAAATTCGCTGGAACTGGCTTATTCTTCCAATTATCAATCAAGTCGTTGGGACTTTTTTCTTCGTCTTCGTCATTTATTCCACAAAAAGATATAGAGTGCCTTTGTGGAAGTCAAGCGCACTAGCTATTATGAAGTGCGGTTCGCTCACAACGGCTTTGCTGGATACCGCGGAGACTCTGGCAGAGATGGAGACTCGGGCCAAGAGAGAGCGATTCACGATATCTCGAAATGAGATCAAAAAGCAGGAGAAGGAAGATAGCGCGTCGGAGCAGGATGATACATTCATGGGGCACGAGCTTTCTCGACTCTCCATCTCGCTTGAGAGGCAAAATCTCAGTCTTTCTAATATGATTACCAACGAGCTGGATTATAGGTGGGTGGCTATTGACTCTGAGAATAGATGAAATCCGAGTTCCCATTTGATTACATGATGGGTTTTATGTTGGTTGGCGATGATTTAAGGTCTTCAGTTAAGTGCTAGTGCTATTGGGTCTCGATTGAAATAGTTGTGAAAGGCGTTGCGGTGGGGTCTCTCATTTAACTGCTATCAGAAGAACAGACTTTTTTTACTAATGAAATAGAAATTAATACTTGATCTGTCTTAAAAATGGCGCCAATAGCGGGTTGTAGATTGAAAAACCAGCCTATCGACTGCCCTCCAAGACCCTGAGCATTTTGGTCTTCGAACTTTATTCACCAGTTCAATCCCGATATAAAAACGTATTCGATATGTCTAGGATAGACTCAGGAATACATTGAGAACATGAGAGACACATTGTTCTCCAACACGCGCATGCATTGGATTTATATCTGTTCATCATGCAGTATTCTAGTCTAGTACACCGACCATGCAATTAGCCAGTCAGAATCATGCGCAAAGATCGCCGCCATCATTATGCATTTGGAGTCCCTCGATTTCAGAGCTCTGCTCAAGCCGCCCATATACTCTAAAATTTTCCCAGAGCACCTAACTGAATCTGACCCCCAAAGCACCCCATACTCAAAATTAGACCCCTAAAACTCCTACACGCCACCCCCTTCCTCCTCCCCTTCCACATCCTCTTCTTCAAAAGGTCTCCTTAACCTCACCCCACTATCTCCCATGTCCCACTCGACCCCACAACTCTGATACGGCAACCACACCTCCGCCCACTTCACCCTGAGCTTTGCCACGGGCTCCAAGAGCTCCTCCTCGAGCTCCAGCCACTGGCGCTCCCACATGGCATCGCGGCTCGAGTCGACGAGCACGACGCACAGTTCGCGCAGGCCCTGCATGTCGGCGAGGATGGACCAGCCGCGGGCCCAATTGGACGTGTCCTCGGGGTAGGCAAGGCGGCGCGAGGGGCCCCGACGCAGGAGGGGGAGTGCGCGGATGGACCAGCGCAGGCGAAGGTGGCGGATAGAGTGCAGGCGGGGGGTTGGGAGGCGGGAGGGAAGATAGAGGAGGTGTGTTATGTGAAGGATGGAGAAGGTGAGGGGGTGGTAGAGGTGGGGGATAGCTTCGGAGTATCTGTTCGTGATCAGCATGTATTTCCCGGACAAGTGAGATCATGGAAGAATGGTAAGAACAGGGAGTACCCACACCCTCCGACAACACCTCAACAACCCCATCACCCCTCCCCCAACCTTGCCTCCCCCCTCCCTCCCCCCAACAAGCACCTTGCACTCACACCCCGCCATCCCTCCCATCCCCATTTCGTGCGCCTCCTCACAGACAAAATGCCCAAACCGCCTCTTAGCCCCCAACGTCAAATGCACAACCTCTCCCTCACCGGCCACCACAAACTCGTAAACCAGGACGCGAATCTCCCCCGGCAGTTTCGCAAAGAAGGCGCTCTGTGCCTGCGCGCTGGTGCGCCGCCCCAGCTCCGCGTCCGGCGTCGAGCACAGCGAGATTGTCGACTTGCGGCGCTGGAGGGGGGTTCCGTGATTCGGGGGGGAGGGTCTGAAGGGTGCTTTGATGAGGCGCGAGGTGAGGGTTTTTTTCTGGTGGAGAGAGTCGGAGGGGGGAGGGTCTTGGGTGGGGAGGTCGTGGGGGATCCAGCGCATGCCGGGCAGGCAGGAGAGGAGTTTTGAGGGCATGGTGGATGGGCGCTGTATCAATCTCCCGGATGTGTCCCTCTTGGTTACTTTTGTTTCGGTATGTGGGTTTGGGTGACTTGGGTTCGTTGGTTCCTTGTTCGTGGATCCCTAGCTCTTTCTGCGGTGGCGTGCGGTCTGACGCACCCAATGCCTGCCGCCGCAATGCGACGCCCGTCTGGCCGCCGCTCTCAAGGTACCTTGATGTTGTTCGGAGCCGCAAGCGAAGGCACGCGACGTTGTTGACCTCAGCAGGGAGGCTGGGGAGGGGAATGTGGCACCCTTTTTAAAGCTGCGTGCCGCGAGGTGGCAGCTGCAGCAGCGGGGGAAGGGAGCTGGATCGGGGTAGATGGTCTGTGCGTGGGGGGCGGCTGGTTGTCGTATTGAATTGCTTGACCTTGGTCAAGCTTTAGGTATCGAGGGCGTGTGGCGGCTGGTGTTCACGTGCTGGTGCGGGGGTGATGGCTGGGTGGTGAGAATTGGAGACGAGGGAAAACCAGGGAGCCTTGCAATGAAGATGATAAGAATCTCACTTCTCAGGGCATCAGGCAAGACGGAAACATCATCTTCAAGTCGCCATTTATGTTGTGCAGGAATGGACTGCCGGGGTTGGCACGCATTCCTTAGGAAGCATTGCCGCGCCCATCCTTGACGTGCCGATAACCTGATATACGTGCAACCAAATGTAATCGTCGGGTATAATGGTAGCATCCGAGCATTCACCTGCTCGGCAATCCCGCGTGTAACTGTGCAGGGAAAGCCACAGCTCCAGTCCTCCAATTCCCAAAGAGGCAATCTTCTCAACTCCAAGGATTACGCCAGCATCCTGATCACAAACCTTGGAAACCAAAAAACTTCCCCATGCGATCATTCCGGGCCCACTGTTAGTAAAAAGGCCCATTATTGTATCGACATCACATTGGACAGATTCCGGTAGCTGTGAGTTCAGCGTTTCATGAATATACACAAACATCTATACGTAGTCATCTCCAGGCCTGTCTGGTTCGTTATTGATTCACGAGCCCTCTGGCTTCTTTCCATCCTTCGAGTCCTTGCCCTCCTTTTGTCCATCTGGGTTCAGTGGGTGCTTCGGATCATACCCAACCTGCTTTACAATCCCCAGCCCTTTTGTGCGTCCCTCGCGGAACAAGATGCGATCGCCCACCGTCAGGTATTCCGGACGCTGCACGAACCGAAACGCCACCTGCGCCCGGTCTCCAGTGCGAATGTATTGACGGTCAATGTCGATGATGGCACATGTCTGCGAGACTGGTCCCACATGCAGCATGGCCTGGTACTTTGTTTTGATGGTCGTGGCGTGAGACAGGATAAGAACCTCGGCAACAAACTCGCGGTACACCTTTGGCTGAGGTATGAGCCCCGTCGCAGGGTCAGGCTTGTCCGCCTTGTGCAGGACCACCATGCCTTTGCGAACATCTTTGCGCCTCACGTTGCGCAAAGCCAAGCTGGCAGACTGGCCAGCCTGGCACCCGGGCACCTGTATTCGTTTCCGCTCAATAGACCTGACTTTGGTCGTGGTGAATTGGCCCAAGCTGTCCGGGCCCACAAGAATGGTGTCACCAGTATGAATCTCGCCACTCTTGACCACACCAGACACTACAGTACCTACGAAAGGCACGGAGAAGGTGTCGTTTACGTGAAACTCCAGTGGAGCATTGCTGTTGTAGTTTCCGTGGTGTGGTAGGATATTCAGAAACGTGCGGACCAAATCGAGGTTCGTTCCGGTGACATTGGAGACTTGGAAAATAGGACATATTCGTCGAGAGACGAATTGGGTCTGTTCAATGTCAGTGCTTTGCACACAAACCAGCATCAAAAGACTCACAGCAGTGTTGACGCATTCCTCCCTGTTCTTGATGAAGATTGGGATTTTGCGAGCACCCGGCGATTTGAGGATTTTGGTCAGCTGGGTAATCGTCTGCTCGAGAATCTGCGGCGGGCAAATGTCGATTTTGGTGATGACAACCATCACCGGCACATTTAAAGCCAGTGCGATTCCGAGATGCTCTCTGGGCTTTGTCAGCTATGTTACGGATGGGAACAGGCCCGGGTTCCACCCACTTGCTCATGCCAATCAGGCCATTGTTCGCAGCGACCATGAGGAGGCAGTAATTGGGCTCGCTAGAAAGCAGGCCGAAGACAGTGGTACGAAGATAGCGCTCGTGACCCGCTAAATCGGTGAAGCCAATGACTTTGGCCTGTACCAGTCAGTCGGTGTTTGCACTACTGCCCTCGATAAACTCACAGATCGCCTGCCAATCTCCTCCCACGTCAGTTTCCGTCCAGCGACGTTCGAGACGACAATCTCGCCCTTGCTGTCAAAGCCCATAATCTCCATGCCGACGGAGCTAGTACGGCCGCTCTCAATTTCGTGTTTGTGGCGGAAGAGATTGACCCGGGCCTTGCCACGACCGTCATCGAGCCCGCCCTTAACGAGCACGCCCAGCATGGTGGATTTCCCAGCATCGACTTGTTCCGTCAGTATTCAGCCTGCCTGGTGCGGGACGAACGACTCACCATTGCCCACGACAGCAATGCGCGTCTCAATAACATCATCCACACTTTCCGGGCGCCGCCGGACAATCAGCTTCCCGCTGGCGCCCGTCTCCTTTGCATTGGCGGGCCCGACCTCGACATCCCCCCCCACGTTTCTCGTCATTAATATCTTGTAGTCGGCTTTTGCCACCTCGCACGCCGCCGTCACTCTTTCGAGCGCAAAGTCCCAATCCTGCTTGGAGAAGCCCATCGAGTCGCCGCTGTCCTCAAGGCCGACGTCGAACAGGGCCTCACCGTGGCCTTCGTCTAATCGGGCGCGTACGTGGTCGGCGAGTGCATTCACGTTCTCTTCGGCGGGATCGAGCAACAGCGTCTTGAGGCGCACGTGGGAGGTAGTATCGTCGGAGAGGCCGAGCTCGTCGAGAATGTCGAGCTCGTCGTGGTCTTCAAGGACGGCGGGCGTCTGGCCGGGAGGGCGCCGCAGCGCCTGCTGCTTCTGCACATAGTCTGCGAATTCGGAGAGGGCCTTTTCGAGGTGTAAGCGTCTGCAAAAGTATAAACTAGGGCATTGTGGGTGATACGTACAGATTCACCCTTCCGGCGGTCGACGGGGTTTAGTTTCTGGTGTCGTGAGGTCATGGCTGCCTGCTACTGAGAGATAGCGGGGCTCTTTTATGGAGGCAAAGACAAAGATTGAGTCAAGTGGTATTTCGTAAAGGTCGCCGTGTTATTAAGCAGGGCGGCAGTTTGGACTGTGGTGAATGTTCCATGAGATGACGTCCAGCTTTCATTGAGGGCGGGCGAGTTGGCGCGGTTGATGGCGGGCTCTGGGGAGAGGGAAGCGGGAAAGCGCGATGGGGCGTGTATTTAGCTTCGCACCTTCCCCAGACGCCCGCCGGCGACTCATCGGCGCGCTCGGGCCATCACCACCACAATCACTCCCCTTAGCTACAGTCTCACCTGGCCAGCCTCTTGACTCACCACCCAGTGACGCCGCCGCCCATCACCTCCATTTCTGCTCGTGCGCCTCGTATTCAGCAGCTCTGCCCTGTTCCTGGTCGTGGGTACCCACACCTCCATAGGCCTGGCCCGCAGCACCGGCCTTCACCAAGGGCGGAGCAAGAAAAGGGCGAATGCGTGACTTGGTCCGTTCCATTTGATATATGACTCTACGGGATCCCAATTGCTCCGCCCTGACACCGCTATCGCATGATCCATCTGCACTGCCGCCTCACGACGCCGCCACCCCCCGCTCGCCGCAGTACTTGGCCACCTCCTTCGCCAATGTCTCGCGCTGGAGATTCACCGTGTCCATGATGTCGCTGACCCCGTGCACCGACTGGCAGTATCCTGAGGTATCCACCATCTGCGCCATGACAGCCTGCAGCTGGTTAGGCAGCCACTGCGAGGGTTAGCTTTGATTCTTTCCGTTTCCATCATCGGGAGAAAACTCACCGTCACGATCGGGCTTCCGCCAGTGGCCGTGGGATGTGATGTGCGCTTGAGAATGTACTCGCGCGTGAAGCACCAATGCCGCCACCTGAAGTCACGGACCTGGTCAAGAGCTTGGAGATAGAGGGCTGCCGAGACAGAGTCGCCAATGGCAAACTCACGCACTCCCGAGGCTTCGGCCGTCTCCCGCACCGCCTCGAGGAATTCGCGGTGGTTGCCAGGACGGTACTGCCGGAAGTCCTTGAGGATGTCTGTGAGGGGAGTCTCTGGCATCTTGATTTGCAAAAGGTTGTCACACATGGGAATCTAAAGTGGTCAGCAAGAGATATGTGCTTCAGAATAAATAGCATACCATGCTGTCATTGGCCCCCGACTCTCCTCGGAAGGACATTGGCTCTTCACTGACACCCTCGTAGATGACACCATTCGGGAACATGGACTGTGACGTGATGCCAAAGATGAATGTGCGGAACGTCGTGTACCCCTGGGGCTTGCTGCGATTCCACATTGCTGTGCAGTGTCAGTACATGAAGGGCACGGGTGAAGAGTAGGGTTTGTTACTGTTCATTACGGCATTCACCTTCCTCAGTCCTGCAACAAGAGTCCGAAGACCTTCATCGAACCTTTCTCGATCTTGCGCTGTGCAGCCTTCGAGCATCTGCGCAGTACCTTTGACCATCTCACCCGACTCCTTTACCATGGCAATGTGCACCAAGACGAAGCCTGCCTCAGAAGACGTAGGGTCAAGGCCCTGTTCAAAGGCACGTACCAGGCGGAGGTTATCATACTCGAGTCCCTTGGAAGGATCCTCAAGACGGTAGTTGAAGAGCGCATATGAGCCAGCGTACTCCATAAAGGGCTTAAAGCCAGCGCTAGTCGTCTGATTAGTATCTATCAAACACCAATGGCATACATATGGGGCAACTTTACATCTCAGCAACCTTGACAATAGGCAAAGAAATGTTCCGCGGCAACTTCTGCCGGCCAAGACCATATGGCTCGTCCCTTAGGAACCTCTCGTGGCACGGCTCAAGCAGATAGGCAGAGGCCAAGAAAGAGTAGTCACGGTAGAGAGCATTCATGACGACAAGGTCATCACGATACTTCTCTACTGCATCACTCAGGTCGGGCAGCTCCTTTTCGACCGTCTCGCCAAACTTAAATTCAGCAAGCAGGCCCGGCTCCCCTGACAGGGTCCTGATGGGCATCCGTTGGAGCAACGACTCTAGGGGCGTAAACTCTTCTGGAAGCTCGACGACAGGTTCCTGACGCGGCAGGAAGCCCCTGGTCGTCGAGACCATGAAGGCGGGAAGAGAGTGGTCATCCGCACGCGTGTCATCCAAGACGGGGAAATCAAAAGACAAAGGAGCCATGACGGAGTCCAAAGAAAATACAAGAGAGTAAAAAGAGGAGACAATAGTAGCAGGGCCGCTTATGTAAGTCGGTGGTCGGTTGTTTGGCTCGAGTATCCGATGATGGTTTTTGAGATTTGGCGGCTCCTCAGATCGCTTTTATCTTGAGGCCGGTATAGATTCCGGCCTCAGCGCGCAAAATTCCGGCCTCGCAACACGTACCCAGAGATAATGTACGTAATAGCCGTATCACTTCTTTGACACCGCATGACCAACGCTGCCGCCGGTTCCTGCTCTGCCCGCCCAAACCCCCTGAGAATGAAGTGGTCCCGCTGTCCAGAGCCCCATGGGGACCTCGTCGGCGCCAAGCTCGACGACAAAGAGATTTCTCTGACTGGCTGGCTGGCTTATCGTTGGGTTGCGGTGGTCGTTTGGCTTGTGCCGATCGAGTAAGAGTTTCCATGGCGGTTCTTCACGTCGTGGGCTCGAGGCTGTGGTGTTGTGAATGCGGGACTGTGTTCGTCATGCGTGGCCACGGTGGTGAGTACCTTGTGGAGGCTCGACACTCAGGCACAGAAAATCATCATTATGGTATGCACATGGCAGCATCTCATCAAGCACCATTTCATTGACTATATGGTTGGTTTTTTTATGAGGTCGTTGGCTGATACCCCTCCACCCTATCCCCAGCCCCTCCGCTGTTGTTGACATTTCTCCGTGATGCGTCGGAGTGTTGAGGTACGGAGTATGCAATCGGACCGGATGGAGCGCCGGGCCTTCCCATGGCCACATGACCTGCCGATAAGGATATAGCCAGTAAAAGATTGAGTTCTGGAGGATTGATCTGTCTAGTCGATGCGGCGGGAATGGTTGCTTTTCGCTGCCACGGTACTAGCTGGCGGGGCGCGCCTTGTCGTAGTTCAACATTTACTCCGAGAACCGTTCCTCGCTTGTGCTGGCCAATTGACGGTCAACGGTTTGTAAAGCCGTTAGAAGCCGCCCCAGGATTTTACACACTTGTGGAAGTTATGCTGTGCTTGTTGACTTGGGGTGAGGATTCGCGAGAAAAATGGTTCGGGGATTACTTTGAATGCGTTGAGGTGGTCACCAGATTGTGAGGTTGGACATGTGCGCGGAGTCTAGAGTGACATTTCGGACACTTGGGATCGCACAACAGCCCTGTCTTCCTTGTACAGCATACATGAAACCACGTATACGCGCAAAGAATCTAAAGACAACGGCTTACCTAGCCCGTGATGTAGTAGTCCCAGCATTCGTCAATGTCAATCTTGGACGCTTGAACGCACTCCGGCCCGACTGCGGGGCCAATTGCTATGGCCAAGAATACGGCTTTCGATGCTGCGACCCATTACGTGTGTTCAACTATTCTAATATATCTCTATAATGAGAGTCAAAACTCTCTCTCTAGACCCTAAAATTGTTTTTAAAGATAAAACTATGCTTCGGCTAAGCTTAGTTTGATTAAATGTAACTTAAGTCTGCTTCAATACCAATATTTGCTGGGAGGTACAAAAGGCAAGCCACAGATAGCTAATATTTTTTTTGTTCTCACGCAAGATCGGCTCTACCGCATTCGGAAAGGTCATCAGTAGTATAAATATACAGACTCTGAGACTTAGCACTGTCACGAAGCCGAGAAGCTTCACGCGCAAGATATAGAGGCAGAGGTCTCGAAGAAGAGCCTCATCTGATATCTGAATCAGTTATTCCTGTCATCTCCCCAATTTCTTCAGGGTATCTGACACTCTTATTGCGTTGTTTTGTCTTTCGAGTATAGATGTCGCGTGTTTCAATCCTTTCAAGGCACCAGTGCCTCAAAATCTGTAGAACCTTAAATCGAACTACTTCAAAAAGTCCTAGTTACATTTTTGAAGATAGATTAACCATTTTGCAGCTCTTGAGGCTTGTTGGTGTTCCGCATACTTCTATCGTATTCCAGTCAGCCTCATCCTCCAAGCGAACCAGTCAACTTTGCTGCCAAGGCAACGATGCAGTTCAGCCTTGAGACATCAGGCTCCATCTGTGTGAATCGTTAACACTTTATCCACCGACTTCTCATTGATATTCGACGGTCCTTGAGTGTCGAAACTACCCCAGGCTTCACACAAGGTGTTAACCATCAGGAGCTAGCTTCGTTTTCAATAGATCCTGAGTGCCTAAACCAAGAAGTTGTCGTCCTTTGATCTCAGTAAGTAACCTCAGTTTACTGTTGCTTTCGTGGATACTTACACAAACTAGAGAGTACCATGAATAACCGTCAGTTGAGGTGAGCCTAATATCCTGGAAGGTGCGACTGGAAAGGCTAACGAGCCTAGTGATTTGACGATCCGTATCATAGCTGATCGCCCCATGATTGGAAAGAAAGTAGATCCCGAGTTCTACAATCATTCCTATCATGATTCAAAAGCTAGGAGAGCATATAAATCGAAGTTCCGGGTTGCCGTAAGGGTTGTGCAGGCAATGAATATACTCAGAGCGGGAGGATCAGTAATAGCAGTCCAAAGGCACACCCTTTCACCTGAGCCAAAAGAGTTTCCCGAGCAGAGATACTTTTTCAAAGAAGAACCCATGGGTGAAGGCGGCAATGGTGCTGTTTATAGGGCACGAGATCAGGATAGCGGGGACCTTGTTGCCATGAAAATAATTGTCTCGAGGAGTAGGGGACGTGAGTCTTCCGTAGGATTCGCCAGACTTTTGGAAAAAGTTGCAAAAGAAGTCTCCATTAGCCGAAGACTGCAGGAAGGCCCCAAGAATCTCCAAAGGCTCGTAGCGCAAACGACACATTTCTACAAATACGAGCCTTTGAAAGAGGCTGTTCTGATAATCCGGCCTTTCGCCGATGGGGGAACCCTCGCAGCCCGGATGAAGGATCAACTGACACAGAACTCTACCGACGGAGTACGCGAGTACATCGACGAGGATTTCTTCCACCTGGCGCTGAGCGACTTGGCAAATGGATTGAACTTCATCCATCAACACTCGGTTCGGCACAAAGACATCAAGCCGTCTAACATTCTTATCCATCAAGGCCGTCTCCTTTACGCCGACTTTGGCATATCTACAGAATGGGACCCAAGATATTCCAAGGCCGGAACGACGGCCAGCACAAAGCCGCAGTATACTTACGAGTATGCCGCACCAGAGATACTCAGCAGGAAAGCACCGAGGAACAAGCAGGCCGATATTTTCAACCTCGGGGCCGTCTTCCTCGAGCTATTGTCATGCCGAGCCATGGTCACCCTCCAAGATCCCGGCATGAAGGAACTCACCCCCTATGCAGACGGTCTTTTCGTCGGCTACGGCGACGACTTGTTGCACAATGGCTCAGATAATGGGGCAGCCAAGAGATTGGAATTCATTTTGTCTAATGACAAACTACGCGAGCTCAATGAAGATGCAGAACTGACAGCACTGATGATGGAGTTGAAGCCAGAAAGACGACCGACAGCGGCTGAAATTTGCGAAAGGGTCATGGAATTGAAGCCTTTTGACTAGGGAGACTAGTCCCTGGGTTCGTTTGGTTTGAAGCTTGAAGTGTACTCTAACTCCAACTCACAATTCGCGAAGAAGAAACAGACTGGATACACTTGGGGCGGGTCAGTTGAGCAAATTCACATGTTAATAGCATATCGATAGCAAACTCTCTATTGCCAGTACCATGGCGTGCATCGTATGCCACCATCCACGTGGTTGACTTCCCGGCTTTTACGGCTCTATAACGCAATTGTGAAGTACATGCGTATCCTGGCGGCAGTGTTGGGGCTAACCAATCACTTGCCTTGGACCTACATCAAGTGCGGGCCATTCATAACATGCCAATCACCACCCTCCCCATCCCAAAAATCTCTCAGGCAAAAACCTCACATGACTCAGAAGATGAACCCACCTCTCGATGGCACAAAAGAGTCAAATTCAAACACTTGTGGTATCCATACGCCCGTGATGACATGTCCACCGGATATAAACCCATACAACAAACGCCGGCAGATGCTAATATGATACACTTGCTTTTTACTCCCTCTTGCAATTCCTCAATCCCGGTCATCAACGCGGGGCCTCTTGCCCTCGCGCACAGACTCGTCGCCGAACCTCTTCCTCTCACCAAGGGGTTTCGCATTTGCGCCCGTCGCGCCCTCACGATCCCCATCTCGCCCCCCACGATACGAGTCCGACTTGAACCGCTCGTCGAGCCCAAAGCCATCCTGACCGCGAGGCCGGCGCATATCTCCGTAGTCGCCCCACCGCCCCGTATCCTCCGACTTCATGTCCTTGTACTTCGTCCTACCCTTCTTGCCCAGCTTGGTCATGTCGCGGATCTGCATGTACTCGGGCAGGACCTCTAGGTTGGTCTGGTCCTCGAACTTTGCGCCCATGAGGTTCCGCTTGTCGAGGCCCAGCTCCTTGAGGTCCTCCTGGAAGAAGGCGCCCTTGTGGAAGTACTTTTGCATGTACTGCATCTCGCCACGGTTGTCACGCTCCTCCTTTTGTTTCTCTATGGTGGCGCGGTCCTCGGCTTCGCGCTCTTCGGCCGTGAGGTTGCGTCTGCGCTCGATTTCTGCGCGCTCAGCTTCGGCCTCTTCGATGGCGAGGCGCTCGCGCTTGATGCGCTTGAGCTCGCGCAGCTTCCACGCGGCATATTCGGCCTCTGGATCCAGGCCGTCGGTGTCGTCGATGGCGTTGATGTCGGCTTCTTCGACGTCATCGTCCCAGTCCTTCTTCCGTGCCTCTTTTTCTGCCGCGCGCTGCTCGATTTGCTCCTGGACAAGTGCCCGCCGCTGCTCCTCTCTCCGCTTCTCCTCCTCCTGTGCAATTTCTTCTGCAGATTTCGGGGGCGCAATGATCTTGTTGCGCTCGCTCTTTTTGATAAAGACGGGCCGCAATAATTTCCGTGGCGCCTCATCCTCACTACTGCTCTCCTCCTCCTCTGAAGACTCCTCCTCACTACCACTTCCGCTTCCGCTTCCGCTCCCACTGCCCTCCTCGCCCGAACCCTCGTCCTCGCTCTCCGTCTCGAATTCCTCCTCCAGTCGTTTGCGCTCCTCTTCCGACTTTTTGCGCGCGGCAAGCTTGGACTGGATGCCCGCCTTGGGAAATGATTTCGCGAGGGGCGCGGGTTTTGGCTTGACGTGGGACTTTGCCTGCTTCTGCTGCTCCGTCTCCGACTCGGACTCGTCGCTCGAGGACTCTTCGGCTTCGACTTCGGCGGCGGCGGGCTTGCCGGCGAAATGGCGCGTGCGCACCGGCTGCGCAGTGAGCTTCTTTGCTCTTGGGGGAGGCATTGTGAGGATTTGTGAGTGGGGAAGGGTTGGTGGTGGGAAAGTTGATGGTGGGTTGCAGACGGCGTCGCGTTGAGGCGGCGGGAAAAGTAGAGCTCCGCGCAGTAGAGGTTCCCCATAGTTTGGCTTGGCGAGCGTAGGGCTGGTTGGTGGCCTGTGCGTCATCCATCCGGAGTGGAGGTGCCCAGGTAGGACTACGCCTGTGAAATGATTCCGTCCGAAGAAAACAGATTCCAGAAGACTTACTGGGATGCAAATCCACAGTCTATTCCACTTCTACAATCACTTATGTGGCAGGAATTACTTTGATCAAGCCATGCTTTGCACCAGTTATGTTCCAGGTCCGCAAAAGGGCCGCCACTAAATCGACTCACATTCAGTCATTCTACAGCGCCCCGAGAATTCTGGTCCGGAAACACACATTTAAGCCTCGAGATTGGCAGCTTGCTCAACGCATTCGTTTCCATATTACCCAAATCTTCAACCAGATGGATGCTTTTCGATTCTCCGATATCTCTACCGGCCTCGAGCTGCAGACGGTTCCCATCCCAGAACCTTCCCCCTCCGAGGCACTCATACGTGTAGAAGCTGCCGGTCTATGCCATTCCGACACTCATGTCCTCCACGGTGGAGGCGCTGCCTGGATGCGTAAGCTACCCATCACTCTCGGTCACGAAATTGCTGGTACCATCACCAAACTCGGCGGCTCCTCAACCTTCAATATCGGAGACCGAGTCGCGGTAGCATGCATTGGGCACCCAGTCGAGACGCGTGACTTTAATAAAGCTCCAGGCGTAGGGTGTGATGGCGGGTACGCGCAATACGTGGCCGCGCCACTCGAGAACCTAGTCATGATTCCCGACGGCGTGAGCTTTGCACAGGCTGCAGTCGCGACGGACTCAGTCGCAACAGCATACCACGCCGTCGTCTCCGAAGGTGGCGTCGGGCCTTCAAGTACCGTGGCCATCATCGGACTGGGTGGACTCGGACTCAATGGCGTTGCGATTGCTGCGGCCGAAGGGGCTAGGGTATATGGAATCGACATCAACGAGTCTAAATTCGAGCGTGCAAGGTCTGTCGGAGCAATATCCTGTGCAACCAATCTATCCCTCTTATCAGGCTACGCTTTCGATGTCATTATCGACTTTGCGGGAGCACAGGCAACGGTTGAAGCTGCAATGGCTGCAGTACGACCTGGAGGCACCGTGGTACTGGTGGGGCTAGCATCTGAAAAGGTCACTTTTACAACGACGGAGCTGGTGACGAAGAACATTGCGCTTAGAGGATCGACAAGTGCGAGTCTGCAGGAACTTCAAGAAGTCTTGCAATTGATTGCCAAGGGCGTTTTGAGACCGCAGATGGAACAGCTACCGTTTAACGATATTCCAAGTGCACTAGAGCGATTAGGCACAAACGAGGTTGAAGGTCGACTGTATGTTAAGCCAAATGCAGTTTTTGACCTATAGTCAAGGCTGGTCTTGAGGAGAGGTGTTGCGACAGACGCGAAGAGAGCAGAAAAATGTCCGTGAGCAAACACTGCGATTTAAAACTCTGTTTTGAATTAAGAATTCTATATTTAACCTCCTCAATTATCTACATGGTCCAGCTATGGCGTCACCTCCAATTCTAAGAAAGTTACAAACGAAATGTGATCATGCCTAACATGTGATTGCGTGGTATCTATATCTCAACTAGTACGGAAACTCGCCGTCGTTCATGATATCAAGAAACTTTGAAGAAGTTTTTTCGCAGGTAGCATTGTCAGCCTTTATAGGGTTAGTCACATAGTTCCTCGGGCAAGAATAACACGTACAGAAGCCATAATCTTGGCGCAGCTATCCTCAAGCGTGATGGGAGCCTTCTCCATGCCTTGCATCTTCGCTCCCGTATTGCCGAGATCGGTCTGGACCAGGCCAGGGTGGATGGCATAGGCAATGATATTGGGGTGTGCGGCATGGATAGCCACTGTAAAGAAGTTCATTGCGGCCTTGGAGATACCATAGCCGAGCAAATAGTGGGCCTGATGCACCTCCAAGTTGCCAATGGAACCAGCAGCGCTGCTCATAGAAATCCAGATGGGCTTTTGGCTCTTCTCGAGCAGCGGAAGCACAGCCTGGTACAGTGCAATTGGCGATACACTGTTGACGTGTAGTGTGTCGACGACCTCGCCAAGGTTCGCTTGCGCTAGGGGTCCAGGCGTCGAGGAGATTCCCGCATTGGCGATGACAATGTCCACGTGCGAGATGCCAGCGTCCTCGGCCACCTTTACGGCTTTTGCGGGAGAATCAAGTTGCGATGCATCTAGCGAGACAAGAATCAGGCGCGACCCGGAGGCTGCGGATGTCTTCTTGAGTTCATCATACGAGGGAGAAGAGCTGTCGCGCACACTGCCGACAACGATGTGGTTTGGGCGCTGGAGGTAGGCCTCTGTAAGGCCTTTCCCTATGCCTGGATTTGGTTAGTGAGGTCTTCTGAATATTCTCCAAGAAAATATTGTATCAAGAATTGTATGGTTTTTCATGCGTTGGGGCTAGTTCGGATATTTGCTTACCACGTCCGGCACCGGTGATAAAGACGACAGTCGAGGTAGCCATGATTGCTTTTTGTTGGAACCGAAGAGATGGAGGGGTTTTCAAGTGAGCTGAGCATAAAGGGATGGGCTTTTATCATACTCTGATTGAGAAGCTTCCAGTATGAGTTTGTCAGCGATGTGAGGCACAGTCGCTGAAGAAGAAGACTAGTATCCTTTCTGACGCATACTGGCGTGGTGGTTGGGGGCTATTTCGAAGTGCTACAGAGCCGAGGCTTCGTGTATGCAGCTAAGCAAGGTTAAAATGCAGCTAATCAGCACATGCAGTTATAGCTGTGCTTCATTTACACTTCCCTGCATACAAGGTGCATTTTGGGTGTTCGCTAGGCGAGCGTGCAGTATGAGGTGAACGGTAGGACATACCGAATTGCAGTGTCTACTGCGACAACTAGTATAGAATCACAATTGACGATCTAGCCCATTTCTTACCTTTCTCTGCTTATTATCATCTATACAATATACTGCCTGGCCCGTTATTATCTACAAGCTTTTCTTAAAAACAAATATGCATGGACGGGTGATGTGATCAACGTCAATAACGTGTCGTTTTACTTGACCATAGATACATTGCCAGTATCCTTCTATAGTTGCTCTGGACAAACAACCACGAATGATACGTTGTTCGTGCTGAACATGGTAGGGCCGATGCCTGCTCATCATCGCACGGGTATGGAGTACTTGGTTGGCTTGATGCCATGTCAATTTTTGCCAGCTACTGCATTCGTGGTTGGATTGTAGATAGACGGGCTTGTTACTATGACCCCATACCATTGATGCAACTCTCGAATGCCTTCATCTGAAGGCTCTGTAGTTTTCCGTCACATCCGACAGCGGAAGGGACGAGCTAGCGTTGCCCTGACCTGCTGTCACCTTCCTAAAGTAGTTAGCGGTCGCCCGTCATCCGAAGGCTAAAAAGCTTGTTCGCTACGGTTCATCGCGTCCTGTCCCGGGAGGTCATTATTGCGGGTACACAAGTGATAAGTAAGCGCCTTCTGGCGTCATGCAGGTAAGCACTTTGGCCATAGGAAAATCTATTGAATTGTGTTGCATTTGTCAGCCTGCGGCGACGCAGTAATTCATTCTTGTATTTTCCGAGATTTCATCTATCAAAACTTCGACTACGGTTATTTGGTTCACGATCCCACAGTCGAGTCATTTGGTTGCTGAGATATTGAGACTCATACTAGCGGAGGAAACGGATGGAGAAACATTAAAAATAGGTCCTGCTGATTGTGTGATTCCTCATTGACCACCTGGCCCATGCTCATCTTGAACTCTTATGCCCTGCCCGTATCTTCGTCGCGCTCGATAACACCATCATGGTAAAAGAAATACGTGTGCCTTCATAAACTAAGTGCATGGCTAGCTGTGTGCTCTAGAGAGTTGAGGGTGTACAATAGAGAGTGTGAGAGTAGGGTTGCAAGAAGGCTATCCCGAAAAAAAGACAACTAGAGATTGAACCAAGCTCCCAAGCCAAGGACCTGCGAGTCGTCCTTCCCTCCTTCTACAGATACATCTATATCGTCTGCCCCTTTCTGCCTACCCATCTCATCGTCATACCCACAATAATGACTGGCACTACGCTGACAATCTCCCCCAATCCTGCATACGCTGGCGGAATTCTAACCTTCACAAATGCACCAGCAGCCAGCAGAATCGCAAAGACGTTGTATATGGCGCTCCACACGAAATTGAACACCATGCGATTAAACGCCGCGCGACTCACATCGAGCAAGAACACCAACCCGTGAAGGTCCGACAAAAGAACGACATCGGCAATGGTGCGCGTCACATCGCTGGTAGACGACGACGGAGGCGAGATCTGCACGCCAACATCCGCTTGTGCAACAGCTGGCGCGTCATTTGTCCCGTCTCCCAGAAACAGCACCGTCCTCTTCTTTCCCTTGTTTTCGGCTCCCCCAGTAGCCGCCGAGAGAGCGGCAACGTACTCCCTCTTCTGTGCGGGCGTCCGTCTCGCTGCCACGTTCTCTGCCGGGATCCCGAGAGCAGAGGCAACGCTCTGTACGGCCTGGACTTGATCGCCTGACACGAGATGCGTGGCTATGCCGCGAGCGTGCAGGGCGGCGATGATGGTTCCAGCTTCGGCGCGGATGTGCGTGCGCAGGCCGAAGAGAACTAGGGGTTCGTTGCCTTGGGTGACCAAGAGGACTGTCATGCCAGTAGATGTCAGGGGGGTGATGGAAGGGTGTGCCGCATTGTTTGTCCAATGGGGGTTTCCTGCGCGGAGGGTGAGAGTATCTGGTGTTATAGGGGCTGCTTCGACGCCGGCGCCTGGGACCGAGTGGATTGTGCCGATCGAAGACGCAGGACGGATGTTCGTGTACTTGGCTTCAAGGTACTTTGATACGCTGAGGGAGACAGGATGGCTGTTCCCAGTCGTCAGGGCTTTTGCAATGGCGATAGCAGCGTTGCGGTTTGTGATGTGGGTGTCGGTAAAGTAAACCTCGTCCAAGACGTCAAAATCACTTTCCGTCAGTGTGCCTGTCTTGTCAAAGACGACATCGGTCACTTTGTAGGCTGTCGCTGTGCACTGCGCTGACTTGATGATGACACCCCCTCGAGCTGCAATACCTCCTGCAACGACCAGTACCATGGGAACTGCCAGACCGAGAGCACATGGACACGATACTGCGAGTACAGCGACAGCATAAGTAATAGCATCCGCAATTGCTTTACCAGTGGATTCATTCCGGATCCTTAGACCGACGGCGATCCAGATGATAGTAGTGATGAGAGCGCAAGCAGTGACCACAGGGACAAACCAGCTCGCCACTCGATCAGCCACGTCCTGGATTCTCGGTTTGGAATTTGCAGCTTCTTCCACCAGCTCAGCGATATCGGTAACGGTGTTTCTGCCAGGAAGGCGTGTCACTTGGACCTCCAGAATCCCAGGTCCGTTAACAGTGCCAGCGATAAGATGGTCTCCTCGCTGCTTTGCCACCGGCAAGTTCTCTCCAGTCAGCATCGATTCATCGACTTCGCTCGCACCACTGACTACGCGGCCATCTGTAGGGACGCGGGAGTGTGGCTGAACCCTGAACCTGTCGCCATACTGAAGCAAACGAGCATCAATCTCACAGTCACCTTCTTTTTCGCCTTGAATGAGAAGTGCCATGGTTGTCTGTAGCGATCGTAGAGATACTGCAGCAACAGCCTTAACTCGTGCAAAAGCTGCGACTACACGTCCCAGAAGAACGAGGGTAATCAAAAGCGTGCTCGTCTCGAAGAATTCCTTCGTTTCGAGGGGCTGGCCCGCCATGCGGAATGCGAAACCGACAATCGAGTAGAGATACGCCGCTGTGATGCTGATTGTGACTAGCATGTCCATTTCAAGAGAGTGATCATAGATCAATGTGGTTATAGCGGGCTTGTAGAAGACCGGCACGGCGATGAGCTGAACAAATGTAGCCAGGATAATGGAAATGATGGCGCGCGTCTTCTCGTCAACAAGACCTTCACCCCACGCCAGTACCACGACAGGAATCGTGAAGATTGCAGCGACTATTGTCTTAATAGACATGTCGTAGAGATGCTTGCGGCCAGCGGACATGGAGGAATCGGCTTCAGGCGGTGCCAACGTCACCGGAGGCTCGATACTCTCGAGCAAGTCGCGGCCACCAATGGCCAAGGGATTGTAAGAGATGCGAACAATTTTCTTGTTGAGTATAGCGACACTGGTAACGCCTGGCGTAGTCAGTTCAGCCAGTACCTTGGCAGTAGACCCGGAGGCTAGGACGTCGATGGCCTGGTCACCGCTTGAGAGGCGAGTGCATTTGAACCCAGTCGCTTTTTCGATTCCCCTTAACATCTCATCTACATTGCCATGCATTTTGTCGAAGTCGAACTCGGCGCTGCCCATGACAAAGTTCACACGTACGCCAGACACGCCTGATGCGGCCTTGAGGCACCTTTCCAATTTGTTGCCGCATCCTGAGCATGTCATACCGTCCACGACGAGAGAAAAGTGTTCATATTCGTCTGCCTTCTCAAGGTCAGGTTCATTGCTGACGCGCGAGCATTTGACTTGCGGTGTCTTCTCGGAGGCAGAAGGGGGAGAGGCTTGAGGGGCTTGGCCTGAGCAGCAGGAGGCTGCATTGCTTTTGGCTGGTTGGATATCGCCTTCATGTTTGTGGTCCTCACTTTCGTGTGTTCCTTTGGTGTGGTGATGCCTAGTAAGTCCTGGAATGTGGCGGTGGTCGGCCTTCTTCACCTGTGTGGTAGCGGAGTGACATTGGCTGCGGTTACGTTGCCCGACCTCCCCGCAACAACCATGACTGACATCCTCTTTCGTATGCTGCTCTCTACAATGAGCGGATGGAAATCCTCGTTCGATAACGCTACGGCAGATACAGCGTGCTGTCTCAATGTACGTCTTGTATTGTTCAAAGGCTTTGTTCAGATGGGTGTTGCAGGCAGATGTAGGATGACCACCATCCGCATCATGGTCGTGTAGGTGTTCGGAATGATCTAAAATACTTCAGTTCTCGTACATTGTTGTTGGGGCTGAAAAGTCAGATGTGGTACATCAAACTCACCAAAAGACTCGCCATTATCGCAGGCTTTAGCACATTCTTCAGCAGCAACCGCAATGATACATTTTTCTATTTGCTCAGTCAGATGATTCATTCCGGGTTCAATGGAACTAGTTGACAATTACCATCACAAAGCTCCTCCTCTGAAGTACAATAGCCTTGCTTCACGTCGCGACTGGATTTTGCAGAGGAATATTCGCCGCCACAAGAGCTGCGCTCGTCTTGACAGCAATCTTCAGACTTCTTCTTGATAGGAGATGGTTGAGGGGCTGATACGGTGCAATTTCCCTTGTTCGAGCAGCAATTGGGACTCATAGTGACTGGATATGCAGACAAAAAAATACTGTTTGAGACGGATAAAGTGATATCACCCCGTCAGATTGGAAGACATGGTTTTAAAGTTGAATCGCGACCTTCATGTGCCACCTGCGACTGGTTACACGTAGGCTGTGAACCCAGTGTCGGAACTAAAAGCTTGACTACGCGTCAAGGCGTTGCCAAGATCGATATGGCACCATTTGAAAACGCATATGGATGCTTTTTCCGGATATAACGGTGACATATCAAGGGTCTGGAGTGATTATCGATGGTTTGCGGCATGTTTAAGCGAGATGTCCAACATTTTTTTTCGTTCCGTCAACCAGGCTATCGATATGTCACCGAAGCAAACAAGTGATCAGCATCATAAAAATCCAAATTAGGTCCGTGGAAGAACCACTGACCGCCGCTTCACATCATTACGGTGTGCTAGTATGACATAACCTGTTTTTCAGGGCCTGGGAACGTATGGGCCAGGATCTCCCAACAGATGATCTCAAAGGTTTCCGATATGTCATCGATAATGAGGTGATGATGACTCTCAACGAAAACGGCTCGGATAATAGCAGCATCATTGGTTATATAACTAGTTTATTGTAGTGAAACCATACAGTCACAGGCACATTCTTGAAATTGTTAATATATGTTGGGGGGAGGACATGAGATCCTAATCCAGAGCTAATCAAATATATAAGAAATATCACGACCATAAATCCTAGATCATTTAGATCCACACGCTTTTTAATTTCTTCTTCTTTCTTACATGACTGTTATTTAGTAACACAAATTAAATTCCACACAACACCTCGCCGATACCGCACTATACGTCACAGGAAATTGCTTATATACTAGAATTAAGTATTACTTGACAAAATATTTAATGCCTATTTCTCTGTTGATCATATTCATTATTTGTGTCTGTGGATAATAGTTAGTCAAGCGAAACAAGACAGGCTCGCTGCAGCTGTCGTCCACATAAAGACTTGATTACCCATATGTTGTCATCCTCGAAATTTTATGACATCTCTTGAAAACCGCTTAACTGATTGTTTTTCAATCTAATGGCGTCTTAAATGATAGCACACAAACCGTGACCAGGGAATTTTCTGCAAAGAATCCTCTAGCCTTATGATAACCTCCTTCCTTTTTAATGACGTATATGTTACTTATTTAATTTATCTCCTTCAGGCTTGTTACGTGTACGCAGTCTGTGATATATCAATATACAACAGTACCACGGAGAAAAATATGGCATATAATGTGCCGCACGGGGTGGACTGTTTACAAGCCTTCTTTTTTGTGAATTCACCGATAAGTCTATCTTTATCATTTTGATCTACGAAGAGATATGTTTCTCCATGTATAGCGGATTCACCCTAGAACATCTCCCATGTTCCCATACATGCCTATTGCATCGTTCTTGCATACCAAATCCACCCAGAAAAGACAGGAAGCAAAAAGATAACCGCTTGGCTCATTTAACCTCCCATTCGAATGATCGAATTTACAGCACTTCATCTTTATCTAGATAAGCTGTACCTTTTCAGACTGACCTGTAAAGTGATTGCACCGAAGACATCATACTATTTTGGAAACTTCTAATGTATTAAGGTCACCACAAATCTATTATTCGAGGGTGTGCAACGATTATAGGGTCGCTCAAAGTCCTCAATGTCAAGATACTTGCTATCTCTTCGATTGGAATGGAATGAAGAGGCAGGGCGGGGGCTCATCTGGAATTGCGACTCATCAAAAGCTATACTACTGGAATTGCCAATCATACAACGAGCTCGTGAAATTCTGCTTCGATTTACCAATTTTCGATATTTTTGCATCGCATCTGTTGAATAAATTCGGTTGGATGCAGCGACTTGGGATTGGCTTTATACCTAGGCGTGATCTGGCGTATCATTCGAGAGGTTTCGTCTCAATTTTAGCTTTCCCTGTGGTGAAGTTGATAATTCTGGCAGAATAAAAGAAGGTAAATTCATTCAAAACAGATCATGAGGCTGTAATCCATGGAGGCCAGCTTCTTGAAGATATTTCTGCTTCTTGTTATTGGCAATTGTTCCTGCGAGTGGGTTTGAGGTCATGGGTTGGAAGCACGGGACCTACGAAAGTTGGAATGGAGAGTTAGGCATTTTGACACTTGCTATCTCGAACGCATAGGCCTATGCTATTTTCGAAGGTTGACTTTTAGGGGCACATCTTTCATAGAAACACAATTGACTGAATTTCTATATAGATGTCGCTACTACCTTCGGTCCCTTGTCTTCTTTTAACTTGATCTTGATTAGAGCTGGCAAGGCACCTTTAGTTCCTCTCTAATTCTTCGAAAATTTGGAAGAATCTTTTATTTCCCCGGTAGGTTTGGCGCCTTTACACGTGCCCTGCCATCTCGGTCTAGAACATGGCATTCGAGTGCCTGGTTCATCAGGTCGGAAGTCTCATCTGAAGATCAGGGCTTTGGAATAGCTTATTAGGGAGCATTTGAAGTACCTTCAGTGCACCTGGAACTAAGAATGCTACCAAGATCATATCTGACGGAGCAGAGGATTGGTCTTCAACTTTGGCTGAAGCGCCAGAAGTCACACTTACGGGCTTTAACATGATTTTCTCATCTTTTAGATTCAGATAGATGGATATTTCTTGTTCCTTGCTGCCAGGGACTTAACTTCGCAAATACAGTTCCGTCAGACTGTGATACAGCCTCGCCGAATCCAATTCGCTCCCCATCAACAGTAGGGTATCCATCAGCCTTGTACGTCATCACTTAACAAAGGCGAATGGACCAGCGCGATTTTATTCCCGATCATCCCCAATACTCGAAAAAGCATATCCGAAATGTAGAGGGGGGCGGACTGTAGTATTATTCCCCCACTCCATTACTGCCAATACCGTCGCGCAAGATTTATGCGCTAGGAAAGGCGGTCCGCCTCGGCTGAACTGTGGGTAAACCAGGCGTCTACTTCGGGTGAACTATTGCATGCACTGACTAATGCCAGTCACAAGAAAATAAAGCGGGGGCTCAGGCGGGGGTTTACTGCTGCAAGCGGGGAGTTTGCCTATGATGGCTTCTTTCGGCGAAAATGCGTGCCCACACCCACGTTGTTTAGGGCGATACGCCAACGTAGCAAAAGATGACACAAGACCTAAACACATTGAACCTTTACCCACGTACACGCTCTTCATACCAAACATCCTCCAGACATCTTTCGTTCTCCTCACTCCTCGCTCAATACAAAATATCGGCTCGACCCTTGATCTAGTTTGCATCCCGCTACTCGGAGGCCATATTGATAGACGAAGATACCCCTCCGGTTCTTAGTGGCTCACAGATAAACACACATACCATGCCTATTATCAAAGTTGGCATTGTTGGCTATGGCTTTTCCGCCAAGAGCTTCCACCTACCCTTCATCAATGCGGTTCCGGACCTCAAGACAGTCGCCATCTTGCAGAGAGCGGCTCCGCCGGCCGACCCAACAGTTGCTCCTGCTGGCTCGCACTGCACAGTTGACTATCCTCACGTCACTCACCACCGCACGGAAGCAGATTTCTTTTCGGACTCCAATATTGACCTTGTCGTGGTTGCTACCCATACTGATACACATGCTTCGTTTGCCGAAAAGGCTCTCCAAGCTGGAAAGCATGGTATGCATATTTTTCAAAGCGTGTAATCATTTGTCGACATAGCTAATCATTCTTCTAAAGTTATTGTCGACAAACCATTCGGCAGATCTGCCGAGGAAATCGACAGTTTGATTAAGCTTTCAGAGCAAAAGGGTCTAATCCTAACGTGTTTTCAAAATCGCAGATGGGTAAGTGATTTTTTTTATGGAATTATCTCTTTCAAAAATCCGTACTAATAATATTCGTAGGACGGTGATTTCCAGACTTTGAGGGGTTTGATCAAGCAGGGAGCGTTGGGCGATGTCAAGGAAGCTGAGATCCATTATGATTTCGAGTCGCCTCCCTGGCTTCATCTCATGAGTGACAAGGAGTATACGCCAGGGTCGGGGATGGCCTTCGGATTGGGTATAAACCATCTGATGTTTGGAAACGCAAGCAAGCTGATGCATACATGTAGGAACACACAGCCTTGATCAGGCACTCACACTGTTTGGACGCCCTCAGTACGTGACGGGATTTTTCCGAGCCCAGCGCGGCATCGAAAGCGAAGTTGAAGACTCATTTACCATTGTTCTTGAGTACGATGGCCCTCAGAAAGATCTTCTTGTAACGGTCAAGACATCAGTCACGACACCTATGCAGCAGCAGCTCAAATATCTTGTCCGGGGCACCGAAGGATCTTATCTCAAGGCATGCGCAGCCCCTCTTTTCGAGATATATTATTACTAACTACCAGGGTAGTTCCAACAGCGTAGCACATGCCCACAGGAAGAGCAAATTGCCCAGGGTCTCAAGCCTCTAGATCCCGGATTTGGCGTCGAGTCGGACATCGTGCATGGGACTTTGACGACCGTGAAAGAATTTGATTCCAAGTACCAAAAATACGACGAGAGTTCCAAGAAATATACTGGGAAATATCCATCCCTTCCTGGACGCTGGATGGGCGTATATGAGAATCTTGCCGAC
Organism: Corynespora cassiicola; assembly: GCA_022059125.1. Lineage (NCBI taxonomy): Eukaryota > Fungi > Ascomycota > Dothideomycetes > Pleosporales > Corynesporascaceae > Corynespora > Corynespora cassiicola. The sequence goes on along the minus strand of JAEUWY010000012.1, from coordinate 2,390,894 downwards.
GCAATCAATGGGAAAGTTGCTCTAGAGGTCAAACCTACGCAATCCCGGGATGGCCTTCGGGTCATTGAGCTTGCAAGAGAGTCGCACAACAACAGGGTCAAGGTTGCGTGGAGATGAGGCTAGCTGTTTTCGTAGCGAATCCCCGCCATTTGCACTCTATCTGACTGAGAATACACTTCGACAGCCAGTGCACAATTGCATAGTGCCATCTCTGCAAAGTTACAGCATTTTTTGTATGGCCAAGAATTCGGCGAACTATCGTATATGCAAACAATTTCAGCTGAGCCACGTTGGTTCATAACGCCACCTAGGCGCAAGCCACTTGGTGGGTCTATCAGGGCCGATTGGAACACAGGGTTGTCTTTTGCTGGTTAGTGTGCACAGCTTCCCTGTTTTCTCGTGCATGGCCAACTCGAAATTGTCCATGCACACGGTCGATTTGCATGGTACGGAACACCTACTTTGAAGCAACCGCCATGGCAACTCGTGGGACGTTTCCGGAACACCAGGTACATTCCGTTCCGGTACCGGCCCAATCGATTCCAACGCCAGATCAGATGCTCCAAGTGCTAATGACTCATGACGGGTGGTCATGTCGTGGCTGCTTCAAATCCGGTAAGCGCTCTTCACCTATTACATTCGTTGTTCAAGCGCTTTCGTCCGCATTGCTCTCCATACTTTCCAACTGATCACGCCTTGCAGTCTTCTATCCTTTCCCTTTCGGGTTCGGTCTCGGTTTCGATAAGCGGCCCCACTCTACAAAAAAACCTTTCCTGTATTGGTCAAGCTGCTCGGATGTTTTGAACTTCAAGATCCCGTGGCTAGCGGGTTTAATGATTCTCCCCCAGATGCTCCACCACGCTCTCGCGGGTATTGCGTATGCTAGCGTACAAATCATTGCCCAGAATCGACCTTCCTCATGACCTACCACATTGCCCAGCAGACGCCCAGCCAAGTAACATCATCTTAGACCGAATCCTCAATGTGGGTAGTGGTTACGTCCTTGTCTCCATCTCCGATCTTGAGAGCCTGCCCTGCGCCCAATGCCGCAGCCTCGCCGTCAAACACCACATTCATTTCCTCCAGCGTGTGGCCCTTTGTCTCGGGGTACGTGAACCAGACCATAACAATGCCAAAGAGAACGATGATCACGAAGATGATGTAATACCTCCATCCAATGCTGCTCAGAGCAATCGGACTCACGAAGGTATTGAAAAAGATGCCAAGGTAGGTGGAGAAAAAGGTCAAAGCGAGACCCCTAGCACGAAGATGATAAGGCCAAATCTCGGCCGGGTACGAGACGATGAGCGGTGTGCTGGGATGCCCATTAGCAAATTTCCAAGGACAACGGAAACAGCCGTATCCATCGTGATGGACTGCACTAGAAATCGGCCAAACTTACAAGGCTATATCGTAAAACCCGTAGTATAGGAACAGGAAGGGTATAACCGCCAGACCCGTCGACTTGTTTCCTGTATTGTCAAATCCACCAGACAGTCCCGTAACAATGGCAAAGCTAACAAACATGCCGATGCAGCTAGTCAAGAACAGAGGACGACGGCCCAGCCGGTCAACAGAAAGCGCCGCACCGGACGCCCAGAAGAGGTTCCAGATCTGCATGCAGCCGTTGATGAGCGTCTGGTCGCGAACGCTGGAGATGCCCGCCGTGCTCAGCACCAGCGACAGATAGTACGAGACGACATTGACACCATTCCACTGCGCAAACACACCCAGCGTGATGGAAATCCAGGCGCGATGCTTATTCCCGCGCCCCTTGAAAAGGTCGAGCCACGAAGTGCCGGACTGGGCAGCGCGGTCGGCCTCGATGGCACGCTGGATCTCTTCCATCTCAAAGTCTACGAGCAGCGAGTTGGCATCGCCGCCGGCGTGGAAGCGCGTCAGTGTCTCACGCGCTTTCTGCGCCTGCCCTTTGGCTATCAGGTAGCGCGGCGACTCAGGGATGAGGAGCACGCCTGGCAGGGACACGAGGGGGATCGCGATCTGGAGGAGCGACGGGATGCGCCATGCCCAGGAGCTGGTGTAGTTGCGCGTTCCAAAGGTTGCCCATGCTGCGAGCAGCGAACCTGTCGATGTGGGTCAATACGTTGAGACGGGAAAGAAAAGGTTCCTGTAGGCGCATCTTACCAATGTACCAGCCGCAGTTGTAGAGCGACGTGTTGAGGCCTCTCTGGGTCGGGAAGGAGACTTCGGTGATGAGCAAGGGAGCCAGATTCCCCCACCACGCGCTGGGCTGGCCCAGGAAGAACCTGCCTACAATCCAGCCTTTGGCGTTGGGCGTGAAGGTCTGCAAGAGGGCGCCAAGGAATAGGAAGAAGTAACCAACGAGAAGGCCCTTCTTGCGGCCCCAGCGGTTGGCAAAGTATGCGGAGGCTGGATAGGCGAGGATTGATGATAGGGGCTGAAGTGAGTTGATGAAGCCAAGCCAAGTCGACCTGGGCCTATCCATGAATTCATCCCATTGGGGTAGCGATTGGAGACCATTCATCATGGAGCCATCGTATCCGTTCGCGGCGGCGAGGAGGATCATACAGAGGACGTAGTAGTTGAGTAGGACCAGATGCCCCTTTCTGTACCACGGCGTATTGTCGTCCGGTAGCACGCGGGCAAGGTCTTCGCCCACGGCAGCGTGGCTTCGCGATTTGGTTTGCGATCGGTCGAACATGGTTGTCTGAGATACCAAGCGCTCAGCTCAGTGCTGGAGAATATGCCGCGGGCCCTTGGTTTGGGCGTCGATTCATGTGGAGCTGAGGCCCTATTTATACTTGAATATGCCGGGGTTGTTGATCGTTGATATCCCCAGAAACGCTTCGAGTTATCTCCGCTTGATCTTCACCCTTTGCGTATATCCTCGCGGCGTGGCATGAGTAAAGTCTGCGCCATTTTCCGGTCAGGCGGTTGCCCAGCATACATGACATCCTCAAACCTGCCAGCGCCTCATCCGCATCCCCTGTAGCGCCCGAGGTTCTACCGTCGGCCCTTTCCAGTCTGGGGTACTCCGCGTGGAGAGTGTGTGGAGTATTATTTTTACATCACTAGATCCCTGCAGATAGGAAAACGTTTTCAGGTTGCACCACTGGTTGACATTTCGATTTTCGAAGTGATGAATAGGGCGTAAGCCATGAGATGAAGGTGTACATATATTGACTAGATCTCATAATATTTACCAGCTTCTATCGTCGAAAGATGTCAGTGTTTATGCTCCGTCAGAAATCTAGCTTCCTACAACCAGTCGTGTTTTTGGCAATGCGAATATAGTCTTACAGGTAACTGGTCAGAGTGTAGATCTTTACTGTCCTTTACTATTAGCTTAGGAGTACTTGGCTGCCGTAGTTGTTGATAAACATAAACATAAAGCTCTCAATAGTTACACAAATCTATATAACTTTATGCTAGATACATGGTTCTATGCATGGAACGAGAGGGGTCATTTATGCTATTGTGGCCTAGTGGCTCATTAGTGAATAAGAGCTCGTGATACTGAATCATGATTAATGAACTATAGAAAACTATATTGCCATAAAATATGTGTCACCCCTCTTGAGCTGAATAATATAGGGAAAAACGGGCAAAAAAACTTAAAAGACTGCATGACTAAATCCACAAATGTGCTAACAAATGTTAAATTAATTTATGGGCATGTTAGTTGCGTCTATACTTTTCTTAAAAGGACTGATAAGAAAACTACGATCCTCACTTTTGCATATTAAACATGAGAAAAACGGTCCCAGGTCAAGCTTCTTTCTTTATTCAACCATTGAATGTAATCAATTGAACGGCTTAATCCAGACTTATTCTCGTATTACTGTTCCATGTCTTCGCCCCCGGTATAATTGTTACGCTACTGAACTCTCTTGGGTTCGTTTGAGGGGCATCAATACTTTGTGTGTTTTTTGTGATTACTTGCGCTTCTACATTCTACTCATCCCCTAATATTTTGAAATCAAGTTAAATATTTCGACGCTCTCCTCACTTTCCACATTGTTAGAAAACGCCAATGAAAACACGTCTTTCCACAGAAAGCGTTAAGGACCCTTATAAAAGCGGCCTGCATCCCAATAAGCTTCAATAGAACACACGGTAAAACTACAATCAGAAAACCCAGCTCCTGTACACTGCATATAACCCCCAGTCACCAAAACCAGAAGTTATCCACGTCCACCTGGACCATCTAAATGCAAAAGTACACAAGAAACACCTTGCCTTAAGCATCTGACCAACAACTCTAAGCCAACAGTCCTAAACACCAAGACAAAACCACGAGCAGATGGTCTGCAACCCGCGAAACGCAAACCTCAAACACACGACACTCCCTCCCCGCTCCTTTCTCAGCCTCCGAGTCCCCACGTCAGGCTAGCCTAGTGCCATCCATCACGCATTAGGTAGCCAACAGGAACAAGCAGCAGCGACATGTCATTCACCGTCAAGACGCGCAAACGGACGGCGCGGTACACGCCACTGGAGGTCTGTCCGGCAGGGACGTGCCGGCTATCGAAGTTGCGTACTTTGGAAAGGCTGGTTGTTATTCACTGTTAAGGGATAGTCTGTTGGTAGATTAGTGAGGGAGAGTGCGTGTAGAGGCAGGGTGTGCGTTGAGATGATGAAAGTGTTGTTTTCGAAAGAGATATTTCTACCCTCCCTATACTTTTCTCCTTGAAGAAGCTCAACAAGATTCCCGTGCTGTGTTCGAGAATCTGATCACTATCGTATCGTCGTTGAGATCAAGGATATGCTTGGCACAACAATGTATCAAGCAGAGGCATTGTGGTGACTGCTCCAAGATCAAGAAAGTATTATCAGTTGATTTCCTCGTACATGACGTTCAGTCATGAGAAGAAATGTAAAGCAAAGCTCCAGGGTATCTCGTCTTCGGAAAGAAAAGCTCATAAACATAATCACCCTCTTTCCCATCCACCAAACCTCAAGCCAATCTCACAAATATCGGGCCCGTTGCGTCCTCGAAGAATGCTTCCGTGTACACATGCCCAGCACCCATCTTCCGAACCACCACCTCGCCACTTTCCCATCCATCCGCACCACTCACACACTCTCCCGTCCCACATGCCCCCTCTTCACTACTCCGATCGACCCTTTCGACCAGCAAGACCGATACTGTTCGATTCTCCCACTTCTTCGGTACCGTCTTCGCTTTATCAGACTCCCACAGACGAGAAATATACATGAGCTCCACTTCTTTGATGTTCGGACTCAGCGGCGTATCCCGATCTAAATAGCAACCTCCAACTATACGATCGCCACGGCAGACATCTATCTTCTGAAAGGAGATATGTCTCTTATTAAAGGGGAGATGCACCTTCTCAGAATTGAGGACTTTGAACTTCGATATCGCGGTACAGCACGCGATGTACTTGGCGTATGCGAAATCTTGCGCTTCAAGTCTCCTCCGCGCTGCATCTTCGAGGCCCTGCTTTAGCCAGGTTGGGTAATCACAGCTTGGTTGAAACTCGTGAACTGCGAGTGATGGTTTCTCAAAGTTTTTTTCCGGCTGAAATTGGGGTACTGGAATCGCATTGCCTTCGTCATCGATGAGAAACCAAGAGGATTCGACCGTAATGGTGTGCCAAAGAACGCGGTAAAAGACGGTCTGAGACCAGGCAGCCCAAGTCCAGCTGGGAATGCGCGTTGGGCGGCGGCCAGATCGGTCGTCAAGGAAAACTGACCTTTGCTGGCCGCGAAAATTGCACAAGGGGAGGGTCAGGGCGAGGTAAGAGGATGGCATACCGAAGCAGAATGATGTGTTCATGGATTCTCCCAAGACCTTGAGAATCCCATCAACAGCTCGCAAGATGTCGGACTGAACGCTTAGGCTTCTTACAGCGTAGTCAGATGCGAACTTCATGTATGCTGAGACAGCTTCGCGAACACTTTTGTATGGTTCCCGGGAAGTGCATGCGCTATATTTCCGGGAACTTTCGTCGTCGTCTCTCGCAGGGTTCCAGATATTGCTATCTTTCTCAATCTTCGTGCCTATGCTTGCACCCTCCACCATACAATCTTCGCAAAACGTGCTGCACGAGCATGTAAAGTACATTTGCTCATCCGTAAAGTATAGGACACGTCTGGAAAGGTGCTGCTCTTGCATAGTCCACGCTCGCGTGTGCCATCGAGAACGGCTCAACAAAATCCCCAGCTTAGAGAGAACAGGTGTCAATCGAAGATCCTGGACTGTTTCGATGATCTGTTTAGTGGTTCTGGTTCCACGACGGAATCCTGGCAGACCGATTGCTCTATCTGGATCGTTGTCCTGGCAAGGAGCAGCGACGATCGTCATGGCAGCAGATGAATAAATATTGCCCATTTGGCTGATTTGGTGTAACGTGCGTCTGTGACTGTCCTGTACGATACAGAGTGCATCCACCCAAAGGTATCTTTCACCAAGTTCTCGTGTGCACTCTATGGCATCCTGAATCGAGGACGGTAACTCGGACATTATTGTTTTCAGGGAGTGCGGATTCTGCAGCCCCTTAACATTATCTTTGCGAGCAGCAAACATCCGGATCGTAGGCCAACAATAACTCAAGGCGATATACCTCGGGTGTTTCGGCGCTGACACAAGACAGTAATCTTGGACATCGACAAACAACGTCTCCGAATGTAAAGGGTACGAAATAGCACCGGTGGTGGAGCAAAGGCTTCCATGTTCACTTTCACAGCGGCGAAGCCATTCTCTCGCCAGAGAAACATCGGCGCGGTCAGTTGTCAACACTCGGCCGTGGAATAATCTGCGCAAGCCGATGGCAGTAGCATCTTCCGCAAGAAGTTGGATAGGGTTGAAAGTATAACTCGCCGATCCCGTCTGACAGGTTTTTAGCCTGAAGGTTGTCGCTGTGCCATCGCAGGCTAGACGACCTCGGATCAGATGGATTGTATCATCTAAGCCTTCAGTAATGTCACGAGTGGAGCCAATGGTTCCAACGACGAGGCGACAAAGCGCGCAGGAATTTTGCTTCGCTAGTAGAGATTTGACAGGGCCGAGTATGCGTTGGTGGTACTTGAGCCTGAGATTTCCACTGTCGTCTACATGAGGCTTGAATATCGAACGAATATCGATGGATGCGCAGACGTCGCACAAACCGGACGCCATCGATAGCAAAAAGGTAGGTGATCAAGTTCAAGGCGGCAGTCCTGCCAGGGCGGGATCATAAGCTCATCATCAGCGGGGCTGTGCAGCTGCCTGGGCGATCTCCTAGCAAGCATATACACATGGAAGCTGCAATTAGTAGTACGGGGGGCCTTTGATACTGACGAGTTGCCGGGTGTAGTACCTCGTGCACGTTGAATGGACAAGTGACGTCTCGTTGAACACAACCAAGGCGCTCACAAGAACCTGTTTGGGGCCGTTGGGGATGATTGGCCTGGGAGAGGGAACCGATACGCGTCAAGTCGTCCCCCAATTGACAATCAAAACCGAAAAGCAAGAAAGCCATGACGAAGACCGAAAATCGCATGGACGATCCGTGGACAGGAAAAAAACAGAGACACAACCAGGAAAGAGAACAAGTGCCCGCAGCTACTGGTCAGCTTCCCATTAGTCCCATTCCGCGCGGCATGTAATGGGTGGATCATTCGTGAGCACCAAGACAAGCTAGCGCACCAGCAACGCCAACGTCGGTTCCCATGGGCTTCGCAGTCCGAACTCCCGCCTCCTCCTATGGGAACGAAAGGAACACGGGCATGATAGGAGCGTTGGTAGATGCCCAGGTACCGAACACTTCCCACTAGAAAGTCATAGCGCCATGCGGGCTCGATGGGGAAATCTTGGAGCGGTGCTGTTACGAGCACCGCCCGTTCCAGTCTTACCACGCCCGCGATGGCCTGGCCACTATCATGTCGCTTGGCCAGATGTGTGGAAGAGCGGCGGGTTCGCTTTGCTAAGTAAGATTGAAAAGGTGATTGTCTCGTCTTGGGGGTCCAGGTGGAATTTTTTTTCGTCCTTTAATGGGCCGGTATCCAGAGGAATGTAGATCCCGATCCGGCGATGCCGCGCCATTCGAGTTCCTCATTCGTGTTGAATTGGCATGCGTATCCACCACAAAAGGGGGCCAAGCGTTTGCGTTTGCGCAAGCCACGGCCCAAGGACAAAGCGAGCGAAGGAGGGCGCGGTACGGAAATAGCGTGCGAGGGAAGAGGCAAGCGTCAAGGGAAGTATCCGCGGGCACATCAAACGGAATCGGGCGGGCGGTCCAAGTCATTTTCTTTATTTTTGTTTTTTGTTATTTCGGGATGGCAAGGGATGAGTGAGGGGGGGCGCCTCGCAGTTGCTCGCGGCAGCGGAGATGAGATGAGATGAGCGAGACGCGTTTGCATCCATGTCGACGTCGTAAGTAGGTGCATGTAGGGTAGGTAGGGTCCAGGTAGACGCAGCAGCCTAGGCGCGAATCTGTGACCTGTCGGGATGGGGTGCATCGTCTAGATCAGGAGAGACGGGGAGGTTTTGGCGGTGTTGGCATGGCACCCGACCGTTCTCGTGAAATCCATGTAGGCGCAGACGGGGGTGTGGGCATCAGGGGTCGTGAGACAGAGGAGCAATAGGTACCGCGTGGCTTGCAAGGAAGCGCATCCCCTCACTCAGCGTTTCAGAGGCGGCGATGGGATGGGCAGGTTGCTATCCAAGGCACGGCCAGCACGGCGCTGGCCGTGTTTTTGCAGCTTGCACGGCGCCACGCCTCTCATGGGCGGCCAGGCTGGCAGGCTCAGGCGCATGGCGGCGGGGTGGGCCTCGGGATTTGTGATGTCCAGGCCGTGGTGCGGGCCATGGGGTTTCATTGTGATTGTTGAGGCGAGCAACAAGGGCCCGGATTGCGCGGTGAGGCTCTCGTGGGGGAGGCGCTTTGTCGGCCATGTCGGCCATGTCGGCCGGCAGCCAGCAGGTTGGCCGTCGGCTCATCTCCCTCGAAAGAAACAGGCGGTGATGCTGCTGCTGCTGCGTGCTGCGTGCTGCGTGCTGCGGGTGCGAATCGATAGTCGACTCGACTCGTCGTCGACTCAGGCGGGCTGGCTAAAAGAGCGAGCGACAGGAGGCGGCGGCGGACGCGCAGCGACTGGGGGGACTTGGGGACTTGGGGCGGAGGCCGGCGCGCCCCTCATTGGCCACGTCGTCCGCCCGCTCGGTGCCCGCGAAGGAAGGCACCCCCGCGGGTCACGGCACAACCGCGGCAGGTGCAAGCGAGCCAGCTGCGACTGGCCTCGGTGGCCTCTGGCAGCCTCTGGCAGCTCCTCTGCCGCCGCCGGCCAATCACGCCCGCGGCTTTTTGACGTCGCCTGTTTGCAGCAAACTTCGTCCTGCCCGCCCACCACCTCCACCACCCCCTCCGGTGCGCTGTCCTCCGCTGCGTCCATCTCGGTCACGTTTGTGCACGCGTCGTCCATGTGATTATGCTAGCATTCGCTGCTTCCGGGCGCGCTGCCTCTCCGAAGCCTGGTCCTGACGCCCTCTTGGCCGGACCCCATGAAACTAGACTACCACCCCCAAAAACCCACAAGATGCCCGTTTTGGCCCAACCAACCCTCTCTAGTGTGTACATATGCTCAACCGCCCGCTCCAGAGGCCGCCGCCGAGACTGGATCCGGGGCCTAGATTACCAAACGCCTGGGAATGCCATGTATGATGCAATCAGAAATCCTGGTGCATGAGTCGACCAGCCTGCATGGCGACAAAAAAACATACCACCCAATGCAATGCACGCTTGAACGCAGCAATAATAAGCCCAAAACACATGACAAAAGGAAAGGGAAAAGGAAAAGGAAAAAAAAGGGTTCGCCGCCGCGTGCATGGCCGGGGCTAAGAGTGTACATGAAGTGAAGCAAGCCGTGTGTTCAGCGATGGAACACGGGTTGCTGAGGAATGGGGAGTTGGTTGTACTGGTTTGCCTCGGGCCAGGCGCCGTGGTCCATGTAAGGGAGGGGTCCAACGCGACGCTCCGTCATTGGTCGTCCCAAGGGCTGATACTGCATCTGGTCGTAGCCAATGTTGCGGTCGGCGTTGTGCATCGACGTGGATGGGGGAGGCACAAGGAGGGTGTGAACGCCGCGCACGGGCCGGTAGGGAGACTGTCGTTGGTTGAGGAAGTACGAGGGCGACAGCTGGCGCTGGGCCGATGGTTGAAATGAAGCGCTCACGGGTGACGAGTTGGCCGAAGGGGGGTACGGGCTGACCTGGCGGGATCGTTCGGCAGTCGGCGTGTGGACTGGGAAGGGAGGCGCTGTCGTCGACGTTGGCGTGCTCACAGGCTGCTGCCACTGCACCGGGGGTGGATACACCATGGCCATCGATCGGGTACCCGGGCCAGGTAGAGGCAATTCCGACCAAGACTTTACTTGTGCGGGAGCATTCTGCTGGGGCGTTGGGATCGAAAGACTGGGCAGGGGCGGCAAGCGGTTCAGGGCCTGCGGAGGCTCGAACGACCTGTTTACTGGAGTTTGTAGCGTTGGGATGAGCGGAGCATTGCTGTACGGGCCTGGTGCAAACCCGTGGGCCTGTCGCTTGGGATGAGGCTCCGAGCTGTTGTCAGTGCTCCGCTTGCGTTGAACAATTGGGCCAAGCTCCGGCAAAGCGCCAATTGGAGACACGGCCGTCGAGGTGGCCTGGGGCTGCAGGAGCGGCGTGTTTGAAAAGTGCGAGTGTGACGGCGAGTACAGCATCGTGGTCGGTGGGGACGTCTGCTGCGTGGTTGGGGGCGAGGCAACGAAGTTGTGAGGTAACTGGAGGGAACCGATTGGGCTGACGGCGCCAGAAGCGGGGACCTTGGAGGCTCGGTCGAAATAGGTGCCAAACTTTCCAAGAATCGTGTGCCATTCCTCCCACTTCTTCTGCGAGGTAAAGAGGCTGTACCTCATGTTGCTCAAAAACTCCACCTCCATGATGTGCACTTCCTGAACCGAAATACCAGAAACTTCTGCCCAAGTCTTGTTCGTGTACGTATTGTCGTCCAAAAACTTGTTTCCGAGCATGAGGGCCACCGTCAGGAGCCTGTACTCGCTGCCTGGCTTGCCCTTGACCGTGGGATTGGTCTGCTTCAACCTGTAAATGAACAGCAGGGCCAGCAAAATCACATTCTGGGCCACCTGGGTGGTAGTCAGAATGGTGGCCACCCACTTCCTGAATCCGGTGGTGGGAATGGCGTCGGGAGTCAGAGGCTGGACCGGCAAACGTGGCGAATTCGAATCGAGCACCTGCTTCAGAGTCGTCGAGCTTTCGAACCAGAAGAGGCATGTCACCTGGGCGGGTCAGTACTGGAGCACCCATGGCTCACATCGGGGCACACTCACTTCAGCGGCCAGCTGTGGGAGGCCTTCCTGAGGGGTGCTGATTGTGGAGGGGATCCTCAGGTTGGGGGAGATGGTCGACTTCTTCCACTGCTGCTGGCGGCTCATGTCCTGCTGCTGTTGCTGTTGCTGTTGCTGTGGCTGTGGCTGTGGCTGTGGCTGTTGCTGTTGCTGCGGTTGGGTCTGTCTCTGGGGCTGGGGGGTAGGGCTTGTGCGGGCTGTAGCTGTCCTCGAGTTGCCGATGGCGGGCAGTTGGTATCCGTACTCGTGGCCAGCACCTGCGTCGGATGGCAGAGAGACGACCCTGACAGCAGAGCCGGGCATGTCGGTGGGAGGAGTCAGCGGAGGCCTCGGGGCGGCCCGCAATGAGTCGAGCTCATGGCCGTTTGAGATTCTGGGCATGGGCAGCTGCATCTGGCGGGCAACGTCCATCTTGGAGACGGGGCGGGAGGGGGAGTAGAAGTCGAGGGAGCGGTCCCGCGGAAGGGCGTGCGGCATTGGCTGGGGCAGTTGTAGCTCGAGCATGAGGACGGCGGGCGGAGGACGGTGAGGAGGAGGAGGGATGGAGGCGAGGAGGAGGTGAGGGTGAAGTTGTTTGTTTGCAGACGGCTCTTTTACAGCATGGCCTCTGGGGCGGGAGGGCAAGCAAGGAGACTAGTCGCAGTCGACGGTATGCTCTGGCAAATATGCTGGATGCAACCCTGTTTCCCGGGGGGGCTCAGAGATCAAGTAGTGCGGGAGCGGTGGCAGGCCGGCAGGTGGGATGGGATGGGATGGGATGGGGCAGGCGGACAGGGCAAGGCAGGGCAGGGCAGGGCAGGGCAGGACAATAAAGAAGCAGCGTGAAGGCGTGAAGCTGGCGGCGGCGGCGGGCCTATTCCGTTCGCGGGATGGAGGCAGAGGGCAGGACGAGTGGGAAGATTGTCGTCGGCCCGCAGGCAGCTGCTTGCGCAGGCATGGCTTGGGGCCGTTGGGTTTTGATAAAACATAATTCACGACTCCGTGTGAAGGGTCGGAAGGTTCCAGGCATTAGGACAAGCGACAGCGACGCCCCAAGAGGCTGATCCAGAAGGAGAAGCAGCTTCTGACATCAACCGCGCCCGCGCCTGCGCTGCTGGGGGCGCACGGACGCCGGGCGGCCGGGGGGGGCAGCGGCGGGCGGCGGGCGAGGAGGGCAGGGCAGGAGGGCAGGAGCGCGCCAGGACGAGGGAAGAGGGAAGGCGCGTGTGCGTCGTGACGACCGACCGTGACGACCGCCCGCCCGCGGGTTAATTATGGGACAAAGCGCGGGCAGCAGCAGAGGCTTGTCCAGAGACACGCCAGCCCCCCAGCCAGACGCTCCCGACCAGCCAGACCAGCCAGACCAGCCAGGCCCGCCAGCCCAGACAGCGCGCCAGCCCAGCGCCAGCCAGACATGCCCGGGGGCCCAGACGCACGCCCGCTCGCCCGCCTGATTCGCCGCCGGCCTGCAGCGCGCTGCGTGCGGTGCTGCGTGCGGTGCTGCGTCGCCGTGCTAGCCCTCACCACCACTACCACCACCAGGACCACCAGGACCACCAGGACCAGCACCACCACCGCCGCGGCCTCCTGCTCCCCCTTCAGGCTCCAGCACCACCGCCGCCGCCGCCGCTGCACTGGGGCACCGCCATGCCGCGCCCGGAGACGCGATCGGCAGCCAGAGTCAGACACGGCCGTCGACCGCGGACAAGCAACCTTTGCGCGCGCTGCACCGCACCGCACCGCACCGCACCGCACCCGCAACCGCTGCCTGCGCACCACCCACTCCCTACACAGCACGCACTGCGCACCACGCACTGCGCAATCCCTCTCCCTCCCTCCCTCCCTCCACCACGCACAGGCTGTCTGCGATCCATCACTCAGCCCTCCCCGACCGGCGTCATGGGATTTGATTATTCACGCCGGCGCCCGCCCACACGCCCGCACACGCCCCTACGCCATCTGACCCGCACCGCCGGCCAGGCCAGCGCGCCAGCAAACCAGCAACCCAGTCAGTCGTCCCCTCCAAGTCACCCAGTCGGCCGACGAGCGCTTGCCCCGATGCGTGCGCGCCCTCCCGGCCCTGCTGGCCCTGCTGGCCCTCTCCTGGCTGGATGATGCTGGATGCTGGCTGCACCCACCACGCCGCCGCGCCGCGCAGCCTGCCAGCCCGCCAGCCCCGCCGCGCCCCTCGATTGGCTGTGCCCGCTGCCGTGTGCGCGTCGCCGCGAGCCCTGCCCGCCATGCCCTTTGCAGCCCTCCATGCCAGGCCTGCTGGCGACACGCCCCACCCAGTGCGAGCGAACGCGACTCTAATCGTCCTGCTTTGCCTTCCTGGTTCCTTGCTCCGGCCAAGCCGTGCGCAGGCTCGCCGTGGATGGCAATCTCTCTCACTCTCTCTCACCAACCGCCCTCGCCCAGGCCTTGCTCCTCCAGGGCCGCGGCCAGCATAAGCGGGCGCAGCAGCCAGTCGCTCGTCGTGGGCAGTCGTGTCGTCGTCGGTCCACGGCCGCCGGATCGCACTGTGCAGGCGACCAAGCGACCAAGCACCAAGCAGCGATGCTGCGTCGGTCGCCAGTCCGTCAATAATCACCAGACGCGGCGGGCGGTCTGGAATGGCATTTCGCGCGTGCATCCTCCCGCCCAGGCCCGTGGCTGCCGGCTCCCATTGGCTGCCTGCCCCAGGTGAAGCTCTGCCTCTGCCCTCTGCCCTCTGCCCCCCTCTGCAGTGCAAGCCGCCCTCTAGCCTCAGGAGAAGCGATACGAACAGGCCGCCCTGTCGTTGGCCCTAATATTGTCTTACCCCATCCATCCTCCAATTCCGAGCCCGAACCCTGTCCAACGCGACAGCTTGCGGGCTGAGGTTTGCGCACGCTGATCGCTGGAATCCTCTTTTTTTGCAAATTATTTTGCAGCCTGCCTGTGTAAGCGTCCCGGCCGACCTGCACCCGCCCAATGGCCGCCCCGCGCTAGCTGCCAATGTGTGCTGCCCTTCACTCAGGCCAGATTGCGCCGTCCAAGTTGAGGCAATCTGCACCGCAGGTCCGCCTCTCTCAGCGCCCCTGGCGAAACACGTATCAACCACCCTATCCACAGCCGCATCCCGCCCAGCTCGCAACTCCCACCGTGGCCGTGACCTGACCTTGACCGTCACTTCCGGGGGGCGACGCCCAGCCTCCATCCCGCCCTGGCCCGTCTAGGAACGCACCACTCTCTGCAAACGCTGTCGATGCTGGTGCTGCTGCTTGATTGACGCTCGACGCTTGACGCCCAAGGGGTGTCAAATGCAACCACTCTGCAGCGCCCGCCCGCGGTTCGCACATCCCTCCTTCCACTGCCTGCGCCGGCGTGAGCCTTATTGCTTTCGACTCGCCTCACCCCTTGGCACTCACTCCATGGATGCTGGCATGGCCGGCTGGCGCCTTCCACTGGCCTCGGGCGGGCACACCAGCACTAATCGTGCAACCGTGACGGGGCATGGTAATGCACATGAGGCCGCGACGCAAGGGGGACCGCAGCTCTGAGTGACGCTCTCTGTCAATTTGCGTCCATGCCGGCGCCGTGATCCGTTGCCCTCCAGCAGATTGCTCCACCCACTGCTGTCGTGCTGCGCGAGTGGACCGCCGGTCGAAACACGAGAGGACCTGCCGTCATCTCCATTTCGGTCCGTCAAAATTTACCACCTCCCACGTAATCACTTTTCCAACATGACGCACGGCCCTCGTACAACGATTTGATACTTGGCCGGCCTCCCTCATCCCAGACGCTGAATTCCTTGCCTGCTCCCGTGTGCTGTTGTATCTGCAACCCCCAAGCCCAAGCGCCCCCTCCCACTCTGCATCTGCTCCACCCAGCTGCTAATCGTCATGACCTCGGGAAAGTACTCAATGGGGCAGAAGGGAGAAGTGTTGGGATCCATGTTGAGCGACGCTGGAGGCAGAATACACCTCCAACTCGGTTGCGCCCGGCAACTTTGCCAACCTTCAGCGCCATTGACATTGGTGGGCCAAACGCCAACATTGCTTCTGATGCACGGAGGCAAGACGACCGTGCTCTAATGTGTTTAACACTCTGTGCTTGACCTTTCGAAACGTTTGCGGGACTATGAGACGCTTGGGTGGTCCTAACAAAGGTTGAAGTTCCGCTGCCTGTTCGGATACCATGTCAACTATCGATGGCCGGAGTGGTGGTAGCACTGCACCAACTCAGGCCTGAGTCGGCACCGACTATCCTGGCGGCCTTTTCAAAGCTAAACTCCGGGCGCGAAGCGGTGCTACGAACTATTCAGGAAGATGATATCCAGCCCATCCAAAAAAAAGACTCCGCTGCAAGCAAGCAAGCAAGCATGCCGGGACCAAGACCAGTTCCCTGCCACTAGCATGCTTGCTTGACAGGTACCAACGGTATCAAGACCTTCTCGTTTGCATGCGTCGGTCCGAGCGACAGCGGAAAAAAAATTAGATAGTTTTCTTCACTTTTCATGGATGATTCAAGGTAAGCTTGAGCCCACAAGACTCTTGAGTGCCAACTATACGTGACGGTCCGATGCAATGGTCCGAATGGGGTGGTATGATACATTACTCAGTTTAAAAATACGAGGCCCGGAACACCACTTGCTGCAGCCCCCGTCTGGCCAGGTCTGATCGCGTCAAACGAGCATCTGAAAGCCTGTCCACCGTTAGTGAATGATATCCGCGATACGATGGCCGTGGGTAGGATGGGTGCTGCAGTAATGATGCAGTCCATCGGGGCTGCACCGCCGTACATCCTGGATGCTCACGGTAACAAAAATTTGCGCATGCCATGCCGTCTGACCGGCCAATATTGTGGAGATGATAATGCTAGTGTGGGCGTGGAGGAATGATGGTGAGCCATCCTCCTCCAAGGCTGAGGGCGTGATACGGAAGGGTCTCGGCATCATGTACGTTGCCCCCGCATCCTGTTCTCAATTACGAACGACGAGTCGTTGACGTGCTGGGTGTAAGACCGATCTAGGCTGCATTGGGGACAATTATTAGTTCCCACCCACGGCACGCCGCGCTGAGACGTACCGCGCCTTGGACGGGTCTCTTTCAACGACGCGTACATGGCACTACTTGGCCGGAATTGATTATCGTCGATGATTTCGGCGCTGTGCCTTCAACAATCGTCGCCGCCGAGCACGCCCCCAAGGATAGCCTCTAGCGCGCCCTCTCCCGTGCGAAGACGTCTCGGAGCCATGGGATTCGCCCAGGTGCTGTGGCACCATCGCGTCTAGACGGCGGACGGGACTTGTGGAGATTGAGAAAACCACCTCAGAACCCACGGGAGGCAGCAACTCTAGCCTTTGACCATTTCGTTTGCTCCGTTTCGCCTCTGCACCACCATCCACCGATCGCTGCCGCCCACGCACGCTGCTGACAATTCGTCGGCCATGCCCCCCCCCCCCCCCCCCCTTGATGGATCTGCTGGCGGCACATGGTGCACATGAATAGAAATGTCACGAAAGCTGGCCCGGCTTCGGTAAATACTCCAGCTTGTGCCGCATTGGGCCTGAAGGAATATGGAGCTGCAAACCGGCGTCCGGAACCGCCAACGTCCATCTCGGCTTACGCGCAACGCGACGCAACACCTGACACCCCGGCTGGTCTTTGAAGTTCGTTTGAAGAGCGTCAAGGCCACTTTGGCCATCCCTGCTTTTGCTTTGATAATTCCAAGTACGAATGTGGCGAGCTGCTCGGCTGCACTCCTTGACAAACGACACACGAGCATGACTTTAGCCTCTTTGTCCTCTAGTCCTTTAGATCCCACTCGCGCACCCCCGCTTTGCTACAAAAAGTAGGTAAGACGGCCTGCGACGAATGAGGTCTCCGACGCCATGCGTCAAGGCGACTATTCTCCGTCTAGAGGAAACCCAAGTCCAAGGCATCCCATCGCCGGCCTTGTGGATCGTGACTTTGCCCTGGAACCCTGACATTAATGAGGATCTCGTCCCGCCATTGTGCCATTATCCTTTTAGATGCATCTCCTTGGACATACGTCTTCTTGCACATCTGACTGTGCCACGGGCCCACCATTGGCCGGCCGACGCCGTGGTGGTCAGTACATGCTTTCTGTGGCTAGTAGGCGGACTACATGGCGCATACGAAACACTGTCAGCTCGCGGTATGCGCCCATGCTAGCAGCATCAGCAGCACTGTTAGCCTACGATCCCGAAACAGCAGCAGGGCGGATAAGTTGTCGCCCGCCCCGGTGCACAGCTGATCCAACAGCAAGGCGCCTTGTAATCTCTATCCCGATGACGCTGGCCTTGTCGCGGAGGACGGCTGCTGCTGCCCGCGGGAAACGTATCGTCCAGTCCAGTCCAGGGCCCATTCATGGATGTATAACGCCACGCGCTTTCGACGGTGTGCATGCGTCTGACTGGACGATGGATCCGTCGCTATCGACCAGCCTCCTCTGTGTGACCAGACCGCAACGTTCCAAGGCCCAGCAGGCTCCGTGCAGATTGCTCTCCTGCCGGTCCTGCTCACCACCAACACACGTCGATTCCGACCGCCGCCTCGACTATTGATGGTACCGTCGAATGGCAGACCGGGTCATGCTATCGTGACTGAATCATGCGGTGCTTTGCTTAGCCGCCGCCGCCGGGACCCCTCCGCAAAATGCAAACGCAGAACAATTCACGTTCTGGTCTTCGCTTCGCGACCTCCCGGAATCGGCAACGATGTTCTGACAGATGGAGCAAAAACTTTCAGCCCGGCGCGAACCCGCGCCGCGAAAAAAAACTAATGACCTCATGCAAAGGCTAACCAGGCATCGAGTCCCTCATCCACACACCACCTTTCATCATCCGGCATCCAAGGCTCAATCAATCTCAAGAGCCGAACAAGGCACCGAGTTCCGCCACTCTTATGCTCGCCGATGCGCTTGTTGAGCAGCATGATCTCTGGTGTCGCACATCCTGGATCGGGCCAGGCGTCGCAGTCCGGCTCTCCGTGGTCCATCGTTCAATCATGACTGCGCACACGCTGCGCAGCCTTTTTTCTTGGATGGCCTCGACACATGCAACGGGCTCAAGTCTTGTCCTGCCTCTGCGCGGTGCAGACCGACGTCCACGCCACGCCACCTGCACGCCGTTCGTTTGCTGGGGTGCCCCTCGGCAGCATGCGTGCTTGATTTGGTCATGAGTTTGAGCTGACTCTCGGGTCCTTCGACCCCACCCCACCTCAGTCCTTGTAGCGCGAGGAAATGATGCCCTCAAAAGCAAGATATCGCAAGCAGCCGTGGCAATCCAATACCGCAGGATACGCAAATTGTTTCACCGGCTCGCACGAATGGGGGCGCCGACCGACGAGACCGTCCTTTGACGACGACCAGCCGTCTCATTCGGCACACGATGCATCATCCCACGAACCCACAGGTCCCGGCACGTACGGTTTGCTCGAATGAGCCTTTTTTTTTTGTTTCGACCCCATCCATACGATTGACCGCTTCCTACCTGGTCGACCCTCGGCGCTTGGTGTCACGGTTCGAGAATCTCCGCAGCCGTCACACCCAACCGTGGCAGGAACCCTTGCCAGCCTTTTCCTTCTTCACGTCCGCTTCTTCCGGCTCCACATGAAAAGTCCTTTTTCGCTCCTCTTTCTTTCCCTGGCCAGACACGGAGTCCTTTGCACCACGGCGAGATGACCCCAACCGGTCACACGCTTCTCTACTGCCAGCTACCGACATGGCCCATTGGGCTCTAATCGCATCACCGCACAGCTCGCCCCGGCCACCGTCATGGTGTGCGACTTGCCGCCCGGCTGAATCTGTTTCGGAGGCAGATCCCCAAGGTCCATGTACCTTATTTACAGTACATGGAGGCGACGGTGTTGAGACGAGCAGGTACCAGCTTACACGACCGAGACGCCAAGGTATCCCAGAGTATATGACTGCAGCATCATCCCTATAGTCGGGTCTCAATCGTATTAACGAACCACCTTCCGCAATTCGTCTGCGACATTGGCATACCCGAAGGATATGAATTCGCAACAGTCGCTAATCCGACTTTCCCCACAGTGGACCGCCTCCCGGTCACGACGCTGCGTATCCATTCAAACACTATCTAGCACTGCTGGGTGTGCGCGGGCTGTTGCTTTTCTTAGAATCTCACTCATGCGTCGTCGTGCTGATCCACCAAATGCAGTTGGCCATTTCAAATCCTGAGGATCGGGCTTCGAAGACAGGACAACCCAAAGTGCTTTCCATTGCTGTCACGAACAAGTGCCATGTCTTCTAATTATGTGCGACGGTAACGTCGCAGCTGCGCCGAATCGGACCTGTAAGCCACTCCAAACTGCATTACCAAGTGACATCTCGAATGACTCTTCCGCTCGTCGCTTGAGGCTTGCGCCTGGAGTTTTTTTTTTCATGTGCACGCTCGTCTCTGTTCCTGGGGTATCCACCATGTTCAAGGTTGTTCCATCACCTTAATCGTTACCGACAATCATTGCAAGGATTGAAAACGCCTGCTTCGTCCCAGCATCGCCACCTCTTACACGGGGTGCCTGCGCCCGTTCCCCCCGACTATATGCCGGAACCGTAAAACTTTCCCCATTCAAAGGTTATTATCGCATCGTCGCATCATTCTCGTGGGCTGACGCAGCCTTTAACCTACGATCCGGTCATTTCCTCGTAGCCGGTGACACTTGTTCACACCGACAGCCTCAAGTACTAAAGTCTGAGCCGCCATATCCGCTCAAGGAGCGAATGCGATTGCGATTTGTTCCATCTGATGATATCCTCGGGGTGTCGCATAGTCATCAAGGGCTGCGCCTGCTCGATATGCCACTAACAGCACACAGAATCCACCGGCGGACACTATCCATCGGACCCACGCCATGTATACCGTGGCTGCGGGCACCCTTTACGGATCGCCGAGGTAGATCACTTGTACTAAGTCTCACACCTGCGATATATCGACCGAAGGGAACCTCCGAGCACGAACGTATGGATTAACAGACTGGTCCTGCCATCAATCACAGCCTAGGATTACGTTGCGCCCATTGAGATTCCTTTTGGCTGATGACTACCACCACTCCTTCCATCAGGATATCCCATCCTTCCGGAGGAAAGGACCTGGCTAGCACGGAAGAACAAGGGCTTTGGTCATGGTCGGATGTACGCGAACCATCCAACTGTCAACACGTCCACGCACGAACAGAGTCAGGAAACCCGAGGTTCTCTTATCCTGTCGAATATCTAAGAGCTGTCTTGAGGTTGACAGGGACAATTGCCAAGATCTTTGACCTCCGTTAACGCACAACATCCATCTGGGAACGGTTCGTAGTTCTATAACACCGTGGACGTGAGGGAAAGTGCTGCGGAAACGGCTCATAATGGATGTGCATGCTTTTGCACTCGGTAGACTCAGCCGGTCTCCCACCTAAGCTTTGAGTATATGTTAGAGACGGCTGCATACAATGGCTTATTGGTCAAAAACACAGCAGTCGATCAAAATGCCTCGTCGTTCGGCATTTCACCTGCGTGTTGTATGAAGCCACACGGGTTCTCACAATGAGACGTAGATCATTTACTAACCTTGGGCTGGTGATAAACACTGACCCCTAAATGTAGGTTCAGGGTCTGAAAAATAATTACTGTTTGGGTTTAAATTGCGGGCTTGACACTGGAACGTTTGCAGGCTGCATATCGCTTATTGGGGATAACGTCGTTGAAGACGCTTACTGTACCTACGGGCTGAACTGGCCTGCGGCATCTACTCCAGACTCTGCTCTTACGTGCTAGGTGCTTTCCATTCCCGTTCTACAATATGCCTGTCCAATTACGAGTCTGTAGCTGAATCAATCGAAGCCCATGGTTCCTTCGTATGCTGGATGTCCACATTCATGGCATGTTTTGCTCACTGTTAGGGACTTGTCTGCACTCCTTTTCTCTCTGACTGGGCATCAGCATTGCGTATGTGTTGATCCAGCACACCGCACCAATTCACTTCCACCCTGAATCAATCCTCCATCACCCCTCTTTCCCATATCACTAGATGCGTGCCTCTCGTGCTCGTCTGCCGTTTGGGGGGGTTCCACTCATCTGCCTCAGGCGGTTGTGTCGTGAAGAAGGGGACGTGGATAGTTCAATGGACGTGTATGCATCCCATTCTCATACACTGACATGTCCCACCCAGCGAGAAGATGCAGCATTACAGGACGCTGTGGATCAAACGTACACATATCGAGGGGCCTACTTTTCGATTCCCCCCCCCCCCCCCCCCTCCCCCACCAAAATGAGGCCCAGGCCTTCTCCTTTTATTCATCTGGTGGTGACGGTACCTCCTCTGGAGAAGTAACGATGCGAGATTCTACATGTGTCTTGGGAAAGAAAAAAAAAAACTGGCCGAGGCACGTTTTCCAACCCTCGTTCGTTGAATACGAGTCTTGCCCTGCGCATGTCTACTGTGGGGTAATGAATCGTACATGGCGTCTCCCACGAACGATTCCTGCTGCCCAAAGACCCCGTTTCGTTCATCCATCACATCCTCCTCCATCCGCATAGCCGGTTCAAAAGCAAAAGTACAGCACGGCAAAACATGGCACCCACAATCCAATATACAAGCTTTGGATTCCTTTGCATGTTATACACTGGTACAATACGGTACATGTCCTTCCATCCTTTCACTCTGCCCTCTCTAACCCCATCTATCCTACAAATCTCCATACCCCACTCCGCCATTCCCTGCTTAAAACAGCCTATTCTCCGCACTAGCCTTGGCCGCTGCCCGCCTGGCCGTCTGCTTCTTCCGGTCCCTAGCCTCACCAGGCTTCTTGAAGAACAAACTGGGGCTCTGGCCCTCTTCGACCAAGTGCGCAAGGTATCCCCTGTGCGCGGGGTCGCGGTAGTACTCAATGTCCTTACGGCCCGTAGCGTCGGGGAGGCGGTACTTGTAGTGGGCGCCGACCTGCTTCATGACTGCGGAGAGGGCCTCGTGCTTGGCGGCCTCTTGGGGCGACGGCGAGTCGGACGACGACGACAAGGTGGTATCGGCGGCGGCGGGCTTCGCGGCGAGGGCGGCGCGCAGGGCGTCGAGGATCGGGGTGGGGATAAGTTCGGGGGAGGCGGAGCGGGCGATGAGCTCGGGGGAGGCGCCCAGCGAGATGGTAGGGTGGGATTCGCCGCGCAGCACGCGCTTGATTGAGGTTGGGCTGTAGAAGCGCGTCATCACGGTGCCGCCGAGGGCTTCGACGCGGGCGATTGCTGCGGCCGAGGCGCGCGAGACAATGATATTGATGGGGGTCTTGAGCTGCTCAACATTCTGTTCGAAAAGCGGTTAGTGAGAGAGGCTTGGGTGTGCATGGTGTATGTTGAGATTAGGTGAGATGGGTCTCGGGTTGGGTATGGGGGGTGCGAGACGGCGGGGGGGAACAGCGAGGCTGAGTTGGGGCCGTGTTGGAGTTGGAGCTGCATTGAAGCTGGCTGAACGAGGCTTTGAACTCGTATGCAGCGGATGGTTCAGACCAGCTCTAACATGCAACAGTTCCGGCTATTTATACGCGTGTGCGTGTGTGGTGCCAATATCGGATGATATGAGGTGGTAGTGGGCTCATGGGGGACTCGGATCCGACCTACCCTTGCGAGCAACTTGACTCCGTGGCGCTTCACGCCGTGGATGCAGCGCGTCTTCTTGAGCTCCTTCATGGTAATGGGCTGCGAAGGGTCGAGACGGCCCTGATCTATCCACTCTTGGATACGGTCGAGGTTCACCGACGACATTTCGATCTTGAATCTGCATTCCCTCCATCAGCATACTCTCTAACCGCTTTGTGCCCGCAATTGCTTCAAAAACCATCCCTTGTGTTTCCAGACCGGATATCCTCCCCAATTGAGCATACTCACGGGTTGTATTTGTTACGCCCTCGCACTGGCGTCGTAATCTCCAGCGGCGTCTGTCCACCCTGGAAGCCCGCAGGCACCTTTCCGTGGGCATGCTGACCCTTCTGACCACGTCCTGCAGTCTTTCCCTTGCCCGAGGCCGGACCACGACCGCGTCGGATCTTCTTGTTGTATGCGCCCTTGTTGTCGGAGAGGGAGGACAGAATCGAGGCGGAGCGCTGCTGCTGGGCGGGGACCAGGAACGGCGCGAGCAGCGACGCGGCGGTGGAGGGCGTATGCGGTATCGAGAAGAGCGACGAAGCAAGGCGCATGACCTTTAGTCGGGGCGGCATGGCGGGCTGATGTGCGGGTGGTGCTGGCGGGTTGGAGATGGTCGACTGCTATGGAGAAAATGATATTGTCGGTTTGCGCTAACCCATGTTCGGATTAGTGCCCGCTTTGCTCTCCTCCGGCCCATCTCCGACCAGATGTTACGACCATTCAATACTGGAGAAAGTTGAGCGTTGCACTTCTGCGCGCTCGAATCGAGTTTTTAATTCATGACCCGCAGATTGGGTATTTAAGCCCTCGATATCCTTCATCAAGGTGCCTCCAAGACATCTAACTCTCACATCGAATGACCTGGTGTCAACGGCGCCCGGGATATTTCATTCACCTATATACGATCGTGATTTTCTAATACTCTCCTCTCAGAGAGGAAGTATGCCAAAGATTAAGTACACAAAAGGGCGACGCATGCCCTGAAGACGCAAAAAAGGATTGGGAACGCAACAGAGTACATTGGGTATCTAATTCTTCTCTAGTTCCTCCATCATCATCACAAGTCATCACATCATATCTTTCCACTTCACTCAATCGTCCTCTTCCATCCTCAGCCTCTGGTAATCCCTACTCGCTTTAGCCACCGCCATCCGTCCCGCATCCTCCCTCCCCTTCTCAACATCCAACCACCAAATCAACGGGCCAGGACACAAGACCAGGACGGCTAAAAAGATGAAGGCCGGCCGAATGGTGCCCGCACGATCCACAATCCAGCCCACGAGCGCCGGACCCACGGCACTGGACCCCTTATCCGTGACGGCATACAGGGCAAAAAAGGCCGCCTCCCTCCCCTCCGGAATGAGCGGCGCATACACAGAGCGCGCATACGAACTAATGCCCCCCATGATGAAGCCGTGCAACGCCCCGAGCGGATAAATCTCCCACGCCTGCTGCAGGCCGCCGAACCCTAGACTCTGCATGAACGGAATGTAGCCCAGCAGCCCGTACAGGGGCACAATCTCCATGAGGAAGATGCATGCCAGCAGGACCGTCTTGGGCGAGTAGGACCGCCACGCCGCGATGCGCGGCCAGGCGAAGGCGCCCACGATTCCGAACCCTATAGAGGTGATGGACAGCAGAGCGATGGCGATGGTGCCCATGCTCAGCTCGGTGCGCGCGAACAGCACGGCGGTCCCGGAGACGGTGGCGATGGCGTCGGAGAGGAGGAACCAGGATATCAAAAAGATGACGGTCTGGCGGAGGCGGATGGCCTGTCTGATGGTGGCCCAGAACGAGGACAGGGAGAATTTGATGTAGAAGAAGACGGTGCTCAGTTTGGAAGGGCGAATGCCGGATTTGGTGGGGAGAGGGGGGCCGGGGCGTTGGCGGAGCCAGAGGAATGTCGGGATGGTGAATATGGCCCACCATATGCCTACTATGAAGAGGATTACGCGCATTGGGAGACTTGGGTTCGTCTTGGATATTGACGTTTTGGAGAATAGGAAGAGGATCAGGATACTGCATACTTGGACCAAAATGGCGGCAATGTAGCCGAGTCCTACGCCTTTGGACGAAATCTTGGCCGAGCGCTCTAGGTCTCGCGAGAGTTTGTCTGGATCAGAACGATGCACAGGGGTAGATTCGGGATTCAATGCCTCGAGCTCGAAGTCAGAATCCGCATCGTCGTCGAGTTTGTGGTTGTCCTCGTGGTTGGCAACAAGCAACGGCAGAAAGGCGTTTAGCAGCGTAAACGAACATCCCAGGCATGTCACGCCGATTATGACGAGTAACGGCGCCAGAAAGAAAACACTGGGTGATATGAAGATGAACATTGCGCTGGCAATAGATCCGACATAGGCAAAGGTTAGGAGCATCTTCTTGCGGTATGGTCCTGACTCGCTTGTTAGTGGCCGCCTACTGATATACCAAATTCTAGCATCCGACCAACGCAGATGTTTCTCCTTGCAAAAAAATAAAAACTTGTAAGAAGTATCTCCATCTCTTCAGCAATTGGACAATTTAATTGATGTTCAAAATCCCCTCCACAATCGAATCGAAAAAATGGAAAATACGCACCATGATCGGCAAACGAACTAAAGCACACCAAGACAATGGCCTGCATCAACACGGCGGCGGAAAACGTGTACATGGCAAAGCTCGCCGTAGTGACATCGCCGCCCAGAAAGTGCACAATGCACTGCTCGTCATGGGCGGCGCCGTCCCTGGCGAGGCGGACATTTCTCGGATCGCCGGGAGGCCCACTTTCCGCGGCGGCAGATGTCGTCACGCATGGCCTCAAGCGATCCGAGAAGAAGACGCCCTGTTCGCGGGCGAGCTGCTCGAGCGTGACGGGGAGGAAGGAACCTGCGGATTATGGCATTAGCATCGTTTTGTTCGGCAGGGCAATTGGGGAGATGTGTGCGTGTGTGGGAGAGAGAGGCTCACCGACGCCGACTACAGCGAATACCTCTGCGGCAATCGTGTAGGCGAACCATCCATGCAGCTCCCGCTTCGTCGTCACGCTCGTGTCTTCGCCCTCGTAGCGGGCCGCGGCAACGTTGCGAGGCCTCACCGCCTCGTCGTCTCCGGCAAACGACATGCGAGGGAACCTCTTCATGGGAGTAATGGAAAAGAATAGGCTATGTGTTTGGAGACTGCGTTTGCAGCTGCGACTTGGAAGGTTGGGAAGAGCCGTAAGCTCCGAAACGGGGCGGGGCTAGCGCGCAATGGGTTTAGCGGTGCGTGGACTGAGGATTTGTAAGTGGGTTTTCACCGTGACGACGGGTGCCGCTTTTTCCCGGGAGAGGTTGTATTGGGAGGTTGGAAGATGGGCTTCCCCTTGCTCGGATGTTGATGTTTCATTTCAGTGTGGTGGTGTTGGGCAGCCTTGTCGATTCGGGTCGGGCTTCGCCATTTCCGAGGCTCGGTTGCAATGCATTACCAGAAGGACAACTGATGCAATTGCTTTTTCTCAGCACCCGTCGAATTAGAGGGAAGCGTCACTATATATGAAAGAAATACTATTGAACAGAAACACAGCAACTGGAAGCCGATCTCTGAATGGTCATGTTTGGAGAGCTTTGATCCAAGAGGCTGGGTAACGGAATTCAGCGGATACAGTCTGTCGATCTACTGAG
The DNA here is from genome assembly GCA_022059125.1 of Corynespora cassiicola. NCBI lineage: Eukaryota > Fungi > Ascomycota > Dothideomycetes > Pleosporales > Corynesporascaceae > Corynespora > Corynespora cassiicola. The sequence goes on along the minus strand of JAEUWY010000012.1, from coordinate 2,364,327 downwards.
GAAGCGGCTAGCATGAAATAGTCGAGTAACCAACGCTCGTATCTAGTTTCACTCCTTAGCCTAGGTGGCCCATCTTAGGCTCATGGCTGTGGTTGTAGGAGGAAATGAGTACACGACGCGGATCAATGTCGCTGCAAACAACGAGAGCGCAAAGAGACAGGGAAATGTACGGCACGGATGTGGGTTGATCATGGGGGGCCAAAAAGACCAATAAAAGTGGTGGATTGTAGTAGAATGTAGATTGAACATGAAGAACTGATCCTTTTGCCCAGCGTTAGCATTGGCATGCAAGCACCTGCCTGGCAGAACTACAGCGTTATGGGCCGTCAAGCTTTTTGAATGGACTAATTCCTATTTCCAACTATCCTACAGAGCTCAAGACGAAGCCTACATAGAGCAATGTTATCTAACCCGCACACACCTTTAAACCTTCATTGACTGAAGAGCTTTGACATGAAGTACTGGACCGGCTCTTCTCCAAAGCCGACCCAATAACCACTCCGCGGCAAAAAAACAAGACAAAACGAACATGAATGTTTACGAAATCTTGAAGGAAGTAGTTTTCCCGCTGTAGTGGTGAAGCTTTAACATCTAACAGTCTCTAATGATATCGAGCCATGTGAGACATGCAGCATTCCGTATTCCGCATAGTGCCATGACATGCTACACTGCCGTAGTCCATCAGTTCAAGATTGCTGGCGACGAGTTTGTTATGTCTTTGTTTGCTTTCAGCTCTACGTTTTTTTTGGAAATGCCGATTTGCTGGCTTACAGGGGGGTGCGGATAGTTGGGGGAGGCCAATCAACTCGATCGAGTCCTGTGACTGAATTGAATGGGTGATTCGTCTCGTGAGAGTACGGACTGGCATCTCGTTCGTGTTGTATCGAGGCAAGGTGGCTGCGTAGTCAATTACGATGACCCATGGTAGATTAGACTGAGATGAGGCTTACGGGTTGCGCTCTGGTAGGAATGATGTCTCCACAAGCGATAAATCAGCCAGGCAGTAGGTGGAAATGCGACGAGTAAAGTCAGTAGAGCAATGATGTCGCCCGAAGACAAAGCCATGGAACAATGCATGTAGAATTGACGGGTCTAGTCGGGAGTGTAAACGGGAGGAAATGCTGTAGATATGTCTTGATCTCATTTCGCAGTGTTCTGGTGTGGTGTCCAAATTCGCCATGCCAGCGCGAATGCCTCATGTGGCGTCTCTAAGCCTGGGCGGCATTCTGGCCAGGGGGAGCTGCACGAAGATTCCGCCGCGAGCCAATGAGCATCCGCAGAGGAGAAGGAAACCCTGCATACGAGCTGGATCCCTCTGTCCCGAGCCAGTTCAAGGCGCCCAGGCACCCCGGATTGTGCCTGCAGCGAATCAGGTCCGAGTACACAGCCCCAGCCCTGCATGGGGAAAGAGAGATTCTGCCACCCACCAACCATCGTCTGACTGCTGGCTTGCGAGCCAGAACAGAGTTCGAGACCGGGCAATCGAGGCCTCCGGATGGCACAACGTGCATCGTCAGCTCCGGTGGCTCTCTGCTGTGTCCATGCCAGCCAAAGGTAGACCAACCATGGCAGCAGTCTGATATGCAGATTGTGCCGGCCACCAATCATGATGCCCTGCATCGGTCCCATGACGTCTCGCCGTTGAATGAGTTTCCGGTCAGCCGCATACGGAAGGCACGCTGATATCCACCCCGACTCGATATAAGAAGACCGGCACCAGCTACACGGCCTTGTTCCATTCTCATCGCATCGCCGTGGCAACAGAACAGCTCTACACGCCCGCTTTCTTGCCTTAAAACACACCAGTACCCTATCTTGCACTCTCTACATCATGCCAAAGAGACGTGCAGAAGACGACGAATGGGATCTCCATCGCCACGATATACTCCGCTTATACCTGGTGGAAAACAGGCCCTTGGCTGAGGTCATTAGAGAAATGACAGCCCAAGGATTCAAGCGAAGGCAAGTGTGACCACTATCGCCGCGTCTCAAGACCCGCTAACGCCGTACAGCAAGGCCCAATACGAGCGAGTATTCACCAAGTGGAATATACGCAAGAATGCCACCGCCGAAGCATGGCAATACACTGCCACCTGCTATGGAATTCGCAAATCACAAGGCCGAGAGTCTGAAGTATACATGCACGGAGTTCGTGTCCCTCAACAAAATCTCAGGAGACAACTGGATCGATATGGCTACCAGGATACGTTTTCAAGACTCAGAAATAGTGGGTATCCAAACTAGTAGCACTAGGAAATCGTCTGACATGTGCAAGATCATTCAAGCCTGGCCTCATCTGCCTGTCCTGACATGTACCCCAACGTTCGTGTGGTCACGCCACCTCCGTCCACTGCATTGCTCGTAGCCTCGGATGGAGGAAGCTTCAGAGGCTCCAATTCGCTTTGCATTTCCGATGACCAACTTTATGACTGGGCAGAAACTACACCATGGATTTCTTTTATGCACTTCATAAGAAGATTCAAGCATAGAATACCACATTTTCTGCTATCTGCATCCACAGAAAGCCAATATTTTGCACCTTCCATGACATCTGAGCCTTGGGACTACGATCTTATGTACTCGGATTACTTCATACAAGTCGCATCAACACAGCCCCAGGTGCAAGACTGGCTCATTGACAAAGTTTATTCAACGATTACGGGCTTTCATTCAATTTCAGCTCTCAATCATATCAACATATTTGGAAGAAGTGGATTTCTCCCACCAAGCAGAAATGGCTCGCAAGGGATTGAACTCGACGCGACTCCCAACCTTGATCTGACCCAACGCTCCACACAACTAGAGTTTCTGAAACTGTCAGTCCACCTTCTGTCCAACGGCCATCATGACGAGATGCTCATACGTAGCCTTGTTGAGCTTCTCCGAGACAGAAAGAACCAGTCATTGCTAGTTTGTTTGCTGAAGACAGGAAATACTAGCCTGCAAGTATTCGCCGACAAGCTTTTGCCTTACGCCGCTGACATCGGAGATCTTGACTTGGTCGCAACTTTGCTGAAAAATGGGGCCAATGTTCACGCAAAGGCAAAAAAATGCTGTGGTTCTTTTTATCTGAACGCCCTTTACTTTGCCGTCGAAAACCAAGACATCGGAATGATTAGTCTGTTACTGCAGTACGGAGCTGACAGTAACGAAAAAATTTTCCTGTGTTCTTTCCATTCATCCCATTATCACGGAGATATCACCATTGAAGATGCACTAGAGCGCATGGTGTGCAGAGGCAATAAAGTTGCGGTTAAAAAAATCCTGGAGTCAATGATGTCGAAGGGAACACCCACAACCCCCAGCCTCCTGTCCTTCGCACTTGCCGCATCATGCAACAATATCGAAATGCTGGACTATCTCATGGAACAGCATCCGGATATACACAAACTTCTAAATTCAAATTTCTGGGTCCTCATTGATACAGCCACTTGGCACAATAACAAAAGAACGGTTGAACACCTACTTCAACTAGCCCCCAAATTCAACATTTCGACCCATTCTGAAGTACACCAAGCTATGCTTTTCGCTTCACGTCTGGGTCATAATGAGATTTTGAAACTTTTTCTGTCTTTGGGTGCCGATATAAATGGAGTTGGAAGATTTTCCAGAGATTGGTGGGATGATCTCCACTGCCACCATTCTAATATCCCAATTACAGCATTGCACTGTGCGTTACTATCCGGAAAAAGTGAAACGATCGAGATCATATTGGACCATGGTGCGAATTTGAATCAAATTTGTAAAGGGACATCTGCGCTTCAGATTGCCGTAAGCTGTTGCGATATCGATATTGTGCGCAGACTTTTAGACAACGGAGCTGATAAGAAGGTCTACACTCCTTATGAACTGTTTTCGGACATTTATAACTTTGATCATATTACAAGGATCCAAGGAAAAACCCTTGTTGAGATTGCTCTTGAGCGAGGAGATGTTGAGATCTACAAGTTAGTCTCACAGCCCAGTGCTTCAACGATTGCGCACGACGATTATAGTCTCTGCGAGTTGGCATTATCGATTGGCGAGCTTGAAATAGTACATGAGCTTTTCAAGGGCTTTGAGCCATATCCATTGTCAGAAGAAGAGTTCGTTATATGTCTCGCGCGCCGTGGTACAAAATCCACAAGGGACCTAATTGACCGAAGAGCTATCGATCCCAAGAGTCACATGTATTCGCCCCATGTGCTCTCTGAAGCCATCTATCAAGGAGACCGAGACTTTGTCCAATACCTGGTCGAAGAAGCCCACGAGTTGCATGGTGAACTGCCTCACGATTTCTGCATTGCTGGATTAACAGCAGCATCATACCGGCTTGACACGGAGATACTCTCGATGTTTCTAGGAAATAACGCTAGACCATACTCACGTTATCACCCTAAAATTTATATGAAACTTGGTAGTATTCCCAAACCGAAAAATTATTTCCGGAGAGGGCTTTGGACTAGTTATGAACACCGAGGGAAAGTTTTGTCACCGTTTGAAGCCGCATCTATTCAACTTAGTAGGCATTTAGTACAGCCACCTCTGTCTATAATCCGAAAAGAAGAAATAGAAAGAGTAAAAGTAATACACATGCTTCTAGAGTACTGTCAAAACGATCCAAAAGATGCGAAAGAGAGCCTACTACGGAAAAAAGCTCTAGCCAAAGCTTTTGAGGAAGGAATCCACAGCTCCGTTAATTTAATGAAAAAGGTGGTTAGTTTAGGGATTGGTATGGAAGACTTTGCTGAATGTAATGGCTTTTCAGCACTTCAGTTTGCCTTGGAGTTCCAGAGGTTTGACGCTGTCGAGTTCATTCTTAAGCACGACACAAATGTGAACCAGTACTCTGTACGTGGAAAAGGCGGTGAATGGTATAGCACTCCACTTCAGTACGCTTCAAAGTGGAACAAGACTGCTATGGTCAGAGAATTCATTCGAAAGGGCGCAGATGTCAATGCAGAGCCTGCTCAGTCGCATGGAGCGACTGCCCTTCAATTCGCAGCCATCAACGGCAGCTTCGAGATTGTAAACGAACTCATCAAAGCTGGAGCTTACATCAACGCATCACCTGCGAAGAGATACGGACGAAGTGCTTTGGAGGGCGCCGCGGAACATGGTCGTTTGGACATGGTCAGATATCTGCTGGAAGCTGGGGCTGATGTCAAGGGCAAGGGCAGCCAAAATTACCAAAAAGCAGTGTTCAGAGCTTGGGACCAAGGTCATTGTACAGTCGCGAACATGATACAGGATTTCAAGATTGAGCGGTACGGTGTAGATGATGTTGAGGATATTCGGGTTATAATGAAGACTGCCCAACTTGACGATTGGACTAACCGGATGTATTGGTTATGCTAGTTTCTTATATATATTTTTTGATCGATAGATAGAACTTCGTGTATAAATATGTCGGTTTTGATTACATCTGTTGATCTAGAGGTGCCATATGTCAGTCGATGAAGGTATCCTGCGTTTACAACGAGTTTGATGACATGATTTCTGGAGTCGAACAAACTCCATTTGAACTGGGTTGAGTTGAGGACCTTTGATGAATAGAACCAGAATTAAATATATCGAACGGTCCCGAAAGACTTTCACGAATTGCTCGGTTCGTGAGAGGCTCAAAATTGGTGTAACACATTTGAATAAGACATCTATGTAATCTGCAGTGACGTTACGCTATTTCGAACTCCATTCATTACGCTGAAATGAACTGTTTTCCCCGAAACAATATTTTGCATCCCTAAACCCCATCAACCCGAAAACCCTGAGCACAAATACATTCACCCTAACTAGATACGGTGACAGCATGAGACACATGCCGGTTATATTCTCTACTCATTTCGAGCGCGGGACCTAGATCATATTATAAGATGAGATTGACATCAGATGCGATCCAGGGAATAGGGAAAAGTTTGCGTCATGATAGCGCAGTTTGCTAGAGGCCACCAGGGTCATAATTCTAAGTGCTCCAAGGCATCAAAAAGTTCTAAATGATTAAAAACAGATCGGAAAAGGATCTGCGAAAAGGAAAAAGTAAAGGATCGGAATATCTGGGACACTATCCCTCTCTATGAAGAGAATGGAAAGCAAGTAAAGATATGTAATAAGGATAACGAGTCATCGGGTGCTACGTTAGATGCGTGAAAATGCAATGAGAGTTTTATAATTTGAAATTCGAAGGGATTGATAGAGGGGGAGGGTGGTACAGAGTATGGCTCCAGGTAGCATAATGTAGCCGAGAAGGAGGGGGGATCCACGACCTCAAAGCTAAGCCATCGCCCAAGCAAGCCACAAGCTCTAATCGGTAAATAGTTAACGTACCAAATTGAAGTCTGTAATTGCGGAATGACCTGATCGTCCCTCTTTGCAACAATGTGGACCATATTCTAGCTCTTGCTTTCACCATCCAAGGGCTCTGGCACGCCACCATATTCCCTTTGTACATCATTTACCTTATTCCTTCTTTGCTACCAAAGGTTCATGAGCGCATGGTTTTTTTTCCTTTGGCGCGAAAGATTCATAAGTCTGAGTTCCTTCTTTCCCCACTTTTGTCGAGATCAGACCTGCACAGTATTACGGCAGCACGTGTTAAACTATGTTTACAGATTGGATCCCTCGCAAACGTTATAAGCTTTTAGGCTTTTCTAACGATACCGATTCTACTGATGATACACTGTCAGTGCGCTTCGTAGACTGGTTCACGCTCCGACGCTTTCGCAATTCTTTGGTCGTCGTCGCACTGCTGGTTCTTGTTTTCTCTTTGTCGCGCTTTAATAGCTTGGCTCCGTCTAGATTGAGCACTGTTATCACTTGCGGAAACCCGGACAGTTCACCAGCTTCGGGCGAGAAGCTAGAATGGGGTGAATTTGCCTACTTGCAATACGTGACCAACGGCAACTACCTTTGCAATTCGCTCATGATACTCGAGGCTCTCCATCGCTCAGGAGCAAAGGCGGACCGAATCATGATGTACCCCGAAGACTGGCACATCCCCGAAGACAACTCAACTAGCGCCTCGACTGAAAGCAAGCTGCTCATACAAGCGAGGGACCTTTATCATGCTAAGCTTGCACCAATACAAGTGCAGTAATTTGTAAAAGGCGATAGGACTTGGAAGGACAGCTAAAATAAACTGTTAGCCTTCAATCAAACCCAATACAAGCGGGTTCTGTCTTTAGACTCAGATGCGACAGTCAGACAGGTAACTGTCTCCCTATACCTTTTTACTATCACCTCGTACTAACTGAACGTTATGAATAGCACATGGACGAGCTGTTTCTGATACCTCCGTCGCCAGTAGCTATGCCGCGAGCCTACTGGTTAGACCAACCATTCCTTTCGAGTCAGCTAGTACTTATCGAGCCTTCTTCCGTGGAATGGCACCGCGTTCAATAATTCATGGATCGCAATGATTCTGGTTTCGATATGGACATACTAAACACCATGTACAAGGATTCTATCATTTTTGAAGAGCCCTAGTTCGAGGACACGTCTAACTGACACCTCATCCCCACCCCTCGCTGCAATCTGCAATGACCTTTCGTACTGAAAACGGCCCAGTGAACTTGGCGAAAAGGGAATGTATTCCATGCCCCAAGTCCCTTTGAAGAACTCAAAGATAGGAGGATTAAGGAACATGAGGCGATTGATCCAGTCATCCCAATTGAGCTTTGCTGTATCGGGGTCCTGGCTCGTTCCGGAAAAAACCGATTTTATATAAAGGAGAAGAACTTGGTAAATTTCCGATCCAGGGAAATGTTCGACAATGAGGTCACCGAGCTTGGAAAAATCTCTGATGTCGAAGTATTTGAGGACGAAGTTGATGTCTTCGATTTGAAGTGCGTGATACATGGGCGAGCGGAAAAGCCTGCCATCGTGGTATAAATCCAAGTCCTTGTACTCTTCGATGAGTCGATCGACGAAGGGCATGTGCAATGCGAGTATTGCTGCGCACAGTAACTCGTGTCTGTCGTATGTGCCGTACGGGTTAGACCGAGAAAGTTGATTAGAGATATTGAAAACTCGCTCGCCAGGCGCCGGTCGAGAGCTTTGACTAAAGCAGACAGCGTTTATGTGATCCCGGTCTCTCAATGCTACTTTACATATCAATCCAACGACACCCTCCTAATCATTTTTGTATGGCCCAATTTCTATTGAAATTCGCTTGGCCAGATCCCGGATCTTTGAAAGACCTGGCCTACTATAAGGCAAAGGTTCCATGAGAACGCGCTGTTCGATGTAGAGGCCTAAAAGTGTCTCTTCTGCAAGCTTTAGGGGTGGAAAATTACATTCGGTGAATTCGTTTGTCGGGTGGAGGTATTTAGGTTGGAAGTACATGTCCAATAGGCTATGTCGCACGGCTAGTTTCCAAACCTCCGCTGCAAACAGTTCTGTCAGACTGTCAGCATTGTGCTTAGCACAATCTCCCATGGAAGCGTCATACTGTTGACCAGCCTCAGTCTGAGACCGCGAAATCCGCGCTGACGGAAACTCTCGAGGAGGATCTCATTGATTAGCTCTATCGGAAGGTCCAATAACGACAACATCTTGACGAATGGAGCGTGGGAAAGTCGAGGAGTGGGGGAGGGGGGGTTTCTGTTTTTGTAAGCGACTTGGCTGTGGCATCAAACTTTATTGCCTCGAATTTCGAATCGGGACAATTCATAACGGGACCGACAGCATTGAGTGGTTGCCATCAAGATACGCTAGAGATCTGAGGGGAAGAGGTCGGCAGTACCTGGGAAGTCACGACACCTAGTCTAGACACGGTTAGCGTGACTGAACATGATCCACAACTTTTGACTGAGCCCTCTAAATCACTAAGCAGGTACGTACCTACCTGGGAAAAAATTATAATAGTATGCTGTTTTGAATTAATAGAACAGATGAAGAGAGATATTAATAATATTTAGCTGTGGATCATTACCTTCTTTAGACTAGGAGTTGCATTATTCCCCTCAACTTTCGACTTCTTAACACAAGATCTACGGTATGCTTGCTCTTTCGTCTGTAGTATAGTTAAAATAACTTGATAACTTAAAAGCAAAAGAACAAATTATAATAACAGTAGTTGAACACTGAAACATGAAAGCAGATACTAGTGATAGGAGAATAATTAACACTGCGTTCTGAACAACGAGGTAAGTAGTTATCCAAGGGCATAAGCAACCCTCTACAACAAATCTAAGCAGAGAATATATATGAACGCGGCACATCACCTCACGAACCACAGGCCACACCACACGCCAAACCTCAGTCTTATATCTTGAATTTATTATTCCACCTCTATACTCTTATCCCTCCCTACTAATCCATCTAATACCCATACGCCCTCCTATGACCCTTTCGATCCATCCATTGCCCAAAACCACTGCTTGATTCTACGCTCATCAATTCAAAATGAGACAAAAAGAAAAGAAAAGCCTCATCCCATACAGGGTGCAGGACATCCAACGACGTGAAAATGCAATAGCTGGAGTGATGCAACGCAACGTGATGCCATACCATACCACACCATATGATGCCATACCAATAACGATAAACGCCGATTCCATGACCGAGACCATAAGGAAAAACCCATCATGCCATGTCCCATACCCAGTCCCAAAAGATCAACCATGCAAAGAAAGAAGAAAGGTCTAGACATCTACTCTTCCCTTTCCCTTCGTCTACCTCGGCGAAACTCCCCCATAACTCCTTGGACTCGCCCACCTCCCCGCCCCCAGCAACGCCCTCGCCTCACCCAGGGCTCTTCCCTGCTGCTGCTGGCCGGGAATACTAATACTCTGCGTCCTCGCCTCTCCAGGGCTCCCTTCTCTCGGCGTCTGCGCAGGGGTAGCAGCCCGACTTACACTCGGCGTCCCCGCCACACTAACCGCGGGCACCCACCCGCGCATCCACCCGCTGACCCTACGCCAGCGGAACCTGCGGCGGCGGGGGGCACCATCCTCGTTGACGCCAACGGTGAGCACGCTCTCATCGTCGCCGGTGCCCCGCTTGCGCCCACGCGGCTCGTTGTCGCCAAAGTACCAGAACTGGCATCCAACGGCTGCGTCCATGATGAGGACGCCTGCCGCGCCTAGGAAGAAGGGGAGGGCGCGCAGGATCCATTCGCTGGCGATGCTGCCCTCGGGGCCGACCCAGCCGCCGCCCTCGCCAGGCTGGAAGTCGTTCCAGGCGTTGGGGTTCGTAGCCAATGAAGTCGAGTAAAAGAAGTTTCCGAAGAAAGCGGCGATGAAGAGGGTGGGACTGAGGCCCGCGGTCGACTTGCGGACGTGGTTCTTGTAGAGTTGGGGCAGGCGGGAGCCGAGGTACAGGAGTGTGCTCATCCAGGACAGAATTTTGCCAGCAATTTCGGAGGCGCTGGGCGAGGCTTCTGCGATGCTGATGGTGACCGGGGTGGACACGGTGCGGTGAAGCGCGGGGCCGGGGGCAAAGGGGCTCACTGGCTTTGCGAGTGTAGGGTTTGATAGTACGGCTAGGATAAGAGAAATGTACAAGATCGTCTTGGGAGAAGGCATGGGTGAGCCAGATCCAGTCAGACGCGTAATGGTGCGGTTGGAAGGCGTGCCCAGCGTGGGCGAGTTCTGCCACGACTCCTTAGTCGACGGCGAGCGAGCAAAGTTGGGTATCCGGAAGGCATCCATGGGATTGGGGCGGTTCGGAATGTTGCGCCCTGGACTCGTAGGGGAGCCGTCCTTCTTGTCGTCCTTCTTATCAGATGTGGGGGATCGCGGGGCATGTGGCGCGGATTCGTTGCTGCCGGTGCTGTTGACGCTCACGCCATCCCAGACCTGCTGCACGCCTCCCATACCGCTGCTTCCGTCATCGCTCCCCGAGCTCTTTTTCTGGCCCCAGATTGGCCGGAGCGGCCTCCCGTGATGCAGAAGCTCATACCAGATCCACTGTCCGCACAGGGCGCAATCTACGAACACGTAGTATCCCGCGATTATGACCTGCCATGTCGCCTGGTTGGTGAAGAGCGAGCCCAAGAGATTTGACAAATCACCGAGCAGCCACTCGCTCAGGAAGAATATACTCAGGCCGGACGTGGACTTGAGCTGGTGGTTCTTGTATATCTGCGGCAGTTGAGCGAACAGCCAAGATATTATACTGCATGTGCCGAGGATGGTTGAGATGAGGGCGAGGTTCGAGGGTATGCACGTGTGGAACGCGGCCGAGACGGAATAGAGGAAGTCGTTGGCGGGCTCGCAGTGGGCGGGAAGCGCTGGGGCGACCAGGCGTAGGGGTGCTAGGTATGGGGGCATGTTGTCATAGGCGCAGAGATGGCGTACTCGGTCGTAGCACAGTCAGCGCCCGTGGTAGGTGGTTATAAGGACGGCACAGGTCCTGGCGGTTTTGACGTGTCCGCAAGCAATAAACTTTGTCTCTTCTGGCCTGTATTTGTTTGCTGCCTTTGTGCAACTAGCGGGCGGGGCGATCAGGTGTCGGGCGCAGGTGGTGGTGTTTCGGTCGCAGCCACGCGGGCGCAGTCGCAGGCTCCACTCAGCTGACTAGAGAAACCTCGAACAGGGGAGGAGAGAGAGAATGAGAGGACAAGAGCTGAGGTACAAGATGGACTGTCGAGTATGCGCTGACTCGGTGTTGAGGATGTCTGGAGCTAAGTGCTATCTCCGGCGGACTTGGTCGCGGATACGATGTGGACAGGTGTGATAAGCCTCCAAACGCGGTGAAGTCACAGGCAGATAGCAGAGACGGGACGATGAAGACCAGCGGAATAAGAAGAAGAATGAGAAGAAGCAAGAGAGCGCCCGACTATACTACGGCGCGCAGGATGGCAGAAGCAAGGAACCGGGGAGGGCGTTGAGAGTCATCACGGGCAGCGTCAGTGGGCGGGCGCGCCTGCAGGGCGATCCCCCGACAGGCTCGGATGTCCCGATGGAGGCGGGCAGACCGCTCAGACCGCATCTCGCGGCTATCCAAGGCATGATTCGCGCTGATTCGCGGCGGAGCAGCAGGTGTGACTGGTGTGGGCGGGATGGGGTGGATGGGTGATAAGGACGGAAGAGCTTATCTTTTGGTGTGGCTGCCCTGGCCTTGGCCGTCTGAACCGCACGCGACCCTCCCGACGTCGCTAGCCCGCCGCCCCCGCCAGCTGGACCCCCCGTCCGTCTCCCCGATCTGATCTCGTCTCGTCTCGTCGCGCAGCCTGCGATGCATCTGGAGAGCGCTCCTCGTTTCCTCCATGCCGATGGCCTCCGGTGGTGCTTCCAGGCCGTCGCGAGTGGCAAACGGGCGCTGCTCGCATGCCGCCCTTCACACCCCCCTCCGCCATCGGACTGCACTCGGACCCGGCCACCACTAATAACTACCACTAAACGCTTCACACCTGGGCAGTGAGAGGCGCGCGGAGAAACGTAACAGAAACCCGCGTCTGTGACTCTGCCCGTCAGGCACGCGACCACGCCGCCAGACACACTGGGGGAGCCTTCCCGGTCCATAAGAGTGCGCCGTTCCTCGCTGACAGCTGCATCGTCATCGCGCATGGCAGTCTGGCAGCGGATGCAGGTCGGTGAGCCCAGCCCGCTGCAGGTGCATATAAAGACGATTGTGCGATCGATCGCGAGTAACATACAGCTACACACAGTGACACCGAGCACGGCGCGACGCCCGCCTCACCATTTGGGGCCGGACCGCTCGAGCGCGCAGACTTCAAAGTACGGTGAGGATGCGACAGCACGCCGCGGACCTGGATGGGCCATGGAGGCCGCGATGGAATTTCACGTATGACGCACATTGTGCTTGAAAGAGATGGGACGAGTGGGAACGACGTTCGTCATTGAGCCGAGTAGACCGTATATACGCCGAGCGGCAGCTGGTCGACGAGATGCGACGCCTGACCGCGTTTCTGGAATCTAGCCCTATGAAATTACTACCCAAGGCCTCCTCTTGAACATCAAAGTATCCGTTTATACGCTCTCGTTTCCTCCGAGTCTTTCATAACTGCCCTCGCGTTGAGCCTTCCACCTAGGACTGTGCTCGTCAGCAGAGGAACCCGCATAGTCGGAACTAACAACAGCGCACTCACATAAAAGCAACAACCCAGCATTCGAAAATACAGAAAGAGAAAGGGGAAAGGGGAAATCAACATACTACACCCAGTTTCTCAACCCCACAATCCCCGCCGTCCCCACCGCATACCCCGCCAACAACATCCCCCACCCCGCCTCCCCATACTGCGTCTGCCCAACACTCAGCGCGACGAGATCGTACACCAGACACGCCCCGAAAATCCAATCGCTGACGCACGCCGCGGCCCCGAACCCCAGGCCCGTGAGCGCCTTTACGAGCCCGCTGGCCGGCACCCCAACGTAGTAGGCCGCCGACGTGTTGTGCAGCAGGTCCAGGACGCCAATGCCCGCGAAGGTCTTGGCAACAAGGTGCGTTAGGAGGGACGGGGTCGAGCGCGTGTCCAGCGGCGGGAGGAGGAAGGCGGTGTAGAAGAGCTGGGTGAAGGTGTTTGCGATGACGAAGAGATTGGAGGTGCGCAGGTCGGACGAGTTCCAGAAGAACATCCAGGCTGTGACATGTATTAGCAGGATTCTCGTGATGAAATAGCCCCCGCGAGATGAGGGGATGGAAACTGTGCAGAGATGTAAGGCAAAGACGAGAAGAACGTACTCCCAATCCCCACATTCCCAACCACATACGCCCACGCATACCCATCCATGATCCCCCTCTCCGCGCCACTCATCCCTGCCCTCTCCTTTGCCCGGAGCAGCTTCCACAACCACACCACCTGCACAATCTGCTGCGGGAAGAAGAAGCCCGCGATGAAGAAGGGCTGCGGGCTGAAGGCGGCAATGTGCGCGTCGTGCACGTCGAGCATGTTTGGGCTGGAGAACATGCCATATTGCTGGGCTGCAAAGTTGTAGGCGAATGAGATGGGCGCGAGGAGCGTGGGGAGGGGGAGCGAGGTCGAGGCGCCCATTTTGGTGGGTGGTTTGGTAGCTAGCTGAACGGCCGTTTGGGTGCAGGAAGGTAGGTATACGGCGTGGGAATGCAATACGTCAGGATAAACAGCGACCCACTCGAGGAAATCTACACCACGAGGATACAATCTCAATCAAATGCCCTAACAAAAAGAGTTATCGCAATGTGAAGACATACTAGCCGGTGCAGTCGACTATATACAAGGCCACCCAAACATCAACGACAAAAACACACGTCATCATATTACCGCCTCCCCATCCCCCCAATCCCGAAACCCCCAAATCCAGGGTCCAGCCAAGATCCCAACCCGCGATCCCGATGCCGCGTCCACATCGAAGCCCCAGCCCCCATCATCGGAGCGTCCCGAGCGGATCCGTTCGCGTCCCTCTGTACAATGGTCATGTGAGGCGCACGAGGGGCCCAGAGGGGTAAGGCAGGGCACGCACATAGGGCCTACATTGCGGGCGGGCGGGCGGGCAGGCACTGCACCGCTTGCATACCCGCACGTACGCATGCACGCCCACGAGTAATGAATGGATTCTAGAAGCACCGCAGCCTCACAACCTCACAGGCACAGGCACACAAACCCCAGACTCAACAAAAAATAGTACATAGGCAGACATATCTCTATAACCCAACCCACCCGAATCAGCCCACCACAATACATCCCACCTCCTCCCACCTGCTCCCTTTTCCCTCCGTCCTTGCAAACCACACACAACATCTCTACACACATACACACACCACCAGCGTCTCTCCTAAAACAAGGTAAACAAGGTCAAAGATTCTTCTATTTCGTTTTGCAGCCGGAACTCCAAGCTTTCAGCAGCACAAAACACGACAGTCAACCGAAAAGGAAAGATTCCAACGAGAAAGAAAACAAACAATAGAAAATGATAATAATATACGCCCATTGATCGAAACCACAACTACCGATGGGGAAGAAAGATCAGGGGTGGAGGTTGAGACAGACAGTATTACACGTGTACAGGGTGGTACAGTATCGCGAACCAGGGGGGAGAGGGAACGTGGCCCATCTATGTACGTAGTCCATCGCAGGAGCTTTCAGACAGACAGACAGACTGAGATTTTGCTTTGCATTTCAGAGAAACATCGTCTACAAAGGAAACTGTTCGAAGAAAAGAGAAAAATTCGGTTCATGGGAGGATGGGATATCTCGCTCGGGGGAGTAAGGGAGGAGGGGGCTAGCTGACTACATGGCAACGAGGACGACGACGGATTGGCGCGAGTAGCTCACACGCGGGACACGTCGCGGCCGAAGACGGTCGACTTGCACCAGTCAATCATGACCAGGATGCGGTTGCGGGTGCTGAAGCACATGCTGATGTAGGCGCTCTTCCAGAACATGTAGGTCAGAGTACCGCCCGAGGCGAAGTTGCCAGACAACCACGAAATGTCGGCGACGGCCTTGTCGGCACCAATGTAGGCCAGGGATCCGTTGTGGGTGTACTGGAAGGGACCAATCTGCTTGACCCTCCTGAGGCGCTTCTGGAGGTCCTTGATCTCTCCAAACACCTGCTCGCGGGCGTCCTTGCTGGGGGCCTTCTCCTGCTTGTCCGACAGCTCGGTGAGCTGCTGCTCAATCTGCTGCGTCTTGGCCATGTTGTTGAACATGCGGGCGAGCCAGGCACCCTCCTGGGCGGCGACCTGGGCGGTCGGGGCGTAGTTGGCGACGGCGCAGTCACCGACGGCCCAGACGTTCTCGGCACCCTTGACGACCAGGTACTCGTTGACGGCGAGGCCGCGGCGCGAGTCCTTTTGGGCGGGGATCTGGCTGATCAGGTCCTTGACAATGGGGCGGAGCGCATTACCCGTGGCCCAGACCAAAAGACCGAAGGGGATCTTCTCGACGTGCTTCTTGCCATCGGGACCGACCGACTCGGCCTCGAGGTACTTCTCGGTCACGTTCTTGACCATGGTCTTGGTGCGGATGGTGATGGTCTCCTCCTTGAATGTCTTCTCGGTGTAGTCGATGAGCTGCTTGGAGAACATGGGCAGGACGTTGGGCAGGGCCTCGACCAGGGTCACGCGGAAGTTTTCCTGGATGGCGGGGATCCACTTCTTCAGGTCAGAGTTGAAGAAGTCCTGGAGCTCACCGGCAAACTCGACACCAGTGGGGCCACCTCCGACGACGACCATGTGCAGCAGACGCTTGACCTCCTCGGGATCCTGGTCCTTGAAGGTGGCCGTCTCGCAGCAGTCCATGATGCGGTTGCGGATCCGCTGCGCATCGCCGACCTCCTTGAGGAACAGGCCGTTCTCGCGAACACCCGGAATGCCTGCTCCAATTAGCTTTACGGTTTCTCCCGCGCATTGTGTTACTCACCGAAAGTGGCGTTCTCGGCGCCAACACCGACGACGAGCATGTCAAAGGGCACCTCGGTGGACGAGACGTCGCCCTTGATGGGCGAGTCGTCGTTTATGTAGACAACCTTCTTCTCGTAGTCAATCTTGGTGGCCTCGGCCTCGTAGTACTTGACGGCGGCCTTCTTGTGGCGCAAGAAGTTGCGGATGGGCTCCATGATGGAGCGGTGCTCAATGGTGCCGACAGTGCACGAGGGCAGCAGGGGGGTGAAGAGGAAGTAGTTGCGGGGGGACACGACGACGACATTGTAGTTTTCCGTGTCGAGCTTCTTCAGCAGCGAGACGGAGCCCCAGCCGGTGCCTGTACAACGGGATTTGGTCAGTCAATTGCAGATTGGCGATGCGCGTGCATGCGCGCATAATGGCGGAGGAGCGGAGGAGGGCGGAGAAAAGCGGAGAAGGGCAGGAGGCGTAAAGCGGACCCGCGATGCGTCACTACTCACCGAGAATCACGAGCGTCTTCTTGGTCGGGTCAGGCTCGGGCTGGTCGTGGGGATGGCGCAGGTCCCAGATGGTGTAGCCAATGTAGCCAGCACCCGCAATGGCCGAAGCGTACGTGAGACGCCACGACCAGAGCAGCCAGCGGAACTTCTTCTTGGGCTTGGGGGCGCCGGCCTCGGAGGACTGGCGGCGGATGCTCTGGCGCAGAGCAATCTGGTGCGAGGTAGGGCGCGACGACCAGGCAGCGCGGTTGGCGATGGGCGACGGGCGGGTGGCCGTCTGATAGGAGCGGCGTCCAGCCTGCTGGAGTTGCTGCGACAGGAACCGGGCAGCGGCGGCGGACCGCATGGTGGAGGCCATTGGGACGGATGCGGAGGGGAATGGGCACACCGAGGGCGATGGCGAGGTGTATATACCGGAGGGCACGGGAGGGCGAGGGCGTGGAGATGGAGAGCGCGCTGGAGGAGGAGAGCAGAAGACGCCGCCGTGACGGAGCTGATCAACTTTTTCTCTGCGAGCGATGACGAGAGAGCTCGGCCCTGGCGACCGGGGTCGGCGCCCACGGCTGCTTGCTTCTGTTGGGCGCCCCGATAAGCCTTTTCCGCTTGCAGGCCCGCTGCCGAGTCGTTTCCGTCCGTCAGCGTCTCGCCTGCCAAAGCCCATGCAAATCTTTCTGCTGCTGTCGTCTCTGGTCGTTTTTTTCTTCTGCCTCGCGGGCGTCATTGGTTGGGGACCCCACGCGAGGTGCAGGTCCCGTGACTCGCACATGCTCACCTGCCCGCGCACCTTCACCATCGCCAGACTCGGACACCAGCAGACATGCCCGGGACACGTTGAGCACCCAGTCCGTCCAGCTGCCTCTGCCTCCGATTAATTGGCACTCGTTTCTTCTGGCCTGTCTCGCTCGCCGTCGCATCGAGCCCATGCTGGTCCCGAGTTTGATCCTGACTCGGGCCGCGCTCGGGGACGAGGGAACTCCATGGGCTCCGTGGCTCTCTGGCTCTGGGCTGCCAGGCCGCACACGACGAGCTTCGCTGCACTCGCCGCGAGTCCAGACGGTGCCATGGCGCGCCGAGCAGGAGGCTGAACGGATCAAGGGCGCGCGGTGGGTCCTGTGTGTGCCTGTGGATCCAGCACCAGTCTCATTTTTCAAGCGGACCGTTCGGATCTTCGCCAACCGTGTACGCAGCTCGACACGACGCACAGCGGCGAATACCTATTTCCCGGCCCTGCACAAAGGGTTGAATATTGGGAGGCGGTGAGCACAGGGGCCGTCGCCATGTCGTGCTCTCCTATTGAGCATCCTTCTTCTTTTGACGCCCTCTCATCCCGTCGCCCACGTGCTGCCATCAGCTCATCCCGCCCACCCATGCAGCCGTCTACCGCCCTCGCTATCCACGCCCGTCCGCGTGGAGGCGCTATTTTTTTCCTCTTTACAATGACTCCCAGTAGCGCGTCGCATACCCGATTTTGGCGAGCACAAAGTGAGCCGCCGCCGGGCCCTGTCGCTGCGGGCTAGCAAGGGTCACGTCTATCCCGCCGGGTATTGTGATTGCTCTCAACTCTATTTCGACTCCACTTCCAAGCTTCAATCGTGCTCTGCATCGTGTTTGCGCGTTTCCTTTTGTCAATTCCAATTGCAATCCTTCCCACACCGTGGACCGCCTGCCTATTTCCAGCTCCTCTTACCCAGCCAACCGCCCGCCCCTAGACCCCCCGTGGGCCCCGTCGCCTGCCTAGCTTACAAATGTTGACATTCTACGCAGGTCCATGACTCCCAGCCTCTCCCAGCCCAGCGCTCCTATCCGTCGCCTGCCTGCCCCTACTCTCGTGTACGTGAGCGGGCAGAGGCCATGGCCACCCCCACGCCAAGCCCAGCACCTACCCAATCCCCCTTCCCCATATTCCCCGACCGCGACCTGCGACCTTCAACAGTATTCACTTTATATGCTCCGGCCGCGTCGTCGCAAGTGTTTCACCCATACTCGTTTCGCCCAGCCTGGTCGATCGAGTTTCATTGACCACCCATAACACTGCCGCCCAAGTATTTACCCCTTTGACGCCCCTTTTCCATCGAGATCGCGGCGTCTCAGCAAATACTTCAAGTCAAGGGATGCATTCTTGCATGTTGAGGCGTCGTATGCTAATACAGTGCTCCGACAATGCGCTCGAGTCTCGATCTCGGACACGTATGCCTCCATCTCTCCATCGCTCCTTTATGAATCGAGACCATCATGCGTCCGCTTCACTCCGTTCCACTCCTTTTTCAATATACCATCTTCGGATGAAATCTAGATTGATCATGCATTCTGCTACAAAACGGATAGAGGCCCGCAATTTTTGTTACCCGACTAAGATCTAGGGATCTCAGTACCTAGTTTGAGGAGGCATCACGTGATGCCACCTCGCCTTCTAGAAGCTTACACGTGACTATATGCACAATCAGCTAGACCATGTCCCGAAATAGATTGACCTCGAACTTCCAGATCTACCCTAGCGCCATCTCCCACCGCCGATCACTGCCAAAATCCGTATTCCACGATGGACCCAACTACATCCTCACGCTCCAGGCAGCATCAGAACCAAGTATATAAACGACCACCAATCTCTAGCTAACCAAGCTATAAATCCATTCAATCCATTCAATTCATTCTCAAATCTGCGCCAAAACCCAGGCTCAACTCTTACTCCCCACAATTCCATCCCCCAACCTGTGGATCCCTCCCTCCCTCAATCCCCTCTTCTTTCCAAACATGCCCGCCGCCGAACTCGCCCTCTTTCCTCTCCACCCCTCCCTCACCCCCTCCTCCGCGGCCCCCCTCCTGCACTCCCTCGCCCAGCACCCAGCCTCCTTCCCCGGCTTCGTGTCCGCCTACTGCGGGCCCTGCACTGAGGACGCAAAGATTTACTGCCTAGTGCTGGAGTGGGAGGACGAGGACAAGCTTGAAGGTTGGGTGAGGGGGCATGATCAGGAGAGGGTCAGAAGGGAGGTGGGGGGGTTGGTGGATGGATGCGCGGGGTTGGAGGGGTTTGTTGGTTAGTATTCTTTTCTTATTTCTTTTTTGGCTTTTGTGGAGATTATATCAGCGTAAAGATGAGGGGGTGTGAGAGCGTTCTAGAGTCCGATTGGCTGACTTGTTCGTCTTTGTGCGTGTAGTGTTTGTCAAGTTCCAGAGCGGGACAGAAGGCGCATTCCGGGCCCCTGTTACGGCACTCAGGTTTTGCGGGTTGCCGGATGAGAAAGCGAACGAAGGGTTTGTGATGAAGCGCATTGCGAATAAGAAGAAATCTGTCCCAATTGATCAGAAATCTGGCGAGATTGTAAAGCCAAAAGGCCTGACCGAAGGGTTCATTTGGGTGTCAAAGCCTGAGCCGGCTGATTTGGGCAGCTCGCTGTGCCATTTGGAAATCTCGGGGTTTGAGAGCGTGGAAGAGCATTGGGAGTGGAGAGGGAAAGAATTAGAGAATATGAGAGCTAAAGATGGGGAATTCAAGGCCATCGATGTGTTGGGGAAGAGGAGGAGTACAGTGCCTAGTAGTGGGATCTTACATGTCGAATTGAAGAAGATTGTTTGATCTTAGCACGGTCAGGCTGGCTGTCGGCATATCGGAAGTGAAAGACGTTAAATATGCAAACTTGTAAGAATAATTTCGCTGTTAGTTAACAGGCCCGCAATACAAAGGCAAAAGCAATCTATCCTGAGCGATAGATCAAGCAGAATGACGTCAAGTCTAAGGAAAACAAAACGTAGCGTATACGTTTACTCTGTAAATTCTTTTTTGCGATGATGTTTTCTGTCAAGAAAGTGACTAGAGAAAACAGCCCAATAAGAATTTAAGTTCTAAACTCCTTAGTACTCTAGATCTTAATTTATAGGTGACAGGAAGACTATCCCAGGTTACAAAAATGCGCTTATAATTTCTCTACAAGCATATGGAGCTAGCGCAAAAAAAGACAAGTGTGCAAAATCATAAGTTCTTTCAACGTAGAATTTAATGGGCAGGGATTATATGATTTAAAACACCGAAGATTAATAAACAGAAAAATTCAGACGGTGTGTACTATAGGAAACCCCGTGTTAATGGGGTGGCATCTCGTACCGCCAAAGGGCCAACCAAACACTTGCATTTCTCTTATTACAAGTAGAGATATCAATAACATCAATTTGGCAGACCTCTAACGCTTTGACTCAGTCATAAAGCTTTCTTGCGACAGGTGGTGAAAAAGGTTCTTCGTGATAGTCTTCCTCAAATATGAGTTCTAGATGGTTGCCTTCCGTTCCTATCTGGCCAATCTTTACAGGAGATTCAAATATGTTGACTGTGGTGGTTCCTGCAGAAGTATTCCGCAAAACGCTCGTGGGCCGACTCTGCATAGCCAATGCAACAATTTCGCTGACCGTGTCCCAAGATTGGCTGCTCGATCTTGTCTTTATTGCCAGGCATGAATGTGCTATCGCGAACAGACAATAGGCGATGAGGACGCTACAAGCCAATCGTAGGGTTAAAGTGCTGATATCGTATCCATACCCATTGACCACTACATTAATTTCGAATGAGCTGAACCTTGAAACATCGGTGCCAGAAGGTAGAGCATATACGCTCCCGCCCCTGCCGAATACTTTCTTGGGCATGATCTCTTTGCACCATTCTCCATCTCCATCTAGACAAGACCTGCTGCAGTTTAAAGCTGTACAGCCTTTAAGTGTACCCTGGGCAACGGCTGAAGAGGCTGTATTCGCGAGGCCATTTGCCACCATGATTGATAAGATAGATTCGATCAATGGAACCACAAAACCAGCGTTCCAAGTCCACTGAGATTCAAGCTCTGGGGGAATCTGTTCCAATATCTCTTTAAAAACGGTCTTATTTGACTGAGTAGTCACAAAATTTAGATTATTCGCCCAACTTTCGGATGCTGTGATGTGCTTTGCTCCTGGGATATCGCATGGTTTTATAAACCAGTCCCAAAAGTCTGGCAGTCCATGTACAGCTTTTACAGCAGTGCGCCGCCCTTCTAAAGAAGATGGAGCCCAGTTTGCATAGATAGCGCAATTAACCCCCGCACTACCACCTGGCCAAGAAGGAGGGAATGCGATAAATGCACCGATCGTATTATTCGCGAACTCCTCAATAGGAAGCTCTACAAACTTCAGTTTCGGCCCCTTTGCTAATGTATCATTATAATGATGAATGATATCATCTATCGGAGTAGTATCGCGAAGGTCTTGAGTCGGCGGAACTCTGTATCCCGTGCATTTGTGTCGTATCATTGGAACGAGGATGCTGTTGTCACCGTTATCCATCCCGGATGTCGATTTATCTTGAGCATGGCATGTTACCATCACAACCGGTTGGTAAATATCTCGTACAGACCATGTGACTTCTTTTCTCCATCTAAAATTTTGAGAATATGGCAAACTTTTCAACATATTATGGCCAACGGCTGCATCGATCCAGAGTGTTCCGATGTCTATGACGGATGCGGAAATACTTGACATTTGAGTTGATGCCAACGTCCATGGCTCACCATAAATTCCAATGGTTTGTCGCGTGTGTAAGCTTCTCATGGAGCGTGATGATGGAACACTGAATCCTTGGGGCATAGATCCAATGTTCGATATCAATTCCGGCCAGAAGTTCAAGATGTCGTGCGTGATGACAGGCCAATCCCTACCAAAACCCGGCTCAGTATTTGAAATATCCACATGTGAAGGCCAAATTTGATCGCGAGTGGCATTCAAAAACACTTTGCTGCCTCCTGCTGGAAAATCATCGAGTCTCGGGCGCATGGCAATGGCGCTAGACGGGCCAACAGTTGAGAATAGAATGCAACCCCCTATGATGACAAACATTAGCCTCCATTTGCGCCACTGGCATTCGTAACGTGCTCTTATAGTCCCTAAAAATTCCCGAGACCAAAGGTAGGCGATACTAGCCAGTTGAATGCTGCCAAAGACGGCCCCAAAAGCGATGCTATTGCCCTTGAACATCTCCCGTCTGACAAAGCTTACAACTGTTACACTTAAAGAAGCTTGCATAAGTATCTCGTGGAGCTTGGCAACGAACTGCAGAACTGCAAGTTTGAAATCGTTCTCTTCCTCACCGCTGGGTCCGGCAAGCTCATGACCGATGTAGTATCCTCTAAAATTCATAAAGAATATAACAATACAGCCAACCACTGGTATGATGTGGACGGTTGTTGATATCAGTGCGATCCATATATCCTCTTGCATGGCCTCTTTGGGTAATTCCTCAGCAGGGTATCTGAAGAGACGTTTGATTCCTGAGCCAACAATAGAAATTCCATGGGCACGCAGGAAAAACTGGAGCCTGTACCATCTTGGCTTTGAATCGCTCGACAGTGTTGATTGATCATGCCTTGAGCTTTGATGGGACCTGTAACTCTTCAGGATTTTTCCCTCTAAACTTGTATTTGGGCCGTAGCCTTGCGAATAAAGGAGTTGATGATAAAAGTAGCAGGTTTAAGGAAAGAAGGCCTACAGTAACTCATGAGATTCTGTTCTCAGATGCTGCGGTACTGAAACCCCATGATGGGCCACTGCCCCATGGGACACAGCTTGTTTCTTCGGATACATTGGTATTTCTTTCAAAATTGATTTTTTTTCTTCTAGGCTGGATGTAGCTGCACAATAATGAATCTTTTTTTATCGAAGTATGGTATTGGATATTATTTGAAACCTATATCGCTGATGAGCGAAAAAAGTGAACTTATAGTACTAGGGACCGTTTCACAAAGTAGGGTATACGACTGCGACTGCACCCTGGACTGTTCGCCACCATTGTCATTTCAAGATAACAGCTCGGGGAAGAAGCAAGCCACACAAGATTTGTAGTATAATTAGGAACCCCTAGCAAGGATCACCTTGAATATTCTCTTTATATTGCGGGAAAACTTTGCTTGTGGCGTGAAATCATACAACCTCAATGGCTTGGATGTATGACCAGGTGCAGACGGAACATCAGTCATCGCGCCACCAATATATGCGTCAAGGGTGAATGGTCTAATAAAAGAACATGATTAATGTGAACATCTGATTGGTAATTCACACTGCAAGGCTGAAACAATCAACCGGATCTGGCGCTGTGAAGTTCCCAGGCCTTGCAAGGCTGATATTTTTAATTCTTCGCTCAGAAGAAGAATTAGCATATTTAATATCATCAGAAGAGAACAAACATGATGGTAACTCCATATTACAATATCTTGACGCGATCATAATGCTCGTAACTGAGTTGTAGATAATGTGCGCGATCAAATGCCTACTGTACTGCTCAAGCCAAGCTCCGCGGACAGAAGCCAAGAAACTGCCCAAGCAAGCCACGGCGGATCAACTGATCCAGAAACACTACCACAAGCGAAGCAAAAGGCGTATAATTGCTCAGCCTTCGCGGTAAATCTCAATAGAAAGCACGGTGCATCACTCCACTCGCTTGTCAATGATAAGGGTTGGGGACATCATAGTGTTGCGAGAATCCTTCGAAGCATGAATGCATCAGCACATCAGAGCTGTTGCCACTTCTTGATGATTCAGTCATTGAATAAAATACCTAGGTGTAAATATATATAATTAAGTATTCCGGAAAATAAGATTGTGTTTCGCTACAGCTTAGTCGTACAAGAATGCAACGACCCGCTTCCAGCCTTGGGCTTTGGGCTCAAGGGGTTCAGGATATTTGGCAACTTCATCCAAGGCCTCGCGGATTGGAATATCTATCAATGATACAAACTTTGTGCCTTTGATGAATTTCCACAGGAGGAAAGCGGCAATCACAAGGGGTATGTCTCTGTGGTTCGTTTAGCTTCATTTTTGTCTCCGAGTTGACTAATAAAGATTGCACTTACAGATACGAAGAAACAAAACCAGCGGCAGACCAGTTGCCCTTGGTGAAAACGGAAAACCCGCCAGTGAAAAGAATGGTTAGACACATGAATAGTGCTATCGGGGACGAATATACTGTCCAACTGTTGTAGAACGGCAATTCGGTACGCGATATTCCTTGCTTTTTCATCGCCAAACACAACCGAATGTGGTTAAAGAGGATCGAAGACCACGAAACAAGGACACCCGCAGCAGTGAGATCGACCAGCCACCAGAAGACGGTCATGGCACTACTGGATAGCGACATGAAAGCCAGGAACATGAAACATGTGTTGAAGAGCACACACACGTATGGTACACCCCATGCCGTAGTCCGTAAAAATACTTTGGGTGCCTGGCCCTTGATCGCTAGACCGTAAAGAACACGAGTACCAGAGAGGAGGGCCTGGTTAGACGACGACCAAGCCGATGTGATGACGACTGCATTGACCACGGAAGGAATGGCCTTGATTCCCGCCGCAGAAGCGACGATAACAAAGGGGCTCTGCGCAGCGTTCCCACTCTGGTCGTTAAGTCTAGGGTCATCGCTGGCAACAATCATACCGACGACAAGCACTGGAGATGAATCTTAGCCAAAGTTCCAAAAAAATTATTAATAACCTCACCTGCAAGAATGTAGAACAGCAAAACGCGAGCAAAAACCTTCTTGCATGCCTTGGGAATATTCCTGCGGGGATTCTGAGTCTCAGCAGCGGCCATTGCCAGACTCTCGACGCCCGCGAAGCTGAAGACGGCATTGGTCATGACGGCCCAATACCCAAGAAATTGGCCCCAGGGACCTGTGGAGATGTACTCGACAAAGGGGCCAGGGGATTTCCAGTATCTGAAGCCTATGCGCTCTTGTCCGGGAATGCCTCCAAGGTCAATGACTAGGCCGAAGATGATTAAGAAAATGACCAAGAGGATCTTCAATGTCGCAAACCAAAACTCGATTTCGCCGTAAATGCCAACAAACGATATGCCAACCACGAAAGTGAGAACGATGAAAATGCAGATGAAGACGGACGAATTGAGATCGGTCCAGTACTGGAATAAGACGCAGATGGCTGATATCTCGGCAGGAACAGAGAGCAGATTTCCGTAGACAATATTCAGTCCGATTGCGAAGCCGAAGGCCGGGTCAACAAGAAATTCGGCATGTCTGACAAACGAACCAGTGACGGGCAAAAGCGCTGCTACCTCTCCGAGTGCGAATTGAACAGCGCAAACCACCAGCCCGACGGTTGCATATCCGAGAAGAGCGCCGAGGGGTCCACCGGTCTGAATTGAGCCTCCAAGGCCAAGGAAAAGTCCAGTTCCAATAGCCCCAGCAATGGCTATCATCTGAATGTGCCGCTGGTGGAGACCTCTGGCGAGGGTGGTATTCTCAAGCTGCGTGACAAAGTCGCCGCCATGGTCAGAGGCCTCCAGATCTCTGCCATGTCCGACGGGCGGGTCGACTTCAACATCGATGTGCGACTTTCGCATATCGGCATTGGCTTGATCCATGATTGCTGAAGTCGCGCAGGAGCTCTGCTGGTCGTTGGAATCGGAAGCTTCAGCTGCAGTCGCGGAAAAAGTGTTGTAGTTGCCATGCGACCCTAGCGCATCTATAAGGAGGGAGCTTTCATCGCCACTGTTCTCGATTCGCGTTTTTTTCTGCGGCTTCTTTGCAGTATGAGGCATGGGAAGTTTTTCGGCCGCTGATAGCGCGCGAATACGGAGAAAATGGCGTGCTCGCCCGGTGGTACGTAATAGACTAACTCCTTATCGGACCCTTTGGAACATGAGGATTTTCGGTGAAATAGTCAAAAAACATCTCATCTCGCCCATGCATTCGTCTCAACTCAATGTATTTACTTATATGATGTTTCCAAGATTTCCAAGAGAAATAGCGTCTTAGCATCATGAAGGATTCATTACATAAGCGCGGAACTCGATGGAGGCGCGCAATCTCGCGTCTTCAGACGGTTCGTCACCTCACGCCGCCCGCTCTAGACATTTTGCTTTCCATTCGCCTTAGAACCCTTGAATCGCATCTTTTCCATGTTGTATATCTAGGACTAATTCACCATCGATATTTTTATGAATGAGGCACAGTAGCGGGCTTTGACAGGACCTATTTCAGCCTGGCACCAGACAGGTGCCATGTCCCCGAGCAATGCCCTCCGACGTTGACGTAGAACATGCCCGATGGCATGGCAATTCCAGAATGTGCAGCACAACCTCTCGGTACCAAACCAAAAACTAATTCTCGTCTAGAATATCCTAGCCGGCACCGGTCGCGCATGTCCCCCTCCTCCGTAGCACTTGTAGCACGCCGCTACTTTCGCCGATATCGACGCATAGCACTAAAGCTTTTGATGTTCTACGTAGCTTTTGTGATAACATGGGATGTTTTGTGTGTGTTGCGCATACCCTCTGCGCAGCGAAAGACCACATCATCGTTCCAGCCCCCATCGAACGAGCGATATTTTATTGCGAGCATGCACTGGAACAATGAGAAGATATTACGATCGCATTGGAACAAAGCTGTCGTAGAGCTTGTAAAATATCTGGGGCCTGAGAATACATATGTCGCAGTCCTAGAAAGTGGAAGCTGGGACAACAGTAAAGACGCATTGCGGGAACTAGACCAGGCACTGGGGGGCTTGAACACCCCCCGAAAGATTGTGCTGGAGGACAAGACACACAAAGAGGAGATATCGCGCTTACCGGCAGATGATGAGCCCGGATGGGCCGACACATCTCGGGGTCTGAGGGAGCTTCGGAGGATACCATACCTGGCCAATCTGCGGAACAGAGTCATGGCAGAAATGTCCGGCGTGAACGACACCGACAACAGGCCTTTTACAAAGGTTCTTTGGCTCAACGACGTCGTGTTCAACACCGAGGACATTCTGACACTGCTAGCCACGAATGAGGGCTCTTATTCGGCAGCCTGCTCACTCGACTTTTCCAAGCCCCCTACATACTACGATACCTTTGCCCTTCGCGATATCGGAGGCTCCCAGCCCATCACCCAAACTTGGCCCTACTTTCTCTCCTCCAAGTCGCGTAAAGCCCTCCTTTCAAATCGCCCAGTGCCCGTTCAGTCGTGCTGGAACGGCGTGGTAGCCATGAACGCAGAGCCGTTCCTCGGAGAAAGGCCTCTCAAATTCCGAGGCATCTCCGACTCGCTAGCGCAGTTCCACCTTGAGGGCAGCGAATGCTGTCTGATTCACGTAGACAATCCGCTGAACCAGCCACCAGGTGCAGGCGCTGTATTTGTGAACCCGAATGTACGCGTAGGGTATAATCCACAAGCTTATGATGTTGTCAAAGTCTCTAGTAAGCATAGCTGGCCATCATTTTCAGATCGAATATTCGGCATGTGGGGGAATAGGTGGGCGAGGTACAGTGGGTTTCTCCAAAGGAACATACAGCGTTGGATTGTCTGGCGGCGCATTCAGCAATGGCAATCTGTGGGTCCCAGAGGGCCGAATCGATGGGTGGAACAGGGCAACATTTGCATCATAAATGAGATGCAAGTGCTGGTAGAGAATGGATGGAAGCATCTCTAGTAGGGGCACTAAGCGGGCACTAAGCCAGATCGCAAGTTTCTTAGAAATGAGATTCAAATATATAGCAGCTTTATCGTGAGACGATGCGCTACTACCGCGAGTCGGAAAACTCATTATCTTTTCTCGTTATTATCATCATTGTGCATTTCTGCTATCCGACTGGTTCAGAGCACCTGCATAAAACATGCATCGTCGGAATTGGTATTGGCGATGAAACTGACCAAGTCAATATCCTCGATACAAATACTTGCCACAGCAAGAATACATGCTTTCCCTGATCATTTACAATCCCTCAAGGGAACGACGCTCTAATGTTCAGTGACCATTCCTTTATTCATGCTGCCTTTCGGTTTTACTCCGTCAGATTTTGAAGGTACCAATTTTCCCCACTGTACTTCAGTTCGACGCCTGTTTTGCGAGCTTTCTCTTCTACCTCATTCAGATAACTCATATCGTTACCACGGTCCATGCATCGCAGCAACACTAATGGAGATGACTTCCATATGGGAACATTCTGTGAGATTGTTCCGGAAATGGTAGTAAAGAGTAACACAGTGGTTATAATGTAAAGCAGGCCAGGAACCGATAGCCAATAAAGCTGCACCTGAAAGTATTGTTGGGTCTTCCACACTTCTCCAGAAACAAGCTCACTAGTATTATTGCCAGTGCGTAATCTGATAAACGATTAGTAACCATTTACCTTATTGTAGATACGTTGAGACTGACTCATTTGTGATCGAGACTGCAATATTGTTGATACGTCGCTGAAATCCAGCGAGCCCTAGGTTTGGGCTAGTATCACAAATGGATAGATTCTGTCCCAATATGTCGGATGTAAGGAAGAGGGTCCATGAACCTGAGTAGTAGCTGTCTCTGCCTCCAACAAACCCGTATGAACCTGTGCCATTGAACATTCGACCAAGTTGACTTCGTATCTGTACTGTATTATCCACACAGAAGTCTTCTCCATCTTCAGTATGACAGTAGGTTTTGTCAATACCCCCGATACCTTTCCAAGTCAAATCTGTATTAGTATTTACTGTCGAAGTTATCATACTAGAGTTGAATCTAGTGGAATTAAATGTTTGAAGACAATAATGCAGCGAAGCTTTGTAAGCTTTCCATCCCTTGGGATCTTCCCGAGCTGTTACCCACATGCCGCTATCGTTTTCGTTGTAGGAACATGCAGAGAAGTATGCCACATATATATCCGTAATCTTTGTTTCATGTAGATGCTCAGGGCGATTATTTGCCTCCCCATCATTCTCTGTTACCATGAATGCGTTATTGGTGGTCGTCCAGAACGATGATTCAGTACCATTAATAAATCCAGGCGCTGGATCCAGTCCCTCAACATACATCTCTTTGTAAGTCTGTCCATTGATATTTTGAGAATAAAGATTTGATGATATGTCTTCAAATGAAGAGCATACTGCCAATGTTTTGTAGTTCCTCCATTTGCAGAAATCGCCAGGGCAGAACCCTGAAACATTCGACGCAGTGATTTCGTCAGCTATCATCCCAGAATATAGTGCCTTTTTTAGTCCTTGGTGAATAGCTATTAAAAATAAGCTCCAGACCTTCGACACAGAGGATGGATCACATGAAAAACTTACCGCTTTCTTGGTCGGTAGGGAAGACATGATATGTGGACTCTGAGGAAGTCTTAGCCCGTCCAATCTGAGCTTTGTCGTTGCTAATAAGTGTCTCTCCAAGGCCGATAGTTAAAGCTTGCTGTGCAAAAGTGGCAAAAGTAAGCATTAGCACAGTCGCAAAGGCACCTAATTTCAGAAGATGTCTTGTGTTGTTAGTTTTACAATATTAAAAGTGAGTAGCATATCACTTACAGTCCTCTTATTCTAAACATAAGCCTTAAGCTCCCTTTTGGTCCGCGTGTTGCGTCATCAATTCGCTCGATATCCGTGGCTGTAGGTGTTCTTTTTATTTGAAGGAACCACCGATTTCGGCGCCGAAGGAACCCCCATTTGAGCTGTCCAATACATGGGGAAATGGTCGCCAGGAGAGATGACTGAGCTATTTGGGAAAGCGCGGCAATGGTGGTGGATAGTTGAAAGTTGAGTCGCCATTCAGAAACTGGCGTATCATTGTAAAACAAAAGAAGCCAGAAGATTGCGGCTACTGCACAGGAGCCGATGGTCCAGGTCGTGATTTCCCATACCCATTTAGATAAAACGGTGAATAATTTACGATTTCTGTTCTTTACAGTGCCATTTTGAGGGGTCCTGGATGGCTCCTGCTTTTTAAGCAGCGTGCCCTGAGATGATTCAGTGTAGAGATCGGACATCTCAGTCTGTATCATGTTAGAAAAGAATGAACTTGTATCTTTAGCCGACAAGAGTGTACCTGCTCTGTTATAGATAATAGGATTCTGTAACAACGATGACTGAACAGTGATGTTGAGTAGCATACATTGGTGGATAAGGCTGCGTTATTAAATACTGGTCCATGAGCGTAGTGTCTCAGCCTTGCCAGCTAAACAAGGCAAATGGCACAATATATGCAAGCTACATCATAAGTAATCAACCATAAAGTGATTCGCAAGCCACATCTGACAGCCAACACTTTGTTACTCTTATCTATTGGAAATAGCTGGATAGGAGCTGCGTATTCGAGTAAGAACTTTAAAGGGCTTTATCAAGCGAGAGGTCATGCATACAAAAGAAGGAAGATCTCGTATAGACTGGGAAAGTGGCCTTGCTCGGCCACCACTGAAAATTTAGTCGAGCCTTGGCTTGCGCCATTTTACTTTCTGTACTGAAAGACATGCGCCTCACTCAATGTAAGAAACTACGACTACGTTGCTTGATTGGATCCAAGTCCTCCAGAACATAAGAATCGGATAAGTAGCATGAAATCAAAAACAGAACCTAGGCGCTCTAAAATGACGTATATAAATATACGTGCAAGGCTGAATGGAAAACATCTTCCGCGGAAACGGCAACAGATAACGCAGAGAAGAATGATCGCGCCTACTTTAAGACGTATATAAATGAAGAAGTTCTGCCGAGTAAAGAATCTCCTATAGGTAATTGTGATTTGTCAAATACTGTCAAATTTGCAGACAGATCTACGGCCTATAGTTTCTTTTGTCAACCTAGGGTGCTAAAAGGAAGGGACGGCACTTTCTATGGGATCTCTGGTCTTATCAAAATTTAATCATTCAAAATTAAGGTTAGGAGCTCAAGCAAAACGTGCATTAGAAAGTCAATCTGAACACGTCAAGGATGTCCTTATTACAATAGGTCCAATGGTATTCGCAAGGCAGACTTATTCGAGGAAGATTTTTTTTTTCTCATTTTTTCAATCATTTATCCCCATTCCCTTGTCTCCAACTGTGTCGCAAAATCTTCTGCAGTTTATCAGCGCACTGAGGATAAGAGGAAGAGCACCAAGCACGATTCTTGAACTTACTTAGCTTCTGCTCTTGCGAGTTCTTCGAAATCCAATAATCAATCATATAAGTGCTTAGTGGCGCCTTCTGGAGTGCTCATTCCCCAAGAGCGAAGTTTGATGTTTGGGTAGTACAGCGTTGATGTTGACTCAGCGCCTAAGCTTCGCAGCGGCAACGGTATCTTCTCTTACATCAATCTCGCGTCTGCTACCAATGACTCTAGGTCAGATATTGTGTTGCTGATAATGTATCGGCTAACACCAGCCGCGCTGGATGCGCAATCCCTCACACTCATGGATGCCTCAGCTCGTTACGGCTTGTGCCTTACATCTCTTAATAGAACGAACAAATTACCGACTCAAATCGATGGAATACACATATCCAAGGTAATCAAACAGTAAGTTCGACTTCGTATATAGAGAGAGGAATCTCACGCCACTTTACCAGCTGCTTCGTGAGGCTCATTGGATGACACCCTACACAAGAACGAAGCATTTCGAGGTACTTTCCTTGGAATTCTGTTAAAAACTTATCGCCAAACATTCAATGGTATATCTATCAAGGCTTACACGAGAAAATTTAACACTCGTAGCAATGAATAAGGTGCAAAAGTACGGGGTCACAGATACTGATGACTGGCAGAGATATTCTACCCAAAACTTAGACTCCGAGGAGGGCACAAGCACTATCTCCGACGAACACGAGTTGAAAAAGGAAAATAATGGACTTCATATCTGGAGAAGTGTTTCGAGAACACATCGGCACATTGGAAAAGATATTAGCTCCTCATTCCAAGTTCCGATTTTGACAAATGGCCTTTACTCATCAATTAATCCACACGACGAGGCAAACGTATTTAGGCCAGAGGATAGCACGTTGTGTCGAGTAGGACATTCGGTATGTGGAGGAAAAGCTCTTTGATCGTAGACGTATAAACATATCACCTAACGATGAAGAGAGAGCCGGGATCGAGATGTTAAGATATCAGAACAAGTCAGAAATATTCATGGAAAAAACGAGCTTATTTATATGTTGGTTGGCAAGCGCCAACACACAGAGTCAGGGGTAGTTGCTATACTGGAAAAAGCGCCCCGAATAGATACCAGACATTGCACCTCCAGTGCCTCCAAGGAACGAAAAAAGAAAGCAATTCTTCATAGATTCAAGATCCCATAGGAGAGTTAATACAGGAATTCAAAGACCAAAAATTGAAAATCAGCCCTTTTAAAGATCGAAAATCAAAGCTTTAAAATCAATCATAGTTAAGCAAAAATTCTCTACTGTTATCATGTTAGATTTACTAGGCTGTTAGTTTGGTTTCTAAGCATTTATTTATTAAGCTACCTAGATTGGAGGTTTATATCAAATAATCTATGTTTACCATATAAGGAACCCTTCTTGTGGCAAATTTGCATGTCTCAGTGTTGGGATCATGTGACATGGAACTCTCAATCCCTCCCTTGAGGCTGTCTATACAATGCCTATGGCGTTTTGTCAACTCTCAAAGCGAATTCTCATTTACAATAAGGTAGACGTGATGTATTCAGAGATCTGAGACTATGATTTCACGCTTTTGAAAACAGCTAGAATCCAGACACTGTACGACGCGGCATGATTGGAACTATTCGATATAGATACACGACATAGGGCTCGGAGAGTCCTTTAAAAACATAACCGAATCTTATGATTGGATCTATCACAAGGTACACATGCAAGGATGATAATGGACTTGCGGAGAGCATGGTTCAACAATCATAACACGGGACGGTTTCATTGATTACATGCCCAAGAACATATGAAAGCCCTTGCAGATATATCTGAGAGTTTCTAGGATGGAACAGTAATTTCAAAATGCTCACTTTATCCAGATGATCGAAGACCAGCCTTCCTCCGCAGCCATATCGCAGAACACCTAGAGTCAATAGTCCTCCCTACGTCGTTGACAGATTTCGAAGAGGGCGACGAAGATGATGCTTCTAGTAACGCGGTTGGCAGGGATGGTACGGCGATTCTGATAGACAATCTGAAACTAAAAGTTCGGGTGATGAGTAGTATGGTTATATGCTCAAAATACAAAAATGGGGGACTTCGGGAATACACCAATATCCAACCTGTCAGCATACGTTTGAAGGCTACTGGATTAGTTTATACCCCAATCGCAAATCATTTTCCGTTCACACCTTAGAGTCTACTGAGCTCAAAAAGCAACATCTTGTTGCAAGTAGCGATCCCAATCAATGACCTGGTCCCAAAAACAAAATTCTTGCGCAAATAAACCCGACCTTATTTCCCAGCTTTATGCCAGGCGTTCATGATACAAAAAAGAAGATTGAAAGGTTCAGAAGTTTTTCTATTCTACCATTGTAAGAAAACACACTACATTTGCAAAATATGAGAGAATACAAAGCTGTTAAGAGTTGCCCGAAACCTGCCATAGTCTATTGGCTACCTAGATACTTGCTGCTGCAAGGAAGTCCGTGCGTTCTAATCCGACGCACCACCGGCACGACCCATCGGCACGATCCATCGGGAACGCCACCATCGCTGCATTCAGGATGCATAAGAGAACTGAATGCCAAGTGTTCAGACGCTCATAAAATTAAGAAAAATCACGATATAACTTCAGCAGACAGCGAGTTGCTGTTTCGCAGCCTTTGCGGTAGAGATGTCTTTTCACGTTGCTGTGATGTGCGACGAATTTCGTCCACTAGACGTCCATCAATGCCACATTGCTTCTGCCGGCAGCGGGTCGTGCCTAGCAAGCCAGTGGCTCGTATTGCGCAGAATACGAGGCGATGGGAGGCGTCAAAGCGGGGAATCAGCACCTCAAAGTTTAGAAAGCGGAAGTACAGAAGGCCGTCGGGCCGCTCCAGGCGCTAATCGATCACCAGCCAATACTCCGGTCTCCACAACAGACGCGAGGATCGATCGCAGACATGGCCGAGCCGGTCCTCTTAATTACATGATATCGCTGGGACTGCAAAATGTAGGCTAGCGACTTTAGTGTGTACCAATTGCTATTACCAAAGGCCAACAGAGGTTTGGAGTGCTTAATTTGTACAACTGCTACGTTGGGAAACAACTGGCATACTTTGGGTGAATGCCATTCATTGAAAATGATATGTGATCCTAGAATGGACCTCGTGCCCCATCGTTTGCGTGCCAAGACGCCACATTCGCAAGACGCCAGCTGAGACGCAAGAAGGATCCGTTACGTGTACACGCGTGTTGCTCCGTGGCTTCATCGTAACCAAGAAAAACGACTTCAACGGTCAAGGCTTACCGCTATTCTGCGGGTGTAATACCTTGCCACAGTACGCCAAGGGTGGAGTTCCTAAGGTTTGGTGGTGCATCGGCCTTGATGACACTAACGCGATGTCGCTGCATTCTCGGGAGTAAACCGGCTTTACTCAAGTTTCTTATCTTCGTGCCTGTACTTTTCGAGGTTTTGAAATACCGTCAAGCATACTGTATAGGTAGTCACTTTCTTGATGGAGTGTAATGCAGGTGCAAACAACCACATACTAGCACATAGGAGACTTGCTTGAACCGGATGCTTAGGTCTAACAAATTGAACCCAATGCTGCACTTATATTGTTACTGTCGATCCATGGCATGTGCTATTCAGCATAAGTAAAGTGAATCTTCTTTTGAAGCTAATGGATATTGGGGGAAAACAAGGGTATCGCCGATAGGGTAAGATTCGCTTTTTGCTTTTCACATTTTTTTCCAAGAAAGCAGTAAACTCCACACAGAGCCGGATAGAATACTTTTCAACAAAATAAACACCCCAAGATAGATGAGGATCTATGTTTTCAATAAGGCAACAACACCCAGGGACTTACAACAGAAGGGTTGTAAAACATGAACTTTTATGCTGCTTTTCATCCATATCATAGGAAGTGATCCATTGGTGAGAAGACATAAGAGTATAGCAGAATGAAATGCATGCAGCAGTCTTGGAAGCCTGGGGTATCTTGGCGTTGCTCATCCCGTAATGCTCTGAAGTCTCTTTTCTTTTGATGCATGCTGCCCACAAGACCATGCGTGCTAAGGTATCGCCGTAGGATTGGGCCCTGAAACCAACAACTCGTCAGTTCTCGCCACCGACGATGTCATTTGGGGCATATATGCATCGGTGGCAAGCCGGACTGAGGAGCCGGTAAGCAGATGGCCAGATTATAAAAGGCCCGCCAGGGACTTCGAAGACTAGAATTCATCAACTCAGTTCAACAACTTTCCTGTGATCAATAACCAAACCAACAACCAAAACCTTTCAACCAACCAAAACTTTCATCATGTCTGACTGGATCGGTGCTAACGTCTATCGCATTGAGAACTACAAAGACCGCAAGGCTGCTGTATCATTCTCCGGTGGAAACCGCAATGATGGTACTCCCTGCGTCATCTGGTATGTTAGGGTATTCCAATTCGAATAGGCAATGGCTTAGGGGAAATTCTCCAACAGGAACAACGACGTTAACAAGAACGATCGCTTCATGTTCGTCTACCTCGGTATCGGCAGTTCAGGCAGGGACGAGTACCACATCATCAACCGCAAGAGCGGAACCTACATGTCGTGCGGAGGTAAGTCCGTCGTTATCCATTAGTTACCGCATAGCCTGTACTCAAGCTCACCGTTTATTTTCAGATGGCGCAAAGCAAGAGAAGCTTTACGGAAACACCTTGTCGCCTTGGTTGAACCGAGTGCGTTGGAACGTCATCCCGACGCGCAATGGCACTGGAACATACTGGTAAGCTTCCTCATTTCCGAACTCCTGCTTCACTGCTAATAGCTCTAGGATCTCACCTGCCGTAAGCTTCACTGACTTATGACCTACCTGATACCCGAATACTAATACTTTCCCTCCAGGCGAACAAGGAGATGAAACTCGTCACCGAGGGTGAGGTCCTTACCAACGGTACCGCTCTTCAGATCTGGAAGGGCCCCAACAGCTCCAAGGGCTGCTGGTGGTACTTGAGGTTGGATGACGACGCCATCCTTCAGTGCCCTGATGTCGGCCGTGCTCCCGCTCCCTAAGCTGGAAGCAATGCACCAGGGAATGGGAGTTTCCAACCTTTCCGTGAATGACAAGTTTTGCTCGGAATTTGGTTGTCGAGTTGCTCGGTGAGAGTTTCTTGTTGGCCCTTGTGCTGTACACTCGCTTTTACATAAAAAAATACGATCAATGCATTGCCATTTTGAGGCAGAAAATCTTCCTGTGCAATCAATTCCTTTTTCCCAGGTGCCAATATGGATTTGCGCTCTGTCGATTTTTGCAGTCGCTACTTGAAACTGTTGCACAGACATTGATTTCCTGTCTCACTTGCCAGGTACATCAGGGAACATGAGACAGCCCGAATGGCGCGAAATTTGAGAAGACAATAGATTCGACTGCAACTCTGATCGAGGTATTTAACGATCTATGTGATCTAAGCAACTATGGAGAGTACCAGATTTTACTTTTCGATCTTTCCCGTCATATCATATTCCGGCTTCTTGATCTTTTGCTCCAATATGTCATTCAAAAATTGGCGGAAAGTGATGGGCTTGAAGTCTGGGTAGAGCTCACGAGCATCTAAAAAACCCAAATACTTCGCATACTCAGCTTCATTGTCTCCACGAACATATCTGCTGTACCTGTACTCTTGCATGAAGAGCCCACTCTTGAAAATGGTGTTGTCCGGCTCTTGTTGAACCTTGGCTCTAGCCTCAAAGGTCTTAGCCTCAATCTCCTCGAACGAGATCTACAGTCACAGTGTCAGCATTTCCACGAAGCGTGGGAAGATATTCAAGCAATCTTAAAGCTATTTCACATACCTTCTTAAAAGGCGGCAACTTCTCCCCGGTGACCTCTTCGGTCTGAGCGATAATCTGGTTGTCGCCAATGGAGTCACTCCAGGTAATGACAGATTTGTTGAGTGTGCGCTCATCATCAATGATGCGGGCTGTCCAAGGCCCAATGTCGCGCAAATCGCCAAGCAATGTGGGTGTTTCCCCATCGCCATGAACAGTATCGAGGGGCAATATGGCAGCGTAATCGAATCGACCGGAAGGTACTTTGGGAAAGACTGCCTGGTGCCACCACCCAACATCGATGATTGTGTACGGAAGATGAATCTGCTTTATGTGATTGTAGGATTTCTCTTTCTAAAGAAAAGTTAGACGATCAGCATTTGTAATCGTATTACAACTCGCGTTTGTTGAGTGGTCTCGCAAACAGAGCGTGGAGGGGGCAGGTCGGACTAACCGCGTCACGCAGATACATTACGCCTCCCACAGGAGCGATAGGGCCCCAAGCAC
Source organism: Corynespora cassiicola (assembly GCA_022059125.1). Classification (NCBI taxonomy): domain Eukaryota; kingdom Fungi; phylum Ascomycota; class Dothideomycetes; order Pleosporales; family Corynesporascaceae; genus Corynespora; species Corynespora cassiicola. The sequence goes on along the minus strand of JAEUWY010000012.1, from coordinate 2,326,407 downwards.
ATGGTACAAAGCGTTTAACCCCCGCCTTCTTCGCAGCTGTTGCAAAGTTGTCCGCAGCAATATCGAGCTTGGCCTGCCCTAGCTGCGAGGTATCGATGGTGCTAATGACAGTATCGACCCCCTTTAGAATGGCAGCAAGTTGGTCAATTGAGTCGTTGACAATATCCGTTACAACAACCTTCACACCGCGTCTCTCGAGAGCCTTCCATTCTGATTTCTGGGCAGAAGATGGTCTGACGAGAGCTTCGACTTCCTGGAGGGAATGTTAGGTTCTCACAAACTCTTTCGCAAGATACTCTCCCAAAGCATGAATGGGGCCATACATACAAATTTTCCATAGTCTAGCAGGCCATCAAGAATAGAGGCGCCAGTATGGCCTGTGGCACCGGTGAGCAGGACGCGTTGCTTCGACATGTCGAATAATGGAAAGATCAAATATGAAGCGATGTAGAGATACGAAGATGGGCTGAAAACGTTGAAGATTTGTGTAGGTTAGGAGTCTTGAATGAAAACTTGATATTTATATCAGAGCCTCATCATGGACTAGTCGTAAAGTGCAGATGGCTGTGACCATAATTATTTCGGTATACCGGGTTCTATGGGCCGCTAATCTTGAACAAGACGCCAAGACCAATCGGATGAACAGGGCGAACCTAGGCGAGCCCGACATGTGACCCCTAAAGCCTCTATAGAGTCTGAAACAGGTAAGTTTAGTAATACCGGAATCTTTTTGATCCCGCAGGTGCATTCTCAAAGGTCCATAGATATGTCTACTATTACGAGCTGTCGGGAAGGTTCATTGGCCCGCTGTACTCCGGTGACGATCAGATAGCGTCTATTATACATACCAATATTCTTTAAATGGCTGTGATTTATTTTCAAGAGATCCAGATAAAGACCTCTATGATGCAAAATATCGTGTACCCTACCAGATTCGTCTCTGATACCGGAATCAACTCGGACATGGGTGGAGGTAACACACTATCTTACTAGTGATCCCTGCAGACATGTAGATATGTGCAAGGCTAATGACAGGGGAGAGTTAACTAGTGAAGTCGCGATCATGAGATAATTGACAGATAGTTGAGACGGTCTCATTTCATGAGCGCAATAGCAGATTGGCTGGTTTCTATTCCCGGTACCATTGCTTGGCACATACTGAAACCTCCAGTGGGTCCGCAAGCAGGATGTCTGATGTGCATTTTCGGACAAAAAAAGAACCGGATGTATTAAGTGATAAAATGAAATCTCTTATAATAAGCAGCGCTTGATTCGCTACGGTGGTGCTACGGTAATACTGTATAAGTGAATTGCACCCCATACATATCCTACCTAGGTAGGTACCTAGGTACCAGAATAGCTGTAGCCATCGGGTGAAATTCTAGCAACATCTTACCCTACACCCTACACCGTACCGTACATGAAGTTGATGCCAACAACATGGATAGAGCATAGGAAGGAAACAATCACATGAATCTGCAACACTTGCACTCGCGTGTTGGTGTAGTTTGACTCAATGTATCTAGTAACACTATAACACCAGTAACATCAATTTTCTGAATACAAGACAATTTTCTCCATTTAATCTCGATGCTACTAGACTACAATCTTTGAGCTGCTGTAGCCTATATGAGAAGAGTTTCAGGTCGACACAAAGGATTATTTTGCTCGCAGAGCTCTTTTGTGACATCTTATCAATGTACCGACGTCTATGTGTTGGGAGAATAATACGCGATGCTCTCGGTCCCACCTTTTGAAGCTGCCTACACAGTGTCCTTAGCAAAGCCTCATGTCAAGTATGCGATGCATCTTGTCTTCATACGCGAAAGCAGTTAAATACCCTTGATATCTGCGCTTCATGTTTTTCTGATTATATGTCGAGCGTCCTCGGAGCATTGAACTGGTTTTTTTTTTTTTTTTAAATATATCTGTGCATCTCATACACATAAATTTGATTGTAGTCATACTTAGGTACATTTCCCATCTCTCACAGTAATGCCATCTACTCCCCCCTAACCTCCTCCGCCTCCTTACACAACACCTCAAACACCCTCCGAATATACTTCTCCTCCGCCGTCACCGTCGCACTAACAACCCTAATAACATACAACCCCCCAACCACCGTACTCGTGAGGAAAAACTCACCTCCATTATTCACCCTCTCATACACCTTTTTCGAAACCTCATTGCTCGCCTCCCTCCAAGCGCCGTCGGCATGCGGCGTGAAGTCATTGCTATACGCCTCGTGGCTCGGATCCGACATGTTGGCCGCCTTGCTCGCCTCCGGGCTCGACGGCAGGCTCGCAGGCCTAACCTGAAACGTGACAAGCCCAAACGCCGGGGCCGTAACCTGCGTAAACAGATCCTTGCGCGAGGCTAACAGCTCGGCAAAGAGCTCGCCGAGCTGAACATGCTTGCGGATGAAAGCCCTCAACCCCTCGATACCGTACGTGCGCAGCACGAACCACACCTTGAGGCTGCGGAACCGGCGACCGAGTGGGATCTGCCAGTCGCGGTAGTCGGTGACGAGGCCAGACTCTGTGAACTGGTTGCGCAGGTAGCTGGGGGTGATGCTGTACGTGTCGATGAGGTCTTTGCGGCGCTTAATGAAGAGAGCGCTGCAGTCGAAGTTTACGAGGAGCCACTTGTGCATGTTGAAGTTGAAAGAATCGAATGCCGCGAGATGGGGGCACAGATGCTGGTACTCTGGGCATACTAGCGCGGAGCCGGCGTAGGCGGCGTCGACATGGATCCAGAGGTCCGGGTATGATGGGGCGAGGGCGGCGATGGCGGCGAGGTCGTCGACCGCACACGTTGCCGTGCTGCCCAGCGTCGCCGTGAAGTAGATGGGCTCCAGACCTTTGGCGCGGCACGCCTCGACGGCGGTCTTGAGGGCCTCAGCAGTGACGGCATAGCCTGATGAGGCGGGCGCGGGGACGCTGCGGAAACGCACGCCCGCGATGATGGCGGCCTTTTGCGTAGAAGAATGCGCGTGCTCGGAGCCCAGGGCGACGAGTTTCCCACGAAGATCGGCCGCGGCATCGAGCTTCTCCTCGCCCTCGGGCATGTCGGCCAGCTTGCGGCGGATGTAGCGCTCGCGGGCGGCCACGACGGCGGTGACGACTACCTCGCTGGCGGTGCCCTGGATGATACCACCGCCCTCACCCTTGGAGAGGAAGCACTCTGGAAGGGCCAGCGCTTTGGCGACCCAGTCCATTACGACGGTTTCGAGCTCCGTGACGGCAGGAGAGCAGATCCAGTTGAATGCCGCCGCGTTGAAGGCGCCCGAGTACATTTCGCCCAGCATGCCCGGGAACGACGAGTTGGCAGGGAAGAAGGCCATGAATTTGGGAGATTGCCAATGAGTCAACCCGGGCATGATGAGCTTGTCAATGTCGGATTGGATTGTGTCCCATGATTCGCCTTTTTCTGGGGCAGACTCGGGGAGCTGGGGGCGCAGGTAGCCTGGGGATATTGAGGGGAGGACCGGCCGGTCTGCAATTGTGTCGTAGTATTTGATTACTATGGCTTTTGGTTAGATATAAAGGTATTTCTGAGCCATCAGGGACGCAGTACTGTCTTCAATGGCTGTATGGGCCGCATCTCGGAACTGTGAAGAATCCATGATGCGGGGTGGTGGGGCACGATCAAAAGCAGGTTGTTGTTGTCCAGTGATAGTCTAAGATGGAAAATCGATTGTCAAGGTATCTGAGATTCCCAGAGATCAAGGACAAGAATGTATTTATAGGTGAATGGAGTTCATGTCTGGATGTGGCGTTGTTGGATGAGTTTGGTGGTGCCTGAAAACCTTCCCCCATTAGGGTTTAGGCGGGCCGTGGGCGGAATTGCACCGCCATGGTCCAATTTTCTTGTAGCGTGATTGCGGTATTTGTAGCCGAAAGGGCGCGCAAAGATACCGATTTCCTAGCTGGGCGTCTTCTCCACGGCACGAGTCATTCGCGTATCTTCTCCAAATGGTCACCCAGCACTCAGATGATGTCAGTCTTGTTACTCATTCATTAGCGAGATCCCGGGAGATTGCATGCAGCGGAGCACACTGCTGCATACTTCTTTTGTTTTAGCTCTACAGTGGCGCCCTACGTCGCCGGCGCATTTCCGTCGGCTTGCATCCGTGGGTATAGAATATTTAGAAACAAAGCAGCCTCGCCAACCTCAATACCGCCGCCCAACCTCGACTCCCACATTCTCGTCCGGGTTTGCGAAGCCCCTAGCTTTAGGTGTCGACTTTCCAGCAACGTCCTGCGGGGTCTCGCCCTTGTACTCCCACCCACCGTCCTGGATGAAAAAGTCGACTTCGTCGATAATGTCCCAGACGATATCCTCTGCAATCTGCTCCTTGTATCTCTCGCCCACAGCACGCAGCTTACGCCCTTGGAGAGTCTGGTTTCCTGCCGCGTCGTCGCCTGTCATGTGGATATCCTGCTTGGCCATCTCCTGGGGCGGACACCAAAAGTCGGGTCCAAAGTTAACCTGGGCAATGCCGCCATTGAAGGCCGAAATTGCAGGAAAGTAGCCGACCATGCCGTCGTCGAATCCTGACCGTGCACCGGCCTTGAGAGCTTCCTGCGAAGGCATACTTGCTGGAGGTAAGAAGGCTAAGATGTTTTCGAATGCGATCCCAATCTCTTCACCATTCTTGTATACTTTGATGTGCGAGCTCGGGAGCGATCTCACGTTCACGTCCTCGTGATTTGGCGAAGGGTAGATCTTGGGCACCGGGCCTCGGTCGTGGTACGCTTCGACCGCCTTGGTCACCTGGTAGTCGAGCTGTTCAAAGTAAAAGCTGCCCTTGTACGGCACGGGAATGCGGTCGCGAATAACGTCGAGCGGCTTCTCAAACGGATCCTTGGAGTCGGGAGTGTCAAAGCCATCGCCAAGATCGACGGCCGGATTGTAGATGCCTTCCACGACCTTGCGGTGGAGTGCCAGCGAGGGGAGCTGAATCTCCAGGCCAATCACGTCGCCCTCCTTGGCTTGCAAGTCGGTAATGTACTCTACGGGCACCGGCTTGCCGTGTGGCGGTCTCGCCTTCATATGCTTGCTCTTGGCACCCTTGGGCAGCGGTTTGTATATCTTGGAGGCGCGTGATCGATGTTGTGCCTCGAAGCGAGCATCGGTTATGGCATAACTGTAGCCGTCAAAGCCAACTGGGCCGTCGAGCGGTGCCTCTCTCCTCGCCCAGCCCATGCGAATATGCGGACCCGGCCTCGTATCGCCCGTCTTTTGGTCAATTGGGTCCATGGGGCCTTCCTGGGGTATACCCTTGAGAATCTTGACCTCGTAGTACATCCTGCCCTCTCTTGCAACCACATTTCCCCGCCCCATCCGCCAGCCCTTTTCCTGCGTGACAATCGTAGCGCTGTCGTCAAAGTGGAACCACTTGTCCGTGTCCTCGTGGCTCATGCGTGGGCCATGGGGCTTGGAGTCGCTCTGTCTGTAGAACTGTTTGTGCCGAAAGTGCGGGTCGGCCACGCAGTGCGTGTACTTGTAGCCCTTTTTGTTCCATGCGTGGTCCTGGGGCTTTCGGAGCTCCGTCGTGCCATCTGGAGCAAACAGCGGGTGGGGCTCGTGCGAAAGGAAGATGCCGTCTCGCGGAGGGTCGTAATCGGTGTATTTGGGCTCGGGAATGGAGTATCGCATGGGCGAGTCGACCGAGTGATGATCCTTTTTGGCCACCTTGGGGTTCGGGGTACTAGCGCGCGTGTTTCCGGACGCCTCCCTCTTCTTAAGAGTCTCACGCTTCTCTCGCTGCTCGCGCGGGGGAGCTCGTGGGCGGGCGCGTGCTGCGGAGTCCGGGTTGGGGTTGAGGGGCGACGACACGGCGGGGGCATGGTCCTCGTCGAGCGGGCGGCGCATGGGCGGGGCTATACTGGGCGTGTTTGCGCGCGAGTGGTTCTGTGAGTCGGCCATGGCGGTGGTGATGTGGTCTTTGTCGTCTGCGTCGCAATTGTCATGCGAGGATGTTGGAGCAGACGCGCCACAGCTCCGTCGGTGGGTCGGCAATGTCGCGACGCACGGGCCACACAAAAAGTTGCCCGCATTTTTTGTCCCGCACAACACCAAATCCATCCATCCTCGACATTCACGCCTCGACGATCCGCCGCCGCCGCCATGCCCAAGACGCCCAAATCCCCTGGTCTGCGCGATGCCCAGAGGCACAACCCTCTCGCCGAAGAATACGTCCCCTCGAATCCGTGGAAGCAAAAGCCCGCCAAGCGCAGGAAGCGCTCGCGGGACGAGAATGACGGCGAGGGCTTCGTCGACAGCAAGAGCTCCAAGAAGATTTTGGAGCTCGGTCACGATCTGGCCGAGGAGGAGGAGCTAGAGAATGAGGCGCGCCGGCCGAAATCTGCGAACCCGGCCTTCAATTTCGAGTCCCGCCTGGGCGAGGACAACGACCCAGAGGAGCCCGCCACATACGACGATGATGACGAGGCTTGGGGTGACGAGGACGAGGAGGTCGAGGAGGTCGAAATTGACGCCAATGATTTGGCTACATTTGACAAATTCATGCCCTCGGACCTAAAACTCCCTTCCTGGTCGGGAGAGGAAGCCCAGCCGTCAGGACCGGGCACTGACCTGGCTTCCCTCATTCTCGAGAAGATCGCCCAGCACGAGGCCGCACAAGCAAATGGACAGCCCGAGATTCAGGGAGGAGGTGACCCAGAGGATGCCATCGAGATACCAGCCAAGGTAGTCGAGGTGTACTCGAAGATTGGCCTGCTGCTGTCGCGCTACAAGTCTGGCAAGCTACCGAAGCCTTTTAAGATTTTGCCCACGATTCCGGCATGGGAGTGCGTATACCTTGGATAATGCATGATTTACATGTGCTAACGGACGGACCAGGACACTACTCTCCATCACCCGCCCCGAAAACTGGACCCCCAACAGCGTCTACTCGGCCACGCGCCTCTTCATCTCCAGCAAACCCCACATCGCCCAGCAGTTTCTCAATACGGTCCTGCTTCCCCGCGTGCAAGATGACATCCGCGAGACGCGCAAGCTCAATGTACATCTCTACAATGCGTTGAAGAAGGCCCTCTACAAGCCCAGCGCCTTCTTCAAGGGCGTCATCTTCCCCATGATCTCCGAGGGCTGCAGCCAGCGCGAGGCCACCATCGTCGCCAGCGTCGTCGCCAAGGTCAGCGTGCCGGTGCTCCACTCGGCCGCCGCCCTGCACCGTCTGTGTGAGCTTGTGAGTTGCAACCTTGGGTATATTGAAGATTGAGCACCCCACTAACCCACCCTCCCAGGCTGCCGAGCAAATGTCGTCCGACCCCGAGTCCGCAGGCTCGTGCAACATCATGATCAAGACGCTCCTGGAGAAGAAGTACGCCCTCCCCTACAAGGTCATCGACGCCCTCGTCTTCCACTTCCTGCGCTTCCGTGCCGTGGGCGCCAGCTCGGGCGACGCAATGGACACTGAGTCGGTCGCCGGCGACCTCGGCGGCGTGGGCAAGCTGCCCGTCATCTGGCACCAGTGCCTGCTCGCCTTTGCGCAGCGCTACCGCAACGACATCACCGAGGACCAGCGCGAAGCCCTTCTCGACCTGCTGCTTACGCGCGGGCACAAGAGCATCAGCGCCGAAGTGAGGAGGGAGTTGCTCGAGGGCAGAGGGCGCGGAGTGATGATTGAGCCGCCGCCTGTGGGTGTTGATGGCGATGATACCATGGTCATGGCTGTGGATGGATAGGCCGTTGCAGGTCTTTTCTATCATTTTATGACTGGGACATTTGGCACGCAAAGTTTTCTTTTGCATTTCTCTGGCGTATGTATGCATTTGGGATTCAAAAAATTCATGTTGGCTTCATAGATGAGGTGGGGTGAGAAGGGAATGGCCACGGAGATACAGAATATACCCCCCATTTTTCACCACCGACATGTCCTTTTTTTTCTTTCTTTGTTTTTGATATCCAATCTTACAACTTTTTTTTTCTCTCTCCGTTCGAACCACTAACCACTACTACCCAACTCCAAACGCCCACCCTCCAAAACAAACACTTCCCCCTCCCCTGTGCCTCCGTCCTACTCCTTCTTCACCTCCACACCCCCCCTCCCCCCATAAAACGCAACCCACCCCCCAATCCCTTCGAACCCGGTCTTGGGCTCCGCATAGCTCCACGCCGCGTCCGCGACCTCGGTCTTGCCCGTCGTCACCGTAAAGTAGGACGCCGTGCCCTTGTACGGGCAGTACGTGGTCGTAGTGCTGGGTGTAAAGTGCGAAGTTTTGAGGGCGGCGGGGGGGAACTGTGGGGGGTTGGTTGTGAGCGAGGGATGTGTGGTGAAAGGTATGGACGGTGGGGGGGGCTCACGTATACGTTCCCATCCACGAGCTCGTACGTGTCCGTTTCGGCGACGGTGATGCCGTTTACGGAGGCGGTGGCGTGGGGCATTGCGTCGTTGCTATATCTTTCTTCCCGAGGTAGGTACCTAGGTAGGTAGGTTGCTTCCCGAGCAAAGTCCGCGTGAAGGAGGCTGTACACGTGCGCTCCAAATGTGCGATTGCGTCTCTAAGCTCCGATGGATGGGGGGATAGATAGCAGCTCTGCACAAGATGGTTGCAAGAGGTTGTTGAACGCGAAGCTGAGCAAAAAAAAAGCGGGGCGGGGTGCGGATATGGGGCCATGTGCGGAGTGGAAGCCCCGGATGCGATGCGGGGATCGATGGTGTCATAGACGACGGCTATCAGGTACTATGCTCTACCCAACTAGGTACGGTAGGCGATGCTTCGTTCGGACTGACTTGTGCGCGCCATCGGCGGGAAGGCTAACTCTGGGAGTTGGGGAGCTAGCCAGGTGCCATGCATGCTGTACTGGGACTCGTGCAAGGGAGCTTGATTTTGCGTCTGGTGTTGAATATTACCAATCCGCATGCATGCAAGAAAGGGTCGGACCTTTTGCAATTGCACTTTTTGTTGCAGTTGTGTCTGCAATTTAATCCGAATTTTTGCACATCTCCACTTCTAGCTCGATTGATCTTTCCTTTTTGGTGTCTTTGCTGTTTTAATCCCAGCTTAGCCGGACTGGCAACCCGATTCCATTCCAAGTCATCCTCTCATACCCACCCCCGATCCCCAATATCTCCCCCAAATTCGCCTCCAATCTAAAGCCCTCCCATATTATAAACCCGCACCGACGAATCATCACTCGCGACCGCGAGCTGCAGCAACCCCGCGCCTTCGTGCTCATCCGCACTCGGCCGCCACGCTACCTGATTCACCGTCCGCCCCGGTGCCGCACCCCCATCCACCATCTCAACTCGGAGCTCCGTGAGCGCATCCCCCGCCTCCGTCTCCCCTGCTGTGGCAGCCGTGGCAACGCCCAACCCGCCACTCTCGGTCCCGAACGCGAAGACGAGCCTCCCGTCCGTGAGGATGCGCGGCAGGCACTCTACAGCCGTGACGGACACGTCCGCAGGGACCGTAGCGGAGAGCCGGGCTTCTGGTTTCCTTGCGTCCTCGCCTTGTGCATCTGGAGCACCACTACCATCACCGTCATTGTGAATTTCCCAAATCTTGACGCTCTTGTCGCGTCCCGCCGTGAGGAACGTCGGACGTCGCAGTCCCTTTGTAGGCGCCCAAGCCGCCCCCAGAATCATGCGCGAATGCCCCTTCGGATTCGCGAGGTACATTGCATACCGTGACTTGTCCTCTGCGTCGCGCTGCCATACGACCCACTGCCTGTCCCTTCCCACGCTGAGCAGGAACTTGTCGTCGTCGCTGAAGGCGAGCCCCGTGACCGTCAAGCTGTGAGCCTTGAGTGGGGGCTTGACCTCGAGCCACTCTTTGGTGTCGTAGAGGCGGATCACGGCGTGGTCGAGCGACGACGCGCGACAGGCGGTTGCCACGAGGCTACCATCATGCGACGTGGCGACGGCCGAGATCTCGTAGCCGTGCCCGTACAGCTTCTCCGTTTCGGGCCAGAGGAGGTGGCGCGCGAGGTGATCCTCGAACGGCGGGTGCGCGAGCTCCAGCGTGCTCTTCTTGACCGTGGATGCAGGGTCCGGGCCCTCTTCTACGTCTTCGTCGGCGTTGGCGGTGGCTTCGGTGGGGGGTTCGTCAGAGATGGCGGTGATGGCCTTGTTGGAGAGACCGAGGACGGGGATGTTAGCTGCGTCTTGGGTGCTATCCGTAGTGGAGATGGAGGAGCCGCAGAGGTTGTTCAGGATCGAAGCAACGCCCTTTGGTAGGTCAAAGACACGGAGCAGTTTTTCGTCTGCCCCAGAGAGGAACTGGGACGAGGTAGTCGTAGAGATGCAGTTGAGGTCGTAGCCGTGAATCTGCGGCCGCGAAAACTCGTGCCATGATGCAGTTCCATCCTCGCGCTTCCACTCAGAAAACAAGCGCGTGGTCTGGTCCGACGAGGTAGAGAGCAGATAGGAGCCATCACGGGACCAGCACACACCTCTGACCTCGCGCGTATGACCTGTGATGGCCACTTGCTGCGTCCACATGTCTGAGACGGGCGAATACGTCCACTTCCGCCAGCTTCCTGTCCTGCCCAACGACACGACGCTGTTGCTGTCTGGAGACCAGAGGCCGATCCAGAAACCACCTGCACTGCCCGTTGCGCTGGTCGAGCCCTTTTGCGCGCTAATCTCACCGAGACGTGTCGTGCACACCCATACTCCTGAGCTGGGATCCGACTCCCAAATGGACAGTGAGTTGTCTTCAGACGTAGAAAGAAGCTGTAGCTTCCCATCCCGATGCCGCCACGATGCCGTGTAGATCCAGTCCTCGTGCCCAAGAAGTAGCGCCTCAAACGTGATGGAGTACTTTGCCGATGCAGACTCGATGCGATGGGCCTTGTTCGAGAGTGACTTACCCAGCACCCCGAGGGCGGGATCATTGAGCGCACTACTCACGGCCGGCAGCTCCTCGCCTCTGTGTACGCGCCAAAGTCGAATGTACTTGTCCTGGCTGGCCGACGCGAGAAGCAAATCACTGTTCGGATCCTGGGTCTCGCGCACAAATTCCAGCGCGCGAATCCAGCCCTCGTGTCCGGTGAGAGTAGCGGCGAGTTGGAATTGGGTATTTTGAGAAATGAAAACCTGGATGGTGGCTCTGGTGCCTGCAACGGCCAGGATGATGGAGTCGTCGTCCAATGTTGCGAGGGCCAGGTTCAGGGGAAAGTACTTGGGAGAGAGAGTGATGGTTTGCAGTGCTTCGACCTCGACGGACGAGAACGTGGGGTCGTGGACCAGTTTCCATATCCTAACGGTCCCGTCCGATGATCCCGTAGCAAACACGTCTGAGCCAGGCAGAGTCGATATCCGGGAGATGGGCCCCTTGTGATCGGTGATGATCTTGACACAGTCAAAGCGCAGCTCCGGCTCCCGTACCCCTCGCCATATCCGCAGCGAATGGTCGGCAGCACCAGTGAGCAGCACCGAAACGCCATCCACCTCTGCGGGAAAGAACTTGACAGAATTCACAGTCTTCTTGTGGCCGTGCAATATTGCCCGTATGCCAGTCAAGCGTGCATCCTACAAGACGTCATCAACAAGCCCGCCCCAATGCGGTCCTGGCACCTACCTGAGGATCCCATAGTGCGATGCTCTCGTCGGCACCGTACGCCAATAACTGCAGGCCAGCAACGTCCCAGTCGGCGGCGGCAGGATTCCTGTTGCCGCCTGTGGCCAGGAACTCCGACGTCACTTTCATAGTTTCACGGCGGCGAGCGTCCTAGGGGTGTTCATGGGGCAGCGCATCAGCAGCAGCTTGATAGTCATCGCCTTGGAGTTTTCTTGCGCGCTAGGGCTCGCTTGCGGTGCCCAGAAAGGGCTAGCGCCGCCCTACAAGGTGGGCTGGGGCAACCTCACTGCGAAGCGTCTACCCCTCAACACCGAATCTTTTGCTCCGTTTGTACCTTGGAAAAAAATGGCAGGCAATGGTACGATTCCGATTACTGTCGAGTTCAGGTATGTCGCCCGGGATGCGTCCTACAAATGGTTGAGCGGCGCCGAACTGACCCTTTTTTTCCCCTGCAAAAGCGGAGGCCTGGAAATGCTCTTCGAGAACCAGCGCAAACTGTCGCTGAACATATCGGCAAGGGATGAGGCGGGCCAGCCCTCGAATGTGGCATATTTGGTGCGGCATTTGTGCGATGATGTCATGAAGGATCCGAGAAAAGACATGTTCGTGCTGGACGATACCGTGTAAGTGTTCCGGAAAAGCAAGTTTGTCACCTGACTGATTGCACGTCGCAGCCGACCTGGCATTCTGGTCCTCATCAACGAGGCAGACTGGGAGCTCGAGGGCGAGGAAAAGTACCAGATTCAGCAAGGAGACAATATCCTGTTCGTATCCACGCTGCACGGCGGCTAAGGTAAACGGCGGCTTTGATTGAGGGGACCGAAGAAGCATTATGGGTTATGAATGATGAGGATTCATAGGGTCCGTGTCTGGGACCCGCTGGAGGGTTACGGTTTCATCTTGTATTTACTGCCAGGTATATAGACGGTTAGGTGGCATTTATTCGATGTTGCGCCCAGTCGCTGCTTGTATTTCGTCTCATCACTGTCGAGATCAGTTGTGCCTATCCTCAGCCTGAATAGTCAATCAGTCGTACATCACCTGTATCACGCTGTAACGGTAAAGTCTAGAGTCCTTAATTGCGATACCAATCGACTTGATGCGACCAAACTCTAAACCCAGAGATCTGTCGAACCCATTCAAATGCATCATGAGCAGTGCATCAAGCACATCCTAGTCGTACACCAACCAGACTGTCAGAACCCCACGGATATCGACCGTGAAAACGCCCAGGCCAAAATGCTTGTCAGAGTAGAGTGGAAAAAAAACGAATCAAGAATGAGATCCCAGCCGGCGCTCAAACAAACGGGAACGAGGGCACAAACGCCTTGGTGTCCTTGCCCCAGATTTCAACATGATTGATGTCTTCTCTTTCAATCCGCGTGATTCTCCGTACCGGCCCCATGCTCTTCCCCCGTAGTGTGTTTTCGGTGCCAGGCGGCGGGCCCTTGCCCTTGGGTGGGAAGACAACGTCTCCGAGCTTGAAAATGAGCTTGTCTCCGAGCCCAAAGTAGCGTAGGTTCTTGTACTCGGGACGCCACGACTCGGTCGCAACCGCAAACTGGTGCATTTCAATCTCCATGGCTTCGATCTTCTCGGCGAGTTCCGAATTGGGTCGGACGAGGATGCGGATAGCGAAAAGCTTGGGGACGAGGGCAATGATCTGGCGGAGCGAATCCAAATGCGGTACGGCGCACGAGAAGCCCAACTGCTCTAGGTCCGGACAGCTTTGACATAGCCTAAAAAGGGTCTCATCGCTCAACTGCCAGTAGTCGGGCAGCAAAAGGTGTTTTATTCCGCGATGATTAGACTGAATGACGGCAAGATGTTCACCGGCCAGATTCTTGCATTGGGGCTCCGTGATGGTAGGGGTGGTAGCAGTGCTGACTCCATTCATCGTGGGCGTGCTATTGGCGTTGGTGCCGGTATTCATGTTGGAGGGCGTCGTGGGCGTGGCTGCCGTGCTGCACGGCTTAGAGCCTCTACGATCGCTTATCACATATAACCGCTCCATTCCACTGAACCTGGACATCATGCGTATGTGCTCCTTGTCCACATTGTCGATCTTCATCATTTTCAGATTGTATGGGACTGGCTGATGGTTGGCCACCCTCCAGGTATTATCGAGAAACACGTGGATCGGATCTTGAGACGATCCCATGCTGTTGATGACTGTAATCTCCTCCAAGTGGGAGTTGTCGGCCGCGCGCTCGAAGCCTTCTCCTGTGTTTCGAGCGTACATGTTGTAAAAGGCCAGGCGCTTGGCGGGTATGATGTGGTTCATGGCAATGCTGCGGGCAAAGTAATTCATCAAGTTGACTGATTCCTCTCCGCTCTCGCGCATGCGGGGATTCCAGTGAAACATGAGGTTTTCCAGCTTCTTGGAAGTGGCCAGCAGCAGGGAGAAGTCGTCGGGGTAGCACAGGGGATCAATGTCATAGATGATCAACGTCACTAGGCCGGGCAGAGGAGGAATCAAGGTCGTAGGGCGTGGTATGCGTTTGGTGGGGCATCGCAGGGTAAAGGAAGTTATGGGGGGCAGGTTGATCAGGGACTGATAGATGGTGGAGAGTGGCTTCGTGTTGAGCTCCCAACTGCGGATGTCAGCAAGCGCATCTCGCGAGGAGAAGCGGGTAGTACGGACGCAAAAGACTTCAGAGCCTTCATCTTGTCGAGTGCAGCGCGCATGGCGATCTGCAGCATCATGCTGTTGTCGGGCACGCGACCCTTTGCGTAGTCGTCGACGTCATGCTCCCGCCAGTCCCCCACGACCCGGAAGGACTCGACGTATTGTGTGAAGTTGCGCGACACGAGGGTGTTGAGGCCTGCGGCAAAGGGGCTGCCGCCGCCAAAGCCCTCTGGGCTGCCGTCGACATAGCGCATCTCGGAGTAGGAGCGAAGGGTGACATGCTGGTACAGGCGCGGCAGGGTCATGTAGTAGAGGAGGCGCGAGGTGCGAGTGATGCGCGCGAGGTCGGCGGCGGTGTCCAGCTAGAGTCGCAATCAGCCCTGGTGCGCGCATGAGGTCATAGGCCGCGCTTCACGATGCGGTCTGGGGCGGGCGGCGGCGGGAGACGTACGTGCTCGAGAATGAGGAGGACAATGTGCAGCGGGAGCTCTCGCCCCTGGCCGGAGTATTTGCTGGCATGAGAGCGGGCGGGCGACGTGAACCAGCTGTGGGCGGGTACGGTGATGGGGTTTCTGTCCTGGAGCGGGATACGCGTTCGAGAGGTGGCAGCGGGCCTTGCGGGCTTCGCGGGAGCAGCCTTGTCCGCCTGCGGGCGGCGCGGCGCTGGAGTTTCTGGCATGGGCGGAAAAGATTGCTACAAGTCGACGATTGCGCAAAAACAGAGGCTACCCCATCCCATTGCAGGCGGTGGAGCTGTCAGCACTCTGTCGCCGGACTGTGGGGAAGTGGTGCTCTCCGACACTCAGGCATCGAAATTCTGTAAGCGTCAGTCGGCTGGCGGCCACCTCCCGAGCCTCCGACGGCCTAGGAGCATCAGGACGACCCTCCGCCGCATTTGTCCGCCACCGGATCTGCGCAGGGAGCTTGCCTTCACATGCCAATGGGATCCAGAGCAGTACGCGCTATACTGCCGACCAGATGTGCCTCCTGAGGGCGGATCGCGGCGCTAGGCCCGTCCGGTGCGAGAACTGCGAACCTTGCCGGCGGCCTGGGGCGTGCGCTGGCCGTGACTCACGTCTGACCTGGTCGTCACTATGAACAATCCCGCCCAGGCTGTGAGGGGTCCGCCGGTCGTGTGTGCCCAGTGTCATCGAGTGCAAAAAAAATAGGACGTCTAGAATGCAAAAAGGTAGTCTCCGCTCCCAGAATCGAACTAGGGACCTTTCGGTTACAACAGATATTACAGCCGAACGTGATAAACCAACTACACCAAGCGGAGGGATGACAACTCGGTTGTCGCTTGGAAGTGATGTGATGTTTTGCGGTCAAGATAAAATATAAACCTACCTTTTACCAGCCACATCTGCCGGCACACTGCGGTGCCTGCTTCTGTAGGATAGGCCGGCACCGGTCTATGCTGGTGGCTTCGTCTAGGTGAGCGGGGTAGAGGCGCACTTGCATGGTTAATTGTAAGCGGGCAATCACGGATCCACTCATCTATCTAACCAACACCGAGCCAGTAGTCCGCGACGCCACACCCTGCCAAAAAAAAGTCACATCGCAGAGTATCCTCTCCGTCTACGTCCAATGAGGAAGAAGTATTGCTGTAGGTGTATCCAACGTCCGGCCACTACCCCTTGAAGAACCAGGGCTTCCTATCTCCGTACTTGTCCCCCGGATACTCAAACGGCACCTCCATCGTGCCCTCGAAAACGCTCATCGGCGGCACTTGATCACCCTCCAACTCTAAGCCCTTGAGCTTCTCTTCCGAGACAGGCACCACTACACCGCTCTCCCAGTTCCGAATATTGAGCTTCCCCACACTGCCCGTCTTGAGCACCTTTTGTGATCCCCACGCCGATTCCGATATGTTGGCGGAACCCACGTACACCCACGCGATCGGCGTCCCATCCTTCTTGCGTCCGCGCGCAAACAAGAGCTTGCTGTGTGACAAGACGCCGGGACGAGTAGATTTGTGGTCGCGCATGCATTCCGTGGGGAACTCTGCACTGTCGTAGTGCGACCGACTAAATGTGATGATCCCACCGCAATCAGTACCGCCTGTACTGTTTACGACAGTCTCATTGGTCGGAAAGAAGATTCGTATACGTTCGAGAACCTTGTCAGGCAGGTTTGGCGCTACAGACGACTCGCCGCAGGCGGCGCTGTAGACTTGTTTGAGAAACGAGCGCTTCACTGCACCCAAGGATGCGGCCGTGTAGTCGAGCTCTAGATACTTGACGTCGTGGAGGTTTAGATCGCGCACAGCTTGACAAAGGCCGGGAAGTCCAGTACTCGCGCCAGCTTTGCCTGTATGGCTGCCGCCACTGCAAGGATTAGCAACTGAATCGTTCAACATCAGATTCAACACGTACATGGAGTGAACAAAAGCGATATTGTCAGTCTCGGAAAAGTCAAACTTTAGCATGCCCTCCAAAACATTCTTCCCCACTTCCTGCGCTTCAAGAAAGTCGTAGAGCCCTTTTCCAAATTTGGTGAGCTCTTCCCTCTTGCTAACATTTGCGTCTTCGCGGCGCGGCAAGTCGATTAGAAAAACCGAATTCTCCAGCACGGCTGGCTGCCACGATTCTCCAGTCCTCGGGTCCTTTTCTGTTTCTCCCCACTCTAGCTTCATCATGTTCGCCGTTGGGATGACCACCCGCAAATGCGTGGGATGAAACAAGAGCATCAGTTTGCTATGCATGTTCATGATTTGCCCGTCCATTGGTGGAAAGACGGCTTTGAAATTGGGCACCTTAGATTCCTTGATCTCTTTCCTCCACTGCTCCTGCAAGTCCTCACCCTTCGCACTCATGATCCAGATCTGCTTGATCTTGTAAAAATCAAGTTTCGTTTCGTGCCAGTCCATGTCCCACTGCCAAGAGCTCAGGACTGCGATATTGAGCGTTGGTAGTTGAAGGACTTCTTCGAGCTTGATGTCGTTCGTCCGAGGATGCTTGAATGCCCATGTTCGCTTGATGGTACCTTGTGGATACTGTAGGGCTGAGCTAGCAGGGCTTGAGGTCTTGTTGGTTCGATCTTTGCTAGAGGACGGTGCCGCGGGCTTGGCGATCTTTGACGACGCTTCGGGTGAGGGATCGCGCTTTCGTTTGCCCAGTCTTGCAAGGCGCTCTTGTTCCATGGCTTTTCTGTCTAAACCAAGAAAGCCAGATGAAGCATCCGATGGCTGGCTCGCAGCTGGTGTTGCCTCGGTTTGTGGGCCGTCTCCTAGGGATTTAGAGGTGTACTGGGAAGGGTGAGAGCCCGAGGCCATGATGGGTTTACCTGCAACTTTGGCTTCACTTACAGCAGCTTCACTCTCCTGGAGTGATAGTGCAATGGCATGGCGTAGCTCTTCGTCACCGTCTTCTTCGTCGCTGATGAGATCGACGACATTGCTTTCAGACTTGGCGCCGGGTGTCTCAGGAGGCCACGGCTGACCCATGGACAATGCAATGGCTCGATTAAGGTCCTCATCATCAGAGGATGCCATGTCGATGTCTGCATTGATTGTAATGTCAATGCCAGTGTCGGTGTTGTTGCTCGTCGAAGATACCTACCTGGGCACGTAAGCGAGTCGTTCGTGCTGGTTGCCGGGACGGGCGGCGGTTCGCGCTGTCGCGCGTTCACGTGACTAATGCAGCATCAGATATATCTTGGCATTGGAGCCCGCGGGGTCCGTGGTGATGATGAGGGCGGTTGTACATACGACAACAGTTCGTCAGAGACATCAGTGCGTTTCGCTGATCAAGGGAGCGGCTATGCGTTCTTCCGGCTATCTGACAGTACCATTAGGCCACCTTTCCGAGTCCCTCCTTGCCCCCCCTAATTTTTCTTCCGTTCTTCAGGACAATCTCCGTCTGCTTTACAGATCTCAGCACGGCAAGGTACGCCACGTCAGCTACCGGCCAGGTGATCCAGAAGCATACAGCCAATGGATGCATGAAATACTCGTGCGCTTCGCGCCAAACATACCAGCAGTAGCCGTAGTAGAGGTTAAGGCCGAACAGACTGCCCATGAACCTAGTGGCCCAAATGGCGTATGACGCGCCTCCGCTGGTTCCCCTTACCAAAATCTGCGCCAGTAGCAGACAAGACAGCACGACCTGTGCCGCAAGCGCAGTCCAGAACCCCAGCTCCGTTGTGTCGGCTCCGACGAGGCCGCGATAGAATTTGCCGTCCTTCGGATTTACCGGATGTTCCAGATCGACCCACCAGCTGGACACAGCGTACAGCGCCCAGCACCACCACACCACGAAGCCCGCTAGTATCTTCCCGATATGTCGTCCCACGACGGGCGCGTGTGTCCACTCGTTCGCGCCGTGCTTGACCACCGCGTACACGAGCCCGACGTCGATGATCATCCATATCACGAATATCGTCTTCTCTTGCAGCGCCTCGGCCACGTAGAGCGCGAACACAATCTCCCACGCAAAGTTGAAACCGAGCGAGAAGAGGGGCATGGCGTAGGTGCGGTCGCGGAGCGATTGACGTGTCATGAGGACATATGTGACCGTGTACAGCAAGCCGCCGGTTCCGAGCAGCAAAGTGCACATGGCATGGTAGGACGCCGGGACGTGGGGAGGCGGGACATCGTTGGACCCCATGGCTTGAGGATTCGGGCGAGATGATGCGAGTCGCGGAGAGTTGTCGTGTGGGGGGGTCAATGGACTGCTCGAGAATTGATGCTGATACAGGAAGTTGCATGCGACACGCTCTCGAACGCACGCAAACTCGACTGCTATCTCCCCCCTGGCCCTCTTTGGGCCGTGTAAGCTGATTTTTGTCAGGGAGACCATGCCTATTCGATGAACCTAGCTAGTACATATGAGCACTTGTCTCGGCTCCGAGCGACTAGACCGCACCGCACGGTATTTCCTGCGGTCAGAAGGTGTTTTGTGCAGCAGCTGCACCATGCTTGGCTCCTTCAAATTATGTCAGCTTTCTTTTAGAAGCATCAACACTCAGAATTTTACGTTCTGCTATCGATAACAAGCCATAGCACCAGTCTCTCCGGTTCTAGATTCCAAGACGTTAGAATTACATCTCACGAAGCCGCTTTGAAGGCTCATCCTGCGAGGATAAGATACCTTGACCATGAAAATTGAATGTGAATTAGGGGGCTACATTATTCCATGAGTCAGATAAATCCAAAGCTTGGTCGAATTTTGGTACTGCGCTCTCGTCGGATGATCAGGAGTATAAAAAACTTGGTGAGCATATGTTCAGTAGTTTGTAGGGGTCAACAACCAATCTTGAAGCTCTCCGCCTCAACGTTATGAGGAGGTACAAAATGCTCGCGCCCTCGTGGGAGAAAGCACGCCACAGATATAGACCACAAAAGGGCGTCCCATGCCCTCAATACACAAAATACCAAGCTCAAATAGCGAGAAACTGGGAAAAGGTTGATAGTATTTATTCAAGTAAGACTATTAATATGATCCAAGATGTGATGACTTTGCATCAACAGACGCCATTGCCTCCCAAATCTACTAGAGAAGTGAACCCAATTGATCCGTTGTAGAGAAAAAATGCTGGCGCTCATGCAGAGCCGTGCCAGTCCAGATCCATCCTCCCAGGACTGGTGTACTGCATTTGCAGCTGTTTCATTGGAGGCCTGCGTACCATCAGAATGGCGTTTCCAATGTAACGCCTCTGTTCAGATGTAGTGCAGTGGCAGCATGTTGTGTCGTAGAATCTTTGGCTTGTCAGTATTACTCTTCCTGGAAAACGTAGAGACTTACAGTGATTGGGCCGATATGGCGCTCTCTTCCATGTCCAGGCTTTTAGCACAAAATCACGTTCCAAGCATGCCGCCTCGCTTTGAAAAGACGCGTGAATTCCTGCCAAGCATGCCTTAACTCCTGATTGGTCTCCCGAATCTCCCTGCGCAGACGCCGGGCATGTTCTAAACCGCGCTGAGATTCTTGGATGAAGTTGTTTTTCTCGTTTTCGAGGAGCATAATTTTGGCAGCGTGGCTCGAGATTTCGTCAGCATGACGAATAATGTTGCTTGAGAGACGTTCGTGCTCATCGATATGGAAGCGAAGCTGCTCTAAGAGACCATTTTCCTCGACCAGGAGATTGATCTGATTCATATGATGCTCACAGTTCGTCTTGTCTCTAACTATGGCCTTACGATGGGCACAGATCTCGTTTTTCAGACGCTGAGCCTCTTTGGATTTGTCTCTGGCTTTTTGATTGTCCAGTTGAGCCTTTTGAACGAGCCTTACCGAACCCACCCTAAATTCTGATATATTCTTGCGATAAACCTGGATCTGGTGGAACTTGTTCTTTATGTCGCTGTTCTGTGGACAGTAGCAGTCGTAGAATCTGACCTTACAGACCCCACATAGGGGAATGCCATCTGGACGAAGCATGGCTACAATTCAAAGGTCGACCGCGGGTATTGACAGTATGGCCTGAGGCTGGTGGATTGAGTATATGGATATTAAGGTTATGAAGGACGTGTCCAGGTGGTGGGCTGCGGCATGTGAAACACTGTTTGCTCATCCAGGCTGGCACTGCACCACCAGATAATGGCAAAGTAGCCTTCCATTAAATACCTTTCGCACAGTGAAAAAAATTTGTCAAAAATACATTTTGCTATATATCCATACTCTTATGTATACGAATGTTGGATGTCCCAACATCTGCTACGTTTTGGTTATAAACTATGGTACCTAATTCCGCCTTCGACGATTTCTTAAAGTCTTATCATTTTTACTTTCTTATATATTGCACTCCGATCTCTTATAAAATTATTTTATTATATATTTTCAATGTTAATACGCATAGACTAAAAATTGTAAAACTATAGAGTAGTTACTAAACTAATATTACTTTACACAAATTGAAAATTCAAGTGCTAAGAGAAATCTTACTTAGGTTTGAACCCATCCAAGTGCATGTGAACCTAATTTCACTGCCCGTGCAATCTCTATTCTTGTAATCGATTTACAAGCTGTGTTACAACAAACGCCCTGATGAAACTGAGCACAGACAATCTATAGCCGCATTAGTCTCCTGACACCTTCCTCTGCCTCTTTCAGTTCCATTAGCTCGAATAATTTGCTTCTACCGATTTTAGTCTCTTCACGTTAACCTTCCTTCCAACGAGTTATCAACCAAACGAAACCTCCAAGAAGCTCATCGAACAATGGCCTGTGAAGACTGCGGCCAACCCTGTGGCCACTGTGAGGTCGAGGGTGCCCAGAACTACATGGGTTCCGATGTGTGCAAACGGTGCGACAAGAACATCAACAATGATCTTGAACAAGTGATCGAAGACAAGAAATAGAAGATCGAGGACCTCTTCAATCGCTTAGAACTGGCACAGGAGGAGAAAGTCGAGGCTGAGCACAGCATCAAAATACTCGAGAATAGAATCAAGATTCTCGAGAGTATGATCAATAAAGAGCGGAAGGAGAAACCTGAAGTACTGGAAGGCGAGGAGAGCGCCAAGGAAGAGTCTCATAAATACAAGAAACTTTACGAGGAGGCTGTTCAGAGATACTCCAAGTCCAAGCAAAAGGTTAAGCACCTACAGCTGGCGCTTCACACCACGAAGGGTCGAAACGCTCAAGATCAAACTTCAAAGGTCCGAACCCCTGGTCCAAGTTCGTAAGCATGGAATGAATTCCTTATTGTCTTCATTGCGTGTAATGACTAAAATTAGTTCTAACATCAAACTCTGCCAATTCGCTATCCGTCGCGGGAAGTGTACCGTGGCAGAGTGCCCAAACATTCATCCATCAGGCACCCATATTGTTGACAAATAGATAAAAAGGCTCTTTAATAAGGTCTCTATGAAAATGGTGACACATTCATTCGACTGGGAAAAGCTGGACGCGGGTCAGTAGTGAGGTTTTTCGGCGGTATTTATCAACTTTTTTCTCCAAGTATTCGAAATGCTATCGAAGCTTTTGTATATACTTCAGAAAACCTCAGATAGAAAATCACATAGACAATTAGTAAGCTGATCGTTCATTCTCGGGAAATAAGAATCCGTTTTACATCAAAATAGAGGTGTTTACAATATCTTGTTGGTATCATACCGAATTGAAAGCAAGGAGTTTGAAGATAGCCACACTAGGAACCCGTTCAAGATTTGCCATCAGCATCCTTCTTTTTCTTAGAAGGTTTGATGTAACCGAGTCTTGATTTTGCCGGGGAGTCTCCGCGGTCCCTCTTCTGACGCATTTTTTACATGAGGTATGAAAACCAGATAATTATCCTCCTCGTGTGCCAAGGTGCAAGAATGCTTGTTACAGGTAAATTTTGGAAAATACTCACATTTGATGCGCTTGCAGGTCTTCTCCTTATGACGCACAGTGCAATTCTGGCATGGAGGGCCATTATCGCATCTCCAACCTTTCGAGTAGCATTGAGTACAGGAAATAATGCGTGACTTGGGTCTCTTGACCTGACTGATCTCTTCTATAATCTTACTGCATAAAAAATGAGATTTGATTTCTAATAAATGTGAACTTTTGAGGGTACCTACTCTGCACCAAATTCCCCATGTTTTCACTTGCCTTGAATACTTTGTAGCCGCTTTGCCTGTTTCTTGTATGCGTCGGCGATGTCTTTAGTTTCCCGTTTCGATTTTTGAATATCCTCCATTGCAGTGTGAACCTTGGATTCCTCTAAACAAAGGCCAATCTGAGCTTTCAATTTCTCTTGTTGAGCTTCTCGAAGCTCTTGCTCCAGACAATTGATCTTGTTATTCTTCTTGTCCAGCGACTGTACAAGCTTCGCGATTGCGTCCATAAGCCGAGTACATTCTTTGACTAGCGATAGTTCCCGTTTCATTTGGCTTTCCAGATCCTCTCGAAGTAATTGTATTTCAGCAAAGTGTGCACTAGCATCATAGTTGTTGTCTATGTCGAGAAATTGAAGGAGATCAATGGCTCGCAAGGGTGGGCTGAAAGCATCGATGTAGAGGTCGCCCGTCTTCGAAGGCATTCATGGGTGCTTTGTCAGCACTTGAAACTTTCCAGATATCTAAATGATTGAGACACGTTCGTTTGATCGTGTAGTACAAACCACTCAGGAAAACTTGGAAATGTTGTTTCGTTTGCTGATACCAGCGGCATGCATTTCCATGATGCACTTTGATAAGGGCTGACCAGGTAACAGCTCAGTCATAATCTATATGTGAGTATAGTTTCATGCTCGCCTTCAATATTAGATTCCGATTGGCTCACTTGATCCAGTTCCCGGCAGACGCCTTAAATCTGACACGTCCTGACCAACGTTCACATTAGCCCTCTTTGCGCTACACAAGACTGCACCGACCAAGCAAGGCCTACTTATAAACCATCTGCCCCCCTCCGTCCTCCCTTTTTTTTCTCCTCATGTGTCAAGAGGTTTAGCTCTTTGGTGCTCGACACTTCATTTCCCGGCCCGGGAAGCCTAGGGCTGCTGGTCCCGATGCGTCTTTTCTCCAGGACTGAGCTATTTCTTCGATTCGCCTGCCAGAGGCCTTGATCCTTGCTTGAAATTGGGCAGCAATTTTGTTAACTGCATTTGCGACTGCACCATCAGGTGTATGGACGCAATTGCTTTCGGGGTAAGAGCAAATTGCATTCCGCCACTCCACTGAGAAGGCGGGTAAGGGTCAAGCTGTACTCGCTACCGGGACCGCCGAGCTCCTTTGGAGCCGCTTGCAACAAGTCAACTACCTTCATCGTCTCAGGCATGCCTAGACATGAGACAAACTCGCTTTGCGCAAGCGGGCGGGACCCGAATCCCCCACCATGTCCGCTGCAGGTCGCGTCACCGGTATGTTTTTGCTCAATCGTCCAGCTTTTTAACCTACAGCCTGCAAGAAGTACCGGAGGCTCCAGAGATAGGACCCGAAAATGAAGAAAGTCGCCCCCATCGTTGAATTTCTCTACGAATGGGTGCTCCAGAGCACGTGTTTGTTGGGGATGGTAAGCGCTGGCGACAGCACGGTAGGACCAGAAGTTATGCAGCTTGCTGCTAGTCTGGACTATTCGATGCATCTTTCCCTTCAATTTTCTTGGTGTCTGTCAGAGTCGGCGAGGATGATGGCCCAATTGTAGCCGCAAGGTTCACGCCCGACATGATAACATCCCATCTTGGTATCACCTGAAGCTGCCTTACATAGACAAGGTATCTGATTGCGGATGCATTCGGTACTTTATCACTACCGGCATGCATTTGCAATGTCACCATGTCCGGCTGTTGGTTGCCCGGGTTAGCCGCCTTGTGATAACTTTATACTTTGGTTTTTCTATATTCCTGCCAATTGTCCGAATCCGTTGGCCTAAGCAAAGAGTGTAATGCTTGTCAACTTCTGCCAATCGGCTATGGTTGACTCATTGCTACCGTTTTTGAGGCTTCACTCTTCTTCTAAGGAACTTGCAGGCATATCCAAGGCCAAAAGCATATAGTACAAGGCTCAAACAATTAAATTACATGCGGAATTTATAACTCTATCATTTATTTTTCATCAAATCGTCTGCTCAATGCGGATGTTTGAGGAGGGATATCAGGTCTTGGGCGAGCCAGCAGAATGTACTCAATTCAGGGCTTCATTTTTTGCTGGCAGAAGTTTGACAGAATTGATAATATCTAGTTTCGTATTTTATTGTCGGATCTCGGCTTTTTTTAAGTTTGCTATCTTTTTTGCGGGTTATGTTTTGCATGAGAAGTTGGCTGTCCATGTGCCCCACAAGGAACCGGGCCGATCATGACCGGTAATGGACGTCAACACCCCGCATATGGTGAGACCGACACAAACGGCGCTACCGGGTAAAGCAACGACATCAGACCTTGCGAAACGCGTGGGGCAATAAAAAAGCGATAGATTATCGACGCGGAAACTCTTGTCCTAGCATACATCCGCCCAATTGACTAATACAGTTTGAATTTGTTCAGGTCATTCCGGCGCTCCAAACTTTTGAGCTCTGGTGTAACAGAGGATACAACCATAGTAGCTTATGCATGATTAGATGAACTATAGGCTATATAGGTACGTGATTGCGCGTAATGCGGTCGGAAACATGGCGAAAGTGCGCTATAAACCCGTCAAGGACAGGTCGGCTACATGGTCGTGGGAACCGGCCATTCAAAAGCAGAAAGAAAATAGAAAATCGTAAGTTTGATTTGCCTACAATTAAAATATAGTCTTCTCCTACTGGTCTGACATTCAGGATGTCTACGGATGCTTTACGGAGCTTGCGTTAGCTCCCTTGATTTCTCCGCACGCCCCACAAAATCCCCCAGTATCTAGAGAAGTCACTTGATTCTGGAGCTAATGACTTATAATAATCTCGAAGAACCAGGATATTCTCAGTATTTCTACCATATCTCAAACACAGCACAACACACACTCCACCATGTCACCCCAAGCCCCCCTTCCCCAAACCCCCACCCTCCCCACCACCCACTCCGGCATCCCACCCCGCCTCCTCCCCAAAGCAACCCAAGTAAAATCCCAAATCTACGCCGGCAAAACCGTCCCCTCCACCACCCCTCTAACCCGCGGCCTCGCCCTCCCCCAAGGCCTTTCCAAACCGGCCTTCCTGACCGCAATCTCGGAGCTCGAATCCCTCCTCGGCCCCGCCAACGTCGTCCTCAACGACAAGCAGCTCGAAAATGGCTGGTACATGGAGCACCCCAACACGCACGACCTGATGCCCCTGCTCGACGCCGAGGAGCTCGTCGCGTCCGCGGTCGCGTACCCGGGCTCCGTCGCCGACGTGCAGGCCGTGGTGCGCTGGGCGAATAGGCACCTAGTGCCTCTTTATCCGATCAGCATGGGACGGAATTTGGGGTATGGGGGTGCGGCGCCCAGAGTGCGAGGGTCGGTTACGCTGGATTTGGGGAGGAGGATGAATCGTATCTTGGAGATTAATGAGGATGATTATACGTGTCTGGTTGAGCCGGGGGTTACATATTATGCGCTGTATGAGGAGATTCAGAGGAGAGGATTGGGGGATAAGATTATGATTGATACGCCGGATTTGGGGGGTGGGAGTGTGGTGGGGAATGCGTTGGATAGAGGGGTGGGGTATACACCGTATGGAGACCATTGGGCGGCGCATTCGGGGCTGGAGGTTGTGCTCCCAAAGGTCGAAGAGGATGGGAGCGTTCCTTTGTTTAGGACTGGAATGGGGGCATTGGGTGTTGGGGGAGAGAATACGTGGCAGTGTTTTCCGTACGGGTTTGGGCCGTACAGTGAGTATGTGGGGCGCCTTCATTTTCGTTTCATATTCTGCGAATGGTCTCATCCATGGTCGGGAGCTTCTGGTGGCAGAATTGCTGATTCCTCTCCAGTGGCATATTCTCGCAGTCGAACTTCGGTATCATCACAAAGATGGGCATGGCTCTTATGCCTAATCCTGGAGGCTACGAATCTTTCGTTAGTCCACTCACCTCTCTACCCATGACCTACCTAATCCACGCAGATGTATACTTTCCAAAACGAATCCGACCTCGGACCCCTGATGGAAACCATCCGCCCCCTCCGCATCTCCATGATCCTCGAAAATGTCGCCCAACTCCGTCACGGCGTACAAACCCTCACTGTAAAAGGTCACCCCCGAACCAAATACTTCTCAGGCGAAGGCCCCATCCCCGAATCAACTCTACGCACGCACCTCCGCGAGACACCCACAGGCGAGTGCATATGGGTCTACTACGGCATGTCGTACGGTCCCCCCTCTGTCCGCAAATACAAGCTCGACATCGTCGACGCCGCCTTCCGTAAAATCCCTGGCTGCAAGAAGATAGATCCCGCCACCATACCTGAGGACGACTACTTCTGGTCCAGGGACAGGGTCGCGCGCGGGGTTCCGGACCTCGAGGAGCTTAAGTGGGTTAATTGGATGCCGAATGGGGCGCATTTGGCGTTTTCGCCCGTCAGTCCGATTCGCGCAAAGGATGCGGGGACGCTGTACGAGTTGGCCAAGAAGAGGCATGAGGAGCAGGGATTTGATTTGTTGCCGACGTTTTGTGTGGGGTTGAGGGAGATGCATCTTATTGTGGAGATTGTGTATGATGCCCAGGATGCGGGGATGAGGCGGAGGGCGGAGAAGTGTCTACGGTGAGTTTTTCTACGCTACATACTTTTCTTTGAAAGGAGGCTGCTAATATTGTGCACGAGTAGGGACATGATTGACGACGCGGCCAAACTGGGCTACGGAGAGTATCGCACCCACCTTGCTTTAGCGGATCAGGTTGCGGGGACTTACAACTGGAACGGCAATGCTCTGATGAAGTTCAACGAATCGATGAAAGATATGCTGGATCCAAATGGAATTCTCGCACCGGGTCGGTGTGGCATCTGGCCCAAGAGGTATAGAGATCGTGGATGGGAGCTAAAAGGCGGAGAAAAGAGCAGTGAAGGTGCTGGAGTTGCTGTTGCGTCTGGAGAGAGCAAAATTTAAACCCGGAATGTGGCAAATTCATCATCATACAGGCTACCTCCTGCGGTAGTGCAAGTCGTTACCACCAGCTGTTGGACATATATCCTTCGATTATGATTATCTGCGAACACATCTACGCAGGAGCCCGAACAACTTTCCTACCGGTGACCTCGTACCTTACCAATTCCTCGATAATCTTGGGCGAGTCGGCAAAGTCGTATACCTCGATGCGGGGCGTGATCTTGCCATCCTTTGCCAACTGAAGAATCTCATCCATCTGCTCTGACGTTCCAGTGGACGAGCCCTTGATGATCAAACCTGTAATCGTTTAGCTAAGATGACTTGTAGATGGTATCAGCAACGTACCTCGGTTGGCAATGTGGATTGGGCTCATGGGGAACATGAAAGTAGGCGGTGGCAGGCCTACACAAACAAAAACGCCATTGCTGCGAAGTAGCTCTGGTGCCGAAGTGTATGCGCGCTCAGAGCCAGCCACGCAGATGAGCCCATGTGCGCCCTCGCCATCAGTCAAAGCCTTGACGGCTGCGACCGTGTCCTCCTTTGCGTAATCCACGAATGCCATAGCTCCCATCTCTTTGCACAGTTGCGCCTTGTCAGCACCCGTATCCACGGCAATGACCTTGTACCCCTTAATACTCGCGATCTGTACGCCAATGTGTCCCAGACCTCCTCCTGCACCCACAATCACCACGTAATCCCCGGGCTTGACTTCGGGCTCCAGCTTGGACGTCCCACCCGCAAGACTGAGACCCGCGCACAGCAGCGGCGCCGCCACCTCGCTGCTCACACCCTCGGGAATCATCGTCACATAGCGCCCGTCCGCCACCATGTACTGCTGCAGCGTCCCCCAAGTCGTCCTCCCCGTGTTACTTTGCTTTGCGCAGTTGTTGATCTGGCCCCTCTTACACACCGAGCACGCCCCACACGCGCTGTACAACCACTTGACGCCCACCCTCTTGCCCAGCAGCGAGTCCGGCGCCTTGGGCCCCAGCTTGACGACCTTACCGACACCCTCGTGGCCGGGCACCTCGGTGTAGACGCCCTGGCCCTTGACGTTGTGGCAGTCCGAGTGGCAGATTCCCGAGCATTCGAGCTGGACGAGGACTTCGTGGTCGCCGGGCTGTTGGACGTGGACGCCGTCGCGGATCTTTAGGATGCAGTCTGGGCCTGGGGCGTCGATCCAGGCCACCGTCTGCGTGGAGGGGAGGGCATCGGTCATGGTGGAGGGGAACCGGGGAGGGGTATATTGGGGAGTAAGTGGAGGGGTTGCGAATAATTTTTGGGGGGGCAGGGAACAGTAAGGAGGGGGAGAAAAGCAAAGGCAAGCTAGCGCGAGGCCAGTACAATTATGTATTAATACCTAATAGCCATTATGCAAGCGAAGGTTAAGATAGCTACCGCGATAATGTGCCAGAGATACCGTCCCTCTCCCCGTTTCGGCTTCCCCGCTTGCCCCACCGTTCGGAAGTGGGCGTCGGCTTTGCGCCTCGCCGGCCAATCGGAAGCCTTTTGATTCCGAAGTGCGCGGACTTCGCCTGTTTTGCGAGACGTGCGAGCTTCCTCTTGCGGACGCTATTTGTCTTGGAGGTGGATGGCTTCGTCTTGTCGGGGATGGAGGCCGAGAATTGTGCGAAGGGGGGCCGGGAGGTTCCTGCGTCGGCATTTCGTGCATTGGCAGTGCGTGGGCCCCCGGTTTTTGTCGAGCTGGCACGTGACTACTTGGCACAAAGTACCTCAGATACCTGGTACGCTGGAGTGTTGCCGCACCCTACGTCAATTTACAATTCATCTCCTCATCAATCGTCCATGTATTCACCGAGGGCCCCTAAAGGTGCCCCTTTGAACATTCATCTATTGCTCTGGCATTACTCTGCAAGCTCCCAATTGTATGTTTTTTCCAATGATTCCCAAACCAGTCCACCCCATTGGTTCACGGTCAATGCTGTTGTCAGGTTCTCAGCAGATGCTCTAATCCTTAACATCTGGCGGACTCCGTTATGTTCCATCCACAGACCCGCAAACCTATGAGGAAATGGCCAATACAGCGCGAACGCTGCAATCGAGCATTGTTGCCTCGTGGAGCCATTATCTCGTAAGTCAGCCCTGGTGATGGCTTCAAACTTTTGTTGCATATCTGCTGCGCATCTCCCGAGCCCTGTGATCCGAATCTTGGGTACCTTGGGTTGTCGCTTGACAATGGCGGCTAGCAGACCGCCCAAAATGGAGTAAACAAGCTGGTTTCTGGGATCGCAGACCACACTCAAAGGATGATCCAGCCATTCTTTGATGCCAAGAAGTTTCAGAGTGAGGACTTCCTTGACTTCTCTGACACAAGCTTTGTTCATAAATGCAAAGATGAGCGTCAAGTCGTAAATTAAGAATGGCACGACCCAACCTCTCAGTGTAACTTTAGGTAGCGACGAAAGGTACCTGAACAATGACACGGCTTTAGTGGCAATATGAGGGCCAATTCTGTCAAAACTGCCGTTGTCAGGCTGCCTGAGGGTTATGAGGACTGAGTACTAGGGCCATCCCATACTGTCAAACTTGGGCAGTAACGGACTTTCGAGTTCTTGAGGGTTATTGAATGTTAAATGACCCATCACGGGAACATCCATGCGCAAATTCTTTGGCTGCCTGCCTCTGTATACTGTGCATATCCAGTGGACTCCGCGCCTATCAGAAGCGGACGTTTCCCCTGTGAATCGGATAGCGCAGGTAATCTTCAGTGGTAAGTTGAGCCATATACGCCTGCCTTCAGCTAAAAAGTGCGAGCAAGCATAGAAAAAGGGAGGGAGTTTGGCGAAGTTGCGTGCTTCGATATAGCCTTGCTCGTCTAGGAGGTCGGCAGTCAAAAACTCTATGACCATCAATCGCAGCTCGACAGGAAGACTGAAAAGAGGTGATCCTTGGGTGTTCATATTACTGTAGGAAAGGGTCAGAATCTGGATGTTTCACTTCATGTGTGATATACCGCTCGTAGCAGGAGTTTGTGGGGTTTTTTACTTACCTCTGATTAGTCGGAAGATTCGTCCTACCCTCTTCTCAAGTGCCCGGATACTAGTTAAGAGCCAATAGAAGAGAGACGCTGACGGCAGTAATACCAAAGGTCGACTGTCGTTGATATCCCTATTGAGATATTGAAGCTTCGAAGAACGGTATCCAATAAACAATGAGCTGAAAAAGGGACGAGCGACAGGAGAAGTGTTCGTTGAAATCTAGAGTGGGTAAAAGGATTGATTAAGGAAGTCAGCCCTGAGAATACTATATAAGTTAGTGCTAGTGCGTATCATCGATCGCAGCTCCCCTCCTAGGATCGAGGTAGGAGTTTCCAACGTTAGAGTAGGTGTAAATCCCAATTCTCGCTTATTATGTTTTACAAAATCTGCCTTCCTCGTGCCGCCTATGTCTCACAAGCAACAGGTGGTTTAGGGATCTTTGTTATGATTCCGGTCTTGCAGCTGTTATCTCAAATAGGGACAGTGCATTGTTGAGCCGACACAGTATCAAGTAGTTGCCATCAGAGCGCGCCGTTTTCAGATTAGGATCGTTGATTTTAGAGCCGAGTCGTTTCCGGATTTAACCATCTCAAGATGTTTCCTAAATCCATAGACCAGACTTGTGCGGGGACGCCCTTGCGCACAGACCGGATCGAGATTGCAATACATAGCCCACTGCGAACATTACTAATGATGCACTTGTATTAGAGCTATAGAGGTTCCGAACTAGTTGGTCCGTCGCGATTTCGCGTGGCTCTTGAGGATTGGGGCGGCCAGAGTGATGACGAGGGCGCTATACTATTTTGGGCGCCGTGCCATGGATTACCAATAGCGAGCGTCTGAGTGACAACGAGGAGCTCCTCCATAAAACATTGGAAGTACGCCACTTCCATTTGGCTTAATCGAAAAAAATATATCGCACCTTGAATGTACTCGAAGTTTTCCAGAGTCATCCAAATGGTAAACAACAGCGAGTTCGTTTTCTTGCTGTAAAAACCGTCTCCTCTGCTGATTCCCGACAGACTAGTTAAACTGGCCCAGAGGCTGGCCACTGATGGCCCCCTCAAGGCCATAGAAGTCAAGTACTACGTCAGGGGTGTTTTCAACGGGAAGGATATATTCGATAGCAACAGAGCGTACCACGTCTACGAGATACCTTACCATCCTCAGTATATCCACACCCAATGTTAAGCATGTGTATCTAAGACTCACTTAATGCAG
Organism: Corynespora cassiicola; assembly: GCA_022059125.1. NCBI lineage: Eukaryota > Fungi > Ascomycota > Dothideomycetes > Pleosporales > Corynesporascaceae > Corynespora > Corynespora cassiicola. The sequence goes on along the minus strand of JAEUWY010000012.1, from coordinate 2,294,582 downwards.
ATTCTACATCCCCGTGGCGGACTTCAATCTCGATGCCACGTTAGCCAAGAAGGAACCTGTTCCCGGAACCAATGATAGGGCTTGGCTTGGCGAACTGACCTCCGGCAACGCTTCTACATCTAGCGTCGTTTTCTTCAACACGGAACAACTTAAAGACCTTGTCAAGGTCGACTTCAACGCGATAGACCAATGGTTCCAAGACGGCGAGCCCATAAAAGACCATCCGAAGAATCCCGAACGACGCATCGACGTCACACCTTCCACGAGCACGATCCGTGTCGAACTCGACGGGGTGAAGCTCGCAGAATCATCGAAATCGCTTTTCCTTGATGAAAAGCCTTACCGCACAAGATACTATCTCCCCAGAGATTCAGTCAACTGGGACGTTTTGAAGAAGAGCGACACCGTAACGCATTGCCCCTACAAGGGAGATGCAAACTATCACCATGTTGTCGTGAATAGCAAAGAGCACAGGGATATTGTATGGGCATACGACGACCCGATAACAAAGACTGCAGCTATCGCAGGAAGCCTGTGTTTCTACAACGAAAAGGTGGATATTTGGGTTGATGGTGTAAAGGAGAAGAAATAGCGGTGCTGAAGATCTTCGCATGAATATACAACTATGTAACCCGAGTATGCTGTGCATACAAGTTTTGCCTCATCGAGCACATTTGTGTTGAAATGGGTCGTGATCAGCCTACACTTGCCTTGAAGGAGATTGACCACCTTCTCCAATTCTTCCATCATTTGATGTCGGTCGTATAAATGGTCGCCCACGGCATCTTTCCCCCATTTGATCTAGATCGCTTCTAAAAATACTCCATCGTAAGCTAGATAGGAAAAGAACGCCCTAATACTCAAGGGTGCCAAGCAAAATTAAATAGTATATATTATGAGCAATTATCTGCTACTTTGGCTACTGAAATCACAATTATGATGTTGTTCTCTACGCTAGGATTGATAAGCTTGGTAGGGTTGGTGGGTGGTTCCGCGATAGATCTTAACTATCGTGATGATGTGGCGCAAAGGTTTGTAAGCCTCTAAAATGGAACGAAAGTAGTAGTTCCAAAGTAGGTACCAGGCTTACCTTCAAACGTTACAGGGGTGTGTTATGTGGCACTGCCAATTCCGAAAAAGCGGCAATCCAACGGCGCATGCCAAGCATGAACCTGCAGAACAAGAAGGCAGACAATACATCGGTCATAATACCCATTGACGTGAGATTTCTATCCCAAATCGACTTAATTCCGACATATTCTCGGCTAACATATGGAAGGTTGTCTTGCAGATCCTCAGCGCGAACAATACTGTGGAAGGGGGCGATATTCCGTAAGTCTCTGCAATCGATCGCTTTCCCATCGACAAAAGTGGCTCTTTCTCTAGAGAGCATGAACTAATATGAGCTTTCTAGTGATCAGCTCATCGATGAGCAGATGGTATTTTTGAATGACGCCTTCCGTCCTGCCGGTTTCAACTTTGTTCTCTCCGAAGTAGTCCGGACCGTCAATGAGCATTGGTACCATAACCTTCGCCGATCCACGGATATCGAAGACCAGGTGGTTACCCTCAGAAAAGGAGGAAATGCGACTTTGAACATTTACACGTATGGGTGCGTGATTCAAGATACCTATTTCATAGGGCGCAATGCGATCAATTCAAGTACTTAGAAACTAACTCTATTCTAGCACGGATTACGATCCTGGTTGGTCTTGGGCGACACTCCCCAACGAAGTTGGATGGCAGCCTCAGCACGATGGCATATTTCTGCATAGAAGAACTTGGCGCGGAGGCGATTATCCAGGGTTTGAACTAGGTGGAGTCTTGGTTCACGAGATTGGACATGTACGTGCCTAGAATCCTTTGTCGCCATGCTCCATTTCGGATTTCCTATTGAGGACCCGTATTTTGGACAACAATGCTAGCTATGGTGTACTAACAAAGATATAGTGGTTCGGTCTGTACCATACCGTCAGCACTGACTGCCAAGAGAGCTTCGATTATGTGGACGATACGCCAATCGAGTTGGCACCAGCTGCAATCGGTGGCTGCGATATTGGCAGAGATTCTTGCCCTGACCAGCCAGGTCTCGATCTAATCCGTAAGTGTCTCCACCTTTCTCTCATAAGTTTCATGTGGCTAGTGGATAGCTTTGAGATTGGTCTTCTAATTGCTTCATAGATAACTGGATGGGTTTCTCTAATGATACTTGCCGTGGCGATTTTACCCCTGGGCAAATCCAAAGAATGAAGGAACAAATGGCAAAATTCCGCCAAGTAGTCTACCCAGGAATCGATGTTGACAAGATACCAAACGATGGTGAATAGCATGAAGATGAAGGATCAGCGAAGGTGTATAGGTCACTTTATTATTACAGATTACCCAAACCTCATCCAGAGCTTCTTGGAGTTGTTGCTTTACTACAGAAACTGCTTTGATAAGGGAATTGACACCCCAGGCACTATGTAAAACAATCTATCAATTTAATGAATCCAGGAAATTATCTTGTTATTTTTTTTTTGTGCAGAAGATGATTTACCTATAGGGAATCAATCCCCAAGTAAGATTTTATTTGGTAGATGAATTGGCTTGGACTCCAGGCCTTCTATTTAGAAAAAAATAGAGATATCCTGTACATGATGTCAGCATATATATCCAACCACACAACTTACGACCCTGATCTATGGGAGAAAGTGCAGATAAGAAACTGAGCCTTTCATTGATTTTTTTTTCATAAAAAATAACATGGCAGACCAGGCCAGTTTTCAGCGCTAGCATTCTGATAAGCACATATAGCCACTGAATATGCAGGCCGAATATTTACACGGCGCTCAAAATAATCAGTGCGATAGTCATGTTGATGTGTCGGAGCACGTGGGGCCGAGTGTAACCTTGGTAAATTTGACGTGGGATAGCCGTACATAGGATGCAGACTACGGCTTGCCTTCAGCTTTTGCCTGCCCAGACAGACTTCATGGATCTCCTGTATAAAACATAAGCTTTGAGAAATTTGAGATACATCAGAATTCGTGTTACTAGGTCAATGTCGATAGAAGACAATCAGCTAACACATAGTTGCGTACGAACCTCTAAAATTCAACTCTTAGATGGCGCATGCTCTAGAATTGTTGACCAGAAATTGTGGTGAATCTTCCGGCGCCCGCCAAGAGCTGAGGTCTATCTTTGGTCACACTTGATGGATCCTCCTTCCAGATGCGTCACATTCGGGCCTGTAAGTGTAAGGCTGTAACTCAGCCTTACACATTCGCCCCTTCCACAAACTTCGTTTTGATTTTTCGCCTAGGCTCCCCGTATTGCTTATCCATTATGGTCAGTGGTGGGTGTCTGATAATCTATTAATGAGCGGTGGCTTATGCTGTACTTCCCGATCGCATGACTGGCTTTATACAGTTTGAGACTAGATACTCATATAGGTTTTTTTCACGTACTTGGCTCTGATTACATATCACTTCCATCATCGCAAGGCCACTGCTGTCTTTAATCCACGCTCGGAATTGGATAAAGGACTCATGGGTTCTGAGGCCAGACTGTAAGGTAATTGGATAATATTTGAAATTTTCAGGTTTTTTGTCGGGTGTAACGCTTTACTAACAGTGAAAGAAAGTATAATCACATTCCTTTTTGCGTAGGATGCGTCATGCATGGATGGTCAGACAAAGGCTCGGCCAATGCCTGCTTCATGTGTTGATATCTCGCGGGAAAAAAATGCCTCTTGTCTAGCCATCAGGCTGTCACCTGAAGATAGCTGTATAAAAGAGCGAGTAGTTGCAGGATTCTGCAGACAACCATCATCACCCACTAGACTCTTCTTTATCCAAAACTAGAGTACTAGTCAACTATTCCAGATCTCATCAAAATGCTACTTCAGAGCTATATTTTTTTTTCGATTTTTTTCCACCTTGTTTTCTCATTACCTAAAGACGTCCAACAGAAATTCAATCCCTCTTTGTATCAAGACCTAAAAGCTGCCAGAAGTTACAATAGTATTCTCCGTAGATCCGACAGGATTTCCATCGTCAAAGACATTGTACTAACCTATGCTGATGGTAATTACTGCTCCATTCCTTGGCATCGCTCACTATTTGCAATCGTTCAATACAAGGTCTCTTACTGATAAATGTTGTTTGTTAGAACATAACGAGAGGACTAAATTTGCGTCCCGCGTCAAACTCAGCGGAAACCGACCCACACTTGTTATAGAGGAGTTCGATCATCTCCTTGATTTTGTCGATTGTGCAGACTCGACCTTGTCATTCGGCTTCCGTGACAGTTCAGCATACAGCGATAGCAAAGATGCTTGTTCAGATCTTGACCAAGGACTCATAGTGGCATCACATGCTTCTTGCAGCAATCCTGGTACTCACAGTGTCTATGAGTTAGTATATTATACTGCACTATCATTTGTTGCTAATGCTAGTAGGATAACTAACCTGAGGTTTGACGATGAATCTAAGCGCCTCATATTCGAAACACAGCCCTCTTCATTCCGCGATGCGTTCAAATCTCACAAAGTCGATTTTGGACGCACGAGTGAGCCACATTACTTCCACAGACATGAAAGGCTGGCAAGGCGCCAGAGCCCTACTTCTACCCTTTCTCAAATCCCTGAGTCAGTCGCAGCGGGTGCCATACCCACGCAAACCTATGATGTCGACACTGTGACATTGGACTTGACTCAAGAGGTTATCGATACAACATTCGAGCTACCTTTCGGAGTTGAAGTTGCACCTGCATTTCCAATCTCAATTGGATGCAAGGAATGCACCACCACTGGATCACTCGTGTTATCCGCTGGAGAAGTTGATTTGTCCAATCCTATAGATTTGAGCATCCAATTTTTTGATCCAGATCAAGATGTGGATCTCATTAAGGCCGGATACTTCGAAGCTGAACTTAACGGATTTGAGGCCTCTATATTACTGAGCGCAACACCTTCCGGAAACGTCGAGTTTGCCTATGATCTGTTCACTTTCGCGCCGGCTGGATTCAACGTAAGATTTCCCCCGGAGTATGCCTCATAAGCATCCTTGGTGTCGCTCAAATCAGCTCTGCTGACATATTCATGACAGATACCAGGCTTTGGTTCCGTCGGAGTCATTTTTCAGCCACAGATTGCATTTGATATCGGCATCAATGGTGGGGTAGAGTTTACATGGGGGTTTAACGTTACCGTAAGAGACTGCTTGATTCCAATATCCCCCATACTTACGAATTTAGGTGCCGGACCAATCGAGAATTCGCCTTGACATTGCGGAATTGAGTAATAGCAGCATAACAGGACTTGAAAATACCGCGATAGGTGCTTTACCCTTCAACGCCAATGCCTCAGACATTGAGCTTAGTCTGAGCGTCGGATTGCGTCCATTTATGGCACTTGGAATGTCTTTTTTCGATGAAAGACTCCAGCTCCTCGCAGGTCCTTACGTTGATCTTCCGTTCATCAAAGCCACCATGACACAGTTAGCCACTAGCGATGTGAACGAAAACTGCGAGACTGGTAGTGGGCAAACGAACTCGGACTTCAGCGAAGCATTCCAGAATCTGACCCAAATTACTGGAGAGATTGGAATAGGTGTAGGATTTGAGCTCGAAGCTGTCGTTGATTTCCCTGATGGTGATGATCCTTCTAGCTTCGTCAGAAGCTGGGAAGGCTGGAACAAAACCCTCTCGCTGCCTACAGTTTGCCTTGCATTTACTGAAGAATCAGGATTCGCTGTTGCACGAGACGTCTTGGGAGATATGACCAATCCTTCAACTAGTGAGTCAGACAGTGGGAAGAGTGCCGCAAACTCCCTTAACCCATTTGGTACAAAATTCTCCCTGGTTTTGGGCCTGTCGTGGATGGTGGGATTCTTCGCGATGTTTTGAGGGGACTATTTAGTGTTACCGGAAGGATTTGGATAAGATTCGGGAATTTGGGAAATTTATTTTGTTGAATAGTCGCGACTTTGCTTTCTTCGTAGCGAAGTGTAGCTCTAGTCGCAAGGAATTATAAATCGTCTACTTCATTCCATGGGACTTTGAAATCGCCCATTATTATCCAATTTGTACATTAATCACAAGGTGTCAATTCCGCATAAACCGAATAAGACTAAGAGCCGGCCCCTTTCCCATATCTAGATTTCGTGAGCCCACCAATATCAACTTACCAACAATCAAACCATCTTTGCTGCCGCCTCTCGAAACCTCTCCAAGACATACTCACCGGCTCTGATAGGCGCAAAACCCTCTTCCCCTTCGCTCAAACACGTCGGCAGCGTCTCGACTAAGGTCTCATAATTGACGCTGAAGAAGAACGGCACACTGAAACGCTCATCGTTACTGCGATTCACGACACGATGAATCGTACTCCTATACCGCCCATTAGTCCAGCGCATCAGAAAGTCACCGATATTGACAATCAAGGAGCCCGGCACGTGAGCAGCAGCATGCCATGTGTTTTCTGGGGACAGAATCTCAAGGCCCGGGGTGTCGCTCGTGTGCAGGACGGTGAAACACTCCCAATCGGTGTGAGCGCCGAGCCCAATCGTCACCGCAGGATCGCCGTCACTACCAGCATCAGCGGAGCCAGTGCTGAACGGCACGCTAGGGACTGGGTAGTACAGCAGCCGTGCGATGCCACCAGGGTGCGTAGTCATGGGATCGAAGTACGTCTCCGGGAGGGACAGCGACAGCGCGAAGAGTTTGAAGAGGTGGCGGCTTAGATCGAGAACCTGTGTGGCGCGAGGGTCAGTTTATGCATTCCCTTGCGTTGGTATAAGACGTGTGTAAAGTGTGTAAATGGGTGTACGTACGCCGCCGTAGTAGTCCTTTAGGCCGTCGTAAAACCCTGGTAAGTCTTCCTCTCTGGGCCACATGTTGGCGTTGCCCATGCTGCCGTCCATGTTTTGGTGTTGGCCATCGCCGCCACTGCCGTCCATTGAGTCCTCGTAGGCCCAGTTGAAGCCCTCTTTGGTCTCGCGATCGCCTGCTAGGGATGTGTACTCGCTTGGCTCCCAACCGTATCCAAATTTGCCGTGCTTGACATGCAATTCTTCTTTCTGTGCGGGACCCAACTCCTTGAAGAAGCGGTTGGCCTGATGGAGAATGCCTTGACATGAATCTGCTGAAATCCCATGATTTGTCACATAGAAGAAACCGGACGTGGTACACGCATCATGGATCTTGTTGGCTACTGCCTGACGAGCAGCCACGGACCTTGAAAAGGACGGCGCAAGGTCGATGACGGGGATCTCAAAGTCCTCGCCACCTGTCTTACGGCCTGCCGAGGCGAGGCGCGCGTCAAGGTACCTCGTGCTACGTGCCTCTCGCACCGTGGTTGGATCGGAGGAGCGTAGTTGGGAGCCCATGTTTACTTGATCAGAAGATCTGTTTGCGAGGAGCGTCTTTCAGTCGTGAATATGAGTATGTAGCCTGGATGTTTCTTGCGCAGCCTGAAATTGTGCCGCTCCTCACGGAGCTCTTGCACGGTTCGGCCCTGGCTTGCATGGTACGAATCCTTTACGGCTGCACACTGTACAACTCGAGGCATTTGGGATGATAAGACCAAAACGGACTGCAAAATGGAAATGTATGCTCTTCTCAGATGTTATGACAAGTTTTAATCATACCCACCCACATTGAGAGATCTTGGAAGTGATTTCTAGGTGGCCCCGGAGGTGTAAGAAATATCACGTGACATGCCGATGTCTGATGACATGCCAAATATTTAGGAGGTACCTAACCTGGTACAGTGAGCAGTCTTCATAAAAATAAAAACTCTAATCAGTTTGAGATCAGGGGAGGGAATGAAATGAGGCCAAGTAGATGGTCAACGCTCCCAGCCGCTGAAGGGAGATTGTTGAATGTAAACCGTCATTTACTGTTCAGCTTCTAATTCTTCCGCAACACCCATTTGCTTGGAACGTTTCTTTTGTTCTTCAGATCGTGTTCAACTGCCCAGCTGTTCGAGTTTTCATTTAGGATGCGCTATGGAGCACCAGCTATTGAGCTCCACAGAATCCTTCGTCAATCGCCGCCTCTTGCGTCAGGGGAAGCATCGGACCAAAAGGAGCACACAGATCAGCTTACTCACCAACAAAAGAGGAGAAAGATGCAGTCGCGGGGACCGGAAGAAAGTTGTGCCAGCGGCCGTGGCTCGCGGCTGGTCGTTTCCAAACGCGAAGGCATGAAACCATCGGACCGCTGACGGCGCTGACATGCGCACTTGGCATAGTCAATGTCTGGGCAGGGGACAAAAAGTAAATTGCTCCCCACAGGCGGCGGCGAGGCACAGCTGCGCCGACGTTGTGTACAAGTCATTGGCCTCAACAACAGCAACACTGCAGGGCCTTGGGAGCAGCAGAGCAGACGTTTGACGATCAGCAGACGCGGAGGCGATTGAGTGGCGGGAGGTGGATTTGGCTTTCTTGGGCGATCGGCCATGGCAGGCGCTTTTCAACGAGAAGAACAAAGCACGGCCAACCGCCGGGCTCCGCGCCGACAATAACAGCTCTCAGCAGAGGCCATGTAGCCTATCGCGCGGTGCGTCGGCGGAACCTCGCATGCTGTTAGGTACGATGCCTCGTGTCTGCACCACCCAGTGTGACCTGCCAGACTAACAAGCCCTCGTGGCAGACGCCTCCGCGGGGCATGTCGCTTCCATGGTCTTGTCTCGTCTCATGTGCCTCAGGATGGAAGTATTGCGACTCGTTCTCCATGACACAACTACACGCTGTCTGCGGACGGCTCATGGACGACTTTGCTCGGCAATAATGGCCAAGACTCCCGAAGCTCGATCCCTACCCCAGGCCAAGTCACTTTCGTATTTTGGGTTGCACCACCGAGTTTTTTTTCGTCCCCAGGTCGCCTGGTGAGGTGATGTGTGCAGAGGAAGATTGCATCCTGGTGTCCTGAGGTTTCAGGCCACTTTCCAAGAGCTTCTCCCTGCTGCCAGAGCCCCCAGGAACGCCTGTTTGGTATGCGATCGGCCGTTCGGGGCTCTCCCGAAATCTGGGCTGTCCATCGCAGCGCGTGCAGAGCGAGTTGCAGGCAGGCCGGCTTAACCGCGACTCTCTGCGTCCCCTGTGGTGCCAAGGCGAGGAGGTATTCCGCTCAGGGGGCGAGGCTTCCCTGGTTCCGCCTGCCGCTGGGGGCGCCCGCTGCACTGCAAGCCCTATCGCCTAACCAGACCGAGCCTGATGATCGACGCACTTGGCCATCCACTTGCTCGAAATAGCATCATCTCTACGCGAAACGCCGGGTTCTCTCGTCCTCTGCCCTGCGTGCCGAGTCCGCTAGGCAAATTTCGCCCGTGTCATGCATCACGCCGCGCCGCGGCCAGATAGTATAATACCGGAACGCTGCCCATGTGTTGCGCTCCTCACGAGTTCTCGTCTCCTACCCCATCGCCCTCTCAACAATCCCAAGGGCGTCGAACCCTTGCTTTTGGAGGTCCTTGTGACTTCTGTACATTCGCTTTTTCTAGTCTTTCGCTATAAAACAAACATCGCTATGCGTACTTTTACCTTAATAGGCCTCGCGGCCGGATTCGCTGGCAGCGTGTCGGCTGCCTGCAGCTCTGCACTCAAGATCGATGACTTCTCCAAATGGTCGAGCAACAGCAACAGCCTGGGATCATGGACCTCGGACGACGGCTCCATGACGTCCATCTCTGCTAGCAACGGCGTGCTTTCCTTCACTCCCAAGAGCGACTCGTACTTTTACGAGACCTTCCCATGCCAGGCTGCCTCTACCGATGGCTACAACTCCATTCAGTTCAGCATCAAGGGTCCTGCAGGCGGCTCTGCTGCTCTTGAGATTCAGACCAAGTCCGCTTGCTCTGATGCCTCCTACAAGTCGCAATGGACAACCATCACCGGACTCACTGGAAGCACCCAGACCATCACCGTTCCCCTGAGCACTTTCTCTGGCGCCAACGCTAACGGTGTCACTGGATTCGTCTGGTCCTCTTTCTCTAGCACTTCTGCCAAATGGGAGATTAGCAACATCCAGTTTGGCTGCGGTGCCTCTGGTGCCAGCACCACCCGCGGTCCTTCTTCCGTCGGTGCCGTGTCGACCACTCGTCCCACTTCTACCCTGGCTACCTCCGTTGTGCCATCCGGCACCTGCGCCCCGCTCGCCATCGATGACTGGATGTCGCAGTCCCGTTTGACTTTCCTCTACTACAATGCCTTGATGGAGCCCACTTCCGATGATGGCACCATGACCAGCATCACGGTTGGCAAGCCCAGCAAGAACCGTGTGACCTTCGTCCCCAAGGATACCAGCTCCTACTTCTACACTCAGCTTGGCTGCACCAACGCTGCAAACAAGTACGGCGGCATCTCTCTTCGCATCAAGGCCCCCGCTGGCGCCACCCTTTCCATCCAGCTCGAGTCGTCTTCCTCTTGCGATCCTGGCGCCACCGTTGCAGGCTCCCAGACCTCTAGGGAGCTCGGCTGGACCTTCGATGGCACTGAGAAGCTCTACACCATCCCCTTTAACAAGTACCCTACTGTCGATACCAGCAAGCTTGTCACCCTTTTCATTTCTCAAATCTCTGCCGAGCTTTCCTTTGGCCCTATGGCTTTCTACTGTGGCAACACTGGCTCCGAGTACGTCGTCACCGCGCCTACTCCTCCCGCCGGTCCCTCTTCCACCATGGCTGCCCCCGCCGGCACTGCCTCCGCTCTCGTCATTGACAGGTTCGCCAACGCCAACCAGAACGCCCTTGGCTTCTGGCACGGTGGTGACGAGGGTATGACCACCACCTTCGGCAACGGCCTGAAGATTGTCTCCAGCGATGCCGACTACAGCTTCTACACCCAGGTATCTGGCTCGTGCTCCGACTTCAGCAAGTACCAGGGCTCTTACCTCCACATTGCCTACCAGGGCTCCACCAAGTTCACCGTTGCTCTCCAGCAGCACAACGAGAAGTGCGATCAGGCCATTGCCCCCTACCCCGAGACCTGGGACTCTGCTGAGGCCACTCGCTACGCCAAGAACGGCCACATCTACATCCCCATGAGCCACTTCAAGGTCAACCTTGCCCGCACCATCGGTATCGCCATCAAGGGATTCTACTCCGCCGCCGAGACGACCCTCTCGGTGATCGAGATCGTCCCCAGCGTCCCTGCCGGCACCATCATCCCCAACAAGGACGAGACGGGTGACCTCGTCTTCGCGTGCAAGCGCCCCAACTCGTTTGCCTTCGCCATCGACGACGGCTCCCCCGAGTACGCCCAGGAGGTGCTCAAGATCATCCGCGAGGAGGACATCAAGGTCACCTTCTTCACCGTCGGCGCCCCCCTGCTCGACGACTCGACCAACCTGACAAACGTCTACCGCGAGATGCAGTCCGAGGGCCACCAGATCGCGCTCCACTCCTTCACGCACCCCAAGATGGAGGGCCTCGAGGACTACGCCGCCATTGACTGGGAGTACGATGAGGATATCAAGGCGGTCGACAAGCAGCTCAATGGTCTGCACACCCCCTACTTCCGCCCTCCCTTTGGTAACGAGGGTGCGCGCATGCGGTCCCGTCTTGCGAACTCGGTTGGCGAGAAGCCGACTATTACCATGTGGAGCGTTGATGTCGAGGACTGGCTGTGGGCCGAGACTGACACCCCTGAGGAGCAGCTCAAGGCTTTCCAGCGCGATGTTGACAAGGGTGGTAACTTGGTTGTGCTTCACTACCTCTACCCATCCACTGTCTCGTACCTTAGGGAGTTCATCCAGATCGCCAAGGCTACGGGTAAGCAGTTGATGCGTGTGGATCAGTGCATGGAGGATCCTAATGCGCCTGCCTTGTAAGGTAGTCGTTTGATGGTGGGGTTGGGAGTGTAGTTTTGCGTTGCGGAATAAGATCGGAGGTTTTGTGCATGTGTGGATCAATCGAACAAAAAGTGTATGTGTAATCGTAATGCGTCGGTTCATAATGAAGTATATGGGCTCAATCTATGGAAGAATTGTGTTGATGCATACACGCAATATTGTATCTGATATAATCATCATTGTTCGTCGTGAGAATTTGTGAATGTATCTGCTAGAATGGACGGTATATCAATAGCAGTATTACCAAGCCTGCCCTGCCCTGGAGGATCCCCTTCCAGCAGTTGAATTGCTAGTGGATCTGGGCTTACCTTTCCCCTAGTAGATATACCGGTCGTGGGTCTCCCCAATAATCAATACCGTGTCTACCATGTATGGCCCACCAGAGGGCTGTGTGTCCATCATTATCTGCAGATGTTGTGTCGACGTCTGGATGATTTATTATCCATATATCATCACTCCACCATTTAGATACCACATATGACAATGCCGTCCTTCCCATTTCATCCTTTAAATTGATATCGTGCATATATCCTTGGCAGAATTTTGTCTCAAGCCTCCTCTTCGCAGAGAAAAGGAGCCAGGTCTCACCAGATGGTCCTCGAATTAACGGATCTGCGCCATAATTTTCGATGAGTACTTTCGAAAAATCTCTGCTCCTGTACAAAAATGGGATTCTGTAGTCGTTGGTTGTGTTCATGTCCATGTGATAACGTGAAACCAGTACCTCAACTCTCCGCTCATCTTGTTTCTCAACACCATTAAGGAGGAGCAGACGAAGGAAACGCTTATCTTGACGGGTTGCATCGACGAATTCAGTGTAGCCAAACTTCAGTCGATGGAGAAGTTCTGTGACCACTTCTTCATCCGGAAAATGATGAAGTTTGCGGCGAATCCTACAGTTGTTGTAATTATTCAAAACCCGCTCACGCGCTGCGCTGAATTCTTGAATTTGAAATTCTTTCAAAAGAAAATCCACCACATCGAATTGCTTCTCACTGATGGCAATTGCGAGCGCTTGGCCTAAATCATGGTAGTGGTCATCGTTCTTGCCGGTGGTCTCCATCTGAGAATAGAATTGAGGAAGTATTCGACGGATAAGTTCGAGATGCCCGATTTTCGCAGATTGGAATATAAGCTCAATGCCAAATCTTCGCTTATTGATCATGTCATTGTTCATAAAATGCTCTGCGAGCATTTGTAACAAATCTTTGTCGCTCGTGGTCTGAACATATCTTTCTCTAGCCCCCGCATAGGCATCTAGCGCCCAGGAACCCCAGCTTTGCAAAATCATTCTTGCTGATTCCAAGTCGTTTCTGTTGCAGGCAGTCCAAAGAGGGTCGAACATGTGTTCCGATAATCTTTGGCGCATTTTGGATCCTAAGGGGCCAAGATCTGCTCTGTGCAAATATCTCTTCGCTATGTCTTCCATACCAGGCTGTTGTATGAGCTCCCGTAAGATCTCGTAGTGCCCAATATATACTGCGATGCAAAACGCATCAAAAAATTGCAAAGCGTAACTATCCTTCTCTTTCCTTGCATTCAGTAGCTGCCCCCGATGTTGAGCACAGGTTGTACAATTTTCCATCTCTTTCACTCTGTCCGTGGACGTGTATACGTCTTCATCCCATCTCCTTCGCCGTCTAAATCTGGGTCGCCCTCTATACCTGGACGTGAATACATTATCCTCCCATCTCTCTTTAGCCATTCTCAGGAATAACCTCACAATCTCCAGGTGTCCCAAAAGTGATGCGTATACAATAGAGTGCCTACCAAAGCTGTCGCACACACCTACGTTTTTTCCGGATTTTACTAAGCCGCTCATAGTCTCTTCAGATCCGAGCAATGCAGCAATGTGATATCCAAAAGCCAATTCGACTTTTTTGAAGTGATCAAAGATAGCTTTTTGTTCATCAAATGAGAAATGTGATTCTATGAAAGGCTTCAAATCGACTGATGCATCTCCATCATTTCTGATCAGGAAGTTGGCAAATTCTTTGAATGCTTGTTCCTCGCGACGAAAGTAGATAAACCAGTTATCTTCAGCATATCTTTGAAAAGCACCACTTCTGTATAGTATGGAGGTCAAACACGTCTTGAAAATGTCGATATGAGCGTCTGGGAAGTGATTTTTGTCGAGGAAAAATTCTTGAGCTGTTTTGTGCACCAATTGCACATGTTTTCACTGCGGTCAATGACGACCAGACCAGCACACAAAGAATCAATGTCTTTGGCTTCAATCAACATGTCATCATCGAAACAAAGAGACAATGGTTCAATCGCTAGAGCCTCTATTAACTCTTCAACTTTGAGGACTCTAGTGGCGTGAGTGGTCCAGGACAGAATTCTCCTTGCGAGAAGCCTTCTTTCTTCGCTCTGCTGTTCGATGCGTCGCACAGTCTGGTCGTACATTTTATTTAGCTCGCGAGCACCACGAGGAAGGCCGGAAAGACACTTATTGAAGTTGGCCAAGGTTAGCGGTTCTCTAAGGGTGTCCATGTACATCCTGGCAAACAAGAACCTATTTTTAATTAACAAGACAACGTGAAATGGAAACCGACTAACTCACATGCCATCTATGGAATTAGTAATTGTATTACGGACTTTGTCTTGTAAATTAGGTCTGTTCTTGATCCTTGGGAGTTCTTGCTTTCTTGAATCAATGTATTGTACGATGTCTTCTTTCTGCGCCTCGATTTCGAGTTCTCGGTATTCGTCAAAGCAGCCTAGGATCTCTGAGTTGTATTGAGTAGTGACCATCAAGTCAAAATTCGCTTCCTGCTGCAAATTTACGAGTTCCCTGAAAAATGGTGCAGATCCATATGGATTAGATGAGTGATATTCGTCAAGTGCATCAAGGACGATGAACGTCCTTGAAAAAGAGCCGATGATAATCGGAAGTACCCAAAAGATATCTTTTTTAGAAAAGCTCTTTTTGATCCGATCGCACGCAGGATAAGGCTCTTCTTCATCAGGAATTTCAGCTCTTTTCTCGATCAACTGATATGCTAAGGATTTGAGTATGACTTCAGGAGTTTGTTCGAATCTTGAATCGTAGCTGAAGTAGAAGTATGCTAAGCCAACACTAGAATCATCTTGCCTCAGCCTGTCCAAGTGGTCGATGGCGGTGGCTGCGATAATGGTTTTGCCTGCTCCAGGAATGCCATGACAGACCAGTGTCTCTGAGGAGTTTGAGGAGAACTGCTTGAACTCTGTTGATTCCAGAAACCACTGGCCAGTACCATCACATCTGCCTTCGAGTTGGTGCTGATGTTTAGCCTTGTTGTCAAACGTTGAAAACTTGTCGAGTATGTCTTTTTTGTTTCTTGCTCCTTCACGGTTGTTTTCTCGAATGCCAATCTTCTGTAATTCTTGGCTTATCTTGAAAACCTCGTCGCTAGTGAGGCTTTGAAGCAGCATGTTGAATCCGCTCATACCGAGCAGCAATCGCTCACGATACTCAGTGATTTGATTTTCATTCCATTGCAAGCGCTTCCATGCTACCTGAAACCTTCTTATCTTTGATCCACTTCCTATGTTTACGATGTCGGATCGCTCTTTCAGGTGGGCTTAGATGGCTTGGAGAACAGATTCACATTCGGTATGCGCTTCTTTGAGCTTTTGCTCATTCTCAGGCGTCAAGTTTCGATTTGGGAGGACATCTTCGATTTGTTCAAGAAGAAATGAAAGGCTTTTGACTCTGTAGAAGTGAAATGAGTTTTCGTTACATATAAGCCTCAGTTGACGCACTTAATGGCTCGAAATAGCCTTGAATTGAGCAGGTGAATCTACGAATCGCTTCCTGACATCACTAGCAAGCTCTACAATCTTGATAATGTCTCCGATGCTAGTTCCGAAACTCATGTTGGGTGTTTTCCTGTTTATACCGTCTGGCTATGAAGATGAAGAGAGTCATGAATACGCAAAGAAGGTTGTAGATTCTTCTAGATCTGGCCATTATGACAAGTGTTACTGCACTCAACTCCGCTTTGTTTAACAGCCCGATAGCTGACTAAGCTGACTATACAATGTGGCAGCTCTTATTTCCTTTAAGCTCTTAGTGAACAATGGTAAGCCGTTCACCATGTTTTCGAATTTAACTTAGCTCCCGAATAATTCACTTGGAAATTGTCCAAATAGATTTTGAGCCCCCGAGTGTCCTTCCTTACCATTCTAGTCCGTCTATTTTCGTTTTGACGCGATGTTTCTCAGCTTCATTAGATCGCATGATGTATTGTGTCGGAACTATACCTGTTAATAAGGGTGAGCTTTTAACAAGAGTTTAAATATCTAGGTCGTTTGATTCTGTTGAATTGGATGTCTTGTTACCAATGAAACGCCAGCCCATTCACATTCAACTTCGTAGAATCTTTCCAGTAATATTACTCAGTATACCGAGACTAAACAAGGGTAAATATATCCATTTGCAGGAGTGGAATATAGACATAAGACGTATCGAGCTTTCAGGTTTTCTACATTACAGCTGTTTTCATATACTCCTTTACCGAAATCAAAACACTAATTAGAACAATTCACACTGTGTAAAAAATTTCACCGCAACCCAAGGGGGAAAAGAATCAATCGAAGGCTTTGCCACAGTGCCTTGTAACTTATAAACTCCACGTGATATTCTCCCCCCTTACGTTTTCTTTAAACCAATTCCTACCAATATCCTCTATTACTACCCAGAAGTCCGAAAACTGGTAGTAAAATATTCCGCTTCAGTGTCAACAAGAAGTCAGACATCGCTAATGGCTTCTTTCAAGTACTTGAGGAGCCGGTTATCCGCTCTCAAGAAGAAGATTAAAAGCAAGCCTGAAACCAATAAGGTAGCATCTCGCTTTGCCATTATGCGAGATTCGATGTCAACATCGGATAATACCTTGTCCTGGAATGCAATCCCAGAGCTGACGAGTATTCACGAAGACATCATGTTGAACTCACATCGTTCTGGGCCATCCCACCCTGATGGCAAAGCATCTAAAACTTTAGCTTTGGACACATCCCAATGTAGCGTTTCCCATCAGGAGAAGAAGAAGATAGCTGACGAGATTCACCACCTGCCCGTGAACTTCATCAGGATTCCAATTGAAATATCGGACCAGTCCGACCACGACGAGGAATTGGAATATCCTGTCATCTATCCCAAGTCCGACCCGCATTATCCAGCATCGATGGATTCTTCAGCGTCATCCAAAGAAGCCAGACAACTCCATGGAAACCGATCGGAGCCTTGCATTCCCGATATTACCGATCTAGACACTACATTCTCTGAGCTCAATCTCGTACGGAAGCTAGTACTGGAGAATCTGGATGAGAATAGATCAATCTCTCGATCTTTTCCTGGCCGTAAATATTCCTTTGAGGTTGGAGATGATACACTATCTCTTTCTCATGTTAACTTGGCTAAGAAACCATCATATCTTCCTCCGATAGAGCGGTATTCGATCTCATCTTCAAAACTGAGTCGCAGTGACTCTTTCAAGGCATACAAGGTCTCTCTTCCCTCGAGAAACTCGAATGATTTCATTGGACCATTTTCAATATTGAAGTGGCTCTTAGATTTGGCGCTGTCAGGAGACAGGGATGCAGCGGCAGTTCTTTGGCACTTGAAAGAGAATGCCGATCACATCTCTGCCTACCCCAACGATCCTCAAATGCAAATTACAGTCTCGGGTGACACTCTTCAGTCCACTGAATTGGAGAACAATGAAATGCGTCTCATCAAGCGGACGCTATTGGTCATACTTATGGAAGAATGCCGTGCCAAACAGATGATTGGGCTATCTAACGCCAATGGCTTTAGGATGCAACTCCTTGGCGAGTGCTCGAGTAGGGGCAGCATGTTCATGAGCAAAGGCGATTTCACCGAGCTGTTAACAATCTGCGGTGATCTGGGCTGTCTGAGTATACAGCAACAGGAGGATGCTGCAAAGCTTCAGCCTTGTTACGATGAGATCGAGGAGGAACTTGATTTTAGGTCGCCTTCGTCACCTGAACAGAGATGTGAGATGGTACGCCCCATTATAAGCTACGCTGATTTCGAGAGTCTCCCAGACTATGAGGACCTGTCTGAATCTGACTCTGAGGCGGATTTTGCACCACCTTTGAAGCCGGGCGTGACTAGGATCAGTCTTAATGTGTAGGACTGGAGTACTATCCAGTGATAACTATGGAAGGAGTGATATGTAATAGTTAAGAAAGGAGGCCTGGATTGGCAGAAAGTTAATGTTACATCAACCTATTTAGATAACAGATCACGAATAATGTTAATGAATCCCAAAAATATATCAAGGTCCACGAAAATGCACTCAAAATCATCTTGTACGACAAGCATTTGCATCGGCATTCGATGCCGTTTCGGCAGAGACGGCTCGCACAGTAGGCTCGGCGCATGGACTCAAACTAGGGTTGGATTCATCAGATCCAACGTTCACTATAAGCTTTCTTAGTTTGCTATGTGGTGTTCCTTCTATGCACTGATCTTCGGTTTCCGCACAATGCGCTGTATAATGCCGACGTTGACTTGCTTGTGCTAGCCCACCCGTATTCCGCAGCAAGATCCATACTTTCCGTAAAAAGACATATCAAGCACCCCCAGCGCAACTCAAATCCAACCTCACTCCCCCTCGTTCATCTTTACATTCGCCTTACACCAACACTTCTACATGTTCATCTCATCTGGCGATTCAACCGAGCTCATGTCGCCTGCCCGTGGATCCCTCGCGGGCGCTAAGGCGCCAAGATTGCACAACGCGTGGTCTTCCCGGCGAGGTGGCGCCCCTTTCATCCCATTTCTTCGCGGCCAGTTGTCTTCGCAAATCCATCGCATCTTGTTCTGAACTCGTTATCTCGACGTCCTCCTATTGTGTTGGGGTTTGCAGCAGCTCGCCTACGAGCCACCCCAGTAGAGCTAGTTGGCCAGCGTTGACGCACATTCGTCGACGCAAGCGCGGCGGCGCACATCGGGCAAAAGTAGGCGCCATCAAGCGCAACCCCCTATAGCAAGGTGGGCACGGCCCCACAGGCCATAGGCTCAGTGCTGTCAGCAGGCAGCGCGTTTCAGGCGGATCCTCGCCGTCCCAAGCACTTTCAGGGAGCAGTTTGACACCGGCTATGTCAACCCCTCGGCCATAAGTTTCGCAACCTCAACTCTCCCATCTTTTTCTAGCGCGTCTTGTATTAGTTCGGACGCCCGCCTGCGTCCCAACTGGTCGACATGCTCAAGGCTTTACCGTTGCGGCTCACGAGGCGGCCGTGGAGATTTCTGCTGCCCGGCCTCCTCCTTTTCTTCTTCGCCCTGACCCTCTCGCGATCGCGCCCCGAACCAGAGGCAGGCCACGGTCCCTACTATCAGAAGAAGACGAGGAGCTTCTTCCCGCCCCTGCGATCGAGTAGAGGCGACCCCGACTACTGCGAGAACTTCCCGAAACACCTGCTCGAGGACATCCAGGTTGTCCTGAAGACGGGCGCTGGCGACACCCCCAAGAACAAGGCTCATCTTTCCACCGTCACATCCTGCATCGAGAATCTCATCATCGTTTCCGACCACGCGGAGAAGGTTGGTGATCATCAAATCATCGATATTCTCGCCGAATTGCCGCCATCGTACGCCATCAACAACACCGACTTTCAGGCTTACGCCGAACACAAGAAGCAACACGCAGAGGGCGAGACTGTCAACTACTCGCGCGAAGGATGGAGACTGGACAGATTCAAGTTTCTGCCCATGGTGGATAAGGCATACCTGACGAACCCCAAGGCGAAGTGGTTCGTCTTCCTCGAGTCGGACGTATACTTTTTCTGGGACACTCTGTTCCGCCTCTTGGATCAACTTGACTTCAACGAGCCGCATTATCTGGGCTCGCCCGTCGCCGGCTCCAATGACCGCTATTTTGCATACGGAGGCGCCGGCTTTGTCATTTCTCAGGGCTTGATGAAGCGCTTGATTCCTCCGAAGACGGCAGCCGATGCCGCGATCGACTCCCGCCTGAGCGTCCGCTACGAAGACTGGGCCAAGGAGGACTGCTGCGGTGATGCCGTCCTTGGATACGCCATTCACAACGCCACCGGCGTAAAGTTGGAGGCGCTCTACCCGACGTTCTCTGGAGATGAGTTGAAGAAGGTGGTGGTTGACCGCGACAGGTGGTGTGTACCATTGCTTTCGCTCCATCGCATTTCGCCCGAACAAATGGAGGACATTTGGAAGTGGGAACGAACGCGACCTTACAACCAAGTAGGTTTGCCACCCCGCACTGATCATCTCTCTTGCTAACGACGCTGCCAGAAACCCTTCACGTACTCGACCTTCCTGGCTTACACCCATTCGCACCTCCGCGAGAGCGACCGCCGCGAGTTCTGGGACAACTTGTCCGAGGCCCCCGTCCCCAACGACCGCCCCGCACACCGCAACGCCGATTCCTGCGGCTCCGAATGCCGCGCCGACCCCAATTGCATGCAATGGTCGTACTCGCAGACCGTGTGCCGTTTCGCAAACCACATCAAGCTCGGAAACGCAGTGGACCCCCAGAACGGCGGCCAGGGTGAATTCATCAGCGGCTGGGACACTGGAAAGCTGGCCGAGCTGGGATTCAAGGTCGAGGAAGACATTAATACTAATGACGCATGCATGGAGGCTACCTGGTTGACGCCTGTTGTACGATGAGACGGCATGAAAGTCGCGGTGTTGCAAAGTTGAGCAAAGGTGTGCGGAAAAGGCGTTGCTGGTCTTGTCTACTGCACTGCACTGCACGTTACGCATGGCGTTATATTTTGGCATCCTTGGGTAACCCGCAAAGCTTCCCCGCCCTGTTTTTGCGCTTTCTGGAATCTCTCTTTTTTTGGTCTTCTGTCCTTGTAG
The DNA here is from genome assembly GCA_022059125.1 of Corynespora cassiicola. Lineage (NCBI taxonomy): Eukaryota > Fungi > Ascomycota > Dothideomycetes > Pleosporales > Corynesporascaceae > Corynespora > Corynespora cassiicola. Next base: position 2,273,890 of record JAEUWY010000012.1, on the reverse strand, counting down.
TTCACAACCACAAACTGGGCCTTTGACGTTTTGGATATACGACGGGACTGCCGAGGGAAACGGATCTAGGTGATCTTTGGCGCGGTGTTGCGCGGGAGAGGGATTTGGGAGAAATACAAACTCGAGCATTTCTAAACGTCTATAGTCTAGGGCTTTTTGGACATAGAATGAGGCATAGCATGCTGGCTGTTTACGCGATATCCGCAGGAGGACTTTGGTTCTGTAAAGTCTAATACACTGCATTTTGATTTTTTTTTCCAGATTCTGGTTCCTATGGTCGTGAGACTCGACTTGCGCTTCACGCCTCTGCATTGATGCTCATGAGCGACCTGCTGCGCTGTGATCCGAAATGCCAGGTTGCCCACTTCTTTTCTTCCTATTATTAGAGATAGGGGACGCACATCATAAAAAATGATCATGGATCTGTATCGATTTTCAGTCTTGGCAGGGTGGTTGCATGATGGATTCGGGCCGGCGGCACACTCTTTGACAGGTGTCTGGTCCGTCGGAGAATTTGCGGCGCGAATACGATCGGATCAACACTGCCGCTATATCGATCATTGAGAATCGTACGTTTGATGTGATTTCGCGACGAGAATGTCAACTCTGTCGTTCCAGCGGTCCATTGGAGAGATTGGTTGCGCTGGGTACATGGACTAAGGCATGATGAATCATCACCAGAGAGATTGCTCTGTTTCATGCCGCGCTTGGTTTGCTCCATATGCATGTGGCCTGGATCCTGGTTACCAAGACATGCTGGGATACGCGCGTTGCTTCTTGACCTGGGACTCGTTATCTTGCATGATGGACTATCTGTTCACGATTGCCATTGTATGGTCTCGAGAAAACGAATGGATCTGGCATTGTGTGCGCTTCCTCGGAGGTGAATCTGTGTCTACTTTCAATCGCCTCCAACCATGTACATAGTATCGGCATCGGCTTAAACTAAGCTCACTTGCCATTGCTTATCTTCAAACAGCTGGAGTATTTCCTGCTTTCCGTCCGGCAGAGTGACGCGGACTGGGATTATATTGTCATTCTTTCCAACGTCCCTAGCGCCTTCCCAAGAGATGGAAAGGTTGGCTACCTTTCCATTATGCTGCCATTGAACACGAGCAATGACCGGCCTGTCAACTGAACCAGCAACTGGAACCTTTCCGTCAAAGGTCTTAAAGAGGCCTACTCGAGGTTTGAATGTAAGTGCTCTTTCGCCACCAGTCATGGAAGGCTTCAGACCCGCAACCTCGGCAGTGTATTCATAAAGAGGCAAACTACCCCAGGCATGGCAATCGGAGCGCCCAGTAACGTAGTCCTCTACCCATGTCGTCAAATTGAGCTTCGTGATCTGGTCCCTCCATGGCTGCCAAAAAGCGTCAAAGTGTGCGTCATACATATCCCCACCCACCGCTGACAAGGCACGCAAGCTGTAAAAGGCCTGTGCAATTGACACCTTGGTGAGCTCATGGCCTTGAGTTTGGCTATCTTGGGCGGGAAGCGACCGGCTCAAAAGCTCACTTGCGTCTTTACCAGCGACAGCCCCACATAGCACCGCCCAGACTTGACTGTGCTCGCTGTAATGGCTCGGTTTGGCCAATTTGGCAAGGCCGTCGGTAAAGTAAGTTCCATCATAGCAGTGATCTCTCACAGCTTGTACCACGAGCTCAGCGCGGCGCTCGTATTCGATCGCCCGTGCTGGCTTTCCAAGGCAGTACTGCAGCAGGCTCAACCTCTGCAAGGTATACGCATACAGTTGGCTGCTATATGTGATGAAGCCTGTATCCTTGGCAGCGGGAGGAATACCAAAGGGTTTATAGGCATCGCTCCAGTCGACAAAGTTCCAGTCGATGGCACTCTCTGAGACGCGGATCAGTCCTGTTTCCGGGTCGCGTCGGCGATCGAAGGTGTCCAAGACCGCATCGATGACTGGCAGGAACTGTGACGCAAAGCTCGCGTCCGCAAAGTGTTCGTAGTGATCTGTCACCATGCATGCCCAAAACAGCGAGAAGTGAGAGATGATTTGGAGATGGTGGGATGGGGCGCGGCTTGCAGTAAGGCCCAAGGCTGGCTGGAAGGAATTGTATAGCTGGACGATGGCTTGACGGGGAAGACGGTCGTCTCGGGATACGAAGTAGGTAAATAGAGAAGAACTTCGAGTGTCCATGGCGTATTGGAGTTGTTCGAAGAAAGGACAGTCTTCGTAGCAATCGTGTATGCAGTTCTCCAAGGTGCGCAGACTAACATCCCATAGCTTGGGAAACCAAGTCGAGTCTCCTGCCACGGTACTGACGTTGTTGAATCCTGCCGACACCTGGAGGGGGTAATTGGTCTTGGTAATCTCGATGCTTTTGAGGACCAAGTCGGAGTCTTCAGCGACCTTGATATCCAATGCGAAGTAACGGAAGGTTCGGAAATGGAACGGGGCAAATATTTCTTCATCTTTCTCTGCTTCGTCATGTTCCAGAAGGTATGCCCTTTGTTGTTTTCCCGCGAATGTGTACCAGTCCTTGGGTCCAACGATGAATTTGCTCGTGTCTGCTCTGTCCCCCTTCTGTCTTTCAAAGGGAAGTTTGATAGGTGTATCCTCATATCCTTCAGACCAGGTGACATCGAGTGAGCTTCCTTCTGTCGAAGGTCGCGCAAACCGAATCTTTACATATGCTGTCGTGTGAGAGTCCACTCCAATTTCGATATGGTGAATTGTGCTCCTGGGGAGTACAACACCCTCTGTGGCTTGTCCGCTCTTATTAATGCATTGTTCCCATGCCTCGCGAGGCTGTGAGCTTCCGATATTATTCAAGGATGTGATCGGAACAGGTTCTAGCTTCTGGAAAGGTATCATTCGCGGTCGAAGATTCCAGGGCGCAGCGAGACCGTAGCTGGTCATGAACTTGTATGGTTTGGCTGGGACCCACTGCAACTTGTGGCTCTCTCGCTGGTCTACTTTCTCAAATATCTGAAGAAAAAAGTCAAAGTTTCCAGAAGCGGGTAAGACTCTACAAGGGTCTATGGCTGCTTCCCAGCTGCCATCCGTCCCCAATGCTGGGTTCTGTTGTTGATCGTCCGCTGTCGGTACATTCTTGATGTAAAGTCCTGGGTAAGAGGTTCGTGGAAAGCTTGTGGCAAGCTGTGATCCATGGTAAAACCGAAGCACATGAACTACGATGCTGTTCCTCCCGACACGAAGATGAGGTTGGATATTGAGAACGTCATAGAACCATGCCTGCTGGTCTCCTTTGACAGGGCCGGCATGAATGAACCGTGAGTTAATGTAGAGCTTGTATCTTGTATCGGCAGTAATGGATATATTGATGGGACCAGTGGGTACCTGATCCAGATCGACAGACTTGCGAAAGTGCACAAAGGCACCTGCCGAAGGTGAATCTGGCTTCTCAGTCCAGTCTGGATGCCATATCCAGGCGGTTTCCCAATCAATGGACATTTTGTCAATTGTCAATACGGCCCAATCAGACAATACAAACGACAAATCGGAGTAGAGAGAATGTGCTTTGGCAAACTAAACAGAAGCCGAGGATGAAAAAGCCAGCTCGTCATGCAATGGAGGCAAAGTTTAAGTAATGGAAGAGGTCGAGACTCTCATGGCCACAAGAAACCCGAGTGGATGTGCCGAAAGTGGTCCGGCCTGACGGCTATGGGGCCAGAGTTATCTTGTTTGTATAGGCTTCTCAGGCTCTCTGGCCCGCGGATTGACTATGCGAACGGTGGGGAGTTAAAACGGACGAGAGCTAACCCGAGCTAGTCCGGTCGCGATTGACCCGAAGTATAGCCAGGGTGGTGGCTGTGGGCTTGGAATGTGTTGACTGATCGACCAAAGACATGCAGGATCAAGAAAACCTGTTGCTGCTCGTGGCCCAGGAACCAGGAGGTTAGGCGAGTATCTAGGCGCGGCCTGTAAATATGCGGGGTACGGGGCCGTGGTTATCGTGCCATCTCCGCGTGACCATTCAGGATGCTTCGTCTGATTTCCAGGGCGTAGCTAGTCGACGAATCCCATGAATCAGCCACCCGACACGTGCGATGGGCCGAGACGTTCCGTGTCGCCGGTTTTATGAAATGTGTCTTTCATACTCTTTGTATAATATTTGAAAGCCTACACGTAGCTTCCATTTGAAAATAAAAAGAGGTTGTGGATGGTGAGATGGTTAGCTGGATATCGGTGGGAGGAATCAAGAGCAAATTTCAGCGGAAATTGACGAAGCAAGGTACCTGCAAATGTCAAGCGTCCCCAGGAAGCACCAGCCTAAAAGCGGCAGCATCCGTTCTGGAACGACTATCATACATTCACTAGCTGGCAAAACCTCGGGCCATGGCAAAAGGACAGCAGTCTGGACATCGGCGGTAATTACCACGAGGTAAGCTTGATCAGGGCGTTCTCCTGAATAGTTAAGAAGTCGGGGTCCCCACAGCAGATCCCCCAGCCTTCAACCTTCTCCATCTTTTCATCGCCCTTGTTCTCTTTAAACCGAGTCAACTTCCAATATGAAGCCTCCGGCGGTGAACAATGAAGATGTGCGCGAGGCCGAGACGAATATCATGCCCGAGGGCACCATTGATCCTTCAAAATGGTTGCAACACAAGAATCTTCGAACGATGAACTTCCTCTTGTTCTTTCCGCTGCTTTCCATCTTTACTCTAGGGTAAGTGGAAGTGCGACGACTCTTCGAGTTTACTGAAATCCATCTGACATGACAATCTAGATTTGACGGATCCATGATGAACGGTCTCCAGGCCGTCGAAGGCTGGCGCTCGTACTTTGGAGAGCCTCGTGGTGCAACCCTAGGTCTCTTCAACGGCGCCTATCCTATCGGCGGTCTGGTCGCGGTCCCATTCATCTCTACACTCAACGACTATCTGGGACGTCGCTGGGGTATCGCGGTTGGTGCCATTGTTTGCATCATCGGTGCTACACTCCAAGGTGCTGCTCAAAACTTGGCCATGTTTGTTGTGTCTCGCGGCATCATTGGCGCTGGCGCTGTTTTGATTCAGGCTGCGGGTGGTCCCCTCATCGCTGAAATTGCGCATCCAAGACATCGAGCGACAGCGACCGCACTCTTCATGACCTCATACGCCTTGGGTTCTATTTGCGCTGCTTGGACGACTTTTGGAAGCTTCAGAATCGACAGCACCTGGTCTTGGAGAATCCCTTCGCTCTTGCAAGGTGCACCTTCTGTCATCCAGCTTCTGGGCATCTTCTTCGTTCCAGAGAGCCCTAGATGGCTTATCTCACGAGGCCGGGATGAAGAAGCCCTCCAGATGCTAAGCAAGTACCACGCGGAAGGAAATGAGAACGATCCCCTTGTACAATTCGAATACAACGAGATTCGAGAGGCGGTTGCGATTGACAAGGCCAACGACGGCGACAACATCCTCCAGAAGTACTGGGAATTTATGAAGACTCCAGGAAACCGGAAGCGAGCTTTCTTGTTGACTTGGTGCGCTTGCATCAGTCAAATGTCCGGAAACGCCTTCATCTCCTATTACCTCTCGCCAATTCTCGCCCAAGTCGGACTCACTACGAGCCTGCAGCAGACTCTGATCAACGCGACGTCCCAGATGTTGTCTTGGTTCTCCGCGTTGTACTTTGCCACACTCCCAGCTAAGGTCGGTCGCCGCGTACTTTTCCTGGGAGCCCTTATTTGTGTGTTCATCTGCCTGGTGGCGATCACTGCCGGAAGCGCCGTCTTCGCCGAGAACGGCAGCAGATCTGCTGGTATCGCAGTCGTGGCGTTCATCTACCTCTTCTCTCCTGCGTACAACCTCGGTCTGAACCCCAATCTCGGTCTTTACATCACCGAAATTGTGCCATACAACCTACGCCTCCGTGGAATGGCCGTGTTTCAGTTCTGGAATTTGGGGTTCATCCTCTTTTCCACATTCGCTATTCCTGTTGGCCTTGAGGCTATGGGCTGGAAACTGTACTGTATCTTCGTGGCATGGGTATTTGTAGAGTTTGTCGTGGTTTGGTGGACATTCCCGGAGACCAAAGGGCCAAGTTTGGAGGAAATTGCAGCGATCTTCGACGGGCCCCAGGAGATTCACGGAGGGAAGCTCGAGAGCCATCTTGAGGAAAAGCGTGGCACCCAGACTGTCGAGCAAATCGACTGAATGTTCTCAGCTCGCAAGCAAGCAAACCTCCCTCATTGGATGTCACGCTAGGAAATGCTCCAAACACTCACTCTTATTCTTACACTTTTAGTTAGTCTAATAATTGGTTCAACCAATGACGATTGCTTTTATACAATGCTCGTTTCTAAACTACACCTTGATCTTGTTCGCGGAAATGATAGACTGGAACCGGACGGTGAGGTTGCCCAACGGAATAGATGACAGTGATTCCGCTCACGTGTGGTGGCCTCCCGCGTGGCCGGAGCTGCTACCGGCTTCCAATCGGACCTGCCGACTATAAGTAACCCAGACCATATAGGTATGGCGACAGTCTCGTCCCCGCATTATTTTGGGCTTTAGACCGAATGCGCAATATTCCACGCTCGGCTTTACGAACCTGGTCAAGCATCCCCACCCCGACTGAAGTCGATCATGGGGGCGAAGGTATGCGAAAGCCCGAGGAATACCCGGCTGCCATGCCTCTCGCAGACACGAACGCCAGGTGCTCGGATTTAACGAACCATAGTGGGTTTGATTCCGCCCATGTTCCGCCCCAGTGCCCCCTAATCATCGCGGGTCTCGCCCATGGGCTTGTCACTAGTACACTGGGGCTGATGACCTGGGCGCCAACGCTGAATGCTGAGCTGTCGTCATGTTCGGTGTGATGCTCATCCGAAATGGCCTTGAGAAAGTTTGAGTCGCCATCGGTGAATGTGTCTTGGGGCGGAGACAGGAAAGTGTGCGATTTCCGGAATAGATGAAGAGTTTCCGAGATCGCGCGTGCGGGGACTTCTATGCCATACCCTGCACCTGTCTAATTATCTTGTCTGGCCGCACTGAGCCTGGCTCATCACCAACAAGGAGTTTATGTCTCATTGATAGCAAAGCGCTTTGATACATTTAAAGGGGATGCAGAGCATCGCCAACAACGTATACAAGAAGTTCCTAGGTAATAAAGGGCACCAGCTCATGCAACTTACCCAACACATTAATTTCCATCAAAATATGTGGGAATTGAACATGCCTAGGTACGTTGCAGACGTGGCGCGCATGTGAGCTGACGGGATCCTTCTGGTTGCTTGAATTTTCGATGGTGGAAGCATCCAGCCGATGATGCGTATATCGCAGTACAAAGCCCAGGAGCTGCGCACATGTCAGCATAGCTGAGATGCTCCACTCTCTTTAGCCCGACATCATGACTTTACGAGGTTAGCCCAGAGTACCATGAAAGCTGATACAGGAAAGTTCATTAAGGTTTAATGTCAACGTTGAGAAAAGATGCGTCAATTGCTGGCTCCAGTACAGCCTGTCACAACCACCTTGGCATGAGTAAGAGCTAACAAAACTTACGATTCAAAAGCCTCGGACATCACGAATCGCACAGCTTCTTCGAGGTTACCGAGTGGCAAATATCGCATCTCATTCTTGGGACGTACAGACTGATCTGATTCCTAACGTCATTTGCCATGATAGGCTAATTAAATGCTGTGGCCTAAGAGTCCCATCCCATCCTGCGAATTATACGAGGTTGCCGATGGGCGCTCAGTCGAGCGTTGAATCGAGCTTCCAGGAGTGTTCCTCATTGGCCCATAAGCGATACAAGTTGCCAAAGTTCTCCAATCTACCCTGCAACTTCTTGATGGCCTCCAGACGTGCATTGAAATCTGTACCCTTGCCATCGTGCACGCTCGAACTATCGGCAGCGATGAGCTCCCACTTGGCAACGTTCTCCATCGGGTTCGTATGCTCTTCAGGATCGCTGTTGACAGTAACTGGGTCGCGGGCCTGAAGGAAAGCCATGTACATGTCATCCTTGATCGTCTCACGAACCTCCAATAGCTTAGAAGCTAGCCTGGGCATGAAGATGCGGGTAGTGTCTGTATTACTTAGCGTCGCGTCAATGATTGAGGGGTCACGCGTACTGATGGTAGCAACCTTCATGCTCTCCGCAAGCTTGTCGATGACGGCCTCGCGCGCCTCGTAGGAGCTGCCTTTGAGTTGGACACTGATAGTCCTTCCCATGACCTGCTGGCCGTTCAACTCTGCAGCGGCGCGCTCAGCCTCTTGGAAACCTAGGACATGGATGGTGACACGAAATGGTCGACTGAAGTTGACGTGCTCTGGGAGCTCGAAGTCGGGTTGAATCTCAAAGCTACGGAAGAGCTTGATAATGTCTTTGGCCGTAATCTTTGGAGGGAAATTGGCGACCTCGACCGGAACAGCGAGCTTCTGCGCATTTGTAATCTCTTGGATGATGTTGGTAAGGCCTTGTTTTAGAAACTTGTAAGGACAAGGCACCTGTATCTCCTCGCGGCCAGTCTTTTGGAGGGACAGGCGGTGGTTCTGCTTGGTGAGCAGTGGATGTAGGCTGCTTGGACGAGATCCTCGCTTACCTGGATCGTGTTCTGCCATCTTCGTCGTATGCATAAGTTGTTGTTTGTAAGTTAAGCCGCTCGAGGTTGGAGGGGCGATATAAATCGGGTGAACGCGCATAAGAGTCACTGCTTTCACTTCGGAGCGCGTAATGGGCAACACGCGACAATTTTCGACCGCCCTTTCATTGCAGCTCGACGCGTTATAGTAATTGAAAGTCATTAATGACCAGGATCTAGGTTTGCAAGCTATGTCAGCCTGACATCTATCCACAATCGACAAACCCAAGCGCAGCCACGAGTTTACGTATCTTGCCAGAAATTCTGCGGCCACAATTAAACATATTCATATTTGATAATGATAAATTCTAAACATTTTTATTGCAAAAGTCACGATAATTTCGTATATGTAAGTGTAGTAGAAACCTAACGGTCAGATCGACTGCTGAACAGACACGCAGAGATTTCTAGTTGGTATTCTTGGACCTTTTAGGGTCTTTTTTTCTTTTTGGATATAATATTAATCATAAACCAAATTAGAACATAAGACCACAGGACACTGAATAATAGGGCTTCCCGTCCGCTCAGCCATACTCAAGCAGTGTACCGGCGGACTAGTAGTTGGGTGGGTGACCACCAGCGAATCCCCGCTGTTGTATGTTTTTTTTTACATCGTATATCGTGTTTTAAAGGTGGTTAGGGGCTTATGAGTTTTTTTTTTTGTGATGCCCCTATATTTGTATATTGTACAATCGTGCATTTCGTTGAGGTTGAAGCTCGAAACAACGGTTCTGTCGCTCAGCAAAAAAAAAAACGCCATCACGAACATCACCTCCAGAGATATATTGTACACTTAGCTATTGCTTTAAGCTCGAAAACAAGTAGATTTAGACCTGGAATAGGATTAGAATAATGGACAAGAAACAGCATGTTGAAATCAACAGACGCCTTAGGTACGCCGACAAGCGTATAAGGCCTGAATCCCAAACAACTACATTTTGATTTTATCACCAATCATTAAAAGTGAGATTATAGAAGACATGAGTTGGTCTCAATGGTGATTCGTTTCCAATTATTCTAAATTCACCTGGAAGCTGTTAGCATTTTGTTCACATCGCGCTTTATTGAATACGTAGATATAACTTCACATGATTCTGATAGGGCCCGCCCGAATGGTACCCATGTAGCAACTCAGGAAAGTGATACAAAGATGAGAAATTCGTGTCTCTGCGCCTTTTCCTGCTCTTGATATCACCCAACACCCCTCACAACCTTTGATAACCTCTCAGAGCTTTGTATTAGCTTAAAAGGCCAGCATGGCGTACGTATCACCTCATAAAAGGAACAAAAACCATGTAATCTCTCCAGGTAGACCGTTAAATCCAACTGGATCTATCTCGCCCAGATTTTCATGGGAAAACAGCTCGAGAAGAAACGTTGTCGCTGACAAAGCTTGCCACACACTTTTGGGCAACTCAAGAAAACCCATATTCTGATAACATCACGCACATTTTGCAATGCTCATCAAAAAATCCTAATGGATTAGCTTAAGTCTTACTTTCCCATGAAGCAAATCCTAAATGGAAAACTAGTAACATCATCTTCGTGAAAAGCAACCTGGAGATTCTCTCCCGAATCCAGACATCCACAGAAGTCTTGGGTGATTTGGTTGGCAATAACGGTAAGCTCCCCATGGCATACACGAATGATAGTGATGAAGCTAAAAATGAGCAAGCCACGTCATTGCAGGCGGTGAACGGGCCAACCGAGGGCATGCCAGTTCCACACGATCCAACCGCAGTTTTCGACCAAAAGCCGAATCGTTCTGGGTTCCATACTCAGTTTAAGTTTTTAGGATGGTACAGGGTTATATGGATTGAATACCTCGAGCCACATTCCCCGGGCTTGATCCAGATGCTGGACAAAAAGTGGGCAACGGCTGACGTGTCGGGGCAGGTTCGTCGAAGAGAAAGACCTGTTTCAGCTTGGCAAGAAAGCTTGGGGTATCGATGGGCAGTGTTGAAACTTCAGGAGGATGAAGAAGCTTTGAAGCTGAATGGTAAACCCAGTATTTAAAAGAGTGGTGTTGATCAGATACTCGCTGAAATGAGGATGAGAGACAAAAGAGATTCAACGAATGACAATGAAGCAAACTGCGAAGCTACAAGTCAGGGGGGTTAAGTTGAAATAAACAGGATAATAAGTGAGAAAGAGTCGAGCCTTGTTACGTGTACGTGAAAACTAAGAAAGCATCGGGAATGGCGAAGGAAATTATAATGAGCTTGAACTTTTTCAAACATACACACACACACAGACGAATTACACGGATAAAAGATGGCATATTTGAACCAAAGACAGAAAAGCCTTCGATGGGACATGGGGGTAAGATAGTGATGAGTCAAAATTTCAATGATTTTTTATCTCTCTTTAAATTCATAGTAGACATAATTTAGCTATTCTTGTCATCGACAGAGCCTGGCAACATGGCATCGCCAAGGGTCTTGGGTGCTCCATCCTCATCTAACCAACCTTGCTCTTCTGCTTTCAACATGAGTGGAATCCACTTCATCACTCCTTCTTCCAAAGTCGAGAAGCCCTGTTCCTTGCCCATGCGTCTCAGCAATTCCGTTGACCTACTGTTATCAACCGTGCCACAGTCTTCATTCTCTTCCAATGTATCGAGAAATTTTCTTTCCGGCACAGCCTTTTTAAAGATGCTCAAAATGTCCTTGTAACAAAACCTGTGGCCCATGGCAATGATACGCTCATTCTGCACATCCGGGAGCGTCAAAGCCGCTAGATGCAACAGCGCTGTGTCCTCGACATCAACATACCACTCGGGCGGAATAATGGAAGCCACACCAGGATTACCCTCCCACAGCTTCTGCAACAGCCCAGACGAGCTAACAAACCCCGTCTTATCCGGCCTCGCCACAGTCCCAAAGTTGATATTCGGCACCACAGTGTTGAACGTAAAATGCGGCTTATTCTCCTCCACCCACTGAAAACACCCCTGCTCCGCCTCCAACTTGGCACACGAATAATTCATCAGTGACCGGGAGTACTCAGTGCTGGGAGGCAACGCCCTCGCCGCCCTACACCCCTCATTAAACGTCTCAGGTCCAAGATGATACGGCCTCCCGGGCACCAACTCCACGCATGCCGCCTGACTTCCCGTATACACGACGCTCTTCACGCTCTGCTCTTTCGCCGCCGCCTCCATCATGCCGAGAGCGCTCTTGATGCCCGGCACGATGGCGACGTGCGGGTCTGGGTGGAACACGACGGGCGAGGCGATGTGCAGGACGGCGTCCACGCCGCGCACGGCGGCGTCGAAGGCGGCCGGCGCGCTCATGTCGGGGACCTCGACGAGAGAGAAGTTGGGGCCGTAGTGGGAGGACATCCAGGCGTTGGTGGAGAGGGAGCGCACAGTGCCGCGGACGTGGTAGCCGCGGGTGAGGAGGAGCTGGATGGTTATGCCGGCGATGTAGCCGTTGGCGCCGGTTACGAGGATCAGGGAGCCGGGAGCGATTGGTGGCATGATGAATGGATTTTTTTTTTGCGGAGGAATTGAGTTGAGGGTTTTGGGGGTAGAGTGTGGTATGGATTGGGGGATTGTCTGGAGGTGATGTTTATGTGTTTGAGTTTTGGGTAGGGGGCTGAGTGGCACATTTTGATATTAGCTTGGTGGTATGAATCGGAAGTGTATACGCCAACATCTCCCTAATGTTCCTCCTTCCTTCCATTGATCAGAATTTAGTCTCGCACTGTGTATTCCCTCAGCCAATTGGCTGGGTTGAGTGATGTTCTGACATCAGCAAGGCGTCCTAGGCCTCTGCATTGTCCATGTTTGAAATAGAGACCAGAAATCGCGTATTGGGCAACAGTGGAGGTTGCGATTCTCGGGGCCTCGGGAAAACAAAGACCCGACGAGAGAAGGAGAATGGGCATGTCATGTGAGTTGCGACGAGGGAGGAACCCCGTTCAGCCACACACACACACTCCCGCCACAGCTTGGCAGTGGCGCACGACAAAAACCGCGGAGCCGTCTTTTCCGACTCGAGTGGTGGCCACCACCACCAAGCTTTCTTGGCCCATGTCAATCAATGCCCTTTCAAACGACGAACCGGGAAGCAGGCACTCCTGATGCTCTCAACCTGAGGAGGCAGACGCGTACGTACTGGAAGCCACTGAAACATGGAAGGCCCACCGAATGTCCGCCCCAGATCGGCGCGGCTATCTCACTCGCGCTGCTGTCAGAGAGAAAGGGTCTCTCTCCTCCTTTTCCCTCCCGCATAGCCAGCCTCTCCACCTCGTCCACTTTGCGTGTATACGATTCCTTTCTCTTTGTGGTGTCTTTCCATTAGTCCCCCCGCTGCCTTTACTAGCGACACCTGAGATACCCGGCCTTGTGCTGCACAGGCTTCCGTGTGCACTCTGTCATTTCCTTTAGCGCTCCTACAAGACTTGGTTAATTCCGCTCCTTCGATTCCCACCTTTTCTTTTTAGGTTCCTGGGTTCCCCGTCTATCCGTGACCGCGATCTCGACTTCCGCATATACGAACCCCCGCCCGAGAATGCAACCATGAGTGTCCGCGCACTCCTCACAACGCTCTTCGTCGTGCTGCTGCACGCCCGACCCTCGCTCTCGCTCTGCCTGCGGCCCGAAGAGGACTGCGCCTGGATCAACGACTATGAGACGTCCGAGTGCCAGTCGACGCACATGTTCATGGCCCGCGGGTCCACGTCCCCGTACCCCGGCCACCTGGCGGAGCTCATGAGGCTCATCTGCGATGGTGTCGAGGGCACCTGCGGCTTCGAGAACATTGTGTACCCCGCCAGCAACGCAAAGGGCCAGTGGTGCGACTCGGCCAAGGAGGGCACCCTGAACGGCCAGGCCCAGTTGAGGAACTACACGGAGCGCTGCCCAGACAGCAAGATGGTGGTGCTGGGATTCAGCCAGGGCGGCAGCGTGGTGTGGGATATGCTGGGTGGCGGAGGCGGTGTCCATGTCATGGGCTGCGACCAGGAGATTGTCGAGGGCCTCGATGCGAACACCATTCCCGGCTCCAAGAGTATGTTGAAGCGTTTCATCTATTTTCTGTCGCCATCTATTCCCATTTCCATGCCCCCGATAACCCTGCACAAACCCGGAAGCTAATCTTGGTAGTCGCCGCGGCTGTCTCATGGGGCCCAACGGTCCGCTCTGCGCACCAAAACTTCACCGTCAAGGGCGGCGACAGGTTCGACGGCATCGCCGCGCGCACAAACTCGTCCCTCGAGGGCCTGCACGCCTTCGGCGACCGCATCCGCGAGTACTGCCAGCCCCGCGATCCCATCTGCGCGCCCAGCAGCGGCAAGACGGACATGTCCAAGCACCTCGACTACTTTGACCAGTGGAACCAGGAGGCGGCGGACTGGGTGCTCAAGCTGGTGCAGCCGGCCACGACGCCCTCAACCAACAACACGGGCAACGATGCCAACAGCGAGGGCCCCGCCGGCGGATTACACGAGTCCAGCGCAAAGGCCCTCAAGGCGCTGCATGCGGATTCTTGGTACACGGTTGTGCTCAAGGTGCTCTATCTTGGCGTTGTGCTGTTCGTCTTGGTGTAAGTCTTACTACAAACATTTTTGCCATGTCCATCTGCCCCCACACACCCTCCGGAAGAGCTGTTTTGGACTGTGCCAAGTGAGCCTTTGGGTGTACTATTCCATTGAAATGGGCCCGAGGAAAACACGTGAAATGCGACAAGAAAGAATCTTGCATGACCCCCCCACATCATGTTGAACGTCTCCACACGTGGGCGGCCATTTCTCTCCAATGAACCCTGAACGTCACCAAGAAACTACTCTCTAGAAAGAAACAGTGTGGCTTACGTATCCGTGCGAACTTGTAGTTTCCTGCTCAAACGCGTCATGCGGTGGCGCGCCACGCGCAACTACAATTTGCTAAAGTCGACCAGCGAGGTCTGAACGCGAGCGTATTTTTCTGTCGTCCCGGGACTTGGGGCCTCGGCGCCCTGGTGTCTGTGGCTGCCGAGCGTGCCGGGATTCCATTGGGCTGGGGGTCGAGGCGCGAGGCGGTGGTCCAAGAGTGGCGAGGCGCATATACGGGCTTGACCAGCCTTGGGGGCGCTTCCAGGACGGGGAGAAGAGAGGCTATGCTGGGATGGGGCGGTACGTGAGCAGAGATGGGGCCTGGCGGGGGGTTTGCTGCGGCATCGGAATGGAGGTGCCGAGGTGTTGGAGCAGTACCTTTGTTGTAATAGTACTCGATACGCATGTGTTTTCGCTTCGTTGTGCATACCTATTGAAATGAGGTAATTTATTGTTCTGCCAAACACTGGATTCTTATCAGATCGAAGGACTGAAGAAGGATGGAGCAGGGATTCTATTCCAATTTTTGACTAGTATGCGCGGGGCAAATGGTACAGAACTGAACCTCTTCGCCATCGTACCACAACTCTACCTGGTATCGTGAGTGTCCAGGCCAGAGTCGACGGCGGAATCGCGGCTCATGCGCTCGCCCTCAACCTGAGCCGAGAATGCTTTGGAACCGTGCTAGCATCAAGACCGCACCAGACAAACCCTCGACTCGATAGCCACCCCACAGCATCAAGTCCACTTTGAGTTTGGTCGGGCCTTTTGGAGTACCCGGGCGCAGTCAGCCTCATCACGTGACAGTCCTGGACCCTCGCCCGATGCCCAGGTCGACGGCGCGGATCGTGGGAGCCATCGGCCCTACGCAGTCGGCCGCAGATCATGTTCTCGCACGCCTCAAAAAGCCATCCTGCAACACCATCTGACCGGTCGCTCTACGATGGCGACAACTCGAGTGCGCGCAGCACCGGGGCGGGCCAGCGCCCTAGAGGCGGGCGTCCCTGGCCGACCGAAGCTCGATTGCATCATCGGGCGATCGCAAGCGCAGCCGCCGCCGCCGCCGCCCACGGCCATGTTTCGCCCACACCTGGCACGCTCTGCTCCGCGTGGAAGCGTCTGGCCGCGGCGCATGGCCTCTTGGAGTCACTAGGCTGCGGTGGAGCTTACCTGGCTGCCCGGCGCGTGAGTCCAACCGCAGGAACACGAAGAATCAGTTGCCTGCCGCGTTTGTCTCGTTGCTTGTCCTGCTGCCCTGGCCGCCCGCCCTCTTCTTCTGGCTACCTAGCTACTGCCTGCTAGGCCGCTGCCCTGGTTCTTGCGTGCTTTTATATATCGTCATCCGCCTCCCGCGTTGCTTGTCACTTTTCTGCACCGAAAACTACCACCGATATCTATACGCTCGCCATGAAAGACGCCGTTTTGCCGACTTCCCTGCCGGGAGAGATCAACGCCGCGACCAGGTACGGATACCGCCAGCTGAGCTGAAGCTATGGAAGGAGACCCTGGTTAACCATGTACAGGTCGCTACATACGGTGCTCAACCGCCTCATCACGTCCCGCCTGCCCCTCGCGCTCCCTCCCTATGCCTCGGACCCAGAGCTCTACACCAAGGGCCTCCTCCACTTCTCGCACATCTTCCTGACCTTCGAATCCCTCTGGACCGACCTCCTGCAGTCCACCCACCCAGCCTCCTCCCCACCCACGTCCCCGATCCTCTCCTTCCTACTCGTAAACCCCTACGATGCGCCCGAAATGTTCTCCTCGCCGCCCTCTCCCCGCATGCTCGACTTTCTGACCAAGCTGCGGCCCAGGGGCCTCGCCCGCTCCGCGCGTCTCAAGGCAGACCTCGAGTCGCTCACGGCGCTGCACCCGACCGACCTCAGCGTGCTGCTGGCCCAGTACCCGGGCGACAAGGTCGGCGAGTTCTGCCTGCACATGCGGCGCGCGGTCAAGCAGCGGCCGCACGTACTGGTCGCGTACGCGTGGTGCTTCTACATGGCCGTGTTCTCGGGCGGGCGCTGGATCCGCGGCGAGCTGGTCAAGGGCGGGGAGCAGTTTTGGCGGACGAATACCGGCATCGGCGCTGGGGGGGAGGAGACGGTTAGTCTGGGCGACAAGGGCCTCTCGTTCTGGAACTTTGACGGGGAGCTCGATGGCGAGGACATAAAGGCCGAGTTCAAGCAAAGGCTCGCGCTCGCGGAGGACCTGTTCACGACGGATGAGCGCATCGATGTCATCGAGGAGGCCAAGACCATCTTTGCGCGGTGCAACGGGCTGGTCGAGGAGTTGGATAGCCAGCTCGCGACGGATTTGGCGGCGGTGGGGAGCGTGGAGCGGGGGCAGAGGAGTCAGCGCGCCGCTGCTGCTGCCGCCGCCGCCGTGGCGCCTGGTGGGCAGGTGGGGGGTCCGGTCATGCCTGGTGGTGACAAGTCTCAGGGCGCTGTCATGTGGCTCCGCAGACCGGAGGTCACGGGCGCGGTGGTTGCGCTGGGGTGTTTGGCCTGTGTTGCCCTGCTAAGACTTGAGTTTTGAGATTAGTGAGGCTGGAGGGCGGGATTTTCCTCCTTTCCTTTCCTTTCTTTTTTTCCTTTTCTGGATTTGGGAGGTTCTTTTGCATTGCATGGCGCACTGTGTGGTGCTTGGTCTGGGCTGGGGCGGAGTTGAGGTCATGGGTAGGTAGCAGGTCGATGTCGTGATACCCTGTTGACAGCGTCGATTTTATTTATAATGGAAATGATGTTTGGAACTCGAAGCCTTTTGCACGCTTGATCGTGAAATCGTTATCCATCAAGCCGTGAAGCGCGAGCAGGTTGGACCGCAGCACGCGATAAGGCTGAGCCGGGCGCTAGCTGCGGCGCGCCACCTGTGCCAACCGTGCAGCGTCAACGTCAACGTCAACGGCAACGTCGACGTTTCAGCTCTGGCATTGCGTTGAGCCCGCTAGACCGCACCACCCGCCCTCCCAACCATTCGGAGGCCTCATTTAAACCCCCCTCGTCTCCGCCTCCCGCCAGCTCCAACGTCACCGGCGTGCTGCACCTACTGCCCGCCCGCCCTGGCCGCTCCGCCTGCGCCTGCGCTGTGACACCAACACCCGACTGCACTCCGACGCCCTCCCGCGCGCCGAACCGGACAGACACTTGCCCAGCATGTCGACCAAGGGCCAGTTCAATACCAAGAACCCGACGATAAAGCGCATCTGTAAGGTTCCCTTGTCAAGATTTCCATTCAAAATGCTGCATGTCCATGTATCTACTTCCCGCCCATCAACTTCCACCCGCCCACCCGTTTGCTACCTACCTACCTACCTACCTACCCCCCGCTGATCCCCTCCCGCAGTAAAAGAAGCCACCGAACTAAGCACCTCCCCCTCTCCCGACTACCACGCCGAACCCCTCGAAACCAACCTCTTCGAATGGCACTTCACGCTGCGCGGACCGCCCAGCTCTCCCTACGAGACGGGCGTCTACCACGGCCGCATCATCCTCCCGCCGCAGTATCCCTTGCGCCCGCCCATGTTCCGGTTCCTGACCCCGACGGGGCGCTTCGAGGTCAACCGCGAGATCTGCCTCAGCATCAGCGGGCACCACGAGGAGACGTGGCAGCCGGCGTGGGGGGTGCGCACCGCGCTGGTGGGGATTAGGAGTTTTATGGTGGAGGGGGTCAGGGGGCAGGTTGGGGGGATAGGTTAGTGCACATTTGCTCGCGGTCCACGTCTACGTTTCCGCGCTGTCCGGAAGCTCGGCATGGGATTGCAAAGGCGAGTACGAAGATGAGAAGCTGACGTGCAGCAGAAATGCCCGACGCGGTGCGCAAACGGCTCGCGGACGAGAGCGCCCGCTGGACGTGCCCCACTTGCGCAAAGTGCAATGCAGACATCATGAAGGAGCGCGAGGAGCTGGTCAAGGAGTCGGGCGGCGAGACCAGGCCAGACGAGCTGCCCGAGGAACTGCGATTGGCGTACCGCGATGAGCTGGGTAAGGACAAGGGCAAGGAGGCTGATGAGGACGGGCGAGGCGCAGCAACGGCGGCGGCGCCGGTAAATGCAACGGCGACGACGGCGACGGCTGCGTCGCCGTCGAGTGCATCCCGCCCCGTCGCAATTCCGGCGCAGGCTCCGGCTCTGGCTCCGACCCGGACGGTCCCGCGGGCGCCCTTGGTGCATCAACAGCAGCAGCAGCAGCGGCAGTCGCCCGATGGATCGCTGGCGTGGATCGATGCGGGGATTTACGGAGTGGTCGCTGCGCTGATATTCATGGTGCTGAAGAAGATTGCGGCGTGATCTGAGGGAGGGGGGTCTATCGGTGTTTTTTTCTGGTTTTGTTGTGGTTTACATTGCATTCCATTCCACGGCAGCAGCTGGGGCCATGGAGGGGTCTAGGGACCTACACACCACGCTGCTAGTTCTCTCTGGATGTACATGGGCGTTGCAGGGCAGGAATTGCGGGTTTTTTGAGCGGGCGTTGGGTATCTTGCTCTGTTCTCTTCTTCTTCTTCTTTTTTTGCTTTCAAAATAGGCTGTGTGGGTTGGAGCAGTTGCATGGTTCTGGCTCTGGAGAAGAAGGTAGAGATTAGACGGCCAAGGACGAGACAGGCACGATTGGATCGATTGGGCGGTAAGACAAGTCGTCATCATTCCCGAGAGCCCTCCTGCAGTTCGAGTCCCCGGTCTGTTTTTGTTTGGTTGGCTAGCGCGGTTCCTAATCTAAGCCCTGGAGATGGCAGCGAAGACCCCTGTTTCAGCATTCCACCCCCCACTTCCGCCCACCTGACGGCCTAGTGTAGGAACCGACTAGTCCAGCATCACTCGCGCTCGCGGTTCCTCCGAGGCCAATGGGCCTGCGTGGACGGACGAAATGTCTCAGATTCAATTGTTTTTTCTTTTTCTTTGCGCGTCGAGTTGGATGTTTTGTTTGCTGCGAGTCTTGTTGCGCGACGCGTTGCTTGCTTGCTTGCTTGCTTGTTACCAACCGTTTTCCTCGTCGTCGCTGTCCTGGCTCGTCATTGGGCTTGGAGATGCGCGTCACGTCACGTCAACCCGCGCTCTGTCTGCAATTTCGCGGAACGTTTGGCTTGCAGGCGCAGGTGCAGATACAGATGCATGGCGTTGGGTTGGGTTGCGTCGCAGCGGTGGGTACATGGGCTGACGGCAACGGACGCTTCTCAACCTTTCCCTCTGGCCGTCTGCTCGAGGGCGGGCGGGCGTATGCACATGTATGTATGCATGTATGTATGTGTATGCATCTCGCCCTCCGCCATCCCGTTCCCCGGCGACGAGTCACGGCCTTTCCGCTAGCTGGACGGATGGATGGACAGACGCTGAGATGCGAGAGTTATGCACCACACACACTCCACACACCAAGTACACACACCGCAAAAGATAAACACCACCGCGCCGTTGTCACGACGACCGCGCGCGCCCCCCGGCCATGGCCCCGCGCACACGAGCATTCCTACAGATCATGCCGTGCCCCGTTCGCCGGCTCGCCTCCTCCCAGCTCGGCATGGCACGGTCAGGGTCAGGGTCGGGGTCGGGGTCAGCGAGCGCGCGTGCGGGTCGACTTTTTATTCTGCTCGCCTGAGCGCGTCGACCGCCTTTTTGGCCGGCCCTGGGCTGTCTCTGGCCGCTCCACAGCCAACCCTCCCCCGGCGGTGCCAGGCTCGATTGGAAGGGCGACGAACTGCTTGGGGTTGGAGCGGGTGGGCGGTGATGATTGGGCGTGTAGGTACGTACCGGATGCTGGCTAGCTGGCTAGCTAGTTTGACGGACGGTAATAGGTACCTGCATGCATGTACGTACCGTACCGGTCAGGTCAAGTCAAGTCAGGCCGGGCCAGGCAGCCGGCCGGGGGGGTGGGAATGGCGGGCTGATGTGCAATGCATTGCGTGCGTGCGCGCGTTGCGTCTTGTGGGGAGATGTGGCCCGCCTGTTGTTATTTTGTAAACTTTGGATCCGTCGCCGGTGGTGGTGGTGGTGGTGGCGGCGGAGCTTGGTGGTAGGTATAAACAGCCCCATTCCAGGCCCCCCTTTTCTTCGTTTTCTTATTACTCTGCGCCCTTCGCCGCCCCCAATTCGTTCGTCTTTGTGTGTTCGAGACCTCCTTTGTTCCTTGTTTTTTCTATTCGTTTTCCATCTTCGCTGTCGCTGAGAACCATGTGGGTGACTGGGTTCGGCCCCAGGGGAATGTGCGCCGTGATCTGAATGTTGTGAGGAGATTGGATCGCCCCGCCGTGTTTGTTTTTTGACTGGTTCTTTCGCTCGGGCCTTGAGTCGTCCATACGTCTGCCTGTCTGTCCGTCCGTCCGTCGCCTGAACAGTTCGGAAGGAGGTGGAGATTAGGAAGCTTGAGCGCGAGCTGGAACGTTGCTTGTGCTTGTGCTCTTGTACGCGTGCTCGGAGCGTCGACTGAACGTGGACCCTTCTTCGTCCTCGGACCTTGAAACACTCTTCACAGGTCCTGTCCTACGTCTTGTACGACGGGCTGGGAGATAGCAAGAGGCGAACCGGTTCGGTACCGCACGCTTTCACGACCACGTCTGCGACCACGTTACGACTCGACGACCACCATTTGCCACGATACCACGATTACGAATTCTCCGGATCGCTGCTGTTCCGATTGATCGATCCACCGTCGAGGCCTTTTTGTCTTGCATTTCCAAGGTCTGCTGCCTACTTTTCCAACGACGTTGCCGACCGACGCTCTCGACTCTCGACTCTCGACGCTTTCACGAGGCAAAATCCTCTTCTTTCGCCGCAGAGGCTCCAGGACCCACGCTTTACGCCTGATAACGAGTACTTGTTTTCCCTCACGCATGTGCTGGCAACACGATTCATAAACTCCCCTCCATTGCTCGAGACGATTGTTCCGGACACAGCACCACACCAATTCCAACACAACCTGACCACACCAACCTCGAAATACAACAACCTTTCCTCACGGATCACCTTGGGGAAACCGAAGCAATAAAACGACCATCGCCATCATGGCGATAAAATCAATGTTGGGCTCCATCCCTGGCCTGCGAAGTAAAAAGGGTGTGAAAACCATCGTGGTCGACGTCACCAAGCACCCACAGCGCACGATGCGCCAGGTTTCCAAAGAGAGCCAGCGCCCGCTGACCATGGACACGGGCACCACCTTCAAGACGACCAGCAGCAAGTTCCGCAGCGGACTAACCAAGGTCATGTCCAAGCTGCGAGCCACGTCTCAGCAGAGCTCGAGCCAGGGTGACGACCAAGCCGAAGCCGACATTTCGGACGTGATGAGCGCCACGCTGGTCAATGAGAGCGTCGAGTCGTTCCAGGTAAATGCCCGAAAACCTAAAACCCCGCTCCATCCAGCTGCTCACAGGACACAGCAGGGCGCTGCGGCGCTGGTGGTCGATCTCAAGGCCGGCACGACAAAAGTCGACGAGGGCACGAGGAAGCCGGCGGCCCACACGATGAAGATGGAGCACGAGAAGCCGGCCCCCAAGCCAGAGGACGCCCACCACTTCTTCCTCGACCTGCCCAAGGCCAAGGGCGACATCTTCGACGTCGAGTGCCCCAGGGTCAAGGTGATGCCCCAATCCGCAGAGTATCGCCACGACTCCCTCATCACGCAGGCGTACGGTGCGTTCAAGGGCGAGCCCAGCTGTCGCCTGCTCATCCAGACCATGGCAGGCTGGCGCCGCTTGCCACCGACGGCCAACCCGTTCGTCGTCATCGACAACGTGCGCTGCCCCATGTACCGCCACGACATGACGACCGAGTCGTGGAAGTGGATCCAGCGGGTCGAACTGTCTGCCCTGGTGCTGAAGAAGAACCAGTCGCGCGAGCTGAGCGACGAGGACGCCGACATGATCCTCGAGAACCTGTTCCCGGACAAGGCGTCGTCGATATGGCAGAAGCCCATGTTCGACATCAACCTCGAGGCGCTCCACAACGAGCACGTCTTCACTCGGCAACAGTGCGCGCTCATCGCCCGCCTCCGCATCGCCGTCGAGGACCTCACCTGGACCGCCCCCGTGCCCGCCCCCAACAAGCACCTCCCGACCTTCCACGCCCTCCCCGTGGGCGAGCACTCGACCATCCCCGCGGGCCGCCCCTTCTCGGCGCCCCGCACCTACCAGCTCGCCGCCCTCTGCGAGGCTGCCGTCTACAACCGCACAGAGTGGCTCGGCGCCCTCTGGCTCGACGCCCGCGGCACCCTCGCCCGCTACATCGAGGCCCAGCGCATCACCGACTCGGGCTGGGGCACCCCTCCCGACCTGACGCCGTACAAGCGCAACTTCAACACGGCCGAGCGCCGCATGTTGCGCGGCGCGGCCCTGGTGCTGGACCTGCAGCGCCGCTTCGACGCCGGCGCCGTGACCGAGTTCGCCGTCATCAAGGCGCTGAGGGGGTGCTACTTTGGCACGCCCACGCAGCTGCAGCTCTCGAGCCAGGCCCTGGCCTCGTACCTGTACGATCGCGTCGTGGGCAGCGGCGTGGCCGTCGACGAGGTCCCCGGCATGCTGTTGCTGCACCCGGACTTTGACGACGAGTGTCGGCGCGGCGGCGGCGAGGCCCGCGTGCGGGCCCGGCTGCTCGAGCAGGCCGACGAGTTCAAGGAGCTGGAGCGGAGGCGCGAGGAAGAGGTCAGGGCGGCGCGGGCGGCCATGCGCGAGGCCAAGATTGGCGCCATGAAGAAGCGGCAGCGCGTCGCGAGTAAGATGCGCAAGATGCTCGCCTGCGAGAGCCTGTGTGGAGGCGGAGAGCAAGGCCGCGAGGAGGAGTATCCGGCCTTCAATCCGTACGACGAGAAGCATGAAGAAGAGAAGGGGTGGAGGTGGAATGCCCCTCAGAACCGGGATTGGAGCATGACTGTAAGTTTGCCATTTCCCCTATTCCAAAGCAACGGTACTGACGGTTTTGATGCAGGAATCGGAGCAGTAGGCAGATCCTTTTTTTTTTTTGTCGTTGAGCGAGATTGGGTGTTGTGGCTTGAGATGGGCTTGCGGAGCGAGGCTCTGGTACATTCACATTTGCTGTCTGTACACGGGCGCCCCTCTGCGAGAACGTCGATACCAGCCGGATGCCCCCTCCGACGTTCGACACAAGATCTGCACACCCCTCCGAACAACATCGACTCCCACCAGGCGAGACTGCCGTCCATCCGACCACCACGGAGACGCACTCCCCTGGTATCCCCTCGACCGCGCTGCTCAAACGGGGACATGAAGCCTCGAGCACGCGGCCTGTTTTCCTTATTGTTTGTACTCTCCTTTGTCCCCTTATGACGCCCCATATCATATCACGACCCACGACCTCACCAACCCTCTACGATTACGATCACGTTCATCACGACGACGACGACGACGACGACGATGATGATGATGACGATGACTGACTACCATGGCATCCCCGTCCTCAACGATCGACAACCCCCTCAACTCTACCCTACCTACCCGTCTGTTGCATGCATGTACATCCGCGTTCCTGCCTTCCTTTCCCACCCCATTTTGCCGGATACCCCCACGTACGCACGCATTGGCGTTTGATGAACCATTTCCGGGCCTTTTTCTGTCTATATTTTTCTGGTCGCTCATTTGCATCCACATGGTGTCTTTGGAGTAGTAGTCTTCTTTTTTTTTCTGGCATTTACGACCTGGAGTTTTTTTGTTTTTTGCGGGCCCTTGCATGGATGATGGCGTTTTTTCTTTCTTTCTGGATGGCACGACTGGCACGACGAAACATTTTTGCATCCATTCATTCCTTGCACGGACACGAGCTTTGTAGATGTATACATGTGTATGTATGTATGTGACTTGGTAGACTCGCTTCCTAGCGGAAATCGTACCTACAACTCAAACCACACCATCACCACCACAACCCCTCGGCGTCCTCTACATGCTTTCGTTTCCCCCGTGACCGCCAACGTTGCGTTACCGCGCGAAGCCTCGCTCCCACACCACGACGGCGACGTCTAGCCCCGCGTTCGCGTAGTCCCACGCGGGGGCGCCGCGCGCGTCGGGCCCGTCGCGGGAAAAGACCCAGGCGGCGGGGAGGCGCAAGAGGGCGGTTGCGAGCAAAAAGGCGTGGCGGGCGGGGCGGGGGGCGGCGAGGGCGGTGGTGAGGTATGTGGCTGCGAGGGAGAGGGAGGAGAAGCTGGGGTTGGGGGAGTTAGACGGGGTCCATCTGTCCCAGGGCGGGGCGGCTTGCAAAACATGCGGCGAGGTGGGTGGTAGAAGGAGATGCTGAACCTGGCTACAGAGAAGGTGGAACTAGAGGGACTGCGCTGGTTCGCGGGGGGAGGAAGTGTGTGTGTGTGGAGCGAGATCCCCCCCCCCCCCTCGAGATACCACGATAGAGATGCTGAGGACGTACCCGATGACATGCGCGACGCTCGCCGGCACGTCGCTGAACCCCGCCCCCGCGGCGTCTTTCAGGATCGCGCCGCCGAAGAGCAAGATGGGCAGGCCCTGGAACGCGAGCAAGACGGACGACAGCGACGGCGCCATTGTGATTTTTCGAGGTCGTTTTTGTGGATTCGCTCAAAGTGTCGGAGAATTATGTAGCTTGCCTCGCATTGCATGGCCGCGGGGCCCGCCGTTATCTATCTACCTACCCTGGGTACCGTACATGCATGCGTGCGTGCCTGCGGATATGTACGTAGGCGGAGGCGGTGTGGTGTGCTGGCACGCCCACGGGACGGGACGGGAAGGGAATCTGAGGTTAGCGTCGAGGCACGGGGTTCCCACTTTGGTTTCTCGAACGGAGTGTGCTTCCCATGCTCGGCCCGTTTCGGTGCGGTGCTGGGGGAACGTGTTTGCATTTGTAAAAAAGAGGTGTTTGGTACATGTATATAAGTGTCTCCTAGTCATCATCTTCTCTGCTCCATTGTCGCATTGAAGCCATGTCCTTTTTGTGGTCTCTAGGTGAGGAGAAGGGAAGTACAGGTCTTCTATAGCGACACGCAGCCGTTCGCGCTGTCCTCCAGAAATACACCCCCGTAGATTTGGCCCTCGTTAAGGTTCTTGGATTGGTAGCCGCTGTTGACCACGTCGGTGGTTCCGGTGGGCTTCTTGAGGATGCCGATTTGGAATTGGCCGCCGCCTGCAAGGTTGGCGGACGAAGGGCCTGCAACAGACTTGAGCTCGGCTTGTCCGACGGAGTAGTAGATTTGGACTTGGCTGCGGAGATGGTGAGTCGTTGCTACATTTCAAGCGGATGGCATGCTAGGGGGGACGCACTTCTTGGGGTAGTCTAGCTTGATGGCAAAGTTCTGCCAGTCCGACTTGTTGATTGCGACCGAGTAGAGCGACTTGCCGTTGCGGTCGAGAATCTTGAAGTTGTTCTTGTCGGCGCCGTTGGAACCAATAATGGTACCGGTCTGGAATTGGATCTGGTTGGACGAGTAGTCGGCGGCCTCGTGCCAGACATTCTGTCGCACTCAGAGTCAGTATGTGCTCTGCAGATTCTCCTTGAGAGTTGACTCACCAGATACTCATGAGTGAGGTTTAGTGCCCGCACCGCATCCTGCTTCACGCTAAAGTGCAGTGTCTTCACGCCCACCGTTCCAGGGCCGTCCGAGGCGTCCTTGAGGAACTGCAGTCCCGCGCGTCGGAATCCATTCTGCTTCTGGAAGATGCTCTTGTCGCTGAGGGTAACCTCGAGAGGCACAAATTCAGTGCCATCAAAACGTGAGGCATTTCCCGCAGGAAACTTGAGAATTTCCGACCACTTCAAGTCGTTGCCCTTGACATAGTCGGGGTTGTAGATGGTGTTGGTCGCATACGTGTCGAAGAATGTAGGGTTGGCCGGAACAGAGGACGGGATGCGGCCGTCAAAAACGATGGGACATTTGACATCGGCGCGGCGCAAGAATTGGGATGGAGCAGCCAGGGCGGCGCCGACAAGAAGAGCGGTGGCGAGAGCGTGCATGGTGTTGAGCGTCAACGTCGCGATGTGTCTGGACTGGATCAACATCGAAGGCGGACCCCCAGCTCTTTATACCGTCGCCATGTCACCATTCATATCCTTCATCGCGCCAGATACCACCGTAGTCCGTTCCATATGCTTCTGTTCAGGAGACGGCGCGGATCGTGCGCAAATCCGGTTCCCTATCCGGCTGGCTTAATTGCGCCAGATATGAACTTGGTCGTATGCGATTCCGCCACGGCCAATTGCGGCGCATGGTCTTTTCGAGGGTAAAAACGGTCCATAAAACGGCCCGTAAGCTTTATATGACAAGTGTATACAAGCAATAGCGCGCGAGGTTAATTTGCTCCTAGTCAATTTGGACTGAGGCTCGTGAACCCATGTCCCGTGTGGGGTAGAGATTGGTGCCGGTTCATGGTCCGGTTTGCCGAGTTTGAGGTAAAATGGCAGTGGCGGAAAGCCCGGATCGCGAAAGAGATCCATAGTGCATTTCAAGTGACTTCTTAACTACATGGGAAGCAGCAAGGTGAGATGGTAGATGCGGATGAGTTGTGTCCTCAGCTCCAGCTACAGTGGCGGTGCATTCCAGGCTCGCGAGCCTCGATTTCGTCATCATATGACGTAGCCAGTCAGCAAAGGATCTGCTTGGAGTTAGACTTCAGGACTCTTGTTTCCTCGTACACAGTGAATCATGTACTGGATCAGTTGTTTCGGATTTGTACATGTTTCATTGTAATGGAACTCCCAACAGCAAGATATGATCTGCTCCAACAAACCCTGTTTTTCACTATTTGATCATACCCCTCGGATTAATTCACATATTATAATCTCATCTTCAAAGGCTTTCCATTTGATCAGGACCTATTTCTTCTTCTTGCTTTGAAGAATTCACGGACTCTTTTGAAGAATTTACTGGAGTCTTTGACGCCATCATCCTTTGGATGTTCGGATGACGGCGTATTTCGCGAGCGGGACGAATGGACCTTTGGGAAACCCGGCTGCTTTGTTAATGATAAAATCTTTGACTGACCCATTGGCAATAATTCTGTTTGCATCGCTGGTAGACCAATTGGCTGGGCTGCAGGTGTAATGGATGACTGTATTGTGGGTGGAGGAGATGGTTGCGCTTCAGGCGAATCCAGCACTTTTATTACCGATGGTTCTGATGTCCGCGTCGCCAAAATGTTCTGAAGTTCTTCGAGGGCCTTAATATTGGCTCTTCGGCCTTTTCTCCGGTCTTCTTGGCCCCCCATATCATTTTATCACTGAGTCGTAGCTGCGGACTCAGCTGATATTACAGCAGTGGTGGCGTATATAGAAGAAAGGAGAGTAATAGTAATATCAGTGTACATACTAGCTCTATATGTAAAAGATAGGAAAGTAGAGACTAAGGCGGAGATAAACAGCAGACTAAATATAATAAAAAAATTTATTTAGAATAAACAGCTGCGCGTTCTACACACAGAAGTAGTAATTATAAGTAATTTTAATTAATACTATTAGCTGTAAAAAAAAGCGTATATAGCTAATATACTAAAGCAAGATAAAAGTAAGCTAATTATTAATTTTATAATAGATCTGTTGCTACAGAGTCTGCTACTAATAAAAAAAAAATATTTATAAGTAATATAGAACGCAGATTTATAATTAATCTAATACTTACTACGCCTAAACTAGTAAATAAACTAACTAAATATTTTATTTAAAAAAATAAATATAGATTAGACTACTAAGCGATCTGAACAAGCTTTTATATAGATATAAAAAAAAAAGTTTTTAAAAAACTGTTTTTTAAAAATATACTATAAAATAAAATTAGAAAAACAGTTAAGTAGTAGAAAAAAAAGCTTTTTTATAGAGAATATAGATAATATAGTAAGCTAACTTACTGTATAAGCTAGCTATACTTTAAAAATATACTATTTATAAACTTAGCTTTAACTATATATAAAGTAGTAATAGAATAAAAACTTTATAGTACTAAAAAAGTTCTATATATACTAAAAAAACTAATTATATATAATATAAAAATAAAGCTATAAAAAGACAGAAGTACGCGATATAGTAATATAAATAAAATAATTTTTTTACTAAATAATTTAACAGTATAGAAAATAATACTAAAAAAATTTTTTAGTAATAATAATAATAATATATAAAAAATAGCTAAGTATCTGAATTTAAAAGCTAGTTTATTTTTTACTAAAGTACTGTTTATTAAAAAGTAAAATAAAATAAAAAAATAGTAATAGAGAATAAAAATATAATAAAAAAGCTTATTTAAGCTTTTTTTTAACTTTACTACTATATAAATTTAAAAATAGTTTAAATATATACAGCTAGCTGCTGTAAAAGCTAGTTATAAAATATAAAATTAAAATAGCTATTTTTTAAACTAGCTTAAATAAAGTATTAAACAGAAATAAGCTGCTGGTATAAATATAGAAAAAGTTATAGCTTATTTTAAAAAATAAAATTATACTACTTTTTAGTAAATTATTTAAAACTAGTAAAATACTATATAAATAAAAAGTAGCTAAGATTATACTATTATAAAAGCTAAAATATAAAAACTATACTGTTGCTAATAACTATTAGCTTATTTTACTTCTATTTATATTAAATAAAATGTTAAAACTAGTAGTAGTAGAAAAATATTTTTTAAAGTATAGAAGTAGTAGTTAATAACGTACGCGTTATTATTTCTCTATAAAAATATATTTAAAATATAAAAAAGTATAAAAACGCTATTATTAGTATTATTTAATATGAAAAATATATATAATAATATAGCTATAAACTTAAAAATTTAAAGATTATAGTACAGTGGGGTGACATTAAAATAGTTTAATCGAAAAAAGAGCAGTTTTTAAACTGCTATAACTTTTTAACTAAACTAGCTATAAAAATAAAAAAAAATTATTTAAATAGACATTTATTAAAACCTTAGGTTAAAAAAAAAGAATTAGAGTTTATATTATAGTTTTAAGGTTATAAATAAGCTTAAAGTAGAGGTAAAAAAAAATACAAAATTAAGTGCTGATTTATTTTTCATCTAGCGTATAATTTAATTTTTTTTTTAATTATTCTAAACTTATAAACTACACATATATATATATAAATTTTTAATATAACTTTCTCTTTTAAAAAAAAATAATAATAATAGTAGAAAAAAAAATTTAAAAAAATCAAACTATATAAATAAATTAATAATTAATTAAATTATTAATATTTTGTATAATATCCGTTAGCTTTTATAACTGCTTCCCAACGCCTAGGTAAAGATAATATACAATTATCTATTATTTTTTGTGGAATTAAATTCTATTCTTTATTTATAGCGTTTATAAATAAAGTATTATCTTTTTTATTATTTTTTTGGCCTAATAAATTAGGATTTAATTTTTTTAAATTATTTTTTAGTATAGCCCAGACGTTTTCGATAGGTGCTAAATCTGGGCTATAAGCTGGATGTTCAAATAATTCAATTTTATTTTTTTTAAACCAGTTTAAAACTGGTTTAGCTGTATGAATTTTTGAATTATCTTGTTGAAATTTCCAGTCTATAAACTAATTAGTATTTATAATAATTTTATTATTTAATATTTAATTAAATATATTTAATTAAATATTAAATTTAATTTAAAGAGTAAAAAAAAGGTATATAAACTAACCGGGTTTTATTTGTTTTTTAATAATAGGTTTTAATACTTTTTGTATATAATCCGTATTATTAAAGTTATTTTTAGAATTAGGTGTTTTAATAAACACTAATTCTGATCTTCCTCCTATCCAAATAGCTCCCTATACTGATATAACAATATCTCGAGCTATAATTTAATTAGTACTAATTTTTTTAAAAAAGTAATTAAATTAAAAAATTATAATTAATGTTTAGTTAATTTTAGTTTTTTTAATTTTTTTTTTAACTTACAATTTGGTTTTATAAAAGCTAATTCAGCTCCTACTCTTTTATTTCTCTTTTTTCTTATATATTCCTGCCTAGAACCTAGGCCTCTTTCTATTGCTGACTCATCAGAAAATATAATTTTATTTAAATTTATATTTTCTATATTTTTTATATTTTTTTTTGTATATTCTAATCTTTTTTCAGCTCTTTTTTTATTTAAATACGGCTTTTTAGTACTAATATTTATACTATAATTTTCTTCTTTTAAATATCTTTGTAAGCTTCTTTTAGATATTTTTATATTATTTTCTAATAATATTCTTTTATTTGTTTTTTTAGGGCTTTTAATTAAATCCCTATTAATAATTCTTTTATCTCTTTCTAATAGCTTAATTTTATCTTTATTTTGTTGTTTATTTAAGCTATTAAATAATTTTTTTTTTTATTTATTCGTTGTATAGTAGCATAAATACTACTTTTATTTTTATTTAATATATTAGAAATAGTTATAATAGGTGTATTGGCTTTTAATAAAAGATTAACTTTTTCTTCATAGTCTGAAAAGTGAGGTTCCATCTTGTCTTTGTTTAGAGGAAATAGAGATTCAGAATTTTTTTTCTGAAATATTTATTTATATACTAGTTTAACTAGCTTATTATTATATAATAATGCTTATATAATCAAAACTTTATTTTTTAAATTTTAATTTTTTATAATCTAAATATAAAATTATAGCTCCAGTTTTTTGCTTACGTAATACATACTAGATCTAATTAGGTTAGCGTAAAATAAAAAGCTTTAATAATTTTTTAAATAAAAAATAAATTAGCTTTAAAATTTATACTTTTTTTTACCTCTACTTTAAGCTTATTTATAACCCTAAAACTATAGTATAAACTCTATATTTTTTTATTTAACTTAAAATTTTAATAAATATCTATTTAAATAATATTTTTTTATTTTTATAGCTAGTTTAGTTAAAAAGTTATAGCAGTTTAAAAACTGCTCTTTTTTCGATTAAACTATTTTAATGTCACCCCACTGTAACTAGCAAAATACTTTTACAGAGCTGCTACCTAGCAGGTATAAATTTAGTTTTTTAGCCTTTTTTTTTTTTTACTTTTTTATTTATTACGTTCTGTAAGTAATTTATTCTAAATTTAATACCTCTGCTAACTTTTTCTAAAGCCTTCTATTTTTAAATCAGCTCTCTAATTTACTTTATAATATCTATTCTAGTTCTATCTAGTATTTTATTAGCAGTTTACTGTAAAATATATTTACGCGCCTATTACGTATTAGTAAAAAAATATATAATTAATTTTAAGTTTAAGTTAACTTTAAGTAAAAAGTACGAGTACTGTACTGCTTAAAAAAGTTTATATAAACTAGTATATATCTAACTTAGTGCGCATTTAAAATAGTTAGCTAATACTTTATTCTAGATTCTAAAGTGCTGCGCTGCTGAGTATAAAATATTAATATAAACTATAAATAACTAAAAAAAAAATTTAAATAACTTTACTTTAACTACTACAGTAAAAATTACAGCTAAAGCTGTTTTAGTAGTAGCTTAGATAACTAAAGTAGAGTTAAAACGTATGTAAACTAAAAAGGTGTTACTAGCTATTTATATAACTTTAAAAGCAGTTTAGTAAAGTATAAAAAAGATAAATTAAAAGCTAGCTAACTTAAAAATAGTTTTTTTACACAGTTTAGTTCGCGTAAATAAAAAAAAAGCTGCTAAATTTACTAAGTTTTTTTTAGTAAAGCAGTTCTAGCGGGCGGGCAGATTAGATAAAATATTACTAAAGTCTAAAAATAAGTTTAAGTTAAAAAAATCTAATAGTAATAGCGATCTAATTTTTAATAAAAATAAAAAAAATTAGTAGTTAGGTTTAGAGAGTTTCGGAGGCGGGCCTAAAAAAAGTTTTAAATAAATATTTAATAACTATTTTATTCTACTCTATTATCTTATAGGTAATTTATATTTTTTATTTTTTGCTTCTATACTTAAAGCTATTAGTTTAGAGACTTAAAAAATTCTGGCTTGTCCGGGTACTTATTATAAAATACTTTTAGCTTATATAAAGCTTTTATAAAGTTTAATGCGTTATACTACGTAAAGTCTGGGTTATATCTAATCTAACTTATTTAGTACTTTAGTAATAAGCGTACTAGTTTACTAGCAAGAATATCTTCTACTTTCTATTTTTCTACTTTATTAATAAGTACTCCGCTAGATTTCGGAACCTCTTATTCTAAAAAAAAGTTAGCTAGATTTTTATATAGAATATCTAGTACGAATATATTATAGATTTTTAATTCAGAAGACAGTTTAAAACAGTATAAATAACCTACCTTTTTTAGTATTTTAAAGAAATCTGTCTACTGTTCGGACAGCTTTTAGCTTAATTTTATAAATATTAAATTTTTTATACTAAAATACACTTAATCTCTAATATTTTAATCTACTTATTAGTAATAGAGGTTAACTTAAGTTTATATTTGTTTCTAAGTTTTCTTAAAATTCTTTTTCGTAAGCTTTTATACTTTATATATTTATAAAATAAGTACTAAAACGTTCTAGTAGTTTAGTCTTTTCTAAAACTTAGAAAATTCTAGCTTTTTTTAATACTAACTTTAACGGGGTTTAGAACTAAATAGAACTTAGTAGAAAGTTATTTCTAAACTTATATATAGAAGAGTAATCTGGGCGCGATCTATTAACAGCAGAAATTTACTCTAGTTATTTTAGTAGTAGCTTATAAATAGCCTTAGTTTTTAGTTAATATATTAGTTTATAATTTTAGTTTAGCTGTTTATTTTTTTGTAATATACAGTAAACAGTTTAACTTTAACGCTAATAATTTAACAGAATTTAAACTAAAAACTAGAGATAAACTGTAGTTCTCAGTCTGATATAATTAACTCTAGAGTATATTTAAATTAGTATATCTACTAAATAAATAAATAGGCTATACTACGTGCGTTAGTATTTTTATAATATAGAATTAACACAGCTTACTTAGAGAGTTAATTAATAATTACTAAAATCTAATTATAGCTAGCTTTATTACAGAGAAATTTTTTAAAATTTATATAAAAATATTATATAAAACAGTTTAGAATAGAAAAAAAATAAATTTTTCTAGCGGGACAGATTTATTTTAGATATACTTATTAACAGATAAAGCAGTTCTGTATATATTACTTATACAAGTTATTTATACTTTTTTAGTAGTACTTTTAGACTAATAGCTAGTAGATTTTTATAGCGCTAGAGTGTGCTAAAAAAACTTAGTTATAAGTTTTTTATATTAAGCGTGTGATAAGCGTTAAGTTCTAAAAAATATATAGTTAATATTAGTATAATATAAGTCTGTTATATATTTAGTACTAGTTAAAAAAATTTTCGCGTTCCTTTATAAAGCTAAATTAATTTTTTTTTAAAAAGATATTAATAAGTTTAAAAAAGTTAAAACTTATTAAATTTTCTAGGAACATCGCATATACGTAAGCTATATACTTAGTCTAAACTTTAATATATTTCTAAGCTAACTTAGCGTTAATATAAAAATTAAAATAATATAGTTCTATTAGCACGCGAGAACAGTTATTACACTAAATAATAAAAAAATTTTTAAAATTTTATTCGCGACGGCTAAAAATATCAGCTTTAGTATTATTTTTATCTAAAGTATATTTAATTTAGAAGTTAAAAAGCGCTAGATTTTCTGTTTATTTTACTTATCGCGCGTTAAAAACTTTAGTAGTTATAAAGTATTTAAGTAATTTATAGTTAGAATATACTTAAATCTAATACTTTATAGAGAAGAGATTAGCTCGCTATTTTTAGAAGGCGGTAATAATAATAAAAAGTTTTTTATTATATATTTTCTAGTTAAGCTTAGAACCGGATAGAGTTTTACTGTAAAAAGTATATAAATACTAATTTCTGTTAGTATATTACTAAGACTATACGCCTGCAATAGCGCTATTAAATATATTAGTTTCTAATTTTATAAGTAGTTTAGAGTTAAAATAATAAAAAGTTAGAATAGAAAAAAAAGAGTTTTTTAAAATCTCAAATGTCTAGTTATATTTTTAGATCTATTTAAAAAGTACAGCAGGGTTTTAGAGTGTACTAATTAGTAGAGTAATATAAAAATATTTTAGTACGAATTATTAGTAGAAACTAGTAAATTTAAAGAAAAACTTTACTTCTGTAATAGTAGTAGGTTAGACCTAATTCTATAAAGCTTTAACTTTTTCTAAATCTATTTTTAGTTTTTAGTTAGTTAAAATATATTCTAAATATTAGATATATTTTATATAGAATTCGGATTTAGCTATACCTACTTACAGTCTAGCTTAATATAGTTATTCTAAAACAGTCTTAATATACTAAATATAGATTTATTTATTTTTAGAGTAGATAAAAATATTATCTAGGTATGCGATGCAGAAGTTATTAAAGTAGTTAATTAGAACGTTATTTATATATTACTAGAAGATAGCTGGTCCGTTATACAACCCGAATAGAAAAACCTTATATTTATACGTTCTGTATTATATCTAAAAAGTAGTATATTTTTTACTATTAGAATTTATTTAAATTTTATTAAATACAGCGTAAATGTCTAACTTAGTAAAAACTTTAGCCTTACTAGACCTTACTAGAAGTTCGTCTATTCTAGATATTAAATAGGCATTTTTTCTAGTTAGAGCGTTTAGTTTATAATAGTTAATATATATTTTAAGCTTTTTATTTACTTTGCGAATATACAGAATAGATAATATAAAAAAGCTCTAGCTCTGCTTAATAAAACTATATTAAAGTTAGATTGTTACGAATTTTTAAGTAGCTTTAAGTTTCTTAAAGTTTTACTTATATAAAAAACTATAGCTATTTAGAAAAGATTTAGTTAAAATAATTTTATAATTATATAGTTAATATAGAGAGAGGTGGAGTGCAGCTTTCGGGTTAAACATATTCTAATAGAATTTATACACGGAGAGTAATTAATTTAGTATTAGAAAAACAACAGATTTGTTTAGAAAATAGAAATTCTAAATTTATTAGTTAATCTTATAAATAGTTGTTATAAAAAATTTATTTTTAGATTATTTTATTTAGAAATAAAAGGCGTTAGCAGATATAGCAGTTATTTAGAGATTACAGCTAAATTTAGAACAGTGTTAGACGTTAGTTAGAAAAAAGCGTCTAAATCTAGAAAATCTAAGTTCTTAAAGTTAATACAGATAAGTTTCTAAACTTTTTTAGTTTTTTATATATTTTTTTTTATAACGCATTTCTACAGAAAATATTTTACTTTATTTTCTAATTTATATTAGAGAGATGTAGGCGTCGGAGAATAGGTGGGGTAGATATATAGAAAAAAGTATATTAGGCTGGCTATACGATCCGGTTATATTCTGTGTCTAGTTTAAGCTTAAACTTTTTTATCTATTTTAGACTAATAATGCAGTTCTGGGATCTAAGGTTAAAAATAATAAAAAAATAATTTAAAATAGTACGTTTATTTAGGCGAAGATAAAAGCGAATATAATAAGTAGCTAAGAATTTAATTAACTTTTAAAAACCTTACACTTTAACTTTATAAAGTAGTTTTTAGATAGGTATTTAAAAAATACGGGCTAAAAATACTGTAATAGAAGTATTAATAAATAAAAATTTTTATACGCTAGTATTAATAAAAAAATATAAACAGATTCTAAGCCTGTTAAAATAGAGAACAGAAAGTATTTAGAAATAAAAGCCTCTTAACAAATTTAATAGATCTATATTAAATAGATTATACTTGCTGTAACCTAGAGCGGAGATTTTTTCTAAACATTTTTATTTCCCGGTTAGACTAGATCCAGTCTGTTAAAATTAATTATATTTTTAAATTAGTTTTATAAATTATTATTAATAAAAATTTAGTTTATTTACAGAAAGTTGTAATTGCGTGCGAAATAGCTTTACTTACTATAATTATAGCAGTTTTTTTCTACAGTTTAAGCTGTTTCGGGTAGCTTACTATTTTCGCGTTAGTATAGTAGTTATAACCCCGCGCAGGTAGTATATTAGTAAGTAGTTTTTTTTTTTTATATAGGTGTTGTAGATAAGCCGGGTAACTTCCAGTTTTTTAAAACTTTATATAAAGTAGAACTAAAGTTATTTTTTCTACTTCTGCTAATAGCAGATATAGAAGTATTTTAGCGCTCTATATTATAAGCAGAGAGATATTTTACTATATTATTAAAAAAGTTATTTTATAAAAATTTAAATTTAAGGTTTAAAACTCGCAGAGCTAGAGTGATTTTTTTCTATAAGTAGAAAAACTATTTTTTTTTTATACTCTGCTTTTAATAGCAGCAGATAAAAATTAAGCTTTAAAAGTAGAGAAGGTTTTTTCTCGTTCTATCTGCAAGTAGTAGAAGACTACTTAATTTTCTACTTTTTTATTTTTTAAAATAAAGTATAATTTTAGAAAATTAAGCATTTTCTTAGCGTTAAAAAACTGTTTTTAAAAGTTATTAGCTAAGTAATAAAGCTCTAAGTATTCGCGAGCCAGTTTTAACGTATATCTTTAAACTTCTGCTATATAAGCTTACTTAGTAAAATAATAATTCTAGTTAATATTAAAGCAGTTTTAAATAGAAGCTAGCTATTATAAAAAAGTAACAGTTTTTCTGTTGCTAAAAAATTTAATTTTAAAAATCTGCTTAAATAACTTTAGCTAAACTAAAATTAAAAGTAACTTAAATAGTTATTAGATGTAAGTTAAAAGTAATAGTTAAAACTTTTTTATATTTTAGAAGAAAGAGTCTGCAGCGGCGGCTTTAAGTTCTAATATTCTAGCTTATAACTATAAAATTTCTATTTTTATAAATATAGAATAGAGATTATTATTATTAGGTTAGAGTAGAGATCTAGTAGGTTCTGGATTATTATTAAAAAGTTAGAGCTGCTTTTATAGCCGGCTTAATTTTTAAATAGTATTTTTTTAAAATATATTTAGCGGGTGTGTAGAGCTAGATATTAATAGTTAAAATTAATTTTAGTAAGTTTTTAATAGTTATTTAGTTTCTATTTTAGCGTACGACGCGTTTTTTTCTAAAAGTAATCTAACTTATATAAAAGTAGAAGTTCTAAACTTAAAAGTTTTAGTCGTTAAAAAATTTAAAAAATTTTAATTTTACTAAAAGTTAAGAACGTATATAGTAATTTAAAACAGACCTAGTCTAATACGTATACTATCTAGTTGTACTTTTTTTTATAATAAACAGAGAAATAATATTCTTAAGCTGTTACTAGCGAAAAGTAGTTTAAAAATATAATATAAAAATACAGAGCGACTTATTTCTAATACAGCTTAAATACTATTTAGAATAAGAGTTTACAGAACTAAAAAATAATTATAAATTAGAATCTATAAGTTTTGTATAAAAGAATATTTCTAAACTACAGAACTATCTAAAACTATTATAACCTTTTATAGTTTTTCTTTAATATCTTATTCTAAGTTTAGTTTAGTTCTATTCTTTAGTTATTATAGAAGAGTATAAAAGAATAAGGGATTAGAGCTGAGTCAGATGTTAGAGGCTAGAGATTAGATGTAAAGTTCTGAATTACGTGCGCGATACTTAAAAGTAAATATATTCGGACTTTGTGCGAACGAGGTTCGTCACATTTTTTAGTTATTATAGAAAAGTATAAAAAAATAAAAAATTAGAGCTAAGTTAAATATTAAAAGCTAAAAATTAAATATAAAGTTTTAAATTACGTGCGCGATACTTAAAAGTAAATATATTTAAACTTTATATAAATAAAGTTCGTTATAGAAACTAACTAATTAAATAATAGAAGCTAGATATAGACGCTGTAAAAGCGATAATTAAATTTAAAAAAAATATAAAACAGTTTTTAAATTATAAGTAAAACAAAATATATATAAAAAAAAGTATTAGATATACTATTTACTGTAATTTAAGTAAACTTATAGTAAACGTATTTAAATATATTTCAATTAGTATACTAATAATTAAAAAGTATATAATACAGAAGTAGATCTGTAGATAAAACGTTAAAACTTAATTTTTAAACTTATTTAGTTAACTTTTAAATAGTAGTATATTTTTTATTATTAAATAAAGTATTAGAAAAAATAAGCAGGTTTTACATTTAGCTTCTAAAATAAGAAAATATAAAGTAGTAAGATGTATGTAGCTGGCGATTTATAGCGGCCTATACCCTCAGAGTATATGGCCACAATAGAACTCACACACACACACACACACACACACACACACACACACACACACACACACACACACACACACACACACACACACACACACACACACACACACACACACACGTGTTGGAGGTGATAATTTTGGATGTGATGGAGGAGGAAGTGGGACCGTTACAAGGATGTCAACTTAGGTGATGTATAGACAATGAAGTATGGCGCAGAGTCTTAGACCCCCGCGTTGGGCATCGACTAAGATCAGTGGAGGCCCAGAGAGTTCTTTGTACCCTACACATCCGCGCCCTCAGCAAGTAGTCGCTTGACCACTGCACCATGCCCCAAGTGTGCCGCCAATATGAGATCTATAGGAACCCTAGGTTTGGCTATATATTGAATCTCCCATTATGTTGTCGACCACGCTGAATACGCTTTCAAAGCCAGGTCAGATACTATCACGATATGGGTTGATGATGCAGTACTATTCCTACCTTAGTTAGCACTGTAGATCAGGCACCTCTTTATGAGGGCTCTCACACCTGGTTTCATACAATAAACTCAGCTGCACACTCAGTCAATCCACCACCGCAATACTTATCGTCTCTGACTCTTCCTCCCCGGTGTACAAATGCGCTGCCCAGGAGATGCCCGACGAAGAGCACGACGATCTGGAGCGTGACCTCGCCGACAACGACTAGAATCTGTACGCGCTGGTGTCAATCGGCGGGCACAACGTGGTCATCGTGTGCCTGCACGCCGGCCGCGTTGGCAACAACCCGGTGGCGGTCGTGGTGACGCAGATGCGGGCCACGTTCAAGGGGATCCGGTTCGGGCTGATGGTGGGCGTCGTCGGGGGAGTGCCCAACGAAGAGGCGGACATCCGGCTGGGAGACGTAGTGGTCAGCCAGCCCGACAAAACCTCCGGCAGAGTAGTGCAGTACGGCATGGGGAAGGCGACGCCGAGCGAGTTCGAGTAGACGGGATCGCTCAACTTAACGCTGCAGGTGCTGCTTGCTGCAGTGGCGCGAGTGCGTGCGAACTAACCTCGGGGGAATAGCAGGCTACTTGTTCAAGCTTGAAGGCACCCCAAAGTTCCAGCGCGGCAAGACGGGGCCTGACGTGCTCTTCGAGGTTGCATACGACCACAAGGGCGGACCGACGTGCAGCAAGTGTAGCGCCGAAAGGTAGGGAGATCGAGAGCCGCGCGAGAACGAGAATGAGCTGGTAATGGCACATTAAGGCACAATCGCGTCAGGAAAACCAGGTGATACGAAATGCCACCTAGCGCGATAGCTCATCTTCTGTGATATGGTCTCTCTGAGGCAGCGGCCCAGGTACTTCGTCATGGTACTCGCCTTGCGGTCCACAGGCAACATCCCTGGGCCTTCACCCTGTACGCATTAGAAAAACCCCCCGCAGCCGTCAGTGGCGTGTCGTGTGCTGTAGACTGTGAGGCCTTCCATTTTCCTTTTTGCAGTAATCGCGTGCCCTTGCCAGCGTCCCGAGCTTGCGCATCGTTCTCTGTTTGAGCCCTGTGTCCTTAGCGCCACTAAAGTGTTATCGAAGCTAAGCTAAGAGTATGCACCCTCAGCAGTCTAGACGTATGCTAATGCTTGGGTGCTCTATACAATCGGCCTTATTTCAAGATTAGACAACTGATGCCAATCCGTACAGCCTGAACCAAGGCACTAAAAGCTTGGGGCAAAAAAAGGCCCGCGACTGTAGCTTGCAATCGGTTCTAGAACGCTTACTATGACATGGGTTCCCCGTGAACTAGTATGGCTTCGCCTGCCTCAGCAGGACCCTCACTCTGAACTGAACAGGTGGCAGATAACTTTATTGGTATGTCTGATTAGTCGCCCCATATATTCCTGATCATTCTAGTAGTAAAGGAGAAGCGAATTGCTCATGCATCTTCCTTTAGTTAGGATATTATCTAATGCGAAGGATACTGACCAGTCATTGTCATATTTATTAAAGCATCGCATCTTGCTATCTACTCCATTTAAGCAAACTTACTTCATAAAGGTGCAGCTACTGAAGATTGTATCTGGAAAACGAAGTGGGATGTCTTCCGCCCTGATCACAACTTAGAAGGACACTGTATGCATGCACGAATGAAGCCTTATGATTCTCCATAATCTAGAATACTTCGAATACTTCAGATACTTATCCGCTAGGCCCCAAGTTTTCCCTCAAATGACTGGAATATACAAAAAGCCGAGTCAGAGTTCACCCCCAAATCCGGTGCTCCGGAAACAGCCGCAATAGAGAGCTGAAACTAATATGTGCGGTGGCGAATACGTCTGTCAGGTTTACGCCATGTGCTAACACGGAGACTAAACGGTATATGGCAGTGGCCAAATTAGCCCACCCACCGGCGTACGTTTTCTACGTTAGCTCCTCAGATACTGCAATCATGGCATTGAGGGCGCAGTTCCCTTTTCGGTGAAAACCCCCTGATCACGTACAATATCGTCGCGTGATTATTGTTACTCATTCTCAGCATATTTCCTATCTCATTTCGATCTTTGCAGCGAACATTGTTGCCCGCATCCATTCAGCATTATTCACGGGACAATTTCACACACGAACCTCGGAAGTGAAACGCTGGTTCTCAATTCTGCTTCTCAGTTTCTGTCACACAACGTAAGGGAGGGACTGTGATCATTCAAGCCCATACTGTCCAGCTTCTTCCTCTAAACCGGAGCATCCGTACAGACCCACATCTTTGATCGGATTTGGTTTTCAGAAGATTTGTTTCACCCAACGCTTGGCGGCACTAACGAGTTTAATACGTAGGTCACCAGCGCGAGGTATTTAGCTCTACGCCAAGCATCTTCGTATGAAACAATCAAACCCTTTTCCTAGCATCCCAGAGCGACAAAACATATCTTATGCACATGTACCACAGTGTCTGTGCTTTGAAAAGAGCTCATTCAATTTGTTAGACGAGAGTGCATTCTGAATAGCTTGTATGTTGGCTGTTCTAAATAGATAAACTACTTTAACCCTATCGACTCTTAAATTTCAAGTAGCTAATGCTGAAATTTTTGGCTTGAGTAGGCCTCACAAGGCAGAATACGTAGCTCCGCTAGTAACTGGAGCCAGAATCGATTACGAACGAGAGTTTGCCCCATATTAGGCCGCGAGTGAGGC
Source organism: Corynespora cassiicola (assembly GCA_022059125.1). Taxonomy (NCBI): domain Eukaryota; kingdom Fungi; phylum Ascomycota; class Dothideomycetes; order Pleosporales; family Corynesporascaceae; genus Corynespora; species Corynespora cassiicola. Next base: position 2,232,283 of record JAEUWY010000012.1, on the reverse strand, counting down.
GACGTAACCGCTCCAGAACACGGCCTATATTGCAGTAATATTACTTCCGGGATCTTTCGGACTCTGTCTATTTTGCACTAGTTACCCTGAGTCAATACTTGGAATAGACCTACCTGGGCTAAACCTAGCAAACTGAAACTCAAGAGAGTCTATTTCTTGCTCAGTATTTAACAATTTATATCCAAAAGGAGATGAATTATGCATTGAAAGGAGAGATCCTCTTTAGCGGTACATTATATCATACAGGTTCTCCCAATGTTTAGCCTGACTCAACGGTTTCAATTGATGGATCTATTCGCACCGATTATGGCCAGGCGGAGCCCTGTGCTGCATGTCATCATGGAGCCTATCGTTTCTCGTATTGGATGACCCCATCTAGCCTTTCGGCCAGTTTGTTCGGTGACATCCAAGGGTCTTTCTTTGCACTCTATACATATTGAAATCATCCATGCTAAGGTAGCAAACTATTTAAGAGGCAGTTTCCCGCATCCAAAACGACATCATAAGCATCATCAACTTCAGCATCAGCACCAACATCTCCGAATATTCTTAGCTCTTCAGCCAGAAAACAATTATTTCTTCTTTCAAAATGATGCTTACTCCGTCCATCATTGCCATCGCTTCTGCGTCTCTGATTGCAGGCCAGACCCTTAACATCCCCACCAGAGTGGGAAATGTCCAACGCGCCCAGGCATCTGTCATATCTGCTAACCGAGACTTCGGCAACGCGGAGTTTGACAGCGGCGTTACTTGCAACGAGGATGAGGGTGGTGACCCTGTCTTCATTCTTCGTCCCGGTGTCACCATCTCCAACTTAATAATCGGTCCAAACCAGATTGATGGTAGGTTTTCAATCATATCTTGCATAGCTCTCACTGACGGTCACTAGGTATTCATTGTGAGGGTGCCTGCACTCTGAACAATGTCTGGTTTAGAAACGTCTGCGAAGGTAGGATAGTTATTCTAATAAACGCAAATCAAGATATCTAACTACAACAGATGCTGTTACCGCTCTCGGATCGGGCAACATTCTCATTTCTGGTGGTGGTGCCACTGGCGCCTCTGACAAAGTGATCCAGGCCAACGGCCCCGGACGTGTCACTATCCGCAACTATACTGTTACCAACTCTGGCAAGCTCTACCGCAGCTGTGGCAATTGCTCCAACAACCAGGCTAGGAGCCCTCGCCATGTTACCATTGAGAATGTTCGCGCTAGCGGAATGACTTCTGATCTTGTTGGTATCAACTCTAACTTCGGCGACACCGCCACGATCAGCGGCTCCTGCGGCAGCAACAACGGCGATGTCTGCAGGCCTTACCTGGGCGTGGAGGCTGGCCAGGGTGATGGCCCAGGACAGTCCGGCAATGCCGGATGCGGAGGTGCCCAGGGAACCCTTTCTACCCTCCCAGCCTGCTAGATGGGTCTTTCAGATTTCTTGTAGATAATATGCAGCAGAAAGCTCATGTTAGCCTTCACGTGACTAGTTGTGGCATGTTTGCTTTTGGTATATGGAACCTGCCATCCCACGCACTTAAGACAGAGCCGTAGTTATCCACAGCGATCAAATCAGTCCTCATTCTTCTTCCCCACACCCATGCTTTAGAGTGTTGAGAGTTGCAGTAGCTTGAGGTGAAGCATCATCCCAAGGCCTCAAGGCTCTAAGGCCTCAAAGCTCTGAGGTAGTGACGTCTACAAAGGCCCATTCGTGGTCGTCGTCGTGATGTTGAAGCGAATGATCGCAATCCATGGGCTGGCAAGGCTCCTCTCCCCTCAACGAGTTGCCGAGCCGTGGATTTCAATCCCAACATCTGTGAATGGAGATGCCGTCTGCTGGATTGAAACCGTACAGGACAAAGCTTCAACCAAGACTCCCAAATCGCGACTCTCCCAGATCGCGGAAAAGGCATCTCGTTTAAATTGAAACCTTTCGTCACAAGTAAGCTGTCTCACAGGACCGAAACAGCTTGCAGCTCACGTAGCGTAGATGAACGCTATGACCGCGATGGCCCGTAGGGCCCTGATTTCCACGGCCACGCTCGGCGTGGTCAGCGTCATCTTGATGACCTTGGCCCGCAGCAAGGACGACTCCTTCCTGAAGCCCTGGCCGAAGCCCTGGCCAGAGTCCTTGGTGCTGACGACGGGTTGGAACTTGAACTTTGACCCTTTTGCGCAGCGCTTCCGTCTGGACGTCCCGCTTGGCAGGTGGCTCTTCTTCATGGGCTTCCAGAAGCGCCAAGAAGAGGAGCAGCAGCAGCAGCAGCAGCGACTTTTATGCCATATCCGCCTCATATCTAAGCAACTGCTGACGTGTGACAGTGAACGCGAAGTGACGGCGTTCGCGGAGGACGGCGGTCGTGAGTGGCTTTCGGCGTTGACGGTGCCTTCACTCAGTCAATCACATCTCCTCTCCCAGGCCCTTGCCATGACTGCTGTGAGCCATGCTGTACGTGACCATGATGTGCGTGTGTGCATGTGACTGCGCGAAGCGATCGAGGCGGCGGGGAGTGACGGCGGCAGCAATCGAGGGGCTGTGCGACACAGGGTTGAGGAATCGAGGGCCAAGTACACATCCAAAGGTTGTACGGTGGTGGTTGTTGTGGGTTGGACGCGGAGGGGATCGTCGGAATACTGTTGCTGTTAAAGATGAGGGCGTATGTCACGTGATAAATGTGATATCACACGATATATGAGATCACGCGACGGGTAGGGCGTCGGAGCTGGTGCCAAAGCTTCGAGGTGATGGTGAAGGTGAAGATTTACGTGCCAATTGAGATGGGACGGAAATGGGATGATATGCTCGCTGCTCGTTAATGACAAAATGGAGACAATGGAGAAAAGCTGGGGTTTTAAATCTATGTAATTACGTAATTTACTGTTCTATTGAATACTCAATTGGTATCAATACTATTTATTATTTGGTTCTAGCCTGGTATAGCTGAGAAAAAGGGACTTCTATAGCTTTTTCAGTAAAAAAGACTCTTACAGCTTCTTCAGATAAATCTCTCTACTAAAAAGAATCGCGATCATAGCTGTTATGTAAGGCTCTACAGCCTCAAGTTGTAGGGCTGTTTTGTTATTCGGATCGGATGTTTCGCGGTGATCCTCGGTACGACATTTGTTTTGTAGGTTGAGGTTTGGCAGAAGGTATTGGCTGCGTGAAATGTGGCGGGGCTATAGCTCGCTTGCGAAGTACGTTGGGCACAGCAAATTGCTGGAGTAAGGCCGTCCAGCTGTAGCCGAACGGCATGAGGGGAATACGGAGAATGGGGGAACCCTCGGGCCGATGTTCGCAAACAGTCCGACCCTCCTTTGTGAAGCCTAATCTGCCCTTGTGTTTGAATAGATGCTAGGCATCAAGCGGTGATCCGATATCATCTGGAAACTCTGCTTTTCTCAAACCCTTATTAGGTTTATGCTTAAACTCATTCGTGAGGAGAACATAGATTACCGTGGCAGCTTCTTAGGCGGCAATGCCTGCCCTTTTACGTCAATCGCCTGCACTGCACACACTCACTTATATACGTACCAAACTCGGTTTCTTCCATTCAGCAGGCTTCGGGTTTCGGGTGGTCTTCAAAGGCCGAGCGGCCATTTTTGGCCGACGCCTGCATCGGACCTCTTGTATGTCGGGGGTTCGGAGGTTGAGGAAGACCCCCGCACAGAGAGGACTGGTGTGACCCCGTCACACCAGTCCTAACCAACATGGGCTAAATTATCTTGGCAAATTATGAAGGTGTCCTAAGGATTGGAGAATCTCGTCCTGTATTTTTCAAAGAACAGATCTGGCTCATGCTGTGGTCTAAATGTGCATGGAATTTGGTTTAGAATAGTTACAAACTTCAATTCTACATGACTTATGTCTCTCACTCTTAGAGTAGTCCATCTTGATGCAGGCTACAATCGAGAGCCTAAACAATGTCTGGCCAGTTTTGAAGTTGGAGATTACAATTTAAATTACGGTGATACCGCGCTACGACCCGTAGGAATGCGACACCTGCAGGGGGTGCTTAAAACGGGGGAATGTATCTCACCAGCCGTATGAATGAGCAAAAACATTTTGGTTCATTTTATTTTTTCTAACAAATGAAGAGACAGTAAATCTTGCGTGATTGCTTGAAGCTGACGACAGGCAGACCGGTCAAAAGTTACGCAAGCTTGCAGATTGTCGGCGACATAATGTATGCCCAATCTCCGGGCTTTCCGTGCAAAATCTTGGGAAATAAGGAGGCAGTAATACATAAATAACAGAAAGCTGCAGGAATAACACCATCCACAAAATGAATCCTCTTTACTCGGTTGTTGCCTTTCTTAGCCTTTCTAGAACCATTTTCGGATACGATCTATACTCTCGTCAGGAAAACTTAACTGAAGAACCTGATGCATTGATCAATAGGGCCATTGTAGCACTTGGAGGTAATGAGAGCCTCTCTGCCGTACAGAATGTCAACTTCTTTGGCTCAACGTAAGCACTGCGTCAGCTTATTCTATATACACACATTGCTCAATACTACCAGGATTGTGCGAAGCACAACGTTGCTGCTATCTGTTGCCATAAATGGCGTTGATATTCCAGTAGATACAGCTGGCAGCCAGAACATCACTTATTCGTACAGCCAGCCTCATGTACTGCAGCGAGTTGACAAACGTACTCAGATAGGAGGTGAGTACCCATGAATATGCAGGGGCTGAGAAAACTCTAATGGATTACCACAGCTGTTCTCATTTTTGGACGCCCAAATCTTCAGCCAATGGAGTATTCTGAAGTGGTTCAGGGGGGTGAAGAAGGCTTTGCTGCCACTGTGAAAGGAAGCAGCTTTCTTTTTAACCCCAATGCAGAGCCTGGATACGCTGACGGTAGGTATTGGGCTCATGATCTGCTCACTAAAAAAACTGACTGATTTGTCTGTTTCCAGGGCTTTTGGCAGCGTACAAAATCTCTAATGCATACAAATGGGACCCACTACTCGTTTTAAGGGTAAGCCTCCTCTTGCTACCCATGTCGAAGATTCTCTCTTGCTGAGACATTGTACTACCGTCAGATTATTTCAAACGGCAATTTCACTCTTCGCCAAGAGGAAGTATTTATTGATATCTGGCTTCCAGGTGGTAAGAAATGCCGGTGTAGTTGTTGCTGTTGATATGCGGCGCTAACGGCAAGACAAGTGCATGATGAAAAACTCGGCATAACTGTCTTCTTTCACCCACAGACAGATCTCCCATACGTCATTCGTACATACGAAGATCATCCACTCTTCGGCCTCTCTACCCATGATCTAAGAGTCTCGAGCTACAGTGCAGTTAATGGCGTGCAGCTGCCCCGCCGTTTTGTAACAATCTACAATAGAAGACACCTAATTGGAGACTATCAAGCCGACAGCGTACAAATAAACTCGCAGCTTTCTAGCGATCTTTTCGGCATTCCTGGAAATGGCACAGTTCCTCAGAACAGCGTTCCTGTTCGTGACCCTGAATACAGTTTCTCGGAGATTAGTGAATTTTCGAACGCTTATATTTGGGCTGGTCGGTATCCTGGGACCTTGGACCTTCTCAATGCAACACAACCTCTTGTGGATGTTCCAGGTTTCTGGTCCATCTCAATACCTGGAACGGGTTATCGACAATGTGTGGTTGAGCTGGAGGATGGCTCGGTAATTGTTCTAGATGCACCGGGGCACCAGAGTAGGCTCATCAGGGAATGGGCGAAGCAGACGCTAGGAAAGCCGGTGACTCATGTTTGGGTATGTATTTCCCATATCCTGTGTCGAACTCAAAGTCGAACTCAGTCAACCCCACAATTAAACATATTTGAGATAATGCTGATACTAGGTAGCCAACGCATCACCATCACGACCATGCTTTTGGCGTTGCAGACTTTGTTGCCAATGGCGCGAAGTTAATCATTCCCGAACAGGCTATTGATCACTACTCTGGACTCAATCTCACACACGATCAGCTAGTAATATACAAGTACGTAAACTGATTCTGTACTCTATGTTCTGATGCCAAAATTTTAGGTTCCGTGAGCCTCTGGTACTTCGGGACAGCCGGACGGAGATTGCTATTGTAGACTTGCGGGCTACAACTCACGCTGAAGACCACGGATATGTATACATCCGCCCAGCATGCCCGACTTCGAGTAGCGGGTCGGCAGTGTTTGATGCTGATCATGCCAACCTGGGATCCCTTACTCTCTCCGACCAAGGTCTGGCTGAAGAACTCCTTTTCGCTATGGCCACCGATGGAGTTGCAGCTGATGCATTGTAAGTCTTTTCTATCTGCTAAAATTTCTTTTTTCTATATAGGTCTCTAATTCGTTCTCAGATTTGTGCCATCACATGGACCGACTGGTACCCTTGCGCAGGTATTAGGCCTTGTGAGTTATGAGTACCCACCACATACAGTCATGGACTTTAGTTTTGGTGATACTACCTGTATTTAAGCAATAAAGAACATTGGGGTATGAGAAGACACTCTTGAGTTGCACTTCCGCTTCTCCTGTGTAGAAAAATTTTCGAATGGAGAATCGTTATTGGCTCGCAGAAATGCGAAGGCATTTGTTTCAACAGGAGAAAAAAAGGAAATACTTCTCTTTACTCTCATGTGTGAATATCATATTTGGTTTTGAAATTTCCAAAGCTGAGATGCTGAATTGGGTCTCGACGAACGTTAGTGCTCTTGTTTTCTGCTGTGCAAATTCCGTTCTGAACCAAACTTTGACCAGCTGAGCCCACAGAATTTTCATTGTGGCTATGAGTGTGATAGCAAAAGCTGCACAGAACATCCAATCCACATCAAAAATCAATAAATCCAAAATGATAATTCTTAGAGGATACTTCTACATTATACAGCGATGCCATGTTATTACCTGCTAAAGCGTAACGTAAGTTTATTAACTAATGTCTCTAAAATATGAGTATAGAAAACAAGAATAAGAACTGTTGTGGTGGCCAGGAGCTAGGGTTCGCCGCCACAAACTACAGTTCGAAGAGAGCAAGGTCTACTCGAAGAAAGACCTAGAAATGAGGTATTTTAGGACAAATAGATGGATCAGTCACTGGATCAATTCTCTCAGGCTCAATTTTAGGTGGAGAAGAAGGTTTACAAATGGACAGGGCAAGCCCTTAGACTTGCAGAGTGGAAGCTTCTGGGGTGCTTTGGGAGAAGGTTCATTTGAAACATCTGGAATAGACATCAGTGCTTATCTTGCTTGAGATAAGAGGAAATATTACTTGACGAGACACTCTTCTTCTCGAAATGCTCCTTGTTAAATAGATGACGTGGTTTTTAAGGCAAGCTCGACTCTTCTACCTTTCCAGGCATTATGAGCCTTGAATATTATGACTAGATTCATCTACGCCACATAGTCTGATCGTAACGTTATCCTCAAAGAAGTAGCTCTCAAATTTTCTGTTGAGCCCATCTGCAATGAGTAGACGCCTCTATAACTGGTGGGTGTATGATCTTTCCCGACAGAATTTAGCTTCTAGTGAAAGTGCAGAGCAAATGCCTACCAGAACATCTCAATCCAGTGAGGAAAATGCTGGCCTACTTCGCTCGTGGGTACGAATCCATTGAGCCGACCGTTCCAATGCGCCAAGAATAGAGTTCTGTGTTAGTTATGGTGTTGACTGAATTTCGCTAATCTCTTGTAGTAGGTTCTACATAGCCACTGATAATTGTTCTTCGCAGCTCGTCTTGCCTCGGAACGTACTGGCGTTTGTGACTATAGCCGATATGTGTAGACTCCTTTTCTATTCCAAATCCAGGACCCTTCTTTCCACACTGGTCCCCAAACTTGTCCCCGTTGCTAAACATATTCATACAACGTATGAATCGAGACGCTTGTGAAATGCTGACACTTTTCTCGAAATAAAATATGAAAATGGCGCTAGGATCTTATTGTACAGTACCAGACTATGAGCAGTTACTACACCGAGGCTTTTAGTGCGAACCCAAGGTAATTTTCTGCTTGGGTAGAGTTTGAATGTTGGTGCAGATGCGATGGGAACAACCACTACCAATAAACTGGGAAGAGACGAGACCTGTTACAGTATGAAAAGGTGGCCACCTGGATAACGTAGTATTATTCCTACCTTGCTTAGCATTGTAGATCAGGCACCTCCTTATGAGGGCTCTCACGCCTAGTTTCATACAATCAACTCAGGCGTACAATCATGGTCAATCAACTACCAAGACCTCTCCGGGCGCAACAACTAGAAGACCAAGTCTCTTACGCCGCTATTACGGCAACCACAGCACCTCCTCCTCGGAGAGCCCAATCCACATCGTCTCTCATTTTGAATCTCTGGTTGAGGAAAGAACGAACTGACAAGCAGAAGCTTTGACAACCATTGCGGCTCTTTTGACTTGGAAGATGGCAGTCCTAGCTTCTCGAAAGTGCCGGGTCAGGTGCACGATGGAAAAATTCGTTGTTGCTAATGCTAATAATAGAGGAAGCACGGCTGTTGCGTGCTATTTGTCAAAGATTGAGCGATGCAGGTAGGAGTCACGTGATCTCGGAGCTTGTGTTTAGTCTAGCGATCCACAGCCCCAATGGGATAACTCTTACACCTCCACCCACTTTTGACACGAGGCTTGTTGTGGTACTTAGGTAGGTCTGGTGGTTTCGGCGAGCGCCCGTGATGGAAACTCGGGGCTTGCCGTGAAAAGTGGAACTGCCTGTGCGGGGTCTGATTTTGCTCAGAATGGATTATACTGACGCAAAACTGCGGTTTTTTAAAGGTTTATAATACAAAGCACAGGTGCATACAGAGCTACTATATTAATTAATAAGGTATATAAGCTGTGGCTGTTGTCTTACTCTAGAACTAAATAGTTTTTACAATTTATAATATATTGTATAACTGAGGCTAGACGCGGCGTCTAGCTTTTTACGCAGCGCTGGTAGATTAGATAATATACTAAGTTTTCTGCTCTTTCACGCGTTCTACGTCTTAATTAATATCTTTTTCCAACTTTTTTAATAGTCTGGTATAAATTTACTTTATTATAATAGTATATAGTATAATTTATGTTGCTGTGCTATTTGCAGATACTTTTTTATTATTTTTTATAAACGCAGAGCGGGGTTTTAAAAACGTTAAATAATCTAAAAACATAGCGCAGTAAAAATTAAATAATTTCTATAATAGTTATCTGTAAATAACTTTTAGAAAATTATTATAAAAAGATAATATTAGAATAGTTTAATTAAAAAAATAGCAGTTTTTAAACTGTTATAACTTTTTAACTAAACTAAATATAAAAAAAAAATAATTTAATAGAGATTTATTAAAATTTAATATTTAAAAATAAAAAATTAAAGTTTGTAGTAAAGTTATAAAGTTATAAATAAGCTTAAAATAGAGGTAAAAAAAAGTATAAATTTAAAAGCTGATTTATTTTTTATTTAAAAAATTATTTAAACTTTTTATTTTACGCTAATTTAATTAGATTTAGTATAAATTACATAAGTAAAAAACTAAAGCTAAAAAATTAATTTAATATTAAAAATATAAAGTTTTAAAAATTAAGTTCTACTTATATAAGTAATTATTATATAATAATAAACTAGTTAAATTAGTATATAAATAAATATTTCAGAAAATAAATTCTAAATTTTTTTTTTTTTAATAAAGATAAAATAGAATTTTACTTTTTAGACTATAAAGAAAAAGTTAATTTTTTATTAAAAGCTAATACACCTATTATAACTATTTCTAATATATTAAATAAAAATAAAAGTAGTATTTATACTACTATATAATAAATAAATAAATAATAAAACAAAGATAAAATTAAGCTATTAGAAAGAGATAAAAAAATTATTAATAGGGATTTAATTAAAAGCTCTAAAAAACAAATAAAAAAATATTATTAGAAAATAATATAAAAATATTTAAAAAATACTGAAATAAAATTAAAATATATAAAAAAATAATTAAAATAAAATTATATTTTCTAATACATTAGTAATAGAAAGAGGTCTAGATTCTAAATAAAAATATATTAGAAAAAAAAGAAATAAAGATGTAGAAGCTGAATTAGCTTTTATAAAATTAAATAATAATTAAAAAAAAAATTTAAAAAAAAAATTAATACTAATTAAATTATAGCTTAAAATATTATTATATTAGTATAAAAAGCTATTTAAATAAAAGAAAAATTAGAATTAGTATTTATTAAAACGTCTAATTCTAAAAATAACTTTAATAATATAGATTATACATAAAAAGTATTAAAACTTATTATTAAAAAATAAATAAAACCCGGTTAGTTTATATACTTTTTTTTAATTTTTTTATTTAAATTTATTATTTAATTAAATTAATTATTATTAAATATTAAATTATAAAATTAATATAAATACTAATTAGTTTATAAACTAGAAATTTTAATAAAATAATTTAAAAATTTATACAGTTAAACTAGTTTTAAAATAGTTTAAAAAAAATAAAATAAAATTATTTAAATATCTAGGTTATAGTTTAGACTTAGCACTTCTAAGAAACGTCTAAACTATATTAAAAAATAATTTAAGAAAATTAAATTTTAATTTATTAGGCGAAAAAAATAATAATAAAAATAATACTTTATTTATAAACGCTATAAATAAAAAATAGAATTTAATTTTACAAAAAATAATAGATAATTAGATATTATTTTTATCTAAGTATTAGAAAGCAGTTATTAAAGCTAACAGATATTATAAAAAATATTAATAATTTAATTAATTATTAATTTATTTATATAGTTTAATTTTTTAAAAAAGAATTTTGTATTTTTTTTTACTTCTACTTTAAGCTTATTTATAACTTTATAACTTTAATACAAACTTTAATTTTTTATTTCTAAACAAAAAGTTTTAATAAATTTCTATTAAAATTTTTTTTTTTTTTTTAGCTAGTTTAGTTAAAAAGTTATATTAGTTTAAAAACTGCTATTTTTTCGATTAAACTATTTTAATATTACTCTACTGTATATAATAAATTATATTTTTATTTTTAAATTTATTATTTATTTTTTATTACTTTTTTATTCTAATTTCTAAATATTATCTAAAACTATTAGTTTATTACTATAGATATTATAAGTAAAATACGTTATTTTACGTTTAATTTATTTACTAACGTAAAGGATAAGCGAGTCGCGCGGATAAGCAAGTCGCGTATCTTCTATCTGCTCTAGCGCACGAGCAACCACCTACTTAACTACTTTAAAAAAATACTGTAATAATTAATATAAATAGTAACTAGAGTAGTTATACTACTGTTTTACACGTATAAAAGTTATGTTTTTACTTTTTACAGCGTGTGCAGCGCGCTTTTACCTACTGGCTGCCACTAAAATAAGCTACTTTTTTACACCTCTTCTCGTTTAATTACTTTTTAACATCCTTTTAAGCTATAATTTCAGCTTTCTTAGCTTTTATTAGAGTTTTTTACTATTAAATTTACTTTTTTTTTCGCTTTATACGCTGCGTAGCGGCTTTATTAGCTTTTTTAAAGTTTTTAACCCGGCCCTAAAGTAACGCAGCTAAATAAACTATTATTTTAGCTTTTTTCTTAAGCTAACTAAAGGCTTTAATAATAAAAACAGGTAATAAATTTTTATATCTTCTAATTCTATTACGAATTAACGTTAATTAAGCCTCTAGCTTATACGCGTTACTTAGTGTTCTAGCTTTCTACTAAGTAGCTTTAGAAAAAGCTAGTATAAACGTATATAGCTTTACGTTAAGCTTTAACAGCACTACTTTTAAGTTATATAAAACTATTTTTATTTTTTAGAAGCTTACGCGTATATTGCTTTCTGTAAAAAATTACTTAAAAGCTTTTCTAAAAGCTAGTAGAAAGGTAATTTTATTAATATAGTTAATATAATTGCGTGCTAAGCTAGAGATTTTATTACTATATATCTATTTTAAAGGCGAGAAGCACTCTATATTAAGAGGCTAGAAAAGATGTAATAAATACGGAAGCATACAGAGAGTAATAATCTTACTTACTTTATAAAAGTTCTAGAAAGCTAGAGAGTTATAGCTTTTATAGCCGTTAATAATAAGCAGTTAGTACGTTTCTACTGTACAGCTCTGTGTATAAGCGTTGAAATACTTTAACTAATATACTTCTAGTTTATTTATTGTTTAGCCTGTCTCGCTAAGCAATATATACTAGCTAAATAGAATATTATTACTTTTGTACTATAGAGAGAGGTAGTACTTACCCGCAAAGATAATAAAAAAAGAAATTATCTAGCCGCACGCGTTAATCTTTTAAATTACCGTAATCTACTTATAATTATTTAACTAGATACTCTTTAGCTGATTTCGCCTTTCTAAAGCTGTAACTACTAATTAAGCTAAAATTACGCTTATTATAAAGCCTGTCTCGTTAAAGTTGTACGTGTTTTTATTAATAATACTGTATTTTTCTTTTATATAATACAGCAACTTAAACTAAGAGCTAATAACTTTAAAATTTTTATATAGAACGCGCTAGTAATTCTGCTAGCGAGTTAATTAAACTTAAAAGTCTAGCTAACGCTTAATAAAGTTATTATAACAAACCTCGTTCGCACAAAGTCTAAATATATTTATTTCTAAGTATTACGCACGTGATTCAGAACTTTACATCTAATCTCCAGTCTCTAATATCTAACTCAGCTCTAATCTTTTATTCTTTTATACCTTTCTATAATAACTAAAAAATAGAACTAGACTAGACTTAAAATAAGGTATTAGAGAGAAACTATAAAAAGTTATAATAGTTCTAGATAGTTCTGTAGTTTAGAAATGTTTTTTTGTATAAAATCTATAGATTCTAATTTATAATTATTCTTTAGTTCTGTAAACTTTTGTTCTAAATAGTATCTAAACCGTATTAAAAATAAATTACTCTATATTCTTATATTATATTTCTAAACTACTTTTCGCCGGTAACGGCTTAAAAATATTACTTTTTTATTTATTATTAAAAAAAGTACAACTAGATAGTAGACGCCTTAAACTAGATTTAAACTAAATTACTATATACGTTTTTAACTTTTAGTACAGTTAAAATTTTTTAGATTTTTTAACAACTGAAGTTTTTAGATTTAAAACTTCTACTTTTTATATAAGTTAGATTATTTTCAGAAAAGACGCGTTAAACGCTAAAATAGAAACTAAATAACTACTAAAAACTTACTAGAATTAATTCTAACTATTAATATCTGGCTCTATACACCCGCTAAATATATTTTAGAAAGATATTATTTAAAAATTAAGCTGGCTGTAAAAGCAGTTTTAACCCTTTAATAACGATTTAGAACCTACTAAATCTCTACTCTAACCTAATAATAATAATTTTTATTCTATATCTATAGAGATAGAAATTTTATAGTTATAAGCTAAAATATTAGAACTTAAAGCCGCTGCTGCAGACTCTTTTTTCTAAAATATAAAAAAATTCTAACTATTACTCTTAACTCGTATCTAATAACTATCTAAGTTACTTTTAATTTTAGTTTAGCTAAAGTTATTTAAGCAGATTTTTAAAATTAAATCTTTTAGCAACAGAAAAACTGTTACTTTTTTATAATAGCTAGCTTCTATCTAAAACTGCTTTAATATTAACTAGAATTATTATTTTACTAAGTAAGCTTATATAGTAGAAGTTTAAAAATATACGTTAAAACTAGCTCGCGAATACTTAAAGCTTTATTACTTAGCTAATAATCTTTAGAAACAGTTTTTTAACGCTAAAAAAATACTTAATTTTCTAAAATTATACTTTATTTTAGAAAACGAAAAAGTAGAAAATTAAGTAGCCTTTTACTACTTACAGATAGAACAAAAAAAAACCTCCTCTACTTTTAAAGTCTAATTTCTATCTACTGCTATTAAAAGCAGAGTACAATAAAAAAAGTAGTTTTTTTATTTATAAAAGAAAATTACTTTAACTCTGCGAGTGCTGAACTTTAGATTTAAATTCTTATAGAATAACTTTTTTAACAATATAGTAAAATATCTGTTAGCCTATAATATAGAACACCGAAGTAACTCCGTATTAAATATAACCCGAAGTAAAAAAAGCAATACTTTATCTTTATTTTTTAAAGTTTTAGAATTCTAGAGATTAGTAGTCACCTCTACCGCTTCTAACAGACTAAAAGATACTATCTACTTAAGTACTACTTATATAGAGTCGTAACTACTATACTAACGTAAAACTACTAAGTTATTTAAAACAGCTTAGGCTGCAGAAAAGAACTGTTATAATTATAGTAAGTAAAGCTATTTTTTACGCAACTGCAACTTTCTGCGAGTAAGCTAAATTAATATAAAAAATAATTTATATAACTAATTTAAAAATACGCTTAACTTTTATAACTTAGATCTATTCTAATTAGAAAACAAAAACGCCTAGAAAAATCTTCTGCTTTAAACTTAGGTAAGTACAACCTATTACTAATAAAAATTTTAAACTTACTAAAAAAAAAGCACTTTAGAGTACTTTTAGTTCTCTATTTTAACGGGTTTAGAATTTATTTATATTCTTTTATTAATACTGGCGTATAAAGTTTTTTATTTATTAATACTTCTATCGCAACTTTATTATTTTATACTCTTTAAATTCTAATCCGGAAACTGCTTTACTAGATTAAAGTACGTAGTTTTTAAAATTTAATTAAATTTTTAGTTATTTATTATATCTGCTTTTATCTTCGCCTGAATAGACGTACAATACTAAATTACTTTTTTATTATTCTTAATTTTAGATTTTAGAACTGCATTATTAGTTTAAAATAGATAAAAAAATTTAAACTTAAACTAAATACAGAATATAACCGGATTATCTAGCCTTTTCAGCACCTACTTTTATATATATCTACTCTACTTATACTTTAATACTTATACTAACTATCTACTAGCTAGAGTGCAGAGCAAGATATTTTCTAAAAAAACGCTTTCTAAAAAACTAACTAAACTAGATATTATTAAAATCTAGAAACTTGTCTGTATTAACTCTAAAAACTAAAACTTTTTTAGCTTAGATACTCTCTTCTAACTAACTTTTAACTAGATTTTAAGTTTAGTTAAAGTTTCTAGATAGCTACTATCTCAGCTAATACTTTTTATTTCTAAATAAAACAATTTAAAAATAAATTCTTTACGACAACTATTTTTAAAATTAACTAACTAATTAAGAACTTTTTTTTTAAAACTCAGAATACTGCAGTTCCGGTACCGTTCCGACTTTTTTCTATATATTAGATATACTAGAATGTATTTAACTCTAAGGCCGCACTTTATCTTCCGCTTTATTAACTCTATAACTATAAAATTATTTTTATTAAATTTTTTTTAAACAGCTACAGTCCTCTGTATAAGCAGAATTTTAAAAAATTTAAAGCTACCTAAAAGTTTATAATAACTTAACTATAATACAGTCTTATTAAGTAGAGTTAGAGTTTTTTTATATTATTTATTCTGTGTGTTTGTAAAGCAAATAAAAAGCTTAAAGTATATATTAACTATTATAAACTAAACACTCTGACTAGAAAAAATATCTATTTAATACTTAGAATAGACGAACTTTTAGTAAAGTCTAGCAAAGCTAAAGTCTTTATTAAGTTAAATATTTACGCTGTATTTAATAAAATTTAAATAAACTCTAATAGTAAAAAATATACTACTTTCTAGACACGATACAGAACGTATAAATATAAAGTTTTTCTATTTAGGTTGTGTAACAGACCAGCTATCTTCTAGTAATACATAAATAACGTTCTAATTAACTATTTTAATAACTTCTGCATTATATATCTAAATAATATTTTTATCTACTCCGAAAATAAATAAATCTATATTTAGTATATTAAGGCTGTTTTAGAATAACTACGTTAAGCTAAACTATAAGTAGATATAGCTAAGTCTAAATTCTATGTAAAACGTACCTAATACTTAAGATATATTCTAACTAACTAAAAACTAGAAGTAGATTTAGAAAAAGTTAAAGCTCTACAGAATTAAGTCTGACTTACTACTATTATAAAAGTAAAGTTTTTTTTTAAATTTACTAGCTTCTACTAATAATTTATACTAAAATATTTTTATATTACTTTACTAATTAGTGCACTCTAAAGCTCTGCTATATTTTTTAAATAGATTTAAAAATGCGACTAGGCATTCGAGGTCTTAAAAAACTCTCTTCTTTCTATTCTAACTCTTTATTATTTTAATTCTAAACTATTTATAAAACTAAAAACTAATATATTTAATAGCGCTATTGCAGGCGTACAGTCTTAGTAATATACTAACAGAAATTAGTATTTATATACTTTTTACAGCAAAACTCTATCCAGTTCTAAACTTAACTAGAAAATACATAATAAAAAACTTTTTGCTATTATTACCGCTTTCCAGAAATAGCGAGCTAATCTTTTCTCTGTAAAGTATTAAATTTAGATGTATTCTAATTATAGGTTACTAGAATACTTTATAACGACTAAAATTTTAAATACTAGATAAATAAAATAAGCAGAAAAACTAGCGCTTTTTAACTTTTAAATTAAATACACTCTAAGTAAAAATAATACTAGAACTGATATTTTTAGCTGTCGCGAACAAAATTTTAAAAACTTTTTTACTATTTAGTATAATAACTATTTTTACGTGCTAATAGAACTATATCGCTTTAATTTCTGTATTAACACTAAGTTAGCTTAAAAATATATTAGAGTCTAAACTAAGTATGTGGCTCGCGTATATATAATATTTCTAAAAAACTTAATAAACTTTAACTTTTTTAAACTTATTAATACTTTTTTAAAAAAAAATTAATTAAGCTTTATAAAGAAACGCGAAAACTTTTTTAACTAGTACTAAATATATAACAGACTTATATTATACTAATATTAACTATATATTTTTTAGAACTTTACGCTTATTACACGCTTAATATAAAAAGCTTATAACTAAGTTTTTTTAGCACACTCTAGCGCTACAAAAATCTACCAGCTATTAGCTTAGAAGTACTACTAGAAAGGTATAGATAACTTGTGTAAGTAATATATACAGAACTACTTTATCTATTAATAAGTATATCTAAAATAAGTTTATTCTGCTAGAAAAATCTATTTTTTTTTTATTCTAAACTGTTCTATGCAACACCTCTGTATAAACTTTAAAAAATTTCCCTGTAATAAAGCTAGCTATAATCAGATTTTAGTAATTATTAATTAACTCTCTAAATAAGCTGTATTAATTTTATATTATAAGAATACTAACGCACGTAGTATAACCTATCTGTTTATTTAGTAAATATACTAATTTAGATATACTCTAGAGTTAATTATATCAGACTAAGAACTACAGTTTATTTTTAGTTTCTAGTTTAAATTCTGTTAAATTATTAGCGTTAAAGTAAAACTGTTTACTGTATATTATAAAAAAACAGATAGCTAAACTAAAATTATAAACTAATATATTAACTAAAAACTAAAACTATTTATAAGCTACTACTAGAATAACTAGAGCGAATTTCTGCTGTTAATAGATCGCGCCCAGATTACTCTTCTATATATAAACTTAGAAATAACTTTCTATTAAGTTCTATTCGGTTCTAAACCCCGTCAGAGTTAGTATTAGAAAAAACTAGAATTTTCTAAGCTTTAGAAAAGACTAAACTACTAAAACGCTCTAGTACTTATTTTATAGATATATAAAGTATAAAAGCTCGCGAAAAAATTTTTTAAAAAAGCTTAAAAAAAAATATAAGCTTAAGTTAATCTCTATTACTAATAAGTAGATTAGAATATTAGAGATTAAGTATATTTTAGTACGAAAAATCTAATATTTATAAAACTAAGCTAAAAGCTGTCTGAACAGTAGACAGGTCCCTTTAAAATACTAGAAAAAGTAGATTATTTATACTGCTTTAAACTGCCTTCTAAATTAAAAATCTATAATATATTCGCACTAGATGTTCTATATAAAAACCTAGCTAACTTTTTTTTAGAATAAAAAGCTCTAAAATCTAGCGGAGTATCTATTAATAAAGTAGAAAAATAAAAAGTAGAGAATATTCTCGCCAGCAAACTGGTACGCTTATTACTAAAATACTAAGTAAGTTAAATTAGATATAACTTAGATTCTACGTAGTATAACGCATTAAATTTTATAGAAGCTTTATATAAGCTAAAAGTATTCTACGATAAGTACCCGGACAAGCTAGAACCTCTTAAATTTCTAAACTAATAGCTTTAAGCATAGAAGTAAAAAATAAAAAATATAGATTATCTGTAAGATAATAGAGTAAAATAGAATAGTTATTAAATATTTATTTAGAACTTCTCTTAGGCCTGCCCCCGAAACTCCCTAGGCCTAACTACTAGTTCTTCTTATTTTTATTAAAAATTAAATCGCTATTACTATTAGATTCTTTTAATTTAGACTTATCTTTAAGCTTTAGTAATATTCTACTTAATTTACCCGCCTGCCAGAACCGCTTTACTAAAAAAAACTTAGTAAATTTAGTAGTTTTTTTTCTATCTGCGTAAACTAGGCTGCGTAAAAAAACTATTTTTAAGTTAGTTAGCTTTTAATTTATTTTTTTTATACTCTGCTAAACTGTTTTTAAAGTTATATAAATAGCTAGTAATATTTTTTTAGTCTGCATACGTTTTGACTCTGCTTTAGTTATTTAAACTACTACTAAAACAGCTTTAGTGTTATGAGCCACAAACGTGGGCCAATGACGGGGCCGACAGGGTCGCACCGCCATGGCTGGTCACGTGACGTGCTCAGTTGATCAGTCCGCTCAGCAGTACTGAGCAACTGAGCAGTACTGAGCAGAAGCCTCAGGCACATGTATATAGTCCACACAATTGTACTCTACAATTGTGTTCACCTTGTTAGCAAATCTATCGTTTGGAATTGACTATCAACCTATCGTGCTCTATCTGCCAACACGGAGACCCGTACAGCATATCGCACATCGTTTCACTCACGTGACCCTACCAGTACTTATCCCCGAGAATCAACCCAAGCAGCTACTTGCTCCCTAGCCTCGCTCATAGCCTGTAGCACAGCCTTAACATTGTGAACACCCTTCAAGATGAGTACCACTTCAGGATCACGCGCACCCTCAACCCCAACCAGTAGCACTGTTGGTGCTAAGGCCACTACTGGTGCAATCGTACAACCTAACACGGCAGACAACAATTCTATCAAAGTAGCAACACCTGACCTCTACCATGGAGAACGAAGCAAGCTCGAAGACTGGCTCTTGCAGCTCGACTTGTTCTTCGACTTCCAAGGTGGAAACGTTAAGGAAAAGAAACGCGTCATGTTCGCAGCCACGTACATGAGAGGCAAAGCACTTCAATGGATCAAACCAGCTCTCATCAAGTACAAGGACGGCGAAGCCAACGACGACGTCAACGAATGGATGGAGGATTTCGATGAATTCAAGGAGAAGATCAAACAAGTCTTCGGAATCGCCAACAAGGATACAATTGCCGGACGAGACATCCAACATCTCAAACAACGGGCTTCAGCTGCTGACTACGCCAACGAATTTCAGCAACTGTCGATCCTCACGGAATGGGATGACAAGGCACTTATGACGATGTACCGCCAAGGACTCAAACCCAACGTCAAAGAAGAACTCATGCGTTCTGGAGCTCAGCTCGACACGCTTGAACAACTTATAAATGAGTCCATCGACATCGATCAGAAACTGTACGAACTGCGTATGGAATTACGCCAGGACCAAAACCCACGATACCGACAACGTACCAAACCAAGCTATGGCAAAGGGTACTACAACGCCAACACCGGTAAACGAGTTGAACGCAAGGTAACGCATCTCACTCGTGACACCTATGGTGACGAACCAATGGTCCTCGGTAATATCCAGGAAGCGGGACGAGGAGGTAACAAAAAGAGAAACGACAAGCCTAAAGGCAAGGCTATAACTTGCTACGCGTGTGGAAAGACAGGCCACATCGCAAGAGACTGTCGATCAAAGAACAAGGTCGTTCGACAGCTAAATGTATTGCAAACCACTCCGGATGACGAATCCGACGCAGACGATGAATGGAAAGTCGTCGTAGACAGATTCCAGAAAACGGGATTCATCTGCGACAGCGAACCACTGCGACATGGAGAAACGGAGGGATTCTTCGATTGTGTTCAGTATCAAGACAAAGGCACTCAAACGGAGCCTAGGAGCATCCTTAAAGAAGTCAAATTTGAAGGACCTAGCCCCGAGGAAGAAGAAGCCTTTCGCGAAGCACACGATCACGAAGACTATCTAAGCGACGCCAGTTACGAGTTCGAAAGAAACAGCGATGGCAGCACGCCACCCGAACTCGCACGATTCAGGATGAACAAGGACCTCGAAGAAATACAAGAATTGGCCGAAGCTCTTAAGGAACACAGGAGAGATTCGACAAGAACGCCCGCATGGCGGGAAGAATCACCTGTAACGCGCAAACGGACAAAGAGGCACAATGACTCAGACAAAGAAAATCAAGACCCAGAGGAACGCCGACAACGACGCAGTTCCAAGGCATGGGAACGAGTCAATCAACCAGATTCAGGAATCAAACTGGGAGTTTTACCAGACCCTGACAGCGAACCAAACACGGTTCCAAGTCCTCTACGAAGCCGAAACACGCAAGAACTGCAATACTACCTAGACCCAAGGAATCCAAAACACGTAACTTACTCATGGACCTCTTGTCGAGAAGACCAATGTCAAATCCACTACTCGGACAAGATGGCCGCAAACTGGTTTCCATCCAAACCACGCGAATGCAAACATCAATGGTTCGACTGCGAGACACATGTATGCGACACTCACCTATGGGACAAACGACAATCACAACATTTCCCCGGGATGAACGAAGCTGAAGAACTCGCAACGAACATGCTAGTCAACAGGAGATGTACGCAAGATCTCTGGCAAACATGCTTACACGATGATTGCGAACGTCACTGGAATGAGAAACGCTTGTATGGATTCAGCAACGAGTCTTTTTTAGGACAGCACTTAGCGCCTGGGATCGACCCAAGGCATTGTGCGCTACCAACTCAGAGAACTTAGTCAAGCTACCTGTCAAGCTTAATGGATACTGGATGAAGGCATTATTAGACACAGGGGCTCAGCGCAACTACCTTTCACAGCAGGCTGTAAAGCGTAGTAAGGCAAGAACGCATGCCCACGAGCGACCCTATTTCCTCCACACGGCAACTGGAAGGAAGATGCCAGGAAAAGCATTGATGGATCAAGAAGCCACGACCATCATGGACATCCAGGGACACCAGGAAGAGATCTCCTTCGACATCATGGGCACGGCCATCCACGACGTCATTTTAGGACTTCCATGGTTCAGAAAGCATAACCCATATATCGACTGGGCGAAAAAGAAGCTTTCGTTCATAGGATGCGAGTGCGCCATCGCATCGGGACCTACGCATCGGCAGCGTTCGATGGTAGATGAGATCACGCTGAATAACATAGGCAGCAAGGGATCGACTAAGACGCTTTCAAGAAGAAAGGTCGACTCCACCAGATCCGACAAGGAGCCACCGGACAAAGAAGTGAGAGATTTGGAGACAACTCGCGCAACTCCTGTAATCCCCGAAGAGTACAGCAAATGGGAACCACTCTTTCGAGAAGAGGTAGACGACAGAGCGTTACCTAAGCATCAGCCCTGGGACTGCGAAATAGCCCTTCAGGAAGGAAAGCATCCGACTTTCGAGCCCATCTACAGTCTAACGGAAAAAGAACTCGTATCGTTACGAGCATACCTCGATGAAAACCTCAAGAAAGGATTCATACGCGAATCAACGTCAGAGGCGGGATACCCGATCATCTTTGTTCCCAAGAAAGATGGATCCCTACGGTTATGTGTGGATTTTAGGAAACTCAACAACATCACGATCAAGAACAGATATCCACTACCGAACATTCAAGAGCTCAGAGATAGGCTATCTGGAGCACAGATATTTACAGCCTTAGATCTCCGAGGCGCGTACAACTTGATACGCATGAAGAAAGGTGAAGAATGGAAGACGGCATTCCGGACGCGGTATGGGCACTATGAATATCTTGTAATGCCATTCGGTCTTACCAACGCACCTGCGACATGTCAGGCACTCATCAACAACGTGTTGAGAGCACACCTAGACATATTCGTCATCGCATACCTAGATGACATCCTAGTCTTTTCCAAGGACCTCAAGGAACACGTCCAGCACGTACGAACAGTACTGGAATGTTTGGGAAAAGCAGGACTACGACTCAAACCAGAGAAATGTGAATTCCACAAAGAAGAAGTTGAATTCTTAGGACACATTGTGGGAAGACACGGAGTCAAGATCAGTCCAAAGAAAATTGAAGTAGTCAAGAACTGGCCTACGCCAAAGAACGTCAAGGACATACAATCCTTCTTAGGATTCTGCAACTTCAACAGGCAGTTCATCGATCACTACTCAGAAAAGGCACTACCACTCACCAAATTAACAAGAAAAGATGTACCATTTAAGTGGGATACAGACCAACAACAAGCCTTTGAGACACTCAAAGAAGCAAGCATATCACCACCGGTTCTCATATCTTTCACCAGTGGAAAACCCTTACGCATGGAAACAGACGCATCAGACCTAGCAATGGGAGCATGCATCAGTCAAGAAAAAGAAGGCAAATGGCACCCGATTGCCTACTATTCGAGAAAGTTCAGCGGAGCTGAAGAAAACTACGATGTTCACGACAAGGAATTACTTGCCATCATAGACTCTCTCAAGCATTGGAGAATCTACGCAGAAAGCTGTTCAGAACTCACGGTATACTCGGACCACAAGAATCTAATGACATTCACGACAACCAAACCATTAGACCGACGACATACCAGATGGAGTGAAGAACTAGGACAGTACAAATTCAAGATTGTCTACACACCAGGCAAAGAAAATGGAAGAGCAGATGCTCTGAGTCGAAGGACGGACATCGCAGGAACCAAGTCAACGAACGAAGCTGCTATCCTCAAGCAAGCGCCAGACGGCACTTTAGGGCCAGCACGCAGCATCAATCTTATCATGACAGTACATCAACAAGTACCAGAAGAACTTCATCAAACCATCATCCAGCAGTATCACGAAGATCCGTTGCACGGACACCCAGGTGTCGAACAAACGATCAAACTGATACAACGAACGTACGACATCCCTGGATTGAAAGACAAAGTAGCGAAGTTCATCAAGAAATGCACAACATGTCAAAAGAACAAGCACAGTACACACGCTCAATATGGAGAACTACAAGCTGTAGAAATACCAGACAAACCATGGACAGACATTGCTATGGACTTTGTCACCGGATTACCAACGTCTCACGACCCGGTTTCCAGAGTACCCTACAATGCCATCCTAGTGGTTGTGGACAGATTCACGAAATACGCAGAAATGATTCCATTTAGAGACAACTACACTGCGCCGGAACTAGCACAGGTTATTCTGGATCGCGTAGTTAGGTATCACGGATTGCCTCAATCAATCATCAGCGACAGAGACAAACTCTTCACATCAAACTACTGGACGACACTGATGTCAGCCATCGGAATTAAAAGAAAATTATCAACGGCATACCATCCACAGACAGACGGTCAAACAGAAAGAACAAACCAGACCATGAAAACATACCTACGGATGTATAGCAACCAAAAACAAAATAATTGGGTATCACTACTACCCATGGCACAACTCGCATTCAACAACAGAGAATCAGTAACGACGAAGCAATCTCCTTATTATGCATTACACGGGACACACCCAAATCTCCTATTACCAAGGATTAAGGAAGAACGAATCAAGCCAGTTGCAAGTCAAGCAATGGACAAATCGGGAGAATTACGAGAACTTCACGAACAATTACGAAAGAATATCGAGACAGCACAACGCAAGACCATTTCTTATGTCAACCAGAAACGAAAAATGGCACCTCAGCTAAAGAGGGGGGATAAAGTGTATCTTCTCACGAAAAATCTTCGAACGACACGACCAAGCAAGAAATTGGATCACGTCAAGGTCGGACCATTTTTGATTCTAGAACGAAAGGGACCAGTCAACTATAAACTCCAACTCCCTGCCAATGCTAGAATACACCCAGTGTTCCATGTGTCACTATTGGAACCTGCCGACGCCGAAACACCAGTCCAAGAACACTTCCATTACGAGACGGAAGAAGAAGTCGAATTCGAAGTAGAAGCGCTAGTAGGCTACCGCGAGATAGGACGAGACGAATTCCGCGACAACCACTTCGCACAGGAATGGTTGGTCAAATGGAAAGGATACCCAGATTCGGAAAACACTTGGGAACCAGAACGAAACCTGAAGAACTGTCAGCGACTACTCAAGGAAAGCCGAAGACGAAATCACCTCCACTACTACACAGGGGTAATCAAAGAAAACATACCCGAAGAAAGGCGACACATCGTACACGACCAAACACTTAGGGACCAGCGGACGACACGGGTACTTCCCAGAAGTTGTCGGGAAAACCCTCGATAGCGCTCCAAGTGCTCGGAGAAAGGTTAAGAGCAAGACCCTCGGAAGGACCGTCGAAAGTAAGAACTTCGGACAACGCCTCGCGTTCCCGCTGCTCTTGCTCCTCCAGGTCTCGTTCCTCCACCGATATGGCCTCCTCCGCACGACGATCGAGCAAGTCCATCTGTTGACGAAGCCGCTCTTCTTTGGCTCTCGCCACCTGCAAGTCCTCCAAGGCCTTTTCATGCGCTTTCACAGCCGCATCCTGCGCTTCGCGCGACTCCTTTATCTGTTGTCGCAATTTCTCTTTCTCCTTAGCAAGACGCTGGAACTCGGACTGAGTAACGCGAATGTTGCACCGCTGCCCGCGATGCAGACACTCACTGCACTTTCCGGAACGAACATGCACCTTACACACTCGTTTATGCTTTACGCAAGTCGAACACTTTTGAACCATGACTTCTCCTACGGCCTCGACAAAATCAGCTAGGCGATGACGGCGGACGGTACTGGAGACTGTTGGTGTTTTAGGCATCGTTGCGAAAGTGGGCAGCAACGAGGGAAACCCGCGCGTCATATGTTAGCTCAGAGGACCGAGCTAGGC
Source organism: Corynespora cassiicola (assembly GCA_022059125.1). Lineage (NCBI taxonomy): Eukaryota > Fungi > Ascomycota > Dothideomycetes > Pleosporales > Corynesporascaceae > Corynespora > Corynespora cassiicola. The sequence goes on along the minus strand of JAEUWY010000012.1, from coordinate 2,207,143 downwards.
TAGAGGGGGGATAGTGTTATGAGCCACAAACGTGGGCCAATGACGGGGCCGACAGGGTCGCACCGCCATGGCTGGTCACGTGACGTGCTCAGTTGATCAGTCCGCTCAGCAGTACTGAGCAACTGAGCAGTACTGAGCAGAAGCCTCAGGCACATGTATATAGTCCACACAATTGTACTCTACAATTGTGTTCACCTTGTTAGCAAATCTATCGTTTGGAATTGACTATCAACCTATCGTGCTCTATCTGCCAACACGGAGACCCGTACAGCATATCGCACATCGTTTCACTCACGTGACCCTACCAGTACTTATCCCCGAGAATCAACCCAAGCAGCTACTTGCTCCCTAGCCTCGCTCATAGCCTGTAGCACAGCCTTAACATTTAGCCGTAATTTTTACTGTAGTAATTAAAGTAGAGTTATTTAAGTTCTTCTTTTAGTTATTTACAGTTTATATTAATACCTTGTACTTAGCAGCGCAGCACTCTAAAATCTAAAATAGAGTATTAGCTAACTATTTCGAATGCGTACTAAATTAGATATATACCGGCTTATATAAACCTTTCTAAGCAGTATAGTACTTATACTTCTTACTTAAAGTTAACTTAAACTTAAAGTTAATTATATATTTTTTTATTAATACGCGATAAGCGCGTAAGTATATTTTATAGTAAACTGCTAACAAAGTACTAGATAGAACTAAAATAGGTATTATAAAGTAAATTAGAGAGCCGATTTAAAAATAGAAGACTTTAGAAAAAATTAGCAGAAGTACTAGATACAGAACAGACTACTTACAGAACGCAATAAATAAAAAAGTAAAAAAAAAAAAAAAAAAGAAAAACTAAAAAACTAAATTTATATCTGCTAGGCAGTAGCTTTATAAAAGTATTTTACTAGTTACATAAACGCGTAACGCTTTTTCTTATAAAGTACTAAAAGTAAGAGATAAATAACGAAATAAAGTGTCCCGCTTCTAACGAAAAATATTTATATTTTTTTTAAATAAGCTATAACTTAGAACAGATTAGAATAATCTGTCTACTAAAAAAAGAGTAATATAATAAATTTTATTTATATAAAGTCTAAATATATTTATTTTTAAGTATCACGCACGTAATTTAGAACTTTACATCTAATTTTTAGCTTCTAATATCTAACTTAGCTCTAATCTTTTATTTTTTTATACTCTTCTATAATAACTAAAAAATAGAACTAGACTAGACTTAGAATAAAGTACTAGAGAAAAACTATAAAAGGTTGTAATAGTCCTAGATAGTTCTGTAGTTTAGAAATATTCTTTTGTACAAGACCTATAGGTTCTGATTTGTAATTGTTCTCTAGTTCTGTAAACCCTTATTCTAAGTAGTATCTGAGCCGTATCGGAGACAAGTCGCTCTGTGTCCTTACACTACTAATACTAGAATATATCTAGTATTTTACGTATTACTATTAAAATCTACTAATACTAAAATACTAGTTTAAAAGTACTTCTATTATGAAATAAAAAAAAAAGTTAAATTTAAAGTAGAAGCGCTAGTAAGCTACTATAAAATAAAATAAAATAAATTCTGTAATACCTACTTCGCACAGAAATAGTTAGTTAAATAAAAAAAATATTTAAAATTAGAAAATACTTAGAAACTAAAACGAAATCTGAAAAACTGTTAGTAACTACTTAAAAAAAGCTAAAAATAAAATTATCTCTACTACTATACAGAAATAATTAAAAAAAACGTACTAGCAGAAAGATAATATATTATATACAACTAAATACTTAAACTCTGTTAACTAAAATTAGCGACTTTACTAAAGTCTAAATTAGCTAATATATATATACTTTAGTTAAAAGCTAATAAGTTAGATATAAGTCTGTTTTTAAGCGTGCTTACGTTATAATCTAGCGTTTTCTAAGTTTCTAACTATTCTAAATTCTCCGCATATTTTAAATTTTTATTAAATAATTTTTATTTATAATGTTTTAACAGTTATTTTTATTTTTATAAATAGCTAAATTTAAAATAAGCAGCGTTTAGAACTGCAGCTGCCGCTTTCTCCGTTTCTTTAACTTTTTTTTTTAATTTTTTAAGCTGTAATATTTTATTATCTATTTATAAGTAGTTAGAAACAGACAGATTAACAGGCTTGTATTTTTTTATACTATTTAAAATACAGTTACTGCAGCGTATATTAAAAAATAAAAATTTATATTTTTAATTTTTTTTAGTATAATACTTACAGGCAACTATAGCAAAAACTCTAGTATTATTTATTTGCTTTCTCTAAATATAGCAGTAGATAGTACTTTTAAAAAGTATAAAATTAATTTATAAAAATATAAATTAAAAAAAAAAAAAATAGTATTAGAATTTAAAAATATAGTATAGAGTTAGACAGCTTATAACGCTAACACACTAGCGCTAGTAGATCTAATTACGTAATATTTTATAAAGTTTTATAAATTTTACAGATTTCTATATATAGAATTTTATAGTACTATAAGAAACTACAGAACTAAATATATATATAGTCTGCATAATTATACTTTATAATTATATTTATCTTATTAGTAAATCTATTATTTAGAATTAACTATTAATTTATTATACTCTATTACTAATACAGAGATCTATATAGTATATTATATATTATTTTACTTACGTAACTTTACTAGTATTTATTTCTAAAAATTAACTTAAGCAGCTACTTACTCTCTAGCCTCGCTTATAGCCTATAGCACAGCTTTAACACTATATTAGCTAATACTTTTTATTTTTAAATAAAATAATCTAAAAATAAATTTTTTATAATAACTATTTACGAGATTAACTAACGAATTTAGAACTTTAATTTTCTAAATAAATCTGTTATTTCTCTAACACTAAACTAACTATTTTTTATATATAAATTTTATTAGAACGTGTTTAATCTGAAAGCCGCACTCTACTTTTTTCTATATTAATTATATAATTATAAAATTATTTTAACTAAACTTCTTCTAAATAGCTATAGTTTTTTATATAAGTAAAATTTTAAGGAACTTAAAGCTACTCGAAAATTCGTAATAACTTAACTTTAATATAGTTTTATTAAGCAGAGCTAGAGCTTTTTTATATTATTTATTCTGTGTATTTGTAAAGCAAATAAAAAGCTTAAAATATATATTAACTATTATAAACTAAACGCTTTAACTAAAAAAAATACTTATTTAATATTTAAAATAAACGAATTTTTAGTAAAGCTTAGCAAAGCTAAAGTTTTTACTAAATTAAATATTTACGCTATATTTAATAAAATTTAAATAAATTTTAATAGTAAAAAATATACTACTTTTTAAACATAATACGGAACGTATAAATATAAAGTTTTTCTATTTAGGTTATATAATAGACTAGCTACCTTCCAGCGATACATAAACAACATTCTAATTAACTACTTTAATAACTTCTATATTATATATTTAAATAATATTTTTATCTACTCTAAAAATAAACAAACTTATATCTAGTATATTAAAGCTGTTTTAAAATAACTACGTTAAGCTAGACTGTAAATAGATATAACTAAGTTTAAATTTTATATAAAACGTACTTAATACTTAAAATATATTCTAACTAACTAAAAATTAAAAGTAGATTTAGAAAAAGTTAAAACTTTATAAAACTAAATTTAATCTACTACTGTTACAGAAATAAAGTTTTTTTTTAAATTTATTAGCTTCTACTAATAATTTATACTAAAATATTTCTGTATTATTTTATTAATTAGTATACTTTAAAACTCTACTGTAGTTTTTAAATAAATCTAAAAATATAATTAGGCATTTAAAGCTTTAAAAAACTTTTTTTTTTATTCTAAATTTTTATTATTTTAACTTTAAACTATTTATAAAATTAAAAACTAATATATTTAATAGCGCTATTACTGTAAAAACACAGAGCAACGTATTTCTAATACAGCTTAAATACTACTTAGAATAAAAGTTTACAGAATTAGAGAATAATTATAAATTAGAATCTATAGATCTTGTATAAAAGAATATTTCTAAACTATAGAACTATCTAGAACTATTACAACTTTTTATAGTTTCTCTCTAGTACTTTATTCTAAGTCTAGTTTAGTTCTATTTTTTAGTTATTATAAAAAAGTATAAAAAAATAAGAGATTAAAGTTAAATTAGATATTAAAAGCTAAAAATTAAATACAAAATTTTAAATTACGTGCGTAATACTTAAAAGTAAATATATTTAAATTTTATATAAATAAAATTTATTATATTACTTTTTTTTTAGTAAACAGATTATTCTAATCTGTTCTAAGTTATAGTCTATTTAAAAAAAATATAAATATTTTTTATTAGAAGCGGGGCACTTTATTTTATTATTTACTTTTTATTTTTAGTGTTTTATAAAAAAAAGTATTACGCGTTTATATAACTAGTAAAATATTTTTATAAAGCTGCTGCCTAGCAGGTATAAATTTAGTTTTTTAGCTTTTTTTTTTTTTTTTTTACTTATTGCGTTCCGTAAGTAGTCTGTTCTAGATTTAGTATTTCTACTAATTTTTTTTAAAGTCTTTTATTATTAAATTAGCTTTTTAATTTACTTTATAATATCTATTTTAATTTTATTTAGTATTTTATTAGTAGTTTATTATAAAATATATTTACGCGCCTGTCGCGAATTAGCAAAAAAATATATAATTAATTTTAAATTTAAGTTAACTTTAAATAAAAAGTGCGAGTATTATACTGCTTAAAAAAATTTATATAAACTAATATATATTTAATTTAGTGCGTATTTAAAATAGTTAGCTAATACTTTATTTTAAATTTTAAAGTACTGCGCTGCTAAGTATAAAGCATTAATATAAACTATAAGTAACTAAAAAAAAAATTTAAATAATTTTACTTTAACTACTATAGTAAAAATTACAGCTAAAGCTGTTTTAGTAGTAGTTGTAACAAACTTCGTTCGCACAAAGTTCGAACATATTTACTTCTAAGTATCGCGCACGTAATTCAGAACTTTATATCTAATTCCTAGCTTCTAATATCTAACTTAGCTTTAATTCTTTATTCTTTCGTATTCTTCTATAATAACTAAAAAATAGAACTAGACTAGACTTAGAATAAGGTACTAGAGGAAAACTATAAAAAATTGCGATAGTTCTAGATAGTTCTGTAGTTTAGAAATATTCTTTCGTACAAAACCTATAGGTTCTAATTTATAATTATTTTCTAGTTCTGTAAATCTTTATTCTAAGTAGTACTTAAGCCGTATCAGAGATAAGTTGCTTTATATCTTTATATTATATTTCTAAACTACTTTTCGCCGGTAACAGCTTAAAAATATTACTTTTTTATTTATTATAAAGAAAAGTACAACTAGATAGTATACGTATTAGACTAGATCTGTTCTAAATTACTACGTATATTTTTAACTTTTAGTAAAGTTAAAATTTTTTAGATTTTTTAACGACTAAAGCTTTTAGATTTAGAACTTCTATTTTTATATAAATTAGATTATTTTTAGAAAAAACGCGTCGTGCGCTAAAGTAGAAACTAAATAACTACTAAAAATTTACTAAAATTAATTCTAACTATTAATATCTGGCTCTATATATCTGCTAAATATATTTTAAAAAAATACTATTTAAAGATTAAGCCGGCTGTAAAGACAGCTCTAACCCTTTAATAATAATTTAAAATCTACTAAATTTCTATTTTAACCTAATAATAACAATTTTTATTCTATACTAATAGAGATAAAAATTCTATAGTTATAAGTTAGAATACTAGAACTCGAAGCCGCCGCTGCAGACTCTTTTCTCTAAAATAAAAAATAGCTAAAACTGTTACTATTAACTTATATCTAATAACTATTTAAGTTACTTTTAATTTTAGTTTAGATAAAGTTATTTAAGCAGATTTTTAAGATTAAGCCTTTTAGCGACAGGAAAACTGTTACTTTTTTATAATAGCTAGCTTCTATCTAAGATCGCCTTAATATTAATTAGAACTACTATTCTATTAAGTAAGCTTATATAATAGAAGTTTAGAGATATATATTAGAACTAGCTCGCGAATACTTAAAGCTCTATTATTTAGCTAATAACTTTTAAAAACAGTTTTTTAACGCAGAGAAAATGCTTAACTTTTTAAAATTATACTTTATTTTAGAAAATAAAAAAGCAGAAAATTAAGTAGTTTTTTACTACTTACAGATAGAACAAAAAAAAACCTTTTCTGCTTTTAAGGCCTGATTTCTATCTACTACTATTAAGAGCAGAGTACAAAAAAAAAAATAGTTTTTTTACTTATAGAAAAAGATTACCTTAGCTCTGCGAGTTCTAAACTTTAAATTTAAATCTCTATAAAATAACTTTTTTAATAATATAGTAAAATATTTTTCCGCCTATAATATAGAGCGCTAAAGTATCTCTGTATCTGCTATTAGTAGAAGTAGAAAAAGTAATTTTAGTTCTACTTTATATAAGGTTTTAGAGAATTAAAAGTCATCTAGCTTATCCGCAGTATCTATATAAAAAAAAAAAAAACTATTTACTAATATACTATCTGCGCAGAGTTGTAACTACTATACTAACGCGAAAACAGTAAACTATCTAAAACAGCTTAGACTGTAGAAAAAAACTGCTATAACTATAGTAAGTAAAACTATTTTATATATAATTATAATTTTCTATAAGTAAGTTAAATTTCTGTTAATAACAATTCGCAAGACTAATTTAAAAATATAATTAATTTTAATAAACTAGATCTAGTCTGACTAGAAAATAAAAACGTTTAGAAAAAATTTCTGCTTTAAATTACGGCAAGTATAATCTATTTAATATAAATCTCTTAAACTTATTAGGAGGCCCTTATTTCTAAATACCTTCTGTTCTCTATTCTAACGGGTTTAGAATCTGTTTATATTCCTTTATTAATACTAGCGTATAAGAATTTTTATTTATTAATACTTTTATTACAGCATTTTTAGTCTGTACTTTTTAGATATTTATCTGAAAACTACTTTACGAAGTTAAAATACGAGGTTTCTAAAAGTTAATTAAATTTTCAGCTACTTATTATATTTGCTTTTATTTTCGCCTAAATAGACGTACTATTTTAAATTATTTTTTTATTATTCTTAACCTTAGATCCCAGAACTGTATTATTAGTCTAAAATAGATAAAAAAGTTTAAGCTTAAACTAGATACGAAATACAACCGGATTATGTAGCCAGCCTAATATACCTTTTTCTATATGCCTACTCCACTTATTTTCTAACGCCTATATCTCTTTAATACAAGCTAAAAAATAGAGTAAGACATCCTCCGTAGAAATACGTTATAGAAAAAAAAATATATAAAAAACTAGAGAAGTTTAGAAACTTATCTGTATTAACTTTAAAAATTTAGATTTTTTAAGTTTAGACGCTTTCTTCTAACTAACGTCTAATACTGTTCTAAATTTAGCTGTAATTTTTAGATAACCGCTATATCTGCTAACGCTTTTTATTTCTAAATAAAATAACCTAAAAATAAATTTTTTATAACGACTATCTATAAAATTAACTAATAAATTTAGAACTTCTATTCTTTAGACAAATCTGTTGTCTTTCTAACACTAAACTAATTACTCTCTGTATATAAATTCTATTAGAATGTGTTTGACCTGAAAGCCGCATTCTACCTCTCTCTATATTAACTATATAATTATAAAATTATTTTAACTGAACCTTTTCTAAATAGCTATAGTTTTTTATATAAGTAAAATTTTAAGAAACTTGAAACTACTCGAGAATTCGTAATAACCTAACTTTAACATAGTCTTATTAAGTAGAGCCGGAGCTTTTTTATATTACTTATTCTGTGTATTCGCAAAGCAAATAAGAAGCTTAGAGTATATATTAACTATTATAAACTAAACGCTCTAACTAAAAAAAATATCTATCTAATATTTAGAATAGACGAATTTCTAGTAAGGTTTAGTAAGGCTAAAGTCTTTACTAAGTTAGATATTTACACTATATTTAACAAAATTTAAATAAACTCTAACAGTAAAAAATATACTATTTTTCGGATATAATACGGAACGTATAAATATAAGATTTTTCTATTTAGGTTATATAATAGACTCGCTACCTTCTAGCGATACATAAATAACGTTTTAATTAACTACTTTAATAACTTCTGCATTATATACTTAGATAATATTTTTATCTACTCTGAAAATAAACAAATTTATATTTAGTATATTAAAGCTGTTTTAGAACGACTACGTTAAGCTAGACTGTAAGTAGATATAGCTAAATCTAAATTCTATATAAAACGTATCTAATACTTAGAATATATTTTAACTAACTAAAAACTAGAAGTAGATTTAGAAAAAGTTAAAGCTTTACAGAACTAGGTCTGACCTACTACTATTATAAAAGTAAAGTTTTTCTTTAAATTTACTGGCTTTTACTAATAATTTATACTAGAATATTTCTGTATTACTTTACTAATTAGTGTATTTTAAAGCTTTACTATACTTTTTAAATAGATTTAAAAATACGACTAGGCATTCGAGGCCTTAAAAAACTCTCTTCTTTCTATTCTAACTCTTTATTATTTTAACTCTAAACTACCTATAAAACTAAAAACTAATATATCTGATAGCGCTATCGCAGGCGTACAGTCTTAGCAATATACTAACAGAAATTAGTATTTATATACTTTTTACAGTAAAACTCTATCCGGTTCTAAGCTTAACTAGAAAATATATAATAAAAAACTTTTTATTATTATTACCGCCTTCTAAAAATAGCGAGCTAATCTCTTCTCTATAAAGTATTAGATTTAAGTATATTCTAACTATAAATTACTTAAATACTTTATAACTACTAAAGTTTTTAACGCGCGATAAGTAAAATAAGTAGAAAATTTAGCGCTTTTTAACTTCCGAATTAAATACACTTTAAATAAAAATAATACTAAAGCTGATATTTTTAGCTGTCGCGAATAAAATTTTAAAAACTTTTTTATTATTTAGTATAATAACTGTTCTCGCGTGCTGATAGAACTATATTATTTTAATTTCTATATTAACGCTAAGTTAGCTTAGAAATATATTAGAGCTTAGACTAAGTATATAGCTCGCGTATATATAATATTTCTAAAAAATCTAATAAGTTTTAACTCTCTCGAACTTATTAATATCTTTCTAAAAAAAAATTAATTAAGCTTTATAAAAGAACGCGAAAACTTTTTTAACTAGTACTAAATACATAATAGACTTATATTATACTAATATTAACTATGTATTCTTTAGAACTCGACGCTTATTATACACTTAATATAAAAAGCTTATAACTAAGTTTTTTTAGCACACCCCAGCGCCACAAAAACTTACCAGCTATTAGCCTAAAAGTACTACTAAAAAAGTATAAGTAATTTATACAAGTAATATGTACAGAACTGCTTTATCTGTTAATAAATATATCTAAAACAAGTCTGTTCTGCTAGAAAAATCTATTCTTTTTCTATTCTAAACTGTTTTATATAATACTTCTGTATAGATTTTAAAAAATTCCCCCGTAACAAAACTAACTATAATTAAATTTTAGTAATTATTAATTAACTCTCTAAGTAAGCTGTGTTAATTCTATATTATAAAAACACTAACGCACGTAGTATAGCTTATCTGTTTATTTAATAGATATACTAATTTAGATACACTTTAGAGTTAATTGTATTAAACTAAGAACTACAGTTTATTTCTAGTTTCTAATCTAAATTCTGTTAAATTATTAGCGTTAAAATTAAACTGTTTACTGTATATTATAAAAAAACAGACAGCTAGACTAAAATTATAAACTAATATATTAACTAGAGACTAAGGCTATTTATAAGCTACTACTAGAATAACTAAAGTAAACTTCTGCTGTTAATAGATTACGCCCAGATTACTCTTCTATATATAAGCTTAAAAATAACTTTCTACTAAGTTCTATTCAGTTCCGAACCCCGTTAGAGTTAGCATTAGAAAAAGCTAGAATCTTCTAAGCTTTAGAAAAGACTAAACTACTAGAACGCTTTAGTACTTACTTTATAAATATATAAAGTATAAAAGCTTGCGAAAAAAAATTTTAAAAAAACTTAGAAATAAATACGAACTTAAGTTAACCTCTATTACTAATAAGTAGATTAGAATATTAGAAATTAAGTATATCTTAGTACGAAAAATTTAATATCTATAAAATTAAGCTAAAAGCTGTCCGAACAGTAGACAGGTTCCTTTAAAATACTAGAAAAAATAAATTATTTATACTGCCTTAAACTGCCTCTTAGATTAAAAATCTATAATATATTCGCACTAGATATTCTATATAAAAACCTAGCTAACTTTTTTTTAGAATAAGAGGCTCTGAAATCTAGCGGAGTACCTATTAATAAAGTAGAAAAATAGAAAATAGAGGATATTCTTGCTAGCAAACTGGTACGCTTATTACTAAAGTACTATGTAAATTAAATTAGATATAACCTAAACTCTACGTAGTATAACGTATTAAATTTTATAAAAGCTTTATATAAGCTAAAAGTATTTTATAATAAGTACCCAGATAAGCCAGAACCTTCTAGGTCTCTAAACCGATAGCTCTAAGCATAGAAGTAAAAAATAGAAAATATAAATTATCTGTAAAATAATAAAGTAGAATAGAATAGTTATTAAATATTTATTTAGAACTTTTTTTAGGCCCGCCTCCGAAACTCCCTAAACCTAACTACTAGTTCTTTTTATCTTTATTAAAAATTAGATTACTATTACTATTAGATTTTTCTAACTTAGACTTATTTTTAAGCTTTAGTAATATTCTATTTAATTTACCCGCCCGCCGGAACTGCTTTACTAAAAAAAACTTAATAAATTTAGTAGTTTTTTTTCTGTTTGCGCGAACTAGACTGCGTAAAAAAACTGTTTTTAAATTAGCTAGCTTCTAATTTATTTTTTTTACACTCTACTAAACTGCTTTTAAAGTTATATAAATAGCTAGTAATACCTCTCTAGTCTGCATACGTTCTAACTCCGCTTTAGTTATTTAAGCTACTACTAAAACAGTTTTAGCTGCAATTTTTACTGTAGTAGTTAAAATAAAGTTATCTAGATTCTTTTTCTAGTTATTTATAGTTTATACTAATATCTTGTACTCGGCAGCGCAGCACTCTAGAATTTAGAATAGAGTATTAGCTAACTATTCTGAATGCGCACTAAGTCAGATATATACTAGCTTATATAAATTTTTTTAAGCAGTATAGTACTCGCACTTCTTACTTAAAGTCAACTTAAACTTAAAGTTAATTATATATTTTTTTACTAATACGTAACAGGCGCGTAAGTATATTTTATAGTAAACTGCTAATAAAATACTAAGTAGAACTAAAATAAGTATTATAAAGTAAATTAGAAAGCCGATTTAAAAATAGAAAGCTTTAAAAAAAGTTAGCAGAAGTACTAGATCTAAAACAGACTACTTACAGAACGCAATAAGTAAAAAAATAAAAAAAAAAAAAACTAAAAAACTAAATTTATACCCGCTAGATAGTAGTTTTATAAAAGTATTTTACTAGTTACGTAAACGCGCAACGCTTCTTTCTGTAAAATACTAAAAATAAAAAGTAAATAACAAAATAAAATACTCTGCTTCTAATAAAAAATATTTACATTTTTTCTAAATAGGCTACAACTTAGAACAGATTAAAATAATCTGTCTATTAAAAAAAGAGTAATATAATAAATCTCGTTTATATAAAATCTAAATATATTTACTTTTAAGTATCGCGCACGTAATTTAGAACTTTATATCTAATTCTCAGCCTCTAATATCTAACTTAGCTTTAATCTTTTATTTTTTTGTACTCTTCTATAATAACTAAAAAATAGAACTAGACTAGACTTAGAATAAAGTACTAGAGAGAAACTATAAAAGATTGCGATAGTTCTAAATAGTTCTATAGTTTAGAAATATTTTTTCGTATAAAACCTATAGGTTTTAATTTGTAATTATTCCCTAGTTCTGTAAACCCTTATTCTAAGTAGTATCTGAGCCGTATTAGAGACAAGTCGCTCTGTGTTCTTACAGTTTAGCTTAACGTAGTTGTTTTAAAACAGCTTTAATATACTAAATATAAATTTATTTATTTTTAAAGTAAATAAAAATATTATTTAGATATATAATGCAGAAGTTATTAAAGTAGTTAATTAGAACGTTATTTATATATTACTAGAAAATAGCTGGTCTGTTACACAACCTAAATAAAAAAACTTTATATTTATATATTCTGTATTATATTTAAAAAGTAATATATTTTTTACTATTAGAGTTTATTTAAATTTTATTAAATACAGCGTAAATATTTAATTTAGTAAAAATTTTAGCTTTGCTAGATCTTACTAAAAGTTTATTTATTCTAAGTATTAGATAGATATTTTTTTTAGTTAAAGCGTTTAGTTTATAATAGTTAATATATATTTTAAGCTTTTTATTTGCTTTACGAACACACAGAATAAATAATATAAAAAAATTCTAGCTCTGCTTAATAAAATTATATTAAAGTTAGATTATTACGAATTTTCGAGTAGCTTTAAGTTCCTTAAAATTTTACTTATATAAAAAACTATAGCTATTTAGAAGAAGTTTAGTTAAAATAATTTTATAATTATATAGTTAATATAAAAAGAAATAGAGTGCGGCTTTTAGGTTAAACACGTTCTAATAAAATTTATATATAGAAGGTAGTTAGTTTAGTGTTAGAAAAATAACAGATTTATTTAAAAAATTAAAGTTCTAAATTCGTTAGTTAATTTTATAAATAGTTATTATAAAAAATTTATTTTTAGATTATTTTATTTAGAAATAAAACGTATTAGCTAATATAGCAGCTATCTAAAAATTTTAACTAGATTTAGAATCTAGTTAGAAGTTAGTTAAAAGAAAGCGTCTAAGCTAAAAAAAGTTTTAGTTTTTAAAATTAATATAAATAAATTTTTAGATTTTAATAGTATTTAGTTTAGTTAGCTTTTTAAAAAGTATTTTTTTAAAAAATATTTTGCTCTGCACTCTAGCTAGTAAATAGTTAGTATAAGTATTAAAGTATAAGTAGAGTAAGTATATATAAAAATAAGTGCTAAAAAAGCTAGATAATCTAGTTATATTCTGTATTTAGTTTAAGTTTAAATTTTTTTATTTATTTTAGACTAATAATACAGTTCTAAAATCTAAAATTAAGAATAATAAAAAAGTAATTTAATATTATATATCTATTTAGACGAAAATAGAGGCGGATATAATAAGTAACTAAAAATTTAATTAAATTTTAGAAACTGCGTATTTTAACTTAGTAAAGCAGTTTTTAAATTAGAACTTAAAAAGTATAAAATAATAAAATCGCGATAGAAGTATTAATAAATAAAAAATTTTATACGCTAGTATTAATAAAAAAATATAAATAAATTTTAAACTTATTAGAATAGAGAATTAAAAGTACTCTAAAGTGCTTTCTTTCTAGTAAGTTTAAAATTTTTATTAGTAATAGGTTGTACTTACCTAAATCTAAAGCAGAGAATTTTTCTAAGCGTTTTTATTTTTTAATTAGAATAAATCTAAGTTACAGAAGTTAATTATATTTTTAAATTAGTTATATAAATTATTTTTTATATTAATTTAGTTTATTTGCAGAAAGTTACAGTCGCGTAAAAAATAGCTTTATTTACTATAGTTATAGTAGTTTTTTTCTGCAGCTTAAGCTGTTTTAAATAGTTTAGTAGTTTTACGTTAGTACAGTAGTTATAACTCTATATAAATAGTATTTAAATAAGTAGTATTTTTTAGTCTGTTAGAAGTAGTAGAGGTAACTACTAATTTTTAAAGTTTTAAAATTTTAAAAAATAGAAGTAAAGTATTACTTTTTCTATTTTAGGTTATATTTAATACAGAGTTACTTCAGCGTTTTATATTATAAGCTAATAAATATTTTACTATATTATTAAAAAAGTTATTTTATAAAAATTTAAATCTAAAGTTCAGCACTCGCAGAGTTAGAATAATTTTTTTTTATAAATAAAAAAATTACTTTTTTTATTATACTCTGCTTTGAATAGCAGTAGATAAAAATTAAATTTTAAAAGTAAAAAAAGTTTTTTTTTGTTCTATCTGCAAGTAGTAGAAAGCTATTTAATTTTTTATTTTTTTATTTTCTAAAATAAAGTACGATTTTAAAAAATTAAGTATTTTTTTAGTATTAAAAAACTATTTTTAAAAGTTATTAGCTAAGTAATAGAGCTTTAAGTATTCGCGAGCTAGTTCTAACGTATATTTTTAAACTTTTATTATATAAACTTATTTAGTAAAATAATAATTTTAATTAATATTAAAGCAGTTTTAAATAGAAGCTAGCTATTATAAAAAAATAACAGTTTTTCTGTTGCTAAAAGATTTAATTTTAAAAATTTATTTAAATAACTTTAGCTAGACTAAAATTAAAAATAACTTAAATAGTTATTAAATATAAGTTAAAAGTAATAGTTAAAACTTTTTTATATTTTAGAGAGAAAAGTCTGCAGCGGCAGCTTTAAGTTTTAATATTCTAACTTATAACTATAAAATCTCTATCTCTATAAGTATAAAATAAAAATTATTATTATTAAATTAAAGTAGAAATTTAGTAGGTTCCAGATCGTTGTTAGAAAGTTAAAGTAGAAATTTAGTAAATTTTAAATTATTATTAAAAGATTAAAGCTGCTCTTACAGCCAGCTTAATTTTTAAATAGTATTTTTTTAAAATATATTTAGCGGGTATATAGAGCTAGATATTAATAGTTAGAATTAATTTTAGTAGATTATTAGTAGTTATTTAGTTTTTACTTTAGCGCTTAACGCGTTTTTTCTAAAAATAATTTAACTTATATAAAAAATAAAAGTTTTAAACTTAAAAGCTTTAGTTATTAAAAAATTTAGAAAATTTTAACTGTGCTAAAAGTTAAAAATATATATAGTAATTTAGTTTAAATTTAGTCTAAAGCGTCTACTATCTAGTTATACTTTTTTTAATAATAAATAAAAAAGTAATATTTTTAAGCTATTACTAGTAAAAAAAAGTTTAGAAATATAATATAAAAATACAGAGCAACTTATTTCTAATACAGCTTAAATACTACTTAAAATAAAAGTTTATAAAACTAGAAAATAATTATAAATTAGAATCTATAGGTTTTATACAAAAAAATATTTTTAAACTATAGAACTATCTAGAACTATCGCAATCTTTTATAGTTTTTTTCTAGTATTTTATTTTAAATCTAGTCTAGTTTTATTTTTTAGTTATTATAGAAGAGTATAAAAAAATAAGAAATTAGAGCTAAGTTAGATATTAGAAGCTAAAAATTAGATATAAAGTTTTAAATCACGTGCGCGATACTTAAAAGTAAATATATTTAAACTTTATATAAATAAAATTTATTATAATTATAAGCGTACAGTTTTAGTAATATACTAATAGAAATTAGTATTTATATACTTTCTACAGTAAAACTCTATCTAGTTTTAAGCTTAACTAAAAAATATATAATAAAAAACTCTTCGCTATTATTACCGCCTTCTAGAAATAGTAAGCTAATTTTTTCTTTATAAAGTATTAAATCTAAATATATTCTAACTATAAATTATTTAAGTATTTTATAACTACTAAAGTTTTTAACGCGCGATAAGTAAAATAAACAGAAAATTTAGCGCTTTTTAACTTTTAAATTAAATATACTTTAGATAAAAATAATACTAAAGCTAATATTTTTAGCTGTTATAAATAAAATTTTAAAAATTTTTTTACTATTTAGCGTAATAACTGTTTTTACGTACTAATAAAATTATATTATTTTAATTTTTATATTAATACTAAGTTAGCTTAAAAATATATTAAAGTTTAAACTAAATATATAGCTCGCGTATATACGATATTTTTAAAAAATTTAATAAGCTTTAACTTTTTTAAACTTATTAATACTCTTTTAAAAAAAAATTAATTAAGCTTTATAAAAAAACGCAAAAAAATTTTTAACTAGTACTAAATATATAATAGACTTATATTATACTAATATTAACTATATATTTTTCAGAACTTAACGCTTATTATATACTTAATATAAAAAACTTATAACTAAGTTTTTTTAGTATACTCTAGCGCTATAAAAACTTACTAGCTATTAGTCTAAAAGTACTACTAAAAAAGTATAAATAACTTATATAAGTAATATATATAGAACTGCTTTACTTATTAATAAGTATATTTAAAATAAATCTGTTCCGCTAAAAAGATTTATTCTTTTTTTATTTTAAACTATTTTATATAATACTTTTATATAAACTTTAAAAAAAAATTTTATAATAAAGCTAGCTATAATTAAATTTTAGTAATTATTAATTAACTTTCTAAGTAAGCTGTATTAATTCTATATTATAAAAACACTAACGTATATAGTATAGTCTATCTATTTATTTAGTAAATATACTAATTTAGATATATTTTAAAATTAATTATACCGGACTGAAAACTACAGTTTATCTCTAGTTTTTAGTTTAAATTCTGTTAAATTATTAGCGTTAAAGTTAAACTATTTACTATATATTACAAAAAAATAAATAGCTAAATTAAAATTATAAACTAATATATTAACTAGAGACTAAAGCTATTTATAAGCTACTACTAAAATAACTAGAGCAAACTTCTACTGTTAATAGATTACGCTTAAATTACTTTTTTATATATAAACTTAAAAATGACTTTTTACTAAGTTCTATTTAGTTTTAAATTTTATTAAAGTTAGTATTAAAAAAAGCTAGATTTTTCTAAGCTTTAAAAAAAACTAAACTACTAAAACGCTTTAGTACTTACTTTATAAATATATAAAGTATAAAAGTTTATAAAAGAAAATTTTAAAAAAGCTTAAAAACAAATATAAACTTAAGTTAACCTTTATTACTAATAAGTAGATTAGAATATTAAAAATTAAGTATATTTTAGTATAAAAAATTTAATATTTATAAAACTAAGCTAAAAGCTGTCTAAATAGTAAACAGATTTTTTTAAAATACTAAAAAAAGTAAGTTATTTATACTGCTTTAAACTGTTTTCTAAATTAAAAATTTATAATATATTTATACTAGATATTTTATATAAAAACTTAGTTAACTTTTTTTTAAAATAAAAAACTCCGAAATCTAGCGGAGTATTTATTAATAAAATAAAAAAATAGAAAGTAAAAAATATTTTTACTAGTAAACTAGTACGCTTATTACTAAAATACTAAATAAATTAAATTAGATATAATTTAGACTCTACGTAGTATAACGTATCAAACTTTATAAAAATTTTATATAAGCTAAAAGCATTTTATAATAAGTATTTAGATAAGCTAAAACTTTCTAAGTTTTTAAACTAATAGCTCTAAGTATAAAAGTAAAAAATAGAAAACATAAATTACTTATAAAATAATAGAATAAAATAGAATAGTTATTAAATATTTATTTAGAATTTTTTTTAGGCCCGCCTCTGAAACTTTTTAAACTTAATTACTAGTTTTTTTTATTTTTATTAAAAATTAAATTACTATTATTATTAAATTTTTTTAACTTAAACTTATTTTTAAATTTTAGTAATATTTTATTTAACTTACCCGCCCGCCAGAACTACTTTACTAAAAAAAATTTAGTAAATTTAGTAGCTTTTTTTCTGTTTACGCGAACTAAACTACATAAAAAAATTATTTTTAAATTAGCTAGCTTTTAATTTATTTTTTTTATACTCTACTAAACTACTTTTAAAGTTATATAAATAGCTAGTAATACTTTTTTAGTCTATATACGTTCTAACTTTACTTTAGTTATTTAAACTACTACTAAAACAGCTTTAGCTGTAATTTTTACTGTAGTAGTTAAAATAAAATTATTTAAATTTTTTTTTTAGTTATTTATAGTTTATACTAATATTTTATACTTAGCAGCGCAGTATTTTAAAATTTAGAATAAAGTATTAGCTAACTATTCTAAATACGTACTAAGTTAGATATATACTAGTTTATATAAACTTTTTTAAACAGTGCAGTACTTATACTTTTTATTTAAAGTTAACTTAAATTTAAAATTAATTATATATTTTTTTACTAATACGCGATAAGCGCGTAAATATATTTTATAGTAAACTGTTAATAAAATACTAAGTAAAACTAAAATAAGTATTATAAAATAAATTAAAAAGCTAATTTAATAATAAAAAGCTTTAAAAAAAGTTAGTAAAAATATTAAATTTAAAATAAACTACTTACGGAACGCAATAAGTAAAAAAATAAAAAAAAAAAGCTAAAAAACTAAATTTATATCTGCTAAATAGTAGTTTTATAAAAGTATTTTACTAGTTACGTAAACGCGTAACGCCTTTTTTTATAAAATACTAAAAATAAAAAATAAATAATAAAATAAAATACTCTGCTTCTAATAAAAAATATTTATATTTTTTCTAAATAGACTACAACTTAGAATAGATCAGAACAATTTATTTACTAAAAAAAAGTAATATAATAAACTTTATTTATATAAAGTTTAAATATATTTATTTTTAAATATCGCGCACGTAATTTAAAACTTTATATTTAATTTTTAGTTTTTAATATTTAACTTAGCTTTAATTTTTTATTTTTTTATACTCTTTTATAATAACTAAAAAATAAAATTAAACTAGATTTAAAATAAGATACTAAAAAAAAACTATAAAAAGTTGTAATAGTTTTAAATAGTTCTG
Organism: Corynespora cassiicola; assembly: GCA_022059125.1. NCBI lineage: Eukaryota > Fungi > Ascomycota > Dothideomycetes > Pleosporales > Corynesporascaceae > Corynespora > Corynespora cassiicola. Next base: position 2,188,307 of record JAEUWY010000012.1, on the reverse strand, counting down.
TAGTTTAAAAATATTTTTTTCGTATAAAATTTATAAGTTCTAACTTATAATTATTTTTTAGTTCTGTAAACTTTTGTTCTAAGTAGTATCTAAACCGTATTAAAAATAAGTCGCTTTGTATTTTTATAATAAACAGTTTTTTTTTAAAAAAAAAAATTAGAAACTAAACTACTTTATATTTACTAAACTAATTAGTAAAAATTAATTTTATAAGTTTTAAACTTTAATTTTAAATATACTAAATTAAAAAATTATATAACTCTTGTAAGGACACAGGGCGACTTGTCTCCGATACGGCTTAGATACTACTTAGAATAAGAGTTTACAGAACTAGGGAACAATTACAAGTTAGAACCTATAGATCTTATATAAAAAAACATTTCTAAACTACAGAACTATCTAGAACTATCGTAACTTTTTATATTTTCTCTTTAGTACTTTATTCTAAGTCTAGTTTAGTTCTATTTTTTAGTTATTATAGAAGGGTACAAAAAAATAAGAGATCGGAGCTAAGTTAGATATTAGAAGCTAGAGATTAAATATAAAGTTTTAAATCACGTGCGCGATACTTAAAAGTAAATATATTTAAACTTTATATAAATAAAATTTATTATATTACTTTTTTTTTTTAGTAGATAGATTATTCTAATCTGTTCTAAGTTATAGTTTATTTAAAAAAAATATAAATATTTTTCGTTAAAAGCAGAGTACTTTATTTCGTTATTTATTTTTTACTTTTAGTATTTTATAGAAAGAAGTATTACGCGTTTACGTAACTAGTAAAATACTTTTATAAAGCTACTACTTAGCGGGTATAAATTTAGTTCTTTAGCTTTTTTTTTTTTTTTTATTTTTTTACTTATTACGTTCTGTAAGTAGTCTGTTCTAAATCTAGCGCCTTTACTAACTTTTTTTAGAGCTTTTTATTATTAAATTAGCTTTCTAATTTACTTTACAATACTTATTCTAGTTCTATCTAGTATTTTATTAGTAGTTTACTGTAAAATATACTTACGCGTCTGTCGCGTATTAGCAAAAAAATATATAATTAATTTTAAATTTAAGTTAATTTTAAGTAAGAAGTGCGAGTACTATACTGCTTAAAAAAGTTTATATAAACTAGTATATATCTAACTTAGTGCGCATTTAGAATAGTTAGCTAATACTCTATTCTAGATTTTAGAGTACTGCGCTGCTAAGTACAAGATATTAATATAAACTGTAAGTAATTAAAAAAAAAATCTAAATAACTTTATTTTAACTACTATAGTAAGAATTGCGGCTAGAGCTGTTTTAGTAGTAATTTAAATAACTAAAACGGAGTCGGGACGTATGCAGACTAAAAAAATATTACTAGCTATTTATATAACTTTAAAAACAGTTTAGTAGAGTATAAAAAAAATAAATTAGAAGCTAACTAATTTAAAAATAGTTTTTTTACGCAGCCTAGTTCGCGCAGACAGAAAAAAAGCTACTAAATCTGCTAAGTTTTTTTTAGTAAAACAGTTCTGGCGGGTAGACAGGTTAAATAAAATATTACTAAAATTTAAAAATAAGTTTAAGTTAGAAAAATTTAATAGTAATAGCGATCTAATTTTTAATAAAAATAAAAAAAACTAGTAGTTAGGCCTGGGGAGTTTCAGAAGCGGGCCTAAAAGAAGTTCTAAATAAATATTTAATAACTATTCTATTCTACTCTATTATCTTACAGGTAATCTATGTTTTTTATTTTTTACTTTTATATTTAGAGCTATTAGTTTAAAGACCTAGAAGGTTCTAGCTTATCCGAGTACTTATTATAGAATATTTTTAACTTATATAGAGCTTTTATAAAATTTAATACGTTATACTACGTAAAGTCTAAGTTATATTTAATTTAACTTACTTAGTATTTTAGTAATAAGCGTACTAGTTTGCTGGCGAGAATATTCTCTACTTTCTATTTTTTTACTTTATTAATAGGTACTCTGCTAAGTTTCAGAGCCTCTTATTCTAAAAAAAAGTTAGCTAAGTTTTTATATAGAATATCTAGTACGAATATATTATAGATTTTTAATTTAAGAAACAGTTTAAAGCAGTATAAATAACTTACTTTCTCTAGTACTTTAAAAAAACCTGTTTACTGTTCGGACAGCTTTCAGCTTAATCTTATAAATATTAGATTTTTCGTACTAAGATACACTTAATTTCTAATATTCTAATCTACTTATTAGCGATAGAGATTAACTTAAGTTTATATTTGTTTTTAAGCTTTTTTAAAGTTCTTTTTCGTAAGCTTTTATACTTTATATATCTATAAAACAAGTACTAAAGCGTTTTAGTAATTTAGTCTTTTTTAAAATTTAAAAAATTCTAGTTTTTTCTAATACTAACTTTAATAGGGTTTAGAACCAAATAAAATTTAGTAAAAAGTTATTTCTAAGCTTATATATAGAAAAGTAATTTAGGCGCAATCTATTAACGGCAGAAGTTCGCTTTAGTTATTTTAGTAATAGCTTATAAATAGCTTTAGTCTTTAGTTAATGTATTAGTTTATAATCTTAGTCTAGCTGTCTGTTTTTTTATAATATATAATAAATAGTTTAACTTTAACGCTAATAATTTAACAGAATTTAGACTAGAAACTAGAGATAAACTATAGTTTTTAGTCTAATATAATTAACTCTAGAGTATATCTAAATTAATATATCTACTAAATAAACAGATAGACTATACTACGTGCGTTAGTATTCTTATAATATAAAATTAACACAGCTTACTTAGAGAGTTAATTAATAATTACTAAAATTTAATTATAGCTAGCCTTATTACGGGGGAATTTTTTAAAGTTTATATAGAGATATTATATAGAACAGTTTAGAATAGAAAAAAAATAAATCTTTTTAGCGGGACAGACTTATTTTAGATATACTTATTAATAAATAAAGCAGTTCCGTATATATTATTTGTATAAGTTATTTATATCTTTCTAGTAGTACTTCTGGGCTAATAGCTGGTAAGTTTTCGTAGCGCTGGAGTGTGTTAAAAAAACTTAGTTATAAGCTTTTTGTATTAAGCGTGTAATAAGCGTTAAATTCTAAAAAATATATAGTTAATATTAATACAATATAAGTCTGTTATATATCTAGTACTAGTTAAAAAAGTTTTCGCGTTTCTTTATAAAGCTTAATTAATTTTTTTTTAAAAAAGTATTAATAAGTTTAAAAAAGTTAAAGCTTATTAGATTTTTTAAAAACATCGTATATACGCGAGCCACACACTTAATCTAAACTCTAATATATTTCTAAACTAACTTAGCGTTAATACAGAAATTAAAATAATATAGTTCTATTAGCACGCGAGAACAGTTATTACGCTAAATAGTAAAAAAGTTTTTAAAATCTTATTCGCGACAGCTAAAAATGTCAGCTCTAGTATTATTTTTACTTAAAGTATATTTAATTTAGAAATTAAAAAGTGCTAAATTTTCTGTTTATTTTACTTATCGCGCGTTAAAAACTTTAGTAGTTATAAAATACTTAAGTAACTTATAGTCTAAATACACTTAAATTTAATACTTTACGGAAAAAAGATTAGCTCGCTATTTTTTAAAAGCGGTAATAATAGCAAAAAGTTTTTTATTATATATTTTTTAGTTAAGCTTAAAACTAAATAAGCTTTTGCTGTAGAAGGCGCAAAAGTACTATTTCTTATTTAAGTATTGCTAGAATTATACGCCGGCGATTATACTGTCTAATATATCTATTTTTAGTTTTATAGATAACTTAAAATTAAAGTAGTATAGCGTTAAAATAGAAAAAAAAACTTTCTTTAAGGCTTTAAAAGCTTAGTTATATACTAAAGTTTATTTAAAAAGTACTGCAGAACTTTAGAGTACACTAATTAAAAAAGCTATTTAGAAATATTTTAGTACGAATTATTAGTAGAAGCTAGTAAATTCTAGAAATAACTTTACTTTAGTAATAGTAGTAGATCAGGCCTAGTTCCGCAGAGCTTTAACTTTTTTTAAATCTACTTCTAGCTTTTAGTTAGTTAAAATATACTCTAAATATTAAGTACGTTTTATATAGAATTCGGACTTAGCTATATCTATTTATAGTCTAGTCTAACGTAGTCGTTTTAAAACAGTCTTAATATACTAAATATAAGTTAGTTTATTTTTAGAGTAGATAAAAATATTGTCTAGATATGCGATGCAGAAGTTATTAAAATAGTCTATTAGAATATTATTTATATACTGTTAGAACGTAGCTGAACTATTGCACAGCCTAAATAGAAAAATTTTATATTTATACGTTTTATATTGTATTTAGAAAATAGTATATTTTTTACTATTAAAGTTTATATAAATTTTATTAAACGCAGCGTAAATATCCAGTTTTGTAAAAAACTTAGCTTTACTAAATTTTACTAAAAGTTTATTTATTTAAAATATTAAATAAGTATTTTTCTAAGTAAAAGTGTTTAGTTTATAATAGTTAACGTATATTTTAAGTTTTCTATTTACTTTACGGATATAAAAAATAGATAATATAAAAAAGCTCCGGCTCTACTTAATAAAGCTATATTAAAGTTAGGTTGTTACAAATTCTTAAGTAGCTTTAAATTTCTTAAAATTTTACTTATATAAAAGACTATAGCTATTCAGAATAGATTTAGTTAAAATAATTTTATAATTATATAGTTAATATAGAGGGAGATAGAGTGCGGCTTTCAGATTAAACATATTCTAATAAAATTTATACACGGAGGGTAGTTAGTTTAGTATTAAAAGAATAACAGATTTATCTAGAAAATAAAAGTTCTAAATTTATTAGTTAATCTCGTAGATAGTCGTTATAAAAAATTTATTTTTAGGTCGTTTTATTTAAAAATAAAAAGCGTTAGCAAATATAGTAGTTATCTAGAAATTATAGCTAAATTTAGAATAGTATTAGACGTTAGTTAGAAAAAAGCGTCTAAGTCTAAAAAGTTTAAGTTCTTAAAGTTAATACAGACGAGTTTCTAAGTTTTTTTAGTTTTTTATATATTTTTTTTTTTATAACGCATTTCTACAGAAGATATTTTACTCTATTCTCTAGCTTATATTAGAGAGATGTAGGCGTCGGAGAATAGGTAGAGTAGGTATATAAAAAAAGGTATATTAGGCTAGCCACACGATCCGGTTGTGTTCTATATTTAGTTTAAGCTTAAACTTTTTTATTTATTTCAGACTAATAATACAGTTCTGGGATCTAAGGTTAAAAATAATAAAAAAATAATTTAAAATAGTACGTCTATCTAGGCGAAGATAAAAACAAATATAATAAGTAGCTAAGAATTTAATTAACTTTTAAAAACTTTGTACTTTAACTTTATAAAGTAGTTTTTAGATAGATACTTAAAGAGTACAGGCTAAAAATGCCGTAATAGAAGTATTAATAAATAAAAATCCTTATACGCTAGTATTAATAAAAAAATATAAACAGATTTTAAGCCTGTTAGAATAGAGAATAAAAAATATTTAGAAATAAAAGCTTTCTAACAAGTTTAATAAATCTATATTAAATAGATTGTACTTACCGTAACCTAAAGCAGAAATTTTTTCTAGGCGTTTTTGTTTTCTAGTTAGACTAGATCTAGTCTGTTAAAATTAATCGTATTTTTAAATTAGTTTTATAAATTATTATTAATAGAAATTTAGCTTACTTACAGAAAGTTATAATTACATATAAAATAGTTTTACTTACTATAGTTATAGCAGTTCTCTTCTATAGTCTAAGCTGTTTTAAATAGCTTACTATTTTTATATTAGTATAGTAGTTATAACCCCGCGCGGGTAGTACGTTAGTAAATAGTTTTTTTTTTTTTATATAGATACTACAGATAAGCCGGGTAACTTCTAGTTTTCTAAAACTTTATATAAAGTAGAACTAAAGTTACTTTTTTTATTTCTGCTAATAGCAGATACAGAAGTACTTTAGCGCTCTATATTATAAATAGTAAAATATTTTACTATATTATTAAAGAAGTTATTCTATAAGGATTTAAATCTAAAGTTTAAAACTCGCAGAGCTAGAGTAATCTTTTTCTATAAGTAAAAAAACTATTTTTTTTTGTACTCTGCTTTTAATAGCAGTAGATAAAAATTAGGCCTTAAAAGCAGAGAAGAGTTTTTCTTATTCTATCTACAGCTGGTAGAAAGCTACTTAATTTTCTACTTTTTCGTTTTTTAAAATAAAGTATAATTTTAGAAAATTAAGCATTTTCTCTACGTTAAAAAACTATTTCTAAAAATTATTAACTAAGTAATAGAGCTTTAAGTATTTTTAAGCTAGTTCTAACGTATATTTTTAGACTTCCGCTATATAAGCTTACTTAGTAGAATAATAATTCTAGTTAATATTAAAACAGTTTTAGATAAAAACTAGCTATTATAGAAAAGTAACGGTTTTTCTGTCGCTAAAAGGTTTAATTTTAAAAATCTGCTTAAATAACTTTAACTAAACTAAAATTAAAAGTAATTTAAATAGTTATTAAATGCGAGTTAAAAGTAACAGTTAGAATTTTTTTGTATTTTAGAGAAGAGAGTCTGCAGCAGTAGTTTTAAGTTTTATTATTCTAGCTTATAATTATAAAATTTCTACTTCTGTAGATATAGAATAGAAATTATTATTATTAGATTAGAGTAGAGATCTAGTAAGTTCTAGATTATTATTAAAAGATTAAAGCTGCCTTTGCAGCTGGCTTAATTTTTAAACAGTATTTTTTTAAAATATATTTAGTAAATATATAAAGCCAGATATTAATAGTTAGAATTAATTCTAGTAAGTTATTAGTAGTTATTTAGTTTTTATTTTAGCGCTTAACGCGTTTTTTTTAAAAATAATCTAACTTATATAAAAAGCAGAAGTTTTAAACTTAAAAGCTTTAGTTATTAAAAGATTTAAAAGATTTTAACTATACTAAGAGTTAAAAACGTATATAGTAATTTAGTTTAAATCTAATCTAAGACGTTTACTATTTAGTTATACTTTTTTTAACAATAAACAGAAAAATAATATTTTTAAGCTGTTACCGGTAAAAAGAAGTTCAGAAATATAATATAAAGATATAAAGCGACTTGTTTCTAATACAGCTTAAATACTACTTAAAATAAAAGTTTACAGAACTAAAGAATAATTATAAATTAGAACTTATAAGTCTTGTACGAAAAAATATTTCTAAATTATAGAACTATCTAAAACTATCGTAACTTTTTATAGTTTCTTTTTAGTACCTTATTCTAAGTCTAGTTTAGTTCTATTTTTTAGTTATTATAGAAAAGTATAAAAGAATAAGAGATTAGAGCTAAGTCAGATGTTAGAAGCTGAAAATTAAATGTGAAGTTCTGAATCACGTGCGCGATGCTTAGAAGTGAATATATTCAGACTTTGTGCGAACGAGGTTCGTCACAACTCTAACTTAATTTTTACTATTTTCTTTATTTTTATATATTTTATTATTAACTAGTTAGTATAAAAAGCTGGGTACTTTCTGTACTTTTTAGCTCTCTATTTTAGTATAGTTAAATTATACAGAGTATTACTTAGAATCTATTATTTTATATTTGCTTTTTATTTAACGCTTATATATACTAACTAAAAAAAGAAAAGAAATAGAGTACAGTTCTAATAATAACTAACTAATATTTTACTATTTATACTTATTATTTATATATACTTTTTAAATAAAAGTAAATAAAAAAAATTTTAACTAATTTATTTAAAAAGTTATAAAAGTTTGAAAAGTATAACTTTTTTTAACTTTTTTTTATATTATCTCTCTGTACTAATTCTTATTTCTTACTATTATACTGTATCAGCGCCACGATCTGGTCTGTCGAATAATACAGGGAAGCTGTAGTATTGTCATTAGAAAGCTGCTGCAGCGGATATAATTAGTCATCAATACCCACAACTCCCCGCCTCTCTCTTCCCTAGGGTTTACGCGCGAATATGCGTGTCTTCGCCGCTCGGCCTCAAACACATAAATAAAGAACTATCACCAAAAAGATGGTACAAGGTACGGCTGAACCGTTCCATGGCGGTTGGCTGTCTTAATGATGGCCTGTTCTGAGTGGGCTTTTATTGACATGGGCTCTACTCTATCTGCCAGCTTACTCTACACTATCATACACTCTCCAAAGATGCTCGCCCGACTGCAGCATTACTTCCGCCACCTCCAAGTCGAGTTCCTAGCAATATGATAATCCCCACTCTGAATGCTCTTCCAAATCCCCCAAAAGCCGCCAAGCGGCCAGACATCCCTCAACCGCATCCCCCAATCCTTCTCCGCCATCTTATTATACTTCTCAAGATCTACGTGCACCTTTTCATGCACATCAGGAAACGTAGTAGCATTATACTTTTCCCTGAGCCGCAGGTGCCACTCGCGATCAAACTGGCTCCAAAACTCATCCTTGCCATAGTATGTATGCGCATACAACCACTTCATACCGCCAAACTCGCCGAGCTTCCTCTCGAGGTCGCGATTCTTGTGCAGGAACTCGTCCTTGTCGCGGGGGCCGAAGCCCCAGAGGCCAATGTTGAGCATCTGGTCGTCCGCGAGGGCGCCCTTGGTGTGCGGGTGCATGGTCGGCTGCGGGCTCTGCTTCAGGGGACACAGCCAAATGGGCCAGATGTTGAAGGTCTTGTCCGTGTATTCGATGAACTTTTCAGAGTTGGGGTAGGGGAGGGCCATGTCTTGGACGATGTAGCGGCTGGCTTCGCCGCTGGCGTGGAGGGCCCGGTAGAGCATGCGGGTGTGGCAAAAGTCGTCGAGGAACCAGCGCGTGTACTTGTTGAAGGGGAATTTCATGTAGGTGAAGGCGGAGCGGCCGACCCAGAATCCGCCACGGTCGTAGCGGAACATGTACTCGGCGAGCGGAATGTATTCGGTTACCGGAGACGAGGCGTTGCGAGTCTTGGATTCGACGTGTAGATAAAACCAGGGATCCCAGGGGTTGCTGAATGTCTGGGGCTGCACTCCCTCGGGGAGTTCATCGGCCATTTCTCCGGTAATGATTGCGCCATGATCCTTGGAGAAGAGAATACCATCCACGTAGTGGTTCTGCTCATTCTTGGTCTGGTCTCTGACTTCCTTGACTGCCTGGGCAATGCTTGACGTGGGGTAGTAGGTCGTCTTTACGAATTTCTGGGCTTTGATGAGTTGCAGTTCGACAAGTGTGGTGACACCCAGTGTCCCGACAGCTCCTGCAGCTCCACGAAAGAGGTCGTTGTTCTGCTTCTCTGAAGCCTTGACCACTTCACCGTCAGCCATCACCATTTCGACAGAATTGATCGTGCGATCAAAGAATCCATATTTGAACGAGCTACTCTCGCCTGCAGTTCCCGCATATCCACCGCCGACAGTGATGCCAGGAAACTCCATGACAACGGGGGGCACAAGACCATGGGGGAGGGTAGCTTCTACGAGACGATCCATTGGCACATTGGGCTCAACCAGGGCCGTCTTGGACCGGGTATCGACCTTGAGCACATTTCTGAGCTCGCTGATGTCAATGACGCGCTTTTTGTTTGACGGACGCGTGCTATTGGTCGAGCCATGGGATATCCGGAATGGCTCCTTTCGGGTGAAGTACTCCTTGACTTTGGACGCGACCTGGGAGACGACACGCTGATGTCGCTCCATGATGGACAGAAAGAAAGACGCAATTGATATATTACAAACGCAACAAAAGCATGACCGGCGCCGAACTATTGGTACATGAAGGACTACAAGGGGGCTCACGGGGGTTGAGGTCGGCACGAGATGAGTTTTTCTCCGACTAGGCTAGTCTGTTTCGGGCAAGGTCAGCTTTTCTTAATCTGACCCCGAACATATATACTGGCCGATACGGCATCAATACATCACCTACGAGAGGTATGTGTGGAATAGAAAGAGTAGCCGTTGTGCAAAATTTAATTAGAGCACGGGATTCTACCCCACCAGTATCTTTCAACCCTCATCGCCCCAAACCGTCCATCCTCTTATTCCAGAGCAACGTCCCGAAGGACCAACACCAGCCCGATCTCCCCTTCACTGTTGGGGACCACCCATCTCCCGTCGGCATGGAGCGATCTCATGCTGATCACTCATCTTGTCCTTGCGCTTCAAGTCCTTGCGGAAGCACGCGAGGTTAGCGTACCCGTCACCCTCGTGTGCCCGAGTGCACCTACCCTTGGACTTGCACTCGCCGGCCTGGAAATTGACACAGGGAGGTCGCTCGCAGTCGACGCCTAGGATTTTGCAGTTAGCGCACGGCTCGCCACAGTCGCAGTCCTCGTTCCACCAATTCAGGTGGCAGTTCAGACATGCGATCATCTTCGCGGCGGGGTCCCGCTGGGGGGGGAGTACCTGCGGAGCGGAGGATGTCCTCTGGAGCGATGGGACCGTGTGACAGAGTCATGGCTGGGCTCTGCCTGAAGACTGGGGATTGATTGTTAGTCGTGAGGTTGTAAGGGGTCTGGGCCCGCTGGAAGATGGGGAGCTGAGGGCTGCTGGCGAACGGCATGGCGGGCGAGGCGGTAGTCATCACAGGGGAAGATGCCATGATGCTCATGGGCGTGGCCGCATTCATCATGGGGGATGGAGTCGTCATACGGAAGGGTGAAGGTGAAGTTACGTGCGTCAAGGGCGCCGTCGTGTTGAAAGGCGAAGGCGTAGACATACTGAGAGGCGACGAGTTGGAGACATTCATTGGTGCATGAGCAGTCAGGTTGACGGGTGAAGCCATGTTCATGTTCATGGTAGCCTGCGCGCGAAAGTTCAGAGGCGAAGCCATTGTAGTCGCCAACTTGGCCGAAACTGGAGAAGGTGAGTAGGCTGGGGCATTCATTGGTCTATTGATACGTTAGCTTCTCAAGTCAAACGAGTTGTCGGGATAATCTTACACTCTACCAGACACAGGGGATCCTATTCCCTGGAGCTGCTGCGGGAATTGCTTCGGGGTCAATGGCGGATAGAAAGTCTCACGCGACGATGAACCGACTTTTGCTGCGGTGGGAGAGGGAGCAATAGCGTAGGGCGATACTGTGGCCATGGGGTCATTCGCCGCGTTATTCTGAGATTGGTACCATAGGACAAGCTCCTCGAGTTTCTCAACCTTAGACTTCATGATGTTGACCTCTTGAAGCCGCTCGTGAGCATCGGTTTTGGCCTTAGCCTCTCTATTCTGCAAATCTTGGAATGCACGTAACACAAGCTTGCCTTCCTCCCGAGCTTTGAATGCGTCTTTCTCGGCGATTGCCTTCATTGCATCCGCGTCATCCTTGGCCTTCTGGAGCCCAGCATTCTGGTGTTGGACGGTTTCGATCAGCTTCTGCTGCCCAGCAAGGTAGTCTTTATTCTGTGCCTCCATATCACTAACCCTCTTAACCACGGCCGCGTTCTGTGCCTCTGCCAATCGCAAGAGTTCATTGACGATGGTAAGCTCTTTTTCCTTCTTCTCAAGCTTCTCGGCATCAATTATCTCAACACTTCGAATATTGCGAGAATACTTGATTTCCATGTCTCGGACGTGTGCCTGGAGCTGGATTATCTGCCTCTCGGCCCGTTCGCGATCGCGACGCTCACGTATGAGGCGGAGGTAACGATCTTGAGCGCGTGCAGTAACAGCTTTCAGGTCGTTCGCCAAAACTGCAGGGTCTGTGGAAATCGGAGGATTGATAGGACCTCTGGGGTCGGCAGTAACCGCAGGGTTGGAAGTCATGGTGTTGACGGAAGTCATAGTGTCGCCAGTAACTGTAGGGTCGGCGAAAGTCGCAGGCGTCGAAGCTTTTTCAGATGCCGTCGTGACAGACTAGAGCCGCCAAAGAGTTTGAAGGTTAGAAAGGTAGGAATCAAGTTGCGTTGGTGCGGAGGTGAGGTTATCGGTGTGGGCGGCGGTGGTGTTGTCGCGACGGAGGTTGAGGTTTGAAGGCGAGGCTGAGGCGGGGGTTTTAAACTCGCACAGAGGCATGGGAATTTTGATACTTTTGACGGGCTAGAGGGCCTATTTGGGCACCACGGTAAAGTGAAATACAACTCGAGACTTGTCTCGCAGTGAAAGACCTGGCACCATACTGGTCATCCCGCCCCACTTCAAGCAGAATGATGCACAGCCTAACTCAATATTCCCTTCGATTTTGAACAGAATGGAAGATTATATACAATAAACGTTTATGTTCCAGGAAATGATATTCACGGCCGTGTTTTGGGAAGGCGTGGGTGGCTTAATGATAGCTTCGTGTACTTTTTCCTATCTTCTAGTAGAGAAGTCGCAATTTCTAAATCACAGTCATGGTTGGGAGGTAATTTTTATCACCTAATGTTTTTCCTTCCAATGCTGATGACAATTGCCCGCGAAGGAAGAACAAATTTGCCACATTAATGTGTGTTCAACATTGCAAAATGTAGTCAGGTTGCTAAAGCTTGGTCCATGGGCCATTTTGAATTGACTACATCTATTTGGTCACATATCTCCAGCAGCACTACACCACTATTTCCCCGCTCCACTTCAAATCCCTCGAGCTGAACCCGACATACACTCCGATAGTGCCAGTAGGCAGCGTCCAGCTCTGCGTCACAACATCCCAGTAGCTCAAATCGCGCCTCATCAGCGGGAAACTGACAGTTGCAGATTCCCCAGCGTCGATGCTGATTTTATCGAAGCCTCGCAGAGACCTGACGGGGTTCCCTTCACCAGCTTCGTCAGGAAGCGAAATGTATAGTTGCAGAACGGCTGCGCCAGATACCGATCCGGTGTTCTTCACAGTGGCGTTAACGGTCACCAGTGTCGACCAGAGCTCGACATTACCACCAGGGAGGATCGGGGCGTCGGGACTGGGAGTGCGGGAAACATCGTCGACCAAGACCTCAGTCGAGACGTCGAGGATGTCAAAAGTTGTGTAGCTCAAGCCAAATCCGAATTCGTACGCCACACTCTTGTTGTATGAGTCAAACTCCTTGTAGTCAATGAGGTTGCGTTCTGTGAAATCGGCTTGCCAAGCATCAGGGTCTGTCGATTCTTTCAGCTCGGTGCTGTTGACAATGTTCCAGGCGTAGTCAGAATCTTGGTTAGCGATTGTATAAGGGAGCCGACCGGAGGGGTTCACGTCGCCCCATAGGATGTCTACGATGGAATGCCCCGTCTCCTGGCCTGGGAAATGTGCTGCCAGGATTGCAGTGACGTTGGGGTTGTCTCTGAACGGTATGATATTGGGAGCCGCTCCGTGAAGAACAACAACTGTATTTGGACACCTGGCCGCGATAGCCTCGACAGTAGCTGTAGAGTTCCAGTCGGCGACAAGCGTAGTGCGGTCGGATCCCTCAGCTGCCCAGGTCTTCAGGAAAACAAGACATACTTCCGGCGTGGGATATAAACGCGTCAGGCTCCCGGAAGCGATCGCGCGGTGAGAGATTATATACTGAACATCGGCTCCATATGTATGTGCTTTGGATTTGATAGCGTCGAGCGGGGAGACGACGTACGAAAAGCGGCCTGTACCAGCACCACCACCAACTGGTAGGGTTCCAATCTCATAGTCGCCATAGCTGACCCTGTTGATTCCAAAAAGCGTGTATAGGCCTTCGGTGAGGTCTGCAGCATCATTTCCAAAGACTCCAATATTTTGAGGCTTCTTAAGTGGGAGGGTACTGTTGGTGTTTTTCAGTAGGACTGTTCCAGCGGCGCCCAACTCCCGGATGTGTTTTGCATGGTCGCTGCGAACATCTACAATGGGCCCAAGAGAAAATTCATGAACATAGTTCTCTAACGGCGTGGAACTCAAACCTTGCGATGAACGATCCACACGAGGGAAATGCTCATGCTGGTTCAACTTGTAGTAGGGAGTCAATATGCGCAGGATCATGTCGTCAACTCGTTCAATGGCAAGTGAGCCATTGGTGACGGCGGCAGTCAAATTGGGCCCCCAGTAAGATGGGAGCGCTGTGGCACTTTCAAGCCCTCCTGGCATGTTCTGGATATTGTAAGCTAGCTACTAGAACCATGATATAACGACTTACCATGTCCAGTCCGGCATTAATCGAGGCAACGCCAGCATATGCAGCCCTCCAGTCAGAGGCCACCCATCCTTGGAAGCCAAGCTCTTCTTTCAAAAGCCCATTGAGGGTTTTGGAGTTCTGGCATCCATAGCTTCCGTTGATTCTGTTGTAGGAGCACATGATAGAAGCCGTACCAGCATGTACTGCATTGTAGAAAGGCCAGAGATAGGTCTCATGCATCGTCTTATCGTCCACGTTTGATGAAAGAGCCTCAATCCTGGTGCCGTTCACCGTGGTTGGGTGTCTTTGAATCTCCTGCTCGTTCAGAATGAAATGCTTGGTGCAGGCTTGCACTCCCGCAGCCTGGATACCAATAACATTCTGGCCGACCAGTTCTCCAGAGAGGTAAGCATCGGGAGAGAATCCTTCCCAATTACGGCCTGCAAATGGCGATCGACCAAGGGCTCCGATGACTGGGCCAAGGAGAACATGAGAACCTTTGCCTCTAAACTCTTCGCCCATGAGAACTCCTTGCTGATGCACGAGCTTGCGATCCCACGAAGCTCCTGCGGTCACACCCGATGGGAACACATTCACGTATAGCGCTTGACGCAATGCGTTAGGGCCATCCTGGAGGCAGAGGCCGGTGAAATTGAGTCGCGGTATAGGTGCAATGTTTCCGACCTGTTTTTGTGAGCAACTAATCAAGGTAGAGGCAGTTTTGGAGTCTGCATACACACGGGCCGGGTGTTCCTAGTCACGTAAGCATCCGAATTGAAGATGTCCCCGGTTTCCTTACCTGTGACCATGTCCGCCTTCTCCTCCAATGTCAGCTCGGCCACAAAGGCCCGAGCCTTCTCCAGAGCCTCCTCCCATCCTCCAATGCCTGTGATGTTGGCTGGGACGGACCGTTAGCGCCGCCTATAGGCGTTTGCTGCGGAACAATGATGTGGAATTAGGCTACTGACGCGATGGATAGACGGGCGGGCTCGTCCCGTACTGCGTGTGCTTAATTCCGAACTGGGCCACGGAATTCGCTGGCAATGCAAGCCACGCGAGTATGGTAGGACGCCACATGGTGTCCACGGATGCTCAGTGCAAGATGCAGGCGGTACCTGCGGTGATGTCTCTGATCGGCTTTTGTACCCCGCCACTGTGCAACGAGGTTGCACCTGCACGAATCTTGCATCATGTCGGGCCTTTCGCTATTCCATTTCCGTGGTCGGGAGTCATCAGCCCATAAAACCAGGTTTCCTTCCATCTCGGTGTTACCTGAAGCCGGCATCCCGCGGCCTGGGAGCTGGAAACGGCATTTTTGCCAATTGGGGGAAGTTTCCACGTCGAAGGACCACGATTGGGGCTGCGGGACAGGGGAAAAGGACGGTGTGCATCGCCCACTTGGCAGCTTGTTGGCGTAATGATCTGGCGATTGAAGCGGCGGTGTTGAGCTTGGCGACTTGACGATCCTCGGTACCCCGCGCGGCTCCATGTCGGTAGGCCATTAACTGTGGGCCACATCGTATTCCACGAAGCATCCTCAGGATCAGATTTTCAGGCCATTCTGAGGCAGATAATGAATCTTTCTATCAAGATACCCTACGCTAGAGTCCTCTTGTAGCCATCATGTACCCCTAGCCCTCTCGAAATCACAGGTGTCAAATCCTATCATAGCCATCGTATCTACTCGAGGCCGCCAAGGAGATAGCATAGGCAAAGCCCGTCGTAGCCACCATGTATCCCTGATCTTCCCCAATGGTGGATGTTCCAGGTTATTTGAAGCCGTTATCGTACCATGTTCTCATGCAGCCAAAAGCCTTGCATGCCGTTCACTGCCCGCGCTTGCCCTTCCGGCCGGTATATTTCTTGGTGACACGCCCCACAAGTTCGGCCCTTATAAACTCCTTGTCGTGAACATGTGCCATTGTACACTGCTTGGTCATGCACGCGGTAGCTTTTGAGCAAAGCGCGTAGACGCACTCGCTTCCGTTCTGGGCGCAACTGTCGCAAACATCTCCATTGGTGCAGTGAAGCCCGTACTCGTAGCAACGAACGCAGCTAACCTTTCGGCTAGCTAGAATATCACTCTTGGACTTCTTTGCCTTGCGAGGTTCAGTCTTCGGACGCTGATGTTCGGAATCGGCTTCCGACTGAGAGAGGGAACGCTTGGGGCAACGATTGCTTGAAGTATTCGGGGACTTGGAAATTCTGGAAGGTCTCTGAGGTTAGCAAAATACATCAATTTGCAGGCTCTACCTACTTTGCTTTCTTTGCTTCTTCGACGGGTTGATCAATTTGCCCTTGTCCCGCCAGGAGATCCGCCTTGTGGCGCTCAATCTCTTGATCCTGTTTCCGGGCATGTTCGTTTCGGTCCATGAGCGCAAAGACAAGCTCAATGTTGGCGAGCTGGGATTGCATCTTTTCTTAAACAAGCATGTCTATGGAGTTCGTCAATTTTGTGATGCGCTTTTTCAACATTAGGACTTCGGCCTGAACGGTGTGGTCAACGATCGTCGGATCGTGACCACACTGATCGCATTTTCCGGATGGGCCTTCAATGTCTTCTCCGTTGGATTCCATTTTTGCAGACTTAAAGCAGGTTGTAGCATGTGGTTTGGCAAAGAAAAGGTCTGTAATGCTGAATCATGTTGTAGTGGCATGGATTTTCAAGGCTGGCGATGAGAATACACGATCGAAAGTACCATGTCTGGTGAAATACATTTGTGATTTTATCAGCATATTTGAGGCTCCGATTAGTCATTCACCTCTTTTGACTCCTTTTGCGTGATATTATCTTAGAATTGAACTCCAATTTAGGCATCAAATGCGCAATCAGTCACACCTTGGTGCAGAATAAGAATCGAATCGGGAGATCATGCGTGTCACCTACATCCAGTATATAGTTCACCAAAGTGTCAAATTGTAATTTCTTCTTTGAGCCCACCCATATAGAATGGAGTCAACGAAAAAAAAATGCTGCATTCTCAAGGCGCTCCGTTCATCTCGGTGCGCCATGGATGAGTACTGGACTTTCAAACACCAGTCCAGGTGTATGAGATAGACGAGCATACACACTCTAGCTTGGTTTGTGTGGGTGCGATTTCATCCCAGTGTGGGGTTACCACATATAATCGCTCGGTCCAGGACATACCACAGACAATACTCCCAATTCGACTTAAGTGGATGCAAAAATTCCATAGCGCCTGGTCATAGAGCCGATGGTAAGTACAGAAGCCGGTAGCTCGCGCGCTCGGTCTCAATGGATGGGTGTGGACCCCTTTCCTGAAGCCCACGTCCAAGAGCCCTGCGACTCGCGAGAGGTGAACCACGAGGGTCGACAAGCTTGTTCAAACCTGTGCCCTCCCCTTGTGGATCTGATGATTGTGACCAATCACGTCCTACAGGAAGAGAAGGTATCGACTTTTGGGAAAGCTACTTGCAGGCGTACTTTGGACAAGCGCGATCCCAAGAGACTGTCGGAAAGATAGGAAAAAACTTGCCTGGCGATAGGTCTACGCCCACCTGATAGCCCAAGATGTACTTCTGGAGCAGAAGCTATCAATCTTTATAAGCAAATTGCAGAACAACTTGCCGGGCTTAGAGGATAAGACGCATCCCATCAACACCATATGTTGACTGACTAGAGCTCGGGATGCCAATAGCACGCCCGTGGAAAGAGATATTTCAGAATGGTGAGTTGGAGACATTGGAACACTTTGTAAAGAGGAGGAGGAGCTGGGGAAGAAGAAACGTAGAGGAGAGGCGGGAGAGTAAGGTCTTATCTACTTGCTCTCCAAGCACAGACCATCGAGTACGAATTCACCGGGTGAGAGATATCGTCCCATTTTGCTAAGAGAAAGCAAGTTAATCTCTTCTTTTACTTTAGCATTCTTACCGCAATTTACTTTCACACTGCAATAAAGCGCCATATTAAGTAAAGTTTAACTAAAACTATCGCTGTGTTTGCTACTGTTAATAGCTTCTTTAGTAAAGGCAAAAATTGAGTAGGTGAACATGTCTAACTTGAATAAATTCTTCATGGACACTTTATCTTCTTCCTCGACACCTCATTGAGCCCCTACCATCAGACCCTCTCTCCACCCCGGTTACGTACTATTTCCTAGTTCGACATCATGCCACCGACTCATCAAGGGCAAGATCTCAGGCGCCTTCGAGCTGTCATTCTGTCTTTCATGGAAGAGGTTGAAGAGCTTCGAGACAGAAATGAATACCTCGAAGGGTTGAGGAAGTACTATTTCGATCCTCAACAAGTTGCTCGCAACGTCCGCAATGAGAGGGATTCCGCCATCGCCAAGTCCAACACTCAAGAACAAGAGATTGTCGAGCTGAAGAAACAGCTCAGCGAGGCCGATGAAAAAATTAAGAAGTTTCAAGAGCTGCTCGGTGACCTCCAAGACAAAAAGCCGGACTTTCGCTTTCACCGCCAGACACCCCACACTGCCGGCTCTCGGCCAAACAAGGTACGATAATTAAGTCCGGCTGGGAATTTCCATGGCTAATCCAGAGCACAGAAGCCAAAACTCGACCACGAAGAGGATGACGAGAGGGACAGCGAGAATACGACCAACTGAGCGAAGCTGCCTAGTCTTTTCCTCGGATATACGATCAACAATGTACTGTTTCCTCGCGGGCTGGCTTTGCGGTGGGAGTGAGCACTTGCTTAGTATTCCGTACATAGCTGGAAAACATGCCTCGTCATAGGCATGGGATAGGCAGAATCAATTACCATGGGCTAAGCCCTCAACTCATGCCTCTGTCTTTCGGCTCTGAACATGAATTCCTCCAACCCAGCTCCTATAATCGTTCACATCAACACCCTACTCTAAACCACCATCCCCAAAACCACTCCCCCAAATACCGCAGCCAAAACCCCCCACCCGACCCCAACCCTCCCCACACCTCCCTCTAAAGGCGGCACCGGCACCGTCTGACTCCCATTCCCACCTCCTCCCCCAACACCCTCCTCCAAAACCAACCCCTCAATCCCCCCCTCCAACTCCCCCAGCGGCGCCACAAGCGCCATCTGACTCCAACTAAACAGCGTGTTCCGCCCCCCAAATACAAAGACCTCGAACCTGCCTTTAAACTCGCCATCCACCCACACCCTACTGCCATACACCTCATCCGTCTCGATGCGAATGCGCGCGGGCAGGGCGATGGACACGGGCTCGTGGGTCGAGGTGGACACGTTGGTCCAGATGCGGCCGGGATGTCCGGGATCGAAGCCGTCGGGCTCGGCGGTGGAGCGGAGGGGGTAGGGGAAGTTGTCTGCGGTGGTGAAGACGAGGGTGGACGTGTTTGTGCCATTCGAGGTCACAGTCTCGAGGGCGAGGGTGGTGTCAGGGCCGGTGAGGGTGAAGGGGGAGGTTGCGTCGAGGGTTAGGGTGTAGGGGGGTCCGTACGAACCGAGGCCTAGGTTGGGGGCTGGCGAGGAGGAGCGGGACCAGGAGATGAGCGGAGAGGTGGAGGAGGGGAGTCGGCGGTCCATGTTTTGGCCCGGGGCTTTGGGGGTGAGGAAGGCGATTGTGGAGGGTAGGTCTGAGGCGGAGATATTGAGGCCGCGGGCTCCAGACCAGGCACGGGCGGCTACCACGGGGATTCCGTCACGCATGGCGTAGTAGGCTTCGAGTTGGGTTGTGGCGTCTGGGCCGCTGTCACTCCACGCTGCGAGGATGGCACCCTTGTTGCCGCTGGCGCCGGGCTCGAGCTGCTCGGTGATGTTGACATGGTTGAAGAGGGCGGGGTTCCACTGCCATCCCGGGACGTTGGCAAAGTTCATAGTCCGAGTAATATTGAAGAACTGAGGGTAAGGCGCAGGAAGGATAGGCATGTGGTCATTCTTCAGGCTCATGTATGCCCACCAATCTTGCGAGTTGATCAATTGGTATCCATCATTCTGGAGCTGAACTGGGTCCGATTGTCCATACTGCCAATGCTGAACCGTGATATCCTTTGAGACGGTCAGGTTCTCGGAGGGCTCATGAGTCCCCCAAATTCTGATACGCTTCCCCGATGTCGAGTTGACAAAGTCAGACATCTCGTTTACAAAGTTGAGATAGTCATCTGCGAGGGTCGAGTCATACTCGTCAGCGCCAATATGAACCTCCTTCGTCTCGAACCACGGCAGAAATTCGGCCCAGATGGCCTTGACTGTAGGAATGGCGTCAGGGTGCGAGAGGTTCAGCAAATCTTTCTTGGCTAGAGCAAGCTCGGGCTTCCACTTGGTGATGGCTAGAGCGTGTCCCGGCGCTTCAATTTCTGGGATAACTGTGACGCCTCGCTGGGCACAGTGCCTCTGGAAATCCTGGAACTCTGCCTTGGAGAGCGTCTCATTCTGTCGCTCAATGATGCCCTGAAGCTCTGGGTCCTCTGGCATGAGCGAGAAATGTGAAAAGACCTCATACCACGTCTCGTTGTGGCCGCGGTTCAATGGGTAATTATCGCTGGAGTGATAGTGGAACTCGGACATCTTGAAAAAGGAAGCATAGGTGCAAAAATCTTTCAGGAAGTCGGCTGTGTACCATTTCCGGCCCGCATCCAGCATCCATCCTCGTGTCGCATAGGCTGGAGCATCGACAATGCGTCCGGGCGATAGTCCGGACCCATTGGCAACAAGCAGCTCTTGGAGAAGCGTGCGGGTTCCCCAGAACATGCCGCGAGAGCCTGTGCCTCCGATGAAGACGCTGCTGCCTGTGACTTCGATCTCGTAGCCTTCCTCAGTCTCGATGCCATTCTCGTATGTCATCTCACTGGCATCGCCTCTGTATTCTCCAAGAAAGATGCCAGATTCGGGGAACTCATCGACTTGCTCGAGCGTCCAGTTGGACCCAAAGAGCTGCGAGATATCTTGGCGGAACGTCTCCGCAAACTCGTAGGCGGTAGGCGGAATGAGCGTTAGGCCCTCGGTATCGGCATTGTCGGCGAAGTCGCTGGCAATATAGACTGTTTTCGGCGCGTCAGACACCGAGAATCCAGCTGTCGACGCGTTGCTCCTCGTCCACTGGACTGGCGGGAGAGGTTGTATGGCCGCGGCCACGCCAATCAAGGCAAAGGTGGTCCGCAAGAACATGATGAGACCAATTGGGGGAGAAAAGAGGCCCTAGCTATGGAGGAGGGCAGCTTCCGGGTTTTTGTAGCAGTACGCAGGTACGCCGCCCGGGGTACTGCTGCGAGGGATCGTCACTCCGACCGGGGTTTGACCGCTGTTATCATTCGCTCGCACTTCCCCGCATGCTCACCTGCGGCCTGTGCAATGTAACCTTCACTGAACCCAAGCTCGCAAAATGGACGGAGAAGAGGCTTAGCGACGGTCTGCAGTTAATGACGGCATCGGGTGCCTCGAGCCTGAGTATTCCCGCAAGTTACATCGCCGTTGCAAAGTAGATAACATGTTCGGCGCGTCTCCGCTCTCGGATGTTCCGAAAGTGGGATACTGTATGCAGCACATCCGGTGAATATGCAATTGATTTAGCGTTTCGCATTGGCGAGGTTTCCCGTGAGGTTGGTGATGGGATGGAGGTGCATGCGGCGAGATGGGATGGGTGAGATTTCACAACACTTCTCTGCGTGACGGGAAACGGCGCTAAACTATTTTGGTATTGATTTACATCTGCAAAAGTCACAATATACCATGGATGAAATCCTGAGCCCATACTCATTTCATCACGCTTCCCACGTCTGATTTATAAGTTCAGGAACCTGGCTTGACAAATAACCTGTTAGCCATGAATGATAGTGTTCAGTACGTCGCCGTCAGACGCTTGACCAAGTAGTCACCACTCTTCACACCTTCGTACTTCTTCCCAGTCTGCTCATACGTCCCAGGAATAGCCTCAATCATGCGCTCGAAATTGGGATTGCAAAAGTATGCAACCGAGTATCGTGCAGGGTATACCTCCATGTGCTCGGTCTCGGGCTTTGGTGGCGGCTCGACCACGCGGTGCTTGGTAGACTTGATGGTGTCGTTGGACCAACGAGCGAGGAGATCTCCAGCGTTGATGACGATGGTGCCGGGGATGGGTGTCGCATCGACAAAGGTGCCCTTTGGTGAGCGCACTTGAAGACCGCCCCGGCTATCCTGGAAAAGAAGCGTCAAAGAGCCTGCGACTATTAGTACGGTCTTCCATGAGTCCGTCGCAAACACGTACCGTAATCGCTATGCTCTCCAGCCCTGACTTGGAGCTGGCCGTCGCTCCTCTTGAACACGGACTTGGGAACACCAGGGTAATGTAGCAGCCGGAGTGTGTTGTCGCCAACATCTGTGTAACCGTCGAACCAGCTCTCTTCGATGCCCATACCCAGAGCAATCGCCCTCATGATCTGCATGTGCAGCGATTTGCATGTGTCGTGGAAGCCGAGCATAACGTCCTTGAAAACCTTGGCTTCCTCGTCGCCCTTGGGCCACATATTCGGCATACCCTGCTCTCCTTCGCGTCCAATCTCGATCGACTCCTTCAGATCCGGTACTTGGGCCCTCAAGCCCGCGACGTCCCCGGCCTCCTGAAGATCCGTAACCTTCTCGCGGCCCTGTGCGGAGTACCCGCGGTTTGCCTCGGGCGAATACCACGAGAGCGCATCTTTCTGCTCCTGGGAGCGCTGGAAGAACTTGGCCGAGTTGGCAAAAACATCGGACACGGTCGACGAAGGAATGCCGTGGTTCTTGAGGTAGATGAATCCGGCGTTTTGGAAGCCATTAAGCACGGCCTCGGCAGTCGATTTCTTTGCGGCGGGCTCACCCGAAAGGAAGGGCGCAAAGTCGATTAGCTGCCGAAATTAGTAACGGTGCGGGCAAAGATGCTACAGCTCTGAAGGAACCCACGGGAATGACCAAGTCATCTTTGGCGACGGCCTTGTCTACTGTGATGCCTGCCATTGTGGGCTGTAGTCAGTGTCGTGTGCTATCTTGCGGCGTCCGGGCTGCGACGAGGCTTAATATGACCGGAAGGTTTTCGGAAGGCCGCCGCGGAACGTGGATAGGGATATGCAAGGCCGCAGGGTCTAGACAGATGTGGGCTACTTCAATAGGCCGGCTCAGGTGAGAGACGCATGTCTTGCGGCGAGCTCCGTGACAGGAGTTGGGTTGTCTCCAGCGACGAGGGGTGTGTACGAGGAGGGGCTGGTCCTTGATCGGGCAGGTAGATACGACGCTATGATAAGGCGAAGGTGGGGTAAGTGCAACACCAAGAAGCCATCGTGAACTGCACAAGGGCGTTGCCAAGCCCGCCTCGCTTGCTTTATCGATAAGCGCCCTTTTTCGGGCCAGCATCTCCCGAACATCTAGGCATGCAAATCTTGCAAAATACAAGTCTACTGACATTTACCTTCAGTTGCTTTGGGAATTCTCCATGATCCACTTTTGCAGCCGAGCAATCACCCGACTCCGAGCCCCAATCAAACGTATATCATCCAGTTCCATCTCCCCAAACGTCTGACCATCGATCTCGAACACCGGGTTCCAGCCTGCAGACAGTAAGCCTCTGTACCCAATCCTGCAGTGGAAAGATGCATATACCTGAGCCTTTACCTCGAGCGGGAACAATCTTGCCCTGAAAAAGCGACATTGTTAGTATAGTAGTATAGTTTCCAAGAGAAGGAGCAACATCAGCTCACATCCATCTGTTCTTGGAGAAGAACCACTTCCTTTCCAGGGCCTGGCGAATACGCCAATGTACAGACAAACTGTGCCGTCTTGTCTTCAAACCCTGCTAGCATCCTGTGCAGGTTCTCGTTTCCCAAGGCCTGCAAGAACCATTTTCTGAATTCCCACATTGGCTCGAGCTTCTTGGATATGACTTTGGAATGGTTACTTACATGTATGGGCCGGGAAGCCCTCCCATGGCGTTGAAGCAGAGAGAGGTGTCGTCAATTAGTACCGGCTTTTGCAGCTACGTAATCCAATCAGCTTGTGATCTCCCTGCCCATGCCAGTTTCAACGACGTACCACTTCGGCTGCGCGCTGGCATTTTTCCTTTGCTATCTCTTCTATTGTGCCCTGGATCTCTGGGAGATCGAGGTTCACAGCTTCAATCTCGACAGTTTCTCCGAGGATAATGCGGAGTTCATTGATTTTATAGGCATTGCCAGAGACAAAGACGAGCTTCGGAGGAATCTTCATGCTGGATAGATGGAGTTGTAATCAATAAGCAGAAAATCACGGGGCCAGGATATGATTATATGGTGTCGGCGGTGAAGTGTAGGTCTTTTCAATCCGCCTCAAACTGGGAACCAGGGTATGAATACAGTTCAAGATGGAAATGGTATGAGTCATAGATATTTGCAGCCAATGAGATTGATTTTCACAGTCACAACTGGTTTTAGCAGATGAATCTTGTTACTGCTGGTCCAATTTTGTTTACAAGTCCCTAGTCAATCGGCCGAGAATGTCTTGTTGATTGACTGACACTCATCACGTACTCCATTGGCTATCCCAAGACCACCATGCCTAAAATCACCGAAATTTTGAGTCCTGAAATTCATTTCATAACTGTTTATATTAATTTATTCACAGATCAAGCTTCAGTATGCGGACAGCATTGCCGCCCAAGACGCCCTGGGCAGCCTTGTCATCATCCTTGAAGGTGGCCGAAATGGCGCTGTAGTTTGCGTTGACGCTGTGCCACTCTTCGGCATCTTCTTCTAACGGCGGGAAGAATGGGTGGTCGGTGCCTATCTCGCGTTAGTGTGTTTGTATACCAAAGTGTCGTCTTTTGCAACCCACCAAAAAGTAGCCTGTCCGCCCCCGACGCATTCATGGCAGCCCTCAATCCAACATCCGAGTACACGACTGCATCCAAGTAAATGTTCGTCTTGAGGATATCCCAAATGTCCCTCCTTCCCTCTGTCTTTCCGTGTGCCTTTAGGTGACCATCGTGCTTGATGCAACTCTCCAGCCTTCCCGCCAGGAACGGGAGTGTGCCGCCCGAATGCGCAAGCAAGACATTAAGCTTGGTAAACCGATCCCACACCCCACTCAACAGCATTCTCGACACGGCAATCGTCGTCTCGAGCGGGAATCCCATCGCCAGCGGAAGAACGTGTCCATACTCGTTCGCCCTGGGCCCATAAACGGACGCTGGGAGACCGTAGTGCGGATGCAGGAAGATGAGCTGATTGTGCTTCTCCAACGCCGCATAGATGGGATCCAGCGCCGGGTCATCGAGCCCATTCCCCAGCCCCGAAGTCCCCATGATAACGCCGCGCATGTGCTTCAACCCAGCCAACCGCTCAATCTCTCCGACCACCGTCTCCGCCGGCGCAGAGAGCGGCAACGTCCCAAACGCATACAACCTCCCGGGGTAACGAGCGCAAATGGCGTCGACGTCGTCGTTGATCTTCTTCGCGGCATCGCCCGCCTCGGCCGCGGGCAAAAAGTCCAGCCACGGGTTCGCCAGCGAGATCACCGACGTGTCGATCTTGTGCAGGTCCATGAAGGCAATCTTTTGCGCAATGTCGTAGTACTCGGGCCCGATTGGGCGGCCGCGCGAGGTCGAGGGCGTGCTGGGGTCATCTTCGCCGGGGAGGATGATGAGCCGCGACTCGTCTGGGTTCTCGGGGAATGTGCGGACGTAGGGGACCGTCTGGCGCGAACGGAGGAGATCCACGTAAGTGGGAGGATAGATGTGCGTGTGGACGTCGACGATGGGCATGTTTGCGGGCGGGCTGGATGCTGGCTTCCTGGGGCCTCAATTGAACGGCAGCGAGCTATATGAAGACGCAAACGAGACCCTGGAGCTAGTCTGCGGCTACCGATTGGCGTCAGAGGCCGCCATGGAGCTCTGTTGTCTGTCGGCCATGTCCGCTCGTGTAGTGGCGGCCCCGCACCTCCGCGCTAATCATCCCACCTTCCCTGTCGGGGAAAGCGGGGGACTACACCTCTCGGGGCGGCTCAAACGCGGAAAAGACCCGCAAATCGGCTTCGGCTTAATTGTCGTAGTGCTCTCCGCTTTTCGGAGTCCCTGGGGAAATAGCTGCCGTTTGCTAATGCTGCTGACTTTTTGTTACATCGATAAGGCTCATGGAGTAGCCCTGGGGCCTTTTAGGGTCTTGGGCCTTTTAGGGTCAGGGGCAGTCTGCTTTTTGGCTAGTGTCGTCCAGTCTTTTTTTTATCGGTTCCATGCATGCTTGGTCTAAAGTCGGGTTGCCCTTGGTTACAAGAGTTCCATAGCTGCTGCAATACCGGCCAATCTGCCTATCAGCCTGATTCAAATACAGTTGGACGGAAGAGAATACCACTTGAGATCCCTGCTCTAATGAATTCATATTTATTTTGCAGTCCAAGACTGTCAATCAGATCTCATCGAATTTCTTGTGCGGTGACGATGGCAAAGTCTTCCTGTCCTAATCTCACTTAAGATACACGTTTCTAGCTACTTCAAATTGGAAGCCCCGCGAAGACATGTACAGTCACCATGCAATTAACTTCGTGTCTAGAGTTGAAACTTACTTTTCAGATGGTATCAGAGCTCCATCTAGCCCAAGGCTGCATGAGGCTGCAAAACACAGTCCAACTCAGTCATTTCAGAGCACGAGATTACAACTCCAAATCTTCTCCTAACATCTTCCGAGCTCACCAGACCACTTGCCTTCTTCCTCGTAAAGAAGCCAGCTCACTTAGTGACGCTTGGCTCTATCCACATCGTTCGAAGCTTACGTAATTACCATGTAACCTCACGCCTACAGTCCCTCCGCATGATCTCTCTTTTCCCCCAACCCAAGAAACCAAGCATCCTTCCTTGAGAAATTCTCCGGATCCCATAGCATTCCCTCTTCCACAACTCGAAAAAAAAAACTCCAACCCCATCGGCGACCAACAACACCACCATGGCCACCCAAGACCCCTCCATAACCATCACTCCCGTCGACTCCCCCTCCGACTTCGACGGCATCTTTCACTGCGTCCGCGAAGCCTTCGGCCGCCAAGCCCAAGACGCCGTATGGGCCCTCATGAACCCCAACTGGACCACCCCCTCGGGCGCCGCCTCGGGCGCCGCAAAGCTGCGCGCGCGCTGGGAGAAGTCGCAAACCTCGCTGACCGCCGCGGGCCACCCCACCACCATCTTCCTCAAGGCTGCGACGCCGAGCGGCCAGATTGCCGGCATGGCCATCTGGGTGCAGGCCTCGTTCGTGCCGGGGCAGGGCGAGCCGCCGACCGACGACCTGGGCGCGGACGCCATGGCAGAGCTGGATCCTCAGGACAGGACGTTTGCGGCGCAGATGTTTAGGTCGCTGTGGAGGCGGAGGATTGAGGTTGCGAGGGAGAAGGCGGAGAGTGGGGCGGAGCCGCCGGCTATCTTTGTGCTGGATATGTGTGCGGTGGATCCCGAGTTTCAGCGGAGGGGGATTGCGGGGAGGTTGGTGCAGTGGGGGCTGGAGGAGGCGGAGAGGAGAGGGGGTTTGGAGGCGACGACGGAGGGGTCGGCGATGGGGAGGAAGGTTTATGCAAAGTTGGGGTTCAAGCCGGAGGGAGAGGGGGAGGATATTGAGTATGTGGTGGATGAGGAGTTCAAGGGAAGGGATAAGCCGCCGAACCTTTTCATGCGGACGGGTGCTTAGGTGTTGGCTGTCAATAGTGTAGGGCATGAAGAGTCATGCTAACGGTACTCATGAGTAAGGTCTCATAGCCTGAAGTGATGAGGATAACAGACCAAGTGAGGTCTATACTGCTTTCATTCGGCTCCAAGTCCAAGCAGATTGGCCCGTTTGCTTTGGTCATAATTCAGCTATCAGAGGATTCTTCTGCATAATTCCAGCCATCTTCTCAGTCCCCATCAGATCCACCCTCATTAGATACGTCTCCAGGACAGCATCCTGGAAGTTGGGAGTTATGCTCAACCCCCAGAAATACCCCTCTACCCAGTTGCCTCCCGAGTAATATGCAGCCTTAGCCATCCTATCAGAAAGAGCGACAATGCCATACCACCAGTCTGAAAATCCGTCCACCCCTAAAGTAATATATACCTTCCCTAGGTACCGCCCTCCTCCAGGTGACTTCCCTCCTTAGTCCACCACCTCCTCTTCTTCTCCACAATATCTTTCAATTCAGGATCCTTGCCCAAAATCTCCGGATACGCCTTCAGAATCATGGGATGCTTTCGAAGCAGCAGCGGGTCCTCCTTCAAGAGCTCGGGGTTCTTGCTCAGCACGTGCGGATGCTGGCAAAGCATCATTATCATGGTTTTCGTTATCTCTTGCTAGAGCGAGAGGACATCCATAGATGTGTGGCGAGTTTCCGGTGTCGTCGGCGAGCTTGCGAAGCTGGAATTCATACTCTCTCCCTTCACATCTAGGACCTTTCAAAAGTCCTTCTGGTCGGAGTCTTTTGTGACGAAATGTTGCGGAACTCCCTGAATACTTCGTAGTCGACTTTTTTTCTTTGTAGCCATGATTTTGTAGGGTTGAATCCTTGATTCGTGCAGAAATGAGAGTCGGCGCTGGTTGACGTGGGGGAGGTGTTGAAGTGATTGGGATAGCTGGCTTCGGCTTTTCGTAGGACGGTTATGGGAGCATGTTTCGCTTTTTGCCGTCTCTGGAATCATAGGCGGAGTTCCATGGTAACTTGCAGGAGGAATCGGGTAGAAGGGGGGGTAGAGACAGTGCTTCACTCGTTGTGCAAACAGAAAATGGCGTCATCGCAAGGAATGCCTATACGTGCGTTTTTAGCTTTGATTAGTGAGTCTCGCAATTGAGATATCATCTGGCTTTCGATTATCGCTGGGAAGCGGCAAGATTGTGTCGTGGACGTAATTGTAACAAAACTCAGTGTAGTGGGAGAACGCAGTACTATTATCTCTTGATTTCAATCCCACAACAAATAAACGACTGGACTTCAACGATGATGATACATTCTGTTATAAGTAGTTATAAGGTACATGAGGACCAGTAGTCCTCGCAAGCACAAAACGATACAGCATGAAACAAAGGCACCGTGCGGTCTGACATGTAATGCAACAACAAGCTTGTAGTATATTAAGCAAACTCTGCTCTGCATGGAGCTGTAAAAGTGCTATCGAAAACGTGCCGGCAAGTCATACTGCCCAGATGGTATATCATTCAAAGTGATATCCGCAACGCCATATAATCCATATCCGCAACGCCAGACCCTGTCCCTTTACGTGACATACCACGCCTACCATTCGTTCATACCATTACCACAAGGCAGCATCCTTGTCGAACCGGACCAGTTCCTTCCCAGCATCCTCGACATCTTTCCTTGCCTTCATGCGCATGTAGAAAATAGGGCAGTCTCGACTGGAGCAAATGACCTCGCAATGCATACTGCCCTGACACCTCTGACACTGTGTCCATAGCCTCGCAAATCGCACCTCGAGCTCAGACACCTTGCTCAAAGTCTTCTGATAAAACTCCCCTATCCTTGGACGACAGTTTTCGCACACAGCACCGTCTTTCTCTTGAGCACCGACAAGTGGTTTCTTGCAGCCCATGCAGGTCTGGGTCTTCTTGGCGAACTTCATCAAGCCGCCCATGGTGGGAGCTGCAACGGAGATGGACCTGGTGTGGTCGCCGTTGAGGAGAGAAGCCGCTTTTTTCTCGCCTAGGATGGGCTCGAAAATACGACCAAGAGGCTTGGCCAGCTGATTATCGAGATAATACTTGGTGTCGATTGGAATGTTGTGCTCCAGCACATAGATTGGGTCTTCTGACTTTTCGTAGTTCTTAGAACCGCCAGCACCCTTGACAATGACATAGGCCACACGGTCACCAAGACCAGGGGCGGAACCCGCATCACGCTGTTTCATGCGTTTGGCGAGCTCGACATGTGCTTGTTTGGCAGTATATCCACCCTTGTCATCTTTGTCGGCTTCTTTGGTGATGGCTTTCGTAATAACTAGATTAGACATGTCGATCTTATTCTGAAGAAGATCAGAAATGGTGTCCTTGACAAACCTAATGCAAGTCAGCAATGATTTAAAAGTAATTTGTGTTGGAGACTCACTCTTGCGCTCCATTCACGTCACGATCAATAAGCAACATGCGAAGAGAAGTCTCAATGACGGTCTGAACAAGACGGCAGTTGTCACGACGGACAGTCTCGATGCCCTTTGTGTCCATCTTGTCCCACTTGTTGGGATTTGTCCAGTAAAGACCAGCGTAGCGCTTCTTGTTGATGAGCAGGTACGGGAAGTACACCTTTTCGAACTCAAGTTTAATGGGCTTGATGAACTTTGTGGAGACGTAGTCGGCGGCTTCTTGGCCGAGCTCCATAGCTTTTGCCAGGTCGTTGGTGCCAAACTTCACCATGACCGAATCGGTATCACCGTATATGACTTCGGCGTCATGAGTGTACCCATTGGCAATGGTGTACTTGGCCTCAACCTCGGCTTTTGTCTTCTCAATCATCTGACGACCGAAACTGGTGGTACTACTGGCAATGGCCAGACAGGGAAGCTTTCCTGTGGTTGCACCAGTGAGACCATAGACGGAGTTTGCGCTAATCTTCAAAGCGAGCTGACGACCGTTCAACACGGCTTTCTTGAAAGGGTCTGTCTCGGTAGCCAGGTCCTTCTTGGCTTTCTTACGAGCAGACAATAACTCCTCTAGAATCTGGGACAACAATCCCTTGCGCTTCTTGGCAGTGCAGAAGTAGTCACCGTTTGGCGTGACAATATAGTCCTCATCCTGCTTGTATCCCAATCTTTCCATAGTTTCTTTGTTGGTCCAGGTGGTATAGCAAAGGTTGTGCGCCTGCATGATACTAGGGTATAGAGAGGCGAAATCGAGAGTAGCAACAGGCGCATCATAGTACCCACGCTTCGGCTCGATAACCGTCGCACCTTCGTATTGGTCGCCCGTGTCTCCCTGATTGGGGAGATCAGGGACAATTAGATTCTGCTCCAGTGCCTTGCGGAAAAGCTGGCTGACGAATCGAATTTGCTGTCCTCTAGCAAGAAGGAAGTTGAATGGCACTCCTGTGACTCTTGCCAATTCCGTATAGTTGACCAAGCACATCAACTTGTCCAGTAGCCGCTGGGGGAGGTACGCGTCCTTGAGACAGTACACTGCCAATCGACGTCGAGAGTTCGCATCGCCATTGAAGAGCTCCGTGATCATGCTGTGGTGGACATCTTCCTTCTGCTCCTTGAGGAAATGAGCGCAAACAGCATTCAGCGTATAGCTTCGAAGCTGGTGATCGCGCTGAACGAGCTGGAGCAAATCAAGCTGAAGACGTCCATTAGTGTTAGTTGACTTTGTGTCTCGGTTGCCGATCTGCTTGCTAGAGAAACTCTCCTCTTTCCATTTGGAGGTTACATTTTTGACGCGAGATAGATAGGGAAACTTCGTTACTTTCAGGTGCTTCGCACGGTCCAGGAGATAGGGAAAATCGAAGTTTGAGGTGTTGTATCCGATGATGATGTCCGGGTCAACCTCTTCGACAAAATCACGCCACTTGAGTAACATTTGTCCCTCATCGTGGAAAGACAGAATCTGGGTGGCTACAATCGGACTGACCGTATCAAGCGAGAAGACGTTGCGGACAAATGGCTTATCCTCGCCATATCGTGTAACAACGTTGGCGATCTGAATGACGGGGTCCACATTCGCCTCGGGGAAGATACCTTTGCGGCCAGCGCACTCAATATCGAAGGAAAGAATTCGAAGGGGAGCGATCTTTTGCCATTCGCCTTCTGACGCATGTGCGATAAGGTTGCTGAAGTGGACCTTGGCTTCTATCTGACAGTTCGAATGGCGATCGCGATGGTTGATCATCTCGTATTTGCCGGCCGGCACTTCGACCCACGACATGCCAGAAATCTAATTGATCAGCGAAGGCCGTTATAGGGGAATGTGTAAACTTACCTTGGTATCGATCATGAACCTCAACACGTATTGAATGTTGTCAAAGGTCAGAATGCCGCCTTCGCGATACTGCCAAAGCTGTTTCCAGTTTGCGTTTCCGTCCTGCACCAACTTGCGGACACGGTTGATGAGTTTGGGATCATTCACCGTGATCTTCAAATATGGGCTTTTTTGGTTCCCCTGGAACCGAAAGATGTTCTCCTTCATTGTCATCTGAACCGAGCTGATAACTGCCGAGTGTATGTTGGCCTCTTTCTGGCATTGGTTCTCGAGGTAGATTTTGAACGCGTCGCAATCAGACGGCTGGAAACCGATAGGGGCGGCAACGTAAAAGTAGTGGAGGAAATCGGTGACGTGAATCAAGACAGAGTGACCATTCTATGGGCGGGGACAATTAGCTTCAGCACAGGTATCGCGTGGATTTGCCTCCTCACCTCGGTAACGCCAAAGAGCTTGACGGTAGCTTTGCCACCATTGATGAAGCCCTCTTCGGCGTCAATTTGCTGGAAAACCAGCTTCTGTTGCGATTCATCAAAGTCTTCAGGTAGCTTCGGGCGACTCCATTGCTGGTCTTTTTCCGTGTTCCTTTCTTTCAGTGTCTCAATCTCCTGGGTCATCTTCTCAAGCACCTCTTCCTCGAACTGGCTCTTAGGCTGGCTGGAATTGAACGAGCCATTTGTCATCTTCACGGGGGGGCGTCTGCCTCCCACAGATCCATCCTCAATCTTGACCTTTTTCACAGACCGCGGTGACGCCTGCACGTTGGCGCGAGTGTTCGACGCCTCGGCGAGGGCGCGCTTCATGGGCGCTCTCTGCACTGCACCCGGCATGGTGAAGTGATTGCCGTCTGTGGTAGATGTGTTAAGAGACGGTTCGAGGTAGAGGAAGTGGAGGGGTGAGAAAGAGTGTGGATGGAGGAGAGTGTTGAAGGCGGGTGGGAGGGTGCATTGATGTCAGAACGCGAAAGTCGCGCCTTCCGCGTCAGGGTCCGTGCGCATCCGCGACGTGATTAATTGATTTCACCGCACGAGCCACCCGTGCACCTCGCCAACTATCTGGACTTCAACTGTCTGGGTCCGATCTCAAACCCCTTTTCAGAGGCTTGCAGAAACTGCTGTCATTGAGGATACTGATTTGAACATTGTTTTTGTCACTTTTTACCACCTCGGCATTCGTACAGTAGTAAAGATTCACAGGCCAAACAAAGTCAATACCTGTATTAACTATTTTGACCAACACCACAGCTGCGACTTTAATTGAAAGAAACTCATGAATTATCTTGTAACCTATAAGCTCCAATGTTAGCTTTATGGCAGTGTTGAGTTGAATCTTAGAGCAAAAAAACAGAACAAACCGGAGAGCATCTTGACCAGAGGCAATTCTGTCTTCGAGAACAACTGATTTCGTACCTTGATTCTTCGTTCCAACCCTCCCTGGTGTTTTCTATCTACTTTAGTGTTCACTCGCGCCTCAAACAGTCAATCTCTCTTCATGCTTTGCCGAACATGAGCAAAACCCATCGCCATCGTTCATATGTAATAAGCAACTCTGCTCCTGGTCCATTGTATCCACTCAAGCCTGCCATCATAAAAGTAGACGTGAAGCCCACTTCACGAGTCTTTGTCGCCTCCCCAATGGGATCAGAGGGGGCAGAATCACACCACACCCATTTGGCATCCTCTCTACCCGATGAACCCTCGCCGGCCTACATTCCACCTCCCGCTTATTCGCCCCTCCAAAGCTCTTCCACGTATTTATCCTGGTTACGCTTGTTATTCTGCTCCCTCTCTCAATCTTGATATTAATTCCGCACTCGCCGCACTTGAAATCCAAAACTCTATCAACAAACTGCGCCTGATTGTTTCCAAACACCACTCTCTGTCCCCTCTGCCAGGTGTCATCAAACACGCCCACGATATCGCTCAAGCTCCCATCACCCGCGACAAAATCCTCGCCCAGCCACGCATGCGGGCAAAACTCCAAATTCGCATGCCGTAATGCGTACGCAGCCGAGTTGTGTAAAGACGATGGTTCTCCGTACCATAGGCTGTCCAAAGTGTAATTTGTCGACACGTACAGGCCCAGATCGCTGACGTCGATGCACGCTCGGTAATTGAGACGATGGCCATTGACAAAGCAGGCACCACCGAAGTAAGACGAACCTCGGTCCTGGGAGTTCTCGGTTCGGAGCTGGACCTCATATAGGATCTGCGTGTGGAGGGATTTACAGTAGGGGAAGCCAGATTGGGGGAGGGTGTAGGGGGCTCCCCACTCTGTGGGTGTATTACGACGGCTATCTGGCGGAAGATAGCGGTTGCCTTCTTCAATGAGTGGGGCGAAAAGCTTTGCAGGAGAGTGGAAAGCGAGGCATTGATAGCAGGTGAATAGAGCAGGATCGAGGTCTTTCCGGAGGAGACGGAGGAAGTGCGCCCTGGCGTAACGCGAATTCGGGCATTGAGTCCGTAGTCGGGCGAGGGTGGAGCGTCCGTATTCTCGGTAGAGTACACGACAGGTCAGTACAAGTGTCGCCTGTGATTCGAGTGGGAGGAGATCCAAGATGCAAAGATACAGGTCGGCCGAGAGATTGAGTAGAGCCGACGCAGGCTGCGTGTTTACTTCTGGGCTGAGTTCAGGTTGTGTTGATTCCTCCATAATTCTCAAAAGGCCTCGTTGTGCGATTTATATTCAAAGACAGTTTTTCCCGTATGGTAGTGAATGGCGATAATCACCACAGTTTTTTCTTGCTGCCTGCCCAGGTGCCCAGTGTTTGAGTTGCCACGTGATTGCGCCCTCCTGAATCTCAAGGTTTACCCTAACGACAAGCCTTTTTAGAATTCAATTTTGAATGGTATTGACATGAAGAAAGGTTTTGTTTTCCACTGGTATGATGATGGATTTAAAGGTCCTTACGATGCATGAATACGAGCCGCGATAATGGTCTATCGGGCAAGGCTAACTTTTTTTGGAAGATACCAATGCGCCCTGTATATCAACCTTCTAATTAGCTCCCTCAGACTACGAAGGGGACATTCATGCACACATGCGGACTCTTGTGCATTCAAATCAAGTATACGGTTGTGCCCAGATAATTTGGGATATCAGTCTGTTGGCATAATGTGTGCCTTAAAGATGGCCTTCATAGTATAATCCCTACGCCCTAGATAAGGGTATACCACCTTTGACAAGACTGTAAAAAAAGAGCCTTTAATAGCTATATTGACATCATATGTGATCCAACTCAGCATAATACATAATACTACAGCAGATACTTATCCGCCTCGTATGTCTTCCCCTTCGCTCATGGAGTACTTTAGCCTCGATCCCGTCCAATGTGTTGATGTGCACAGCAGATATAAGTCAGAATGAATCTACTAATGAACTCAATAAGCACAACAGTTGATTTCTCTTCTCACCGAACGTCAAGCCTCTGAGAAGCACATGTGAAATATACCGAGGAAAAACAAGAACCCAACGTGATATATCTTTTTTGCTATCAAAACAAACAGAGGGGGGCGCGAGACTGCATTAACAGCACTCGGTGACGAAGTCGCGAAAAAAATGAGGTTGGCAGTCAAAATGCAGCAGCATATGAGACAAAGGACAAGCAGAACAAGAAGCAGAATCCCCGTCGAATGAGGAAAGCTTTATGTTTCTGGATATCAGTTTTATGCAATGCCTAGCGTTGTTTTGGAAAGAAGAAAATGGACATGCAGAGGGCAAGGGAAGCTCAGGCGAAGCGCGACGCATGGAATCGAAAAGAATAGCTTTTGGAGACCGCAACAGAGCCCCCAGGCTGGACAATGGCGATGTCAAGATTATATTTCTCTGTTCTTCGTTAGCAGTTCATACTAAAACGAGACATTTAGAGAACCCTAGGATCACTCTCTCGTTTCTCAAGTTCATCATCCTAGTCCCCATCTACGCCAGGAGCGCGAACCTGGTTGAAGTGACAGGAGCAGACGTTCTCTGTACGTAAAGAAAGATGCCAGTGTATCGACAGGCCTGGAAGATCGCACCAATATTGACTGACGCGGGATCGGTGCTTGGTTTGTCCTTCTGGTCACTTGTTGGATGTCAATCAAGCTTTTGCTGAGGAAGGAAAATAAAATAGAGCGGGAGAGGCGCTCCCACCATTACATCCCCAAATATTCCCAATTTGCGCCTTGGATGAGTTTCAAGCAGGCTGCAGTATCGTATCCCTCGCGCCTTCTACTGGACATGACGATAGGCCTTCCTCCTTGGACTAACAGAAGGTTCCAGGGCTAAGGCAGATTAATTAGTAATAACATCACGTAAGTAGTAGTCCTGTTGCATATCATTAGCAGCGCATCCAGGTAGTCATACAATTGCTGAGGTGATGTTGGATGTTTCCAAGCTGTTCTTGAAAATGCAGGGTTTCGTGGAGGTGTAATCATCCCCTGAATGGATGGGCGGCGTGCACTACTAATTGCTCAACTCCGTTGCCCGCCTCCGGGTTATGTTTCTTTTTCTTGTCCTGGGCTCACGAGGTATTGGAATAAACACTGTTCAAGGGCCCGATTTTCCAGCCCATTGCGCGGGTCTATAAGGTGGAAGACGGTTGAATTCGACTAGAAGCAAATCCCAGAGGCGATGATGTCAGTCCGGACCTTAAATGCCGGGACTCGGCCGGGATATACCGAGATGGGCCCTTGCACGAGTGCACGTGACGGATGATACCGTCTGGGCATGGCTTGGGGCGCTAGCATTATACTTTTTCCGACGTTCAGCGCGCCCATGCACAATCTTGAGAAAGGCCATCTCCACACGAGAGCCGCTTTCAGGCTCCATGACCGCGAACAAGGCGCTGCACTAGTCGATATATATCCGAGTATCCATCCAAAATGCAATTACTTATACGAAATGGGAGCCGAAAGGGAAGGCTTGCAGGCCGCCTTGCCGGATCCCCTCATCGGACCTATCAGCGGCCTGAGCGAGAAACCGACTCGTGCAGGATCACAACGCGTTGGGAGGCTAAATTATGACCAAGAACTGACTCTGTCGAATGACTGAAACATTGTTGGTTGCACACTCCAGCACGCGGCTGCGGGAATACACCACAGTTGACCTGAGCATCAAAAGCAAAGCCCACTTTCATTTGCGCCTCCCGTCCGGCACCCTACGACTCATCCTCCTCGGAGACAAGGACTACCGGGTGGATCTCTGTCTTCTTGTCGCGATGAGTCTGTTCCGGTATGACGTTCTGGACAAGATCCATCGCCGCTGTGCGCCTGAATCCCTGGTGGGTGCCGTGGCCACGGGCCTCCCGCTCAGCCTCGTTGCCTGCCAATTCGCTCGGCTGTCACCTCGTTTGCGTTTCACACTAGCATGCCACATTCCCGCTTCAGGCAGCCTAGGAACCTAGCTCCTGGGACCGTCTCAAATCTTTCTCGAGAAATGTGGACCCTGGCCCAAGAGCTAGAAGGCTGGCATCTTGGTTTATCTCCTAGCCAAGTCCATTGGGAAAAACGGCCCCTCAGGATTTGCTCTGCTCCTCTGAACATCGATACATAACACAGCACCATACCCCAGCAAGGCACGGCTTGGGATCAGAACTTTTTTGATGCTCGGTCGGGGCACGGGCTGGCTGCGCTGTCTGGCTGTCAGAATTTTCATCCGATATCCGACCTGGTGATCCGCGCCGTAACAACCACGCCTGGGAAGCTCGACTTTGACGCGACAGGGAACCCCTTTAGCCTACCCTGGTCCAGCAGACATGGAATGAACCACGACCTCTAAACAGTTGAACCTTT
Organism: Corynespora cassiicola; assembly: GCA_022059125.1. Taxonomy (NCBI): domain Eukaryota; kingdom Fungi; phylum Ascomycota; class Dothideomycetes; order Pleosporales; family Corynesporascaceae; genus Corynespora; species Corynespora cassiicola. The sequence goes on along the minus strand of JAEUWY010000012.1, from coordinate 2,150,700 downwards.
GGAATACCTCGACAGTTGAGCCGCATACCATGGAGTATGGCTCGGTGTACCGGCGAGCATCGCGAAACGCCGACGAGGATGCCGCCTCCATACTCGAGGCCCAGTCGGCGCTTGGTGTCGCCCCCCAGTACCAACCGTATCAGCCCGTCTACCATCGAGGATCGTCTGAGGCGACAGATGTTAACCGAAACTCGCTGTCGGTGTCTCCAGTTGCTCTGCAGCAGTCGCTGCCACCGCCGGCACCCCCTTTGGAGGATCGATCGACCGAAATGGGACCGTCGATATATGAATCGAGGGCCATTCTCGACTCGCCATACCAGGAGCCCGTCGCCTACGAGAATTCCACCCAGTTTCGATCCAACAGCAGCGAAGCTCCAAAGCCGGAGGGACAGGAGACTGTCATTGCAGCGCCTGATGGCAATCCGCCAAGAGAAACTCGTCGATATTTCCGACACCCACGCCACATTCCAGAACCATGGAAGGCCGGCGTCTGGGCGCGATTCCCATGGTGGGGGATCGGTGCCCTTTTTGCTATTGTATTGTGTATGCGCTTCGAACCTTTTACGATTATGACCTTGGACTGATTTTGACAAAGTGACTGGCGCTTCTGCTGGCATCCTGCTAGCGAGCGATGGCATGAGCCTCGACTCCTGGAGGGTTGGCGAAGACAATGCCACACCCAATGTCTATTTAGCGGTATTTGAGATGGTAATGAATTTCCTAATATTATTTGCATTAGCGGACGGTGTTGTTATAAGATTCTGGCGGCAGTTGCTGCATGGGAGCACGGTAAGTTCTTCGTAGTCGGTCGAGCGGACGAGCATCGCTGACACCGCCAGCTCTCTTCTATCCACGATACTTATGATTCTGCGCGGCTTTGGCCCGCTGTGAAGCGCATAGCGCGACTACGGTTCAATACAGTTGCAGTGGGTGAGTAATCAATATTGGCACCATGACGAATGCATCTGTTGACTCCATTGCCAGCCTGCGTATTCGCGGCCTTGTCTTTTACGAGGGGTCCACTGCTTCAACGAGCGTCAACTGTGAAAGAGGACGGAATCACAGACACGAGTGGAGAGGTTCAATTGCGAATTGCTCCATTCCCCATTCCAGAGTACTTTGAGACGGAGGAGATTGATCCCCGAAAGCAGAGCGGGGTCACGCCCGAGTTCTCGGCTGCCGTCAGAGCCACCAGCTCTGGTAACGCCTTACGATATGAGCAGCCCGCAGAATGCGGCGATAGTTGCATAGGAACCGTCAAAGTCAGTTTGTTACTCCCTAGTTTGAGGCACTCGAGACTGACTATGCCAAGGGTTTCGCTTTCGAGCCTGAATGTAGCCAGTCGACGCGAGCTTTCGACTTGAGTTCACTGCCGGATGATTGCAGGTCCTGCAAAACCGCAGCCTGCGAAGTCGAATGCAAGGTGCTCTTGGAGACGGACCTCAACGTCGAGTTCTTTTCCGTCGGCTTCCGGCAAGAGAAGGATATCTTGACCGTCTCCACTGCGTTCAAAGAGCAAGGCTCATGCAGCGGCGTCGTGCGACTCAATACGTGTGCCTTCTCTCAAGTGACGGCCGACTATCCCATCATCATGGTAAACGGCACCATTGACCGTTGCGCCGGCGAGCGCAATGCGCGCATCTACGACGAGCCCGTACCGTACGACCCGCTCCTCATGGAAAAGTACTGGCCCCTCGCGTTTGAATCGCTCTTCCCGCCCGTGTCCGTAAACGTCACCCCTGCCTCGGACTTCTCGCAGCTCCAATACACCAAATGCGTAAACGAAATCGTCAACGAAACTACCATAATAACCAACAGCTCGAGCACGACCTCGTGCTCCAATGGCACCACTTCGCAACCCAACCTCCTGGCACGCGATCCTAGCGTCCTCTACGCCACTCCCTCGCGCGGACCCTCGGACACGGACGCCCTCTGCGACCTGACCTGGCGCGATCCCATGCCCGACATCATCGACAAGATGCAATCGCTCGGATTCCGCATCACAATCGACATGGCAGCATCTAACGGATCCGTCTTCACGCCCACGTACACGGGCGCCGCGCTCGAGGCACTTCGCTTACCCTGGAACCAGACCATCAGCATCACCGGATATCGCACGCAGGCCCTGTACCGTACCAATCCGATTCTGGTGGGGCTGGGGGTGCTGGTGAGCATCGTGGGTGTAGCGGCCATTGTGCCCCTGTACTCGGGATTCTGGGAGCTGGGGCGCAGGGTCAGCTTGAACCCGCTCGAGGTGGCGAGGGCATTTGGGGCACCGCTTATGGAGGGGCTGGATGGGAATGCGACGCCTGAGATGGTGGCGGTGGATAGGGGTGGTATGGCGGTGAGGTATGGCGCGTTGGAGAGATATGGGGAGGGGAAGATGTTGAGGGTGGAAGAAAGCGCGAGGGCGAACGTGAGAACGCCGTGGCAAGGAGAGGTGTTTGCTTGATGAAGGCGTTTTGGCAGGGATCAGGCAAAAGGATTGAAAATATAGAGATAATTGCATATAAGCGTCGCCGGCATGCGACCAGCTTGGATAATAAACCACAAGTTCAAGGAATCGCTGAGTGTTTTTGAAGCCCAGGGACATGGTTTGCACGATCCAGCAGCTTTCTACACAATTCCAAGATTCGCCATACAGGTCCTTGTAGGTTGGGACAATCACCCATTTGAAGCAGTTTCCAGTTCAAGTCAAGAATATTAACATCACATTTAATAACATCTTCCAAATGTTCCAAAAACGCATCCCAACTCTCACACACCTTTTCCACACCCTCCCACCACCAATCCTCCAAAATCCCCAACTCCAATCCCCAAAATCCGCCCCAGTGGCAAAAACATCCCAATCCTCCGCCCAGCATACCAATCCGCACGCAACATACTCCCAAAACCGCCCTTCCCTTTTCTTTCTTCCTTCCTGACTCAGCATCAGGCGAACCGCAAACCCCGAATCCGGCGCGGTCCATGCTCGAAATTGCGTCAATTAGGCGAGAGCCGTTTCAGATGCTGCGGGATGGGCATGGGCATGGGCATGGGCAAGGGACGTGGTGAGGGTAGCGTAGGAGCGGGCGGGCGGGCGGGCGGTCGGAGTTCGGTGATACTCTGGGGTTTGATAGCTGGACCTGCTGGATGTAGGAAAAGGCAGTGTGAGACAAGCTAAGATGAAATGAGGGGGCGCGTACGAGATGATTGGGCTTTTTTCTTTCCCGTGGGAGGATTGGCACGCTGTGGTGTACATGTCGGAGCGGGTTGGTCCATTTACCACAGGACTGTCCGCTCGTAAGGATTCGTTACTTTGGTGGCCACGGCGGAGGGAATGTGTGCTTGGGATCGCAATCGTTGGTTCGTTGCACGCCTGTAATCTATCTCTACGTATCGCCTTTGGGGGATATCGCCCTGATCCATGCCCACGCCACACCATGCCATGCGTTACCGTACCCATCATCATCATCATCGTCATCACTATGCATTTCCCATACCCAACACCTCCCAAAATTAAAACCCACCCGCTAAATGCACATCGTCTACTGTGAAGATCCACCCGAGATGGTGACGACCTGGCCTGTTTGCGTTTGTTAGCCCCATGTGCTCGATTTTTTTATAGCTTTTGTAGAGGAGAGAGTCCATACCGTTTATCCAGCCACCGTCCTCACTCGCCAAAAAGGCAACCACCCTCGCGACATCCTCAGGCACCGCACACCTCCCCAGAGGGCAGTGGTCCGCCATGAGACCCTCAATCTTCTCGGCGGACCAGTCGGGCGTACCGCCCGGAATGTAATGCCACGCATTCTGGGTGAACATGTCGCTCTTGATGCCGCCAGGCGCCACGCCATTGACCGTGATGCCGCGCTTGCCAAAGTCGGTGGCAAAGCTCTTGATCATGCCGATGACGGCCATCTTGGACGCATTGTACAAGACGTGGTCCTTTACGCCGAGCAGGCCCGCGGCGATGGAGCTCATGAGGATGAGGCGGCCGTTGTCCTCGATGTTCTTGTACGCGGCCTGCCCGACGAAGAACTGGGCGCGCGCGTTGAGGTTGAAGACGTGGTCGTACTTCTCCTCGGTGATCTCCTCCGTCTTGTCCCACGACTCGGTCCCCGAGTTGCTCATGACGATGTGGATCTTGCCAAATGCCTGCTTGGCCTCGGCGAAGAGCCGGTTGATCTCGGATACTTTGGACACGTCGGCCTGGATGGAGATGGCCTTGGCACCGTTGTTGAAGCCCTCGATGATCTTGCACACTTCCTCGGCCGGGCCCTTGGACGAGACATAGTTCACTACGACGGAAGCACCGCGCTTGCCCAGCTCGATGGCGCAGCCGCGGCCGATGCCTCGGCCTGCACCGGTGACGAGGGCGACCTTGCCCTCGAGGGAGGCGGTGGGAACGTTGATGACCATTTTGGAAGAGAAAAAGGGTTTGTCGTTTAGGAGGTACCCAGGTAGGAGGTAGGTAGAGGGGATATCACGTGCTAAGGAATCGAGATGGTCCTATTGGATGGTCGTTGCAGTGATAGTAGTCCTAGCTCTTTTGTCTCGACCAAGCGGCTTCGAAGGGTGATGATGGAGGTAGAGTGTGAAATGTTGAGACGGAGGGAGGGAGAGAGAAGAAATTGTGGCTTTATGAAAGACTGGTTCCTTAAATTCTGGACTGCCAAAATAGTAAAATGCAATGCCGTATATAAGTCAGCTTCCTTCACCGTGCCTGGTCTGGCATCGTCTCTCCCATGCATGGCGGCCGGGCTGCGGGTGGGGATCCGAGACCGGCATCTCTGCCCTACAGCGCGGCTTTTGCGATTCAACGTAGCCGCATTCGCTGCTCGCGCCCGCCTTCAACCGCAACGTTGCGTCTAGCATGGCCTCAGACATGTCCGGCTTGTTGAGTCCGAAGAGGAGAGGCCGGAAGGGTGAGGGGCCATGATCGGAGAAAGGTGAAGGGCTGGAGGGGAATGCGATGGCAAAGCTCCGAGCATGCTTGTCGAGGGAAATTTCTTCTTTCTAGTCCAGTCCCCGCTCCCTTCTCTTTTTTCCCCCTCCCCCTCATTGTCGACGGTCGTTTGGAAGGCCTGGAAGGGGAAGTCAATCACGGGCTGGGTGAGGTCGCGTTAAGGTTCCCCGTTGTCCATGGACGGGACCGAGTCTGGGAAAGCCCGTGCCGCGCCCGCGATGCCCTGCGAAGCGATGCGCGCCGACGGGAGCGACCCATGGCGCAGGGACGAGACGAGCTGACGCGCGGGGAGGGGTGCACGTAGATGATGGACAGACAGACAGACAGCAATGACATGCATATCCATTCAGCGAACCCGACCGTCGACCCCGCGCGCCGCTTGTTCTACAATACACACCATTACAGACGATGGTGTCGTTGTCAAGATGCAACAGGGAAGGGGCCGGCAAGCCAAAGCCAAATGCCAGCACGACGCATGTATGCATCCATCCCTCCCTCGGCCGTGAGTGAGGTGAGGCTCGGCGGCGGTTCCGAGCACTAGCCATCTCGGAATAGCACGTCAACGTCGTGACCCCACGATTCCACGGCCCGCCACCAGTCTCGAACCTCTGTCTTCCGCCATTACCACCGCCTCTTTTTGCAGACGAAACCCTTTTGTCTTGTGTCTGTCCGCCCCTTTGGTATTTCTTTGGTATTTCTGAAAATGCATATCCTCGTGCGTCTTTGCTCCAATGGTGGGGGAACGGGACCTCTGTGCTCATCGCTGTTCAGATCACAAATGACGATGGCCCGCCATCAGACCAGTCCTCGCCCTACGTACACTCTCTGGGTACGTCTCTTCTACGATCCTTTTGCCTCGATATTGCGGATCCAAAGCCCGAAACATTGTCACCGCGTTCCCCTCACTCGTTGTCCCTCCTTTGAAATTTCCACCCTGCTTGCTCACCACACAACTCCCTTCTCCCACGTCACACCTCTCCCCTCTCCATCTCTTCCACCGCAAAGTAACTCACATACACCTTTTCTAACAATGATTTCCTCCCAGTCTCGACCCTCCAATCCCACGGCCACACCGTCTCCGTCGTCCTCCCCCACACCCAACGCTCCTGGATCGGAAAAGCCCACCTGGTCGGCAAATCGCTGAAGCCGACCTACTTCCGCCCCGGCCCCCTCCGCACCTCCAACGGCCGCTTCGCAAACACGGGCACCACCTCCTCGCGGCCCCTCCCCGCAGGCTCCCCCGAGGAGGAATGGGTGCTCGTCGACTCGACGCCCGCCTCGTGCGTCCAGATCGGCCTGTACCACTACTTCGAGTCGCGCGGCCCCATCGACCTCGTCGTGTCGGGCCCCAACTACGGCCGCAACAGCACCGCCGTGTTCAGTCTGAGTAGCGGCACGATTGGAGGGGCCATGGAGGCCGCCGTGTGCGGCGCCAAGGCCATTGCGCTGAGCTATGCGTTTTTCGATAGGAATCATGATCCGGATATCATTCAGGGGGCGTCGGAGCTGTCGGCGAGGCTCATTGCGCACTTGTATGAGGGTTGGGATCCCGAGACGCACTTGTATAGTGTCAATGTGCCGTTGATTGAGGGTGTCGCGAGCAAGAAGATCTTGTACACGAATATGCTGCAGAATCGGTGGAAGTCGGGGTCGTGCTTTCAGGTGCTCGAGGTGCCGTCCGAGGACGATGAGTCGGCTGAGGACATTGAGGCGCAGATCAGGCGGCAGGAGGAGAAGCTGGGGAGGAAGGAGTTGGGAGGGTTCGAGGGGTCTGGGTCCGGGCAGGATACGCCTACTACGCAGGGCCACGTGAGGTTCACGCACAAGCACTTCAAGTGGGCGCCTGAGTTCAAGGACGTGTATGAGAGTGTAGAGCAGAGCGAGCCTGGGAATGATGGGTGGGCGGTTGCTCAGGGGTATACCAGTGTGACGCCTCTCAGGGCAAACTTTATGCATGCTGGCAAGGTTGAGGGCGAGATCAAGTTGGGGGAGAAATGAGGGTTGGTGGACCGTACGTGAACATGTTGATGGGTATATCGTATGTGGGTGGTTCTCTGGTCAGACTTGTCTTGTCTTGCATGCATAACGAAGAATAAGATATGAAAATAGATGAGAAATGAGAGCATGTATGAAATGACTGAACACCAAATTCTTGGGACAGAAAAATCACAGAAAGTGGCCGAGGCTGAAACCATCCCACCCCAATCAATTGATGTAAGTATATAACAAGCCGGGGGGTATCGAATAAAACCAAATCGCACTACCCAGTACATGCTTCAGTCGCCTCCAAGGGAGAACCATATTCATCATTAAAATACCTCTCTAGATTCTATGAGAAGGGGCGGAGGTGAGTAGACCGTCCATTCCGAAACCTCAACTCCACACTGATATCTGCCCTACCCACTGTACCATCCCAGGCCATACCGTTTCCCACCGCGCCAAGAACAACCCGTTCAAACAGCTACTCCCATGTACTCCAGAAAGAAAAACACAGACCATCATCATACAATCAACACCCCCTCTCCCCATCATTCATCCAATACCGTCTACTGCCTCTGCGCCTGCAGCTTACCAAAGATCGTACCACTCTTCGCCTCACCCTGCGCTTGCTCCGCGCGGCTCAGCCCCGAGTAGAAGCTCCTCACTCGCTCGTGGGCGATAACCTTCTTATGATCGAACCGCAGAACCTGCAGACCGGCCATACTGGTTGCACGCGAGAGAGCAACGTACGCCTGACCCTTTTCGAAAACGCGACCGAGATCTACCTTGACACGCTCGAGCGTCTGGCCTTGCGCCTTGTGAATGGACAGCGCCCACGCGAGAATGAGCGGAATCTGATCTCGGAAGGCTTGAACTTCGCCATTGGGGAGCTCCACCTTCCACTGTTCATTCTTCACAAGTAAATTGCGAAAGGTGCCGTCGGAGAGATCGAAGCGGACGAGGGGAAATACTTTGGGTCCGTTTGAGCCCAAGCCCTTTACCTGTTGATCATACTGGGCCAGTGTATATTCACTGATCTCCCCGTCTTCCTCCTCGCGGACGTAGTTGAACATATCATCTGTCATGAATGCTGTGACCTTGCCCACAGATCCGTTGACCAGCGTTTCGTCGATGTTTTTGACCAGCATAACCTGCGCGCCCTTCTTCAGGGTCACCACCTCTGGAACCATGAGATTGGAAAGCAGTTTGTCACGCTGTGCCTTATCCGTAATCGTGCCCCCGTCTCTCGCTATGAAGGGGTAACTCTGGCCTCGGAGTTGCGCCATACGGCTGTTGTTGGCCCTGTCAACTTCTACCCGGGTTGGAAAGAGTTCAGTTGCCAAGAGGCTGCCGTCGCTCGAGTCCAGTGGCCGGTCGAGTTCTTTGAACTTCCTAATGGATTCCTGTGTAAGACGTCCTTCGCGCATCTCATTCAGCATGCCAGCAAATACGGGGTCTTTTTGACGGAACACATGGTGTAGGCCAATCGTGTGTTCGATGCATGTGGTCCAGGTTCCAGCATCAAAGGCGAAGCGAGATTGCCGCCCACTGTCTGGAACAGGAGGCAACTGAAAGAAGTCGCCAGTGATGACGAGCTGGAGTCCACCAAAAGGCCTGCCATTGTTTCGTATGGTCCGGGCAATCTGCTCCAGTTTATCGAAAAGATCGCCGTCCACCATGGATATTTCGTCAATGACGAGAACCTTCGTTCGCATCCAACGTTGTTTAGCCCTGGGGTTCCTCCTGATCTTCTTGACCAAGTCCTCTACTGATTCTTTGCCCAGCCCGATGCCCGAAAAACTGTGGAGTGTGATGCCTCCTATGTGGAAAGCGGCGAGGCCCGTCGACGCAGTTACCGCAATACGGTCCGGCTCTCTAGCGTACTTTTTGCGCAGTGTGGCGATGATCTCGCGGAGGAGAACTGATTTACCAGTACCTAATCCATGTTAGCTTTGACTAATCAAAAGACAAGTGACAGCCACGTACCAGCTGAACCTGTGAAGAAGACGCTCTTCTTGAACTCGGTGACGAGTTTCAACACGTGTTGCTGCTCTTCACTGAGGAACATGGCGGGCAATTTCTTTTTCTGAATGGCTGCTTTGATTGCATCAGTCTCTTCAAGCTTCATCTTCTTGTTCGTCTCCCTCAGTTCCTTTTGTTGCTGCTTTACAGCGCTCGCGGATGTATTCCATAAGTATTTTGCGGAATCTTCCTTTGGCGCAGGCGTGCCGACAGAGTTTTGCTTTGTAGGCGCAGACTTCCTCTTCTTAGACTGTGTCTCCTCGTAGTCTGAAGCCGTCTCCAAATCGGATTCGATGTCCTCTTGCACTTGGTTTCGCTTCTGGGACTGAGACTGGCCTTGCATCCAAGGCAATGTGCGACGCTTCGTAGGCTGAGGCTTCGTCGGAGTCTTAAAGTGTTCGACCGGCGATGATGACCAAGGAATAGGCTGGCTGCTGGGTGGCTCTAGCTTCGTCTCTGCCAATTCGGTCGTCGAGTTGTACGCAGAGTCTTTCGCGCTACTGCCTGCCGAAGCGGCGCTGGGAAGGGTGGGGTATGCGACAGTTGCTTTTGTTGCAGGATCTTCGACGTCGAGGTCAATATCGCTATCGAAATCGTCCGCGTCAAAATAAACAGGCTCCTGTGGCACAGGCTTGTTCCTGGAGCCAGCAAGCGCCGACGGTATATTCTCGATTGCACCGATTTTCGATTGCGGACGATCAAAAACGTCTCCCTGTGAGCTCAGCGCCTTTTCCAGGCCGGTCGACGTCCGCTTGATGCCGGTGCGCGGTGTTGTTGCGGCGAATCGGTCTGCGGCTGGGCTGGCGCGGGCGATGTTTCCGGTCCCGCTGGACAAGGGACGCGTGCCGGGCCCTGATCGGCTGAACGAGTTGGTGAGGGATTGTTGTGCGGATGGGGCCTTGCTCTGAGCGGATGTTTGGGGCTGTTCCAGAGCCTTCTTGAACATGGTCGTGAGGTAACGTGGTTGAGGAGAGAGGGAGCTGAGGTAGGGGTGTCGAGGCGTCACACTGCGAACGTGGAAGAGGGGCGTCGACGCCTTGGGGTAAAGTTTTCGAGGTGACGCGCTCAGACGGACCAGCGTGAGAAGCATACAGTAGACGCGCCAAGCAAAGAGGGAGGGTGGAGGCAAGTGTTGGGAATGGCTGGTGCGGGGGGGTGAATTGCCATCCGTGGTTGGTGTAACTGCGAAACGCGAAATCACGCTAAAGTCCGGACGCGACTTTCCCAGCTATCATCACGTGATGATACTCACCGGCGGCATTCTCGGCCACACGCCGTCTCCCATAGTCGCTATCAGATGCATGACATAGCTCGACGCATGCCGCGGAGCCAGGTTGTCGTCCTGCAGCTCGGAGCGGAGGGCCGATCCGGAGCAGTATTCGGGCTCAGACAAGCTCGCTGTCAGGCCTGCTGTCAAGCACAAATAAGGTGCAGTAGTCACACCTGCAACGCGCGCTCAAGTCATGCAGGGTCAAAAGAAAGAAAAAAAAAACCAAGCAGAAGAAGTAGAGGAAATCGTTTCAGCAGCGTTGAGAAAATAAACTTGTCATTGTCATGTTCCATGTTTTTCGACCTTGATCACTTGGAAATGCTACCCAATGATGATGGTGGTGATGCTCCTTGCTACCCCGATAATGCCATTCTAGCCTGGGAACACGCAACAAGCCGTACCTCGCTCTCTGGAAACCCAGCACATGAACACTTTTGTATAACAGCCCGGCCCCCTCTAATCGCAACACGGCCGCAAGCACAGCAGATGGCCCTAGCAGAAAGCAAGAGTTCAGACATGGAAACCTGGGTATCAGTCTGACAGGAGAATGAGATCAGAAATGGGACAGGCCGCAGCCACAGAAGGAAAGGGGGTATGCGACGCCAACGGACACGAAGGAGAAAACGCAGACTACTACTCTTTTTAGACGACGAGCAAACATCCAAACATTCAGCGCAGTAGAGTAAGTAGATGAGGAAATGGCTAGAAGGGTAACCAATCTGAACGACGTGATGCAGCAGCAAGGAGATTCATTAAAAGCCCGCACGAAAACATATTCCACGCTCTGAGAGAACCTGCCGCGCGGACATACAGAAAACGTACAAAAGGGTAGTCCAACCAAGCCTACAAGGCCACACCCGAGCCCTCCCGTTGACAAGACAGAGCTGTTTTTTGAAACGAAGAAATGTGCATAATCAAAAAGCCCGTCGAGGTATGAGCCTTAGAGAAAGCCGATATGGGAAATCTTGGTGCTATCCAGAAAAAAATAGCGCCAATTTAGACAACCAGGCATGTCATGAAGATAAAACAGCGCATACATGTGGAGAGACCGGACAGAGGTGCCAGAGGGCGTCTATCCCTGGTAGCCGCCGAAGCCGTTCTGGTTGAAGTTGCCTTGGCCGGGCTGGCCCCACTGCTGCTGGGGCTGGCCGCCACGGCCGTATCCGCCGGCACTGCCAGGCATCTGCTGATACGGCTGGGCCATGCCAGGACCGCCAAAGCCGGCCTGGTTCTGGCCAGGGAATTGTCCGCCGGGGCTCGGTCCTGCCCGCGGGTTAGAGTGTGCTTTCCTGTATTGTAGTTTCCTCCGGTGACGCTCACCTTGAGGTGACATGGGGCCACCTGGTCCCGCGCCGTATTGCGGGAAGTATTGGCTCGGGGTCTGGGGGTAGGCTGAGTTGGGACCGCCAGCGGGCGAGTAGCCGTCAAACTGGCCGGTTGGGGGACGATCCTTGCCCCACTAGAGCAAACGAATTAGCTTGGGTTCCAACGCACAAAAGGGAAACACGGATCGACCTACGCTGCACTTGAGAGGGCGGCCGTTGACATTGTACCCGTTGAGCTGGCAGATGGCCATGGCGGCGTTCTCGTGCGTGTCCATCTTGATGAAGGCAAAACCACGGTCAGACTGGAAGCGGGATTCAGTTACGTATCCGAAGTTCTGGAACAGAGGTACAAGATCCGATTGCGACGTGTACGGCGTGAGGTTGCCAACGTAGCACGTCGTCTGCCATTGCGGTGTCTGCTGGACGACCATGTCGTAGCTCTGGACGCCGTGGGTGGGGAAGTGGTGGTGTCCAAACGGCGTGGTGGGAGTCATGCCCATGGACGCCATGGCCTGCTGCTGGGAGATGGAGGGCTGGCCCTTTTGGTTAGCCCAGTTTACACGAATCGCACGAGACCCAAGCCACTCTCCGTCCATGGAGCTCAGAGCGCGCTCTGCATCACCACGGTCGCGGAAAGCGACGAAACCGTAGCCACGGGAACGGCCGGTCTTCATGTCCCACATCACACGAGCTTCCGATACCGGACCGAAAGTAGAGAAGGCCTGGAGCAAGACCTCATCATTGACCTCGTTGGACAAGTCTCCGACAAAGATGTGGAAGTGGTTCGAGGTGTCCTCCTTGGCCGTGTTGTTGGACTGGTAGGCCCAGTTGACGCGGATCTCCTACCGAAGCGATCAGTATGCTGGCGCCGGGGGCGTCGCGCGAGGGAAGGCGCATGCTTACAGAGTTGTGGATGCGGCGACCATTCAGGGTCTGCATGCCACGCTCGGCGGCGGCGGGGTCATCGTACTCGACGAAGCCGTAGTTGAAGCCCTTGTTCTGTAGATGCAAAGCTCAGTCAGCGCGGGGTCTCAAAGTCGAGGCAGCCTTATAACCAAAGGGGCCCAAATGCAACGCGGATACAAGCGCAGTGCGGGCAGCACCATGCCTTTTCCAAAAAAAGAGTCAATTGCATAAACTGGGTGGAAAGAAAGAGGGAAGAGTTACGTCACTGACATTCTTGTCAGGGATGATTTTGACGCTCTGGACGTGGCCGGTGGTCTCGAAGATTTGGCGCAGGACGTCCTCGGTGACGCGCGGGTCGAGGCCGCCGACGTACAGGGCCCTCTTGTTCGGCTCGGGGGCGGCGCGGCGCGGGACGTAGCCAGGGCCGCCGCTGGTCGGGGACATGACGTTGGCCGACATGGGCGAGCTGATGGCCGTGGGGATGGGGTTGGTGTTCTGCGGGATGATGACGGGCGCGAGGGGCGGCGGCGGCATGTGCTGCTGCGGCTGGCCCTGGGTGCCATCGTAGCCAGGGGCGCCGGCGGCGGAGGCAGGGGGCGGCGGCATCTGGGCAGCAGAGGTCTGCGGGTCGGCCATGATGACTGCGAGGGGGTCTGGGGCGCAGTGGCAGCGAGGGCGCGACGGGACAGGTGGCAGGGCGATGGGCGCGGATGGCAAGCCTGGGTGGGCGCGTCGGGGCGGGGGGAGGAGTGCTGGCGTGGAGCTCCGGGCGACGACGAGGTCGTGTCGGGCTGGTCTGGCGAGGTGGGGGTGGAAAGGAGGAGGAGGAGCAGGGCGGAGTGGAGGCGGCAAAGAAAGTTGTAACAAGAAGGCGCCAGGCAGCGCAACCGAACCGAGACTCGAAAAGCGCAAGGAAAGAGAGAGAGGAGACAAGGAAAAGAGGCGCAAGGAGGACGAGAAGAGGACCCGACGCCGAAGAACGATGAGAAGTTGATCCGAGCCTGGTCCACTGTGGGGTGAGAGGGAGAGGGTGAGGGTGAAGGTGGTAAAGGTTATTTAGGGCGGCACACGCTACCGTAAGGCTAAGCGGCCCGTTGCAGCAGCCGTAAAATACGCCCAGTGGTCCCAAAGGCCCCAATGGCCACGGCGATCGCAGCAGGCGACGCAGGCGACGCAGGCTTCGCGCGACGGCAAATCGGCGCGACTCGAGGCCCAGCAGCCGCAGCGCGTCTGCCAGGCAGGCCGCCGTGCCAGCCCTCGCTGAAGCCACGCAGCACGCCGATCCGAGGGGCACTCGTCGCTCTCCGGCCACTTAGCTGACGCTGATCAGAAATTTTCACCCTGCTTGGCGCCGTACCGTATTGTCCCAGTTGGGGGCTCGGATACCGGGGAGCGGCCCAGCGCGAGCCATTGCGGTGTAGCCAAAGCTTAGTTATCTGACACGCCGCGACGCCCATTTAGGCGGACCCCTCGCCCGCCTGGGAGCCCGCCTGGTCTGTTGCAGCAGCTGTCACCGGCGGGGAGAGTATCAGCGTGTTTTGGCGCGTTTGACAAGCCTGTAGTTCGCGAGCCCTCTCCTTGGTCTCTCCGTCACACGCATCTGTCCCCGTCCTCGTCGCCATCGCATCCCCACCGCCATAGCCATCGCCGCCGCCGCCGCCGCCGTCCCACGCCCGCCCGTCATGGCCGCCCAAACCGCCTCCTCCACCGCCCCCGCCTCCTCGACAGCGCAGCCCGCGTCGACCGAGACGGCCATCGACAAGCTGCAGGCCATGCTGAACATGGTGGTGAGTCCCCTCTGCCGGCCCCTCGCCCCCCAATTCGGCTGCAGGAAGCTCACCTCGCCTGTGCCCCCAGCTCATCACCAGCGGCCGCTTCCTCAAAGAGCAAGCCGCCCGGCCCAACAGCAATGCGCAGCAGTCCCTTTCGCGCACCATCCCCGCCGCCGCCGAGCGCTTCCATATTGCCCTCGACGAGCTCGAGGACGACATCCTTCAGGCCCAGGTCGTCCTGCGCCGCGACCTCGCCCTGCTCAAGGCCGACCGCCGCAGACGCGAGGCCGCAGCAAAGGAGCAGGAGGCCGAGAAGGCGCGCCTGGCCGCCGCCTCGTCTGTGAAGAAGGAGCCCCCCAAGAAGGAGGAGCTCCCTGCGCCCGCGGCTGCTGCGACGGCGGCGTCGACGTCGACCGCGGCTGCGACCTCGGCCATGGTTGCACCCGCCTCAACAGCCCAGCAGCCGCAACAGCAGTCAGAGGCACCCAAGGCAGCCGCACTGCCCCCCAAGCCCGATAGCAAGCCTCCCACCCTCAATCGCGACCTCGAGGACTTCCCGCCGCCCATCAACACCTCGGCTGCCCCAGACATGGAGCGCGACCCGCTCTTCGACGGCACGCCCACAACTGCGAACGCCCAAGACACCGAGTTTGACTTTGACGCCATGTTCGGCGATGGCGCAATGGATACGTCCGGTGATGGCAACGACCAGGCCGATTTCGACATGGACACTTCAGGGCCCGACCTGAACTTCTCGCTCGATGACAGCCAGCCCTCGCTGCTGCGTGGCCTCGAGGACTTTGCAAAGAGCGGCGATGACGATGCCGCGGGCCAGACGTCCAATGCTAACAACAGCAACAATCCCAACAACAATAGCAGCACGGCCATGGATCTCGACTTTGCAATGCCAGACCTGGATGATATCACGAACACAGCATCCACTGAGCAGCAGCCAGCCTCTAGCAAGCCTGCAGAAGCATCAAACACGCAGCAGACTGCCGATACCACTACAGCCACGGCCACGGCCGACGACACCAGCAACTTCCTCGATACCATGACGACGGACAATCTGGACGACCTGTTCAACCTGGACGAGGAGAACCCCGAGGCGACCCAGTTCGATGACGCCTTCTTCGGCTTCGGCGAGAGCTAGACATTGTTTATTCGCCGCTGTACTGTTACTTTTTCCGTTCCCCGGCGTTAATTACACGTATTGTTTCCCTGCGTGAGTGGTCTTTCTTCTCCGCATTCTTGGCCGCAAAAGAAATGCCATCGGATGGGTTCACTCGTTCGCACGCTCGCATCAAACGGCCGTGCTGCGTTCGGTCCCTGCTTCTGCGGCTTCTCGTCTCTTTGTTTCGTCGGTGGCCGGGCGTTTTGATTTTCCAGGTCATTGGTTGATACCCCTGGGCTAGATTTCCCATCTACTCTATACCATGATGCCGTGTATACTACACCGTACAATACAGGATACAAATACAGATTTTCAGAGACGCGTGCAAGACTTGTCTTATCCAATTGTGAAGCTGTTTTGTGAGGGAATTGGGAGTCGTAGCAATGTTAGGTATGCTGTACTGTGTTGTGCTGTGCCCGCTCTGACTCGCCGTACGTCATTTGCCCTCCCAAACGCGACACAGCGCGACACGACACGACATGACATGCCGCGCAGATGGCATCGTGCCTGACTCGCACGACGCGCCCCCCATGATGACAAACGCGCCCCTCTTGTTTCGACTCTGGACAATGGCCCAGCTAGCCAGTTAGCACGGCAGAAATCAGGCCATGTCCGACTCGACAACACCCTTAGCAGACGAAGCGAGCATTTGTGCAGAAAAGTGGGTTGCATTATTGCATTCGTCAGTCAGTCGTTCAATGCGATGCGAATGCGTCCAATGCAAAGCACAACATGATACATCACGCAATGGACAGAAGAATCACAGCCCCCCCCTTTTTTTTTGTAAAATCCAGAAATGGACTTGTTCATTAATGTGTTTTATCAGAGTACTTTCTTGCATGTTTGTTTACTTGCTTGCTTGCTTCATGGCTCGCTCACTCGTCTATCTCTTCCAACCATTCCAGATGGCTCGCTCGAGGCCCGACAGACGAGCGCGAAGAACCGAACAGAATCGAATCCAGGTGCCGCCTTGTGTAGTGGCGGCTATAATAGTAGTAGTAGTACAGTTCAATCAATCATTCGTGGCCTTCATCCAATCCGTGATGCAAATGCAATGCAAAAGTGTATGTAACCAAAGGGGAAAAAAAAGAAAAATAAGAGAAAGACAGACAAATCATCCATGCCCTTCTTTTGTTTTCATAACGCCGTCCGAAGTCGTGGTAAGACACGCTTCTCTTTCTTGAGGGGGACATCTCTCTTTACAATTCTCGAATGAGCAGGGGAAATATAAGAAGAGAAAGGGGGTATCGTATCTGCACCAAGGCATGCATGGAAGTCTTTACTCGTCACCAACCATGCATCCAGGCGTAGAGCCCTGGCCGCCGTCCGAGCTGGATTTCTCGTGGAGAGGGTTGGGAGCGGGCTTCTCCAGGGGAGAGGCCGATTCCTCTTCCAGGACTCGCTCCTCGTCAATAGCGTCATTGGTCGCGGCGCCCACGACCTTTTCGATCATGGCGGCAAGGTCAGCACTGATGCCGTTCATCTCGAGCACGGCGCCGTCGATGCTGACGCGTCGACCCTGAGCATCGTCATCAACGTCGGCCATGACTGCATCACTGCCTCCGAAGATGCTGGCGCCGCTCCACAGGCCAACTGTGCTCGTGTTGGGGTCTTCAAATACGGAAAAGTCCAGGCGGACCGGCGGCGAGCTGGGGGCGGGCATGTCGCTGGACAAAAAGTCCTCGGTGTTATAATCGTAGAACTGGCTACCTGAGCTGCCGTTCCGGCCCGGGCTCACAAAGGTAGGAAAATTGGGGAAATCGACTGCTCGTGAAGGTGAACTGGCTATACAGTCGGAGAACAGGGCATTCATTTGGCGCGTAAAGGGAGTCTCTGGTGCCATGGTACCTGCTCGGACCCCGGTTCTAGGTGTCTTGACGATGCGCGAAGGCGTTATCGGTCCGCCTTTCTCAGCACTACGCCCAGGTGTGAGAGGAACTCGTCGCCGTGATCCAGGGGTCGGTGTCTTGAGAAGATCCTCGAAAGAGGGCATCTTGCTTGGCGTATTTTTAGGAGTAGACCGCTCTTCAAACAAATGAGACAAATCGTCGTTATCGTTGTTCAAGTGTGGGGGGCAGTTTTCTTTATCGGTTTCGTCCATCTTGGACACGATGATTTCAGCATCCTCAATAGCCGATGTTTTTGGCGTGGGAGAATGAGATGGCCGAGCATCAGTCAGGGATTTTGTCTCGCCTTCCTTGCGTGGCGAGGGAAACAGAAGCCTCCGTATGGGCCTTGGAGTCAAGTCACCTTCAATGTCAATCGGCGAATCCTTGGAGCCTCGGACACCAACAGGACTCGACTGGATTGCTCGCCACAAGGCCAACTGTGCAGACTCGTCTGTAATCTCCGGTGCTCGTCCATCGGTTTGGAAGCTCGCCGCACGCGGGCGCAAGGGTGGAAGCATTCGAGGAGGTTCCGCGGCACCGTCGCACTGTGGGAGTTCCGTGGTGTCATCGCCAGCTGTAACAGATTCGAATTCGGGGACACAAGCATCGGACATGTTGGCATCATCTCCTCCTTTGGATTTCTTACGCGAATCTCTCGGTGCCCTGTTACGTTTGCGTTTCTCCTTGGGCTCTGGGGCCTTCGTCCACATATCTGGGGGGCGCATGGACTTGCGCTTCCTCAGATAGATACCGCAAGGGTTGCAAAGCACGAGCGATGTGAACAGCTCCGACGCTTTCTCCTCGTCCGTGAGCACAAGTTTGAGGATGCGATAACTTGGTCCATCTTCGGTCGCGTCGAGAGGCTCGATAGCCACAATACCTGATGCATCATGTCCTGGTTGAAGCCCTTCCGGCTCGCCATTAAAAACACGCATGAATGCTTTGCGCCACGTTGGAGTCTCTATTTGCCCGCAGTTATTGCAAAAAGTAGGCATCTCGCCCTTGCTCAAAGCAGTCTCCATGCGATCCTTGATCTGTTTCCGTCGATTTCTGCCTGCCCCGCTTCTAGGAGCTTTCAATTCACCAGGAGCTGCTGCGTCTGACATGGGCTCCCCTGACCAAGTCTGTGATCTCGTCAGTCCTCGAGATTCGGTAGGCCTCGTCGCATTAGCGGGAAGATTTGGTGTAGCAGAGCGAGTAATGTTCTGAGCGCCATCGTTGCCCGTATTTTCTGGATTTCTCATAGACCATCTCGTCTCTTGAGAAGCCGGTGGACATGGATTGTCGTTGGGTTGAGAAGCCATATCGGGGTCTATCGGAGGGAAAGAAGCACGGTCTCCGCCAAGGGATCCAGAGTTGTTGAGTCTCACAGATCCTTCCTGTGATGCACCGGACTGAGGATTTTCAGCAATTGGTTGCATGGTAGTTTTCTTCTCTGGGCGAGGATATGTTTTCGGTTTTGGAACATATGTCTTAGGCAGCAGCTCCATCGGACCAGGCGTGACCTCTGCCCAAGGATGATGCGACCTATCAGGCTTTGCGCGAACCTTTGGAGCAGGGGCTGTTGGGGCATCACTCCCGTCCCATGGCTTGCTTGCCTTGTCCAACACCTCCTCATCCCGGCCTTGAGGCAAGTCACTAGCAAACCCAGAGTCAAGGACAGGTGGCAAGGTTGGCAGGCCTGGGCTTGACGGGGCGGACGACGGTTCACGTCCAGGCATGAGGGGTGGTGAAGATGGTATCTCCATCGGGGTATCGCCTGGGCTCCCCTTGATATCCATGGGCGTGTCCGGGCTTCCCTTATCTTCATCGGCCGAATCCATTGCAGCATCAGAGTATGTGCTAGGCTCATAGGGCGACATGTAACGGCGCGGCTGGTCCTCTATTGATGCTTGTCTCAGCATGCTGGGCGGAGGCCGTGGTCGAGTGGCGCTACGAGAACGAGGAGCATCGCCGGGGCGGGGTGTGGGTGCGCGCGGAATCTGCTCAACGGATGCGAGAGCTACTGCCCGACTGGAAGATGCGGGTCTGTGCAGTCTGACAGAAGCAGCTGTACTGGCCGTAACGCGCAATGAGTCATTGATTGCATCCAGAGCCGTTCCTTTGGGGCGGGAAGCTTTTG
The DNA here is from genome assembly GCA_022059125.1 of Corynespora cassiicola. Lineage (NCBI taxonomy): Eukaryota > Fungi > Ascomycota > Dothideomycetes > Pleosporales > Corynesporascaceae > Corynespora > Corynespora cassiicola. The sequence goes on along the minus strand of JAEUWY010000012.1, from coordinate 2,131,292 downwards.
TAATCCTTGCCCTCTTCTTGGTGGGTCCCTCCTCTTGCTGTTCCTGGGCCATTTCGATAGGCATAGGGTAGTAGGGGGACTGTGCCGCAGTCTCGCTACGGACGGAGGCACGGGAAGCAGGTCGAGAATCGTGGTTGTAGGCGGGGTAGTTGTAGGATGCTGTGCTCATGGCAGGACTGGAAGGCCGAGGCCCTTGAGAGTTGAATGGCATGCCGAGTTGGTCTTGGAAGGGATCATTCCTCATCATCTCGCCGGGGGGCGTCATTCTGGTCAACATGTGGTGGAAGGGTTCTACACCGCCTGTGGGGCCTCGAGGGTTGTAATGCGCGGGGTTGGTCGGGGTAGGCTGTGCTAGCTGGCCGATGGTGGGATTGGCCCTGAGAAAATCTGCCCATGCGCTGTAATCCATTCCTTCGGGCATCATCTTGCTCAGGTTGTGATATCGCTCCATACTTTCGACATATTCCCGTTGTAAACATGTAGGGACGGGCACAAGCTTCAGCTTCACCTCTAGCGTTTCTTTGATACCGTTAGAGAACAGTCCCATGATGTTCTTGCACACGCGACCAGTGACCATGGTTTGTGACTCCTCGGCTGGAGCATTCGGAGTGACTGATGCTGATGAAAGGATCCAAGACAACATGCCTTGCCCGACCAAGGGAGTCTCGTATTCAGAGTAGTCATACGCATAGACGGTGTAGTCGTGACCTAGTTTTGCGACCAATTCGGGACTACAAGGATTAGTGCAAAGTAAAGCAGACAGTGGCTGCCTAGAGCCTACCTGGCTGATACGATGGCCTGAATACATGTCTTGAGTTCGATGACTCCCACCTGGGTAGTCTCGTCGAGGGACACGGTCGGGATGTTCAACGCGTTGGGCAAGCGAGCGAGGCAGTTGGACTTGTTCTCGTCGTCGAATGTATATAGTATCTTGACTGTACGTGAAGGTTAGAGTGTCGTCTTCCAGGCGAGCGACGATGATGCCTACCTCGCATATGACGTCGTGGTATCTCAGTCGGAGTCTCTTCCCGGGCCTCGAGCGACGGGCTTCCAGGTGCGGGCGCAGAGGCATGGGTGCCAGCGATACTGGAAGGTGTCGACATGGCTGCCCAAAGTTTTTGCCAAGGGAAGGGCAGACCGTGTTGGGTGGGAAGAGGGCGGAGGTGTAGGTTATAAAGGGAGGGTGGTCAGTGTGGTGTCCTCCTATCGCGATGGTGGCTGGCGAGTGACCATCGCGGACGCGTTTTAAGACACGAGTGGAAAACGACAAAACCGACGTGTAAGAGCAATTGAAAACCGGGAACGCGGCGAAATCTCGTTCAGAGGCCCTTGAGACACCAGAAAGGCGGCCCGGACGCGACAAAAAGAAAAGAAGCGTGTCGTCGGCGACTACGATCGCGACGATGGTGGAGTGAAGACGCTCGAGCTTGGGCAATGCGGCTAGTACGCGGGAATTACATAAGCGGGCGTGACGCAACCCTGGCGCGCGTCTGATTGGGCCGGTGCCGGCAAAACGTGCAGCCTAGCGCGCTTTTAGGCAAGCTCCCTCACTTCACGTCTTCTAACTTCTGCCGTCTCCTCCGCCGAAACCTTCGACCCGCGTCCGTTGCTGTGGTATCCTGCGCTCAGATCAAAAGTAAGACTCTTTCGCCTGGCCTGTGCCTCCTCTTTCCGGCACTACTTCCCTTTTAGCGCGCGCCGTCGTATCGAATTTCGAAAATCCAGGCAGCTCCACGGCCAACAGAAAGCTGACAAGATAGTTGAAGCAACCACGCCGCCCACAGCTCTTAGATATCTGTCAAAGCAACCATCGTCATGGCTGATCCCAAGATCCAGTATGTGTAAAGCTTCATGCGCTCATCATGCAGACGACTGACCTTTATATAGAGAGCTCATGGCCAAGCCCCGCTCGGACTTGACGTGCGTATCCCCCGGTTTTCTATCACTCCTCTACGTGAACAGCCCTTGGAGACTGCTCGCCACATTTGCAGAAATCATTTAGGCAGCAGTGTAGTTCTTGATGATCACGCGCCGTCTCGTCCTGCTGCGCATCGTTGAAAGCAGCTCCAAGGGCTGGTCTCGCTTTATTCAATCGCGTGCGCTAACATCCCGACAGCGAGTACGAAATCGCGCAGGTCGAGGAGCATGAGCTCACCACTGGCCCGCTTTCCATCCTTCAGACGGCTGTCCGCACGCGCACTCAAGTCTTGATCTCGTGCCGCAACAACCGCAAGTTGCTCGCTCGCGTCAAGGCATTCGACAGGCACTGTAACATGGTCTTGGAGAACGCAAAGGAGATGTGGACGGAGACGCCCCGCTTGGCAAATGGACAGCTTGGCCGCAAGGTCAACAAGGATCGGTTCATCTCAAAGATGTATGTATATTCTGCATTTCCTTTTTATCGTTGTCTTCTTCTAGATAGTTTGGGGCTAACCCAGAGCCAGGTTCTTGCGTGGTGACTCGGTTATCTTGGTGTTGCTAAGCTAGACGGGTCATTCCATTCTGGACTGGCTAATGCAATGAATCGGGATTATGACAGGAGTTAACGGACTAAAATTTACATGACGGTCGCGAAACCACGATACCAATTCAACCAATGTCTTTACTTCTTCAACCCTTCGCTCAAGCCCAACAGTAATTCGGCGAGACCGTGCGCTCCCGGATCGGGTACCCCCTGCCATCCCTCGCCTCCAACGTACACTGTTCGCCCCAAGCTCGCTTTCATACCCTGCGTACCTTCAGCGCCCTTCTTCGCCGCTCCCGCCGCCGAATCGATGCTTCCAGACTTGGTTAGTTGTTCGACAAATGGATAGAGAGCATCCATCAGCGTTCGGTCTCCGGGTTTCGCTGGGGTATATTTGCCGAGGGCACGAAGAGCTGAATCTAGAGCTTTGGCCCAAATGTCGGGGGTTATGGGTTGGGGTGTGGATGGTGAATTCTGGCGGAGCCCGTGGGCAAGGGCATTCAAGAAGATGGCGTAGATGGCGCCGGAAGTTCCGTCCATGGCCAGCTCGACAACTTGTATAATATTTTCCAGGAAAATCAGAGCATCGTCAGTCTTCTCTGCCGTCTCCAGCATGCTCAAGATTGCTGCCGTTTGTCAGTATTTTGTTGTTTCTTGGACAAGGTCGAAAAACATACCTTCTGCGCCTCGCTTGAGGCCAATACCGCAGTCACCGTCTCCTACAATGGTGTCGTATCTGGTGACGTCGGGCTCGGCGGCGATGAGTTTCTTCAGAGCAAAGGTCAAGGCCGATGTTGCGGTCTCGGAGTCGACTAATTGCAGTCAGCAAGTGAAAGCCAGGTGATGCACAAAAGAACTTACCGCGCAGGTTACTCGACTGGATTCCGTCCTCAGCGACGGCTTCTTCCTGCTCAATCGACTGTCCTTGCTTCTGCCATGTCTCTCGGGAGATGGGCGCTGTCCATCCACCGGCTTCAGCGGGGGCATCGAGCAAATCCAGCATGGATGCGCCCGCTCCGAGGCCCGTGTCTGTGAGCTTGAGCAGGGTGATGCTGAAGCCCAGGCCGTTCAAGGAAGTCATGTAGGTGCCCGCTAATATCCTGACAGGCTTGATGTTGTAGTCTCTTGTCAGCTGCTCGACGACTTCGTTGGTGATGCCACCGAGCTCGAGAACGCTAACACCGCCCAGGTTGTTAATCAGGAGCACAACCTCATCCTTTTCGTTGATCGACTGGAAGTTCCGGTCCTTGTCCGCGGTGTCCAGGGAGTGGGAGAGCATGGTCTTGACAAGTCCGGGGAGGTCTGTGGTCCTGCGCTCAGAGCCATCCTCATTGTGAATGCCCATACCGATTTCGACCTCGCCCTCCTTGAGCTCGTCCTCGGTGATGCCCCGGCCAGGCACGTGTACGTGGGATAACGAAGATCCGATAGAGACCAAGTTGTCGGCCGTCAGCTGCGCGATTCTGCTCACGTCCTTCAGGCTCGCCCTTTTTTCAACTTGTCAGCTACCGCCGTCGCAATGCACACCGGCAAGCCAAAAAAAAAAAGATGCACATACCCCTTCGCCGCCAGCGCACCCGCAATCTTGAGCACCAACACCGTCCCCGCAATCCCTCTCCTCCCCACCTTCCCCCCCTTCGCCCTGCCCACACCCGTATCATCCCCGACAACGACCATGTCGGTCTGGATGCCGCTGGCGCGCGCCTTCTCGACGGCCATGCCGAAGTTGAGCACGTCGCCCGTGTAGTTCATGACGATGACGAGCACGCCGTCGCGCTTGGGGACGCGGTGCAGGATGGCGCGGCGCACCTGCTCTGCGCTCGGCGAGGCGAAGATTGTGCCCGCCACGGCGCCCGAGAGCAGGCCCGGGCCGACAAAGGAGGAGAAGGAGGGTTCATGGCCGGAGCCGCCGCCCGAGAGGATGGAGACTTGGCGGCTGGGGGTTTTGAGGTAGACTGGGTGGGGGGTGTTAGTTTGGATTGGATTGGATTGGATGGGATGGGATTGGATCGGCTGGGTGGGAGAAGTGGAGATGTTTGAATGCGAAGGCGAATGTTGGGCAGCTAGATGGGGAACTGCGCCATGGAGACGCGCATCTAGTCTTGCAGGTGTGGGGACCTGTCAAGGCGACCAAGGAACGTGTGGAGAAGCATGGGAATGTTTACGTACTGATCTTGTTGTCGATATCACATTGTACCGAGGGGTTGGTGTGGGGGATGGACAGCAAGGCCGTGTTGACCAGGTGTGTAGGGTCGTGGATGAAGTGCTTCGCTGTTGCGCGCCCAATCGAGATTCAGTCAGCCGACATTGCCCTTTTGTTCCGAGCACTCTTGTTGCAATTGCTCCCTCCCCTGGTGGTCGCTCCGACGAGGGAGCTTCTCCGCAAGGCTGGGAATGGCCGTGGTGTCACATCAGCCGACTATCCGCCCGCCCGTGATCCTCCAATGACCAGGAGCAACAGCAACAACGGCTTACTTTGCACGTACCTGACATTTTGCGCCGCACGCTCAATTGACCAGCAGTAGTGTTGGCAGTGGTGGTGGTGGTGGTGGTGGTAGTAGTAGTAGTAGCAGTAGCAGTAGGGTATCACGAAAAAGACAACAAGCTCGCAAGCCCCGAAAACGAATTAGACAAATTAACAACGAGAGGTGGGAGGAGGAGGAGACGGGATGAAGGGAGAGAGGGGAAGGGGAAGAAGAGGGGGAGCCCTCCGCCTAAAAAACAAACGGGCGGAGGGTACACGAGGTAATGCCAATGGCAAAATGCAATTAAACACCAGTCAGTCCGTCAGTCCGTCAGTCAGTCAGTCAGTCAACTTTTCCCGTCACGACACCACACGATGCGCCTGCGCTGCGGTGCTCAACGGCAGTTCCAGGCATTTCCAGGGAGGGAGGGCTAGGGGTGGGCTCTGTTGGGTGAATGGGATGGTCAACCCTCCCCGCTAGCTACAAGCTCCCCTCCTTCGCCCAGCCCGAGCGCGTGCGGGCAAACACGACACCTCCGCCCGTCGAATCGGCCATGGATGGATAGGCCACGCGCCATGCCAATGTCATGCCAAACCACCGCCGTCTTCTTCGCCGCCGCCGCGTACAATCACCCGTCGCCTCACCAGACCCTTTTCCCGCCTTCCACCTTCCGTCTCGTCTCCCTCCCTCCCTCCCTCCCTCCCTCCCTCCCACTAGCTAGAGCTATCCCCTTCCTCCTACACCGCACCGCACGCGTAACCCCCAATTTCGCCCCCCCTTGGGCCGCCACAGCGGAAACGTCGGCGTTCTAGACACTGCACCGGCGGGCGGGTGGGGTGACGACGGGTCCGGATTTGCATTTGTTGGTGAGCGGGGAGAGGGGAGGTGGGGGTTTCTCGTTGCAGCATCCATCCGCGAACGCGCGGGCCCCCCGGGCGCGGGCGCGGGCGCGGGCGCGGGCCAGTGCTGGATTGGGGGTGCGGGGGCTCGGGTTGCCTGTTTGGGGTGGGGAAGGGGGTTCCCTTTGGGGGAAGTCCGAAGCGCCTTTGTGTGTGTGTCGCGCATTGGGACTCTATTTTTTTGGTTTGTTTTTGCACTTTGCTGGGGGGAGTTGGGTGCGTGATGGGAAATGGGTTTTTTTTGGGCGTGGGTGTTGGGTTGCGAAGGGGGGAGGTGCATAAAATTACGCGTTTGGGAATTGGGGGGGTTTTTTGGTGCGTGCGATGGCATATGTACACACATACGTACGCAGAAGGATAAAGTAATGCTTGGAAACTACACCTCGGTGGCTTTGCTTTGTTCCCCATTGTCCATCTTAATCTTCTGAGCAGCAACGTGTACTGAAGAAAAACTGCTGCGAAATTTTATGAAAATATGTGGGACTGGGCTGCTCCCTATCAATATCTCCCTTTCCACATGTCGACTTCGGGGAGTGGCTGGACAGCTGCTTGCCATGGCAATTGTACAGCTCTACGACAGACTCGGAAGGTTGATACATGTCATTGGTGTGTACATGTCTTAAGCTTGGAAAGAGGTAGAATCCGTCGTCAGCCAGTGTCTCAAGACTTTGTTCAAAGTAGCCTATCGATTCTGGCGTGTGTCTGATGCGATGGATGCACAGATACTCTATCCCGGACGGAACCGTATCCACCAAATTCGCATAGGCCATGTCCGATGCTCCATTCGGCTCGATGGATGTGATGGGCACTGAGAGGTAACGCAGGCCGCCCAAGTCCTTCAGGCTCCCGAGGTATCCAACACCATGCCTGAGCTCATAGTCGTACAGTCGGATGGCTTCCAGTGAATCTCCATGTTCCAGCAAAGCCGCCGCTATAGTCGGCCAATGCAACTCTGTCTGGTCGCTAATAAAGCGGTACGGATTGTTGTATCTAAAGGAGAATCTTCGAAGGTGTTTTAACCGGCTCAGTACGGCGGCTATATCTTCCGAGCTCATACCACAATTTGGAAGATAGAGATTTTCGACAAAAGAAGAGCGGTGTGGCGGCAGCAGGCTTGCAAATTCGCCATCCTGCATAGCCGCCCATTCGTGTGTGGCCGCTTCCCTTATTTCCAGTGTGCGTAGGGATGTGTGACCCAAGAGCCTGGCCACGTGGTTGAAATTCAAGGACGATCCTGTATCGATACGAATGGTATGTAGTTGTCTGAAGCCATCCTCGGATATGCCCAGTAAGCCGTCGGGTCGTCGTGACGGAGGAGCGGTCAGCAACTGGAATATCGAAGCGCGAGAGTTTTTCCAGCCTGGTGCTCTGTAATGACACGTCTCTAGATTTGGAGCCAAAATAAAGAGCGCTGTAAAGTGCCAGAGGAGAGTGCTGTTGAACAATTCATTGACATAGGAGTCAGGGAGGTTGAGATTTAACCCAATGAACTTTTCGCGCAGCTGCTGTGTCAGCCCCAGGGACGTATCCTTTGGTGCGTTTCTTATATTTTCAGTGTTGCAATAGACATGTTTGATGTAGCCAGAAAGATCCGGGTTGTATGTTAAGGATTGGAAAAAAGATTCGGGTACCGCGGATCCGATATCGATCCACGTGTAAAGGTAAGGTGTCGACAGGCGGCGGAACAGTCGGCTTGTCAAACAAAGGCTACGGAGTGCCCTAGCGGAAGATGTATCGTACTGAACAGGTACAAGATCTTTTAATACATTCTCAAGGAGCTCTTCAGGCAATGAGGTCAGGCCGGGACGTGGTCTGGCGGGGGACAAGAGGGTTTCGGGTAGAGCAGTGTCGCCAGGGGAACGAGGATGGCCAAGCGGAACCAAAGTTTCCATGGTGGTATTTTTGATACTAACAACCTCCAGTGCCGGAAATACATTCACATTTCTAGGTCACTAGAAAATGTGGGTGTTTCTTTGGTTCAAGATCTGACTAGCGAAGACGATGAGCGAGAATGACTCACACCAGCTGGATAAGGCATCCACCGCTCTCCAATCATCCCGCTGAGATTGGTCTCCAAGGATTACTTCATTACGGCTGACTTTGGAGCTCTGCCTCCTTCAAATATTATTCAGTTTTGCTTCAAGCTCATGTTTACTCGTGTTTACAACAATCTGCGTAGGTTAGCAAGAATTGGTAGCTTCGACTATCTGCTGCATATTTATACATACTAGCTTGCTTTCACGACAGTCGTGTTGTAAATTTTAAAGGGCGTCTTTTATGCTCCTTGGAATTTCAAGTCACGAACTATACTTCGTTGTCTTTGCCGTCATGACCAGTTGATATTCACATATTGCAATTTGATGGTTAACGAAAGTACTTTTTTTTTCTTCGTATAGGCCTCTTTTCAGCGCAAAACTGGTATAGCAAGTCATCAATCGAAAGCTCCAGCGGTAACTCTTCAAACACGGTGCTCTCCATATCGTTGGTGCTCGTCATGATGGTCGTATTGATCTTGATCATGGAAATCAGTATGATTATCACCAGTAATCTTCATCGCTACTCTATCCCCCAATCGTCAAGGGTCTAGAGAACCCTACGAAACCGTCTTGTACCCACCATCTCTGAGTGGTCAATGCGCGGGGCGATCTTTCCCATCACCAATAGTGGCGGAAAAAGCTCTCAGCCATTGGCCAACGATCACTTATTGACTTTTGCGCCTTCTCCTAAGATTCCATATTATATTGTGGTTTAACTGAGAATACCCCAAGATACTCACATGCTGTCATTCTTGCGCTGTCAGAGGAAAGAAGTTTGCGCCATTCTGTGGGCCGTTTTTGGATGAAATGAGATAGCGTTCCTGGTCCCTTATGTATGCGGATTCGAGGCCGTTGCAATGCGTGAATGAGACATTGCAATTTGCATGGATCAGATCATATAGAGGATATCTGACTGCCTCCAAAATGCTAAAGAACGAATACTCACACGCATTGTTGTCGGTGAATTGGGTGTTCAAATGGAGATGCAAGTGTAGACGGTCCTTATTAGGGATGCGGTCGAGTTGTTTGAGCCTGTGATAAGGTTTCGAGAGTAGATTTTTATCAGTAGAAACACGGTCGAATTCAATATTTATCGTGATCTCACGGATGTGCTCGTACGGCCGAATATTAAGCGAGTAGGGAGGGTCGACAAGAATGCGCTCGAGGGGATTTCCGGGATCTTCCAATGCATCAACGACGACAAAGTGGCTGGTGCGGTAGTAAACTCTTGCCACATTCTGCACAATCTCATCGCCGACGCGACTAGGATGCATAAGTAATCTCGGTGTCGTGACCTGGCTATATTCTTTGTAGCGCATATACGGCCTTCCCCGAGGCAGGAACATGACTGCTACTGTTTTATCACCCGGAGGTGTCACAACATATTCGTACATTAGGTCTTGGGGTTCGCGTGGCAGTTTCTTGTGAATCAGATCCCAGTAACTGTTCTCGATAGGTGCACAAATCGTTGCAACAATACTTTCCAATAGGCTGTACAAAAAATTAGCGTTATGGGCGCTACACATGTTATGAAAGAATGTATACCTTGATTTCCTCTATTGATTTCACAGCAAAGAGTATATTATGTATAGAACTAGAAGGAGGCTTAGTGATGTAGGTGCTACGTATGCTACGAGTAAACTCACCCCTCTCCGTTTTTTTATTTCTTTATCATCATCAGTTAGGCCAGGCAACAAGCCGTCGGGGTTGCGATGTTTCTGCAACTCGAAAACTTTGACGCCTACTTTTGTGCCCTGATCGCTCTGTCTACCATTTCAACCATGTTAGCTAAAGTGTCCATGGCGTTTTGCTTCTGATTAACATTTTGCATCTGATGATGATTTTCCATCTGGTGGTATTTTTGCCTCTGATGACGGTTTTACTGTTGTGGTTGATGATATCAAGGTACAAGTAGGTTCGACGTCGCAATATTTATGGAAAGTTAGTGAGCCCAACGAAAATCAATCGAGCCGCAGGCAGGGATGAGATACACGTTGCAGGCAGTGACCGCAAACTTTCCACCTTTCCGGTTCCTATTACCACAACTGCTTGATCGACTACTTCCGTGAATGCTTTATAGAGGATTAGAGAACAGAGTCTATAGGCATAAACTTTCGGTGCACCGAGGACACTCGTCGACCTTACAAGAAGTATCAAAGTGAGAGGTCGATGGCCATGGCCTGATGACATGATGGCCAAATAAGTGAAGATCAGCTCCGCTAAAAGTCCTACAAGGCACTAATGCAGCATTGTATAAAAATGGCAAGGAGCATTTGTTGCTATTGTATTGAATTCCCTAGTCGATATACCAGAAGCTGCTCCTCATTGACGGTCAATTCGAAAGCATATGTGCATGCGTATCAGCATTGCCAATTTCACTACTGTTCACGTTATCGCTCGAACAGTGGTCCTTCTACGTCAACAATGTGAACATCGCCAAAGTTTTTGGACGTCTGGTCTGTGCCCCATCGCTGCGCGGCAGTAGCCCTGGCCTTGGCGTTGCCAACCGTCTTATTCATCTTCACGTAGTCGATATCTGCAAACTGATTATCGACAAAACCTTCCGCCGTCTCCCTTGGCACGTTGTCATGAATCGTCAGATGTAAATAGAGATGGGTATTCGCTCATTTCTTTGCCGAAAGGGAAAAGAAGTCGGCTTGGCCTAGTCCACGGAACTCGTTACTGGAACCGTGGGGTAGGGTGCGAGCGTTAAGTCTTGAGCTCAAGAGTGCACAATCCCGTACGTGTCCCTCATCTTCTTGTCTGTATGCGTGACGGAGATCTTTAGCCTCAGCCAGGATCAAATCGTACGTGCTTTGCCGGATCTTCTCCGTGGAATTGAAGAAAACTCATCGTTGCAAATATCTTTTAGGTATAGAGAAATGCACTATAAGTGATGTTTTTAGCCACCGTTCCCGACCAGATATATTAAAGCAACATTCCTCTTGTTATTAAGCCTAAAATTATCAGGGTATTCTAATCTAGCTTATTTTGGGATGCTGCAGCGGCCCATCCGATTATTTTTTTATCAATATCCTCCTCAATTGCACGTTACCTGATTTTTACCCAGTAATATAGGCCCGTTGTAAGATTCAAACACAGATCCAACTGGCTCCTCTGCGTTAGTCCGGAAAGTAGTTTGAAGGTTTGATATGCTCACCTGCATTCATAATAAATATTGCAATATAAAAAGTTCATCTGTAACTTGTGAATGTGTTCGAATGGCCGAAAGTCGAGAGGGTACATCGGATACTGGAGAAATGTCCGGAATTCTTCCACGCGCCCGGTATGAAACCGCAAGAACAAAAAGTTATTCTTCGAATAGAAAAACTGGGCTATTTCTTGCGCAAGTGGGATACCCATATAGGTAGGATTTGGAAGGCTTTTGTGTTCCAAGATGAATAAGCCTCCAAGCCGATCCTTAACCTCCTCAGGTATACCTTCGGTGTCGTCCGCTATTGGGACAACGAATCTGTTTGACCCGTGTCTCGGTGAAACGCTCGTACACCATGTTACGGAGCTCTCGTGGCAGTTTGTGATGAAATAAATCCAAAAAGTCTCGAACTTCGGGTCGCGCGTATCGAGCAAGTTCTTCATCAAATAATCTGATAGTGGTCAATGGATTGATCAAGGGTGACTTGGCAATGCATACCTGTGTAGATTATCAAAATGATCTTTTCCCCTCTGGATTGATTTCAGAACGAGGTCAATCCCCCCACATATTTAACGGCTTCTTTGCTCCTTGTTCGAGGATATGTATGTTCACGAGGGAGTGTCGCAGGACAGCGCGGTGTATTGCCAATAGCGCCCAGAAGCGGTCTCTCTCGGTGTCGTCCAACATTTTTAGGCGTGGGGTGGTCTTCCGTTACTTGCTTGGATGAAATGGGCAGAGTAGCTTCTCATCAGCTAGAGAAATCACTAGCCCCTTGGTCTGTGTGTACCGAGGTTCGGCCGCACTTGTCCAAGATTCAATGCACGATGCAAGCCCGCTCCCAAAGTGTTCCACGTTTCGGGGGAGCAGAAATCCAGAAAAAACCAGACAGGGCGTCGCAATTGATTCTTTCAATGTATCAGTAGGGTTCAACCATGGCCCCACCAAAAGGCTCAAGCAGAATCACAACGTACTTTGAATAGGATGGAACAGTATATTTTGACATGATTAAAAGTTTAGAAGGTTCTAGCGTTTCTTTGACCGGGTTGCTACCACTGCAGACCCTCTCGGGACGACGACACACTCCACCGCTGCGATGCAACAGACCGGAATTCGCCTTCACCAAAAGTCTTGTAAATCGCCAGGTAATCGAACTTGTCCGGGTATCCAGTATCCAGATGCTCTTGCTTCTCCTAGAACAACGGTTAGCAAGATCACGGGGACAGTCATGAGCAGACCAACCATTTCCCATGCCTCGGCAGTCAAAAAGAACAAGTCATTGCACCCGGGAATAACGGGCGCCGGCTCTCCGTGGCGGTCTCGCCTGCTGGCAATTCCTCTGTAGTGGATCATCCGTGATTCATGGCCTTCTGAGTCATAAGGGTCTCCATTGTGGTGGGTTATGAACACACTGGCTCCTGAATGAATAAGGTTGTACACTGGCGCTCTGATAGCTTCCATGAGATTGAAGAAGGAACAGTCTTCCAAGACTCCTCTTCGCACATCGGTATCGAGAGTGAGGTCCAGGCGGAATATCTTCTTATGTGGGATTTTACTGAGAAGCTGCAGAAGATCGTGAGTCTGTTTGCAATCAACAGGAGATACGGCCGTTTCCTGGAAATCCGCGCCCTGGAAACCTAGCACCTGGTCCGGCCGGAACCTCGCATAGGTGAATCCAAGATCAAGGCTGCGAATAAACTCGTAGGGACGGAATCCGAACTTCAGCCGCGATCCAAGGAGAAGGTTGCGGAAATGCGGAACAAACATGGAGCCACAGAAGACATCATATACGCAGAATGTGCTCTCCCAGTAGTAGGTCTCTGCAGCTTCCTGCGCAAACTCTGAACCGACATGTTGTGGGTTCAGAAATTTGCTGCCGGCAGAGGTGTAGGCTTGGGGGTGGTCCAGGGATGATCCAAGGTCGCTCTCCTTCGAGTAAGCAACAATGACTCTCTTGTTCTCTTGCATCACAAGATGTCGATACACCATATCCCGAAGCTCCCGCGGCAGTTTGCGATGGAACAGCGCGAAAAACGCGAGATCCGGACCTTTTGCGTAGCGTTGCCTTTCATTGCCGATCAGGCTGGACGGGAATCAGCTGAAAAAATTGATCCGGAACACACGGAGGGTATACCTGTCCAATCCACCGACGTTCCATGCAGTGTTGATACCCATATTTGAGTATATTGAGAGCTTCAAATTCTCCAAGGCACCCCTATTGATGTGGAATCCAATTGGGTACTCTCCGTTGTGATGACCCGGAATCGTTCGTCCTCAATTGCGGCCCGTTATCAGTATCCCGAAGTCGTTCCAAAGGTGCTACGATCCCGAACGAGACACAAGATTTTTCCGTCCCCAACGAAGGTGGAAGAGTATCCAGACGAAAGAAAAGGGATCGAAGGCCTCCATTTTTAAAAGCTCAGGCATCCCTAAACGCGAAAATTTTAATGGCAGTGCGCACGGAAAATGGTCAGTGTATTATCGTGGAGTCTAGCTCGCAAACCAGGCCCCACCGCAGACCCTGATTTATCCGCGTGCTCAATTAAGGGTCTCGTGATCGGAGCGGGTGGCCCAGAACCAAGCCACCAACATCAGATAAGATAAGATCCGAAATCGGCTTCCGACTGACTTCCGAGCCTGCACCACCAGCACAAGTCCTTGCTTTGACCACGCCGCAGAACCCTCGCCGCCGCAGAACCCTCGCCGCAGCGCGATATGCAAACGCTGTTCTACAGATAAAATCCCGCGGAGAAACCCAAACTCCTCGATCGCACCCTCGAACCCCGAACAACCCAAGAAGAACACACACAATGGCTCACCCAGGCACTGCGCACAAGTACCACAACACCCTCATAGCCTTCGAGCACTCGCCCCCCTCCCCGCCACCCACCACTCCCACGACCGCACCAAACACCCTCCTCTGGGTCGGCGGCCTCGGCGATGGCCTCCTCACCGTCCGATACCCCACCACCATCGCCGCGTCCCTGCCCCCGACCTGGGTCCTCGCCGAAGTCCTGCTCAGCTCCTCATACAAGGGCTGGGGCACTGGGAGCCTGCAGCGCGATGTCGCGGAGCTAGACAAGTGCGTCGCGTACTTCAAGGCGCTGCGGCCGGGCACCAAGGTCGTGGTGATGGGGCACTCGACCGGGTGTCAGGATATTATGGAGTATGTTGTGGGCGAGGGGCGGGCGGGGCGCAAGGGGATTGATGGCGCGGTGCTGCAGGGTGGCGTGTCGGATGTGGAGGCGTGGGAGGATATGGTGGCGGGAGATAAGGCGCAGAGGGAAGATTTTGATAGGATTGTGGGTCAGGCGAGGGGCATGGTTGAGGAGGGGAAGGGGAAGGAGATTATGCCCATGGAGGGGAATTTTGTGGCCCAGGCGTTGAAGGCGCCCATGAGCGCGTACAGGACGTATTCGTTGCTGGTCAAGGGGCAGGATGACGACTACTTTAGCTCTGATTTGTCCGAGGAGAGGCTGAAGAACACGTTTGGGAAGATTCCCAAGAGCACGCCATTCATGTTCCTTTTGGGGGATAAGGACCCTTTTGTGCCAGCCTCGATCGACAAAGCTACCCTCATTCAGCGGTGGACCGATGTTATCCGCAGCGGAGGCGGGACCGTGGATGACAAGAATGGAGGAATACTTCCAGACGCACAGCACAGTCTGCGCGACAACACAGAAGAGGTCCGCCAGGATCTGGCGAACAGGGTGGTCAAATTCCTCAAAGAGTATATTGAGGAGGCACCGAAACTATAGAGCTCCAGCTTGGGGAACGGACAGTACGGATTGCCTGGCTTTGCACATGCAATAGGGACAGAGAGGAATTGATCATGGTAACGAGCACCTCTATACTCACGATGCCATGTAGCCGGTACTACAGCATTCGGTATTTATTACGGACGACTTGATTAAAGAATATCAATATGATGACCTATCATCCAACTTGACATCGTGACTATCATTCATCATAAACGACTTGACCATAGAACAACATGACAACCCACGATTCCCTACCTCGGCATCGTGCCTCCACCCCCCGGCTAATTTTTATGCTCGAACAACTCCATGTACAACTTTCCCCTCCCTCGGCTCATTTCACGATACGCACCCATCCCTCCTCCCCAAAAGCCTCATCTCCGCCCAGCCCTTCCAGCCCTCCACCGACCCCTCGAAATGACTCATCCACCGCTCCCATCTACCCCTTTCTCCACCCCGTCCCACATTTCGACATCCTGCGGCGAACCCACATGGCATGTGCAGAATAGAAGAAAAAAAAAAGGTCACGTTGCTAATAATTTGCATTCGATTGATTCTCGACTCTCGATGAACTCGGAAAACCTCCTCGGCCGATCTTGAATTGGTATCATTCCACCTCGCATTGCCATACCCCCCGTACCCATTTCTTCCTCCCCATGCTCCCTCCTCATCTCCACCTACTTTTCCCCTCTCCTCCTCGTCTCCTTTTATCGGAGAGCCAGAAGAGCACTCGAGGGGCCATAGAAGATGAAGAAAAATAAGACATATAACGCCCGCGCCATGCCGAAGAAACACAAAAAAGGGGGGTCTTATCATACATATCATACTTCATGTGGTCATATCGTAGCCCATCCATCCATCGCTGGTCTGTTTCTTTTGCCCCTTATTTGCCTGGCCAGAAATTTTTCCCCTCTGAAAGCATCGCAATCTCTCTTAGGGCCAGTACACTCTTCCGTCCTTTTCTCCAACTTGTAGGTAGGTCCAAGTGGCGTCCAAGATTCGTTGCCCTTTGGTGAAAAAATGGGAGCCTGCGAATACAGGACACCTCTGAAACGAGGTACCTTCGAAACGATCCACGCACCCATTCTTTCTCTCAATCTCATGATTTGCCATCCACCATCCCTCTTCACACCTCCTGCTCCCGCGAATAGTGCGCCTGCACAAGCCAGTGCTCGCCAAACTTGATCCCCTTGCCTCCCCCAACCCCCGCATTCCTCCACGGACGGTTGACGCCGATATCCACGACCCAGATGAGCCACTGGGGATCCCTGCCGGCACCATTCTGCAGTGCCTTGAGCAGGCCGCTGCGCGGCGCACCAAGACATACAATGTACTTGGCACGAACCTCAAGAGGCTCGCCTTCCAGGATGGCGACTTCGCCCGTAGAGCCGCCGACGCCAGAGGGCATCTCGACCGCGAGGCAGGCGGCGCGTGACTTGTTGGCCCATCCGACAATCTTCAGGACGGTACGGCGGTCTTCCTCGCCAAGAGCGTCAAACTCCTTGTGTCGGCCGAGGAGAGCATCGATGATGAGTTCGGGGGGAGCCTGGAGGCGCTTGAGCGCGTCTTCAGTGTCCTGCCAGGCGCGCACAGAGCCGCCGAATTTCTTGAAAAGGTCGACCTGGCGCCGGACGTCAGGGTCCCAGTCTGCGTTGCGCTCGAAGCCAAGGAGAGCGACCATGACTTTGGGTCCGCGGGCAAGGAGCTGCCTAGCAGCTGCAACGGCCCGGGCACCGCCACGGTGGTTGCCTGCAAGGACGACGATCACGGGGCGGGCATTGGGGTTATCGCGGGCGAGACGGCGACCACCAGGGTTGATAGCTGTCAGAGCGACTTCAGCAACACCTCGTCCTGCATTCTCTGCCATTAGTTCCTCGGTCAGACCAAATTCAACTTCTGCAATCTCCTCAACAGCCAGCATGCCGCCAGGAGAGATGGCATGGCACTTGCGGTTATTTGATACCAACCTCAGGAACGAGCGCGCACTGCTGTCGATGAGTGGAGAGCCAGGAGGAGGACTGGCCAATCGGCCAGGTTTCGGGCTGCCAGCAGCATGCGATGATGCGTACTGTCGGTTGAGGTAAGAGCGGGTGGACCGAGAGAGTAGACTGGGCGCTGCACCGGTGTGACCCTGTGTCTCGAGATCTGCCTGCGCACTGCTGCCCTGCCGTGTTGGGACACGCTTGATCGACGCTCTTGACATGGCCCTCCGTGAGTTGCGCCCGCTGCCGAAATCCGAAAGATCGTCGTCTGTGCTCGAGTTGGATGTGCTCTTGAGGCGTCGAGTGCTATCGAGCACGTTCTCTGTTGGATGAAGATTCTTTCCACCGTGAGTGCCTGGCCTTGCGATGCGGTTGAAGCTGACAAGCCGATCCTCGTCTGCCGTCGTGTCTTCATTGCGGATTTGATCAAACACCGTGCGTTTATCGAATTTTGACAAGTTACCAGCAAAGTCAAACTCGGGTAGCTCTTGGATGTCGGTGGCGTCCTCAGTAGCCCAACCGTTTTTAGCCTCCATTGCCCTCTGGCGCCGCGCCTTTTTGTTCGAAGCATTGGCGGCCTCGAGGCCCACCCGCCCGCCGATAACGCCGGGGGTTCTCTGCTGTTGCTGTGGTTGCTGTGGTTGTTGTGGTTGCTCAACATCCTGAAGCATGGGGGTCTGTCTCCAACCGTTGCCCTTTCTGTAGCCAAGTGTAAGCTCATGCGTGGGGGCGAGAGGGACAGGGTATTCATCACGTACCCTCTACGGGAGGCATCCGGAGAAGACTGGATGTCTCCACCGTTGCGCCTCTCTTGAGCGGCAACTTCTTTCTTGCGTGCCTTTCCGCCGCGTCTGGTCCGCTTGTAGGTATCATCATTTTTTAGTCCAGCTTGCGCGCCTCCATCTTCCATGGGCTTACCAGTGCGAGTCTTATTGACACTGGCCCGGCGTGTGTCAGGAAGCACCGTCTTTTCATCGCTCTCTAATTCCTCTGCATCTGCAATGTCCAGCGACGAAAATGGGCCCTCAAGAGTGGCTGCGCTGGGCTTCCTGACATTGCGCTGCTTTGCGGCACCCACGAAGGGAGAGGTATTATTTGGCAACTGCGCGCCAGTATTAACCGTGGCAGGTTTGATTGGAGTGGCGGGAGCTTCTAGCGGAACAGCGGCGACATGCTGGTTCGAGGGCGGAACGACGGAGCTTCTCTTGCCCACACTGAGAATGGCGGGATCGACAAAGGGTTCTGGGGCGGGCCGAGCTTGTGGAGCGGCCTGCGGGACATGATTCTGCTGATATTGCGGGTATGAAGGGTGCGCCTGAAGTTGCGACGGGTGCTGTTGCGGCAGCGGCGGGGGAGCGGGCGAGGGCGAATTGATCTTGATGTCAGCGATGGCAGGACCCTCGACCATGTAACTGTTTAGTTGATGGCCAGTCGCCGGGAACAAGACTGTGGAAGTATTAGTCGCTGCATACGACGCGGAATCCAGCGCGGAGGCTCACCATTCTGCAGCGTCAAGGTGGCTGTCGTTGGGTTGACAGCTGCCACGGTGCCCTGGACGACCGTGTTGGGCGGGTTCTGCAAGGTGACGAGCACCGAGATACCAATGAGGGAGGCCGCCATGGTGGGAGTTCGATCGAGGTTTAGCGGGCTTGAAGAAGCATACCTGGCGCGGCAGCGGCGGAATAGGTTCGAGGTGAGAGTCGCGTGCAAGACAGGTGGTGTCCCTGCTCGTTACAATTTCGCGGAAGCCGCCAAGCCGGGCGCCACTCCCCTCACGTGCATGAGGCGGCTGGTGCCAAGACATCTGGGGTCATCCCTACCCGATCGCCGAGCAAGGTTACAGGGCGAGGTCCATGGCGGTCAACGGGGCGTTTTGAGCGAAGATGGCATGGCCAAAGATGTAAAGAATCCAGGCTCCTTGAACATTCCAGGTGCTTGTTTTACATCTCGGGGTAAAAATACCGCGGGCGGCCTGATACACAGATACAATTTCTTTTGGATGCGCAAGAGACTCCAGTGTCTTCTTTGGAACCAATGACATATGGAGGTTTTAGCAGTGGAATCGTTGCGATGCTTACTTTTGTTGAGCTTTCTGGCAATCGGCCCTTCGCAATCCATCCACTCCATGGAGCCCGGCCCCTGCTGGTTACGAGAGTCCACGTAAGGTTGGTCCCGCTCCCCAGATTCAGTCTGTAATTGAATCGAAAACTAATCCTAGCTAGAGCCATGAGACTTTTGGTGGCATTAATAATTATAAATCCCAAAGTAAGAAACCCATATATGCATCCTCCGTGAGGTCCGACCGGGGTATTGATATTTTCGTAAATCCATCATCATTAAGCCAACTCCCACACAGCAACGCCGCCAAAGCCCATGGCAACCCTGCCCTGTTTGGACTTGTAGTCTGCGTAGCTCATGCCCCTCCCATCTTTCCCATTGAAACTCGTTACTGCGAATACGCTGACCTTTTGCCCGGGGCAGCCCAAATCTATCCTATTCACATCCAGCCAGTAGACCCGGCCGTCAGTGTTGAACGGTACCCATTCAGTCTTTCGACCGTCTCGGCCGCCAATGTTCAGGACCATGACATATGGCTTACCCTTGCCGTGCTTTTCATTATCCCAGTGAGCGCACACATTTGCGAACGAGAATCGGACCGAGGGGCCATTATGCGGGTCATGAACTTTGATGTGCTTGAGCTTGGGTTCAAAAGTGCGGGCTCCAAGTCCATGATCGGGCGTTGCAGGAGTGTACACTGTGACGCGTTCCCCCATGTCATCCATGATGTACTCTTCCCATGACATTGCTCGGCCATCGGTGCGGAAAAGGTACCTAGCATCCTCGGGGAAATGGGACGCGCCAAACTCGTTGTTATCCATTGTGAACCTGTCAAAATATCAATTGAGGAATGCGGCATACAGTACTCGTAGACGTACCAATACGCTTTGAAGCTCTTCTGGTATGGTTGGTTGGGCCCTTGGACATTGCCAGCACCCCAGCACGTATCTATTAGCTTCCATTCACCGTGGTCAATTTGCACGGCATTCCATGCGTGCCCAGCACTATAGGGGGGTATTGGATCGCCAGGCTTCAGAGCAGCATGTCCGTAGCCTTTTCCATGACCACCAATCACCACACTCTCCAGTCCTGCTTTGAGGGCAAGTGCAGAGAAGAGACCTGCATAGCCCGAGCACACTGCCAAACCACTTGTGATGGTCCGTTCAGGAGTCGAGCCACTGCAAGTGCCGCTAAAGAATGTATGCGTGTCGTACTCGATATTGTGATGTAGCCAGGTGAAGATGACGCGCGCCTTGTCAGTCGCTGAGGAAAATGGCGAAGTCAGCTGAGATGCAAGCCATCCTACGTCCGAAGAGGGGAGAGTTTGCCGCGGGAATTGTGCAGCATGCTTATCGGGAGCTGAGAAGTCACGGCACTTGAGGCACGTTCCCGTAGCACCTGGTTTGGGCTTCGATGCCATTATGGCGTCTAGATTGGGTCGTGACGAGAGGGGAACAGGGGGTGGCGCTCCAGCTTCAGGCACAGGCGCAGGCGCAGGGTTCGCTGAAGGGCGAGTCGTTGGAACGGGGGGCGGTGTCTCCGTAGCCTTATTCATACCAAACTCGAGAGCCGAGCGTCGCGGAGGAGGTATAATCTTAGGCTTCTCATTGTCCACCTGTTTCTGTGGTTGCGACTCTTGTCGGACAGGTAATGGTGGCCTTGAGGGCAGCTTAGGGGGCAATGTTCGCTCAATGCTCAGATTGCTGGCCGACTTCATGGCCTTGAGGGTCTGCGCACGACTAGGCTTTGGCTCCTCTTTGACTCTCTTGGGTGGCAGAGGAGGGAGTTTGGTAGGGTCAAAAGCTGGTGCCCGAACTTGGTACAATTGGCCATTGCTTCCTGCCGTCTTCGCAGAGCCTATAGAGAGACTCGATATGCCCGAATTGATTGTGGAGATTGACTCTGATGATTCGCGTCTCTTCAAGCTATGCTCGGAAGATTTGCGCGGCGGTAGACTAGGTGGTTTCGGGGTGCTCGAGTTGGTGCGCGGCGGAGGGCGTGGGGGCAGAGCAGGCGATATTTTCGGGGTTGGCGGGACTGCACGCGCAGGTTGATTGCCCAACTGCCGCTGCGATGTAGATGCGCCGTTGAGGAGCGGCGGGTTGTTCACGGTATTCTGTCTCTGGCTCGGTGGCTTCTGCGATGGTGGTGGAGGCGGGGGCTTCTTCTTTGCGGCGGCGTGATCAAAATTGTACGAGGGCTTGGTGTTGGGCGCGGGGACGTGGACTTGTTCGATGTTCAATGCGGCTATGCGATCCTTGAGCGAGAGCACAGGGCCCTGCTGCTGCTGTTCTGCCATGTTGAGGAGGGGGTTGTGGAGGGTGGACGTGCGGGGAGTCGCGCAGCTGGGCTGAAAGGTGGCGAGAGTAGTGAGAGTAGCAGAGAAGTCGGAGCGAGGGCAAGACTCATGGGAGGAGAAAAACGGCCCCGGCCATCGGGGTACAGGCTGGCACCACCGGCGGCGAGAGGTTGCAAGAAGAGTGTAATACGGGGGAAGGATTCAAGGCTCCCGGCCGCCTAACGCCTCAACTGTTTGAGCTCAGCCACGGACTCCAGCCACTCGAAAATCGGCCCCACCAAAACGGCACCCACGGGCGTGTCCCTGTCGGGCGAGACACGGGTCGGTCCTAACTTTATTCCCAAAATAGCCGACCGGCCTGGCACCAGCTGCTCAGCAGTGGACGCCAGGGGCCTTGGGCTTTTATGCTCGCAGAGCAGGGCGGCCGGGCGGCAGCGCATGAGCACATCAGCGCATATGCAAACAACGGCCGGGTGCGTTGCGCAGCTGGCTGGCAGCTGGCAGCAATCACCACGCACTGCGACTGCGGGGGAGCCGCCGCCGTGTCGCCCAATGGCCCTCCGGGTGGAGACGGGCGAGGGGTGCCACACAGATGACGCGCCGCCGAGCGAACGAGTATCACCATGGGGCGCCGCGGGTCACTTCGGGTCACCGGTCCTGTCGTCCCATTCCACTTGGACATGGTCATTCAATATCATAAACTAAAAGTCGCTATTGAACCAAACACCCATGCAACGAGATGCCGCCGAAAAACACTGCCAAAGGAAATATCCGCGATCGACTGCCGCCCTATCCTCTCTACCCGCCCTATTCACCGAGTCCGAGCCAACCTGAGTCGCAAACGACGCCCAGATCAATTTGGGATCACCGCTTCTATCACAACGAGTCCACCAAGCCACTTTTCTCCTCCTGCCCTGCTCGGCACCAACAAGAATGCTTTTGGGGTGATGAAGGGAGCGAAACGGGACATGGCCTCCGTACATATTCAAAATGGCCCGCACCCCCGAACTCCAAATGAGATCAAAGGAATGGAGAACCAGTAGCAGTCTGGGATAGATGGGAAAGATGCAGATGGTGAACGAATGCAATGGTTTGATGAAGAAATAGTCCCCTGAAGGTCGCCCTTCCTACTCCAGTATAACAAAAAGACGGGGGGGTGGGAGGCTAACGCTGAAGCAACGCAATCATAGTGTCGGCCGTTTCGAATGACGTGCGAGGTGACCATGTTACCTCTTTCGCTTCTTGCTCTTCTCAAGCGCACTGCTGTGAAGCACAGAGTAGGCCGTGGTACCAGGCACGATGTTGTGGTCGGGAGTCGGCGGCGGCTCCATCTGGTTCTTCTTGATCGGGACTCCCATGTGGCGTCCATAACGTCCCTTCCTACCGTTGCCCTCGTCCTCGCTGATGCAGCCCTCGATGCCGATGCCAGCATCCTTGCAGCGCTGGCATGGGCGCTGGCGGTCGCAACCCTTCTTGCTCTTGCGGCACCGCTGGCAGCGTGGCTTGGTGGACAAGTCTTCTTCGTCGGCTCCCATCTGGTGCTGGAAGTTGATCGACGCAGTAGACGCCTTGCGCGACTGCGAAGGCAGAGATGTGGGGGACATTGGCGGCTTCACTGCAGCGCTAGGCTTGCTCTTGGTCTTCGAGAGCGAGCGGGGTTTGGCGGGTTTGCCGCTCTTGCTAGACACCGAGCGCGCCTTTAGCATGCCAGGGTGCGCACCCAGGTCGTGATGCTCGTCGGGGGCCATCTCATCGCTCTCGCCCTTGAATGAGTCATCAAGGTTGTCCTCGTAGTCGTCGACGCTGCTGTCGGCGCTCTCATAACCACGGCCAAGCTCGCCGTTGGTTGGGAGCGGGCGACCAACTGCGTACGGGAGAGGGGGAAGCTCCTGTTCCTCTTCGCTGGCATCGTCGCTCTCCTCGCTCGATGAGGCGGCTTCGGCCTTTCCACTCAATGCGTCATCGAGTGTAGAGGTAGAGGTGCGCCCGTGAGTCGAGAAGTTCGAGGCATCGCCCAGGCGCATCAACTGACGGGCAACATCCTCGTCTGAAATAACGCTGATGCTTCCAAGAGTGGGGTCCGGCGTCGGGAACACTGCTCCATTGCCGCCAGACTGACGATACGGGGCGTATTGGGCCGAGCCACGTGTGCGAGCACGGTATCCCTGCGCTGGGCCACTTGAGGCCGAGTATGGCGTCGCCAGCCCCTGAAGATATGAGCCATCGGCCTGGCCGTAGCTCTGAGGCGACGGCAAAGGCTGCGAGTAGGCAAATGTTTGCTGGTTGTTATATGAGTATGGCGAAGTGCCATTGTTGCTGCTGATCCGTCGCTGAGGAGAAACAGACGAGAGGGATGCCGTCATGGGAACCTGGGGAGGTACGAAAAGGGGAAGCTCCTGTCAAAGGGGAGTATCATTAGAAGGGTGCACTCAATGCTTCCTTGGCGAAGAGTACTTACGGAGCTGTCGAACTTGGCTCGCTTTCGGCGGCCACCTTCAACAATGTTGTCAACACTGATATCAGCGCTGGCAACCTGCTCCTTTCTTGAGCGACGAGAGCTGGTGACGGATGCGCCGCCACCGTCGCTGTCGCTGTTGTATGCTGCGTCACCATTGAGATCAGCCAGACTACCGTGAGAACTGGTGCCACGGCTCTTTGTGGGGGGCCGAGTGCGCGACTTGGTATTTGTGCTCGCTGAAGCGCTTCGCCGGCCACGGCCTGGCTGGGGAGACTGGCTCTGCCGGGCCATGCGCGAACCAGGCCTAGAGGCCTGGCCGTGGTTGAGAGAGGGTGGCAGCATCTGAAACGAATCCTCAAAGCGGGGGCGGCGAGGAGACAATGAATGACGAGGATCGGGCGTGAACTCGTCAATATCTGGCTCCTCTGCGGTAACGCGAACATAGACGGTCATGCCGTGGCCAAAGTTCTCATACCTGGCGATCAGGGTGTTGCCGTGGCGGTCCTCAAAGGACACGCCTCGGCGCTCATACAAGCCATAGAAATTTTTGACAGTGGTGATGATGGAGTCGGTAGTGTCATGGGGGAAGATGTTTACTCGCATGGGCAGGCGGGCCCGATGCTGCGGGGACTGTTGGAGCAGAAGCTCGAAGCTAACGTGCTTGGGCTCAGACGATTTCGTGGGCGACAGCGAATCGTGCGCCGACGCCGTCTCCGTGCTAGGATAGACGTCGAGCATGGTGCTGTCCCCTCCGTGCTGGACCAAACTCATTTTTGTGTGTATGCGTTGGGGGGATAGTGGCGCTGTGTTGTCGGCCGGCGGGCGGGCTGGCTGGCTTGGTGGTGGTGGGTGGGTCTCGAGAGGACCCTGAGAGGTATCGAGCGGCGAGAGCGCCTGAGGCCTGGGGGGATGTGAGCAGACTGTACGACAGCGTTCTCAATGTACGTTTCGCACCTTTTCGGTATTGTCGTCTCTGCGATGAGACTGTTATCGTGGCGGTGGCCAACACACCGATCCCGCCGGTGTCGCAAGGGCTTGGAGGGTGCGAAGGGCGGTCGGCAGGAGGGAGCCGGATATGAAGTCTGGCGAGCAGGCGATTAGCATCTGAGCATCAATGATGGAGGATGATGTGGCGGCAGCTGATCGTTGACGGCCGAGGAGGCCAAATCGAGGTGGATGCAGTATGGCGGTGG
This sequence comes from Corynespora cassiicola, assembly GCA_022059125.1. Lineage (NCBI taxonomy): Eukaryota > Fungi > Ascomycota > Dothideomycetes > Pleosporales > Corynesporascaceae > Corynespora > Corynespora cassiicola. The sequence goes on along the minus strand of JAEUWY010000012.1, from coordinate 2,106,529 downwards.
GCGCTGCTGGGGGTTACAACGGAGCTACCTGGGCCCAGCGGTGGCAGCGCTGAAACCCTCGCAGGCCGTCGTCGAGGGCCGTCCGCAGTGCCGTCTGGATCGCAAGAGGCTAATGGAAGGCATACGTACCAAGAGTGGCCCTGGGTGCTTCAGGGAGGTGCTGGGGGTGCGCTGCGATTCTGGTTCCGTATGCGGCCGCTGGACTGCAACAGCCAGGTTAGCGGCCGGGTGCGCTGGGCGAGGGAGCGACGACAAAAGGGCTCTGGCGCTCTGCTGCGGGCGCTGGGTGCGTGATGGGCGAGAGGGGAACTCACGGAGGAATGGGGTGGTGTGCGTGGCCCACGGGTGTGGTGGAGAAGAAGAAGAAGAGGAGTGGACGAGCGTTGCGTTCAGTTCGCTTGAAGAGGGACCTGACCACCACGCCAGCGACTTGGAACGCCCAACACGCGGCAACGCAGGCTGCTACGGCAGTGAACAGCACGCTCTCTTGGTCGCAATACATTTCAAAATCATATCCAGCAGCGCAGGCAAAAACCCGCATGCCGCAGCAGCCCCTGCGCAGCCGTCTGGCGTTGCGGCGCATCCCAAACCGCCTCTATCAAGGGCACGCCATCTGACTACCACGCGGACTCCATGACGGACGATGGCGCACTGGGGCAGCTACGGGATCCTTCATGGCATTGCCGGCCGGCCGCGCAGACGCAGTGTGCGGTATCGAATCTGGGGCTGCTGCCATTCGAAACTCCAGCGTCTGGCGCATAGCTTCGCGCCCAATGACCATTAGGGCTACAATGCGTGCCGCGGACAGGCAAATGGCACCAGACGACGGATCCGCGCAACATGGACCGACGTCTTGTCCTGCTGCTCGCAACCGCTCAGCGACGGGCTCGGACTTGGCCAATAAGCTGATACGCCGCCCTGGCGTTGGCGGATGGTCGTTTGAGCCATGTGAACTGGACGAGCACCCTGATGCGCAAACCGCCCGCCGCTGAGCTCTACCGCAGCGTCGCATGGCGTCGTTTCCCCAGTCGCCTTTGCCCTCTGGTATAATTAGCAGGGCTGGAAACCTTGGGGACCTTTTCCTGCCACAGGTTGCGGGAAGCGCTGGGGATTCGCTGGGGATTCGCTGGCAAGAGGTGGGCGGCGTTTATTGGAGAAATCTCCGTGCTACGCTCAATTCCAAACATCATGCCCCCAAAGCAAGCCCGTTCGCAGACCGTGGGCGGGCCTCAGCAGGCCCGCGCCGGCAACGATGCCCGCCTGACGACGCTGGAGAGCACCGCGATCCCACAAGACGTCTGCTACGCACTGCTCCGCACCGCGAAATAGCCCGACCCTGCATCTCCAGCAGCGAGCGGGTTGCGCTGGGCTGGGGCTGGGGGGGGCTGCATCATGGGGGAGTGCGCCGGGCGTGGGCCAAAGCGAAATGGCATGTGGCGCATGGGATGGAGCACGGTAGGGTGCATTCTTTTTGCTATGCTTTTGTTGACCAGCTGGCGATTAACGCCGTTCCCAGCAGCAGGCGGGTATGATGCCATTGGAGGCTCGCGGAAGATCACATTGCGATATCGCAGACCGCCAGTTCCGGCGGCCCATTTAGCAGTCGCAAAAGCAGAAGAAGAATTGTTCAAGGTTTGAGGGCATCTGAATGGGTCTACGGCGCATGCTCGAGGCCCTGTACACGGCAGCAACGTGTGCGCGCAGGAGCTAGCCCGGCGCCGTGGTGCTTCGATGTCTCCATCACTGTGCGTTTTGCAGACATGGATGACTGGTCTAAGGGGAGGGGTATGCGCTCAGCATTTGTAGCTCTCCCGCACTTTGCGCATGCTGTTATCGCGCCGAGCGATGGGGGAGCAGTGGAGCATTCTTGCGGGCGGGCCTGGAAAAACACGGGCGCAGCGTGATCTCGTCACGGCGGCGGCGGCCACGGATGTTGTCGGTGTGAAGCCAACCAGCCCTCCCTCGGCCTTTGGCCCGCGCGGAAAAGACAAAGCAAGCAACCCACGCACGTCCTGGCCAGCTCCGGCCGCCAGCCAGCGCTCCCCAGGACGCTCCCGCTGGACAGCTCGTTTCGCCCACGCTTGAGGCACAGCGGCGCCCCGCGAGGCAACCGCACGCGGCGCTGTTTTGAAACCAGTGGCAGTGCCGTGGGCGATAGGCTGTAGAGGGCGGGCGGCGGGCCCAGTCCCGTCAGCCAGGAAGCACCATCGGCAGCGCGCCTGGCGTCGGCAGCACTGGGCGAGGGCGGGCAGAGTTTTGGACGGGTCATTTCTGCGATTGAGGAAGACCCGGCCAGATTTGAGATGTGTGGGCGAGTACTCACCCATCACGTGCCCGCGTGGAGGGGGCGCGGCGGATTTGGGGCTTGGCGCGGCCCATGGCGCGTCGGGCGCGGGGTAGCCACAGGTCGGCGGCGCGGCGAGCGCGGGGCAGGAAAAGCGTGCGCAGACGGTCCTCCCAGGGCCCAGAGGCGGCGGAAGGTGTATGCGCATCATAGACGGCGCTGGGGGGGATGCGCCGGGCGAGGGGTTGTTTTTGACGTTCGTCAAGGGAACGCGACGGAGCCATATGACGTGGCCGGCGGGTTCCTGGCCCGTGCCCCTCTTCTACCGGTTGCCGAGCGCAACGTCTCCACAAGCGGTTTAGTCCCGAGGCGGGCCCGTGCACACCAAGCTCTGGAGCTAAGGGTGCTCTGTTGTGTTTACAGTTCAGACGCGACACAGCTCGGTCATATAATTTCAGTCAGGCTGTCGTCTCCCAGACCACCGACACCTCGCCTCTCCCGCCAGATATCGAGTGTATTTCCAACCGCGCTACCTTACATGGAGTTTTGTTTTATCACGGCCTTTGTCTTGTAGCGCTGTGACCCGGCGCCCCTTTTGCCCCGTCGACAACGCTCCTCGACACCCCAGAGCTTGCCGTCCGCGCACACTCCAAACCACTCCAATCGGCATCTCTTCGACCTTTAGATTCCATCATGGACGCAAAGGTAAGTCGCAGCGGTGCCACCTTCACTCTCGCCTCTCCTCTCGCTGCCGCTGTTGCGTTGCGGCGCGCCCACGGCCCTCGCCGGACCGCCACACTTGCGCTCACTCTTACCACCAACATACCACCATCATAACAAAAACAAAGCCCAATCCACCCAGACCTTTACACTGACATTACTTTCCCTCAGCCTCAACGCCCAATGAGGGCTCTGCGCATGCGCGACGAGAACGCCCCCCAAGCCCTGCCTGCTGGCAAGGCCCTTCACCACCGCAACAAGTCGACGCCGGCTCTCTCCACCATGCAGACTGGTGCTATCAAGGCGGCTGCCAAGCGTACCGTATTCGCCGACGTTAGCAATACGTCCAGGCAGCCGAACTTCAAGGATGACACCCAGGTGCCTGCCAAAGACGCTATTGTTCTCAAGGATCCTGCCGTCGTCTCCACCAAGGAGCTCGTCAAGCCCACGGCCTTGATGCGCCCTGCTCAGCGCCCTCTTGCAAACAAGACCAACGGCACTAGCACCACCGATTCCATAGCTTCAGCTGTGCCCAAGCACGTCACCGCTGACGCTGCCGCCGCCTCCACCAACATCCGTAAGATCCTCTCCAAGAAGGTCACAACCGTCTTTAAGGAGACGTCCGTCGAGCCAGTCGCTGAGCCCACGGCTGCGCCAGCATCAATGCGCATACAGCAGACGGAACGCGCACACGCCAAGTCCGAACCTCTGCCAACGGTGAACGGAGCCCAACGCAAGCCGGCCGAGCACAGACAACAAGCACGCGTCCTCGAGCCGAGTATCGCCAAGATTGAGAATGAGTCGAAGCCCATCGATGACGATGCGGAGGTGCAAGAGAAGAACGAATATCTCGACGCATTGGAGGAGCAGGCGCGTGTCATCGAGCAGGAGCGCAACGACGAGTTGGCCAAGACCAATGGTCTCAATGCTGCTGACCATGAGGAATCTTGGGATGAGGATGAGGACGAGGAGTACTATGATGTCGACGGCTATACCACAACTACCAAGACTCTTTACTCTCGTGGCAACAACACTACCGGCGGCGTTACCCTCGTGCTTGCGCCCAGGGTAACAGCCAAGTCACAGCGCGAACTCGAAGCCGCTAGAATATACGTCGAAGCAAACAAGTCTCCAGAGGATGTCGAAGACGAGCAGTGGGATACCTCCATGGTCGCCGAGTACGGCGAAGAAATTTTCGAATACATGCGGTCTCTGGAGGAGCGGATGAAGCCCAACGCCACTTACATGGATCATCAGGCTGAGATCCAATGGTCCATGCGCTCGGTCCTTATGGATTGGTTGGTCCAAGTCCACAACCGCTTCACGCTCCTGCCCGAAACCCTGTTCCTTGCCGTCAACTACGTGGATCGGTTCCTGTCATGCAAGGTTGTCTCTTTGGGCAAACTGCAGCTTGTTGGCGCCACGGCCCTCTTCGTTGCCGCCAAGTATGAGGAGATCAACTGCCCTTCGGTGCAGGAGATTGTTTACATGGTGGATGGCGCCTACACAGCAGACGAGGTCTTGAAAGCCGAGAGGTTTATGCTCAGTATGCTCCACTTTGAGCTCGGTTGGCCTGGCCCAATGAGTTTCCTTCGCAGAATCAGCAAGGCTGATGATTATGACCTGGAGACTCGGACACTTGCCAAGTACTTCCTCGAGATCACCATCATGGATGAGCGTTTTGTGGGGTGCACACCGAGCTTCCTCGCCGCTGGCGCTCACTGCTTAGCTCGCTTCATGCTCAAGAAGGGTGACTGGGTGAGTTCAATTGTTTCCTCATCCCAGGGCATTGCTAATACCGTCTAGTCTCAAGCCCACGTTCATTATTCCGGCTATACATTAGCGCAGCTGCGCCCTCTAGTATCCGTCATCGTCGAGTGCTGTGAAAACCCACAAAAGCACCACGCCGCCGTCTACGAAAAGTACACTGACAAGCGCTATAAGCGCGCTGCCATCTTTGTGGAGGGCGAAGTTGGCAAGGGGTTTCACTTTCCCTCGTCGACCAGAGAGAGTCAGACCTGGAGACGAAAGTGAATAAAGTCGTCTCCCAGGTTCTGAAGCGCTCTTCTGATCACGTTCTAGGTGCCACATCCCCCTTGGGGTGCACCATCTGCAACGCCTAGATCCAAACGGCATCGGAACCGCCACCACCAACCAAGAATTCCATTCTTGTTCATTGTTTACTGGTCCACGGAGTTTACACGGCGTTCTGGAGCCACCACCGAAGCCATTTCCCCCTTCGCTTCCACATGCGGTCTACGGCGTCTACGGTTTCCTAGTCTAATATCACCCCTTTCGCTTTCTTCGCCATATACCCTCGGCCGAAGCAAGGCACGGATCCACCACATTCCGGAGTAGCAATTTCCCATGAGTCAGTAGCAGAGCTGTGCTGCCCCTTCTCGTCGACCTATGTCCGCGGCTCCCATTCCGTTCAAGCATATCTAACGTCTTTTTCCTTTCGATTCGTGTGTATTTTCTTGCATGGCGCGCGCAGCGGAATCCAGAGATGGCTTGTTCACGACGAAACGAAGTCATGAAAACCTTTACCCGACCTTAATTTCTTTGAGTGCTGCGATTGCGGCTGTGGATTCCCCGACTACTTTTATTTCCTTTTCTCTCTTCTCGTGGGGGCCGTCTCTCTAATAGAGGCTTGAGCATATCGGGCAGCCAGGGCTAGTTTTCAGAGGCTAGCGCTGCTACGTGCGTAGTGAGAAAGCGCTTAATGCATAAAGATTCAGACATTATGATTATTCTTGAGTGACGGGTGGTGATCATGCTGTCTGCTGACCAATTGTTGTTATTGATGTTTGTTGACAAAACAGTCCAGCGACGAAGGACAAGCGTCGCATGCAGTCAGAATGTAGATCAGGTGCGGCTGAAACAATGGTATGACTGATAAATATGATGATACGGTACGGTGCCGTACTCTTTATTGGCTGCGTCTGCTACAGGAATTCGGAAATGTGATGGTGAAAAGGTATGTTTTAACTGGACTGGTATCTGTCCCCTCCGTCAAACTCCGGCAACCAGATCCTAGCAACCATGTACTAATTCAACCAAGCCCTCTATGGGCAACATCAATCCAGCCCCGACGAAAACCCAGAAGCAGCTCGGGACATGCGATCGTTCACGTACGCGACATCATTGGGTATCTTCAAGCGTGACCATATCCGTTTGGCGTTTGCCTTTTTTGATCATTCAATCGCCATGCTCTGACGGTTCGGAGCGGCGAGGCTCACTGGGCGGTGTTCTCGACCGGTGCGATCAGGACGACCGAATCACCTAGTATTGTTAGCCGGGAATTTGGCGGTGGAGGCGTCGCGCCCACCTCTCACAAAGAGCATCTCAGATTGCTTCTTGACCGGCTGTGTATGTATGCGTCAGCGCATTGCTTCCGACCATTGTGGCAGAGCACCTGGACTAACCCTCACGTGTGGCTGCTCGTCGTCCTCCTCTTCGGCGACCCAGATGGTCTCTTCGACATCTCCGAGAACGAGGTTGCAGTGGCTGTCGTATGCCTAATCAAACATTAACTTCTCCATCCGCCAAGAATGCGCACAAGGTGGGGTGCTGTGTACGTGTAGACGGCCCTTGAGCTCGCGGTCGCCGCGCAATTTGACTACGACGAGTTCGTCGACGCAGAGACGCACAAGGTCGAGAGGCTCGTTGTTCTCTTCTTTCTCGTCCATGGTGGCGTCAAATATGCGGAGTTGGGGTACTGCGACTGCTTCCGTGAAAAGTCGTAGGAGCGTTTGGAGGGTCGACTTGGTGTTGGGCGGTTGTTGCAGTTTGGCAGCTCCGCGATCTCTTGGCGGCGGGACGGGTGCGCTAGTCCGCTCCAGGCCCTTAGCGCGGGTGATTGCGTCAGGTCCGGGGCTTCACTCCGCCCTGCTGGTTTGCTTCTTTCTTTAGACAACAATCTGCGTGGACTGCTGCCCCGACTGGACGCTCGCTTTTTCTTCTTCTTGCTTTCTTTCTTTGCCGCTGATTGAACGAAAAGACTTTCGCCCGTCATGGCCGAGAAAGACAAGAAAGAGAATCCTCTCCTGGCTGCCCGCCCTCCCACTACCGACTACATTACCTACCTCACCATCGTGGAGTACAATCTTTCCGAAGACAACCTTCCAGTCCTCCACCAGGTTCTTCAAGATACAGAATTGACGGCCAACATAGGATGGGACCTGGTTCACCTCTTGCTCCCCCTTCTCCCTGCCTCAGAGGAATGTCTGCAGGACATTGCAGCCAAGGGCAATCCACGTGAAGTCATTCTTAAAGTCACTGAGGCCCTGCGGCTGCTCGAATTCGAACACCCTCGAACGGACTCCGATGATGAAGGCCAGGACGATGCGAAGAGCAAGGCGCCTGCGATCAGCGAGTCGAGCACGTCTCCAGCTCTGCCCGCTTCTGTGTTACCGCCAATTGCCGTCTTGAAATTTGAGATACTGCTCGAGTTGCTTGCAACGTTGCACCGCCGTGTCAAGACGAAATATCCCAGTCGATTTCTTTCAACTAGCCTTCAGGCTGTGCTGGTCGCATACAACCGAGCTGTCAAGTCCCACATTGATGAACTCACGCTGTCGGCCGTCAAATTTGTCAAGACACTGTCTGGCACCAAGAGGCCCCACCTACCTCCACGTACGAGCAGCACGAGTCTGCTCCGGACTTCTTCCAACTTGTCGGAGCCCGATCCGGAGGCAGCCAAAGAACCTGCCTCGGCAGATGAGGAGACGATGACTAACAAGTTACTCCAGTCCTTCCTCACGCATATTATGGAAGACTACATTCTATCATTGGCATCTGAGGATGATGTTCCAGGCCTGGCTTGGTCCAGTCGGCTGATGGAAAAGCTCGAGCCGGCGAGGGTGGTGCCCAACAAACCCAAATACGTGGACCGATTCGCAGAAGAAGATGCATTGAAATCAAGATCTGCTATCGTTGGGCAGCTAGTCGCATTGGCCCAGGACCTGGGCATCAAGACACAGGACCTTGCCAAGGCCATCATGGACCCAGAGGGCGAGGAAGCGGGCGTGCCCGGAAACGAAGACGAACCCCCCAGTTCCGCCGAAGACATTCCATTGTCTAAGACTGGTTCGCTCTTCCTATTCGCGGCGCGGCACGTCAAGCAGGAGCTGTATGCGACTACGGAAAGTGACGAGGATTCATTCATACACATCTTTCCAGAGCATTCGACCCTTCTAACCAACTTTGTTGGTACTTTGGGGGCGCAGACGGTCGGAATGGAGCCAGAGGCTCTGCTGGATGCTACACTATGCCTTGGTCTCATCGCTTTGGATAAGAACGCCGTTGGTGAGCCTACAGACGATGAGAGTTTTGCCAAGTATCTGCAGACTACCTCGTTGATATCTGCAAATTCGCCATCTCCCAGCTTGCGATATCATGCGCACTACCTTACGTCGACGATTCTTCGTTCTCATCCTTCGGATCTGGTCCGCTTGACATTCATCCGCGATACCTTGGAGCATTGCCCGTATGAGAATCTCAAGGCGAGCGCAGTGACCTGGCTCAAGGGCGAAACTCTAGAGGCAATATCGCACCCTCCTTCATCTGATGAGACAACGAATATCTTTGCCACCCCGGTCGCGCTCTCAACCACGGCACCATTCTTGTTCCCTGATCTTACGCATTCATTTGCTTCTGCAGTAGAGATTTCGGATTCGTGGATGCAGTTCCGCGCGGATCTTGGCTTTTACCTCGCCGCGCTCAACTTTTACTATCTCTTGCTCAGCGCAAAACAACTTCACGAGCATATCGATATAAAGGGTTTGAATGCGAATGGCAGAATCCAGAATACCTACCTGGCGCCTTTGAAAGAAATTACGCAGAGATTCAAGGGCTCCTTGGAAGGCGAGGGCGAGCTGGCAAAGACTGTTGGCGATACTCACGAGGGACTCAATCACGCCAAGATGGATTTGGCGCTACTCGAGGATATCATCGGACGTGTTGAGGGCGCCGCAGCGAAGCTGTAGGAACGACATCTCGGCGAACGTAAAAGGGGTTCGGGAAGAAATAGGAAGGATAGCGGTATTCTCGGGCACGATTGGAGTCTTTTGGGGTCGGGAAACGCAGCGACTGGCTTGCTGTTACGAGATACGACGACGCTTGATGAGTCCAAGTAGCCAGTTTTGCATTCTTCCAACGCATGCGACATACCTGCTTTTTGTGAAGCTTACATAGTATTTGAAGGTATCAATGTGCCTACCCAAGACTGTACATTTCCAAGAATCCAATCGAGAAACGCGTGGTCACGTGCTTCGTATAGAGGACCCCAAGTGCCAAGCCCGATGCGTCTAGACAATGAACACCTCAGCATCTTCTTGATCAGCCCTCCGTCGCGTCAGCCTCATGGCCCGAGTCCCAGTGTATATTTCCCATTGAAGAGAATCATTCCACACCTACGAAATATATTTATCGCCTGTGACAAGCTTTTTCTAACACTGGAAAAACCCTCTTTGCCATGATACGATGTTCCGCGATGGGCGCGGCGGCGACCGCGTCTTGGCTGCTGTTGCTGTCGTGGGCGCGGGTCGCGCGCGGCGAGGTGGCGCCCGATATTACGGTCGTGGAGGAGGGGTATAATATCGTTGCGAAGGTGCCGTGCGAGGGGTGTCCGTTTTTGTGGCAGGATGTTTCGAAGGGGTTGGATGGGCCGTGGGAGGAGAGGGAGGATGGGAATGCTTTGGTAGGACGATTTTCCCTATTGCACTTTTGTGTTTCTGATGGAGTTTTTCCCTGTTGAGGATCTGGTTCATCGATAGGGATTTTGTTTTTCTGTTATACAATTATGTGGTTTGGATCGTTTGGATTGGCTGGTGATGGGACGGGATGAAATGAGATGAGATGAATACCGCAAGAGCAAGGAACATATACCAAAGATAAATGCTGACAGAACTCCAGCTCCTAAACATATCCCTCCCCTACGACAGTGCCTTCCTCAGCATCAACAACGCGCCTCTCTTGTCCGATTCCTCCATCCTCCCCCGAATCTACGCCAACCAAGTCGTCCTCGACATCTCCGCCTCGGATCTCAGCACCGCCATCGAAAGCAACCAGCTCGAGGCCAGCCACGAGGAAGGCTCCAGCGTCGGCGGCGGCTACTTTGGCCTCTCGTACTCGTACTCGCTCCGCCCGATCCGGACCTCGATCGAGTCCTCGTACTCCGCCGACGGATCCACCAACCGGCCCCTCAACGCGCTGCTCTTCCAGTTCGACGTCCTGGAACTGCACTCGGATCTGCCCGAGCATCCCATGTCGCACAAGCTGCAGTCCCCCGACCAGAAGAAGCTCGAGCTCATCTTGCTGGAGAAACCGGTGCTGTCGCCGCTGCAGCCTGCCGCTGCGTACGAGATTATTAATGCGAGTTTGACTCCGCGCTCGCATAATCCGCCGCCCCCTTCTTCGCCTTTGACGAGGACGATGAAATTCCCTGAGTGGGATGCGTTTGGTAAGAAGGGCACGGCGTCGCATGCTGCGTCCCGCATGGGGGCTTCATTCCTCGACTACATCTCTAGCGGTGTGTGGGCGCTCTTCATGTTCTGCCTGTCCATCATCGCGCTCTTCGTCGTAGTCTGCTTGTTTTGCATCTTTGGGTGTGGGTGGTGTGAGGATGAGTATGCGAGTGCGCAGCACGGGAAGAAGAGGAGGGGAGGCTCGGGAGGTGGTGGTGGTGGGTGGGGAGACGTAGAAAAGGGTAAAGGTAAGGGGAGGTTTTTGAGCCCTGAAGAGTTGGGGATCGTGGGGAGGGGGAGGATAGTGGGGGTGGGGAAGAGTGATTGATGGAGAGCGGAACGGGATCTGGGGAATAAAAGTCATGTTGTGATGTCCTTGTATGAGTATATGAACGTTTCGGGCGAACGATTCTGTTGTATTCGTTGCTTCTGTTGGAAAGAAAATCGGAAGCTGAACCGATTTGGGCTTCGGCCATTCATGTTACGGCGTTGCCTTGTGTCATCTAGCGTTGTCAATCTCTAGTTGAATACGAGTTTTTCTATCGCTTTGCCTTATCATGTGTTGATTTCGTACCCAAGACCAATTTTGTTTATATTGGCCAGAGAACCCATAATAAACGCCTTCGCTATGCCCAGCCAGGATTCATATTTATCTAAGTCATTCAAGGAGTACTGTGTATCTAATTATGAAAATAGAATTCGACCACCGTGCTTCTGAGATTAAATGTTGTCAAGAGTCACATCGTAATTTTTCAGCTCATTGAGAAGCACCATCGCAAACATCTGGTCCCGCTCTTCATCATCAAATACGTGGCTCGGTGGTGGCAGTGGATCATCGCTGTCATCATCTCTTTGCCTACTTGTGATGTGAGCCAGAGCCCTGAATTCGAGAAAATTAGGGTACTCAATGAGATACTTACAGCTCATTCTTCTCGTCAATCTCTTCCGCCTTGATGACACTTGCCATCCTTTTCTTCTCCAAGGCCTTGCGGATCATATCGCAGCCTTTATTACCCATCTCAGAGTCTTCAAGCTCATGGTTTAAATGCTCCTGCAACTCATCCAGTTTCTTCAGTATTCTGCTTGTTGTGCTTATTGTCCCATCTTCATTTAGTGCCTCCTCTCCCCCCCGATATGTGTTCAGCACAGCCATGGCCCCAACTTCGATCACTCGCATACCTCTTTCCCGGTCATCCCGACTCATATACCGAAATACCACCCTATTTCTTTCTTCCTCATGATAATGGGCATGTATTTGCTCTTGCGTAGGTGGTGACATAGCTTCCCCTAATGGCACCCCGATAGGAGTTGGCAGCGCAATTCCATTCATTCCAGGCTGTATGCTTGTCGGAGCTTCCATTGTTGCCAAACTTGCATTTCCATGCTCATAGTAGCTTTGGTACAATTCCAATATGTCCCTTCCATTTAGTCTCAGACGATTACATTGTCGTCTAGCCTCATCTTCTGGTGTTGTGGAGCGTGCTCGGGGCACTTGTAGGCGAAAGAAAACGGGATTGGGGGCGCGATTCGCTCTGACAGCTTCCAGGGCTGTAATTCGGTCTGCATCACCCTGGCTTAGAGAGCGACGGTGGTAGGGCTGCTGAGTACGTGAGGGATTAGGTAAAGAATGGGAGGTAGGAGCTGAAGTGTGGAGATGCGACGATACGGTCTGGGCTCGAATTGGTAGCGGGTGCTCGACACTATGGGTAGGACTCGATTGGTTCGAATAATTTAAATAGTAGGGCTGCTGGATCTGTAGGGGGTATGAGTTGGGGGAGTTGGAAGCTGATGTGGGGTAATGTGAAGCTGGTGCTGAGCGATGGCCGAAAGTGTATCCCGAAAATTCTGGTGTGGATGTAGTCGAGCAATTGGGTTGTGCGAGGGAAGCATTATCAAACGAGACGTTAAATCTTTCGAGTATGGGACTATCGGCTGATGAAAAGGTTTGGGGGCCGATATTGATGACATTAGGGGCTGTATTCAGATATTTGGGAGAAGAGTCTCCTTGGGATGTAGACAGGAGAGCTGGATCCAAAGAACATCCATTCCAAGGCTGACTTGGCTGAGACATGTTGAAGCATTCGGTCCAAGCCTGAGTTGTGGGTTTCCGTGACTGATCAGATGACAATCGCGCGATGGATCGGAGCCTGGGGTTTGAGGGATGTTACACAGTGAGAGGGAAATTGGCATGTCAGATATCCAGATATAGGCTACAATTGCTTTTGTTGTCGGGCAGTGCTGAGACATGTGGTGGAGACGGTCTGAGTTGTCGCATCTGTGGCGTATTTTTTTCTGTTGGAAGGGAAGCGCGCCGGCGGGTAGATGCATGCGAAAGTTAATGTATTCAAATTGAATAGGCAGAATCGCATGCGGACTGGGGTCCTAAATCACAAACAAACACACAGGGGCTACCCCTAAACAATGCTCGTAGACACAAAGTTAATGTATAAACAAACAATGTCTTGGAAAGTGAGAGTACAAGCACCTAAAACGTTAATACTTGAACGAAATATAGAGCTTTTTTGTCGGGAAAAAGAGTATCCTAAGCAAGCTGTGAAGCTTAATAATATAAATTTGGCTGAAAAAAGCGAGTCGTATAAGTTTAATGTGCTTTAAATGTAGAATATAAGGAGTATACAAATAACACAGACACAAGTGCAAAAATCAATTTTAAGTGAAAAAGACATTTGCGTACCAAATCGTGTTTTGAACTTGTCTTTTTATCGTTACTCTCTTGAATTCGAACCGGCAGTACAAATCGTGATACCCCTTTGTTTATACGTACACCTTGCTAATGTTGATTAAGCTTGAAGAGTGGAGAAGAACTGTCTCTAGGTGGAACTACCTCAATACCTTGGGCACGCATTGACCATTATAGCCCATTTTTCCCACCGTTGGCCAAGAAATATAACCCTAAAAACCAAGTAGTTCTTTTTCGTGCGAAGCTTGGCTAGAGTTGCTTTAAACAAATCTAAGCCCAATTTACTATTAGAGGTTTCTATGGAAAATGACGGGACATATTCTCTCATTAAACCAATCATCGCTTTAGAATGTATTCGAAATGGAACGTTCTTTCCTGACTTATCCTGAGAAACAAATTGATATACTTGAGCTCCGTCATGATCGTAGTAGTATTTTTTGGTGCCAGTCTCAGGTGCTGGTGTGAGAGCCGCCGCAGCTAGGCAGTCTAGCAACACTAACAAGGTGTTTATCTCAGTTTTGGTGATATTGATATCACTATGAATTATCTTCATATCGAATAGTGCGAGAAGCAATTCGCGAACAAGTATGCTTGGCATCGACACATCTCTAAACGCTTTATTGCTTAAGCCATAGAACAAAGTCCATCCAGGCCACTCACACACTTCAATTTTTGTATAATTAGCAATTAGTATACTGTCTATGGTGTTGAAGCGGAGCATCAGGGGACTGCTGAAATCAGAAGACATACACTTGGTGATGTTTAGCTGCCAGTTTGATACATACCTTGCCCCAGCTAGCCTACTTGGAGTCTGCGAGATTATTCTGAAATTTGCGGGTATGGTGTGACATTGAGATCCAAGCTGCGTAATAGGACTGCTTTGAGAGATAATGCATAATTTCTCTTCAATTTGTTGAAGTCTGTCACGAAGAACTATATCATTCCGCCTGGCCAGATGTCAGTAATGCTCGACGAGGGCAATTGTGGGTTGTCGGTCGTAACACCACTTACCTTCCGGAAACAGACAAAGCAGCATTCAGGTGCAAGGTGTGTTGAGAAAATCGGTGTCGCGCATCTGCAATCGCTTGGTCCTGCAAGGCCCATCTGAAGTTGCTTGGGATATACGATGACCAGCATCTTTGTCTAGGGCTGGTCGTCTGTAAGAAAAGTGTTCTTAGATGCCGAAACTCTTGCTCAATAAGAGTCAGCAGTGTGCGAATATTTGGCAACGCAAGGCCGTCAACTTGGGCAAATGGCGACGATGTATGCTCTTCGATGTAAACACGGACGCATGCGATGACTGATAAGAGGGCTTGGAGTTCGAGAAGCAGTAGTGCGATGTTCCGTGATGCAGACTGAGCCTTGTCGAACAGCTCGTAAAGGCCTCGGCCGATACGAAAGACTGTGTCGGCGAAGTTGATGACTTGCAGCACATTCGCTGCCACAGAGAGATGATCAAGTGCGGACATGGAGAACTATAGTTAGGTTGTGCCGAGTAGTATGCAGACGTCAAGGGAGAAGGTTTCTGACAAAGGTGTGGAGATCTAGGCTGAGCGACGAGGCAGATATGGATGCGCCGAGATATGCACAGTTCGCCAATCATGTGGTGATCGCTGACTGCATCGTTGGGTACGGAATACGACCTTGGCGAATGATGACATCGTAAGTGACCATTATATGTGTTGATGTGCTCTCTCCACCAACGGGTTCAAAACGTCATCTGGCCTGCTTTTGGCGAAAAATATTTAAGCCCAGTAATACGAATGATGTGTCCGAGGACGTCCACCAAAAGATATACGACTCCGGCGAGTCTTCCAGGTTAAATCAGCAATTATACATTGGAAGTGTACCCAAAACGCCTCGTCCATGCATTTTCCCATGTCCCAATCTCCACGATAATATCATACACCGCCCGTCCATGTTGTACAAAACATTACACCAACTCCCTGTCCACTTGTCTCTATTATTCCTTCTTCCCATTCCCCTCCCCATCCCCCTTCTTACCCCCCCAATTCCACACATCCCAAATCTGCTCAAAGATAAGATCCGTATACGATTTGCCCTCCTCAATCGCCTTCTTCTCCTCCTCCAACCTCCTCTCCCTCCACCCCTCCTTCTCACCCCCCATCCACACCTTCTTCCAAAACTCCTCCCTCCCCTGCACCTCCTCCCCCTCCTTCCCAACACCCCCCTCCCTCAACGCCTCCCTCCTCCTCCTCTCCAGCTCCTCCTTCTCCCTAATCGCCCTCTGCACCTCCCTCGCCCTCTCCGTCGGAAGCTCCCTAAAGAAACCCGCAGAACTCCCACTGCCACCGCCAAACGAAATATTCTGCACGAGCCCCTTCCCCGTGTACGATTCCGAAAGCTGGTCCGCGGCGAGGTAGAACCCGAGGCCGAGAGTGAGCGTGTAGAGGTCGAGTTTGCGCGGGGGCATGACGATGAGGAGGGGGCATATGATCACGCCGCCGATGGCGAGGTTGCGCTTTATCGAGTCGTAGCGTTGTTTTTGTTCGAGGGCGAGGCGTTGGTCTGGGGTGAGGGGGGGTGGGATGTTGGGGGTCGCCATTTTTGTGTCGGGGCGGATTGGTCGACGGGCGGTGGTCGGAGGTTGGCTTTTTCTGTGGGGTTGAGGTTGGGTTTTGCGATTGTTTGCGCGTGGTTGCGCGGTGTGTAGGTGTGTGGGTGTGTGGGCGCGTGCGGCTTGGGATGGGTTGAAGTGGTGTGTTGCGGAGGTGAGGTCCGAAAAGTTCATGATGCAAAGATTCCGCTTAGCGGTGCTCGGCTAAAGTTGCCGCCGTCCGCGCGCGTCTTTTTTGAGAGGATATGAGAGCAGACTGCACGAGTTGCTCGGGTGAGCTACTTGAGATTCGTAGTCTTTGCGAGTAGTTTGTTAGGTAGGGATCAGAGATAGGGGGATTTGATGTTTGAGGTATCCGATATCTGATTCATGAAATTTGCCATGTCAGTTGTTGAATCCCACATCCCAAGCCCTGAAAGATGAATTTGAGTAATACAATTGTTTTATTGGGGTTGGGTTTATACGAGATTCATGTACATGGGAAGAAACGTTTTCTTCGTGCTCATTGACATTGCGCGACAAAATGCGATAAAGGGAACATGGGTACTCCACAAACGCGTGATACCTCAGCGTAGCCTCTTGCGACCGCTTGCTTTGAAGCTTTGTATCCTTTCATAGTGCCCTTTGCTACGCGACTCTCCGCTTCTTAACAGCCACCTTCTCACCATTTGTATCATCCGTATCGCCACTGGCCAGGCCTGTTTCTTTTCTTTTGAAACTGCCCTCCATCCCACCACTCGTCTTTATCCGCTTGGTAGGAGTCCTCTCCCCTACCGTCGACCGATCCTCCTCTGTTTCGGCTCCCTCACTTAGAACGGTGTCGTCGAATTTGCGCTTTTGCGCTTTACTCGGCGTATCCATCAGCCTCCTCACTCGGTTTTCGCGCAACCGGCGCTGGACCTCGGCAGTGATGTCCACATGCTCTACGTAGTAATCATCCTCGAACTCTTCGGGGCCCGGGGACTTGGGAATCGGGGGACTAATGTGCGAAGGGATCGGGGTGGGCTTATGGTCGCCCTCGGAAGACGCCTGGGCGGTGCGCTTAGAGGCCGAGGATTCCGTATTTTCTATGCTGAGCCTAGAGCGCTTTTTCGAATTCTGTGGGCCATTAGTCTTGCGCTGCAGCCTCGGGGATCGGGGCGCTGTCACACCTGCTTGGTGGCGATCCCCTCGCTCTCTAGCTGGTCCCTAAACCTCTGCATCTCGTCCTGGAGTCTGCCTGTCTTATTGCGCAAAGAGAGGAGATCGGAGGAGAGCCAATCCGGCGTCTTGTGATCGGTCGCATCGAGCGATTCAGTGAAGAAACGCAATTGCGAGCGCAAGTGCTCGATGTGCGCATCGAAGTCCTGGGAATATCAGTAGAAGGCTATGTGCAAGGGAATCCAGGGGGGGCGCATACATCTAGCGAGAAGGTAGCCATGGGCTGTCGTAGTCGTGAAACGGCACGAAGACCTGAGGCGCGGAGGAGTTAAGGTTTAGGATACGGAGCGACCCGAGCTAGTGCGGCGTTAATCCTTTCCGAACGCGCTTCCGAGATTTCGGAAATGAAGGTGAGAAGCTTGTGCAAAATCATGCAGTTGAAGGATTGAGCTACAGCGGGTATGTGGTAGCTAGTACTCGTGAGTTTGATATGTGTATACACGTGAGGCCATTTCTTCACATGGCCGTTCCCATGTTTGAGAGCGTCCACCCTTTGTTTCAGCCTTTCCATTTTCATTATCGGCTATTTCACGAGCAAGCGACATGGCACAATGGAACATGATTTGACATGCATTGGTAGTAGAATATGATATAACCAAGCCACTGTCTTACTAGTATCTGAGAGCCTAGCTGGACTGCACATGGGCACTGTAGATATGCTTAAAGTATGGTCCCTATTCCTGTATGCTGCACAGCGACTGAGACCGGTGTGTCCATTTCCAGGTGCGGCCTGATTGAAGGGGGGCTGGGTATTCTGAGATCTGTCTTCTAGGTCCAGTCGCTGGTTAGGATGTCCAAGAGGGGCGATTTGACCGACTCCTTCCCTTGTCCTTCGTCGCCCAGCCTTGACATCTTACAGCAAAGCAGTCATCTTGTGTGCTACTAATGATGACGATGATTTGTATCCTCATCTCAACCTTCTTCTTCATCGCCAAATGAGAGCTTGACGGGCTTTGCCTTTTTCTTTGCCTTTTTGATGACCTTGGGCGCGGCATCTGATTTCTCGGGCTTTTCAGACTTGTCATGCTCTTGCTCGTCACCGATGACTTTGGCGACCTTGCGCTTCTTTGATGTTTTGCCAGCTTCGGCAATGTTGTCCTTTTTCGGCTCCGGTCCAGGTGCCTTGTCACCTGCCCCGGCCTTGGACGAGTCTGCTTCCTTGGGGTCTTTACCTGCCATGAGAGCCTCGTACTCTTCCTTGGACATGGATTCGTTAGACTCTTCCAGAACGTATGTGGGAGCATCGTCCTCGTCGTCCTGTTTCATCCTCTTGTTCCTGGGGATGGGGCGCTCGTGGCGGCCAGAGCCATCACCAGCCAGCTCTCCGCGCAGCCGGCGCAGAAAGGCAGGCTGCGTGTCATCTGGTGTAGTAGTAGTCGTTAGCGCGAGACGATGTGATAGCTGGGGGACATGGAAGGCCCATACCATATGAAAGATCCTTGGCCTTGAAGCTCATGTCGGCGGTTGGGGGACAGTCGTCACGTGTTGCGGTGCGCACCCGGGAGGGGCTCCCGTTTAATAAAGGGCCTGGGGACCGGGGAAAGTGAAAGGAGGCCTGCAACCGAGGCGGCGCCGAACGAGCAGAGACGGGCTGCTGTGCTCGGGCGAGGCGCAGGGCGTGCAAGCCAGGCAAGCCAGCGGCGGTGGATGGGGGTTAGGAGCGCTGATCAATTGGCGTATCCTGGACGGAGAGGGTCAACCATGGCTTGGCGATGAGAAAGTCCCGCGCGGCGCGAATACGACGTGAATTAGCGGCTCGTCTGTCGCGCAACTTTGCCATGCCCGTCATAACCGTCCGCATGGGATTCTGGCGGCCGTGGGCTGGAGAGCTGGACAGCACCGTCTCGTGGCCGCCGCTGTCACCGCCGCTCCCGCACGCCCACAGCGCCGCCCTCCCCAGCAGCGGGTTTGGGGTGGAGCGCGGCCGTCGCGGCCTCTTTCCTAATCGTGCGATCAGCTTGGCATTAGCGCAACCCCCTGCTCGGACGACGACATCTTCCAACTAGCCTGCGAAACTTCGAAACCTACACGCAATCGCCCATCGCCCGTGACCCAGCCCGCCGTCCCCCAGCAGGCCTGCCTCACGCCCTTCTCTCCCGCCAGCAGTCGACCCGGCCGTTGCAGCGCTCCCACCCCGACCCGACTGCGTTGCTGTTTTTTCGCCATTTGGAGTCCTCTCCGGCCGCTCGTTACCTGCTCGACCTCCCTGCGCCGACCCCCTTCCACGCTGTCCCCTTCGGTCCACGCTCCCGTCCATTTCTCCAGAGCTGTCTTCCCACTCCACCATCTACGCACTACACTTTTTCCTGCGATTGGAATTAAGCAGAGGCGCAGATCAGCCCCTGGGCAGAGCGGTTTGCTAAACGTGCTGGACGCGCCGTCGATAGCTTGCAGCAATGGGGCTTTTACAGAACATCACTAGGCGGCTGCCGTCATCGCAGGCCAGCCTCGACACCTTTGATGGCCTATCGCGCCGCGCAGAAAAGGTCTCCCCGCGGTTAGCCTTCTTTCGACGCCGCATACGCCTCAAGGGCAACTCGTCCGTCTCCATACCGCTGGGCATCGTCCTCCTGTTCCCCTGCCTGGTCATAATCCTAATATTAATCCTCTTCGTGAGGCACCCGGACTCGCAGGGCATCATGATGATGCCGGCGGGCGCTCCGCCCTCAATACGGTACCCTTCTGCCCCTCGATCCATCCCGTTTGGTTCTGGTCACTGACAACCCGCAGCAAGATAAGCGAAAAGCACGACAAGGTCTTCGCCACCGGATGCCTCGAGCCTCAGGTCAACGCGCCCCGCGCAAAGGCTGCCTTCGTCGTACTCGCCCGGAATAAGGAGTTGGACGGCGTCATCCAGTCCATCAAGTCGATCGAGCGTCACTTCAACCGCTGGTTCCACTACCCATACGTCTTCCTGAACGATGGGGACTTCAACTCGACCTTCAAGGAGGCCGTCACGAACCACACAAGCGCACCTGTCGAGTGGGGCAAGATTGGCCCCGAGCTTTGGGACTTCCCCGATTGGGCGGACCCCGCC
This sequence comes from Corynespora cassiicola, assembly GCA_022059125.1. Taxonomy (NCBI): domain Eukaryota; kingdom Fungi; phylum Ascomycota; class Dothideomycetes; order Pleosporales; family Corynesporascaceae; genus Corynespora; species Corynespora cassiicola. The sequence continues at coordinate 2,086,543 of JAEUWY010000012.1, read as the reverse complement.
GTCGTCAAGGAGGGCATCGCGAAGCAGGGCGACCAGGCCATCATGTACGGCGGAATGGAGAGCTACCACCATATGTGTCGATTCTATTCTGGGTACGATTGACACAGCATGCACGTTTTCCTGGGCAGACAACTAACGCCTCGCAGTGGCTTCTACAAACACAAGCTTCTAGAAAAATACGAATGGTATTGGCGCCTGGAGCCAGAGATCAAGTATTTCTGCGACATCACATAGTACGCCTCACGCCCCTAGTTTTTTCCTTTCTTGATCGCTCGCTGACTATTCCAGTGATCCCTTCATCCACATGGAGAGAAACAACAAGACCTATGGCTTTACCATTGCCGTCAAGGAACTGAGGGAGACAGTTCCTAACATATTCAGATATGCATCGGCATACAAGAGAATGAACAATCTGACCTCGAAAGGTCTGTGGGAAATGTTCCTGGAGAAGCCCGAGGAGCCAAACAAGGACCTCCCCAAGGACGACCCCAACTATAAGAAACCGCTTCCGGAGGAAATCCTCGATTCAGAGCCCGGCAAAGGCAAGCTGCCAGACATCGATCCTGAAGCCATGGAGGGTGAATCATACAACATGTGCCACTTTTGGAGCAACTTCGAGATTGCCCGGCTCGACTGGTTCCGAAGCGAGGAATATGAGCAATTCTTCCAAATGATGGACCGCAGTGGTGGCTTCTGGATGGAACGTGTAAGTGGCAACTCGGCTCGACTCGACTCGGGGTGTGCGTATGCATCGGCTAACTTGTCACAGTGGGGAGATGCGCCCATCCACTCGCTGGCGGCGGGAGCGCTCCTGGGCGTCAAGGACATCCACTACTTCCGCGACTTTGGCTACCGGCACACGACGATCCAGCATTGCCCCGCCAACGCTCCTGCACGCCAACTCCCGCGGACACCCTACCTGGAAATGACGACGGAAGACGAGAAGAAGCGCATCGAAGAAGATGAATACTGGGCGACGCCCGACCCGCCCAAGGAGAACGGCGTCGGTTGCCGATGCAAGTGCGACACCGACATTGTAGACGTCGAGGGCAAGCAGGGATCTTGCCTCGCCGAATGGGTCGACGTGGCTGGAGGGTGGGCATCGCCGGGCCCGTAGAGGACATTTCTACATTTACCTTCTGTAATACCGTTCTCATATCGAACCATGCTAGTGCCGGATCCAGACGGCGCTGATGGTGTTTTTTTTGTGGCACTTTGGTCAGCGGACTTTCAGCAGACAGGGGTCCAACATAGGAGGGGTGATATCGGCGTTGTTGGGAGAGTTGCATTTGCACTTGGTCTGTACATATTGATACGCCGTGTACGTCTACGAATAGCGATAGAGCTCACATCAAGAAGGAGTTTTTTTTGGATGGTGCATGCGCATCCCAGCTGGAGTGACGGCCGGGAGAGGGTGCAAAAGTGCAAAAATGAAAGGTGCAGATGCTGAGGTGGCATGGGCGGCGCGTTGGCGGGCGGCGGCGATAGATATCCACGGGTCGAGGTGATTGGGGAGGCGGCCGCCAAGTCGCGCATGCAGCGGCCATGACGCCCCGGGCATTTGGTGGGGTACGGTTTCATGCTGCAGCTCACTCTCACCTAACCCTCCATCGATACACGCTTCACCAGCCCGGCATCAACGTCGCCCGCAAGCACGCCTCTCCTGCTGCCAGACTGCACGGCCGCCTTCTCGCCGTCGTCCACGTTCCGACCCCAGTCGCGTCCGTGCTGGCCCGCCCCACCGGACGCACCCCGCCCGCCCGCCGCCCGCCCAAGGCTTCCATTCGTGCAGTCCATTCCACTGAACCTAAAGGTTAGGCAGCGCTCCGCCCGTGACTTCTCTCTCGCCCGCCGCCTGCTCTCTGCTCTCTGCTCTCTGCTCTCTGCTCCCAACACATCTTCACGCTCTGCTAACGCTCCACGGCACGCTTCTCTTTGATGCCTGCACACTGACATGCCTGCCAGCAGCCCTGAGTCGTCTCAGGAACTCGATTACCCCCCAGTCCGGGTCGACCGTTCGTTGAGCAGCCTTGACCTCAACACGTTGATTATGCGGTCCAACCCTCGCCGCCCTGCCGATGAGCAGGGCCCCTCGCTCGAGGACAGCACCTACGAGATCCTCGGCGACAGCGTCTACAGCGTCTCCGACGATGAGGGTCACACAGAATCCCTAGCCTCCACCGATGTCGCTACTCCCGACGATGTGGCCGCCCTGTCCGACGATGACACCTTCGATGACGACGAATATGCAAACGATGCCTCACAACACTTCGCTCGCTATGCCGAGCCTGCAGAGGACGCCCTCGACGCTCACCACGTCGCCGGCCCCGACGACAGCACCATAACCGAGACGACTCACATGGAGGACAGTGAGAGCTCCCGCCTGATGCGGCTCGAAGAGATATCGTCCGATGGTGATGAACATGTCGTCGAGGCCTGGGGCCTTGTCAAGGGCTTCGACGAGAGCCATGAATTGCCGGCCGTCTTGCAGTGCTACGGATGCCCCGACATAAGGCTTACGGTCCGGGCTGCCCTTTCGCAGCACTTCATGCCCGCGACCGGGTCTTTCAGGATCTTGTATGTTGGCAGCTATCCAGACTGGGCCGAGAAAGAGATTAGCAGCCACATCGGCAAAGCACTGGATGCTCCTCCGGGTTCGTCCAGATATATTCAGGTAGGAGGGCAGATGGAACAGTACGGCCCTGTAATGGACATTGACCACTGCACCGCTCTGGATGTGCACAAAGAGGCGGGGAAACCACCCCAGGTTCTAGCCACGCTCGACGACGGCACACAATTTGCCTTTGGCCCCGGTCGAACTACCAAGACCCGAGGTGCTACTCCGCTCCCTGATCTGGTCATCTTCTGCCATCCGTCCCCCTCGAGTTCTATTGAAGAAATCAAGAATTTGAAGGTTGCCCGCATCGTCTTGAGGACACAACAGATACCGTGCCTCGACATAGCTTTGACCCGGCCGTTTGGCAGTTACCTCAATGTCTCATCGTATCCTGGAAGCCTGCGACTTTGCGTCGAGGGCCGACAGAACCAAAAGTCTGATTATGAACTCCAGGAGGTTCTGCCCATCGACCATTATGAACTCGTTCACATGGATCCGTCTCAGCTGAATCGGCACTTGGCATTCATCCGATCTCGCTATGCTAACTCCAGATCAAGAACGCAGGGATGGGCCCCCAGCAATATTATCCCCCGCTTCTTCAAGGAGGCTGGCCTGACCGCAGCTGCGTGGCTTTCGCCCTTGTCCATGATGCTTCCCGTGCTTGGTTTGTCGGTTATTATCACGGGCTACCTACTGATGACAGCTCATGATCCACTCTTGACGAACAGCTCAGCAGATGCAAATGTTGAATCGACTGTCTCGTCGATTTACGTGCCTCAGGCATCCATTACATCTTCACCTCTCCCTCCGATGTCAGCGGCTCCTGCCATGCCTATCATTAGTACGCCGAGAGACCTTACCGTTGTACCAAGTCAAGAACAGGCACCTGACAGTCGACGCGGCCGCACAAGAGATGATAAATTGGGCGCGTTCGAAATCCAAACAACAGGCGATTATCAATTTGTTCTCAGCCCGTCCAAGAAACTCGTGGACGGAAAGAAAAAGCCACAGCTCAAGATCCAAGTCATTCGAGATGCACAGGCTGTCCCCATCCGGTACGTTCGAACCCTAAGTGGTGTGTACATTGTCGACCTGGAGCAAGAACATTCCGTGGGAGACTTCAACGTGAGCATTGTCACCCATTCCAAGCCACTGCTACGCCAGTCATTCCAGATCCAGCTCGGCCACAATCGGTCCAAGCTAGCCCAGCTCATAAGCACGCTCAAGCACGATGTGGCACTGGTCCAGGGAAATTTGAAGAACATCTCGTCTGCGGTCTCGGGAGGTCTGCATGAGGGTCTGAGCCGTTGGAGGGACGGAAGCTTTGAGCTGGATGGATACTACCCCACCATCTATGGGCGGTTTGAGCGGGTCACGGAGAAGGCCATGGAAGAAATAGGACACCAATTGCACGCTGGATCAGCCTATCTGGAGCAAATCCGGGGAAACACCTGGCAGCGAGTTCGAACAGCAACTGCTCCAGTACGCACCTCACCGCAGCTGCTGTGGATGCGAAAGCATGCCTTGCGTGCCCGTCATGTCCTCGAAGACAAGATTGGAGGTCCCAAGGAGGAGCCCGTGCAGGAGCCAAAGTACAAGCCAAAGTGCAAGAGCGGGAAGGGGCGATTCTTCAAGGCTCGGGGGGGTAAGGGTGAAGGCCGATGAAATGGTGTGCGGAGGCTTTCAGTGGATTTATTTTTCATCATAGGGTGGCGTCCGCAATTGCTTTGATGTGAGGTACATGGGGCTAAGGCGTCTGGAATGCGAGGCGATATATATCAGGGACATGGGTGGGCATCGCAATTCCCAGGTGTCATGGAGATGGGATTTGGCGCTCGGTCACATAGCTCTTAGGGAGGGCGGTAGGCTCATGGAGGACAGGATCAATGTTTTGTAACCCCACAATAGTGTCTCCAGTATACGATTCCCCCCCTTCTTCTGCTAGGTACTTGGACATGGACATGTGCTTTTGGTTGAAGTAAGATTGGAATGCGAGCACGGCATGTCACGGCAAACCGGAAGCGCATAGCATACGTCATTAGTTTCCCGAGCATCTCGTGTGGCGGGGCAGGGACAGCAGAATGTAGAGGGAATTTCGGAGGGGGGGCCCAATCAGACGCAGTCGATAGATGGGCTCAGAAGAGGCTGCGTGCCCGCCGCCCAACGTGTCAAGACATGGATGGTGACGTGCCGGTGGCTGGAAGGGTAGCAGATGGCACCTTGGGTGTTGTCCACCGCATTCGTGTACATGCGGTGGGACTCACAGAAGCCCAAGGCAATGCCGTCGCGGGGTGCCTGGATCCAGGTAACAGTCAGTCAGCGGGCGGGCCAGGCAGTGAAAGAGGGTGCCTTGCACGTGCCGATTTGTCCCGCCATCCAAAGCAGCCTAGCGCACTGGTCTGTGCGGTTGCATTTCGCCCCGCCATAACACCCACTTCATAAAATCTCAAGGACTGAACACCAACAACTCGCGCTCCCCTCTTACTACCCCCGCGCTTGATCTTCTCTTGGCGCATTCTCTACCACTCTACCACAACTTATATTTCCCGGCCATTCACCACCATGTCTGAGGCTGCCAAACCCGACCCCGCCGCTGACCAGGCCGCTGCTCCTGGAGCAACCCTCCAGAAGGACGAGACCGCAAAGGTCACGACCGACGTCACGGATGCCCCCAAGACCGAGGAGAAGCCCACGGCCACCGAGTCGGCTGCAAATGCTGCGACCTCGGCTGCGACGACGGTGAAGGACAACGTCTTCTCCATGTTTGGCGGCGGCCCCAAGAAGGAGAAGAAGGAGGAGCAGGACGACGTTGACGAGCCTTCGGGTGCCACCAAGGGCAAGTCTGCGGAGGTAAGTGCCCTTGAGGCCCAGGACCGTTGGACACGATGCTGACGCCGGCGCAGGAGGACCCCGAGAACGAGGAGCCCGATGTCCAGTTTGAGCCCGTCGTCCGCCTCACCGAGAAGGTCGAGACCAAGACCAACGAGGAGCTCGAGGAGCAGACATTCAAGATGCGCGCCAAGCTCTTCAAGTTCGACAGGGAGTCTCGCGAGTGGAAAGAGCGCGGCACTGGCGACGTCCGGTTACTGAAGCACAAGGAGAACGGCAAGACTCGTCTCGTCATGCGCAGGGACAAGACCCTCAAGGTCTGCGCCAACCACTACGGTATGGAAATCTGCACGATGCGAGCATGTTCCATGGTACTAAGACTCTCCCAGTTGTCCCCGACATGAAGCTGTCGCCCAACGTAGGCAGCGACCGCAGCTGGGTTTGGAACGCCGCCGCCGACGTCAGCGAGGGCGAGCCCGAGGCTCAGACCCTTGCTATTCGCTTCGCCAACAGCGAGAGTAAGTGGGCCCCAGACGATCTACACTGAAAACCGTTATACTAACGCGCATCTCTCAGACGCCAACGCCTTCAAGGAGGCCTTCATCAAGGCCCAGCAGGAGAACGAGGCCCTGTTCAAGGCGGGCGAGTAAGCAGAGGGGTTGACGTTTTTGGTTGGAAGACGATGACGAGCATGGCGAGGACGACGACGAGGACGACGACGAGGACGACGACGACGGGACGCAAGGTAAAGGATGGGAATGCACGACAGTGATGAATTTTGGAATGGTACCATAACCCGGCGGCAGAGATCCCCCATACATGCACATACTAGATAGTATTAAACACAGCCTGGCCCAAAGCCGACGGCTGTCCCCCAAGCTCGCTTCCGCGGATTTCGCCATTCTATGATGTGAGCAAACAAACATGCGAGCAAACAAACATGCGAGGACACCGTTCCATGCCATGCACAGGCAGCGGTCGGCTGGTCGGTCGTGGAACCGGCCTGCTGGCCTTATGCAGAGAGCCGTACCCAGGTGCAGTACCTGGCCGGACAGGCGTGTGGAGACGCGGCGGTGGGAAACACGGCGTAGAAACAAGCTTTGGCTGCGTCTGTAATGAGATCGTCGCGTCCGCAGACGACGCCAATGCGCGCTCGAAGCACAATTTCACTCTCACCTCCGTCTCTCACCCTCTCCGCACCACACGACCAGCCGTGCTGCAGCCCTGGTCCCTGAAAAAAGCGCGGTTGTCTGCCGTGCCTTGCGCCAAGCCCAACAGCTGCAGCGTAGCCGCTCCCGTCCCCACCAACCCGCCAAAACACAAAGCTCCGACCAGCCACCGCGACCGAACTCAACCTCAACCCTTTGCACACGACGCGCGATCCTTTGCGCCCCATCACCAACACCCACTGTCCACTCCCCAAATCTCGTGTCTGCGAGCCCTACATCCAAGATGCCAGACGTATGCTTTCTGTCCCAGCCTCACTGCGCGCCAATGCTCACGACTGACCCAACCTCAGATCAAGCGCACTGTCAAGCTCGTCACCCAGCAGAGGGTCATGTACGTCTGCGCCGCCGCTAGCACCTCTCTTCTTCTCCGCTGACCTTGACCCGATAGCCCAAATGAGCCCGCGCCCATGGAGGGATACCTGATGAGGAACTGGAGCATCGAGATTTGGCTGCTCGACGAAAATGGCAACGAGGTTATGCCCAACGTGTTCGAGAAGGCCACCTACAACCTGCACCCGTCATTCGAGAAGAACAAGCAAGGTACGTCGGCGCCCGCGACCACCCTTGGTACGTCCAGCTGACAGATCTAGTGTTCAAGAAGCCCCCGTTCCGCATCGAGGAGAAGGGCTGGGGTGAGTTCGACATGACAATCGTTCTCACCTCGCTTCACAAGGGCGGCGACCACACGTTAGAACACGACCTCAACTTCCAGGCCGAGCGATACGAGGCCAAACACCAGATTGTGAGTCGGGCGCATTCGCGTGGTGCTCGTGGCCGTGCAGCTTTGCTGACCAATACCACGTGCAGACCTTTAGGAATCCCAAATCCGAGCTTGTGCAGCTCTTGGCCGAGTCGGGCCCCGCTGGCGATGTGAACGGAGCCCGCAACAAGGAGCCAATGAAGAAGAAGCCCAACCGCCGGGACAAGGCTGTGAGTTGAACTCAGATGGAAACATGGGCAGAGCTGACCGATACCTTTCCAGGTTGACATGGAGAAGCTGGCCGATGGTCTGCAGAAGCTGGGCGAAGACGATCTCCTCCAGGTCGTGACTATGGTTCACGACAACAAATCGCACGAGACTTATACCAAGAACGACGTCGAGAGTATGTCTATTGTCCGCGGCGACTGGAGTTGTACTTTACTAACTACTCCGCACAGATGGCGAGTTCCACGTCGACCTCTACACTCTGCCCGACTCGCTGGTGAAGATGCTTTGGGAGTTTACCGCATCCAAGGTCGAGTTATAGATACGCGTCCAGCAAGCACATCTGACCCACCCGTCGTAGCACGCAGCTGTGCACTCCAGGCCGAGGATGCTCAAGACTGCTGCTACCAACTTGCAGTAAAACCAACTCACGTGCACCCAAGTCCGGAGCGGCTCTTATCAGGGCGAGCCCGCCCTCCATCTGATGCGCAGGCTATTAACCCATAATACGTCCTGGCCATGATTTTTTTCCCCTTTTTTATTCTGTCCAAATTTTTCCAATCATCATCACACAACAATGCAAAGGAAGGTGGTTCCTTGGGGTCTTGTTTTTTTGTTTCCCCAGATATCTCTCTCACAGCAAGGTCATGTCTTATTTTCGAGCCACACACGACACACAACACAGGAGTTTGGGCAAAAGCTGGAAATGGCGGAAACTGGGCGACATGACTTTTTGGAATTGGAATTGCGAGTGGGGTGGAGGGAGGGTAAGCAGGGAGGACGGGAGGGAGGATGGGAGGATGGGAGGGGGGGCGGTCGAATTAGGTGTGGAATGAACAATATCAAAGCTTCTGTGACCCCATTTGTTCAAACAAGTTTTGTGTTGTGTCCTCTTTGTTTGCTGTTTTTCTCTAAATGTGTTTGCGGTAAGGTATTGATGGGAGGTTCTCGGCTTCCTAAAGGTTGCGAATGGAACGGATCGGCCCGCCTCTCGGTGTGTTTTTTTTTGGTTCATCTGGGTATGTTGGGTGGTTTGGTTCGGTCGCGCTAATGATTCATTAGTCTCCGCCGTCGTTCGGTCGTGCTCCACGGGTTCTCCACAGCGAGGGCATGGCTGGGGCTGGGGCTGGGGCTGGGGCTGGGGCTGCGGAGGTAGGGATACGGCGAGGATGCGTGTGATGGATTGATGTCGGGTACTATACTATGGGAATTATTCATATGGCCCTCCCGTATTCCTTTACATACCATGGAAAATTAGGCCATGGAATGGACTTGGCTGGGACTGTGCGGTGGGTTGTTGGGCCTGTGGTCTTGCACTCTGTTTCGTTGGGGGTGGGGATGGTTGGTGCTAGATGGGAGGGGGTTCTGCGTCGGTGGGGTGTTTCTGGCCGTGTAGGGGCTTTTTTTCGGTGCTCGGTTGTTGATCTGCCCGTTGATGCTTATGAGTGAGTAGTCTTGAGACTGCGACTGGGATGTGCGAGAGATATGGTGGAAAGTGGGAGGGTATGGGCCAAGGTGTGTGTGTGTGTGTGTGTGTGTGTGTGTGTGTGTGTGTGTATAAATTGGGGTTCGTATCGAGAGAAAATGTATAGCCCGAACCGGTGGCCTTGGACCTACAGCACAATAGCATAGAGGGGATGGGGGGAAAAGGCCAATGATGTGTGAATTGGGAGTGCTGGAGTTACAGGATGTTGACTATGAGGTTTGGAGTGACTGCACTATGATTGTGATTTGCGGGTGGGCTGTTTGCGGAATGCTTGCTTGACTTCTCGGCGTTTGGGATTTGGGGAGTGTGAGTTGAGACTTATTATTTTAACTAAATGATGTGGGTATGGTTGAAAACAATATAAATACATCTTCAAGGAGGTCTTGTTCCTCATCATTCATCTTGAACATGAAAAGCGATAAATGTATCTCTTCTGTATCCAACCTACAGACATGGTATGGCGCCTGTGGTAGCTCGTCCAGAGTCAACAAAAGGTTCTCTCCCATCACCCCAGTGTAACGCAATTGGGGAGGTTAGGTCAAAATAACCACTGAGATAACCACCACAGTCTTGATCCCGAGGCAGTATGGCATCTTGTCTCGGAAACTGTATGCTGTGGAGCGGATCGACGTACCCTAGAGGTTGCGGTGGGACATCTAGATTCTGTAGCCAGCCTGGAGTGTTGATCAGGTCTACCATGTTATTTTGCCACTGCGCTTGTTCAATGATATCGTCTTTGTGGGATGTTTCCCGTAGTTCTTCCTTGGGATCTTGTGGGTAGAGTGTTCGAGTGAGTTCAACGGCTCTAGTGAGAAATCTGTCAGAGAAAGTGTCGACGTCTTCTGGTCGCATGGCAGCCGTAGTGCCCACAATCTGATCTAGTGAGAAGCCTGTCAGTTGCGAGGTTCCCTGGATATTCTCGTCGAGCATCTGGTTGAATAATTCGAGTGCCGCTATTTCAGCAGCTTGTTGGATGCTGTCTTGGCTTGGGAACTGATGATGGGCATCTTCCAGAGGCGGTTCGTCGAGCGGTATTACTGAGAGGCCATGGCCTAAAAAAGACTCCTCTGCCGGAAAGTTGTTGAAGTCATACACAGCGCCTGAATTGCCGTAAACCTGCATGGTGTGTTCCATCTCGGCACCCCGGGTCACTCGCTTGGTTGTCCATTCTGCATCTCCTACATCTTTCGCGGGAATCATTAGCGCTCTGGCATTTCAAAATACTTTGGGAATATCGCTTACAAGGATTTGGTATTCGAGACGAATCAGGAAATATCTTCTCGTATAGATTTTTCCAGTGCTCAGTTACTCTCGACCCTCTTGGCTGTGCACCCTGCTGGCATCGACCCTGCTTGTGAATCCTGTCATACTCTTCAGGCTCAATGACGTGCTCCCAACAAATTCGACAAAGCGCCAAGAATGGGATGTGTTCGCGATGAACTCTTTGCTTCAAGTGCTGGGTGACGCCCCACATGTTTGCAGCTCCTGAGAAAAGGCAAGATGGAGGTAAAGAATGTACTTCGCAGTGTTTCCGTATCGGACACGCAAACAGTTTATTTTCGTGTCTTTTCCTCTTGCGTTTGCGGTCTGCTCCGAGTTTCATTCGCTCATGGTTTGTATTCGAGTCCTGGCCACTGTCATTATGTGGTGAGCTATTGTTCCTATGTTGCGCTGAGTTTGAACCCCACGCTTGATTTGCTGAGGAGGAACGGCTTGCGTCTGGATTTTTTGATACAGCAGAGGTACGCTGGTTTTTTTCTGTTGATTGGACACCGAGACTAGTTTCATAGGATTGGTTCAGTGAGGCCAAGGCATTTTGGATGCCCCTTACTGTTGGATCGTTGGGGCTGTTGTATTGATCACTAGTCAGAATAACCACATCTTGTTTGGAAGCACTGTACTCACTATCTCTCCATTAAGTTTGCTAAAATCGTATCCAGTCCGTTGAAAAGGCCATTGACTTGTTCAGGGCGAGCGTTAGCTTTCAGCCTGCCCAGGAGGAACGAAATCTGTGCTTTGGAGGCGAATTGTTGCCCACACGTCATAGTTCTTGATTGAATATTGGGTAGTGTCGTGAAGGGTAGTATTTTTGGGTTGATGTTCCGGTCGTTCACCGTAATAGAGTCGAATGAGTTTCTATACATGCTTAGTATTCTGGCAGATATATTCGAACTACTAAGATACCTTATTGGCGCTTTTCCATCCACTGAATCCGAAGTAGTTGACTGTACAGACATTCCATAGCCATTGAATGCACCAGAAAATGATGGATGGACAGATGCCATGTGGTATTTGGCTTTACTCTCATGGTTGGGTCCTGAAAAGGGGGCCATGCAGATGGCACATCTTGTCTGTAGTGTATAGAGGTACTGTCAGCACATTATCAAGCGCTTATACAGGAAGGGGACACACTTTGGGGTTGAAAGACGACCATGGGCCTTCGCTTATCATACTGTATACGGTTTTTGACTGACCGTGGTCTCGAAGAGCATCGTGTAGATTTTTTTCCTTCGAGGGTCTGGAAACATGTGAGTTGTCTGGGAGCGACACCTTTTTGAACAGTTGTTTTATTCCACATTCGATAAGAACCCGCGTTTCCAGTAAATCTTCCACTTCTGATGATTCATCTGCATCTCTTTCTGTAGATCCAAATTCCGATGAACTATTCGAGAACGTGGGTCCAGACCAACAACTCGAAGAAATGACAGATAGAGGACTTGAATCAGATGCCTCGCTCATAGCGGCAATCGTAATATCTGAGAGGAAGAATTGAGAGAATAGAATTAATTGCGCATCGGGAACGTGCATGAAAAAGGGCAACTTTGACGCGTCATACAGTGGGGGCTGATCGAGTTGCCTAGACGAAGGAAACCACTCTGGAAAAGGAATCCAATTGTCCGTTCCACTATTGCTCACTGGAGGTCGCTCAATAGGCTGGGCCGGCTGCAGTCGTATCTAAAGTTTATCGGCCTTATCTTCAAGGACAGTCTTGTTCGAATAGTGGAAAAAGCTATGAGGCTAACTGAGTGACTAGCAACAATCGGGTCGTTCTCGATGTTCGTGATGTCTTAATCAACTTCGGAGGCTTCGGCCGTCTTATACGCATTGAAGTGCCTGGACAACGTGAATTACGCGTCAACATCGGTGGATATTCCGTCACTATAGAGATTATTCTCTTGAAAGGGTTTGTTCGTGGAATGGTTTATGCATGCCAAGTCCCAGTGCTCCCGGAAATCCAGGATTCAGCCAACCAGATGAGTCGTCTCTACGACTAACGCAAAAGCCGCTGCATGAGCGCCAGAAATATGCACGAAGCAATTTTAGTCACCAAAACCTCAGGCACCGAGGCAGGCTTGGTCGTCATCAAGAGCTACAATCAGATCCTGACAATCTAGTCGCTTTCCATATATTCTTGAGGGTTTAGCATAGGCAGCATACGATAACTTAATATCATTCAGATTCAGAGGTTCCACTTTGTGCGCTTGGACACGAGAAGGAGTTGGGCAAATCAGTCCGGAGACAGGGAACTCGTCATGACAGGTCCTCAACTGAGCGAATATCTTTTATGAGTGGCGGCACAGCTCAGCCTCGAGGCCGCGTGCCGCGTCATCTTACGCGACGCGACCATTCCAGCCTCCATGTAGCCCTCGCATTCCCGAATCGGAACACCATTTCCACCCCGCATATGCATCTCCGAGCAGCCCGCCAGCCGATCTCCATGATCAACCATCTAACCATGCATGTCATGGTGTCCCCTCTACAGTCTCCGCATTCTCCGCAATGTAACGTCCAACATCTACCTTGGCAGAGCATATCCACCGTAGCCATCAAAAGAGCAGAACGGTCAATAAAAGAGACGGCGTCCCAAACCCCCAAGTGACAAGAAGTTCAAAAACACCATGTCCCTCGCCAAAAAGGTCATCCTCATCACCGGCGGCGCATCAGGCATCGGTCTCGCAACCGCGCACCTCCTCGCCGCGCGCGGCGCCACCGTCTGCCTCGCCGACGTGAACCGCGACGCCCTGGACAAGGCCGAGAAGGACATCAAAGCGCGCCATCCCGGCGCCGAAGTGCTTTGCACTCCTGTGGACGTGCGCAAGCCCGAAGATGTGAAGGCGTGGGTGGAGAAGGTGGTGAGCCTGTACGAAAAGATTGATGGGGCGGCGAACTTGGCCGGGGTCATTGGTAGGTTGAACTCGCTTTTCTGTGTATACTGCCCTCTTAGCGTATCCTGCGAGCCCCACTTTCGAGCGTACACATAGGTCCTACCGGTACCTCGTCGGCGAAATGATATGACTAGGGCAAGCAGACTAATCCAGCTGTCTAGGGAAATCCATTGGCGTTTCCACCATTGCGGACCTGGACATCGACGAGTGGGACTTTATCATGGACGTCAACCTCCGCGGTGTGATGCTTTGCCTCAAGTACGAGCTTCAGCACCTTTCTCCGGGTGGGAGTATCGTGAATGCGAGTTCGATAGCGGGAGTGCAGGGACGGGCGAAGAACGCGGCGTATAGTGCGAGCAAGCATGCAGTCATCGGATTGACGAGAAGTGCGGCCAAGGAATTTGGAGAAAAGGGTATAAGAGTCAATGCAATTTGCCCGTAAGTTTTGATTCTGGTCTCTCTTGAGCTATCCAGTGGGGGAATGTGTGAAGACAACACGTTGTGCTGATGCGTGATTTCAGTGGGTACATCATTACGCCGATGAATGAAACTGCTCGTAGGGTCGCCGAGTCACAAGGGCAGGGGAAAACAGAGGAGAGATCTTCGGAGGCTTTCAACGTGGCGTTGAAGAGAACTGGAGAGGCTGAGGAGGTGGCAAGCTTGATTGCATTTTTGCTGGGTGACGAGAGCAAATTCATTACGGGTGCGAGCTACAGTGTTGATGGCGGATGGAACTGCTGAACTCTTGGATACTAGTAATGATGGTTTTTATCATCAAAGACTGCCTTCCTATAATCAGGTACAAGAGTCTTTTCAAATGACCGGAATTCATCTCAAGGTCGTCTCTTTTTTAAGTTCCTAATTCAAAGCCGCCATCAGGCGTTGGAAGGTTCAATTTTAATCGCCACAAGTTCCCTGAAACAAGACGCAGGAGCCTTTTTAGGTGATCATACATTGCAAAGTCTACATTGTGTTTTGAATGCTGCAACTCCGAGGCCGTTGTAAGGGGCTGAGAGGGAGATTTTCATATACCATAAAGGTACCACCACGTACCTTGTTTTTTTGCTTTATTCTAAGTTCAAAGGCTTTCTACTACCACATGATATGATTGTATAGTTTCTTTTAGAAGATAATAATGCGTGAGGCATCAAGGTCGGCAATTTTAGTGTTTATCTAGGTATGGGCGGCAGAAGCCCTCCCTCTGCAGCCCACAGACTTATGCCATACATTTGTTATTGATGTCCTCAAAAACTCCAATATTTTGTGAAGAAGTATAGCGAAATAAATTGGGAAGACTGCCTGTGTACATGCTACAACTGCCGAATATAATAATCAGTCCATCTCAGAGAACTATATGTGTCGAAAAGCAAACTAATGTCGTTGTTTTGAACCTATATGACGAGATTCCGAATTCCAAAGGCCAGCGGCATTGCTCAAAGTGATGATCTTCTCCATCATAATTCGCCATTATTGATATGATGTACCCATTGGTGACATTAATTATCGCTTTTTGTACGTGTTGCCTAAGGTTCCCGCCTCCCTCTTGAGCAATGATACCCGGATTTGATACAGGGCTCATTGTATAGCTGACTGTTGTGACAGCTTCTATACCCGACCCAACATATGAAATTATCTCTTCCACTACTTGTGAGCGCAGTAGATGCGTTTTTTTGGTCATCTTGTCGAAGTGATACTTCCACGATAGTAGTCGAAGATCCAATCTCCAGATAGAAGAGCTGAGTGGGGCACTCTTAGGCATTGAACTACCTCCGCTCATGAATAGCATTTACGCAGAAACTTTGTGTAGCTAATTGAGGTAACGTTTCGTTTGTTCAGAATTGGAGGGTCTGCAGGGCGCTCTCACTGAAGGGCAGGCGCTGCTGGTCGCACGTGAAGGCGGCCAGCACAACAAACAAAAGTCGAACGCAGCCACTCTACCTCCAAAAAAGGAGAGCCATATTTTTGTCCTATATGTATTTCGAAATTTACCTCACACTCATCAAATCTTGAGATGTTGAAACACACTCAAGTTGGCTTGAATTCGAAAGACAAGGCAAAAATAAGAAGGAAAAGCATAGTCATTCAAGCTGCGTTTTTATTGATGCACGTGGGCTCCTAGTCACAGAGCTACATGCGCGTGTCTCCCAATCGTTTTTTAGACATACCATTGTCACTCCATGATTTCATGACAGGCTTGCAGCCTTTGCAGGAGACGATGCATTAGTTGTCGGAAGTTTTACCAACATCAGAAGAATATTTTTTATTTTCAGTGGCCCTCTCGCAGAACAAGTTCATGGCTTTCGGTGATGACATTTGGAATCCACCATCTCTTCGTCAAGATGATTTTTTTAAATGGCTTTTTAGGAGCTACTCGAGAACATTCATCAGTCTTATATGGAGTTTGATGGAGGCATCAAGCCGTTGAATACATGCAGTACGGACATTCAGTGTCCAGGATCGAGGCTGTCGTGAATCAGGCCTTTTGTTTTAAATCTTCATACTACAGCTCTACACAATTTTACATGCAACTCTTCAAAACGCAAGAGCAGAGCCATGGCCATGGAGCCCGACCGATTTAAAGTATATCGATGTGACATACGGGGTTTTTATTTGAACACGTTGGACAGAGGCCAATCGCTCCATGGAATTTTGACGAAAGCCTTTGAAAGCGCAACTCGAAGGCTCGCGTCCATATGTTTTAGTGGAAAACGATTTGGAATGAGTGGTCGTGGACATTGCCTTGTTGAATTGTGCTTTTAGGGAAGCATGCTTCACAGTCGAGGAATGTTTTGAAATGTTAAGAAAGCAATGTGAAGAAGGAAGGAACGGAGCTACCGGAAGGGGTTTTGTACCTCTAGGGGGCACCGGCAAACGTGATGGCCAGCAGTTTGATAAGAAATCTCATGCAAATGCGAATTTGGGTATTTTACAAAGACCAACTGTCATACAACTGATGTAACACAAGACATACAGTCGTACAATTCATACCCATCACTGTTGGCTCCCTTCTCGAGCGTTGCTCGCAATCGTGCGGCTAAACATCGATGCCCTTCCGCCCTTTTGTATCTTCACTCGTCGATGAATCCTCACCAAACTTCCTCCCCTTGAAATCCGCGCCCAGGAGATTATTATTAAACTTTCCCGTCTGAACCCCACCAATCCACCCGCTAACCTGCCTCAAAACATCCCTCTTCTTCAGACTCTTCACCTGCTCCCTCCACATCTCCATCAAATCCTCCCTCGAAACCTCATCGTCACCCCCCTGTCCCTCCTCCTCAACCCCCCGTCGCTCCAACCCCTCTTCCTCATGCTCCATCCTCGTCCCCACCACCCTCAGCCTATGCTCCAAAAACGGCCTCCACACCTCCCTATCCTCCGGTAGCGGCTTCGCGGAGAATTTCCGGATCCTGACGCGCGGATCCGCGCCGGGGTGCTTTTGCACCTCTGCCACGCCCTTGTTCTGCTCCAGCGCCTTGGGCGCCGCCACCGTCGCAGGGCTGACCAACTCTTTCCGAATCTTGGGGTTGCCGCGGAGCGAAGGGCTCTCCCGTATGCGGCGCAGGCGGGCATTTGCGCGCTCGCGCTCGCGCGCTTCGGGGTCCATGCTATCCATTCTAAGTTTCCATTTCGCGACGGAAGACAGTTCGAGCGCGGCGGCGGTCGGGTCCCTAGCCTCGATGTCGTTGAGGTGGTGCCGGATCCCTGCTGGCGTGTACGCGGCGTCTGGATTTGCAAACAGGTTCTTCGCGAAGACGCGCAGGGCGACGAGCTTTGTCTCGAGGGGCGGGATGCCGCGGGCCATGGGGTGGGGGAGTTTGTGGCGTTGGCGCGCGGTGAGCATGGCGGCGAGGTGGCGGCGGAGGGCGATGTTGAGGTTGTAGACGTCGATGGCCGAGTTGTTGGCCAGATCGAAGAGTTTGGTGCGGACTTGGGTGTAGAGGACGATTTTGGAGACGGTTTTGGTGAAGATGTGGTCGTGGAGTTCGATGCGGTCGCCCATGCGGGTTGTAAAGTCTTCGAGCTTGGAGATGAACGAGCGAGCCCTGCTGGAGAAGAGGTATTGGGCTTCTCTTTCGAGGACGAAGAAATGAGCGTCGAGTAGAGCTGCATCGCTGGACAATTTATCTAGAAAGTAGAGAAACCTATACCTTTTGTTTTCTGCTTGCACATCCTGGAGAAAATTGGCCATGCTCACGTAAACAAAATGGTGCCGTTTCGCATTTCGGGTTCGCTGATGGATGTCCGCCATCATCTGACGGGCATTAGTTGTCAGGTTATGCACAGCTAGTTGAATCGATCCAGTAGATTTTCCCAACTTCTCCAAGGTGCTTCTTTGCTGCTTCCTCTTCTGAAAATAAGCTGTTGTGGCTTCTGGATCGATAGAGTCGCGCCATGTATATTTTCTGAATACCAATGGCTGCCTCTCGTTCGCGTCTGAAGAAACAGGTAGAGGCTGCACCTTTCGGATCAATCCGGGTGTGCTCTTAGTTGGGACTGACGTTTTTGCTCTTTTTGTTACCGGTGAAACTTTTGTGTCAACGTGGGGAGCAGTATGCTCTTCGGTGTCCTGTGGTAGCACTGTCTCGATGTACCGAATAGGTACACTATTTTCTTCTTCTCGCTTTGACTCTGGGTTCCAGGAACGCGGGACCAGGTTGAAGAGAGGCGGCGAGTGTTCCCCGTATATCTTACTGACCTATACCTTATCAGCTGTCTCCAGCGAAGCAATCGACGGCTCTTACCAAAGAACGGTCATATCGGAAACGATCTGCTTGGACATAGTTTTGCATTATCTACCAAACTATTAGAGGCTGCAGACCCTAATCCTTCTCGGGGCCGCTTACGTCCTTATCCGCCTCCTTCTCATCCAGACCCTTGTCAAGAAGGAACGAAAAACGCGAGAAGGGCACATCGACCTTTGTACTGCTAACAGCCGAGACAGGATCTTCCAATTTCAATTTGAACTCTCGCCTCAACGATAGAGCACCCTCGGACAAAGCACCAAAACTGTGTTTAAATACAAAACACTCTTTGGAATCCGAAGGCTGGCGCTGCCACGTATTCTCTTCTAGTGAGTCCACCGTGCTTGGTACCGTGCCCAACTCCCAATGCCAAGGGGTATTGATGTTTTCAAGCTCCTGTAGCTCTGCTACCTGTGCATCTGCGTTGTCGCCGTTGGGTTTGAGTACCGATGGGGAGATGAAGAATTGAATGAAGTCATTTTCCTGGGCGACTTGCTGAAGAGCAGAGGACAATTCTTCTGGATCATGGACGGAGTCGAAGCGAGCGGTAGCTTCGGACTCTGTACTGTTTGCTACCGGGTCTAGTGACAGAAGACCTGCCTTCTTTCCCCAACCGCCTCCGCCGCTGAGGACCCTGTGCAGGCGTGCGCCTTTGGCCAAGGCCGATTGAATGATGGTGTTCCAAATCGGCGGAGTGCTTGCCCACATTTTCTCCCAACGTGAACTTTCGGGGAGATCAGCAGGTTCTTTATGGCTGTGATTGGCTTGGGCATTTTTCAAGAGATGTGCAGTGTCCTCCAACACCTGCTGTGTCACATCATTAGGAATGACAAGTGCCCATACAGAGGTGGCCTGCTGGGGGTCACCTCTCGACTTGAAGTATTGAGGAACGACCTGCTCCAACTCTTGAGAAGCAGTCATGGGCTTTCCATCAGGGCCAACTACCTGCCGCAGGATGTTTCCCATGCTTGCATGTACCT
The DNA here is from genome assembly GCA_022059125.1 of Corynespora cassiicola. Lineage (NCBI taxonomy): Eukaryota > Fungi > Ascomycota > Dothideomycetes > Pleosporales > Corynesporascaceae > Corynespora > Corynespora cassiicola. The sequence goes on along the minus strand of JAEUWY010000012.1, from coordinate 2,067,569 downwards.
GGCGGGGCCGAGTCAATGGAACTAGAGGCACAGCAAGAGCAGAGCTCAACCGAGTGGTGGAACCTCCGCGATGGAGCTTGATCCCATGGTTGGAGAGCTGAGTTTTGGATGTCAACTTGAGCTCATTGGATTGCGGCACTGCTTGCCAGGATGTGAAGTGCATCGTCGTAGGAGATCCCGTTTGAAAGACTGTATTGGCAAGCGGAACTTGCAGGGTATCAGTGAAGAAGCCTTTCTCCTCGGTACCCTCGATGGCGACAAAACTAATTGCGCCCTTCTCCGCGGCAGCCGAAGAGGGTAGCTCAATGCTGTCCTGTTTATTACGCAAACACGTGTATGCGAGTCCCTCGTAGCCGGTCTCAGACACTGGAGGTGAGAAGGCACGGCTCCATTTGGAAAGGTCGACAGAGGTGTCGTCACCGACAGACGTTGGTGTTGGCAGTTTGTCGACTACTGCACAGAGGGCGTGCAGGCGGATCGGGTGCCTCTGGGATGGTGCAAAAGCATGCTGGTATGCCTGGCGCAGGGCTTTTTCAAGGAAAACATGGTCGTCGTGGAGCCAGTGGGCAAACGCTGGAGTGAGGAGCAAGACTATGAAGCGCTCGTGATTAAGTCTTCTCTTGGACACAGGGCCAATGTGCTTGATGAGGTCCTCGGGTTGCTATGAGAGTCAGAGTCTTGTTGCTGCGGGGCAGTCGGAGCAGACTCACCGTGTTGGTCACGGAGCGAGGGATGATGATGGAGCTTCGTATGCGCGGGTACTGGAGGGGTGCGGCAGCACCGTCATGGTGCTGGAAGCGGGCGGTCGAGGGCAGAGCTACGCGGTATGCAGGGCGCGGGAGCGGCAGGGCGCGCAAGAGCACCCTCGAGAAGCGGCATGGCTGCGCGATCCGGGGAGGCATGGGTCGCGGTCAGTGTGGGGTGGCGGCGTCAATTGCAGGAGGGCATGCTGCTGCTGGCGGGCGACGAGACGGGCAGAAGCATGGGCGCAGGAGCTTCATGAGGTCAAGACTCTGGCTTGAGCCTCACGGCGCGCTAGAGCCAGCGGGCGGCCGCCAAGCCCCGACGCGACGGGACCCTGTAGGGCGGAGTGCGGATGGCGGATGGCGGACCAAGGCCCAGGAGTGTCGCGGAGGGAGCAGCGCAAGGGTTGAGGGCCGTTGAGGACAGACGACACACGACGGACCTCTCTCTGCACGCTGGCGCCCCGTATCGCATCCACCCCAGAGCCAGAGCCAGGCCCTTTGTGCAGCTGCAATCCCGCTTAGCGGTGCTGAGTGCTCTCGTATCTCGCCGCCCCCGAGACCCCCGTCGCCGCTGCTGGTGCTGGTGCTGCTGCTGACAACCCTCGACTTTTTTGAGCCGCCAGCTTGGCCTCTTCTCATCAACCCTCCGGCCTCCTTGCGCGACGCCGACCGCGCATCCCCCCAACACCACCACGCACGTCTTCGCTTCTGATGCACCACTTATAGACGCCGAATCCATTGGCAACCTAGGTTCGCCTGCTCTCCGCCCGCCAAAATGCCCACTCCACGCTCGTTACGCCGTCAGAACCCCATCACCTTCGTCCTTGCCGGCATTCTTTGCATAGGCTTCTTCATTTTCTTCTTCTCCAGCGATGGCTCCTCGTCCGTCGCCGGCGAGCGTTCCTTCAAGGAGGCTGCCTCCAACGTGCTGTCGCCGCCCTCGTTGCCCTTCCGCAAGTCCAAGTCCAACGAGCCCCCCTCCGCGCCGCCCGTCGTGCACTACTACATGAACAACCTCACCACCTCGCGCACCCCGATCGAGAACCAGGAGACGGTCCTCATCTTGACGCCCCTGGCCCGATTCTACCAGGAGTACTGGGACAACCTGCTCAAGATCAACTACCCCCACGAGCTCATCTCGCTGGGCTTCATCATCCCCAAGACCAAGGAGGGCAATGCAGCCTACACGGCCTTGCAGGCTCAGGTCACAAAGACCCAGGGCGGCCCCAAGGCTAAGCGCTTCGCCAGCGTGACCATCCTGCGCCAGGACACCGAGTCTCCCCTGCAGTCGCAGAACGAGGCAGAGAGGCACAAGATGGAGAACCAAAAGGCCCGCCGCGCTGCCATGGCCAAGGCGCGCAACTCGCTCCTCTTCACCACCCTTGGCCCCTCGACCTCGTGGGTGCTCTGGATGGATGCCGACATTGTCGAGACCCCACCGTCGCTGATCCAGGACCTGGCGGCCTACGACGTGCCCATCATTGCGCCCAACTGCTTCCAGCGCTACTACAACAACGAGAAGAAGACCAACGACATCCGCCCATATGACTTCAACAATTGGATCGACAGCGCCACGGCCAAGGAAATGGCTGCCAAGATGGGCAAAGACGACATTCTGCTGGAGGGCTACGCTGAGATGCCGACGTACCGCAGCTTGATGGCTATGATGTACGATGCCTCTGCCGATCCTGGGACCAAGGTGAAGCTGGACGGCGTCGGTGGAGCCACCCTGTTGGTAAAGGGAGATGTGCACCGTGACGGAGCCATGTTCCCCCCGTTCGCTTTCTACCACCTCATCGAGACGGAAGGGTTTGCCAAGATGGCCAACCGATTGAACTGGGAGAGCTTTGGTCTGCCCAACTATCTTGTAAGTTGGCCCAATTTGGCCCCGCCTCCTCCCGCCCAAACTCACAAGCCAATCTGCAGGTATATCATTACAACGAGTGAGCCGTATGTCGAAAGGACTTCTCCTTCTTCCGAGTACCCCTTTTCGATGTCATTTGGCGGCGTTACTATGGTGGATGATTTCTCTTCCTCTTTTCTATATGCGAGTTGGGATGGGATGCCCGTGTCTACTGTTCTACATAGCGTCATCTTGGAATTTCATCCGAAGCTTGCTGGCCAGCGGAGTATTGGCGAGGAGACCCGCGATAAGACACCTAGTTCAAATTCTCAATGCACTTTTCTTCTACGTATCCTCAGGGCGGCGCCAGTCGTTGGTGTCACTTGTCGCTGCAGACGTGGCACAGGGTTGTGCAAGCAGAAGCCGATCTGCGGTTGGGAACCACGGCTGAAGGGTCCATTTGCCCACATAGCAGCTCCCGTCTTTTTTATCTGACCCAACCTATCAATCACGGTCGTATCATGCAACGAGCATCAACGCAAGCCAAAAGCGGTTAGACAGCCGCATGACAGAAGGCCCGGCCATGGTTCATCAAGTGACAATCCGCACCCGATGGTCCGTGAAAGAGCACCCCGCATGAGGGGGTTGCTCCCCCGAGCTCCCTCTCCCTCTCCTTCGAGAACCCACAGCGACCGCATCTTGTGAAAGACAAGGCTGTTGTGCCCAAGGAACGCGCCCATCCCGCGGTCCCACTCTCATAGGTCAGTTGCCCTCTCTCCCGCGCCGCGGCCATTGCGTCAACCCACCCTGCGATCACGAACGCCCGCGGCTCCTCCGCCCACCCTCCGCCATGCGCCCTGCAGGACCAGACCACCCGCCCCTGGGCACGAGTTGACGTATCGCAGCGCCGCGCCGCGCGCTCCCGCCCCGACGAGCACACGAGCTGGAAAATAAAACAGGGGCGGAAAAAATAAATGGGAAGGAAGATCTGGACCTGGCTAACGGGCGATGGATAGCCGATCGAGCACCAGCTGCAGCAGCTTCCCGTCCCGCCCTCATGGCCGACGTCCGCGTCCGAGCTCCCAACGGACGCATGCACGAAGCGGCATCCCACGAGAGCGGAGACATACATAGAGAGAGCGCCCGCGCTTCGGATTCGAGCACCACGTCGTCGTCGTCGGCGGGAGAACCTAGCTCCTCCACCTCGAAACAAGTCCCCACGAGCATGGCCGGCGCCGGCTCCCGCAAGCGCAATGGTAGGGCCCCCGAGGCAGGAGGAGAAGAGGAAGCGCGCGGAGCATCGAGGCATAGCGACGAAAGTGTGCCCATAATGCAGGTTGTGCAAAGGGACTACCAGGCCATATCACCGTCGCTGTCTGCACGCGCGGAGAACGGGAACGGCATGAATGGCATCAGCGGTAATGATGGCAGCAGGCAAGAGGGGACGCAGGGCGAGGGCCTGGAGCCAGGGAATCCGCAGCGGCGCACCGAGAGTGCTGAGCGCGAGGCCGCCGACGTGGAGAGGCGCGAGGGAGGCCGCTTGCGCGCGTTCCTGGACAAGTACGGCAGTGTGGAGTTGGAGAACAAGGGCAGTGTAGCTCGGGACCATTTGGCGCTGGGTATGTTTCCTCGGTTCCCCCCGCCTGGCTGGTGTATACATATGCATCTGGAATATGCCCGCTGGACTCGAGTATAGGACCGGGACTGACAATTCTCTTCTTCCTACCCGCAGAACGTACCTTCCTCGCCTGGCTCCGCACATCCCTCTCCTTCGCCAGCATCGGCATCGCAGTAACCCAACTCTTCCGCCTCAACACGTCCATCCAGAACGGCTCCGGCTCCGACTCCTCCTCGGGTCCCTCGCCCTCCGCACCCTCCATATCCAGCGCCTCGGCCCGCCTCCGCAACCTCGGGAAGCCGCTCGGCGCCACCTTCATCGGCATCGCCGTCGTCATCCTCTTCATAGGCTTCCACCGCTACTTCGAGGCGCAGCACTATGTCATTCGCGGAAAGTTCCCCGCCAGTAGGGGCAGCGTGATTGTGGTTAGTCTGGTGGCGGGCGCGCTGATTGTGAGTAGTTTGGTGGTCATTTTGGCGGTGGCGCCGGGGGCGTATGAGTTGTGAGGTTTGCGACAAGAGGGGGGGGGGGGATTCGGCTTAAAGACTATGCCTGTGATGATACGCTGGGTCGATATTCTTTATGGGGAAATGCGTGGCATGATGGTCTTGGAAGGGCACGAAGCTTGTCTTGTATTTGTTGGCGTTGGGGGTTTAGGGACCAGAATGACTGCGCGCCTGGCTGTGCGTATGCGGCCATCTAGACGGCAGATTCGGGGCTGGGGCACGTACATGCAAAGACGCCCGTGGCTTCGGATGTAGATGAAAGCATAGATGGGCAGGCCAAAATACTAATTCTTCACGTGTATGGATCCACGTTTTTTTTTCTGTCCAACACGCCTTCTTTTCTTGCAACTTTGTGCTCCTATAACGCCCTTTGCTCCAACTGGGTTGTTCTGCGTACTTGACCTATCAGCAGCAATAAGATAGCTTCAACTTTAATGCTCACTTTGCACGAGCTACACCAAAGATGCAGTTACCTAGCCCTAGAAGATTACATATACCATAACGTAAACTATAAGCGAGTCGCCACTATAAGCGAGTCGCCACCCCCCCCTGTCTGCCCCAACGCATACCACCTACAACAACAATACCTCCACCAAACGTATCTCAATCATCAAATAACGAGAAATCTATAATTCTTGCCTTTTTAGCTGTTAAAACAACTCTGTTCAAAGCGTGCAACACGCTGCTTCCGCGTATAACGTTCCCCGTACAACACTTCGTGATCGACGCGCTGGACGACCTACGCGACGCGATTGCCAGCCCAACTCAAAGCGGCTGACTAAGGCTGAAGAGGAGGTGATTGTTACTCACATCCTTGAGCTAGACTCACGAGGATTCGCGCCCACGTCAACTGCCGTACGTAATATGGCTAATCAGTTGCTTACAGCGCGAGGCGCTGACTATGTTGGCGTTAACCGGCCTAGCAACTCTGTTAAGCGTCAGCCAGAGCTCCAAGTTCGATTAACCCGCCAGCAGGATCACCAGCGCGTTCTGTGTGAGGATCCTAAGGTTATCAGCCCTTGGTTTGAGTTGCTGCATCGTACAAAGGAGAGGTACGGCATCGTTGATGAAGACACGTACAACTTCGACGAGACAGGCTTCATGATGGGCGTGATCTTGGCTCAATCAGTGGTTACAGCCTCAGAGAGGCGAAATCGGTCAAAGGGCACCCAGCCGGGCAATCGTGAGTGGGCTACAGTGATCCAGGGAATCAATGCGGCTGGCTGGGCAATACCTCCCTTTATTATCTTTGCGGGCAAGCACCACCTCTCTGCGTGGTACGAGGGCAACGATATTCCACCTAGCTGGTGTATATCGCTCAGCAAGACAGGCTGGACAACAAATGAGCTAGGGGTACGTTGGCTGGAACATTTCAACACCCATACGCAGAGCCGTACAGTGGGAACGTACCGACTGCTCATCATTAACGACCATGAGAGCTATAACTCTCTAGCCTTCCAGAACCTCTGTACGGAGAGCAAGATCATCACTCTCTGCATGCCCCCACATTCGTCACACCTTCTCCAGCCACTTGATGTGGGGTGCTTCTTGCCCTTAAAGCGGGCGTACGGTGATGAGATCTCTGGCTTGGCACGCAATCACATCAACCATATCGACAAAACCACCTTTCTGCCAGCCTTCAGGAAGGCCTTTGAACAATCCTTTACTGAGGCCAATATACGCGCAAGCTTCCGAGGGGCCGGAGTAGTCCCATACAACCCAGAGACAGTGCTCTCAAAGCTTGACGTGAAGCTACGCACGCCCACGCCAGCCCTCCCTGAAGCTACTCAGTGGGAGGCCAGAACACCAAGCAACGCGTACGACCTAGAGGCTCAAATAACGTTGATTCACGACAGAATTAGAAGGCATAAAAGCTCATCACCTGCCTCTATTATTGAAGCCCTTGGTGAGCTTAAGAAAGGGGCTGAGATGATAGCTCGTTCAGCTGCGTTGCTCCAGGGCCGAATCAAGGACCTTGAGAAGGCTAATAAGGCCGCCACGCAGCGTAGGCAGCGAAATAGGAAGCGGATTCAACGGCAAGGGACCCTAGCAAAGGCTGAGGGGGCTGAAATTGTGGCTCAAAAGGACGTTGAGGAGCAATTGAACGAAGAGAGGCGTGAGGAGGTGGTGGCTCGCCTTGGTGGCGGCCGGCAGTCAAAAGCGCGCTGCACGCGCTGCAGAGAGCAAGGACACAATTCTCGTACGTGCAAAACAACAGTATAACTACTGTAGTTACTCCTTGTATCAAGTTATTACAGTATTCTCTTAAGGTGGTTGAGTAGGGTGGTTGTGTGTGCTGAGGCAGACAGGGGGGGGGTGGCGACTCGCTTGTGGTTTACGTTATCATAACTAGGGACATGTCTCTAAGGGAATTGCTTCTTAAATGAACCAATATCACGACAAATTGCAGATTGCATCATGTGAATTGCTTGAAATCGTCTGAAATGACTCCCTCCTCCTTAGTTGCACCCAGACAAACTACATCGTTGCAAACAACACCAGAGCCACAGCTGTAACTTAATGCGTCATCAGCTCCACAATCATCTTGACTGGACAGTCCTTGTAGGTAGTCAGCTAAAAAAAGGAAACTCAAGGTCGAGCCATAATTCACTCAAAATAGTTGCCTTGCGAATGTGGGTGGGTATCATTTTTACCATCTATCTTTAGTCCATAGTCGGCTTGCATCGCAAATGCCGAGCCGTCTCCTTGATGAGGGCCGGACTTCCTCATATTGAAACCATATGGCCGCTAGACTACGCCAAATGACCATCTCCTGAATCTTTCTCTCCATTCACATTTACTCAAGGCATATGCTAGAGCAAAAACCTTGGTCTATGGATGGCCTGGCCGTTCGTATTCAACTCGTCATCTCTGCAGTGGTCTTGCCTGCGCGGGTGCTCTTGATGATTTGCTGAATCATGTCCTCGACTTCATCCCAATCACTGGTGTCGAGGGGGTAGAGTTCGGTCTTGAAGTACTCGGCGATGGCGTTCAACTGCGTCCAGCTCTTCTGATCGTGTACAAAAGTCAGAGCAACACCGACACGTCCGAAACGTCCAGTACGACCGATACGGTGGAGATAGGTCTCGAAGTCGGGCTGAATGCCGTCGGCCATGGTGGGAACATCCTATGCGGAAATTAGTAACGGCAGCTTCTCAGAAGTAAAAGAAAAGGCCCTGAACTTACATAGTTGATGACCATGGTCACAGACTGGACGTCAATGCCACGGGCGAGAACGTTGGTTGCAATGAGGACCTTGGCCTTGCCGCTCCTGAAGTCATCAATAATCCGGTCACGTTCAGATCCCTCTAGTCCACCACTCAGCTGAGCGACAGAGTGTCCCTCTTGCGTCATGCGACGCTCGAGCTCTTCAGCAGTACGGCGAGTCTGACAAGATTAGCAAAAGAAAAGAAACGGGATCGACGTTGACTTACTCGAACGAAGATGATCGAAGAAGCCTGGGTCATCAGACCGTAGAACTTGAGAAGAGTGGAGAACTTGTCATTATCTTTGTCGATGTCAATGTAAAGCTGTTTGATGCCGTCGACGGTGAGCTCATCGTGCGCAAGAGTCAAGACGTTGGCGTTGGGAGCAAATCGGTTGGCGTAGGCCACGACATTGGGGGGGAAGGTGGCCGAGAAGAGGACTGTCTGAACTGTTTTGGAAAGCATCCTGGGTGTGTTAGCGGGGGCCAGCTGCAGTGGCAGGTAGACATACGACTTGACACGCGTGCACTGTTCTCCGAGTCCCTGTTGGTCAAGCATGTTGTCGGCCTCATCTAGCACCAGGATCTTGATGTTCTTGGCGTCGATGTTCCTCCGACGAATCATGTCGGTGACAGTACCAGGAGTGCCGACCAGAACGTGGGCGTCATATTTCTGGCCACGCTTGGTGGGGTCGGGGATCGCAGCCATGGCCCGTAGGCCTTGAATGAATTGGCCCATGTGCTCGATTACGCCGAGAATCTGACGGGCCAACTCCCTGCTCGGTGCTAGGACGAGGGCCTGTGGAGCTACGAGGGAGAGATCGACGCGAGATAGTATGTTCAGTGAGAAAGCAGCGGTCTTGCCCGTTCCGGACTGGGACTGGGCAATCATGTTGACTGGTGGGTCGAGCAGAAGCAAAGGCAAGGCTTTCTCCTGGATCTTGGATGGTTTGCGGAAGTTCATGGCTTGGATACCCTTGAGTAGCTCGGGAGACCTGGACATGTTAGCGGTACGTTTTGTATCTGAGTCGAGGTACCTTACAGGTTGAGCTGCTCAAACGTTTTTGCTGAGAAGAGTGGGTTGTTGGGGTCAGCCTGCAAGTCGGCGAGCTTGACCTCGACATTGTATTCAGTTTCAGCGAGCGCAGAGCCATTTCCCGGTATGCCACTGCCATCAAGTTGACCAGTCTCGGCGGAAGTCTGAGCCGGAGCAACCTGTTCGGCAGGAGCGGTCCCAGTGGGAGCAGCTCCAGCTGGTGCTGTCTCAGCCGGTGCTGTCTCGGCGGCAGCGGTCTCAGCGGGAGCGGCCTCAGTGGGCACAGCCTTAGCGGGGGCAGTTTCGGCGGGAGCAGCTTCAGCTGGTGCGGTCTCGGCGGAGGGAGTCCCAGTAGGAGCTTTCTCGACGGCGGGGGCCGTGTCAACGGGCTTCTCTTCGGTCGACATGGTCAGCGCGCTCGTGGAGCTCAGGCGCGTGTTGTTGCGGGCGGTGAAGGCGGGGTGCAGCTGCGGGTTGCGATGGGCGACAAAAGATATCTCGGGACAGTATGAATGGAGGTTCCGCAGTCAGGACACAGAACTCTGCCTGCTTGGAAGACGCGGGTCCAGGGGGGTGGGCGCGAGCGAAGGTGGGTGCGTGCGTGGGCAGGAGGGCAGAGAGAAGAGCCAAAAGAGCTAGATATGGCGTTGGCGGGGAACCTTGGACCGTCTGGCGGAACTTCAAGCGGGCGGGCGCTAGGCCGCATCGGGAGGGGGGCCTGTAGCCCTGCCCGCCATGCCTGGGAGCGGAGCAGCGTGCATGAACTGATGGACTGCAGCTGTGCCTGCCGCGCGACTGCAGTCCTTTTCCACACCGAGCCGGGGCGAGGGCTGCAGAGCGACGCCGGCATCCCAGAAGACGAGTATGCTGCTCACGGTGAAATGCCCTCGACTTCAGGAGTCCTAGGCCCAAGGTTCCTGAGAATCCACAGCCTTGTCTCCACCCTCTCGTGGGCAGCCCCTTGCCATGGTCCATGGCGAGAGAGATGCAAAGCGGCCGTGGCAGGCAGGCTCGACAAGACGGCAATCAGAGGTCAGCAGTGCACCCGCCATTGAGCCGGCATTACGTCCCAATTCGCCCTTGGCGCGCACCGCCTCCCTCCCGCCGTTGTTGCGGCCCTGTAAGCCAGAGCCACCCCACTAATTGGATTGGGCACCTGGGCTCTCCGCCAACAACGTCCGCGCAGCCTCCAACAACCGTTCCTCCGCTCCCCAGCCGCCTCTGCCTCTCCCCCACCTTCATGTTCGGCGCCCCGGTTTTGCGCCGCCTGCCATCGCCCGCCCCACAGGTCTGAGAAGAATGGAGGTCGACATTGCTCCGCAGTTTGGAGCCGAGTTGAAGGTGCCCGCCCTGCTTCCCGAACCGCGGAACGTGAACTGACACGGGAAAACCCCAGGATGGCTTCAAGAACGTCAACGCTTGGGTATGTGCCCCCGCTTCTCCACGCTTGCGCTGCGCCTTTGCGCTGCGACTCCGACCCTCGCCCTGCTCTCCATGTTGACACCAGACGCTCTAGGTCTCCGGCGGCATCTCCTGGCTGGACGAGATCCAGCAGTTCTACCGCGAAAGAAGCGCCATAGAGAAGGAATACGCCGCGAAGCTGAATACCTTGGCCAAGAAATACTTTGAGAAGAAGGCGAAGAAGTCGAGCAGCCTGAGTGTTGGCGACAACCCGTCCGTCACCCCGGGCTCTCTGGAGAGGTATGGTCAAGGCGCAATCCCCACTTTGGGAAGTTGGCTGACAGAGGCATCGCAGCGCCTCCATGACTACCTGGGGCGTACAACTGACCACCTTGGAGTCTCGCGCCTCCGAACACGACCAGTTCGCAAACGCCCTCATTACCAATCTTGCAGACCCCTTGAAGAACCTCGGCCTACGATACGAGGAGCTCCGAAAGCACCACGCCGACTATGCCGCCAAACTAGAGAAGGAACGCGACTCTCAATACGCCGACCTGCGCAAACAAAAGGGCAAGTATGACAGCGTGTGCCAAGAGGTGGAGAACCGCCGCAAGAAGACGGAGAGCGCATTCGACCATGGCAAAGGCAAGGCCCGAAATGCCTTCGAGCAACAACAGGTTGAAATGAGAAATGTCAAGGTACAGCGCATTGTATCCAAGCCCTTGCACCTTTGCTAACTCCCTGCAGAATACCTATATCATTAACATCAATATAACCAACAAGCAAAAGGAAATGTACTACCACGAGTATGTTCCGGAGCTCTTGGATGTACAATCTGCCCCTAGCATCACGACATGGAAATGCGCGCTAACTCCATCTCAGAGTATGCAAGACCTTTCCGAGTCTCGAGTGAACAAGCTGAATTCGCTGTGGTCCCTCGCCGCGCAAATAGAGACCCAGACGTTAACACGCAGCACCGACTACCTCAAGCATCTCGCCGGTGAAATCCCTCGGAATAACCCTCTGCTGGACTCGATGATGTTTGTCAGGCATAATGCAGGGTCATGGCAGGAACCTGCAGACTTCCAATTTGAACCCAGCCCAGTATGGCTCGATGACGGCAGCCTTGCTACCGACGACTCGGCCGTCGTGTTTCTTCGAAATGTCCTCACCAAGACCAAGGCGAATTTAGTGGAACATCGGCGCGAGTTGGATAAGAAGCGGAAGGAGGTCGAGAATGCCAAAAAGGTGCGGCAGCTCGTTCGCGAGGGCAGGGACGAGAAGAAGAGAGATGAGGTGGATGTTGTCCGAGCCATCTTCGCGATCCAGGAGGGTATGCACGAGGTGGAACGCCAAAAGGTCAGCGCAGAGGTCGAAGTGTCGACCATCACCTCGGTGGTGGGCGACTTGAGCATTGGAGCAAGAAACCACAATTTCAAGTCGCAAACTTTCAAGATCCCGACCAATTGCGATCTCTGTGGCGACCGCATATGGGGTCTTTCTGCAAAGGGCTTTGACTGCCGCGACTGTGGCTACACGTGCCACAGCAAGTGCGAGATGAAGGTGCCAGCAGACTGCCCCGGTGAGCTGAGCAAAGAGGATAGGCGCAAACTCAAGGAAGAGCGCCAAAAGTCGTCTCACAGTGTTCCACCTGCCAATGGAGGCGCGGCAGGCTCACAATCTGAGATGCCACGCATCAGTAGGAGCGATACTGTCAACTCGATGAACACTCTCAGCTCTGGTTACTCGGCGACGGCTCACCGCTCAATATCTGGAGGCATGTCTCCTACCACAGAAGAACCTCCATCAGAAAACAAGGCTGCAGCGCCAGCCCCGAGGAGAAATCGCATCGTGGCACCCCCTCCGGCGCAATACATCAAAGACGACGGGGGAGACGTCACGAGCCCCACCAAGGCTCCAGAACAGAAAGGCAGAATGATGTATGCATATCAGCAAAATGGCGATGGGGAGCTCACGGTTCCCGATGGCAGAGATGTCACTATACTGGAACCAGATGGTAAGTACTCTACACCGTTTCCCGTCTGCCGTTAGAGTGAGACGCCATCGACATGATGCACAGAAGCTAAACAGCATTAGATGGTTCGGGGTGGATGAAGGTCCGCGCAGGTTTCAAGGAAGGTCTTGTTCCAACAGCATATGTAGAGGTTCTCCCGCTCACGCCACCCTCTTCTAACCGCCCCGACTCCACCTACTCTGCATCATCAGCTTCGATAAGCGGCAGTACAGCCCCTGCAGCAAAGAAGAAGGGGCCTGCAGTAGCACCAAAGCGCGGAGCAAAGAAACTCAAATATGTCGAAGCTCTGTACGATTACACTGCCCAGAGCGATGCAGAACACACCATGACCGAAGGAGAAAGGTTCGTTTTGATCAACATGGATGCAGGTGATGGGTGGGCAGACGTTGAAAAGGGTGGGGCGGTGAAGAGTGTGCCGGCGAACTATATTCAACAGGTTTGAGGGACGTGATTTTGGCGAGGTTGCAACTTTCGATTCAAAATCGGCGGTCTTTTGGACTTGGCCACTGCACTGGCGCATCGTATCATTGGAATATGGTTAGCGAGCATGAGTTTTGGAAGTCGGTCTTGGTTGGCATGACGTCCATGTCTAGAATTTTTATGGAGGCACATTCCTAGAACGAAGGTTGATAGCTGAGCCGTGTTCCGAACTATGGGAGGCTTCTATTGGCTCCAATGTCCATCTCGTGGCGCTAAGATGTTTGAACCGACTAACATGCCCCAGTATCAGCAGCACACCCTCTCTTCCTTTCTTTTTTTCGGTTTGTGGCTTTTCTATCACGCCTATGCCCATTTCAATCTCATCACTTCTGGTGCTACCAGAAGCATCCGACAGCATTGGTATAGGATCAGTTTCTTTTTTGAGCTGTGTGATGAAGCCATTTCTCGATCATTGCCAATCCGCCGTAGTGCCATGGGCTAGTCGATAGGTATTGAGGAATCATCGTTCCATGTAATAGTAGCCTTGCCTACTTTGCCTCAAGCGCAACCTTGGACAGAGGCGACTCTCGGAGCCAGTCCAAGGATATGGCGGCCAAGTCAGAACCATGTACGTTTGGAAGCCGGCAGTGTGGTGCAAAAGAGATTGCACTCATCCAACACTTGGTGACGACGCCTCTTGAAGGTCGTCGGCGTTCCCCCCACTCGCGATAGATTGGACCGTGCCAGCCCTGTGCTTTTTTTCCTGCACGTCATTGCTACCCAATTCGAGGCTAGCATCTGCGTCGACGTCTGCGCCTAGTGACCTGTCCGTCATCACGATTCTGTGGCGAAGATGCTCTAATACCAAGGTGAAGACGGGAGCAGCTGGTTCAGAGCAACAAGCTGTCGGCCACGGATACCAAGTGGGAGTTGCCCATCAGTGCGACGCCAAGTGCCAATAGCCTCAGTCGCCAGCACAGCATTGAGCAAAGCGTTCAACGATCGCCGCCTGGCTCTGCCTGACAACAAAAAAGCATCAGCGTTACCCTGGCCATTTAATTGCCCTGTTCTTTCCTACCTCATCCCCAGCCTACGTGCCGGAGCGAGTAATGTGACACGTCGTAGGGATAGACAAGTCTAGGGCTGCATAAAACTTCCCTACATGGTCTAGTCAGGTACGCAATGCATGCCACCTGCAGGCAATATCAAAAGGCCAAGGATTTCGATTGGTTGCCACGCACAAAGCCGGAGAATATAGTCAACGCCTCCCAATGTTGACAGGCCATGGCATTCCCACCATAGTCGACCTTGATCTCGATCCTGCAGGCCGGCGAGCGCACGCCACTGTCTAGACGGGTGGTTGTACAAGTCGCTAGACAACGGCGGCACCGAAGGTCAGGGAGCGTGGCGTGCTCACTGCAACCCTGACACAAGTCTATTGTCTGTTGGATGGTGCCATCAACCCCACGGTTCAACTCCAGTCTCTCCTTTTTGATGTTTTCTGTCTTTGCGTTTCTGGTTGCATCTCCTTTCGTCCCCCGTCGTGTGCTTTGACACGCCACTTGGTATCGGCCTTTCACTGTCACCGGACCTCACCGAGCGACATCACCCACTATGGAAGGCGCGGTCCCCCATTCCTCGTCCCTTCCCGAACGGAGGGCACGCTCCGTAGTGGCTCTTGGCACTACACCGCCCATAAACAATCACTCCTCGTCTGCTGCCCTCCACCTTTTGCGCCACCCACCACCTGTCACACACGCCAATCTCAACCTCAGCTGGACTTCCCACCTCTCTCTCTCTCTCTCTCCATATATCTTGCTTTCCTTCTCTACCTGGAGCTCATATCTCCCATCCACTCCTTAGAAATACTCTAGCATCATATCCTCTCCGCAAGCCTGCGACTTCCTTCGCTCTCCTCTCCGTCACCCCGAATCTCCTAGTCTCCAAGAAGCGCCATAGCTGTTCACTTGAGCGCACCAAAATAGATCAATATTCACGACGCCCCTCTCAATGAAGTTCCTACTTGCCGCCGTCCTTGCGGCTGCCACGGCACAGGCTGCCGCATTCCGCCACTCGCATCGTCACCCTTCCGGCGTCGCCAAGCGCGCAAACACTGTTGTCGTTGCTCCAGCCTCAGTGCAGACCACCGTGCTCTATGAGCTCGAAGGCCATCTCATTGATGAGGATGATGTTCGCCAGGGTATCGCCAATGGCACTCTCATGTGGGGTGACGATGGCAATCTTTCGACATCAACTCGGGCCAATGTTGTTGCGACAACTTCTAGTCCGCAGTCTTCTCGTTCTGTGGAGCCGATCTTTCCTTCTTCTCAGCCCAAGGACAACCCAGGCGGACAGCAAGTCGAGCCCCACGCCGACTCTCTGCCATCAATTGCCTCTTCCGTAGTCTCTACCGCAACTCCTCCGGCTATGCCAACCCAGTCTGCCGAGTCACCAAAATCGTCGACCCTTTATCAACCCGTTGTAACCGATGGTCACTGCGCCGATTGCGACAAGGAGTTCCCCAACGGTAGCTTTTCCTGCAGCGAGTTTCCTGCTGGTTATGGCGCTGTCTTTCTTTCTGGTGAGGGATTGGGTGGATGGACCGGTATCCAAGATCCAGGCTATGTCGACAATGATGGTTACGACGACATACTCACAGTACCCAAGGGATCTTGCCAGAACGGAGCTTGCTGTACTCCCGGGCGCTTCTGTTCCTATGGTTGCCCCAACCCCTACCTCAAAATGGCATGGCCAAAGTTGCAGGGAAAGACGAAACAGTCAGTCGGCGGCCTCTACTGTAATAGTAATGGCAAGCTTGAAATGCCCGATGGATCAATTGCAAAAACCTTGTGTGGCAAAGGCACAGACAAGATGACTGTCAAAGCACATAACAAACTTTCGCAGTCGGTTTCTATATGCCGCACTGACTATCCTGGTAAGACACATTAGCTAGGCGACAGCAACTTCCCCATAGCTCACAGTCTCAAAGGCACCGAGTCCGAGACGATCCCGATTACTGTAGCGCCAGGCGAGACGGTCGAGATCGCAAACCCCGAGCAGGGGAAGTACTTCTTTTGGGATGGCAGGCCTACGTCTGCCCAGTACTACATCAATAAGAAGGGTATCTCCGAGGAGGAAGCCTGTACTTGGGGCTCCGGCAAGAAGGCGACCGGCAACTGGGCGCCTCTTAATTTCGGCACCTCGTGGGATGATATCAACATGCATGTGGGATTTCCTTCCTTGAGTCAGAACAAGCCCACCACCCAGGAGAGACTCGACTTCACCGTCACCTTCACCGGTGAGGGTGTCACCGACCCATGTCAGTTCAAGCACACTACGGGAGAGTACTGCCAAGGAGACAAATGTGGCTGGGACTTGGGATGCACGGTCAGAAAGGCAAAGCAATTTCTCTTCATGAGTATACTGAGACATATAGGCTTCAGTGAAGGAGGGCAGCACCCTCACACTCGAGTTTACCGAGTAGTCCTCCCCCACCTCTCTTCCAATCACGACCTATCTTGACGGATTTTCTCTTCATGTCCATGACTTTCTCCTTCACGAATCTTCAAATTTCTTTCAAATACCCCGCTTTTGCGCAATACTTTATAATATCGGATGAGCGCTTCCCAATCGCTAGGACAGTCGCGCGACGGATCTTGATGGATTGCAGGAAGCATTTCGCTTTACCCAACAAGCTACTTCTTCCATGTCCTAATCAAGTATCCTTTGCTTTGTTTGTTCAGGCTACTTGGGAGTCGATCATTTTGACTTGTAAGTATATCATGACTTTTTATGCACATACCCTGCTGCAGCCGCACATGGCCGCCTTCATCTTTCAACCCATTCCTTTTGATCGGAACAAGGAAATGGAATTGTCAAGCGTTGGAGAGATGTAAGGGCTGGCTTCCAAGACATACCTTTGGGGCTGATTTCTATCACTGTTATGGGTTTCACTGGGCAGGGGCGGCGTTGGGTTTCTTTTCGGGTTTATGCCAGGGCGTTTACGGGTTGCTTTCTTTACTTTCAGGTGGGCTTCGGATTACTCGACCATGAGTCACGATCACAAAAAACACCTGCAGCCAGCTGTCGGCTATTGGCCATAGGTTGACTATGCAGTCTCCAATGGAACATTCCCCCAATCAATCTTAGGCCACTGAGCTTGAGCAAGAGTGACAAGCCAACGTGGCATTCTCGTAAACCGGCATGCACGCTTATGAATGCCGCCCACGAACCCCACGCGTTGGCGCTCATGATCCCGGAACCGGGCTCGTATACATGCAAGTCCCGTCACATGTGCCATGGCATCGGCCTTCCTGCATGGGTGGTTCTCGGGTGTCGAATGAGGTAATGAACTCCGCCAAGAAGAGGATTTTTCCGAGTGCTAGGTAGGTACCCAGGTAGGTAGGTAGGTACGAATGACAGTCAGGTGAGCACTATTGAGTCAATGGAGGCGAATGATGGGAGAGGAGGGTTATTTTCGCGTTGCATTGGAGCATGGCCGATTTCACTCGAATGAGCTGTACCAAGTGCTCCAAAGGCGTAGGAACAATTACGCATGCCTCTTTGTCACTTTCACATTCGTGGACAGGCAGATACAGGTGGTCGAACAAGTAGGTGTACATGCAGATTCACCACCTCGCCCGCTCGCTCCCGGGTCCTTGGTCCGAACCATCTACCAACCAACCGCCCGGATGTATACATCCACATCCAACTCCAATGGATGGACCAACCGATGGATCAATCAATCAACACAGTGGCAAACCCATCCATCCATCCATCCATCCATCCCTCCATCCCTCCTCCCCCTTACGCCCCAGCCCAAGACAGAAAAGAACGGAACCAGGCAATCCTCCCGCCCGTCTTGCATGCCTGCATGCCTGCCTGTCTGCCTGTCCGGAGCCCGCCCGCGCTACATGAGGGTCCTGCCGTACCAAAACGAACACGGCCGACAAGACCGAAAAAAAAAGGGTGCAGGGCAGGACGGTGCAGGGTAGGGTAGTGCGGTGGCGGCTGCAGAGCGGCGGCGAGCGGCGAGCGGCGAGCGGGGGGTTTGGGCTAGGCTGGGGCTAGGCTAGGCGCTGCGCTGCACTGCGCTGCGCTTTGGGCGGGTAACGCTACGATTCCGCGGATGTGGTAGGTTTGTTAGTGGGGGAAAAGGATGCACGGGAGGGCATGGTTCGGTTGACAAAAGCACCGTGATGGGCAGACATGTGTGCGCTACTTGTGTGCATGTGGAGGAGAGCAAGTGGGGCATTTAGATATGGGAACAAAGTGCAAGGAGCCTGCCATTCTTTGTATGCTATGGATGGATATATCGCAGAGGGGATTTGGAAGGATACATCCGCCCGGGAACGATGCCGTGTCCGGCCCCCGTTTCGAGGGCATGGGACAGAATGCGTGAATACCTTTTCAGTAATGATGCCGGTCGTAGTGAAAATGGAAATGGAAATAAAAACATCAAATCGTGCCCTAACCCAGTGGTATCAAATAACGTTGCCCGCCCTAGTATAATACATCCTATCGTGCGGATGCCAAAATATAAACAATGCCTGAGATCCCTCTGAAGTGGATATGAACATGGAAAGAACCGAAAAAAGCGTGGTGACGAGCTCTCTGCCTGATACTTTTTCCCCGCCCGAGATAGCGGGGGGTAATGTAGTCGGACGAGGACATCCTGCCAGCCGACTATGCTACAGAATTGACACATCTGTGAGTGAAAGAAAAAAAAAAGTTCAAGAGAATAATTTGCCGCGTAAAGCATGACGTCGTTGGCCGAAATCTCCAGGTAACGGTTTCAGACTGTCGAGACCAACTAGCGCATGGTAAGAACCAAAGTACCGTGTTCAGCTAGGAGCTTCAGGAAAAGTTTCTAGGGGAAATTGATTGGTGCTGTCGCCGGGAAAGGTGTTGCTCGTGAAGCCGGTATAAGTTTCTTGAGCAGGCCCCTCGAATGGTATCCCGTCATGTCCTCCGTGAGTCAAACAACCAACACATTCGCAGCCATCACCACACTGACAGGTACCGGTGGCATCGTTGCAGCCAGGAAGTACGAGCTCTTGCCAGAGGTATGCAGAGGGCGAGAGTGTCGGTGTTTCTTCGTCCTTGTTTTCACTGGGGCTATCGATAAATGCTGGACTGGATGCGCCTTCTTCTGTCTTCAGAGTTATGGGTGCTTCGCTCATGGTGTTTCCCATGAAGTATTGTGGGTTTGAGGCGGTAGGGGTCTGGATTGTGGTTTGTTGCCACGGGCTCGACACATTGACTGGAGTGTTAGGCACCGTCATTGTGTTGATTTGCGCTTGAAATGGCATCTGACCCAATGGTGGGAATTGTGTAGGTGCTTGGCTGTTATGGAACGCCATGCCCTGGTTCGCTTCAGCGCCGAATCCCGGTTGGTGAGGGTATGCAGGAACATCATAAGTAGGTGGAGGGAATGCTCCAAATCCACCTGTGCTCATGTAGTGGTGCATCAGGCGGATATACTCGGTCATGGTGGCGTTGTTTGGATGGGCGGCACAGCCAAAACAGCTACACGAATCTCCGCAGTGGCAATTGTGATCACCGCCGTGGCTTCCAGAATGGCTCTGATGACTATGGGTGGGAGCCATTGGCATTGAGCCTGCCTGAGCCTGCTGGTATAAGGATGCCATATGGTTGTATATGGGAGTATTGAACCCCATTGGAAAAGGCATTCCCATGTTTCCGGTCCCATTGTGCATGAAGCCGTTGGGCAAACCGAACGGTGGGGTCTGAAACTGGCCTGGCTGCTGGTATTGTGGGAAGTTTGAGAAGTCTTGGCTCAAATTGGCCTGTTGTTGCATGGGCTGCGGTAACAGGTTTGTCTGGTTTGGTTGGGCCGACCCTCCCGAACAGCATGATTTCTTGGCTGGCGCGGGCTGTGGTGCCTCCTTCGGTTTACTGCCACAACAGCCTCCAGCCTGTTTCTGTGGCGGAGGCGGCTTTGGTTTGCAGCAGCTCGATTTCTCTTCAGGCTCCACTTGACTCTGGCGTCGAGAGTTGGCGGGCAGAATCCGAGGGGTTGAGCTTGCGCTAGACGGAGGCGATGCTTCATTACTGGCGCTCTTCTCCGAAGGGGCAAAGGATGGGTTCGTTGGGGTTCGCGAGAGGATAGAGGAAGATTCGGTTTCGGTGTCCTGGCTGGACTTCAAGGCTTTCTCAAGTGATGCGGCGTTGAACGTGTTGGTAGCTTTCCTGCTGCGACTCTTTTGCACTCGGCTACTCGTCCCAGCAGCCGAGGCAACTGGCTGTGCTCGTTCGGACGGGCACGCGCACTCAGAAGCTAATTCATGATTAGCGACGACGATGGTATAGTCAAAGGTAGGGCATACTCTTGGGGATGGTGTAGTTGATTACCACGCGCTCGCAGCTACAAGAACCACTCGGGTGAGGGCAGCTGCTCAGAGGGCGGCCGGGCTTGCGAACTTCGACGAGAACCCGGTCGCGGTGGTCGCATTTTGATGAGCGATGACCTCGGATGCATGGGCCACTGCAAAACAATCAGATTATGAAGGGTAATGTGGGAGTGCGCTGAAGCATGGGCACAGGTGGCCGGATGGCGGGAGAAAAGAAGCGAGATTGTCCCGGCTGAGGTGATGGAACAAAGGCTAGTTGAACAGGGACGGGGCGATTCCAAAGAGCCAAGTGCAAGTCGAAACCGACCTTGTGCTTGATGGGCACAGGTTGAAGATGGGGAGGGTATGAGGAAGTGGGCGGACGGGCGCAAAAGAAAAATCGGTTCAACTCACCATGCCACCTTCTTCCGCTCTCCATTGATTTCGGCCCACATGTTGCAGGCTTAGAAGAGTAGTAGCGAGAATCTGCTCATAAAACGCAGCAGGTCGATCGCGTAGGACCCTGGGCGTTGGATAGGAAGCGCGATCGAAGCCGGATAAGGTTGTCTTCAGCCCGGCGCACGCACGTGGGAGGCAAGTGCGGGGAGGCACAAAAGGCGTGTCGCAACGCTGGCAGCCAGAGAGCCGGGCAGCGAGAGAGTTGCAATGGAAACGGGCTGGACTGGCCCGCGGATGGCCGTACTGTGCTTGCCAAAGAGGGCACAGGGCGGGCTCGGGCTGCGGGCTGCGGGCTGCGGGCTACGGGTTGCGGGTTGCGGGACTGAGGGTGCCTGTGCGACCCGTGTGGCTGGTGACACCGAGAACCTTTTTCGAGAAGGGATGCAAAGGCTTGTCGCAGAGCAGCCTGTAAGCGGCGGGCTGGCGAGGTGGACGAGGCGCTGGGGGCTGGGGATTCGTCGTGGAGAGATTGATTGAAACAGGAGCGAGCAGGAAAGAGCAGATTAATCTGCAGTGCCGAGCGGTAGGGACGGAGGAAGCGAGATGGACGAGCAGGCGGCGGCAAAGGCACTGCCGGCGCAAAGGGCCAGGCCGGAGGATGGTATTCTCGAGGAAGGTGATGGCGCCCAGGTGAGCTGCAAGGCGCAGGTCCGGCTTGGAGCTGTTGGGCGCACCGGGTCCCCTTTGGCGAAGCTGGCAGACAGGCAGACCTGGTTGGGCGTGGAGTGACTTGGGCGGCAGGCGGGCACGCGTGCTTTGGCGCTCTTGCGGGCAGTGGTCGTGGAATGCTTGAAGCTGGCGGGTTGCGGTGCGACAAGTGGGTTTGCTGGAAGTGAGCAAGTTTTATTACTGTTTTAGGGCAAGGCCAGATGTGGGCTGCTGCCCGCGCTAAGTCTCGACCGCGGCGTGGATTCGCGGACCCTGTCAACCGCCGTCTCTCACGATCGTCTGGTCTGCTGGCTGGCGTCAGACGGGGCGAGGGGTCGGCAGCCTTATGGGCTTTCAGCTGGGTGCGTGTGCAAGGACGAATGCTGTCGACTGTCGGCCTGTGTTATATCCTTCTCGTGCCATGGCGACAAAGACGACACCGACCACCCATCACCGACTGCGCCCGGCTCGCCGCCGCCGCCGCCGCCCGAGGACCCTGCGTGCCTCTTCTGCCTCTCACGCCCGTCGCCATGAATCCGTGGAACCAGCGGGGAGTCCCATGGATGGCGCCAGATCATGCGGCAGCCCGGCGCGGGGGTGCAGAGCTGACGGCCCCGGTCAGCTTCGTTTCTGGAAGAATGCACGCCGTGAGGTTTGCTTGTGCCGTCGCGAGTGGTGTCGAAGCAATCTGTCATCGTGGCGCTGTGGCTGGAGCCTAGCGCCCACGTGATGTGGGGTTCTCCCAAAATTTACTGCCCCCCCGCCAAGCTTCAACACCCATGAGTCCTCCCAAATTTCCCAAATTCGAAATGGCCCCAGACTCAGACGAGGGCGAGATCGATCTGTTCCAGGAGCCGTCCGACTTTTACCAGCCGGAGAAGGAGGCTACCTTCGCCTCGCACCGCCTGCTTTCTGGAAAGGAGCTCCGCCTCCGACTGGTCGGCCATAATCCGCTCTGGGTATGACCGTTGTTCTTTTGCGATTCCACTGTGTCTTTCGTCATGCATGCTAGCCATACCATATTCCGCCTTCTGTCTGCCCTTGGTGCTTCCTCTTGGGCGCTCGGTTGCCAGTCTCATCTGCCCATGAGGCCTTGATATCAGCGCATCACTGACATAGTCAGGGCCATTTCTTGTGGAATGCTGGCCGGACGATATCAACCTATCTGGAAGAGCATGCAAATGATCTTGTAAAAGGCAAGACTGTGCTTGAACTCGGCGCTGGCGGTGGCCTGCCCAGTCTAGTCTGTGCCCTCAGCGGAGCCGCTCAGGTCGTCGTGACAGACTACCCGGATCCCGATCTGATTGAGAATCTGCGCTACAACATCTCCAGCTGTGACTTGCTACCCGCATCACCCAAGCTAGTTGCAGAAGTGAGCCGGTGCATCCTCAAGCTTGACATCCGCTAATGCTTCGTCAGGGCTATCTGTGGGGAGCATCCATCGACGAGGTATCCAAGCATGTCCCCGAAGGCAATGGTTTCGATGTTCTCATACTGGCCGACCTTCTTTTCAATCACTCTGAACATGCAAAGCTGGTCAAGACAGTGCAATTGACTCTGAAGAAATCTCCCGACTCACGGGCCTATGTCTTCTTCACCCCCTATCGACCATGGCTCTTGGAAAAAGACCTTGCTTTCTTCGATCTTGCACGAGAGTCGGGCTTCACAGTGACCAAGACATTCGAGAAGGTCATGGACAAGGTCATGTTTGAAGAGGACCCAGGTGTAAGTCGCTTGACTCTCTCCCAAAGCACTACTAATCATGTGAAGGACGAACTTCTCCGACGTACCGTTTACGGTTATGAGCTCAGTTGGCCAAGCTGATTGGAGTGTTGGCGATATCTTTGCATCACGCTCGATATCCTCAGTCTTGGCGTGGTCAGCTTGTGTCGGCAGACCAAGGATGCGTTGCCGATTTCTCGAGCTCCGGGCATTTTTAAGAACAAAACCAACCATTGAGCATTCACCTTGGATTCAGTCAAATGAAGCATCAGGAACAAAATCAATATCTATTGGATCAAATGGGTACGGTCAACCGGAATAATGCACCCTTCACAAGACCCCTCCGCGCGGCTGGGGCCAGTTACGGCTGGAGACACCTGCCGATAATCTCATTGCATTACGCACATCCATGGCCATTTCTTGCGCTACAGAGAGATTCGTGAAAAAGACTATTGAGCGAATGCCTATCTTAAGTCAGTCCACATAGAATGCTACCGACCCTCTGGCTTCGCCGCATGAATCAGTCTCGAATTGAAGATCTATTCCCACTTCAACATGAAGAAAATATAAAGATAATTTGACACCTATGACACTAGTCTGGCCGCTCAACGAGCCACTGGATATCAATCTCCGAGTCAATGCGTATGAACGGGTTCGGTTTCGACCAAATTTCATTTCGCCCGAGACGATGCCACAGTAAAAAATTGAATTAAATTAGGGTATGAGCTCTATGTAGCAGTAATCGGTTACCACTCCTTTTGACAAGCAATATCGACCATCTTTCCCTTTCCCTTGCCCGAACATTCTGCATGTGTCTCAGTATCCGGCAAAGGGCTTGTCCGAGTATCCAGATCACTCATCATTCCAGTGTACTCCTGTGCCTCAACACCATACTCGAGCATTTTCTCAACCCTAAGATTGGTATCCGAAGAACAGACAACCGGAATCGGCCAGTACGGGTCGCTGGGAAGGGAATTCTGCATACTATACAGGCCCGGATCGTACGCGGAATCACTTCCTTCTTCCTCGGTCGATTGTAGCAGGTGTCGAATCTCAATCCAGGGGTCCCAGGTTGTATCGGGTGGTACAGAGTGTTGAGCGGGTACCATTGATGAAGAAGATGCGAATTGGTCAATGTGTATACTTGAGCTACTTCGATCGTTCTCGATGGATTCGGTGTCCATGTTGATGTTGCATAGTTGAGGGCCCGGCTGATACGTTTCAGAGAGTCTCTCTTGGCAATTCCGGACTATGTCTTCCAGCTGATTCTTCAAGGTCTCTTCGATTGGCCCCACCATCTTCTCTATCGCAATTTCAAGCTCTTTTCTTACTCGTCGAGGCAATTCGCGTCTTAGGTATGCTTCGTACTGTGTGATGTCCGATGCCTTGGGTGAGCTGGACTGGGCATCACCAGCAGTATCTCCATCATCGTAATCTAGTCCTCGGTTAGTCACATTATCTCAAAATAGTAATCCTAATTTAGCCCCACGTCCAGACTTTGTGAATATTACTGGCAATGCAAGACAGCATGCACTTACATGGAGTTGGAAGCTGTGTTGGAGGTGTATCGGGAAATAAAATCAGATATATTATTCTCCACTTTTCTTCGTCATCATCTGCACGGAACATGCTTTGCCTGCTCTTCAGCTGTTCGATTTGTTTCTTGTCAAGACCTTCTTCAGGCTGTTGTTCACGGATTGCGCATGCATCAACCGACCGAAGGTGTTCGGTCAGTGCTGGTTCATCCTTGTAGGTTCTCCAGCAACGCTGACATTGCGGTGGTAGAGCATGTCGTCGATATAAATGTTCCCTTATGGAGATCAGATCTTTCCCTTGAAGTAAAGAAATAACGGGGCCCTTACTTTAAGCGATGGATGGAATCCCATCCTGGTCCAGGGCATGAGCGTCGATCTCGATACTTGCGCCGATTGTATTTGAAGTACGGACATGCGAGCTTCCTTTTGTTCTCTGATAACATCTTATCCAACTCTTCATCCTTTTTGTGTCTCTTATTTGGTCGGTCTTCCTTATTTTGATCATCCTCATCTCCTTCACAGTCCTTTGGTTTTCGCTTTCCTAATGCCCCAGAATGACTTTGATGAGTTCTGGATGAATTAGAGCCTGTGCTTGAGGATGGCGTCCCAGATGCGTGACTTCTGTAACTTGAAATGCTTGTTGATTCGAAAATCTCATAGAATCGAATCATGAGCTTGTCGACGATACGTCTTTTGACTGATGTAGTATCGCTTGGTATGACAGAAGAGTTGTCTGAGGCATTTGAAGAGGGTTCCGGTGTTATACTAGTATCAGATGAGGAGAACTCTGTCCAGGGTGGGTGAGGATCATCTAGATACTGCGTTTCAATGACGGTTACATCCTCACTGCGCCATAAACTGGTTGAGGTAGGGTTGGGAAATTGGTGATTGTATAGAAAATAACCGCAATCAACTGACTCTGCAAGTGTCTCTGAAATATGGGTAACATTTTCCCTTTTAGTTGAATCTGTTGATGCACTATCATTTGTTTTGGTAATCTGAGAACTTTCTAAAAGACGGACAGTTATGTCCTCACTGGCTAGCTTCGACATTAATGCCTGTATCTTTGATGGGAAAATGTACTTACACAATCTTTCATCGCGCACCTCATCTTCCCATTTCATTAAAGATACGACTGAGGGACAAACTATGTTTCGATCCTCTGACGGAATTGAATCAATGTATTTTATGCCTGTTGAGCAAAGGAGACACCTATCCACTGGTCGCACATGTAATGAACAACAAAATTTGTTTTTGTCTGGTTCCTCATCAGAATCTCCTATCCCGCTATTCTGATTCGAATCCATGCCCTGTGAGCGTTCTTGCATGGGTGTTTCGTCATTTATGATAGGCCAGAAACTCAATGTGTGTCCAGAGTCTCCAGCCTGGGTTACCATACATGGTGCTTTGTCAATTCTGGACATGTTAATATCAAAGGATGATTGGTGGATCAAAACAAGAAAAAAATAGCAGGCTGGCAAGATCTAAGGCTTTTCGGGATTGTCTGGGGCTAGAGTGGGGTCTTTCGGCTGCTTATATAGGCCGCTCCTTGCAAGGCTGAAGATTCGCGCAAATGCGAGTATTTTGCGCGCGTTTTCTAATTTTAGCACAAGCGATCGGCGGCGAAAGATAGAAGCAGAATCGAGTCACTAAGGCTAGCTGTAGCATGATTAATGTGTATTATAACAAAATAAAATCCGGAAACTGGACTAGGAACTATCTAGAACCGAGATCCCGAAGCATCTTCCAAGGTTGGCATTCAGGCCTCAAGGTCGCACGTGGCCAGGTCACGTGTCGTCCCTCCAGATCTTCTAAGTAGCTCTCACATTTATATAATGCGTTCATCACCTGAATCTATCAATAAGAAATCCTTGTTTTAGCTTACAAGTTAATTTGTTGTATGATAAATCAGGCGCTCTAATGATTGGGTGGTAACAGCAACTATAAAAGATGGCGATGGTAGAGAATAACCGTACTAATTCCCTTTGTGCCTCCTACGGATAGAAAACTTGTGAAGTTTGTAAGAGAAACCTTTCCATCACTGTGTCAGTTATTCTCTTACCTAGTTTCAAGTGAGTCACAAGTCCACATGATCAGGCTTGCTATTGCAATCTATAGTAGACAATCAAACCTGTGCTGTGAGGGCGGAAAAAGCGATTAGGAGTTGTTTTCTAATTAACAACTGATTTACAGCCTATTATAACCCTTTACGATTGTCACTCTTTCGCAAAGCTTGAGGGACAAACAATGCTCCCAAAGTTCTGGCAGAGTATTTAAGCACTCTCTCGCGGTTGATATTTTATCCTCACCTTTGACTTTTGAAACAATCTGACTCTCTTGTACACAATGGTTTCATCGGTACCCCAAAGCTGGCTCGCTAGTGGTCATGAGTTTTATTATCCAGCAGTCACCCACGGCCCCACTAATACCCCTCCGAACCCCAAAGATGGCCACGCTTGGCCCATGGACAAGGTGAAGAAAACACGCGGCGCGGTAAGAGAACTCGTAAAGCACAAGAACAACATGAAGTTTTCAGCTCGAACGATGCTGCCCGAAATCTCTTCCAACCCAGTATGGACCAACCATTTTGAATTCGCGATAGACAAACAGCTATACGAGTACGAAATCTTGGACCTAGAGAATAAGGATCGTAGTCGTCGCATGGTGAAAATTCTGTTCAAGGAAGCAATTCAGAGCTGGGATTTCTTGAGAGACAACCAGGACAGCTTCGCCCACGACGGATACAAGACTATCGTCGCTTGGAAAAAGCTTCACATTGGACTACCCGACGACAAGCGCGACGCACCCGGTGTAGACATCTGGGAATACGCGATTCCCTACGGCCAAGGAAGGGATGGCATGACCCGGAAAGAAGCCAATGCGCGGTTTAAATTCGTACGCAAGGTCGATGTTGAGACACTCAAATTGCAGACCAAATCAGATCCCAAGGCAGAGCCTTGGGATCAGGCTTCCTCCGTCATCAAATGTCTCAATACCCTCATCTCTATGAGTCTAGATGAGCGCGTGCACCAGGCATCGCCGAATAAGTTCTTTGTCAAGAGCGCGCGGAGT
This sequence comes from Corynespora cassiicola, assembly GCA_022059125.1. Lineage (NCBI taxonomy): Eukaryota > Fungi > Ascomycota > Dothideomycetes > Pleosporales > Corynesporascaceae > Corynespora > Corynespora cassiicola. The sequence continues at coordinate 2,039,971 of JAEUWY010000012.1, read as the reverse complement.
GACTTGAACAACGCGACACATGGTACATCCATGTCCCTCGAAACCATTCGGGGGTACTTCTACACGCTGAAACCTGGCATGCAAACACTCCTTCTCAACTTCAACGTTGCTACCAGTGCCTTTTTCAAGCCGATCCTGGTCAGCGAGTTCATGGCCGACACTGCAACCTTTGGAGACGAGATTCAGCGTAAAGCTATTTTGAAACGGTTGAAAGTCTTTATCGAGTACGACAGGGCAGACAAAAATCTCAACGGCATGAACAAGCGCGTCAAGATCATCTCCGAAGTCGGTGACAAGACGATAGGGGAGCTGGAGCCATTTCGAAAGAAGGCAAAGGGAGCAGATGGCAAACCTATCCCGGTCCTCGATAACAGTGGCAAGCCCAAGATGGTGGACGACAAACCTGAATACAAGCTAGATGATAACACCACCTCGGTGAAGGACCATCTGGAAGAAGGTGAGCAACTATCTTGTATCTTGAGAATACTACTAATCAGGCCTTTAGTTTTTGGCATGAAAATCGCGCCGGACAGTCGAGCCATCAACGTTGGTGACAAGACACATCCAGTCTGGTATGCTGAGCAACATCTCCGAATCGTTCCGTACCAGCTCTACAAGCGCCCTGTTCCAGATCATCTTACTGGCTCCATGGTTAACATCGCCGCGCACGACCCGGATCACTCCAGAAATCTCATCGAAAAGGAGGGTCTTGAATACCTCGGTTTCCGCCAGAACAGAGACGAGAAGATGTCTTTTGTAAGTGAGATCAAGGAACTTTATTTAGCATGAAGCTAATGAGTGAGCAATAAAGGCAGGAGGTGCCCCGATTAGCCTTTTCCCGACCATGTTTAGGGTTGATTGCACAAAGTTGCCATTCCCTCAAGTGAATTATCGAACAGACAATTCCAAAGACCCAATGAAGCCACAAACAAAACCCAGTAGTCCAGGCCGTGGATCTGGTTGGAACCTTGCAGCCAATGATCTATTCTATGCCTGGGGATCATTGAAGAAATTGGATTGTGCAGTCATTTGCGATATGAGAGTTAGACACAACCAATACCAATCGCTAGGTCAAGCATTCGCAAATGGAGTTAAGAGGTGTGGAATCCAAGCGGTTCATCCTAAACCACATCTATCGGAGCTAAATCCTGGAGACGTGGACAGGGAATTACAAAACGCCAGTCTATCAAAGCCTGATCTGGTTATCCTTATGCTGAAGAGCTTCAATCGAAAAGCATATTCCGACTTTAAAAACCTCGCCGACAGGAAATTTGGGGTGCAATCTGTTTGCATCACATACGAGAAAGGAAACTCGCCGAGTAATTCTGCCAAGTACATGACCAATGTCGCTATGAAGGTGAACCTCAAGTTCGGTGGCATCAACAGTTATGTCACTGAGGTGGACCAGAATCTCGACAAGGCCATGCTGTTGGGGGCGGATGTTGTCCACCCAAGCAGTACTGCTGGCAAAGGGTGTCCATCAATCGCGGCCATTGTTGGCTCGATGGACGATAGGGGGCAGATATATCAAGGAGCGATGCGGCTGAATCCGCGTTCACTGGACGTGACTGATCGGGAGGTAAGCACGCAAAACAGTGAAGATATGATCATGGCTGAGACCTACAGATAATCGATCGAGACCTTGTCAAGGAGATGGTAATGGAGATGCTCAAGAAGTGGAAAGATCTCCCGAAATCCATTGTTTACTACCGTGATGGGGTCAGCGAAGGACAATTCGAAAAGGTTCGGGATATTGAAGCTGCCGGGATCAAAGACGCTTTTGATGCAGTCGTCAAGATGAAAGGACGGATGGTGATGAAACCTTCGTTCCAGATCGCTGTTGTGGTTGGTAGAAAGCGACACCACACACGGTTCTATCCCATCAACCAGAAAGACAAAGACAAATTTGGGAACCAAAACTGCAGTCCGGGAACATGCGTCGACAGATTAGTCACCTCGCCTTACTACAACGACTTTTATCTTCAATCGCACAGTGGCATCAAGGGTACGGCCAGACCGACACACTACTTTGTTGTCAAGAACACTATTCCCCACTTCAGTGTAGACAAACTGCGGAATTTGGTAAGATATGTTGCCCTGAGACTGTAATCCTTTACTGACTGAACCATAGACACATGCTCTTTGTTATTCGTACTGCAGATCGACCACGGCCGTGTCCTATGCGACGCCGACGTACTATGCAGACAGGCTGTGCGAACGTGGACGTCTGTACCTGCCGAAGTGCTATGGGGGTGATGATTGGCCTGAGGACAGAGACAACCCAGAAAAGATGATGGAACATGCAAAAGAAGAGTTTTATGAGTACAAACCGCAAGGTGAGAAGAGAGGCAACCCATGGGGGGAGGAATTGGGCAAAAGGATGTTCTGGATGTGAAGAGGTTTGTATTGGCTGACAGATGGGAGAGGAAGAGGCATGAGCAACATGTCAAAATGGCCTTTTAAGCTGATTGTTCATTCTTGCGATGTTTTGTTGTTGTATCACATTTGCAGGTCTCCTTTCTTGTTTCTTTCCAAGTTTGCGCAATCTTGTTAGATGTACGATAGTCCATTTTGGGTAGACCACTTTCCTATTTCCTCTTGAAAAGCCTCATGTTTGCAGTTAATGGGGTATTTCTTGTCTGATAGATGGAATTAGATTTTCTTTCCTCTCAAAGATTAACTCGTTCTGGCCAGATGCTGGGTCTCGTGATTATTATTATTCATCAATGTGATCTCGTGGACTTTGAGAGCCGAGCAGTTCCGTTGGTATGAGGGCCGGAAAGAGGGACTCGCCAGTAAGACCGAATATGCCGTCACCAGCTTTGGGCGAGGCAAAAAGACGGGCCGCGCGTAATGGCTTCTTGTCTGCAGGATGCCAATGTGCCTAGCAACACAGCCTCTTCATCGACGTGCACCATAGACGACGCCTGGAGGGCGAGGGGCTGACGACCTTGTGGAAGGCCTCGCAAGGCAGAGAAGCGGGGCTCAAAGAGACGATGAATTCCCAGAAGATGGCAGCTTTGCGAGTGGGCCATGTTCCTTCTCCATAGATGGGTAGCCGACAGTGTTCGTTGACAGTGCTGCGGTCGGGGCTAAGCCGGTTATGAGATGACAAGGCACGGACCACATGACGTCCACACCCGCCCGGGAGATTTGGGGCGATGAGCTAGGCAGGCGGGCTCATTTAATTGTCGCTCCACCCACAACAGTCTCGGCCTCGTCGACCGCTTCACGCTGGCTGCATCGCATTAATCGCCCGCCATCAATTCGCATCTTTGCATTCGTTCTTGACGAGTTGTCAGCATTTGCGCTCCATAAGCGCGGCCTTCCGGAGCTTCCGCGACGACCTCTCTGCACCATCCCGAGCGATTCCAGCCTTCTAATTTCCCACTCACCATGTCTTACGGCGGGTATCAACAGTACGGCGGAAACCCATATGGGCAGGCGGAGGCAGGCTACGGCGGCTCCAACCCATACGGAGGTACTGCAGGCGGATATGGAGACTCCAATCCGTACGGCGGCACGGTAAGCGACGGATGCTCGTTTGTTTGGCAGCGATCATGACCCTGACTCCGCGAAGCAGCATGCGCAGAACGAGCCGCAGCTCGACCCACCAAACCCTCTGCACCACGGCGACTCCAACTATTCTCAGGGTTCGCAGTACTCGGCACCTAGCGCACCCCCGACCCACCAGGGCAGCGCGCCACTAAACCACCAAGACTTTCTCTCGCGCACCAATGGCGCAAAGACCAGGATAGGGCAATTGACGACAAACATTGGAGAGATCAGTACCATCCACCAGCGCATGCTCCACTCGACTGACAACCGCTCATCCGCCCAGCTGGAGAGCATCGTGTCGCAGACGCAGATTCTCAACACGCAGATCAAGGATGAGATCAAGTTCTTGGAGCGCGATGCTGCGCGAGACCCCAACAGCTCCATCAAGAGGTCGCAGGTTGAAACGCTGAAGCGCACGTTCAAGGATCAGCTCCAGAAGTTCCAGCAGGAAGAGTCGGACTATTCCCAGAGGTACCGAGAGGCCATCGCGCGACAGTACCGCATCATCAACCCAGAGGCGAGCGAAGAGGAAGTCCGAGAGGCGGCGAATGCGGACTGGGGCAATGAGGGTATATTCCAGCAAGCTGTACGTTGTCCACTGCCGCACTGGGGAAAGCACAACTGACTCTTCTCCACAGCTCAAGAGCAACCGCAGCGGCCAGGCATCTTCGGCACTGGGCGCCGTCCGGGCTCGTCACAATGATATCCAGCGCATCGAGAAGACACTGGGCGAGCTCGCGATGCTGTTCCAGGAATTGGCCCAGCAGGTCGAGGTCCAGGAACATCAAGTTGAACAAGTTGAGCAGCAGACGGTGCAGGTTACGGACGATACCAAGCAAGCCAACGAGAAGCTCGACCAGGGTATTGCGTCAGCGAGGCGGGCCCGGAAGCTCAAGTGGTGGACGCTCCTTGTCGTGGTGGCCATCATTGTTATCCTCGCATTGGTCCTGGGACTGTACTTTGGTCTGAGGGACAACGGGGGTGGTGGTGGCGGTAACAACAACAACGCCGCTGCTTAGGTGAAGAGAACTGCGCCTCTGGGCCAGTGCACCGACTGACAAGCGTGTGACAGGGCCGAGCTTGGGCGTCTTCCGACCTGCAGCTCCGGTGGCTGAGACGGTTCGTGTTGGCAGAGGGCTGGCCGCTCGGGGTACGGCACGTGCAACTTGTGGCATCATTATTTCACTTTCTCTTTTGATTCATGGACTTTATGGAAAACGGGCACGACACGGCAAGCCGACAAGGAGCAGCCGACGTACAAGGCATGCTATAATGGTAATGGGGTAATGGATTGCAGTCTCAGGTAGGGACGGGGGGATGTACATAGTAGGCATCAAAGGCGGCGAGGAAGATGAGGGCGCTCGTGGCGCATACGATGAGTGCGGCGGAATACGAAGTTTGGTTAGGCTCACGTTCCCGACAGAAATTCTCTCGCAAGGTTGCAGTGGAGCAGCGCCCATGATGTCAACAAATAACCGGCCCCAACCGTGAGATGCAGCGAATAGATCAGCCCAGCATGGGAAGCGCAAATCGCAATTCTCGAGCCGCAGAGGGTCCTCCCCGTCCCCCCACAGTGCCAGCAGCGTCGCTGTTTCGCAACAGAGAACAGGCCCGGCAGAGGCGCCGTCGTTTGCGGCGCTGGCCGGGATGGGACCAGGAGGGGACGGGCGCAGGCAATCAGTGGGCGCCGGCGCAAGCTTGCTGGCAGGCGACGTACTGGGTATGGTTGGAGAGGAGGCAGGGAGCTACCAGGAGCGCCAGGGAGCCGCCTCCCGCCCCCCGTTTGGCAGCTATTTTAATTCGGATCACCAGTCACAGTGGTGGAAAGTGACGGCGACGCGCGTTTCAGCAGCGGGTGTGAAGCAACAGGACCACACCAATGTTGCGGAATCAAGCATGATCAGCAGCCTGGCCCCGTTTTTTCCAAGCATGCTTCTGCGGGCTTGGGGCGTGCTTGGAGCCCGCTTGGAGGCTCCTGGGCGCACTCTTGTCTGCGCCCACTGCCGCTAGGCGATGCTTCGCTGCTGCCCGTCCGGGGTCCCTCGCAACGCCACCTGCCTCCCGCCCAATCGCACCGCGCCTGTACATTCCACCGATCGAGCCTGCTACCATGGTCCGTATCCCCTAAAAGCCAGACTCCTCCCAGCAGCCTCTCCTGCCATTCCAACCCTTCTTCCTCCCAGCAGCCTCCCTCCTCTCCTGCCATCTTTTTTAATTCCATCTTCCACACACTCGTTTGTCTGGGCCCAACCCGCGCCCGCTTCTTCCTTTTCACTGCAATCGCCTGCAGCCTTTTCTCACCCGTCTCCTCCCCACCACCCTTTCCTTGCTCCGTCCACTCCGCTCGGATCCGTAATATTTCGACAGCCTACCAGCTACAGCTCCCGCCATCATCATGAAGTCCTTCGCTATTGCCGCCATCTCTGGCGCCCTTGTGGCCTCCGCCGCCGCTTCCCCCGCTGCCACCGGCACCACCAAGCGTGCCTCCATCACTCCGGTGACTGTCAAGGGAAATGGTACGTCATTCTGCTCTCGCTGATCAATTGGCGACCCCCCGAGGAAAAACAAAGCAACTGACGAGACGGCAGCTTTCTTCGCCGGCGATCAGCGTTTCTACGTTCGCGGTGTCGATTACCAGCCTGGTACGTACCCTATCCCCGAGCCAATGGCGGTGCACCTGAAACTGACGTGAATCAGGCGGAGCCTCCGACGCCAAGGACCCCATCGCCGACGTCGATGGCTGCAAGCGTGATCTCGAGAAGTTCAAGAGCCTTGGCATCAACACCATCCGTGTCTACACTGTCGACAACACGGCCGATCACGACGAGTGCATGAGCGCACTCGCTGACGCTGGCATCTACCTGGCCCTTGACGTCAACACCCCCAAGTACTCCCTCAACCGCGCTGAGCCTGAGGTCTCGTACAACAAGGTGTACTTGCAGAGCTTGTTCGCGACCGTCGATGCCTTCCAGAAGTATGACAACACTCTGTTGTTCTTCTCTGGTAACGAGGTCATCAACGACGACTCGACCACGTCTTGCGCTCCCTTCGTCAAGGCCGTCACCCGTGATCTCAAGTCCTACATCAACGCCCAGGGCTACCGCAAGATTCCCGTCGGCTACTCTGCCGCTGATGTCGAGTCCAACCGTCTTGAGATGGCTCAGTACATGAACTGTGGTGACGATGCTGTCCGCAGCGACTTCTTCGCTTTCAACGACTACTCGTGGTGTGACCCATCCTCCTTCACTACTTCGGGCTGGGACAAGAAGGTCGAGAAGTTCAGCGACTACAGCATCCCCATCTTGTAAGTGGCCAATCGCCGTCCTGTACGTGACATTGCTAACAAGACCTAGCCTTTCCGAGTACGGCTGCAACACCAACAAGCGTGAGTTTGAGGAGGTTGCTTCCATTTACGGTGACGACATGTCTGCTGTCTACTCCGGTGGTCTCGTCTACGAGTACTCCGAGGAGGGCTCCAAGTACGGTCTAGTCAAGATCAACGGTGACAGCGTCGAGGAGCTCGATGACTTCAAGGCCCTGAAGAGTGCTCTTGCCAAGACCAAGTCTCCTACTGGCGATGGCGGCTTCAAGTCGGACGGCAAGCCTTCTACTTGCCCCGACAAGTCCAAGACCTGGAACGTCACCATCTCTGCCGATGAGCTCCCTGCCTTCCCCGAAGGTGCTGACGAGTACCTGAAGAACGGTGCCGGCAAGGGTCCCGGACTCAAGGGTGATGGCAGCCAGTCCGCTGGTAGCAAGGAGACTACCCTCGCTTCCGCCGCTGCCGGCGCCGTCACTTCCGGTGGTGCTGCTGCTGGTGCCTCTGGAAGCTCCGCCAGCCAGGGTGCCGCCGCCTCTCTCCGCCCCGCCGAGTTCTCCATGGCTCCTCTCGTCTGCGGACTGGTGGTTCTTTCCTCGACCATCTTTGGCGCAACCTTGATCTTTTAGAGTAGTAGTGATCTTGGGGGGTCATTTCATTCGGTTAGGCAAACTCCAGCATTTACGATTGCGAGCAGCTGGATATGGCGCTTAGACCCTTGAGTGGGCTACGTTTTCTGCAATAATATCACTTTATTAGAGGGGAAATTTTGGAGTCGATGGTCGACCTGGAAAGGGCCGATTAAGGCGTCTTTCACTGGGTTATTGAACATTTTGAAGACATGACTGTATAAAGTTGTGTAATACATATATATAAATGCAGCTTCCTAAATCATGCTACGGTCTCATGCTACGGTCCGGTGAATGTGCTGCCTTGCCGACTGACGCTCCACTTTCGTCGTTGGACATGTCTTGACATGGCAAACGGTGGGATGATACTTTGTACGTGCTGACTAAGGTAAAGTCCTTATCGATAAGCGGCGAAATTCAATCACCTTGGAATGATCAATCTTCACAGCATCTTGCTAGACTTGCGCATGCTCCTGAGCGTTTGTGATTTGCATAATCCTCATCCATAATGCCCCGCGACCCTCTTATTGGCCTCGTTGGCAAGCCCTCGTCTGGAAAGTCAACCACGCTCAACAGGTGCGCTCTGCCCCTCCTCTTCCTCCTCATGAGCACGCATCTGAGACTATACATGGCAGCTTGACGGATGCCACCTCCAAAGTCGGTCCGTAGAAAACGCTCCGGTTCCGCGAGAGCCACCTCTTTCAGCCGTAAACAAAAACGAGTGCTAATGCCGCCCTCCAGGAAACTTTCCGTAAGTAGTGAACCCCGCACACGCACCCACGCACCTACCAGCTTTCCCGCACGAGTCCCTCCACCGAAGCCCCCCGAACTCGTCGTTGCGATTTCAATTGCGCGTTTGAAAGCGAGAAAAAAAAATCACAGCGTCCTAACGCGTTGCTTTCCCCGGCTCCCCGCAGATTCACGACGATTGATCCGCAGCGCGCGATCGGATACTTGCAGATTGAATGCGCGTGCGCGCGCGTGGGGCAGTCGGCCAGGTGCAAGCCCAACTATGGGTCGTGCGTCGATGGGAGGAGGTCGGTGCCCATTGAGTTGCTAGACGTGGCCGGGCTGGTGCCCGGGGCGCACATGGGAAAAGGGCTGGGGAATCGGTTCTTGGACGATTTGAGGCATGCGGATGCGTTGGTGCATGTTGTGGATGTGAGTGGGACGACGGATGCCGAGGGTAAGTTGTGAAAGGTCAAGAGGGGGAGTGGATAATTTAGGAAGTGGAAAGAGTGAAGATGAGGGTGGTATGTGGCTAGAAAGCGAAGAAACAGGCTGATATCTAGATAGGAAAGGCTACGCGGGGGTACGACCCAAGTCAAGATATCGTCTGGCTGCGGTCGGAGATTGTGCGCTGGATACAAGGGAACTTGATGGATAAATGGTAATCACATCCCTCGACGGTGACCACCTCGTACAAGAGAAGAAGAAAGAAGAGCTAAGATCAAGAACCCCCAGGGGCTCCATCAAGCGCCGCCACGTCGCTATAAAAGCCACGGCAGTCGAGACGCTGCAGAACCAGTTCTCAGGCTACGGCTCCACATCTACCGTCGTGGCCCGCTGCCTGGACAAGCTCAACCTCAAGGAGCCGCTGCAAGACTGGTCCGACGAAACAATCGAGCGCGTGGTAAACGCCTTCACCGACGAGAAATTCCCCACCGTCATCGCCCTCAACAAAATCGACCACCCGGATGCCGACAAGAACATTTCCAAGATAGCAAAGATGCAGGACCCCAAGAGCATCGTCCTCTGCAGCGCAATCTCAGAGGTCTTCCTCCGCAAGCTGGCCAAGCAGGGTTTCGTCCAGTACACTGAGGGCTCCGAGTTTGTGGACACGCGCGAGGACCTGATCGAGCAGGGCGACCCGGACGGCGGCGGCCTCAAGGAGCTCGACGACAAGCTCAAGACGCGCATCGAGAACCTCAAGGACATGGTGCTGTATCGGTTCGGGTCCACGGGCGTCGTGCAGGTCCTGTCGCGCGCCGCCGAGCTGCTAGGCCTCGTGCCCGTCTTTCCCGTCCGCAATATAAATACCTTTTCCAGCGGGAGTGCATCATCCACGGCCGTGTTTCGGGACTGCGTGCTCGTCAAGAGGGGGAGTACGGTGGGGGATGTGTATAGGAAGGTCATGGGGGATGCGCCCATGGCCTATGTGGAGACTACGGGTGGGGTGAGGGTTAGTGAGAATGATGTTGTGCAGGTGGGGAAGAATGATGTGAGTTTTGTTTTCCTTCTTCTCCTTTTCTCTCCGTCACTCTCTTGCTGTCTTCTGTTCTGTTAGGCCACTTTCTTTCTTGCTCATTCTAGTCTCCTACTGCTTCGTCTACGAGGTCACGGGAGGGAAGTAGGACTCGGCTTGCTAACGGACATTTCCACAGATCCTGTCCTTCAAGGTGGGAAGGGCGTAGAGTATACAAGACAAGACAAGACAAGATAGACCAAAAAATCCCACAAGCACAATCTCCCAACCCAGACTCTCAAAGCCAGCCGCTATCATCCGTAAGTTGACTCGGAAGAGGCGACGGAATTTCCCCAAATCTGCACTCGGAACTTGAAAGTGCTTTGTCATGACGATTTTGTTTGTTGTTTTTGAACAAAAAACCCCTGCAGGGTTTAGAGTCTCTTCGAATGCGACTCCAACGACGTGCTAAACCTGTGACTTCATCTGGGCGACACAAAACCCACAAGGTTCCATGGTAAATACCGATACTTGGTTGCGCAGGTACGTACGGACGGGTTACAAGGCCATGCATTGGTTACCTGTTTTTTTTTTTTTGCATTCCCAAAAAACCCCAAACACTACGCTAAATAAACATAATCCATATATGCATTGTCATCGAGTCATTACGCCAATCACTCCCCTACACCAGCAACCTCCCCTCAATCCAAACTACTGACGGGCATACGCTCGCAATACCTCACCCACCTGCGCCTCCTCCACTCGCCCTTGCGACTGGGCTTACTGCTTTCCCACGCGCGCCTCAAAATCTCCTGCTCGGGGTCGCTCTTCCTCTTCTTCCCCTTGTTCCGGCCGGGGCTCTCATCCTCGAGCACCTCGTAGTGCAGATCCGTGACCCAGCGCTCGCCCTCGATCTCGACCTCTACGCCCGTGACGCAGCGCTCCTCGACCCACTCGCGCGACAGCAGGTCTAGGGTCCACTTCTTGTCGCTCCAGCGCCAGCCGCGCGGGGGCTGCACGTCCTCGAAGAAGGGCGTGCCCTTGGGCCTGTCGCCCGCGATGCGGGCGGGGGACAGTGGCGCGTACGTCGAGGGGGAGAAGAGGTAGGGCTCGTACTCGCCGTGCTCATCGTGCAGGGCGCGATGCTGGAGCTCGAAGATTTCCACCTCGCGCGTCTCCGGGTCCGTCTCAAGTTCGATGTCGGCCTTGCTGAGGTTGAGCAGTAGGGAACGGCCCTCGTGCTCCTTTTCCGAGACGAGGCGCTCCGTTTCTGGGGAGGTGAGGAGGTCCTGCACCGTCGGGTGGCCGAGGAGGGTCGCTGCGTAGCCGAGGACGAGGGCAATGGCGCGCCAGGGGAGGAGGTGTGCCGAGATGAAGAGCAGGCAAGAAGTGAGCAGGAGGATGATGTAGAGCATGGACGAGAGGGACTCGTTGGAGAAGTTGGTCAGGGGCGTCAGGAAGGCGAGCACCGCGTCGTGGCCCCGGCTAAAGTCCTCCATTGCGTTCTGCAGGTCCCGCATGTTGCGGAAGAAGTCCTTGGAGAGCTCGGGCGCCGGCTTGATGGTCTGGGCCGCCGCGAGGGGCGGTCCGCTCAGCGGGTAGAGGTCTGTGGGCAGGTGCGTGGGGGGCGGGGGGTGGCGGGCTAGGAAGGCAGGGACCATGATGAAGAAGAGGCAGCATGCCAGGGGGAGCACCGCCAGCAGCGTCGGATTCACGCACACAAAGGTATATACGAAGAGGAACGAGAGAGTTTGTGTAGGCTGTCGCCACGTGAAGAGCCGGATAAGGCGGTTTTGGAATACAAAGGCTACGCCTATGCGTGCGTTGAAGCGGCGGAAGTTGGACGACATGACGGGTATGGAGAAGTTGGGGCGCTCGACGTACTTGCGCGAGCGTCGGTCCTTGACCTGCGGCGTTGGTGCATCCTCGTCATCGCTGTAGTCCTGTGCGGGTAGCACGTTTGAGAGGAGCCTGTGAAAGGTCAATATCATGTGACTATAGAGCATGGGGGTTCTTGGCAATTGAGGCTGACATGGTGAACAGCTTGTCTGACACTCTGCTGGGAGTCTCTGGCCGGGTGAACGAGTCGCCCAAAGACTCGAGCTTGTCCTTCAACTTTGCCGCCGACAAGGGGTGCCGCGAGCCATCCTGAGTGTTGGGCGTCCGCACGCCGGAAGCCGACTGTGAGGTATCGTCTGGTCCGGTCACGGACACGACGGGTATAGGGGCATCGCGGTTGGCGACAGTGTCCGACTGCTCGTTGCCCATGATGATGACGGTCGGACGAGTATTGCCTCTCCAGTATGCCCCGTCTCCTCCTCGGCGATGGCTCCCTGGTCAGCTGTCGTGAAGCCAGGCTCGGCTAGCCCGATTAGATGTACCAGGTAGTCCTGCGTGTTGACAGTCAAACAAAGGGCGGTGGCGGCAGGCCAAATGTGCCGCACACTGGAATGCCTCCGCCTAGCTGGCCTGTCCCGTGGACAACAGGTCGAGGACAGCGTTGTATTCCCGGGACCGGCGGTGGTGGTGAAAGTATGTATATCAATAGCGCGCGGTGGGCAGTGGCACAGAGCTGGGTAGCCCCGTAGGCTTGCCGATGGCGACTGACTAGGCCTGGTCGCGTGTCATCGGGAGCCTGTCATGTAAGGCCCTGGCGCGGTAGGGAGTCTAGAGGGCAGCGAGGCGAGGGGCCCTGAATCAGGAGGTCGGGCAGCACAGGCTCCAGATGGTTTGATGAGGATGGCAGACGGGGGCAGACAGCGCAGCAGCCGCCAAATGACGGCATGTGTAACTGGGTTCGGCTCGTGGCGGCAGGGCTTGGCGCAGGAGGGCGGCGGTCGGTCGGCACTTGGTGATGTGCATGGCCAGGCGGGCGGTCCGTGGGCGCTGGTGCTGGTGCTGGTGCTGGTGCTGGTGCCCTGGCCCCCCTTTCCTCGCAGCCAGGCACGGGCGGGTGACAGCGACGGCCGCTGGGCAGCTCCATGCCATGCCATGCCGACCTCCCGCCCGACAATTGCATGTGCCCTGGACTTGGTCCATCTTGGGACTTGGGCCTGGTGTGGAGCGAAACGCGGCGGGCCCAGCACACGCCATGGTTTGCGCGTGCTCGTAGCCACGACTGTTCCTGTATCAAGGGCCGCATGCAGCGCTCCGACGCGCACAGTATCTGGGAGACGATCCCGCATGCAGGGCGCGCATACAAGGCATATGCACAGCTGGGCGCCGGCCGACGTGAAGGGCCCAAATGGCCCAAATGACCCAAATGGCCCACGGTGCCCGCCGCCCACTGGCTGCGGCGCGCCCTCGCATGTCGCACGGCAAGGCGCTTGTGTCCAGCAGCGCAGGGCGCCCGTGGCCGGCTGCAGCACTCGACGGCATGCGCGCACGACGAGAGTTTGGCCTTGACCAGCCCTCATTTCCTGGCTCATTTCGCGGTGCAGACGCGCTGGCAGCGCATGCAGCGCGGGCAGGGCAGGGTCGGCGTGGACCGACGCAGGCTCTGGGTTGACAGCGGGTCGGTTACCCGGGCGAGGCTTTTGTTGTTCTATATTATTATTCCAGTCGCAGTGCAAATAACGGCCAGGGGTCGGCTGGTCTGGGCAGCGAAGACATCGCACCTCAACCTAGCGGCGCCCGCGCTCGCCCAAGTCCACCACCTCCGCCGCGACCCTCTCCACCACATTCCACACCCTCCGCAGGCCCTGCCGCACGCGCTCCTGCCTGAAGCAACGGGCGTGTTGGCCGGCGAACAAGTCTCTGGCGCCCCGCCGCCCACGCTGCAACCCCCCCGACCCGCCTCTGCTCGACATGCCCACGTCCCCATAGCCGCAACTCCAAGCCTCGAGCTTGGAGAGCTGTCGCCGACCGCACCAGACCAAGCAGCTAGAGCTAGGACCACGTCGGCAGGGGCGCTCGCCGCCATTGACACGCCTGCCGTCAGCATCTTCGCTGTCAGACCTGCGCGCCGCCCTGTGTGTTGACCATGTCCTCCCAGTCCGCCGCCCGCCAAGCGCCCGCCCGCACAATGGACAGCGGCCTCCCCATCCCACAGAACAACTCGGCGGAGGACTCGAGTGGATCGGCCGGTAAGCACCCGTGGCTGGGGGACAGGCGCAGTGGCCGTGGCCGTGGCCGTGGCCGTGGCCGAGGGCCGGAGAAAAGGCCTGTCGAACAAAGCAAGCTGATAGATACTCGACCAGAGGGCCGCGTCCGCCGCAAGTTCCAGCGCACCACGAGCAGCAGCGAGAACAAGCAGCGCAAGCCCAGCGGCTCCACCGCAAACACCAGCGTGACATCCGCCCCGCGCCCGCCGCCGCCTGCCGAGCACAGCAGCACCAGCACCAAGACGAATTTTAGGGGACGCCGCCAGTCCGTCCGCGAGCACAAGGTACCGCTCGGGCCACGGCCGTTGGAGCTCTCGAAACAAAGGTGGGGATCTGCAGAAGAAAAGGAGATACGAGTGTAGACTAATGTTATTTCCTCGACTAGGGTGACTAGCGACGCCAGTGTGGTTGCGTCCCACGCCGCTGCAAATCGCTCTTTCCTGCCCCATTCCCACTCCGCGACCGAGCCTGCCTTTACAAACTCTGCCACCACCAAAGCCGCCAACCCGCGCTTCAGCTTTGCCCACCCCTCCCAGCCTCACCACCACCAGCAGCCCTCGTCCGCCCCTGGCCAGGAGCCCCAGGACCACCACCTCCAACACCACCCCCAACACCACCACGACTCCTACGACTTCCTGCCCTCGGTCAACTTCGATGACTTCCACACCAGCCTCTCGACCTATGAGCCTGCACTGAGCGACTTCCCGGCCCCCGGGGGAGGAGGACTCGGCATCATCCCGAGCTCCACGACGAGCTCCTCGACCCACGACGACGCCGCCGCCGCTGCTGCCCACGCCGCTGCTGCGTCGTCCTTCACCACCGACAACCCCCGTCCTGCGCGGAGTGCCTCTCTCATGCGCCGATTCAGCACGTCCCGAAAAGCAAGCAACGCGGCCTCCACCAACCCACCTCCCCCCGATAACACGACCATGCCGCCTCCCGCTGCCGCCAGTGGCAATGCTCGCACGCGTCGTCAGAGCCAGTTCCCATCCCAAGCGCCTCCAAACCCCGCGGCACGTGCTCCCCGAAAGTCAGTCGGCCCAGGCATGCTGCCTACGCCCAGTTTCGAATCTCGTCATGACGTACCCAAGCCCTCCAGCGATCTCTCGCACGGCCGCGTGGGTCGTACCCCTTCGTTCAGCCAGAGCAACCGCCGCCCGACCTTGTCATCCGGCATGAACTCCAACACCACCACCAACGCCGAGCCGTCCAAGGTGCCCAACCCAACTCGCTCCGCCAAGGCAAAGTCTCTGCAGCCGCCCTCCAAGCCGCAGCATGGGTTCCTGAACACGCATTCGATGACGCCAGAGCACGGCGGGACCCCGATCAGCCAGGCACGCTCTCCTGCCCGGTCCATCACCCAGCGGACACAGACCCCCTCGTCGACGTCGAGCAAGCGCCAGTCGACCATGCCGCACGTCACGGGGTTGGGCGCGAGGACCATCAGCCCGACTGATGCACGCAGGCTGAAACGCCTCTCGATGAACCCGAATCCGCCAGGTGCTCCCATCAGCCCTCCAACCCCACAGGCTGAATTCCCCTTTGACGAGAGGAACTTTGATCAATCTCCCGCCATGATATTCAGGAAGAGTGTGACGCCATCGTCCGCGAGAGCTACTCCTGATCAGGCCCAAAACCGCAAGTCGTATGCTTCCGGCATCTCGCTCTCGTCCAACTCGAGCCTCAATTCGCTTCGGATGAACAACCAATCGCTGCAGCCCCGGCTGAATCCTGCCTTGTCGGGCTCGCGCTTGCCCACCCCGAAGCCAAGAAACGTCCACAGCTCGGCTGGAGGAGAAGAAGAGGAAGAGGTGCCACCCGTACCTGCGATCCCAAAGGCATACGAGTCTCCCAAGGACCCCGAACAAAGCAACTTCTCGTTCGCTTCGTCGTCGTTGAAACCCAATCTTCCCCCGCCGCAGGCACAGGACCGCCCATCAGTCCAGAACGGAGCCGTCCCCACAGCAGTTCAGAACATTGAGACGCTAGGATTGGAACCCACCAAAACGGATCCTCCCGTTAAGAGCGGCAAGGGCTCGATAAGGCACAGGAGAGGGCTGACAGTGGGCACGGGTTCTGATGCGGACAAGACACCTCCCGTGCAGCACAACACCAAGAAGAACCTCCAGCCAATCAGGCTGCCTCCGCTCAATCTCCTCCCGCTTGACACGCCGTTCAACAACAGGATTTCGTCTGTGCCGGTGCCATCGACCGATGTGGACGACCACAGCACCACGCCTCCGCCGAAGCGCTCCAACAACAAAACGCCTAGCACTCCCATGACCGCTTCAAAGGTCAGTTTCTTCTCCAAGAGCAGTAACCAGGATCGCTATGACTTCAACAAGCATCTACGTAGCAGTAGCTCTGCTTACAACTTGCGCGCCGTGGAATCAGCCCTCGATACTAGCATTTCCGCAATGCCGATTCCAAAGTTGAATCCAACACGCCAAATGACCACTCCGTTTGCTTCTAACTCGCTACCGAAAGGCAATAGTGAATTTACCAAGCTCAACTCGCGGCCAAGCGGCGAATACAAGCTTAGTGATACCGATGTAGAGCTGCAAAACATGCAGGTTCATGGTCCACGCAGTATGGCAAAGAAGGACACGTCAGACAGCACCCATACGTCAACTTCGACAGAGCCAGAGACTCCATCCTCCGGAACCTCGCTAAGACGGAAGCTGAGCCTGGGCGGTTGGCGTCGAGCTTCTTCCAAGGCTGCCTCGCATGCCTCACACGCCGCTCACTCCAGGCACCAGCAGCACAAGAATGAGGAGCAACCCCCGCAACCCCCCAAGCACGGTGAAATGCCTCCGCCAAGACTTCCTGCCTCCGCCACGTGGAGTGGCTCGAGCCCGACTCCTAACCGCGGCAGGCCTTCACTTGACTTTGGCCGTCGCAAGGTCTCAACAGCCACCGTCGCAAGTGACACCGAGGCAGAAAAGAAGGCAAAGGGCCACAAGCCTAATCCAAGTGTGGGCGTACGCGTTCCATCTGGCTATGCAGAGCAGTCTAACCAGCCTCCGCCCAAGTCCACCTCTTCGTCGATTTTGACACCCATGCAAAGAATGCTTGGCTCCAAGAGCTCCACTACCATGTTGCGATCCCGCAATCTGGACACAAACCTGGACAGGGAGGATCTTGCCGCAGACGAAGAAATGAAGAAGCTAGCAGGCAAGCGCAAGGATTTTGAGAACGCTGCTCGTGACGTCGATGATCTGAGAAAGAGGGCCAAGCCCCAAGAACGTGTCACACCGGCGCAGGCACTCCAAATGGTTAATTTGAACATTTTTGAGAGAGGCGAAATCATCGATTACAAGGAGGTCTACTTTTGTGGAACGAAGAGCGCCAAGAAGCATGTTGGCGACCTGAACGCACAGACGGCAAACTTTGGCTACGACGACGACCGCGGCGACTACAACATTGTGCTTGGCGATCACCTCGCCTACCGATACGAGGTCGTAGATGTTTTGGGCAAGGGCAGCTTCGGTCAGGTCGTGCGTTGCGTGGACCACAAAACCGGTTCGCTTGTAGCTGTGAAAATCATTCGTAACAAGAAGCGCTTTCACCAGCAAGCATTGGTGGAGGTCAACATCCTGCAGAAGCTTCGTGAATGGGTAAGTGTTCAGTATGAACCAGTTCAGTATGTGGGCTAACATGAGCAAAGGATCCGGACAATAAGCACAGCATGATCAACTTCACCCAGAGCTTCTACTTCCGCGGTCACCTCTGCATCTCGACTGAACTTCTCGGCATGAACCTGTACGAATTCATCAAGGCCCACGAGTTCAAAGGCTTCTCCCTGCGTTTGATCCGTCGATTCTGCAGGCAGATGCTGAGTTCCCTGGTCCTCTTGAAGAGCCGCAAGGTTATTCACTGCGACTTGAAGCCCGAGAACATTTTGCTGGCGCATCCCCTCCATTCGGAAATCAAGGTCATTGACTTTGGTTCCAGTTGCTTTGAGCATGAAAAGGTGTATACCTACATCCAGTCTCGCTTCTATCGATCACCTGAGGTCATCCTGGGAATGAGCTACGGACTGCCGATCGACATGTGGAGCTTAGGTTGTATCCTGGCCGAGCTTCTCACTGGATACCCCATCTTCCCTGGAGAGAACGAGCAGGAGCAGCTGGCTTGCATCATGGAGATCTTCGGACCACCGGAGAAGCACCTGATCGAAAAGAGTAGCAGGAAGAAGCTCTTCTTCGATTCGCTCGGCAAGCCCAGGGTCACCGTCTCCACCAAGGGCCGACGACGACGACCAAGCTCCAAGACTCTGCAACAAGCTCTCAAGTGCGACGACGAGGCGTTCCTCGACTTCATTGCCCGATGCCTCCGCTGGGATCCAGATCGCCGCATGAAGCCCGATGAAGCAATGCTGCACGAATTCGTCACTGGAGTCAGGAAGTCGTCGCGGCCGCGAGCGCAAGTCAACGGGCCATCCAACGTAGCCTCTCCTGCAAAGCGTTTCCCGTCGGCCCAGACCCCGCAGCGCACGCGGCCGCTGCCAGAACCGCCTGCCACCAGCTTTAAGAATGGCACCGCAGTCAGTTCCAGCCGCGACGTACCGAGCAGCTCGCCTGTCAAGGGCGGGCCTAGACGCCATTCGACCGTACAGGGCGGGCCCGGAGCAACGGGCGTTAAAAGAGCAGCCACCGGGGGTACGCTGAGCACAACAAGCAGCCTTCCACGAGTTGCTCAGCGCAGTGTGTCGGGCAAGCCTGACTTGGCGTCGGCGGCAGCAGTCGCTAGCCTCGTACGTAAAGCCGATTGACGAAGACCCAAGTTGCACGTGCTAACGATTGTGTAGAAGTCACGCTGAGCATCACGAAAATAATAGACTTAATAATTGACAATAGCATATACCTGGATGACGAAACAGCTACGCGGAATATGACGAAGGGAATCCATACATAATACTGTTTCTACGGGGGCTTGTTCGCATCCTTTTTACTCACGACGCTTATACCCAAGAAACTTGCTCTCAGCCGAGGCTGATGGAATATTCTGCGCAGCACGGACATTGGATAGGTCGGGGAAAGACACAGGCAGGCGATGGCAGGGTGGGCGGACGGACATTTCCTATTCGTTGTGGAGCGGCATCGCACCCCAATTTTGGTTCTTCTCTAATGTGGCCTTAAGGCATTTCTGTTAGTGCGCAGTGGGCACGGCAAGTAGCGCGGCCTGCTGCTCTGCTTTTGGGGGGGTGGAGAAGTACAGTAGTTGTAGCCGAGTCTACCTAGCTAGTGGACTATGGAGAACAGACAAGTTGTGGAGTCGCCACTCTGGACAGGCCGCTCGTGCTCGGTGCATTGTGCTTAGGCTAAATGGATTGCGTCGTGCAACAAGGCAACGCGGAACTGGGGCTCCCGCGTGGAGAGGTACTGTTGGGATGCGACTTCGGCGTCTCAAGTCTGGTCGACGGGTGCACCTTGCTGGACCCTTTGGGAGCACGGGCCGCTTGCCTCGAACGATTTGATGCGCGAGACCCTCGGTAGGCCGGCGGCTCTGCGACACCATCGTTTCTTCCTATTTCTATTGTGTGGGGAACGCCAGCCTCCCAATCCGCTACCTAAAGCGTTTACTAATGTTGCCCCAAAGCCACGCTGCCTTCATATGATCACTGATAATCGCTAACCTCTCTGCTAATCACTCAGGCTCCTGTTCCGACCGATGCCGGCATGGAAGATTTCTCAAACTGATGCCGCCTTGTATTTGTAACCTCTGCCTGGCCATCTCACGGCCGCGGACTGGCGCGCTATATGTTGCTCGACTTTCACTGCCTTTGCCTTTCCATCGCTCGATTCGTGCTCACATGCCCCTTCGCCTGATGTGGTACCGATTCCTCAGCTAACCAACGTCTTCCGCGTTTCCGCCGTCGTCCCTGATCCAGCCGAAAGCCCTCATCCCCGCGTACTCTGGTCGCCCGCCACACCAGCCGTTTCCTCCTGCCCGCCAACCTGTGCCGCTGCAACCATCTACCTGGATCTGCCGTAGCATCACGCGAGGCGGTTGTCTTCGCGCCTCTTTTAACACACATCTGGCTTCCATCTCTCTCCGGACTAGTGGCGCTGCCGATTTCTTTGTTGAAATACTGCCTGGAGACGCCCGAGAAAATTATCACGCGACCCAACCTATTTACTCATCCAGATTTTCCAATTACTCAATCGACAGGAAGAGCGACGCGACTGACGTCTGCTCGACTTCCGCTTGCATCCGCCGACTACAAAAGCTCCCACTCACTCTCGCGCGCTGAAGGCCGCGCAAAAGACAGTCATGATTCCGCCGCTTCCTCGTCTCAGCGACTACGACGTCTCTGCCGAGAACGGGTTCCTGCCGGCCGAGATTCCCCTCGACATACTTCCCGATTCCTACTATAGACCATGGGAGGCTATAGTGCAAAACTTCCAGAGCTTGATCCTCAGCAAGAGGCTTCGACAAATGATCGAAGCGCTGCCCGTACTGACGACAGAATTGCTCGTCACCGAGGCAGAATGGCGAAGGGCGTACTCTATCCTGGGCTTTCTCGCCCACGCCTACGTCTGGGGAGGTGATAGGCCCGCCGATGTGAGCCTTTACTACCCGAAACGCCCACGCGCAGCTAACTTTTGATTGCAGATCGTACCACCCCCCATTTCGGTGCCCTTTCTCAAGACATGCCAACACCTCGAGCTCCCGCCCGTGGCCACATATGCTGGTGTCTGCTTATGGAACTGGCGCCCCCTGTTCGAGGATGAACCAATCGACACGCTCGACAACCTCGCTACCCATCTCACATTCACCGGTTCGCTTGACGAGTCATGGTTTTACCTCATATCAGTCGCGATTGAAGCAAGGGCCGGCCCAATCATTCCAATGATGATAGAAGCCATAGCTGCGGCACGCCGTGGGGATAGCAATACGGTTACGAATTGTCTACGATCGTTTGCCGAGAGGCTAGACGAACTCGGGGGGTTGCTTGAGAGGATGTACGAAAACTGCGACCCCCACGTCTTCTATCACCGCATCAGGCCATTCCTAGCCGGAAGCAAGAACATGACAGAGGCCGGTCTTCCTGACGGGGTCATGTTTGACGACGGGACCGGCACTCGGCCATATGTTCAGTTCAGCGGAGGCAGCAATGCCCAAAGCTCCATCATCCAATTCTTCGACGTGATACTCGGCATCGAACATCGACCTACTGGGGAGAAACGCGGGGGCGGCTCCGATTCCGAGGGTGGGCCAATGCCCGTGCCGTCGAATAACTTCATCCTCGAGATGCGCAAGTACATGCCTGGACCCCACCGGCGATTCCTAGAACACATGGAGAGTGTGGCCAACATCCGGGAATACGTGGAGTCGAATCGCAACAACCGTGCATTGGTCACAGCCTTCGATGCATGCCTGGCCATGCTGCGCGCGTTTCGCGACAAGCACATCCAGATTGTGTCACGCTACATCATCATCAAATCGCGAGAGACGCGGTCACATTCAAGGTCACTCAGCCCCAAGCAGGCATCTTCACAGCGCGTCAATATTGCGAATACTCTCCAACGCGGCGACAGCAAGAAACTGCGGGGCACGGGCGGCACAGCTCTGATCCCGTTCTTGAAGCAAGCAAGAGACGAGACGGGAGAACCGGCCATCGATGCCTGGGCGAGACGCCTGCTGAATAACGGGCCTGCCGAGCTCACCGACGGCGTTGCGCGGCTGGGCAAAGTAAACGAGCACCTCAATGGAGAGGTTGAGGTTGTCGGCCTTGCAGGAACTTGGTCGGTGGACGACAGCGAGGGTGGTGTAAGATTTCTCCGAGCCCTTCTGACGATTTCGATACTGACGTATATTCCAGATCTGTCATTGGTAAATCCGAAGAAATCGTCGCTTCCTATTGCAACGTGCGGCTGCGACGCAGTTTTGCTTGCGGGGGGACTTGAGCGCTGCACATGTCTTTGCAACGCAGTGAGCATCCTGGCCTGGGCCACGCTGTGTTGCTTGACTTGATGTCATCAGTCTGGTTCGTGCGGCTATGCTTTTCAGGGATTCCAGGCGTTCTGGCAGGAAATCTTCACTCATGGTGGGACTCTTCAACATACCCAGGCCACCGAGACACGGTAGCAGGCAAATTGCATCATAGCAATCTGTAAAACACATTAATGGAAAAGTCGTGGTGGGTCAGTTGACCAGGCCCGACCAAGCAGACCCAGCAGACCCTCGATGCGTTTCCCTCGCCATCCATAAGGCTGCCGCGTGGGCCCTCGTGTGCGGGCGGAAGGCGCCATTGCGTCAGTGCTTCGCGAACGCGACCGGCAGGCGCGTTGGACGTCGCTACGTCATCGGCTCACATGCAAACAGCCCACCAACAAACAAAAGCATATAAACCATCACGACGCCCTCACCCTCACCCTCATCAGAATTAGTATTCGACACTACCAAACTCCTGCGATCCAGTCACATACAGCTCTTACAACCACCTCCACCGCCACACCAATACATCTGCAAACATGTCTGGCAACAAGGACGCAACCTCCACCCTCCAGTCGGTCGTCGACACGGCTACCGGTGCCGTGCAATCGGTCGTGGGCTCCGTCACGGGAAACACGGCTGACAAGGTACGTCTTTTATTAGCACAACAACGTCTCATACCCTGTAATACCTTCTAACGCCACGATAGAAGCAAGCCGAGGACAAGAAGATCACGGCCGACGCTGAACACGACCTCTCGCACTCGGCTGCCAAAGCCGGCCCCTTCACTGCTACTCCCGCCGGTGGCCTCGCCAAAGACGACCCCAACCGCAGCGCGGGCTCCTGGAACCAGACTGTAGGCGCGGCCAAGGAAGCCGTCGGTGGACTCGTAGGCGCCGAGGGCCTCAAGCAGGAGGGCATTCGCCAGAACCAGGAGGGCAAGGGCCAGGAAGCTCAGGGACAGCTCACGGACCTTGGCAAGGGCATTCATGACCGCATTGGAGGCACCGTTGGTGGAGCGGTAGCCGGCCTCACGGGCAACGACGCGCAAAAGGCGGAGGCTCAGAAGCAACACGACGACGGCAAGGCGAGGCAGCGTGGTGTCGAGGCAGACTTGCAAAAGGAAGCATAGAGGCGCGCGACGCGAAGGACAAGGAACGGCCCACAGACGTGGGGCTAATCTGTTCTGTACGATAAGGTTCGACATGGGATGGTCGACCCGGGACGGTTACGAGACATGACTGGTTATTGATGATATCCCCTTTCCTAGGAGCTTGTACTATGATATCCTAGACTTTGTATGAATGCAGCCGATCATCTTTCAGATTGTACCCACCAATTGGTTGTGATGCGAGCCCAATCTCGATAGTCGATGCCGCCCGCAGCAGCAGCTTGCAAGATACGCGCAAGCAACCGTGGCGTTTGCGCTGGTCTTTTGCGCATCCAAACCCGTCTCGGTAGGAAAGGCATCTCTGCATCACAGCTAGGACACATTGCATATTGAGCTTCAGGGCGTCTTCGCAAGCGGTGCCAAAGATAGCAGCAGCACATGACTTTTTTTTCCGCAGTCTGCTCTTTAAAATTTTCTGCCCCGAATTTTCTTCAATTTTACGTATCAAAGCGTCACCCAGATCAAGACGTGGGCGCATAAACGGCCGAGCAATGTGCCGCAGGGCACAGCGCAGCCATTGCTCTGATGCACAATGCCTACACCGCGGACATGAAGTCCCCCGCCTCATGACCCAGCAGCCAATTTAGCCTCAGCTAGGCATGCCGGTCTGCGAACCCCAGCGCCAAGCCTGCAGCGCCAACGAACGCGCAACGGCGCACTGCAGCATGACAAAAAGACGGGGGGCTCGAGCCTCGCTGGCCGCGGCTTGGCCCGTCTGATCGAGGCTCGAGGCTCGTTGCGCAAAAAGGTAGCAGAGCCGCGCTGATGTCAAGTTGGAGCGGCAAAAGGCTCGATCGGCCCGCTGGCCATGGGCGATGATGTCGAGTGGGCGCGTAGAGGCGTAGGGCTGGCGGCGATTACGTGGCTGGTGAGTGTGGCTGCGCGAATCCCCCTGCACGGCTGCCGAGCGAGCCGACCATGTCGAGAGCAGCAAAAGCAGGCTGGCTGGTGCAGCGCTGGCGTCACGCGGAGCCCAGATGCCGGCCGCAGGTGTGACGGAGGCTGAGCGCGCCCTTCCAAGGTCGCAGCGTGGCCGTTTACTTGGATGAGGTATGAGTGGACGCCAGAGGAGGGCGGCGGCTGGTCGAGATTCACGCCTGGCCAAGGCCGTGCTGTGGCTGGCCACCCCCCCCAGTCGAGCCCCCCCGTCAAGCGCGCTACGTCATGGCCTCATCAGTAGGACAATCCCGAGAACATTCCGCGCGTTGGTCATATAAAGCCCCTCCTGGTGCCGTTGAGATCCACCCCAACGAACCATTCGACTCCAAGTCTCTACCCTACAGACCCAACAGTTACACCTACACCCACACCCACCAACAAGAACAACAACACCAGCACCTTCAACATGCCTTTCACCGCCAGGTACGTACTGTTTGCTACTGCTGCTCGGTTCCTAGACGTAGGCTAACAGCCACCCAGCGACATCATCAAGATCATCTTCGCCGTCATCCTCCCTCCTCTGGGTGTCTTCCTCGAGCGTGGTTGCAATGCCGACTTCCTCATCAACATCCTGTTGACCATCCTTGGTTACATTCCGGTGAGTCCCAACTCCCTCTTTGCCAACAAAGCGACACCGCAACTTTGGTCGATCTCGACGCCCAGAGAGCTAAGCTCTGTCTGCCACGTCGGGTCACGCGGAATTGACTACCCACGCCCCCCTTCCAAAAAAAGGTTTCATCATGAATCATGTTGTGCTGACTGATGTTCCTCTACTAGGGTATCATCCACGCCCTGTACATTATCTTCAAATTTTAGTCGTAGGCGGATCCCGGGTGCCCGACTACGCGCGAACGACATGAGCCATCATCCACGATACCCTTTTCTTCCTTTTGGCCAGGCCCTAAGTAATCGATGCTATACCCGCGCGCGCGAGCTCCCCTCGATGGTCGGCATCGCCGGCCCCAATACCCTGAACCCTTGCAAAACGTCATCCCGCGGGTATTCCGGCACTTCCGACCCTCAGCCCAGCTCGCGCTGGGTGCCTTTGACCTTTTGACCTTGGCTTGTCCTATCCGTCTTCTGCTTCTTCTTTCTACCTTGTCTCTGGAACCGTTCCATCCGACCCGCGAGGTCCATGCCACTGTTGTTACGATACTACCCCGTTACGAACGATGGCGCCCTGGTACATTGTTCTGAACGAATTTCTGTGTTTTAATCTCTTGACTTGTCTTGCGGGAATCGGGGGGAAGGGTGGAAACGGTGGAGGAGCGTAGCATAATGTCAATCCAATAATTCTTCATCGATCGACTGTCTCTGGGCCAATCTTGATTCCCCCCCCCCCCATTTCCATGTTTCGTTTCCTCCCCGCTTTGCCGATATACCGTGGTGCCATGCATCATTCGAGTTACTCGGAAGCGCTACTCTCCGCATGTTCGTGGCACTAGCCTAGCCCCCAAGGATGAACAAGAAAATGGGCGTGGCGTGTGGAAGCGGGTCTTGATTGTTTCCGAAACCCAAAGCTGAGAGCTTCAGCCACAACCCCCAAAAAGGCACGCGCGTGTGACGTCGTTTGCCGAAGAGGCACCCCCCCAACACCAACCCTTCCCTTGAAGGGCGCACGAACACAAACGCCAACACCCCGCCCGCCGACGCGCCATAACGAAAGAAAAGGATAGCGCGTCATTTCTTGCCCGGCACACGCTTGTTTCACTTCCCCTCGCCCATCATCGAGGATCGGATCGTTCGTTCCTTGCCTGATCCGCTCCTCTTTTTTTTTCTCGGCGGGCTGGCTGGCAGATCGCTAGACAGGCAAGGCAAGGCAGGCCAGGCAGGACAGCCCGTCATCGTATCCGCGGCTCCGTTCCCGCGCGCGCGGCTCTTCTTCCTGCGGACTTGGCGAAGAGTCGATCGGCTACCTCCATCATCATCATCAACCGAAAGAGCCAGCTCATCCGCCCAACGTGTTCTGCTCACGCGCTCAGCAGAATCGGGGCGGCCAGGTGAGCCTGCGCGACTGGCTGGTGCGCGTTGACGTGACACGGGGGTGCCCCGCCAATCCACCGGCTTTCTTTCCCCACGTTTTCACACCCTCTCTCTCTCTCTCTTTTTTTTTGTGTAGGTGGCCTTTCTTTCAACTTGGGTTGCTTTGGAGGGTGCGATTTTTTTGCTTCTTCGGGGCGCACCGCTGACGGACACGTACGCACCTACCTACCCACCTACCTACACGTATATATACATGCCTCGACGCGAAAGCGATACCTTCCCGACCCGAGGTTTTGCGCTGAAAAGAGGGTGAGAGAGTCCAAGCAGAGAACTGCGGGGGAGAGTTGCTTTGCTGCTTGGTGTCTGCCCAAGCATGGATATCTCCGCGAAGTTGGAGGAGGGGGAGATTCAGCGGTTGGAGGATCCGGGGAAGCTGTGCGGGGATGTGGTGCGAGGACTTGGGGGTTCGGGGTTCGAAGGCAGCTTGAGGGTGAAGAATACGGTGGATGGGATTGAGGAGATTGGTATGTGCGATTCTTTTTTCTTTATTCTCTTCGGGTTTTCTGTGGCTTACGCGGGTTCTTTTGTGTAACGCGGGATGAGTGCTGACTTGACTCACAGCTAGGGATGCGCCGTCGTGGTCTGCCTTTTCGGTCCTCGTGAACTGCGAATATAGACTCTACGAAATGAATCGCGATACGCCGCTCCGTAATAACCCGTTCTTGTCGCATTGGGTCGAAGCTATACTCCGCCTAGGTCAGAATCTTGCACCCTCGAAACCCCAAGGCAAGAGGAGGGCAAAGAAGAATGGGGATAAAATTACCGATGCGGAGATTAGGAGAGTGCGAGTGGAACTCATCAAGAGCTTGCTGCAGTCGGGAGATTCGTTGCCGTTTGCGAGCATGAGCCCCAAGATGCTATACGAAAAGTTTGTGGAGCTCGGGCAGACGACCGAATTCGATGTTGCGATGTACATCCGGATGCTGCAGGAGGAGGGCATATACGACGACGGTCCGCGCGAGCTGGACGGCCCCTCAGGAGCGCACGTCGAGGCATCTACACAACAGGACGGGGAAGAAGCAACGTCGAAGCCGAGACTAAATGACTTTCAGCAGTGGAAGAAGGGTATACTTTCTCGCCTGGAGACGGAGCCCGAGGTTGCGACCCAGGAATTGAGACATTTGCCTGTCGAGCTGTCATATTTGGATTTCTTGACCACGCTACTGCAGGAGGGAACTCTGCTCGCGCTGTCCATCGACCCCGCGCCCATCATGAGCGACTACATCCAGCATGCGCTCCGGCTTGCCGAGAAGATGGGCCAGCCGCCCGAATCATCCTCACTGAATGGAAACTCCGAGGACATTGATCGGGGGCGGGAGGCACAGGCTAGGGCGGTGAGGTTGTTGCTGCTCTTCATCAGGAATTTGATCAGGAAGGCACTCCTTCCCCCAGAAGCAATCTACTTTGAGATTCAAGAGATTTGCGTGAGATATGTGTGGATCCGGGAGGTGAGGGAGTTTAGGGCATTTGTTGAAGAGGGAGCTGTATCTGAAGGGGCTGGGCATTGATGGCACGTCAACATTGACGGAACTTCAAACTCGACGGAGAAGAAAAAGAAAGGCCACATGGCCAGTCTACAGGAGCGAGGAACTTGAAGAATCCGGCTTGGTCAGAGGGAGAAGAGCCTGGAATGATCTCGCCCGTCTTGGTTGCGGTGACAGCGTTGCGAAAACACAAAAAGAAACCGCAAAGACGTCGGATTCGTGTTCGGGACTTTACGGATGCCTGGAGGGACAATGTGCCACCGTGGGCGACTAGTCTCCATGTTACGATTTGCCACAGTGTCAGACGCCAGGGCTGCACCTCAGATTCATATCGCCGGCTCAAACCGCCGTGGAGCATCGAGTACGGGCGAGGCTGTCAGTACGGCTGGGCACTCCAGCCTCAATGCTGAATAATGGACTGAGGCTGAAGCATTTGAAACGTCGGATTCTTGTAGGGCGGCCACCAGCGGCCTCTAGCCGATCTCGCGCACCAAGCTTTTCCCGGACTTCAAACCAAGCGGTTTCACGCCTCGGCACCGAAACAACTGACATGGAATTATCAAACCCGCGTCCACTGCCCGTGGTGTTTGCTAATTGGACAATTCCGGCCAAAAAAGTCAACCTCGTTCTCGCTTCCGGCCCAAGGCGGTGGTGCTGAGGGGGTCTCTGCAGCAAGTCGGTCCCTCAGGAAGGAAATATTTCCAGGCGCCGTGATGCAAGAATTTGAAATGCTTCATCCCGGATATGGCCACTTGTGCAACTCCATTGGCTCGACCGGCGGTGAAGACATTCGGAGCACGCATCCGCTGTAGCGGCCATTACGATTTCGGTAAACGCAGCGAGAAGCTTTGCACCCACTCAACAAGCTTTCGCGGATTGTGAAGGCTCACTCGCTACTACGGCGCGGTACTACTGCGGGTCATACTTTGACGACAGTAGACGGACTAGTGACATCTCCACTGTCCTTGGGAACTAGTATAGCTATTTTCCATGCCTTAGGTCAAACAAAACGTCGATGATGCAGCCTCAGGGTGCTCCGCCACTTTATGCCTTTTGTCTAAACCATCCACATGTGCCCGCCACAAGGTGTTTATGACGTCCAAGGCCCGGAATTAACAGCATCTACCTCGGAAGTGTGAAATGCCTGCAGCGCCTCATAGGCTGGACGCCAAGGTAAAACCGTTCTCTTGGAGTCTGCGTTTTGAATCAGGTGCGTTTAGGCCTCCGAAACATGACTCTCGCGTTCGGTTCTCAGATTCCAAAACGTCAATGCGCAACATCACGACCGCGATTATGTTTCGCCGAAACCCGACGCTGTTTACTGACACGGGCACCCCCAGCTCGATTTACTGGAGACGATCTTCCCGCTGCAGATACCCTAGCGGAAATCGGTTTAGTGTTGCTATCAAAAGATGGTTCGACTAACTTTGTCTCAACTCCTACGTTGAGGCATCCGGATCCGGTCTCACGGCCGATTCCTTGTGCTCCACGATGCTTTGGACAGCCGCCGGTGCATACGAACAGGGGCTGCGTACGGGAATTGGGTCGGAAGAGACGGGAATTTGCAATGGAAGAAGCTTGACCATGGCTAAGCTTTGCGGCAGGCCATGGCGCACAATCGAGTATATAAGGCACTGGCTCTCCCCCAAGAAGCCATCATCACCATCAGCTCAGCAACTTCCAGACTCGCTTTCCCATTCCTTATACAATAATTTCTTGCGCCGGTCGCTTGTTTTTAATAATCTTTTCAAGCTCAACTTCTTAAAGTCTCCAACAACCAATCTCTTAATTTTTCTCACGCTTTTCCCCCTCACAAATCAATCAACATGCGTTACTCACTCGCCGCTATTGCCGCCATGGCCGCCACCGTTTCCGCCCACGGTGTTATCACCGAGGTCCAGGGTGCCAACGGTGTGAACATGCCTGGTCTCTCCGGTAAGTCCTTCTTCGAAGCCACTTCCTCATCCTACCGGGCGAGTGTCTAACAGTGTGACAGTCCAGGATGGCACTCCCCGTGACTGCGCCTCTCCCCGCTGCGGATCCGAGGCCGACACTTCCATCATCCGCGACCGTGAGATGGGCGGCAAGGCCTCTGCTCTTGGCCGCACCCAGGGCGGTGGTCCCGTCGATGCCGCCTCTGCCATTGCCAACTTCATGGGCACTGGCGCCGGCGCCGCCGGCGGTGCTGCCGCTGCTGCTGCCAACAAGAAGCGCCAGCTCCTCGGCGGCCTCCTCGGCGGAAAGGGCAAGGGTGGAGGCGGCGCCGCCGCCGGTGCTGGCCAGAAGACAGCCAAGGGCACCACCGAGGCTGGCGTCGCCGCCTCCGCTGGTGCGGGCGCCTCCTCTGGCCTCCCCACCACCGCCGACGACGGCACAATCACCATGACCTTCCACCAGGTCAACCAGGACGGCGCTGGCCCCCTGACCGCCCAGATCGACGCCACCTCGGCCGGCACCGACCCCTCCGCCTTCCAGGACGCCACCGTCACCCAGGACGTGCCCGGAATCGGCATCGGAGGTCTCTCGGGAGCTTCCACCATGGACTTCCCCGTCAAGGTCCAGATGCCTCAGGGCATGACGTGCCAGGGCACTGCGGGAGGCGCTTCCAACGTCTGCGTCGTGCGCATGCAGAATGCCGCGCTCGCAGGTCCCTTCGGTGGCTCGGCCGCGTTCACGCAGTCGGCGGCTGCCAAGAAGAGGGCGGTTGAGTACAACCTGCGCAAGAGGCACATGGCTAGGGGTATTCTTGGAAAGCCCGAGTAAGCGGTTCGCCTGCTTGCTCTACTCAGCTCGCACACCTTTTTTCCGACCCGATGTGTGGAAAAGGGGGTGTGATTGCAGGAAAGAAAAGATGGATTGTTGCTGAGCAACAGTTGCTCCTGCAGCCTCACAAGAAAAGAGAGAGAGAGAGAAAGAGAGAGGGTTTTGGGGTTTGAGATTGGTCAGATTTTACTTTTTGGTTTTGGATGGTTGATGACTTTCGCAATTGTATATACGACTCACCCTCATACGCTCTTTGTAATGAGCCGCAGCTTTGTGTATAGTTTTTTAGGAGATGCTGGGGATTCGGATGGAGAGGTGTGGGAGTGGTAATGAGAGAAGAGAAGAGCAGAGAGGGGGGGGGGGGGGATTGGGGAAGCCATGGGATGCCTTGCCTCTGAGGGGGACTGCGGTGGATGGATCCTGCTTTCCCTGCTCTTCTTCTACTTTTGTAAATAAGCGAGTCTGGAATCTTTTGCTTTAATGCCTTTGCCACCTCTGCTTTAACTATGTGATGTTGTGGGCTTTTGAGTGACTGGGCTGATATCCCAAGACTGGCGGAGAGGGCACAATGCAGCCCCCTCCTCCCCCCAAAAGCGCAAAACAAATCTTTTTCGGCAAATCAGAAGCCGCGGTTCAACAATCCTTTGATTACCCATTTCCTCTATCCATGCTTTCCAGTGCGGCGTTTGTGACATCGAGGGCCTTTTGGCTGGTTGGCTAGCTAGTATCAGAAGCCCGGACGAGGGACAGCGATGGGGAGGGGGACACCTCGAGGCCAAACAAAACCCACCTGCGGAACAATTAGAGGCTCTCTCCATCGAGACTGGACCGCGCGTCCAACCACCCCCCTCCCCTCTCTTATGGTCAGAGTATGTATGGTGTTTGCCGTCCATCACCAAACGCCCGACGTTGAAACTGCACCTCGGCCTAGCCCCAAATCCAATCGCACACAAGCCTCAGCCACAGAAAGCTTGGTCGCGCGCACACCTCCGCAGCCAAGTAAGGTTTTGGCGACGGGCTGACACTCGGTCGGACAGTCCTGCGTTGCATTTGTCAAAGAGTTGCAGATGCAGGTGGCTGGCTGGCTAGCTAGCACTCGCACTCGCACCTGCAGCTTTACGGCTTGCGGATGTTTGAAGCGTTCTTGACGGTATCTCGGTTTATGGGTTTCCTAATGTGGGAATTTTGGCGGTGGTTCGTCGGATTAAGGTTTCGGATCGTTTTTTGCGGGGGGGGGGGGGGGGGGTTCCGGGTTGTTCCGAAAGGGGTGGGAATGGAGACGGGGGGTGTTTGGGTGGATGGGAGTCGGGCAGGACTTTGGGGGTTTGATTGAGAATTACATCACAGAAGTGGAATGTTAGGCTACCGGGAAACATAAATTTATCAATACTAAAAAAGCATTTGTTTTTTTAATCTTTTTCTTAGAATAACGAAATTAAATGCGATGCGTTGGTGAGGGGACAGGCGTATGGTAAAGCTCCAGCTCATAAGACCATGACCGCCGTGATGGGAAATCGAAATGGTTCACAACTGACGATTCCCACGAAAATGCACAACAAAGACACAAAGCGACTCTGAGAAGAAAAATGGGATGACACCTCACAGCCCGACTTCCATGCCAGCTTTGAACTCGCTGTGGGAAATCAGGGCTTCGGCGGCAGGCATACCTCATTCTTGTTCTTTGTCTTGGAGAAGAGGCCGCCGTTCTGCCCAGCCGAGGTGGCCCACTTTGCCTCTCGGTACTTCCTCCGCCTGTGGATAGTCACATCGCTAGGCAAGGTCTCCACGGCCCGCATATCCCTTTCTGGGCTTGGTAGCCCTACACGAGGCTGATTCAGTTGCTCCAGCCCGGGAATTTCCTCAATCTGACTCTGAACTGACATCAAGCGGTGCTTCTCGAGCGAAGGCCTGCGACTCACCTTTGAGACCCGGTACTTTTGCGCAGACTGGCGGAGAAACTGAGCGTGGCAGGTGTTCTGGTACGCAGCAAAGGCCGTGTAGCTCAAGCCGTAAACTTCGGTAATGAGCTCGGCAAAAGTTTCGGCGCCACCTGGATAGAATCCAGAACCTACCATAGACTTCCACAGCCTGATCTGCTCACCCAGAAGTTCTTCTTCTTGCTCGCGTCGGAGTTGTTCCTCTTTTTCTCGTTGAGCCTGTAGCACGGCTTCCTTGTGCCGCTCATTGATCTCGTTCTGTATGACCCAGTACGGCACGCAGTTCTGGCATATGTTGTTTGCCTTCTCCAAGCGAAACCGATTGACGCTCGCCTGCACCTTCTCAAAGATTGGGTGCTTGCGTCCGCCAGAGCCCAGAATGTGGGAACAGTCACCTTTTGTGAAGATGTACTCCAGCATCTTCTCAAGATCTGGCTCTGGGATCTGGCCGCGAGTGTGGTACCAGCCGATGTTCGTGGCCAGCTTGTTCATGAGCTTCACGTTTCGCATGAACTCAGGAAGAAGGATTTTGAGGTCTTCCAGAGTCACTGGGGTATAGTGAAGGTAGTTGAGAATATTGTTTAGTATGTATTCTTTTTCTTCATCTGAAATGGCTGAGCTCAGTGATTCTAACAGATGCGCCATTGGTGCATCATCTACGTCCAGAAGATTGATGGAAAGATCCTCAAACAGATCCCCTTCATCATCTCCATACTCTGAAATCTCCGATGATGTTTCGCAATCGGAGTCGGAGTCTAGCTCAATCACGAAGCGCTCGATCTTAAATCCCTCTGGCCGGACTTCGCTGTCGTCCATGGCGATGGTAGTCAAGATTCAGTCCTTGGATCAGAAAGAAGTATCTCGGCCCTTCAACTGAGATAGCTCTGTTCTTGATTATGGCTTCAGGACTAATTGAGGTGGATAATTATATATGCCTGTTTCATATCCATGGAGGCAGCATTGAACAGTCAAAATGGTGAGTTATAACATTGTCTGGGGAAAATGCAGTGAAGATATCTAGGATAATTCAAATCAGATCATTGTAATTAGACAATGTGATTAAGAGAAACTATGTTGGTGATATTCAAGATGATATCGCGTTAAATAGTTGCTTTCATGGTTCATCTCCTGATGTACTGTATTATAATACCACTATAGGATCATCGCCAGCATGGGCGAAATTATATATGGTGATTGTTCGAGCAGAAGTTTTCCGGTACAGGGAAGAGGCACAATGTCAAACAACAGAACTTTTCAGTTGCCACCTAGATGCTTCCAAGGCATTGGTCCTGTATCTGATGAGCCGTGAACATTTGGGCGCCAAGAAGGGCATGTGATGAGTTTGCATTGTGAGATGATTAGACTGTAGGACCTTCATCTTATCTGAGAATAATTTCCGGGCAACACAATGACCAAGAGCACCAAGAGATGGCCGATTATTCCCAAAATGTCTTAGCATTCGACTGCCTTATTGGGTTAGCGCCACGGCTGACGTTCGCCTTCAGAATATTCCGAGGCGAGCTTTCTGCTTTCCCCTCCGTACCAAAGAAATGGCTTCGGACAATACTACTGCACCCCATGCTTGTCGAGAGTGCCGGTAGCTCGTGATCTTCAGAGTATCCATGATCGAGCGCTAAGAACTTTCTAGGAAGTTGAAGAGAAAATGCCCACGGGAACTGCCTTTCTGCTCTTTAGTAAGCGAAGCCCTCCCCTGCGTCCAACCAGCTGAGTAATTCCTATAGTGCACTCGCCTCAACAAGCGCTGCATATACTCGCAAGATGATCAGTCGAAGGAGATTGACGACGAAGGTAGATGGTTGCACGATGGAGCAGCCATGTCAGATTCCACGTTTCCATCCCTATATCTGCTCGACTCAAAGGCTTTTGCCAAGAATCCTCTTGACGACGTGGATCCAGGAATAGAGATACCAACTTGGGTAAAGGAACATTTGCCTGCCGAAAGTATTTCGTCTATCTGCGAAACATATATCCAGAGCATCCACCCGTGGTTGCCCATATTGAACACCAGGCGACTGCTTCGCGAGATAGAACAGTCCAAGTCTCAGCCGCACTCTAGTTTGGCCTTATTGCTTCTCTGCATGAGTTTGGTATCAAAATATTCCACAACCGAAAAGGCTTCGAAGGAATCTCTTTACCAAGCTTGCAAAACTTTTGGCTCTCGCATTGAATCAAGCGGGGCTGTCTCGCTCCGTCTCCTGCAAGCAACCGTCTTGATTTCTCTTTACGAAATCGGCGATGGGGTTTCCCCCGCAGCTTACTTGACCGTAGGACATGCTTCTCAACTTGGGCTTTTGATGGGTCTTCACGATAGAAATCACGCTGCCCAGCTCATCAAGGGCCCTGCATCTCATGCGATACGAGAAGAGGAGAGAAGAGTGTGGTGGTCTGTACTCATCTTGGATCGGTAATTGACCTACCAGAGCGATAATTGTTAAGCTAATACAATTTTCAGATTTGTCCATATTGGAACAGCTGGCTTACCCCTCTCTGTGCCAGATCCAGGTCAGGGCGATTTGTTGCCTTCTTGCGACCGTCTTTGGAACAACGGCGAGGCAGGAGTTTCTCAGCCCATCCTTTGCATGTCACTCCCGTTTGAGAACACTACAGCTCCATTCGCAAGTTGCTGCCAAGCAGGACATATGCTTGGCCGAGTCCTGCGCCACCGTGACGACCAAGCCAATCGGCTGGAGCCATGGCACCGTTTATCTGAAGCTCTCCAACTGCACAATACTCTGATTGCCCTGGATTCCGATATCTATCAGCGATACATACTCACTTCCCACAGTCATGAGCCTGGCGGTTGGGTAGCCTACGCTATTTGCTGCACTGCTCGCTTTATTCTTTACGGCATGTATGCCTGCAATGAGCCAGATGCTGTGATAGTCAGCCAAGGAAGAATAGAGGACGAAATCAGAATGCAGCAGGTTTCCTTGGAAGGGATCAAAGATATGGCCTCAACCAAAGTCCCTGATCTTGTCCGAACAATGACTTCTGCAGGTCTTCATCTACACATGATCAGTCCTTTGATGTGCTACTCCATCTATCATGCGGCCTCTGAGTGTGCATGGTTTATCAATGAAACCCAAAACCCTGAAATTGTGGAAGAAATGAACTTCCTTGTGGAAACATTGAAGCATCTCAGTGACCGATGGGGCGTTGCAGGTAAGCGTTGACTGTGAGATATTTCAACAGAATATAGCTGATCTATTAGCACTATACGTGAAGTTGCTTGAGCATGAAGACTCGCTGAAGACATTGCGAGAAGCTATGGCTGAATCTCTGGGGCTTCCAGCTCATGGGAATGGGTCATCCTTCGGCTGAGAATCGATATTGTTTCTGCTGATCTAGAAATGTTTCGACAAAACTGTTGGAATTCTTGGACATATCGATGTCAAGCTGTAGAATCAAAAACGATACCATTTCTGATAAATTGAAATCCCTACAGTGTGCTCACGTCTGCCACAAAGGTACATCTTTGAACATCATTCACTGATTATATTCACTGACTCATATACCCCCCAAAGGCCTCTTCATATTGCATGTGCGATCTGTCATCCAGTAATGTGCACAAGGATACCAGATCCCCACCCATTATTTCACTTTTCCTTTTATAACATGCTGCTCCTGAGTGCCTTCGGGCCACAATTTTGGACCTGCCGAAGTGTAGTTCGTGATCAGGCTCCAAAACTGCGGAATCAAGACACCAGTCGAATTCCACTTGTATCCTCCTGGAAACTTGATCGTAGGTCCAGGCACACCATCTCCGCCATCAACTACCTTGATCTGCGCACAGGATATGTAAAACTGGTACTTGTCTGCCTTGTGCGCTGCATGCAAAGCCAGCCCCTCGGCTCTCAGCAGGTACTCCCCGGATGGTGTTGATTCGGGCAGCTTGAAGTTGAAGGTTTGCGCGCGATGCGTCGCCCACTTCAAAAGCCCGTCGTTAGATCCGTAACTCGAGTTCAGAGAGTAGGTCAAGGTGTATATCTTTGCCCAGTCGCCCGATCCATCGTATTCCGAAGCCGCGCCTGGCGCTTTCGAGATGTAGACTTGCTGCGGGCCCGGGTGGCCGAACGTTTCTGCGATCCCGAAGCCTAGCTCGTCGCCTGCTTTGACCGTGTAAGTTTGCGTTTGCGGACCGGGTAGGGCGCCGGAGTTGCAGCGCATGTCGGTTGAGTTTACGTTTTGGAGCGGGGCGTTGGAGTTGTTGCTTTTGCGGATGTATTGGTATGGCTGGCCGACGATTTCTCCGTTGACGATGAGGCGGTCATAGTTCCAGTGACACGTTACCGTAGAGGCGCAAGTCAAGAGAAGTAGGACACCAGAAGTGAAGGCCTTCATTGCGCGAGTGATAGTACAGTGGTAGGATCTGTGGGCTTAGCACAAAGTGGTGAGTTGATAGACTACGAAAGATGCGCAAAGATATTTGTACGAGTTAGCGCAGGCATATTTCCTGGCTAATCTTGTCGGATATATTGCATTAAATAATAATGCGTCGATCTTTTGCTGATCACAAGTTACCTGACTGGGTTGCGATCATTTTGCCGAGCAGTTCTGGTGTTTCCATAT
Organism: Corynespora cassiicola; assembly: GCA_022059125.1. Lineage (NCBI taxonomy): Eukaryota > Fungi > Ascomycota > Dothideomycetes > Pleosporales > Corynesporascaceae > Corynespora > Corynespora cassiicola. The sequence continues at coordinate 2,003,309 of JAEUWY010000012.1, read as the reverse complement.
TAACGTTACCTTGGTCCTGCATTATCAGTCCGTTTTTATGCACTTCCGTTCCATAAATAGGACCCCCGTGGATTGATATGATTGTAAATAGGAAGATATTTTTGAGACTTTTACGGAAGAATGTCAAAAAACGTACGACTGTTGGGATTCGGTACTGGCCACCAGCGGTCCTGTACTTTTACATGGTTCAGCCGATGGGAAGCCTAAATTGTAAATGGTTATCAAACTACATGTGTGGCAGAGAGCTCAAGAAGAATTACATCTTTCGTAATACGAGAAGTTTTCAAGACGTTCAATTAGGCTGTTCATCCCGCAAGCCTTTGGAGCTAGCCAGTCCGGGATTTCGCCATCGCCTCAACAAATGTGCCCAGTATAGACTTATGCTCATGAGAGGGGTTAGAATCGTATGCAATAATTCATTGATCACATTTATCTGAGCATTGAAGTTTATTTGTATGGAGAAATTATCTACTTTTCATCATCTCGCTTTTGCTAAATTTCGGACAATACAGTGTCCAAAGGCCTCTGGAGGCACTACTTGACCTTCTAAGGGACTTACACCATTGACGAATCCTATATCTCCAAGTTTTGTCATATTATGTTGCCTAATAAATCTCCTAAGGTCTATTCGGTTTGATAGTCTCGGGTGTCGCTCAGGGCAATCACTAATATCCAATCTCAGTGCAAGGCTGAACATCAGGGGTCCAAAAAATGACCGTAAAGACAACCCATGATTAATTTTTCCAGTAGACATTAAGCACTCTATTATAATTCTCTAAACCGTCACTGGCTGTCTCCGCGCTAGCGACCAAATAAAAACCCGAGCCACTCAGTTATCCTCGACTACCCCTTTAGCGGAGCCTCAAAGTTACGTCATCGCCTGATCCCCCAACGCCAAAATGGCAGCCCGCGTCAATTCGTCAATCTTACCCTTCGACATCAGTCTGCAAGTACACCCCTTCCTCGTAGTCGATACCCCATCAACATAAGCGAAAGGATCCTCACGCGCCGGCGCATGCAAAAACCGGTCTAGCGGCCCACTACTCTGCGCCGGAACAATTGTGCCAGCGCTCAAACCCAGCACAGATGCGTGGTAGGGACATGTGACGGGACTTGGCAAGTGAGGGGTGAGGCTCTGAGGGGCGGTCGCGTTGTTGACGGCGGGCGGTTGGACCGGTGACCCCTCACTGTGGCGATTAACAATAAACACGTCAGCGGGGCAGGCGTATCACGAACTGGGACTTGATCTGCGTCGAAGTCACGGTGGTGGTGGTGGTGGAAGGGGGTGCCATGGTCGGCAAGTTTGGGTGGGAGGGTTGTGCTGCTGGGGTGTGGGACAAAAGAGTTGTGATGGGCGCGTTTGTCGCAAGGGGAGAAAAACGACGAGATGAACCGACACGGCAGAATATGTGGCTCAATCAGCGTGCCATATTTGCGTCGCGCGGAGAGAGACAGGTGAGGTTATAGTTTCAAAGGCGAGGTGGGCGGCATTTTGTATTCTGGCAACGACAGCGATGCCGTAAGGCAATGGCAACATTTCGGGGAGGCGAGCTACGTGTCGCGACAACTGAAACCGCCCGGAAACGAATGGAGCGACTTTCTATGGTGGCTTATTCGGATCAGCCCGCAGTCTTGTATGTATTTGTGCCACCCCGGGTTCCACGCGCCGAAAAAAGCCCAGCCAGTGGGGCCATGACCGTGTGCCATGAGGCAGGACCGTCCATGATAGCGCACCAAACCGGTTCATCGGGAGGTGATGTGAGGAGAATGGCTGTCGAAATGCCACGCAAAGCATCCTAGCGGAAAGTGTCGGTGGCGAAGCCTCAAGCGCGAGGTCCTTCAACAAGCTGAAGCACCCTGGCAGCATGTGCTGTGGGGAAGTGGCAGCGGATATATTGATGCTTAATTCCAATCGATTAGGAACTACCAGGGATTATAGGCGTGGTAGTTTTGATTTTGCTCGGTCGAATGTCGGGGTCCGATATTCTAGAGCGCGGCTTTTGACACCACACTCAGTCTGCCTTACAGGCCTCAATCAGCAAGTGCTTGGCTGACACCTTGGCAGTGACCAGAATCTCCAGACTTCGTAAAGAACAGAACAACAAGACAAAGGATTCTGTCTGTTCTATCCTCTCGGAAACTCGGCTGCGATCGGCGTGGACACGTGGGAGACGAGCCGTTACACTCAGTCCCCCAGCAGGGTTTGCTCTGTAGACCGGTATCCGAAGCAAATGGCAAATTTCCGCCTCTTTTTTTCTGGAAACAGGCGAACGAATTCAGGATTGGCTGATGACCTCACAGATTGAGCGATTCCGAGGGGGATGGCGATGGCGATGGCGGGGGACCGAGCGGGAGAACATTTGCTTGTGGCGATCAGAGCATTAGGTGTGAGCGCGCCAGCAGCCAGCCGCGGCCGAACGCATCGTGTAAGCTGTACGCGAGGCCGCAGTGGCAAATGTGAACATGAAACAGAGAGTCGAACGGGAAGGCTGAGAGATAGACAGGAACGGACTTAGACCTTAGGCAAGAGTATTCCAAGAAGCAACGCTAAGCTCCCATCTCTTTGCCACTTTCAAGACCTGAAGCCCGGATTTGCCGCTGTAAATGAATGATGAGGTAGCGGTGTGTAGAAAGCCAGGTGTTGATGTTTGCCTGGTGCATGGCGAGGTGAGATGAGGTCACGGTGTCGGGCCGAATTTAGCCTAGCATGGTATCTATAATAGGAAAGGCGGATTGCGGAGCAACATGAGGGACCTTGGGAGGATAAAGATTGGACGATTTAGAGATAGCTAACACAGATACTAATGACAAAATCGAAAGCAAAATAAGCAAATAAATCCAATAGTCTCCGCCTGAAGCTGCCGAGGACTCAATTCTCCGCTGTACTAGGGCGCCCGCCACCAAAATCTTGGCGACCTTGTTCTGCCAGTCTGCAGGTGAACTTTGGAGAGTTCAGTGCTTGATATTCCCAATCTCGAACTGAGTGCCGGATAAACCGCCTAGGGAATGGATGGAGAGAATGGCTAGTGCGCCTATACGGCCTTGCGGAATCTCACTGCAGTTGCATTCTCTCTCAGCGCGAAGAGCATTAACGCCTTCCATGGTAAATGTCGTGGGATTTGCTGAAAGTGGCGAATTAAGATATCTTTCCATAGGCTTCATATTTGGTGGCACTGTGAGAAGACCCTGGCTCAGCTGAGTAAAAGGATTATGGTATGGACATGGGTGGAACTGAGCCGCCTGCCGTCCAATGACTTGGATGTTATCAGTGAAGAGAATCTAGCGGAGTTGAGACAAACCGGAACTCACCGTTGGTGTTCTGGAGATTTTCTGGAGGAAAACTGGAGCTAATGATATGATGCTGCGGCATGTATGCAGAGCTGTGGTGATCAGCGGTACATTTTGAGATTGACCTTTTGACCTACGGACCTTTTTCGTGAACTACTGCCGTCGGATTTAGGCTTAGAAAGGGTTGTCATAATGTTGGACCTGAGCTATAGCAAGAATCAATCCCAGAAATAGAAAAGTTTCAAGCACCCTGGAAGTTAAAAGGCCTGAAGAAGAAGAAGAAGAAGAAGAAGAAGGAGGAGGAGGAGGAGGAGGAGGAGGAAAGCTGGAGCGACTCTTGAGGGTGAATACCAGTTCACTTCATCAGGGGGCACAAGCACCATTTGTGCATTGGCGTCCGTCGCTGCGTTCACAAGAAGGCAGAAAGAGGAGAAGGCAACCTTTTCCGTCATGTGATATGAGATAAAGCAAGGCTTCATGGTGTTAGGCGATGCTAAACCCTTTGAACTGGATTGCTCGTGACATGCCTTAGCATAGGCCTTAGCATAGGCCATTGGATACCCGCCAAATCCAAATGGGCATCAATGCATGCCCGATCTAAGCAATACGAAGCAGTGCCAAACAATTCAAGACTGGAATACAGGCTACCGGACATCTGGAACAGATTCTAGGACACCGTCCAATTGGGGGACCGTTTCGTCTGTGGTCGATGCTATTCTTTCGAAACCTGTGGCTGAACATGGGTATGGTTGTCAAGGTGTCAAGGAATTCTTAGGTCTCCCGCAGAGGATCTTGGTTCAATCAACACACCTGTTGCGAAGAATGCGGCCGATGGGATCCGTGTGGCTAGCTTCTTCGTCCCTCTAGTGACTAGAAGGATGTTGCGACTTAACCGAGGCAAGTGTAGGCAGGGTTTGGAGCTTCTTGCAGCAACGACTCGGGGGTTTTATTGGCAGTTTGACAAAGAAAGCATCCAGACAAGGGCAGCGTGACAGCTGTACCCTAGCCAAAATGTCCAGGGTCCTCTGGAGACGCTTAAGGATATATTTTTTTTTGACCAGGGAGTCCTCGTAAAGACAAGGTGCAGACGCCGTGACAGTCGCACGCCATAGGCTGGAGATAGCCTGCAAGGTATCTCCACCACGGTGAGTCGTATCTGCACTTAAAAACTGGTCACCGAATCCGTTGAAGAGGATCCCTCATGAACATGCGGTGAAGAACGTCACAATGACAGGACATGTTTGAACATGTGTCAGGCTGAAGTACAATGGATAGCGACGCCAGTAAAGTGAGACATCGTGGCAGGTGACCGGAACAAGATATTGAGTTTGAGAGGCATGGATAGTACATGACGGCGTCGGACCCAACTAGCACGTGCAAGAACGAGCATATGTCTTCAAGGCCCCAAAGAAGGTTTTCTAGCGGCGCCTGCACTGCATGTCAGCCTTGTGGGGTTTGTTTTTCCTGCCATGGCTGTAATTCCATGCAAAGAATAGGGGTGTAGCGCGCCTTCGACGAAGGCGGTGAGAAGCTGTTGAAGGGACGCTGCAAGCCGTGGCCAACGAGGCTGTGGACAGGGAGGGCACTAAACCTTCTGTGGCTCCGTCGGCATAGACACCGCTTTGTAAACGGCGCCACGCAGTGTTTCTGGAAGTCGGAGGTGGGTCAGACAAACGTGGCATATCTTCCGTCTTGCATTCCGAGGCCTGGGAGTCCCAGGTCCACGAGCGAGCATCGAAATCGGCGCTTGCCTCCATCGGGCCTAGTGCGCTTGGCCCAACATGGCTCCCAACGTCGTCGAGATCCACGCGTACCTCCACGCACCTCTGGCCCCACCACTGTTCCCCTGCGCCGTTGCCACCGGAACTAGCATGTAAACTGGCTTGCTACAGATCTCGCTCGAATCCATGGACTCGGAGAGGGGGCATTTTGCCGAGAAAGTCCAGACTTTGAGCGACCTCGAGCTTGCTGTTCTGGTTTGCCTGGTAGCAGACCAGCACGTCATCATTGAATGCGCGGATGATTTGATGAATGAGGTATCGCAGGAGCTCACCCTTGTACGTTTTCCATGCCAATTACTAGATGGAGGCTAATGCCGTCAGATTGCTGCAAACATCTTCGGACTCAGCTGGGCCGTGCTAGATTGTTCCGACAAAACAACACTCGATGACTTTGGGAGTGGAATCCTCGTGAAAGAGGAAAGCGATGACTACTTTGGTGGCGTGGCGCTGGGAAAAGAGGGCGTGGGGTTCCTGTTTCGGATTAGCTTCGAGAACGTGCTAACTCCTGGCAGTCCTTCAGCCCGCCGGGCTCAACAGGATACTCCAAAAGGCGAACGCCAAAGTCTCCCCAACCTTTCAGCCCCCTAGATAGCCATCGTATCGCCAATGTGGTTGTCGCCAAGAATCTAAACAGAGCAAATGCCCCAGTCCAGGTTCAAGCTCTAGAGGTTAGCTCTACGGACTCGAACAACGGCCGCGGCTGATGTGTCACCTAGTTGATGAGGGGGAAACGCAATTTTACAAGAACTGCAGTCCATGCCGCGCCGAAGCCATTTCTGTTCATCGCTCTGAATGCGAGCAATACTGCTCGCATGTCAACACACCTGGTGAGTCCAAGCTAGACTGGTGAGTTTTACGCATCAGCTAACACCAGCCAAAGAGCGACCAGTTCTTTATATCACATAGTCACCAGGACGAAGATGAATTGCCCAATCTGGAAGACTTCCAGATGGGCGAGCCGGTTTCGGACGACGACGCATCGACATCCTCCGTCGTGCGTTCATCCCCGTACATGTTGTATAAACGCAAGCCAGCTTCGGTCATGTTCAGTCAAGAGGTATGGCATATATCTTCATAAAGAAAAAAAAACATAAGCTTATTTATTCCAGGAACTCGTAGAACTGACTGGCTTGACCTCAAATGTCGACCTTAGTTCTGAAGTAAGAGCATACCTCCACAATATTGTGGTCTTTATGAGGCTACACCGAGCCGTGGCAGGAGGTATTTCAGCAGTGGCAACTCGGCATTTCAATGCTTTGGCCCAGTGAGACCATATTTTTTTTGTTCATGCCAGGTCATACGGTAAAACTAACTCGTCCAGTGCGTTGGCCCCACTACATGGTCTTTCCTACATCACCCCGTCGCTGGTCGCACTGGCTGCTCGAAAGATATATCCCCATCGTATAATAATCACGTCACCCGAAAATGAGCGGAGCATGCAGTGGGGCAGTTCGTTGGACGCTGTCAAGGCGGTTTTGGAGGGCGTCACGGTCGAGGATGTCATCGAGGAAGTCCTGCAGTCCGTAGAAGAACCACTATAATGCGCTACGGCTTGGCAACGGCATCTCGCGTTTACCTCTGCCCCAAAGGGGTTGTACGTAAGGGATGAGTAACAATGCAAGTGGCTGATGTCACCGGCGTGCAGGGACCTCATTGGTGCGGGGCAGCTCTAGCCTGCCCCACGCTCTGTCAGATCCAATCCGAGATCGCGTTCCACGGTCCTGACCACACTTTCTGCAGTTTTATAAGAACAACCTTGTGCCAGTGTTCCGGGGTGGTTTGCGACCTGCAGCGTGATTAAATATGACAGCAGGATATTTTGAACAGAACATCCCCGAGATCAAGCAGGCGAGTGAGGTAACGCCTTTGAGACGTCATCAATGCGCGGCAATAGCTAACGTCCACTCTGAGGATGGTGCCGGCGACAACGATAGCAAAAGCGTGGAAAGCGTGGGAAGTGATCACGAAGCTCTAGAAGTATGAACTCAATCTTCCCTTGTTCGCATTGCTCGCTGACATGTCGTCCAAGGTAGTTTTCAGCGGAGACGCCATCCATCGCCGCAAATCATCTCTCGTGCCTTCCGCCGCCCCACGACCAGGACACACTCGCCGCAAAACGCAATGCTTTGTACATACACTGATCGAGAAGCACGAAGGCGTGCCGAATGTCGACCATAGCGCGTCCTACGAGGGACTCGCACAGGAACGCAGAATGGACAAAGACCCACACAGCCATGGAGACCAGTCGCATCATTCGAGGCTGTTGACAAAGAAGCAGATTTCGGACATGGCATTTGGAATTCGAGAGCTGTCTAAGAAGCTGGCTCAACTCAGACTGAAGTTGAATGTGCGGAATGTCTTCATACTAGCCAAGGCACATGACGAGACGCTTATCTCGCATACGAGGGAAACGACCGACTGGCTTTTGACAAAGGACCCAAATTATAGGGTGTATGCTTCAGCAACAAGACCGATATGAGCCGGATACTGACGGGTCGATAGCTATGTCGAGAACACCCTCGAGCATAACAAGATCTTCGACGCCGATGGATTACTCAACAAAAACCCCTCATATCGAGGACGTCTGCGATTCTGGTCAAATGATTTATGCGCCCAGAAGCCTCAGACATTCGACATCGTGATTGCCGTAGGTTCTTTCGCAGGTTATGCGACTGTTTGAGTCCTCTGCTAACAATCTCCAGCTCGGTGGCGATGGCACCGTCCTCTACGCATCCTGGCTCTTCCAGCGCATCGTCCCTCCCGTAATAGCCTTCTCGCTCGGCTCCTTGGGATTTCTCACAAAATTCGACTATGAAGGCTACCCCGAAACCCTAAGCCGAGCCTTCGCCGAAGGCATAACTGTGAGCCTGCGTCTCCGCTTCGAAGCCACCATAATGCGCTCGCAACACCGCAAGGCCAGCAACGGCACCGCAACGCGCGACCTGGTGGAGGAGCTCATCGGCGAAGAGAGCGAAGACCACCACACGCACCGCCCGGACGGCACGCACAACATTCTCAACGAAGTGGTCGTCGACCGCGGCCCCAACCCCACAATGTCCACCATCGAGCTCTTCGGCGACGACGAGCACTTCACCACCATCCAGGCCGACGGCATCTGCGTATCCACCCCCACGGGATCCACCGCGTACAACCTCGCCGCCGGCGGCTCACTATGCCACCCCGACAACCCCGTCATCCTCGTCACCGCCATCTGCGCGCACACGCTGTCGTTCCGTCCCATCATCCTGCCCGACACCATTGTGCTTCGCGCGGGCGTGCCTTACGATGCGCGGACGAGCTCGTGGGCGAGCTTCGATGGGAGGGAGCGCGTTGAGCTCAAGCCTGGCGACTATGTCACGATTAGCGCGAGCCGGTTTCCGTTCCCGAGCGTGTTGCCGCTCGATCGGAGGAGTAAGGATTGGGTGGACAGTATCAGTCGCACGTTGCAGTGGAATAGTAGGCAGCGGCAGAAGAGCTTCAAGGAGTGGTCTTCGTAGGGAGGGCGGGTTGGCTGGGCTGATGGAGAAGGGGAGGTGTTGGGGTTGCGCAACTTTGAATAGACAAAATGGATAGCGATATCGAAGCGTTTATTGATTGTATTCAACATTCAACATTCAACATTCAACATTAATCCAACGCCAAATGCAACGCAAGTGGCTCAGCTGATTATCTGTACATTGAGCGTGACGCTAGCTCAGGGTATCTCTAGACTAGGAAATCGTAAAAAAAAAACCCCCCAAAGGGGGAGTCATGGTTCTATGCTTTTGTGGCCTGCTCCTCGGCTTCCTCTGCGGCCTCTTGCCTGCGGATCTGCTCCTCCAACCGCTTCTTCTCAGCTTGCTTGAGCTTCATCATGGTAACCTCCTCCATGCTCGGCGTCTTGGGGGAGAACGAGAAGACTGGCGTGGAGGGTGTGCCTTTGCCTAGGCCGCCTGTGAACGAAGCTCGGAACTTGTTCTTGTTGGGCGTGGACACGGGCGTCGAAGGCGCCGTGTTATTTGACTCGCTGTTTGTGGAGGTCTTTAGGTCTGGTTCCTTGCCGGCCCAGGAGACGGACTCGATGGCTGGGTAGTCGGTCTTTGCGTCTGAGACGGCGGCGTGCGCGTGGTGGAGGCGCGTGTAGACGAGGAAGGCTATGGCCACCATCTTCCTGTGCTTCTCTCCGGCCACCTTTGGCAACCTCTTGTCCTTGCCCATGATTATGCTGTCGATCTTGCCGTACTTTTCGAACATGCTCTGGACCTTGGCCTTGTCCCATGAGTCCGTCTCCACAGTCCTCTGGAACTGCACCCTGACTGTACGATCCATGTCTGGAGTCTGTCCGGGAGCAATTGGTTTGCCCTGTGCCTCCGTCTCTGCTTCGCGCCTCTTTATTTCTTCCTCTTCCTCCCGCCTTTGTTGTTCGCGCTTCTGCTGCATCTCCATGCGCCTCCGCTTGCCGTCTTCGGCCAACCGCTGTATCTCTTGCTCGCGAAGTTGCGCTTCGCTCATTTCCTCAGCGCGCTTTCGCTTCAGATTTCCGCGCATCTCCATAGCCTCGCGCTCCCGCCTCTCAAGGTCCTCCTTCATCTTTCGTCGTTTGCCATCCATCAACTCATCCTGCAGCGCCTTTTCCCGTCTCCGCGTCCTCTGACGGTCATATTCGCCTTTGAGTTTGGCATCAATGAGTATATCTCGCGCGAAACCGAGTAGAATGAACTTGTCGGCAGCTGCCTTGTCGTCTGGGTTTTTGTCGGGATGGTACTTGATCGAGGCTTTTCGGTATGCGCGCTTGATGTCGTTTTCTTCAGCGTCAAAAGCTACGCCGAGAAGTTCATAGAAATCTTCGGTGGCCGTTTTGGCAAGTTCTTCGAGGTCTCTCGAGTCGCTCATTGTGGAAGGATGCGCCGTAGGGCGACTTTTGGCGCAAGTCTAGATTAGTCTGCTGCGAGCCGGAGTGGCAGATTCCCAAGATCGGGGTGAAGATTTGTCGCAGGGGTTGTATTTAGCCGTTTCTGAGGTTTGCGACGCGCCGAAGGGCTGTGAGGAAGTTTCGCAGAGTGGGATGTAGAAGTTACGGAGCCCTGGCAGTAGACGGACTGGCTGAGGCTGCAGGATCGACGTTCCATAGCGCGTCAGGGTCTTGGCTCTCGGAACGCGTCGGAAAAACTTTGCCTCCGTCGTTCCTACCGCTGTATGCACTTCTTCTAGCTTGATCTTCCCCACTTGGGAATGTCGGCCACTTCACACATCCGCCGCACTATAATGGCTTCTTCTTCGGCAGAGCGCCGCAAGGTACTCGAAGGCATATTTGGTAAGTCTGATCTAGCCATATCATGCTGCGCCGCTTCGTCGGAGCTTCCCTAGCAGTACTTCGCCTGTCTCCACCAAAAAGTTGTACCCAAGTCTCGCTTTATATTGGACCAATAAAACTCAATTGAGTGGTTCCTTTTGTAGTTTTTTGAATACATCATTTGCGCCTGGCATCTGGGGAAACCATGCTACGCAACATGTACCAAAAGTATAACACTAACAGTAGATCATAGCCATCAACAAACCCCAATGGGCCTCTAGCGCCGGCGTCCTACGCGACATACAAACCCACTTCGCCAATTCTCCCGTGTTCACACCTTGGATTGAGCACAACCGGCGGAAAATGATCCTTGACGGAGCCAAGAAGAAGCACATCGAGAGTCTCAAAGTCAAGGTCGGCCACGGCGGTACGCTAGATCCTCTTGCGACAGGTGTTCTTATAGTCGGTCTCGGAAAGGGAACAAAGTGCCTACAGCGATTTCTGGACTGTACTAAGAGCTACGAATGCGTTGTCCTGTTTGGCGCGGCGACCGACAGCTACGATGCCGTAGGTAAGGTGGTCAGCAAAGCGCCGTACGAGCACGTCACAAAAGAGCTAGTCGAAGAAAAGCTCAAAGAATTCCGGGGTACGATAATGCAAAAACCCAGCATATTTTCCGCCCTGAAGGTCGACGGGAAGAAGATGTACGAGTACGCGCGCGAGGGCAAAGACATCCCCGAAGTGGCAGCGCGCGAAGTCAAAGTCGAAGAGCTGGAGCTTGTCGAATGGCTAGAGCCCGGAACACACGAGTATAAATGGCCGAAAGAGGAGGCAGATGGCACGGAGCAGGCTGGTGCTGAAAAACTCATGGGCATCAGGAAGGAAGACTACGACATATCCTCGAAAAGGGACAAGAAGAGGGCGAGAACGCCTAGCATAGAGGACGACCACGTTGAAGGCGGCGGGCCTCACCCCAAAAAGCCAAAAACGGATGACGAGCCCTCCATGTCAGGCGCACTGCCGAAAGAAGACGTACAACCTGAGCCCGAAGCTCAACCTGCAGAGTCAGTGGAGGCTGCGCCCGCTAGCGAAGAACAAGCCCCTGTCGAGAAGACAGAGGAGGCTCCCGCCACCGAAGAAACCGAGGAATCAAGACCTTCGCCTCCAGCAGCCCGCCTCCGTATGACAGTAACCTCTGGTTTCTATGTCCGCTCCCTCTGCCACGACCTGGGCCTTGCCTGCAACTCCCTCGGCCTCATGTCCTCCCTCATCCGCTCCCGTCAGGGCGACTATGAACTTGGAAAGAACGTGCTCGAGTTTACTGACCTGGAAAAGCCCGAGGAGTGGGAGCCCAAGGTGTCCAAGTACTTGGAAGAGTTTATGGAGCAGGAGGGCTGGTCGCCCGAGGAGCTAGAGACGGAGGAAGAGTGGCAAGAGAGGAAGCAGAAGGTGTACGACGAGAGAAGAGAGCGTGGCGACGACCGCGCCTCGCGTGGTGGTGGTGGCAAGTGGAGGGGTGGGGGTCGGGGTGGCAGGGGAGGCAAGAAGCAGTGGAATAAGGGGCGTAGGGATTAGAGGGATGGCTGGGGTTGCATCGTCAACCGTTGCTGGCTACTGGCAGCGTCGTTTCCGCCTTGCTTAACTCAGTACTACACCACACAAAGATACCCAATTTGAGACATCAAAAAAATTGTATTGATTATGCAAAGCGCCAGTGTCGTGCCAGGTAGTCCCCATACCCGCAAGCAAAACCAAACGCCTCATTACCATGCAATGCATCAAGCATCAGTAATAACGTGGGGTCAACCCATGTAGTATCCAAATGACTAAACACGCGCGGCCGAAGCCATGGACGACCGCCTGCTCACACTGAACACGGGCTCCGCGCTCTGCGTCCCATCCTCCTCATCCTTGGTGTCCTCATGGTTAATAAAGATGAAGCTAATCAGCATAATCCCCGCGCCGAGCCAATACAAAGCACTACTATACTGCTCATCGAGGATCATCTGCCCAATCAAGCTGAGCGGGATGGTCAAGCTGAGCCCGACCGTGACGATCAGGGGCGAGGTGAGCAACATGCTGTACGCCCAGCAAAAATCCGACACCAAGCTGGACGCGCTATTGACGAGTACAATGGTGAGGATGCGGCGCGTGGGCGGCAGCTCAAACGGCTCGATGCCGGTGAGGTGCAAGATGAGCATGCCGGGCCACAGCAGCACGACGTTGAACAGGCCGACGAGGCCGAAGAAGAGCGGCATGTTGACCTTGCTCTCGTCCCCGATGCGCTTCTTCATGAAGACGGCGTAGAAGCCGTACAGCACGGCCGACACAAAGGCCATGACGTCGCCGATGGCGAGCTCGCGCGGCGTCTTGTGCGGGAAGGAGCCGCGGTTCTCGTCGTTGTCGCCCGTCACGTCGACGGTCGAGATGAGGACTATGCCGGCGAGGGAGGCGCACACGCCGATTAGTTTGCGCAGGGTGAAGCGCTCGACGCGCAGGAGGGAGCCGATTAGCAGCGTCCAGATAGAGGATGTCGAGGCGAGGATCGTGGAGCTGGCGACGGTCGTGTACTCGAGGCACGCGGCGGCGAAGTAATTGGCTAGGAACCAGAGGATGCAGAATTCGAGGCTCAGCTTGACCGTCTCGGCGAGCGTGAGGCCTTCTTGCGCCTCGAGGGCGGTCAGGTCCTGGCTTTGTTCCATGTTGTTGCCCAGAAGCAGCTCTGCAGCGTCTGAGTGGCGTTCGCGGCTCATCTTGGAAGATATAGAAGATTCGGAGGATTCATGATCACGCAAGAGCTTGTACCTGCCCACGCGACGCTGCAGCAGATCACGTAGCTGGGATAGGAGGGGTTCTCGGTGAACGGCATTGGAGCGGTCGTCCCAGATATGCCGCAAGAATATCGGTATGAGTGGTATTATAAAGAACGCAGTGTTTACATAGGTGACGAGATACGGCTTCGAGTACGAGTTGTCTGCGAAGATTGTCTATAGTTGTGTCAGTGTCGTCGTACTGAGGCGGGGTTCGGTTCGCTTGACTCACGCTTGCGAGAAAGTTGGACGCGGTCCAAAGAAAGACGGTGGCTAACAGCAGTATGATCCCGACTGTGTGCCGTAACCGGCTGTGCGGTTTCTTGCTTTCGCTCCATACACTGACTACACTTGCGGGGGACCGTATCGGGCTCGGAATGTCTCTTGTGTCCCTCGAATACACACGAGCGAGCGACTCTTCGCTAGTGCGCGGCGATGGCACTGCGTGAAGAGGTGACGGAGGAACCATGGTGTGAAGGGAGTGAAACGTTGCCTGCGAAGGTTGCCCGAGCTAGGGAGGGCGTTTGGCAGAGGGAGGGAAGCTGTTGGGGGTCACGGTGGTGGGAAGTCGGGAAGCATTTGGCAGTAGGCGACCCATGAATTAGCGGCCGAGTGACCCGTGGGAGGTTTGACGCTTGGGACGGGGGTGCGCAAGGTGGTGAGGTGAAGCGTGACCGAAAGGCGCGGGTGTCGAGGGTGTATGGATAAGTAGAGATCGGCGTTTATCGGGGACGGGGTCGCGTTTCGCAATCGTGGCGCGGCGAGGGCGAGCACTAGCCACGCCGCGGGCTTTCTGGCACGTCATGCGTCAGCGCCGATGCTACACTAAAAACGGCCATGCATATCGGGATATTTGTGCATTGTAGAAAGCTATGTAGCCGGTATGAGCCCACTCCAACCCTGGATGACGCGAATAAACAGAAAGACAGGAACAAGGTTGGCCTCCTGCGCAGAGGCGACTGTACACCCAACACCAAACTCCCGTGGCAAGGCTCAGTAGTGATGCAAAGCCTCGTAGATATGGACACTGCGCACCTAAACGCAGAATCAACACGCGCAGCCGCCGTCGTTGGGCTTGAGGTCGATTGGGATAGTCTCGGGAAAGTCGGAGTTGAAGTCTCCAACCTCTTCCTGAGCTAGTGCTTGTCGAGCAATCACTGTCACGATTAGCAACGGCCAACGGAAATAACGGGAATAAATGAGTCGTTACCCTCAAAAGCCTGCTCGACATTGATGGCTTCCTTGGCGCTGGTCTCGAAGTAGGGAATTCCGCCCTTGGATTGGCAGAAAGTCATGGCTCGCTTCGACGAGATCTAATGCCACGGTCAACATGATTGTCCGCTAGGCCATGTACTGGCCAGACTTACCATTCTCTTGCTCTCCTCTACATCAATCTTGTTTCCGATGACGACCTGCCTTGCGTTAGACGCATTCCCCTCCTGGCGACATGTAACAGCACTCACGAATGGGAAACTTTCTGGGTCCATTGGGCTCGCCTGAACGAGAAATTCGTCCCTCCAGCTGTCCAGTGTATCGAAACTCTTCGAGTTGTTGACGTCGTATACGAGGACGCAGCAGTCAGCCCCGCGGTAGAAGGCAACGCCTAATGACTGGAATCGTTCTTGGCCAGCGGTATCCCACAACTGACACATTTTAGCGGGTTTAAACCTCCACGTGTATAGTCCAACACACCTGCATGGTCACCAATCGATCATCTACCAGCACTTCCTTGGTAAGGAAGTCGGCGCCTATCGTCGCCTTGTAGCTTGCGCTGAACTTCTTGTTGACCTGGTATGTGCGCGTGAGCAGGAAGATCGGCGTGGAATCGCATTTGTGAGGGCGGAGGGAACGAGGCGATTCGAAGGGAGGGGCCGTACATATTGGTTCATCAAACTGGTCTTGCCTACCCCGCTGTCGCCGAGGATAATGACCTAACCACCGTGTCAGAAAGAAGGCCATGAGAGAGTGTCTGTGTGCCCTACCTTGAGGAGAACCTTCTTTCGCGAAGCCATGGTTGAATGCAGCGTGTGAGGCGTGTGTCAGAGGTGCGGCGCGATTTGTTCAGGTACGGAGGTCGGCCGTGGTCGTCGACAGGGTTCGGGGAAAGGTCACAAACGCCGGCTAGGCAGCTGTACAGGCCAGGCTGATGCGGAAAAAGGCTGGGATGGATAGGAGAGGACAGACCACGGGTTGCGCAGTCTGTAGGGGCGGTGAAGTATCGAGGTTCGGACGTCTTCGTTGGAGCTCCATGATGTCGATGAGCTATCAATAGAGCCAAGCCGCTAGCTCCGAGCTTTGACCAATCCCAGCCGCCCACCTGACCCAACGCCTTCACCGTTCCAAACTTGATGGCTGGCAACAGCCTCACTCGGCTTTTGAATTGCACATGATCAGGGAGGATGGCAGATACTCGTACATTTTGTTTCTGTATCAAGCACCTCCCTGCCGTCTGCTACTGGCATTCTAGGCCAGACTCGAGAGGGTAGACCATGGACTCTTGACGCGATCGATTCGACGTATGCGGTTCGACCGCATTCGAGATGACGACCGATAATCATTGCCTGCAGGCGCACTCCGTTAGGTGTTTTTGGCAATCGAAAGAAGCTGAGAGTGGATTTTCAAGCTTCGGTCCTGGCGAGCACGTCCTTTATCACACATGACTACTCGTCAGGCACCTGTTTAGACCTGTAGTCAGATACTCGGGTATGTGAATATCGTGTTGAACCGAGGCTTTTTTCGGCCGCCCAACCACCTCCTCCAGATGCTATCCAGCTGGATAGGTAGAGCTACTGCGACTACCAAGCAGAGCCTCTGGATCGGATGTCTACACAACAGTGCCAAGCTGGAGCCATGGTCCTTTCCCGGGCTGGTAGAGGTCAGGAAGCTGGAAGTTGATGCTGCTGGATGGAAGCGGGTGCATTCTGGCCATAATCCTTGCCATGGCCTCTTTAGCGAGACCAATCACACGAGAGAAGGCCAATCAAGCTTTGGCACATCTACGCCGGCGCAAGAAGCCAGATGCTTGTCTGCCCCTTCTCTCCATCATAGACGCGCCCTCCTTGCCCCATTGTTTGTTCATTCCATTGTGGTAGCGTCTAGCCACGTCCTCTCGCGAGCCTGAAGACATGGCATACCATCATGGCCTGAACAGACTCCCTAGAAGCGTTTGCGTCCAAGTCCATCTTGCTCGGGCGTTTGGACCTGCCGCCAGCTGTATGGTGCTCTGTCTGTTTCTATGCATTCTGCCTGCCTGCCATGGCCTGTACCAAAGACGGAAGCCCTCCAGGCGTGTCTTGGGCGGAAGTGCTTGCTATTATCACCCTGCATCTCGATCCGCCCCTGCTTGGTAAGTACGGGAACACCTGCTTAACACGGCTCGGCAACCCTCACTGGGTTGTATACGTTAGCGGATTGTACTTTCTGCTGCAAGTCTTCGCACGTCTATATAAACGCATACCCGACGCACTTCCTCCCAGCACTCCTCATCCCCACCCAACATCATCTGCATCCCAATCAGATATCCTCTGCAAGATGCGTTTACCTTTGCTTTTTCTAGCCACGGCCTCGGCCCTTTTTCATGCTGCAAGCGCCAACCCTCCCGTAACGCACGACAAACGATCCACGGTCGAACGCGGAGGTGTTGTGTACAACGTTTTTGAACACGCCGCTACGGGTTCCAAGATGGAATCCGTCAGGTCCCGTATATGTGAAAAGAGCAAGAAGATCAAGCAGTACTCAGGTTACGTCACTGTAGCTCCCGGCATGCACATGTGGTTCTGGTTGGTCTTTCCAGTACCAGCTGATGCCACTCGCTGATCATCCTAGGTTTTTCGAAGCGCGTCAGAACCCCTCAACTGCACCTCTTGCGGCTTGGCTCAGTGGAGATCCTGGAGTCTCCAGCATGCATGCCTTATTCAATGGAAATGGCCCCTGCAAGTTTAGGGACGGAAAGCACCACAAAAAGCCGAAGAAGAATCCGCACAGCTTCAACAACTACGCAAATATGATCTACATTGACTGGCAAATCGGCACGGGCTTCTCCTATGGGAACGAGTCTGTAACCTCGGCCAAGGAGGCTGCTCCCTACATATGGAATCTCCTCCAAGCCTTCTACTCTTCGTTCCCCGATTACAAAAGCCGAGATTTTGGTATCTTCACCGACTCGTATGGGGCACATTACGGACCAGTGTTTGCCAAGTACGTCCTGGATCAAAATAAAGCCAATGCGGGCGAAAACATCAACGTCGTAGCGCTCGGAGTAAGCAATGGCCTTCACGATTGGAGAATCCAGGGACCTGCATGCATCGAGTATGCACGCAGTAACCGCTACAGAGCAACTATCAATGACCTAGCATCCGATTATTACATGGGCTCATTCGTGAACTTCTGTCTTCCTCGTCTCGATGAATGCGCAAAGTTCGGCGGGAACACCAACTGCACACAGGCTTATCAGGTTCTCGATAAAAAGGTTCTGAATAACCTCAAAGATTCCGTAAGGGATCCGTACGATATTCGTAAGGGCTGGGATTTGGGTCCCGACTCGGAAAAGTATATACGGTACTTGGGTAAGAAAAGGGTCATGAAGAAAATCGGTGCCAGAATTCCCTTTCGGAATTTTTCTCCCAGCAGCTTGAATGCTTTCAACGAGGACGGAGATTTTGCGAGGCCATTTCTCCTCGAGCTCAGTGAGATCGTTTCGTCCAACATCACAACTATCCTATGGGCTGGAGATGCGGAGTAAGCGTCGTGGTATTTGAGGAATCACCCATATGCTAACGATATGTAGGCTTCTAGGTAACTGGAATGGAGTCTTGGATGTTGCCAACTCAATTACCTACGTCGGCCAGACCGCCTTTGTCGCAAAGCCACAGAAGGCTTACCGGATCAACGGCAAGATAGGCGGCAAATTCAAAACCGAGGGCAACCTGTCTTTCTTGAAGGTCTATGATGCCGGTCATGCAGTCGCACATGACCAACCTGAGGTATCTCTGCAGGCCTTCATTCAAACAATGAAGAAGGGTGCTATTGAATCGACGTGAGATATTCATACGAAGTTTCAAGGGAAACCTGAGATTCGAACACTTTATGGCTTTTCCACTATTCCTTACCTACGCGTTTTCCCCCCTGTTTTGAAGCGAGTCAATGCGTAGGTTGGTCAGGTGATGGTGCACAGAGTCACTAGACATGACAAGCCCTTAGTACCATTGTTTTTTCTGTAATCAATTGTTTTTCTTCCAATCAAAGTGTTTGCTCCTTCATCAATAAATACTGTCTTAGGGACTGGAAAGTCTGGTGTTCTGTATCCTCACGTTCTGCATAAAGAAGTTTCCAAATAGCCCATTCACCCAATCTATCTGATGAGCATTCCCGCCATTCGCAGCCATTTCATCCACCTCCCAACCGCATCGAAACCTTCCTTTCTAGTCACAAAAGGAACCAGCTAGCCGACAACCTAGCATGGCTACTCAAAGATGAGATCGACTTCTGCCATAGATTTTTCGATCCTGCCAATATCAACCTCATCCAAATATGGAGTATAGTCGGTGGCCGCTATAGCTTCTGCGTTCATACAGGAACAGGGTGTTTGTTGTTGCCTTGGATCCGCTGATGGGGCATTGGAGGTCAGAGTCCAGGAATGCGTTGGTTGGGCTGAGGGATAAGGTGGGAGAGTTGCTCCATTTGTGGTGGTTGCTTACACCTCAGTAGTGATGAACTTGATTCACTCAGGTCATGGAGTTTTTGGGTTCAATTTATGGTTTTTATTACTGTGGGAAACTTTGGGTATGTCCGATTATGTCCGCGGCCTCTTTTCTCCAGACTGAGGGATTAAGTCCGGCGACTTAACATCGCGGTAGTTGAAATGCATCATTTTCTTTTTCAGAATTACCTATGTTGTACTGAAACAATATTCGAATCTTTCCAGGAGGAAGGGCGTATTTTTAAGTTCAGTGACGATGTTGGAGAAACAATCCTGAATCATTGATAGTCATTAGATAATTCAAGCACGGATCTCAAGGCTCACATTGTATTTTAAGGCCAACAGCCAAGAGACGTTGATCGGTATATCCAGTACGAGCTGCCTTAGGAAAGGGTAGATGTGGCACGATATAAGGGGGTTTATAGGATGACAGGAACGTCTTGGTGTTTACCTCATCTCACCGGTCCCGAGTTGTGCTCACTGCCAAGCCTGACCATAAGCCGCCTATCTCCAGGTAAGCAGCTCAACAGCGAAACAGACGACAAAAGCGCAATGGTACTCAGAAGAACATCATTTTTCGGCATGTGTGTATTTCCCGGACGAAAAAAGGGTCCATGCCGCCAGGCTTTTGAAGTCATTCTCCCAGCATTGTAGGCATGTGGAAGACGAGAAATGATCCAGAACAGTCGATCAAGCACATGTGAGAGCAAAGGGCACATGCTGTAAAATCTCGCTGTTTCGAAATCCATCCAACTGATTCGCGAAAGGGCGAGGCTTGTTCCGCCGAAAGCTCGGTGGAGCAAACTTGGTAGGTCTTACATGGCTCGGCTATGGATCCCGGCTCGATCACGAAAGGGCAAAGGACGAACCACATATGTCTGCCGGACGAAAGTGTAGTACCGAATTACAAAACCAGAATATCTCCGCTGCTAATGCCTATCATGTTGGGTCTTGTCTATGCGCCGGTGAGACTATGTAAGCGCCCTCGGCTGCCGGCTTCCTCCTGTACCATGCAACAATGTTATCAGCGTCTTAATCCTCTTTTAGAGAAAGTACAAGAATCTAAGACAGCCTTCAGCCTTTAAAACCACTGCCTAGACTCCCTTCACACATTCTCAAGCTCGAATTCTCCGGAAATCTACAACTTGCTTGCCCCCATCGTAGCCTCCCTTACCAAGCGAAACCTTTCGCAATGGAGCTAGACAACCCATCCCACATTACCTTGCAGCAGGAGGAAGAAAAGAAGCAGTCTCCCAGTGGAGTCACAACCCCAGAAAAGCTACGTTCCTATGCCCAGAGTATTCAAGAACAACCCCCAGTCATCACACCCGACGATGCGCCAGCTGAAGAATATCCGACAGGCAGGCGACTCATCCCTGTCCTTCTTGCCCTAGTATGTGCAGTATTCCTGGTTGCCATCGACATGACCATTATTGGTACAGCAATTCCAAAGATCACCGACGAGTTTGACGGTCTCAACATGGTGTCGTGGTACGGGTCCGTTTACTTCATGACCTTCGGCGGCTTCCAGCCTGCATTCGGCAAATTCTTCAAATACTTCCCCCTAAAGAGTTCTTTCCTGGGATCCATTGTCCTATTCGAAGTGGGCAGCCTTGTCTGCGCTGTCGCACAAGACTCGACGACATTCGTTGTTGGCCGTGCGATATCGGGCGTGGGTGCGGCTGGAACCGCAACTGGAGCTTTTACCATGGTTGCGTTCTGCGCGGAACCGAAGCTACGCCCGGGGCTAATCGGACTTATCGGCGCCATGTACGGGATATCGAGTGTCCTTGGTCCAATACTTGGTGGTGTATTTACCGACAAGGTTTCCTGGAGGTGGTGGTGAGCACACAGCCTGCCCAATAGCGTCTTGATTCCCCGCTAATGACCATAGCTTTTACATCAACCTTCCCATTGGAGGAGTCTCCGCAGTGCTTATTTTTCTCTTCTTCAAGACTCCACCTCAAGCAGTCACAGCGAAAGCGACATGGAAAGAGAAGTTCTTGCAAATGGACCCGCTCGGAATAGCGGTTGTAATGGGCGGCATCATCACGTTCATCCTAGCCGTCGAGTACGGAGGCCAGAAGGAGCCCTGGGATAGTTCTACTGTCATTGGGCTGCTTGTTGGCTTTGTGCTGATCTTTATCGCTTTTGTTGGCTGGGAGTTCTGGAATCGGAAGCACGCCATGTTGGAGATCCGCCTTCTCAAGCTTCGCTATGTCTGGATGCCATCGGCATTCCAGTTCTTCTTCGCTTCGTCCTACTTTGTTCTCTTGTACTATCTCCCGATCTACTTTCAGAGTGTCGATGGCCGGACTGCAATCTCTTCTGGTGTTCTCAACCTACCTCTAGTCGTCGCTATGGCCATCTGTGCCGCAATCAGCGGCATAGTTGTGTCTAAAACCGGCCACGCCGCGCCTTTTATGGTTGCAGGAGCACTTATGGCCACCGTTGGTTCTGGATTGATATATACCTTCGACGTCGGAACATCTATCGGCAAATGGATTGGCTACCAAGTATTCTACGGATGTGCTTGTGGCTTGGGATTCCAAATGGGAATTACCATTGCACAAGCCAACGCATCGATGGAAGACATGTCTTCAGTGTCTGCGACTATTCTCTGTAAGCACATCCCGTACGTTTTAGATACCATCTCGACTAACAAAATATCCGCAGTTTTCCAAATTATCGGTGGAGCATTCTCCATATCGGCGGCACAATCTGGCTTTGTCAATCGCATGCTGAACGAGCTCGCGCACACAGCGCCAAGCATCAACCCCGAGTTGGTGATTGCAACAGGCGCAACGCGTATCAGAGATGTTTTTCCACCCGAAGATATCGTGTATGTTGTCGCAGCATACATGGAAGGCATCAAAGTAACCTACGCTCTCGCCATCGCTCTTGTTGGCGTCTGTTGCTTTGTTGTAGCATTTGTTCCACGACAGAGGCTCAACCTTGAGGCTTTGGCGGGTGGCGCTATAGCTTGATCTTCAGCATCAACACTTTTTTGCGATTTTACATTCCTAGAAAATGATGGAATAGACCGGCTTGTGTAGGAAAGGATACCTTTGGCGGAGCACAAAAGCAGATTTGCCGCAGCAAGCTTTCGGTTAGGCACAGCATTGGACTTCATGCTCATCGGACATTTTAAGTTTTCTCTCTTTTTGCTTCATACCTTTTGTATTAACGATGAATGATGGCTTGTTTATACCTCTGTCTGATAGCTTCACTCGTCCTTTGATGCTCTCTTATCATCGGAAACCACAGCCTCGTAAATTTTTCTGAGCCATGAGCCTCGATAGCCCTTTCTAGTGTCTAGAATTGGATACTCTCGTACATGATGCCTCCATAGAATGATGTGCCAACAACCAAAGAAAACAATAAAAACAATATCATAAACTTCATCAAACCTCATCATTGAACCTCAATGCCTCCATAAACCTACTGGAGATACTCCTGATCAAAACCAGTAGTGTATGGGGTTTAACTTTAGCTGCGTTTCCAGGCGAAATTGCCCCTTGCTGACATTACTCAGATGCACGTGCTGCTTACCTTCTGGAATTTGTGGCTTAATATTACTACCCAATCAAATACTCCCCTCACTGCTGATTCAGATGAGGATTCTCAGCTCTCTTGGCTCATCCGGTACTTCCGCCGAATCGGCGGACTTTTCGTCTCTTGTGACGATCATCACTCGGTCTTTCTGTTTTGCTCACTACTCGTTCCATGATCCACTTTACACTTCCACCGAAACGACGTGCCACCATGGAGCCACCGCAGTACGATGCAGATTCGACAAGTCCCGAGCCTGATACAAAGCGCCGGAAGCTTCGAAAGGGTACCAAGAGCTGCTGGGATTGCAAGAAGCGAAAAGTCAAATGTAATTTTGATGCGGCGTCAAGTACAGTGTGCACTGCCTGTCGCCGTCGTGGAGTAGCCTGCGTCGGCCAAGACCATCCCGAGGAAGAATCTCATTCGACTGGCGAGAGCAATCGTGAGCCGCTGGCTCGTCGCATTCAGAGAGTGGAAGCTTTACTCGAACAACTAGTTGAAGATGGACACGACGCGAAAAAAGTCGACTCGGGCGGATACGCTGTTCGCACGCATGATACAGCAGGGTATTTTACCCCAGCTAGTGACACCTATACACCCGACTCGTTCAACTCTTCACCGCACTCCTATGCCACGGCAGCAAACCCCGCGACCCCAGGCAGATCGCAACACGATAGAGTATCAAGTGGTTTGAAGCAAGAAATGACTGAGGGGTCTGTCAGATTATCTGAAGCTTTGGTCAAAGCATTTCCTTCGCAAGATGATGTTGACGTCTTTTGCGACTCGGAATATATTACTACATTTTACTATCATCAGATTTTCACCAAAGAAGGCCATCACTCCGAGCATGACGCATCTACCTTCATCGAAAATTTCGCGAAGATACCCAACCCGACTTCAACGCCACCAACATTAGTTGCGAAGAAGATGATGGTCTTCGCGTTGTTATTGCAGTTCTTTGTATCGCAGCAGACTCATGGTCTAGCAGAGCACCCCAAAGCCATCATGAGCAGATTAGTGGATACCACATCCCGCTTGGTTACGACAAACGACTGCGTTGTTTGCTGCATTGAAGGGCTGGAGTGCATTATACTTGAGGGTGTTTACCATTTTAATAGCGGGAACTTGAGGAAAGCATGGCTTACCTTCAAGAGGGCGCGAACAGTTGCTCAACTAATGAAGTTTGACGTTCCAAATCAGTCCTCATACATGGCTTTCCAGACCAATCCGACAATTAATCCACGGTTTATCTGGTTTCGTATCGATTACATGGACACTTATCTGAGTCTCATGCTAGGTCTATCACACTCTGGATACGAAGCCGACATAGAGAATGACATGCCTGGAGAGACGCTGAGCTGTAAACTCGAGCGGGCGCACACTCGGATTGCAAAACGAATCATAGATCGTAATAGGCGAGGTCCCTCTGTACAAGAGCCCAGTGCGACGCGAAGCCTTGATCACGAGCTTTTGAACATCGCCAAAACGATGCCTGATCAGTTTTGGCTACCACCAGATTGGTCTAGATTTCGACCCAACACGAAGGAAGCGTTCTGGGAAGCAATGCGACTTTGTGATCAGCTACATCACTACAATCTTGTCCACCTTTTACACCTGCCCCACCTGCTTCGCTGCGACAAAGAATCCAGCTACAATGCGAATGCTAAAATTGCCTGCGTCAATGCGAGTCGCGAGATAGTTAGCCGCTGCATTGCATTTCACAATTTCAATCGCAATAGGATCACCGTATACTGCCGCACAGCCGACTTCTTTGCTCTTATGGCTGGTATGACGATTATTATCACCCACATCGATAGCCATAGGCTACAAGAAACAGACTGGCGGGCACATCAGCGACTTGGGGACCGTGCCATGGTGGAACAGCTTCTCCATGAATTTGAAAGTGTGGGGAAAAATACAAACGACGGTCTTACCTACAAGAGTGCCGAGCAGCTGCGACGATTGCTGGAGGTAGAAAGCGCTACTGCGCATGGGCTCAGACACTCTGCTCATGATACTGTGCGCTCGCTAGAAGAAGACAGTGGTGAACTTCAGCTCTCCATACCCTACTATGGAATTATCAAGATTGGTCGCGAAGGTATCACGAAAAACCAACCAACAGAACGTAACTTGGTCCGACCTTCACAGACTGTGATGCCAGGATCGGTTCATGTAGCTAATCACTCACTCTCTGTGGCTGGCTTTGGCAGCCTTGCCCACCAAAATCCGGGAACGGAGACTATGTTAGGCATGCCTGATGATCAACCATTGACATTTCCGACAATTTCCATGGAAGGTATCGACTGCCTTGAAGGCGTTGACTCGCACGATGTACAGGATCCAGGGTTAGTGGCTGGGATAGATGATTGGGCTTTCCAAGGAGTAGATGCGGCTTTCTTTGATAGTCTGATTCGAGGGGCAATCAACTAAAATACAACTGTATGAGGGATTGATAGCAAAACACCAAGTAATTATGCGTCAGCTTGGCGCGTTTTTGGGGGGTGAGACAAAATTATCCAGAGATTGTTTGGTCGTGCTTTTGAATATCTCTAAATGAGAAAAAGTAAAAAAGAATCAAGAGTTTTTTTTCAAAGACTATCCTGTAAGATGGTATGATTGACAAATAACACGATTTATGGACAAAGATTCCAAGTCTCAGTTTGGCAAAGGTGTGGTGAAGGACGCACATTATAGTCGACCATCATTTTTATCATGAAAGCGCGGTATCCTCTCACCAACGATATCTTGTCCTCATAATGACACGGAAACGCCGATGCATTCTTTCCTGAATGCGGCAATTAATCCGGGGAGTGCTGAACAGGAAGGACTACCCGTTTATCAGTCTCCTATATTTCCTGACAGAGTTTCTGTACCCGCGTCATATCACCAGGTCAACTTTGCACTGCCCTTCACTGGTTTCAGTAGCATGTGAATGATTACGCGCCTGGAACCAGCAATTACCAAGTTGAGGTCTTTCCTATAATTCTGTTTTCGAAGTGTAGCAGGCGAGAATTCGGCGAATTTGCGAAACATACCGAAGCCAAGACTTCTGCCCGACGTCAGGTGCTCGGATGGGGAAAAGAAAATTGGATCCAATCATAGAAAATAACAAGTTCCAAAAACTGGGTTTTTGGACGAACCGTGGGCCGTTACGTATGACAGATCGTGTAGCCCCCACAGTTTTCGATAAGGCTGAAGCCAGTGATCTTCAACTGCACATTCTAGAGTGTCAGCATACATGTTGCACCGCTGCTATTGTTGCATTTGCTGACGCTCACACCTCATACGATAAGCAGTGCAGTTCGCCTTCTTGGTGTTTTCGAGAATTTGCTCCTTGCCAAGGGGGTCAATTTCCGCTCCAAGGATTAGAACTTTGTCATCAAGGGGTGCTTGATAAGCTGCATTCATTGGAACTTTCTATTATCAAGCTACATCCATCGAATACCAATTCCCTGGTCGACCCACGTGGGCTACGCTGATCGCACTCCTTATTTCCAGGATATCACAACATGAAATGAGATGGAGAGTATTCTAGATCTTTCTGTATTTGGAAACTTTAGGATGTCTAGATCGTGATTCAAACCAGTGTGATCACGATAGGACTAGGTGGTGTGACATACTGAAGCACGTCCAGCTAAGTCATTGCGATCCCAAGCCAATAGGTCTCTTCAGACAAGTACCCTGGCCACCCCAGCTGGATCTAAACACGCACTTTTCGCATTATTCAATGCTAATTTATTGATTAGATCATAACTATTCGGTCCAGAATGCCCAAAGTATAGGTTTATCTAGGGAACATAGTTGAACGATTTCAATAGAAACACTTCTGAAAGCAGGGTCCAGAAGTTGGCAAAGCGCATATTCTGTTTAAAAAAAGACAAAAAAAATGTAGTACGTCGAATGTAGGTCAACCAGTCCCCAAATAATCATGTATAGCCACACGGAAGGAGGAAAAGAAGGAGGTTGCCAAGAGGCAACGCAAGCGTTGCTTACCGCTATCAACTGGCTGTTATTTTCGCCTTCGCCTCCGCGATGCAATCTTTCAAAAACCTTCGCTCTTTGAAAAAGAGCGAAAACAAAACGGAAATCCATCTATCGGAGTATTCGACTGGAAAATTTGATAAACAGGCTACTTCTTACACGCGACAATAGTGGGTAAAATAGACGCTAGTAAACATGTCAGAAATGCTTTGAGATGAGTAGCTAGAGCATTATAGGGTGTATAAACGAAGCGATTTCAAAGCGAAGTAACTCATTCATGTTACTTCCTGGACGTTGCAACTCTGGTGTAAAGAACAACAAACGGCGCGTAAAAAACCCACTTGGTTGTACCACCATTGGGTCCCAAGATCGAAGTGGAAGTGGCAAAGGCAAAAATGTGAGCTGATTAATCAGTACAACATTGAAAACTTGCCAAGCTTTCGGACTGTTCGTACAGTCAGACGTAGCATATTGTCAAATAAAATCGCGCTTCCGGATAAATTCATCAGCGATCATTGGTGACAAACATAGTAGAAAGAATTCTTTGGTTGCGTATACACTGCGTGTGCAGGTGTAGTGTGGTGAGATCCGGTCGAATGCTGAGAAAAT
Organism: Corynespora cassiicola; assembly: GCA_022059125.1. Lineage (NCBI taxonomy): Eukaryota > Fungi > Ascomycota > Dothideomycetes > Pleosporales > Corynesporascaceae > Corynespora > Corynespora cassiicola. The sequence goes on along the minus strand of JAEUWY010000012.1, from coordinate 1,976,318 downwards.
CTGACAGGAGTTAACAAGATGCGTTGTTTAACAGCAGCTTGGGCAAGTCGGCCGCGCCGAGCAAGATACTGGCGGTGAAGGGTCTTCTCCAGCTGTTTCATAGAGTTCAAATGTTTGGAAACTAACTTTACAGTGTATCAGATGATAATGGCCATCAATCTCTACTTTTCACATTGCGTGCAAGAACGTGATCTCATGACGTGTATGGAAGCGAAAAAACATGCGCCATAGCGTACCATTGCAGGCAAGCTTCTGAAAACCCAAAATATCCAACTCCGACATCATTTTCCAGGGATCGTAAACATAGAACATTGTGCGAAGCAGACCGATGATACCTCACAGAGCCAGATTGGCTTGGTAGATCGACAGTGCTGAATCCAGGCATGTCACCCCACGATTTCGGAAGTTGGGTCCGATTTTATCTGCATCTTCGGACATTATCGGCTAGTAAGACATATTCCAAAATCAGTCTGTTCGCCAAGCTTTTGATTATATGTATCCTGTTCGATGTACGGTTATGGGGTAAGGATCGCAGATCTTCACTGTTTTGCATTGCGTCAAAGCTTGAATCAGCCTTGGAGCTTCGCATATACGAAATAAAAGGATCTTGAAAGTGTGATGAGATGATATCATTGCTTCCCAGAATGTAAGGTGGAAAAAAACCCGAATTCTATACTACGAAAAGCCAAGCTGCATGGACCGAGAAGCTAACCATGGTTTTCGTTGCGGCTCACGGACTATCAAAGGAGGAAACTTTGTTTCATGCTCTATTTCATACCCAAAGTATATCAGTGTATCGTGTTAGATGAATGTCTATAATGTGAGAGATTTGGAGAAATTCTAGCGTTCAGACGCTTCTTTTATTGGATTGAGCCATCAATAGCATATCAAAGCATATGAAGACGCCAAAAGTCCGAGAAGGCCCCTTTCGATGCATTTAGTGTTACCCTACCTGGTTAGAGCCCAGCGTAATACTGTTTCAGGCTTCCGTCTCGCTCACGAATGCCATGCAATCAAATGGTCCGCTCTTTCGCTCTTGGCTCTCATGGCCAATAGGAGATCGATTGACAAGCTATCAAAGGACTTTCACACTCAGGTCCGGATATCCTCGCAACGCCCGAATATCAAGTAAGGTTCTAATCGGGCGGTAGCCATTTTTGAAAGCTCTAGTGGCGGCTAAGCAAAATTCTAATTCGATCATTACACTTCTCCGGCTCACACCGGTTACTGAAGACGTAATCAGAAGCGGCACGGCTCTTGGTGTCATCATGGAACCAAATGATGAAGTGCTAGGCATCAAGCTCTTGGTGTAAGGAGGCGTGGCAAAGGAATCAAAAGGTATATATATGAGCCCCCCTCAGAGTGTCTTGTGGTCAACTCGGTGCCATCAATGGGAGATACCTTCCAGACACTGCTCCTTACTCAACGAGGCAATCCATTTAAGCCATCGCCTTGAAGAAGAAAAAGAATCCATATCTCATTGGATATCCTTCTACAATCTTTCAACTATCACCACAAACATTCAAGATGGCAGACCATCTAAAGTTGTACTTGTTCGGTGACCAAACTTTTGATATAGCGCCTCGCTTGAAAGAGCTTCTCCAGAATCGCGACAACCCAGTTCTCGAAGCTTTTCTTGAAAAGGCATACGATGCAGTCCGTGTGGAGATATACAGTCTTCCTCAGGACATCAAGGAAGAGCTCCCACGCTTTACATGTATCGAGGATCTTATTCTTTGGGGAAAGAATGGAAAGCGATATGTTCCACTTGATATGGCAGTGACCTGCATGTATCAGCTGGGGCTTTTCATTATGTGAGTTGGTAATTTTAATTTAATATCGAATTGAACCAGGGCTGACACTTTATAGCCAAGCAAAGGACTGGTCTCCAGGCGCAGAAGTATCTAGGGCAGCAGGTCTCTGTACTGGAACACTGGCAGCCGCAGTCGTCAGTTGCAGCCAGAATTTGCTAGATATTGTTTCTCTAGGTTCGGATGCTGTCAAGACGGCTTTCAAAACTGGTCTGGCTGTAAATGAAGCTGCAAGCCGTGTATCTTCTACACACCAATCTGATCAAAGCTGGTCTATTATCATACCTGACCCAGCGGCTCCAGAGATTGTCCGAAAATTCTGTGAAGAAAGTGTGAGTACGCCCTCAGTCTTTTAAATCTAAAAATTCACTCATAGTGTAAAGGCTCTCCCCTTGACCAGTCGGCCATACGTTAGCGCTTATGCATCGAATTGGTGCACGGTTAGTGGGCCTCCATCGTCGCTCAAACTCTTCACCGAGTCGAAGTGTTTCCGAAACACCAGATACAAGAGCATTCCCATCTTTGGGCCCTACCATGCTCCTCACATACACAGCGACTACGATGTCCTTGAGCTGGTCAAACACATATCGACGGAGAGAGGCGATATGTGCGAGCAGATCCCGGTGTTGTCCGGTCGCAAACCGGAAGAGACGCCCAACTTTGCGACACTGTTGACAGACGCAGTCAGGAAAATTCTCTTGAAGCCTATCAAGTGGAGCGATATACTCGATGAAATCCAAGTCTGGGTCCAACAGGGCGGGTCTAGACCATTCACCGTTGTTCCACTCGCCACAACGGCTGATCAACACATTTACTCCGAGTTCAGACAAACTCCACTGCGCTCTTTGATGCTTCCTACACAGGTGCCCCAAAAAGCTGTTCTCGACTCAAGAACAACTTCTTCAAACCGGAAGACACCCAAGCTTGCTATTATTGGCATGTCGGGGCGCTTTCCAGGGGCCAAGGGTATTGACGCCTTTTGGGATCTTCTGCATCAGGGATTGGATGTTCATAAGCCAGCCCCTGCTTTGCACTGGGATGTAAAGACCCATGTCGACCCAACCGGCGCTAAGAAGAACACTAGCGCAACCCCATTCGGTTGTTGGCTGGATGACCCGGCAGAATTCGACGCCCGTTTCTTCAATATCTCGCCAAGGGAAGCGCCTCAAATCGATCCGGCACAGCGCCTGGCATTGATGACGGCATATGAAGCAATTGAGCAAGCGGGTCTTGTTCCTGATGCCACGCCATCTACCAGACGCGATCGCGTTGGTGTTTTCTACGGTGTCACAAGCAATGACTGGATGGAGACAAACAGTGCCCAGGCTATCGATACATACTTCATTCCTGGAGGGAATCGAGCATTTATCCCTGGTCGAATCAACTACTGTTTCAAATTCAGCGGCCCTAGTTATGCGGTCGATACAGCATGCTCATCAAGCTTGGCTGGCATTCATCTTGCTTGCAACTCCCTATGGCGGGGAGACATCGATACAGCTATTGCCGGAGGAACCAACGTCTTGACAAACCCCGACTTTACAGCTGGTCTTGATCGAGGTCATTTCCTTTCCCGAACGGGAAATTGTAAGACTTTTGACGACACTGCTGACGGGTATTGCCGAGGCGAAGGAATTGGAACAATTATTATCAAGCGTCTCGAAGATGCTGTGATGGATAAGGACCCGATATTGGGGCTTATCCTTGGAGCCAACACCAATCATTCGGCTGAGTCAGAGTCTATTACCCGACCGCACGTGGGTGCACAAAGAGCCATCTTCAGCAAGATCCTCAACCAAGGTGGAGTGGACCCTTATACAGTGGGCTACGTTGAGATGCACGGAACGTAAGTTACCATCCATGATCAATATTGAAGACTCTGTAACATCGCTAACTCTTTATAGAGGAACTCAAGCAGGTGATGCAGGAGAAATGTCCAGTGTTCTCGATACGTTCGCACCACCCTTGTCCAAGATCGAGAAGGGGCGAAAGGAAAACGAGCAACTGTACCTCGGATCTGCAAAAGCTAACATTGGTCATGGAGAAGCCGCATCAGGCATCTCAAGTTTGATCAAGGTCTTGCTCATGATGCAGAAGAACACGATTGTGCCACACTGTGGTATCAAGACAAAGATCAACCACAGATTCCCGACTGATCTTCAAGAGCGCAAGGTGAACATCGCACTCAAACCAGTGGAATGGGAGCGCAGTTCAGACCCTTTGAAACCCAGACGAGTATTCGTGAACAACTTTAGTGCTGCTGGTGGAAACTCGGCTCTGCTAATTGAGGACGCACCAACTGTGGAGGCCCCTAACTACGCCGAAGACCCTCGCACACACCATCTAGTAGCTATATCAGCAAAGAACGGAATCTCACTCCAGGGCAACCTCCACACTATGCTGAACTACCTTGAGGAGAATCCAAGTGTATCATTGGGCCAGCTTTCCTATACCACCACAGCTCGCCGCATACACCACCCGCATCGTGTCATGCTGTCCGCTTCTTCGACCGAGGGTCTCAAGTCACAGATTCAAGCTGCGCTTAGAGATAACAAGGGAGTCACAAGACCGAAGAGTATACCGAAGATCATGTTCACCTTCACCGGACAAGGAGCCTTGTATCCAGGCATGGGAAAAACCATGTTCGACAATTTCTCGATCTTCCGGACTGAGATGCATCGCTTGAATCACATTGCACAAAGTCAAGGATTTGGATCCATCCTCCCAGTTATCGAATCTACCGACCGAGATTTTAATAATTTCTCACCGGTCGTGGTTCATCTGGCGAGCATCTGCCTCCAGATTTCAATGTACAAGACGTTGGCATCCTGGAATCTCGCCCCACTTGCTGTCAGCGGTCACAGCCTAGGAGAATACGCCGCTCTGAATGTAGCAGGCGTATTATCCGACGCCGATACCATCTACCTCGTCGGTAACCGGGCGAAGCTACTCGAAGAAAAGTGCACACGGGACACCCACGCTATGCTCGTTGTCAAGGGAGCTGTAGATGATGTCACCAAAGCGCTCAAAACTACCGAGCTCCAAATAGCCTGCATCAACTCGCCAATCGAGACCGTACTCGCGGGATCGAACGAAGAAATCGCCAACCTCAAGCGCCTGCTGGCAGATGCTGGTCTGGATTCCATCGTTCTGAAGCTTCCCTACGCTTTCCATTCTGCTCAGATGGAGCCTATCCTATCTGACCTGACGACTATGGCAAGCGCTGTCACATTCCACAAGCCAAAGATGCCTGTTCTATGCCCTCTCGATGGAATTGTGGTTGAAGATGCCGGAAAGTTCAGCGCCGAGTATCTGGCTAGGCACTGCCGCGAAACGGTCAATATGCTCGAGGCACTAGTAGAGGCACAAAGCGATGGCATAATCACCGACCAAACCACTACGCTTGAGATTGGTCCCCACCCGGCAGTTTCAAGTATGATCAAGGCTACTCTGGGATCGCAAATGGTAACGCTCCCCACCGCACAGCGTGGTCGAGACATGTGGCAGATCTTGGGATCGACCTTGAACACGCTTTACACCACTGGAGCGGACATCCGATGGGCTGAGTTCCACCGAGACTTCAAGGCCTCGCACAATGTTCTCTCTCTCCCTGCCTATTCATGGGACACCAAGCAGTACTGGATCCAGTATGTGAATGATTGGTCGCTCCGCAAAGGAGATCCTCCTCTTACAATTGCCCAATCTGCGCGACTAGAGAGCACGACGGTTCACAGTGTCCTGGAAGAATCGGGTGATTCCAAGAAGACGAAGATCATTGTCCAATCAGACATAGCGCGGAAGGATCTCAGTCCTTTAGTACAGGGTCACGAAGTGGATGGCATCCCGCTCTGCACTCCTTCAGTGTATGCCGATATCACATTGACAGTCGGACGATACCTTCTCGAGCGCTACAATCCGACTCAAGACGAGAACCAGCTCGATATAACGGATATGACCATTTCAAAGGCGCTAATTCTGAAGGCTGGAGCTACTCAACAGTTTCTCCAGTCGCACGTGGAGGTTGATTGGGAGTCTCAAGCAGCGAAAATGAAGTTTATGTCTTTCGACGTGAGTAAGCCGGTCAATTTAATCAGACCACTACTAACTTTGTTCAGAACAAGAACAATCTTCAAGAGCACTCACGCTGCGTTCTGCGATTCAAGAAGCCTGGCCTTCAGCAAAAGCTCCAGGCAGAAGTGCCAAACTTGAAGAAGAAGATTGAGACTCTTAGAAGCGGGGTCGCATCGGGAGTCACTGGTCGATTCAATCGACCCATGGCGTACCGTGCGATCAGGCCCTTGGCACGTTTCCACGATGACTATAGGGCCATCGATGAGATGATTGTCAACAGCAAGACGCTCGAGACAACAGGTCGCCTCAGATTTGGAAGTGTCAAGCGGGGCGGCTCGTATCACACTCATCCCGCCATCATCGACGCGTTGACACAGTGCTGTGGTTTCACCATGAACTGCAATGACTTTTCTGATTTGGACGTGGAAGTTTTCATGAACCACGGATGGGGCTCATTCCAGATGTTCGAACCGCTCGACTTCGACAAGGAATATGTCACCTTCACTCACATGAAGCAAGGGCAGGACAAGCTCTGGTTCGGAGACGTCGTCATCCTCGATGGCGACAAGGTTGTGGCATCTTTCGGAGAGATTGCGGTTTGTAGATCCCGACCCTGGTAACTGTGCACAGTGACTAATACGCAACCAGATCCAAGGAGTACCTCGCAGAGTCCTCAAGGTCATTTTGTCCCTCGAGAGCGGAAGCAAATCCCAAAAGCAGCAGCCTGTCCAGCACAAGCAAATCTCGCTGCCAGTTCCTGCTGCGAACACTCTTATGCCACCAGCGGCCGCAGTGCCAAGCGGGCCTTCGAAACTATCCCAAGCCCTCGCCATCATCGCGGAAGAGAGTGGGCTTTCCGTAGATGACTTGACCGACAGCACCGTCTTCGCTGACGTTGGGGTCGACTCTCTCATGGGTTTGACCATCTCCGCACGATTCAAGGAAGAGCTCGACATCGACATCGATTTCAACTCCCTCTTCTACGAGCACCCGACCGTTGGCGAACTCAAGACAGGCCTGGGAATCGACAGTGTGAGCACCACTGGAACGTCGACACCGCGGTCGAGCGACACGAATCCCACGACCGCCACCCACACGGGAATGACCACTCCCGAGTCGGTCGAGCATGCCGGCATGTCAAAGGACGGCCTTATGCGTGCCCTGCAGATTGTTTCGGAGGAGAGCGGTCTGGCGGTCGAAGAGCTGACCGACGATACCAACTTTGCCGATGCTGGCGTCGACTCGCTCTTGTCGCTTGTGGTGGTGAGTCGATTCCGGGATGAGCTCGAACTTGATATCCAACACGAGTCGCTGTTCCTCGAATGCCCGACCGTGGCCGACCTCAAGCGCCTGCTGAGCGGAGGAAACGATGCTAGCAGTGTCGAGCCTCCACCAACCATCAAGGAAGTCCCAGCGCCTGTCCCGACCGAAGTGAAGCCAAAAAATGCCGCAGGAAAGCAAAAGGAAAGCGAGGAGCCTGATCTCGCGACCCGCAAACAAGCCGTCGACGAATATGTCCGCCAGTACACTGCCGGGTTCACTGCTCCATCCTCTTCCCCGACCTCCAAGGCACCAAGCGAGAACGAAAAGGTCATAATGGTCACTGGCGGCTCGGGAAGCCTGGGTGGCCACCTAGTCTACCACCTCGCCCAGCTCCCCTCGGTGCAAAAGGTCATAGTGCTCAACCGCGAGAACAAAGCCGAGCCCTACACGCGCCAATACAAGGCCATGCGCGGCAAGGGCATCCGCTTCCCCGAAGACCTCAAGCACAAAGTCACCGTCTTCCAGACGGACACTGCGAAGCCCAACTTTGGCCTCTCCGCCGACCAGTACGACGCGACCGTGGCCTCGGTCACGCACCTCATCCACCAGGCATGGCCCATGAGCGCCAAGCGCGCCCTTGCCGGCTTCGAGTCGCAGTTCCAGGTGATGCGCAACCTGCTCGACTTCGCGTCTGCAGCAGCCTCGCGGCGCCCCGCCAGCTTCAAGTTCACCTTCCAGATGGTGTCGTCCATCGGCGTGGTGGGACACTACGGCCAGGACAGCACCGAGGCCGTGACCATGGTGCCCGAGCAGCGCACCACCATCGACACGGTCCTGCCCAACGGCTACGGCGACGCAAAGTGGGGCTGCGAGCGCATGCTCGACGAGACGCTGCACCAGCACGCCGACAGGTTCCGCACCATGGCCGTGCGCCTCGGGCAGATTGCCGGCTCCAAGACGAGCGGGTATTGGAATCCGATGGAGCATTTTGGCTTCTTGGTCAAGTCGTCGCAGACGCTGGGGGCGTTGCCAGACGTCGGTGGCAAGGCGTATTGGACGCCGGTCAACGATGTGGCGGCGGCGTTGGCGGACCTGACGCTCTCCAAGGTGGATCCGTACCCGATTTACCATGTGGAAAATCCGGTGGGCCAGCCGTGGAGCGAGCTCAATGCCGTGTTGTCGGATGCTCTGGGGATCCCGAGCTTGATTCCGTTTGAGGAGTGGGTGGAGCGGGTGCGGAATGCGCCACAGCACAATAACCCCGCCGCGACTCTGCTGGGCTTCTTGGATGACAATTATCTGAAAATGTCATGTGGAGGGCTAGTGTTGGATGTTGAGAAATCTCTCCAACATTCGGAGAGTTTGAACAGTGTGGGTCCGGTGAGCGAGGAGGTGGTGAGGAAGTACATCCACATTTGGAAGGAGATTGGATTCTTGAACTAGAGCGGCTGTAACAATTTGTGAAATTAGGCGCAGGCTTTCCTACCTTAGTTAGTGCGCAGTCATTTCCAAACATACTTTTCTTTTGTTAGTCGTAGAGCAAATAGAGGAATACACAGCCAGTTTAGACCATACAATACATCTTGTAACCTTGGGATAGTTACATCCATGGAATTGGTTGTTGACATATCTTGTTGGAATTTCAATGAGACCGTGAGCTGTTTCAATGATTTGATTTCTATTTGGGCGGTCAATGAGACCCTAGAACTCAACCGCAGTCATTCGCCACTTCCGTGAAATCGACAGCTCTGCAAGGGTTAACCCTAATCAAACTCATAATAATCTATAATGCCAACCGCGTGTTACCTCTCCCTTTTTTTCTTCAAATGTATAAGACTCTACGATGGCAGCAGAGCATCATACAGATATCCCAACCAAGATCATTTCTCCGAACTCATAATGCGTTCATAATGCAGCGTGATGATGGCTTCGTGACATGCAAACTTTTCCAACCAAATGACTCTACCTCTTCAGCGTCTTCTGCTTCTCCGCATCCTTGACCAACACCTCCTTGATGAACAAACCCTTCCTTCTCCTAACCCCATCCACATACCTCTTAGCCACATTCTCCCGATCCGCCAACTCGCCCAAATCCTCCAACTCATCCTCGGTAAACGGCACCCAAAACGGATCCTCATCCAACATCTCGAAGCCCGCGAACCTGAGCTGCGGCGAAGCAGACCCAGAACTGCGCTTTCGGATCTCGTCGCTGAAGCCAAAGGACTCGGCGACGGGCAAGAGGGCGTTGATGGTGAACGTCTGCGAGCCCGTGGTACTCGCCGACGAAGTCTCGGACAGCGTCTCCGAGAGGATGGTACCGCGGCGGCGCGTGAGGACGGCGTAAACGCGCCCAAGAACGTCGGTCGAGGCCTGGATTTCGCACGAGTACATGGCGAGGAGGATGCGGGGGGACCAATCGAGGAAGCCTTGGCGGATAGCGTCGCGGGTTGTTTTCAAAACTTCACCTGTAAGACGGCCTATACGTTCCAGGCTGGCATCCTCCGAGGCGGAAGCGTCGATTGTCACTTCTTCGAGGAAAACGGCAATACCCTGGACGGGCTCGGCACAGAGGGGTCCCTGGGCGGTCGCGAGCTGGAAGGCATAGGTTATGTTGTGCGCAAAGGAGTGGGGAGTGAGCGCTTTGCTGGACGACGTCGTTTCCGAGTCTCCTTCGGGCGACGAAGATTCGCGGAGACTGCCGAGGGTTAGTACAGTCCATGAGGCGTTTGTAGTCAACTTACGCTCTGCTAAAGATGCCGCTACTCGTAGCATCGACCAGGATGTTTGGCCCCACTCTTCTAGGCCCGAATGCGGTAATCTTGTCGATGACTTCGGACCATGTCTCCTTCTGACCCTTGGCTTCTCTGAAAGCTTCGGTGAGCTTCTGTTTGAACTCTGCTGCACTAAGGGTGTGGCCGGTGTCGAGTTGTTCGGCCTCTTCCATTCCGTCTTTTTCGGCCTCAGCGCCTTCTGGCGATGTGTCTGTCCTTTCTTCTTCGGCCCGTCGCTCAGCAAACAGCCGCTTGATGGCCGATGCATGTTTCCCGAGGAACTCGGTGACGGTTGGAGGAAGAGGCCGGACCCGCAGGCGGATAGACAGCTGCTTGCTCGGCGTCACGCCAATGACAGTACCTCTTGGTAGATTGGGATCCTTGGGCGGGTTCATTTCAGCTGCAGCAACAATGGATTCTCGGTAGGGCACGATAGGTGCACCAGCTTGAATCTCGCACTTGGCAAATCGCTCTCTCAGATCCTTTAGACATCTCTCGAGATGCAATTCTCCCGCAGTCAGGATCACGTGCTCTCCACTTGGAAGAAGCTCATACTCGGCACAGGGATCGCTCTGCACAAGCAGTTGCAGTCCGTGCACCATCTTGTCCAAGTCGTACGGATTCTCCGGCTCCAGGGCCACTCGCACGATGGGCTGTGTGCCCATAGTGATACCTGCCAGGTTTACGGAGCCAGGCAGCTGGGAACACAGGGTTCCGGATTTAAGGACATGGCCAGCAAGACCGCCAATACCAAACACTACACCGGCCGGCACGGACTCCAAAGGCTCGAGACTCCGTCCCATCATGAGGTAGAGCGATGTGACCTTTACCTTTTGCGGCTCGGGGGAAGCGTGTGGTTTGGCTGGCGTGAACTTCGGGCCGAGAACGTAGACCTCGTCCCCAACGTGCAACGTGCCCGAATAGATACGCGCGAACCCAATCAAGTGCTCTACTTCCTCCTTTGTCTCCTCGGCCTCCTCGGGAGTCTCGGTCTCACCAATAGCCGTCGAGCCAAGAGCATCCGCGAGACCAGAGGAGTCAGAGCCGCCTTCGGAAGTCAAGGCCTGCTGTCGCGCGATCTCGGCGCGCTTCTTCCTCCCCAACTCCCTCGCCTCTTCTGCACTGAGGGCACCTCCCCGCCTCTTGTTGTGCGGCAGCTCGCTTTCGGGTATGGAAACCATCTTGCTGACATAAGCAACGACCGGGGCGTTTTCTGACGTGCCAAACTCGGTGATGGCCTGGCGAACTTCGGGTGAAACATAGTCGGCGCCGGGGGAGCTGTCTATGAGCTCGGGCATCCGCTCAGCCTGTGCCTTTGGCGGCGCGGGCAGATGTTCAATGACGGACACCAAGAGGGCGGTGGACAAGGGAAGCCAAGCGGCGAACAGGGCGGTAAGGAGCGCACGAGGGTCGCGAGAGCGAAGGATGTGGACTGGCACGGTTATGGAAAGCGACTTGATAATCTTCTCAACCAGGGCGGGATCTCTGCGGGACGAGGAATGAGTATATTGGTACGTACAAGAAGACGAGAAAAACGAAGAGAGGCGAGGCAGAGACGGAAAGAGAGGGAGAAGAAAAGGGAATCCACGCACCCCTTCCCATTGTTACCTCCGGTAGTGGCCTGGTAGACGGCCCATATGTTGTCGAGCACAAGCTGGACAAACATTGGCTTAAGATTGCGGCCCTTGAGATGCTTGGATCCAAGGACTCGCTTCGTCTTGGGGTCGAGGTAGTAGTCGCCCCACAGCACCTTTTCCAGAACGGAGCGCTTGATACCCAGCTTCCGCTCGTAGAGGGCTGCAAATTGCTTCACGGTGAAGGCCCAGCCATCGACGGCGCTGCTGAAGATGACGTTGTTCTTCTCGGGCGCAAAGTAAATGTCCTCGTCGTCCCTTTCCTCGTACTCGGCGGGCGTGTTTGTGGTGTCGATGCCGTCGCCGTTGTCTAGAATGGAGGCTGCGGCGCTTGGCTTGTCTGTAGCGGCGGCAGCGGCGTTCAGCCGCTCCTCCATCTTCTCGCGCCACCGCAGGTCCTCCTCCATGCGCTCGCCCTGGTAGAAGCTGCCCATGACGGCGTTTACCTGTTCGAGCAGCTTGCTCAGATGCGTGTATGCCTCGCCGGGGCTCATCTTCAGCTCTGTGATTAGTCTGTCCATCTTGTTAATAACGAGCAAGGGCTTTAGTTTTTCGATCCACGACTGGCGCAGCACGGTCACGGTCTGGCTACACACGCCCTCAACGGCGTCTACGAGCACGACGGCGCCATCGCACAGGCGCGAGGCGGTCGACACCTCGTAGCTAAAGTCTATGTGTCCGGGGGAGTCTATCAGGTTGATCAGGTATTCCTGCTTCTGGGCGGCGGCGTCAGGGCCGGCGCGGCGCATCATGGAAAAGTACAGGGAGATGGCCGACGACTCCATGGTAATGCCGCGCAGCTGCTCATCGGGCCGCGAGTCTAGGTATCTGATCTTGCCAGCCAGCTTCGGGGAGATGATGCCGTTGGTGGCGATCAGGGCGTCGGTGAGGGACGTCTTGCCATGGTCGACGTGGGCGAGGATGCATATCTGGCGGGGCAATCAGCGCGGGCGCACAGTGAGGCGGTGGTGGGGTGCTGCGGTACGTTTCTTATGCCCTCGGCGTCGCGGTGCAGCGACACCAGCTTTTCGGGCGCGACGACAGGCATTCTTGCTGTTGGCCGCGGCGGTGCCAGCGGATGCGGAGCTGTCGCTGTCGCTGTCGCGGTGCCAGCACAAGAGCCAGTGCGGTGCGAGCGTGGCCGGATGCGGATGGCAGAGCCCGGTGCTTTTTTTGCCTGGCGAGTCGCGGGGACAGGCTGGCGGCGTCGCGTTCGGCGGCGGGGGGGGCGCGCTCTCGAGGGCGACAGAGGGCGACAGAGGGCAGGTTTCAGCGTGGGTCGAGTCTGGGCCGGAACAGGAGAAATTCGAGGAGGATGGTCGTGTAGACGTGGGCTCTGGCGCGGCGGCGCTGGTTGGATGCGGGCAGACGTCAAAGAAAATCAGAAACGGACGCGAAACCCCGCTGGGCAGCGTGCCTGGAGTGCTTGTCAGGCTCGGCGGCTGCGCCAGACGTCAGTTCCCGAGCTGGCGAGCGGGCGAGCTTGCTGGGCCTCGTCGGGTCAGCAGCACGCAGCAGTCCACCACCCATCCGCCTTCTTGCCATCGTCGCCCTGTGCAGGTCCCCGGCCGCCAGCTCCCCCATAAATACCCGTTGCGCCCGCAGAGCCCGTCGCGGCGCCCTCGCCCTCGCCCAAGACAGCAGCGCTCTGCAGTTCCAGGTTCATGCATCTCCCCTGTCGCGGCCTGGCCCCGTCGCCGATCTCCCTTCATAACTCGTCCAAAATATAACTCCACGCCCCCCGACAAACGCATACCGCCAACACCTCCCGCCAGCTCACTCGACCGACCCACACGCCACCCAACAACCACGCCCACCCTCCCTCCTATACACGCTGCTCCCCGCCCCGTGAATGCAGAATCCGCAACTATGGCTGCGACCGTGGCGGAAAACGCCCCCCAGGCTGCCTCGAAGCCCATCTCCATCCGCCCTGCGTCCATGAAGCTCGACCCGTCACTGCCCCAGCCGCGCATCGAGACCGTCAGGAACTCCCACGCCGGCCTGAGCGTCATGTCGCCCGTCAACCAAAACGGCAGCTTCGAATTCGACCGCGTCATCAAGTCTGGCACCGTCGTGAAGCGCACCCGCAAGACAAAGGTCCGTCGTGGCCACGCGTTGAGCCTCCCAGGTGCATGCTAGCTAACCCCCTCACAGTCCTGGAAGCCCGTCTACCTCGTGCTACGCCCCAACCTGCTCTCCATCTACAAGGACAAGGACGAGACCAAGTTGCGCCACCAAATCTCCCTCTCCGAAATCACCGCCATTGCCCGCCAAAAGGACTCCAAGAAGAAGAAAGAGCACGTCTTTGGCGTCTTCTCCCCGGCGCGCAACTACCACCTCAGCGCCGCCTCGGAGAAGGAGGCCCAGGAGTGGGTGGACTTGATTCGGGCCGAGGCGCGCATAAACGAGGAAGAGGAGGAGATGATTCTGATGAGTCCCACGGGCAAGAAGACGTTTACGGGCTTTGACAGGCTGGCCAAGAGGGATATTGCCTCGAGCTCCTCGGAAGCGGAGCCGAGGCCGTCGAGCTCAGTGGCTCCCGAGAACATGCACAGCGCGCGCCGCCCGTCGCATGCATTGAACTACTCTGGAAACGACTACGGGTCCTTTTCGGATTTCTCAGACACGGGCGGCCCCGTACAGGCTCCCTTCCAGGGCTCGGCCGTCTCCCTCCCGCGCAAGTCGGAGCAGAATCGCAACACGAGCCAGCAGAGCAATGTTGGCTCCACGCCCGACGACGAGCGCGTCATCTTCCACGGTTGGCTCTACGTGCTCAAGAGCAAGGGGGGCGTGCGTTCGTGGAAGAAGGTTTGGGTGGTCCTCCGACCAAAGGCGCTTGGCCTGTACAAGAACGACCAAGAGTACTCTGCGAACCTTATTATACCGTTTGCGAGCATCATTGATGCAGTCGACATCGACCCCGCTTCCAAGAGCAAGCAGTACTGCATGCAGGTCATTTCCGAAGAGAAGAACTATCGGTTCTGTGCTCCCGACGAGGATACTTTGGCAAGATGGCTTGGCGCCTTCAAGAGCCTGCTGGTCAGGAGAAGAGACGCGCCGGCGGGCGGCCAGCGCGTGCCGCAGACGCAGACGCAGCAAAATGCAGGAAACGCACAGTCCGCAAAGTCGAATCCTACTGGTCCAGCGCTGCAAAAGGCCCCGACCCACACGTCTGCACAATCACAACCGCTGGCAGTGAAATAAGCAAAGTCGTTGGCCATGCACACCCACAACCACGCGCGAGTCGAGTCAAGCTTCCCTCTCAAGTCAAATCGCCGCCGCTGCATCACACCGCATACAACTGCCGACCATTTCCTATCCCCTCCACCCTCGGCGCATCCATCCCTGATCCTTGTATATACCCGCCCCTTTTTTCCTGTTCCCTTTGTCTACAACCACCACCGCTACCGCCGACCCACACTAGCCAGAGCCTGCCATATCGAAATTTTCTTAAACTGACCAAAAATTCCAAAAAAAAACCTTCCGGTCCTCTTCTATCATCCGTCCGGCTTTTTTCTAATTGAAAGTAATCGCCAATCTCCAAACTTGTCCGCACTCCGATAACCGCCGATCGAGAATCTCTTTCCCACGCCATCCACCCCCTTTTTCACTTCCTATCTTAGCGGAATCACGACTCACGATTTTACGATTTTGAGCATCTACCTCCCCCCAGAAACCCCCAAACTTATCCCATCACACTCTTATCCCATCTTATCCACTTGTACTGTGCTCCGTACAAGCTTAGGGGTTTGCTTTGAAACTTGGGCGGTGGGCTGTTGTCTTTTTTCTTTTTTGGATACCTACTTTGCTGCTATCGAGCAAGCGAGCGCTTGTCTTGGATAAGAGAGTCACTGCCAGAGTTGTAGTCTAGTGTATAAGTAATACCCTTTTTTCCTCTTTTTTTTTTCCCTAGTGTTGCATCATTGTCGTGGAAGAAGGGATGAGGGAACGGAACGAAGGAAGGAAGGAATGACGGGGTGCGAGGCGTGCCTTCCATGTAGCTGGCCAGCCGTAGAAACAGCGGTGGTGGTGGTGCCTTCCTCCCCCACGCGCACTTAGTATCCGCGTCTTCATACCGTGTCACACCTCATACCTACCTCTTAAATCGTGCCAATTCCATGACTCCGAACCTTTTTTTTTTCTCTGTCCCTTTTTTCTCTTTTTCCCTATCTGAAATGAGCATACCAAGCCCCCCCTCCCTCGGCCGATTCGCTATCCCCCATTAGGGCCCGCCCGCCCGCACGCCCTCCCGCCAAGCCCAATGCTCCAATCTTAAAAATATATCGCTGCGAGATCTGGAAAAGACGTCATTGTGGAGTCCCCCATCTCAATCGGAGAACGTTCACGCGAGCGTCTCAGAAAGCGAGGGGAGGGCTTTTTTTTGTGCTGTGTGGTGCATGTGTGTGGTGATCGTAATCTCGAGGTGCGCTCGGAGAGTGCGCGCGCTAGAGCGGGTGTGGTGTGTGCGGCGCGGAGCGGACCGGGCATAAGTTGTGCAGGGCGGGTTAGGATGTGCGGTTTGGAAAAGAGGAGGGTGTGAGGGGATGAAGATGGGGATGGAGAGGGAGATGGAAAGTGTCTTTTGGATGGACTGGGGACATCGTGGGTGAGCCCTGATGGTCTAATTTTGACGCGTTGCGCGGTGAGTGAGGGGTGATTTGGAGAGGAACAAGATCGAGGAATGCGATTGCTCTACCAGAAACAAGAGGGAAGACATAGTGATGCTGAATTCCCAGCATCGGACTCTTGGTCCTGAGCCGGAATGCCCTCAGCCCGCCTGACCTAATCTGCGGCGCACGTACCGCCGTCCTCACCTTCTCCATAGCCACCACACCCTGTTCCGGCCCCAACATGAAGGAAACACAGCGATGCCGGCACTTTTTTGCCGTGCTGCTCACCTGTTCCGGTGGCGAGCCTGCGAGATCCCGCCCCTATGGTTACCGAATCGGGGAGGTGATCTCATCTTGGCCCCCAAAATGTGTACTGTTTAATCCCCGGATGATGCGTTTCAAGCAAGGGTCCAAGAAAAGTGGGAAAGGGGAAGAGGGTGCGCATACATACCTACATACATACTCGATACGCCTTTTCTCGTGCGACGGCCTGTGGCGCTGGCTCTACACTCTTTTTGCTTCTACTCCCGTTCCCTTCTTTCCGCTTTCGTCGAGGCTTGAATTGGGTGTGCGATTTTTCTGCGTGGCGGTACACTTGCTTTACTTTCGTGCGAGAAGAGTAGGAGTTTTGTGCTACACTATCAAGCGTCTTGAGTGCGTCGGGGAGTTTTCTAGCCACCCTCGTAGGGCTAGCGGGCCTGGTAAATGCACCTTTCCCCAGGTTTGCCTTGTTGCCTTATGCTTGCATGAGACTAACGTGCGGATAGCTGGCAGAGTCTCAATAAACCCTTGGTGACAGATACTCGAGATTGTTGAAAAATGGCTACCGCTTGCGCGGACGACAAGGAGCCTGAAACTCCAGTTGATCATGAGAAGGCTCCACCAAAAGCCGGGTTCAAGCGCAGCAATACGACCTTCTTTGGCGAACCTTCGATACATCGGTCTCTTTTCCCTTGGGCGGGAATCCTCGCACTGCTTTCCATTGTGTTCCTCACGGGCGCTTCGGCGGTGATTCTGCTGGCTAGCAATCATTCCCCTCTCACCAAGTGGAAATGGGGCAAGGTCGACATTGAGCCACAAGTCTGGTTATCGATTCTTTCCACGCTAATGGATGGTTTGACTATGTTTGCCTTTGCGAATGGTGTTGCCATCCTCTACTGGAGGGCTGTCAGTCGCGGCACTACACTTCGCACCATGTGGGAGCTGTACGAGAGCCAGGCCTTTTTTGGGGCGATCCATAGCCTTATACGCAGGAGTCCCAATTATGTTGGTATTGCCGCGCTTTTGTGTACAATATCGGCACTGCGCGGGCCGCTGTTTCAGCATGCATCCAGCGTCGATGGCGAGTTTTCGAGGCATTCATCTGCAACTCACGACATTCGGGTGGCTCAAGTCCTGCCACCGAGCTATTTGTATCCTCACCACTTCGTCACAAAGTCTTCTTGTGATTTCGTGTACGATTTGCATGTTGCTCGCATGCCGATTTACATTGAAGAAGACACTTGCAAGCACAACTGCGTGAGTACTGGAAAAGTCAAGGTATAATATTTCAATGAATTGAAAGGATGATTTCTAACGCTGGTCAGGGTTATGGCTTTGAAATTGAATGTGAGGAGTCTTCAATCCCGTGGGATGACAACCTGAACAGCACTGTGCGCTCCCTTTTCCAGGATCCTCGCTATCAATCCGTTCCGGGACTTGTCCCATCTTTCAACACTTCGGCCAAATTGCCCGGGTGGAACCCCATGAGTGAAACTGCAGCAGATGTAGCAGCATTCGCGGCAGCTGAAGAGCGTGGCGAGTTTGAAGTTACAAGTCTCTACAAGACTCAGCCGATATGCGGCGGCGAACTGTCGGTCACCAAGTGCAAATTGCGCCACGCCATTGTGGAATACGAGTTCGAGCTGGAGGCCAACAGTATTCGTTTGAAGCAGAAGAACTGGCAGGATGACAAAGTTCTTTATTCAGTGTAAGTACTTTCCCAGTTCCCAAACCTGGGGCGTTGCTGACACACTGTAGCCCTGCATGGAACATGTTCAACGAAACCAACCTCCTCGACATCCGCCCCCTCTGGGGTGCAACCTCCCAATGGTCTAGTCTCTACTGGCAACAATTCAATCAGGAAATATCTATCAACAGCAATAACTCCGACTACACCTTTCTTTCCAACCACGATCCCCGTGCCATCCTCGCCAAGAAGTTCACAAACGGCCGATTCGACACGGGAGACTGCAACACCACCTTTATCGATCCTACCCAGGTAAGCTAGTATCAGTACTGTAACACGATATGATGGATTTCAAAGCTGATGGAATTTCGACAGTACACACTAAATCACTTCCGCGAACTCGCCTTCCGCACCGCCGTCAGCGCCGCAAACAACGTCACCGACCCAAAAGAACTCTTCTCCACCCCCTCCCTCTCCGCCTCGGGCCTGCACCACACGCGCAACTGGACACAAACCGTCGACCTGACCATCCGCGAGACGCTCGCCGTCTACACGATCAGCTACGTGTTCCTCGGCTGCGGCATCGCCGTGTCGCTGCTCTCGGTCGCCGCCATCACGCCTTTGTATTGGGGGTGGACGGAAGTGACGGGCCCTACTTCTTTCAATCCACTGGATGTGGCGAGGGCGTTTGATGCGCCGGTTATGGAGGGGTTGCATGGGAAGGGGGTGGAGCAAATGGTTAGGAGGAGGGAGGGGGGTAGGGGGGTGAGGTATTGTAGGGTGGAGAGTGGGGGGGAGGTTCGGTTGAAGGTGCAGTGGGCGGAGGGGACGTAGACGAATAGACAGGTTTTTTTTCCCTAACGATCAATGTGGCTTGATGCACTTCTTTTGTGATTGCGCCAGTCGAAAAGAAGATGTACTTTCTCAAAGCAGATCATTATATCGTGTGCTATTTGCTCTAGGTTCCAAAAATGTATCGCAGCGACATACCATCATTACTCTTTCGAGAGTGGTTTTAGTGCGCAACATGCCAGTATACGCCAAATTACTGGGAGTAATCCGCATCGTGCAAATGATCGACTATTTGGGTCATTGGGTAGAACAACCTTGCTCCCTTCAAGTCGTCTTCGGAAAGGTCGGTGCTTGCGTGTTCCACTTCCTCGAATCCGCCCTCAGTCAACCCCTTGGTAGGATACATCATGCAAGAGCCCAAATCGACGTCGCCAGAAACGCAAACTTCGTTGCAATGGAATTGAAAGAGAATGTTCTTCTTGATCGAGGATTTCAACCTCTTCCGTTCGTCGTCGGTGAGGTTCCTTCTGTGCGCTCCGTATTTCTGGTAGACCATGGGTTCCGACCACTTCCAAGGCAGTTTCGGGTGGGCGTGCTCATGTGCGAAGCCGAGTGCATGCCCGATTTCGTGGAGCATGCCCCGACGAATGCTTTCTCCACTCGCGTTGCGGCCGATAACAAGCTGCAGTGTTTCTTTGTCTTTCGGGTAGCGGCCCGTGTCAAGGGCTTGTGTCCCCAGGGCCGACCATCCGTGAACATGGTCAGGGCCTTCGCTGTCGATGATGTAGATGTGAACGCGAATGTTGGCAAGCGTGGCTTGGGAGAAGAAGTCGAAATTGAGGCTGATCCCAGATGTCCAACGGTCCGCGCACTCTTTGAACTTGTACAAGAGCGCTTGGTTGCTCAGCTGCTTGTGTTCGCCGCCGATGTTGTTCACCTTGAGCTTCACCGAGATCGTGGTATTGTTCTGCCAGCGGGCATCGTTGACTAGAATCAGGCCAAAAGCGTCGGGATTATTAGGAATCGAGGTCATGGTCGGCATCGAACAGCTAACCAATAAATCACACGACATTGTAATCTAAGATATGTGAAATCCTTAGAGCGAGAATAGGTCGGTAATATATTCGAAATATATAATATCAAGAAATATTTCAAAAATTGGAAAAAATCGCGATGAGAAGCTTCAAGGCCTCTGTGGGCTGACAGTTAATCATAAGAGAAGGAATCACGAGGTCGATCATTATATACCTAGGTGTTGACTTTTATTTTTCTGACAAGTCTCTGCGAGCCTGTACAACATTTGGTTTCAGTTTATAGGAATACCAGCCATTCGGATCTAGTATTGACTTCCCGGGATCAAGGAATAGAGAGTTTTAGCTGTTGGAAATCCGAACTGTTGGGGAAACCCAACGCGCCTGTCGCAGGACCCTGCGACAGGCAGGCCCAACCAGCCAACAGTAGATAAACCTGCTCGCGAGCCAAAGGGCTCAAGACAACAACTACTTCACACTTTGTCCCACTGACGTGTCTACTGACCAATCGGCATCCGATTGGACCATCTTGCCTACCACGAACAATCCGCCTAAATTAACGCGGCTAGATGACAGGTTGTGAGTCGTCTGTAACTCTCGAACGGAAGTGAGCAGTCAGCATTAGACATATGGCTAACCAATCAGCGCCAGCCATTTGGAGGAGGGAAATACAAGTCACTAGCCGCTTAGGAGAATCCGAGGGAAATAACTTTTAGATATCGCCTGTACTTGTCCTGTCTATGCAAGAGTCTACTCTATTAATACAACGTCACTTTCTTAATGAAAATAGCAATCAGGTCTAACGTCGACTCACAATCAATATGAGCGTTCCATTAGTCACTGAAATACAAAATAAATCGATGCAGCGCCTCCTCTACGTGCTAAAGGTGATACTCAATAAATTTCCCTCCTTTTCAACATGAAAGTCAACAGGCGACTAGCTATATCAATAGTTTCCTACCAATGATTGAACTATATCCTCGAGAACAAATTAAATATACCTCAACAGATGCTTCTCATGTGTGAATGATACTTGTCTACTTGAATACTCAATCATCGCGCTCCCGACGCACATGCATAGAAGTGTCCGGGTTCCTCCTACTCCTGCCCCACGCATCCGATGACTTTTTTCTATCCGCACCCCCCAACCAATCCAAACCCACCCACATACCTTCATTCCGCCTGCCAGGGAGCACATTCCCAGCCCTCCTCCTCCTCAATAGTCGCGTATGTTCAAATAGCCTATCCGTTTCCTCAGTATCCATCTCCCGCAAGATGATTATATACTCAGAGTCCCACTTGTCGACCTCCCATGGCAACCCGAAATACGTGAGCGTCTCGGGGTCCAGATATTTCCGGGATGCCTTCATGTAGGTGGGACGATGCGATTGGTGAGGGTACCCCAAGACTGGAGGGGCTGGTTCTGGAGGGGCGTGTGAGTGGTGCCTGCCCGGTCGCGAGGTATGATACACAGGACGGCTGCTGGAGACAAAGTTGATTGTACGTTTTTCGGGAAGGATCGCTGAGCTTGGGATGGCAGGAGGGGCATCGCCATATTGTTCGTGGCCGGGTTGGGCCAAGCGGCCGGATGATGCGCGGACACGCCGACGAATGGAAATGGGCTCGAAAGCTGCGGCCGCATGGTGGGAGGAGGTTAGGGATACCGGATTTGGCATACTTGAAAATTCCTCTACAGCCACTCGCTCGGCTCGGCCGCCCCGGGCTGCTTCCAAGGCGTACCCGACAAGGCTTGGGGCTGGGGCTGTGTACTCTGCGTCGTCGTTGAGGAACCTGGAGTCCAGAGTGGAGGAAGAATCAGAGGCGAGTTTGCCTGCACGCTTCCTTTGGGCAACGGATATCCCACGGGCATCTAGGCTTTCGTCCTGCCTCCCGGTGATTTGTCGCCAGATTGCTGCGCAGCGGTCCCGCAGCTCGTCACCGTTGTACGCTATGAAGAGGATACTTCCCATGGTCACGGCAGTCAACGGAATGGCAATCTGCCAAAACAGACTCTGCTTGTTGTTCATGTCACGGATATCGACTGTGTTCATGCCCAAGTATGATGTCACAAACGATAACGGCAGGAAGATGATTGTGACAACAGTAAAGACGAGAATGGCTTTGCCGTGATCTTCTTCGTTGATTTCAGCGCTTTGCTTGGTGCTTTCCGACAACGGACCGCATCGCAGAATCTGTTCGTAGTATTCTTCGCTTGTAAGAGCTAGGAATTCCAGGCATGAATTGAGCAGCTGTGACTCATAGGGAAAGTAGGCGCGACGTGTGGGAGTACTTTTAATATAGCCTTTAGAGTCTAGAACGGCGGCGTAGTTCTCTACTAGACGTTTCTGCCACACACTGACTTCTTGCAGAGCGTGGAGCTCTTCCTGGAGAAGATTTATGGATCGAAGGAGACGTTTTCCAGGGCGATGATTTACTTGGAATTGCTATCATGATCAGCGTGTTTATTTGGGGAAATTGTTCAAAACTTACAAGTGTAGACAAATACTCTCGATACATGTCCCCTACCGTCATGCTTCGCTCGAGAGGTTTTACTATCAGACGCCGTATGAAGAAACTACATATGTACTCTGCTCCAAAAGATAGTCTCTTATGGTACTCGGCTGGAGCAGAAGATCGTGACATGTCGCACAAATCATTGCGAGCATTTCCCAATGATTCTCTAACTTTCCCGCCATAGTCTCCTAGAGCCATAGATCCCAGATAGGAGAATGGAGCGTCGCTAGGCACATCGTCTCCAAAAACCCTATCTTGCTTGATAAGCTCAGTGGTTCCGCTAAAGGCCCGCCCAACTACTATGTAGAACACGAGGAGTAGCCTGAAGGTTCCGACTAGCTCACGAGGCAAAGTATAAATCTCCGACATTGATCCTTCTGGGCCTTTCCTGACCCCATCAACGAGTTCTTTGGCCTCTTTCAAGATGTGGAGAGATATTTCATTGACCTCGGTCAGAATATCTAGATATGCAGCGTTTCCCTTCTCGAGCTTTAACTCCTCATAGCTGCATATCCAATTTTGGAGATCTGATGGTATGGTTCGGGTATCGTTTTCGGAAATTCGAGTGCTGTCGTCAGAGCTGATTTTCTGGATATGCTTTCGTACATGTGCCATAGCGTCCTGAATGTTTTTATATGGTTGCTGCTGTTTGCACTTCTTGCATCTGCGGATTGATCTGTTCAGTTTCTCATCTTTGTTAGATGCTATTCCTTCCCCTGAAGTATGATCGGGATAGTCTTGATCAACCCTGATATACCAGCGCCCAGTGTCGCTATCACCATCCCTTGTTAATTCTACTCTTTCCCTGACATCTTTCACAGTAGCAACAACCGTTGCCATACTCCCCCAGATTTTACGCAGCGAACTGCTACCACCCACGTCCTCTACGAAGAGCTTGAGACTCGCATGAACAGTGGCGACGAGATCGTTGGCTTTCTGCACCAAATCATTGCATTGTCGCACCATGATCTGGTGGTGAAGAGCCAGGTTCTTTGACGAAGGGCCTCTGTGTGAAAGGTCTGCGAGAAGGGAATTGACCTCGTCCTCGGTGCTTTCCGATTGGTCTTCGTATGGCCTAAAATTATCAGCGGCAGACTTCTCAGCCTGGCCAAGATATGTTGCAAAGTTCGCCTCGTCTGAAATAAATGCTTCCGACTTGTTCTCGGCCCTTGATGTAGATTTCCATCTAAAAAATGGCGGCATTGTATCCGTGAAGGCTGGTTTCGATCCACTTGCGAGGCCATTCACTTCATTGGTCGAGGTGTCGGCAAAACTTTCCTTTTCTTCATCCACCGTTACCACATCCAAGATGGGCCATGGTGTCTGGTCCAAAAGGAGACGCCAGTTGGATGCATCGACACCGTTGATCTGTCCCTGCCATTTTGATGCCAAAAAAATACGCTTCCCAGGGGAGCAGTGAGAAAATATCCTCAGTTCCCGCAGCTTTTGCATCATTTCAAAGTACGTTTGACATTCGTGTGGCTCATAAAGCAAGATCCGGCCTTCCCAATCCGTCAACCTAATGCATGTGACGGTGTTACCAGAAGACTGTTTCGGCCGGAGGTCTTCTTTGATAACCTCCATAGATTTTATAAATTCGGCAGACAGAGGTTGGTGTCCGCAGGTAACCACGGCCTGGCTACCGATATTCATCATCCAGAGTAAGGGTACGTGGATTAAGCTCTTGGAGTCCCCATTGCCGAATTTCTGGTATGCTTGCTCCAGATCTCGTTCTCTTACTGGCTCATAAGGATACAAAGTTTGCATCAAGGTTTGAGCGGGATGGAGACGGTCCTGGCCCGATGAAGACTTCGACATCTTCTGTATGTCCAGATAAGGTATACAGGAGAAAATGGCAGACTCGGCTTCTGGGTCTTTTTGCGACTGATCACCTCGGAGTACTGTCCCTGGCTCAATGAACATCCCACCTAAAAATGCTTTAAGCTTTTCCTTTTCCACTTTGTCCAAGGTTTTCGCAACGACTTTGCGAAGATTTTCAGATATGCCATTGACGTTGGAGCATAAGTTCTTGAACTGTGAGAAGTCCATCCGGTCTGAATGAAGATGATACCATCTAATATTCACGCCGGCAAGATCCGCGGTAGATTGAGGCCCGGGTAGAGTATGGATTTGAATTCCTGTTTTACCATCCGCTGCAACCGAGACTGCTTTCAGGATATTGAGAGTCTCAATGCTCATCTCTGGAGAATTTCGCTGCTTGTTAATATTCTCCCCTATTATCAGTGGGTACCTCCAGGCTACATTGACAGCAAAAGATAGTTCGTTTCCTTTGCTATCCGTAGGCGCGGTGAACGGCTCAGTCATATCGGGTAAGCTTGGAGAATCGGGTTCTGATCTGTTCCATTCATCAGCAGATTCACTCTCCACGGATTCAAATTCATCATCCCGGTCGCTCTCTAGACCCGAGCGATCTTTGACGGCCGAAGATGTCTCTGAGTTGCTACTATGCGAGCTGTGCCGATGTACCGTGCGCTCCCGAGATCCTTCAAATGTGACATGTCTCGGAGGACTTGCATTCCCAGAGCCATACGAGTTTCTTCGATCTCTAGTCCTTGAAGGACTCGTGCTACCAGAGCTACGCGAATTTCTTCGGCCTCTGCGTCTTTCAGGTACTTGCCATGAACCCTGTCGGAGATGTCGCAATGTCATAAAAGAGATCTGTACCGTGGATCCTGGTCTGACGAATGATGGCCAGAATTGCGGAAGTATTATCGATTTGTCTTCCGTCATCATATTGAACATGTCATCTCGTATAGCATTCAGTATCTCTTCCCGTATCACACGCTGGCGCCTGTACACATCTTCTAACAAGGATTTGAATGACTGGCGAGGTAAATGTCAGCCAGTTTATCCCGATTAGCGATCCAAAGCACTCACATCCCAGTTCTTGATGGCCTCGTAAGGGAAAACGTATTTTGTGCCGTCATGGTCGAGAAATGTGATTGGCTGCTCCCCACTCTCCGCGAGTCGCGGTTCGGTTCCGCTGTCATGAGGATCGGCTGGACGCGTCGTAGCCGCGTTCACGTCCATGATCGCGTACGTGATGGGATAGAAAGCGACGTTCGCGTTTCAGAAGCCTGGTGAGAAAGGGGGAAAAGAATCATCTCGTGGACAAGGCGCACCATCCAATGGATGACTAGGTTCAGCCCCCATTTCAGCTGAGCCTTGCTAGTCCTTTAGCTGCTGATCCTCTAGCGACACTGGGATAGTTTGGATATCACGTGCGTCGGCAATCGGCGGCGAATCGGTCTTGGCATCTACAATGACGCCGATGTTTTCTGCCTGGCTGACACCCATGCTTTCAACATGGTCATCGCAGCATTCTTACCACCTTTATCTCCATACCTTGTGTACTCGTCGCAGCATTTGGTATTTTGGTCGAAAACAACAGTTCTGTTGTATCGCTTTGTATGTCGAAAAGTACTCTCTTAACCCCGATTCTTGTTTGCCCAATATTCATCCTGGCATGAGCAATATGGAGAGCAGCTTGGGCAAAAGAGTGATGCCATTTCTCTTAAAAAATAGTCTAATATAAAAAATTCCGTCGATAGCACAACCTATCCACGAAAGAACCATGCACTAAAGAGAAATAAAGACGCCAAACAGAATGCTCCAGTATTCGCCGCGATGCAGAAGTAAATTCAGCGTCAAATTAACGCCCCTATATCCAAAGTAGCAAATAAAATTAAGCAGAGGCCTTCTTGAACTCAGGATCGCAGATGATCTTGCTGACCCGGCTCTCACGGGGCGCATAATCGGCTGGCCCATCCCCCTTTTCTACTTTCTCGATGAAGTTCCACTTTCCAGCATCGCCATCAGCAAAGGTGGTATCCTTATTCTCTCCACGGGCCAAGAGAATAGCGTTCATGTCTGCATCGAGGATCTGGCATCGAAGATCTTCGGCAATATCCGCACCGAGCCTTAACTCAACAGAGTTGAAAACGCTCGACGATCCAATAGGCGTCTGCTCTTCGCGGACAGCGCCGCCCTGGAGAAATTGGGTCTGTGTCGCAAGATTGCCGTCGGAAAGTTGAACAGTGATGGACACATCGCCAGTGGCACTGCCGGTGGACTCAACAGTAGGACCACCTTTGACAAAATCAGGATCACAAATGATCGAAGAAACGGAGGTTTGGTCCTCGTTCACAAACTCCCATGGATCACCCTTGGCAAAAGTCACGTCTATGTTGTTGTTGCGACGAAGTTGGATAGGGTTCCTCTGTTCATCCAGGAGTTGGCAACGAAGGTCTTGTTGTTCAACGGTTTCATCAAGGAGAAGGGTGACTTGATCGAAAGGCCCGGAGCTGGCGATAGGCTTTTTCTCCTGGCGCATTCCCTCGTTAAACTGTGTCTGGGAACCGGTCGTTGACGACTGAA
The DNA here is from genome assembly GCA_022059125.1 of Corynespora cassiicola. Lineage (NCBI taxonomy): Eukaryota > Fungi > Ascomycota > Dothideomycetes > Pleosporales > Corynesporascaceae > Corynespora > Corynespora cassiicola. The sequence continues at coordinate 1,949,478 of JAEUWY010000012.1, read as the reverse complement.
GAGAGACAATGATAGCTGAGTTTGTTTGGCGGCGAGTGGGAGCTGCGATGACGCCGGTCGCTGCAAGAGCAGATAAGAAAATAGCTGAATATTGCATATTTAATTTTCTTTTTTGAAATTTTGGGGTTTTCTCGGATGATCAAAGCCGTTTCAAGTCCGAAAAGTCTGCAGAAAAGCGTGTACAAGTAGTAGATGTTTGTTATGATAGAGAGCTGTGCTGTGATGCCAGAATTTTGGGCTTCTGTATAGTATTTTATAGTATTTCTTTTGCTGCTGCGGCTCCTTCTGTTCATGGGTGCAAATGCATTTCAAATTATTCTTGTCTGATCAGCGCCAGTATATCTCAGTTTGCAGTGAATATACCAAGAATAAACGTTGTAGCGCGGTGTTTCTTTGTTGCCAATCCATGATTCTGTCGAATTTTCTTGGCCGCTTACCCGTGTCTCGCTGACCGCCAATGAACAAGATGGCCAAGGCTCACCCACGCCCCGGATCTCCAGAAGCCGATAAACCAAGCGTAATCCCTGTATTTCAGCCTTGATTTTGTTTTGTTTCGAAACAACCCGACAGCACGAGCGTCTCGAAATAGACCCAGTGTGAAGACTGCGCCTCTAGCCGCCGGCCTGGGATGCCATTTTTTATCCACGCGATGTGGCATAGTTAACGACGCTGCGACAGCCAATTATTTTCTAACTTGAAGAGAGCAAGCTTTTCATTGTCCTCACTAAAAGCAGAAATATCGCGGTCCAGACATACTGTACCAAGCCAACTTCTTGTTCATCTTAGAAATTCGAGGTGAATATTCCTTTCCATTCTAAATTAATATTCATGTTATTTAGTAAGGTTTCCAAGCTGTAATAATGGTAACAAAGCTCGATCAATATTTTACCCATGAAATCTATGAGAAATTAAAAGGAGACTTGAATCTTTACGGTCTGTGCACAAGGTACACGTTAGAAATAAATGCGCTCACCAGACTATAAACATAAGAGTAGAAGAAATCTATAAATCCTTCATTTCTTCTGCCGAGGGCTTGGTAAACCATATCCTTTGACTCTGGGTGCCTTCCATTGCCCAACACCTTTGGCCTCCACAACCTCAGTTCCTCTCCTAGCCATTTCCTCCCTTATTAGATGCTTGGCCGAGTCCAATGTTCCCCTTCTCGTATCTATGGGCACCTCTTTCAATCTCCGTAGCAGCCTTTGGTCTGAGGTGATTCGGAAATCCCATTGTAGACGTATGCTTCTGGGAATTCGGCTGAGAAGGAATTCAAGAGCTTCATCCAACGCTTTTGCAAAATACTTGTAACTCCCAATATAGTTATATCCAATCTCAAAGCACACGGTGATGACTTCCAGATTCGGGAAAGCTTTGAGTGTCCAATCAAACATGGTTCTCCAGGGAGCGATGTGTGGCGCCTCCCAATGTGTTCCACATAGTTTGGTATCACGGTCGGAGCAAGTGTGCAACCTTATCTCCATCTTTTTGAAATACTCGCGAGTTTTCGGTCTCATGCTATTCACGATTGAAAGATCGCGAGCACAATTTGATTCGTGCCATTCGCCGCCCCTGGCAATCTCAAAAATGTTCCAGACCAGAGCAGTATGGCTATAGAAATGTTCAGTAAGCTCATTATGCACCTTTCGGCAGGTTCGAAAGGGGACCAGACTGTATCGAGGTAATCTATACGGATTACTGGGTTGCCTCAAGTCTATTATCCTAAGATAAGGAGTTTGGGGAACAAGAAACGAATAGACGTGTACCCGAATTTCTGTGGGTAGACTAAGAAATTTGAAAGGCTTGACTAGGATCTGTCAGTTTGCTAAAGGAATAAAACATTGAGGATCAGTTTACCATTGTTCGTTATGGCTTCAAACTTATTGCTCAAAGCAAGTTGCAGCAGAGAATCAAGGTTAGGTAGCAGGCGTAAAACCTCTGAACAGGTTGGATCGCGAGATTTTGTGGGATCAGAGTGGCGGTACACATTCTGATAAGTTCTGTTCTCCAAAGAGGCGTCGTAAATGTCGACCAGTATTTTGGGAATAAGTTCCGCGCGAGGTGTAGTATAGAAAATCTCACGAAGAGGCCCAGGCTTTTCAGTATCGGGTGCTTCTGTAAGAGCATCATGGACCTTGAGCCCATTGCGCTGTTCGAGAGGCACAGAACCAAGTATTCTGTCTAGTGCGCGCAGTTGTGCGCGCAACCGTTGGGTGTGCAGCGTTTTTTCGAGATCAATCTCTCGTTTCCTTTCTACTCTTAGCTGATGCCTTACTTCTCTTGTGGTTTTTTCCATTTTGGTAGGTGTTGAAGGAAAGAGAGATTGGTGGAAACTAGCTAGGTTTATATTCTGCTGAGCTAAGGTGGCACAGCACGCCGGACTCCGAGTGCACTCGGCTAAACAGCAAAAAGGCACAATTAGCTTTTTTGCTTCCGCACGAGGCTATTAATAAACTATATACAGCCAGCAGTGCGTCGTTTAATGTAATAAAAAATACAGCTTAATTGAGCATAATGATTGTTTCTAATACAGCGATTTTGCATATTGAAATAGATAAATTGAAGGCTTTAGGTGATCTCTTTTAGCGAATAAATCAACAGCTAAAAAATTTTTTGACCGCGTTATGAAGTATACTAGATAAGGTCAAACTGCACAACGCTGTTATTGCTCTCTATTCGATTTACCAAGGAGCATCCCACTGAACGTTCTTTTCCTTACGCCATGCAGTCTCCACTTTTTCAATCAAGTCAGAGAATTCCTTAAGGGCACGTTCTCCAGCTTCGTCCAAGTTAAGCCTGTCTAGTTGGGCTGCTAGCTCATCATCTGAGGACCCTGGTTTTGGAGACGCCGGCCGAGGATTAAGATCAGGCTTTGGAGCCGGTGGGCCAGCTGCTGGTTTAGGCGCTGGCTTGGAGTTGGGGTTGGTTTTAGGCCCAGATTTCGGCATAGACCAGTGCGTTTTGAGAGATTTCAAATATCCATCCATATCAATTTCCACTCTCTTTTTAGCAATACCAAACCGATAATCCATATATTCATTCCACAGAGTCTTCAAATTCTGTGGCTCCCATGGTGCAAAAGTCTTTGAGTCCTTTATATCATTTCGAGGATGATTCGGCAACACATTGTCGATTTTATCAAGCATGTCGCCAATCCTTTCTTTTTGCTTCTTGAATATCTTCGATATGGTTGGATGTCGCATGTACTGGCGTGCTCCCATCAAGTTTTTTAGTTTTATCAAGGCTTTCTTGGCTTCTGCGAGACCTTCCGCGGTTTTGGGGCTGCCTTCAATGGCCATCTTCATTCTTTCTTCGCTGTGAGGGCCACCCGACTCGTCCTTTTGTCCTTTGTTACTCCACATCTATGATAAAATATGTGAGAACTTTATTGGTCAAATTAGCTGATTTTTAGAATCCTGACTTACATTGCTCTTTGCAGGAGTGTTGATTGGCGCTTGTAACCATACAAATTCTTCCACGTTTTCCCGGGCACTGGGATAGGCCATAGCGACGTGCTCCATTGGTGATAGCATTTCCCCGTCTTCGCCCTCAACCGAGAATTTTGGCGGATAGCTACCGCGCCATTGCTCTTTCCAATACTGGCAGAAATCCAGGTCAGGCTTTTCACCTCTTGCTGATTGGTTTGGATTAGGGAATCTCTTATTTTCCATCTTCTTGTCGTTGATCCAGTCAAAAAATCTTGTCACAGTCTGCCATTCCAATATATGTTCGATATGATACGATTTGATATTACCATCGGCAGCAGTGTTTGTTTCTTTCACCGGGGTGAGGTCCTCGCATTGATCGAATGGGGGTGCGAAAGAGAAGAAAGGCGCATCTTTTGGCTTTGGTGGTTTGCATAGTCAGCATTGTCTTCAAAAACTTCTACCTTATAAGATCTTTCTCCATTTTGTATCGCATATAATGTAACTTACCATGAAATCGGCTTTAGGATAAGCGAGAGCATCAAATTGGATACCGCAAGCTGTGCCTCGCTTTGGAGTTTCACCCCTATGGTTTTTCTCCACATCTGCCGTGTTCCAGTCGTCATTACCATCATCTTTAGCCCGTCTTTCTATCCATCCTCCATTGTTGACATATACTCTGCTACCGACAAAGCCGCCACGGGCCTCAACAGTGTCACGCTGAGTTTTACGCCCCTTTTTCGGCCCGGCAAGCAACTCTGAGTAAAGTTGCTTGCATGTTTTTGTCGGACCAAACTTTTTCGCGCTGGTTGTCTTTGATGGCTTTGCTGGAGTTGCTGGAGTTGCTGGAGCCTCTGGATTCCCCGGCTTAGACGGCTTAGACGGCTTCGAAGGTTTTGATGGCTTCAACGGCTTCGACGGTTTTGATGGCTTTAACGGTTTTGAGGGTTTTGATGGCTTTGACGGCTTCGAAGGTTTTGGCTTTGCAATTACCTTCGGGCTTTGTGGTTTCCTCTGTGGCGTAGTCTGCTGTGAAATTTTATCCTATTCTCTGGTTATTTTCGTTTTTGCATTGACTATTTGCAAGACTCTAATACCTTCGCTCTCTTTGATAGAACGCCTGCGTTACTATCCAAGTTGGTGGGTGCAGGAGTTTCAGAATCCTTGTAGAAAACTGCGTAGAAACTATCCCCTCCTCCTTCATTTTCTCCACCGTATAGTCTCTGCGTATTGATGCATTGAGATACTATGGAGTGAAACGACAGAATGCAATCCTCAATGCTTTGGGGAGTATCACCGTTCCGGACTTGCAATATGATATCGTCGATATGAGTGCTGATCGTTCCAGTATGAGTCTGGGAACTTTTACAGAGAGCTGAAATCTCCCCAGTGAGCCGATCATGAAGTTCCGGTGTGTGGGGGGTAGCAAGAGGATAGTTGGTATTGCAGATGACAGAAGCGTTCACGTTCAACGAACGAAGTTCAACCAGGATTGCGATGGATAGCAGCCCGTTAAAGCGCATTTTGAAAAGATATCGGTTTATTTTACTTGATAGATGTATATCAGCAATGATGTTTCGTAGATTGGTAGGAAAAGGTATATCAGGATGCAGACTCTAGGCCGAATGGTGAGAATTAAGTAGCAAATATGTGGGAAGAATTGATACGAGAGGAAATCATGATTAGATGAGGGGAGTTCTGTTCACCCGCCGCAAAGTATCGGGGTAACTTTGAGCATGCTGTGCAACTCCCGGATACCAACAATCTGTTTTGCGGCCCGTAGCCTTCCAAGAGCGGTTGAAACGTCCAGATCGACTTCCTACGGACTTTAAAAATTCCCGATCTGGATAAATTTAGAATTCAAAAACACACGGAAGTCGCTGTATTGTCTTGCCAAGACCCCGTGATGCGAGTCAGATTTGCACGGTGGTCTCGATTTCGGTTTACTTAAGCTCACCAGCATGCCCGAAGGTTTGAACTTCCTAATTTCTCGGCCATTTGATTAAATGGGGTATAAGAGGCATATAATTCATTAACAAGAAACTTGGGGTTTACTTTGCTAACCAAATGAAGCCATTAATGAGTATCCCGCGCATAGTGCGTCGGGAATGAGACGCCCAATCGACCCGAACGCTCCACACCATCCTGCTTATATCTTGAAAATGAAGGGAAAATTCCCGTTGTTCACTTTTCGTTTTGATGTTCCTCATTATTCATTCAAATGAAATGACGAGAATATATATATTCGTTGACACAGCAATGACAATCCTCTAAGCACATCAAATGTATTATCAGAGTCCCACGTATATTCTTTTTTCCATCCCATATAGATATGGACCCCAAAGGCGGCTGACCACGCCACTTCAATTGTTGGCCGATGGTGTGGCATCTAATCTTGCGCGAGACTACGCCACTTAGCTGTCCTTTTACTGCGCCGCTCCAACAACCACTAAGATTTTTTCGCCTGTGGGGTCCGTTACAACTACGCATCCACAGCCAAAATAATCTGTTATTAAAATCTCGAATTTAATTTCTATAGATTTTTAAACATATACTTGTGTAAATTATCTTAAGATAGTAGCACAATCTGAGCTTGCTGTGGGGAAAAAGGAATGTCAGATTACTTTTGTGCGTGGCTAGAAACAGCATTTAGGAAGCACGATATTGCAGAGAGAACCTGCGATCTAGCAGCACTGCATATATAAACATTCTCTATAAACAAAACCATCGGTATTTAATTTATATATAATCTAGTATGTCCTTTTGGATGCCCCAGCATTTTTTGTGTATTGGGCCAGAACCGTGGAACACCACCTCAACGCCTTTGACGATTACTTCATCAAGTCTCAACTATATAATCTAGTAAAGTATATGCATTTATTGTACTTTAAAAGTTAAAAAATAATGTAATTTTATGTAATTCTTATATGAGAGTTCTTGCAATAAATTAGAGATCTGTTACCAAGCCTGTTCATTCTTGTACGATTTGAAGAGAAACTGGCCATTCGAAAGGATCATATCTATTGACCGGGTTATACTTCAGCATCTACTCTGCGAGTTTTGCTGTAATTGCTCGACTGCTTCGAATCCCCTGGATTCTGATCTGGCTCTCCCTCAGAATCTATTTCTGAATCAATGGGAACCGCAGCTTTGCCAAGTCGTATATCTCGAAGATGAAAAAAGTGGATCCCGACGACTGAGATCAGCGCAGCTATCACTAATCCAAATGTCGCTGGAAAACCATAGCGGAAGTCTGGAGCCATTGTCTGTGGAAAGATGACAATCGGTAACCAAGCTGCAACTGCGTACTGGAAGCCGTTCATGCTACTGATCACGAGGGCTCTTTCTTCATTATCGCCAGCGCACACCTCATTAGCCCATGTGTAACTGTTTGTGTTAGTCGATTCTTTGCGGGACAATAAGAATATATAGAGTTGAAAAAAAGCTTACAAAATTGCGGTCATGAGCTGAACTCCTGTGGTAAGGAAAGCATACAGCTTTACCTTTTGGTCGCTAGGCCAAAATGCCAAAATACCATTGGGAATGAGACCGTAGGCAAGGGGACCGAAAACAAAAGCGAATCGGCTTCCTGTATAATCCGACAAGAAACCCCAGAGCACGATACAGAAGCCCGAGATTAGTCTTGTTCCTGTCGGAATGACATTTCGGTCCACCACTGAATATCCTTCAGCTTTGAGCCAGATGCCGAAGTAATCGCCAGCACCACAAGCAGATCCATATAAAACATATCCGAATACAAATGCATACCATCGCCATCGGGTAAGAACGCGCTTGAAAGTCTGTAGTGTGATCTTCTCTGGTGCAGCCTTGCCAGCCTTTCTTACTCGCTCGACCGCTTGTTGTTTCTCTTCGTCGCTAAGGAAGAATGATTTTGTAGTGTATGGTGTATCCGGAAGGATAAAACAAGTGACAAAGCCGACGGGAACGGTCATACACTGTGATCATATTAGTTGACCGAAAACATGATGAAAAGAGTACTCACCCCGCAAACTATGTAAAGCCACCGCCAGCCTGCAAGGCCATGGACGCCGTCCAGGCTTTTGTATACGGCTGCTTGAAGGTAGCCCCCAAATGCAGAGCCCACTGGGGCAGTCATATGGAATATCGCAATTCGCTTTGCTAATTCTGTTTTCGTGTACCAGCTTCCTAGGACAAACAAAAGCGATGGGAAGAAGGAGCTTTCGAAAAATCCCACCATGAACCGAAAAACGTAAAGCTGGGGTACGTTCTTAACGCCTGCTTGAGCGAACGTAAAGGTTCCCCATGCGATCTCCATAGCTGCCAGCCAGTAGGATGGCCGGATATACTGTATTATGATGTTCGACGGAATCTGCATGACGGCATATGCTACAGTGTAGCAAGTTACTGCATAGGTGTATTCATTTCCCCACATGTTCAAGTCCTCCTGCATGCCGCTGATATAAGCATTTGAGAGGTTCCCTTGATCAAGATATTTAAGGAAAAATCCAAGACAACCGATCGTTAAAATCGAAAAATCGAGCTTTCGAAGCAGTTTTCGCTCTTCCTTGGATTTCAAGTGGGTGTCCGAATCCCAAATGAAGGAACGAAACTAGTCGGGGTCAGCAAAAGTACTATTCTTTTGGGAAAATAATATATTTGTACATTTTTGAAGAAATTTGGAGCCATTTTGACGACAAGGAAGCATCAAAGATGCTTTTGATGAGCAAGAGTAGGACGGCAGCAGGAATGCTTGTGGAGTCGCCGCACTGATAAGACAAGCATGAAATGGCTATCTCTTAAATGAGCCAGCCATGCCTTGTCGTGCTAGGCACTAGTATGCTGCAATACATGGGTACTTGCGAGGTGGAGGCATATCTCCGGGCAGAGATAACCAGTGATATGTGGATGTGGAGACGCGAAGCACATCATGACCGGGGTGGGGTGACGCATGAACCCCTCCAAAAGATGGAAGCATGCATGTTGCCGCGGGAATGTCAACAAATATTCCATTTCAAGGCCACCGGAGGAATTGCGGTTATTGAAATTTTGTACATGGCGCATATGTCAAGACGGACTTAAGCAACACTACGAGGAACGGGCCTCTTGTCGTTGCGCTGTCGTCCGAACAGGCGCGACACTCTTGCGCCGATAACGCAGTAACATCGCATTGTGACATGCAACGGCATTCCCAACATTTGGAATTAAATCTCTAGTTAAAATCAAATCCTTGTGTATCTTTCTGTCCATACCACTGAGTCTTGAGACATGGCCTAAAAAATCACGTGAGGACTGCTGGCATATGGAAACCTCTATTTTGGCCTCTCCACATTAATTTTAATACCTTTCATGTACTCAACAATCGATATTTAAATTATTATGGGAGTTGGGCTCGGATCAGGCTCGTATATTGACGGTTGTTTCTATCCATGTACCAAGCTTCTTGAAGCTTGCCTAGGTATAAATAAGCTACGGTGGCTTTTCTGATAAGCAGTGACAGGATCTCTTATCAGGGGAGACATTAGATGAAATTCCTTTTGGGAAATCGATCGGATATTTTTAGATTCCCAACTACAATTCGTTTGAAAGAGAATGCTGTCCACATCCATCGCATACAACATCAGTAATCAATCTTAAACACCCATGCATACTTGTCAGCAGACACTACATCCTCATTAACGCTCAAAACAACACCAGTACCATTTTTTGCGCTAGGTACCACTCCTCCAGAGAGCTCACCTCCCACAATCTTGACTTGATCGCCATCAACCCAAGGGATTGGACTCTCCAATACAACTGTTCCGTTTGGCCTCGCCAAAATCGAAATGTAGAATGCTTCACCACTCGCTGTGAAGCGGATATGCTCCCCTTCCTGAGGGGTGACATGCCAATAAGTCGTATTGAAGATGGCCTCTTCGTGACTCTTAATCCACTTCCCGGCCTCCCTTAGATTCTTTTTCTCGACCTCCACGATAGATCCGTTCGCCATAGGACCGATATCAAGCAAGAAGTTTCCATTTTTGCTCACAATGTCTAGAAGGCTTTGTACAATGGTACTGGCATTCATATATGCATCTTCTGGAGTCGCACGGTTATAGCCATACGAGTAAGGGTCCATTCCTTGACTCGTCTCCCACTTCCGCGGTTGTACTGACCCATATCGAGCATACTCCGGTGTATCGAAATCTCCAGGTAGGCCGCATCGGGCGTTCATGAGGGCTTGCTTGTTTTCGTCAGCAAGCTTGTTGAACCATGCGCTTGCAAAGTCGGTAGTTTTGTTCGGCCCACCGATGTCGCACCACATGATTTCGACGCCAATATTCGCCAAAGCGTTCATCTCGGGAACAATGAGATCTGTGACAAACTCTTGGACGGGAACATAGCCGTTGTAAGCCAAAGTTTCGTTGGTATAAGGATTAGTGGCGTTGCCCCCAGGCCAGGAACCGAAACCATAGGGCTTGTAGTCGGGGTGAAACCATTCCGGTAGCGAGAAATATGTGGCGCGATGAAGATGAGGCTGGTACTTGGCCGACGCATCGAAAAGCTCTTGGAGAAGATCTCGGTGCGGAAACAATGCAACAGACGTTCTTTTTGTTACGTTCTCAGGAAGGTCGAAGATCGCATAGCCGTCGTGATGCTTGCTCACTTGCACAAAATAGTTCGCGCCCGCATCAGCAAACAAATCTACCCATTCTTTGGGGTCGAAAGCATCGGCGGTGAAATTTTGTATAAAATCGTCATACACGACATTAGGGCCATAGGTTTCTTCATGGTACTGATAGGTACGATCTGAGGTGTTTGGTCCTTTGTTCATGTTCCACCAATACCTGTACGAGTAAGTATACATCAAACTAATTACGGATATTCACTTACCATTCAGCATATGTTTCGTTCTTGCCGGAGTTCCCCCATCCAGGGACTGCATACGGTCCCCAATGGATAAAGATTCCATACTTGCCATTGTCGAACCAATCCGGAGAGTCGTGAGTATAAATCGACTCGTAAGTCGGCAAATATGGTCTTATGCCATACACAGCCTCGAAGCCATACTTCTCCGCCGTAATTTCATTGCCGGAAATCACGACAGTCGCTTCTCCCGATGAGCCAGTAGCGATCCCATCTTTATTTCGAACTCCGACCTTGACACGCACCTGGTCGCCTGCACCAAGCCTTTTGATGTATCCTGGCTCGACGGTCTCAACCCCGGGAGATTCAATGCTGACCGAGACATCGTGACGGCTTAGAACAAAATCCGACCCTACATTGTTGATGATAACCTCATATATCTGCGTCTTGTTGCTGCCCTCAATCCACTTTTGCGTAGGTCGCGCGTATTGCACGCTGAGAACAGGCCCTTCGGATGCTTGAGCGACTGGCACTAACGTTAAAGCAAAAATGTGCAGTCTTGACGAAATGGCCGCCCCGCCAGGATCCGTAGCAGCGCCTCCTGTCACATTCGGCAATACCAAGGAGCTCAGCTCTTTGGAGCTGTCCAACCAATTCGTGGTTTGGAAGATGTTTGAGCGATTCCAATCGACCGTTTCGTTCGTTAATCGATAAGGGAAAACGAGGTCGCCACCAGTGGGGTACGGCCACGACCACCACGCTGGAACCAGCACAGCGCTAGAACCAGTGCTATCATCCCCATAGGTCGCATTGATTGTTCCTTGTGCCATTCCAGCTTCGGAGGCAGCCAGCATGTGTACGCTGAGATAGCGTCCTCGGGGAACTGCGATCGTTTGGCCTGCTGCGATAGCATTGTCTTTTCCTGACGGATTGTACGAAGCAAAGTGATAGTTGAGGCCAGTGTACGTAAAATTGCTCGGCGGTATAAATTGCGCCGGATACGCATCTGCCCAAAATCAGCATCGAACAACCCAAGAATAATGATGCTTAATACCGCCTGATCCATCAAAATTGGTCTCGTTAGGCTCAATTCCGAATGCGCGATTGTCGAATATGGCATCAAGATTGATTGGTATTGACTGAGCCTGTCCGCTGATGGGCTGAAAGTTGTTCTGAGGCATGAAAATCATTTGTCCATAGACAGTGCAAGATAGACCGAGGCATGATGCAAGCAAAAAAAGTTTAACAGCCATTTTAGACCTTATCAATCGACTAATAACAATGGTCTGAGGCGAAGCAAACGTTGGTGACTTCCAAGACTCTCCATTATGTACCCAATTGTCTCCGCCTCTTGCGAAACCCGGTTTGCACGCGCATCCGCATTATTTCCCCGCGGTTGGCGATCGTGTGGGGTAAGTTACAGTGATGATAGTTAGGTTGCATGGAGTTGTGGCCGGGAGAGATTTCCCCGAGGCTATAATGAAGAGACATCATTAGGCAGTTTTTATCGTATGGAAGTCTCTGGCGCATTACGGACGACAACTTATCGAGGTTTCAATACCTTGCTATCCCTGAGATCTTATCAGCAGTCGGAAAGTGACTAATACTTTCGTGTTCTTTTCCCGGTCAGGAATGCCTAATATGATATCCCCGCACGCACCAAAAACTCCCTATTGCAACCGACCAGCCTTTATCACCGAGAGCCTCAATGTAACCGAAGGCCAGTCGAATGATTCAAGATATTGATCAAGTCGGACATATTCAGGCCATACACGGGAACACATGTCAAGAGTATACTGGAAAAGGCAGAATGCGGGCTCTGTCAACCCTTTTGGTGTTGGGTGCGACATAGACTTGGTGCCCCGTGGCCAAACCCCCCCAAAAACACAAATAACCGCACCATATCCTCCCTTAATGCATCAAAGCCTAAAATATCAGTTTGAAAAAGGGCCGTAGTGCGTAATCACAGAGGATCGTGGGTTGTTTGAATGAAATTTTTCGTTACACAATCAAAACTGTAGCCGAGGTGTTTCCGATTGGCTGTAAATTTTTACCAAATGGTGGACACTAAGAGATTCTAAATAGCATCAACATATTCAAGAGGAAAATGAAGGAGAATAAACGTGAAGATGTTTTTTTTATAACGACATTGACAGAGTAGTCCGCGCCTCATTCCTGCCACTACAGCGTGCCCACGTCATGGCCCAATGTATCCACGTCAACGGCCTCTTCTACTGATATTCAAACATGAATTATTATAGCAGAAAGGACTCAAAAAGTAAGCCGTCGTGATCATAGAGTAAGTATTTGATGAGGGAAACAACGCCCAGAGACAAGTGCCTACATAAACGACGAGCTGAATAGAAGATATGTGCGAAGAACGTATTAATAATAACTAATCAAGTTTATAAGTTCCTCGCAGGAGGGAACAGAACTCACAAAGTCACAGATAGTTACCTGGTCAATAGTCGGTTACTGAGGAGATCTACAAGTACTGGCTTGTGGCTCTGGACTTAGACTTTTATTTTGCATGAGAAATCTATAAATGATTACTTCAACAGCTACCAAACTGTCGAGACTAACGGCATTATTGACTAGATATTTGACTAGTGGCTGTTTTGACATTCATCGCCAAAATTCAATACAAGCTCAAGGGATTCAATCTTATCAATATCCTTACACACAGCACAGCAGCTGCGAAATCTTGGTAGTGAAAGAACACAGATCCAGATCAGTGCCTTGGGTGCGTTATTTCGCTTACGATAATCTCTTTAGCCCAAGAAACCATATATGTTTGTATAAGCTGGGCCCCAGGAAGACCAATTTTGGGAGCACTACGGCATAATGAATGACGCACGCAAAAATGCCTCAGGCACCAAGAATTTCATGTGGGTCGAGGATGGCGTGATGATTTGGATTATTAGCAAGCTTCCTGATTCTTGACACGGTAAACAAGATACCCTAGCACTCAGATGCATTAATAATTGACTTCCAGTGCGCTCCAACAAAGCACCCACTTACATGCTTTCTGCAGATATTAATTGATGTGTCATCTAGGACTAATTTTGCGCAAGATGATGCATGGAAAACCTCGACATGATCAAACATGACTGCATGGAGGGCTCAATATACTTTCTTTTAATATTGAGAAGGCAAAAACACGCATAGTAAGTAATCCACCACCGCGTTTCCTTCCCACCCGAGCGGCAACCAACCATTCCTCCACTACGCCCTGCTCTAACGCACAACAGTGCGAAGCGGCAGAGTCCTTCAAAACCAGTCCTTCGCCGACTGACCCTTCACACCCCCCTCGGTGCAACCCGCCTCGGCCCACCAAACAAATCATGTGGAAGAGTGAAGCGGCACGCCCTCAGGGCACAGCCCACGCCCCAGGGCAAAGCCAAACCCCCGACCCCGAGAAAGCCGGAGCAGGCGAGTCACAGATGCGGATATCCGCATAGACCACCTCATAGCGCTCACCCCTTCGAGACGCGGGCTGCGCTCGCACAAAGGCAGAATGCTCGGAGACGGGAAGCTGCGCGATGGAGCAGTCCCGGCCCAGACAAACGCGAATACCCGATGGTCATACCCTCGCACGGCATGTGGCTGAGGTCTGGAAGGGCCATAAACCCCCTCTTTTTTTGTTTTCTGGGCCCGACCGAGGGCACGATTGCTGGCGTGCTGGCCGTAATGATGCCGCTGGATGATGATGGCATGCCATCATCTTGATTTCAGATTTTTTTTGGTTTCTCGCATGGTACGGTCTAGATTGCGTTAAACACAGCCCCTGCATATGGTGCACATGTGGTGCTCGTGTTCCCCCATCATCCGTTCCGGTGAGGAACGGGCTGGACGGGGGAGCGGGGGACAAGGCCATGTTTGAGATTTAGACAGATGGGGTGTAAGGCTTGTCATAGGGCGATCAAGGCTGGCTGTGGAATTAACAGGTATTAGCGGTGGCTTTGGGTGATGTCACGAGGCTCCGTATGATGCATTCGCTTCTTTTGCCAGAAAGGAGTAAAATCGATTCCGGTGTCGAAGTCAAGCGGAGATGAAGGATGAGGCTCAAGGCGGGGTGAATATGCCGACTTTGGACTTGGACACGATCAAAGGGCCCAGCAGCGTCGATCTCCATTCCATGCAGCTAGTTATGAGGGCAAAATTTGCCTTGTAAATATACTTTTTGGCGAATATGCTGCGGAGTGCCCAGGGGACTGTCATGAGAGGGATGATCCTAGGTAGCTAGGCAGCATCCAAGACAGAATCTCCAACCGTGGGGATGTCTGCGATAAAGTTGAAACCAGAGTGCCTGTTTCTTCAGTCCGTGTAACCGTTATTCCTAACTAAGCATTCGCTTCGTCGCTTAGTGCAGCCTATTGGTGGCAAAGTTTGACGCTCGGTCACCCAAAAGGGCGTGACACTCACAGCTGCTAAGTATGGGCGCAGAAAGTTAGGCGGTGCAGCGGTTATTGCTATGACGCATGTAAAAGGCTTCCCGTGTTTGTAATGCGGAGTCCTTGTCCGTGTGGAGCTAGCAGATAAGGTGGAGTGGTCAGATGCCCTCCCCAGGGCGGTGTCCCTGTCCAGAAGAAGCAAAATCCTGGCAATCGGTATGCCTCAGACCAAAGCTGACTGTGGGCCGAAAACGATTAATAGCATGATATCTTCCATAGATGCGAACTACAATGGAGAGTGCGGCTCGTGCCGTCCGGTAGAAGGAGCTGTTTGGTGGTGTCGAGAATCAGACGAAACGTCAGTACGTGCTGTCAATGGAAGCAGAGGATGGGATTTCAGCCTATCGTAAACAGTACCGAAAGCACCCTTGACTCGAACCCACGAATCAAACATTTAGCATGGGCTCTATGCTGAGGCTGAAGGTCAGGTTGACGTGCAATTCGTCTGTGTATCCGGTGTAGTGGCATCTGTCCAGCGCGGTGCTTGCATGCCGACTAGGTGGGTTATTGGTTGACACCTGCGATATCCTAGGGCATGACTGCCTGCAGCTCGGAAACATGATGGTGCATGAGAGCTTGCACAGCCTGCAGCGACGATGTGCGCATGCTTGAGCGCGCGGAGCAGGAGTTTTTCTTTGTAGCCGCTTTGCATGGTGCATATCCTTCTAGATCCTCGGCTACATGAAAAAAGGACCGTTCTCAACAGGCTCCCAGCGGTCCCTCGTTATTGTTGGTGTTGATGGACTAATCGCTTGCTTGGCCAGGGCACGGCAACACACATGTGTTTTGTCGCGACTCGCCCACATTGAGCGAGGGACTGTCCTCGGTGATACAACAGGTATATGTCGCTACATTTCTGTCGGCCAGTGCATCGCGTAACCAACTTCGTTGTGGGAGACCAGCATTCAGCTGGACATGGGGATGTTGGTCCGCCAGGCCGGGGGCAACTGGCATGGGACGGAAGAGAGGCAGAGAATGAGGGTGCCGAAGATGGAACATGTTAGCGACCGACGCCCTTGGTGAGGCTTGGCCACGGTCCTCTGTGCTCGGCTGCCTATTGACGCCCACCAGGCTGCCGCCGATCAAGGTGCAACAGGGTGGTGAGGGGACGACTTCGGATGAGAGTGAATAGCACCGAGCAACCGACGGTCCGTGCACGGCTGGTCGGCTAGTCTAGCGCCAACAGGAGTTTGCGCCGGCGTCCATCAAGCTCTGCTTCAGCCACCCTTTCCATCCACCGGCCAGCACGCGCACACAATGACAGCCGTTACTGCGTGAGATACCCGCCAGAAGAACCGCTTATCTCTGTGCATTCCGTCCGTGGACCGGAATGGCATATGCGCTTATGCGTACGACCAATGCCCTGGCCAAATGAAACCCCGTCAGGCTGGATTCAGGACTCGGTGACGCGCTCCCTCTGTCGTCAGCTATGGGCAATTCCGCTTGGTCCGGTGAGCCTGCTTGAGCCTCAAGGAAACCCTAATAGGGTGCTGCGCTGTCCTTCTGCGCGCATGCTGACGTTTGCCTTATTCCTTTGCCTACTTTCCGCTGTTTCTGTGGCGTCGGCCGGTCAAAGGCCTAGGAGCCAAAGAATTTGCGGGGCTTGCAGCAGCCCCACTCCAAGCTCCATAATACGACATGCCAATCCTAATGCTGGGGCTAGGTTCAAGCATTGTAACCGCATTCACGCAAGCAGTCATGACCTTTGCCGATGTTGGACTACCTTCCCTTTCTTTGGGCGACGCTCAGTCCGTTCGAACCGTGAGACGTGGGATTGGCCACTGGCATATATATACACTTAATCGAGCTCATGTCTGCCTGAGATGTCGAACCAGTTAGCCCCATTCAGCACCCTCATCATCTTCAGACTGACTTGGCTCCTTTCCTGGGTCCCGTCCGTCAGATTTGCTCATGTCCTTTAGACAGTCGATATTAGCTCCAGCTAGTCTGTACTTGAATTCATCTCTGCACAAGTTATCATGAATACCTACAATCAGCCTTTACCTCAGGCCTCTTTTAGGGGCCAGGTCCCAGTCCAGCAACAGAACACGGGGGCGCCGCGTCAAGCACCGCAAGGAGTCCAGCAGCCAGGCCAACCCATGATGCCAAACTCTGGAATGCAGAATGGCAGCTCAGGACCACAGGGGCCGCCTCAAAATTTCAGCCCCAACTACGATCCACAGCTGGCTATGTGGATGATTCACAAACCCAGAAACAATCAGTCATGGGACGAAGCCGAGCCTCGATGCCAACACATTTCCGTGACTAATGTTAATAAAGATCTCAACAAAATGAAGAAGAAAACGGTATCCATCACAGAGACTCTCAAGGATATCCCTTCCGAAAGCGCCAAACGACTCATAGATGAATTACTGGAGAAAGAGAATAAAAAACTACAGCAACTGAGGCGTAGCCTTCAATGGGTTATAGCCGGTGTTGATCTCGAATGGAAGCAGTTGGACTGGCGTAGGAGGCTTCTGAAGAATATCACTATAATTCTGAAAACAGAGCCATCTGGCTTGGAAGACCTCAAACCAGCCAAGCCGCCAGGCAATTCCCAGGTGCATCAGGGTGTGAGACCAAATGCCGGACCACAGGGTATGCCAGCTCAAGGAATGAACCCGCAGGCGATGAACCAACAGTCGAAGAACAACCAGGCCCCAGATGTCATGCAGTTTCTTGATCGCCCGCAGGCACAGGGGCACCCTCCAATGCCTGGCCCTGGCAGTGGCCCACCTCCGCCACCTATGAATGGCGCACCACCTGGCCCCCCTCCACCACCACCACGTCCCGTTCATCCTCAACAGCATCCACAGCACCAGCAACATCAACAACAGCATCCACAGCACCAGCAACATCAACAACAGCATCCACAGCACCAGCAACATCAACAACATTTCCAGCAGCAACAAAAACCGCAGCAGAATGTTCAACAACAACAACAACAACATCATCATATGCCACAGCACCCTATGCCAATGCCAGGTGCATTTTCGGGACCTGTTCAGCTTCCTGGCAACATGCCTGGACAACCTCAAGCCCGTATCGAGAATCTCAATCCCCGTGTATTGAGAAAACAAAAATCAAAGTCATATATGGCTCGCCAGTATGAGATTGAATCGGATTTCTCATCTGAATCGGAAGAAGACGATTCAAACTTGTCCTATAGCGAAGAGTCTGTCGACGATCAATATGCCTATGTCAGAACGAGCTCTCGTTCTTCTAGTCGTAAGAAAAACGAGAAGAAGTCCAGGCATAAGATCAGGACTCCAAGCCGGGGGCGATCAAGGGTCAGGGTACACAAACACATGCCCCAGCCTAAGATTGTCCCTGTGCAAGTCCAGATGAATAAACCTCCCATGGGCAACTACGCCCCCTCGTCTCCAAAACATGTTCCTCAAGCATATCCGGTTCATTATTCACCGAAAGGATCCCACGGAAACTTGAGCCATTACTCCCCAAGAACCTCGGGCCCTGAACTTTCCCATCCCACCAGGAACTCTGCTGGCATAATTCCTCCTCAAACCCCAGTCCAGGGGCAGCCTGAGTTCCACATCCATGTTAATACCAATGGGGTCAGCGCTCAAGATTACGATCGTGAGAGAGACATGGAGCGCCAGATTGAACGGGAGCGCCAACTTGAGCGTGAACGACTCCAGCGGGAACAACACGAGCGTGAACGACTCGAGCGAGAGCGACACATCGAACGGGAGAGACAACTCAATCGAGAAAGAGAACTCGAGCGAGAACTTAGAGAGAAGAATCATGAACTTGAACGCGAAAGAGTTAGAGAGCGAGAGCGGGAGCGGGAGAGAATCGAACAGCTCCAGCGGGACATTCAACGCAGCGAGGAGCGCAACTCTCGTCGCGAAAGCCGCAATCACTCCCCTCGCCTCATGAACGAAAAAGTCTACCGCAACTCTCATCGTGAAAGCCGCAACCACTCTCCTCAATTCATGAACGAGAAAGCGTACCGCAAGCTCGAGAGCTACGCCACTGCCCAAGCCATGTCGCGTGGCGGTTCATCCACCGACAACAGCGATATCCGTTCCTTTCATGAAGGCTCCTCAAGCCACTCCATCGCAGACGACAGCGTCTTTTCTTCTACGCACATCAGCCGCCCCATGTCAGAAGCCGGCATGCCCACCAACATGCGCTCCCGCAAGCTCGACGCCCGCCGAGACAGCGGCTTCGCCCAACAACCCATGCACCACAACCCCCCCTTCGCCGACGACTTCGACCCTCGCCGCGCAAAGGACCCTCTCTACTCAAACGACTACCCCCACCACCCCCCTCCACGGCGCAACCCCCAGGACGACCCCTTCCACGACCCCACCCGCCGCCCACCCCCCGTCCTCCGCCGCAACAGCCTAGCCCAAGACCCCAACCCTTTCCACCCATCGTACAACACGCGCGGCGACCCTCCGCCTTTTGCGCACCCGGGTCTCCGCCGCGCGCAGACGGAGCGCGTCGGCGGCGTCGGCGGTGTCATGAGCGGCTTGCGCGAGCAGGGCGCCCCGCCCACGGCGCAGTATGCGTACGTCAATGCGCCGGCGCCGCGGCCCATCAAGGACTATGATCCCCTCGAGCTAAGAGATATTGCCGATGCTATGGAGCATATCAACCATACGCGGAGGGAGGCGTATGCGGGGCAGAAGAGGCGGGGGCCGATGAGGGGGTTGGAAGTGGATACGGATGAGTGGGCGGAGGATGGGTATGGGAGGGGGGTGGGAAGGTACTACTAACCTTTCTCTATAGTATGTGGCTTTGGTGTTTCGGATGTGTGGGTTCTGCTCGCGATGTTTGTTTTGTCTTTGGTGTTTTGGGTGTTTGGGTTGGGTGGGATACGTTGATACGATACCTCGGGCTGGGCTGGAATGGGATGGGTTAGATTGACTTGTGCCACAGCGTGGTACGCCCCTACTGCCATGTCCTGGGAGACTGGAAAAAGGTAAACGAGTTCTGGCCTTGGCTGCTTGTTCTTTTGCTGTATACTTATGTGCCTACGGCCGAGACCGAGACCGCATTCTCGTTTGTACCGATCTAATGTCCCATTACGACTTACGAAGGTCGACTGTAGCTTCTTTCATGTACTGAATACATAGATTTAATCAAGTTGATCACACGTCACTGCCGGTTCAATAGTTCAATATGCCGTGAAAACAACCTCTTTATATTAAAGCCTGGTCATATTATGCCGCGATGGCCAAGGAAATCGAAAGTAAAAAAATCGCAAGGCCTATCCATGTGGTATCATACCCAGCGCCTCGCTATGCATGCAGTGCTGCTTTCTGTACAGAACCCCTAAACAAAAACCACGGCAGGAAAATCCGCTCATATCTTCCTCGAAACCGAGAACCCAAGCGCCAAAGAAATGCATATATACAATACAAAGTAAAAGAGATTGATGTATACGAAAGAAACAAAATGACTCTAATTCATCTACTCAAGTTGGGAATGGGAGTGGGGTGGACCCATGGCTCTGAGGCGAGAAGTACTCTTCGTCGATCTCGCCCTCCGCATCCACGTCTGAGCCTTCTGCGTCTGCATCTACCATGGTAGAGTCCGCATACGGAGCGGGAGGCAAAATCGAGGTGTTGGATTTTTCTGATTGGGTGTCGACAGCATCCTTTTTGGCGACCTTGGCCTTCTTTGGCTGTTTTTTCTTCGGCTTGGCCTTGGTCTTCTTGACTCCAGCACGACCCGCCATCGTCTTATCACCCCCGGCGCGATCTCGGTCCTTGATGGCTTGCTTGACAATGCTGTATTGTTTGCGCGGATTCTCCAGGATTCTCCTCGTGAGATCCGAGTTGCCAAAAAGCAGCGGTCGGAGTGGTGAGTCGAGTTGTCCATCGATGTCCATACCCACAGGGTGTGTTGGGGCGTCAGCTGCAGCGTCCCCGCCAGCTTCCGCCAGGGCCTCCTTAAGCTCACGCTCGCGTTCAGCACGATCCAACTCAGCAAAATGCTTGTTGAAGTGGTCGCGCCACGACTCTTTGATGAATTTGTTTCTCTTGAGGAAAACATGATTGTTGTACCAGTCCTCTTCGATGTCGATGAGTTTGTCGCCAAAGGCAGCCCAAAAGCCTTCTTGGATCTGATATCCGTTGCCAATCAGCTTTTTAGCTGCATTGGCAGAAACCAGCCAATCCAAGACCATCTGCACCTCAAATAACTCGGCAGTGTGCCTAGGACAATGGAGAAGAATCTGCGTAGCTGTCGCGCCTGGATGGAACACAAGAGGCTGAATGACAAGGTTGAGGATGCGGTACCACCATGGCCATATGATTGATTCGCCACTAATGCTGCTCCAGATTGGCAGCATAGCGTTCGGGCTATCGAACCCCTTGCCAGGCAGAGGAGGCTCAGGAAGCTCAGTCCACGACGGGGGATATTCGCCGCCTGAAGCCAAAGCGACGGAAGTAGCTGTTGGGAGCAGAGGATTTCCAAACTGGTATTTTTCGGTAGGAACTGCATCTACTGGCCAGAATAAACGGTCTCGAGGAATTGCTCGGTGTTTGTAATTGTTACCGCATATACCCCAAACGGAAATGCGAGGGAAGGGCGCGCGCACAGCATTGTTGACTGGCGGCAGCCTCGGTACCAGTTTGATTTGGCCATCTTGAACCAATGATAGGACAGCCATGACGGCACCATCGTCTGCAGTCCGCGTGATGCCAAAAGTACGCTGGCTTGGATCTTGCTGTGCAAAAGCCTTATCCATGTCCTTCTTAAGCTCAGCAGCGTTCATGAAGTCTTCAAGCTGAAAGTTTCGTCGATAGAATTTGGCAAATGTAGCGGTGAAGTTGAAGTTTCGCCCTGGCAGGAGGCGCTTGATTTTGCGCATGCGAATGTACTTGTTCTCGACAAGGTCTTCGACAACTCCCGCAAGGATAGACTCCCCGAGCACACTCAGTTTCTCGTGGGCATAACTTCCTTGGTAGAGGTCTTCTGGGGTTGCAGTGTTCGACCGAATCCAAGAGCGAGCACGAATCGTATCTTCGCTGTCTTGCCACAACGAACTGTTATAGGGCAAAGGAGGGGATATTGCGAGAGTCTGTTTGCTTATCACGCGCTTTGGGTACACGCCGTTCGTGTTGTCGGTACGTAATGGAAGAACGTATGCATGTCTCGCTATGCGCATGGCTCGGTGGATGGCTGCCAGCTTCTGCTTGTACCAAGCAGCGCGATCCAAAACTTCATAATTCGACTCGACAATCTCCCAATCAGCCATAGCCTCGCGATCAGCCAGCAGGGTTGGTGGCTTAGGGAATTTGCAATTGCCCAGTGCCCATTGAACGATAGTTGGGTAGTCAAAAGAGTCGGTATCATCAATTTCCTCGATTTCGCCAGCCGTGTAAGCTTCAAGAAAAGACCGTTCAAAACGTTTCGTCAAAGACTTGATGTATGAGGCCATATGTTCTTGCATCCAAACCCAAGTTTGCTTCGCTCTGTAAGGGTCAAAGGTTCGGTTGGACTTGTATACTTCCTTGACGATGTTCCAATCGACAGTATCATCTTGAGATAGGGTACGGGCTATGACCATGGTGATACAGAACTTTTGCAGTGGGTGCGCGCGAACAGAAGCATCTGCAGCCTTCTTCTTTTTCCTGGCACGTTCTTTGTCCTTCTCCTTCTCTCGGTTATGCTTCTTGACCGGCGGTTCGTAAATGGGGTCCCCAGGATCACCCGTGAGACCAGTCAGACGTTCCAGCAGAGTTGGATCAGGTAGACCGTGCTTCTTCGACCGTTTTAATTTCGATTTTGGAAGCTCCTTCAAGCATGAAGCGTCACTATCCGTAAACTCGCTCTCCACTTCGAGTACAGCTGGCGCTGTTTTACTAGTCCGAGATCTCTTTTTGTGTCTATCTGCACCAGCTTCCGTATCTTTGGCTCGTTTCTTCCCTCTAACCGATGACTTGAGAGTTTCAATACCAGGTAGAACAAAAACAGTAGAGAAGGTGCCGTTGTTCGGATAAAAATCGAAAATGGAGTCCGTGGGTTTTGCTGCTCTGTCCTGCTTTCCCGCGCGAGGGGTATTGCTAACGACAGCACTCTTTTTAGAGATCTCGTCATTAGGTTGAGGTTGTTCCGTCTCATGCTCGGATGTTGGGTTTGTGTCAGACAAACTGGTACTCTTGTGCCTTTCGGCGACTTTTGAAGATAGCCTATGCAGCATCATGAGAGGTACATCATCAGAGCTATCGGGAGCAGCATCATCCCGGCTGCCCATAATATCAACGGATCGGGTCGAGGTGAGGTGTGACCTCACGTCAATGTGACCAGGCGTTTGGTCTTCCAGCCTTGCAAGTCTCTTCGACCGTATCTTTGGTCCTGTACGTTTAGTGGCCGCCGCGCCTGCTTTTTCAAGTTCTGTTTCTTTGGTGTTAGACGAGCCTGTCTTCTTGCGTTCTTTTGCCGATGCAGAAATTCTCTGATCGAGTTGCCTTGCCAATAGTGGATACAAGTCGTTTGGCTTGATTGACTCATCTATCTCTGGCAAAACCAACCTTTTTCGAGGATTGGGAACTTCTGGCATGAGATGTTTAACCTCCTCAGGATAATACCTATTAGGATAGGCTTGTATCATCCTGGTTCGTAGCTGCTCAACCTCGGGGCTTGTTGGCGAAAGATGCTCATACGCAATGATAAATTTCTGGATCATGCATGTGCCGCTAAAGCCGGGGATATGAAAAGATAATCTTTTCAACCCATTCTCGGGATCATTTATCATGTTTTTAATGGTGCTCGTCAAGGTGGATCGATCTGGCCTGAGCATCTGCTTGGGTGCTCGCTTATCCCACAACGAATAGAATGGGTCACTAATCTCGCCGTTGCAGGGGAACACGCCATTGCAGAGCTGGAGGATTTCCCGTATGAGCCCAGTTCTGAAACGCCATAGATTGCCTCTACCAAGTGTGACACCGCGACTTGTGAACCCGCCAGTCTTTTTCGGCCGCTGAGCTTTTTGTGGATTTGTGGATGAGGAAATAACGTTTTCTTCCTTCACTAATAACGGGTTTACGGCTTGTGGATTCTGCTGGGAAATGTTCTCGAGTACGTTTTCGCTCTCCTTGGCGGCTGGGCTTTGCGCAGACGATTGCTCCTGGGTTGGTGACTCGATACGAGGATTTCCTGTTTCAACAGGCTGAACTTGAGGAGTTCCCTCGGATTGATCGGCTGACATGTCGGTGGATGACGTTATCTCGACCGAAGCATTTGCGATCACAAAATTCTGGACTGGGGAAGATTCTTTCGCAGGAGCTGGCGTGTCAGCTTGAGGAGGGGTTTCCATTTGCTCGGAGAACCCAGGTAGAGGTGTAGCAGGGTGGCTGTTTGTGTGGCTGTATTGAGTGGGCAAATGTACCGGCGGAAGCGAGTACGGACTTTGATAAGCCCCAGGTGGATTCTGAAGGGATGCACCTCGCGGCAGTCCCCAGCCTGCAGGCTGGAGACGAGGGACAGGAGAAACTTCCTTATAAAGGTCGCTGGGTGCTTCGTCTTGTTTCCCGGCTTCAACGATTGGTTGAGAGTTAGCCATTGGAGGGGTTGCTTCCTCTGATTGGACGGTCAGTTGGGGAGCAGGTGTCGACTCAGGGACGCTGTTGATAGTCGCTGCCGACGGCGGCTCAGGTGTGCTGCTGGCAGTTGCTGGCAAGGTCGACTCGACAGCCGATATCGCTGGTGGTGTTGATTGCAAGCAATCCAGATCTTTGAGACGAAGCGAAGTGATGATAGCCATTAGAGCCTTCCGAGGCCGTCCCCTACCGATTGAGCGAGTAGTATAGGATACAGTTATGCCAGCAGTCAAAGATTCGACATCTCGACTTGACTGTCCTTCGGCTAGATCGTGCTGATGTGTACTAGTACCCCGAACTTTCTTCGATACGGGGGTAAATAGTCCTGTATCTTGGCCGCCTTTGCGCTTCACTGATCTAGCAAAATTTGGAGGACTGGAGGGTAGCACTATGTAAGGATTCGTGAAGTTCGAAGTGTCCTTTGCCAGGTTCTGTGCTTCGGGCAGAGCTAGAGGTACCCCGGTGTTACTTTCGAATGTTTCAATGGCTTCGCTGGATTGCGCCTCATCTTGAGCTTCGCGTGGAGTCATGGGGTATGAACCTATGTCACTGTCTGCCGGAGGGTCCAACTCTATTTCATCTCCATTGGCACCCGAAGAAATGCCCGTCTCTGGGGGGCTGTCGTGCGGTAGGTCGCTGTTGAGTTCTTTTCGAATTTCATCCAGGACAGCCTTTGAAAGTCGTCCCGTGCTGGGTAAGCCCCTTGCTACTCGCTGCTCCTTGGTGAGCGCCGGGGGCTCTTGTTGATCCTTCTTCGCCCGGGACTTGGAGCCCTTGGCCGTTTTTGCTGCAGGTAGGTTCTTTTCTTCGCGGAGTTTTCGTGTGAGATCCTTACCCAAGCGGCCTTTTTCTGGTAGACCTTGGGCAATTCTTTCTGCCTTGGTAAGAAGTGGTTGTTTTAGAGTCTGACGTGGCTCGCGATCTTCTGCTTTGGTTATCACTTCCGGTATTGCTGAAGGATCTCCTGTTTTCTCCCGGTATGCCTTGACCTGTTTTTCTATATCTGCTAGCAAACGACCTCTTTCTGGTACACCTAGAGCAATTCTCTGCTCTTTAGTGAGCACGAAACCACCTAGTGCGCGACTTATCTTCGGAGGCTGCGCGGGTTTTTGGTATTTGCCAACGCTGGTATTTCTCCCCGACGAGAGGTGTGTACCATCTTGCAAAGTCAAATCGGTACTCGGGTTGCTTGATTGTGGGCTTGAGTGTGGCCTTCCAGGCTTAAGATAACCCATTTGCCTGACCAATTCGTTGTCCCAGGTTTGATTGAGTGTAGGGCCACGCCTGACGGTCGCGCGACATTCTGAGAGTGTAGACGAGCCATCTTTGCGGTGGAAGTCGCTCTCATTCAACTCTTTGAAGCCCCACGCATTTAGTATTGAGTCGTTGTTGGCACCTTTTTTGGGCCTGCCGCGTTTCTTGTCGAATGGTACGTTGGCCGCTTCTTTGCTCACGCCTTCCCACTCCACGTACCCTAGGTCAACCGCCTTTTGGAAGTTTCCGTAGGTACGGTAGACGTAATGAACCCGCTTTTGGCCCTGACTGATATTTGTGTCCCGAATGAGAGCCAAGTGTCTGAGATAGAGCGGCTGGCTTTGCTCCCAATTATCGGTTAACCTGGACAAAAAGGCTTCTAGTGGTCGCTTCCAGAATCTGCCGGTCACTCGATCGCGGATAGTAGCTCCATCCCAAGCATCCACACCAGCAGCTTCTACGGCTTCGAAAACCCAATTACCAAGCAACTTGTCTGGTGTCCACTGAGGAGGGATTCTGCCGACTTGCTCCAAGCAATCTTGATCATCTCGATCGGAATGGTCTGCTGCATCTTCATCACCATCTCGCATCAATGTGTCGCCATCGTCATCTCTAGGGAGTGTTTCCGTCTCTTCATCGGCCTTTTTGATCAAACTTCTAAATTTTAGATTGACCATGTCTTCGTCGGTGGGGGCACGTTGCAGTTTGATGCAAGGAAGATATGCATCCTTTGTCCCTTTCCGTGGGTTGGGCCTTCTCGCCCTCACAAGTTTGATGAAGCCTGTTTGATCCAGACGGCGGATCGCGCCTCGGGCGGCACGTCCATTCCAAATGTCTAATGGAACGCCTAACTTCGTTCTCAGATCCCTCATGGCAACGATTCCCGACTCTTGCAAAAGATCATAGAGAATGTGAACAAATCCCGGCAGAACAAAGGTTCCGTTGCGAAAGACATCCTCCACACCCTGTGGCTTGTTCAAGAAATGGTCTTCCTTGACGAACATTTTGTGAACACACAAACTGGTCCGCAGCTTACCAGCCTGAACTGGCTTCTTATCAATGTATCCTTTGCGTGAAAGCTCATCTGTTCGGTGTGGGACAGATCGCTTGTCTTGGCCACTAAGCTTCACTAGAGTTGGCTGTGCAATTCCATCTGCGCCATACGCTGCGATGATGGAGAGCAACATGAATTCCATGCTAGGTATTTTTTTAAGGTCCATAGGATGTCCAGCCACGGCTTGCCACATTGCATTCTGGCTAGCGTAGATGCGCGGGGCGGTTATATTGGAAGGTGGCTGGTCGAATACGGGCACTTTCATTTGGTTACCCTTGGGAGCATTGCGTGGACCACGGCGCTTTTTCGCGTCCGACGGCTGACCAAAGTTGGAAACAGAATTGGCAGCAGCATCTTGGACGTACGAGCACGGACTATGTGTCGACGATCCATATGGCACATCCATTGTTTGCTCGCTTTGGCCATTTGATGAATCCTGGACATGACTTTCAGCTCCAGACACAGCCACAGAAACATGCTGCGCGTCGCCAGTTATGGCAATGGATTCACGAGGCCGGCTTGAACTGGGCTTGTCGGATAGGCCGGGCTCAATTCCTTCTTTGGCAAGACGCTGGCGCAATGCACTTCTGAGAGATGAATAGCCGGCAGTGGAAATAGCTGGTGGTTTAGGGGGGGCTTGGGCAGGAACAGAGGCTGCATCTGCAGTCGCCGGAGTAGGAGCATGGTCAGGACTTCGTTCGCTGCACTCCAATGCTTCAAAAGCGGAAAGAGATGGGTTGTGTAGAATCCGGTTCCGGGATACGATCTGGATATGCGGGTGGTTGGCGAGCCACTCCCATACTTTGGCATAGAAGTTGCGATTGAATCCGCCAGCGGGGATAGGAGCCCCGGATTCTTCGTAGTACTTGTTGACGAACCGATAAAACTCTTCGCTACCAGCTCCTACGAGTTACAAGTCAGCGACTACATTAGAATAGCGCGATGGGGCAGCCAAGTAGCGAGATTGGAAAAAAGAAAAAAGTCGGCGACGCGCCACCGACGATGGAAAAACAGAGTAGAAGGGAAATGAGAGCAGGAGAGCGGCCGAATCAAAGCATATAGTAACGATGAAAGCCGAAAGCGCCATGAAGCTTGAGCAATAGCTTAATATTGTAGGGTGAGTACGTACCTGAAGCGCCGCAGAGGGCAATCTGAGAGCGCAAAAAGTCGCTAAGTTTGTCGAAGCCCAGCCCTGCCATATTCCCAGCACGTCGCCTGCGCAACTACAGGCGGTACGAGAAAGGGCAAATAGCTGCTTAAGACATTCCCGGATTGGCGAGAGGAGGTTTCGAACGCGATGTTCTCGGGGAGTCCGGGGGTGCGTGATCGGCTTGTTGATTGCGCTCGGTGGGAGTTCGCAGAGGAGTTGACGCAAGAAAGTTTGTCAGAACGGCGGGCGGTGGCGGGGCAGCCCGATAGCGCGGGGTCCCTTGGCTGCAGCGCTAGTGATCCCAAGCGAGATTAAGCGACACTGTCACGTGTGTCTGTCCGTGCATCGCCTTATCGGGGCCCAGGGTGGTCCGGCTCGAGGTACACTGCGCTTGGGGCGTTGCTCTCACTCGGTATAATCTCTTTTTCCTCTTTTTGTCGTTTCGTCTAGATTTTGGGATGGGCATTGTTTCGAGCGGAGAACGTCGAGTTATGCCCAGATTTCCTTTGCGATAATACCCCGCGTCCCACCATGGCTTTTGTCTCGCCATTCGCTCCCTCTACGTCTAAACCCGGTTACGGATCCATTATTCTGGAAACTGTCCCGCCTGATACACCTGTCCTGCGGACTGTATCGTATCAGTATCCTCTCAAGCTGGTTGCGCCTGATCCATTACCACCGCCGGAAAATTCCCCCGATGCCGATGCTCCGCGCCTCATCCATACCGTCTTCCTTCTCACCTATGGCGGTGGCATAGTTGCTGGAGACAGCGTGAATTTATCCATTGATCTTGCCAAAAAGACTAGACTTGTACTTCTGACCCAGGGCTCGACTAAAATTTTCAAGACGCCTGATCCGGCATTGCTGTCGAAGCAGCACATGAACGTCAATCTTGCCCCAAACTCTGCCTTGGTGTATTTGCCAGATCCCGTTCAGCCTTTTGCACACACGGCATTCTCGCAGTCGCAAATTTACCATCTGGAAAACGAGGAGGGCAGCCTCTGTGCTTGTGACTGGGTAACGAGCGGACGTTCTGCTCGAGGTGAAAACTGGGATATTTACGAGTACAAGAGCCGGAACGAAGTATGGACGGAATCCCCAGGCCCTGATGGCAACACCAAGAAGCGGTTACTTCTACGAGACAACCTGATCCTCGACAAGTACGGGCAAACTGGGATGCAGCTGTCTGAGCGAATGGATGGCTATTCGGTTTTTGGGACACTCATCATCCGTGGCCCAGTGTTCTCCACACTGTCACAATTTTTCCTTGATGAGTTCGAGGCCTTGCCCAGAATTGGAGGCAGAAACTGGGGAGATAATTCCCAGCCCAAGCTTTCGGAGCAGGAACATAGACGCCTTGAGAGGCAACAAAGGGAAAAGGCCGACGGACTTATATGGAGTGCTGCTAACGTCCGGGGGTTTGTCTTGATCAAATTTGCCAGTCGCGAAGTTGAAGGCTCACGCAACTGGCTTAGAGATATGCTCAAGGAGGAGGGATCAATACCAAGCGCTTTCGGTGTTGGGGCAATGCTTTGTCTGAAATAATCCTGCAGCCCGATTGCCGACGTATTGTTTCGACTGCAAAGCTAGGCATTGAGAAGCTTCTGTTAGGCGGATGGATCCGAGCAAGCATATCCAAAGATACCCAATCGACCTACATGCATTATAAATACATTACTACCAATCCTAAGAATTTTTCACTTTGACCCGGGAAGTAGCAATCGAACTCCTGTGTAGCTCCCCGGATGCCCTTATACCTTGACAAGATGCATGTGCCCCTCCCTCCTTCCCCCCTTCTAAAGGATGAGGTAACAACTGAGCCAATAATGTGCTTCTTTGCCTTGAAATAACGCATTGTAGCGACAAAGTTGAGAAATATGGATTTGTTGTTTAGTCCTGGCCTAGCACAGCTGAGGAAAAGGGACTCCTGTAGCTCTTTCGATGGATTTGACCGCTTGTTAAGTCAAGCGATAGGAAGACGAGAAAATATGGTGCTAAATGATTGATACCTTCCATGGCAGTGAATGGTACCCATCAATTCGCAAATGTTTACATGTTTTTAAGTGAAATCGTAAGATTCTCTTATCTTTACTTATGAATAATATAGCTGATCATTGCACCAAAGACCTGTCTACATGGTACCTCGCTCTGTCTTCACCCATCCAACTATGATGTCATCTGTGAACGCAATAGAACTCTCCGTGTGCATTCACACAGGTCGCTAGGAAAAGCGGTTACTCTTCAGCATTTAATTCTGCCATTATCTATCTCTCTCGGTGACATCCGCCAGAGGGGGAATTGGGTTGTTCTGAGCGCTGCCCTTGAGCTCCATGCGACCCTAGCCCTTAGCGCCTTGGCCCGCGCTGGTGACGGAGGAGCGATAGACCGCCGATTCATCACCTGCATTCTTTGGAACATCGAATCCCAACACCCACGGACCTCCGAATCTGCCTCGATCGCATACCTAAATCCTATGATCCTCCTCCACGCGTCTGAAAGCTATCATAAGTCATCATGAGCGGCAGGCTCATCTCTGCACGCCTTGCCACGCTCGCGCGCCGAACCCTCGCGGACACGCCACGCCGGCCCTTCCACACGGTGAACACGCTCCCCGCGGGCGGACTCTTGCGATCGGATGCCGGCCTGCGCCTAATCAAACGGCGGCCCTGGCCGCTGGGGAGCTATGCTTTGCACAATGTTCCTGCCACGCGATCAATCTCTTTTGCTAGGGCCATCCCGAAGCTCGTCGGCAAATTCGCGACGGCGGGCGCGGCGGCCGGAGGTGCTGTCGTAGCAGGCGTCTCTTATATTCAATACCAAGCTGGACGTATGTGCATGAAATAAGTATATCAAAGTGATGGAATGCTAATGCTTTGCAGAGGCGGGAAGTTTTGCTGTTGACCTTTTCAACCGCACCAAAGATGGAGTTACAGGCATCGCAGGCGAAGCGTTCGATACTGCGAATGGTGTGCTCGATCAGATTGGACGGGGATGGGATAAGAAGAAGGAGGAGCTTGAAGGCGTCGAATACCCGGAATGGCTGCAGCGGCTCATGTCGAGTGACGAAGCGGGGGGGTCAGGAGGTGGAAACGGACAGGGCCCTGAGGAACCAAAGAAGGGCGGTGCTGGTGCTGCGGCTGCTGGAGCTGCAGCACTCGGCTACGCGCAGGATGACGAAGAAGATAAGGATGAGGGCGAGAGAATCGCGAGAGACGAGCAGATGATGATGCTCACCAAGAAGATGATTGAAATCCGAGGTCTCCTCCAGACAGTTGGACAGTCGGAATCTCTCACCTTGCCATCTATCGTCGTCATCGGATCCCAATCCTCGGGAAAGAGCTCGGTTCTCGAAGCTATCGTCGGTCACGAATTCTTGCCAAAGGGGCACAACATGGTGACGCGCCGGCCAATAGAGCTTACGCTGGTTAACACACCGGATGCGCACGCTGAGTATGGAGAGTTTCCTGCACTTGGTCTTGGGAAAGTCACCGATTTCAACCAAATCCAAAAGACCTTGACCGATCTCAACCTGGCTGTTCCGGCCAAGGACTGCGTCTCCGACGATCCCATTCAGCTTCGAATTTACTCTCCGAACGTCCCTGATCTTTCATTGATTGATCTTCCTGGCTACATCCAGGTCGTTGGTCGTGACCAACCTCCTGAGCTCAAAGAGAAAATTGCCGAGCTGTGCGAGAAGTACATTAGAGCTCCCAACGTAATTCTGGCCATTTCAGCAGCCGATGTAGATTTGGCGAACAGCACTGCGTTGCGAGCATCAAGAAAGGTTGACCCAAGAGGCGAGAGAACCATTGGAGTCATTACAAAGATGGACCTTGTGGACCCCGAGCGTGGTGCTAGTCTGCTGAGCGACAAAAAATATGCCCTTCGACTGGGCTACGTTGGAGTTGTGTGCCGTGTTCCTCCTGGCGCGTCTTCTCCTAAGCTTTTCAACCGCGGCAGTGGAAACATCACCAATGCCATTGTCAAGAACGAGAACGCGTACTTTGGCGCGCACCCGGAATTCTCGCCCGATTCACACCTCGCGGTCGGAACCAAGAACTTGAAGAAGAAGTTGATGCACGTCCTCGAACAGACCATGGCATCGAGTCTCAAGAGCACGGGTGACGCCATTCAGAGAGAGCTCGCCGAGGCCACGTACGAGTACAAAGTACAGTACAACGAGCGCCCTCTTAGTGCAGAGTCATATCTTGCCGAATCGCTTGATGGGTTCAAGCACTCGTTCCGCAGCTTTTCCGACCAGTTTGGCCGCCCGCAAGTGCGCGAGCTGCTCAAACATGAGCTCGATCAGCAAGTTCTGAATTTGCTAGCACAGCGATACTGGAACCGGCCGTTTGACGACCTTAGCGAGCCTTTGCCAGACCCGGATCCTCTAAGTGGACTGGCAAAGGCGGATGTAGAGGGCGAAAACAAGATTTGGCAAATCAAGCTTGACAGCTCCAGCGCAGCGCTGACAAAGCTTGGTGTCGGACGGCTTGCTACAACCGTGGTAGCAAACGCACTGCAAGCACACATTGACCACTTGATCTCGAACTCGAGGTTCCAGGCGCATCCATTCGCCCGACAGGCGATCACGGAGGCATCTTCCGCCATCCTAAAGGATTTGTCGTACGATATTGCTGACGAGCTTGAAATATGCATCAAGCCGTACAAGTATCGTATTGAGCTGGAGGACCATGAGTGGTCTAAGGGAAGGGAGAACGTGACGAATGTCCTCAAGGAAGAGCTCAAGGTTGTTGAATCAGCAGCCAAGGCGCTTGAGGAACATATGGGCGGCCGAAAGAAGGTCCGAGACGTCGTGGCCTTTATCGACCGTGTGCGCAGTGGTCAGGTCGTGTTGGAAGGCGATGGAATTGGTGGCGCAGGCGGCTTTAGCGCAGCTCTCTTGGCTAAAGGTACGTCACTGTTTTATGATTGGCTTTATGCTTTGCTAACTCTACATAGGACGAGAGGCAGTTTTCCTCCGTGACCGTGTCGATGTGCTCAAGCTCCGTCTGATGGCCGTCAAGTCGAAGCAGTGTGCGACTAAGAAGAACAAATATCACTGCCCAGAAGTGTTCTTAGACGCTGTTGCGGACAAGCTTACAACAACCGCCGACCTGTTCCTCGACGCCGAACTGCTTTCCAAGTTTTACTACATTGTACGTTTGAATACACGTTCCATCTATTACATTTGCTAATGGCCGTGCCAGTTCCCTCGAGAGCTCGACGCCCGTCTTGGACGAGGATTGTCCCAGGAAGAAATCGACCGTTTTGCCCGTGAAGACCCCAAGATTCGCCGCCATCTCGACGTTGTCAGGAGGAAAGATCTGTTGGAGCACGTGCTCAAGGAGATGGAGAGTCTCCGTCAATTGGAGGCACGTGAGAAGCGCTATCAAAGCCGAAGGGAGGAAGCAAAGGAGAGGAGGAAGGGCGGCTGGGGCCTCTTTTAGACGGAGTATCGCGTTGTATCAGCATCATTAGGTTGGATATTGCTAGCGCCACGGCGCATAGGGAGTCTTAGACTGCACGGCGTTCAGAGAGGGATTGCACAGCCATGGAAATCTGGGGGTGATACCAGCACGATTGGACCAGGAACCACGCTGCTCTGTATAGATATTGTAACTTGGGCGCTCACGATATCACCATTTAATCTTGTATACCTTTCCCCGTCATTACGAGAATGACTCGCTAGATTGAACCTAGTAGATTGTTTGAAGGGTCCAGCCAGTCTACACGGCCGTATCAAAGGTCAAAGATGTAATGTTCAAATGCCAAGCCGGTAACCCCGGTAACTCCGATGACAACTACTACGGCGCCGCATCGGAAGGACCCAAACCCACGGCAGCAATGGATGTCTGAGAATGAGACATGCTAGATATTTCACGGCGGGCACACCCGGAAAAACTAGCACGGCCGACTCCAAGCCTTGCGCATATCTGCCCCGGCCGTGCGGTGGCTAGAGGGAAAGGTCTTGGCAGGTAATCATTCGCGTCATCCTAGCTCGACACCTCGACTACCGCAGCTTTGTCAAGACGTCTCCAAGCTTCCCCACATCGCCCAACCCTCTGCGCCCAATGTCCAGTCCCGGCGACAGGAAGCGGAAGCACTCGGGCAAGACGATCAAGGACCTCTTCACCACCCAAAACAAGCCCAACGCATCCTCGGCTGCGGCTGCCACCTCCCCCAGCAACAAACGCTCGCGCCTCGATAACCATTCGCCGCACACCAGCCCCACCGACAGCACCAGGACACCCACCATGGACATCTCGCAGATGTACCACTTCCCTAAGAACAAGGAGTCGGGCAACCTCGTCCCCTTTGGCCCGAGCAATTCAAACAAAGTGAGGCGGGTGCAACGGGATGGGCCGCCGACGTCGATGCAGACGGAGGATAAGCCCAAGCGCCTCGTGGTCAAGAACTTTCGGCCACAGCGCAAGTTTGACAAGAACGTGTTCCTCGACGACACCTGGAAGGGGCTCGATAAGGCTCTGGACACCATCTTTGCGCAGAAGGAGATTGATTTCAGTTTGGAGGTGCAGTACCGCGGTGTGGAACATGTCGTTCGCCAGGGTACGGCAGCGGAGCTGCACAAGCGCCTTGTAGACAAGTGCAAGGCCTACATCAAGGGTACGCTTAGGGCGAGCGTGGAGGATACGCTGTCAAGGAAGGATGTGGATGTCTTGCGGGCGACTCTCCATGCCTGGTCGACTTGGAACAACCAAAAGGTAAGCACCGCTGGAGATGTTTTAGGGTGACTTGAATTCTGATCTCATGACAGAAATACATTGGCTGGATCTTCTGCTTCCTCGACCGCGCATACCTACTTCCCAGGGAACAAACACTCAATGAGATTATCGTCAATCTCTTCCGCGAGTATATCTTTGAGCACCCAAAGCTCAATAACCGCATCGTAGACGGCGCATGCGATTTGATCGCTGTGGACCGGAACGGTGAAGATCTGGATCGCGAGCTGTTCTCAAAGAGCATAGCCATGTTCCACGATATGCAGGTATACACCAAGCACTTTGAGCCGCGCATGCTGGAACTCAGTCAGAAATACGTCATGGATTGGGCCAATACTGCCACGGCTGAGAAGACTCTCACGGACTATACACGAAGTGCCAAGGCGTTGATGCAGTCGGAGATGTCACGAGTGGAGGTGTTTGGTCTGGACAGCTCCACCCGGCGCGATCTGTTAAAGCTGCTGGAGGACCACTTGATTACGAGAAAGAAGGCTAGGCTGAGTATGTTCAACAGGTTGATAACCAGTAAGAATGAGACTAACTCAAGTGCAGCTAATCAAGACGACTTTGCCGACCTCCTTGAAGACAACAAGGTTGAAGACTTGGAACTGCTGTATACGTTACTGAACCGCCAGAACCTCGGAGCGGAGCTAAAGGGCCCGTTTGCGAAGTGGATCGAAGACACCGGAACAGCTATTGTGTTCGATGAGAAGGAGCAAGACGGCATGGTCGTCAAGCTACTTTGTCTGAAGCGCCAACTCGATACTATCTGGAAGGTATCTTTCCATCGAAATGCAGACCTTGGACACGGCTTGCGCGAAGCTTTCGACAAATTTATGAACAAGTTCAAGAAGTCTAACACAACATGGAACACAGACAACTCCAAGCCTGGAGAGATGATTGCAAAATATGTCGATGTGCTCTTAAGAGGCGGCGCAAAGGCCATCCCTGCGCAGCTTACTAGGAAGGCCGAAAGGCCTGCAGTAGCTGATGCTGAGGAGGACAATGAGGATGTAATCTTTGACGAGGACACCGAGGTTAATAACCAGCTAGATCAAGTGCTGGACCTCTTCCGGTTCGTTCACGGAAAGGCCGTATTTGAGGCTTTCTACAAGAAGGACCTTGCTAGACGATTACTTATGGGCAGGAGTGCTAGTGCAGACGCAGAAAGGAGCATGCTGGCGCGACTCAAGACTGGTAACTACCATCTCCTATTCCGCCGAAGGTTTCCACACGCTAATGCTTTGTTCAGAGTGTGGTGCTGGTTTCACTGCCAATTTGGAGCAAATGTTCAAGGACATTGAGCTCTCGCGCGAAGAAATGGCAACCTACAAGGCCATCTGCGAAGAGCGCAACGAGAAGCATGACCTTGATCTCAACGTCAACATTCTCTCTGCCTCATCATGGCCAACCTATCCCACGGTACCCGTCATCATTCCTCCGGAGATCAAGTCTGCGATCGACAGGTTCGAGACGCATTACAAAGCGAAGCACTCAGGTCGAAAGCTCGACTGGAAGCATGCTCTTGCCCACTGCCAGGTTAAGGCCAATTTCCCGCGAGGTAAGAAAGAGCTGGTTGTATCGTCATTTCAGGCCATCGTTCTCCTGCTCTTCAACGGATTGAAAGAGGATGAGCACGTCGACTACGATACCATGAAACAAGCTACTGGTCTCCGTGAGTCATTCCCAGCCCAGTTCTATAGCGTCACCCACTAACAATCCATAGCCCCCAATGAGCTCAACCGCACGCTCCAATCTCTTGCCTGCGCCAAACTCCGCCCCCTCACCAAGCACCCCAAAGGCCGTGACATCAACCCCACCGACACCTTCACCCTCAACACGCACTTCACAGACCCTAAGTACCGCATCAAAATCAACACGGTGCAGCTCAAAGAAACGGCCGCCGAAAACAAGGAGACCCACGAGCGCGTGGCCGCGGACCGCAACTACGAGACCCAGGCCGCCATCGTGCGCATCCTCAAGGCCCGCAAGAACATTGCGCATTCGGAGCTCATTGCCGAGACCATCAAGGCGACCAAGAACCGTGGAACGCTCGAGGTTTCGGGCATCAAGAGGAACATCGATCGGTTGATTGAGAAGGAGTTTTTGGAGAGGGAGGAAGATGGAAGTTACTCGTACATTGCGTAGAGGGCGATTGGGCAGAAAATGGATGTGATTGAAAGATTGGTCTGTTCGAGCTTGAGCGCTCTTTGCGTGGGAGGGGGATGGAGATGAGAACAGCATTTTATCAGATACATAATGGAGATTTTTTTTTCTGGGAGAAGTGTTTTTGTGAGGGGTAGGTGAAGAGCTGACTGTTGGTTCTGTTCGTTTGTTGTCCTGTGTGAACACCTGTGGTATGGTTGGTTACTCGACGATGATAGGCGTTGAGTGTGCATAGTGGTTGTTGCTAATTGGGAGTACGGGGCTTCAACTCTCGGGAAAGCATGTTTGGGAATTGCAACTGGCGATGCATTTGGACATTTGTTTCCCTTCCACGGAGACGGGTGGGGGAGAGTCTGAATTTTGTCGGGGAGGGGCGCTGCGAGGAAGTACACTTTGATATGTGCTGTTTGCTAACCAGGGCATTTTTCTTCGTCAGAGGCTGTGGACTGATCTTCAGATGAGTGGGAGGGCTGTAAGCGGTATGCCCACTGGTATCTCGGGATAACTCCCCCAGTGAACCTCCACTTTGTCAGGGATTATTTGGCGAAGGCACAAGATTGGCGCTCTCAAAAGACTATTCGAAGCACAAACAAAACGCAGCAGGCCTGTTGCCTTGTTTAGATGGACACATGTTTGTGTCGGAGGCACAAACAAGACACAATATACCTGTTGCCTTGCCTAGACGGACACAAATTTGAACACAAGGGAATGTTGGGACGGTTTTGCCAGCACTGGCGCTACTTTACACTTGTCTGGATCGCATATCTCACAGGAGCTGCGGAATCGTCAGTAGTAAGTTTGGGGCATCTTTATCCGTCTTGATCGTCTCAAAACTGCGAACTGCGAATCGGGATAATACTCTATGCCACAGCCTGAGAGGCAGGGCAAGTCCTTCAGTTCCTGTATTGAGCTTATCGAAACTGGCTATTTCGTGGTCTCCTTGCAGAAGAGAAAGACTTTGATTACAGGTTGGCGAAGTAGCTACTTGGTGTCTACAGTATCGCGTGCACGCTAGGCACCTGCATTGGCGGGTGTACAACAGCCTCAGTTGACCAAAGTCTTGTTTCACAACAGGTATGTGAAATAGTTTTTGGGATCCAAGCTCTTGATAAATAACCTGCCGTTTCTTTATTCATCGAAAGATCGCAAGAAAGAAAGAATTGGTTTCAACCTCGTATCTATATTTAAAAACACTCATGGAATGCGAGACGACCTATCAACCAGTCGCACAGATCGATGCTGCTCCTCTCCAACCACCTCAATACCGCCAAGCCTACCACAGCCTTGACAGCGATGATACACTTCCTGCACATAATGCTGCCAGATCTTCGATGATATACAAACCATCTATTGGATGGTACGTTCCAATCTCGATAATCACATGTTTCTTGCTAGCAGGAGGAATAGCCACCGCTCATTTTTTCTATTGCGTTCACCTCAATGGGAAGCCGATTAAAGACGTCATGCCACAATCATGGAACAACGGAATAACCATGGCATTTGCACGCGCATTCTCGATTCTTCTCGCTGCTTCTGTGTCAACGGCTTTTACACAAGTGCTCTGGTGGTATCTTCGCCGAAGGACGATGCCACTATCGAAAATCGATGTGCTCTTCTCCCTCAACTTCAGTCCATTTTATCTTTATCAAATCGAACATCTGAAGCTGTTGCCGCTTATGTGGTTTTTTGGCTTGCTTTTCCCACTTATATCAATTGCAACTATTTTCCCTCCCGGAAGTCTGGTGGTACAGCAGTTGTCATTTGAGCAAAATCAGTCGATGAAGGTCCCTACCCTTAACGTCGATGACCGCGGAGATGGATCTCCATCGGACTTTTTCCGCTACGCAATGTTCGATGCCATGATTGTCGGTAGTTATATGTAAGTGATGTGGACATGTTGTTACCACACTCCTCAAGTACCTTGCTTGCTTATTATTACTGAATTGTTTCTAGGGGCCCCAACGCAAGTCTCTCTAGTATTGGATCGAGATCATTTCTCGAAGGAGCATATCTTACTCGTCTTTCTCCTTGTGGGATTAATTGCTCCTACGATCTTGAGTTCTTCGCACCGTCAATGAAATGCGAAGATTTCGAACCCAATCATGATTTCATCATTCAAATAACAGAACAATATGCTTTCAATTTTTCTGCTGCGTGGGAATCACGTGGTGAAGAGAGCAAATCTGCGATTCTGCTCTCTTACAATAATTCGGCAAATTTCATGGCAATTTCTGATGCTTCAAGCGGAGTTTTTCTATTGAGAATGGCTTACAGGTCCAGTAACTGGTCACTAAAAGGTATCAGCTGTGTTTTAATGGCCGCTACTTATAATGCACACGTTGAGTACCGCAACTACATACAATCTGTAAAAGTAAAGATTAAAGATGAAAGTCCGTTGAATTCGACAGAACTTGCAACTCACGCTTTGTTCTACGAGGTTTTGTGGGCAAAACCAGGCCCCGACGGATTCATTTATTCCGAGTCAGCACCGCCCAAGTATTCCATGGATAAACTATTTGATCTATATCATAAGTGTCAGCTTCTTTCCATACGAGACGCGTTCGTAAATGCCATCAAGGGTATTGTCTATTCTTATGGTAAGTTTACCCCGTCTGCAAACAAAAAAACCCAATTGCAGATGCATTATTCACTGACACAATCGCATAGGTAACGTTGACTATATGGTTAACGACACCCTCATCCAACAAACAGCTCTCGCAAGGTACAAAGACTGGGATAATGACCATTTAAGATGGAGCAATCTGTCGTACAATCTATCCCCCTCCATCGTCGAAGAACTCATGATCAATACATCTATTTCTGTCTTCAACGCCGGCACATCTTTGACCTCCACCAACGTCACCATCACCACTTACAAAGCATGCTACGTCTTCGACGCCCCTTGGCGCCTCATAAGCGCCTATGCGAGTGCCCTCGGCGTATGCTTATTTTTTCTTCTCCTTGGCTTCGGTGCTATGATTCACAACGGCGTATCCGCCATGCCGGGCGGGTTTTTGCAAATCCTCTGCACCACGGCGGACGGAGATGGCATCCTGAATCAGATGTCGAAGAGGGCTTGTTTGGGTGGCGGAGAGGCAGTTCCAGAGGAGTTGAAAGAGTTGAAAGTGAGATTTGGGAAAGTGGCGGGGGCAAAAGGGGGATTTGCGGCGTTTGGGACGGAGGAGGAGACGAGCGTGTTGAGGAGAAGGGACTATAGGAGTTGATGTGTTCTGAAGATGAGCTAAGGGATGTTCTTTCATTGGCGAAAGCTGCGTTTAGTGTTTAGATTAGGGATGGCATGCTAGATAGGCTTTTTAAAAAACGCAAAAAACGCCTTCGTACAGAAGTGTTGAACTACCTAGGAGAGAATAGCTATTTCTGGGATTAGTAGTTAATGGCTAGTCACCACAATAATTAATAGTTAACAAAATCTAAGCAATATTAATTATTACCTAATTATGTGTAAATAGGGCTATAATAATAATTAAAAAAGAAGTGTTAGGTAATTAGTGATCCTAGGGACAGCGATTTCCCGTAAGGTAGCATGCATTTCTATATTACCATAGGCTCTGCCCACCAAATGTCTCCCATAAATATCCTCTAACAGATCCAGAATAAATAAATCCCCATCGCGCAATTTTGTTGATTCCATGGCTTCAAGTGTCAAAGATTGCACTAGAATCCAAAGTAGGAGCTTTGGCTCGCGCAGGACCATCATGCCAGATGAGCATCACGTATACGTATCGGGGCCGTGCCGACAGAAACCTCATCACCTCGACTCTTTTGCACTCTTCTACATACTCTCAATGTCCATCTCACGCAAAAGTCAACACACGGAGAGTATATAGTAATTCTACTCTAGTCTAACTCTAGCGATGCACGCTCTCCCGCCGACACGATTCAACTTTACAGTCCTCGACCCGTGTCTACATACAGTCCAGCAAAAACGCCCCAAATGCTGTATTCCGCCCCGCTCCAACTTCACGAGACAGAAGAAAAAATAGATCAGGAAAAGAATGCACCACACACCCCGGGTATCAACAAACCAACCAACCAATCAACCCAAAAAAAAACGCCATCATGATCCCTTCCCCATCCTACCCCATGACCCCCCCATGCCTCCTCCCCCTCCAATCCACCCTCGTAATCTCCACCAACTCATCCCCATTCAAAACATCCGCCCCCTCCCTGACCAGCACCTCCCACACATGATTCCTCAACCCCACCGGCCAAGCGGGCGTACTCCAATACCTCGCCTTCAACCCCCTGGCCCGCGCACCCCGCACCTGCCCCCTGATGCGCTCAAGCTGCGCCGCGGACAACCTCCCGCGCCACAAATACCCGATTGACGCGCGAAACGAGACGGAGGCGTAGTAC
This sequence comes from Corynespora cassiicola, assembly GCA_022059125.1. Lineage (NCBI taxonomy): Eukaryota > Fungi > Ascomycota > Dothideomycetes > Pleosporales > Corynesporascaceae > Corynespora > Corynespora cassiicola. Next base: position 1,908,455 of record JAEUWY010000012.1, on the reverse strand, counting down.
GAGTTGGACGCGTCAAAGACGGAGTCTGGGGTCGTGCCTACGGTGCCTTGGCCGTCGCGCGGAGAGAGGAGGGGCGGGCCGGGGAGTTGGTCGTTGAAGTCTGGGTATGGCGGGGATGGGGGCTTGTAGAGGCGGTCTAGGGGCGCGTCGAAGAAGATGTCGCGGTAGGCTGTGTTTGCGGTGAGGAGGTTGAAGGGGGCGTTTCCGGTGGCGACGACGGTGATGGGGCGCGAGTGCGTCGTGTGGCCGTCGTAGAAGGAGAGGTAGCCGCGGTCGCGGAGAGGGGAGAGCTGGGAGTGAACAAAGGGGAGGATGGCGGGGCCTGAGTTTTTGAAGTCGACGAGGAGGACGAGGGTTTGGGTGGGGGCTAGCTGGAAGATGCCGTTCTTGGGGCGGCTGGTGGTATCATTGGATGGTGTTGTAAATTCGCTGGGGGTGTTTTGTTGGTCTAACATCTTGACTAGGGGGTCGATGTACATGGACTGAAAGGTCTTGTCACGAGTCAGGGCGTTGGTGCTGTGGCCGACGTAGAGGTCGTTGTCGAAAAGCCATACATCGGCCTCGACGCCAGTGCAGCCATAGTGCAGGGCCTCATACAGGGGGATCTGGCGCCAGTAGTCGTTGTGAGAGTGGCACGGTATAGGCTGCACGTTCTGGGTGATGTTGGAGGGAGGGTCCTGCCCTGGGCTGGGCACATCGCCCGGCTGGGGCCATGTCGGGTAAGATGGGCTGTAATCGTCCAATAATAGCGGAACGTATAGGAGGAAGACGTTGAACAAGTGAACCAGGCCGCTGAACCAGTCAGTACACTTTTCTACAGACAGCATTGCTGCTGGAATCTCGGTGCGGCTGCGCCGCTGCCGCTGGCGGCGTTGGCGTTGGCAGTCAGTCGCGCAATCGGCTGACCACGTGCAGCCAGCCGGAACACGTCGGAACGAAGACAAGACTTACAAGAAGCAGAGAACCGCTATTGGCGTCCACAACACCGCCCTCGTCGCATATCTCCTCCAGATCAACTTCTGCCGCGCATCCTTCTCGTCCTCCATAGGTAGCTTGATAGAGTCATGGACCTGCGCCGACTCCCTCGAGGCTCCATTGCGCCGGCGCCTGACTAGCATGAGTAACCACGGAACGAAGCCGATGTCCGATCTCAGCTCCGCGTCCTGAAAGGCCTTGGATCCATCCTCCAGGTCCCGTAACGATACGCCAGGCACGAACCTCAAGAGAGTGTCGAGTTCAGACGAGTCGAAGTCATCGTTGAGTGGTTTGGCGGTGGAGGATCTGCCCGCTGGAGGAAGAGGAGACATTGTCCAGGCACGAGCCAATGACAACCCTGTTGCGGATCGCGCGATCTGGACCCTTGCTGCACGTACGCACAGCGGGGGTGGACGGCCGTTGACAAGCAGCGCAAACGAGCACGAAGACTGCAGACACGCTCGAGCAAGATGTCAACAGCCACCGGGGTTGATGGATGTACTGCGAAGTGTGTCAGAGCAAAGTCGGCATCGAAACTTGAAGGCCCAAGGGTGGGTGGTTCCAGCCCTTAAGTGTTTGCGGTATGCACATACAGTAAGACCTGGCACGACGAACGCCACGCTTGTTTAGCGGAGAGCCAGGCAGTAGAACGGCACGGGGCAGGGTCCCAAAAGAGGCGGCTGTGCGACACGGGCTAAATGGAAGAAAAGGGTCTCGAGACGGGTGTTGATGTTTCGGCGGGCGGCACTGTTGTTTGGGGAGGGGAAAAAAGGCGTTTGAAACGGGACCGAGGCTGCAGCGGGATAGGAGCGTCTTAAAAGATATGATAGAGGTGGGTGGTCATGCTGAAATGTCCGGCGGGCGTTCACGGTGAGGGTGCAAGGACTCGAGTAGATCTCATTCACTCTTTCGGGCCACGCTGTCGGGGCAGCAATCTGATTGGGCGGCCAGGCCGTGGGACCGAAGACCACCACCAGCCCACGAGGTGGCCCCCCCAGGGCTTGGTATGTGAAGTGGCAGGGCATGATAAGCGCGTGGTGCTGGAGCCATTGGCTGGCCCGCCGATGCCTGGCAATGTTGGAGCCATTGTCTGCGGTGCCGTGTCGCAGCTCGCAAGCACATCGCGCCTGGGAACAAAGCCGCCGCGCAGGGTGATGGGCAAGCATTTGCTCATTCTGCTCATTAATGGCGCAGAGGCTGTCCTTGTTCCAGCGCGCCCTTCTCGTGTTGGCGCTGCATTCGGTCCGCCCGACATCGAACCTTGACTGGCCATGGCAGTCCTAACCGCTGTGATGCTGTGAATTCACCGGCGGGCATAATCTGACGCGCAAGCCGATACTCTGTTCTTCCTGACCATCAACCCAGGCCAGCGAGGCTCATCGGACATGTCTGCTGCACGCTGAATCGCCTGTGTCCTGGGCGGCCAACATTCCGAGGCCGTAGGAATCCCCCCGGCTCCCATCCAGCGGTCTAGATCCGTGGGTCCAGCTTGTTGAGCGGCGTACAGCGCCGTGGGGGGTAGCCTCGCCTTTGTTTCCGTCTCCGCCTGCACAGGCACTGGCACGGCCGCGACAACAAGCCTGGTGGGAGCCCTGCAAATCCAAGTGCAAAAAAGGTGTCTTGCGCGCCGTTGGCATGCTGCCATGTGTGTTTCGAGCGGTGAGGGATGGCGAGGCGGCTGACATGTGACTTGGCCACGCCAAGGCTGGCTTGGGAAAGCTTAGCCACACGTCGCGGCCGCTCCCCGGAAACCTTCCAAACTTTTCTGCCGCCGCAAGCCACACGCGCTGGACGACTCCAAAACTTTGCCAGTCCCCTCTGCACCCCAGCGGCCACACACGTCAACCCTCCGTCCGCCATGCCGCACAAGCACAAACGCAAGGCCGACAATGACGACTCGCAGTGCGTGATCATCCTCTGCCACACTCTGGCCGCCCTCCAAAAACCCAAACTGACTATTGCTTTAGTTATAGCCTGCCGCCCACCGAGCTCGCGGCACCCCTCCCCGTAGGCAAAGGCCGTGCCGCAAATCCCGCGCCCCGCAACAAGAAGCGCAAGGTCGCCACCATCGAGGGCTACGGCCACGATGACACCCCCAAGGCCTTTGCGCGTCTCATGCAGTTCTCCAAGACGGGCAAGCGGCGCTCCGGCCTCGACGATGGCCATGTCAAGACCAAGAAGGAGCGCAAGCAGGAGAGGTTGCAGAAGCAGCAGCAGCAGCAGCAGCAGCAGGTCGAGGCAGAGGACGCAAAGCAGGACACCACCCAAAGCGAATCGCAACCGCAGGCCCTCAAGATCAAGCCTGGCGAGAAAATGTCCGAGTTTTCCCAGCGCGTAAACCAGGCCCTTCCCCTCACTGGCCTCCAAAAATCGGGCAAGAAGATCGCCGGCGTCTCGGATCACAGAGTCACAAAGCACGAGCGGCGACTCAAGAAGTTGCAGCAGGGCTGGAGGGAAGAGGAAGCCCGCATCCGCGACAAGGAGCAGGAGGAGCGCGAGCTCGCCGAGGAAGAGCAGGACGAGCTCGACGCCATGTGGGAGGACAAGACTGCAGACTTGGACGCGGCCACGGGCAAGAAGAAGAAGAAGGGCAAGCGTAAGCTCGTCGTTGGCGAGGTAGACGACAAGATCGAAGACGAGTGGGCGGCGCTGCGCAAGAAGCGTGAGGAGAGGAAGGGCCTGCACGATGTCGCCCAGGCGCCTCCGCAGTTCGACAGGATACCCAGGGAGATATTCAAGGTGAAGAACGGCGCCAAGGTCAACGTAGGGAATGTGCCGACGGCGGCGGGCAGCTTGCGCAAGAGAGAGGAGCTAGGTGCCGAGCGGTTAACCATCATCGACACCTACCGCAAGCTCATGGCGGAAAAGCGCGGAGATTAATACACGAGGGGGAAGACAGGGTAGCCGCCACGTAGCGCCATGAAACCAAAAAAAAGGTATCCATGACAGGCGGCAACAAATCGCCGGCGCACATTTTTCTCGTCCCAAACAAGACTTGCTTGCGCCACAAATGCTTACCCTTACGTCCCTCTAGCACCCCTAGCCCGCCGTCACGGCGCCACGCACTGCCCGTTCCATCCCACCAGCCCCCTCCCCTTTCACGCTACAGAAACGCCCCTTGGCATACCCAGGGCACCAAACGTGATTTCCCCGACCACGGTAATCCCCGGGAAAGCTTGTCTGCAAGGCGCATCCCGGGACTGCAAGCACGCACGCACGCACACAGACAAGCGCTGATCTACGCTCGCACAGCCACCCGCGACACGCGTTGCCTTTCTTGGAACGGCCTGTCTTGCTTTACTCGGGCCTGGCCTAGCCTGGCCTGCATCTACCCATTGTATTGTGTTTGGGTATGTGCGTGGAGGTGCTTGGGGGTCTGTTGTGTTTGGTCATGGAAGGGGTTTTTGCGTAGGGGACACGCGTTTGGGCTTGGGTGCGGGGACGACGCGTTGTGGGTTCAGTATTTTTGGGGTGGAGATGCGGAATTGGGGGGATTATGCTTGAGGGAGGTGTTTTTGTGCGCTGTTTTGTGTGCGTCATTTGGGGAGGGGGTGGTTTGTGGGACTTGGGGTGTGGTTCCCAGCTAGTGGGTGCAGATGGGAATAACTACGAGCTGCCATCTATGTGCCGTGATTTTCAGGGGCGAGTGATATGAGGGCTGTTTTGTTATTGTGTCTGTGGTGAGAGTGGTGGGTTTGCGGTCGTGCCTGATTTTCTTGGGGGCGCTGGGTGAAATCGGGGGAACGGTGGGCTTACGAGCTGGGCGCTGAGAGGGTGTGGGGAGCTTTGAATGACCAAGAGCGGGGAAAAAGCGGGGTATACCTTTTGGGATGTATGGTTACATATTCTATGCAAAAGAGGCGTTGGTTGTGCAGGGGTATGGCTTGGTGTCGGGGGGCTGAGAGCATGAGATTGGGCAGATATGTTCGAGTCTGATGATGGAGGTGTTTCTATCTCAGATCCAGAATTCCGATTAGTCTAGAATCAATATGCTATGCAAGGTTTCAAGTTGTTGCTCATATGTGAGCTGTGTGGAGTGATCGGTATGTATGGTGCCACAACGTGATCAGGCAGGCTGTGGGGTGATAAAAGAAAACAAAGCAGGCCGTCCAACATTACCCAGCCAGTGACTGCCTTTCTCAGCTTACATAATTCCCCATATATCAGTCCAGCTGGGAACTTCAAGTATCATGATTCTATATCCTTATCGCCATGGCTCATGCAAACAAAGATAACGCAGCTCCGATCCAAATGGAGAGATCAGAAGACAAATATATTTCTTATAACACCTCTCCTCAAACGACATTAAAGTCTACCCATATTGCGAGTTTCGTACCTGAGCTGGAAATATCCCCTTATCAGTCAGGTAGTACCGCTCCTCTTCGAGATAGCCTTCCACCGACTGATTCGCGCCAATTCAAACCACCAATGAGCAATTTTGGTACCCAAGAAAGTAAAATGCAAGTTGAAAAGGTCTCGTGGCAGATGCCTCATACAGCTGAGCAACAGAAGCGTATGTGGTACTACTCGTCGTTGGACATGGGAGCGAAACATGTAGTGGACAGGTGGGGCTTTTCGAGCGCGAGCGTATCACGATCCAATACGCCAAGCATTGCCGTCAACAAAAAGGAAAGCAAGTAGCGGAAAAAAACTGATATCGGTATATCTTTTTGGAACTTCTCTGTTCTTTTTTGGGAATTGGCGCACGAAACTGCAGGTGTGTGGCGTTTCAGGGAAATGATCGTAGCATACCGCGGAGACCAGCATAGCAGATATCAGATTTTCATAATGATGAGATATCAGGAACATCGAGTATTCGGGATATCAAGTCAATAATATCAAGGATATCAGGATAGCAGAACATGAAGGACATTGATATCACAGCATATCACGTCCATGATCCCATCGCTAGCATGTTAGGATCTTAGGACGTATATTCAAGGACATCAGGGTGTTGGGGTCATGATGTCAGGATCAAGAGGTAGGGTCTCGATTATTAAGATTTCAGGATCAGATTGAGCTTACAAGATATCTCGATGGCAGGGTATCATGATATGATCATAGTAGGATGCCAGGATATGAGATGGCAGAATACCAGGATGTCAAGATCTTTTGGTTTTGTTGGTGGATTTGGCCTTACGTAGGATCGAATTTCTGCCTACCTTTTTTGAGCCTTGGAACAAATAGGTTAGGGTTTGTTGTAGTCCTCGGCCAGCCGGATTGAACAAAGTAGAAGTTTGCACTGGATGAGCCACAGAATCTGCATACAACTCAGTAGAATATTCTAAATTTCTTTGCAATATACTAGCTATTCGTAGATGCTCGTGAATCCTTCGACCTTCTCCAAGTATCTTTGCACCGTCTTACATAACCACTTCTTCCGGCCTGCTCAACATTGCTAAATGTCCGGCATAAGCTTTTCTGCCCGTAGACCCAGCTATATATGCGAACATCTCCTGCACAGGCAGGGAGACTGCCTTGTCTCCAGTGCATACCATGTACGTCGAGGGCACATGCATGTATGCGCATCGATTCATCGGGGTATCCTTAACTGCGCGGCTCTGGGGATCACCTTTGCGGCCCAGTCGGTCGCCTCATCTGAAGGCAGGTCGTTGTACAGGACCGCAAGAGGATCGCGTATTTTGAAGCGACTATCCCAGTGGTCGTGATGGGGTGAGTCGCCCACGGCTGTTGCGACATACTGTTCCATGACCATGATGAAGGCGGCATTGAAAACTAAGTTTGCCACACCGCCCGACAAGTCCCGTAAGTTGCAATTCTTGGAGGTAAGATCCTCGGGCACGGACTCGGAGCCTACGAGCGCACCGTATGAATGCATGACCACTTAGACCGTTTTGCTCTCGTTTTCGACAAGTTTCCAGATGGCGGCTTCTACTACCCTGACATCGTCAGTTAGGGTCTTTTTGGTGAATTCGGGTTCGTCTTAGCCTGTCAAAGAGAGACAGGATGGCTGCACGACAGGGAAGCCGCGGGATTCGATGAGGCGCACTAAGCTGTGGCAGACTTCTGGGACTTGAAACGTGCCTTGAAGCAGAGCAATGGTGGGCTTTTCTGACGAGGCCATTGCAAATGTAGTTCTCAAATTCCGCGATGGCTTGCGCAGTAACTAATCAGTCATGCTGGGGTGTGCCAAGTTCCTGATCCAAAGATATTAGAGGCAGATGTAGACGAGTATAAATTTCCAATGATTCGACGCAGAGTTATTCGGCTAAAAAGCCTGATGGTGTTTAGCAGGATATATATAGTATGAAGACAAGTCTACAAGGCGCAATATTCGACTAGGAGTGAGGAATGACCTCTTGTATATTAATGCTTATTTGTTATATCGCTTCTATGATAGTTCAGCTCGCTTAAACTACAAAACCTGGTTACAGTAATGACCACATATTTATTCCCGGCTTACCAAGCCCAAAAGGAAGGGGCCCGCCAACTCTTGGAATGATTTCGGATAAAAGCGAATAGGCTGGCTTGCTGCCACTCTGCATGAAGATCAAGAATCCTCCCGGGCGTATAGTGGCTGAGAAAAAGTGGACCCGGTAAATCTCAGCTGATTTCCGTCACTACTTATCGCACAATAACACACAGTAGGCAGGAAAGCGTTTGATGAACGACTTGAAAGCTCATTGTGCGTCAATTCTGTGCTTTTTGCCCTCGATTGGTCCCCTTTGTGCTTCGTAACAATAAAGACACCTAGCAGGACTTGTTTCAACGTTTTCATCGGCCCCCAACTTGAGCCGCACGAGCGTTACCCAAAACAAGAATAGATCAGGCACCAAGTGAGACCTAACGGCCCACTAGTGGTAATGAGGCGGTCAGCACACTGCCCTTTAAATAATAACCTGTGGGATAGATCAGAGGCACAACACCTCGCCGAACAATGGCTTCACGCTCACTTTTCGACTCTATCGCTCTTGGCTCCTTGGACGACGACATATTTCAGGGGTTCTGGATAAACCACAGCTTCGGAAACATCAATGGAGCTACTCTTACTCTGAATCGCGATGGCGGAAGTATTCTTATTGCCTTCCTGGCGCTGTACGTCGGTGCTACTGGTCGAGCATTTTGGAAGATCCTGCGTTGCATTCTCTTCTTCTGCTTCTCGTCCATGTCAGCACCGGACGGAGTCTATCTTCAACGACAAGCAATATTGCGGAACTCACTTCTATCCCTGGATGCCGGATTTGATTTTGGGGAGATTCTTTACGCTTGGAACCGGAAGGCATCGAGGGTAAAACGGCGACTTGCTCCTGTGGGTACTTTATCCATACTAGTGGCGACGTTGTTTGCAGCTGCTGGTGAGGAAGGCGTTACACCATACTGAAATATAGATGCAAACTAATACATAGAACAGGTATTCTCTCTTCGAGAGTAGTAAATACTGCCTCCAACGAAGCACTCATTGCTGGTAAAGACTGCGATACAGAATTACCTAACGACCAGTCGAGCAACATCACTTTTCAGGCCTCCCTCTCAAACATCAAAACCGCGGAACATCTGACTTACGCAACACGATGTTATCAACAAAAACAATCAGCTCAATCTGACTCGTGCAATCTTCTGACTCGCGCCACTCTTCCATACGACATGCTGACCAACGAGACTTGTCCGTTCGATGCGGACATATGCAAATCCCCAACTGGCAACTTAATCATTCAAACACCATTTATGGATAGCTATAAAGACCTCGGATTAAACAGAGGGCCCCGCGCTAGTATCCAATTGAAGCATCATTGCGCGCCACTGGTGATAGATCAGTTCACCCAAATCAGAGACGATTCGGAGCATCCTGGAACCAAGTTTCTCACACTCACTGTCGGGCCCGAGAAGAGTGATTTTGTCGAAGTACCTCTCAATATCTCTTCTGCGAGACGGGATATGAATGGTAACTATAAAGTCAGGTTAGTGACAATAATTCTTTGCTTCCGGATGAGATGTTCAAAAATGGCTAATAACCGATCAGCGCTTTGGTTGGACCGGGAGAATATTTCTATCCCCCTTTTAGAGTATCTAGCGCCACGACTACCTTATTGGTCCTGGATTCATCGTCCATCCTTTACAATAACAAGACAGACGACCCTTGGTTCTCAGCGACTACGCCTGCACCTCGAAACACAAACGATTCAATTTTCTTGGGCGACTTCTTTTCTGCAGATAAGCCAATGTCAGTCATAGGGTGTGCGAGTTCGCGCCTGTTTTGTAATCCTGAACTCCCACTTTCGGATGGCTGTGTCAGTGGCTACTCAGCTAATGGCATGGATGAATTCTTACGAGCGTGGCCGAACTCAGAGGACCGGGCATCACTATTCCCACTCTCTACGGTACTGCAAAATTTTGACGCTGAAGATATTGGCAACATTTTCCAAGCGAAAAGCCTACCAACACTTCTTTCTCGAAATAGTATATGGTGGAACCTTCAAACACAATTGATTCCTGCGAATCAGTGGCAAAAAGAGATAGAATATCTCACACAAACCATGCTATCCGCCATGCAACACTATATGGTTGATTACGCAAGAGGCTATTGGCTCAGTCAACAGGCATGTAACATCATGCCTTGTCGAAGATTGTGTAAGAGTCAGGTACGTGTACTTCGAGAGATGCTTCTATCTTCCAGCCTAACTCGCATTAAGAAAGTTCGCACGACCAACCATTATTCTTTCAGCGTCCTAGGACTAGCAATCATACTAACTTTAGGAGGCGTAATTATGCTTCTCTCAGTCTGTCTGGGTCTTATCCTCGAATTGATCTCAAAAAGCCCTCTCCAAAAATCCGGAAGATTCCAATACGCATTTGCAGAGTGGAAAGCAAGTTCCACTCTGCAGCTACAAAGATTGGCCCAGGAGGGAACAGGGATGGGAATGTGGTCCAAGACTTCAGGTTCGGTCCCTGTTATAGAGCAGGGAAATGAGCTTGCCGTCTTGGATATAAGCAACTCAAAACACATCCGTTTACTATCCCCCAAGCTGGCTTCCTCAAGTGATTTCGAAGAAAGTCACAAGCCTGGAATCAAGGATAGAGGATATGTTCAAGTTCCTGGAGCAGATAACTACGCCTAAATTTTCGTAGCTTTCATCGAAAAAGGAAAATCATCACTGAAGTCGGTGTAACCTTTTTTCCTAAGCTCTATTATGCCATTAAAAGAACTCTATGATGTTCTCAAATATATATAGGAAAAGAAAATATAGTATTAAGAATACGCCGCACATAAATTCAATCTAATGACAGTAGATTCCTTATTCAAGTAGCGCACTATAATGCTAGCCAATGAAGACGTTTGCGGTCACCGCATCAAAGACCCAGAAAGAGAACAATGAATCTCTAAAAGGAAACTCGCTTTTCCGTTGATAATGTCAACTTTGAAAATAACGTCTACAGAATCGATGTGGATAATGATTTGTTCGCTGCCCATGAACCCAATTCAAACCAATGGAAGATATATCTACCTTACAGCATATCTACAGCTTGAGGCGGCTTTCCTAGCAAGACTGAAACCTGTCTAAAATATATATATGCCTCTTTCGGAGAGCTAGTTCTGAGCTCTAGCCAGCCAGTCTAGAGACTCGGGCAAAAACAAACAGTCTTTTCTCTCTTGGTGCTAAAATTATCGCGGTCTAAGTATAATTGCTTAAGATTAGTGATTTACAATAGAACTCCGCTCAAAATATGTCTTGTTATCTCATAGCAAAAATCATTTCTATCTTGTTTTTGACTGCTGCAAGAAACGAAATCCGAAACGCGAGCATATAATGAGAGGGACAACCTCGATCTGTCTGATTTCATGCACTAAAATATCCCAGGCACTATCAATGCTTCATTTATGAGATTTGAACGAATGCTAAATGACAGTATACCATGTATCAGAGCCAAGAGTGTTTAGATAAACCATGATACGCACATAAGAATCAGTTGCTTTAAAGTACTCCATTGTTTACCTATGTTTTTTCTAGTCTTAAAAGAATATTCGGACTGCCTAATGTCTAATTTTAATCACCTATAAGACATAATTAAGAAGCTCGAGACTTTCTGGCTTCATGTTGGGGAAACCCAACGCGCCTGTCGTAGGACCCTACGACAGGCAAGCTCAACCAACTAAGTACAAATAGCTCGCTCGGAAGCCAAGTGGCTTGACAATCCAATACTTCATTTTCATAAATTGACTGTCTGATACATCGATCGATCGATCGACACGCAATCCGATCCTTGTGCCTACCACTTCAACAGTACAAACAATCAAATTTCGACCATTCTAGTATGATGTTGCTTTTCCCACTATAAAACTGAGAGGAATAATTCATTTCTGTAAGCTTCGGGGACTAAAAATGAAAATACAAACGGAACTGAAAGATTACTGCGTTACACATACAGCTTTTTTTCAGGTGTATAAAAATACAGGCATTTGCCAAATCTCTGCTACGGGCAAACCTAGTTGATGAATAATTATGGCTATGGAAGATGTGTGTGCCGAGCAAGCTACGGGAAATAAAGCAATTTAAAGTTTTCTCTATTTTCTTCGCGCTTTTCCAGTAAAGCGTACTTGAACGCAGCTGAAAAGAGAGCTTCCAATAGTCGGATGTTGTTGTCTGCATTCATCATCGGCGAAGTTACAAAGACATTAAGAGGTGCACATGCCCACTCACGAAATCTAACAAGTTACCCGAAATTGGACTATATGCTTCTAGCAGAGCTGGACTTCTGAATAGTGTTTAAAAATCCAGGTTGGGATTTGAGCCTAAACCTTTACACTGGGTATTTATGTGTTTGACCACAAGGGCTAAAAATGGGAATGTGTCATCTACATGTTCCTTCCCAAATTCGAACAAAAGCTTTGTCACTCGCGACTATTTCTGCAGGGTAAAACTTCTTCGGCATATCAAAAATGCGTTGCTAGCAGCAATGACTAGAAAAGAGAACCGGGACTGGAGCATGCGGTCGTCCCTAAAACCACACGGGAAAGACCTATGGCACTCGCAAAATAAAATGGTAATGATATCACAGAATGATTGCTTTTGGAAACCTCAACTGAACCAATAAAACATTATGCTACGATATCCAGCATTTAAATCTAAAAAGCCGGACATCAAACCCAATGGCTCTGGAGAACCACACCCTTGAAATTGGGAACATGAGCCGGGCAACAGCTATTGATAAATTCGGGAGATCTTAATGTCAGATTTAAAAAAGGAATTAAGAGTTATTAATGGAGTTGGGGGTACAGACACTTGGCTTAACAACGATGTGGGCTCGACAACCGCCGACTAGATCACTCGGCCGTAAAACCGCAAAATTATCCACGATGAATAAAAAAATTGGTAACAGGCTCTCTATATCTTTTCAAAAACCAAAAATGCTCGAATCAATGTCTGTGCGTGTCCTGGATCCCAGTCTGGAATACCCGTAGACAAATCCCACGTTCACTATCCATAAAGCCAACCAAACCGGCGTTATGTATGCTGCTCTCCAGCGTGATCAGGGCTTTATAATTAACTCAGATTCTTAATATGCGGGATTTTTTCAACTTCCTAACTACTGGGAAAAAGGCTCGATGCTTCAAATACATGTTCTTTTTGCGCAGAACTAAATCCTGGATCTGCCCGACATATACAATATGAAACTAAAATTATAAGACATTGAAGAGACCATGTTCTGTTTCGACTGAAAATTCACCGCATGCTTAATATGTTTGCCGCCCAGAGGAGGGCATAGCCAAAGAGCAAAGAAACTGCCCAGAATGAGTGTTGTTCGCTGAGCAGGGCATAAAATGTATATGTTGAAGGTTGTATGGGTCCTGATGTTCTTTGAAAAGGACAATGAACTCACGCATGTACTCATCAGTCGAGAAAGACCTGTGCCACCCTTCAAATGTTCTGCAGCCACTAAAACCATTGGGGTCGGTGGTTCATGTTTGCTGTGGAATAAGGTGGTAAAATGCTAAATGGGAGAGAAGCCAGATGCATGGGTGTGTTGAGAGCCGTGTGAGGTACAAGAAAATAATATACCAAGCCTAATTCTTCCCCTTTGTCCGAAGCAGAGTTTCACAGTCAATAATCATGTGTTCGACAGCATGCTAAAAGGAAATTGAAGTTCATTACATGTTGTTTTGTCAACGAAAACCAAGACGAAGCCATATATGTTCTTTGCCCAGAGCAGTGGCGAATGTCAAAAGCCCGAGCTATGTCCTTAGCATATGCAGCTCGTTGTGAAGTGCCTAAAATACGGAAGCGACGTCAGTGATGGTAACTCTTCGGCACGGAGTAAAAACATCACTACCATTGCCTTTACATGTGTCTGACATCAGAATATAAATCAAAAAAGGTTTTCATCTATGTCCGGCGCAGACTCAATCGCTAATATCGGCGTTCAATATTCTGCCTGGACTAAAAAAGATGAGCCTTCCAACCCATGTCTGCTTGTCCACCAGACAAAACCACTAAGCAAGAAACAAATGTGGAGGGATGAGAAACATGGCTGGATGAGGTACGGCATAAAAACGGGTTGACAGTACTTTGATGTTCGCTGTGCGCACCAACAAAAAGAAAGATCAAGACGAACAGGACAATGTGCCCAAAAACACAACGAATCCGCACATGATTCAAAAATCTCTATATTTCCTTCTACTATCCCACATCTCACGATGATGATGATGATCATCGTCAACATATCTCCCTATTGGTTGACTCGTCATTCCTCAAGCTGCCAACTTCAACCTATTCACCGCAGCCCCAAGCACATCGGGCGTCGAGCTACGATCCGGGCTCGCCCCGCCACTAGACCCCCCACCCTGCGGCAGGACACGCTTATCGGGGCCCGTGATGGTCTGCCCCTTGGCCTGTGCGAATCCCGCTGAGCGCATATGGGCCGGGTCAGCGCTGTAGAACTCGTCGACGATGGGATGGATCATGACCGTCTGCTTGTAGATGGTGAGGGTGCTGTTCGTCGGGACTGTGACCCAATTGTCTATCGCGTGCCATAGTCAGCCTCCAACCCTCGTACACAGTCGCAGAAAACGGAATGATGAGACGACAGAGAAAGTATTGGCTTCCATACCTCGTTCAAAAGTCAACGGCTCGCTGGCCACAAGCACAATGTCCGACCCTTTGTCCCGCCTCTCCATGACATAGTCCTTTTGCCCCGGCTCCTGCGAGCTCCCAGCACCGCCCTGCTCCTTTTGCTGCTGCCCCCTAGACTCCTTCCAGCTCGTCCCACTCGAAAAGAACAAGCTAGCCGCCTCATCCGTCCTCGAACTCACATACCGCGTGCACACCACACTCTCGCCGTCCGTAACCGCAAAGTTGAGCAAACTCCTACTATCCTCCGTGCCCGTCCCCTCCTCGCCCACAACCTCCTTGATGAACCCATTGATACGCTGAATCGTCTTGAGGATCGCCTTTCGCAGCACTGTATGTCCGAACCCGCCCTTCCCCGGCTCCTGGTCGGGGTGATGCCCCGCCTTGTCTAGGCAATCCAGAAACAGGGCGAACGCCCACTCCGAGTCGGTGGACCCTTGCACGAGCGTGAACCACTGCTCGTTCAGGCTGAGCGCGAGCCGCCGCTTGATCTGCCGGAAGCAGCCGATGCCGCCGTTATGCATGAACATGAGGCTCTTGTAGAGGAAAGGGTGGCAGTTGGAGTCGGAGAGGTTGCCCTCGGTCGTGGCGCGCACGTGGGCGAAGAGCAGCGACGACGTCGTCTTGGAGGCGATGCGGGAGAGGTTTATGCAGTTCCAGGCGGGGATTGTAGAGGTGAAGACGCAGGGCTCGGGGCCTAGGGAGGGGGAGGTGTAGTAGCCGATTCCGAAGCCATCGCCGTTGTGAGGGCGGCGGCGGTCCTGTGCGTGGCGTGAGTCAAGCGATGGAGAGGGGTGGAGGAGGGGACAGCTACCAGGCGGAGGCGCGAGTCGAAGGACTGTGTGAGGATGGAGTGCGTGGGGTTCAAGATGAGCTCGGAAAGGAGGATCTCGTCCTTGCCCTTGTAGACCTGCGTCTCCGTTAGCGGTGTTGGTGGTGATGGAGAACCGGGATGGGCCAATGCACCATAAATCTACACATGGCGTGCGGCGGGATAATTGCCTCGCGACAGGCTGGAAGGCGGTGATGGTATCAGGGGCTTGATGGGCCACGGCTCGCCGTATCAGTCAGGGCGCGTGGGAAGGTCGGCGTAGGGAGTGCAGTGAGGTGGCAGGTGTATCAGGGCGGTGAGATTGCGCCATTCGCAGGAGATATTGTGAGCGATCTCATTGGGGCACAGACACAAATCCAAATGCATCTCGTGGCGGCCGATAAAGCACACGGCAAGGGAAGCCATGGCAATGCGACAAGGGAAAAAAGTTCAGGACGAAGGCGTTCGCAGCCCCCACGCGGACGCGACGGGCCCACGTCGTGGGGTTGCCGGAGCTGCCAAGATGGGGTTGGTGATGACGTGCTTTGTACAGCGCCGGCGTCGTCTACCCTTGGTAGGGCTACAAATCATGTGCCGTCCGCTAGCCCGCCGTCATCACATCCTTGCTCCGCATCTTCACGCATGCACACGATTTGAAGCTGATCATTCTGCATTCTGCTATCTGGCTCAGAGATGTATCGTTCCGGACAGACGTAATAGCATCCACCCAACCCAAAAACCCCAATCCGCCCTGCCGTTGCCCTACCATGCACCCTCCCATCCACCGGCCTGACCGTTGACCGTTCGACATAGGGGAGAAAACGAGAAACCAGAAACACTGAACGCCGGGGATATGATGCGGATAGACTTTCAGGGGGGTTACAAGACGGTGTATCTTACTATGCTATCATAACTTAATCATGACTAGGGGGTCGGTCCTCTGCTTGCTGAGCTCGGGGATTGTGGTAGGGACGGTGTCGCAACGGGTCGTGGGCGTTTCGCTGGCGACGTGTTGACGGGGGAGAGTGAAGGTTCATGGATTAAACCGTGTAGAGACCATGATCTCCGCAATTCGCGTGATCCAAGAGATGGGGGCAATGGACCGGTGCGCAAGGATGGGTCTGCCGGACGGGTCGTCTTTGCAAGTGCCGGGCGTGCACTTCGAGGGAGCATGGCTGCCGTCAAACCGCTCACATATCCATCGAGTCGCCACCATTGGCGAAGGAGAAGTTCTGCTGCTGCTGGGCAGCCGGGGCACCAAAGCCAAAGTGTCCCTCCTGGTTGATCTGAGGCTCGGCCATGTTCTCGGCGTCACCTTCTTCATCGGAGAAGTACTTCTCGATAATGTTGTAAGCCTTCATGTAAATCTCCTCGTTGGCGTTGTTCTGGCAGTCGTGGATCTTCTCCATGCCGCCGACCTCCTCGATGAAGAGCGCATAACGGTTGATGGGCTCGCCGGCGTTGCCGTCAGCGTTGGCCTCCTTGTCCATCTCACCGACCTTGAGGATGTTCTCAAGACCGTCGAGGGCAACCTGGATGATCTTGTTGTCGGGGCAAGCCAAGAGATCGCACAGAGGCTTGATGCAGCCGCTTTGCACAAGGTAGCGGATCTGGGCGGGCTTCTGCAGACCACCAGAGGTGGCGTTGGAGATGGCCCAGCAGGCCTCCTTGCGCGTCTTGAAGTCACCATTCTGGAGAAGGTGGATGAGGGGTGGGATGATGTTGGCGTCGATGACGGCCTGGATCTGGGTCGAGTTGCCGGCAGTGATGTTGGAGATGGTCCAGCACGCCTCCTTGCGGATGCCGTCCTTGGTGGAGCTCAGCAGAGACAGCAGAGCCGGAAGAGCGCCGCAGTTGATGATGACCTGGGTCTGCACGTCGTCGCCAGTGACAATGTTGCCAACGGATCGCAGAGCAGGCGTTTGGACCGAAGTAGAGGCGTGCATCAGCAGCTCCACAAGACGGCGGGGAATACCAGCCTCGATGACGGCCTGGATCTTGTCGTTGGAGCCGTCGGACAGGTATGAGATGGCCCAGCAGGCATCGATAAGGACCTCGTCATCCAGCGAATAGACGAGCTTGGAGAGGACGGGAAGGGCGGGCTGGATCTTTTGAAGGTCAGCGCCTTGTGTCAGGCTAGCGAAAAGGTGTGAGAAACTTACGGTCTGCCAGTCAGGCTGGGGGGTCTTGCCACGGCAGAAGTTGCTCAGAGTCCAGGTAGCGTTCCTCAGCATGCTCAGCTTGCGGCTGTCACCGAGCAGGGCAAGGAGCGGGCGAAGGGCACCGGCCTGCAGAACGAAGTCACGGCATGCGGGGCTGTCACCGGCGATGTTTCCGAGGGCCCAAACGGCCTGCTCTCGGACGTCGGGCTCGTGGCTGCTGAGCAGCTCAACGAAGATGGGTACAGCGCCGGCCTCGATGACGACCTGAGTCTGCTGGGCTGAGCCAGAAGCAATGTTAGTGAGAGCCCATGCGGCCTCGAATTGTACCAGGGTGTGCGGCGACCGGAGGAACTCGACGAATCTGCTAACGACGCCCGTCTCGATGACTCGCTCAATGGGGGGGTTGCGCTCCTTGGACAACAGCTTGCGGAACTTGGTCGTGGCCTGGATCTGCTCGTCGATCTGCTCCGAGAAGACGCCCTTGACCATCTGGGGGAGCTCCTCGTTCAACTGGGGGGCAGCGTCAGCGGGCAAATTTCTTTGTGAAGCGGGCGGGCGGGCGTGGGCGGGCCATGGAGGGGGATGGCGGGGGAACTGACCTGGCTCTCGATGTTGCCACCCTCATCGTCGCTGTCGGGGGCAGCGCCCAGGCTGGCGCCGGGCTGGTTGCCGCTGGCGATGCCACGGCGCTTTGCGAGGTTTTCCTCACGCTTTGCGCGGCGGATCTCGACCTGCTGCTCCTCACGGCGGCGGCGGAGCTCGTCAGGCTTGAAGGCGCTCTTCGCCTTGAAGGTGGTCCGGCGATGTTCGGGGATGTAGCGGTCGGCCATGGTTGCGGCGACTCTGGGGCGTTGGGAGGGAGGGGGAGTGTGTTGTGGGTGGAGAAGGAGTGTTTTGTTTGGGAGGGGGGGATTATTATCTTCGGTCGTGGGGCAGGGGAGGTGAAAAGGCGGAAGCGGCAAGAGCGTGCTAGCCCTAGCGCGGGTTTGGCCTTAGCGGCTCGGCGCATGCGTACTGGGAGCAACCGCACGCAACCGCACCGCGTCACGTCGGGCTCGTGTTTCAACCTCCTCCGTCACGGGCATCGTCGAGACGCCTCCTGGCCCGCTGGCCTGTGTCGGCTGGCAAATCAACCCTCCGGTCAATCCAATTGCTTCTCCAGCGTTTCCAAAGGCCTGCTTGCCCTTCACCTAGACACCTCCGGAGCTTGCACTCGCGCTAAACCGCTTACGGACACTGCCCTACCACTCGCATACTCCCGACTCACTTTACCACCACCATGATCGATCTCCCCAAAGGCTTCACGCGGTGTGGCGATGCCACCCAGTCAAATCCACCTACCCAGCGCTACTGCTTCATCGGCATCTTGCTGCAGGATGTGACCCCCTTCAAGACCAAGGGCAGTGATTATGCCCTCGACTTCACCATCCGAGACGACTTCGAGCCTGGGGGCAGCAACTCCACCATGCGGTTCCGTTTCTTCCGCAGGTCCGCAGATGATCTACCCTCGGGAAAGCTAGGCGATATAGTCATTGTCTATGATGCCAAGGTCTCTCCTTACGCGGGCCAGCTAAATGTCGTCTCAAACGCAACGGCGCGGAGCTATGCGCTCTTTTTCTCTAGCAAGGACATCTCTTCACCGCAGCTCAGCTCTTCGGTCCAAGCTGGCACCGCCAGAACCCCGTACCATGACACAAAGCCCATGAGATCAACTTCTCCCACCACGCTCGAGCACATGGCCGTGGTGCACATGAAAGAGTCGGCCAAATCCTACTTGGAGCTGCTGCAGCACGCACCCGCATCCCCTCCTGCGAAAAGGGCCCCCGAATCCCATCCTGCAACGACATGGAAAGCTCCACAGCCATCAAGGGCAGACAGATCCGTGCTGATCAAGGACATTGCCCTATACAAATACCATGATATCCGTGGCCAGGTCATCAAGATGTTTTGTAGTAGTCTCGGGTCAACTACTGACGTTTATGTCACTGATTACACCGAAAATAAAAGTCTCTACAACTATCAAGATCCTGCCGATGCCGAAATCCAAGACCTAGGCCGAGGAAGAGCATGGAACGGGCCATATGGTCAATTGACCCTCCAGGTTCGCCTCTACGGTGCGCACGCGATCTGGGCCCGTGAAAATGTCAGTGAAGGTGACTATTACTTCCTAAGGAACATCCGTATCAGACTGTCACAAGAGAACAAGCTCGAAGGGGCAATGCACGAGGATCATGTAAATCCATCTCAAGTGGATATTCGTACACTCACGAGCGAGAGCGAGATTGACGCAATCAAAGAGCGTAGGGAGAAATATGAAGCGCAACGGATGAAGAGACTGGCATCTCCGAACGTCTCTCCGAATGTCCCGGTAAAAGCTTCGGCAAAGTCCAGAAAGAAGAAGAAAGAAAGGCAATTGGAAAAACATCAGCAGGAGCGAATGGCGGAAGAGATGCTCGAAATCGACGAGGCCGAGCGTGCAGGAACCAACATCAATGGTAAGAGCTCTTCTCAAGAAATGTAGCGCTGACTAACTTTATCCTACCAGTGCGTTCTGTCAATCCTGATATCTCGCTCTCCACCTTGGCCGACATTGTTCATAATCCCTCACTTCAATATCGGACACCAGACGGTGTGAAAATTGACCTCCCCTTCGTCAACTGTAAATACCGAGCGCGTGTACGAGTTGTTGACTTTTACCCCCCAGATCTGAGGGATTTCATCCATTGGAAGAGCGATTGCGAATGGAATCCGCCTACCAAACAGGCCGACTACATAAGAGATCATTGGGAGTGGGCTTTTATGCTTCTCCTCGAGGACGCCAATTTGCAACCAGGGTCTGAGCCAGTTCGTTTGCGCACAGTCATTACAAACAAAGCAGCGCAGTATCTGATTAAGATGGATGCTGCCGAGTAAGTGGTTCAGTTTGATCAGCCTCATTCATGCTAACTTAAGTCCAGTCCCGACGATGATCCGAAGTTGCTACTGCAGCTGAAGGAAAAGATGCATATCCTTTGGGGCAACCTGCAGGAGCTGAAAGAGGAGCTTGAGCCCATGGGCGTTAAATTTCCTTTGCCGGCAGGAGATGCTCGGCTAAGTAACAAACCCTTCGTCTGCTGTATCGAAGAATATGGCGTCGAAGTGCCTGTATCTTCCCGAAACATAGACGGCTGGCAGCGCACGCATGGTCTATTCTCGACGACGATAACCTAAGCGACTGGCTCTGGAATGCAAGGCGCGTTCCTGGCGGGGATGGTGCTTTCTGCGCCTACGGGAGGCGCACTGTTTATGATACCCGCTTGTATCCCATATTCATGTTTCTCGGGATTGCAACGGCACGGTGGACATTGGTGCAATTACCATGCGGAGTCTGGTCTCGGCCCTTACTAGGGTGGTCTGGTCACGAGTTCAGAGAGCAACAAAGGTGGCGCGGAGACGGATTGGGCAAAATCTACGGTCTCGATCGGGCCGGTTTAGGCACCTACCCAACTTTCAGTGCACAGTAATTCGCGACATGAAGTAATTCACGAGGCTGTTTGGAAAAGCCACACACGTCTCTTTACACAAGGCTAGAATGAGGCGTACTATTGGCCGAGGGTGGATGTCGTCCCTGCATCTTCCAACGCCCTGCTGTATAAAGGGGCTAGTGACTACGATATCTCCCCTGGAAAAGTCGATAAATTCCTGTACAGACTTCACGATTTGAAGGGCGCAGCTCGTCACGACGTTACATCGCTCCCCTGTTCACGAACCGCAGGTTGGCTAGCACTGGGCTAGAACCCAATCAGGGAACCATTCCTCAACAACGCATGACACCCCTGCGCTGAACACTCTGTATATATACCTAGGTACTCTACCATGTATCCTAACACTGCGTGCGCATCTATAGGTTGGGGAAATTTCTCACGCCGTTCATTCACCACTAGAGTTTCAAATCTCGGCGCACTTGCTGTGCGAAAACGGGTGTTAGATTGCGTGATTGGGCGTTGCGTGATTAGGCGTGCTTGTCCCAAAAAGTACATCATTGTTTCCCCGACCGCTACTTTCTTTCCCTCCATTCTTCTACACTGATTGCGCAAAGAAATTGACAGAAACCAAGCTTGAAGACTCATTGCGTATTCACTCTTGCGGGAGATATCTCTTCTCTGCAGAGCACTGTGTGCGCATCGAGGAAAATCACTTGCCCAAAAGTTCGGAACCGAGTACATCAATCATCCGCAACCCAAAAGAACAACAATCTACAAACCGCGTTGAACAAAAGGAAAAAGTCGAGATTCTCCACCACCACCACCATGGCCCCAGGAATCGACCTCTCCTCCTTGGCTAGCGAAGTCGCAACCGCAAACGACACCACTCTCCCCACCAAAAAACCCGCCCCGAGTCCCACCACCATCCACTCCACCGGCTCCAACGTCCTCGACCCATCCCTCATCACACAAGACTTTGACCAACTCCGCTTCCACGGCGCCGCCCTAAACCAACTCGCCATCCCTCCTCCCTCAAGCTCCAACCCCCAATTATCAACCCATCTCATCTCCTCCCCCTACAACAACCCGCAACATTACCTAGACCTCACCACACTCCCCCTCCCCTCGGTCCTCCTCGCAAAAGCTCTCACCGCCCTGCACCCCTCGCGCCCGGACTACGCCACCGCACCCTACCTCTCGGCCCTCAACTTCGCAGAAGTGCTCGAGCTCGTACGGCGCTTTTCGGCCGACGAGGACGTGCCCTGGCGCGAGGCTAGCTTCTACGTCGTCGTGTTCCGCTCACAGCTCAAGGCCGTCATCGACAATGATTACCTGTACGCGGTGGATTATGAGAGCCACCGTGAGGCGTGTGAGAGTGGGGGGTTGTTGAAGTATTGGTTTGGGAAGCCGGATGGGGAGAGGAGGAATTTGGCGACTTGTGAGTTCTTCTTCCCCTTCTCTTGATTTTTTTTGGCATATTTTGGGGGTAGAAATTTTTTTCCTCTTTAGAGGCAGGGGCATCCTGGTATCGGGGTCTGGAGGACTGAAACGAGGCTTCTAGACGCGCGTTGTTGGGTGGTGGTTTGTGCTGACGATAATTTATAGGCTTTTGGCATTCCCGCGAGGATGCGCGCAAGGGCGGGTTGGGGCCCTGGCACAAGAAAGCCCGAGCTGCGGGGCGCGAGCTTTATGAGAGTATCATCTTCTCGGTACATCGGTTCACGATTCTGGATGGAGCGACCGAGTACAAGTTCGAGGATTGGAAGGACTGAGTGTAGATTTCCTACCGAATTCGGAAAAGAGCGTTGTGGAGTAATTCTTTCGTCGACCAGTTCGGTATGTTAGAAGCATGGCATTTGCATTGCATTGCATGATCCGCTTAGGGGTTTCACTTCTTGAGCGGCGTTTCTGGGATTTCTTTTCATTCTCATGGGAAAATTCGAATGGTTCAGGTGGGATATAAATCAGTAGGGAAATGGCGCGGAAAGGGGAGGACAGCATACATACACAGCACGATATCGATTTAGGCGCGGGAACGGAATCCGCGATTCCATGGAATGGGTCACGGTCTTTTTATTCAAATACAGCATTCAACAATCAATTATATAGGGAAAGGACCCAAAACTAGCCACTAAATCGAGGTTTCTGAACGTAGCAGTGAAGCACAGGAATAAGCAAGTGGTTTTTAACATCCTCAGATATTAACAAAAAAACTCCTGTCTGCTGTATTACAACTTAATTACCCTCCCAACATCCATCCTCGCTTTCCCTTCTTCATTAGCCCAGAAGCTACCTGTAGGCCACTCAAATCTCTCCACCGCCCCATTCTGATACCCAACACTGTACCCTGGAACAATGGGACTCACATAGTGCGCATCCCTAATCTCTGCCGGATGCCTCAAGTACGGCTTATGGCGCTTATTATCCGCAAACTCGAGCATACTCTTCCTCCCCGATACCACTATATAATCGATCAGGCTCAGATGGCTAGTCAGCTCCGTAAGCCCCATGGCGCCGTTATGAGGCACGCAGGGCACATCAAACACGCGCGCCATGAGCATGACCGCAATGCATTCATTCACACTTCCAAGCCGCACGGCATCAATTTGCGCGACATCGGTCGCTTCGGCTTGCAGCAGCTGTTTGAACGTGATGCGATTCTGTGCCGCCTCGCCGGTGGCGACACCCACACCGTAGGGCGCAAGGGCCTTTCGGATCGTAGCGTGGCCGAGAACGTCGTCCGGGTTCGTCGGTTCCTCGATGAAGACGGGACGGTATTCGACGAGCTGCTTCATCCAGTCTATCGCTTCGGGCACGCTCCAGACCTGGTTCGCGTCGATCATGATCTGGTAGCCCTTGTCGTAACCTAGGATGTCGCGGACGGCGGCGAGGCGCGCGCGGTCTGCCGCGAGGTCGGTTCCGACTTTGAACTTGAAGACGGTGTAGCCTTGGGCGATGTCTTCCTCCAGGAGCGAGCGCATCTTGTCACCTGTGAAGGCCATCCAGCCTGCGGATGTGGTGTAGGCGGGCACGGCTTTGTTTTGCAAGGCCTCCTCTATCCGTGCTTCTTTTCCGTCTTGGGCCTTCTTTAAGATCTCGAGCGCAGATTCGGGGGTTACAACGTCGGTGATGTAGCGGAAGTCGACGAGGCGGACTACTTCCTCAGGTGTCATGTCTGCTACAATCTTCCATACGGGCTTGGAGACGATCTTTCCCCAGAGATCCCACACTGCATTCAGTACGCCTGCGACTGCGAGATGTGTAACGGATTTTTCGGGGCCGATCCATCGGTACTGCGAATCGGATACCATATATCGCCATGTCTTGCCCATGTTGGCTGTTAGCTCTCCCATCGACTTTCCCACAACGCGCTCGGCGAAGATGCGTAGGCATAGACATATCACTTCGCTTCCACGCCCGTTGCTGAACGCGATACCCTCTCCTAGAAGCTCGGGGTGATTGGTTTGCAATTGAATATACGGATGACTGCCATTTGTACCAACGTGCATCGCATCCGAGCCGACGCCGTCAAGGCTCGTGGGGAAGCGGAGATCAATGACTTTGAAGCCGGTTATGGTTACATCTTCCATTGATGCAGGCGCCATGTCGAACTTTGGTTCGAGATAATACAAAAATACTGATCCTTAGTATGGATTTTGAAGAAAAATATAATAGTTGAAGAACGGAGACGGGTTGTTCGCAGACGCCCTTGGGGACGGCGATCTCCAAGCCAGTTCCGATTGTATTCCGTCGGAACGTAGTTCACTCGCATGCATACTACTCCGCATGTTCTTCCTGATTAGCTCCGGAAAAGTCGCTTGGTAGCAATGCTTATCCGGGGCCAGAAAACGTAGTTCGCGGGTATAGGCAGGCTGACGACGATTCCCCACTCCTTGAGCTTGTCATCAGCCCATACCGGAAAGAACTCGGGTGTTGGCACTTTGACTGGATGCATTGCGCAGATCTTGGTCCAGCCAGAACTAGCGCATATCCGCCTCCCCCGCCTGGATGCCGACTTGACATAGCTGGATTAGGACCGACCGATAAAGCCGAGTACGCTTGCAGCGGGCAAAACTTGAGCAACATGACAAAGGCCTGGAACTATTCTGCAAGAGTATGTGTTGCTGTTCTTTTTTTCTTTTTCTGCATATAGCCAACCAGGGACGGTATAAACAACTTCCTCGGTCTAGATTAAATTTGGAGAGAGTCATATGAGCATTTTGAGCATTTTTCGAATGGTTGAGGGGTACATTGTTAGCCAACAAGTTGTCACGCTGTTGAAAGTGGCAGGCTAGTGATGCGGTCCACCGTGTCCCGGTGCTACGTGGCTCAGGTCAAGCATGACACTGATCATTCGTCCCTGAATACTCTCTTCTATTTTCCGCAGCCTCTAAATTTTTCTTTGTCGTGATTTTTAAGAGACAAAGGGCGCCTGCAGAACGTATATTGTGCCGAAAACGGAAAAGGCGTTGCGGTGGGCAGCGACTAACGTGGCACCTTTTATGCATTAGAGGCGGAATGCATATATGATGAGATGCTTCTAGAGACGGCTCAGGCTCGTAAGAGGTGATACCGAATATTCTTTCTATGCTACGGGGTAGACTTTTTAAACAGTTCGACGTAAGGCGCTACACCTTTAACTCTACCTGGAAAGATGGCATATCCCCGAATCCGCTTTTCTCTATTACCTGGAGCTTTCCCCAGGACATTATGACATCCCACGCACTTGGCTTAGACCCATTGTAGCTTGCGTACTGGGCTCGAACATTCTACAGCCGGCACCTGATCAGCATGGTCGCACGCCATACTGAATGCCGCCTATCACACTTGAAAAGCCTCGACGGCTAAGTAGCCATGAAACGAGGGATGGTGCAAAATTTCTGGTACTTTCTCATAACCTAAAGCGACCAACTACCTGCGCTTTTGAGCCTAGCTGACGAGCATATCAAGCCTTGGGCAACAGCGTTCAATAGATTTGCAGTAGGCAATGTTCGGAATCGATTTTGGAGGCTACGACAGGACGCTTTAAGAAAATCGGCCGTATATTTCAGATATTCAAGTAGTAGAATAGGCAAAATCACACGCGGACCGGGGTCCAAGCATCGCAGAACAGACACGCAAGGGCTACCCCTAAACAATGCCCGGAGACACAAAAGCGCGGGGACTCTCACACAAAACGCAAAACGCTGTAGGGAGGGCCTCGGCTAAATGTTTCAGATATAGATCAATTCGATTAGTCAGGAGGTATCAATTCCGAGTTGTTTGATTGATCCGAAGCGCGATGGGGTGACAGAGTTCGTGTGTCAATCGGCCCGATAGGTTTGTTGGCTTGTCAAACGGAAAAAAAGAAATTCATAAATTCATGCTACAATCGACACCATCTAGAACTTGCCTATTTAGGTAACATCGATCTTTCGCTTTCACTGCGTAGGCATGATGCACTCTAATCCTAAGAGGTTTTACAAAGTCGTCTCAAATTGCATTTTACTTGCCCATGCAGTGCGTTTCCTTTGCAGCACGTCCTCGTTTTTCACCCCTCATTTATCTCGCCTGTGCAGTAACGAAAGCGTGTACTCTTTTCCCCTGCATCAAGTCCAGTTAACTATGGCCAGTAACATTTAAGGCCCTTTTAAAAAAATCTAGTTCACATCTTCAAGCATACGTCTCAAAGCTCCGAAATAAGGGCAGATTATGACGGCTATGAAGGATGAGCGGAAAGTTAAAAAATGAAGCATACCATCAGTTCACAGTCCGTATGTCAAGCCAAATATGGGGCAGATACTCAAATGAAATCTGAAGCGAAAGCAGTTCGTACCAAGCTTGGCTCCTTGCATCACATGAAACGCACATATCCAATACGTTCCACGTCACCTCAAACTGAAGTCCGCTTCATACCCAATGACGCCATGAAAACTGTTGCATGCTGCATTGGGCTAGACATTATATAAGTAATGAGATGCTACTGATTTTGAACCTTTCAACTATGACTATCCATCAATTTTCCTTATACTAGTTCATACATTTCACATTTACCAAGGCGAAATTGCCCTAGTACCTTCAAACTCAGTGTGAAGCATGATAGCTTTCAGCATCACCTGGGGTGAGCATCATCGAGTCGTTGGGCCGCTTTGTAGCTTTACTGCAGGCATATCATCTCAACTTATTATCAGACACCACGGGTATCGATTTTTGGTTATACTGTCCAGTGAACGTCTTTTCCGGTAAGACACCTGAGAGACGACAAGCTGGAAAAGTGGCGGCAAGATATTTCCGGGAACCTGCTCTACCCCACAACTGCGTGCATTGGCCTCGCAGGGCTCTGCGGTGCAAACTGTCATATCGGCGGTTGAAAGCCCGAAAGAGAGGCAAAAAGTTGAACCCGCTGCTCCATCGCCCAATCATACCCCAGCTCCATCCTCCGCCTATTTATCCCTGCACTTGAAAGCCACACCCCCCGCCAACCTCGCATGACTTCATTCCGATGCTTTCGGAGCTACGCGCCGGCTTCGGAAACCTATCCTCACTGACTTCCACGTTGAATATTTCAGTGGTGACAGCAAGGCGACAAGTTGGCATTATCCTCGAAAATGGCATCTTACGTCCTCGTCACTGGAGCCACTGGCTTCATCGGTGCGCATGTCGTCGATGAGCTCCTGCGGAGAGGTCTCAAGGTGCGCGCGGCTACGAGGAGCATAAAGAAGTCCAGCATTTTCAAACACCATCGGCCAGACTATACGGAGCAACTTGATTTTGTGGAGATTGGCGACTTCTCAGGGGCGACATCTTTCGACGAAGCTGTAAAGGGCGTTGATAGTGTTATCCATGTTGCTAGTCCGTTCAGCTATTCGATCAAGGACAACGAGAAAGAGCTAGTACGGCCTGCAATTGAGGGAGTCAAGGCCATAATGGAGGCTTCGGCCGCGAGCGCGAATGTCAAGAGAGTGGTACTAACATCGTCCTTCGCATCAGTCATGGATGCCAATAGGAAAGCCCCTCCACACTTCACCTACACTGCCGAGGATTGGAACCCGCTTAGTTACGAAGAGTCGGTTGCCAAAGAAACCAGTGCTGTGATTGCCTACCGGGGATCCAAGAAGTTCGCAGAGCTGGAAGCGTGGAATTTCGTCAAGGAACGCAACCCCGGCTTCGACCTCGTCACTCTGTGTCCTCCTATGACATTCGGTCCAATCGCACACCACGTGTCAGTGATCGAGGGTCTGAATGAGTCAAACGCCAACTTGTGGAAGGTTGCGAGCGGAAAGGAATTGCCAGTAGCTCGGGTCCCGTTCTGGGTTGATGTGAGGGATCTCGCGAGGGCTCATGTAGAAGCCCTACTGAGGCCTGAGGCCGGAGGAAAGCGTTATACGGTTGCTTCCCCGGAGAATTTCTCCTATAGCCTGGTCGCAGACATAGTGTCCGAGAGCTTCACATGGGGACCGCAGAGAGTGGTTCAGGCGAATAAGCAGGAGATTGACGGCAGTCACGACCTTGATGGAATGACGGCGGCTAAGGAGCTGGGGTTAACCTATCGCCCGTTTCGAGACACGGTGAAGGACTTCATCGAGCAAGCTGCGGATATAGAGCAAAGGCAAAAAGACCACAACTAGCCATGTTCTTCAAGAAATAGATGTAGCTCATCCATGGCCGGCCAGTGTCTTCCCCAAATGGCAGTGTGGAGAGTTCACGGAGCCCACGGCAGTGACGTGGTGGTAAGGGGAATCGATAGATAGGATCGCATGATGCTATCAGTCAAGGATACAGATGAATACCAGCTAAACATCCATCTCATATTGTATCCGAACACATTTTGTTCCCTGACGGCGGCAGTGATGACGAAGAAGGGGTCGGTGACTGCAAGGTATTCAGTGGTGCGGTGAACAGGTGGCTTGGCGGAAAGCGCACGTGCCAGATGGACCGACCCCAACGCGTCTTCCATGGCTGTCCCGCACGAACACGCCTACGCAAACAACACCACACGCATCTCCCACCCCACCCCCGTGTGGCCGCATCTCCTTGTGTGCTGGTCAACCTTAACACAATCACAATGAGCGCAACCGTTGTGACCTCCGAAGCCGCCCCCGTCACCTCATCCGCGCCGCGGCGCAAATCTGGACGCGTATCCAAGAAGCCGGAGCCCTTCGTCCCCGCCCCCAGTCCCGCCGCCAGCGCGAAGCGGAAACGCGCCGCTGTAGAGAACGAAGATGGATCTGATGGTGGCGAGCAGTCATCCGAAGACGACCCGGAAGAGAGCAGCGAAGGCGAGCCCGACGAGGAAGAATTGAGGGAGAAGCGGCGGAAGAAGAAGGGCAAGGCGCCTGCCCGGAAGCCTGCACCGAAGAAGCCAAAGACGAATGGCGAAACCGTCAGCCTTGCGATCCGACCCGCGACTAACGCGACAGCAAAGCCCAAGAAACCACGAAAGGCACCTATTCGCGTCAGCGCCATCACAAAGGAAGCTGACGGTTTATACGGTAAGCTCAGGGCGTGTTGCTCGGGGAGACGAGGCGAAAGCTAATTGCGTCACAGGCGAGATTTTTGCACAGGGAAAGGACCTCGACGATGTCGCCGCGCAGTGGGTGGCGCGATTCCAGCACCATGAGGCGCGCGCCGTGGCCGACGTGGTCAATTTCGTCCTCAGGGCCTCTGGCTGTGACATTCAGATCGACGAGGACGACATTGCAGATCCGGATAACTGCGCAAACAGGTTGACGGATATCCAAGAAGAGTACCAAGCAGTAAGTTTTGTTTCCAGTCGCGTGAGTCGACGCGCGCTAATATTACGCAGCAAGGAGTTACCGAATACCCTCTTATTTCTAGAGCCCGGGGCGGCGCGGCCTTCAAGAACGCGTTGCGTGGCTTTTTCATATCCCTCGTCCGAACCATCGCCCAGACCGGTCTGTTGTATGACAATGCCGAGCTTATCGAAAACATCCAAGTGTGGATCAGCACCATGTCCTCTGCCTCGAACCGCCCCTTCCGGCATACCGCCACTGTCGCCGCATTGGCAGTCACCAGCGGGCTGGCCTACGTCGCCAGCGACCTGGTCGAGATAATCGCCAAGAAGAACCGCCAGAGCGAATCGGAGGCGAAGAAGTCGCGCGTCAACAAGACGCGTGTGGCTTCAATCAACAAGGAAGTCGATGAGCTCAAAGAAAAGCTTGAGATTGTGGATAGTTCAATTACCGATTGGTTTGACACTGTCTATGTCCATCGCTACCGCGATGTCGACCCCAAGATCCGAGTTGAGTGTGTGGAAGGCGTGGCTGAATGGATCATGATCTACTCTGACAAATTCTTTGACGGAACCCACCTGCGATACCTAGGCTGGATCCTCTCTGATCCGACACCTTCGACCCGCGTAGAAGTGCTCAAGCAGCTGACCAAGCTGTTCCGCGACCAGGACAAGCTTGCCGGACTCAAAACCTTCACCGAGCGCTTCCGGCCACGCATCGTCGAGATTGCTACGCGTGATGCCGATACCAGTGTCCGTGCTGCTGCAGTCGATCTCCTAGATATCCTACGAGAGGCAGGCTTCTTGGAGCCAGACGACATTGACGCTGTTGGCAAGCTGATATTTGATGCCGAGACCAGGGTCAGGAAGTCTGTTGTCGGCTTTTTCGCAGAGAATGTCAACGCGGCTTACGAGGCGATCGTTGACGAAATGGGCGGCCAGGAAGCACTCGATGAAGCGCTCTCAGCTGATGACGATGACGAGGAATACACCAATCCTAGACTCGAATGGCTGAAGCTGAAATGTCTCGTTGACCAGTTGCTGTTGTATGACGAGGAAGAAGCCGAGCTTCCTTCACAGATGGAGCGCATCACTCCGTCCGGTGCTGAGCTTGGCCTTGTGGCTGCCGGCATCGAATCCCGTTTTTCGTTGGCAGCACAAGCCCTTTACGACGCCATCCCAGAGGTTCGATCTTGGGAGGTACTGGCGGGCTATTTGTTGTACGACCATTCACAGACGGCCCAAGATGCAGCAGGTGATGATGCCGAGCTGATGCTCCGCCAAAACTGCAAGCTTGAAGAGCGCCAAGAGACTGCACTGCTCGATATTCTGAATGCTGCCGTCCGACTTCGCCTGCAGCGCTTGGTCGAAGCTCAAAAAGACAAGAAGAAGACGAAGGCGCAGCGCGAGGCAGAGCAAGAAGAACAGGCAGAAACTGCAAAGAAGCTCTCTGTGTTGATTCCGCAACTGCTCAAGAAGTTCGGTGCGTTGCCAGAAGCTGCTGCTCTCTGTCTCCGGCTGGAGAGGGAGCTCAACCTCGAGGTCTTCGAAGAATTGCGTCAAAATGCTGCGCTTTCAGCGTTGCTGGATGATATCAACAAGCAGTTTCTCACTCACCAGAACGAACGTGTCTTGAACGAGGCAATTGGCTCGATTCTGCACGCTCAAGGAAACGAAGAGCTGAAAGAGCTCATCGAAGTCAAAGTGAAGGCTCTGTGGGACGATCTGATCAACACCTTTGATGCTCTGCGACGCGGCAAGGATTTTTCAAAGCGTGGAAACCTTGGCCCAAACATTCTCACTGGTGTCTCAAACATTGTTCTGAAGATGTCGGAGCTTGCGAAGGCATCGGACCCTGCAATTCTTGACCAGCTTCCCGCGCCGCCAAAAAGCAAGTCGAGGAAAGACGCTGTCCCCACAACACCGCCAATCACATCTCTTCTCCAGATATTGGAGCGAGGTGTTTCCGGGTCAGCTCTCGACTCTGCGACTGATGCAGCAGAAGACGCTCTCGTTCGCCATACCATGTCATTGATGCTATTTTACTTCTTGTGGAAATGCCGAGACTGCTCCGTACACATCCAAGAGGAGACGAGAATACCAGACGAAGAGCTCACCGCGATTGCGGATCGACGAGATACATGCATGAAGACACTGATGAGGATAATGGAGGCTAGGAAGGGAGCCGATGAGCTTAGGCTCGACGCTGCCAACCTGTTGCTTGACCTGTACAATATGTATCATCCGCTCAAGTCACTCAAGCCCCAGGCTTCCAAGGCAGCGAAGCGGCCACAAGCTAGGAAAGGTGATGAGCCGAACGACGACTGGGAGGCTCTTTGCCAAGAAATCGACGACCCAACGACAAAGACTCTGCTCCGCATCCTCACAGCGGCAGAATCCAATCTAGCTAAGCGCATGAATAGGAGACTCGAAGAGGGCGACGTTGATGATGAGCCCGTCGACCCAGACGATGAGCCTGAGAGCAGCGATGATGAGGAGGAGGAAGCTGCCGTGGCTGACAAGCAAATCCGCAAGCTGCTTGCAGACGAGCGGCTTTGCTCGCTCGGTGGTCGCATCGTCCAAGCCATCCACGTCGGCTCTTTCGACGCAGAGAACAAGAAGCTCGTGCGGAAGCACCTCGAGAGAAACAAGACCAAGCTCAGCCACGACTGGAAGGAGGTTGTAGGCCACCTCGACATCGTCAAGAGCTTGAAGGTCAAGGGCGCGAAGAAGACGGCCAAGGCAGCAAAGGAGCCCGCAAAGGCAGCCAAGAGTAAGGAGATTATCATTGAAGATGACAGCGATGAGGAGGAGCAGGAGCAGGAGCAGGAGCATGAGGAGCATCGCGAGGAAGACGAGGATGAGGAGATGGCGGAGAATGAGGAGCATGTGAATGGCGAGGTGGAGGCCGAGGCGCATGAGAATGGTGCGGCCCCCGAACAGTCTCCCGAGGTGGAGAGCGTGCTGGGTGACTAGGTTCGTGCAGAGCGTCAGTGTTACGATGGCTTGTTGTTCGATTAAAGTCTATTTCATGCGTTATCCGATCAATGACGGAGTGGAGCGAGTCCATAGTCGAGAGTGTGTAATTTCTGGGGCTATATACCTTTCTCCGGTCCCGAGTATCCTTCTTCCAGATGGCGTTCTCAGAGTATAAAGCTTTGGATGGGGTCAGGCTGGGGTATTAGGGGTTTTTACAATATGATGAGTTAGATGTTCATGTCTTCAGTGATCTGTAAGTGTACTTTGGCCTCTGAATCGGTATTGGGTCGACCAGTCGCAGGGATTGGCTTACCTTGAGACGTGTATGCATGTTGCATGCCAATCACAAACTAGGACGTTTCCAGGTCCGGGTTACACAGCAGCTAAAGTTTTGTTATTTACCCCGCTGTTGCCTGGAGCGAACACTTCACCTTCACGATTTCGCACTAACTCGCGAATTGGACTTAGAGCACAATATTCCGTGAGCCCGGTCATTTGGAGAGTATCATCTATGAGCTAACACGCCTGCTAGACAAGATGGTCGCATGCCGCTTCTACCAACAAGGCCGATGCCGCAATGGAGAAACGTGCATCTTCCAGCACCCTTCAACTGCTGCTCAGACTCCTGCTGCAAAGCCAACGCTGAGTGTGAACGCCAGGGTATTTGATCCCATCACGGTTCACACACAAAACACACCAAACCGGGGACCGTGTAGATTCTTCCTACAAGGAGCTTGCACTCGTGGCAATTTGTGCACTTGGGAGCATGATACCCAGGCGAAGATCACTGGCGCTACCCAAGTGGGCATAACGCCTCCACCTCCTTGCAAATTCTTTCTGCAGAATAGATGCAACAAAGGCGGGAGTTGCGTTTTCAGCCACCTCATGACTCCTACTCCCGTGGTTCAGAACCACGGCATGGCCAGTATGCCCTCTCCGGCGATTGGTCCTGCAAGATCAAGTCAAATCAATAGTGGGGTACCCACGGCACCCCAAGAGATGAGCAACAACATGCTTTCGAAGGTACTGAGAGGAGCTACCGTAACTTATGGCGCGGGCGTCACGGTATCAGAAATATCATTACCGTCTGACTTCTCTGCTGTCTCCATGGGCAACATACCAGCAAATACGTCAGCCAATGACTTACGTATTCTACTTACCGGCTATGGATTTTCTGACATACCCATGGAATGCATTTCTCTGCATACGGACCCGAGGAGCCTTCGTCAGACCGCTGACATCAAGTTAGCGGATCCCGATTTCTCCCACAAGATGCTGCGGGCTATCGGTACCTCTGTTACCATCGATGGGTCAGAAATCTCTGTCAAATCTGTACAATTAGCCAGCGAATCCGAGTCCGGATCAAATCGCCTACAGCTCGAAAGTGTTCTTTGTACATGGCACAGGCCATCAATATCAGCATCCGTGATATACAACACAGCATCGGTAGCAAAAGATGCGAAGACAACCATGGAAAAGAGGCTAGGGATTCTGAATCGGCGCCATCAGATTTTCGAGTACAAAGCACCTTGTTCTGTCAAAATTTTCAATATGCATCCCAGAGTTGACAGCGGCACACTTCTGCCACTTTTGCCAAATTCGTGTTCAATCATTAGAGTCAACTTTAGCAAGCGAACCCACAAGCTGTCTTCAAAACAGTTGGAAGATGTCGTGAAGGGTAAGCTTGGAGATATCGGTACTGTGATTGATTGGATCATCACCTCAAAGCCAGAGGAGAGCAAAGTCAAAGCTGTCGCTAAATTTGCCAGTTCACAAGAAGCTAGAACTGCTTCGAAGGAATTGGACGGCCAGAAACTTCACCCCAGTTCGGATGATATACTTCACGTGCAGCAGAGAATCTCTGTCAAAATCTCTGTCCTCAGTACGGCTCTTTTGGCAGTTCGGCCTCAGCTCGAAGCCATGAAAGACACCGCCTGGAAGGATAATTTCGTAAAAATCAAGTACTATGACAACCAGAATAAATCGCACACGCAAATTCGTGTATCTGGGCAGGAAAAGGAAAAAGTCGCTCGCGTAAAATCACTTGTTGAGCAACTCTTGGCTGGACATGTTGCGAGCGACGGCACGACTCCAATTTCGGATGCCTTCTTCTTCCAAGAAGCATCTTCCGGATTGCGTTCGGAATTGATGGAGAACCATGGTATTACCATCACACGAGACTTCAACAGAACAGTCATGAGACTCTATGGGAGCTCGGGAAACATTAAAGCAGCACAGGATGATCTACTCAGAAAAGCAAAGCAGCTTGCTTCTCAGTCGAAAGTTTTGATTCTCAATCACAAGGCCTTGAGTGCATGTATGAGGGGAGCTTTTCGTCAGGTCGTCTTGACCCTAGGCAAAGACAGAGTAAGATTGGACATCTCTTCCAACCCAAAGAAAATTGTTATCAACGGCTCAGATCAAGATGTCGTGCACGTTGAAGATATCCTGCGTTCTTTCGATGATACTCCAGCCGATCTAGGTGTCGGAACTCTCTCCATCCACGAAAATGAGGAAGAGTTATGTCCAGTGTGCTGGACTCCCCCCGAAGGACCATTCAGGACATCTTGCAGCCATGTATACTGCATTTCCTGTCTAGAGTCGCAGTGCACGTCTTCAAGCTCGTTCCCCATTCGCTGTTTAGGCACGTCTGCAAAATGCAACCAGCCGTTCAATCTCTCTGAACTCAAGACTGGTCTGACTGGTCCAATATACGACTCTCTACTCCAGAATTCGTTAAACATCTATGTGCGCACCCACCCTATCGAGTTCCAACATTGCTCTACCCCCGAATGTACTCGCTTCTATCGCACCTCGTCGAAAGAGAACCCTCGCGTGTTTGAATGCGACAGCTGCCTCACATCTATTTGCACTTCATGCCGTCAGACTGAACACACTGGGTATTCTTGCTCAGAATGGGCCGTGTTTCTCAAGGCCGAGGCCGACACAGGGCTGGAAGAATACAAAAAGGAACACGACATACGCGGTTGCCCAAAATGCAGCTCGGCTATAGAGAAGGATGGAGGATGCAACCATATGGCCTGTCAAAACTGTCAGGCACATATATGTTGGTTCTGTATGAAGACTTTCAAGAACGGGACTGACACTTATGTGCACATGCAAGAGACGCATAGCTGAATAGGCGGGAGGGGGTTGGTTTCTGTTAACAATTTGTTGAAAAGGTATTGAAGAATCTCTGATGAAGAAATAGCAGGGTTTCCACAGCAATCAGTTATATTTGCACATATTCTTCATGACAGATATAGATTGTGGACGTAGTAGTCACACACACCCGAGTCTATCTACCTTCCTAAGGCGGTATCGGTCCGAATCATGGTCCAGACTCAGGTTTGCGCTCACATATCCTCCACTTACGAATACACGAATGAAATTCATCACTTATCATACTTCTTCCTGTTTTAAATGGTGTGAGCGACGAGTTCTTCTCCATTGGATTTCCACTTTTCCGTTGCGGGAAACGAGAACTAGACCTATCGAGGGCGAAAGGGCGCATCGCCTCGTAAACCGAATCCCGAAAACCGTCTCCAATTCCGAAAACGCCCTTCAACCACCTCTCGAAATCCAGATAACAAAAATTTCAAAGAACATAAACATCACACCATTCCCCTTCCTTTCCTAACTCCCCCACCCCCCGCGCGCCCTTTCGTCCCCCGCAAAACCATCCCTGCCCTCCCAAAATGCGCGTCCGTCTCATGACCCGCGAAGACCTACCTCAGGTTGCAGAAATAACACACGCCGTGTTCCTACGGGATGATCACTATCGTTACATGTACCCGCGCCAGGAGCAGTACCCGGAAGACATGCGGCGCTACCAGCTCATCCGGCTCCGCACGCGTCTCGTGACCGCAGGCTCGCACGCCTTCGTCGCCGTGAACGACGAGGGAAAAGTCACAGGCTACGCGTTCTTCGAGCGCAGCGGCAACGACGAGAAGGCGAAGGAATGGATGCGGGATTCATGGGGGTGGAGTATGTGCATTGCATTTCTTATCATTTTTATTTTTTTTGGAGGGCAAAGTTGGAGAGGATCTGTCCGCTTGGACGGATATCCGTGCGCATCGGGATGGAAACTCTAGAATGTCAACGAGGAACAAAACTAACAGATTCGCCCTCGCAGAACTGGAGCGCGCCCTTCTCTCCTGGGAAACCTGGTACGAAACTACGTTCCTCGACCGCGCTTCGGACCCGGCACGCATCGCAACAGCGCGCGCGGCAGATGCAAATGAGTTTTACGACCTGCTTGGCCCGCAGTGGCACTTGGGGTTGCTGGCGGTGTCGGTGCATCATCAGAGGAAGGGAATCGGCGCTTTGTTGTTAGAGCATGGATTGAAGATTGCGAGGGAAGAAGGGTTGCCGATGACCTTGGAGAGTAGTGTGCCGGGGAGAGGGTTGTATTTGAAGAAGGGCTTTCGGGTGGTGGAGGAGATAGAGTTTGCAGAAGGGCTATGGAATGTATCCATGGTTTGGGAACCAGAGGCGAAAAGGGGGGCTTGGTTGGAGGAGAAGGGAGATGGGAAGGCGCACATTAGGGGGAGGACTTGAAGGATGGGGGGAAGCTATTGGTGGTGTTGGTGGTGTTTGTTGACCTGGAGCTTTGAAATGCCATGGAGTCGACCCATGGTATTGCTCAGGAAGACGGCTCTACAGAGCTGAGAGGGCACACGTGGTCCAATTTCGTGCGTTAACACCCCCCGGTTTGGAAGGCTATTTTCATCTCGGGTACAGCGTATATACAACTAGTGCACTGGGTGCCTAGAGACCCTAAGTGCAGATGTAACATAGATGATTTGGTTGGGGTCATCCTGGTGGATCCGTAGTGGGAGCACATTTAGGAAAGCTTCCAGGCAAAGTAAAAGATACCTGATTTGTCAAATAATAGATCGTCAGGTCCAGATCCATCCTTCTCACATCTTTTTCCTCGAAAGGGAATCCAAGCGCGGAAGTGTTGAAACCCGTGAGCCAGGCTGTGGGATAGTATGCAGGGGTCCCCAGTAGCCGTGTAGTGGCACTCGATAAGCAAGCCTCCAACTCGCCAGGCGTCATGAGATGGCGGGCGTCAGTCGGCATGCCTCTCGTGTTGCCGACTTCAGGTGCAATGACAGGGGGTACCAGCGGAGAAGCCTTTCCGATCGCCAGGAAGTTCCCCAAGAAAGACCTAGCGGGATACATGTTCTTCCGCAAGCGACATCCCGCCCAGCCCCAGATCTCCGCCGAGGCTCATCCTCCCTTCTTCAGACATCAGCTCGCCGAGTACAAACGGCGGGGCATCCCGCATCCTTTGTGAAGACAAATTCACCCACTTTCTCCATGGAGACTTCCGGTCAAAATCACCTTCAAATGAGACGCGCGACAATTCGCTTCCGCGGCAGCCATGACATGATGACTTGAGCGCTAGGTAGCTGTCTAGCAAGCCACTCGCCTACGCCAGCTCTAGAACAGCCACACGCTGGCTTTTGACTGGTGTCAACCGCAAACTATCTTGATTCGTTGTCATTGCTTTTCGTTGTTCCCAATTCTCGTAATGCTTGCTTTGGCCGCTGCCTGCCGTGTTTCTGAAATCACGTTGGGTCCTAAACAACGGAGTTGGACGCTTAAAAATAGCTTCGCTCGCATTCGGCCTTGTCCTGGAGGCGCACCCTGCAGGAGCTGATTCAGTATCATCCTCGGTCTGTTTCTAAGAAACATCATCTGGTGTTTATTTTTGACGTTCTCGATTTTTCGTCTGCTTCGGTCTCCTATGTTCGTTTGCGCTCATCCTATTCTCAATCGCGACAGCCAGCTCGTCAGGAATTCGCCGGGGCTACATTCCAGAGCGGGAGGTCGATTCATGGGGTCCCCATTAGGGTCGAAACAGCGTCGTAGATGTGGAAGGATACGAACACGGCCCTTGGCATCAATCAGCCGCTTCCAAAGACCAGGCTTATCCCCCGCGTGGATCACTGCCGGAGGATTATCGGTCTAGGGCTGAGAGGTCGAGACTTCTTGGGGATGTCTGATAGCTGTCAAGCACTCTTGCTACAAGCTTAGTTCCCCGCGCCCGTCGCATCGGATGCTATGCGTACCTTACCACTTTGGGGGTCACCTGTCATACTTTGGAATCCATTCGCCTGAACCAAGCCTAATTCTGGCTTCCAACGTTGCCATTAGGCCTTCGTTAAATGTCTTGGAATATTGATGGCGGACTCATCTGTTATCGGGCTTTGACAACCCCTTGTATGAGTATGCGCTCGAGCTTCGAGACCGCAGTGCTACCTTCTTTGGCAAGCAAGTGATCTGGAAAAGATGCATCTAGGTGCTCTTGGGGCCGGATGATGGATACATGGACCGGAAGCGAGGGATTGTACGGGTGCAGAAGTGCCAAGCATAACTACCCTATGTTGTGAGTGCCCCAGCCCGGGTCCTGGAGGGAGATATATAGTCCTCTTGCGCCGTCCTTGGAGCCTTTTCAGACGTGATTCTCAGCCGTCAGTCTCGATCACAGGCAATATGGCTCGCTTCTTCAAGGCCGTGTCCCTTCTCTCAGTAGTTCCAGCGTCCTTTGCTGCGACACCTATACCGAACGTAATCCCCTTTACGGTTACCGGTGGCTTAGATGGGTAAGATCTGCATTCCCATAGGCTACTTCGCTCTAATCTCCTTAGATGCAACGTGAATAACCCTTCCGAGTACAACTCTGGAGGTTCCATTTCCATCAACAATTTCCAAATCACTGTGCCCAAGAATCTGATTGTACAATTCCCCGTAGTATGGTCGCCCTTTTCTGGGCTATGTGGTGCTGGAGCCGGTGGCTACGAGACCACCGTTGTGGGAAACATTATTGGCGACAAGGCCATCGCTGGTCAGATTCAGGTTGCCGCCAGGTTCGGCTTGGAAGGCAGTCAAGGTTACATTGAGGCAATCAATCAAGCAGATGGCACTCTCAAGATTCGCGGCGGACCAACAGTGCGCATCAACGACCCGGAGGGAATTTTTGGAAAAGCCTCGGACAACGCTCCCTTCTTTCCTGCGGATGGTGGGAACCCGAGCGTCAGCTCTTTTAGTGGATTTCCCATGTGCATTCCTCGCAGCGACAACGATGAGAAGTGCCCACAGTCGAATCGTCCCACCGGAACAACTTTCGCGGCGCCTGATCCTCTTCGCATGGTCCCCTTCCGTGTGGGTGACTTCATCGAATTTTCAGGTCTCAAAGTTGGCGGTTCCGAAATTCTTGCCTGGTCAATTGTTGCAGTCAACGTTCAGGTCACTACATCTGCTTCCGACACAGTCCCGAATTACATTCGGGTAGAAGACATGCTTGTCGGTGTGAGGGACACCGCACCAAATGTCGAGTTCGCCGACATCAAGGTAAGCTTTTGGTCATTTGCGCAAGTGAAATTGCTAACAATACGGGCAGGTGATTGGTTTTCTTTCAAGCTGTGCCGGCGCTACTGTCAACATTCAAGCCATAGAGGTAGATCCTTGCACTGGCGAAGAAACCCTTCGGACGATTGGAAGTGCCACTCCTAGGCAGGAGGCTCGTTGTAAATGGGAGGCCCGTCTTGACTCATCTACCCGAACTCCATATACTCGTGAATATAGAATCTCAACGGGTAGCCCCGTTATCGAGACCAAGGATGGCATTCAAGCCGGCCAGTTCATTGCTGCGGTTGGCGAATGGATCTTCCCTGAAGTCGATGTACCTGGGACAGAGCCTCCACCATATCCCTTTGGCGACATTCGCGGCCTTGTCAATGGGGATTACCTCGATGGTAAGCGTTATGGCCCGCTCAACCCGTTCCCTGGCACTACCCAGCCAACTGCGACTGAATGCTTCGATCCCAACCCGCCTACCGACCCAAACGCTACCCCAACTCCTCAGCCAGAAGCTCCAGCACCTGTTGCGGCAGTTTCTCAGTTCAGCGCTACTCAGCGTGTGGGAGCTCAGATCCTCCTTGCAGGATCGAACACTGCTTCGGGAATCCCGAGTGGCGACCTTGTCTTTGCCTGGACCAAGACTGCTCCAGCATCGCCTGCTGTCACCATCCAAAACGCTGGCCAGCCTACGGCGACTGTGGTCCTTCCAGCAGTAAATGCAGAAACCACCTTTGAATTCACCTTGACAGTTTCGCGGAAGTCGGATCCTTCCAAGAACAGCACCGCAAAGGCCACCGTCAAGGTCAGCAGAACGGCAGATGACATTGTCACCCTGGACACGTACACCTGGGAGTCACGGCAATCTGGTACCATCAGCGTGACATGTCACTCCAATGTCCTCAACGGCGACAACAAGGGAATGTCTCTGGTGCTGAACAATGGCGCAGTCACACGGCCCATGATTGGCGGTGGAGGAGCTGGCAAGTGGAGCTACAACGCCAGAAGCACCAACAGGCCGACCAACGTGCAGTGCGTGTCTGATCTGAAGGGAAAAAGCGCAGTCGTCACTGCCACCACCTCGAGGAGGAGAAGACGAGGTGAACTAGGAGCAGAGATGGAAATGAGCCCGGCAAAGTGGCTATAATCTTGCATTCTTGTCGGTTGGAATGCGTTGCGATGATACCTCACGATCCTTACGAACGTACAAAAAAGCTTCTTGTTAATGATAATTTGTCAATATATAATATAAGATGTGTTTTGATTTCATGCGCGGTGCCGTTATGAGAAGATACATTGATCTGCGTGGTGACGCGATGAATACAATGGAGCCGCAAGAGAGGGGAAATGGTGAAGGGAACTTGCTTAACCGGAATTAGCGGTGCAGGCTTTCACTTAAGGCTTCTACACTTTTTCGCCAGTTGCCGAATGAGGCAAGTTCATATGACGCCAAGATCGTGGGAGGCTCGCTTAGCTTCCCCACCGAGGTTCCACCGAGCGAGCGCACCTCCGCCAAAATTGATACTCGCAACCTCTCGACCTTCGTGAACGACAGCCGCCAACGCACGACCCGCAACACCGCCAGTGAGCAGCCAACTAACGTATGTCCTGCGCTCTCTGCGAGTTCATACGAATCTCTAAGGCCTAGTTTCTGACGCGAATTCCCAGCA
The DNA here is from genome assembly GCA_022059125.1 of Corynespora cassiicola. Taxonomy (NCBI): domain Eukaryota; kingdom Fungi; phylum Ascomycota; class Dothideomycetes; order Pleosporales; family Corynesporascaceae; genus Corynespora; species Corynespora cassiicola. Next base: position 1,867,210 of record JAEUWY010000012.1, on the reverse strand, counting down.
GCGACCTTTACAGTCCTCAACTACACATCCACCCAACATGTCTCACGAGTCTGGTATGTCTGCACGCCTCGCCCTCGCAGCGCTCTCGGTCGAAAAACACGAAAACTCCTGGGAAGAATATGCCTGGAAGCTGTGGTTATCGCCATTTGACGTCCGAGAGCGCGGATGCGAGAGCTATCTTGGATGACTTGGACAATTGCTGACGGAGACATTGCAGTCTGGTACTCCCGCCCCCGCACCTACGGCAAGGGCGCCCGCGAGTGGTACGTTTGAATTTCGCATATACGATCCCGGCACGACATTGAAATGGAGGAGGGGGGATTCCGCGGAGGACTCACGGCTGGGAACCGCGTCTTTGATGGAAGAGGAACAGCTGCTAACGGAATTTCTTGCACAGCCGCGTCTGCACCCACAAGGCCGGTCTCATCAGGAAGTACGGCCTCAACATCTGCCGTCAGTGCTTCCGTGAGAAGAGCGCCGACATCGGTTTCGTCAAGGTATGCTACGCACACCCCTCGGTTCGCGTGGACATGCCACCACCCGCATTGGCCTGCGACCGGACACCACTCTTGCCCGCGACTAGTCCCCCGCTAACTAGTAGCTCAGCACCGTTAAATTCCCTACGATATCTCCGGGTGGAACCAATGGAGGCGGCGCGATGGTGTACGCAATGATTACCTGACGACTCGAGCAAACATGGACACAATGAGGGGGATGAAAAGGAGCGGCAAATACATCGGCATCCTCTGCATTTAGCATGCGGGGGGCTCGCGAGTCAAATCAAATGGCTGTTTCTCGGGCATCTTTTCGATAAATCTCACGGAACGGATGGTGTCGGGTTGATCAAAAATTCTTCATCCTGAATTCAACGGCTTCGGTTCAAACATGTCGCTGGAGCTCTTGCCGTGATGCTGGTGCTGAAATGATGTGTTCTGAGGACTAACCTGCTTGAATGAATGGGTCGACATCCGAGTGACAGGAGACTAGAAAGCACCCGCGGTACGGACAAGACACAAACTCCGCAGCTCGAGAAATCGTCAATGGAAACTTATCCAATTCCGAATCATACACAAGAAGCTATTGTTATGCTACACCCCTGCCAGCCCATTTCCTACCATCCCAACCCAATCCTACCCGCCCAATCTTATTCCAAAAAAAAAAAAAACGCCCTACACCATGCCTACATGCCATCATCCATGGTTACATTTAGATCTTGACAATCTCCACCCTAGCACGCTCCCACAGCCTATGCGCAACCGCAGTGCCCCGCTCCCTCTCTTCCTCGCTGACGCGCGCGGGCTGCACCACCATGCGCGCATACGTACCCGCAGCGCGCTTCTTGCTCAGGGTGCCCGGGTTGATTACGAGGACGGCTTCGACGACCTGTTGGGCGGGGGTTAGTCTTGCAATTGCTTTGTATAGTAAAGAAGATGGGGGAGGGGGTTGGGTTTAGGAGACACACCTTCACGCATCCCTGCAGCACGCTCGGCGTGATGAGGATGTCGGGCTTCATGTGAAGCATCTCACCGAGCTTGAGGTAGCTCGTATCGAGCATCGTGCCCAAGGGCAAGAAGGGGCTGGGGCCCTTGTCGTCGTCGTCGTTCGCCTGCTCCGCGTCTGTGGGGGGGTTTGCGTTCTCGCCCTCCGCCGCCGTAGCAGTGGGGGCCTTCTTCTTCGCGGGCAACACCTTCTCCTCGACGGGCGCCGGCTTGCCCAGCCCCTGGCGCCCCGTGGGCGGAAAAAGTGGGAGGAAGCTGCGTTGCTCGATGACGTTGCGCGCCGAGCGCTCGTACAGATTGATGCTCCTTGCCTTGCCTGCGGCGATTTCCTCGCGGCGCAGCATGTCCAAGATGTCGATGCTACTCATGCCGAGCGAGAACTCGTTCATGGTGAGCATCATGGGGTTGGTGACGCAGTGAACGAGCTTGCCTGCGGGGCCGAGGCCCAGGTCCTTCTTCACAAACTTGTCCTGCGGGAAGGCGGCGTGGCGGTGCGAGGCGTCGCGCAGGCTGGGGACGAGCAGGATGTTGCATGTAGGGACGCGCTGGGCGAAGGATTGTAGTGCTGAAGAGATGTAGTGCTTGAAAACGTCGGTCATGGTAGCTTGGTCCGGGTTGGTGAGGTGGGCGGGGACGTCAAAGTCACCAGTGCGGATCATGGGGTGTTCAGCGTCCAGGAAGGGGCCTACGAGAATGATGGCGTCTGCGCAGCTTTCGGCGGCATTGTCTAAGAAGGTGTGGAGGGGGGCGAAGTCGAGGTTTTGGTCTGTGGTGTAGGGGCCTGCGGCGATCAGGATAGTGAGTGGGCGTAGATTTGAGGGGTCGGATTCGGGGGTGTCGAGGAGGCGGGAGTTGAAGACGTCAAGTTCGTCGGGGGTGCTGGCGGATTGCTTGAGCATGGGAAGAGGGATTGTTTCAGTGACTTTGAAGTAGTCCCCCGAAGCATTGGTACCGCGGAGAGCAACGATCTGGCCGGGGAAAAAGTTATAGGATTCGACGTTGTCCAGCTTGAGTGGAACACGACGACCTCTGCCTGAGCGTCTTGAGCTCTCCAGGACCACGGATTTGCTGTTCAACTTTCCCTCTGGCGCATCAGAGCATATACGTCCCACGGCGATGATTTCGCTGGGAGATTGATGAGACGGGTCTCCAAAAGCATTATCTTCCAGTTCCATGTGTTCTTGGATCAATTGTCGGAACTCGTCGATGCGGTCGTCAAGGACTTCGGATGCTTCTGAGAGCTTCATGGCCATGGTCTTGTAGGAGAATTTGGACATGTCGGTGTTGGCTTTGAGTTTGATGCGAGTTTCCGACGGTGGCTCTTCAGGCTTGTCTGGGAGGGGGATATGGCCGTTCAGCTGCTCTGCGATGTCACCAGCGTTTGGTCGAGAGGCAAAGTCGAATTGACTAAGAATGAGTGAGCATAGGTATTAATAATCCCGAGGCCATACTTACGCTCCGCTCGAAGCAGGAGGCCCACCGGGAGAGCTCATCTCATGCATTTTGCTCGCCTTGCTTGCGGGGGTATCAAAGTTGGACTTGCGCTTGATGTTGCTCCCACCAGCGCCATTGCGAGGCGTATTCGGCACCAATCCATCCAGTCTGATTTTTGTCAACACTAGAACGACACACAATCCCGCGAATTGCATACATATCAAACACATCCCCTCCCTTTGCGCGCGGGGTTGGCGCAGTCCTCGTGGCAGTCTTCGTGCGGCTCTCCCGTTCCAGCGCGTCCTGAAGATTCTTCTTAAAGTCTTTCGCCGTCTTAAGGCTGAGCTTGTTCTCTTCGCCCATCTTCAGGCTGTAAGCCTGCCACTTGAAATCCAATTCTTCGGGCGAAATATGATACAGCCGCAGCATTGATTGCAGCTCGCCGAGGATCTCGGGGGGTATCTCATTGTCGCTAGTGGTACTGCAGTAGCGCTCGAAACGGTCGGTGAGCTCGGCGGTGGAGTCGTCCATGGCGGGCTGGTGCGAAGCGGGACGTGGGAGGGGTGTGGAGGGGTGAAGATGAGAGGGCGGGTGGATGATTTCGTGTTCCCGGGCGGGCGACGCGACGACGCGACACGCGCCGGGCTGTCAGAATAAAGTGGTGGGCTAGCGCCCGAAGCGGATGGCGCACATCAGCGCGGAACCTGGGACTTGGACCCTGGGCGCTGCCGGCGATGTCGGTCAAGCGCGCAAGGATTCCCGAATGTTTATCTGCTTCGTCGTCTTGCCGTTAGCTTAGCTGTGTTGTGCAATTTGACTCCTCGTCAGCGGCTCCCTTTTTTTTTCTCTTCCCAAATTTCCGTATACCCATTAGACACCCAAGCGCATAGCATCAGAACATTTGTCAAAATGCCTGCCATCGAGCCCTACCCTACGCCAGCGGACGGCTGCAAGCCCGCAGCACCGCCCGCCCTCACCGCCGAACAGCAGACAAAGTACGACGAGCTCCTCACCGCCGTGAAGAGCTGGGAAACGCTGCCCAAATCGACCGCCAAAGACGCCGCCCAGGAGCCCCTCAGCGACACGGAAAAGCAGTGGCTCACCCGCGAATGCCTGCTCCGCTACCTGCGCGCCACGAAATGGAACCTGCCCCAGGCCGTGAAGCGCGTGCAGGAAACGCTCGTCTGGCGCCGCGAGTACGGCACAGACTCTTTCACTGCCGACTACATCTCCCCGGAGAACGAGACAGGCAAGCAGGTGCTGCTGGGCTACGACAACGAGGGCCGCCCGTGCCTGTACCTGCTGCCGCAGAACCAGAACACAAAGGCGGGGAACAAGCAGGTCGAGCACCTGGTCTACATGCTCGAGGCTGCCATTGACCTCACGCCCCCGGGCCAGGAGACGCTAGCCCTGCTCATCGACTTCCGCAACAGTAGCGCTGGCTCCCAGCCCAGCATCGGCCAGAGTCGCCAGGTCATGTCTATCCTACAGAACCACTATCCGGAGAGGCTGGGGCGGGCGCTGATTACGCACCGTGAGTGTTTCCCTTTATATTCGCTCTGTTTCTTCCATGCCCACGGCATACGATATAGGAAGAAAATACCTAGGTAACTAACATGTTTTTTTCAACAGTGCCCTGGTACGTCACCGCCTTCCTCAAAATGCTCTCCCCCTTCATCGACCCAGTCACAAAGACAAAAATGCGCTACAACGAGCCCCTCACCGACCACATCCCCGCCTCCCAGCTCATGAAAGTCTCGGGCGGAGAGGTCGACTTCCAGTACGACCATGCCACGTACTGGCCCGCTCTCACGGCTCTCGTCACGGAGAGGAGAGCAGCGCGAAAGGAGCGCTGGCAGGCCGCTGGAGGCATCATTGGAGAGAGCGAGGTCTACCTGTGGGGTGGTGACGAGAAGCCCATCGGTGGAGCGAAGGAAGGTGCTGCTCCTGCGGCTGTGCCTGAGGTCAATGGTACCCCGGCTGCACCTGTTGTGGAGGCGGAGAAGAAGCCTGAGGAGGAGATTGCGAATGGCGTTGCCAAGCTGGACGTCAAGGGTGGCGAGGAGCCAAAGAAGGTGGAGGCATAGACGTGTACAAAGCACTGTGGATGTTCATTCTCTTCGATAGACCTCTCTAGACCGGCATTTTTGAGGGACAAAATCACTTGTAATGTACAGCGACATAGCCTTCTAGTTCACATCTAAGAGTGGACAGAAATGATAAATTATTCAAAAAGCCAATGATTACAATTTGGTCAGGTCGATGTGAGAGCTGCCAATTGACACTATACAGCAGAGTAGCCGAATGGAAAGCGGTCATCCTAGCATGCCGATGTACAGGATCTTAAAAGAAGAAGGGGGTATACAGCTCCCGGGGCAAACATTCCACCATACACAACCCTCGTCAGCCTCCTTGTTGTGTCCATGTGCAAGGCCATCAAACGTTGGCTCCTCCATTCCACCCATCCTGTCCTGTGCTTGCAAACAGGCTTCTCGGACACCTCAAACACGACTTGACGTAAGAGGGAATTTATCTCCTCTTGCCCCAGCCATCCCTGTATTCATTGGATGCTTCGAGGGCGTAGTCCAATTGGTCTTTATAGAGGCGGTATAACTTCTTAATCTCGCCTTCTTTCTCCATTTTGTCAACGATCTTGTTGGCCTTCTTCTCTCGTTTGCGGGTACTCTGTTTGTCCCGCTTTGCGAGTTGCTCCGGTGTGCAATATCCTTTACGTACAAGATCGTCAACCACCCAACTGTTCAAGTGATAGCGCCAGTGATGGAGCGTGTGGGCCATGTGGGCATTTGCCTTGCAGGTTGATCCTAAGAAGAATTGCTTGGACTCGGGTGGAATTCGCTCGCCAGTGGCATCGTAAGTGGCCTTCTCGCCATTCAGTTCGTCCTCGGAGGCTTCCGACAAATCTACAGAGGACGAATCGCTACTATCCCCGTCAGAGTCCGGATCAGAGTCGTCGACCAGTGGCTCCAGCGTCTCTCTGTTGTATGGCTTTTCTCTGAAGGTTGCTATGAAGCTGGCGGTATGCGCCTTTCTGTTGCAAGCTTCACAGTGATTAGATGATAGAGTCTTCTCTGCAGGACCGAGTTCTTGAATGTGCAATTCTGGTCTTGCTCTCAGCGCGCGGGTGAAATCTGCAGCCCACACTGACGAAGAGAACTTTGAGTTGGCGAGGCCGCTGACTTCATCGTCTAGTTTCCGGAAGGCAAGACCATAGATTTCGTCAGTCGAAGCAAATGCTGGATTGATCTTCTTCTTGACCATCCACTCCACTGCGAATTTGAAAAGATCACGTGGTTTAGCTCGGCCCATGGCGGTAAATTCAATCGGAATAGCCGTGTCGTTGGCCGGAGCACCAAGTAGTGCCTCATCATCATCAATGAAAGACTCATCGTGCGCATCTCCTCTGAATATGTCCATTGCAGTGGTTTGGTTTTCTTCACCGTCATCGTCCTCGTCGTCCTCTCCGTCGCTTCGCAGAACTCCGTCTTCTTCTTCTTGAATCACTTCCAACTCAGACTGACCCTCGGAATCAGAGTCAATCACCACCGGTCGCTTGCGATTGGGTGTTGCGGAAGAAGGCGGCTCGCTGTTTCCTGCGCGTTTGGCTTTGAGCGCATCAAGAGCACGTTGGCGTGCGTTCTTGGGCTTGTCCTGTGTCGAGCGCAATCGGCCTTTCTCAGGCAGAGGGGACGACCGAAGGAAGGCAAGATCTTCTTTCAAGTCGTCCTCCTCAGAATTGTCGTCTTTTTGCCCATCTTCTTCTTCATCGGAAGTTTCATCTGTATCCTCCGAGGTCTGATGCTTCACGGGGTTTTTCCGCCGGGGTGTAATCACTTCCTCTTCGCTGTCTTCATTGATGGGGATAGCGGCGGGCTGCTTGGGTTGACGGCGGTGGCTACGGGGTGCTTCATCTTCGTCTTCGTCTTCGGAGTCCTCGGGAGTGGCTTTTCGCTTCGAGTGCTTTCGAAGAGGTGTCTTGATGTTCTCTTCACTCTCATCGTCGTCGGAGGGTGTGGGCTGCTTCTTCGATTTGCGCCGTTTGCTCTTGCTTCATGACCGTTAGTTTTCGTCATGGAATTGCGTCTGCTCTCTCGCCTTTTGGGCTTCTTCCGCGAAGCTTTGACTTTGTCTTCCTCAGAAGAGGATGAGCTATCGGAATCAACTACCAGATCGCGGGCTTTGCGAGACCCCGGCACTTTTGAGCTAGTATCCTTTGCGAACCTCTGACGTTTGGAGGATCGAGGAATGGATAGCTCGTCTTCCTCGTCTGAGGGGGTACGAGCACGTTTATTTGTAGCTTTAGGTGAGGGAGCGGCAGGCGAAAAGTTCAGCTTTGTCTGCCTTTTGCGCGAAGACCGTCTCGCAGGCATGTTGACCCTAGCGATTGTTGCGGAACAAACTTCGAAACGCGTTCAAGGCGCGTACGGAGAACTTTTAGGCCAAATTTGTGTTAGATAAGGATGGGAAAGCGACGGTATGTAACAGTCAGCTATGAGCGGGTGATAGAACCAAAAAGGTGCAGTCAAAATGATAAGCTTTGGGGTGAGAGATCCAGCTCCCAAAAAGATCGCAGCGGGGTGGGGAACGCGCAACAGAGATGCCGAGGTTTTGCCGATTTCACGAGCTCACGTGATAGTCACCATCGGGCAGCTTCCTACAATCTGGACAATATCGCGACTAGTGCAATATAGGTTCCAAGGGAAGGCCGCCAATTAGATGTTCTAAGTTAATTTTTTTTATTTGCTGCATCATTTTCTATCTAGTCAGGACTTTTGACAATTATGCCGGTAGGTAGTGAAGTTGCGATTCGCTTTCATCCCATCAAAGACTGTAACAACCCATAAGTAGCGTAGTCTTCTGGTCAGGGAGCCAAGAACAAGGTAAATTATTATTTTTTACTCTGATGTTTGATTTCTCATCATATGTCCTTAGGGATCGCTCCCGTACAGACTGAAATTTTGTTTACTGAACCTCTTAAACCCAGGGTTAAAGCCACATTCGTTCTTAACGCCAGTTCCCATGCCTCTCAAACATATTACGGACTCCCAGTGTTGTTGAGGTCAAATCTTCTCCCGATTGTACTTTCCCATCAACGAGCATCCACTCCCAGTCCACTCTCGGGTATATCGTCGTTCCAATGCTCTACCTCCACTTCAATCAGATCCATCCATTTATGACCGCTAATTCTCCCAACACGCGCGTCTATAGAACGAAGGAGTGGTCCCCCATAATACTGTAGACATCCCAAGGACTAAGTTTCTTGCCGCCCTTGAGTAGGTATTGTCTGAACGTCTCCGCATCTCTTATCCCGTAATAGTCAGCAATGTGGCCAAGATGCTTCAGGTTCCAATCGCGCGTCTCCTGCGGGCAGTGTGGCGCCCAAGCCGCAATACACAAGCCAAACACTAGAAACGTGAGATCCACAAAATGGTCGACGGTCAGGATGTGCGGCTTCTCCCTGCCCGGCTCGATCTTGATCTTGTTCGATGTGGACAACCCTCGGCCGGCGATGGCCAGGGCAAATGATCCAATATCCTCGATCGCGTCAGTGATGGTATTCCGCGAGGTCTCCACATCCACGTCGTTGGTGTGCGGCCCAGTCGAGCACGCCACAATCTCCTCACAGAGCAGGATCCTCATCATCGACCTAGTCATCACCCATCTACCCAAATTCTTGCCGTTGGAATATCCGGCATCCGTCTCACCGCCAATCGGTGACCTTTTCCTGATGTCGCTGAAGTTTGTTCCTTTCGATTCCCCTGGAACCGGGAGCTCCGAAAACTTCCGGTCCAGCTCCTTGCATTTTTGTATGCTTTCTTTTGTGGACAATGTTCCTCGCGAGGACCCACTCACCAGGTCGGACATCTCGAACATGAGGTGTTCAAACGGGCACGACCAGTCCTCGGTCCCCCCGCAGGTTCCCACATGGGTCAGGATCCTTGGGATCTCAGGGTCGACCGGGTCTTTGCGGCTCATGCTGGTTACGACGGCATTCATGACGACTCTGAACAGCATCCTCTTGTCGGCCTCGGTTCGAAAGCTGTCTAGGCCCTTGACTTTTACCAGGGCCAGGGCGCCATCAAGATGCGCGCGCTTAGCCTTGTGGTTGCTGGCCTCTGGGTTCATTACTTTCTCAAACAGGTCGAGCAGCAGGGATGCACCCAGGGTGGCGGATACCTGCGTTGGATCCGTGTTCTGCAGGGCACAGTTGGTCATCCTGAGGGCGTTGGCATACTTGCGGAATCCCAGGTCGCGAGCCGAGGTGGACTGGGTCCGTTGGTGGAGAAACGCCAGGCTAACGGCATCCAAGCACAGGGCGAGATGCTCAGGCAGATTTCCCTTCTGCAAATGGGGTACCATGAAGTACCATGCGCGGTTAAGGTCGGCAATGTAGCACGCCGTGAAGAATCCGCGGGCCTGGGCCCCAATGTCCACGGGCAGATGCAAGTGTTCGAAAGCAGGACCAACAACCGGGCTTGCTTTTGCCTTGCCGGCCTTCCGACCAAGGACTTTTGACTGCACCGATTGCGTCTGGTCAGCTATTCGGAGGGCCTCAGTATCTCGATATCCTGAGCACTGGGCCCCGACGCGCAGACACGAGCTGCACTCTTTTCGAAGATCGCACTGCCTTGCATTAGCCGCAATCGCGCTTCAGGGGGCCTAGACCTGGGGGATTTTGTACGCGGAGCTTCCTCTCTCGACACCTCTGACAGGCCTTGGATGGCTTCCCCCGATACGCCATTGTGCATCGTCGTGGCGATGCTCGATTGGCGGAGCCACAGCCCCCTACACGAAGCCCAAGAAATGACGCTATGGCACAGGACGCGCGAAGCACGTGGTGGGTTGCTGGAGGGTCCCGAGGTAAGTGAGCACGACAGGACGTCTCCAGAAAGGTAGGATTATGCTTTGCACTATGCTGTTTCGGGATACCTCTACGGCCGCTAGCTGTTCTGAGCTTGGAAGGACTCCACACCGATTCGGCGGGCACCTTACCCGCGTCTCACTCCGACAACGCAAGCCAGTACCTGTACAGCGCCGCAGGAGAGACCCACCAGGGCGATGCTCCCGGCTATGTTAGATGCAGAAACTTGCTCGCCTGGCTGTAAGGGATGCGCCCCCATCGCGTCTCTCCCTATCTTGATCCTTGCTTAATCGCTCCACTATGGCTTACTGGTATTTCGAAGCAGGAAAAAAAAACCTGCATGCATGGTTTCTGCAGGTATCGATTAGACAAGCCCCAACTGAGATGCAAATGTTTGAATTCATAGCATGGGAGTGCATGCTCGTGAGCTATGGCCCTGGAATTTATCTATGACTCAGGAGTCGGCGTTGTCCTCTTAGAGAAATCGTGCACTGCCGGCCAACAAGGATCGTGATCGCTACGACGAGCTCCAAAATCTGAAAAGACACCGGCTGAGCAGCCCCATAGAGGCTCTCAGCAGACATACATGGATGCTGCTCGTCTGACAAGGCTCTGCACGGTTGAAACACTAGACTCAACGATCTCCAGCCATCATTCTGTGAGTAGAATTTGTGGCCGGCTATCATAGCGACAACTGCACGACGTCGTAAACTATCCGGGTACGTTTCAAGGCTGCTTGAGGATAATAATACGCGTATCATATTTCAATCGTAACGCTCATAAACTCTCGTCGCCTTCATTACCGTGTGTCGTTGCATCACAAGCATCAACTCTAAACCTGCACATCTAGTTGCCACTCTGGCCTGCCATACCTCCACTGGTCGAATGGAACACTACCAGGCATCTCAGTTCCATCGCTCAGTTTCAGCCGCGGGAATGATCTCTCCTTCCAGTTGTACTGGGTCTTAGGTTTATCGTTGACGAGCAGCAGGGCGCCAGAGTGCCAACCCGCCGCACTGACTCGGAGTCCAAAGTGAGGGCTGAGACCGTCCTCTTCGTCCGAGGAGGCAGATGTGGAAGCTGTCTCATCCCAATATTTTCCTTCTTGCTCAAACCACTCGCTCACCTCTCCCTGCACCGTAGTGTGGGATCTGAACAGGCTGAGCCGCTCCTTTGCTTCCTCCGGATCTTTGCCACCTTCGGTCATAAATTTGATCCATTCCTCCTTCTCTTCATCGAACCAAATTTGACGACCATGCGTATATGCGTGTGGAAGCAGGCTAGCGTCACGATTGAACCCACCGCTTCTGACTCCTCGAAGGCGGGACTCAGGCGCGTCGCCAAGACCCAATGCGCCGCATCCTTGCATTTCAGTGCCGTAGGACGTGATTCTGCCACTGGAGTGCAGAGCAAGAAAGTGGTAATCTCCAAATGCGACCGATATAACGTCGTTGTTCTGGAGCGCGGGTATCTTTTCGAGTCCTTGGATGCCAATCTGTTCAGGATTGGTATGGCGAGCATCCCAACAGGCTTGTAGATAATCTTGGTGCGCAATAATGACTTCGCCGTTTTTGAAGACAGCAAATCGCCTAAAAGACCCTTGAACGTCTGACAGTTTCCCAGAGTCATTGCGCAGCCCTTGGAGCTCCAATATATCTTCCACACGATTCTGGGCGGCCAGCCTTCCGCAGAAGACTTTACCGATATCGGTAACAAAGACCACAAAGTTTTCTAGCATGATGTAATTCAAAACAACGCCGACATCTTCTCCTAAGGCCTTGTCGTCTTCAGCTTCGCGAGAAGCACCTTTTATACGCTGGTAAGCGGTCTTTGGAACCTCGACATGTTCTGTGATGATGGTATCCTCCTCTTCGTTGCTATTGTTGCCCCTTGTGCGGGTGACCGGATCCCAAATAACAATGCCCGTGCCGTAAATGTAGGCAGAGCTACAGCTCCAACCAGCAACGACTTGTTTCACACGACCGTATAAAGAGGTCGACGCAGAAAAGGGCTTGTTGGATGAATCCTCCTTGACATCCGCAGACCAGAACTTTACGTGTAATCCCGATCGCTGTGTATGGTACCATGACCATATCCGGCCACTATCCGTCAAAGCTAGTATGTGCGCACGTCCAGAGGAAAACTCGCGAACTGCAGTTGTGGGCTCGTAGCGGTCCGAACGGGAGGCTGTGTGACCGGCAGGAAAGGTAAGGCGTTGAGGTCCCGGTTCGGCATTGGCGTTGTGGATTGCTATCATTCCATCCAGCACGCCGACGGTGTGCAGGGAGCCTTCAGAGTCTAGTATGGTCGTCGACCAGCCACTGTCTAGTGTCAGCTCTGAAAGTATCATGCGATGGTAACTTTATTATCTCGGGATAGTTCAGCTACTATGTAGCCCTCGGATAAAGCCGCGGTGACGCAGTTTATAAACACGAGAGCGGGCTTGGTCACTTACCCACATTGGAGATCTGCAATGACTCCAAGTTCCTGCACACGCTCCATCTCGGTCGGTATGGAACAATGCTCCTTCTGGGGGAATCGGTGCCGTCGAAAGCCAGGGGGAATCATTGGGTTCCTGGGTATGCGCGCAGCATAGCTATGGCCTAGGCGCTGGTGCTGGTTGCTGCCCCAGGTGAAGACGCGGCTCTGATGAAGCATCCGACGGTACATGTTCTGCCAACGCGGGCCATCATGCTGGACAACTGGCTGGTTGGGTACTCGGAAAGTGCTCCGAGTAGCATGGCTCCAGTAGGCGGGGTCCAGGCGAATGGAGGGTTGCTGGAAAGCTTTGCATGTGCTGCAAAAGGCAAGGAAGCTTTTTGCGTCCAAGTAGGGTAGCACAAGGACCAGAATGTCCAGAGGAAGCTCTGTAATGTTTGTGACCTTGTCTGCCATGGTGGGATTGGGGTGTATGGTGGAAGCCTGGAAGGCAGCGCGCGTCGGAGCGTCTTGATCTGCCCGCCGCCCTATGACGCAAGGGCCTGCTGGGGAACGCCCCGTCTTGGCGCGGCGTCCGGAGCTAGTGCGCAATCGGCCTAGACAACTCTGACTCAACTCTGCTTCAATATCATTTTCTCCCACACGTATGCTACCCGCTTCACCCCACTTGACGCCTACTACGTGACAGAGCCCCGCGGCAAACATTCCGGACACGTCCCCAGACCACGTCTCAATCCGGTAGTTTCTGGCTGCTTTCAATCAAGTCTGTGGCGCAAATATTGAAGCCCAATCTCCACGTGCATTGTCCCCTCACACCTCAGAGGCGACGGTAGTTCGAGAAAGAGCAAGGAAATGAACGAGACGACTGTCGCTCCAGCGGCTCAGCCGCCCGTTGCTGCCCCAGCAGCAGATGCCCCCAGCAATCCTCCGGCACAGAAGCCAGATGATGCCAAGAATGCAAAGCCGGCCGAAGACGGCGCACCAAAGAAGCTTTCCCCAGCCGAATTGAAGAAGCAGAAACAGGCCGAAAAGCAAGCCAGGCGAGCAGCACAAAAGTCCTCTGGTGATGCACCAAACCAGCAGAAGGGCGCTCCAAAGGAAGGTTCAAAGCAACAGAAAGATCCGAAGCAGGCACAAAAGGACGACAAGCGGCCACTGCCCATAAGAAGACGCCCTTCTCAGTCAAATGGCTCACAGCCAAAGGATGTGAAGAAGGAAACGAAGAAAGACCCCAAACAGGTCGGACTGTTCTTCGGCCATCTATACAGTCAGCCTCGCCAGTACTCCATGGTCGGAGCGTCAAAAGATGTGCACCCGGCTGTGCTTGCGCTCGGCTTGCAATATAGCAGTTACATCATTTGTGGAAGCACTGCCCGCATGGTATCCATGCTTCTCGTCTTCAAATCCGTTATAGAGTCATACCAGACGCCCGTTGGAACGAGCTTGGCTCGCCATCTCACATCCCATCACCTCAGCCCGCAGATCGATTACCTGAAGAGCTGTCGTCCCCTCAGTATCAGCATGGGAAATGCCATTCGTTGGCTGAAAGATGGTGAGCCACCCTGTCATCTTACGTAGCAACGAGACGCAGACATCCACGTGGCATGCATGCACACCATGTGGTCATACCACAAATTATACGTACTGACCCACATCAGTTATTATCAAAATCGACCCCTCAACCCCAGAAGCCGAGGCCAAGAGGGACCTCATCGAGGAGATCGACATCTTCATTCGTGATCGCGTAACGATAGCCGACAAGCTCATTATGGAGGGTGCGGCCACGAAGATTATGCCCGGCGATGTAATCCTTACATTCGCATCTTCTGCCATTGTGGAGCAGTCCATCATCCACGCTCACAGGGCTGGCATCCCGTTCTCCGTAATTGTTGTTGACTCAAAACCCTTGTTTGAGGGCAAGCAACTGGCCCGAAAACTCGCGAACGAGGGTATCAGTGTGAAGTACTACCTCATCACCGGTGCATCACATGCAATCAAGGGCGCTAGCAAAGTTTTCCTCGGTGCTCACGCCATGATGTCGAACGGTCGGCTGTATTCACGCGTGGGCACTGCTCTAGTATCCATGCTAGCACATGCGCAATCTCTTCCAGTCATTGTACTATGCGAGTCTATCAAATTCACCGAGAAGGTCGCCCTGGATTCCATTGTTGGCAACGAAGTTGCCCCTGCAGATGAAATCCTCTCCGAATCAGAGCGCGAGGCTCTCTTACCTTTCAAGCCCCTGATCCCTCAACCAAAGGGTAGCGAGAAGCCTAGTACCGAGGAAGGCAAGACCGATACCACCGACGTCCTGAAATGGATTGATGGCGCCGAGAACCTGAACCACCTGCAAGTCCTCTACGATGTCACGCCAGCACACTACATCAAAATGGTCATCACGGAATACGGGAGCTTGCCGCCTAGTTCGGTCCCTGTTGTGCATCGGATGAGTACGAACGCCTGAACCCAGTTTGCGAGTTTTTTTCGATCTGTTTTCGGTTGCTGTTTCAATCAGGCGGTTGCTGACGAGATTATGAAGAGAACGAGGACGATTTGAAGAACATGGCTTGAGGCCCTTTCCCAATTACTGCTGACCATTAGAAAATCATATAGTCTCATCTGTCTGATTGTTTCTTATCCGTTCACTAGATGTTCAGTCTATAGTGGCAAACCCGTGGGATGTCCGACGAGCGGAAAACTGAGTGTCGGGATTCGCTTCATCGGCTGAGCACCCTGTCACCGGCCAGAGGAACGAGATTGGAAGAAAAGTTCTCCTTTGTTTGCTACGAGTGGCGTATCCTACCAATGTACTATCTGGTCTCCGGGTTCTCTGCTGTAGGATGTCTTTCTTTTTCTTTTACGGTGCGCGATCGTGCGTGGCGGGCTCAGCAATACCCTGACGATAATTCGAGACGGTTTGCCGCGCTTCTTGTACCCTAGCACACCATCCTGTTTGATGATGACTGATCTTGCTTGTGAAGTGCCTGGGTGCGGATTTTGACGGTGAAGCTTGGGGTGGGGCGATGCGATGACTTGAGTAGGCTTATCGAAGTCGCCCGGACCGCTCAATAGAACCATACCATGCGTGAATCATTCACAGCATTAATTTTTCGTTGCCTCGCCGGCAAGAAATAGCATGGGCAGTGGTTCCCATCACGCTAGTATTCGCTACAGGTTTGAAGCTGGGTCAAACTTAGAGTTAAAGTTACATATCATGGTATCAAACTTCGAAATTCTCTGAGATCCATTGAGAAATTAGGAACAGATAGTAGGTTTGTTGTCAGGTATTAGCTTCAACTGAATTTAGGGGTGTTATCCGAGCCAGAGAAGAGCTCACAGAAACAAGAAATGCCTTATTAAATGCAGCACAACCCAAAGTGGAAGACTTGATGAGTACAAGGACGGCTGCTACCATTCCACGTTAGATTGCTTCGGGTTTCTTTACATCTGGATAATGGATGACGGAAATGGCGATATAGGCAGGCCTTGCAGCCGCGGGGATAGATACAAGAACGAATCTGAGCAGGTGTGGCGAACAGGCTATGGAGGTACCATTCAGCACATGACTAAGGTCACTATTTGGACAATTGGAAATTGTTTCAGATTTGCTTGGAATTCTATGAGAGTGGCAAGGACAAGCCCGTTGCCTAATTCGATAGGGAGCCATGTGCTCTTGGGCGACGCATGCGAAGGTCTTCATTCAAGGCAACGCTCAAGATGTTAATATTAGTCTTGTTAATGCCGAGCTGGGCAAGCAGAGATACAGAGGTTATCAATAGGGGCTCTCTTGACAGCTTTGTCTAGTGCCTTGTCTTGTATAGCTTGTCCTTCCTTGGTGTGCTGGGCATTGATAAGCCAGCTGGTATATTTGCACGTCTTGACACTGGCACTTTACTGGCTACCAAATTTGGTTCGATTTGGCACAAAGCTTATAAGATCTAAATCCGTAACTGTGTGTGAACTCGTCAGGTTATATTAAGCCTTGTCAAGCTCTGTATAACGGATTCCGTATGGCAATCGCATCATAGTCTCTATGCCTGCCATGGCTGTTCGATACTTCGCATATCTGCCAGGTCGATTCAATCTACTTTGCACGATAATCAACCGCTTAGGGCAGTGAGCTACGTGCAGTAGCTGGCCAGATCGACGAGTGGAACTCCTGGGTCGACGGTAAGAGGCGTCTCTCCGGAGTCTGATCGCATCGAAGATCAAGTCCCACGCAGACGCGAACACATGCTCTACCATGGATCTGGAAACCACAGACGTCATTCAAATCCACGCCGCGGAGAAGATCTGTTTATCGATACCTAAAAGCCACAGTGATGTCGCCGAGCCGCACTAAATGCGAAGCTCCGCCATGGCAAATTGCACCTCTTCTGCAGATCGTTTCAGACTTCATTGTGATCACCACAATCAATCAGTTTGCAAGATTAGAGCGGGTCGCTGCTCTCCGCACCAATTCCAAAAGGCGGATCTTGAAACGTTAGGGTTATCTGCCGACGCGGGAGAAGAGCTGGGGTAGTAAATAGCCGAGTACAGAGATGCGGCTTCGTGTAGTTGTGGGACAGCAGTGCAGGAAGATAAGTGCTTCAATGAGTCAAAGATAAAATTTGACATTGCTGCTTCTCTAAAATATGTGTGAAAAATGCGAAAAAGAAATAGCGAGTAGCTCGAAGTATGTATGGACGATATGGAATCCAATGTTCTTGGTGTCGGTATTGTTATTAGCAAATAAAAAGAACTATCATGGTTGATGACTGGTAGTGTCTGTTTGGTACTTGATTACAGCTTGCACTGTCGCTCGCTTCTTTCCTCCTCTTTTGTGGGTATCCTTGGGATGTATCTCAATCCAACCACTACACACGTTCGTACCTGCTCTAGTCGTACAAAGCTCCTTTTAGGGAGCTACTGCTTACATGCCAAGTACGCATGCTCTTCAAACGCCGCGTTCGGGTTTCTTGTGTTGCTCGCTTATGTGCTTCATGCCAATGCCAATCCCGCGAACATCCCGCCGGCGATGACACCCATAATCTCGGGATATCTTGCGGGCGCAGCAGCGGTGCTTTGTTCCGCGGGCGCCGACTGTGTAGAGCTGGTCTCGGACTCTGACTGAGTGGTCGATGGGGTCGGAGTCGCGGAGGAAGAAGCGGATCTGGAGCTGGAAGAAATGGTTGATTCTGAGGTTGAACGGGCCGAGGAAGACGATGAGACAGAGGTCGAGGATGAAAGGCTCGCAGTGGTGCGCCTGGAAGACACGATCGAGCTCAAGGAAGTAGCTGCAGGTACAGATGGTTCGGGTCCAAAATTTTGCGCGGAGCTGGGGTTGAACATGGGGATGGTGTAGACTTCGTCGCCAACAGTGACAGTCGCTAGACACAGATCAACAATCGATACAAAAAAAACCTGCCGTTATTTTGGAATGGGCAACTTACCATCTTGAGCGGTGACAGCAGCGGCTGCGAGCCCGAGAACGAGAAGAAGCACTCCGCGTGCCATGGTAAACTAGGTGTGAGTGCTATGGATTAGCAGTCAACTAGAGATGAACCTCGAGACCAGGCATTATGACGGGGGGAGTCCCGAACATTTTATTGATTTTGTCTGTTTCAGAATAAGAGAAACAAGCTTTGGCCGGCAGCGCGTCAGCTGTCACCGTGGCGGCCAGTCGCAGGGCAAAACCCGTTGAAATGCTCAGTCAGTTACGAGGGCGTACCCGTTTAGGACCGGTCCCGTGTCCGAAAGGGGCGGCTAACAAAGGGCACCTCGGAGGCAAAACCGTAGCCAACTGGCTCTTTGTAGCGCTGGAATGGAGCCTGGGTGCGACCAAGTCCTGCTGCGCCCAGCGGCGAATGTTCCCATGGGGCAACTCGGGGCCTGTTAAAGGTCGATGGCAGATGGGGCGGGGAGTTTCAGCTCGGTGTTCTCGGGCGCCAGAGGGCCTGATTGGTCAAAGGTGCCCCTGATTCACCTTGGCAGAAGCTCCAACCGACGCACACGCATGTCATGGTCGTGAGCCTCAACCTGCAAACGAACAAGGACGGCATCACGACCCCATCCGACACTACCGATGCTCGTATCCCCTGCAACTGGCAATCGTACTAGCTGCAATCGAATCATCTTCGTTTTTTCTACACGGGCTTGGCGACTTGGCTGCATACAGGCAAGATTACTGAGCGAGCAGCATTGCGATGGATGGATGCAATGCTGTTCATCGCTCTCACTGAGCTTTAGAAATAACTATATGTATTCTTTGTAAAGGAAAAAAGGTCCTAATCGCGCTCAAAGATCACCCGTCTGTCTAATCGGCTGCTGTCGACTCGCAAGCCCCTTAGATCTGCACAGGGATTGAATGCTGACATTAGAAGCTCGTTTTGCTCTGCAATGACGCATAACAAACAGGAATCTAGTGTGTGAATCAACCTAAATCAGCATTCTTGCCGCAATGGCAGAATGGATCTTCGGTCCACACAGTTGCAGAATGTTGGCATCCCTAGGCTTCGCCGTCCATAAACTAGGCTGATCATTAGTTGTCTTTATTATCGACCACTTCGAGAACATGAGAAGTTTTCTCTTTGATGACCATGAGAAGAATTCGACCCAAAGGCCATACTCTTCGTAGTATCTAACTGCTCTAGAGCACTGGGTACTGCCTTAGCATCTGTCTCGCAGGCTGTGCCTTCATTTATCTACGTGTTGGATGATATTCTTCTATGATAACTTTTCAATTCTGAAATTGCGAAAGCTGGTTTCATCTATCTTCTTCGTTGTCAATGTAGTGCTCCTTCATTAGGGATGGAGTATCACGTGATAGTTGACAAACTCAAAGAGTGGGTTAATTAGCAATCCGGTAGTGTTGCAAGAGAGGAATAGTGCGACATATCTGCTGCTTCCAAGAAACAATGCCATGGATATGGAGGTACATTTTCCGGGCGATATAAGCTAGAGAGGCGGATCTTGCAGCCTAGTAGAATATCTAGAAAACTGTCTGCATGAAAACTAGTTTACTATGATAGTCAGAGCTGAATGATTGGGATTTTTTTTAACTCCAATTATGGCTTCTCCAGTCCATTGGTTCATCTCAGGATAATCCGGAATGTAACGCAGCTCGGTAAAGAGCTTCACGTCAGCCTAAATATCTCTCGATCCAAGAAAACACATACATGACTCGGGAATTGTAACCAATGTGTGAATATCATGTTCCAATTATGTATCCTACAGAGAAAAAGCTGACCTCATTCTTTGCATAGTATACCTAGTTTTACTCCAATTTTTCCTCGTCAGGCAGCACACCAAATTTCAAAGATAACCTCCAACCAAGAAAATTCCAAGTTTTGTTCTTGTCTTTTCCTCGGCAATTTTCCTGTCGTTTCTTCCACCATTCTATATCTTCTTGTAAAACCCATACAAGCAGTGTAAAGGTAACCGGAATAGATATAGCCCAGAAAACAAAGAAGACGCATTCTTCAACGGTGGATTCGCCCCCCCCCCCCCCCAATGAGGATATTGCTGCAACAATGCTAGTTGTCACAGCAACCGTGGCGAGCTTTGTAAATTGGCCAACACTGCGCGCTTGCCGTTTGGCTTCGAGGGCCTCCGGCATAGCGGCGCGCTGAGCAAACATATTCATCCATTCGCTGATCTAACCTTCCGTTTCCGATTCGTGGGTATCTGCAATGTTGCGACTGATCCATTCTTCCCACATGGAAGGGATAAAGTGACGAGTGAACATTGTTGCGCTGAACGCATTTTCGAATTCGCAGACTTTATCGCAGTTCTTGTCATAAATCTGTTTGATGGTGTCATAGCATGATTTGTTGTAGATTGCCCCTGAGGTCGTCCAGCTTTGCAGAGCTGACCGAGACCTCGAGCAAAGTCTCCCGGGTTTGGGCGAAATTAAGAACCTCGTAAATAGTTTCTATTTTCTCCTGGTATCGTATCAAGGTCTTTGGGGGGTCAAAAATCAGAACGGCTACCGATCATGAACAGTAAGCTCTCTGAGCATAGTGAAAATCAAGTGGGAAACTTGCCATTCCAAGGTTGATTGTCTAGTATTTGTCCCCAAAAAGATATGTAGGCCTTAAAATTAGCACGAGTCATGCCTTGCGTTACGTGAATTATTGAGCGATTAAAGCCATCGCTCTCAATAGTGTAGGTCCCAAAGGGACCCTTAAAGTTACTGGGTAATGAATGAATTTGAGGCACTGGGACCTTCCAGTATCTTGCAGTGCTTTGCTTAGTGCCTTGATAATCCACGATGCTAAGGTCACGTCATTCGTCGCTGTTTGTCAGAAAGAATGCTGGTGGTATGCCGGCATCCGCACCTATTAGCTCTGCGATGGATTTACTTATCCCTTCGAGCACAATCCATCTTTTCCCCAGCTTCTCCTGTGATATATCTGATCTTAAATATAGATCACACGGGTTGCAAGATCCCGCTATATTTGCGGTAATTATTCATTGACTGTTGAATTTCTGGGCTAGCTGGTTTTATTAATTAGAAACGCACAGAATCTCTTAGTGTGAGGTAAGCATCGGTACCTTTCCATTCCTTTTCCATTGTGACCCTATTTTAACATATCGACGAGCATCTTGCGAGAATCTAAGTGATGAAGCTGGTGAGAGAAACAACATAATATAGGTGTAAGTTTGGAGGCTGAATTCGTGTGTGGAGCTGCGACATGGTACATCTCATGCATTTGTTAATAATTTAGCGATACTTTTTAACGTATGTAGGAAAAGCAAAAGTGTGATCAACTACATGCGCTAATCTCAAGATTGGTAAAGGGAGCCGGCTGCGCTTGACAGCATTGGAGCGCAAAATGATGGATACATCGTAAAGGAAGGATCAACAAAACTACAGCAGCTGGTACATTCCTGATCACATATCGATTGTATCCGAGTATAAATTTTCCTGTACAAAAAGCGGCGGTTGATCCGGCATAGAGCAGTGGTAGACTAACTGCTTGGTTGAACCCTTGGTCATAAAGCCACCTGCTGCAGATAACCGAAAGCAGACCCATAGCAGATACCCCACCTCCACCTACTATAGTTAATATGAACTTTGTTACGGCAGGTCGCAAAAATAATTCCCTGGTTCAGCGCCAAATGCGTTATATATGGACCAAATACGAAATGCCAGGTATTCAGAATCAAGACCAATATAGTAGTCCGTCCGAGGAAAAGTAATCAACAACCACCCCAGTAGCAAAAAACATTCTGCACATTTATATTTATATATGAAGCAATAATTTTATAGAAACCAACGCCACCGCTTTTGAGTTGGTGTGAAAGGAGGCTAGTGCCTAGATAGCGGTTGGTTCAAGTCATCAAGAGGTGCATACAGTTTCCCGATCAATATTGGGTTTCAATGTATATTCGAAGCCCGAAGCGCACACTTTTTGATTCTTACAAACGCACGATCTGTTCAATGTCGACGTTACAGGATATGAGCTTGACATGGCTTATACTCCATTCAATCACAGGAAATGAAAACTGCTTGCACAGGGAACAGCCAAGGAAACAAACAGTATGCAGCTCTTAGCTTTGGCTGGGGTTTAGAGATTTTTTGGCTTATTAAGTACATGAGACGCCCTTTTGTGGGGTAGGTTTGTGTTCTATAGCTGTGGCGTGCTTCCTTCGTCCAGAAGACAGCACAAAGAAATTACGATCGTGGAGGCTTCTTTTAGCACTTACCTGCAGCCTTCGGGAAAGAAACAAGCCACGTTACGTACGAATTCTTCAATCAATCGGAATCGTAAATCAATAGCATCCATTACTTGCGCGTTTCCTTTTCGATCCTTCGAATGGCAGGCATGACTATTGAGTGTGTTGAGAATTATCATGGTCGTATCAAGAAGATCTTCGAACCTGCATACGATTCGTGATAGTTTCATGTACCTTGACGTAGCTTCTGAGGGGTGGTTTTAATATGGTTGTTTTCTTCTATGGGGGTCAGGAAAGGATTCCAACCCTTGCTTTACCCGATATCAGCTTCTTCCTAAATGGGAGCGGCCAGCCCCCATGTCTCATGGTGAGCCTCCCCTCATGTTTGATTCAATTTATCAACTTAATATATTATGCGCAGTCTCGATGTTCTTCCTACAATAGTCGTGATCATATTGATTCTGTACTAGCATTACAAAAAGTAGGATAAGAAACCTAGACCAGTCAACCAACTATGATGTGCAATAATACCAAGGGGAAACAACCGTGGTTATATCAATATAGTGAGATTATCCTGTATTGTCTCGGATTCTGAGATAGCTCAGATCTTTCAACGAACTATTGAGCGTGCAGTCTTTAACTACCAAATATTCCATTTTTATCAGCCTCAAGACCAAGACACCTCATACAAATTACCGTGCCATTGCTTAGTAGCCATAAAAAAAATACTAGCCAGAATGACATTTTCCTACCACTTTTCCTGAGTTTGCAATATGAAATTGCTCTGCATATTAGGTTCGTATTAATATTTGCTCCATTGTCGACAAATGACTCTCTTATCTAGAGTTACTTCATGTAAAAGTCACGAAGCGCACCTTAAACTCACCCTATAAATAAAAAGTCAGCAGAAAAGGGACGATTGAGGCTTAAAGTGGCTTCAATAGTTTTAGCTACAGATTTTCTGTTCAAAGTAGGGCAAAGCAATTAATCCCAGAAGCAAAATTCGACACAATTAAGAATGGAGATTTTTGTATACCTTAATTTTACGTAGAAGGGGTCGACTTGATAATTGATTTCTTGTTCAGTAAATAGATTCTGTCAAGAAAATCAAGGTTGAAGTAGACCAATCTTTTCCTTAACATACAGGAATAACAGAGTTGTTCGCAAACTCAAGCATATGTCTGGAAATCAATGATATTAAATTCAAGATTCAGTCATAATCAAACATCGTGACCCCCTGGTAGACACTTTTATATCTATTACTTTAAGGGAAGATTTCAAGTGACGTTAAACAAACTAACTCAGAATCTTAACCGAAGAATTTGAAAATGAGATCAGATTCCAAAGAATAATAGAAAGGAAATATAGAAAGAGCAGGGGTGATGTTGAAAACAGGCGCTAGTGAGGTAAATCTAAGTTAAACTCGTCGGCGATGTGTACGGTTGAGGGGGACTCGATCAAGCAAAGAAAAGTAGGCCGGGTGACTGAGACACAGGTAAACAAAATCTTGCTGACTAGAGTAAAGATGAACAAGAGAGGAAAGATGGTTTCCACAGCGATCTCCAATACCGAACCAGTCACTTCCCTAGTCACTTTTATACCGTCCAGCGGCTCTCCAGCTCTTCAGAGATCGTCACCGTGAATTCTACAGTAACGCCTACTATGACGACGAACACGGTCATCGACATGAATAAACCTCAGGCACCCTGTCCGAGCCTTTAGCCTAGAACACGCTTGCACAGCACCACCGCATCCAAAAAATCCCCAAGATCTCAATCTGCGCCCCCCATCACCACCAACACAGAATCCACCACCCATCATATCCAAAGGAACACCTCCCGCCTTCCCGCCCACCCGAAATTCCCGTAACTCCCAGATCGAAATCGAAGATCTCGCCCCCCCCCCCAATGACGCAGACCCCAATCAAACCCTCTCAACCCGCCAATCTCAAAAACCCATAAAACAAACCCACCCCAACGCCCCCAACAAACATCTCCATCTTAAACACCTCGAAAACACATCTCTTTCTTTCCCCCCTCGCCCTCACTCGCCCTACCCGCCTCACTCTCACCCCGACACCCCCCAACAAAACTCAAGAGTACAAGTGCAAGCAAGGCCGTGGAAGAAAAAAAATCTTCGATCCCGATCCCCCCAAACCACACTCCCCCCGTCTCACGCCCCAACTCTATTCCCCATCATCATCATCATCGCGATCCCGCTTGTCAACTCCAAAACGGGGCATGACGTAGGCCAGGCCAGGCAAGAAGAGGGTGTGCGCGTCCCCCCAGCCCAGCTCCGCGGGAGACGTCATCCGCGGTGGACCGCACAAACGAACATGCCGGGGTAGTATGCGTATGTGTTGGGTGTACGGCTGTGCTTGGGGGGAGGGGGGGGGGGGGGGGGGACGAAAAAAGCGCCGCTGCTCCACCATCCGGGTCCGCGTTCCTGCAGCGCCGCACACAATGACGCACGCGGAGCTCAGCGGTACCGCGTTGACAGGTCCACGATCGCAATGCCCAGCGTGAAAGCGCCGTCTCTGGCTCGCGCCGGGGGGTGGGGGATCGGTGATCAAGGGAAGGGGGGGCCTCGCAATCGGAGACGTCGTTCATGTTTGCGATGGCGGGCAGCGGACGGGGGGCCGGCCGTGAAACGACATGGCCTCTTTTGGGTGCGAGCGAGTTCCCGGTGCGTTGCTGCCATTCGCTCGGGGGCTGGGCAGAGCAGGCGTTGACGGGTGGGTGGGTGGGTGGGTGGTGTGTGCACATGGACGGACGGGCAGCGGGCAGGGCGGGCGCACGCATGGGGATTGGGGAATGGGGATCGGATGGTGGGACGGGGTGGGTTTGGGGGCGCGGGGAGGGTAGGGGTTGCTTGTTTTGGGGGAAGGGTGCTGGGTTTGGTTTTTGGAGGGGTGGAGGTATGTTTTGTGGAGTGTGGGGTTTGGGGGTAGTACGACATGGCATTTGAATTGTCTATCTAACTACAACAATGGGGTTGGGGAGGTCGTGACAGATATCGGGTGTTGGAGAGTAGAAAAAAGGACCGATTGAGTGAGGAACGTGTGGGCCTAAGGAACGGAGAATTAAAGTTTGGGTAAAGGAGAGACGAGAAAAATGATCGTAAAGAGAAGGAAAATCATAAACGGGCATGCAGGTGAAATCGTCCGAATCCCTCCAAAACGCCATAAGCTCGGAAAAGAAAGATATGAGTGCTCGTAAAGAGACTAGTAGTATTGGATCCACGGTCCATCGGTCGGCTCGTTCCAGGTGATACCGCTCACATCTCCTGTCGGCGTAACTTCAAAGCCTTTCTTCTCTCCAGCAGGGCATGGAAATGTGAACGAGCCCCAGCTCTTCTCGGCCTCACCCCCAGCCTTGACCTTTAGCCTGCCGAGCTGCACGTCGCGATAGTTTGATGGAGGGCCCCAACCGGGGCTGCTTGCCGTGGCGATCTGGGAGCTCCTGAACACGTCGATGGAGGGATTTACTGGGTTGAGCGTGTATGTCGAGTCGTCAAGCTCAAACATGAACTCGCACGTCAAACCCCTCGACGACTCGGGGAAGCTGAACGTCATCAGAGTCGAGATGTCGTCATTGCCGCCCTGGACGCGCGAGATTTTGCCCGAGGGCACGTTGAATTCAAGCTTGCCATTGAAACCATGGTAGATGGAGATGGTTTCTGGAATGATAACCTTGTTGTTTGACACAGGCATCGAGGAGATGGTCGAGACAAGGCTCAGGAAGGCCGCGGTGATGGCAAGGTTCTTCATCTTGGATGGAATAATGAATAGACAAGAAAGAGATGCTTGAATATGCAGAGAATGGTATTGATGATGAAGTTTTATGCTTTGCTTTGCTTTGCTTTGCTTTGCTGCTGTTGCTGCTGATAATGATGAATGCAACGAAGACTTCATCCCAGCCTTTTATACATTTGCAAACGAGTTGAGAGAGTACCGCTTACCTCCAGAATATTATCCCGCAAGGTCAAGAATAGAACACTGTAACACATTGTGAAGCCTGCTCGCGAGCATGGTATCTGGGTGAGGGCACTGCTCCATCGCATGTCTCTCCACTGCAGTTGGAAAACGAGGTTGACGTGGAGGCGCAGTTGACATCAACTCGTGTGGTCAACTGGTAAGACGAATCAGGAAAAAGGCTCCTCGTGTTAGGATTTCTTGCCAAGGCAGCTGCGGGGAAATGGCTTGTTTTTTTTGTGCAGCTGGGTGGCAGGCCGTCCACAAGTCAGGTGGGCTGAACGGTGATTGCCATGGGCTGAGTGGGCTGAGGGCAACTCTTTTCAGCCACAACTTCCGCTTTAGTTTCAGCCTGGGGCCAGAGTCTCGTTTGGTTTTCCTTTTTGCGCCCAACTCTTACGTTGTAGATCGTTCGGAGGGCAGAATTAAGCGATGTCTCCCTGGTCATGTCATCTGTGTCAACTAACGGTCAGTCACATGACATTGCAGTGGCTTGGTCGAAAGTATTGTGGAGTGGTATTGGAAGACATCACGGACTGTAGGACAGAAATAGATGGCGGTGGCCTTTGATCTGACATGTCCAAGGTTGCACTAAAATGTCCAGTTCGTGTTGTGGTGGAATGCTCAAGGCTCACGATGTAAGCTATGAGCCGACATGGTCGACGTGTGGGGAGAGCATTGGTCAGACCTGTCAGTCAGACATCACGCATTCCAACCTTGCCAGCCCTGTATCTTCTCCAGTAGGCGCAGCCGTTCGTCTGGTCCAGTGAATATGGAATCGACGGCACGCACGCACAATTTCTTCAGCTCTTCGCGGTCGAGACCGAAATGGGTAGCGGCCAGGAAGTACTCTTCAGAAAGCGGACTACAAAACACACCGACATCGTCCGTCTATTGCATGTTAGCATGCGGCTAGGCTAGGCCCCACGGTAAAACACACCGAAAGGGCTACTGGCACGCTGCTGTGCCTCCACATGCCAAAATGGTGGTCAGAGTAGGTCCCAGTGATCAATCTGGCGTGGACGTTGCAGCTAAGGCACAGCTCGACAGCGATATTCTGCTTCTCTATGGCATGTTTGAACTCGTCGTTTACGTGAATAACATGACCAAGCCTGTCAGGCTGCCAGGATAGCAGGGTCTGGAGTTCAAGGTCAGTCCCAGACGCTTCAATCTCGGCAAAATGGAGAGTTATTTTCAGTCCAGCATCCTTTGCCCTTGCGAAAGCGGCGGTGAAGATGCGGACGTCACCCTTTGCCGGGTTTCCACAGAGGTCGACGCCGACGACGCCAGCGGACCGGTGCTGCAGAGCCAGATCTATGACTTCCTCGGCCTCGGCAGCCGTGTAGCGGCGATCGATGGAGAGGATGAGGTAGGCGCTCATGGTATTGCTTGGAGTTTCATTATGGGCCTTCATCAGGCCAAGGATCGTTTTGACGTAGTCATTTTTTGTCACATTGTGCTCTGGAATGGCCCTCGGAGTAGTCCGCAGCTCGAGGTAGACGACGCCGTCAGCCTGGAAAGCATCCAACACAGCCCTGGTAGAGCGCCTGCACGACGTCAATTGGCGACACGGCGGGCGTGGGTTTCAAACGTACTTGATGCTCGGCAGATCATTGCACAGGCGGTAGATGTAGGACGAGAAAAGCGGGAAGAACCTGAGGGCATCGTCAGCACCTGGTGTGCCTCAGATGGCGGGCGGCGGTCGCATGACGTGAAGCAGGAGAGCGTGTTTCAGGCTTGCAGGAAACGGAGGGGTCAGAGGTATACTGGCACGGCTGGGTCGAGCGAGGTGTTCCAGGCATCAAGGCGGGGAAGGGAGATCTGGCACATGCGCTAGACGATAGAAGCATTCGGTGCGCGACTGGAGGCTTTTGCTGGTAGTGGACCGATGCTCCCACGATAGCCAGGCCGCTATAGCTGCAGGCGGACAGGCCGGCAGCGGTGCTTAGATTGGAGCAGCTGCGGCACAGACTTTGGCATTGCGGAAGAGCCGGAGAATTTAGGGCGGAGAGGGCAATCCAACGGTCATGTCTGACGCCGCACGTCTGACGGAGGGGACGGGGAGCGGGAGGAATGCAAATCACGGGATGCGGGTGACTCACGTGACTATGTCGTAGTCGACCTTGTCCTCGGGGATGGCGAGCAGCGGGTCTTGAATGTCGAGGTCGGGCTGGGCGCGTTTCTTGTCGACCCAGATGTCGTGCAGCGTCTGGCGACTGATGCTGCCGGTGAGGTGTGCGTGCAGCTGTTCGGCGGTGGATGTTAGCGATGCCGTTCACGGAAGTGGACGAGTCCATGCGCGCTTGGCGGGCCGGAGGCGATCAGGTTTAGGGTCAGAGGGTCAGGATTAGGGGAGGCTGGTGCCGACGGGAGATACCTCGAGCTTGGGCAGGCTGCGGGCAAATGCGCGGTCGATGGCCATGTTTGGGGGAGGGGGGTATTTGTGGGTGCAGAGGTGGTGGATGCAGGCAGTGAGCAGCAGAGAGAGAGGCAAAGGCAAATGCTGCGGCAAAGAGAGGCGGCGATAAAGCGACGGCAAGGCGACGGAAAGATGACGGAAAAGGCGACGGAACGGCGATGGACGGCGATGGACGGCGTGGTGGGCGTGTTAATTTGATCCCCTGAAGCGGCCTAGTCGGGGCTGCTGCCAAAGGAGGATGGCGATGCCCAGTTGCGATGATTACCAAGGCGCAGAGCCGTCGTTCCCTCTGGCAGCAGACAGACGCCAGCCGCCAGACGCCCTCTTCAAACACGGCCGCTCGCAACCACTGCACCGCTGCACCGCTGCACCGCTGCACCGCTGCACCCACTGCACCCACTGCACCCACCGCCGCCAGCAGCTCCTCCGCCCCCCGCATCTGCCGTTGCTTTTGTCCTTGTTGCGGCGCGCCCGTCGATTGTCTTGGGCGTCCAGCCAGCTCGTCCAGCACCGGCCAGCACCGACCAGGCTGCGCTCGGCTAGCTAGCTCTCCCAGCGCCCCCGTACCTCGTCTCCAGCACCACCACCGCCGCCGCATCTCCCTCACCCGCACCCACCCCCCCGACCCTCCCTCAGCCAGCACCCCCAACGCCCTCCTCGCGACAGCAATTGCTGCTGCCCTGCGCGCTCCGCGAGCCTCTGCCTCCGCTGCCTCTCTGCCCGCCAGCCCTCCTGACTCAGCCGCGCGTCGGTGTCCGGGCCTGCGCTCGCCGTGAAGGCCACCCCTGGATCTTGCCTGCCGCTTCTCTCACCCGCGACCGCTGAACCGCTGCACCAGCAACGCCCTCGTCCTCCGCGCCCACCCCAACCGCACCCTCTCCCTCGAGGCCGCCACTGAAAGAGAATGGCCGACATGAGTGCAGAGTCCATCCAGCAGAAGATCCAGATCGCCCGACGCGATGCGGAGGCGCTAAAGGACAGGATAAAACGGAAGAAGGACGACCTCGCTGACACTACCCGTACGTCCCAATGCTCCCCCTCCCACCCCAGCTCCCAGCTCCCAGCTCGCAGCTGCCACCCATCACCATCCCCGAGCCTGACCTTGGCTAACCTTTGTTCCCAGTCCGCGATGTCGCCAAGCAGCGCGTCGAGGCCCTGCCGCGCCTGACCATGAAGACCAAGCGCACCCTCAAGGGCCATCTCGCGAAGATCTACGCCATGCACTGGTCTACGGACCGACGCCACCTCGTCTCCGCCTCGCAGGACGGCAAGCTCATCATCTGGGACGCCTACACCACCAACAAGGTCCACGCCATCCCCCTGCGCTCCTCATGGGTCATGACGTGCGCCTACTCGCCGTCGGGCAACTATGTCGCCTGCGGTGGCCTCGACAACATCTGCTCCATCTACAACCTGTCGGCGCGAGAAGGCCCCACCCGCGTCGCCCGTGAGTTGTCCGGCCACTCTGGCTACCTGAGCTGCTGCCGCTTCATTAGCGACAAGCGCATCCTGACCTCGTCTGGCGACATGACTTGCGTGCTCTGGGACCTGGAGACTGGCTCCAAGGTGCACGAGTTCGCCGACCACCTGGGAGACGTCATGAGCCTGAGCATAAACCCTCTCGACCACAACCAGTTCGTGTCCGGCGCATGCGATGCCTTTGCCAAGTTGTGGGATATCCGCCAGCAGAAGTGCGTCCAGACCTTTGCCGCACACGACTCGGACATCAACGCCATCCAATTCTTCCCCAATGGCAACGCCTTCGGCACCGGTTCCGACGACGCGTCGTGCCGCCTGTTTGACATCCGCGCCGACCGCGAGCTCCAGAGCTACACGGTACGTAGACCCGAAACCACCCGCGCTCTGAGGTGTGTTTGATGACTAACGAGCCCCGTCAACAGATCCCCGAGCCCGTCTGTGGCATTACGTCGGTCGCTTTCTCCGTTTCTGGCCGCTTGCTATTCGCTGGCTATGACGACTTTGAGTGCAAGGTATGTACAGGTGTTTGCCAAACCCTCCCCTCGTCCCGTTTGATTCCGATATATTGACAACGTGCGCAGGTTTGGGACGTGCTCCGAGGCGAACGCGTCGGCACATTGCAGGGACACGACAACCGGGTCAGCTGCTTGGGCGTGAGTAACGACGCGCTGAGTCTTTGCACGGGTTCATGGGATTCCATGGTAAGTTTTGGGACCATGTTGGTAGTAGGACGAGCTAAGCTAACGCACACCAGTTGCGCATCTGGGCATAATCGACGCAGCCCGTGACAGCATGCAAAGACATGTGATGACGCCATATGGACGAACGACGAGTGCACTTCAAACTAATTTTTCAGAATCCCCCCCCCCCCCCCCCAACTACGACAAAATGCTCCCTGTATGCTTTCTCATACCATACCCTCTCGCCCACGTCACAGCCACGGCTGGCGTGTTCTGAGTGCCACGGCCTCACCAACATAATATTCACCATTTCTGGGAAACGAACCGGCAATTGAGTCATCCGGTGGACCTGAGGGCGCTCGGCTTTTGCTTGCCATGTTAGTTTTCTGTCTGTTTACCTCATACCATCTCTTTTTTTCCCAATGCTGTTTTTTTTTTCTCTCTACTACTACTACTTCTTCTTCTTCTTCTTTTCCCTCTTCCGTCTCCTAGTTCTCATTCTTGGACGGGGGGAGGGCCCGACCATTCGAGGTGGTCACAAGGGCTTCTATTTGAGAAGCAGTGGGAAACTTGCGGGTGTGTCTTTTCTGCGTATACATCAAAGTAGTGCTTGCGCTCTCCTGCTGCTTGCTATTAACCTCGTCTCCCCTCACCGCGCGCCCTTTTTATTTCCTCCTTCTTTGCTTGTCGGACCCGTGTCAGCCCAAGCAGAAAAAAACCCTCCCCCTTCATCTATGCCCCCCTTTCCCACTTATCGAATTTTTTTGTGTCTTGTCTGGTTATCAAAAGCACCTCGGTCTTGGTTGACGGGACGTGGGGAGGTGGCTCAGAAGATGGGTTCTCTTTACCAAGTGTATGTTTTCGGGTTTTTAGGAGGGTGTGTGTGCGTTTAGGGAGGGAGGAGAGAGGGAGCGGGATGTGTGATGAGTATGAAGCGTGGATCTTGGGGATTGCGAATGGAGAGGAGGCAGGGGGAGAGGAGCTGTTCTGTATGATTTGATTCTGCGGGGTGGATGGATTGATTGATGGATGGATGGAGGAATGGATGGATGGAAGGGAATGCAATGCAATGGATGGCTAGATGGATGGCATGAAGCGGGTCCTCTTTTTTTTTCCTCAAGGGGAAAAGCCCACGTGTGACTGCAGTGAGATAACTAGTCCCCCCCACATACTCTTCTTTTTTTTTTTTATCATCAGTGCCCAAGTTCCAAAACTTACGTTGCCGGGTGCCGGGTGCCGGGTGCCGGGTGCCGGGTGCATGTTTGTGTGTGATGTCTGTGTGGGGGGAGGTGTCTGCAAGGGGTGAAGTAAGGAGGGAGGGATTGCGGAGCCGCAACAGGCTGAGGGAGACGGTTGTGGCGGAAGGAGAAGGGGCTACCCAAGGTTTGATGGTTTCGGGAGGAAGGGAACTGGGTGTTCGAGGCGGAGGGAGCCGAAGGAGGGAGGGAGGGAGTGGGTGAGTGGGTGAGTGGGTGAGCGGGTGAGCGGGTGGGGAAGGGGGAAGGCAGGTGGGTGGGTGGGTGGGTGGGTGGGTTTGGCGTTTTGCGGGAGGGGAAGAGACGGACGGCGGACGGGTAAAGTTTGTGACAAGCTTGAGAGGCAAGGCAAGACTTGGAAGGTGAGGTGGGCGGAAGGAGCGAGGTAGAAGCAGAAGCAGGAGCAGGAGCAGGAGCAGCGCCAATCACGTGCCTTATTTCCTTCCAACCTTCTTGTTCTTGCCCTTCTCGTCGCAGGGGCTTTGGGGGAGGACAGACGCAGGCAGGTAGTTCTCACGTACTGGGCGGGTGGTGGAGGGGAGGGTTTGGGACGCGGGCGTGGAGTGGATGGATCTGACCCCAGGAACCGGAGTGGGAGGAGGCAAGACAGAACAATCGGAGACGGGGCAACGTGTTTTGAACGGACATGTGGTTCGTTTTGGGCCATGGGATCAAATGGTGGGGGAGGGCAGGATAGTGGTTCCTTTCGCACACGCTGCATTTGCATTGCATTGCACGCAATGGCCCCATTTCATCTGCACGTCTGCATCCCCCAAACTGCTATTTCCGGAAAAGAGAGCGGCGATGGGGAAGCTTCGGATCCAGACGTTTCCTCGGATGAGGGATGGGATTGGGGAGAAGGTCTGCGGGGAGGTTTGCAGGCAAAAAGCGTTTGGGACCCGCGTATCGTCGGCAAGGCGGATACAACTCACCACTGCATGCCAGTGCCAGAGAAGGAGCGAGGCATTGCATTACCGTCGCAAGTCGAGGGGAGCATGAGAGGAAGGTTTGCGAGCTTATCTGGGTTAAGATTTGGGGCCTGGGCCGGTGGTAGCTATCTACTAGTAGGGGACGTAGCGAGTTGGAGGTTGGTTCGTCGTGCGTGCGGGACAGGGAAATGGTTAGCCGGTCGTTCTGGGTAGGTTGGCTGGTTGGTAGGAGGAGGGCAGGGGTGCATTGGACATGGGACTGGGGGGTTTCGTGCCTGCATATGGGCATGCAGGGCTCGGGGCTTCTTTTTTTTTTTAATTCCTCTCACTCCTCTGTCTGTCTGTCGTTTTGGGCCTCGCTGTCTCTTTTGGGTAAAAGGCGCGCAACTGACGACATGTGCATGGATTGGGCTCATGGGCCAGGTGTGGCCTTTTTGGACCGATTTGCCGTTGCTATTCCCGCGAGGGAGAGGCATTTATCTTGGTGGAGAAGAGACACACAAGGTTTGTCGGGTCTGGGTTCCTCTCCCACGTGGAGTGTGCGGCTTTTGGAGGAGCTGTCCAGGTGGCTGGCGACGGACAGACTGGTGTGGACTGCATTGGTTCAACAATTGTAAGACGCAGATCGGCAGATGGATAGCCACTTTGGATCGCACGTGGTCGTACGATGTTTGGTCTGCATCCGCATCTGCCTTGATGCACACATATGTCGACGCGACGGCGCAAGGTCCGGAATTGCGCTCGAATCTGGCGCGTCTTACGGGTCAGTGGGTACCCAGGCAGAGGGCAATATTGCGGCAAACGTGTCTCGATTGGAAGGTTCACGTCCCAGAGCGTTGGGAACGCCTGGGCTGTGGAGGACATGCATGCCATGGATGCAGGCGGCGGAGGATAAGGGTGATCAGGGACTATTGGCACGGCATTGCATTGCAATATGTCCAGGGACCTAGGTATACAGACAAGGCAACTCGGAGATGGCACGTCATGGAAGAGGACTCTGGCATTGGTATTGCATTGTTTGGGGGGGGCTCGGGGGCCAGGACGAAAAGAGGTGAGTGAGCATGAACACGAGAATAGCCGACATGGCACGTCCACGGCGAGAGACAGTGCCGTACCGTACCTACTGCGCTGCACTGCAGGGCGGCTATGTCGCGTGGGCAACGTGAGCAGCGTGGCACGGCGGCGCATGTAGTGATGAAATGATGAGCTGATGGGTCCATCGGGGGGCGTAGCGGTTGGACAGCGTTGCTGTTGGTGGGTGGTGGGCCCATGGGCGCCTACAAGTCTCGGACTGCGAAGAGCACGCAGCGTGCACGCAGAGTGGACGCCTCGTGAGGCTTGCGTCGACTATGGATACGTATTTGGGAGTACCTAGCTACCCAGGCAAGCAGGCAGGTAGGCAGGCAGGCAGACAGAGCACAAAGGGGCGCCCGCCAAACAAAGGCCAACGCCAGTCTGCCGGCGCCACGTCGTAAATTAGGCAATGAAAGGAACGTGTATGCGAACCGCGGTCGAACATGAGGGCGTGGATGGGGTGAATGCCATCCATGAAGGAACGAATAGGCGGGTGGCTGGATGCGGAGAATGCGTTGAGGAAGCGTTGCGCTCGCGTTGTGTCCCGTCCGTGCAGCCATGGGATGATGGGCAGTGGCAGGGTGCTATTTCCAGCCCGGAAGCGCGAACATCCTTCTAGAAAGACTTTGGAAGCGGAGGGAAATGAAAAAAGGGGGGGGGCCACGCGCGTAGAGGACAAAAAAAACAGGAAATCAGCAGGCCCGGGGGGGTGGCCGGCGGAGGTGGTGCAGACGCGGGCCCCTTTTCGGCCTCGTCGCAGCCTCGAGGACCCAGGCCGCATGAAGTCGGCGTGCGGGCGGTGCCCCAGGACGACTCGAGGCACGCTCGAGGCAAGTCGAGGCAAGCTCGAGGCCTGAGCCCGCCGACTGCGTGCCGGGCGTCTGAACTCAGAATGATGTCGGTCGAGGCCGGAGAGCGTTGCAGAATGGGTTTCAGGGCAGGCAAGCGGCCTGCAGCTGGCACGCTGGGTTCCGGGGCCGGGCAGCTGGGCATGTGAATGGGGGGCACGGCCGGCGGGCTGGCTCCTTTGTTTCGAGCGTCTGGCGCCTTTGTGGACGCTGCTGGACGCGTTTCAGGACCGGCGACGCTGCTCGCCAATCTCGACGATCCAGGAGGCTTGAGGAGGCTTGCCCGGCTCCATTGCGGCCCTGCTCGCGTGGGCTCAGCTCAGCCCTAGGGCCACCACGCCTCGAGGGGCCTCCCCGGCTCGCCTGGCCCTCGCTCCACCACACCACCACCGTGCTGTCTGTACACGCTGCACTGCACTTGCTTCTGTCAAGCCTTCCACCCTGCCGGCACCCAATCGCTGCCCTGAAACCCGCGACAAAATAGAAAGGCCCGTACCCCTGCCCGGCCAAGCTTGTCACTGTCATCCACCACGGAACCTAGCACCCAGCGCTGTCTATCCTCTCTCTTTCTCTCTCTACAAATACCCGACCCCCCCTCCCGGAACGCCGCCTCTTCTTTTCCGCCATGACTACTACTGCTGCCCAGGACGAGTTCAACGAGCTCATCCGTGACAAAGACCACGACAACCGTCACCCCGAAGACAGGGCTGCCGACAGTGACCACTCCCACTCCGACCCTGACGACGACGCCGCCGACTTCTACCACGAGAAGCAGGACACCGACGACGAGCTCGACATACCCAAAGACATG
Source organism: Corynespora cassiicola (assembly GCA_022059125.1). Taxonomy (NCBI): domain Eukaryota; kingdom Fungi; phylum Ascomycota; class Dothideomycetes; order Pleosporales; family Corynesporascaceae; genus Corynespora; species Corynespora cassiicola. Next base: position 1,831,829 of record JAEUWY010000012.1, on the reverse strand, counting down.
CGTTCCAACTACTACCTCCCCTCGATCCGCTCCGAGGCCAACACGGGCCCCAAGGGCGTCATTGCCGATGCCCACGCCTTCGAGCAGGCCAAGAAGCAGGCCCGCCGCTTCACCTGGCGCAAGCAATCACCCCCCAATTCCTACAGTGCCGCCCCCTACTCGGACGAGAAGCTGTCATCAGACGACGAGGAGGCCGAGGACAGCTTCATGAAGCGGTGGAGGGAGTCGCGTCTGCGCGAGCTGCAGAACGCCGGCCAGCGGATACGCTCCAGGACCACGAGCCCTAGCCGCAGGATATACGGCACCCTCCCTACCGTCGACGGCGAGGGCTTCCTCGAGGCCATTGAGAAGGTGGCCCGGGACACCGTCGTCGTCGTCTTCATCTATGACGATATGGTACGTTCCCTTATGACTCTTATGTTCCCCACACCACACCACAGCAACCGGCTAACCCCGAGTCCAGTCTGAGATTTCCGACATGGTCGAGAGCTGCCTGCGCGACGTTGCCAAGCGCAACGAGACGGTCCGCTTCGTCAAGCTCCACTACGAGGACGCCGAAATGGAGGTTGCGGGCGTGCCTGCCGTGCTAGCCTACCGCAACGCCGAGAAGTTCGCCGGCCTCGTCCCGCTCATGGAAGAACTTCCCGAGGACTCTGAGCTGAGCGCTGTTAGCCTCGAAACATGCTTCAGGCGGTGAGTTTTTTTTCCCTATTCCCTCTGGCACCTAGTGCCTGGTGCAGTGCACAAAGTGAAACAGAACGTCAGCTGACTAACCCGTTCCAGCCATCGCATTCTAAATTAATCGCCCGGCTGCAGCTCAGCTCCACTAGCCCACGTGGCATCCTACAGCTTGCATCCTACCGCCTAGATGCAGTAGCACCGCACCACCATGATCCGAGTCCGCCTTGTTGGCCTGCAGCCAGAGACCCCCTCGAGGGGGGGTCGAAGGGTTGTGTACTGGCCTAGTCCGCGAGGGAGAATCGTTGCATCCTATACCCTTGCAACTCCGCACTCATTGCCAGAACATCATCTAGCACAAGGCTGCCCCCTCTTCTCGGGCCCAACACACTGCATCACTGTGCATCGGCCCCGAATGTTTTGCAGCCACCGCCGCTTCAAGAAAAAAAAAGTCCGGCTGTGTTGCACCGCCGCCCCAACACGTCACTGTCATCTTAACACATACACCACACACGTCCTGCAGGATCGTAACGGCTGTTCGACTGCGTCTGTGCCCAAATCAAAAGCATTCCTCCTTGTTTTGGCTGCACGTGGCATTGGGCGTTCATGGCCTGCTACGAAGTCGATGCCCTCTTTTTTTTTTTAAAAAAACTTTTCATGTGTATCTTTTTCTTGCTCTGCTTTCTAGCCTTATGATAGAAGTCCAAAACCCGGGTTTGCATTGCATCTCTATCCAGTCGTTTCGGTACGGCAAGGTTTGCAAAGGATTGCGAGGTGCGGATTGGCGCTTATGGCGTTATTTTATCATGTCTGGGGGCCGTCTCACTGTGCGAGGACTTGGCCTGGTTTTTTTTTTCCTTTGCTTTGTTGGATGCGTTCCTGCCAAATGCATGATGGCGACGAAGCCTTTGGTTTAAGCGTATAGTACTGCGCTAGGATAATACCCCGATATGGAGATTGAACAATGGATTATGGACGCGCTTATGAGCGCAGATACGAACTTGACTGTCTATTGCCTTTGCTGCTGTCATGTGATGATGCATTGATTCCAAAGGTGTTTTCCTTCGCTTGACTAGCTGGTCTGCTGGTGCCATTTTACCGTCTGTCTGGCACGTCCTGGAAGGTTTGTACTACCTGCCCACCTACCCGTCCATCTGCCTTCCTGCCTTTCTGCCTTCCCGTCTGCCTGTCCGCCTGCCCAACTACACACCCACCTAACCCATCATCCATCTACCGTCCCCCCTCCACACCGCCCCCCTCCATCCCCATGCCAACCACACACGCGTCCCACCACCCGCCCATTCGGCCCTCCCGCCTTGCTCCCTTCCTTCCCGCCCGGGGTGCGGAACCCTCCGGCTACTTGCCCTCGCCCTCGCCCTCGTCCCGTCCTGTCCTGTCCTGTCCGTGCCATCCTCCCTTTGCTGCCTCACATCCAGCGCCCAGCAACCAGTCGGCCAAAAGGCCGTTTGACCTGCCGTTGCGTTGCGCAGCATGCGTTGCAGGTAAAAGCAGAGACCAGGCCCGCAGGTGGGCTGATTGCGAAAGGAAATAGGGGGGAGGGGCGTGGCACGCGCAGGGCAGGGCAGGGCAGGGCAGGCCATGTACAACGGCGGAGACGTCAATTGTCACGAGCAGATAAATGGATGGCGGCCGGTATTTTTTGGCCTTGGTTCGGGCCGTGGGTGGGTAGCATACACGTGTGCTAGTTAGTCGACGGATTGTGGGTGGGGAGCGGGAGGGAGGGCGGGTAGGAAGGGTGGGCTGGGCGTTGGCATTGGCATTGGCATGGGTTGTCGACTCCTCGTTCGGTGGTACTTCTTTTCGACGTGTTCTATCGGGCCTACTATCTGGTGGGGCGTGGATTGGGGAGGAGGGAGGAACGCGATCTACGGGGCGTGGGTGAGTGTTGGGTAGGAGTGCGCGGTACGTTGTTCGGGCTTGGGGGATCTCGGGGGCGAGGGCTGGGGAGAGGGCTGGGGAGGTGGCGTAGGGCCGCGGATGCAGGATTGAGTTGGGAGAGGCAAAGTCTATCTCTTGAGGGTTCTTTTTGGGCAGAACGGGGATCGACGGAGGGACGGCTGGATGGTTGGAGGTGGGTTGACTTGGTCGGGCCTACTAAGCGTACAGTACGGGGCGCTTAGGGGGGTCTGCTTGGGGGACGGGATGCTGGCTAAGAGAGATGGGTTGTTGGCTTTCTTCTTCGGATGGGGAGATGCGGCGGTGGGAAAAAGACAAGAAGCCCATGTGTGTGGGTGGAAATCTAAAATCTAAGCATAGTATCTGGGCGTCTACGGTAGTCGGACATGGTGGAGACGGAGCAAGCCAGTAGATACAGCCTAGTGGGTGCGCCCACTCGCGTGGATACCACGTTCCTTCCTTCCTACCCTTTCTTCTTCTTCCATTGCTTTGCTCCACATCCACTCTTCCACCAATACTCAATTGCTTACGCTTCTTCCCCCCGGCAACTCTCTCCCTCCACTCTCCTCTCGAACTCCTCCCGAGAAAAGCCCCCTCGCGTGGAAGCGCTGCACCTGCATGCACGCACACTCTCAGGGTATAGTCGCGCACATGGCTTCGTATTCGGCACCCACACCACACGTGTAAGAAAAGCAACACGGGCAATACGCCGCTACACTAGCAATGTCAGACCGCCTCTCCTCGTATGCTGCGTCCCCGTGCGTGCATATCAACTACACATGTGGAGAGCAGACGCGCGCCCGCAGGCAGGGTCCCGGTCCGTTTCAGGCCTGCAGACTGCGAGCGAGCCCTTGGCCTACCTACCTTACATACACATACATGGCCTATGCACGGGGCACCGCACCCACGCACGCATCCAAAGGTCAGCCCTAGGCGCAAAACTGTAACGTATCTCGCGTCCGGTTCGGACTGCGGTGCACACGCGCAGCTGCAGCTGCAGGTTCAGCTTGCTGCACAGGGCCCCCCTCCCCCTTTTTTTTTTGCCCGCGCCTGGCTGATATCAGCGTTGCGTTTCAGCACCAACATGGTACGGGAAGGCGGATCGCAAAGATGCCGCCGCCAGAAGACCCCCGTTTTTAAAATGGCCTACGTGATCCCGGGGAATGGGAATGGGCCATCTTTTCTTCTTTCTGTGCTCGCATACGGCATGGGTACGGTGTCCGTGTTTTGGAATTCTGGGGGAAGGGGGAGAAAAAAAAAAGAGAGAGGCCAACGACTCGTCCTTGGTCTAGCCTTCTTCCGCGCGACCCGAGGCTGGATGGCTGGATGGCTGGCTGGCGGAGGATGCCGTGCCGTTATCCATTGCGGGAGGGAGGGGGAGAGGTGTGTTGGTGGGTGGGTACACGGGCGGACGATCAAACAAAACGGCCTCGATCTTCCCTTTCTTACCTGCGTGGACGTGGTGAACCCGGGGGATGAAGGAGCAGATTGTGGGATCAGAGATCAGCTGTTGGGATCATCGTTGTCAAGGGTCCTGCGGAAGGATTCTGCTCTGCTGCTGCTGCTAAGAGGTGGTGATGGTGGTAAGGCGTGCCGGTATGCATCATTCCTTTTTCGTTTCTTCTACTAGTTGCTCAGTCATGCTTTGTTGTTCTGCTGGCTAGACTACCCAGCACGTTGGACTACTACTGCCACTGGCTGCGAGCCAGACTCCAGGAATGGGCACGCTGGACGGTCGGCCTCCCGAGGACTGTGCGCAATTGGCCACCGCCACCTCACTCGCTTCCTCATACTACACCTCAGGTGCTGGCGCAGGGAGCTTTGCTGTTTGAAAGTTATGGGCGCGTGGGCCGCGCTAGAGAGATTATATCAGCCTCGCGAAGAACGAGCAATCGCCTCCCCCCACTCCGAGTCTCAGGCTTGCCAGGCCTCAAAATACGAACAAACAACATGCTCGTGCCCGTGGCCCGATCCCATGGTACGTACATACTTGGGCACCCTGCGCACTCGCAGACCACGCCGGCGCGGTATGACGTGTACGTTGTAAGAGTCACATGCTCGTAGGTGGGGCCCTTGGTGCGAGATTGAAGGATCGCTGAGGGCCGTGAACGGGCGCAAGTGATGATGTATAGACACGTTGGGTTAGGTTCGGTTGGAAGTCTGTGCGGGCAGGCGTGCGAAGCTGGGGATTACGATCGTTGGTGCGATGACATGCGATATGTGGGTTGGTACGGCGCAGTGGTGGGGGGAAGGCACGCAAGGGAACATCTTCTTTCTTTCTTTCTTTCTTTGTCCAGCGGGCAGTTGTGGGTGGTGAGGTCATGGTGGTGTGATGGTGTTTCGGGTGTTGGGTTGATGTTCGCTTTCCCCACAAAGACAGGAATGAGGAAGACATGTCTCGGTGATTAGGAAATCAATGACTAGACAATGAGTTGTTACTCGGTGGAGAGAAATGTGGCGTAGTTGCAATTGACTCAGTGCTGAAGGCTCTGTGTTCAACAGCCCTGTAATCTACACAGGATGCTTGGACCAGCTCGAGCCATCCAATAACGTTACATCTCAATGGGCCTCTAGTCATCAGCAGCCTCCTTCTCTCGACGCAAAAGCCCGCTGGCTCTCAATCTCTCAATGCGCTCCGCTTCCCTGCGCTGACTTCGCTTGTTAGCCGTCTGCCAAACGGCAACGTAAACGACGGAGCAAAGTAGCATGAAGCCTATCTCACATTAGAGCCACGTCAAGGCGGAAAGTGACAAGCTGAAGAAAAAGTTACACTGACGCCGCCTAGCCCCGATCACTAACCAAAGTATAACGCAATGGTAACCTGTGGGAGAGGGGGGGAAAAAAAGAAGAAGGAAACCCGCGACGCACCGATGAATCCGAACATGACGCCCATCTCGTGTCCCACCGACGGCGGGGGGTGATACGCCCTCGCAGGCTCTTTGCTACCCCCACCCCCCGCTCTCTTCAAAACGTGATCCATGGTCGGCCGCCTCTTCGAGGTGCGCAGATCGATTCACCACGCTTGGCGCAGCGGTCCAAGGATAGTCGAGGCTTGTTCGGAACCCCCTTTCCGGGTACTTGTCGTCGCTTTTCGGGTCGGCAACCAAGAGAGAGTCAAGAATCTTTTTGGCGTCTTGGGCCTTCTTGGAGCGCGCCTCGTTGCTTTTTCTTGCGCCCCGCTGACGAGTGATGTCATGGCGCTGATGTGGTTGGATGGTAACTAGTTACTCAGGTAGATTGACGCCACGGGGGGGGCGGATTGGCGCGGAGAAGCGAACGCCATGCTTGGCTGTGGTGGTTGGTCAGGGGCTACACGAGTGCGGGGTTGCTATTTTGGGGCTTGGGGGTAAATTTGGGTACGGGCTTGGACCTTCGAGTAGCAGGGTGGGGGTCGAGGGGAAAAGAGGAAGGGCGTGCCGATGCCTGTCTGCAAGATTCGCCTAGGTGATGCTTGGGCTGATGATCAAGGTTGAGAGCAGCAGCGGATATTCATAGACGATGTTGGCTTGGGGGTTTGTAAGGCTCTCTTAGAGTTATCGCCTTACCACGAGATTATCATCCAACGACACATTGAAGTATCAAGATAGTCTTCAAGTCTTGGATGCATCATCAACGGGTAACAACATGTTTTTAAAAGTCTCTGTCTAGGGATAGCACATTTCCCCTCCATGATCCGCAATCCGATAGTATCTTATTCATTGATACTTCGGCACCTTGGCTTTCACGGCAGCAATAAAGTTGAAGCTGTTGTTTATTCTACTTGGATTTCAGCAATGTTTTTTTTTTCACTAGCGCCTTGATTTACTGCATGTGAGTTCTCTCTATTAGCTTCAACTATTAATGTTTTTTTCTGTTTTCTGGCAATTTGGAGGAGTCGATACGAATGAACAGTACCATGCAACGAGTCTTGGAGTATCTACCTTCCGAGCCCACCTGTAATGATGCCCTAAATACTTACATTTATATCTAACCTATCTACACATTCTTAAGTGCAATTAGCCTTCCAAATCACATATTCCTTACACGTCAAGGATGGATATCAACTTGGCTAGCGTTGAGTAAATACTAAAGACTACCTCAAACGTAGCATGATGCCCCTCTATCCCTCACTAGCCTGCACAACACTCGCCCAATCACCGACGCTCCCTTCGTACTTCCCTGGCACCTCACCGTCCCAAAGACTCGCCAACACCACGCGATCCCCCTGCTCTCCTTCCCACGGCTGCCTCCCATGCTGACTGATCACATTATCATATACAAGCACATCGCCCCTCTCCCACCGATGCAGCACACGAATCTCATCCGTAATCCGCGCCAACCTCTCCAAATACTCGTCCGGAATCGGCGTACCATCCCCATACAGCTGCTGCGTGACATTCTTCCGCGCCGCACTCGCCCCACCCACAAAATTCTTGTAGTACGCCGCAAGCCCCGTGAACAGCGTGGGAAGGCGGGTGACGGGCTGCGCGCGGATGGCGGGAAGGTGGTGCGTCAGCGTGAGCGTCTGTCCCCCCCCATCGCCGTCGCTCCACTCCCAAGTCGTATGCTCGCCCCTCGCATACCTCCTGATCTGGGCCTCGATCTTGGCGCGGCGCGTAGGCTCGTCGTCGCCGTCCTGGATCTGCTTGCCAAACGCCTGGCGCAGCGTCGAGCCCCCCGCGTACTGCCTCTCGGCCTTGTACGTCACCCTGCTCCGGATCCCCTTTTCGGCCAGGGCGGCGATGAAGTCGGGCATCTCGGCCTGCGCCCGGTGGAAGAGTTCGAGCGAGGAGGAGATGGGCGTCTCGCCGCCCTCCAGTGGCGCCTTGTGGCTGTAGAAGAAGATGTATTCGGGGGCGTGGGGCACCTGGGGGGATTCGTTGTGGTTGTAGATCAGCACTTCTTTGGGGGCTTCGTTGGCTGGGGCGACGTTGGGGGCTAGGAGGGGGCGGTCCACGACGATGCCGATGATTTCGTGCGGCTTGTAGCCGAAGGCGTGGGCGAATTTGCTAAACTCTTGGGCGGAGTGGATGGGGAGGCCGCGGAAAAGCAGTGTTCCGTGTTGAGCAAGTTTCTTGGTGAGAATTCCGTCTTGAGATTGCAGATTCTTGATTGTCTCAATCACAACATCTAGGTCTGGCATTTCATTTCCGTGAGTTGAAGGCCGTAGGGCCAGTGGAGTCACGGTATTCTCTGGATGAGGAGGCCCTAGTATACGCTGATTCGTGGCAGGAAGATCAAAAGATTCGAAAGTGAGTGGAGACGGACCATAGCCATCCAATTTTAAACTATGAACTTGTTGTGGCGCAACTGAGGTCGTCATGCTGAGAAATATACGGCGTACTACTGAACTCTGAAACTCCAAATTGTTAAGTGGTGCCCAAATAGTGTTTTATTAAAGATGTGAATCGCAAACCCACGACGTCTTCACAACGGACTAGCACCTGATGAACTTGATGTTGGCGAGGGTGGGGTTAACTTTGCCGTATCATCCTATCTGTGCCAGCCTTATATCCGAACCGATGCGGGGAAGAACCGACGTACCCTCTGGCGCCAAGTATGCTGTTATCCGTGCTAAAATTGTGCAACCACAGCTAAACCTGTTGTGTGATTCTCCTCTACAAGTAACGTTTAAGTTTCCTTATATCCATCATTGGTTCGCCGCTATCGGATAAAGGATCAGATGTTGGGGCACTTTGGAGGGAAATGGCGAAGATCGTCACAGCGTCGAAATGTTGCGTGCTCATAATCATCGGACGAGAGCGCACACAATTTCTCAAGCATTTGTTGGTATATCCGGTCCATTTTGAAAAAAAGAAAAAAAACATCACGAATACTTTCATCTCGTCTCCAAAGCATAGGGAGCGTAAAACATCCCCAGATACTTGACGTCTACGCTTCTGTCCCATACCGTAATCTCTCTCAACTTCCCCAAGCCTACGACCAAAGATGGCAGCTATAGATCCTCCCACACCAGAATCCCCCCAAAAAGGCCTCACCAACAAAAGCGGCAACGAGGACCTCTGGGACAGTTCCCCCCGCCCCATCACCTCCCCAACTACCTCTTCTCCAACCCACCCCCCATTCCGCCGCAGCACCCTCTTCCAAATCCTCGTCGTCGGCGTCTGCGCCTTCTGCGCCCCCGGAATATGGAGCGCCATGAATGGCCTAGGCGTCGGCGGCTCCCAATCCCCCGACCTCGTCAACGCCGCAAACGCCCTGCTCTACGCCTTCATGACCGCGACCTGCTTCCTCGGCCCCTGGCTCACCAACCTGCTCGGTTTCCGCTGGACGCTGGCCGTCGGCGCCTTGGGCTACCCGCTATACGCCGCGGGCCTGTACGTCCAAAACCGCTTCGGGTCCGCGTGGTTCGTCTACGTCGGCGCCGTCGCGTGCGGCGTGTCCGCGGGCTTCTTTTGGAGCGTCGAGGGCGCGGTCGCGACGGGGTATCCCGAGGCGCACAAGCGCGGGAGGTATATCGCGACGTGGTTCACGTTTCGGAATTTTGGGAATGTGATTGGGGGGGCGGTGTCGTTGGGGATCAATCACAAGGTCGATCAGAGGGGCAAGGTTGGGTATCAGACGTATTGGGGGTTCATTGCGATTCAGTGTTTGGGATTCTTTTTTGGGCTGCTGCTGTCGAATCCGGAGAAGGTGGCTAGGGATGATGGGACCAAGATTGCGGCGCCGAGGGGAATTGAGTGGAGAGTTGAGGGGAGGGAGATGTGGAGGTTGCTGAAGAGTCGGTCGATCTTGCTGCTGACACCGCTGTTTTGGTACTTTGGGTGGATTCAGGCATATCCGGGGACCTATCTTGCCACTTACTTTACCGTCCGGTCGAGAGCCCTCGGAAGCTTCATGTCGGCTGTTGTTGGTACGCTGGCGACCTGGCTGGGGGGCTCACTTGTGGACTTACCATGGCATAAAAGCAGGCAAGTTCGTGCAGTGTGCACTTTTGCTCTTATTGCAGCGCTGAACAGTGCAACTTGGATATGGGCCGTGTACATCCAAAATGAATATCGACATACTCTTCCGGTCCTGGATTGGCAGAACCAAAGAGCTTTCGGCCGCGGGTTTGGAGTGTACATGTTCGAGCGGATCAGTCTGGGCATGGTCGAGAATTACATCTACTGGTGCATTGGAAACCTATCCGACTCACCGGGAGATCAGATTCGGTACAGCTCATTGTTACGAGGCATCGAGACAGCGGGAGTGGCAGTTGGATTCGGCGTTCAAGCGGTACCCACGGCACTGATAGCAACTGCCAGTATCAACTGTGGGTTGTGGTTCTTTGCGTTGCCATTTAGCTACTACGCCACACTACAAGTGGTTCGTAAATTCAATGAGTTGGACAAGCAGCGAGAGGTAGGGACCACCACAGAGGCTTGAATAAAGTGTACGAGTTCCACGGGAACATTCGAATCAGAAGAGCGTCAGTTCCTGAAGATTAAGTATCCAAAATGAAATCATTGTCCCATATCACGTCACAACATCACTCCAGCTAGTCATCAAACATAGTGCTGCAAATAAAAGATAAAAACCCATTCAATTTGTATTGGATGAAGGCCAACACCCCAGACTTGTGACCTCATCAAGTTGTTTAAAACACAAGACTGGAATGCCAATCTGGTTATAAACATACTAATTAATGAGATCACAGGTCTGATGTGTTCAAAAAGACTCCCAGAGCTCCGCGGTATACGCGTCACTCATAGAGAATACTCAACAAAATCATGTATCCTTCGCAACTAACCCCCGAGCTAACAGTCAGCTCGACGAAACGTTGCCAAGGCACCCCACCCTGAAAAGGACGAGGCTTTCTTCACTCTTGCTTCCCTGTCCACACTTGCTCAACGTGGTGCATTTCGTATTGGCAAGCTCTAGCATAATTGGAAGCAGGATTGGCCGACGCCAGCCAACCATTTGTCCGGGAATGGGCTCCCTACACAACCATCCGGTTTTACACAAAGCGTAGAACCTGAATGATAGGTAGAGAAGGCATTGTGCCACAAGACCCATAGGACATGTTAAGGTGCCAATTGTGATCAAAAAGACCACTGGCGTCAATTCAAACGTGCGTCTGTCCGAATGAAGAGTATAGAGATGGTTTTCTTTTTTTGCGCCCACAGCATCAACCCAGAGAGAAGGTAACCTTCATTCCTGGATTGATAGATCAACCCGAGCCTCAAGGCATTGCCCTCTAGACTCGTTTCGATCAACATAAGCTAGAATCTCCTAGTCTTATGTAACAAAGCCTTGCTCAGAAAGTTAGCAAGAGGTAACTGTTCGTACCAAATGCTGTAGTCCTCCCTTGCATGGCATTGCGTTTGATGCGCGAAAGGGCAATATCGATCCACGCAGTCAAACTTGGTACCCGATGGCGGTTCACCGCCCGGATATAACGTCGTCGCCTGAAAGCTTCAGTGAAAATTTCCATAGAAAGATACCGTCTTTCATTGAAAGGATTCATAATGCATTCTTGGACAATTACGCCATGTGCGGGTCGAATCATGCTGGTGCATGTTCCTTCGTCACACTTTGCGTAGTATGATGCGTACATGGGTGCCTTGGAGCAGTATTGCCAGGGACCTTGCGGCCTGTCAGAATCGTGTCAAACGACTCCATGTCTGTTGGCATCTTCCACCAGATACGGCAGCTGGGACCTGCCAGAAGCTCATTGCGGGTTGCAAAGAGGTCCAGCCTCGCCAGCTTCCGCGTTTAGTGTCGAGGGTTACCCCTTACTCCGGAAAGGGCCATGTGTTGCGTACTTCGTATTCTTCGTCGGCAGCGCTGCCGGTTCTTCGAATGGTACTAGTAGTATTTCTGTGACTAGTTCTTCGAGCGGTCTTCGTAAGGCCCCATGCATGATCCCGGGATCGACCTTCGTATGGCCATGTGCATGATCTCTTCGATTGGCTCTTCGAGTGCTCTTCGAACAGGTCTTCGTCTTGTTAGCCACGAGGCTTCATGGAAACATGGGCGCATTGAGCTTGTTCATGGTATTGAAAACTTAGGCCATATGGCCGTTGTCCATTGAGTGTCGAGTCGTTGGGACGATTCTCATTAATACCTGGACCCACGGTAGTTCTTCGTGTCGACTTCTTTCGGAACGGCGGGCAGTCTCATTCTCCAATAGCCCTGGACAGTGTCGATTTGCGCGGTGGGCAATTTCAGTCTCGTGTAGCCCTCAAGCAACTGCCCGGAATAAATGCAGGCCTGTCCAGCAAGCATTCTGATAACGATGAATGCAAGAGATGCTGACATGGTCGTGCATTGCGGTTGCAGTGCGCCACGCTTCATCATTGGTCCGTCCGTTCGTCCGTCATGGATCCGTCGGACAACATTGTCGTCGTTCACTGACCAAGTAACTTTGTCATCGCTTCGTCTGCGTCGTGCTGACAAGTGTTTCATGGAGAGCTTGTTGAACGAGTGCGTCGTTCTAGGTTCGTCTACCAACGTTGCACACAATCCAGGAATGTTGCGCGTTGGGCAGTTTCCTCTGGATTGTCGACATTGAACATCATGTTCGTAAAGCGGGACGTCTCCCGACATTATAGGCTTTCGCCGATAACAGGATCCTTCCTTTTTCCCTTGCCTGCCTTGCAGCTCGCGGGATCATGGATACATCCAAACAATGGCACTCAGGGCCAATTGTCATCTTCCTCACCCTGATGCTCTGAGCAGTATGGGGTCGTAGGAACAGGGCACTCTGGCCTCACCAAGATTTTTCATCACCCTCGTGCACACTGGCATTCTGGGATCGCGGCTATATCCTGAACCTGTGGATTTTTCATCGCCCTTGTGACTTCAGGCATCACCAGGGTGTGGTCATATCCAGAACCATAAGATTTTTCATCACCCGCGTGCACGTAGGCATCGTGGGTTTGTGGCTATATCTTGAACCGAAGGATTTTTCGTCTCCCTCATGTTCTGTGACATTCCGGGATAGTGGCCATATCCAAAACCAGGCACAATGGCCTCAATAAGACCATCCCAACTGTTGTGACACCGCGTGGCCTCGTCTTGGGCATGGCGGGCTTGTGGGTACGTCAAAAGTAGGGCGCTCTGGCCCGTAGGGATCATTCTCACTTGGTAGCGTCATCAACCTTTTTGGGCTGTGGCAGAAGTGGATACATCCCAGTGTCCAATAGGGTCCGGCCCAGGCCGAATCATCCCACATCATAGCAACATTGAGCTCTTGGGCTACTAGGCTGGTAGGTACATTCCAAGCAAGGAGCTCGCGATCGTCTAAAGGAATTCCCATGAACATCTGCACTCTGCTCAGTGCAGGTCGTTGATCAATGGAAGTGTCATCCCAGGGGTAGTTGGGTGATGCGTCAGCCTAGAGGTAGCTAGGACATGCGTCAACCCAGAGGTAGCTGGGCAATGTATTAACCTAGAGTTGGCTAGGCGATGCGTCAAACCAGGGATGGCTGAGTGATTTAATGAAAGTATGGGTGTCCACGATCAGTTGAACTGCGCTCGTAGCAGATCGCCAATACATTGAGATATCATCCCAGTGGTGGCTCAGATCTCAAACTCCCTCAGAACTGATGTTACTCAATAGAACGGGCTAGTAGTCTAGACTGGCGGTAATGTAGCTGGATGACGCAATGAAAGCCCACATCCATGATCAGTCGAACTCTGCTCTTAGCAGGTCGTCGATCCATGGAGGTATCGACCCAGGGGTGGCTCAGGTCTTCAGACTCCCTCAGTACTGATGTTACTCAATCGAATGGGCTAGTAGTCTCATGGCTGGCGGTGGAACAGCTGAGCGAGGTGGTGTGGGCCGCCCTGGGTCCATTCAAGCTGCATCTGACTGCCGTAGCAAGGTCTCTGCACTCATGTAACACCAGGGACTTTGTTCCAGATTTCTGCAGAAGATCTGGGCTTGGGGTTGCAGGTTGCGAACAAGGGTCTCTCTCTCTGATAGAGGTCTGAACAAGTTCCAGTCATGGATGTGCTCCCCGCAAGCTGGCGATAGACGCCATCGAACCCCGCGGGCGGATGGCATCCCGACGTCACGCGTGGTGCGTCGGCGGCATCATCAAGTCTGCCGCATCTCTGTTGGATCTGCGCTAGGTCGTTGAGAAAAGTACTGCATGGTGCAGCACGATCCCATCGCCGGTAAGTGTTGGGTCCAGGGTGGGGAGAGGAGATCGAATGAACCGTGGGGATGATGACACCAGGGACGGGTAACGGCCACAAGAAAAAGGCAGAAAAAGGTAGAAGGGTTGCCGAAAGGAAGACCGGCTGCACCTGGGTGGTGGGGTGTGTTGTGGGAGGCGACGTGGAATATTGAAGGGGAAGAGACGCGTGGAGTTTAAATGTGTGAAGATGTGTCATGAAAGGAGGCTGGGACTGGTGGGGCGTTGAGCGAAGAATTTGTACCGTGACCGAGTCACGCTAGAGAGGCCGGATTGGGATCTTGGCGGGGCCCGGGCGCGTGCGTCATCGAACCGCCGCCTGCAGCCGCAGCTGCGTGAATGAACCGGCCGGCTCGCGCGTCTGTTTGCGCTGAGGGCGTTTGGCTTTCTGCAAGAGCACAACATGGTGAGTAACTAGAAAGCTAATGGCAAAAGCAAATCCTGATCAATATGCCGCAGCCGCCAAAGCGTCGAGCCCCATCATCGAGAACCGCCGTGGCGGCGAAGCGTCCCTCCAAGCTCGCCAAAGAACATGGCCTGACTGCCGACCAGGAGGCAGAGATACGGGAAGCATTCAGCCTCTTCGCGGTACACCACCCAGAGCATGGCGATTCGAAAGAGGGCGTCTTGCGTAGGGACGATGTGCGCAGGTGCCTAATGTAGGGTTCCACTTGAACCGCGGGAATGCAGACTGCTGAACGAAACAATAGCTCGCTCAACCTTGGACCGGACAAGGCAGAGTTGCCCTCTATTCTGTCCACCATCGATCCGTTGAACACTGGATTCGTCGAGTTTATTCCGTTCCTATCATACGCTGCTATCGCCATTCATTCCAAGGACGACGGGTCCGACGACAACGAAGCTGACGAGGACGAGGAATACCACGAGTCGAATATTGAGGAGGTTCAGGCAGCATACAAGCTCTTTACGCATGGCGGGCCTGGCCCCATAACATTGGCACACTTGCGCCGAGTTGCAAAAGAACTGAGGGAGGATGTGCCGGACGAGGTGCTCAAAGACATGATCCGCGAGGCCAATGGCGGTGTCAAGGGAGGACAGGTCGGAGGAGTGGCTCTTGAGGAATTCGAGAGCGTGATGAGGAGAGCCGGTTTGAGCTTTGGATAGGAAATGTGTGCCTTGACGTGGAATGTTCAGATGTAGTAAATTAGATACCCTTTCCTCTGATGCCTGTCCTGCATTTCCCTCGAGGGCCAGCCAGGATGGACTGGCGGCAGTCGCCTCGAAACGTCTGAGATTGAAATGAGAGTACGACAACCATGCGCGACTCGGCTCCCTCGACAGTGAAGGCCGCCAGCCTTACGTATCCGTTTTGTCATGGAAACGCCGTCGTATGGCAGCCGAGCTGTCAGAATCAAAATAAGACGGCGTGCAGGACGGCCGTCGAGAGGCTCCGCGCCAATCACATGTCGTCAGCTCCACGACTCCGCCAAGAGATTAGAGAACACGACGCGCTGATTGCATGTGCAGCAAAGGGGCAAGATTTGCTGACCCTGAATTCACCGCCACTAGTGCAGAGCCCCCCTGGCGTTCACGTTACCCAAGGGCTTTGTAAGGCCAAATTGATCCTTCCAGGCCATCTCGCACCGCACAAACACCCCCCTCCCTTATGTTCAGTTTTGGACCTCGACGGCGAACCTCCGTCTCATTGCCTCGCAACAACGACCCGAGTCGCGACCCCTTCGAGAAGGCCGACCGTCACGAACGAAACCCCTCACGCTCCATGGACTTCAAGGGCTCTGCCATGAACCAGGGGCAGCGGGTGCGGTACCTGAAGACAGGAGGTATCATTGCATTTATCCTCCTGATTCTGTACTTCATTGCCCCACGGGACAGCTTGTCGCGCACCGGAGGTACGTATTCACCTGGCTACTGCCAACCTTTTTTGGGGGTTTATTACCACGGCCGCTGACCATGTACACAATCAGGCTCCGTCTCGACAGGAGGCAACACAGCCGCCGAGGGTGCAGAGGCCAGATGCACAAAGTCGTACTCCAAGGACAAGCCGCTCATCCAGTATGCCCTCATGATCGACGCTGGCAGCACCGGCTCGCGCATCCACGTCTACAAGTTCAACAACTGCGGCCCCACGCCCGAGCTCGAGAATGAGGTCTTCAAGATGACGGAGAAGCGCGAGGGCGGCTCTGGCCTGTCCGCATACGGCTCCGACCCCGAGGCCGCGGCCAAGAGTTTGGACATCCTCATGGACGAGGCGGTCAAGAGCGTGCCGGAGAGCTACCGCGGCTGCACCCCCATCGCCGTCAAGGCGACTGCGGGTCTCCGCAAGCTGGGCGACGAGGCCAGCGACAAAATCCTCAAGGCCGTCCGCCAGCACCTCGAAAACGACTACCCCTTCCCCGTCGTGTCGGAAGAGAAGGGCGGCGTGGAGGTCATGCCCGGCGAGAACGAGGGCGTCTACGCCTGGATCACGGCAAACTACCTGCTGGGCAAGATTGGCGGGCCCGACAAGACGCCCACGGCCGCGGTCCTCGACCTGGGCGGTGGTTCCACGCAAATCGTCTTCCAGCCCACCTTCCCCGAGTCCCCCGCGGGCGGCCTGCCCGAGAAACTCGCAGACGGCGACCACAAGTACGAGCTCAGCTTCGGCGGCCGCGACTTTACGCTCTACCAGCACTCGTACCTTGGCTACGGGCTCATGGAGGCGCGCAACAACCTGCACAGCACCATCGTCGACAACCTGTTCCGCGAGAACGGCGACAAGCGCGAGTGGCTCTCCAAACCCATTGTGAACCCCTGCATTGCCCCCAAGATGAAGCGCGAGGTCGAGGTCCACCTCCCCGAGGGCCACGCCCTGGGCAAGACGGTCACGGTCAACATGACGGGCCCGGCCGAGGGCGCGCCCGCCCAGTGCCGCGGCATCGCCGAGAAGACACTGCACAAGGATGACGAGTGCAAGCTCGCGCCCTGCGCCTTCCGCGGCATCCACCAGCCCTCGTTCGAGAAGACATTCGCCCGCGAGGACGTCTACCTCTTCTCGTACTTTTACGACCGCACGCAGCCCCTCGGCATGCCCGAGTCCTTCACCCTGCGCGAACTCAAGGAGCTGACCGATCGCGTGTGTCACGGCGAGAGTGCCTGGGACGCCTTCTCGAGCATCGAGGGCGCCATGGAGGAGCTCAAGGGGCGGCCAGAGTGGTGCCTCGACTTGAACTTTCAGCTCGCGCTGCTGCACACTGGATACGAGATGCCGCTTGATCGCGAAGTCAAGATTGCGAAGAAGATCAAGGGCAATGAGCTGGGCTGGTGTTTGGGTGCTAGGTATGTTTTTTTTTTCCTTCTCCTCTTCTCTTCATGTCTGTTTGTCTCCACAAGGCGGTTCATGGCGATTGATTCCAAGGACGTCGGCTAACGAGACTACAGTTTGCCTCTGCTCAACAAGGAGTCGGGCTGGCAGTGCAAGATCAACAAGATCTCGTAGAAAAACTGCTGCCCTAACGACGCGGCGGAGCACAATGTAACGCTGTCCGTTCCTCTGCCCCCCTTTTTTACACACTTTACCCCTTCTGCCACCTTCATCCACACACTATAGGGTCCTTTTCACAACAACAACAAAACTTCCATCCCAGACGGGGAACCCCCCACACCCCCGGCCTTTTACTTTTATGCATCAGCAGGCGTTTCGTAGGCGGCATTTCTTTTCTTTCTTTTTCTTTCCGCCCCGAGATGAGACGAGACGAGACGCAAGGATGGCGGACAACGACTCCGGGGCGCTTAAAACGGAAATATCACTGAATGCTTGTTTGTTTGGTTGTTTTGGGTGGGTGGATGGGATGATGCACGTGCGACTGGATTGCTGGATAGCATGACGGCAATGATAGAGTGGATAGAGGCATGCCATGCGTGCTGGATGTAATGGATGCGAATTGAGCGTGAGAATGGAGGTAGATGACGTGATGTGTGGTGTGGGAGTAGAGAGGAACGGTATCAAGTCCGTGTTGAACAGAAATCAAGATGCATTTCTTAATCAAAGGGTGGCTTTTGTGCTATAGCCCTTGGGCTGATCCATAGTGATAGCAGTATGTGTCAAATGACGAAAGGCCAGGCAAAAAAAGACCCTGCCGTGGGCATGCCAGTATGCTGCCCATCAGTAAACACCATGACAAGACCAGGGAATACAATGAGCATAGCCCAATCCTCGACTCTGGCCCCTACTTTCATACGGAAGCTCCATATCTCTCATGCCCCACCTCCAATCCCTCCATCCCAAGCGCCGCTCTTCATCATACCTTACCTGTCCTCCTTCCCCTCCATCTCTTCATCCATCGCCTGTACAGTATCACCAAAAGCATCCCATACAGTCATCCCATTCTGCAGCACCGTTCGCAGCGTCGTTCGCAGCATGTCAACCCTGTCTCAAATTGTGTTTCTCCGCTTTGAGGGTGGCAGCGTCGGAGGATTCTGGACTCCACCCGCCCCATTCACTCCACCCCTTCCATTCACTACACTCATCCCATTCACTGAACCTGTTCCATTCACCATATTTGCTTCATTCACCGCACCCGTCCCATTAACCGCACCTGCCCCATTTACAATATGCCTGCCGTTCACGCCGTCTTCCCCGTTGACGCCGTTGACGCCATTCACACCGGTTTGTATGCTCTGCACTGCATAGTTCTCCGCATGTCCTACCGTCCGTGTCTCCTGAGAGCGAAAAGAACTTCTGCGACGCCGAGAAGAGCGCTCCTGGATGCGAGAAGAGCGCCCACGGGACCGAGAAAGTGCCCTGGGACGATAAGAACGTTCCCGGGAGAGGGAGGGGCGTCCACGAGATCGAGAGCGTCTACGAGATTGAGAACGTTCACAAGATCGAGAAGAGCGTGTCCTGGGAGGATAAGAACGTTCCCGAAAGTGGGCACGGTGTTCCAGGGAGCGAGAACGGCGTTCCTGGGAGTCCTCCTGCGTTGGCCATTGAAGTGGAGAGAGTGAAGATGGATGATGCAAGGGATAACGCGCCTCCCACCCGCATTTCCGATGGGAGCGAAAGTGAATCCGTCCCCAGCGGTAATTCACGAGAACGGGAACGTATACTACCCGGCGGGGACAGGAGTCAGGGGAGCGGCAGCGTATATATCTTGCAATCTCTTCTGGAGTGAGCTCTGCCGAGGACTGAGTGGGAGGAGGTGGTGTTGGGGGGGTTTTAGATGGGGGATGGCCTGGGGGAGTCAGGGTCTCTGATGAGCGGTGTTGAGTGGGTGCGATTTGATCCCCAGGATGTTCGGTTCTAGGAGTGGTGGTGTTTGGTGGAGTGAGAGAGAGATTTGGATGGATATTCTCTTGGTTAGTGGAATTGTCAGACTCCTTGTTGGACGCCTCCTTATCCGGATAAAATTCTTGACTGTTTTTGTGGCATATGATGTTGTGCTCATTGGGCTGTTCTATGAGTTGGTCGTCTGCATGGTCTTCTGTCTGGGGTTCTCGCCGACCTTCTGGCTGGAGTTTAGGATTCTCATCTTGCTGGTCTTCTTGCTGGTCTTCTTGCCGGGGCTCTGGATGGCTTTCTCGCTGAGGTTCTGGTTGAGGTACTGGCTGAAGTTCTGGCTGGTCTGCTGGCTGATCTCGCGACTGATGCTCTAGCCGATCTTCTGGCCGATCTCCCGGCTGGTCTGCTTGTGGATTTGCCGGAACTATGTGTTCTTCGCTGGGCCTGTCGCCTTCACCGGACGTATTGAGAGGCATACCGATGGATGCAAAGAGGAGCGGTAGCGACTAACTCAAAATTATCGAAACGAGTAGGAATATGGGAGAGAGTAGTCGGGTCATATGGAAGGCGGCTGTTGTGCGTGAAGAGTAAGTGTGTGAGGAATTCCTCAGCTAATGTAAGGTAGGGGTTCAGGGTGTAAGAGAGGAAGGCACGCTCGTTTGTCTATTCGCACCTGCCGATATGTCGATCTGGCCATTACCACCCCCTACATGACGGGGCATGTATCCTTGGACTGATTCAAGATTTAATTGAATAGAGGTAAAATTATGAAGCTTTGATTCGGCGGGGACAAGAGAAATGGGGTGTTTGGCATTGCTCTGGAAAGTTTCCAACACCCACTTCTCATGATTGCAACGTTGGTGAGTACCTACCAAGTATAGTCTACAGTCGGCAAGGCGAGACAGACAAGTGCGGTAAAATTATGTATGGATTATATGAAGTAAAGTCTAGGGTATCATGAGCCATCTATAGATCGAACTCGAACCATTACATCCCAACATCTAATGTAGCTGTTCCTCCATCATCTCCTCACCTAAAACGACCCAATGCCGCCCTTTGAATAAAGTGTCTGCCTCTTCTTTACCTTCCTCGTGAACCCCCCTTCTTCTTCCTCCTGTAGCCCCATCATCATGGCCATGCCACTGCTCACGCCCCTCAGCTCAAACGCACGGCCATGCCTGCTCTTTGCCCTCCTGATCTGTGCCTTGGACCTCTGCTTCCTCCATCTCTTCCTGATGCTATCGTAGCACAGCCCCAGAACCGTGACGAAGGTGACGGGGGCGGCAATGTACCAAAAGTAGGCATCTGAATGCTTGATGCCTTCGAACTGTTCAAAGTTCTGGCCAAAGTATCCGACCAGGAAAGTGAGGGGCAGGAAGAAGATGGTGACGGTGGTGAGTAGACGCATAGACTCGTTCTGGGAGGAACCAATCATATTGAAGATGAGTTCGATGAGGTTTCCGGCGGCCTTGCGCATGCCCTCGAGGGAGTTTACGATGGTGTGGCAGTGATCCTCGATATCATTGAGGTAGGGGAGGACCTGTGCAGAAATGGGTATGGTGTTGATGTTGTTGGCGAGGTTGTTGTGGGTGGAGCGGTTGGAGGGAGTGAGGGCTTCTTGTTTGTGGTCACGCAGGGAGCTGATGATGGATATGATGGGGCGGATGGTGTTTAGGAGGATGGAAAGCTCAGATGTCATGATGTAGAGGGAGCGAGAGTGGGCGATGGCGGGCTCGCGCATGACATCAAGTTCAAGCTCGCCCATGGCATGCTCGTAGGCTTTGACGACGGGCATGGCCAGATCGATGATGGCATCGATGATGGCCTGGACCAACATGCCGGCATCACAGCTGCGGCGGAGCACAGTGTCTTCAGAGTTGAGACGGCGTAGAATGGGTTTCTCGACCTCGTCGCCCGAGTACTCGAAGAAGGATATGACCGTGTTGTCGGCAGCGAGGAAGATGGAGACCTGCTCGACACTTACGGCAAGGTTCTTCCTGGTCAAGGCCGAGTTCTGCTCCATGTAGATGGTGCGGTCCATGTTATAGCTGCCTTGGTATCGCTGAAGGGTGCGCCTGGGCCCATCGGCGTCATGCACTCGCGAGCCAGATGAATCGGTGGCATCGAGATAGTAGTCCTTGTCTGCCTCCTCGGCCTTCCAAGAATGCTCGAGATCCTTTGTAGGCGCGTAGGTGGACTTGCTGCCGAAGAGAGACTTGATGCGCTTGAGGAGCGACCTGGACTTCTTCTTGGGCTGCCTCGGCTTCCTCCGTATGTGTTCATCGTCGGAATCGCTGTCGGAATCGTCGGGGTGCATGCGAACGAGTTTCGAAAGGGTCAACACCACTGAAGGGGTTAGCCAGCCATTGGACGATCACGGCATAAACGTGCCGCCGCGTAAGAGATTGGGTCATGTTTCTCCACGAAAGAAGGAATACCCCGGGACGGACGGGTATCGGCAGGCGCTCAGCATGAGCATCAACTTACAAAAAGCTTGATCCGAGTACCAGTCACATTTGGAGCGCGACGTGGTGTTCATCAAATCCTCAACCGCGAGCCGATGCAGCCCCTTGTGGTTTCCCAGAACCCTAATCACGTCCCAGCTGAGGCCATTCACGTTGATCCAGCGGCAGCGGGCCCACGGTTCCTTGGGCTTGTTGAGGAAGTCCTCGAGGCTATCATTGTCCAGCGGATAGCTGTTTACGTGTGCGTCACCAAAGTCAATGACACTGATGTCGCAGTGAGTGTGCAGGCTGGAGTAGGTGCCGCCCTCGAACACCTCCTTCTTCGTATCTACACCAGGCTCGGCGCCCGCCTCCTCCCACTGCATGCGCGTAGGGGAGCCAAAGTGACGCACCGTGTTGGAGCGCGTGGGGCGCCGTCGCAGGGTCGAGTCGATGGAGCAGCGGTCGGGCGAGAGCACGCCAGTGGTGCCCCGAGCAGCCGTGGCCGAGACGGCAGACGCTGAGCGGCCACGGCTCTGGCTGTTCGCCTGGGTCTCGGCAGCGCGCTGGGTGTCGAGACGGAGATCCTGCGGGCGGGCATCTTGCGCGGCCTGGCTCTGGCTCTGGCCCTCGGGTTGAGAGGCCTCGGGCGAGACGGGCGAGGCGGGCGACGCAAAGTCTTGGACCCTGGGATCCGTGGGGGAGGCCATTGTACCTAGAGATGGCGCGAGAGTAGGCTGATTGTCTGGCGGCGGGCGTGCCGTTTTCGTCGAGGCGGGTTATATGCGCAGGCCGGGGGCGCTGAGATCTAGAAGGCACTATGTACACAACAATGGAGTCAGAGGGTTTCAGAGGGCGGGGACCGAGGGCAACAGCATCGAGGATCAAGGGCAGGACAGGACACCTCGACGTCTGCTTTGTTGAGAGGTGCGGCGTGGGCGCAGGCGTGTAGGTGGGCTTTTGACAGAAGGATGACAGGCGCAGGTCCCAGCAGCCAGCCCTCAGCCAGCCAGCCCTTTGCGCGCCCAAGCGCCGGGGCCAGGAGAGCCAGGAGGTGGTGGTGCGGATACCTGTACGGATATAGGAGTGACTTCACGACTGCGTCTCCACGCTGCTCCGCCCGCGCGCCCGCACGCCCGCACGTCCGCATGTCCAGGCTGCTGCGCGCGAGCGACGGGACGAGTGCAAGGCGGCCCAAAGGTAAGCGGCCTGGGCAGTGCGTGCGGCATGGCAAACGATGGCTGCTACCGTGGGTACCGAGCAGACAGGCGGCGGGGCGTTGCTGGCGAGCCGTGGTTCGGTGCAGCGTGGCCGTGGCACTGGCAGTGGCAGATGGGGGGGCCCATCCACCCACCCGCCGAGCGCCCTCGAGGCCACTGGTGCCGCCCCGGCTGCTATACTTGTGCCCATGGCCTGACGGCTTACGGCTCACGGCTCGCCAGCGTCGGAGCGTGAATTTCGGACATGGCAGGGTTTCATCCCCCCAACGGGCTCTAGGGCCTCCGCCTGCGGTGATGATGCCTTTGTCATCCTGCACGCCCGCCCGGCGCCCGCACCGCGCCCGCTGGCTGCTTCGCTGCTCGCACGACCGTCGACGGCCGACGACGAGCGGCGAGCGACGTGCGAAGAAAAAAAAAAAAGTCAGCAGCAGCAGCATTAGCAATAGCAGCCGCCAGCTGGCAGTCGCCCCCCCAGCATGGCCAGCAGCCGCCGCCGTCTCGCTGTCCTGCGCGGGCGCTGCTCAAAACGCATGAAATTAGGGTTGAGGCTGGCCCATTCCCGGCCAATCAGGCGGCGCCCAGCCCAGCTCCCTGCCGGCCCAGGTGGAGAAGACGATTCCACCACACCTCCACCGCCGCCGTGCCCTCTCCCATTCATCCCGCTGCAGCCTCACCACCAGCATCCCATAGCCCATCCTCACCCCGCTGCCCGCTGCCCGCCCGCCGGACACGCTGAGCGAGAGCGCACTCACTCGCCCCCTAGTGCCGCCGTGTGAGCGCTGCCCGCCACCACGCCGACTCGAGGCGTCGAGCAGCCTACATTCTACTTGCCACACGCACTTGCCCCCCCCGGCACCACTCCCTGAGTCCTCAGCAAACATCCTCATCGAGCCCGCCCAGCCATCTCGACACGCCCCCTGGAAACGCCCCTCCTTCACCTCTCTGCTGCCACCGCCAGACCGACGACCGCTGACCCCGTCAAGCGTCTTCTCTGTTTGTTGCCCGCCTCCCTTTCATCCTGCGAGCGACAAGTCTTGTGTGTCGACAGCGGCCTGTCTCAGCACGCCGTCTCGGACACGCAGCACCACCACCTCCTCCACCGCCGCCGCCTCCTCCCTCACGCGCCCACCGGCCTGCCAGCACCCTTCGCCCGGCCCGCTGCCGTCTGCGTTTGCTGTCGTCGATTGACTGCGGCCAACCTCGACTACTTGCCTCTCACCACATGCGACACTAGTGCTGCAGTCACCCCACACGCAATACCCATCCTCCATCTGTTCAACCACTGCCCGACACGCATCAATCATGCGCGAAGTCAACTTCAGCATCCCCAATGCCAACAAGGCATCCGTTGGCATCACCACGGCCCTCTACGACCGCCGCGCCCTCGACTGCACCTCGACCCTGCCGCTCATCAACTCGCTCAACCACCTTGCCTATCTCACCACGTCATCGGCCCGCATACGAGACATCCTCACCGTCGATGGCGGCATTGAGCGCCTGATATGCATCCTCAAGGAGGGCAGGAGCAAGGACATGATGGACATGTGGAAGTGGAACCTTGCCTTCCAGTGCATCTTCAACATCGGCGTGCGTGGCTCCGAGAACGTGAGGACGCGTGTGGTCGAGGCCGACATGGTGCCCGTCATCGCCACCATCCTCGACAACTACATCAAAGTCGTCGACAAGTGCAGGGAAAGGGCCGAGGCCGAGCTGCGGAGGAATGCTCGCTTGGGTGCGTCCAGCAGGCACCACTCCTCCCGCTCTGGCGAGATGGCGTCCAGCTCAGGTCACAGAGCAGAGCGCTCCCGCCGTGCCATCCCGCCGCCAATCGAAATCCCCCAGGCGTTTGGCCAGGCCTCTCTGGAGTCGCAGGCCGGCGACACGACGCCCACCCCGGCCTTCTCGCTAAGCTCGCCCCCCGAGCGGACCTCATTCACGCGTGGTCGCCCTGCCCATCACCATCATCACCGCAGCCACGAAGGCCGTGCCCAGCTCTTCGGAGCCGTTGGCAGCAATGCCCGCAACATCAGCCAGCCGCTTGGCACGGCTCTGCCAAACGTCGAGTCGACAGACACATTCAACCTACGGCCCGTGCGAGATGTTGATCGGCTGCCTTCGATGCTTCCCGCGTTGCAGGGGGAGATCACTTCGCAGCCGCAGTCACCCACTACCCCCAATGCTCCAACCGGTCGGCAAAGCAGCCCGAGGGCCGCGATCGCCCGACCGCGTCGTCGTCCCTCCATCCGCCATCAACTGTCCATGTCTGGTGAGTCGGATCTCGATGCCCAGCACGAGGAAATGTCCGTCGATGCCCCCGCAGCGGCTGGTCCCGCAGTGAACGAGCCCATCGTCGGCATCCAGAACAATGAGATCAACATGGCAGACATTGTCGATAACGCAGAGATGCTCGATCCCGGCGCTACCCCGGTCCCCATCGCAGCCCCATCCGAGGGGACCGATGAGAGCCACGAGACGTTCAACATCACCCACCGCCCCGCTCTGGATGGGAGCTTAATCAACCCTGCCAATACCCAGACTGCCGGGCCCATCGGCGGCTTCTCGCCCGTACAGCCAGCCATTAATGTAGTCAACACGAACCCCCCTCCGGCCTGGTACCCCCGCTACTCTCAGGATCGCAATGCAACTGCCGGCGTCCTGGCCGCCATGCCACGCGACGAAGACGTCCTAATGTCCCTCCAGCTGCTTGCATACGTGTCAAAATACTGCAACTTGCGATCATACTTCCAGCAGTCCCACCTGGTCCCCAAACTGAAGATTGGCTCGGACCTTCACCTGCTGGATGCAGAGTCTGGCAGCCCCACGCCCATGATCGAGGATGAAGACGAAAAGGAAGAGTATGAGCTCCCAGACGACTTCAACATCTTCCCTCTGGTCGAGAAGTTCACGGTCCGCCACCACACGTCGGACATGCAGTACTGGGCTAGCGTGGTAATGCGCAACCTCTGCCGCAAGGACGACTCGCGCGGGGGTATCCGCCAGTGCGCATACTACCAGTGCGGCCGATGGGAGGAGTACACACGCCAGTTTGCCAAGTGCCGCCGCTGCCGGCGCACAAAATATTGCAGCAAGGAGTGCCAGAAGAGCGCGTGGGTGTACCACAGGCACTGGTGTGTGGCGGCAAACTGAGGCGCTCGCCGGTTTCGATTCTCTAACAAAAACGTCATCATCATCATCATCATTGGGTTCACCATTTACTTTATGCCGCATTTTGCAAGGCGCTCGGCTCACATTTTCGAGATTCCATACTTAATGAAGCGACACGACTGGATACCACCACCCCATACATCAGACTGCTTAGGCTTTGGCACGGAAATCTATTCTGGAGTTGGAGGGACGAGAAGGTTTGAATCGACTTAGGAGGAGAGTGTGCGATTATACAAACCGACTCGGTTTTCATTATACCATATTTCTAGGGTACAGTATTGCTAGCCGGAGAGCATTGGCTCTGGCGAGAGAGGAGGAAGCTTAGTGCAATGGAAACGGCTTCAGCCCGCAGTCATACTGCCGTCCCCCCCTTCTACTTTTAGCGTGCTGCATAGTCTTTGCATCCTCGGTCTTTTTCCTTGTTCTTCATTGCTCGACACGCTTCATTTCCTTTGTCCCACTCGACTTCTCCTGCTCTCTTGCTCTCTCCCTCTCTCTCTCGCTCTCGCTCTCAGCCTGCGACTCGTCGAGGCGGAAATACCGGCCTCGCTTGAGCCCGCGGGCATTGTTTTCTTTGTGTCCAGTTTTCCTCGAGCTCATGGGTGGCGTTTTTGGGCGTGCAGTATTTTCCAATGAGCATTTCCACGGCCTCTTCTCCATGCTTCGGGACGGGGACTATGCTCCCTCTCCCCCGGAATTGTGGCAGGGTCGAGATCGTAATCTGCTCATACCAAGAGCCCTATTTTTTTTTTCTAGCAGCAACAGCAGCAGCATCTTCTACCACGTATAGCATAGCTCCCGTTACCTAGCATCAGCAAATTGTGTAAGGCTAATCCATATCATTTTACTATGTGCCAATCATGATGCGGGCCATTGCTCTTACTCAATGTGGCGTGCTTGTCTGAACCTAGGTGTAGTGGAGTGGAATTGATATGCAGGCACCATGCTCAGCCTGGCAAGGCGCCGACGTTCTGGAAAAAAAGCAGCCCTGGGGAGCGTGTTAGCCTGGTAGCCTTGTAACCTTGTAGCCTTGTAGCCTTGTAGCCTTGGCTAGAGAATATGGGGTTCAGCTCCCAGAGCACCGGTGCGGGTAGCAACCATGTCTGACGTCAAAAATAGGCCGGCGGGACTTTGGGCTGCGGCATGCAGGGGTTGTGCGATGGCTTGCACCTCCAACGTGACCCGTCCGACAGTTCGATCGCAGTCGCTCAGGTTCGCGCTAATATACCGCCGTCTCCACCACCACCTGCTGCTGCTCCGACGGTGACGATCGTTTTTCCCCTTGCTCATGCTGCCTCTGTGGATGCAAGCCCTCCAGAGCTCCAGCCGCGACGCGTCATAGCCCGAGAGTCAAGAACGACAAGCCGCTAAGGCCACCCAAAAGAGAGAATAGGTTGGCTGACAAGGCTGGCCGCACATAGACTCGCTGCTTGACGCTTCGCTGCGCTCTCCTCTCTCGAATGATCCTCGACAATGGCAGCCGGCGGCGACCCTCCCAGTGGAGGCGTCCGGCGACGACACTCGACGACCCAGCATGAGGACGATCACCACCTGGAGCCCGTAACCGAGGCTTCTGATGGCGAGCCTCCGTCGCCTTCCCCATACTCCGCCCAGCGCGCCCCAGCAGACGCCGATACCGCCCCCGACTCTCGTTCTTCCGCCGTGGACCAGGCTCCTCCCTCGCGCCCATCCATATCTCGACTGTCTACCGATGCTGCCTCGCCGCGAGTCCGCTTCTCGACCGATATCGAACGACATGCACCAGGCCAGTGGCCCAGGCCGGAGGCTGCCGGCGGGTCAATTGATGAGATTACACAGGCCAGGAGAGCCTCCGGCACCAAGAAACGCCCTGGGACTCCGGATCTCACCGTCGACACGCGCGAAATGGGCACAGAGGATCCTGAGCGGGGGCAGGAGACGCTGCGCTCACCTCCCACCCTGACCCCGCTATCACCGCGAAGCACAGGCAGAACCTCGCCGCTCTCACCCACCAACCGTAACCGCGGGTATTCACTGCGCAGCGCGCTCTTCAGGAGGAATGTAAATGACCAGGCCCATTCTCCAGGGGCTAGTATTGAGTTGGAGGACCGGGCTGGAGCCACGCACGAATCGCAACAAGGTGGACGAGGGGGGAACGCCGAAAAAGCAGCCACCTCCACAATTACACATTCTCCTGCAGAGATCGGCTTCGCCCCGCAAGCTTCAGCGGCAGCCAAGCCCAAGCTGGAAAAGGGCCCCATTGCACTACCCAATTACGATTCATGGCTACAGTCCAAGTCAAAAAAACCAAGCATGATGCATAATGCCCGCGAGTTTGGGGAGCGTGTCAGGAAATTTGTACTCCGCATACAGGATATTCCGCCAAGCAAGGATGGGAGACACATTCATTTAGATCCGTTCCAAAGGGAGCCTCTGGTTGACGAACGAACCAACAAGCCTTACACCAGCAACTGGATACGATCCACCCGGTACTCGGCCTGGAATTTCTTTCCCCGTCAGCTCATTGCTCAATTCTCAAAGCTGGCCAACTTTTACTTCCTGTGCGTCTCGATTCTCCAGATGATTCCCGGTCTTAGTACTACGGGACAGTACACCACCATCGTGCCGTTGCTCTTCTTTGTCAGTCTTTCCATGGCCAAGGAGGGGTATGATGATCTGAGGAGATACCGATTGGACAAGGCTGAGAACAACCGGGAGGCAAAGGTGCTTCGTGCAAATAAAAAGCAGCACGATTCCTTGGATGGCATCGTTGCTGCTGCTGCCTCCTCTGATGATGCTTTGGATTGGGAGCCAATCAAATGGCAGGATCTGGTCGTCGGTGACATTGTCAAGCTTGAGCGAAATGATGCGGTACCGGCTGATCTTGCTCTCCTGCACACGAACGGCGACAACAACATGGCTTATGTGGAAACGATGGCACTCGACGGCGAAACCAACCTAAAGAGCAAAACCACCCCGGGTTCAATTTCCAAGGCGATCAAGCAGCCAGAAGATGTTCTGGATTGCAACGCCGAGTTCGTCGTTGAAGATCCCAACCAAGATTTGTACAGTTTTGAGGGTCGCGTTAAGTTACATGACCAGACTGCTCCCCTGACGCTAAACGAAATCTTGTTTCGCGGGAGCATACTGAGGAACACCCCGGACGCTATTGGAATGGTCATCTACTCAGGCGAAGAGTGCCGCATCCGCATGAACGCCAATAAAAACCCTCGCATCAAAGCGCCCGCGCTACAGTTCGCTGTCAACCGAATCGTTATCATTATAGTCATATTCGTGGTAGCCTTGGCCATTTTTAACGCAGTGGCGTATCAGATTTGGGCAAGCCGGACTGAGGACGATCTCTGGTACCTCTCGGACGCGTCCGTTGCCTTCTTCCCGAACTTTACCTCTTTCATCATCATGTTCAATACCATGATTCCTCTATCGCTCTACGTCAGCTTGGAGATTGTCAAGGTTTGGCAAATGTTCTTCCTGCATACCGACGTCGACATGTATGACGAGGTTTCAAACACGCCTTGCGAGCCCAGAACGTCAACCATCAATGAGGAGCTTGGTCAGATCAGCTACATCTTCTCTGACAAGACTGGCACGCTCACCGACAACTCCATGAAGTTCCGCAAAATGAGCATTGCGGGTGTCTCATGGTTGCATGACGCCGATCTTCAAAAGTCGAGCAAGAAGAAGTTACTGCACAAGAAGAGAAAGAAGGACAAGCAAGTTTCGCGCAAGAGTGTCAAGTCCGCCAAGGACGTTACTCCAATCGAGCCCTCGACCCCAGCCGTTGAAGAGGGCGAGGCGACAGCCTCTCAAGACGCAGAGGCGTCAGGTTCCAAGTGGCATTCTTCTGCTAGACCGGGGCGATCGCAGCGCGAGCTCGTCACCAACGATATGCTCCGATACATCCAACGAAAACCACACACTCCATTCTCCCGAAAAGCACGCATGCTCCTCTTGTCACTTGCACTTTGCCATACCTGTCTACCGGAGATCCAGGAAGACGGCTCGACAGATTTTATGGCTTCTTCCCCCGATGAACTCGCATTGGTTCAGGCTGCACAAGATATGGGCTTTCTCTTGATCAACCGTGACGTCAACACCATC
This sequence comes from Corynespora cassiicola, assembly GCA_022059125.1. Lineage (NCBI taxonomy): Eukaryota > Fungi > Ascomycota > Dothideomycetes > Pleosporales > Corynesporascaceae > Corynespora > Corynespora cassiicola. The sequence continues at coordinate 1,801,939 of JAEUWY010000012.1, read as the reverse complement.
ACTTTGAAGACATTGCCTTCTGGAGCTGAGGGCGAGCCTGTTACCGAGACCTATGAGATTCTAGACGTAATTGAGTTCTCAAGTAAGAGAAAGAGAATGTCAATTATTCTACGCTTCCCCGATGGTCGCATATGCATCCTTTGCAAGGGAGCGGATTCCATTGTCATGCAACGTCTCAGGCTGGCCACGCTCGCCAACAAGAACATGGTTGAGATTGAAAAACGCGCAAACAAGAGAAAGAGCCTGGAGGCACAACATGCTATTGCACGGAGGAGCGAGCAGATGGAGAGAAAGAGTAGCATTGGCGGCCGAAAGAGCAGCATTGGCAATCGGAGAAGCATGAGCATAGCTCAAGCCGCTCGTGCCAGTGTCAATCTTGGAAGACCCTCGTTTGGTCGCTCGAGCATGGGAAGAGCCAGTACAGGTGGCCAATCACTTCAGCAAGTCGACCAGTGGCTACGGGAGCGTGAAAACGATTTTGATATGCGCTCCATCGGAGAAAGTACTCCCGCGCAGACACCCCTGCAGACGCCCCGACAGTCTGGACTTGGACGGTTTTCTATGGCATTCTCCGAAGCTAGAAGCTCGATGCAGTTTGAAGAGATGGAAGAGATGGTTGACGAGAATGTTGCTGGAGACGAATCTGCCATCATTGAACGCTGCTTCCAGCACATCAATGAGTTCGCTACCGAGGGTCTGCGTACCCTGCTGTACGGCCATCGTTTCCTCACCGAGGATGAGTACCAGACCTGGAAGAAGGTCTACTTGGATGCGACCACGAGTCTTGTGGATCGAGCCCGGTTGATCGAAGAAGCTGGTGATCTTATTGAACAGCATCTAGAATTGACTGGCGCAACAGCCATCGAAGACAAGCTCCAGCGCGGTGTCCCCGAAGCAATCGACAAGCTGCGGCGGGCCAAGATCAAGATGTGGATGCTTACGGGAGATAAGCGCGAGACGGCCATCAACATTGGATACTCGTGTCGACTCATCAAGGACTACTCCACCGTCACTGTCTTGGATCATGAAACCGGTGAGGTCGAACAGAACATTGGTGCTGCCATCCTTGCAATCAACCATGGCACTGTCGCCCACTCGGTCGTGGTCATCGATGGGCAGACTCTGGCCAAAGTAAACGAGGTGGAGACGTTGCAGTTACTCTTCTACGACCTGGCTATCCTCGTTGACTCCGTCATTTGCTGTCGTGCCTCTCCTTCTCAGAAAGCAGCGCTTGTGAACAGTGTTCGCAAACGGGTCAAGAAGAGCATCACTCTAGCAATTGGTGACGGTGCGAATGATATCGCCATGATCCAGGAAGCGCATGTCGGCATTGGTATCACGGGTAAAGAAGGCCTGCAAGCCGCACGAACGAGTGATTATTCCATCGCGCAATTCAGATTCCTCACGAAGCTCCTGCTTGTACACGGCAGATGGAACTACATTCGGACTTGCAAGTACACAGTCGGCACATTCTGGAAGGAAATGGTACGCTCCCTGAAGGCAATCACTGACCTCTTCCTAACAACCTACAGGTATTTTATCTCACGCAAGCCCTCTACCAGCGCTCCGTCGGCTACACCGGCACCTCGCTCTACGAGCAATGGTCGCTTTCCATGTTCAACACACTCTTTACCTCGCTCCCTGTCATTTTTATGGGCATCTTCGAAAAAGACCTGAATGCGTCGACGCTCCTTGCCGTCCCCGAGCTATACGTCAAGGGCCAGCGCAACGGAGGCTTCAACTTCAAGGTCTATCTGGGCTGGATGTTCATGGCGTCAGCCGAGGCCATGGTGATTTACTTTGTCATGTTAAGCCTGTACGGGGAGGCGCTGTTTACCGAAGACAATTCGATCTTCGCCATGGGCGTGTTGACATACTCTGCGGCGGTGTGGTTGATCGCCATGAAGATGCAGTACGTGCCAAAATGCCCTCTATTCCCTCCCATTTCGGAAGCACGCTAACAACACGCTCAAGATTCATCGAAACCCACACCAAATCCATCCTCAACGCTATCGCCCTCGTCCTCTCCATTGGCGGCTGGTTCCTCTGGAACATCATCTTCGCCGCCACCTACGACCCCGCCAACGCAATCTACTACGTGCGCGACACCTTCTTCGAGACATTCGGCCGCTCCCTCACCTGGTGGGCCAGCCTATTGCTCATCCTCGCCTCGGTCCTCGTCTTCGAGTTCGCCACCATGTCCCTGCGTGCGGCCTTCTTCACGACCGACGAGGACGTGTTCCAAGCGCTCGAGAAGGACCCCGCGGTCAAGCGGCGATTCGAGGAGGCGGCGGCTGAGGAGTTGCAGAATGGGTGGGATCGCGGCACAAATCGGGAGAGGGAAAGGGAGGAGAGGGTGCGGGAGGTGGTGAGTGAGTTGGAGAAGAGGGAAGAGGAGAGGAGGGAGGGGGAGGTTAAGGAGTTGTTGAGGAGGAGAGAGGGCGTGGAGGGCGTGGAGGAGGAGAGGGCGGCTGAGAGCGAGAGGGAGGATGTCGAGAGGATGTTGAGTAGAGGGTATGGGCAAGTTCGGCGGGAGTGAGGTCTGGTCTGCCATTTGGATGTCGGGTCGCAATGGGCGGATGATGAATGACCGGGTTGACGAGTCCATGTTCGTCCGAGAAAAACGTATGCATACCCCCCACCTTTTCTAACAATCTCACTTTCCTTTGTATCTGCTTCATCATGTAAGCTTTGGCTCTCCTTTTTTTCTTTTTTTGGAGTTGAGACATGGCCTTGTGATTCCCCCCCTCTTACCTTTCCCTACCTCTGATGTCTTCCGTCAAACACAACTCTCCTCTCCTGGCTTTTTATGCCCCATTTCTTTCCTTACACCTGCCCTGCGCGCTTTTATGCTGGCACGGTGATAGTGGCCCGGGATCGGAGGGCAGTGTTTTTGATACCATGGATGGATGGATGGATGGATGAGAAGGCCTTACCGTGATGGAGGTTTTAGTGATGTATGCACAATGATTAGTCCCAAGGCTTTTTGATTGAACAGTCAGTCGTTTGTGGTGATGTCGTGTTTTGATTGTACAATCATCTTGTTATTGGGGGCTGGGAGGGGAGTCCCCCCCCGTAGTCTTGGCATTTGCAAGGGTCAGCATCTCTACGAATTGATATCCAACGGAGAGCTTTGTTCCGAGATGGTCGGGAGAGGAGCGTCACATCCGAACTGTAGTGCTAAGATGTCTCCTGTGGTTGATAGTGGACATCGCCGATGCAAGGGCTAGCGCTATGGGAACGAAGTGTGCACGGTGGCTGCCCTCGTACGAGGTTGTTGGCGTAGATGCTAGTGGCATAGGGCGTCGTACTCAGCAATATCACTTCGTCATCTCCTCATGGTAGATGAATCGCACATCACTTGGTATGAAGAAAGGGAGACGATGTTTGGATTCCCCTGGCACCGCGTCACATTTGCTTCTTCTAACCCGAGTAACTGGAACTCGGTACACTCTCTTGCTGCCTAAGCACTTTGGGGAATTGAGCAGAAAGTGCATGATATGCAAAGATGATCTAGAAGCTGGAGACCAGGTCAGGGGGGGGATGTGGTTTCCCATTTTTGGGGGGAGATGGGAGTTGCCATTAGAAAACCAGGGCGTGCGTTCACCTGCCCAAGAGGGATGGAAGGTTTGAGAGGATACGGAGTGGCTATGTGCTGAAGGAGCAACATCATTTCCATTCCCTTTACCATGTTCCAAGGTTCTGGTTAAGTTCACATTTTTGAACGTGCTGCGTCCCCTTGGTCATTGCCATGTTATTGAAAGCATTGCTTTTTGAGATGGAGAAAATGTATCCGCTGAATCACCCCAAGGGTGATCGAAACTCCATATTCAAGTTAAAGAAAATAGGCTCACATGTTTCGTCTGCAAGTTCGATACTATTGACCACCTGAGGTCTGATTGAAGGCAGAGCAGAGCTAGCACATCGCAGACATGTCACAATGGCAGCCGTTAAGCGTTGAAAATGAGGCGTGGCGGTTCGTGATACGTAATGTCGCGATGATCAAGTCTCTTCATAGCTGGGGCGTCACACATTGCTAACCATCTTCACCCTTCCTCCATCCGAAGCCCATCCAATTCCTGATCAGTGCGCTGTGGAAGCGTGGCTCCCCGGATCGCGCCGTCCCACCACCTTCCTCCCTTCTCCTTCCCTCCATTCTCTGACCAGTCCCTACGGCCGTTCTTCGGGAAGATCGCAAAACGCCCAGAAGAGCGATAAACAGGTATCCACCCGCCTGCCATTGGCCCGGCGCATATAACCTGCAGGTGGACCGGAGTGGTCAAAGAGACGCTATTGAGGCCGAGCCGTTACATGTGGTGTGGTTGGCAAACGGCATGCGGCAAAGGAACGACAGAGGTTTGGCCTAGACCCCGTGCTACCGCCACGCATCCTTGCCATTGCCGACGATCATGGAAAGACTGGGCATCCATGTGAGGGTGTGTAGTGAGGGAGCACGTCAGCCAGAGGGCCGATATCGATAGATGTTCAGGGCTGGATGGGCGGCGGGTGGTGCGGTTAGTCGCAAAAGGTTACGTGTGAGGTTTTGTGCTTGGGGTTGAAGATGCTGAGATGGCACCTGATTAAGAGCGTGGGATGCGTCGCACGAGCAGCTTGGTCGCGGGATGATGGAATGGCACGAGTGCGGCTGAACGATTTGCCGCTTGCCGCGGCCTAAGGTTCGAGAGGCGGCCGGGAAATTTATCTCTCTGGCTGTGGCGTATGCCTCGGCTCGAAGGCGTGGAAAAAGCAAACATTGTGGAGGAGGAAGGGGAGAAAACGAGAAAAGTCGTTGATGCATTGATATACCTCCGTGTCATCAGCCAGCCTGCCGCCCTACCCCAAAATAGACCTACCTGGGGGCGTAAAGTCAAACTGTCGCATCTTGTAGTATCATGTCCGCAGCCTTTTCCCCAATCGCGTAGATTAGTGCCTGTGGATGTGCACAGATGTGCAGTGGGAAGATACTCGCATCAGCAACTCGCAACCCCTTGACGCCATAAACTTTGAGCCGGGCGTCGACAACCCCAACTTCGCTGCCTAGAGACCCACCCATTGCGCATGTGCCTATGGGATGCCAATCTGTGGTGATGTGTGCATGGAGCCAGTCGGTAAAATCCTCGTCGCCCTCTTCCCCACTGACAGCGTTGGGGCCCGAGACCCGCTCAGGAGGGAAAACGCGCTTCTGAATGATATTGGAAAGTGGTGCTGTTCGAGCAATCTTGTCGCCAAATTTCTGCGCTTCCTTGATGAAGTCGAAATCGAGCTCCCCGCCTCCAGGCCCCTGGAAATACTTTGGGTCGATGATGGGCTTGTCCTGCGCCGATTTAGATGATATGTGAATACTGCCTTTGGAAAGGGGCAGCTGAAGCATCATCAGTGTCGTGCCATACACTTTACCCGGCTCTCCCGTGAATCCAGACGCCCAGTTACCAAGGTCAAAGATGTACTCTACTTGCCCTCTTTTTGGGTCGGCGAACTGCTTTGCAAGGACGGCGTCGCGGGGGTTTGAAGGCTTAGAGAGTCGCGCGAGAAGAGGATCCAACACGCTGTGGGGGACGGCCTGTACAAGGGATGCGTAGCTCAGGGAGCAGGGGAGAATAGAAAATGGGCCAGATTGAGAGCTTGAGAAGGAATATTCCGCTGCTTCGAGGAGATCAGGGTTGGCGCGAACCTCGTCAGGGCCAATCAAGTCAGAGGCCACTTCATAGACCATGGTAGTCACTAGGAATCTTTGTTAGCGGTGTGATCACCTTGCCCCATACTCGAGGCTATGCAGTCCACGGCGAGCAGCTGTCATTGCTAACTTCATGTGGTGAGGTTGGGAAATACGTACTGGGATGATCCTGAAGGTTTTCCCCCACATTTGGATTCGCGACTTTGACTTGAACGTCTGCAGCCTCTAACACCACCGGATTTCCTACCCCAGAAAGCTCCAAAATTTGTGGTGATTGGATGCTTCCGGCGCAGATGATGACTTCTTTTGCTGCTTTTGCAACAAACTTTTCGCCGCCACAGACATATTGAGCGCCTACGGCGGCCCACTCACCATTCTTCTTCTCCATCTCAACACGTTGTACGGTGGCATCGGTAAGCACGTGCAAGTTGTCTCGCCCAGCATGCGGAAGGAGATAGGCGGTTGTGGCAGAGACCCGTGTCCGCGTCTTCGGATCGACAGATGTCAGCGTTGTGAAGACACCGACATTCGACCCCCCAAAGTGACTTTTGTTTGTCTCCAATCCCAGCGCGTTAAGCGTGGAATGCCAATGCTTGTGTGGGGTGGCGTATTCTTTTGAGTAAATAGTGGCGACAGGCCCATCCGTCCCGTGGTGTCCGGCCGTAGTGTAGCTTTGGTGTGTCAGTTGGTGCTCGGGACTCGACTCGTGCAGCGTCTCGGTTTTCTTGAAGTACGGCCTAGATGATCAGTCAGTGTTTGCGACTATTCCTTATCAGATGCCCTCTGCATTCGACCGCAATTTCCCCTTTTGCCAAATAAAGGGCCAGGGTCGGTAGCCTCGGGTGCTCGTGCTGTAGATCGCGGCTGGATGTAGCAATGTGCCTCGCAGGGTATCGGCATCCTGGAAATGCCATGCAAGTCACGAGACGTGAACTCACAGCATTGCATCCCATCCCCACCCTTCGTTTCCCAATTCTTCCCAAGCGTCAAGGTCATCTCGGTTAGGCCTCGTCCAGCACATGAAGTTGATGGCACTGGATCCTCCAAGCGCTTTGCCCCTTGCCCAGGGGAGAGACCTGTCATTCAGCCTAGGCTGTGGAACTGTCTTAAACTGCCAGTCGTATTCGCCGCCTATAGCCTCACCCATCCTCCCGGGAACGGTTATGACAGGGTCGGTGAAATTCTTCGGCCCCGCTTCTAGTACGCCCACCGTGATGGTCGGGATAGCGCTGAGACGCGAAGCTATGACGAGGCCAGCGGTGCCCCCACCCACGATCAGATAGTCAAAAGACTTGACAGAAAAATCAGAAGGCGTAATACTACGCAGTTGAGGGGGGTCTTGGGGAGCCATCTTCGAGGCGCAGCTGGGATGATGTGGGTCGAACGGTCCAGGATCTCTTTCTTGGGTTCGAGTGAAGTGAGCCGGTGACGGGATGGCGATGCGGAGACATGTTATCGCAGTCTTGGCATCCGTGTTTACCCATGCTACCGTGACAGGCTGATGATCTCCCAGCGGGTTGGGTGCGCGGCCTATGGTGGCGTTGCTTTTTCCATGGGCAGACGAGACCGCGGTACCCACCACTCACAGCTATACAATGTCACCGTGACGACCCGAGACTCGATTCTGCTCTCCAAAACAGCATGGTTCGCAGATGAAATATGAACCTGAGATGCCGAAATCGGTGTCGCAATTTTCCAGCCCTGCCCGTGTACTGTTTCCCCACGCTGTCACACACGAGCCGGCCCCCGAGATCTGCATATCCTTCGCTTCGACCCGCCGATCAGGGTCAGGAACGCGCCCACGCCTGCCTTGACCAAGAATGGCGACGCCTAATGTGGGTGGAGACGGTGATGTCTTAGTCAATCGGAGGCGATGTATCCCATTCCCAGTTCCATAGCCGCTCTAACCTATTTTCCGTAGACGCACGCTGGACCTATCCGCTTGTCCAACAAAATAAAACACTCTGTCTCTCCGACCACAGCCGGTCCGTACACAGATCTTGCTAGACCACTGCCGAACCAAAGCCTGCAGATCAGGTCCAGCCATGATGCAGGCCCATGCCCCTGCCGCTAGTCGGAGGGTCGCTCGATTTCCATGCTTTTTATGAGACCCCACCCCCATTCAAGAACCCTGCGGCAGAAGGTCTCTGAAACGGCCTGGGTGTGAAAACTCCATTTCTGTGTCGTTTTTCCTGTGGCGATGCTGTCATTCAAATCTTGAATACCGCTATTGCCGCATGCTCTTCTCTTGCCATCCATAAAAGCACAGGCTGTTGTCTATGCTCCTGTGGACACTGCGCGGTCACTGACTCAATCACCCCTTTATCTCCACGATGGGCATTTCGGCTTCTTCATTATCCATACAATCATGGTCCCTATACTCACTCAGCGTTTTGTTCATTCTTTCTCGCGTGTAAGTTCGTATCGAGGGCTTGTCCTATATTCCATGCTAAGAGCTCCCAGAACATTCCGGTTCATCACATTGGGCTCAATCTCAAGGCTGCAGCTGGATGATTGGTTGATGGTTTTCATATTGGTTCGGCTACCTGCACTCTATACCACAGCAAAAAGAAGGGCTGGAGCTAACAGTTTTCGATAGATTCCATTTACAACGACAATTGTTTTTGCAAACTGCATATTCAAGCATATAATAGAAGAGGAATCGCATCGTGACCAGAAGGTCGACTATCTAAAACTAAGGCTCGCGCTCGAAGAGCTCGTTATTACAACTTGTTGGCTTGTCAAAGCCTGTCTCCTAATATTATATTACCGAATTTTGTAAGCTCCTACATCCACTCCAGACTGTACGGTAAACACTGACACTAATCAGCCCCGTAATATCATGTCGGTGGAAACGGAACAGTCTGATTTGGATATCGGCTTACTGTATTCTAACTTACTTTGCCCTCCAGGCATCAATATTTTTGTGGTGTTATCCAGTAAAAGATTACTGGAACCCAACAACAGCCAACTGTACGGAATCTTTTCTCTTAGCACCCAAAAAGGAGCACTTGATCTATATGTTACTTTCCAAATACTAACAAGTGCACCAGCACAATGCACCACCTACCACTCCTACACCGTCACCGCCCTCATCTTCAGCACCACCAGCACCATCTTGGTAATCCTCCCAACCCCCTTCATCCCCACCCCCCGCCTCTTCCTCCTCTTCATCCTCCTCCTCCTGGGCACCCTAATCTTCATCTCGGGCCTCCTTTCCCGCACCTCCCTCCTCTCCAACCCAACTTCCCCATCCTACCTCTACTGGACCGTCGCCGAAACCAGCCTCACCCTCATCTTCGCCAATCTCCCCTTCATCGCCTCCCTGGTCGCCTCCAAAACGCCCCAGCGCATCCGCCACATCAGCCACCACTTCTCGCTCTCGCAGTGGCCGCGCCCCCGCACAGCCGTCGTGCGCGAGAAAAATACCCCGCCGCTCCGGGCGCAGAGGCTGGGAAGCGACACCACGGATATCAGTGCGTTTTCGCAGGGGTGCAATGTAGATGAGGCGTGGGAGGTGAGGGGTGGGAGCGAGGTTGTGACACCACCGGTGCCGAGATTGAGGTTGGGAGATGCGCCGCTGGAGTTGGAGATTTATTTGGCGGGAAGGAGGGCTTCGTCGTCGAGGGGAGGGGAGGGGGGAAGTGGAATTGAGGAGCCGAAATGGCCGCTTCCTTGATCTTGGGGATATTTTTTCTTTGGGAGTTTGGGGGGTGCGGTGCGGTGCGGGATCATGGGGCGTTTATGGGGCGTTTATGGGGGGGATAGCATACTGTCTTGATTGCTCTATCGAGCCAAAAGGCCACACAATACGTCTTGGTCATTGACAAAAAATACCATCTTTAATTCATGCATGAGAACTGGAATCGTACCCAGCGAGCCAAAAAGGGATCATCTATTGGTGGAGAGGGTATACATCTAATCCATACGAGTCGGAAATCTTCTATTCTAATAAACTCTTGACTTCCTTCACCAGCAAGCGATCCTCGGCGGCCTTTGCTTGTATCTTCCCTACAGTCCCTGCAGCATCCATTACTTTCCACAAATCTCTCAACTCCCCGCCCATATCGGCCCCATATGCCAACCAACCAGTGCAGATAAGTGCCATCTTCTTCACTTCGGAGAAAGGCTCATCAGAGCCTAGTATTTCGAGTATCGAGGCAAGGAGCTCAACCTGCTCAGACTCTTCGAGCTCAGTTCCCGATGCTGATGTCTCAGATGCATTCTGAGTGTGCTTCTTCATGCGGATCTTATGGTTTGCAGAAGCAATGTTCATAGCGAGGCTAAGAGCCGAGGCCTTGAGAGCAGGATGTTTGTCATCGAGGAGCGCAGTGGTGAGGATGGATATCAGAGTCGATGACAACGGAGTTGAGAGGATATGCGGGATGAACAGAGGGGATGTGAAGAGATTGCATGCCAAGTGCAGCGTAGTAAGACGGAGTGGATAAGGTGCAGAGTCACCCAGCCCACTTACGTGGTCGAGGAGATGTGCTACAGTAGCGGGTGTGCCCGTCGCCCCAGAGTGCTCCTCGGCAAAGAAACCAGCCACGCGGACATCGGTGAGGGCGACCCTCAGTAAGTCCAGTGAGGTAAATAGTAGCTCCGGTGGTAGTATAGTGGTGCTCTTTTTCAGAAAAACAGCAAACTGAGGAAGCTGTGTCAACGGCGCCTCCATGGCCCCGCTTTTCTCCCTCAAGTTTATGAAGGAAACTATGGATGTTACGGCAGGATCCTTGCCCACATCCTCCATCTTGGCCACGACCTTCTCTAGCGGAGGCACCTTGGCATATGTGATGGGCCTCTGACTCTGCCGTAGTAGATATGGTAGACTCTTCGAAAGATGCGGATGGGATGGGAATGCTTCATTGAGAAGCATCTCTACATTGTTCCGGAGCTGGCGTGGATCGGCCCCGCTCCACTCATCACGCTGTTGACCGCGGAGGTATGTGATAAACGTTGGTGTCGCTCGGACTTGCGGGTATCTCACACCAATAGAACGATCGGCGTAGCTAAAGTCAATTTTTAGAAATACACACTTGTCGCCAGCCTCGGCAGCAAGGTCGTCGTAAGGCTGGTAAACAAGTTTGCAAGGACCGCAGGTCGAGCTGGTGAAGAAGATGATTGCGCATCGATCTTTGGCTAAGCCAAGAAGCCGATCGACATCCTGAATAGTGGTTATGTTGTTGACTCTACCCGTCGCTTCTGCTAATGCTGCCCCTGATGTAGAAGTAGCCTGGCGTGTGGTTGGAATCGATGGCGTAGTCCCGTTTTGAGAAACCCCATTCGAAGTATATGGCCGGGAGGGCGCGCTCTGCTGAGGCGTTGGGGCTTGCACAACTGGGCGCATCATTGCATCGATCTGAGGCCGCAACATTTGGCCGAAGGGTGTGCTTAGGAAGGTTTCAGGTAGAGAGGTAATATGATCGGGAATGCCTTTGCCGACAAGAAACATGGCGAAATCGTTGCTGAAGTTGTTACAGTTATGCAAGAACAAATCGTAAGACTGCCGGCCAACAAGTTAGCTCAGGCATGATAAATCCAGAGCGGTGCAACCATACCTCCGCCGAGTAAACCGTCTTCAGAGACTCTAGATACTCGAGGATTATTTCCATGGGCAGTGCCGTCTGTCCCATTTGTATGACTTCCATAGGCTTTCCATGATGTGTTGCTCCAGCGGCGCACGTCTGGATGCCTTGACCAAAGTAGTACTCTATGCCTTCTATTACGATCGAAGTATGGTATATAGCGTCGATTTGCGTCCCTAGAAACTGCTGCGACATGGATCGCGCAAGTCCCTGGTAACGTTAGTAGGTGTATGGAGCTGGATTCTGTGTTGCGCAATGCGTACCTTGGAGAGATCGTACACGTAGAGCTGTACATCCATCTTTGTGTCCCTCTTTCACGATGCGCAGGTCCTGTAAAAGTAAGAGTGCAGTTCCTTTGATATGGCGACAGTTTAGGAACTTTCGTCCAATACGGCGGTGACCAGTAGAATATTTATAATGACGTCCTGCGATTCAACAGGCGTCAGCGGGGAGACGTGGAAGTGGCGGAGCGCTAATCGCGGTGGCACGTGCACCTGGCTCCCGAACGCCGACTGCCGACGAAGGCTAGCTACGAATGCCCCATCACGCGTTTGGATGACAATGAAGAAGAGACTTCACCATCATGCTGCTTGATGTAATTGTATCATCACCATAGATTAAACGTTCTATTTATTTTCCATTCATTGAATATGCTCCTCTGTCTTTTCCCACTATTATCTGCTTAAACAGGCTGGTGGAGCCTTTTATCTTATCTAATACCAGCACATATGGCATCAGGATACGGTACCGCATGAAATATAACCAGCTTGAGGTATACGTGGGAAAGGAAACTTTTTGGATATTTGCATCTGCACGCTCTGCACCACAAATCCCCAATAAACCCACCAAAAAGAAGAATGTAGAAGCTCCAGTATAATGCACTCGCTGTTCCCCACCAGACACTGGTCCCTCCTCCTTGGCTTTATATCTACGCATAACTCGCCCACCCCATGTACAAAACCGCCAAATTCTTTTCATCCGTCGCTGCCTGAATGAGCTCATTGACCGTCGCCCTCGTACTCAACGTCTTGCTCAGCTTCTTCTCGACGACACTCAACGCCCTGCCCGCCTCGCCAGCCTGCTCCTCCCTCTTCCTGTCCCCCTCATTAGCAGCCTCCTCATATGGCGGAGGCATCTGTCCCGACGGCACCGGCGTGCCCCCTGGCCCTATAGTACCTGAACGCGTCGCATTCGTGTCCTGACCCTCTTGCATGCGCTTTGCCTTCGTGGGCGTGACGCTCCAGTTGACGAGCGGGTCGTAGCGTAGTACGTTGAGGAGTGTCATGATGGACTCGCGCTCCTCGCGGAGAGTGTCCATGGTGAATTCACAACAGCGGCGGAAGACACCCTCGGTCTTTGTGTATCCCATGGCGTCGACGAGGTCGCGGGTGAGGCGGAAGGGAACGACCTCGGGGACGGGCAGAACGCGGCCGGCTTCGAAACTGACCCCCAGATCGATGTGGACGACTTCGCCCGTCTTCTCGTCGAGGAGAATGTTGTGGCAGTGGCGGTCGCCGAGGCCGAGGACGTGGCCTAGGATCGAGATGGCGGCTGTGGAGCGTGTGTACGCGAGGCGACGCTCAAACCATTCGTCTGGGTCTTCGAAGCGTTCGAGGAGAAAGTAGCGCAGAACTGGGTGAAAGTGATCGGCGATTTTTTGCCAGACTTTTGTTCGTGTGCTCATCGTGTCACCTTGGCATGCTCCAATTTCTTTGCGGCATTTGTCTGGCTTCCAATCGTTGGGGTAGTATTTTTCGTGGGCGGGCATTACCCACAAATGAAGTGGGATGGTGTTTTGAACAAACTCCATCAGTCCAGACCTTGTCGACAGTGGTAGCACTTTGTAGGTCCGAATTCCAAGGTTGCGAAGACGAGTTGCAGTGTGATTCTTGAGTAAGCGCGAGACTTGATCAAAGACTTGCTCCATGATAGCGTCTTGACGGAGGTCATCGTTGCCAGACTTGAACAATTGTTTGTACTGTTTTCCATCTGTACCAACAGCTGTGATGACTTTTGGAGCGCTCAGACCATTTGCGATGCTCATCTTAGACCTGAATCCAGCAATCTTCGGGAGATCGCTGTAGTCCATGTTCGCCCTTACTTCGATTTGTAGCGTGGCTGGCGGGACTTTCAAACCTGGGACTCGTTTCGCCATCATCTTGGACTCGGGATATCTCTCTAGCGTGTATTCTCTGCCAGACTTGTTGTCTTGATCGTTTTTGACCATTGCTAGGGCATGGAAGATCTCGTCTGACTGGTAAACAGCATTCCAGACATGACGTGCATTTTGATCGTTTTTCAAAAGCGTAGCAATCTGCGTCGCGGCTGCTTGGCGCGACCTTGCGGACTCGTCCTTGGCCCTTACTACATCTTCCCTCGTGATTGGCCCAACCTTCATTTGTATGGCAAAAATTTGGTGCATGCCATGATATGGGTGGTCCTTGCAGATGCGGAACACCAAGCTATTGAGCAGATTTTGAAACTCAGTGTTTTCGGCCTGCAACCTAGACGAGAGCTGGTTCATCAGGAGGGCAAACTTGCCGCTTGGTACAAGCTTCAAATGTAGCCCAACCGCCTCGTTAGCCAAAGGAGAGTCCGAATTTTCTAACCACAGAGAGAACACACGGAGTGCGTCGTTATCGAACTCGTCGCTTGCTTGTAGAGAGAGCAAGTAGTTTTCCAGACACTGGCGCAGAAACTCCTCACGACCTTTCCGTAGGCGTTCATATTCTGCATGGTCGAGGTTATACCAGTTCTTTGCTCGCATGGCACTTCTCCTATAAGTCTCACGCATGCTCTTGCTCTTGTCTGTATTGGCCAGTTTGACAAAGTCATTGTACTCTTGAAGCTTGCGCTCCATGACGGTCTTGACGCGTTCCATATCTTCTGCAGCTTCTGGGCTCTGTAACTGCTTGTCACAGAATGACGCGAACTCGTGAAAAACTTGTCCAGGACCTACACCTTGTGTTTGGCCCTTGAGTTCAAGTATGGCCTTCTCAAGGTACTCTTCCATGATGGCGTCAGGTTTCGCCAAGCGTGCTTCGGCGAGATGATGGCCCAGTTTCGCGAGTAGCACGGGCAGGCTAATTTCGGTGGCCTGGGAATCGAAAGTGGCATGCTCGATCAGGTTCTGTCGCATGCGTATAGATGTCTCGGCTTCGCCTTGGTCCCATAGCACACTAGCCACCTCATGTTGTGCCGTCGTCTCGATATCAAGCCCCATCGATTTGCAATATTGTACGATATCGGATAGGTATGTCACGCTGGCCAACGATTCCTGAAGTGCTCCATGCTTTCTGCAAATGGTAGAAGACAAGATCAAAGATTCAACCTCCATTTGGCGGACCAATCCTCTTCTTACTCGGAGTGACTCCAATAGCGGCAAGTTTGTACTAAGCACGCCAAACAGTGTCTCTCGACAAGAAAGCAGCTGTCGAACGTCGTCGAATCTAGTTTAGATCAGTCAGATGCGTTCAGTAGTAGGTGTCAACTTGTACTTACTCCCCAGCACGCATCCATTTCTCTCGGGCTTTCATTTTGTCCCAAGCGTCAAGCAAGTGTTCAGGACGCATTGTGGCGAGTACCTCGTCGGATTCTGTCAAGATGGCTAGCGTCCGCAAGTGTGCCTTGATCGATGCTGAAGACTTGTTGATGCTTGATAACCCTCCCATTGTAGCGAGAAACTGACGATCGAATACCTTCTTGGCGTTGAATACATCTTTGGCATGGTGCAATCCCTGGAAAGCTTTGAAAAGGGTGCTTGCCTCCGTGCGGTTTGTCTCTGGTGCCTTGATATCCCACTGGCCAAGCTTTCGAGCAGTGTGCAACGTCTTGTCGACCGCGTCATCTCCTAGATCCCGGAACTGATTATTGGACAGCAACGAATGGGTGATGCTATTCATGTTAAGCGTTACGAGTGACTTGATTGTACCGCGAGAGTCTTGGGACTGGATAATATTTGATTGGCGGGTCTGACTGTCCATCCTGGCTCCTCGAAACAATAAGCTCTTCATTCCGTCTCCTTCATAGTCCAGACGGTCCAAGACGGATGAAAGGCTCGATCCTCTGTCAACACCATAGAATGAGTCTGGCTCGTCCAGATTCTTGTAAATAGAAAGCTGTAGGTCTATCGGAAGTTTAGGCGGCGCAACGAACGTGGATGATCGTCTCGATGTCGTCTTCACAATTGGTTGGCCAGAGGAGGTTTCTGCAAACAATAGAGCACTGCGGTACATGCCACATATTGCGGCCGCTTGCGAAGTTTTGAGATGGTCGATTTCAAGCCAATGATCCCGATCAACTCTGGTGACCTCCTTTGGTGTTGGTTGACTGCGGAGATATAGTATTGCTTGGATGATGATCCGAATATATGGTGCTTGTGATTTATCAGGATCACAAAACCAGGCCATGGCAGCCTCGGAAATAAGTGCCCGAAAACTGCGCTGGCCTTCAAACTCTCCCAGAAGGACAAGATGGAGTATGTAGGGGAACAGCTTTTCAGCCATATTTTTGATTCCAGTAAGAAGCTGCGAAAGTGCGCCGAGAATGGGATCCGGGGATGCGACTTCACATAGCCTTATTGAGATGTCTTTGACCCAATCTACCACCTCATCCATCTTGTCTTTGGGAAAGGCAGCTTGTTCTAGGGAGTCGGACGATGGAAGCGCTTTGAGGTCTGAACTCGACCGTTCAAGTGTATGGCCTCCAAGTGCCTGGCCAATAGAGTCGGGAATTAGTCTTGCCAGCTCATCTACATATGTCTTGTCGGTACCGGAGAGGCCTGAAATAATATTCCGCATCGCATCTTCAGCAAGGCCAACTTCAGCTCGATCGTCACTGTAAAAGAGGTCAAGGATTACCATGAAGATGGCTTCCCTCGATCCTCGACCAAGGCTATCTTTAGAGCTGTGCCTCTGCAAAGTCCAGGGGAGGGTGTGCATAGTATTACGCTGGACCTCGCCGTAGGCGCTGAATGCCCGACCAAGCACTTTGGCAACCCATAACAAGTAGCCTTCTCCAACATTGCCACGGCGGCATGATTCCCAAACATGAGCTGCATACTTGGCTGCATCTGTGTCTGCACCTAGGATGTCGTCCCTCGCTGTTAGAGCCGGCTGGAAATTCTGACAAAGCAAGTTCAAAGCGACTTCACGAGAAGTATTGTTGAGGAGTTTTCGGCCCGATCGAACATCCTCTAGTATCTCTAGAAGAAGCTTGCTTTCTTCACTGCCGCGAATGGAGTTGCCTTCTGTACGTACTTGGGAAGCTGCGGCTGTGATCAGTCTAAAGGCCTTGACGTAGGCTATGTTTTCATTCTCTGGCAGTGACTCTGAATACGACTTGAGATACTGTGTAAGCCACGCATGGAACTTTTGTGCTTTATTCATCGTAGTAGTGTGTTGTGATTGCTGAGTGGTGCTTTCCTGCGAGGATCCAAGGAAAACTCGAATCGAAATGAGAGTGGAAAGACCAATCCCGGCCACAAAACTGAGATGTTCCCGTAGATATTCTGATCCATTCTGGAAAAGGTACTGCACAACACCCAGTGTATCTTCGGCGCATTGAATATCGGTGAGAAAGGGCCGTAGAGATTGTAGTGTCATTTGCAAAGGGTATCCCTTGTAAGCCACCGGGCCAGCGAGAGCCACGAGCACTCTGACTTTGCGAATGATAGACCGGGCATAGAGGGAACCGAGAGCAGGGTGCAACCGATCGAGTAGCATACGCATGACGAAAGTGTAGCTTCCGGGCGTCCAGAAGTTAATGGATTCATATTGCGCACGTCTGCACAGCCTTTCAAGTTGGTCCAGCAGATAAAAGGCTGAGAAAGCAGGCTCAATGCCAATATTGAGATCTTGAGTGGAATGACTGACATTATTCATTTCCGCCAATGATTTCGCTGCAAATGCATACGCTGGTCGTTTTTCGAGCTGTTTGCTTAAGCGCTCCTCGTGGTCCAT
This sequence comes from Corynespora cassiicola, assembly GCA_022059125.1. Classification (NCBI taxonomy): domain Eukaryota; kingdom Fungi; phylum Ascomycota; class Dothideomycetes; order Pleosporales; family Corynesporascaceae; genus Corynespora; species Corynespora cassiicola. Next base: position 1,784,720 of record JAEUWY010000012.1, on the reverse strand, counting down.
GGTCTGGAAGATGTACCCTAGAATCTGTGGGAAATCTCGTTGAACCAGCTCATGATACTGTTTTTGGCCGAGGATATCACGTAACATGGTGGCACTGCTTGGAACAGCCTTGTTACGCGCGTTACCCTTGCAAGTATCCCAGGAAATGGTGTACGCAGCAGCTTTGCCGATGTTTTTTGTTAGAGCTTCGGCCGTTTCCATACCTAGAAGCCTAGCGAGATATTCCACCTCATCCTTCAGGCCCAGCATCATGGCCTGTCCGATCGCTTCCGACTCAATATCCGACAGAAGTTCTTCTAAAGTGGAATAGCCGAATGTCAGGTGCGGTATTTCAGAGAAGGGCCTCTTTCGATCTAGCCATGTGAAGATGATTTGAGGAGCAAAGAGCCTAAAAAGGCTAGGGGAATCGTCAAGATGCCTGGCATTGGCGACGTCCGAAATACATTGCTTCGCGTGCCGGACTGCTCCCATGACAGACCCGGCTGTTGCAAATATACGATAGACAGACTGGCGGAGGAGTGTATGCCATCTAGCTGCCAGCCGTGATAAAACCAACAGACGTATTGCAATACCCTCTATCCAGACATCTTCTCTGGGGAGGCTGCTGTCGACATCCTCAAGAATTTTATCGTGCTCATTAAGAACAAAATCTTCGAATACATCCGGCAGTCGCTCAGCAATGTGGTACTTAACCGTGATTTCTCCCTGCCCCAAAAGCTCAAAGAGACTTGTGCGAACAGATGGCATTTTACGAGTCTGCCCAAAGTCTGGATGATGCCTGAGAAGCCCATGTAGAAAATCTGCAATGGCCATCTGGAGACCTGCCGAACGTCTTACTCCACCTTTTTCCATATTTTTTACGCAATAGTCATACAATGCCTCGACGTTTTCGTATAGCTCTTCAGCCTCTGGTTCAGTGGATTCAGGTCCCCAGACTAGCGTGGTGCCGACCAGGACTTCCACGACCATGCCGTTCGCAACTTCGGACGTATTGAACTCTTTTGCAGAGGGATGAAGGAGTCGTTCACTCAGTCGTTCGAGCAGTTCGAAGCAAGACGAGCGCGACAACTGGAAGTGGGTTGAAAGAAGAGTGACCAAAAAGGGGCGGCAGCAAACAAGTTCTGCATCGTTGAAGAGCATAAGGCTGTCCACCAAATCTGGTGGTATCGTCTCTTGGTCCCTATCAGGCGTGAATTCAAGCGACGCAACCAGATGGAGATATGCCGAGCAAGATGCGCGCAGGGAAAGGGAGTCGGTTGCGGCTTGGATGATATGTCGCGGAACGTCTATATCGGAGCTACATATGCTATTCGTCATTTGAGAATTGGCAGCGTCGTCCATGTCCATGAAGTCATCGTCTTCTGGATAAAAGGACTGCTTGAGTTCTTTCCGCGATTTAAGGGCTTTCGATAAGTGTCTTGCTAGGAGGCATATACCTGATGACTTAAAGGATTCTGATGATAGTTTTTCCACATGACGAATGTCGGGAAGGTTCTTGCTGCATACCTCAAGTACAGCATCGACCTTATACTGCTCAGTTTGGGGTTTTTTCAGAAGATCCACGAAAATTTGCGCCAGGCTATCGGTGGCAGATTCCAGGTTAGAGACGCGTCGGTCGAATGACTCCCCGAAGGTAGCCAACGCTGAAGCAACGATGCAGAGATTGGCGACAATACGCATCATATCAGCATTGATCCCTTGAGTATTCTGCTGTGACCATTCTTTCCAGCGTTGTCTCGTTTTATCCAGTTCGGAAACGCAAAAGTCAAGGATACGCTTCACCATTTGCGTTGAGCCATGATCTGTATCGGAACCATTTGTCGCGTAGGTGTTCTTCTGTAAGACTTGGAAGTCTCGTTGACTATGTTTGAGCAAGAGATATTCCGACAAGTCCTTGAATTTGTTGAAGTGCATCTGAGCTTGTGCTATCGGTCCCAAAACCATGAAAGGTGGAGGTTTGACGGGTTGGAAAGGACGATCGAGACAGGCATATAGTAACTGCAGCACATCGAATGCGTGACAATGATGGGCGTTCATTTGTGTATATGTGCGCTCCGGCCACAGGCCTGCATATGTTAGCACGGCAAGGCAAAGGAATACATGAGCGACTTGCTTGGTGTCCACTTGCTCAGAAGCCAATTTAGAGCCCTCTCGGCGGTTTGATTGTGATGGGTAGGATTTTCGGCGATTCGCTCATGGATGATTGTGGTCAATAGAGAGGAGCTGGCATCGGAAAATAAGCCCGGGCCACTGAGCTCTATCGAGAGAAGCATGTTCTGAACAGTTTCTGAGACGGCAGGGTAAAGCACAACTTTCAGTCTCAAGAGCAGGTCCATCAAGTGGCACGCAGAGCGTGAGCAAGAAAGCGAGGTGACGACTCGGGATGCAGTCTGCCATGCTGAATTCCAATAAGGGACCAACGATGGGTGTGCAGACTTCTTTTGAAATGCGGCCCTGTGGTCACGGTTAGAGACCAATCCAATGAAAACAGGAACCACACTCACGCAGCCAGGGCAATCATAGCCCAAGAAGAATGCACAGGATTTTCATCTGAAATGAGTGCCGTAAGTTTCTCAAGAGCCGTCTGGATGTCCTCTTCACTCAGAGAAGCGTCTTGCACCATGAAAGCAATGACCTGCAGGGCAGCTCGTCTGGCATTAGAACGCGGCTCGGAAACATGGCGAAGATAGTCCTTAAAATGGTATGTGACACGCAGTCGTTTAGTGAAACTTTCCTCGCCATCTTGTCTATCATGAGCTGTTGCATTGTTCCTTTCGTCTAGCATGGAAGAAAAACGGGCGATCAACAAGACAGTGGCCCAGTGGCCCTCGCTACGCTGTTGGGCCGTCTCCAGGGAGAAGGCAAAGGTGCTCAATGGATGGGTGTCGTCGTACACTTCATCGGTGTGACGGAAGCATAGGCTGTCTTCCTCTAGGAACTGGTTGCTGCCGAATTCTTGTCTCCGCCGGTACTCTCCGTACATCACATCAACGAGAGCCTCCAAAGTCACGCCAATTTGGTCATCGGTCTTGTCAGCAACCATGGTAGCGATGTGTGTCTCAGTCAACATGAATGCGATGATTAGTTCATCTCTCAGAGTATGATCGGACCAAAGGGTCTTTGCCAGAGGCAAAAAGTCTGTCAGTATACGTCTCGTGAGGTCAATTGAGTGGAATGCAAGCCTGGACAGGAGAGCATTGATGGCAGAAAGGGCAGCGGTAGATCCACGACCAGACCTATGCTGCAAGAATTTGAGCAATACTAGGTGAATAGCCTCGGTCCTGTCCAAGTCGTCCAGAATAGGGGCATTGGACGCTTTAACTAGCATGTGGAGACAATTCACGAAATCATCTGCAGCATGGGCCAAGCCTTCAGGTATCTGGCGGGCCTTTGTGGATGGATCGCGAGGGCTAGGCCGTGAAGCTGCGTCAGTAGACTCTATCGGCGTCCGGCCACGGCTGGACATGGCCGTGCTCCAGCTGTTGTGTACGTCAGGCTCCTGCTCTGCCAAGAAGCCCAAAAGGGCCTTGACGCAAAAGTCGACAGTGTCATCCCAGCATTCCAAGGAGAGACGCTCTACATGAGGCTGGTACTCGAGAAGTGAGCGGAGAGCCCGAGGCAAGTCTCCAAGCAAAGGCTCCAGTAGTTTCTTGTCTGGACCTGGCAGTACTTCCAGAATCTCTCCGATGACGTACTCCACGGTGCTGCTCTTGATGGTACGCACACCGGCATTTATGACCTGGCGGAGGGCTTCGGCGCAAAGCGGAAGCAAGGCAGCCGTCTTGCTGTTCTTGGTGTTCTTGGACTTGCTGGTGCGATACGAGGCGCGCTCTTCGCGCAAACACTTGAACAGTGATTCAAATAGGGCAAGATAGGCCTTGTTGCCCAGTCCATCAAGGCTCGACTTCCCGCGGTTGTGCCGCAGAATGTGGATGAGGTCCTTGAGGCCTCTGAGGCGGTCAGACACCTTGGTCGACGATATGTAGACTGCATAGACGGATCAGCCTACGTCCAGAGCAACAAACATAGTACGGCTGCAAGAATTACCTTTGGCATCTTGGATGTTTGTCACGCCCATGTTGCACTAGAGTGGCATCGTCTGAGGCGGGATGTGAGGTAAAAGTGCGGAGATGCGGCGAAGCAGGCGCATGGCCGAAGCCCAGGATCAATTGGATGCGCTGTCCCCTTTCCAGACGAGCCGGCGGCGGCACGACACTCGGGAAACGGAAGGATATGGGTTGCGATGAGTTGTGAGCGAGAGTCGAGCGCGCGCCATGTCGCGGTGGTGGAGCGGAGCTGTGAAGGCATGGAGGTGCCAAGCGACAGGGTATCGACGCGTCCGAGCGTCCGAGCTCTCTCACGCTCCCGGAAACTTCTGTGAGCTCTTCAGCACCGGCCAAAAACACCAAAGAAAACACCCAAACACCTAAGCCCCCCCCCCAAACGCGCTCTCCGCCCACGCCCTCTGCCCTCCCGCCCCGGCGCACGATGCGCATCGCCCCGTCTCTGCGACCCCGACATGGCTGAAGACGATTCCCTCGACGCGCTCCAGGGCCTGCACCGCGACCTTTGCGCCCTCATCGACCTCAAACTGCCCGTGCTCGACCGCCTGCTGGCTAACCTGGAGGCCCACCTGGACGACTTCAAGAAGCTGCTGGATAAACCACCCAAGAGCGATAAGAGCCGAAAGACATTGAGCGAGGGTAAGATCACCATTGGCGAGGATGAGTTCCAGGTCAACGATGAATTCAAGCAGCAGACGCTCGAGCTGGCCGATGCGTTGGATCTGGACGAACTAGAGGCCGCTGCTCTCTTCTACGGCGCTGCCAACGAGGCCCAGGAATTGGATCGCTCGCAGCTGCAGACGGCCGTCATCCGCTTCCACCGCCGCCGCGAGTACATCCTGCTATGCCTGCGCATCCTGCTCAAGGCTGCCGCGGACAATGGCGACGCTGAGGTTGAAGGCCAGGAAGCGCTCCACATGGCCGTGCAGTTCATCACCAACTCTACCCAGGGCCAGAGCTTCGCCGAGGCACACAAGTTTTGGTCCAAGTGTCTGGCCAGCATGGAGGCCATTGAACGCTGGCTGCAGCAAATTTCCGAGCGCATGCAGAGCGTCCAAGTCGTCGGACAGGCTCCGCTGCCCATCTTCACTGAGATAATGACATTTCAGCGCGAGAGCCTTACCCGCCAACACGAGAACCTGGCCGCCATATGCGTACACATGGTCAAGCCTGGGTTCGCGACCCTTGACCACTTCAAGGCTGTTTTGGCCAAAGCCCGAACCATCGACAAGCACGACATTGTGACTATTCACTACGTCCCCATCATCATGCGCTTGACGGCCTGGCTGGCAGAAGAATCGAGCACCCAGACCAAGGATATTCGCGCGCTACATGACTTGCTCATGGCTGGCAGAGAAAGTGACAACTGGGCTCTGAGAAACTTCCACGCCGCCGCCTTAACATGGTGGCTGGCCGAATACAGCGGTAGATACATGGATCCCAGTCCCACGGATCCGGATTTGCGCAATGTCAACTTTGAAGAGGAGGCCAATGCGCGGTCTGAAGTCTTCCTAAAGGCTCTAAACGATGGTGCCTTTCACTTTATTCTCTCCTTCAGCCAGGATGTCCGCCCAACCCGCTGGTACGACCCGCAAAAGTCAAGCATGCTGTCAACTTTACTGCAAGACACGGCCGTATTACCTTCAGAAGCTGCACAACCCGAGGATTTCTTCAAGGTTCTTCTCATGGAACAGCTACAACGTTTTGTCGATTCGTTCATCACAAACATGCCAGATACTCTCCGGAGACTCAAGGTCGAGGAAGATGATCAACGAAGGCGGCTGCAAATGTCCTTCCAACACTCCACGGGGGAGCACCCCCTTCATCTCGAGCGCTTCTTGGTTATTGTTTCATACGCCTACGACGGGTTTCCAGATGCTGCCGAGGAGTTTTGGAACGACAAGGAGAGCAATCTCTACGGTTTCCTTCAATGGGCCGCGAAACGACAGCCTACACCCCGCATAGCCATGTTCTGCGAAATGCTTCGAGCAATATCGACAGGGGAAATAAATGCAGACTCTGCACACAGGTTTCTCGTGGAAGAGGGGGCATCGTCATCTGGGAAAATCCGGAGAACAAGTTCTCTCAGCTATACACACATCTTCAACGAGCTGATCGAATTCCAAACCAACATTCACGAGCCAAGGAAAGCTGTTCAGGGAGGGCTCTATGCTCCTACGCAGAACCCTGTGGACCAAATCGTCGAACCCGAAAGCGCCACCATGCTGGAGAGTTACCTGCGCCTACTTGCGCACTTGTGCCGGGAGAGCATTCTAGCCCGAAACTGGATCCTCGATTCACCGGACTACAATTTCGCCGGCATCTGCTTTGGGCTATGCACCGACAAGGTTGAGAGTGGGCTGCGAGCATCTGCTTTCGATGCTGTCTCAGCCCTTCTCACCGGAAAGGACGTCCTGAGGGCCAATGCTGCCTGGAACAATCTTGACGAGTGGGCATATTCTGGCTTCTATGTCGGTTCTAAACAGGCCAATACGCTAGGCCAGATGCCGCGAGACGAGCTTTGGGCCACTTTGGCAGACGGCTATGACGAATCTATCGCCTTTATTCGCCTTCTTCAAGCACTCGTAGAGCCGTACCCAGAAAACCAGGGTTTGAACGACAGTCTACCCTTCCCTGAGAGTCTCAGCTCGACGCGCCGAATGCCTGGTATCGAAAAGTATGTCGACTTTGTCATGCAGCAAGTCTTTGCCGAACGCTCCCCAGAAGTTCAGGATCCCATACAGCGGCATGTCATGAGGTGGAGCTGCCTGCGCTTCATGGTGACTTGCCTTGCCACATTCAACGAAAATCTCGTGGTGTTCGCCAACAAGTCAAGCATACCAGTGGACGCTGTCATTGATCCCTCGTCTCTTGCCGCTTACGTCACTCTTCATCCTTTTACGCGTGTTATGGAATGGCTCTTCAACGACAAGGTCCTGAAGGCCCTCTTTGCTTCTGCTCATCTTGATGTTAACGAGGTGGACGCATCACCAACCGACTCGCCTCTGGTGCAGTCATTGATGCTAAGTATCGAGGTTATGGACTTGGTGATGAAACTGCAGGCTACCTATCTTGATATCGTCAGGCCGGTGATTAGACAGCAGTCCGCAGTGCAATTCTCTCCAGTGTCAAATCTATCTCTTGCTTCCTTTGAAGATGCTATACTCAACAATCTTCAAATCATTGTGGATCTTGGCCTATACTGCGGCACAGGCCACGAAGCGCTTACCATTGCATCTCTTCAATTGCTCGAGAAAATGGCCTCATCACGCAAACTTGCCGTCTCCCCTGCTGGGTTTGGACAGCGTTCTGGACGCAGCAAAATCGTTGGCATTCTCGAGAAGGATAATGAAGCTGAGCGTATAGGACGCTCTCTCTCCAGCCTAATGCAGTTCAGTCCGGAGGAGCTGGAGGCTGGAGACGAGGCATCAGGTTACATTCTAAAGCTTCGGGTTCTTGATTTCCTCAACAGTTGTCTGGCTGCTGTTCCCACGAGGCCAACAATTGCCCATATCCTTTTAGGCTTCACCTGCGGCAGTACTACTGTGCATATCGCCGATGACAGTCTATGGGCTAATGGAAAATCCCTTTTCCACGCTATCCTTTTATTGGGGGCAACGTATCCTGACTGCGACTCGGAGACATATATATCGTGGCGAGCTACTGTTAAGACTCGATGCTGGGATATTCTGCAAAAACTATGGAGGGCACCTCTTACCAGCGCTGTGGTTATGGAGGAGCTTCGTGTCAACGAGCTCCTTTTTGTGGAAGCACCCCGCCTGTCCACTATTCACTCCGATACCCCCTGGGACGGTGTCTCGCTTGCACAAGGCATCGAACTGCAGGCGTCTGGTGGGCTATCTGAGTTCTTCTTTGGTTCGCCAGCCCTTGCGTTGCAGAATTTCATGCAACGGCGTGCGGCGTTCCTCGACTACGAATCACGGGAATTGCGTCTGACAGTCAAAGACGGAATGCCAACGCTCAAGTCAAGAATTCAGTCGCTCCTGCTTGGCACCACAATCCGGCCTGGCGAAGACCCTGCCCCGAACCCAAATATTTTCGACTTGTTTGACTTTATTGAGTTGAATTATCCCAGGCGGTCTCTGCCAGATCAACACCAATTCTTTGAGGGCGTTAATCTCAGCATCTGCCAAGAAGAAAAAGACGGAGTGACGTTATATTCGATCCCCTTGCTGGAGCAGCTACTTCTCCTTAAGATGAAGTATTGGAGAAAGGACGGGGTTTTCAAGGACGAGGCAGAAGCGATAAAAATGGCCGAAGAAGGCGAGTTGCTGCTGCTGTATTTTGTCGATTGGAACCGGCGTGCCCAGTTGAACCGCTACCACGAGGACATCCTTCAGTCTTGGACCCAGCTTCTTACGGTCACTCTTCATAGCTGTGAGTTTGAGCCTAGCGCGCGAACTGCCTTCATTCTGCAAACCCTCCAGGTGATACTTCCCAAGCTGGAGCTATCATATCAGGACAACAGGTTCACGGCGCTGCAACTCATCACGCTAGCCGAAGCACTCATCCAAAAGATTGATTTCGATTCCACGGCGTTTGAAAAGACGAGGACGGGCGACTTTGCGAACGATCGGCTCTCACAACTATTCCGTGCTGCTCTAGCTGGAATATGCAGCCCCGTAGAGATCTCTACCGGCGAGCTGCGCGAGTATTGCTATCAGATCTGCTTCCGTTATATCCACGGCACCTTTGAAAAGTCCACCAAGGGTTCACCACTCGGACGCCATACGCTGAACACGGTGAAGAACTGTGGAAGCAGGTTGATCGAGATTGTCTGTGACGATGCCTACAGCGGCCAGGGCACTTGCAAAATATCAGCACACTTGCTCCTGAATGCTCTGGTCGCCGTAGCCGCCCGCCAGGAATCCAAATACATCCTCGAGGCCTTCGTTTCCCTCAATTTCATCGGCGTCCTCGTCGACAACATCAAGCACATTCCCAACGAGCTCAAGGCCGCTGCAGCCCCCCAGATTCCCATGCTTCTTGCCTACTATGAGTCCAGCCTCTCTCTACTCTTACGCATCTGCCAAACACGCCTTGGCGCTACCTATGTCCTCAATGCAGGCCTTTTCTCCGCCATCCGTGAATCCAGCATCTTCGACGTGGACCCGGACATTGGCCTCGAATTCGACAATCCTGACGCTCTCAAGAAGTACTACGAGCTGATGCTCTCGGTCCTGCGCGTCATCAACGCAGCGGTCATTGCGCGCGGCCGCCAAAATGACCAGACCGTCTTCCAGGCCCGCGAGTTCTTGAAGGAGAACAGGCACAGCATGGTGGCCATCTTCAAGCGCAGCGTCAACGTGGGCTCCGGCCAGGATGTAGGTGCCCAGCGCGACCTGGCGGATCTGGTCGATTGCTTTACGGTCCTGGTGGAGATTACCGGGTTCTTGGAGGTAAGTACTCAAACCCTTTTGCGATGGATGTGTGGGGGAGAATGGTGCTGACTGTGAATTGAAGTATGAGGATTCGTCCGGCCTGAAGAGATCGAGGGCGAACTTGTTTTCGTAAGTTCTGGGACGGGGGGTAAAGGAGAGTTGATGGGGTAGTTTTGGGTTGCATTGCATGTAGCGCGGAGGGTAATAGTAAAAGAAAATGGTGTTTTATTTTGTTCAGGCGGAGTTAAGTGTGCATGGTGGGGGGTATGGTGTGATGGGCAGGGGAGGGGGGGATGGCGACCTCGCTGTCGCCTGTTTATTCGCCATTTTGTGGGCGCTTTGCAGAGGGTATCTATGCTCTTCATTGATGCGTCCTGGTCATCCAATTTTTCTGCTTCCTTGCCATGATGTTGGAGGCGAGGTGAGGCGAATGCCTCTTCCCCACGCATTAAGCGTCGCTCTGCCCAGACATGAGACGCGCAAGCCCATCTTTCTACCCCCATGTTCCTTATCTCTGGCAAACTCATCACCTTCCTGCGGAGTTTGTCAACACCAGCCCTACAATCCCTCGCATTATGAGATCTGCCAAGGTATCACGGCGGGCAGGCGAAATCACATTCCACGATTAAGCGTCCACGGATCTTGACCAGCAAGCCTTTATTTCGTGACGGAATAGGTTATTGTTGGGCGGCAACATGGCCGCCAACTGTGTTGCAGACCAATATACCAGGCGCTCTTAGCTTTGCGCGGGGTGACCGGTGAGCTGTGCTTGGTCCGCACGTGTGAGTGGGCGATACCGGGGCTTTGCTGGGGAAAACACCTATACTCGCACGCCATGTTCGCATGTACAGCAGGTTTCGCGGCCCGCAGGTTTCGTACGACGATGGGTTTCCTATTGTGGATCCGTGGATCGCGCTCGCCTATTTGCCGGATTCGTCCGGTGCATGCTGGTCGGATGGGACGCCTGTGCACATAGCCTTGTGGGTTGAGAAATGGCGATAGATTCATACACATACCGTGTTAAATCCGGCCGGACTAATCCTCGGCATTATACCGTATTGCTACGAGGCTTTGTTCGATCTTATAGTGATGGTGCTTGTAGGTGGGCGGCTTTAGGGAATAAGTGTTTCCCGTATCGCTAGTCTCGCGGCTGTCCGATCCCCCGTCGGGGCATCTTTGAGCCATCTTGGCTTGATGTGGCGCTTAACGATGGACGAGGGATTGAGAAGGCGGAAACCTCAGATGAAGTATCTAGTTAATCGTGAATTCTTTTGCAGCTCATCGGCGATAAATCGACAATATGAGCATGAAATGTCGGTTGCCCGAAATAATGATGCTCTCACCAAAAAAAAAAAAGAGAGAGAGAAAGTCTTGAGGAGTTGGTAGAATTTTTTTCCCCCAAGCGATTGGTGCTTGGTTTGTGGTGTCGAGGCGGTGGAATAGGATACCCGACTTGCGGAACTCCACGTTCTCAGCCACGCGATACACGAAGTGGGTCTTAGTCATATGCGAGGACGGTTGATAGTCTGGTATGTAAGATACTTCCCGCAGTGTGGCTGTTCTTGCAGATGATATTCTTTTGCAAGTATAAAACCTATCAACTATCCTGCTGAAAGTTTCCGTATTTCCAGCAGTGACATTGACTTTAACAATCAGAGCTATTGCTCACCGCGATTGTATATTCATCTTAACATTAGTCCTACCTACTCATCAGCTTCCAAAATGCCAGCAGCACTCCAAGGTTTCACCGAGTTCAATCCTGCCAAAGATATTCCTTCTCTCGACGGAAAGGTGATCTTTATCACGGGAGGTAGGGGGCTTCATTGCCGCTCAAATGTCACCTCGCTGACACTCAGAAGGAACTTCAGGTCTAGGAGAAGAATCAGTCCGCGTTCTTGCATCTAAGAACCCAGCACACATTTATTTTTCCGGTCGCAACACCAAAGCCGGAAACGCCCTTATCAAATCAATACAATCCACCAACCCAGATGCTGCCTTGACCTTTGTAGAAATGGACCTCAGCTCAATGTCATCGGTCAAAGAAGCAATGAAGAGAGATTTCAAGCACAGTCGACTGGATATTCTGATGAACAATGCTGGAATCATGGCGCAAGGTCAAAGCTTGAGCAAAGACGGATACGAAATACAGTTTGCGACCAATCACCTTGGCCACTCCATGCTGACGCGCGAGCTCCTTCCAATTCTCGTCCGAACAGCTGAGGAGCCCGGGTCGGATGTACGCATTATCAATCTCTCAAGCGATGCTCACACCGGCCACGAAAAGATCGGAATCTCCTTTGCCGAGCTCGATGCCGGGTCGACCATGTCGCGATGGATCGCAGGTCCTTGGATCCGCTATGCCCAATCGAAACTTGCAAATGTCCTGTTTGCAAAGGAGTTGGCACGTCGCTACCCCAATATTACGACCGTATCGCTTCATCCCGGTGTTGTAAAAACGGGACTGACCACTGGCGTGTCGCTTTTCAACAAGATGATTGTTTATCTTATCATATACCTCGGTAGAGTCCAATTCTTGGAGCCAGAGCAGGGTGCATTGAACCAGCTCTGGTGTGCTGTCGGTACAAAGAAGGAATCCTTGGTTAATGGGGCATACTATGTTCCCATAGGTGAGAATTACGACCATACATTGGATGCGACAGCACAAGATGCAGGTTTGGCGAAGAAACTGTGGGAGTGGACAGAAGGTGTATTGGAGAAACATTGACGAGAATTGAGGCTTCAGGTCTAGTTTTGCGTTGCTTTTTTTTCGTTTCCTTGTATATTTATACCGTGTTGTATGATACTATCGAAAATTTATCAGAAGAGATCACCCAGACGTCCCCAATTCATACCGAAATGATAAAATCGCTTCGGTTTGTGTATCTGTGTTCCATCTAGAGAATACGACATGACGCCTATTTTCTGACTTCCATTCTTCATGAAGCCGTTCAGCTCTAAAAAATTCCAAAACGTTTCCAATCGACTTGCAATGACGGATACCAGGGCAGCGTACAGATCTGCATCCGTGCGACCGTATTCATAATCCTTTATGACCATGTCCCACATACGTCCCTCGAAATCTCCTATCCAGTCCACAAACTCTTTACGTTGCTCATCTGGCCCTTGGCCCAAGAAATCCATGTTTCGTAACACCGCGACGTCGTTTGGTTTGGGGAATTTTGGCCCTGTGATGATGTTGAGCCGAAGCTCTTTTACAAGTCGGTGTTTTTCTACATCTCTTCTCATGCACGAAGATTGCATGCACGTTTCAAGCGGATAGCATAGAGTAGCGTCTCTTATGCCTTCACCCCTGGTCAGTGCAAAGAAACTCCGCATGTTATTTCCACAAGGACCGAGATCCAATATGATTCTGATTGTATCGAGTTGAGATCTTCGGACCGCTAGGTTTTTCCATCGAGGGAGTATTGCAAACCCATCTCCTTCACTGTCCACCCGAAGATCTAGTTCGGGATCTGGCACACTGCTTAAGCGTTCACTGGTCTCGGTATGAAGTTGCCAGTTTGTGAGAAGCAGCCCGTAGGCGGTGTAAAGTTTATGATAGTGTGTTATAGTACCAGCGAGACCGCTGGACTGTTTCCTGTGGCTGCCGGTCGAGTTTTGGACGGCAATTTGACCCGATAAAGATTGCGAACGAAGGACTTCATCTATGATGTTGTCCCGGATTTCTCGGGGAACGGAAAGTAACGATATCATTCTATAGAGATGTTCTTGATCTAAGGAAAATGAGGGAAAATGACGTTGGGAGGGTGTTTGCGAGTGTGGTGGCCGATAAGCGGCACGGTAGTATTTCATTTCCGGCTGTGCCGTCAATTGCTCATAATGAGCAATCCCCTTCAGTTGGACTTCCGAAAAAATCCGTCTGGTATGTTATTGGTCATACGACAATATCTAGGAGGAAATCATGCCTTTGTCCTGTCTTTTACCGGCCACTCAGTCTGCGAATATAGCACGACATTTGGTGGCGGCGTCAGAACTAGGCCATATTGGGTTGGTGCCCTCTTCGACCGGTTTTTCCATGTGGTTATATAGTTAGATTTTCCTTTACGTGAGTAAATAAATGTTTTGTGAAGAAATGGTAAGTATTCTGGAGCATTTCTATCCATATCTGTGAGTTGGGTCGCCTCTAAGAGACCGAAATTTGGGACCGTAAGACAAAGAGAAACAAACGAAATATATACTTCAGGCGCCCATCTCTATGCAGTTAGCGCCACGGCCAAGTATTATTTAAAGATCACTTCGCAACATCACAAGGCTTATTATCCAAATCAAGAAATTTACCTGCAGTGGAGGATCACGTGATAGCACAGCCCCCAAGGTGGGACTTGGTTGAAATGACGCCAGGATCGCCGGTTTTTGTCCCCGAAAACCGCGATCTTTCCCTCTTCATCTCGAATCAGCCTCATTATGGTCCTGAATTTGGCCCATCATCAGAAAGAGCAGGGATTGCCTGTTATACTACGAGGCTTAATCGAGCCAAAGGATTCGCGACATTTATAGCCGCTCCACTTGAGTCGCGAAGGATGGCCCAGCGCAAATGTGATGGATGGCCTTACGGGGAGAATAGCACTACATAATGCACGTCGTCTTTCGAAAATGGATTCGATAACTGATCCAGTGTCAGTCATCTTCAATCAGCTTTCAAGATGCGCAACTCAAATATATTATCATCCTTAGCTTTCCTTTGCAGTGCAGGGTACGCTGCTGCAGCTTGGCCCGAGCCCGAACCCTGCACCGGTAATTGTACCTACATTCATGACCCAGCCCTCGCTCGGCGACCCGACGGCACATGGTTGCGATTCTCAACCCTCGGAAACATTGCAATCGCTACGGCCCCCTCGTTGACTGGACCATGGGAGTATGAAGGAGCTATGTTGCCCGAAGGTACCAAGATCGACACAGGCATCGTGGGACAGGAACTATGGGCACCTGATGTCTTCTATGTTGCCGAAGAAAACAAATTCTACGCCTACTACAGTGTTTCCAAGAGCGGCAACCAAAGCTCGGATATCGGCGTTGCAACTTCAGAGTCGGGTATGCCTGGGACCTGGGAGGACCACGGCTCCGTTGGGGTGCCGAAATCAGGCCGCTACAACCTTATCGACGCAAACTTTTTCCGCGAATGTGATACCTGCACAAATCACTGGTTTTTCGGATCTGCATGGGATGGCGTTTTCCACACTACCCTCAACAATGATCACTTGACATGGAGCGGAGTAGAGCCTACACAGATGCTCTACAACTCGACACACCCGCCAAACCAAGACTATCCTGCCATTGTCGAAGGCGGATTCCTTTTCTGGTGGCCTATCGATGGAAAGAACGTGTATTTCATGTTCTTTTCATCTGGCGCATGTTGCAACAACAAAGACGATCTGGAAAACCCCGGCGATGAATACAAGATCATGGTTTGCAAGGGTGACTCCCCTACAGGGCCTTGGAAGGACAAAGATGGAAAGGACTGCCGAACTGAGAATGGTGGAACTCTCCTTCTCGGCTCTCATGGCGAGAATGTGTATGCTCCTGGTGGTCAAGGTGTTGGTGTTGACCCCGACACGAACAGGATCTTCATCTATTATCATTATGGTGAGTTACGATTCCGACCTCTAATTGACTACAGACGGCTAACTCAAACAGCCAATCCTAAAATCGGGTACGAGTATGCGAAGTTTTTGTTTGGATTCAACTATCTCGATGTTTCCTCAGGATGGCCAGAAATTACAGTGTAGCAACAACTTGTATAAACAAAAGTAATAAATAGTGTGATCTGCAGATTGTTTTACTGTTCCAATTACAAACAAACATCTAGTCTTGCTTGCTAAATAAGTAAGACATGCCAATACAGCAGGAAACAAACAAAAGTCTCTGTTGCCTTTTGTAATTTACTGAAAGCACCGACCAACAGCTTTTGATACCTGATAGAAGTCGATTAATAAAGTAAAGCCCGAATCAATCACAAAAAACTACTCGCTTGTCAATTGTCTTGTATTCTAGGTGCTACTGTCGTCGCTGCCATGCATATCTTCTATAGATAAAGCCTCCAAGTCATTTCCTGTCCTTTTCTTTAACTTTCTTTTCGCTTTCTCTCTTTGCCTGCTTTTTTCTTCGAGATGTTTTTGTACTTCACGAAATAATGCTAGGTACTCGATTTTGAATTTATCAGCGGAGTTTGTGATGACAGGAAAGACTAGAATGCCGTCCAATAGCAAGAGAAGTATTGTTATTACAGCGGTAAATCCTTTGTCGATTCCACGAAGCCACAGAAGAACTATGGGGCTTAATATAGCTGCGATGATGGCTGAAACAAGAACAAAGGGCGCCAATACGCGAATGAAGTATTTTGTGGCAGACTGCAATCCCGAGAATGCAGCTGTTCCGATCCAGGCAAGAAATGTATGTGTAGGAATCGGCTCGTTGTAATTAAGTTGTGAATCTTCCCGGATTCTGTCGACAGTCTTCGTTTTGAGATCGAGCACGCTGGAGCTCCGAATGCTCAGGCGTATTGCGTATGCCATGATTACAAAAGCAATCGCGACAACCACAAACAAGTACAGCGATACTCCACCATCAAGCTCGTGGATCTGCATACTAAAGGTACTCGCTACGAATGAAAGAGGAATAAAGATGAATGCGAGTTCTGTCAACTTGGATATGCTCTCTGCTTCAGCGATACTTCGTCGGCTGTCCAGGATTTGCATTTCTGCGCGTAGAGAGTCTGAAGATTTCTCGACCAAATTTATGCATCCCTGAAGCATTTCTCTGGTAGATTTGACAATCTTTTCTGACGGTAATTCGCTACGTTCATCGGAAGAGAAAGTTTGTACATCAAGGTCCTGAGCAAAATGGGCGAAATCTTGCAGCTGTTGATCAAACTCAGCTAGGCTGGAAGTCAACTGGTAGAGAAGGATTCTCCAGAATGTAACACGCTTTTGCATCAAGTCTTCATTCAACGTACCTTCACGGATACGTCGAAGAGAAACGCGGATGATGGTCATAAGCCCAAGAGTGTCGTCATGCACAGCACGCAAAAGTGCTCCGAAATAATCATTCTGTTTTTCTTTCCCTTTACCGGGTAGTTGCATGAATCGCTCAAACTCGTCCAAGGTTGAAAGGAGATTCGGATTCTCCATGTTTTTACTCATCTGGAAAACTGGGGAAGTGTTGCTAGAGGAGGGCGTCGAAGATGACCTGTTTCTGACGGGTTGATATGGAACAAACAACCCATGGCTGTCGGAATGTTGAGTTTCTTCATTTCTCTCAGGATATCGAGGCGGAAAAAATCTCGAGGAATGATGGGTGCGGTTACTTTTCCGGGTAGCCTCCTGGCTCTGGGCTATGGGTGGAGCATCATCCATGCTTTCTGCCGTATTACGTCGCCTCAGGTCAGATAGAGAGATTCTATCTGTTGGAGAATCAATTTGAGTGCCAGTGGTCTGTGATTGGTTCAATCCAGGCATAACGGTGGCTTCCTCAAACGCAGTAGGCGCTGGCGGTCGCTTTGCTAACAAGAATATCAGTAACAAATAATTTTCCATTTTTCACGAGCTCATGCTACTTATACAGATTGAGTCAAGAGCTGTTAGGAACGATCGTGGACAAGCTGTTTTTGGAACATCGCTGACTAATACAGCCCTGCCCTAAAAGATTGCTTTTCCAATGCTGTGTTTAAAAGTACGTTTACTGAAAGCTCTTACTTACATGTACGTATGGCTGCCAACGACGATTCCAGCATTTCTGAAGGTATCGGCTTTGGATCGGGCGAAGGCTCAGTTACTGTAGATCCGAGAGGATGTTGCGGGACGTGTTTCTCTTCTGGCTCTTCCCATACAGTAGAAGGCGGCGATCGCGACACCAGATTACGAGGACCGGCTGCTTTGCGATTATTTGAGGACCAATAGCTTCGAGACAAGGTAGTTTGAAACGTGCTTTCCGCCAAAGTTTGTTGATTACTAGTGCCCACCAAATAGGTTTGAGAAATTTTGGTTCTATCATCTCGCCTAATCTCGGTTTGTACTTGTTGGTTGTCGGCACTCATATCTTTATCGATGATGTGGGGCAATGGATCGAGAAAAATGATTACTTTATCCGTTAGTGTCAAGATATTCTTTTTAGAGAACTCCAAGTCTGCTTTACCAAATTTGCAGTTGTTTAGATCCCGAGTCCAAATTGTTGCCTTTTGCTCCCATCCTATAGGGTACTCAGCCTCGGAGCCCTTGTAGTTGACCCCAGGATCAGGGCATAACTCTAGATGGCGCCTCCAAATATTTGGAACTAGCGATAAATTCAATTTATGACGTTTACATCCCTTGATAACGCACGGCACTACAAGCTTCCGGTTTGTAACGAGCTTTATCCGAGACCTCGGTGGCATAGGGATCAATGGTATGACAGGGCGATACCAAGTAAAGGATGAACATTCGTGTGAATAATGAGAGTTGTACCAAGCATCTGTATCAAGTCGACGCTCCTGCTGATTTCCGTAGCCCGAACCGTGCAGGTGTTCTTCGAAGACATGAGGGGAGATCTGGAATGTCGCCCCTAGAAGATCGATCAACGATGGAGTCATGTCTTCCACAAGTATGATACGTTGGACACAATTTTCGGGAACACCTCGCATTTCGGTGTAAAATTCATCATAACTAGGTGGAAAATGATGGTTCTTCCATGGTTCCTGTCGCATTGGAGGCTGAGACTGCGGAATCTTTAGGTGATCATAGAAAACAACACGCGATCCCCACAGCTGACGTGTTTCTGTGCACGCAGTATTTATCAAATGAAGTGGACTATCATCATTCCAGTCGAAATGATCCTTGATGTAGGCTCTATAAGCATTGGTTTCCGGTGAACCTTCTGGCTGGGGTGGAGATGGTGCTTTTTTGGGCTTTCGTTTGACCAAGGCGGGTTGCATTGTTGCACTTCGCCGTGGTCTTTTCTTCTGGGAAGTTGGCTGGGGCAATGGTATTTCGTGAGGATTTAATGAAAGTTGCTCAAGCGAATTTCCCAGAGGTAGCTGGGCTTGTTCTGGAATCGTTTCCGAAATCGTCGATGACGTGGTTGAGAGAGGTAGCGAAATCTCGCAGGCGTCAGCCAGATTGCTTTTCCGCCATACTCGGTATTGAGGCCATTTCTGTAGGTCATCTAATGATAAACGACTAGGAACTTCCGGAGGTGGAACGGTTTCAGGGTGCTTGTGATCGATATTTCCTTCCAAAGAATTTTTTTGGTGATAATTCTTGAGATCTATCTGTTCTGCTGATGCGGTTCCATTTCTGCTACTTGCAGGGAGTTGAGGGCTATTATCTGATTTGATCCAATGTCCTTTTTCTGGGTTATGGGGCTCCTGTTCCTTGGTTTGACCTTTATTTTCCGCTTCGGTTTGCTCTTGTCCTCCAGCTTTCGAGGCTATATCTTTTACCATGTTTGAACAAGACTCAATAAGCTATTGTCGCCTCAAGGACTTCAAAGCCATTAGGGTTCATTAGAATTGAGGACTAGGAGAGATCTGATGAGACAAAATAAAAGGTGGCTGGGCGAAAATTTTTCGGCCCCCAAGCCGAGTGTCTCTTAAGGGAAGGTGGGGAAGATACGCGAGGTGGAATTTGTCCGCCAGAATGAGCTCTTATGCAACCGAAGACCTCAATTTGCTTGATTTGAGAGCTGAGATATTCTAAACATTTGGCGGTTTTCTCCATCGATAGTGCCATCATGAGATTCACTGTATCTACGTCACGTACGTGAAGATTGGCAGATATGCTGCCTTAGCTACCCAATTAACATCTTCTAGGCGTCATTCCCTTCATAAGATATCACCATTTATTGATTGCTGTTACAATCACTGCGATAGTATTGTTATGTAAGTATCATAAGCTCAATCAATGCACCACCTACGGTTCTCTCGAGGCTAACGACCGACTCAGCAACAATGCTCGGGGGGTGTTCCAGTTATTCAGCTCTGACGAATGTGTTTATACTTGGTCTTTCCTACGTCAACTCAACCGTATCAGACTCAAACCCGATCGAAAGAAATATTTCTGATACACTGCGAAGCCTCAAAGGTTCGTCCCAGCTTGAAGTAAGAGTAGGTTATTTTGGGGTGTGTGTACGCCAGCGCGGTATTGTCTGGCTCTGTAGTTCAGACTCAAGCGGTCTCGCGGAACAAATTGGACCTGAGAATGACCAGTTGAATCTCATTGGTCTGGCATCGAAATTTCAGAATGATGTCTTATTCTCGGGGACTTTGTTTATGACCATAATACTCGGATTTCTGGCCTGCCTGCTTTTAGCTACTTTTCCAGGTTGGCATGAGGAGAGAGGTAAGTAAAAATTTTTCCCATCTTCAGATTGAACGCTAGCCTACTTTGATAAACCCCTGAAAAGGGCTTTACGTACCAAGAGGTACACAGGAAAATGCGCTGACGTTGTGCTTCTACAATTAGATGAAACAGGTTCGGATGTCAATGTCAAACCTTTTCCATCCCGAAATACCTTACAACTCGCTCTATCTTGCCTGTTTGTTGCTTCAGTATGCGGTCTCATTGCTAGCTTGTGGCAACACATAGGTTCTGTAGGTGCGGCTGCCATGGCTGAGAGTGCAAATTACGGCAACGTGAAGTCTGAAGTTGGCGCTGGAGCAATGGCCATGTCGTGGATTGCTTTTGCATTGCTGATGGTTGCATGTGTTGGAGTCCTTGCCACGATTATTTCAATTATCGTTCTAGATCATCTTACAGATAACGATTAAAAACGTTAGAAAAACTAATTATAGAAGAGATTTAATGCAAGAGATGGCTTAAGTATTAATGATATTTAGTTCGCTAAATGTCTTGCAGCTCTCTTATACTTAGAATTTAAAAGTGCGTAATAGATAATTTTTATAAACTCTTTTTAACACTCTAACCTCGTACTCTGCCTGATCTAAAAAGTTCAATGTGTATTTAATAGAATTTGAGAAGCATTATCTATTGCTCTCTTTATTTTTAGGTATAAGGTCTGGCCGAGCCCCAAGATGCTTTAACCAAACCCTCTTTGAGATGGGCGGCTCATTTTTCAACAGATCCATGCCGTTTAGTCTCAGCACCTCGTCTCTAAAACGACCTATAAAATTCTATTGGTATTCCATTGCTCTATCGGTATTGTAATAATTATCTGGCGATAAATTTATTTGGACCGTCTTGAGGGTAGCCCGGGAAGCTATAGCTACTTCCACAAAGTTGTGCATTCAGGCACTCTTAACAGCTCCAAACTCATTCCAGTTCAGTCTTATTTGCACTGATCGTAGATAATGAAATTAAAAAAAATAATCCTAATTTTGGTGCCCCCCCCCCTCTCAGTTCGGATCATCAGCCATGGACTGAAAGTGGCGTGTGTGCAACTGCCGGAGCTTCAGTTATTGGAGGCGAACTTAATTGTTGCCATGAGAAGCTCATACAGAAGCTACGTTGTAAATGATTTCTTTGCACAATTTCTCGTGACAAGCTATGAAAAAGAAAAAACGGTCAAGAACGCTTCTGCTTGAGCAATAGTCGAGACTTGATGGAATATTCGTCAAAGGCGTTGAGGTGGTTTGTCAAAACCTTTCTATCGTGGTGAAGTAGTAATATTCGGAGCGCGAGAATCCGGCGTGGAGTGGCAGTAAATGGATACCTAGCTGCCTTCGGAAAAGAATTCTACCAGCGCGGCTTAGCTAGGCCTGATATTTAGGCATTCTATTAAGTGATAAAACTAATTTTCAGTCTCGAATCATAAAAATCTGTTAGAGCAAGAAGTAGTGCTATGTACCCTGTTATGCTTGTTGTCCCTGTCGGTGTGCCATTGAAGGTTTTGGAAAGAGCGACAGCCGAGCAATTAGGAACGAACGATCGAATTTTCTTGTACTGCCTCTCACGCCACAAATAAAGTACACAATTACAGTCCACAACAGAGCTTCCCATGCCCTAAGTACACAAAATAGGCATGAAAGGTTCAGGAATCGAATCGGGAACGAACAACGGCATGTAATGGATGCAGAAGTCAACATTAGAATGAAGATGCATCAACTCAACAGATATTTCTACTGTGAACAAGTACCCAGTGATATTTCTGTTGATTGAACTCCTACATTGTACTTTCACAGCTGTTGTGTTCATTCACCACAGACAGTGGACGAACAAAATATTGTCTTTTTCGATTGCCACAATCGACCGGTATATGAGCACTTTGGATTTGTTCAATCACGCCGTGGTCCTTACAACTTGCAATATGTTCAATCTTAGTGGGGATTCGCAAACTTCGAGTTCCCGAGGTATATCATGGCTCCTAAGCGCAAAACATCAGTGAAAGCCGCCGACAGATGTAATATAAAGACACGAAATTACAGCGGTCAATTGCCAGAACCCGATGAACCCATTGGATACGTCTCTGATACCAGCGAAGAAGGCACCCCGCATGATAATACACTTATTAAACGCATCTATTCAGGCATTGAATACGTATCCGAGCAAATCAGGATGAAAAGACCTATACGACAATGGACCAGATTTGCTCTCCCAGTTTTCGGGTCTGCTTCTTTACCTTCGCCGGCACTCTGTCTCCTTCGCCAGGCCTATCGTCACGGATATGCAAATTGTATAGCTCTATCAGACAAGAATGAAACTTATGATATTGGAATGCCACCACCTGACTTGTTGACTGAGGGCACCTTCGGTACAGCTGTTCACAGCCCACATTGGTGAGTTGGGAAGACCCAAACGGAAATCAAGACTGGACCATTGGCGCATACAACTCAAAAATACTCCATGGATAACCAAACAATGCAACCAAAAATTTCGACCAACAAACCGGATAAAGATACCAAGCATCAGCAAAAAATAGATGGTAAGTTAGCTGAAAGGCTGAGGGTTATGGGACTGAATTTCTTAGGGGGCAACGGTCTTTCGGATAAAGCAGAAAGTGATGACGAAAGCTGTGATCCGAATCAGGGTAGTGGAGCAGAATTATCGATAGAAATGACGGACTTTGAAGATGAGAGTTACATTTCCACTCAGCGGCGTGTTACAAGGAAGCGCCCGAGGACCCGCTTCAAGCAAGATGACCTTTCGGATACAGCAAAAAAAAAAAAACAGTCTCAAAGACCTCAACCCGAATTAGAATGGTGGGACAGAATACTCGGCAGAAGCGACGGACCCTAAAGACGAAGATTACGTCACCAATCCGCGGATTGCTACAAGGAAGCGCTCGGGGACCCGTCTCAAGCGAAAGAGCCTAGGAATCACGCAACGCAATTTTGTTAGCAAGAACAATGATAAACTTCCGATGAAACGTAGTATGTGTATCAGAGCATATCCAAACCAGAAGAAAGCGCCTATTTATGTATTCGACTTGGAAGAGGACAGCAAATCATCAAGTGCGGGAATGGAAAGATCAAATAACGCCTGAAACATGCGAGCAATAACAACAAATTCGAAGATGCGTGACAAGTACCGGCCTCTTAGCGTGTCGCGATGTTCCAATTATTAAGCTGCGGGACATGGGCAAGATTGGAGCACGGCGTACGATTGAAGCATCAAACATGGAGCATTTCGCAGGCGCCTTGTTCCAGCCCTCATCTCCGGCAGCCATCTTCCGCTTCATGACATCCGTTGCCATAAACCACGACAAAATAAATTCCCCAATCCTTCTGCACCGTTCCTCTCAAATTTGTGAGCATGAGATATTTTTCTTCCATAAATTCATGTGCTATCTGGGTGGTTACTGGTCAATAACTGTCGTGTCTATTTCGATTATCGATCACTGGTCGGAATTTCGCCGCCGATAGGCCCTGTCAGGTCGTCCGGAAGCTATCGACTTATACGCCCAATTGTATAGGGACTGTGTGCAATTAAAGCCAAGACGATCTACAAGTTTCTGTACGGATATTTATCCTGTTTCCAAGACGCTGGGTGGAGATGAACAAGTCCCCACGTCGTCCCACCCAGATACGAGGACAATCAAGCTTGAGAATCTCCGCAATGCGCGTCGAGATCCATCATGACCCATCGACCCATCACGTCGGATTTTCGTTGATGGCCCACCTGCTGTTCCCCGCGGAAAATCGCGTGCTCGCGTCCGAACAAGCGTGGAATAAGCGCGCCTTTCAATCGAACCTAACTTGGACGTTCGTTCTCCAATTCCTGGCGACAGACTGCCGCCGGGGATTGCACAAATCGATGAGATAACGGAATTTCGTTATACGCAGCCCCTGGAGCTAGGCAGCATATCAACCATGCGCAATAATTCGTAAACACCTCTCCGTGCATGTCGGG
The DNA here is from genome assembly GCA_022059125.1 of Corynespora cassiicola. NCBI lineage: Eukaryota > Fungi > Ascomycota > Dothideomycetes > Pleosporales > Corynesporascaceae > Corynespora > Corynespora cassiicola. Next base: position 1,760,957 of record JAEUWY010000012.1, on the reverse strand, counting down.
CGTTCGTGTCGTCCGGGGCCGCGAAGTGGCAAGTGGGATATCTCCAGAAGATCCCCACCCTTGTGGGCGACACACTAGCCGCGCCGAGTCAGCTTCAGCGCACAGAGCTACGCGCTTAAATAGCATGGCGAAATCGCTCGATTTTTGTTGGTCAAAGGGAGAGCTTTCCACCCCAACCCTGAAACGATTCCTGGCTGGATGCACGATTTCCACTAACACCCCGAAGAGAGATAGGCAAGCCGGGCGAAGCCGTGTGCCGCGAACCTTGATGCCGGCCGCCACCCCCCCGCCGACCATCCTGTGGTAGCTCGCCAGTTATAAACGTTGTGACGCCGCGTTCAGGCCGTTCGAGTTTTGTAGCAACCTCCTTCATCTTTCTTTGTTCTCAATTCCGAGGCAGGCAGGATGGGTTTCATGAACCTGCCTCAGTTTCGCTACCACAGCCCATGGGTGCAGAACATCATCAGCGGCCTCTGCGTGGGTGCCTCGGCGGGCATGTACATCGCGCTTAACCTCCTGGGTGCTGGTGGCGGGAAGCCCAACTCAGCTCAGGTGGTACAGGTCGTGAACGCGACACTGTGCTCAGTGTGGTTCTTTTCATCCTCCTTTGGTGGTTCGATTCTCAATAAACTTGGGCCTGGCCTCACAATGTGCATTGGCGTCCAGACATACGTTGTGTATGTTGGTTCGCTCTGGTACTACGATGAGACGGGTAAGGCAGGTTACCCTTATGCCAGCGGCCCTATTATCGGCATTGGCGCGGGAATGGTCTTTATCACCGCGGGCTACATCTCGACTGCTTATCCAGAAGAACAAGAGAAGGGTTCATTTGCAACTATGCTTATGAACCTGCAGGCCACTGGGTCAGTAATTGGAGGTATCATCCCGCTCATTATCAACCGAAATTCCGATACAGTCGCCGGCGTCCCTCGATCGGTCTACATATCTTTCATCATTATTATGATTTTCGGTGGCTTGCTCGGCCTGCTCTTGCTCCGCCCGCAGAAGCTCACAAGAGACGATGGTTCCGTCGTAGCCGTAGACCCGGCTCGAGGTGCCTGGGAAGAGCTCAAGTCCAATTTGCTAATCTTCACCGACCCTATTCTGCTTATGATGGTTCCGGCATTCTTTCCCGCGGAAGGGTTTCTGGTTTATAGCGGCTCAGTCAATGGTGAGACCCCGTGCGACTCGAATTAAACACATTGGCTGAACGGAATTGATTAGCTCACCTGAACAATTTGCGCACTCGTTCTTTATTGTCATTCATCGCCGTCGTGCTCCAAATCCCAGCGGGCTGGGCACTGCAATGGATTCTAGACAGGCCAACCTGGGGGCGCAGAAAGCGAGGCTTCGTCGGGTTGACTTCTGTTTCAGTTCCTCTCGTTGCTGCCTGGGTGTGGGAAATGGTGCGCTCAAAACCTCCCAGAGTTGGATCAAATATACTAACATGTTTCAGATCCGCACTCGCAACTACAACCGCGCACAATTGCCTGATGATCCTACCGATTGGTCAGAGCCACGATTCGGCTGGATTTTCACTCTTTTCATGCTGAACTGGGTGTTCTCTGTATGTTCAAGGTCACAAAACCCGATCAGCATTACTTTGCTAACGAACGTGAAGCAACTCTGGCACAACATCGTTTACTGGTGGATTGGTGCTCTCACAAACTCGCCCCAGAAACTTACGCATTACGTTGGTGTCTTCCGTGGTGTGCTCGGCGCTGGAGAGGCTGTCTGCTTCGGACTTGATTCCATCAAGATTCCCTTTATTGCCGAAGCTGGTGGTATTCTGCTCTTTTATTCCATCGGTATTGTCAGCTTCTACTACCTTCTCTGGGCACACATCAAGGACACGAACTACGACCATCACGAAGAAGGCGCAGTCATTCCAAACCATATCTTGCATGGAGAACGTCTCACGCCTGGCCAAAATGCCGAAGAAATCGCTCGCAACGCGTCCGTCTCCCACGACAGGCCTATGACGGGTGAGAAATTATCGGAAAAGGTCAAGGTTGACGGCGATAGCGCCTGAACGTAGCGCAGAGCGCAACGTAAACTTGATAGCAGCATCAATTTAGCAGACCCTAAGAAAAAAAATCTTTCGCAAAAGCCCGTTGATTCTTGACAGTCCGGAATACTGATGATTCGGATCGGCAAAAGAGCATACGCCGACAGTCCTGCGGGAAGGATCCCACCTATGATGAGCCACATGACGTGATGCGACCCGTCACTGCAGCACCGTGGTTAAGTCAACCGAACTTCTCCTCCACCTTGCCAATGCTATAGGCTGGAAGATGTCGCCGGGCTTGCCTGCAACGAGATCTTTTTTGTATGAACATGCACCTTGATCTCGGCTGCAACGAAGAGGCACAGCAACTGTAATCCCGTCACAACATGCAGCCTGGGCAGTCACAAAAAAGCAACAGTGCGGAGCTGATCAATGTTGGCGGACCAGGATTCGTCGGCCCCTCTTCTTCCAACGAATCGGTCCGGTGGGCCCAAGGACTGCGTCGAGAACAAAAGCTTCCGCGGTAAATCCTCGCGAACTGGAAGTTGAGCGGGAGGTGAGCCTTAGCCTTGTTAAGATAGGGGAAAGCGATCGTGGAAACGGCCCGCATTTCGACGTCGAGACCCTTGCACGCTCTTTTTGGCAGGTATGGATATCGCGGCTGTGAACACTCCGGTCCATTTCGGATAAGGCGATTAATAATCTTCTAATAATGATCGGTGCGTGGTCTCGTTTTTCACGTAAAGGGTATTGAGTTTCCTTGCAGAAAGGATTCCCTTGTGAATGTCACTTATTTGGAGCTGATATTTTGTACCTTTGTCCTTTTCAGGTAACCACTCTCCGTCAGTTGTTTATCCTGTTTTCAAGCAATGTGCAAAAGTGACACAGATATACGACGCTCACCATGTTCTGATTGTTTAACAGAAGCTAGATATGTTATCTTAATGCACGATGTTACCCTTTCAGTTCGCAAAATTATTGTAGCTACTTAAAAAACCCCAAATATTCAAGCTATAATAAATCCAGATGTTAGATGGTCGTAGCCTTACTGAGGCTTTCTCAGCGTCGACAAATCAGGAACACACCTTTCATCTAGAGTATCACAAAAAGCTATCAATCGTAAGCCATCAGAGAAAAAAAATTAACAGTAGGCACATAAAGCTCCGGACCATCAAATACGCAAAGGAAAAGACACCGGCAGATACATTGATCTGACAACCAGGAAGCCATTGCACGCTCATAGCGAAACTGTATCTATTTTAGGGAATCAAGGTATTTCTCCGGCTCGGGTTTGCATATCAACTACACACAAAAGTTCCACCCTCGACTTCCCTGGGAGGTTACCAACGCCGCAATGCCCTCGTCACAAACCCTGGCATGTACTTGAACCCACGCTACACGTCCAAGAACTCAAACTTGACCAGCAACGTGCACTTCGTCTCATGCCCTCCCAAATCCAGCATCCTGATGAAGTTCCACCCAGAAGTCACGTAGAGCAGCCTCACGGCCGCGACCGCAAACAGCGGGTTCTTTGCAAAGCTATCATCGCTCTTGATCAAAAGGCGGAGGAAGACCAACTCGTTGTCGTCGTACTCCCACTCCAGAACCTCCCTCCACAAAGGATCTGTCGCGGGTGGGTTTTCCTTGTGCAGAAATCCAGTGAGCTTGTGAGGCTTGTAGGGCGACGTCTTCTTCTTTGGCGGGATGTTGTTGAGATCGTTGGGGTGAACAAGCGTGCAGGTCAGATAGGGCTTGATGGCGTCGTCGCGTCCTTCGGGGAGCGGGACGTCTGTAGCGCCTGCGACATGGAGGCGCAATAGCTTCCTCCTGCCCGTGTTCAGGACGCCATTTCCGCCCAGACGAAGGGGTGCGGGCTTCAGGACATATCCAGATGATCCACTGAATAGGGCTTCGTTTATCTGGGAACTTCCACCAAAGGTTTGCCAGTTCAATGCACTAGGGAAAAGAAGTTAGCTCCGGCCGATTCATGTCCATGAGAAAACACGTACCATATTTGCGCACCTACACCCCAGAAGGGAACAGGGGCAAGGTTCTTGGAGGAGATTCGAGTGCCCTTGGGATACACACGCATCAAGTGATGAGAATTGTGCCGCGCAATCTTAGCACTGTTTGCAGGCATATGTTCCTTCAATCCAGTCTCAGACACGTTGATGAGTTGGTGATGCGGTGCATTCTCGAGCACGCTTTCGTACCAGGAGTTGTTGGCTGGTTTAACAGACTGGGCATAGACGCCCAGCTCAGCTAGCTCAGGAATGATGATGCCCGCGTTGGCCGTCTTCCTCTTTTGCTTGTATTGCTCATGCGCATTGTGCTGTTCTTCGTCCTCGCTAGATGAGCTGGTGGTATCGCTGTCTTCCTGCTCGTCTGGTAGGTGATACTCGACAATGACAACGATCTTGTTCCCAAGCTCGGCAAGGGTGACATGGTCGCCAGAGCCCTCTTGCTCGCGTGTGCCCTTATCACGTACGGATTTGCTAAGAAGACGATGGCCCCAAATTTCCGTCATAATTTGCACCATGCGTAGTTGGCCATGAGGGCCGCAATGGTTTTCGAGGGAGATCATGATAGGGGCGGCATTGATACCATCAGCAGCCTCTTTGTCAACGACATCGCGAATAGTTTCGCAGACTTCGCGAAAAGGAATGTTGGAGACGAGGGTGTATCCGTGTGTAACCTTGGGCTCATCCTCGTTGTCCCCATCCCACGCGTCAATCTCTACACAGCGGGAGCCCGTGTGGAGAGCAGTCTCATAAGCGGTGGCATGTGACTCTCCGTATAACTGATGCGCCATCAAGTAGGTGTTGTGGCTTGAGCTGATATAATAGTTGGGCAACGGGTGGCTCCTATCGATGACCTCGTGGGGAACCCTAATGTGTGGCTTACTGAGGAATTCCCTGAGCGCAGGAGTGGGCTCGTCCGAATCCAGTCCAGCCTCTGCTTCAGAGAGAATCCCTTCATTGGCTATGAATGATTTGAGCGCATGGCTAACCCTCAACTGCTCTTTGGTGATGGCTGATTGTCGCAATGCGTGACCACCGCCCGCCACGGTCCCCGAGTCAATGGCCTCGCCCTTGTCCTCATCGTCGACCACTTTCTTTTTCGAAAAAGGGCTCAATTTAGCAATACTAGATACAAGGTCCGCCATGATAGGTTGGTTGACGAGTTGCTGTAGGATAGTGGAGATTGAATGCAGATGTGCTGCAGTGACGTCGCAAGGGGGGCCGTTACTGGAGGGGAAGCCTCGGCGGGGTATCAGCCTCGTATCGATAAGCTTCAGGGAACCCGCGTTTGCGTGGCAGTCTGGATATTAGGGTCGCGCCGATTGTGTTTGCTGAAGAAGCAAACAATGTTTGCAGCGAAGGGAGATGGCTGAATATGCTTCCAGGCTTCCAGGCTTCCAGGCTTTCAAACTTGTTTTCTTCCCCTCTTCCAAGGCTGACAGGTTGGGGAGACCTAAGACGGAACTCGGAGCGGCGAAAAATTCTACCGGTAAGACGGCACAGCCATCAGTCTGCCCAGCAGGGGATGCGCCTATCTCAATGGAGCGATTGCTTTCCTAGTGTAGACCTTATAGAGCTAGTCACAAGATATTGGAAGGCCTAGCACATCGAATGTATCTGAATGGAGGGAAACCGCTGAAGCTAAATGGTGTTAAGAGTTAGTCTGCCAGACACGGTCAAGCCAATGGCACGTTACTTAGCAATTCAATGGGTTGGGCAATATTCATGCCGAGAAGATTGCAACAATGGAAGAGAGGTTGGTAGCGTTGGATGCTGTGTAGATGTTGTGAATCAAGGAAATAATAAGAAACCGCGAGCGCTGCAGCTTGGATGCAAAGGCTTGGATACCGCTATAGTTGACTAGGCTCTGCAGTGCTTATGCGTTATTGGAGAGACCTAATGCAGGGGTTCCGTTATGATTATTGAAATGAAGATAGGCGTGTGTTCCTGCAATATTGCCATTGTTGGGACGCAAGCATTCGGACATTTTGAGTATATAGCGACTATCTTTTCACTGGAAGGGACAAAGTGCGAATATAGGGGATCAAAATGACTGTAATCCTGATCGGCCTTATGTAACTGCAATATACTGCTATAAGAAAACCTTCAACTTAATGCAAAGTGCCAGGCCAGTTTGGAACTTTGATGTCGTGCCGCTGAGCTGGCAAAGGTAGTAAGCAAGATCTAGTGAGATATCGACGCCAGCCCTGGTGTCGATTTCTCGAAAACTCCAGTTTGCAGTCTAAGCTCAGCTTTTGAGAATTCGCCCAGAATCCGAATGGATATTGGCCGGGGAACCCAGCCCCTTCCAGTCTTCGAACATGTAATGTGCCCTCGCGTTTTAGATAGCGCTTCTACAGCGTGCCATTCGCCCCTGTATGTGTAAACTATTTCCCTGCTCCGTTTTGAAATGACCCATAGACCTGCAGAGCACCTTCGATGCTTTGAATGAGCCCAAACATGAGCGTTAAGCTCAGTACAATGATTGCGACCCAGAAAGTATACCACTGTACGCCATTGCGCCTGTCATGCCACCACTGTGATATATTGTTCGGAGTAGCTTCATCAAACACCTGTTTCAAGACCGCCAGCCTGTCATGCCAGTATAGAAACTTCTCGATTTGCCGATCGTCGGTCTTCAGGTGGCCGCAACGCATGAGGTGTGGATCGAGGATGTACGCGGGCCGACCCGAGGGCCATTTCGAAACGATAGGTTTTGACAGTCGGCGGAGCCATTTCTTGGTTGCGCGGTCCGACTGAGGACAGAGGAGGGCGAGGGTACGGAGGGTTTCTTCTGCAAGGCCAGGGGGCAAGATGTCACTCTCATTGTCAGCGCAATATTCAGCGAGCGAGCGATCCACACATACCTATGAAGATTGGCCCTGAGAAATGATGCATGATGGAAGAAATAAAGCTTCGTGTCGTCATCCACCAGACGAAGGTGGTCGGCGAGGTTGTTCGTCGGCACCAGCTGGACACCGGCAATTCGCTCCAAGTTCAACGCGTTGAAGATGCGCTGCAGCTTCACACCTTCGTGTCCGAGGGTAGGTTGGGCGCAAAAGTGCGAGTGGACACATTCCTTGATGCTTCCATTGCTCCACGCCAACAATTGCCTTCCAGAAAAGCCGAGACGGGGATTCCAGAAATCGATCATCAAGAAAATAGATGCAGCGAGATCAATCGCGCCATTGACCAGCTCTTCTTCGTTCGCATGCTTCTTGGTTAGCCTGCAGAGTAAAGATTTGAATATTTCGTCGCGAGATCGATGCTCTTTGAAGAGTGCGACGATGTCGATTAGGTCTTGGTGGGTTCTGGCAAGGCAGCTTCTCCCCCCGTCGTGCAGCGCGCGTTCGCACTCTTGCGAGTAAAACCGCCAATAAGCCTCGGAGTGCTCCACATATTTGGCTTGAGACCTTGGTTGAGAGGATTGTCCCCAAAAATGGTCAAGAATGACTGATTTGGTGTGATGATGCGGAGATTCGATGAGGGGACACGAGACAGACATCGCGACCCAAGCTCGAGCCACAAGCCGGATGTGGGGCAAGCTGCTTCGATGCTCAGGCTTACCACCCTGGAAGAAGGCAGACTACTATACACGGGCGACGGTCAGCATTTTGGCATATATACAGTATTATACGCGTCTGTGATCGTCTGTTCCTGCGCGCCTTTTGCCTTGGCAGGCGCAGCTGAGCTTCGTTACGCGTCGAAGGTGCGCGGCCTCCAGGTCAGCTTACACAGCCGCGAGTGTAGAAAAAGGGGTAAACGTGGAGGTGGCGATCATGCATCATGAACAATAATCAACTCTCGTGCTGTCATGCAAATCAAGCCTGATGTTCAATTTTCCGTGAAAGCCTCTTTCTACTATTGTCGGTGGTAGCACGTCAGCGATGGATACCCTAGCGAAGATCCGACACACTTCTACATCTTTCAAGACATTGAGAAGGAGTCAAACAACCAAAACCCACTGGCCCAATGCACGGGAGTCTGTCGGCAGGTTCTTGTCCAAAATAGGGCCGCAAAGCTGCTGGGAGGCCGTAGGTCCTGTTCGAACCATTTTCCAAATCTTGGGACGAGACATCAAGAAGTATCTGGATAATTACAGCGAGCCTCTTGGGAATTGGATCACCTGGTCCATATATATGGTCGGTATTTCTCCAGAAGAATCACAGCCTACGATTATCTTCTGCTGCGAAAATTTACATCAACGTAAGCGCATTCGAGACACTATCAGAGACAGTGGCCTGATGGAAGGCTATAGAGGCATCGCCTTGAAGCACCTTTCAAGAGCACCTGATTGCGATAAGCTTGTTCAACTAGCATCACAATCAAGTCAGACGAATCCAACGGAACAGCATGGGAGTTCGACATCCCGCCCATTGTTGGTTTTCTGCGAGGCGGAACATGTGACGCCGGGCGCGCAAATCGCCATGTATGACAGTCAAACGCGTCATATGAGAAGGAAGGCCACAGTAGGAGGATTTGTACAGATTGGTGGCAAAGAATACACAATGACAGCTGCCCATGCCTTGGAGGCCGAAACCGAACCTGGCATTACCCAAGACGAGGAATTATACTTCACCGACAGCGACGAAGAGGACTACGAAGTTGCAGCTATCGATGCGCCGTCTATAGTAGTTGAAAAGGTCAACTTCAGCTCTGATTTGCATTCGAACAACGACCCCGTCACTTACAACTCTCGATCGATAAGCGCTGACGACGCTCTGGACATCAATATCTCCCATAGGGGGTCAGCTCAAAAGTGCCCCATGAACCAGCCATTCCTATCATCCATCCATGGACAGCAACCGGAACTGGATTATGCACTGATTGAGGTACAAGCCGATTCCAGCAACCAAGCTTTTGAGGATCTTGAAATTGCCATGCAGCACGTTATCTCTGCCGTCAAGAGCGAAGGAAAAGATGCAGACAGAGAAATTCATGTTATTGCATGCACTGCATCTGCTGGTCTCATCTCTGGCCTGCTTTCCACTACACCATCATTCATACGACCGCCGCATATGAAACACTACCAGGAGGTGCTAGCGGTACGTTTCAAATCGCCTCTCCAAAAAGGGGATTGCGGCTCGTGGATCATCGACCCTGAATCCGGTGCACTACACGGTCATGTCATCGCTGGCTCTCTTGATACTGGTATTGCATACCTCGTTCCGTGGCATCAGGTGTACCGTGATATTGAGAATAGGCTTCAACAAACTCCTGTTCCGTCCCTAAAGCGAAGCTCTTATGCCAGCAACGTAAATCCAGAACCATTTGATCACCATCAAAATTCCCATGCTTCGCAGCCGGTGTCTCTAGAGAAATCCCTGGATGGCCTACAGATTTACTCGGAAAATGAACCTAGCTCTGAATTGATCTTGCGAACACGTCTCATTTCTGCGTTCGAAGATTTAATGAAGAGGAAGCGCATGGAAAAACTAGAATTGGATGCCTCGAAAAAAAAAGCGGGCAACTCTTCACCATCTGGCTCCCATCCTTGGGTACCCACTATTCCTTCGACGCCTCAAGGTGCAGGCGCTTTGAAATTCAAGACAATGTTGCGATGTTTATCGAAAATACCACTCAAGTGGGAGGACTCTGCGTTATTAGATAAAGCACTGCGAGTCGTTCCTCTCGAACGAATCTATAACGAAGCTGATGAAGCATTCGAAAAATCTCAGATTGATGCTGAGGCAACAGGAAAGAAGATACCTTGGGGTTATCTAGACTTCACGATTCAATCGTTGATGCGCTGGTTCAAGCGAGACTTCTTCAATTGGGTAAACAATCCAACGTGTTCTCGATGTCTCGGTCCCACTGTAAGAATTGGATTGACGGCACCCTCACCAGATGAAGAGTTGAGGACTGGAAAAATCGTTGAGCTGTACCAGTGTACTGCCACAAACTGCGCTGCGTACGAACGATTCCCCCGCTATCAAGATGCTTTCTATCTACTGGAAACTCGATATGGCCGCATAGGCGAGTGGTCCAACTGTTTTGGGATGCTGTGTCGTGCTATGGGAGCCAAGGTGCGCTGGGTTTGGAATGCTGAAGACCATGTTTGGATCGAGGTTTTCTCCCAACACTGCCAACGATGGATTCATGTAGACCCTATCGATGAGCTTTGGGATAAGCCCCTCACGTACACGCAAGGCAAGTACCATAGATATGCTACTTGGATGATCGCTAACAGATATGTAGAATGGGGGGTCAGGTTCTCTTACTGCATTGCATTCTCCTCTCATGGTATCAAAGATGTCACAACCCGCTACGTACGGTCCACAAGACACACTTTGACACGAGGGAAATCCACTGAAGCAGAGCTTTTGCATATCATTGATGAGCTCAATGAGGAATTGCAAGATAAGCTTAGTGCCAATGACAAGAAGCAACTGAATGAGGTATCAGCAAAGGAATCGCGAGAACTGAGGTATCTCTTCGTCTCTAGTCTTGTGTCTGACATTTGCCGCCAGGCTCACGTAGCGACGAATGACGGACGGCTTGAGCTTGTCAGAGCTGATATCCCGGACAATCAGATGATGAGGGCTATAGGGGACATTGCATCAAGTATGTGGCAGAGATACCTATCTTCCACATGACAGCACGACCTGCTAACAATTTTTAGATTATCAGTGGCTTACACAGTGAAAAGGTAACCGGCGGTTGTTTGATGGGGTGATACATGTAACAAAGCTAAAGGGGCTTCGTTCTCGTTTGCGAACATACGAATGGCTTCGATAGAGGGAGGCACAGTATATCATGACTTATTTAGAATACAATTTGTGGTTTTCTGCATCCATTGTACAAGTGATGCTATCTTTCTTTCTTTCTTTTCTTTTCTTTTCTTGCGATTTCTTGCGACCTGTATTTTCATTTGGGGAAAACCTCATGAATGGAATGACACCAGCGCCTCCTGTTAGGGTCTTTGAACATTGTTCGGTTCTCCACTCTAGTCCTCAATCTTTCAACAGGAACGTCCTCTTCTCGACTCACAATTCGAACAACCTCTTCGACCAGCTCGACTGGCAACCTTCCTTTCACAACCATGTTCGCCCGCCTTCGCACACTGTGCACAGCCAGACTTTCCTGGAGGAATCTCCGACTCCTCGCAAAATAATACGACAGCATCCACTCCCCCTTATTAGCAAGAAACTCTGAATCAGCAGCCTTGAGTCGATTAAGAGGCGAGCAGTCCTGCAACGCCCACTCCGGAATCAGTTGAAGGCAGTTCCCCAGCTCGCGCACCAACGGCAACGTTTGCACATCCCACGACCCAGGATTCGACCCGGACGCGAACTCTTCCTCGCCCTTCTCCCACTCTTCCAGCAGCATGGCGAGCAGCGCGTCGTCGAGCATGTGATAGATGCTGCCCCGCTGCGAGTTCAGCATCTGCGAAAAACACGTCGACGGCGCGCGCAGGATGCCCGAGCTGAAGTCCACGAGCAGCGATCCGGCTGCGGGGAAGCCGTCCGGTAGTCGGGCTATTGTTGCGGTGGTCGCGACGAAGCGCTGGGTTGCTTTGAACAACCTTAGGTAGCGCTGCGGTCCCTGGTCCAGGCCGGATATGGTGCAAAAGTCGGCCTCATTTGTGTACTGTAGCGACGATAGCGTCGGGAGGGGCGCAAATGTTGGTGGGTCGTTGATCCTGAAGGACGGGAGGAAGGGATGTGCGTGCGGAGAGCGGGGTACGGAGATCTCAGATGATGACATTTTGGGCTCGGGCTCTGCTATCCAGGGACGATTTAGCAACGCATGGGGTTGAATTTCTCAGTGTTGCATGTATTTGGCTTGTGGTCGTGGGGTCGACACCTGTGGTGTTGTGTTTGGGGGATCCACCGGGTGCGGCTGAGTCCCTTGGTGGCACAGGCAGGATTCGCAAAGCAAGCCGCATGGAGTAACCCAAGTGGGGAAACCCGGGGGGCCTTTTTTGCTTTTTGGGTTGGGCCTCGAACGGAAATCGAAGCCACAGGCACACAGAAAACATCTGCCTGTATTTCCAGGACATATTCAATGCTGGAGAAGAACTATGGCGTCGCTCACGTGCGTCATCACGTGAAACCTACCGGTAGGTACTGGTTAGGTGATACCTACCTAAGGTTGGTACCTAGGCAGTCTCAATTGCCCAATTTTTGGAACTATGAAAAGTCTTACTTTGACGCTCAAACGCGGGATCAATGTAGCATGTATTAATCCCAGCGACTGTTTCGATTATAAACAAGTTTCCAAAGTGAAGTGTCTTCCATCAATAGATCTGCATCCTCAAACCAGTTGAGCCAACCAAGCGCTTTTTGCTTCAAACCTCCTCGGCAACAGTGATACACGAGTTGCATGCAGTGCTTGTGTATGCTAGTTGCGACGGGCACCTGACCACCGGCCATCGGTATCCAGGTACCTAGGTAGATATATCACAACGCCACAATGCCGGGATATTACGCCGAGATGAACGCCCGACAGTTGATCCGGGCTTTGTCCATAAACGTGTACCTGGGTGCTGGATTACGCGCAGGGAACCTAGGACAGCCGTTCGGTGACGGCTCTACTCTTTCTTGACGTGCAGCATGATGAAGCACACAAGACATTTAGCAGACACACATAAGATGCCCAGGCCGAGATACTTACGAAAGTTCTCAGCAAAGGTGGAGAGACCATTCTTCATGAGCGATATTTTCAGGGCCTATCTGCTTGTGTGATAACAAGCAGGGGTGGGTGTAGCATGCAGCTTCAGAGTCATGTCAAATACGAGGGACATGTTGCAGATTTACGTACTAGCTGACCCGAGGCAGATACTCCTACATTTTTGCGTATTTGGCAACAGTAAAGCCAGACTCCGGGAAGCACTTTCCACTACACGCCATTCCTCTCATCATACGTGTACCCAAGGATTTGGATATTCTCCTGCAATTACCCAAGAGCTAAACAAGCGGGCAGTCCGTCCCAAGGAAACGCCCGCAGAACGCGATCCTTCCTTCGACACTCCGAGATCTACAATGCGCCATAACCGTTGTTAACGTGATCTGCAAGGACGTTACGGTTTTTGCGGGAGTCAAACCGCCGGCGCAGTCTTGGATGTTTTCATGCACGCGATCGAAAGCAGTACGAGACAAAGGACATGCATTGGCATGGAGGCACTGCTCACGGTACACTTTCTGCCTCGAGAGCCATGAGCAAAGTCTGCAAGAATACCCTTGAAAAGGCAGGATATGCTTCATAGATTGATACATCTGCATGCCGGATCATGTACAAGAACGGAGCACCTGCCGGAGCTTGCAAAGCCGTGCGGGGGCCTTTAGGAAATCTGTCCGTTGGGCCAGCTGGATTTGGCCAGGCGCAGTAGCCATCGACTTCAGGTGCCGGGACACCCAGGAGCCCGACGTCGATCCACTTGCTCATAGCCCTGTGGGCTCCGCCCGCGCCCCAGACTTGAGCTGGCCCATAATTTTCTAGACCCTCGGATGGGAAATAGACTCATCGGCTCGTCCAGGCTCACGGATACTTTGATTGCACAGTTTTTTATGTGAGTTTTCAGCTTCTGTGGTCATTCTAGAAGAACCTCGCTCTTTTCACAAAAATCGGCAAAGGGAAGCCAGATTGCCTACGCTATTTGGTAGCGATGCAGAAAGCCCGCGGACTAGCACCCAATTGTATTATTAGCTTGCATAGCGTTCTGTCAATTTCCCGTCAACCACGTGTCGAGGCCAATGAAAATAAAGCCGACGCTTCTTAGCTTCTTGTCGCGACCACAAGGGGAGGAGACTAGAGTTCCGAGGAACACCAATAACATTGGCTTACCAGTAAATCTTGGTTTCGAGAAGTATCAAGATTGGAGGATCGTGACGACGCCAGGCTGGCTTCGGCGGGTCCGGAACAGTTGGTAGTCTTTTCTGCATCCGCCATTCACACATGGAAACTTACTCGCGGCTTCAGGCGAGACAAGGCCGGCTTGACACTGGGCCTTCTTGTGTGGCCAGCCTGTCAGAGCTACTGCCACACTGACCACGAGGACCTTCCCTGTCGTGGATTGTGATATCTCTCGATCACAAACTAAAGCGTTGCTTCAGAAACTCTAATTGACTACCCCGCCGCGAAAACATCCCATCTTCGTGGCCAAGATTTCATCTGATTCCCATGCAGAACAATCTCGGTCGTATGCGATGTATCGGACTTGTCACAAACGGTCAACCGTTGCTTTTTCCCAGCAGTTCGCATCTCCCGCGCGTGTGATTTCCCGAAGTCGTCATCACTGCTAGTGAAGCGCTTGATGCGGCTGATCCCTGCGGCTGAGAAGAGCAGCTCAACTCGCTAGCAGGGCGGAACGTCGGTTATCGAACTTAATTTTTTGACGTTCGTGCCCCTGACCACGCTACACTAAGCTGCGCGGCGATCCACTCCATGAGGGGGGATTGGACTTTGCTAGGCGAGAATCCTGGTGGCGTTCAGGGAGGAGCTAGCAGGCCAGATCCGGTGCTGCTGCGAGGCGCACAATTCATAACAGTACAGCTCTCCTCCGAGAGAGTTGCTTCTTTGAATTCCATCCACTTTTCTCTTCGCTGACAAGCATCAGCATTGCCATCATGGCGCCCTCAAAGAACGAAACTTCACTCGCACTCTGCAACCGAGTGACCGTTTTGGGAAACACAATCTCCATCCGGATGCTCGAATACCTAAGCACAACCAAACACCAAGTCCATGGATTCACCACATTGGCGACTGAGTTTCTCGATCTCAGCCGCATTGTCTGGTCGATTGACGCTGGACTGACAGAGTCTTCCCATAAACGCAACCAGATTCCTCAGGATCTCACATCTGAGCTTGACAAACGATTCCGCCAGCTCAATGATGAGCTACTTGTCCTCAACCAAATGATGCTCAAGTTTCTGGACAATGAGAGGAAAGGTGGTTTTGGCAAGATCTCAAAGGGTTGGCGTATGATGTTTGCTGATAGCGATGTCGAGAAAATGCGCATGACTCTCTCCAAAAGCCGGGAAGCCTTGAGAATGAGCTCGGCCATGTTCAGGTGGTCTCTTGGAGACAGCAAGGTTGATGCCGCGGCTGGTATCGGATACACTGGTCTCGCAGCTGCTCTTGAACGACTGACGGGTTCAAAATCCAATCTTCTTCCGCCTTTGCAGCCTCCTCCTGCCTCAGACCCCCCAGATCTACCGCTGCCGATCGAACAAACACCATTGCCAGCAATTCCCGTTCAGCCAATCGCAAGATCGTCTGCCACCAATCTCCACTCGAACGTCGATGATCACCACCTAGACCACCACCACTTGCACCGTACGAGAACGGACGACCGACATCACACTCGATTCGATGACCGCCGTTTCGATGACCGCCGATTCGATGACCACCGCAGCAATCACTCGCACTCTCGTCACGAGGATCTAGCTCGGTCTCCAGCTTCTATTGAGCGCCACAACTCCTGGCGTGTGCCTAGTGCTAGGTCCAGCGAAACCACACATTCCGTACGAGAGACTGTCTACAACCGAAACAACGGAGTGAATCACAACGACCCCGTCTATGAAGACAATTCCTCCGATGAATCGCAACGATCTCGCACCCTCATCGAAGACCAGATCCAGGAGCTCGACCTCCAAGACTCGTACCCGAACGAAGGCACATTCCGCAAGGCAGAGACTCCCAACTCACCGCGGAGCCCACGCTGGGCGCCTCGACAGTCTGGAGGCTCCAAGACCGGCGGAAAGGCGGCTTTGGTAAATGCCGTGCAGCAGCGGAAGCACCAGACTATTGAGCAATTGCTTGATGGTGGCGCACGTGCCGACGCCAGAGTTGAAGCCGGCATGCTGCGGACTGCAGCTCAGAACCGAGATGCCGAAACCATCAGCTTGCTGCTTCGCTATGGCATCGATGCCAATGGCCTCGATAAAGAGGGATATTCGCCGCTCCTCGCTGCCACTCAAATTCCATTCTTCGAGGGAGCAAAACTCTTGCTCAAGCATGGTGCGGACCCCAACTTGTCTGCTGGCGTCGATTCGGAATCGCCTCTGGCACTAGCTGCCAGCGAGAACCGAATCGACCTGGTTCAGATGTACCTCAAGCACGGTGGAGACGCGAATATGGTGCTAGGGAGCGGTAGCACTGCCCTTGTCAAGTCCATGAACCAAATGGCATCGGTCCAGCTTGTAGAGCTTATGCTCAACTCTGGCGCTGACGCCAATGGGAAGAACGGCGAGGGAACTACCCCGCTGTTTCAGGCTATCCAGGCAAACCGTGTTGATCTCATGACTGTCTTATTGGACCACGGCGCCAGCCCGAACCTTCCTGGCCCAAAGCATCCGTTGTGGCCGTCAACGTACAAGCCGAAAGCTCTTCAGCTTCTTTTGAACCGAGGCGCAGACCACAAAAAGACGCCTGGAATCATGGAGCTGGCTTCCAGTCTGAAGAAGATGGAGTCAATATCTATCCTCATCAAAGCAGGAGTTTCTCCGAACCTGAGGAAGGACGGAATCTATACTCCACTCTGCTCGGCCATTCGCGACAACAGTGCCGACATTGTCACTTACCTTCTCGAGAACGGCGCCGATCCCAACATGAAGGCGTCGGAGTATCCCGCATTCAAATGCATCACGCACCACCGTGTTCATTTCTTGCCTCAGCTGGTCGCTGCGGGTGCTGATCTGAACAACCCCAAGGGCATCATCGAGACTGCGATTGCGTTCAACGACAAAGATGCACTGATCTACTTGCTTGACCAGGGCGTCAGCCCCAATGACCGGACTCCAGAGCACCATACGGCTTTGACGACTGCCATTCGCGAGGGCCACACCGAATTTGTTGATCTTCTTCTTGCGAACGGCGCGGATCCTGCGATCCGTGGCGAGGACTGGCCTCTCTGCATGGCCGTCAAACAGCCCGCTATCCTCAAGAAGCTGTTGGCATCCATCTCCAACCCACGCGCATTCAAGGGTGTTGTCGAAATGGCTGTCGTAGCCAATGAGCTGGAGAGCATTAAGCTGCTCTTGAACGCCGGTGTCAGTGTTGAGGACAAGAACTGCGGTGTCTTCTCTCCCTTGACCACGGCTATCCGTGAGCGCAGGAAGGATATTGTTCGTTTCCTTCTAGACGAAGCTGATGCCGATCCCAACGCACCTGGAGAGCACCTGCCATTGGTCAAGGCGCTGAGGAGGTACCAGCCTCCTGACACCGAAGTCATCCAGATGCTGTTGGCTCGCGGCGCCGACATCAACAAGATGCACCGCGGATGGAACGCCGTGCTACAGGCAGTGGAGAACGGCGATGCCGACATTCTCCAGTTGATGATTGAGAAGGGAGGTCCCGTCGACCTCCAAGCCCAGGACGAGTCGGGCAAGCCTGTTTTGGACATCGTGACGGAGCGTGGGTGGGACGAGGGTCTTGCGTTGATGTTTCCGAATTCTGAGGCAAAGCAGTAGGTACTGGCTTGGACCCATCGCTTCTACCGGTTCCGCTACTGACATTTCTCGAGTCGAAGGAGCACATTATCACTCGCCTCTTGGCGCTGGATCACTGCATCGATATATCGCGGTTCGCAAGATGAGAGTGATTCAGACTGCGATACTCAATCTAGCCGAACGATACCCATATCACGAGAGATGCAGGTCGTGGTACGATGAAGAGACGAAGAGTTGATAATTTGTTTAGTGTGGTGATACTAGTACCCGGAGTTTGGATTATGAGCTCGACTAATACCTGTAATACCTCGACGGAAGATACCTGGCTTTCCTTTGTTCCCTCTTTACCTTTCTTTTTTTTTTCTCTCTTTTACAAGCCTTCCACACCGAAAAGCCTTCTATATTTGTGCGAAGCAAGTTGTAAATCCCTTTCCTACCTTTCTTGTGCCTTGCACGTCGACTCATGTTTTATGCTGTTGGATATCCCGATCATGGAGTTGGGAAGCCCGCAAACGCACTTAGGCACTTATGGCAACGAATATCAAATACATCAAATAGCTTTCCATGTTACGAAACCTTTTCCCGAGATCGACATGAATGCATTGCCTCCATCTGTACCGGAGTATTTCCCCTTTCAGGCATCTTCAGGAACATCCAGTTCGAGCCTGAGGCTTCCACCCCTTAGGCATCTATACTTCATCACCGATATACACGGCTCGCAGGTGCAATGATGCAATCTCCCATCACCCCTTTCGCATGACACTAGCTGTATCACCTCATATTTCCCGCATGAGGACGGGCGGCATGCGAAGTCATCTGTCCTCCTTGCCCACCCGCCGCGCATCACTTTAGGTTCGCCACCCTACCTCACCTATGCGGTCGCATGCGCTTAAGTTGACGAGAGCGCTGATCGGCCGAAATCGCCTTTCTCCCCACACACCGAGCATACGGTGGTCCGACGACGACCCGTGCGCCCACCAGCAGCTCAGGGCGCAATGGCTACCTATTAACCAGTCGCCCGGGTGGATGGCGCAAACCCTTCGGATCACTTTTTCACGGTTGTGCCTGCTGTCTAGACTTTTACGCCTTTATGGTGGCAACCTTGACTATAGAACTGGACCGCCCGTCCGCCCTACCAAGATGATTCGGGTCCGCCCACGGTGTGGGTTTAGCGTAGCGGGCGATGGCTAGCGCCGCGGACTTGCTCAAGGGGCCGTCCTTGCGTCTTCTAGTGGCGTCGGGTTTCAGAGCTGACTGCCGCGTCGTTCTCGACTGGACTTGCTCTGCTAGTCGCCCAAAGCTAACGGTGGTCAATAGTGGTGTGCACCGCTGTTTATTCACCTTATTCATCAATGCGTGCGTCTGCGAGATGGAGATAACGTGCATGCGCGCATGCACGTCGGAAGAGGGATCGCCAGTGGACGACGTCTCTCCTCCCCCTCTCCCTCAAGGCCGGGCCCAAACCTTGCGTCCGCAACTTGAGTGCGGAGACGAGAGTTCGTTCAGTTGGACCCAAATCGCAACGCCTCGGGTTGGGCGCGCGCAGAACGAAAAAAAAAAAAAAAGCACAGGCGGATTTGCAAAACCGGGCCGGAACTATCTGCCGACGGATGGGTGGACAGCGTAAAGGCGCTTTGGGCGCATGTCACGAGCTTCGACCTCCTGTGCAAAGTCAAATTTGCGCGCCGTGTCAGTGCCACCGCCAGAGGCATTGACAGTGTGCCGTCTCGTATCGTAGTTTGCAGCAGGGGCAAGGCTCCCACCCCCACAATAGGAGGCGTTCTGTGGCTTGCTGAGGTGGCAAGAATGGCCTGATACGCGTTCGTCGGATATTGCAAAAATGGTTCGAGAAATGAAGCGAGAGCTTTCCAAAGATATTCTAGATTCCTACGTAGACGCCAAAAGGTCTAGAATCAAGTCCATGAGCTGTACCGCCACAAGTTTCTGCCATGTCTGTGGCAAATCTTTAACAAAACAAACTTAGCTGCCACGTTAGTCCCAAATGCTGGTTGATACCGAACTCCTGCCTCAATTGTGATGGATCTCAATGGTTGGCCCCTTGTATGTTTTCCTCCCTTGAAAGACGTAGTAAACCATAGCGAAGATTATAACCCCTCCCGTCACCACGGCACTGTAGTTCATGGTATCTTTATCCACATCTGCCATGCCCGGGAAGCATGAAAAAGCCAGTATGATCGTTAAGAAAATGCATGCAATCGCATTGACAATTATTCCAATGAGTGGTGGCATCCTCCACGGACCCCAAATTAGGCGTTGAGATCCTGGAGTGTTCTTGAGGGCAGGCTCGCCCTCAACTGGCAAATGAATAGCACCTGTAGTGCGTCTCCAGAGAAGAAGGTACAATGGGAGAATGAACGATATATAGAAGCTGCTAACGATGAGAGATACAACGGCGTTGAACCCTGTGGCTGTGCCGATGTAGATGAGCGGTATCAGTAGCCCGATGAGCATCGTTACGGCAATCGAATAGAGTGGCAGTGAAGTATTTGGCTCAACCTGTATCAAGAGTTATGTCAGCTTGTTCACATCTTTCTTTGCAAGTGATTCCTACCCTTGACAAGTAGCTCGATCCTGGAAGACCTTTGTCGCGAGCAAAAGCCCACATCTGTCGTGACGCTGTGGCCATAATTGCCCAGGAGCCGAAAATGCCCAGAGAAACGTGCAAACAGGTCAGTGCAGTGGCCCCGTTCACACCGACAGCAGACCGAAAGACGTAGATAAACGGGAATCCAACGGGTGTTGTCAATGCGCCCTCAACGTCCGAGAGACTGAAAAGCAAAGCCATGAGTGCGGCAAATCCAAAGATGCCATTGATAACAACCGATGTTATCATAGATCGTGGCACAATGACCGCCGCGTTGTGAATCTCTTCGGACATGTGGGTGGCACCGTCCGCTCCAGCAAAAGCGGCTGCGAAGGAACTTGAGCTAACAAACCACGCAAGCGCCAGACTTGACCACCCGCCCTCGTTGTTCCAGGAATGAAAGACTGCATTCATGCTAACGTGGGTTCCTAGCGCCGACAACGAGATCACCACGGCAAGGAAGCCCAGTATGTATATAACCAAGATTACGCCTTCGAGCTTGGCGAAATGCTTGCTTAGGTATGTGTTGACAAAAAGGGCTAGCACCAAGAACGCGTAGGTTATGAGTGTCGCATGCCATCGCTCAGCAGGGTAGTTGGGATTGTTCAAGATGATCAGGCCTTGGACAATTGTCGACATTGGCAAACAGCATGCGTTGACCGCAGCTTGCCACGCGCAGACGGTCGCCCAACCCGCGGCGTAAGACAGGGATTTCTGACACCTCAGCGGCGCTAACATGGCGACATAGTGATACTGCAGAACATATTAGTACTATACTATCATTTCGTACAGGTATAACCTCACTTGTCCGCCAGATGTGGGTGCCATGCTGGCAAGCTCAGAGAGACATGCCATCACCGTCAAAACGCCAAGCCAGCTGAATATAAAGCCGTAGACGGATCCAGCGGGCCCTCCATTTGCTAGGGGTCCAGCAAAAAATCCAAGAAGGCCAGCCCAGGTTCCCATCAATGTGCATGAGAACCCTAACATAGACATGAACCCGAATTGTCGTTTGAGGACTTGTTTCTTGCCGATGCCAGCAAGCACTTCACTGTCCCGGTCATCAGAGACATTCCTGCTCGTAGCTCTACGAACAATTCCCTTCTCCTGGAGTTCGATAGTTTCCAAGTCGTACCGGTCTGCCATGTTGGGTTTCGGGTGGACGAAACAAAAAGAGAGGAACTGAGGTGTCTGGGATATTAAAGGAATCAAATCGATAAAAAGGCAAATTATGGGGATTGGCGATATTAATCAGGAACAATATTGTGTTATCATAGAAAGGGAACACACGCAAGCACATCGATGCTGTGTAACTTCTCCCGCAGAGCAACGTTCCGTATAACTAGTTTGGGTACTGCGGCAAGGCTCGCGTAGGGCGCACAGCGACACCGTAGTAATTCAATACCCGCATCTTGGACATAGTGCCTGGATTGGAAGGTATTGATGCGTCGCAGCACAATATGACCTGACTGACGAGGTCGTTCGTCCCGTCAAAGACTAAGCGAGCAACAAGGACCTGGCCACGCCTCTCCCTTGCATTTGATGCTAACCCTTGATGGAGTCCAGATCACCAGCATCATTTTTGCCACCGTATGACCAATTTCGATGATAACGATCTGCTGGTTTGCTTCGCGGCCATCCAGCATGTTGCATGTGAGCGAGATGGGGACCCATGTTTTAAGTATCAGTATTAATATATGATCACCAAATACACACAACTTCGGTTGGATGCAACCTTGTTTCTCCCATGGATCTTTTGTTTGCTACTTGAATACTAAAACCTCCCCAAACACGAACTCATGGATGTTCCAGATCCTATCCATGAAGATCGCTACGTCCCCCCGCCGCAAGTTGCGGTTGCCATTGGTTGGCTTGCTACTTCGATCGCAGTAGTTGCAACTGGCGTCAGGTTTGGAACAAAGTTATCCATGAGACGGATGGTCAACGTAGACGACTTTCTGATTGTTGGGTCTGTGGTAAGGCCGTCGGCTTTGGGAGATGGGAGCGATATTAACCCCATAAAAGGTTTTCGCATTTGGTCAGATGATAGCATGCTTCCTTTCTGCTAAGCTTGCGACGGATAAACTACCATCCGGAGCAGAGTGGAATTCCTTTCAAAAGGTCTGTTGGGTGATAAAATTAATAGTATCACGATGCTGACCTTCTTTTAGGCTTACCACAGCTCTCAACTGCTGTTTGTTCCGTCCATTTGCTTAGCCAAATGTTCGGTGCTTTATTCCTTACACATAATAATGCCGTGTCCGGAAGAGAAACTACCTATCGCTTGCGCAATTTTTTTCGTCTCTTTATTACTGGTAGCCTTCGAATTTTGTGTGGCTTTCCAATGTTCAGCACCCCAATGGAACATTTTTACTGGAAAATGCTTTGATCAGGTACGATGATACCGCACCAACCTAAAAGTACTCTACTCATCATCCAGATTTCATTCTGGCAGGCATTTGGAATTATCGACATAGTGACTGATGCATTCATTGTGGGATTCCCAATCTATATTGTCGCAACTTTGCAAATGCGCGCCAAGGTGAAGATACTTGTCGCTGGCGTTTTCTCCGCACGCATATTGTGAGTCTCAAGCCTTGACTTTCACGAATTCTTCTGCTCTAACATCAACAGTGCAATTGCTGTGTCTATTGTCCGGATCATCTTTGTGACCAAGTCCTACGGTACTCCGCTTCATTCAGAGAACGACTTCTGGACTTACGTTATATTGACCGAAATTGAGCAAGGACTTTCCGTCACGACCGCCTGTATCCCCTTTCTAAAGCCTTTCTTTGAGTCGTTGGAGACCGGAATGATGGCCTCAAACCACGGGCTACAGACAATAACTTGCGCACCCAGTGGATCGGGTTTGAATAGCAATCCAAGCCATCAGGAGAAGAAATCACTTGAACTTTGTGTTCTTGGACAGTCCATGGAAATTAATGTCAGTCGAAGGATATCGATGCATTCAGAAGAGCGTGAGTTAATCGGAGAGGCGACAGCTTGGGGGCAAAGGCCTGAAGCCTCTAATCATAGGTGAAATGGGCCCCTCCCAATTTATTCAGCAGCAATATCATCCGTTGCAATCACGAGAATAGTTTAGATAGGGAACGTTCTTCGATTATCTTTCGGTAGAGTAACAACGTATCGAACTATATACAAGGATTCTATTATCAAGTTCATGGGGATTTCTTCTGCATATAATAAAGTCAAAAATGCATTAACTAATCTAGCTTGCAGCTGTGTAGGCAATGACCTTAACTTGTGTTAGGCAACGGAGACAACGTAGAAAAACTAGTCGTTAGCTCTCTAGATAGAGTGATACGGCGCTTTCTAGCCTTTAAACCGACAATAAAATAGTCTGACAGAAAGTTGAAGCATGTAAGTTCCTATATAACGGTGAAAAGATTAATTTGAGGACTGATATGCGATCCATAAGTCGGGGAGTAGTTGCAGCAAGCGGGAGCATGGTTGAAAGATTCGCAAAAGATAAGCGTAATTGAAAATTAATACTCCATCAATTGAGCAGCAGACCTCATGCAGATCCCTCGTAGGGATTCGGAGCTAACTTTTCTGGGATAATTTGGTCCATGTGGAAGGAACGCTGCTTCTCTTTTCTCGCTCCATCCACCTGTACACAAGAGGGCACTATTCCGCGATTCTTCTCCACTCATCATCGGCTTCTATCTCATCCTTTTTCAATTCACTATCTGCTTCGTCACAAATCCAAATCGCTCATACAATCGTGCTCCATCTACAGTAGCCTCAATGAAAGCCTTGGCGTTCATTGCATCTGCTTTATCCACACCCCATTGTAGTGCTAGGGAAGCAGCTCCTTGTTTATGAGCTGATGGTGTCGTTACACAGGCATCGAGCCCTATCAAAATACTTCAGGCCAAAGGTCCATGATGAAATGGAGTATACGTACAAACATGTGGGCACTAGCATCGCTCGGCAGCTTGGCCGTATCGCCAGTTGATCAGCCACTCAGCGTATTCACGTAGCCGTGAGCCTTCCGGAAGTCATTTAGCTTCAATATGCGGCATACCATCTTCGAATGGATTTTTCTCGTGAATCTCCCATTTAGTGACACTATTCTGTTTCAGATATAAATGCGATCAATTTACAATGAATACATACCTGACAATCTTGCCCGATTCTTCATCCACAACTTTCATCCAAACTTTTGTCTCCGACAACTTCCATACCCCCAGAGAGTTCTTTGCAAGCTCATCTATACCTTCATCTATCGTTGAGGTGGACCATTCGCCCAGACTTGGCATGCAAAGATCAACGAAAGGATCTCGGGGATCGGAGCAAGCAGCATACATGACTTCCATGAGCTCGCGCATGTCCGAATATTCGGCGGAGAGAAGTTTGAGCGGCATTATTGTTCAGGGAATGATGCATGCAATTCAGGAGTAAGGCAAATATTGGATGATCTTTATGTGATGTACGGGAGAGCCTGGCTCGGTTAGAGATAAGCATATTGCGGGATCCGCCCGGCTTGGATGCGACGGCTACGCCGCAATATGCAGCACGAAAAACGAAAAACAAGTGTACCCGTCGGAGTGGTACTCGAAGGATTCATTAATATCAACTCTCCGCGAACTAGATAGCAAAAGACCATGGTCCAGAATTGTAGGCGCTAATAGCCGCCGCCATACGCCTCCATCAGGCCATACGGACCTTTGACATGTTCCTTCGTCTTGTTGCCACTGGCCTGCAATTCTTCGATACGACTTTCAAGCCTCTTCCCGATTTCTGCATCGACTTTTGCGAACATTTCTGAGCAGATTAGTACGTGATAAATATGCGTAGGAGCTGATCGTGGCTTACTGATCGACTCTTTTCGTACTTCGGGCAGAGCTTTGTTCAGGTTACCACTGAGGGTGTTGATGAAAATCCGGTCGTTACCCTGCTCCAGGAAGATTTTCCACAGCTCACGTGCCTGCACAAAGTCGTCGTCTGAAACTTCAGCATTCCATAGCCCGACCTTGCCAACCCATTCGTCGTGTGCAACGTCAACTTCCTTAGTTTTCGCCTTAAGAAACGATGATCGAACTGGTATGTATTAGCAATGAATTGGCAGGCAACATTGTTCAACCAAAATTGTGGCTTACCATAGTTTGGGTCGCTCCCGTAATTGCCATCTATCCGTGCTGGTCCGTCACGTTGGAAGGGCGTATACACATACTTTGCCTTGTTGCACGGAAGTTGCTGATAATTCGGTCCAACTCGATACCTTGCCGCATCAGGATACGAGAACATTCGCGCTTGAAGCATGATGTCAGCACTCGGCCCGATGCCAGGGGGCATGGTTGAGGGCGAGAAGGCGGCTTGCTCAATATCTGCGAAGTAGTTATTCGGGTTCTTGTTGAGTGTGAGCTTGCCAACAGGAATTAGTGGGCAGTCTTTGTGAGGCCAGATCTTCGTTGGATCAAATATATTGACGTAATACTTCTCCGCGTCCTTTGGGTCCATTGCCTGGAGATACATTGTCCATGAGGGGAAATCGCCTTTCTCGATGGCGTTGTACATGTCCTTCACGTGATAGTCAGGTTCCTCCCCAGCCAGACGGGTGGCTTCGGCATCATCGAGAGTTTGGATGCCGGCGTCCGGTTTGAAGTGAATCTTGACGTATTTGAATGTTCCATCTGTGACATTGCCGTACTTGAAGGTGTGCACGCCGTAGCCGTTGATGTGGCGCAAGGAAGCTGGAACTCCACGCTGGCCAAACAGGTGCATAAGGGCATGGACACCCTCTTGGTTGTTGTTGTGAAAGTCCCAGAACATTGACGCATCGGGTACATTGGTTTGAGGGTGCTTTTTGTGACTCCTATTCAACGACGGGAACTTGATGGGGTCACGGACAAAGAACACCGGAAGATCGTTGCCGACCAAATCGTAGTTCCCCTCGTCTGTGAAGAACTTCATAGCCCACCCCCTGACATCACGGACGGTATCAGCAGAGCCCTTTTCGCCGCCGACGGTAGAGATTCTCATCAACACCTGGGTCTTCTTGCCGACCTTGCTAAGGAAGTCGGCGGAAGTGATGTTGGTGACATCGTGAGTGACCTCAAATTCACCCCATGCACCTGCAGCTTTGGCGTGGACAGTCCTGGACGAGGTCAACGGGTCAACGATACTGAAGTATCTGTATCTTTCTCGCAGCTTACCTCTCTGGGATACGTTCTCTGGGGAAATGGGCCAAAGTCTCAATCAATTGAGTATTCGATAAAAGGGCGAGCCCCCCGCCACGCTGTGTGGAGCCTTTGAGGACCGTCGAGCTGGCTACATCCTGGACTGGACGCCCTATTCAACAGTAAACCTTACTAGATCACTGATGGAGAGATAGTGATGTTGAAGGTACCTTCGGCGAGAGTATAAACTCTTTTATCGAGAGGCTGATATCTGATTAGTTCCGATATTTTGATAGTGACTGAATTGACATACTTGGGCCATGGTGATTGTAGCAAAACTATGCAGGTGTTGATTGCTTCTGCTTCATTCAAACCTTCTCAGCTGCCCGAACCTTTTATACCAGCCCCGCTTCCCAATGCGAAGCTCCGCCAATGATGAGATCATTTTCCATAAAGTTGGAGAAGCCCTGGTAGGACCAATGTTGAGTAAGTGGGTGAATAAGGTTTGCTCATGCGGGCTACACATGAATGCAGATAGCTTGCCTATCCGATTCGCCGAAGAGTTTTGCCAAATAGAGATAAATCACGTCTTGACACCCGCAAATGATCGTGCCCCATCGGATGAGAATGCGATTACAGGTCGAAGCCATTGACGTTGCAACCACAGGGGATAGGATGACTGAGCAGATGATATCGTGACGACTGCCATTGGCGGAGATGGTTCGGCAATATCGGGTCCGACCAGGTGCTGAATCGGATGCGCCAGGGACATATGGGAGCATTCCATCTATCTCCAGGGATCCTCTTGAATGGCTGGCAATTGAAAAAAAAACCAGAAGTGTTTATTATCTTGTCTATCTGTGGGGTGAATGGAGGGTTACAGGCCCTCGGGTCGCGTCGGAGATAAAGATCACATGGCGACGCGTCGATGGCTTGGCAAGACTCAGGACCGTAGAGGCTGGTGTCGCGCGTCACCCATCAGCCAGCCAGCGCATCTACAACCCTAAGTCGAGTACGTAGTCTACACGTCTGGCTACCCGCACCCTCTTCCATGAATAACTGCGGACACCTCAGTGCCGTATATCTGTCATTACTGCTAAGCTCTTGATTCATCTCACGCGCTCCCTGAGCAGCCAGACTGAAGATGGGGATACCGGCGTTGTGGGATATGATAAAGACCGAAGAAGGCACCATTCCTCTCGCGCAACTCGCTGAAGAGCATTATAATCAGCATGAGAGGCCATTACGCATCGCTGTCGATGAAGCAGATTGGCGATTCAACAACCTGACATCGCAACAGGTCTATCTCATCCGGCAAAGTGAGCTTACACGGAACGCAAGTGTAAAACCATGCTGATACGTAGATGATCAGAATCCAATGAACCTGCTTTTCAAGGGATTGAAAAAGCTATCTTCTGGCGAATCTGCCGCCTCTTGACGTACAACGTACAATTGCTGTTTGTATTCGACGGCCCGTCACGACCATGGAAACGCGGAAGAATTGGAGGAAGTAGGATTGACTATGAGAGCCTGAGACTACTAAAAGAGATGCTCCGGCATTTTCGAATTCCATATCATGAAGCACCTGGAGAGAGTGAGGCAGAGTGCGCAAGGCTACAGCAACTGGGGATCGTTGATGCGGTTTGGTCTCAGGATAGCGACACACTCATGTTTGGTTGCAGCCTACTCATTAGGGATGATAGGGTGTCGAAGCAGAAGGGATCTACAGATCGCTCGAAGGAAAACACAAAGAAAAGCGGCACCAGTGTCAGAGTGATACGAAGGGCAGACATCGTCCGGCAGCACGGATTCGACCGAGAAGGTCTTGTCCTTTTTGCGATGCTCTGCGGGGGGGACTACGACACCAAGGGATTGGAGAAATGTGGGCCTACACTCGCCATACAGGCTCTTAAGGCCGGCCTCGGCACATCTCTCTGTCGCTGTAGGACTAAGCAAGATTGCGTCGATTGGAGAGAGCAGTTTGTCAGCTGGATGCCGAAAAAATATCATGGCCTTGTTCCATTCGACTATCCAGACCTTAAGACACTCAACAAATACAACAAGCCAACGATATCTACGGACGACCAGTTGCGGAATTTACGTAGTCTCCGCCATGGCTGGTATCAACCCATCGACGAGATAAATCTACTCAACCTTACTAGCTCTCGCTTCAATATATGGGGACGGGGTTATATGCACTGGGTAGGCCCTGTACTTCTGACTCGAGCTTTGGCAAATCCGGAAGCTGTTCGCCACGAAGGAAACCCTTACGACGTGAAAATCACAAAACGAAGAGCGAAAAAGGGGGCTGATGAGGGCACTGAGAGAGCCTTTGTGCAAAAAATCACGTTTTCCCCATTCCCTCTTACTACTTTATCCGGGCAAGACTTTGAAGGAGATCGAACTGGATATTGGACTGGTCGCACAGACCAGCTTTTTGATGGCGACCATCGCGAAGAGTGGGAAGCTTTTCCTAATCATCTTCTCCGAAAATATCTTCCTGCCGAGGTCCTCGACCCGCCAGCGTCGGAACCCAAGAATAGACGGAAGCGAAAGCTTGAGATGACTGATCACAATGAAGAGCCACCGAAACAAGCCAGGGGACCAAAAAAGCGCAGAGCAAAAGCCGGCCAGCCTATTCCAGAAATTGAATCTGACAAGCCTGCTACAAGAGGGATCACCCTCTCGTCGACATCAGTGGTTGACCTCGTGTCTGATGATGAAGCCCTGCCTGCTCAGATCAATTCCAGGAAAGCCACTCATAGCGGCGTATCGGACATAGAATCAGATTTTGATGATTTCGGAGCAATTGAACGATTAGAAAAAGCAGAAACATTCATCACAGTAAGCAATTTCCGCGCCACGAACATTATAGCCAGACACTCGAATGTTGGAGATAATCCAGCATGGCCGCTACTATCGCCACTCTCGATGCAGGCTGGCCATAGTTTGCAAACACATAAGCAACATGGCAGTTCCCCATTCGAGAGCCCGTTCCGAAAACCAGGCCACCAATCAACTCCCGTCATATCGAAGGCCAGGGCCGGAACTTTACATGAACATCATGTGGCACAACCTACATCACCATCGGCAGATGCCGCTAGTATACGTTCGGCACGTCTAAAGCATTTCAACAATCACACTCATGATGATGTCACAATCCGCTCATCAAGCTCGAGTTCCATAGCGACGAAGTTAACGACAATCCAGAACGCTTCC
Organism: Corynespora cassiicola; assembly: GCA_022059125.1. Classification (NCBI taxonomy): domain Eukaryota; kingdom Fungi; phylum Ascomycota; class Dothideomycetes; order Pleosporales; family Corynesporascaceae; genus Corynespora; species Corynespora cassiicola. Next base: position 1,731,570 of record JAEUWY010000012.1, on the reverse strand, counting down.
AAATCGACTCCTCGTTCTACTAGGAACTTGGAGGAAGTGGAGATGATAGATTTGACTTGATTTCATGTGGACCGATTGAAATTGCGGTATGTCGGGCGTGTATTTACTTTGTCAACTTCATGCAAGCGCCGATATGAAGCAGCCATGGTTCGTCTGATGTATTGTCCATATGCCCTCTAGCACTACGAGTCGATCGGGCAGGGCAACAGATACATGGCGACAGCGGAACAAGATCCTTTCAGGTTTTCATCAAATGATAGGCCTTGCTAGAGTCTCTACCGACCGTGCTCATAGGTCATTATAAAATCAGTCAACTGATATTAAAGTTACGAACAGACTTTGTACGATACTCCATGGGGCGTTCAGCATTGGGTTGGTAATCCATAGACCAAACACATCTGACAAGAGTTCCGCTCCAAACATCATCCACTGTTAGACCGACCCAAGAGATTTTCGCAGAATGACTTGATTCGTTCCTTGCTCCTGCCCTTTTTGCTGTTCTTCTTCTGGAGCATTTTTCCCGCATGGTATTCAAAAGCTGGGTTCCCGCTGGTGGTGTAGGCTATGGGTGACTGGACGGATGTTTCGTCTCGCTGGGCATATTCAGCATCCGGCTGGGCAGGCCGGTAGGTGTTGGAATCGTGATCCGAAGAGAACCTCATCTGTAACTCGGGACGGTTTGGGTCGGCGCTGTATATGTGCGAGGCTGGACAGACGTGCAATGGCTCAGAGGACTGGCGGACTGGGGGTCTGTGTTGGTAACAGCTTTGAAAGATGGAACCAGCACAAAATTTTGCCAATGAGTAAGACACTTTAAAGAGATGGGGGATATATGTGATGTGAGGTCTGGCTTCATAAGGGCCCTGGCTGGCTGGCCTGACGTCGTCATCTCAACATTACTGCTCGTCCCTCTTAGTGAAACCTGACCAACGAATCCAATCCCAAAGCCGAGAACGAAGACCGAACACTATAATCAGCCTGCAACACGCGAGCCCAGTCATTGCATTGTCCAGCAACTCCAGACGTTGATGTTACCCGACATTCGGGAAGCTCGCGGAATGACGTCCGCACAATTCCCGTTTCGACCGTTCTGCAGCTGGTGGCCTCGAAACCTTCGTAAGCGGCGTGGTGAGCCATGCAGGACTTCCACGTTGCAAAGCTTGTATCTTCCATGATTGGATGTGACGCTGGCCGTTGCCTTCTTAATGTTCCGAGTCTTGGGGGTAAGAGGGATTGGTCGTAATCGGAAGAGTGACGTCATTATCAAAGATCTCCTGGATGTGCTCACCATGCTCGTGACTCTGACGATTGATTGAGAATGCATATACGAGTCCCCCAGGACCATCTGGTATGCGAATGCCTGGCGCCCAGTACCGTAGGGAAAGGAGGAATCAGTGACCGCGAAGCCAAAGCATGAGGCCATGCCAACCAAGGACTGATCGCACCTAAGGTATTATTTCTCGGAATACGCCATACCCAAGTACTAACATGGAATTAAAAAACATTATTTACAATTTGTACTCACAGCTCTCGTGGTGCCCTTGTCTGTCCTACCATACCTCATCCCACACAGCGGCGCAATCATAGCCTATGCCAAGCAGTCTTCCCCGGACATGGTAGAGCTGTACTGGCTGACCCTATTTTTCACGGAGAATTTACGCGGAATTGCTTCTGCGAACTGGATCGCGTGCGCATGTGATGCTTGGCCGCTAGCGTGCCTTCCAAGTCTGAATGGCGCACTCCCTCTCCCAAATCACCTCATCCATCTCACTTCCAATCGACCTGCATGACTCCTCATCGATGCTTCGTGGCTCTCAGCATGGGCAGCTGTAGCGACAGACGGGATCATCGCACGTTGCGTGATCAGAAGGTGATTGAAAACTTTTTGTCCTCTCCCCTGGCCTTTCAAACACACTCAACGCCAAAAGCTCCATGCATCTCCTCGAAACCCTCCCACAGCTCCGCCTCCAAGAAAGAACTCATATCATTCACTTTTTCATCAACGCCTTTCCGTCTCTGTTTGAGCGCATCGCCCAAGATCTTCGCCGCCGACAGGGAAATGTCCGACTTTCTTCCAAGGTACCACAACGCCTTGACGCAATCATCAGCCTTCCGGAAGTTTTGTTCTTGATAGAAAGGATCCGGACTAGTCGAATTGGGCGGCGTCTCTGATTCCAATAAGATCACTCCAGCGGTTGCAAATGCGCGGATGAGGACCGCCGTCCATGGCTCCGTCAAGAGTGCTCCCTGCTTGACCGCAAAATGGAATTCATTCGAATTCGGGAAGGATGCATCCTCGCGGGGACACGCACATCGTGCAAGATCTGAGAGCGAGTAGCAGTTCCGCTCACGGAAGTTGGCCACAAACGCGGACGACATACGATTGTTGCGGCACACCTCCGTACTCAGTTCCGAGTCGTCGACAATCTCGATCAAATCGGCCAACAACAATGTCGCCAGATGCCAATGGCCTGTCAGACATATATACCAGGACTGGATCCGAGAGGGGAGGCGATCGTGTTTGTCGATACAATCTCGGATAAACGGCGCATAGAGCTTCTCCCAGTGGGCGTACACATCCAAAGCATCCCTGATGGCCTTCTCAACTCTTTCTCCACGTGCATTCCGTGAAAGGAGCGTCTGGATGCGCGTGACCTTTCGGAAGAGGAGCACCTTGACAGGGGCTGCATCACATAAGAGTGACGCTGCCTGGTCGAACGAGCAGGGCCACCTCACAGGATTTCCCTGGAGACGATTACGCTGCCGAGCGAACAGGTAGTTATCCCACAGACCTTCGGTCGGGGCCGGCGCAATTGCAACTGCATCGGTGCTTGGCTTTCCATTGCATGTCTCGTTTTGTGCGGGTCTTGGCTCATTCGAATAGATGTCACTATCCTCGTCGGACACTACTAGCGGGCGCTTGTGCATAGCAGATGACAACGTGTCAAACATGACGCCAAGCCAAAAGAGAAGATCAACAGTGGCTCGATCGGAGGCATCGAGGCTGTTCGGGGTCATTCGGGTTTGTTTCGCATTTCGCGGCGAGGCTTTCGGCCGGGGGAATCCGTTTCCGGTCATGGTCATTCGGGATCGGAGGGAGTGAATGAGCCGTAGTCCTTGCTCTAAATGAACCGGCGGTCCTTCTCCATCAATAGTAAGGTTCAATTTAGAGAGCAGGTCCTCACACTCAGCCATCTCCTTGTCTTCCGACTGGTTTGTTTCGAAGGTAGCGTCTTCCCCACAGTGCACTCCCGCTGGCACATCTGCCGCATCCATGGAAGGCTTGTTGACGTCTTTGCCGTTGGTCTCCTCCGGTCCAATGGGTCTTTGAGTCAAGGAGAACACGATTTGCGCCAAGACAACGCGGAAAGATTCAATCTCAGATGCGCTTTGCAACGCCATGCGTGCTTCGTGCCAGGCAGAAATTTGGAGCTTGCGATCAAAGTCCGTTCCACCAGACTCCCCGGTGAAGGCATAGCTTTTCTCATCGATGCCGCTGTTGTGGAATGGGTACTTTGATTTGCTCCGCTCGCCCGACTGAGCCCACTGGGTCGCGAACGAAAAGATGGCCAAGTTGAGAGCTTTAGAAGCGGCTTTGTCTTCGGCAAAACTAAGGTTCCTTCCTCGTACCGATGATGCCAGGCGATCAAGTCGGAACACGCGATGGTATATGCGATTCCAGTCTGGTCCGGTGTCATTTGCAAGAGAGAGGTCGGAGCCTTTGCTGTAAGGGCAGGTCCGTTCGGTGAGCCAACAGGAAAGTGCGTTTTCGAAACTATCATGGTATATCTTGAGCAGGCCCTCGGTCAAAAACGTGTTGTTCGTGGTTGAGAGGAAATTGCTCGCCAAAGACAAGGCTGGGTAAGACGCGCCATTAGAAAGAGCACTAGAAGTGCTTCGACGCCTCTTCTTGTGCGGCAGACGTGCTACTGTTCCGTTCCCGTTGACATGTTTTTCAGCCTTTACGGCTGCGGGCGGCCCGCCTGTAAACGGGCTTGCATCCGGACTTTCAGACATGGTCTCCGAACATGTATCGACAGACGATCCGTGACCAGAATCACGATCAAGTGGGGTGCCCTCCTCATCGTCTTGAATCATTTCGCTCAATGAATCCAGACTGTCCACAGCACTGGGAACTATGCCGCCACTGCCAAGACCTGTGTGGTCGGTCGGGAACATACTTGGAATACTCCAATCGAACGAAGGAATACCGCCGGGAAAATCAGCGAATGTTACTCCGTACTCGATGGGTGTTGTTCGTGACACAAAGTCTCCACCATCCGCTGTATCCGGCAAAACTGCAGGTTGCGGGGCTTTGGCCTCCCTCGCCTGTTGTCGAACACCCTCCACACGATTGTGCGAATTGTTCGAAGAATTGCTCTGTGTTCGGCGTCGCTTTGGCGGGGGCGCAGTGTTCGATGGAGGCGTCGCTTGCGATAATCGTTGCGACCGTAACCACTCAAATGTGCAGTTCTTCTTGGTCTTTTCGCAATTGCTGCACGGAGCGAGGGGACCAAAGTTATCTGCGCCATCAGTTATAATCGACGGCCTCCATCCCAGATTCGCGCAAACTCACCGCTGTAGTGGAAAACGGTTGGGTTGCTGGCGGACGTCCCGCTGGCGTCCAGTAACGTATCCTCTAAGATTGCGGCGTCGCACGCCCTCTTCCCTTTCCGACACTGGTCGCAGCACCGGTTCTGCTTTCTGCTAGTTTTAGAAGGTTTCGCGGTGCTCGCCGGCGCTGGAGAGGGCGTCGTCCACGCATAGTCCAGGAAAGATTTGGGTTGGACATCCACGAAATTCATGGCTGCAGAACGGGATTTGAAGTCGAAAATAGGATAAGGGAGTGAGACTGTCCTACGACGCTGGAGACGGAGCTGTGATTCGTACCGATGCTAATATGCACCCCGCTGCTCGTGTCAGACTAGCTCCACATGGTTATTGCGGGGAAGGCCTACTAGTACACCGCGCGACGGCCAACCCTGTTTTTGCTAACGGGAAACTCTCAAGTTGCACGTCAGCTTCCATGGCCTCGCAAGCGACGAGTCCCCTTTCGCCAAAAAACGATCAACTTCCTCGCGGATCGCGTCCGGACGAACCGTCGGCGCTTCTCTGAAACCCGCACCATTAGCTACGCATGGGCTACCCGTTTCCTTCCTGCTCTTCCGTTTGGGACTGACACATCACAAGACCCCTTGCTTGGTGATTTGTTTGCTCAGGCTTCGCCCCTCCCTTCCCCATCTTTCCGAGAGATCATCACCCTGTAGCTATTCTTGCCATCGGATGGGTTGTGCGTCGCGAGAAACTTTTTTTCCCTCGCAGAACGTCCCTCGAACGCCCGAAACCTTCGCCGCATTGGTACTAAACCTTATTTTATGCCCACGTTGCATGGGCATGGCTGCGACTGAATAATCGGGCTCTGTTCGAGGCCTTCACCAATGTGTGGCACGGGCAACCCCCTTGCTCAAGATGTTCAAATGGAAACGCATTTGAATTTCCCATAGTGGCTATCTTTTAAGAAGCGAGAGCCTTGTAAACTTGTCCCTCGACATCGAACCAAAGCCCCAAGACTTTGGCGTCTGCAAAAGGAAGAATCTGAGTGCATACTATGCCGCCAACCCCCTTCTCACGATCGCACCACCACCAACAGTTGGGCAGGCCAGCCCAAAATCCGGTGCTTTTCGATCGCCCCGTAACACTGCCGTTGCTGAGCATGAAAGTGAGCCCCCAACCTTGAGGGGGGTTCCCTGGCACGGGATAGACCTCGGGTATTGGATTTGTCAAATCGGGCTTCGCGGCCGGAATACCTTGCCGCGCAAAATTTGGGAACGAAGGGATTTGGTTTTTGAACATCTCATCAACTGTAGATTTCTTGAGGATCTGAGCCCCTGTTGTGGGCGAGGTGCCATCATTCAGGAGGGTGGCGATGATTTCTAAGAATCGTCAACGTCAAAAAATATACTTAGCGGAACGCATTAACACTTACGTCCATAGTCGGAGGGTTTTGCAAAGCACCCTGCACCTCCACTGTTTAGAACACTTGATACTTCTGCGGCCTCAACCACCAATGGCTTCCGTAAGAGATGGTCACGGACTATGAGCGAGCCGTCTTGCTTCCTATGATTCATGAGCGCCAGGTTCTTCTTCATTTCCTCACTCGGGAACATTGAGATGCTCTCTAATCCCAACGGTTTGAAGACATGCTTGTGAAGGTACTCGTTAAGGGAAGTACCCGTCGTCCTCTCCAGCGCCAAACCTGCCCAATCGATGTTGACCCCATACTCCCAACCTTCTCCCGGCTGGTGCACCAGGGGTTGAATAATGTCTTTGATATGACCGGAAAACTCGTCGTATCCAATTGGATGGCTGTAGTCGCGCACTTGCTCGTTGAAGAAGGTATAGCTGAAGCCGGCTATCAGCGTGGTCAGTCTAGAGGCTGCGACAAGGCAATCAAAGGTAAGTAACGAAATTATGTACCAGTGTGGCTCAGAAGCATTCTGAGCGTAATCTTCTTATTCTTCTCTACCAAAGTTCCGTCCTTTTGCAGAACCTTGATATCCTTCAGTTCGGGGCACAACTTCTCCAATTGATCTCCATCATCCAAGTTTAACTTGCCTTGCTCGACAAGCTGCATGACTGCAATACCGGCGACCATTTTGGTGCAAGAGGCAATCCAAAAGACGTTGTCGAGCGTCATTGGCTCAGAGCTGGAGGCCCCTCGTCTGCCGGCGGAACGTGCGAAAAGCTCCTTTCCATCTTTGCCCACAACCACAATACTCACACCAGGTATATCGGTCTTGGGGTCCGCGCAGGCTGCATCGACGGTCTGTTCGAGTTTTTTGGTCGCTTCGGCGGAGAGAGACATTGTCAGATCAGCGAGTAAATGGGTATTACTAGAAATTACCGATTAGCTACAGCACCAACTACGACACTCAATTGAGGCTTCAGATCAAAGGTATTTGAATCCAAAAGCTCCTATGTTTGGAAGTTTTCCGCTAAGCCCAGCTTCCGCAATGTCGCGTCATCAATTGCAGGGGAGCATGCAAACCCCTCTGCGCCGGCTCCCTTTTCAGCAAAGTGGCGAGCAGCCCGCGGTTCCTCTGCATTACGGCTCCGAGGTGCGGTTCCGCAAGAGAAGCGGGGGAAGCGCACGCTATTCCTCTTCCAGACGCTTCCCTTTTAGGACACGGGAGAGAGCTTAGTAAGACTTCCTAATCTGTCGTGTGGGTGTGACACCTCCCTGGCCATCTTTGTATAGACGTTGGGCGTACACAGATTGACGATAGGCCAGAGTGCCTCTTCTGAAGCAATGCTAGCTACCTCGTAACGGAAAGGCATTTGGCCGACCCAATCGCGCTGTTGCTCCCAAGCCAACCTCAGCGACTCGAACAAACTGCCTTTCCACCGCCGGAAGCTGTGGCTCGCGTGACGCTGTATCCCCCTCTTTGACGTGTACGCCTTCAACATGGGTGTGTTTGCGGAGAACCTCTTGTCTTCGTACTCGCGGTTCCGTCTACCTCCTCGCCGGGTCCGTTCATCCCTGGTGAACCGCAGTACACAGCATTGGAGTCAGTGTCTTGCAAATTGAGGAGAACCAAAGTCTGGGAGAGAATCTTTATAAATACAATATGAGTATCATACGACCATGGCACCATATATCACCATATATCACCAGTACTTGAAACAGCCTTGTCAAAATCGCCACCATGAACGGCAACAACGTGACCCAGACCCCTGCCCTGCCCCCAAACATGCATACGGAGCTCAAGGAATACTCCCGGCGACGCGGAACCGAATACCCTTACAATGACGACTTGGACGTCGATGTCCTGATCGTCGGCGCAGGATTCGGTACGTACCTCGTACCCTCTGCCCTGCGTCTGTCATCCCCATGCGCCGGCGTTCGCTAACCATCAGGGTACTAAACAGGTGGAGTATTTTGCCTCAAGACGCTCCGCGAGCAAGGTTTGAAGGCCGTCATCTACGAGGCCGGCACCTCGTTTGGAGGAACTTGGCGCTGGAACCGGTACCCTGGAGTACGTTGCGCCATTCGTTCTCCACTGTTTTGCGCTTTGTGCCTTGCATCGTTTACTAAACTCCCGTTTCCTTGGTTCTGGGCCAGTTTACTAATCGCGTGTTTGGATACATATAGGCGAGGGTCGACTCCGAAGTCCCCGAGTATCAGTTTTCGTGGCCGGAGGCGTACAAGGATTGGAATTGGTCGACCAATTATCCCGACTACAAGGAGTTGAGGGCGTACTTTGATCATGTTGACAGTGTTTTGAATTTGAGCAAGGATTGCTCTTTTGAGACGGTGGTGGTGGGTGCGCAGTTCCATACGGACGAGGGCAAGTGGCATGTCAAGACTGAGGATGGGCGGTTGGCGAAGTCCAAGTATTTGATTGTCGCAGCGGGCTTTGCCAGTAAGCGGTATATTCCCGATTTCAAGGGTTTGGACAAGTTCAAAGGCGTTATCCACCACTCCTCGTTCTGGCCAGAGGAAGGTATGCTTTCGCATCCCACTCATTATACAGAGGTCATTGCTAAACAGACCGCAGGCGTCGATGTCAAGAACAAGCGAGTAGCCGTCATCGGTACCGGTGCTTCTGGAGTGCAAATTATTCAGGAAGTTGCGCCAGTCGTGCAGGACTTGAAGGTCTTCCAGCGCACTCCCAATCTTGCGGTTCCCATGGGCAAACGCAACCTTACTCCCGAAGAGCAGAACCGCGATAAGAACTGGTACTACAGACTGTATGACTTGCGTGAGAAATGCTTTGGCGGCTTTTTCTATGGCATGCATGAGAAGAATACATTTGATGATGACCCAGAGGAGAGGGAGGCATTTTACCACAAGCTCTGGGACCATGGTGGCTTTAGGTTCTGGCTTGGCAACTACAAGGACGTAAGTATTCTTGATCCTAGTCGTTTTCCTTCATACAGACTATGCCAACGACTTATCTTGCCAGATGCTCGTCGATGCCGAGGCCAATCAAGAAGCATACAACTTTTGGGCAAAGAACGTCCGAAACCGCATTGGAGACCCACGAAAACGCGATATTCTCGCACCACTGAAGATGCCCCACTATTTCGGTGTCAAGCGCCCATGTCTCGAGCAGACCTACTACGAACAATTCAATCGCCCCAACGTGGATATCATCGACATCAAGGACAACGCGATTGCCGAGTTCACCGAGACTGGTATCAAACTCGAGAATGGCGAGCATTATGAGTTTGACGTGATCGCTGTTGCCACTGGATTTGTAAGTCTTTTTTGAATCTAAGTTAAAGGGCTTGTGGTAATGATGATTGCATAGGATATCACCACCGGCGGCATGACCAACATGGGTCTCAAGTCCATCAAGAACACTGCCCTGAAAGACGAATGGCGCAAAGCCGCGTACACCTACCTTGGAACCACCATCTCCGGCTACCCCAACATGTTCCATCTCTATGGCCCTCATGGACCCACTCTACTTTCCAATGGACCGTCCACCGTCGAAGTCCAGGGCCGTTGGGTTGTTGATGCGATCAGGAAGGCGAATAGGCAGGGCCTGAAGTACATCAACCCCACTGAGGAAGCGAGCCTGGAGTGGAAGAAGCGAATCAATGCCCTGAGCGATGCGACACTCTTCCCGACCACGAAGAGTACCTATATGGGTGGCAGCATGCCTGGTAAGGCTTTCGAACAGGTTAATTATGCCGGTACGTGTATTTGCAGATTTGCGAAATTGAACAATAACTAATGCACCCAGGTGGCATCCCAAATTATGTTGTCGAAATCCGCGATGCTTTGGACACTTGGAAGGGGTTCGAATTAGTGAAGGCCTGAGCGAGGATCAGTACTGTCACTGAGGACATCTCTCCAATTGTGCTTTTGTGTATTAGCATTCTGTTTTCTTTGGCACGTTCTTTACGTAACCTCGACATCTAGTTGCTGTAGCGTCCTGCAGCGTACGACTGCCCATAATGATAACCGTTAATGCCATTATATTCATATTCTTGCACCTGGACTCTTTCGATCCCACTACACCTCGTCAGTCAAGTTGGAAAAATCCGCGCTTCGCAACCTTGATGGCGATATCAGGAGCTCGCGAGGGAGCCAATCCGCCAGTTTTCCTCCAGGCCTGCCTGGGACTTCTTCTAAATGTTCTTTTTCGGTTCCAGCAACCATGATGCCCAGGGCAGTCCCACAGAGCCATGCCCATACCATGCCCTCTCCAGAGTAACCTGCCGCGATCCATTCCCCGTGCCTTGATGTAGTGTCTTTAATTTTTCGGCCTGTTAACCTCTCGTCAAGCCTCCCCACCAGAGGCAATGAATCTCCTGTCATGCCTAATATTCCGGTCCACACATCTTTTACATGAGAACCCGGGCCCCAATTGGGGCTGAAGATGGAAGGAAAAATTCCCGCAATATGGGCCACGGACAAGGGGTCAAGTTTTGTGCCATCGTCGTACAGACCAGCTTGGTCCACGCCTTGTTTCAATGAGCGCATGAATCCACCACCCAGCATGACGTCGCCAGCATGGTGGTCCGGTGCTGATGGCCTTTGCGATACGTAATCGAAGCCCCCGCCATAGACCACGCTCCAGGATCGTTTCCCCCCCGAGTGGGGAAACTTGTCTCCTGGGCGTTGAGCAGACATGTGGCCTCTTACTCCAGTAATCTTGAGTCGCAATCCGGGCACCAAGTGGCTCGCAAAGGCGTTTGTAGCGTGGACCACATGACGGGCTAGTACAGTGCCGCGAGGAGTTTCGATGGCATATGGGAAACCTGCTGCCTTGCCCTCGGATGCGCGCAGGGAGAGGACAGGCGTATTCGTTTCGACAAGCAGGGTATCAGGGAACTCGTCCAGAAGGCGCTTCCAGATGGACACGACAAAGCGATACGCCCATATTGCCCCTGCGCGATACTTGATCGCGCCCACGACCCCATCATTCACACCCACCTCCTTCTTCGCCTGCTTCGCATTCAACACCGCAGTCTCGACCTCGGGGATCCACCTCCGCGCCTCATCCACCTTGGCACAACTCCTCCAAAAACTCTCCTCGTCAAGATACAAATCCACCGTCTCCACCTCCCGCGCCTCCGCCACGCCAATCCCTTCCTCCTCGCACAGCCCGACCAGGCACTCGACATGGCGCGTCTGGAACCTCGTCAGAGCCGCCGCTCGCTCTCTGCCAAACATCTTGCTGAAGCGCGAGAAGGATTCGTAGGGCGTGGGCTTGATGTGCCCGCCGTTCCGCGCCGTCGCCCCACTGCACAAGTCCCGCGCTTCAAAAACAATCACCTTGCCCCCCTCTTTCGAGCCTTCGCTAACGACATTCTTGCGCCGCCGTAGCCGCCGTTGCTCGTGCAGCAGCGACCGCGCGACCGCCGCCCCCGCGATGCCCGACCCGATGATGGCCACATCGACCACGCGCGGCAATCCCCCCTCTTTCTCCGACGAGCGGATCTTGGTCAGCTCCGGGAATGGGGGGTCGTGCAGCCAGTATGGGGATGTGGGGGTTGGGGTAGGGAGGCCGGGGGAGAGCGAGGCGCGGACGAGGGCGGCGTTGAATTCGGTCGTCAGCGAGGATATGATTCCGAAAATCGATTTGAGGCCTCGGGCGGTGGTTTGGAGGGTGGAGATGAGGGCGCCCATTTCTTGGTGGGATGGAGGGCAAAAGTGGAAGGTATGGATGGATGGAGGCGCGCGAGAGAGTTGAGGGGGGGGGCGCGCGCTTTGGCGCTGCACGTGCTTTGCTGGTTGGCTTGCTGGTGGTTTAATGTTTGGTGGTTGTAGTCGATTGGTTTATAGACTCCCAAATAAATGTCCTGCGGAGTGAGCGAATTTCTTCGCAAGTTGCGTTGTGTACATGTTTTTGCCCCGTTTTGGCATAGCCTCAGACCGTCAGACGCAGGAACCTTTAGAGGCTGAGGTTAGCCACGTTTTGAACCTTGGGTGTCGGGTTTACTTTATCCATAAAACCCCGTTGCCACTTCTACATGTGCCCGGCCTTTTCACACGTTAGAATTCACGCATTCATGGGTTGAGGAACTCTCATGAGGAACGGCAGTCTTAAATTAAATTCTTTCTGTAAAGCTGATTATGTTTTATACATTGATGAGTATACTCCGTGCTTTCAAATCTTCCTGAAGACAGGGTAAAGGTCACCGACTTCCATGGGTACAATGCCAAAGCTAACGTACGAGTCGATGTTCTCGGGCTCGAGAGTCACAAAAGCGAGACCAGCGTTCTTCTGTGCCGTAGGGACGAAGAAGCTTCCCGCAGGCAGATCAACCGTGCGACTCAGAGTCTCAGTCGTGACGGTGTTGAGGACATGGCCCTCATAATACGAGCGTCCCAGTACAGAGGTTGTGATGTTGTACACTTCAACCTCGCCCTTGAAGCCTTCAGCGAGGGTCTCAACCTCCAAGCCGGAAACACGAAGCCTTTCTGCCAGGTCAGACCAGGCGCGGGGAATAACGTATCCTTCCGGCCTTGCGCGAGTGAGGTTTGCCGTGGCGGGAGTCGTGCTAGCGAATTGGACAGGAAGCTGAACGACCTCTCCCGATTGTCGGTCCACCATGGAAAAGGTGCGGTTACTGTACTCTGTGTAGTCGGTAATGACAATTTCCTCCGAGGATCCAACAAACTCTTCAATCGCGCCCTCAATGACGCTGTAGACCTCCTCTTTGCGGTCACGAGCTGTCTCAAGAACACCAAGGACCATTTGAAGGCCGGCAAGGGTTCTTCTCTTGTAGCTCTGGTTCGCGATTCCAATTCCGCGGGTCTCAGTAAGGAAAGTGACGCATTGGGTGAGGCCCATTGCATTCCTTCCAATCTTCGCATCTGTGCCAGCCTCGTTCAACTGAACAGGGCTGCTTGATGAGGACGCGGTCACGTATGGCTCGCCGCGAAGGCCTTTGGAGGCCAACGAATCATCAATAGCCGGCGCAAATACCGTCTCGCTCAGGTTCCTGATTGCAGGATGAATGTTCAAATTCTGAAATTGTCAGATACGAATATAAACTTCAGGAGGGTATGCTTACCTTTGCAGCGCTGAACATTCCGTCGGCAGCATTGCTGTAGTTGCCCGCATAACGAGTGGCAGCTCCGTATTCGTGCAGATCAACAGCAATATGTGGGGAGAAAGTGCTGAAGAGTTCCTTGATGTCGCGCGTCTGCTGACGCATCAACTTTGTGTGATCCCTGTTGGGGTCGAAGTTCGTCGCCAATGTCCTCTGGAAGTCTATAGTTTCGGAGTTAGTGTTTTGCATCAGACCAACTGGTGTTTATTATACTCACAATCGTTTCCATCAGGGTTGTACCTCGGCAGTACAATGATGTCCAGGGCCTCAAGGAAACTTGCTGCCCACTCCTGGTCTGCGTCCAAAGCTCCTAGCAAAGCCAACAAAGCCTCGTCACCGGCAGGCTCGTTTCCGTGTACGCTGGCCTGTAGCCAAACCCTCAGCTTGCCGGCGCTTGTCGCATTCTGCGCGCTTGAGAGATAGGCGTATGGGAACGAACGTCCCTCCTCCGAGAGAAATTCAGCGGTGCGATATGATGCCCATGATGGGTTCTTAGCAGCAATTGCCTGAATAAAAGAGTCTGGATAGTGTGTCAGCCAAAATGGAAGCGTTCTCGCCGTCGCAGCGCTTACTCAATGTTGCTTGACTGGTTGCGCCGTCGGAGCCATTGAACCACCCTGGAGAAAAGCTGGTATTCGACGAGAATGCAGGGCTAAGCAGAGTCACGTTCGGCGCAGGAAAAGCTCCCTGCTCGACAATGTCCGAGTCAAAGTTCACTCGAACGTGGTTCTCGCCATATTTTGTCTGCGCAAAGGCCTTACCACTCAATGCAGCGGCTGCAGCAAGAAAGACAGCAGTAGGAGCCATGGTGGTAACGAGAGCCCGGTTGTCGGTAGTCGAAAACCTCCATGATCAACGCGACGGGCTTTCTTATAGTTCCGAAGATTTCGGATGAATGAACGAGAAGGTGTTGCCTCGCCCAAGGCGCTACGACCATTCTATGCAGCCAAGAGAGGAGGAAATGTCTTGGCCCTCATACACCTTCCAAATGCAGTCTCGGGGGCATTTGATTATCAGCATCGGTTGCCAATGCCCATGACCGACGAAGCAGGCCGATTGAACCGTTGATGGGTAGAGCCAAGCCAAGATTGTACCTGACCAGAGCGGGATACTTAATCGGTTAAGCAAGGAATGACGCGGCTCGGGCTCATGTAGAGAAAAAATTGGGGCATTTAAGATGCTCATCACTGGCAATCATTTTCCTTATCGTCGACAACCGACATCGGACCGGTGCAACAGGGCTATTTCATGGGGTCGTTCCGAAAGGCTCGGAACGTCGGAATACCTCGTTGCCGAAAAACGCCTCCTACAGGCCAGAGGATAGGCCACAGTATTGACTTTTTCTTATTAGATGACCAATGCGTACACATGCTTAAAAAAGCCATGAAGGGTTGGAAAAGTACCATCATTTTATGCACTTCATGTTGTTGTGACCACTACATTTCGCAGCGATATTGCTTGTGAATGACTTGAACGAGTACAAAAGCTGTTGTATCGTGACCACAATCGTCGAGACATTGATGTTAGTATCCCGTAGGTTATTGACCATCATGGGAATATCTCATGGTTTTTTATTCTTTTAATTCGACGGTACTGAAGTCCGACTCCTCACCAAGGGCCACCTCCCTAGATTTTTCACCTTCTATGGGTCCCCCTCTCCCTCAGCTCAAATATCTAGCGCGTTGTTTAAATATATAAATAGCGCGCTGCTGGTTTCACAATTAATCATTGAAATCTAATCGTGATTGCTGCTATTTGAGATACTCTATAGGTTCTTTTTTCCCCTGATTTTGGCACATTATCCTGTATTGAGTCCTGACCTGAAATATGTCACGAGTAAATTCTCGCCCTTTGAGTGTGGTGTACTCTATCTTTCCACGTTTTGAATATTCTTATGTAGTTTTTTCCCTGGTTGATTCCTGTACTTTTTTAAGATGTGAACTTTTACTTTGACAGTTCAAAAATTCGCCAATGGCGCTGTATAGATAGCCTTAAGGGCGAGGACATGCAAAAATTGCCACAAAACGATTGCTGAGCCACTATTCTAACAACTTAGCTAGGTAATTTCATAGTCAGATGATTTTGGTGTAGGATAGTTAGTGATGGCTTAGCTATGTACTTGAAAGCGGATAGATGACAATGCACAATACTCTAATCGACTGGTGGAGGTGCGGTATGATCACAATAGCACCACTGCCCATATCATCAAGAAATAAGCAGAATACAAGACCTGAAATCAAAGCTACGAAGTACTTCATGGAAGTAATTTTCCTTGCAAAGGCTGTTTTGTAGCTCTTCAAACGTCCCAATATCTCTGTGTTACGAGATCACGAACGGTGGAACCCCACCTCAACACATTTGACGATTTTCTTCAAACCAAATCTTGACTACCCCATTGACGATATGGGAGATGCAGTAATGAAGTCTACAAGCTATGTAATGATGATTGTGTGGCCCTTCTCTCTATCAAATTCTGAGCATGGGATCTCCGGATCTAAATGGGGGGCAAGATAATCTAGTAGTTTGGAATCGCCATCGAACCCGTACTCGTAAACTGAGAAGTAACCAGTGCGCTGGTACTCGCCATGGCCTCCACTTTTAGGCTGCAGTAGGATTCCTTCGGTAGCGCTGTATGAGTGCTGAATACTCCTCCAAAGTGGCAAGACGAATGTCTCACGCGTCTTATCTGGTTCGCGAACATAATCCTCCTCGACGAGCTGCCACATTCGGCTTGAGCGAAGTAGGTTCTTTCCCTTGTAGAAAAGTTTTTCTTCTTCATTGATATCATTCTGGATTTCCATCCTGTACACTCCACCCTGCAAAGTGATGCTTCCATTTAGAATGCTTCCAGTTGGATCACTGGTAGCTAGACTAACATCAAAGCTTTTCACGTTAGCAAGTGATATTGGCCCTTGTTGCTGCTTCTCCATATATGCAACAGGCCCACGAATCGAAGCCCATGACCAAGAAGGGGCGCGATATACAGCAGCTGGATCTTTCTGCGCTGGAAAACGAGTGTACCAACAGAGACCGCGTAGAATGTCCTTCTCCCAAAGACCTGCGACATATCGGTCTCTGTTCACGTCCTGAAACCGTTTGGCGATACCCGATAAGGCTACAAAGATATCGGTGTCTACGGTGAGCTTCATTTTCGTATAGCTTTCGACCAAGGTTTCCCAGATCCGTGTGCAGTTTTGTAGTGTTAAATTTGCGGTGGCTTTTATCATGGATGCGGGCTGCTGGATGTCAAGGCCATCTGGCGATGACTGCGATTTAAGACCGGAGTGACATTCGAAATATAGATTCTCTTGGCCGAAGTAAGCCACCCGAGGTGCAGTAAATCTCTCCTGCATAACCCAGCCGCGCTTGAGTAGAGGAGCACTGAAGAAGTCATCGTACTCCATTGCACTGCTCTTTATGCTGTATGGTTGGAATAACTTTCCTTCGGATAATCTTACGTATACAGAGGCGGGGCGGAAGGCCAGTAGATGCGATTCCGAGCGACTTTTGAACAAACCGCTATGACTGTTTTTCCCACCTGCAGCGGCAATATTGCATATACTGTTAGCATACACCATGTACATTCTGCTGGATTCTATTTGCCAATCTCGAGTGGAGTCTTGTTGGATGCATAGAGAGTCGATCCAAAGATAGTACACACCCAGTCCTCTAGCAACCGCTACGGCATCCTGGAATGTCTTTGGAAGCCTGCAAACCTGCAACCCTCGCTTGAATTCTTCCATGCTTTCAGAGGTGAGTTTGAGGATGTCGGCATCACCCCAACAATGGCTTAGAGTCATATATGGGTGCTGAAAGCCAGTCGCTTCGGCAGTATCTAAGCGAACCATGGACTCTTCCAATCCTAAGTAGAGAAGCCTAGTGGGGCGTTGTTTTGTTGAAGGTCTGATTCGGCAAACGTCATGCGTATCCACACAATCTCTCAGCCAACGGTCCATCATTTTGCACGCTGAATTAAGATTGATGGTCTTTTCAACATGAGGCGAAGCCATCTCTAAGTTTAAGTCTACACACAGTGGTCAATGGAAGAAAAAAAGGCAAAAAGAATTACTTACCAGTTGGTTCTAATTCAAATGAAGCGATTAATTCCTTGGATCCTGTTGGTGTCCCGAAATAAATACAGAGTGATAATTGTGTAGTCTCGGTGATATCAAAAAACGTATAGACTTCCTCATCTTCGCGTTCTATATCCAAACCCGAAGAAGCTTGATGCTGCAGCATCTGTATGTTGATCTTGATGCAAATAGCGCAGCCTTCATTGGTGGACCGGAAAAAAGCCTCCCGGGTAAGGATGTGGAATTTCCTTTTGGAAAAACGGGATGGCTTGGGGAACTGAGGGTGTATTGACTGTGACCGCGATCTTGCAGATGTGGTCGAATGAGGGCTTGCTGGTTCGTTTGTAGGCATTGTTGGCGAGTAGCGTGGGCTTACTGGTGAATACTGGGGACTTGTCGGAGAGTAGCAGAGGCTTCTTGGAGAGGTTGGAGAATGGTGGGGGCTTCTTGGAGAGGTTGGAGAGTAGCAAGGACTTGCGGCTGGAGAGTAGTCCCAAGCCGACGCGACATCGGAATCTACATTGTTTTCGCTCAAGTCATCATCTTCATTCCCCACCCAAGTAAAGGCAAAACGAAGCGCTCTTGTGCAGTCTGAGCAAACATGAGAGGACGCATACAGCTCAACCTCATCATCGCAAACCAAAGGTACAAGCTCGGTATCGCTAGGGTCTATTTGAAGGCCCGCTTCGCTCGCAGAATCGTCTTCCATATCATAATATTATGTGGTGTTTGATGACTCAATGAAGAATACGCAGAACAGTATTAGGTTAAATTGATGATTGATGTGTTCAGGGTTTGAGGGGTTACAAAACTATATATGTACTCGGGGAACACTAAACTACATCCAACCTAGAGGGCCCGCTAGGAAACAGGAGATGATATTGTGATGGTGGCACGGGTGGCTGGACCCCTCCCGAGGTCTCCGAGGTGCCACACGTGACTTTTGTATCGATAAGACGGATCAGCCAATCAGAAGTGGCTTATGCACGTCCCTGTCGCGTCTCTCCGCCTGCGGGACTCATCGCGCCCGCCTTCGCGACAGCCTCGCCTTTAGCCCGCGGCTTTCACTTTCATCCTTTGCATACAACCCCGCCTGCATTTGGTCTTGCCACAACATGCGCATAGGTCTCATCATTCACTCGCCATGCTTACGTCCGAACTCGAGGTGCTGAAGCCCATCGATCCT
Source organism: Corynespora cassiicola (assembly GCA_022059125.1). Classification (NCBI taxonomy): domain Eukaryota; kingdom Fungi; phylum Ascomycota; class Dothideomycetes; order Pleosporales; family Corynesporascaceae; genus Corynespora; species Corynespora cassiicola. The sequence goes on along the minus strand of JAEUWY010000012.1, from coordinate 1,713,237 downwards.
TCGATATCCGACCCAGACGAATACGAGATCTTCCTGCTAAAAGAAGCCCAAGTGGTATACGAAAAGAATGGCAAGCCGGCAAGCCTACTCGCTGCGTACGCAGATATTCCTCTGCGCGTAGAGGGAAGGCTGGAAGTATCAACGAAAAGGCAGTCCAAATACTGTACGTCTTCATACCCCGAAGTCATGATTCGTGACTTACGAGCTCAACTGCTCACAACCGAAGACGCTCAACCACTGATTGCGACGTACCACAGTGATCAAGAAACCGTTCAAGCCTCTCGATATCCAAATCACGAACGTGACACGCTTCTCCTACGGCCAATCCACCGATGGTGAATTGATGATATGGGCGCTAGGCGAGGCTGGCTGGTTCGAATTATCACCCTCTCCGAGCTATAGCGACATCTATAACGACATGGTTGAGGCTGTAGAGATATTGTACTTTGTTTCTGATATCTATAATGAGCCTAGGAAGCGGGGTGGAGGCCCTAGTGCGCAACTGATTTTCCAAGAAGTAAGTGCGCATGGATTGGCACGAAGCAGGCGTTGACGACAATGATAGTATGCTGAAGACGAACGATTTCCGTGCGCCGACCCGGATCTTGCTGCGCAAATCTTCCACAAACACCGCGCCTTCCTTTTCATGAGTTTTCTGGACCGGGCACAAGGAATTGGATGGAGCAACACGCCACTGTACCAGTATTTCAAACGGCAGTGCCCTGTAGGTTGAAGTCCACAATATGCGCTACTTGCATTTCTAACAAGTTCAAACAGAAAGATTTCGAGTCAGCGAAAGCGCGCAAAGAAGGACGTTTCGAGCAGCCTGCTAAAAAGGTCTCCAACTCATTGTCATCGGCTGCCCCGCCCAAGGCACGTTCACGCGGCAAGGCGCAAGACGCAAATATCAGCGAAGCACCCAAAAAGGATGACAACTGGTGGGAAGCAGCCGCGCTCTTTGAGTTTATGCAGAAAGCTGTAAACCACCGTGTGCTCCGCAAAGGCCAAGGGCATATCACCGTAGAGCGGGTTGCAAAACTCGTCGTTCGACGCTACGAAATCGATGAACTGGAGGTTGCACGAAATTATTTACTAGTACATGCACAGAACCTTTGCTACATGATGGATCACCCGCGGCGGCAAAGCATACGATTCTTTACCGAGGAACCTATCTATCGGGAGCTCGCTGCCGGCCACAATTTAGCAGCCACTGAGATCAGAAGGGCGGAAGGAATCGAACTGAAGCCCAGAAGAGTCCACAGTTCTTTCAAAGATGAACGCAGTGACGATTCCGAATCTTCGGAAGAGGAGGCAGTCGCGACACCTAGGCCACAACGCTCTCGAAAGCCAAAGGGACGGCTATCGATCCTGCGACCGAAGAGTGGGAAATTCTCGGGAAAGGGGAAGAGCGTTGCCAAAGGCAAACGGCCAGATACTGCAGGAAACACATCAGATTCCGAAAACACAACTTCTCAGGCTGAACCTATGGATACTGAGGAGAGCGAAGTCGAGATTGACACTCCTACGCAGGCATTGTCGCTTGGAAACGGAAAGCGCAAGCTCAGTGAGACAGCCGACTATGAGGAGCAAAAGGGAAGACGGAAACGTGCGGCTAGTTCATCCCTCACGCCAGAGTCCCCGCCGTCAACAGAGAATGAAGATGAAGAGGCAGACGGCGACGCAACGCTTCCTCTCCGCTATCATCCGAACGGCCCCAACGGTACAAAGGCCGACGATGGCTCAACCAAACCTGCGCTGGTTGTACCAATCATCACCACACCACTGCCAACTTACGAAGCTAATGGCCCACGCGATTCCTGGATATGTACTGTTGATGGTTGCTCGCAAAAGATCTTTGGTGCTTCGACAGAAGTCGGGCAGCAGTTAATTACAGAGCACTTTGAAGATCACGCTAAAGGCAGGCACAAAGAGGTAGGCATTCTCTTACGGGAAGAGGAGAGGCTTCGGTTACCAGTCAAGTAAGTATCACTCCGAGTAAGCCACAAGACCCGAGGGCTAATATGGAATAGCAATCTCCTCAAGAGGATTCGTGAGATGGCTGACCAACAAGATCCGCTCTTCCCATCTTCCTCTCTCGAGGCTGCCGCTGCGGCACTTCAGACCCAGTCCGTTCACCGTGGTATCTAGCTCCGGCTCCTATCTTCAGCAATTGTTTTTCGGTTCGCTTCTCTACACATATTCTTTTTTTGATGATTTGTTGTCTGCATGGCGAGGGGTTCTCCTTTTTTAGTGCTCGCTTCAGCGGGGAACTGGTGTTTGTGGCGAGGATGTGCTATCGTCAGCGTATTACCGCTTTGGTAAGGCATGCCCTGTGCGAATTCTGGTCTAGGGGCAAGTCCACGGCACTGGGCTGCGGCGTGCTCTTCTGCACAGCGGTGTTGTGGAATAGTCATGTTGATACGAATTATGGGTTCATGGCACACGCCCGCGCTCTGAATGGAACGAGTTGGCTATACAGTGCCTGTTTACATCGCGTTGGAGCTAGAGTACACAGCACCTAGCAGTGCATTACAAAATCACATTGATATTGCAAGTGGGTAAGAGTTCAGATTGTTGTTTCATTTCTCAGCGCCGCCCATGGCCTAGACATACATGAATCCCACCGCAGAGCCGCAAGACCGGCGTTAAAATACAGATGTGAAGAGACAAGTGGGCCAGAAGCGGAGAGCGGGGTGGCTACATGTACAAGGCCAACCAGGCCAAGGATTCTTGTTGTACAGTCGGACAATGTGTCTCCTTCGTTAAAAAAAAGAGGCCTTCATATCCGTACTCATCTTACATTTCTAGCGAAAGATTTTCCCCCTTAATCCAGCGCCTTTCATTATTTTACAGACTTTATTCTTGTTTGAGCGTCGCGGGCCGTTTACTCGAAGATGCGGGTAACAATTCCAGTGGCGACGGTGCGGCCACCCTCACGCATGTTGAAGCGCTGTCCCTGCTCAAGAACGTGGGGCTGGAAGAGCTCGCAAACCATCTCGACGTTGTCACCGGGCATGACCATCTTGCTGGAGGCGTCCTCGGTACCCTCCGGCCAGGTGAGGTGGCAGGACTCGTCGGCGGTACGGAGGAACATCTGAGGGCTGTACTTCTCGGTGAAACCGGTGTGACGGCCACCCTCCTCCTTGGAGAGAACGTACATGGAGATCAAGAACTTCTTGTAGGCCTTGACGGATCCAGGGACAGCGATGACCATACCACGCTTGACGTCCTCGCGCTTAATACCACGGAGGAGAAGACCAGAGTTGTCACCAGCACGCGACTCTTCGCAGGATTTCTTGAAGGTCTCAATGTCGGTGACCTTGGTCTTGATGGGGGCGACACCCTTGCCAACAATCTCGACTTCAGTGTCCCTCTTGAGAATACCGCGCTCGACACGACCGGAAGCGACGGTGCCACGACCAGCAATGGAGAAGACATCCTCGACAGCCATCAGGAAGGGCTTGTCAGTGTCACGCTCAGGGGTGGGAATCCAGGTGTCGACAGCCTCAAGGAGCTCGTCAATCCTCTGCTCGCCAATCTCCTTCTCACGGCCCTCAATAGAGCAGAGGGCGGAACCCATGATGATGGGAGTATCATCACCCTCGAAGCCGTAGCTGGAGAGCAGCTCGCGCATCTCCATCTCGACGAGCTCCAACATCTCCTTGTCCTCAATGGCATCGACCTTGTTGACGAAGACGACAATCTTCTTGACACCGACCTGACGGGCGAGAAGCAAGTGCTCACGGGTCTGGGGCCTATCTATCCGTCAGCTGCTGTTCCGACCTCAACATGCAGACCAATCCTTACATCTGACCATCGGAGGCGGCGACGACAATGATGGCTCCGTCCATGTTGGCAGCACCAGTAATCATGTTCTTGATGTAATCGGCGTGACCAGGGCAGTCGACGTGGGAGTAGTGGCGGTTGTCGGTCGAGTACTCAATGTGGGCAGTGGAGATGGTGATACCACGTTTGCGCTCTTCAGGGGCCTTGTCGATGGAGCCATACTCGAGGTATTTGGCGAAGCCCTTCTCGGCCTGACGCTTGGTGATGGCGGCAGTGAGGGTGGTCTGGGAGACTATTAGTTTGGTTGAGGTTGGGATGCGAAGGAGCAGCGCATGCCTTGCCGTGATCGACGTGACCAATGGTTCCTGTGCCAGTTAGCTACTATATTTGGCTTTCGGAGCTGCAGCGGAGCATACCGATGTTGACGTGGGGCTTGTCACGGCTGAAGACGGCAGCGTAGTTCCTCACGCCGTTGACGTATCTCGAGGCACCCTGAGCACCCAGAGCCTGCTGCATAGGGTTGACGCCCCTCTGGTACTGGAGCGCATTGCGCGACGTCCGCCAGAAAGCCCGCGCGAAAGCTGACATTGTGGATGTGATTAAAAGGTGGAGCTACGAAGACAAGAATAAGAAGGAAGGATGCAGTCAATTGGGATGGGGAGAAAGCGGACTGGAGAGGTGGTTCGGGGCGACGCGCGAAATTTTGCTGACTGGGAATAGAACGGTTGGACGGACGCGGCGGCCCTTGCACGCGTCACGTGGTCGACGTCCGAGCTCTGCGCGCCAGCTCCAAAGCTTCGGGGGACGTCGAGGCGGCCGCGGGAAAAGTTTCCTGCGTCATTGCAAGCCGTGCTGTCGTCGAGTCTCGCCCTGCAGTATCCGCCGCCGCTTATTCCGATCCAATTGAGCCTAGGAACACGCCCATTGCACCATCAGCTGCCTCTGCGGATACCCGAGGTTGCCGTCGGCCGGCCTTCAAAAGTTGCATCACGGCAGCATTGCAACGCACCCCCTCTCTACACACATGTCTCTCCGCACATCTCTCAGACGCACAGCGGCACCGTTGAGCTGGGTCTCGCGGACCTCGACCTGCACCATGCCTTTGCGCGCAAAGATCACACAGCCCGCCTGGCTGAGCGGGACCAGAGCGGTAAGCCCCTCCATCCATTGCCGGGTCCCAAGGGCACAATCCCAATCCCAATCCTACCCTCAATGCTAACCCAAGATGCAGTACTCAACGCCCTCGCAAAACCAATTCGCCCCCCTGCCCGAGGATGATCCCGACGATGTCGTCTTTTCGAACAATTACGGAGTTCGCTCCATCGAACTCAACCGCCCTAAGAAGCTCAACTCGCTGAACGGCTCTATGGCCCGCAAGATCATCCCTCGCCTTCAGGAATGGTCCAAATCAGAACTGGCTGGTGTCGTGGTAATCAAGGGTTCGGGACGCGCATTCTGCGCCGGAGGAGACGTTGCGGCCCTCGCAAAGTGGAACCAGACGGGCGCGGAGGGTCAAAAGAAGAGCACAGACTACTTTGGCCTAGAATACAAGCTGGACCACCTGATTGCGACATACCAGAAGCCTTATGTGGCTTTCATGGACGGTATCACCATGGGTGGTGGTGTCGGGCTCTCCATTCACGCCCCATTCCGTATCGCAACTGAAAACACCGTCTTCGCCATGCCCGAGACCACCATCGGCTTCTTCCCCGACGTTGGCGCTTCTTTCTTCCTTCCTCGCATGGAGGGTGGCATGGGAACCTACCTTGCGCTCACTTCTGAGCAGATTAGGGGAGTCGATGCCTTCTACCATGGCATCGCTACGCACTACATCCACAGCTCTTCTCTCCAGGCTCTCGAATCGCGTCTCGCTGAGCTTCAGTTCCCTGATTACCTGGAGCTGGATGCGCGTCTCAAGATTATCAACGCCACCATCGAAGAATACGTTACCGGCCTCCCCTCCGAGAAGCCCGCCATCTCGGGCGAGCTCAGGTCGACCATTGACCGCGTCTTCCACCAGGACCAGCCCTCGGTGCAAAGCATCCTCAAGTCCCTCGAGGAGGTGAAGACCTCAAGCAACAGTTCCGAGCCCCTCAAGACGTGGGCCCAGAGCACCATCGATACCCTCCACACGCGCTCCCCCGTCGCCGTCGCTGTCGCCCTAACCCAAATGCGTGTTGGCCGCAGCTGGTCCATCTCCGAGACGTTCCAGCGCGAATACGACATCGCCTCGCGCTTCATGGCGCACCCCGACTTCGTCGAGGGCGTCACGGCCCGCCTCATCGAGCGCAAGAAAGAGCGCCCCAACTGGAAGCCCAACACCCTGGACGAAGTCTCCCGCGAGGACGTGGCTGAGTTCTTCGCCACGAAGGAAGGCGCACAGCCCCTGCAGCTCATCAGCGACCGCGATTACAACGATTACCCCCACAGCTGGATCGGGCTGCCGCGTGAGGATGAGATCATGAGGGAGACGACGGGACAGAGTGTTCAGGATGCGATTGCCACGCTCTTGGAGCGATATGAGGGCAAGCAGGGTGTGAGGGAGAAGGTCGCCGAGGTGCTTGAGAGGACCAGCGCGTAAAAAAAAGCATTGATGTCTGCCAGGCAATCTACCGGCAAGAAGCATTGTATAGAATTTCGTGTAGCAATAGGAATCTTTGAAACTTGAACTTTATCCGCACTGCCACATAGTATTTATTATCTCCTATAATCATTGACTGACTGACAGCTCGACAAGGTTGACCAAGCTCTCCTCCCCCCTCTACCTCCGCCCCTGCGGCAACATGCCCAACAGCCTCTCCACCTCCACCGCCGCACTCCCAGACGCCTTGTCCCTCACATCCTCCAACAATCCCCTATCCTTTGCCTTGAACGCCTCCTCAGCCGCCTTAACCAACAGCCCACACTTAGTCCACATCTCGACCCTCTCCGCCACACTCAAGCTCGTGCACTTGGGGATAAAAACACTCGCCACGCGCGTATTCCCCGCGGACAACACCTCATTAAAGAACGGCTCCCAGCCAATGGGGCTCTTCTTCTGCTTTGCCCACTCCTCGAGCTCCGTCCAGTGCCGCGCGTTGACGAGCGCGCGGAGGCGGAGCCACGTGTACGTCTTGTCGGGGACCTTGAATTCGGACTGGACCTTTTGGGCGCGCTTGTTGTGGCCCTGGCGGAGGAGCTGGAAGATTGTCTCATGGGCGGAGAGGCCGATGAAGGAGGAGGAAGCGGTGCCGGGCACGTTTTCGCGGGGGCCGAGGTCCTTTTCGAATTGTTCTTGGAGGCGGAGGAGCTTTTGGGCGTCGTCGAGGGCGGTGCGCTGGAAGGTTGCCGAGGTGTCGCGCGAGTCGGAAAGGTATTTTGAGGCGAGTTTGAGCTTGTCGAGGGAGGCGGATAAGGAGGGTTGGGAGAGGGCTTCGGAGAGGAGGAGGTTGGAGCCGTCGAGGCGGCGGTCGTCTTGGTAGTAGAGGTCCTTGAGCAAGTCGCGATCTTGGTCTAGAGCAGATGACTCAACGAGGGCGGTCGCAACAGGGCGGCTATTGATAACGCGGAAGAAAGATGCTAGTGGAAGCTTCTTGCGGAGATGAAGTAGAACATGGTAAACCAAGTCTGTGTCTCCAGACTCTATTGCCTTATCGAGAGCAATGGTGTCTTCTTTCATGTTAAGAAGAAGAGGGACCTGCTTGCCTGGACGAGGCTCGTAGTTGAGCAGCTCAGTAGCCAGGCGCACGCGACCTTCATCATAAGCTGCCCGAGCAATCTCTTCAAAGGATATACCCGGCTTTCCATGCAACTTCTTGACAATAAGGTTGCAGATCTCCTCTTCGCTGTCGGTTGACACGCGAACCTTTTGTTGGGCCCAGTGGCCGTGGATCTGAGGAGTCGGGAGATGGAGATATTCTGCTACACGTAGAGCAAGAAGATATTCATTTCGATTCGTCAGGCGCTCGATGAGCTTTTCAGGTGTGAGTCGTCGATATTGGTCATAACTCAGGGGTAATCCAATCTCGTAGAAGCGGACAGCATTCAACACGCGGAGGGTATCGCAGGTATCCACAAAATCGTCGGAGGAGTAGAGGTCTAACACAGACTTTCCAAAAGATGCCGCACGCAACAATGTCTTTTGCCAGTGGATGTTGAACTCGTGCGCCGCCGCTTTGATACATGTGTCGACCGCGTCAGCCAAGGATGGTCGAATAAGCTGGATCAGATCGTCTGCTTTTGGCGACTTCTGATCGAGCAATGACGATGCCTCGAGTAGGTTTGCCGCTGGTGAATCCGAGCCTAACCTGAACACATCCACCGTCTCGTCTGGAACTTTCTGGAGATACTCGCAGACCTCGTTGGTCAGGAGCCGAAGGCCATCCACATCGGGTATTAGATGGATCCACGCATCGTAGTAGAATTTGGTGGCCGCACTCCTTGGTCCTATCAAATGAACCTCGTCTTCCCATGCTAGCGCAACGGCATTCGAACCACACCACTGCATGTCCTTGGGCACCGTCTTGACCTTTGAATCATACTCGCTCAACTTGTCGCTCCAATCTCCGCTGACAACCCAGACCTTTCCATCGTCTGTGTAGAAGGCAAGGAATTCTGCCTTGGGAGAGACGCTGATATGCCTGAAGGGACCAGCATCGAAGTTCCGGTCCTCTGCTTCAGTCGCGTCGACAACATAGAGCGTCTTGTCGATTGCCAAAATTACCTCGACAGAACGAGACAGAGAGTATGCGGGAGGTATTATCGACCATGATATTATGGGATCTGAAGGAGGGATCGCGAGGAGTTTCGGTCGTGGTTCCGTATACGATGATACCGAGACGAGATGGTTATTTCCGAGGAGAGCAACGAAGCCTGAGCCGTAAAATTTGCACGACTGTACGCCATGTTCCTCTGCGCCCTACACTGTATTAGCGACGCCTCCCATTCTGCGTCAGGCAGCCATACATGACCGAGTGTGAAGGGAACAAAGTCTCCTTGGAGGTCATAATAGCAGCGGACAGTACCGTCCTCGGTCACAACCAAGAGCTTCTCATCTTCTGACCAGCCAAGTCCCTTTATAGTGCCCTTGTCCCACTGTATACGTTAGCGACGCGGTGGCGCGCGGTGGGTGCCTGCGAAGCATACGTTGATGCGCCGGATCAGTTTGCCAGCGCAACTGTATATGTCGATGCTCGATCGCGAGGCCTGCGGGCCGCGGTATGTAATTATCTTGTCCTCATCACGGTAGATAGCTGCACATGTCAATGTTTGTGTCGTCGTGGCAGGCGGAGGTACACACCTACAGCACCGCTGTACGGGGCCCCCACCACATTGTAGTTCTCGAGCTCAAGATCCTGATCGAACACATCCGTGTAGAGCTGGATCTTGCGATAGAACCGGTCGCCAACCTTTTCCCAATTGGCCGTCGGCTTCGACATTTCAGTCGTAGTGCGCTAGAGGGGTATCATGAGGTTGACTGGCGGAGTTGCGGCTTGGAAGTTGAACTCAGAGGGTGGTCCGTGCTTAAGCTCGTCCTCCGTTCACACATCAGATAGGTTGTGGGCAGGTGTTTTCTTGGCTTGTTTCTTTTTATTATAGCTATATACCTATATACTTCGCCGAAGCACCACTCCTCAGAGCATTCCCAGACCAATACGCCAACGCTTAATGCATTCGTGACCCGACCCAATTTCATACCCAACGCACACGCCCACGTGTCCAGCATCGTTCGCCATCAAGTTTCATTCAAGTGCAAAGCCTTAGGCATCATTCGTTCAGTGGCGCAGAAGCTCGTCTAGAGCCTGCCTTGTGCCAAAACGCTCAACATCACTGCCGACCTTCTTCCTGAAAAGCCCCAACGAATTGAGGAAGTCTTGGGCTTCGTTGTGCAGCTCTTCAGCGAATTCGTCGTGGTCGCCTTCATCATATCCTGAGTCTGAGTCATCCTCGCTAGCATCATCAGGATGGATGGGGATAGGATTATCGTTACCATCCAGTCCACGCTTGCCATTAAGGAGGAACTCATCCGCCTCAAAGTCAGGAGAGCCCGGCACGGGTGGAGGTAGGACGATAGGATTCTTGAGCTCGCCCAGAGCAAGTGCCAAGTGGCGACGGAGAGTTTCGATCTCGGAACGGAGAGCAGCGTTGAGCGGACGAAGTTCCTCGACTTCTCCCGTGAGAGCCTTGATCTTGCAGTCGGAGACTTGACGATTCTCCTCCATGAGTCGCTGCATCATGCACACTTGCCTCTGGTACTCCTCCAACTCAGTTGCTTCTTCCCTCTTGCGCTGGCTAGCAGCATTGACGCTGACCTGCAATGACCGTATTTGTTCGGCCATCTCCTGTATCTGGGCATCACGCTGCGCAGCAGACATGCAATCCTGATTGACCGAGGCGCGCGTCCGAATGCGCTTCGCCTGGTCTGCGTACCGGAGCGTCGAGAGAGTCTCATCGTAGTCAGAGGGTGCAATGCAGGCTACCATGGCAGTCTTGCTGTTTCCACCAAGGCTGTCTTTTAGCAACCAAGTCAAGACCGAGTCTCGGTATGGCACGACCTCTCTCGACCGCCGGCTCTTCCCATTGTGTCTCCGCGTGTCAGCAAGTGCTGCGATGACACGACCGAGAGTAGTCAAGGATTTATTAATCTGGCCACCTTCCTTCAATCGTTGACCAGTTGCTTCGGTAGATTTCGCACGCTCAGAACCAGCGAGATCGACCAATCGCATGCGGGCAGTGCGCTCGATCGTTTCGTCAGTCATGAGAGAGTGCGTGATCTGCTTCAGACGAATCGTGAAGACGGCATGGGAGCGCGAGGAAGTATCGTTCATCTTGGTGGCAGCGACTGTACGGCTCTGTGATAGTGTGAGCAAGGACTCGATAGAATGTTGAGTTTTTTAGACTTACCATATCGCCTTGCCTCATCAGGCGCTCGACATCAGCGTAGTTCTTGACCTCGGTCTCTGTCAAGTTCTGCACATAGACTCCATCTTTGTGTGACTCGCGGATCTTGAGATAGACGGGTGGAGTGGTGCGTGGGGCAAGCAGATCCCGCACGTGCTCATTGTAGACCTCGAAATACGAGACTTGGACATGATAGCTGGTGTTGGGCGTGGGCTCCTCACGAATCCTCTCGAACAGCTCCTCGCAAGTTCGGGGGATCAAGCCAGGCTGGTTCGGCGTGCCCATCATCGTGTAACTCTTTCCCGAGCCCGTCTGGCCATAGGCAAAGATGCACGTGTGGTATCCCGCAAAATTGTGGTCGAGGAACTCCTCTCCGAACGACCGGTATACATCCTCTTGGTGTGCATAGTGCGGGTCTTCCTCGTCGTGCGACCAAAACGACTTGTCGAATAAAAACTCCTTGTCCTCGTAGACCTTTCGCGAGTTGGGGTTCGCATCGAAATCGTTAGGTGCGAGGAGTGTGGTCTTCTGGGTCGCCGGGTCCATGCGAATGAGACAGTGGGCGCCCTTGTCACGCTCTACACGCTGTCAGCAGGAACTTTTGCGATTTTCTTTTTTTCCAATTTCCATCTCACCTCGCTTTAGAAAGGCTCTGCATCGTACGACAACCTTGACGTTGCCAGGGTCGTCGACACCAGGTGGCGGCGCCATGAAGGGTTCGGGTGCGCGCAACGAGGGCGCTGAGGCAGAAGTGGCGTGGAAACTCGAGTACATGCGCGGATCCATTGTCTCCTGGAGCAGCGAGTAAAGATATTCGCGTGCTGACTGCAAACGGAGGAGGTCGAAGCGGTGCATCGGAATACTCCAGGTCGGTATCCACAGCAGCTGGCGCCGGGGGTGCGCTTGGCCTATTCCGGACAAATGTCAACACAGCGGTTGCTACGCGGAGGGGCCGATTGCCGACGTCACCGCCAAGACGCACACACAGACCAATTTGAAGCGCCGACAACGAATATTTCTCCACACCGCAACAGGACGATAGCGACGTGGCCGTGAGTGATTGCTTGGTGACAAGTGAGCGCGCGCGTTGCGAAGAGAAGGTTGCGGAGCGCCTCCGAACATTCCTAGCAACCGTCTCTACGGACATTCCACGCGCGCACGCTTCGCCTCGCCAACCCTTCCCTACCATGGTTGCCGGACATGCTCCAGCGGGGACCGATGTCCTCCAATTCCTGGATGCAGCGGCCCGGAAGTCCGCCTTCGAGCACTACTGGAATCAGCTGGAGGCCCCCTCAGCCAGGCTCGACTTGGACACGCTGCGCACCGTCATCCGTTTGCTGCCGTCTGTTCAGGAGGACATTTCACCGTATGAGAGGCTTGGAGCATTGATCGTAGAACATATCCCCAAGGAGTCCGAGGATGCAGAGCACCTCTATAATCTTGCCGAAGCGTGCTTGAGCAATTCCCAGCTCGGCTGGCAGCTGTTGGACTATTTTACCAGCTACCTGGAGATCCTCAACACCGGCCCCAGAAGTAACTTGCAAGAGATTAGTTTCCAAGGACGTGATATTCCTCGCGATATCTTTGTTTCCAACGCGGCGGCCTACTTGCTCTTTGCAAAATGTTCCTACTGGCTTCCGCCAACCTATAAGCACTTGATCACACCCACATGGCCCCAAATTATCCTCAATCTTCTTGGACTGGAAGGCTTGGATGACGCCTGTCACGATACGCTTTCTTCACTACTCGCGTTGCTAGGTCATCCAGTAACCGTCGCACGCCCACATGGTGAGGAGACTCCCTCCTGGCTGCTTCATGACCCAAAGACAGGAGCAAAACTTGATACGCAAATTATCCACCAGCAACTGTGGACCCGGTTCGCGGAACTTCCCTCCGACTACTTTTCTGCATCGTCCAGCAAGGCATTTCGGACCTGGTTCCAGTGGGTTAGCCATGCAGCTGCACAGGGCACAGATATTGAGGGAATCTACGATCCTATCTACTGGCAGAGACTTCGCGCGGGACTTCTGACAGGGTTCGGTGATCAGCGCAAGTATTGCCTGGGGGTTCTCAAACAGTCACTGGTACTTTCACGGCACAATATCAATACACCGTTAATGGAGATGGAGATTGCACGACAGCCTGAGTATCTGAAACAATATGACCGGTACTCAACTCTGTTTGAAACGATAGTCCTGGACAGATATCCAAACCAGGTGCAAGCTTGCTTACCGGAACTGACCAACCTGCTTGGTCCTGGATCTCTGATCTCTTCAGGCTGGACCACAACCCTACTTTCTACCGCTCTCAATCCAAAAGTGCAGGACGGTATCCGAAAGCAGATTGGAGGCTGGTACATTGACTATGCTATAAAAGAGCATGGTTCGATTGCCAATCACACGGAGTTTCTGGTTGAAGGCTTCCTCCCGTGGGGCACTCAAGGAAGCCTCTTCACCTCATCTCTGATGTCCACGCAAACCAGCACTGTTTGTGCACATGGAGATGCCCTTGCTGATCTCATTTCCAGGTTTTTTGTAGTCGTGCCATCAGACACTGCGCGTCGAAATCTATTGTCCAGCATCCTGCGATATATCCTCAGCACTGGGGGCAAGATGTTCCAGCCATCGGTCCTTTATATCCTCCAGGGGCTAATCGCAGGCCTGGAAGCCCAATCAACACGGCTAGATACCCCGGGTGTGGAGCTAGTCCTCCAGTTTTCACGCATTACTGGTCTGCCTGAGATCGCTAACGATCTTTGCGTCATGTACTGCGCTCAGCTTTGCGACCTGGCATCTGAATCTGTATCACTGGTAGACCTTCCAGGGTACGATATACTTGTCGCGAGGACCGCTCTTCTGAAGAAGTACAGCCCTAGTGGTGCACCAAGCTCATTAAACGAACCTTTGATATCTGAACTAACAAAAAGCGACTTACCTTCATTGCAGCAGTTCTTTGAGAAGCTCAACCTTTCGCAACAAGCTACAATACAGGGAAGCAGCTTTGCGCAAGCATGCAAAGTGGTCGTGACCATATTAGACAAGGGTGCTCCTTCATCATTTCAATCCAAAGAGCTTTACGACATCCTCGACGCACTTTGGGAGGAGGCAGATAGACAAGAGTTCCATCGTCGCGCAGTTATCAACATCCCTCCTTTGTTCTTCCATCCATCATGTATCCGCCTATCAATACAAGAGCATGTAAGAGCACAGGAGGAAGGCGGAGATAGCCCGCTTACCGATCTCCTCACAAAAGCTATGCAACACCTACAGAGACTGTCAGATGGCAGGGTTTACCTTCTATCGACATTGACCATCTCGCTCCGCCGAGCGTGCTTTGCCGATCCACAAATCCTCAGCATCCTTCCGTTTGAGGAATTGCTCACTCGGTATACCGAGAACCCGCCTTCTCCAAAAAAGGAATTCCTCTTCGAGGTTGTCGCCGCTCAAAAACTACAACAACACCTCCCGCATCGGAATTACATGTCTTATTACGGGAAACGAGAATGGCACGCGTATGCTGCAATAATCGACATCCTCAACCGTTTCCCCGAAGCTCAGCTGGACGTGGCCAAGTCGGTGATGAGGCAAATTATCGAACCTTGGAGGTCACAAAAGCCGCCGGTACCTATCATCAGCAAGTGGAAAGATGTTTTTCAGCTCCAATCGCTGCTGTTGCTTTCCGAGTCTTGTATCACAGAATCCGAGGCTGACTGGTATCTTGAATCCTTCATGCATATGCTCATTCTCGAGCAATGGCCGCGCTATCGATTTCTTTTGGAGTGGACTATAGTCCGCATATACTACAGATTTCCTGGAAAAGCACCTCGTATATTGACAGACCTTGGCAACGCCAACCTAGACACGGCATCGCCTGTACAAATCGCCAGCTATATCAAGTTGGCAGTTTTGTCTGCCCCATTTCTGAATTCGGAAGGCTTCGCCCACCGACTCATGACACTACTCACACCCTTATCTGCCAGCCAAAAAGTGCATGTAAGGCACGAGGCGCACTGGTCAATACCCATTACTTTTGATTTAGCGGATAAGATGAAGTGGGAAACCGTCACCAACAACCCGGCATTCCAGGCTCTCAATGCACACGTTAGATCATTGGACAAATTCAACGCACCTCCATCGACAATCAGGACGTTAAAGCTTGACGCTGTTGCTGATCATAATCTGGCCCACATATTTCAAGGCACCTACCTTTCACTCGAAACACCAGAGCAGCAGCGGGTTTCGATGCAGGACTTCGATTCCTTGTATGCCGGAGATGCGGCAATAGGACTCCAAATTCCCTCAGCTCGACTTGAGCTCGGCGTGGTAAGGCACGTAGAGACTTCGGTACCGCTCAGGCGTACTTTCCAAGATGAGCCATATGCAGCCACCGCAGCGACAGATTCAACATCGCAATACTTCCAGACCAAGTCCGGCTTCGATGTCTCATCTCTTGTCCCGCATCAAGGGCCACCCTCGGCGGCCAACAGACGGCCTGCTTCCGTCATTCTCATTGCATCGCTTATTGACAATCCCACAAATTTGGGCGGTCTGTCCCGAATCTCCGAATCTTTTGGGCTGGAAGCGCTCTACATCGATGACTTGAAGAAGATGGGACACAAGGACTTCAAAGCCACATCCGTGACCTCGGAAAAGCACTTCCCAATTCATGAGCTCAAAGTTCATACTGTTCCCGATTTCTTAACTACTGCGCGAAGACGAGGGTACGAAGTGGTTGGTATCGAGCAGACCGATCGCAGTGGCATGTTGGGAGAGGAGAGCGGAGGCAAAGGCGTTGGCACTTTGCCAAAGAAGTGTGTACTTGTTCTGGGTGCGGAGAAGAGTGGGATCCCGAAGGAGGTACTGAGCGTGGTGGATAGGTGTGTTGAGATTAAGACAGTCGGCGTTACAAGGAGTCTGAACGTCCAGACTGCTGGCGGCATTGCGGTATTCGAATGGTGGAGGGAATGGGGAAATCGACCATGAGATGAGAGTTGGTAGTTGGATCATAAGAATTGGTTCAAATACAACCCGAGTGTTCAGAGAGTCCTCTTCAAACACGACCCGAACGACACATTAGATCCGTAGAGTTGGTCTAGATGCCTAGGTCCTCTGGAAGAGTAGTTGGATTCGAAAACCCCGGGTAGATTTGTGCAATGAAGGTATTTTTTGAAGTGCAAGAAAAAATTCTGGAGAGTGTCCAGATATCAGGATGGAAATGCCTCAGCAGGTACTTGATTTCCCTGACACCAAACATTCACCCAAGAGATGCGAGACGATACTGCCATCGCCATCCTGCATCGCCCACCATGGAAACCCAAAAAACCTTCCCTGTCCCTCCCTGTCCCCCTAGCCCAAAACTCACCTCCTCGGTCCTGGCCTGCCACCCCTTCGTCCTCGGCCTTCCCCCTACCACGGGCTTGCGCATCCTTGACGCCTCTTGGCAGCAGCCTTGGTATCGGTCCAAAGACCTGCTGGCACGCCACTCCGACCGCTACAAAGCGCCCCGAGCCCATCCCAAAAAAGCCTCGCGGCACATTCACCCACCGGATAAATTCCCCACATGGCGCGTGCGAAATGGCTGGGGTGCGTGTGGGTATGCGTGCGGAGGGAAGAGTTCTGTAGCGCGGTTGTTGGGATGGGGGAGCCGCGGCCGAGGCCGAGGTCGGTCCTGCCGCGGCCCGCTTTTTGAGCTGGGGACTCACAGCGCGAGGCTGATCTGCGGTTAGGTTGGGGGAAGGGCAGGCTTGTTGTTTTGCTTGCTTGCTTGCTTGCTCGTGAAGAGGGCTCGTGAGGCGCGGTCTGGGTCTGGGTCGGTGGAGGGTCGGAGGCGAGATGAGGGTCGGAGGTGTGCTGTGTGCTGGATTCAGGCCAAGGCTTGGAGGGCGAGGCGAGATGGCGAGGCTTCGGGTTGGGGCTTGGGGGCCAGGAAGCTGGCGTTTGTGGGACTTTTCTTTTTATCATAGAGTGGCTTCTGATTTTGATCATGGGTTGGATGGCCACCGGGTGCAAAATATTGATGGTGGTTGTGATGCTTCGTATTGATGCCGCCTCATCCACAGCCTACAACTTTGGTAACGAGATCGAACATGATTACATGGGTGTCTTATCATCGCGAATAGCTTCCTGGTAGGGCTGTCGATATTAGAGCTACCGGATGTAAGGGAGAGCTAATAAACGGTCCGTAGATAGGCATGATACCTTGTGTGGATTCCTTTTTGTAGGCTAATTGGCGTGAACTTTTAATACTTAGAAGATGGATGTGATAGGATTATGCGAGTCCTTTTGATTCAAAGAACAAGTCACCAGTGTGGTGTAGAAACACATCCGCATTTTTGCCACGGTTACAAACGCATTGAATGTTGACCTCTGACTCCATTTCACTTCCGAGTTTGCCAGATGCGGTTGGCGGACAATTTGGAAATCTGAGTGCCTTCGGATGGGAGAATTGACATAGAAGGTCTAGGGATATCCTCGAATCCTTAATCTTTTCAATCGAGGAAGTTGCAGTTGACGATTGGGGCTGTAATAACGACCAACAAATTAGGTGTTTTGGCGAACTCGGATTCCTACCCAGGTACTACCGTCAGCCAGATCATTAGCACTCAATGCTTTGCTTTACGTAACGTTTAAAGCTCTCCCAACCTTAATCCTACAATGTTCTCTTGATGTCAAAATTACGTCGTTCCTATTTCCTGCACCATCAGGCATTGCCATTCTTAGTGCGAGTTGCCATGATGGGCTGACCTTTGACCTTGTACAGGGCCGATGCTCATCATACCAGGTATCATGGCCCGAGGGCCAATTTTTTTTTTTTTTTTTGGCTTCAGCGGGGATCTTCCAGCGCTATTCGGTTGTAGGAGGATCTATGATGGCAGTACGATTATCGCGTGATTCAAATTGGAAAAGCAGTTTCTACGTTTTCTAGGGTTGGCATCGCAGGACGATGGCAAAATCGGACCGGGACAAGTATGCTAAGCGGCGACTAAAGAATTCGCCAAGGGTGTCGCTGCAGCCAGAAATTCTAAACACGAAAGAATGAAGGGCGTCTGATATTGAGAACGGACATCAGGCTGAGTTGTAGGCCTTGATATTTGGCGTCCTTTGAGCCCAGTGCGTTGAGCCGTCTTGACCCCGGCCCCCAGGTTTCTCAATGCAATATATTTGTGGAAGACATCCAACGCTCAAATTTAGCACAGCAGTTACCACAGACAAGCATCATGTCCAATCAACTTCTCGTGTTGGGATAATCTTGACTGGCCAAGGCCGTGGGCTGGTTGCCTTTGCAGGTCATGCAGTGTTGTACCACAAGCAAGCAGTGTCACAAAACGTGCATTCAAGCCGGATCAGCCTCGACGGATTCCGAAGTGAAAAGGTTGTTCCAGGAATCGTGAGTCGTGACACCCAATGCTGAGGTGGGACGGTGGAATCACAATCCAGCCACCCAACAAGCGAGATAGCTCCAGTCTCTCGGACCGGGCCTCAAGCAGGTCTGGCTCGACACTGGCCGACTGCGTGACTAGGTATAGCTCGTGTTGCTAGTCTGCAGGCCTGCGGGGACCCCGCGTATCGGCATTCCTGTGCAATTACCGCCACTACCAGCGAGGCGACGGCGCGACGAAGGCAAATGTTGGCGATAGCGGCAAGGAGGACTGCAGAAAGGCGCACAACACGGGTAGAAGTTCCAGGCCTTTAGCGGAGGAAGGCTATTTGGCGGGAAAACAAGTTGATAGGAGGGCGTCGAGAGGGCATGAAGGATGCGCTCGTCTGCTGTCGTCTGCGGTCGTCTGCGGTCGTCTTGCCTTGAAGAATCCTAGTGGCAGGCGCCAAGCCGCTCGGCCACTGGGCGGGTAGCATGTCTGGCACGTGCTGCCATGCAACCGCCCATCATGAGGAGGAACCGCCGTGGACAGTACCACTCTTCTCAACACCATCTCGCACATTCCAATGCCATTGGCATGTCACTTCTGCAAGTCACGCCTGCCATGTGAGGCATTTGGACGGGAAAGACACGGGTCATAGCCTACCCTGCGAAGGCTCACAGAGCGCTTGCAGTACCGAAACCCCCTGAGCATGGCCAACGGCCTTCTATACGAGCTTCGAGAAGCTCGTAATATGGAATAAACGTGGTTCATGTATCTCATTCGCGCTTGAAATCGTGTACCAGGCTCGTGGGCCTGTTGTCCTGCTGCACGCGTCTATTGTTCTTCCTCCAGAAACAACACGTCCATCTACATGTTACTGGAACTTGGCCGCGGGTGCCCGTGCCGTGCGCCGGCCTGGATCGTGAGCCCCCATGATCGACGTTGAAGTCAAGACGGCGCCGAGGAAATCGACTGTTCTGCCTTCTAGGCATGGGTATTCACGCTGTTCCCCTTGTAGCCAGTCTGCCGCCAGCTTGCCGCCTGCCTGCAAGACCGCCACATGAACCTTCGTGCATTTACCCGGTCCGCTGAACCGTCGTGCTGGATGCTGGGGCCACCCCGGTCTGGTCTGCACAAGCCCCGGGGAACATATATATGAAGCTGCGACACTTTGTTCATTTACCCAGCTCCAGCTGCTACTGCTCAACACCCGGCGATCAGTTCGCAGACTTATATTCGCCGGTCGTGGGCCGTTACCAATTGGAGGCTGCTCTCTTTTCCATCCAGCCCAGAAGGAACAGTCGACGACAATCACCCGCGATGGCCCCGAAGATACTCGCGCAGAAGCAGGCCGACGTTGAGGTTGCCCAAGCTGAGGCTCCTCACCTCGCGCGTGTGGAATGGAGGAAAGAGCCTGGACTCAGAAAGCTCTACTTTTACTGCATCATCATCTGTGTTGCCTCTGCCACCACGGGTTACGATGGGTATGCTATTCTCGGCCCAATTCTGTGCTAAACATTATCTGAACATCACTTAGATCCATGTTGAACAATCTTCGTATCCTTGACCGTTTCAACAACTTTATGGGAAATCCAGAGGGAAATTTGCTCGGAATCTTCACCGCTCTCTACTCTATTGGATCCATCGCCTCTCTCCCCGTCACTCCTTTCATCGCCGACCACTTCGGACGCAAATGGGCCATCGCTATCGGGTGTATCATTATGGTAGCTGGCGCCTGTGTTCAGGCCGCCGCTAAGAACCTGGACTGGTACATGGCTGGTCGTTTCTTCATGGGTTTTGGAAACTCGTTGGCTCAGCTGTCATCCCCTCTTCTGCTTACCGAGATTTGCCACCCCCAGCATCGTGGCCGTGTCACCGCCGTCTACAACTGTTTGTGGAATGCCGGTGCCATCATTTGCACATGGTTGACTTTCGGAACCAAGCGAATTGACAGCGAGTGGTGCTGGCGTATTCCATCTCTTACGCAGGCTTTCCCCTCGATTGTGCAGCTCTGCTTCATTTTCTGGATTCCGGAATCTCCCCGTTGGCTCATCTCCAAGGAACGCAATGAGGAGGCACTCGATATCTTGGCAACTTACCATGCCAACGGTGATGCCAACAACGCGACTGTTCAGTTCGAGTACCACGAGATCAAGGAAACCCTTCGTCTGGAGTTCCTGCACCAGAAGTCTTCCTCGTACCTTGACTTCTTCAAGACCAAGGGAAACAGGTACAGGCTCCTGTTGCTTGCATCTCTCGGTCTGTTCTCTCAGTGGTCTGGCAACGGCCTTGTCTCTTACTACGCCGTCGACGTTTACAAGAGCATTGGTCTTACCGACGCCGATTCTCAGCTTGGAATCAACGGTGGCTTGACAATCCTGGGTCTTATTGTTTCGGTCTCCTGCGCCACCTTGGTTGACCGCTTCGGACGTCGTCCGCTCTTCCTCGCCGCTACCGCCTCCATGTGCATGTCCTTCGTTCTCTGGACCATTTGCTCGTCCCAGCAGGAGGCCACGCAGAGCGTTCATGCTGGCCGTGCCGTCATCGCCTTCATCTGGATCTTCTCCGTCGCCTACGCCCTTGCTTGGTCTGGTCTGCTCATCGCCTACACGGTCGAAATCTTGCCCTTCAAGATCCGTGCCAAGGGTTTGATGATCATGAACTTCTTCGTTCAGATCGCTTTGACCATCAACCAATATGTCAACCCTCTGGGCTTCAAGCACTTGAAGCCGACCTGGAAGCTCTACACCATCTACTCGGTAAGCAATAGATGCCTGAGGTTCTTGCTCTCATTTACTAACTCATACAGGTCTGGATCTTCCTCGAACTCCTCTTCGTGTTCTTCTTCTACGTCGAAACCAAGGGCCCGACTCTTGAGGAGCTTGCTAAGATTTTCGATGGTGATAATGCTGAGGTCGCTCAGGTTGATCTGGAGAAGGTTGAGTCTCATGTCATGACTACGGGCTTCGACAAGGATGGTGCTGTCGCAGTAGAGACCAAGAGGTTCTAGATGGACACCAACTATAATGTTATCTAGTCCCTTGGTTTTTTAGCCTTTTTTTCTCGTCGCTGGGTGCTGACGGGCTACGAATCGTTACCATATTATTATACCATTTCTGTGAATCTTGAATATCTTAATGCTTCACCATACCTTCTCTCTTTGTTGAGTTTTCGATATCAAATGTTAACCCTTCCTGGATCTACGGACATATTAGGTCTGGCACATCACCCATTACCCTTATCATATATTCTCCTTTAAACTCTCGACCTCAACTACTAATTCTTTGATAACTATGTATAGCTATCTATCTGTACAGGCTTATGCACCATAAGTATGTGCACTGTATCGCGACCATTCGTCCTTATACCCGTCAGTCTTCGAGCCTACTGCAGAATTCGTCACACCACAAAAGTGAAAAAATTGAACACCATCGTTTATATCTATATCAAGAATTTTCCGTTCGTTGCACCGTACCCAACTTTGGCTCACGTTATTTGTGATTCTTTCCTTCGAAGATTGCAACTAAACAATAATCATACACCACAATCTAGATAAACCTACATAGTCTTCGATTTACATCGAATCCAAAACCATTACACCTGTCCCTGTTACCAAAAATGATAACAAAGGAGAACACCGAACTGATACAGCTGCAAAGAAAGGCTGAGCGATGGGCTGAAAGCCCAGGTAATCCTGCGTGGAACATACGGGCACTGGCGGCGTATCATAGTAACACTGCCTTCGCTAAACCTGGCATTTGCACCTGCAGGTGATAATCTTGAAGGACAATCTTGAATAATTTTAACGTTTCTAGGAGAGATGATTAGAATACACCCCTCCACTAGCTTAGGTGCCTAGCGTGTCCTTCTAACAGCTGATCAATGCTCTGTTAGCTTAACAATTAGCTTACTTAACTAAATGTCATTCTCCCACATTGCGCAACTAAACTTTAGAGAACTTACTGCAGATATTAAGATATAGTGTACTATGCAATATCTTTTAATCCAACCATCTACCTAGAAATCCATAAAGCAGAGTTTTGAGACAGGCAAAGTAGGATGCAATAAGGTGTAAAATTTTCAGCACCACTGGGGCAAATTTTAATGTTTCGTAGCCTATGCACACTAGGGCCAGTCTTTATTCTGTATTGTACGTCTTGCTAATTCGGCTATTGACCTTTCATATTCTTTATTTTAGAGTGGAAGCATGCCTATTACATCAGATTACTGCTAACGAGTACATAAAAACAAGAAAAAACAGTCTTAGAGTTTTATGAAACAATATTGGAAACGTCTAAAAGTGGCACCTATCCCCCGACACATGACTGTCAACGTTTGCTAGTATCCTCATCCCCAAATTTATCCGGAGAATCCTTCATATACCCTTGTGAGTGATCTGGATTACCTTCCGAATCTGGATCATCCTTTGACTCTGTCCTGAGTAGTCTTCTGATTCCGTATTGAGACTCGTCTTCCGATTTAGATTCTAAGTTTCCATTTTCTTTCAAGGGTAAATTTTTTTCTCCGGAGTTAATAATCGTTCCAGTCTGCGTCTTTTTCGAGTATGTATCGTCCTCTGAGTCTGAATATGTATCTTCCTCTGAGTCTGAATCCGTATCTTCCTCTGAGTCTGAATCTGAGTCGTCCTCTGAGTCTGAATCATCTTCTGAATCTGATTCGTCCTCTGAGTCTGAATCATCTTCTGAATCTGTATCGTCTTCTAAGTCTAAATCATCTTCTGACTCTGGATCGTCTTTCAAGTCCGAGTTCAATGTTTTAACCTCACGACATTCTTGGGTGTAGTGGGTATATAGAATATAGAGATTAGGCTCATCTGGGTGTTCAGAATTCATTTGAACCCTCCAGGAGTTGATCTGGTCAGTGGGCACCGTGATATGTTTCCTGGAAATATGGGTATATGCCTTTTTACGAGAATCGAAAATTTTTCCGCAAGTCTGTTGGTTCGATGGATATGTGCATCGATATCTGAGTTTGCAGCTCTCATGGAATTGTCGAAAATGGACTTTGAGTTCATGGTCTCCGGGAAAAGCTTTCGAACAAATCCGGCAGGTCAATTGAGAGGCATGCGACACGATATAACTTTCCCCTACGAATATATAAAATTAGTATATGTATACAAGCACCATCAAGTTTCTTGGTAACTGGCTGAGTGATACTTACACTCTTTTGCAGAATGTTTGCGGCATTTATAGCAATGGTAATGGACTAGCTTGCCCTTATATCTGCAACGCATGGCCCTGTTACCAAATCTGTAGTCGACGAGCGCAGCACTATCTCGCGCAGCAGGATCTTCACAAAGCATTTTTCTTGTGATTGCCATCGGTAGAGAGTACTGAGGCCGCTTCCCTACGAAATCTTCCACCAGTTTCAATTTCGATCGAACTGCATCGATACGTATATTGAAAGGTTCATCGATAAATTGAGGCGCGAAGAAACCGGGAAAACGGGAGGCCAAAATTTCTAGGAAGACGCATCCGAGCGAAAAGACATCCGAACTCGAGTTACGTTGGCCCCATTCGATCACCTCTGGGGCGCAATATCGTCTTGTGAACGCACCAGGGTGTCCTTCTGTGGTACTTCTGTCGTTGTGATAATCATGCGAAATGCCAAAATCAGTGAAGATGAACGAGCCACTATGGACGAGGATATTCTGTGGCTTGATGTCTTTGTGTCGGACGGTATTTTTGTGCATAAATGACAGCCCATTGGAAAGGCATCCAAAAGCTTTCATCAGTATACGCAACATTTTCCTTTTATAGCTGCCCGTTCTAAGTTCTCGAAAATTTGCGAGAAAATTTCCAAGGTCCCCTTCGCTTGCTACAGGGCTTAGAATAATGGCGAATGTTCTTCCGGTTTGATAAGTTGCAAAGACGCGGATGATATGGTGGTGTGATTCGAGTCGTTTAATGACTTCCACTTCGCGCTGGTAAGCCTCCTTGACCTTGGAAAGAGTTCCAGTGTTTATCTTAATGGTTTTTCGCGCATAGACCAATCTGCTATGGATGTCCTTGACTTTCTCAACGATTGCCATACCGCCATGTCCTAGTACTGCAATATGTTCATAGGGCAGTTCCGAAGGATCAAGAATTTCACAATGTTCGCCCTGTAGAATCAGTCGTCGGTTGGGCCGTCGGTTGGGCCGTCGGTTGGACCGTGGGTTGAGTCGTGTGTTGGGTTGTCGAGCATGTTCAGCAATGCTTTGAGAAAGCCTAGTCCAAGTGGATTGTTTAGCATGGTCTTTGATTACCATTTCCATTTGCAGTTGAACAGACCTCATCAAATCTACTCTTTCTTCTAGAAGAGATCTTGTAAGCGTCATAAAGTCATCCGGCTGAAATTGATGATCAGACATGGCGCGGTGAATGCACAGCTAAACAGTTAGAGACAAAGAAGGCCTGAAGACCAGACTGGCTAGGATACAAAGAGTCAAATCCTTATGGTAGCACAGGGCAGTTGTTGAAAAAAGTGTTCGGGCAGCAGTGATCAGGCTGAAGGTGGGATTCTTGGGAGGATTCTCATCACGTGATGCGTAAGCGATGTCCCGTTGTCTCACGAAGTCTGCCTTGCATGAGAATAATACAAATAACACAGGCAAACCAAAGATCATTCTAACGAGACATTACAGTCCAACGTAACAATGGCTTCCAAAAATTAGATAAATGCCCCTGCCGTTCTCCTACTCTTTTTCTGCACACCTCCTGTTCCTATGCTAATCACCAAGGCAGCAAACTTGGCATTCTTTGCATCTCCGACACAGCCTTGCTCCTACCGCGGCTCTGAACAACATACACATTGCAATAGACCAAACAAAGCAATTAATCTTAGAAAGCATTGCAACACTGAAACTCTATAGCTACCCTCTCCTTAACAGACTCCATTCTGCACCAACCCTCTCTGCCCCCCACATAGCCAACATCCACATCTACACTCCGGGGCTTGTAGAAATCAAATCTCAAAACGCCGGGTAAAAACACACACCACAACACCCCCCCTTAGATATTAGACATTCCAAGGAAAAGAGCATTCTTCCATTCCCCTCAACGCACGCTATGCACCACCATCCTCTAAGCACAAAACCCACACTCTCAAATTTCCCCACCCATGCACGCTAAAACGGTCCATCACAACACACCACCACCATTGACACAAAATGTCACATCACATCTAGACAGCTACTGACATCCCAATATCAGAAACATTCATCTTTCCCAATATACCTCAAGAAAAAAAAGAGAAGAAGAAATTAAATTACCCTCAAGATTCCCCCAACCCCTCTTAGCCTTACTTCTTCCCCTTCCACTTCAGCCTTCCAAACCCCTTCTTTTGACCCTCATCCGCCTTCTCCTCCTCCTCCTTCTCCCTCTTCTCCTCCAACGCCCTCTCATCCTTGGTCGGAATCCTTGGCTGCTCCGCGAACCTAATCCCCGGCGTGCGCGGCGGAGCCAGCGACTCGGACGGCGAAGCCGCCATCCTGCGCTGCTCTTCGATCGACTCCTTCTTCGCCGCATGTCCGTGTCCATGGCCATGCGCGTGAGCGTGCTGAGTCCCACGCCCCGTCTCGAGCGGGTCACCACCCTCCTCATCCTCCGAGTCCGAGGCCGGGGAGTCATCCTCGCCCATGCCGAGGGCGCCGAGGCGGCGCTTGCGCTCGGCCGCAGTCTCGCCTTCGTCCATGCGGCTCTTTGGCAGGGCCGAGGCGGGGGACGAGGAGCGGGCGTGGCTGCGGGCGGGGGATGTGGAGCCCTTGAGCGCGGCGAGGCGGCGGCGGCGCTCGGCGGGGGATTCGCCTTCGCCCTCGTCTGCGTCCTCGTCTTCGTCGTCGGTGGCGGGGGTATGGGGAGCTTTGCCTGAGGGGTCGTCGGCTAGGCGGCGGCGGCGCTGGGCGGCAGTCTCGCCACTGTTGTCCATCGAGTAGCGGGCTAGGTCTTGGCGGACCGAGTGGAAGGGGACGTCTTCTTCGTTGCTATCGACCAAGGTCAGGCCCTCGGGGCCACGCTTTCTCTCTTCAGAGTTGGCTGCGGGTGATTCGATCTTTTGGATCTCTGCCTGGCCTTCTTCGCCTACGACAGGAGGGACCTTGG
This sequence comes from Corynespora cassiicola, assembly GCA_022059125.1. Classification (NCBI taxonomy): domain Eukaryota; kingdom Fungi; phylum Ascomycota; class Dothideomycetes; order Pleosporales; family Corynesporascaceae; genus Corynespora; species Corynespora cassiicola. The sequence goes on along the minus strand of JAEUWY010000012.1, from coordinate 1,687,110 downwards.
CCGAGGATGCTGCCCGTCGGCGCTGGGCATCTTTTGCGTCTTGCCTGGCGTCTTGCTTGATATGCTCGGGGAGATTACTCTCTTCCACAAATTTCTCGCGGGCCTTGGGGTCAAGCTTCGTCATTTGCTGGATGAATTCGGCCTTGCTCATCCTTCGGCCGCCAGCGACAGTGAAACGAATGTTGTTGTCATCATCCTCATCCTCAGGTTTGGTACCAGACGGCCCAGCCTCCTCATGATGGGGAATACCCATATATGTTCCCATCTTCCGCAGGCTCTGCATTGCTCGACCGCCAGTCTCTGCCATCGAATGCTTGCGATCCACTCCAGGGCGATCCTTGGGAGCGACAGGGATATCATACTTCTTCAGCACTTCACCATCCTCGTCTTCGACAATGATCGTGTTACCAAACTGGTACGCGAGAGCCGGGCCACGTTTCTGTGGGGGCTTATGCGCCTTGGGCGGTTCCGATGGCTCACCCTCGTGATGATGGCGTCCTGAGAAGCTCTCCATTCGCTTGCGCCATTTGTGGGTCTCGACGCCCTCTTTGACGGCTGCAACTGCCTTTCCAGGCGCCTGTTCAGCCTTGCCACCATGTTCCGTCTGTGCAACACCGTGTTCGACATCTTTTTCAGACATGAGTTGGCGTGCTTCCTCGAGGTCCTTTCTTTGCCGGGTCTCCTTGGATTCGCCCTCGGGGCTCTTTCTAGTAGCCAAGACATTCCCTTCCTCATCTTCAATCACCGTGGTATGCCCTTCTTGATAGATTTCCTCTTCAGGCTCGCCACGCTTCTGGCGTTCCCTGCCCGAGGAAGAACCTTCAGGAGAATCGCCGGCCAGGGTATCTGAGTCTTGCATAGGTGAGATTGCATCAGTGGGATCCTTCGAGCTCCTATTGGGGTGGATAGCAGACTGAGAGATAGGTCCACCTGGGCCTCGCCCCTGGTCCCACTTTCTGCGCCTAGCCGACGGACGTAGCGAACTTGCCCGGCTGGAGCTATCTTCCTCCTTTTGGCGGCGTAGGAATTGGCCTGGAAGGCCGATTGCCGGCAAGAGACCAGGGCCGGTATTTTCCTGCTTCTCATCCATCGACGATTCGGAAGGACGGCGCCCAAGTGACATGGATGACTTGGAGCGTGACTGGATACGAGGAAGTCGATCCATCCATCCTGGACCGTCTTCGTTTGCAGTCGTATACGAAAGCGAGATGGTGAGCGTGTTGATATGCTTGCCGAGAGAGTAGACGGAGATCGAGGACCCATGGACCAAGATACTGGTAATGACCAAGAAACAGGTGATTGGCCATATCATCTCAATGATGTTGAGATGCTCAAAGCCTTCAGGTGGAAGCTCGGCTAGCGGAGTTGTCGACTCAGTCTCCAGCTCCGCTCTCGCCAAGATGGCCACGAAGAGGCCACCAACTCCAATGGGACCAAAGTGGCCAGCAAACAAAGCCTCGCGCCAAGTCTTGATATCCGGGATAATGGGCTTGAGGGCAAGCATGATGGGTATACGGCGGAAAAACAAAACAAGAATTGCCAGCACCACCAAACGCCAAGGCGAAAGCCCAATGACGTCGTAAGCGTTGAACTGCTCCCAAGGGATGATAGTGCCAAAGTACACAAAGAAGGTCAAGTTTATCAACAAGTCGATGACGTTGGACACGTGTGACTCTTCAGTCTTTTCGAGGAACCATCCGTCATTCGAAAAGCCGACGCCACATGCGAATCCTACCAAGAGGTCGTCCATGCCCAGTAGACTACCAGCTCCGGCGCAGAAGAGGGCGAGAACAAAGTAGAAGACGAGGAAGCTCTCTCGATCGATCAAGTCACGCTCGTGGGCGTAGCGAATGGCGCGCCGAGCAGCATAACCGACCACGACTCCAAAGATGGCACCGAAGATGCACTCGTAAAGGATGGTGTAGCAGAACCAATGGAAAAAGACCTTGTCAGCGTCGGGTCGGTAGCGAATCAGATAGACGGCGAGGTAGATGAAGGGGAAGGCCATGCCGTCGTTGCATCCCGACTCGGCGGACAGCAAATCACGAAGATGCTTGGGCACACGCTTCGCAAACTTGCCCTTTCCGACAACGGACGAAGCCAAAACAGGATCCGTGGCAGTAACACAGGCAGCAATGCAGAGACTGTCAAGCCAGTTTAGGTGCGAGCCGAACATCCACCAGATGAAAAGACTGGTGATCAACCAGCCGTAGGTCATGACTGGGATGAGCAGCAGGGTGACGGATTTCCAGTGTTTTTCCATGTATGCGCGCGGCAATTCGACTCCTACGGCGAAACACTGCACGACCAAGACGATTCGAGAAAACTCGAGCGTGATCAAATCCACGTTCCCCCATGACAAGGGGTTTATCAGATTGGCAGCATGAGGCCCAAAAATGATGCCACAAAGGGTGGCAACGGTGGCTTCACCAATGTACAGGCGCTCCTTGATGATGGACGAACACAGCATAAACAAGCTGGTGAAGCCGCCAAGGATGATGTACACCAAGTGCGGCTTGGTGATGGACAAGTGATCCCAGGCCATTTTCCTTTATTTGTTTACTTGGTCGGCGGGTGTGATTTGCCCGGGGTTTCGAGCACCGACTCTGCCAAGTCAGGTGTGGGGTGGACGGCGAGCGTGAGGCTGCGGCGTCGGAGGCTCGGAGTTAGCCGCTGGGGGAGATGTTGTGAATAGATGGAGAGGGCGAAAGACGATGCTATGTGGGAAAGACGGAGGAGCCGGGACAGGGGAGTCCGGACGGGTGGCCGGTCGCTATAGGAGTTGTATGCAGAACGTGATGCATGTATGGAGGGTGCGCCCAGTCGCCGCTCCCAAAAGTGCCAGAATGGCGGGTTCAAGTGTGTTTATTGCGGCTGAAAGCGCGTCTCGAGTAGGCTGCAGCCACGAGTTGCCGAGCAAGCAAATGGGGCAACCGGGGGGGCTCGAGTGCAAGTTTGGGCCCTGGAATCTTCCAAGGTTCGAAAGCAGTCCTGGCGGAGCGGAGGGTGCTCGCGACGAGTGGAGACAGGACGATTCGGGATGCGCGTGCGCAAGTCTACGAAATGGACCCGTCAGTACATGCAGGAGGAGCAGGACAAGCAAACCAAGCCTGGTTGAAGAAATTTTGAAAGAGCTTACAGAGTCCCAGTCGCAGGTGCCGTGGTTCCGTGGAGAAAGCTTGGAAGATGCGAAGCTCAACAGGCGATGGATCCCTCCCAACGCTTGTCGTTCGCGGTGAAGCTGGGCTTATCGCGCGGCGTATGCGGCACCGAAAACCAATTGTGCCCCAATGCGCGTCGCAAGGCTCTTTGGAGGAGGCTCTGTACCGGCGGCAACGTTCTTGCAGCGCAGAATTTGCGGCGCTGAGGGAAGAAGCAGCGGGAGCAGAGGGTTTTAGCGCAAGTCAATCGCCTGGGCACCAAGCACCCAGTCTTGGCCTGACGTCGCTACCATGGCACCGCAGACAGCCGGCCAATAACCTCCGCGCGAACTAGAGCCCGTTTGCGCTCCTCCGACTCCGAACTGCACCTCGTCTGCAACAGCAGGCCAGATGATAAGGGCCCTCGGGCGAGTGACGCTGCTGCCCTGCCCGCCGTGCTCTTCTTTTTCCCCTCTGCGGAAGGCCTGCCGCTCGCGATTCGCTACACCCTGCCTGCCCGTCGGCTCCGCATCGGGATCAGCCCTCCCCACGTGAACTGCAGTCCCGTGACAGGAGGGGGGCGGGAGGGAGGCGTTCATCCCCGTCCGACTTGCCCGTTCAGGCCCCGCCGCTCGCGCGGTTCGATGAGCAGACGGCCGCGGGGAAGTTGAGACGGCTCTGTCAAAAGGGCTACCGTCGCAAGCCTCACGGCGGCTACGCGGTGCTGACATCCTGGGCATGGTGCCATGTCACATGATGACAAAACCGCAGCCCTGAACTTTTCGGTGAAGGGTCCAGCAGCAACCCGAGCCAAAGGAAAAAAAAAAATTCCTCCGCATCAGTCAGCGAATTACGCGGTCCGCCGCCGTTTTGACGGTTAAAGACCCCTCACCGGTCGCCCGCGCCAGACGGCAGATGCGGTGAGAATGACTCAGGCTTGTGCCCTGTGGCAGTTGGGCTGGTGGCCAGTCGTTGTTTGGGGGATCCCTTTGCCTCTGGTTTCAGAGTGAGGCTGCATCAAGGAACAACGGGGCGACTAGATCTAGATCTTGACAAGTCCGCTACGGCGGGATTTTCCATGTCGGCAGAATATGTACACAAACCCCATGCTGACCCCACCTTACATACAAACAATACCATGCAAACACCACACGTCAGTCAGTCTAGTCTGTACAGGACTGAGGTTGCATTCCCAAGCTTGCCGGGTCCGGAAATCCAGTCCAAAGGAATAGAAAAATCAAGGATAGGTCCAACTGGACCAACGCCGCCCGCCGGGCCATGCTGGTAAAGCAACGTACCCTTACAACCAACGCCCAGGAGTAATCTCCAAAAGAATACGAACCAAAACAAACAGAATGCCATTTCCCTGCCCGTCCGTTATGCGTCAAATCCAGAATCGCCCAGTCATACCATCCATACATTTCTCATGTCGTCATTACACATTCTCTTGCACGTTTCCGATATGGGCCAGAGCGCCGCGTTAATGCCCAACTGGAAGCCACGTTCGCCGTTCGTCCATGCTCCTGCTGTTGACACGGCTTCCCGGCGTCAGGGGTATTTCGACCCGGCCGTGGCTCGAGCTTGCCTCGTCGCTGTCATCATCGTATGCATCCGACAACCTGGAAAAGTAATCTGCCAGCCCGTTGGTCGGCGATGCAATCGTCTCGTAGAGCGGAGGTGGCGTCTCAAGCGGCGGTGGCGGCTGTTCCTCCTCAAATGGCGGTGGGTTGAACGAAGGCGCTCGCAGAAGGTGTATCGGCCTCTGCACCTGCGCGTCGTTCGGGCCGCCAATGTGGGCTGCCTGAGGCCGCGCGAGGTCAGGGCTCGGTATCGTAGCATTCGAGTCGCCTCTTGACCTGCCCGTAAGCGAGCTCAGTGTAGGCACGAAGCTAGTAGGTGATGTCCGGCGCACAGGCGCACCCGGGCAGCCACAGTCGGGCCTTCGGGCATCACCGTCTGATGGCTGCGGAGACGAATAGGCTGGAAGAGAAGTATTCGCCTGGGTGGCTTGGCAGGAAAGGATGTGGAAAGGAGAGTCAATCGAGATCTCAAAGTGCCTTCTCTTGTTCGGATCCGTCTTGTCTGGCTTGGAGAGACGCATGACAATCTGCTGCTGATTAGATTCATGCACAGAGAAGCCGCGGGAATCGGAAACGTACCTTGATCCAGTGATGCACTTGGATGTTTTGATATGTCGTGTCAAAGTGCAATCTCGATTGCTTGTCCTTCTCCCTCAGATTGTGACAGCTTGGGAGCTGCACATTGAACTCCATTTCCGTGGGACCGATGTTGACGTCCCCACTGAGGTCGCCCAACAAGTTGGTGGGATCCTGCACTGGAACGTCTTCTCCCCTTGAAGCTGCCGCTCGCTGGTCGTAGGGAACACCGCCTCCTGAGACAATGCGCATCGAACTTCCAGGGAACGTACTTGTCGCCGGGCCATCTGCCCGCTTCTCGAACAACTGGACCTTTCGCACAGGCTCCATTCGATGCACCCGCTTGTTTGAGCAGAAATACTCAATGTTCTCCGTGACAAACACCTTTATCCGGTGGCATTGCACTTTTGCCAATGGCGTGAGCTTGAAGGCGATGGGCACCTGAGCCCCAAGAGGAAACGACTTTCCAGAAATGACAATGTCATAGTGAAGCTGATCCTCCCAGCTCCGACTGATTGCGATGGGCTCGACTTGCTCCAGCGAACCCTCCGCAGGGGCGCGGATGAGGGTGACTTCCTTGGTGCCGATGAGATTGGCGCGAAACGCACCGGCACGTTCAACAGTGGCTTCTAGCTCGTACTTGACGGACCCAAGCTCGACATCGATGGTTTCAGGGAGGTGGCTGTCCAGCGGCAGCTCAAAGTTGTACAGGTACTCGCCGGGGTTGAAGGTGCGGTACCCCCTCTGTGCCACCGACGGCCCGCTCGTTGATGATTCGCCCTTCCCGAAGCTTCGGGACTGGTTCACTTGGAGGGACAGGCGTTTCGCATCCTTCGTACTCAAGTTTGTCGATGAGCTGTTGGGTGAGCTACCAAACAAGCCCTTCTGAACGGGCAAGTTTGCCGAGGGTTTGAACAATTCAACGTGATCAGCGCCAGTCCCAGCTTCCGCACCCGGAAACTGGGCGTTGAAAAATGGCCATGTGTGGCTCATGATGGTGTCAACCTCCTCGAAATCCACTTTTTTGGGCGGGATGCCTGCATCGGGTTAGTTGATTGTGACATACTTGCATCCAAATATAATACCTTCGGGCCACTTGGTGATGGCTTTGCCTCGGAACTTCAAGTTGATTGCCTTCACCTTTGTAGGTTTCGTGACGCGCAACGTCATGGTTCCCCGAAGCATAGCCGTGCTCCGTTCCGAGGTATCTGTCTGCTCGAAACCCTGGAGGTAGAGTACAGGCTCGGTGAGCGATATGTTGACATTGATTCCATTCCCGGAGGCCAAAGGCTTCTCCTCGGGAAGGGGCTTTACGCTGCTGTTGACGAGGCTCTTTGCAGACGATCTTCCGGAAGATCGAGAGGCTTCGACGAGGGTAGGTCGGGGGCCGGCCGTCGAAGCCAATGATCCCCCGACCGAGTTCCTTGGACTCTGGCGCATGTCGCCTCCGGCCCACGACCAGCGGTTCTGGGAGGAAGGGGCGGCGATGGAGTTCCTGGCGCTGCTGCTGGCGCTGCCGGCGCTGTTGGCGCTGCTGTTACTGCTCGTAGAAGACCGCGGAGAGGAGAGGCCGCTGGTCTCGTGCTTGGGAGAGTTGAAGTGGGTGTCGATCAGAGAGCGCAAAAAACGCCTTGCGTTGTCTCTCGGGCCTGCCAGTTTTTCAACCATGTAAGACTTGGTACTGGAGGTGGTTTGGCGGCGGAATAGGGTTGGGTCGGGGCCAACGTGGGCAATGTGAATGCGGTGCGGTCGTCGATTGCGGCCTTGGAAGAGTCCTCGGCGAGCGCGTGTTGGGTCGGGGAGATGGTCGGGGATGTAGGAGAGGCGTCCGCGGTCAGTATACACGTGCTGGTACTCTGTCATGGCGGTCGAGAGTAAGCAGAGGTCAATTGGGAGCGGCACTGAGTCGCTGGTGCATGGACGGAGAGGTTGGAACAGGTTATATGGAAGAAGCAAAGCAGATCGGGGGGATGGGGGGAAGCGAGATGCTTTGTGCCACTCCCTAAAATGATAGGCTAGATACAAAGGGCTCCCTGGCTACGGTACCATGACCATGTTCCATGGTGACGGTTTAGGAAGGGATAGCAGCACAAGCAGCGGCGGGTAGGTGATCTCGCGGGACAAAGACCCACGCCATGGAAGGGGAAAGGGGAAATGAGACAGGGACTCACACACGTCAAAAGGCTGTCAAGTCGAGGTTTGGGGCATCGTAGTGAAAACAGCTGGGCTGCAAGCACATGCCACGGCGTGCTTTTTGGGTGGAGCGGTCAGAGGCCCGGGGCGGAAGGGTGCGGCAGATACCCTGCTGGGTCTGGAATAGTGCTGTGCGGTGAGGTATGCGCTGGCTGATGGGCGTTGCTGTGTCAGGACAACGAGAAGCGATTGACAGGGAGGTATCGAGTTAAAAAGCGCGCGAAGCAGGGCCGAAGGGCATGTCGCGAAAAAAGCTTTCGCCGGCTTGCCCAAGTCGAACGGGGGGGAACGGGGGGGCTCGGGCGCGAGTCGAGGCGGTGCGGTTTACGATTGCGCAGGGAAGAGGCGGATGGAGCGGAGTGGGTGTGGGGAGCACAGGGCGGCGGGGGATCGCTGGAGGGAGAGGGCGCGAGGGCTGCAGGCGCTGGACCGTGGACGGGCGGCGCACGGCTGGCTGCGACTGGCTCAGGGGAATGAAAGCGTCAGGATTACTGCGTCGCAGGCTGCAGGCCGAAGAAGCAAAGGCTGTCGAGGCCGTTGCTGGAGCACCGTGGACGCGCCTTGTTTCTAAGCGTGTCAAACATCATGACTGAGGAAGCACCGGACGCCGGTTACATCATACGCGGCAGCCAGAGATCAAGGCACTGCAGGGCGCCTCTGCTGCCACGCCCGTTGCGGTCTAGCGTCCGGATGCCGGCCTCGTCGGCGCCATTGCAGCATCGTACAGGATCGCCGCCAGACCATCCGCATCTCCTGTGAGGCCGCGCGGAAGCACTGCTCCCCGCCGCAACACCAGGCCCCAAGAGCCCCCCCACCGGCCGCTGAGGGCCGCTGAGCATCGCTGAGCGTTGCTGAGCCCTGGGGCGCGCCCGGCTGACGAGGACACAAGACTAAGCCACCCTGGGCACAAGCCCATATCAGCGTCGAGACCGTGGAGCCCAGCAACACCCGCGTCGACGACACGGCCAAGGGTTTTTGGAATTGCGGTGCAGCCAGCACGGCCTGCGAACCGGGTCAAGTGATGGCCTTCCTGATTGCGGCGCCCCCTTTGATGGCCGCCTGTCCGCACCGCTCTTGCAGGCCTGGGCAGGCCTCTACGGATCTCTCCAGGCCTCTGCATGGCCGCATGGCGCGAGCACGTCGATATTGCTGCTTCTGCCGTGGTTGCTGACATGCCAATGTCAGCAAATCACATAGACTGCGATTTATTCCCGAGCCCATTTGGGCACTGGGCACGACAAGCTGCCGCATTGCGTAGTGATCGCCTGCCGGGGTGCTCCATTAGGCGGCATTGGACCTGGACGACGAGCCCGCCGTGAAGGTTTGCGAAGATCGCATGGTCGCCTGAGAAATACGCAAGTCCGGCGAGGGGCTGCTGCAGCTGCAGCTAGACAGGACATGCTGCTGCTGCATGCTGCGCTTTGTCATGCGAGTGAGTGGGAGAGCAGGGAAAAAAAAATATTGAAAACCCTTCACTGCCATATCAAGGCACGCGGGGGTTTTTCGGCGGGGCCTGGCGTCATGGCCGTCTGGCCTCGCACGGCCTGGTTGGCGACGGTGGTTGTTTTCGAGCAAAAGGTCGTTGAGCGTGTGGGCAGTGGGTGGAGCCGGCGTGGGCGAGCGAGAAGCAAGATCTCGCCCACGGCGCTCATGGCGCCCAGTCAGGCCCCTCCTGCCCACGGCCAAGCCCATCATCACGCCCATCACTCCTCAAGCGGTAGTGACGTGTGTCTCTGTGGCGGCGCTCCCTGGTCTTGCAGCCTCGTCTTGGCCACCTCGCTTGCCCTCCGACCCACGATGCATCACGTGATCTGGCTTCCCCCGCAGCGCGTGCGGCCCGGCCTTGGCGCTGCGACGCGACTTTGTCCGTGTCTGCTCGTGTGTCCATGTGCGGTCAACACTGCCAGCGCCCCATGCCGCCTCATTGTCGCCGCCAGCAAGCACCATGAGCGGGGCCTACCGTGAGTACAGCCCCTCCACCGCCTCCCACGCCATTGAACATCCCTCTCACAGCGCTCAGTCAACGGCCAGCTGCCCCTGGCCGGCACCATCCTATGTTGCACGTCCATCGCCCCCGAGCAGCGCGTATGTCCACAGTCCTCCCCGCAGTCGCAACCAACACCATGCTGATACACCGCATAGTCCACGCTTGCCAACGTTGGCTCGCAGATGGGCGCCACCATCAAGCTCGATCTCACCTCGGACGTCACCCATCTCATCGTCGGCAGCATCAACAGCGCAAAGTACCGCTACGTCGCCAAGTCGAGGGAGGACGTCAAGGTGCTCAGCCCGGAATGGCTCGAGGCAGTGCGCGCCGTGTGGATGGAGGGGGACGACGTGGACGTTGCGGCGCTTGAGGAGAAGCACAGGCTGCCTACCTTCTACGGGCTGAAAATCTGCCTTACCGGCTTTGACAACCGTACGTCTAGCAGCCACAAGGTATCAAATGCAAATGCTGACGGCCCACAGCCGAGGAGAGAAAGTTTATCCAGGAGACTGTCAACCAACAAGGCGCCGAGTACCACGGCGACTTGACCAAGAGCGTTACCCACCTGATCGCGGCCACTCCCGCCGGCAAGAAGTACGAGCATGCCCGCAGTTGGAAGATGAAGATTGTGTCATGGGAATGGTTCAAGCAGAGTCTGGAACGGGGAATGGCACTCGACGAGGCATACTTTGATCCGCGGATGCCCGCCGAGGAACGGGGCCAGGGTGCGTGGGACAAGCAGAGCATGTCTCCTGCCCTGGGGAAGCGCACTCGTGACATGGTAAGCCAGCCGGAGAACCCGCTCCGCCGGAAGCTCCGCCGCTCTGCGAGCACCAAGTTCGGGAGCCAGAGCGAAGCTCTGTGGGCCGGCATCACTTCTGCAAGCTTTGATCGCAAGAGAAATGAAGAAGACGAATGGACAGAGGATAATTCCCTTCTCCAAGCTGCTCCGGAAAGGGAAGCTCCATCTATGCATGTCAATGAGGATGTGTCCCAGGATCATGTGCCCAGGGCAGACCCTGCCGCCCCTTCCCGCAGACCCCTACCCTTCGACCAGAATGACGGAATATTCGATGGTCGAGTAATTTACCCGTTTGGCTTTGATGAAGTCAAGGTAGGCAATTTAACAAGACATGCGCCTGGAACCCTGCTGACAGAAATGACAGACAAAAATCCTACGCGATGTTCTTGATAGTAATGGAGCCATCGTGATCCATAATGCTGCAAATCTTGACAAATTTGAGTCGCATGATATCAGGCGAGGCTATCTCGTGGTGCCGCACGACGTCCAGACTGACCTTACATCACTTCCGCGTGGTGCCGAGCACCTATCGGTAGCGACCAACTGGTGGATCGAACGTTGTTTACATGGAAAATCACTAGTCGTCCCCACAGAACACGTTCTATGTAGGCCTTTTGATAAGCTCAGCATTAGCGGTTGGTCCCTCCGACGCATCGGGTTCGTAGATTTTTGTAGCGCTGACGTATCCAGGGTTCGAAAATCTTTCCGTGCATATCACGGCATTTTCAGGAATTGAGCTCCTTCACGTGACCAAGGTCATTTCCTTGATGGGTATGTCTTTTTTCCCCTCATCGGCTGCGTCATGTTGCTAAAATAGCTTAGGGGCAACGTACGATGAAAACCTATCGACCAAAACTTCGGTCATGGTTTCTAACTCCTGGAAACCTAACCCAGATAAAGCAAAGTTTGTTGCGGATAAGCGTATACCGGCTGTTCACGCTACATGGCTGTGGGATTGCATTCGTACTGGTGAACTGAAGCCGTTTGATGGTTACTTACTGAACAAAACCTCTCAACTGCCGAGACAAGAAACCCCTAGGGCTTCACACTCTGAAGTTCCTACTGCTCGTCTTTCAAAGGAAGACAGCTTCAAGCTTGCCCAGAAGAAAGCACAAACGGCGAGACACGTATCCAAGCCGCGAGTTGGACCCCAGCGTGCCCAATCACTTGTGCTAGCTGTTTCGGCAGGTCCAACGCCTGCGTCAGCTATCGATATTTCTTCAAATACTAGCTCCAGCACTCACAGTTCTAGCCTTGACCAGGATGACCCAATCGGTATCTTCGATGGGCCATCCTCTTACCCGTTGAAGGATATTAATCCTGGCGTAAATTCTCCGCGCCGCCCTTCGACTTCCTCGAATGCGTCTACAACGCACGTCAACACGAAAAACAATTCGACTTCAACATCCGATGCGCCTCCCAAACAAGCACCAGCACCTCGGAGGACAAGACTAGGAAAAGAGCCCAGCCCCGACTCTGTCATTCCCCCAGATAGCATTCTGGAGCCTGAAGAGAAACGGGAAAAGGACTACTCAAGCATAATGTCCGCTCTTCTCTCGAATCGCAAAACAGCGCCGAACCCCGCCGATAAGGAAGAAGAAAAGCGAAGGCGGAGGCGCCAGCTCGGCCGTGCGCAATCATCGCGTTCAAATGCTTCGACGGCCGACGATGTGCTTTCGCGCACGGGCTCCTTGGATGTGAACGGCGAAGACGATGCAGAGGAAAGGACAAAAGCAAAGTCTATCCAATATCAGCCCTCACAAGAGCTGGGTTGGGATGCGCCAGGTGCGCAAGAGGCTAGAGCGCAGATGATTCGGGCTATAGGAGGGAAAGTAGAGGAGGGTACGAGTGTCATGGAGGGGATTGGAATAGTGAAGGACTCCATGAGCGAGGTGCCTGGGCCCACCAGATCGAGGAAGAGGAGGGGTTGATGTTGTCCTAATCTTGTTCGATCTATAATATGTTTTACTTTTTGAATTTGGGCTGGGATGCATAGCGAACACGGCGTTCAGAAAGCATGGGACGGTGTTGGATGGATCACGAAGATTCGTAATGAGCGTCATCTCAGCTACGTGTATCCTCAGCTAGACCACGATTACAACAGCAATCATGTTTAATTCAGTCCACGGACCCCAGTCACCTCTAGATCCCATACGTGATCTTCAGCCTCCTATCCAAATGCTGCCTCGCCGTCAACACCGTCCGCTCCCCCTCCCCCAGCCCCAACCTCTTCCTCTGCCTCTCCAGCTCCTCAGCCCCCCTCCCGCCATACCCCTCAATCACCTCGCTCGGCACAGCCTCCAACTCGACCCCATCCAACGGATGGCAAAAATACGCCATGCTATACCTCTCCTCCCCACCGCTAAACGTAACCCTATGCACCGTGCTCTTCAACATGCCGTTGGTCCAGAAGCTCAGCAGGTCACCGATGTTGACGAGGATGGGGGGATCGCGCAGGCTGTCTGGATGCGGGTTCACGGGCACGGGGGCCCACGAGTCGTCTTCTTTGAGGATCTCGAGGCCGGGCTGGCCGGGGAGGCGGAAGAGGAGAGTTATGGAGCCGTAGTCGGAGTGGGCGCCTGCGCGGATGGATTCTGAATCTGAGGAGGCGCGGGTGGAGGGGTAGTAGAGGAGGCGCATTATTGTGCCGCTGGGAGCTTGGGTGAGATCGTGGCGGTTGGGGAGGTAGCCGGGGGGGAGAGAGAGGGCGGTGTTGAGGTGGGCGAGGATGTTGGTGCAGAGGGTGTGGCAGGAGGTTTGGAAGTTTTTGATTAGGGAGGAGGACTCGGATAGGGGGGAGGGGAGTGGCTGGAGGGTGGGGTATGGGGGTGCGATGTTGAAGGCTCTAGGGGCAGGGGGTTAGTCGGGTTTGTGGGGTTAATTGGAGGGGACGTACTCTTTGGGGTCGCCTTGCTTAAGTGTTCGTCAGCTTTGGATATCATATTTCAAGTGAGGGGCTTTTTTGTACGACTTGGGTGAGATTTCGGACGCTGTTGTCACTTACCTTTTGGCCTTCGGGGTCGAGAGATTCGCCTTGCATGGAGACCCAGCCGCGGTTGATGCCTCCTGCTTTCTCGGAATGAATGGCATATTCTTCTTTCTGTTCACGAGGAGACTTGAAAAACTTGGCAGACTGAAGAGGTCAGAAGTAACCTTCCCAGATTCGACAGGTGAAATACCAAATCGAACATCTCCGTAATGTTCTTGGGTGGTATGGTCACGCCATCGTTTTTAATGAAGAGGAACCCATGGGTTGATGCAGCGTCAAGTACTTTCTGAGACGTTTCAGGCGATGAGTCCGATATGTCTATAACCGGGATGCCGGCATCTTTCAACTCGGAGTGAGGCATGACTATCTAAAAGACTGATAAGAGTCAACGGCTGGCGGGGTCGATCTGAGGGCAATTAGAAGCAGTGCAACTACCTACGTAAAGATCGAAAAATCTCTCTCTTGAATTCACGCAAATGTTTCGTGACTACTCGAAAATGGTGTCAGGGTAAGCTGGGAAGCGCCGTCCGAACTGGATGATCTATACAGGACGTACCTGGGTCTAGAGACCGAAGCGGTCTAGCGCGTTTTCCAGGGTTCAACACCCGTGGACGCCAAGGACGGGAGCTTAACGTGAGCTCCCAATCCATGGATTTCACCTTGCCATAGCCTTCCCCGCCGACTTTCACAATTATTCCTTACACCCCGCTCCCCCCTCACTGCCCGAAATAACCCGTAGTCTCGTCGGCGCGCCTACTTCACCGCGATTGCGCACACCCCTCAACACAAACACTGAACCAATTTCCAGGTCGAATTTCGGCCTCCTCTGCCATCATCATGGGGATTCGCGATTTCGAGAATTGGAACACAACTCTCAGCGAGACATCGAATTTGGAGGAGTTTAAGGGCCTCCGTGTCGGCATCGATGCCGCCGATTACCTTAACTCCCGCATCCTCAACCATCCCCGCGCGAAGGAGCCCCTGGTGCCCGCACTGGGCGGCCTCCCGCTGGGCTTGAGGGAACACCTCGAAGCCGACCTTAAGAAGTTCGCGCACTACCACATCGAGCCTTTCTTCGTCTTTACCGGTCTGGACATATCGAAGCAGGACGATCCGTTCGTACACAGACAAGAGGGCGCAGACGTTAATCGCACCGCCTGGGCCTTGTACGACGCACACCAGGCAGAGCAATCAGTCGCGAAGTTTGGCGAATCAAGTGAGCCTTTGCTTGTACTACATGAGAGCAAGCGCTGACCCATCCCGCAGCCTACGTCTCTCCAGAAGATCTGTTCCGCCTTCTACAGTTGGTGCTGAGCGAACATGGGCTCCAGTATTTGACTGCTCCGTACAGTGCTTGGCCACAGGTTCGTGACCCATTACCTACACTTGGGCTCTACTGACCTTTTGAAGCTCGTCTACTTCGAGAAAGAGCGATTCGTGGCGGCCATTTCCGGGTCATCAGAGCTCTTGCTGTTCGAATCCAACAGAATCATTACATCTTGGGATTTGGAGGATGGGACATTCAAGTGGATACAGCGCTCCAAGTGTCTTTCCGACCTCAGGAAATACGTGAACCAAGCCGAAATTTCCGATGACATGTTTGTCGATGCGCTCCTGCTAGCCGGCTCACATTTCCTCCCCTCCCTACCGAACCTCGCTTCCTCTCAGCGAACAAAACCCAAGCCCGCGGGCGCGATCGAGATGATAATGAACAATGGCAGGTCGGGTATATCCGTGGTAGTGAACAACCAAGACGATCCTAGGTTCCAACAGTCGGGTTACGTGGACAAATACCGTCGAGCACGATTGGCAGTCAAACACCTTCCTATTATTACAGAGGATGGTAAGATTGAACCGAGGAATGAGGGTGTGTTGCCAAACGATGCGCACGAGTTCATCGGCCAGCGCTTGCCTGACGAGGTTCACCACTATCTTTCAAGGGGCCTCATCAACTCCAGGATCCTCAGCTGGCGCGCCACCAGCGAGATTGTGGAAGCGGCGCCCGTGGATGGAGGAGACTCCAGCGAATATCGCGACCTCGTCAGCAAAAAGCTCAACCCTCTTCGTACAACGACGATCAATTTGCTTTCTGCGTCTCTGCACAATTGGTACCAGCACAAGGAGCTCACGTTAAAATGCTGGTTCCAGGATACAACCGGCAAGCCTCATACTAGCACCATTAGCATGCGGAATGTTCCCGAAGCACGGAGAGTCGTTGAGACTTGGAATGTCAAGGACGCCACATTCAGGGGTGTCGTTTCCAAGCACCAGCCTTGCGGATACCTAGGCTCGGCCATTCTTGCGCTGCAAGACGCGGACTTTGTCCCCAAGACTGTCGGCAAAAAGGATGTGAACAACGTAAGTGTAGACCAAGGGTTCTATAAAGTTGCGAGTGCTAACGAGTCAGCCCCTTTCTACTCTGGATGAAGTGGTTTATAACTCCATCTGGCGGTTCCTGGCCTTGCGCGAATACGTTGACACCGACCATAAGCTTACTGCGTGGGGAAAGACACTGGTGGCAGCAATTACTTCTCTCAAAGGCAATAGCGATTTGGAAGAGGCAGCTGTACTCGCAGTTGAACTCATCCGCCTCGGGGTTCTTAACTCGAATCTCGATATGTTCCCTTACAACGGCGCTCCAATGCGTGGCGAGTGCAAGTATCCCCAGAATCTGCCCGGATAGGCCTTGAAGCTGACAATGCTATAGTAAAAGATAGGGAATTCAACCTCCTCATATCCCGCGTGGCCGGTCTGGGTACTTTGCGGCACAAGCCAATCGGTTTCACGGGTCCATTGAGCCAGCATCTCCTCGGTTTCAACTCTGTCGTGAACATTGTGCGCCAGACCTCGCGTGACATGATTGAAGTTGCGGCAACTCACCTGTTCTTGAGTGGATGTGCCAATCGTTCCAATCGCCAGTTGCCACAGATCCCTCTCAAGTAAGTGCACTCGCCCATTGCAATCTCCACACACTAACAGTCCTCTAGGCTTCCATTCTTACTACCAAACAATTGCGCTTTGAGTATTGCTGTTAAGTCGTATCTCGATGAATTGCAAGCTGATTCAGATCCTATATCTGCCGAGCTGAAGGCTCGTGTTCAGACCACAGCTTCGACTAGGTACTTTCCACAGTCTGAAAACCTCGTTGGAGATCTGAAGGTCGCCTTCAGTCTGTGGGATGCCATCTTTGAGGCAGTGAAGACTTCGGGAAGTATCCTAAAAGAATCCGAAAAGAAGCACTGGGCAGAAGCGAATGAATGGCTGTCAGTAAGACGGTAAATCGGATGTGTTCTTATACATCTAGATACCCTAGTCTAAAGGGTGTGGAAATGATGATGATGAGCTATGAGTGCAGACAGTTTTGGATGGTCTAAACCAAAGCAACTCTGGAAACCCAGGGAACGCAGTTGCACGAACTGCTCAGAGATATAATAAATTCAAAAAAGTTTGGATTTTTCGCCAGGCTGAATACGGCTTGTGCTTATGATCCACATTGCCATCGATGAAAATGCCATCGGTCATTTCGTGCTATCAAATCTTTGACTTGGGATTCCCTTCAGCAAATATCTCATCAAAGTTGAAATCATTCATTCTCCTGCCCGGTTTCGTGCCTGCAAGCTTCCATTTCCCATCCACTTTCTTGTAGTAATGATGCATCAGCGTCAAGCCTTGACCTGTGGCCTCCACTTCCTTTTTCTCAACGGTCTTGTATCTCTTATATTCTGTTCTGACTTGGTGATACCCCGTCACAGTATCCGGGCCTGTGCGATCATACTTCGAGCCACCAATGTGGTGAATGCAGTCTACAATTCCGCCCAGTCGGTTGGGGTTATCAGATAGCTTGAGGAAGGATTCTTTGGACATGGTAATGGGCTTCTGCCCAAAAGCTTCCGAGTAGTCGAGTGTGACTTCTGGGGCGAGGATCGCGGCCAGGCGATCGAATTGCTGCATTCCTATGTTGGATTCACGTCGCATGGGATGTCTGAGGATGTACTGACTTTGGAATCATAGCTGTCTGCCCATTCGAACGTGATGCGGCTTAGTGCCATGTACTCTTCGAATGTAATGTCGCTCGCCATTGTTCGGTGCGTCTACTTGCTGATCGGTGCACAACAGTTCCATTGGCTTAGTTAACTTTTACACATCGCGCTCTCGGCCGGATGTAAAACATATCCGCCTGACTGAACCTAGGTTCATGTGCTAGTCGGACGTGCGGGGAAGTCGGAGATTTATGCCTCCCGTTGACAGACAAACACCCTCGTCCTTGCCATCGGCTGAAGCTAGCCGTAAACACGAGGGCCAAGTTTGATGTGACTCGTCATGGGCTCTGCAAGTCACCTCGGTGCTATCCGCGGCTCGCGTGATATGCTGCTGATCAGAATTGCGGGGGATTTCCGACTAGGGGGAGCGTCATTGGAGCGGCATTGTTCAAAAGCATGCGCAATGAGCAAAAGTTGCAAAAGTTGCTTTGGTTTATGGGATGCAACTGACCATCAATGTATTAATGGTTGCGTAAGCCGGAGACATCTAGAGCGAACAAATAAGCAGGGGAAAAAAGAAACCAAGGTGCGTTTGCTTGGGAGCTGCAAGGTTGCATCCACTACTGAACTGTAGCCACTCACCATCTTCTATACTAGGCGCGAGTCACTCCAAGTCGGAAATAAGGCTGCGACTATCGGTGGCCTGAATCTGGATCCTGCGCTTATGAAGATATCGCTGTTCATGAAAAGGCGAGTGCGATGATCCGGAACGTTGCAAAGGTAGACTCGCATTGAGAACAGAGCGAGGTGCGAGGTTGGTATTGACTCTGGGAGCATATATGAGGAGGCTCATTAAATGAACAGGAAATAAAGAATCACATCTTTCAACATCTACTACATTTCGTGCATTAGTCGAGGGCGAGATTTGCTCCTTCCCCAATCATCGTGTGATCATCAAATCTCTAAACGATTTGCCCCAGGCCATCTATTCACATCACCACTATCGTCGCTGAAGCTCTGGTCAACAAAATGGCCTCCGATTCTACGAGATACAGCCTACAAAAGTCGTTTCCCAAGACCTCCAGAGGGGCTTCGCCATACAACATTCAACTCTCAGCCCAAGATTCTCCAGGGAACGTACACGTCGAAGGCCTGAAGGAAGAAAGTGCGAACAAGGCATCCGAGCTCTTGATGCTCAATCATGCAAAATATCACAACATGTTCCACGATGCTGGCTTCCACAGTGAGTTAGACGCGTCTTAGTTACGACATGCATGCTGACTGGAATATACCACATTGTACATCACTTGTGTACCCTCTGGGCTCTAGGAGCATCGACTGCTGAAATACAGGCTGCTTATGATATCAACAAGATCTTCCAATTGTCGACCTTGCACCACAATGCTTCCGTCTCCATCAAACTGAAAGACCCAGCCTTTTTCAAAGAACACCTCGGGCAAGGAGAATTCTACAATGACTACTTGCAATTCTTCCAGGACGAGATCGCCGACCGAGGCATTGAAGAAGTACTCAAGGAGTACATGTTCGCAGGCGACGAGCGCGCCGAAGACATCTTGGGAAGAATGCACGGCGGTAACGACCCCCTGACCCACCCCCATCCTCCATCATCAGCATCTAACATACAGACCCCCAGGCCTAGTCCACCCCATCCTCCACCTAGGCTTCGGCCTCGAATTCAACCAACCCTGCCTCATCGCCGAAGCCCTAGCCGCCGCCGCCATCCACGAACACTGGCCCACCCCCTTCCACCAAACCGAAGCCCACATCTCCTCACACCCCACCCTCCCCCGCCTGTCCTACCTTGAAGCCATGCAAGCTCTAAAATCCGACCCCGCGATCAGCACCTCGGTCCTAGCCTCAGACCCCCCGAATAAAATCATCGACGGCCTCTTCAAGCGCGCAACCGCCGCCTTGCCCCCCGTCCTCGCGCAGTGGCGCGTCCTCTCCACGCAGCAAGACATCGACGCCCGCACCGCCGAGATGGTGCACGGCGCGGTGTATGTCTCCGCGTCGGCGCAGAAACCGGGCAAGAAGCCGGCACTGGACTTCTTCTTGCTGCACAGCGCCACGCTCAGCGTCTTCTACCCCGTCTTCGCGCGGTTGGAGTGGTTGACGCTGGAGCAGAGGGCGCGGCTGCTGACGTGGAAGGGGTGGGTGGACATGGTCATGTATGCCGGGTGTGCGGTCCCCGATCTACACCCCGAGCGCGTGGCTTCGTTTGTGCCGAAGAGGCCCGGCGGGTGGGAGGGTGTCGTGCTCAGGGCGAGGCGGTACCCCGATGATGGGCATACGGCCAAGTTTGTGCGAGCGGTTATGAATGCGGAGAGGGTTACGGATGAGTATGTGGGGGCGCATCCGGGGGCGGAGGTGGAGAAGATGTTTCCGCTCAAAGGCGGGGATTGGCTTCAGATTGCGCACATGTGTATGGATTCGGTGGAGCGCATGTTGGAGCCGGGGTACAAGTTGCCAGAGAAGGAGAAGAAGCTTTATACAAAGTATCTTGGGGTTGATGAGGAGGTTGTCAAGATTATCTGTCGGTTTGTCAGGTGGGCGGGCGTTGAGGGGGCGTGGGATGACTTTCCAGACGAGGAGGGGAAGGCCAGACTGTAAGTAATGAGTGATGAGTTGGGCTGGATTACGGCCTTTGAATGGTGAGTTTGTTGATTGGGATGAATTCCTCGTTGCCGTTCCTATCAGAATGTGGGGTATTTGATGATGAAGACGGTGTATCCGCTCCCTTTATGTCAATCTTGTACGTCCCAGAGAATAATATATGCGTACCGCCTTCTTGAGCAACTACTTCGAGGTCAATCATGATGTAATCATTCACGGCTCAACTTTGGATACAGACTGTGTATGATTGCTGTATTTGTGTCCCGGGTATCTAAACGGATGCAAGCGGCCATAGACGTACGCTCCAGAAAGTCACATGCATGTAGTTTCCATACACACACATTACCGTGCCTTTAAGAGGTTCCATCCTCAGTGCCTCGGCTCCTCATCCACGTCATGCTATGCGTTCCATATGCCATTCATTATGCAGTATATCCTCACCAAACCCCCAAGTCTGGGCCGAGTGCCAGCAAGCTCTGCGCGCCCGCGGCGCAATATCCAATTTGCAATGTCATGTTTATTCTTAGCCTCAATTGCTCAATCGCAACCGAGGACTCCAACTCGAAAATCATATCTGTCTGTGCTGCTTATCTCGGGCGCCTACAAAAAGGCCGCCGCCACCGCCGCGGCCATGCCCGCAAACTGGGGGCCCAACGCAGGCATGGCCGTCGGGACCACGCCGCCGGTCGAGCTCGCCGTGGTCGCGCGCGCGTCGATGACCTGCCGGATGATGCTGAACTGGTCCGCGACCTGCGATTCCTTGAACTCTCTCGCGCCCGTCGGCAGCGCGCTGTACCAGTCGGGGGCGGAGAAGAAGGTCATGGTGGTGGTCGTCTCGGTGACTCCGGCGGGGATGCTATAGTTGGAGGCGGAGGCGGCGAAGGCGGCGATCTCGGAGGCGGCAGACGACGACGAGGTCTCGTAGGCATCGCCGAGCTCCCGCGTGTGGAAGCCCCACGACAGGAAGGCGTTGAAGTAGACGCTGGAGGTCCAGCTGGAGGCCTGTGCATGGTCAATATCGCGGGCTCTGGCGCGGGGCGCTGTCCGTGGTTTGCGGGTTGACGGCTTACGTCTGCTTGTCGGGCGAAGCTGGGGATCGCGTTGGTCGGGATCGGAGGCTCGGTATACACCATGAAATCTGCCTTCGCGGCGCCGAAACTCAAAGCCGCGACGGCGGCAACGAGGCCCTTCATTCCCAACATGCTGCCACAGGCAAAGTCAAAGAAACGATTGGTGGCCTGTGTCTAAAAATTACAACGAGTGTAAAAACAAGCGTAGTCTGTGGAGTTGGTGGATTAGATGGAGTCGCGAAATCTGGGGCGAGGCAGCACGTTATGCAACGAAATTAAGGCGAACGACAGTTGTCAGACGTCAGAACTGATTTTTAAATAGATGAATGCGGGATAAACGTAACGGACGAGTATCAGACCCTTGTCCTATTGAGGGAAGAAGGTGGGACCTTGCTGATCGCGTCACAGGTTGTACTGGAGTGGCTATGCTTGTCCGTGCGGCGTTGTAAATACGAGACTGCCCGACTTGAATGTGCCCTTTTCACGTCGAGGGATTTTCCTTTAGAGTGACAGCAATCATCTTCACAAGTCTTACTGACTACACATGCCGATACGTCGCGAATTCCATAACGATCAAGGGCAAATGAGCCATGAAGGAGCATGCATTGTCGAGGAAGTCGCTCCGCTGGGCTGATGCTGATGAAGAGAGGAAATGTCGATCATCATGAATGTTGTGGAGGAGCCTTCGCCTATCAGAATCTGTCCCGGTGCTGGATACACGCGTTGCCGAGTATCGAAGATGATCGGGCAGTGTGGCGGGACTACTATGGCTGTCAGCCAAATGCAGTGCCAAGCATGGGATATACGCGTACATCTTGGTGGCCATGTCTTGGCTCAATCCCGGTCCAAGGACATTTGATGCGGCTTAGCTTAGAAGCTTGTCTTCTCGTACACTCCCATTTGCCAGTTATATCGGAGAAACTCCTCGCATATCAGTCCCTTCATCAAATTGTACTTTAGAGCAACGTTCAACAACGTCCCAAGATAAAACTGCGCTCGAATAGACCAGCGCCAGCCAACCCCTAACGAGGATGTGACTGCCTCAGAATAACCCAACGAGTGGATATTATTTCTTTTTGAACTTATGCTTATATTGGCTCTGCCTTGGGAGTATATGACATGGAGTCGAAATATGATTGCTAGTTTCGATGTAGTGAAATCAAGAATACTGCACGAGGGCCGTCGAATTGCTCTTGGCAGAATCAAGGTAATTTCAAGGTGATTTCGGATTTATATTATCCAGAGAGCTACTATTCTACACCATGTTGCGCATCT
The DNA here is from genome assembly GCA_022059125.1 of Corynespora cassiicola. Taxonomy (NCBI): domain Eukaryota; kingdom Fungi; phylum Ascomycota; class Dothideomycetes; order Pleosporales; family Corynesporascaceae; genus Corynespora; species Corynespora cassiicola. The sequence continues at coordinate 1,664,884 of JAEUWY010000012.1, read as the reverse complement.
CCATTATTCATGGAGCTGAACACGCTGCCGACGCAAGAGCCAGCTTGCAGCCAAAGTTAATCCACAACTTACTTTACGACTACATATCTATTTCAAAAAAGTAAACGTTCTTTTGATCTTTCTTTCTAGTCGAGACTTGATGGAAATAAGTGGTACAAAAATCTTCGCCAACATGCATTATGGTGTCCAGCTTGGAGTTCTTTAGAAATGTTCAGCGTAGCAACTCTAAAAAGGAGGCTGTAACGGGCTATTCTATCTCCACAGTCTTTATTGTAAACTTCAGTCTAGCATAATATATTTAGAAGGAACAGGCGCTAAAAGCATGTTCTACGTAATTTGCATTTAGAATTCGCCAATATGCTGGTAGCAATAATATGCTCTAGACAAAACATTTTAGATAAGGTAGGTTAGCGATGGTAAAGGTTACTATTTATTACAAGAATGTTGTTACAGGAGTGTTAGCTACAGTAGATAGCATTTCAGGACACTACAAGGAGATACCTAGGTATCATACAGAGGTTCTATTAAGCTGATATCACGTGAATATTGCTGCCTGGATTACCAAGAGGCAAGTGCCTGGATCCTAGGTATTTGCAGAGCTGTTGAGTGGAACACAGTAGCTGGTATCTCGCTTACGGTAGATTCTCAGCGCCTAAAAGACTATTAAGCAAGGAACATGATATATTCTAGCCGAAATAGGAGCTCACAGAAGCGGTTTCTGGGCTCTATTGCTCCCAACGCTTCCACTCAATGCTCGGTTGTGCATCACGTGACCATGACTGCCTGGAGAATTCTCCAGTATAAAGAAGAGCCCAAATCTCCTATATCTCTTCTTTTCTTTCTTCATACTTACCCGCTGGGGATAGCGAGCACAAGGAGTCGCGCATCCAATCAAACCAGCTGCATTGCACAGTGTGGACTGGTTCAGGTTAGAGGGTCCTACGGGGCTCTCTCCGGCATAATTTTTGCTGTCCTCAATGCTTTTTTCATTTGCTTCACTACCTTGTGCGCGGTAAGCTCAGGATGAAGCTCAATTTGTAACATGTCTTAGTCTACAGCTGCCATGCTGTCTCTGTTATCGCCATGGGCATGTTCCGTTTGTGGTTGGGACCTCTTACAGGTCTGTGGCTGGACCATCTATCTACCTAGGTACACTTTGGCCATGTGGCTGGCTTTGCTGTCGCCCTCCCTCAACCTTGTACTTTTTTGCCCAGGCCTGGCGTCCTCACAATGTCGTGTCCTCTTCTTGGTGGCGACACGAGCGGATGCGGCATGTTTCAGTGCAGCCTGTGGCACCGGCGAGGGTCCACAGCGTTTTGGATATCAGTCGTGTCAAGCGCCATCAGAGCTGTTTCGTCCGTCGTCCGAGGAGACGTAAGCATTCTGGTGCCACCGCCAACATTGGCGGCAGCAGGTAGGTGTGAGGTTTTCCAAATGGCCAGCCATCTAACTGGATACGACAATTACGCCGAGCTTCGATACAGTACATTCGGGTTCGGGTTGACTCATGATTATGGCACCAGCAGCATGCTCTCGGATGTCCATGGAAGACAACTCGCACGAGAATGGTATGACCAACGGGAGACTGAAAAAAAAAAGATGATGGCTCTCCACTGTTCATTGCCCACCACGACCGCGTGATATTGACGCCTATCTTTGGGCGGTGGGTATCTCGCTGTGGGTTTGGTGGGTCCTGGTATACCGCAAAGCATGGTTCCATGATCTACCGCACCAGCGCCAGTACACAGGCACCAGATCACACCATGGAATCCGGTCGCCAGTGGAATATCGAGGATGGACTGTGAGCAGACACCTGGGCGTGATCGACGGCATGCAGGATCGACTTTAGGTTCACAGCCGAATAAGCGACACTTATGTCAGCTATCGATAAGCCTGATGCGGAACATCGACGGGAGCTTCACGTCTCCTTACCTGGCTCCATCGACTGCTGCCCAATTTCTGCTGCAGCGACGAGCCATCGACATGGCACCCCACTGGTATAGCCATCTTTAAAGAGTCTGGCGGTGTTGCTGCTGCGTGGCTTCACCCCCCCCCTATGATCATCCGAAGCTACCGCCACGGCCCGATTCGCTCAGGGCACGACTGTTCAATGGGCCGCCCAGCAAGCCCAGCAAGCCCATCAACCTGAGATCTCCTTCATTTGGTCAGGCTAACAGCTGTCTTGGCTCATCAGAACAAGCCCGAGATGCTTGCCCTCCTGCCCCGTCTTCCGCGCCGGGGATCGCCGTATTCAGTCCGCCAATCCAGCCTTGCCGCGTTGGTTCCCCTCTTCGAGTACGAGCAACCACGATGAATAATACCCTAGCATTTGAGTTTCTATGACTGTCTTCGCATCCAATGGGAGTGGGTTAAGGCAACAAGGTCGAATCTGCATCTGAGATCTGTTACCAGATCGCGTGCGCGAAGATGACATGCTTTTGGAGCATCGCCAATGGTACCTTGAGGCCTCTGCAGAGCATCACTCTTTCGGCAGTGCCCTCCGCGGACTGGAGTGGATATTGTGGAGCCATCTCCATCTTTCCCATCCTTCCGTGTCTCAATACGAGTGTCCGCTAGAACGGCACTATCAAATGGCTCAGAGACAAGTCTAGGCTCGAGAGATGATGTGACAAGTGCATTTTTTTATCTATCAGATAACTCCAGAAGAAGATCGTGGTATCGTATCATTTGTTCGCCATGAGCGCCTCGAAGCTGCAGCTGAGCACCTCGACAACGTTGCCCCATGGATCGCTCAGGTAGAGGGCTTTCTCGCCGTCCCCTACTGCCACCGTCTCGCCGATTTGCTTTCCTCCATGCTCAATCGCCCGTTGGCACGCAGCCTCGACGTCCGGCGCCGTAACCGCCATGTGAAAGAAACCAGCCCGTGGGTAGTCAAATGTCTCAGAACGAGGCTGATGGGGTGGGTCGATGAATTCAAACACCTCGAAACCGACGCTGTTCCCGCACCCCAGCCAAGCGACTTTTACTTTTTGAAGTTTGGAACCGTAGATTTTGAATATGGGTTGTTCTGGGTTTTCATCCCGGTCTCTCACGCTGTCGCGGCTGGAGTTGCGTCGTTAGCTAAGCTGGGGGGGGATCATTTTCGGGTCAAGGGATGTTCGTGACGTACCGGAGCCTTTTGAACCCGAAGACGTCCCCGTAGAACCGGACTGCTGCATCACAGTCGGCAACGGAGAGAGCGATGTGGTTGAAGACGTGGTTGTGTACCTGGGCAGTTGCACAGACGTTATCGATGTGCGTCTTGCCACAGGCTTCGCGGCAGCGGAGGGGGTCTTGAAGAAGACGCGTGCAGGAGGGATCTGACTGACTGGAGGCATTTTCGCAGGTGGGAAGCTTTCAAGCTAAAAGAAGAAGGATGATATGGGGTGGTGGTGATGTGGAAGCTGTATTGCAGTTGTGGATGCGAGAAATGCCTTTGTCTTTTCAAATGGAAGGCAGAGGCGACGCGCCGTATTCTATATGTACGTTTCTGGACCGAGGACCAGGGGAGGTGAGTCAAATTGTTTCGAGCTATCAGGAGAGCGACGCCTGAGCCGAGCCTGAGGTGGGTGGTGCGTCTGCGGAACCGGGCACACCGCCGAGTTATTTTCGCAACGTGCAGTGTATACAATGGATGGGGAATAGATGGAGGTCTAGGGCACACATGGGCGTGGCACGCTCACACCGATCGCAAAAGCACACCTGCGATGTTTCATGTGCGTTTATTGTACCCTATCCATCCCACCGGGGAAACTTTTCCATTATGCCGCACCACCCAATGCCAGCGGCCACAGCTACAACTTGGCGGCTGCCAACCTCTTCCAAGCCTTTTGCGTGAAACCTCTAGAACCCAAGGGATTTCGGGATCATGGCTCTTGAAGCCCTGCCTCTGCCCGCAGCCTGGGACCTTTGCCACTGTCAATGTTGGAGACTTGTGTGACGGGTGGGGTTGTGGACGGGAGCTAAGCTCAATGCTAATTTGGTCATGGGTCGCGGCGATCGGATCTCAAACAAGGATGGAGCTCTCAAGAGCTTCACATGTACGCGTGTTAGGCATACTTGCACGAGAGTAGCGCGCGGGAGGCCAGACGCAGAGGGCAGAAAGAGGGGTTTGGGCATGTGCTAGAATCAAAAAAACAAGGCGTCTTCCCTCCCCAAAAGGGCCTGTCAAATGGGATACTGCCACATGCACGGGCCAAGCGATTTTATGCCATAAACTCGTGACTCAAACCGGTCCGGTGTGGTATCAAAGGTACATGTGCATTTTAGTCGAAGAGCGCACCCCCACCGAATTCTTTGACAAGACTGTATACATGCAGCTCGTTTTGCTTCGCTTTCCTTAACACATCGCCCACGTCCTTCTTGGCGTCGTCTTGGACATCCTGCGAGGGCTCAGCAGAGAACTCGTGCACAGCGAGCCATGAGATGGGCTCAATAACTGGCTCGTCTTCATTTATGGGAAGCCCTTTCCAGGCCCTCGACTGGCCATTGGTACGTCCAAACACAAGGCGGAATCGAAGCGTGCGGAGGTAGTTGGGCGCTTTCGAGACGGTGGCGGTTTGCTGCAGTGTGATTAGCACTATGCTATACTTTTGGAAATCGATTATGTATCTTTACCTGCTCATAGAATTTGGTGATCACTTCGTCCGAAGTCTCGCTTGCGGGCTCGAGGGCTGAAGCCAGTACATATTGGGCGGTGCCTGAGACCTTATCAGCCTCGAAAGCTCTTCGTGCTTGTCTCGAAGAGCAAATTCTTACCCTTCTTGTTCTTTGCTTCGGTCTTCTTGACCAAGCTCATGCAGATGATATCAAAGTCGGCCACATCGTAGACGACCCTTTCCTCTCCAGCGACATCGAGAGTCACCCCAATCTCTTGGAACCTCTTGCTTCCCGTAAAAGCAATATCTTCCAGGGGGTAAATGACAAGATTGGGCTTGCTAACCGAGGACGAGCCCTTGTTGACGTTGACGTAGCGGAGTGCATTGTGAATTCCTCCGGTGGTGACCACTTCGGCAATGTGCTCCTCGTCATACCACTTGAGGAACGCATCCTCGGATAAGACCCCCCTGACAGACGGGGAAACCCGCGAGTGTACCCAGAGGATTCCGCGTCCTTTCAGCTCAGGCGCCATGATGATCAGGATTGGACAGGTGCAGTGGTGTTGATCTGGAGGGAACCGGAGAACACGTCGGACCCAAACGAAATCGACTGGATCTTGCGGCCTAACATTGCGATTTAGACGTCTTTTCGCCCGAGGATAGTCCTAAGCTTGAGGCGGAAAGGGTAGCTGTTCCGGCTATGCGTAGCCGAAATCGGCGAAAAATAGAAACCAGGGTGAGTACCCCGCGATGGAAATCTGTCTGGTGTCGCGTGGGCAGCATCTCCCGTTCCTTTTTTTGTGTCACTCTGCTTTAATGGTACCTTTCTGACGGCTGTCAAAGTGCCCTCCAGGAAATACGAATCCAAAGGTTGCATTTCAGCTGCATGTACAGATTCGCTGCATGCGTAGAATCCATGGTTCGCCAATCCATATATTCCGAGACCCTAAGGCTCGAAACGGCAACGCCCCTTCGGCAACTGAACCCCCACGATAAGTTCCATGGAAAAATGGGTTTCCCCCGGCACTCGAACCTCGGAAGAAGCAAAGAGTGGTGAAACACGGCGAATTATTGGTTGCCGCTTTGGCTTGTGTGCGCCCGGCGTTCTGCCATTTTTACCAAGCGCAGGTCGTTCGAGGTTGCTCTCGTTGATCTTTTTCGGAAACCTACAACCTGGGTGTAGCGATGTTAGCGAACTATTCTACGTCATTGTTCTATCAATGACCCACCAGAGCTCCCATTATGTGATTATAGGAGAAGGGCAAATTAAAACGAGACATCTCGCCAGCTCGTAACGATATGCCCGCATGATGGCTGTTTGTGGGCGTCCGCTCAATGTGGAGTTCAGGTCGCTGACTTGTGCCGCGGAATTCTGGAGGCTGAGCTCCCGAACCTCCCATATATCTGTGAATCGAGGTCATCTAGCGCAGCCACTTCAGAGATTCAGTATCCAAGGAATGTCGCGAGGGGATGGTGGGAAACGGGCATGCCATTACGATTCCACTGGGTATGGTAGCCGTCTTGCTACCAACCCTAAGGGTCATATCAAGCTGTCCAGGCATAGAGTGAAACCCCTCTGTCCAGATTTCAGAATCCACATAGCTGCTTCTCGTTGGGACGCGCCAGGGACAAACGTAGCTTTGCCAAATCAGCGGCATGTCCCAACATGAAGCAAAAATACACTTCCAGGCCAAGGGCTCGTACAATTCGAATCCCAAGTACGATACACTTCTTTGCCCAAGCCGTATGTGAGCCCAGAACGAAGATCGCGGGACACTTTCTGGATGAAATGAAAGAGGGGGAATTACATCTTGGCTGCCCTTGGCGCAGCGGAAACGATCATTTCTCGGCTGATTGCATGTCGGATGACGGGCGTTATGTAGATGCAATGGTTCGGAACTAGGATGCACGTGCAGGATGTCTCTGGATGTGGGCATGGAGGCGCAGTTTGGCGTGTCCGGATGAGCCGCCCGCCGGTGCCGACAACTGAGGGTAGGTTCTTGGAATCATGTGGGAATCCAAGACCATAAGAGTAATGGAAATGAGAGTAATTGTGGTGGGCCCTGTTCCGTAGACTATTGAACTATGAAACACGGAAGGGATGCGGAATAGCGGGTAGGACATCCAAGAAAAGATATGAACTTCTTTGTGCAAACAAGACGCCAAGTATGAGACGACGACTGCCGCGCCGAAACAGCAAAGCCAAGTACCGGGTAGAAATTGCGCCTCGAGGTAAAGTTCGTACCGACGTCTAGTGTTTGTGCTGCTGCCCGAGATTCTCACCGCAAGCATGTGTCCAGGATGACATCATCTAGCTTTTTAGGAATGCTTACGGAGACTGACAGTGAAGTCATATTACCTGAGATTTTGCGTAAAGTTACAAGATTTGAATCGAATGGTTTTCGGTGGTCGCTAGATTCTATGTGCGTTCAAGCGACTTACAGAACGACAGATCAATCACAAGTACTGTCTGGCCCAGCTACAGTCACAGTAACTGAGTCCAGCTAGTCAAAAGCAGAATGAGCTCCGAGGGGGGTGGATCGTCGGATGGTTGGGTAAATAAGGTACGGCAACTGGCTTGAGCGTTCGGGGATCGCGACGGGATCAACAGGCGTACTGAGACATTGCCAGGGTTACAACCGGTCCTAAAGGCTGGAAATAATACTGAAGTCATCATTTTGACCTGTTCAGGCAGACTCGGACTCTTCAGAAGACAGGCTTGACTCCACAGAGTTCGAACAGACCTGCTCTTCATGTGGGGTCAAGCCAGGGGCAGCATAGCAATCTATGCATTGGGTCAGCACGCTAGGTGGCCCTGGAGTGTAACAAATCCTGAGGTTGAGTTGAATGGGAGCGGGCCATGTTCGTTGGCTGAGAGGTTGGCTGCAAAGAGGTTGGGGTCGTGGAACTGCGCCAGAATACCGGTATGCCAAGTGATCGGCGCCGGGATCGCCTCCGCCCATCCTCAGCTGGCACGACGCCTTCCTCTCCTCTTCCCTCCACGCTTGCCCGCATCATTCGTCCGGATCCTCGTGAGCCCGCCGCACGTACTCTGGTCGGAGGTTGGAGGCTGCGATATACCGATGAGAGGCGTCTTTCCAGTCTCCACCCGCTTGGCAAGCAACCCAACCTCATGGCCTTTCTCGTCCGGCACTGGAGCTCGAGTACCGTCTCTTCCGTGGAGACAAGACCTTTTTTCCGAGGGAGGTAGCGCTCGGCGTTCTGGATGTACTAGTCAGTCATCGGACGGCAGAGATCTTGCAGCTTCAAGCATTGCGGCGGCCTGCATGCTTTTGCTCGCACCATGTACGCAGGACTTACGTCGCCCTCGTCCACATTGCACGTCAACTGCAGGTTCAGATGCTCACCAGCGTTGCCACCCGGATGCCTTGTACCAGTCAGGCGTCAGATATGGGGTGCCGACAATGTGGCCCAAGCGTTACGACAAAGCACCCAACACTGAGTACACATGCAAGCCATCTGACGACAGACAGTCCGATACGCATGGCTGGCATAGTAGCCAGCCAAAACCCAGCCATGATCTCATTTTGCTGCTCGTGTTCTTCCCCAATGACTGTGCGTATGCATTGTTATCTTTTGACCTGCTTGTTACTTCTTGTCATCAAGTCCGGGCAGCAAGTTTCGAGGCCGTGTAACGCGCCGCCGTTAGACACCGCCATTGTTGGGGACCTGGCTAAAGATCTGGCCGCGTAATTGTTGGCTAGGATATCCCAGAGACTGAACGATTCGCGCTTCCCTTGCCTTCCTTTATCCGCTAGACAAACGCTGGCATCGATACGGATCCCAAAGCCAGCCTTTGTAACTACGCTACGAGAACCAACAAGCTAAAAGTGTTGGTTTGATTGCTTATTGTGATGGATGTGAGGACGTGGGGTGGGATCCTTCTCCGGGGCTTCGAATAATTGGCTCTTGCCCAGGGCTTCAGCCCATATGGGCTTGCTTCCAGACCATGGCTACACATTACAGTCGGACTTACGCCACAAAACGGGAGGGCGGGTATCTTGGCAACGATTCCGTGCCAGCAGACTCGAGAGGTTGGTCGTTGTTCGCTTTTGTGGCGCACTGGCCTCTTAGCTGACTTGAAGGATGCACATAAGCCTTTTCGGCTCTCCACAGGACACCTAGCACGGACTTAAAATGGCAGGGCCTTAGTCGCTTTGGTAGCAAAATCGCGTCCCTGATTATTCACGACGGTTACTGCCGAGACGCATTCCCTTGCTGGATGCGCGCACGTCGCTCACCGGCCACCAAGCATGAACCATGGTGGCGCGGCACCTGGTCAGGTCTCCACCACTGAGTGGATAGTCCTGGGCGTGCTTTTTTGAAACGTCCTTCTAGGTCACGATCGATCAGACCCGACGGAATGGACATATGTACGGTCCCGCTTCATGTTATATGAGGCGCTGAAGACGCCTTTTTAGCACAAACATTTCGCGGCATCTGCCACCTCACATATCACCTTTTTGATTTGCATAACTAAGCGATGAGCACGACTATCAATACCAGTTCTTTCCTCGACCCTTCATCTGTCACTGCGCCTTATGAAGATCGAGAGCCGGCTTATTGGGCTTTGCCCTGGCGCAACAACGATGCTCCCTCAATTGTTCAACTTGCAAAGACAAGGGGCAATTACCTTGATTATCTCTCGGAATGGAGATATTCCGGCACCAGTGGTCGTTTATCACCTGAATCCGATATTGAGAAGCAGCCATATGAACCGACATTGATCAGCTCCAGAGCATCTGGAGTGTTCATTCCTCCGACGCCCCCTCCGCCACCCGTCAAAAGATCACCACCATCTCCTCCAAATGGGCAGATGACCAGGTCCCGGGAACTTGCCTTTATATTCATTACCTGCATTGCACAGCTTCTTTCACTGAGCGCTCTCAACCAAACAGTGGCACCTGTAATAGTTCTAGCGAAGTTTTTTGACATCCAAGATTATGGCACCCTGAGTTGGTTTTCCGCGTCCTTTTCTATGAGTGTCGGAACATTTATCTTACCAGCTGGTACGTACCCTTCTCGTCAAATTTCCCTCAAAGATGATTTCAGACTCATCTTTTCAATCTCCTCATCACGATTCACCTTGCACGATGACACCCTAGTTCTGTCCTCAAACACGGGAGCTTCTTAAAGCTTAGACTGATCGTCGAATAGGTCGCCTTGGAGATATGTATGGACACAAGAAGATATACATGATTGGTTGGATTTGGTGAGTGTCATCCCCGTTTCAAGAACGGAATTATGTCAGGACTGTTATTTTCATTTACAGCATTTGGCTGACCTACTCGTCTATTCAAGGTTTTCTGTCTGGTCCCTTATATCAGGGTTTTGCTATACTTCAGGAATCATTCTATTCAGCATCTGCCGAGCCTTCCAAGGAATTGGTATGCCCCCGACACCGTTTTCTCTACCTCTTTTACTGACCATCAATAGGCCCCGCCCTTCTTGTACCGAATGCCGTAGCTTTGATAGGAACAACCCTTCCCGTTGGCCAGAAGCGCATGATTGGGTTCGCTTGCTTTGGTGCCTGCGGACCTTTAGGTGCTGCAATCGGCGCCTTCTTCGCTGCCCTTCTTGCTGATCTCGTCTGGTGGCCATGGAGTTTCTGGATTCTCTCCATCGTTTGCCTCATTGTCATGGGGCTGGCCTACGTCATACTCCCCGACGAACACATCAATTCACCAAGCAAAAAGGACATAACCCGTCCACGATTCGATTACTGGGGCACAATAACTGGCGTATCTGGCCTTGTACTTGTCAACTTTGCATTGAACCAGGCGCCTTTGGTGACCTGGGCAGAACCGTACATTGGTGTTCTCCTCGGACTTGGTATTCTATTCATGATCGCATTCGTTCTTGTTGAACTCTACGCTACCGATTATCCCCTTATACCAATCCGAGGACTACACAAGGATGCCGTCTTCGCTCTGACTTGCATAGTTGCTGGCTGGGGCTCTCATGGCATCTGGGCTTATTACCTCTACCTCTTCCTTGAACACCTTCGCGGTCATTCAGCTCTGCTTACATCTGCCGAAACCTCGCCTGTGGCACTCACTGGTGTCTTCTTCGCATTTTCAACGGTTTGGCTCATCCAGCGCTTTGGAGTCAGTTACGTCATGTTCATATCCATGTTCTTCTTCATGCTTGGATCTCTCCTGCTTGCAATTATGCCCATCGACCAAACATACTGGGGGCTGACATTCGTCTCGGTTCTTATCATGCCTGGCGCGATGAATCTCTCATATCCGGCCGCCAACATACTCATGTCAGCATCACTGCCCAAGGAGAAGCAGGGTATAGCCGCCAGTCTTGTCAGCACCATGGTTAACTACAGTATATCATGCGGACTAGGCTTTGCCGGCTCTATCGACAGATACACGATTGAACACTATGCGCTCCAAAAAGGGAGGCCGCACGAGAACCCCACACCCCTCAGCGACACAAGACCAGAAACGCAGGAGATCCGACTCCACGGGTTGAGATGCGCCTACTGGTTCGCGGTTTCACTTGGAGGCCTCGGCATGTTTGTTGCCTTCATCTTCATCATCGTAACCGAGCGGAGAAAAAGGGCGGAGCGAAGAGGTACCCAAACCTTGAACTAAGGTGCATGAGTTTGCAGGCAACCAAGGCCCTACGTGCTCACGGCACTAACCCCGCTTATCCCTCAACACTCTTCAAATCTCTATCACGGCCTGCTTATTCACGATTTTCAATGTTGCAAGACTTTTTCGGACACGACAAACATGGCATGACATAGCATGGGAAATGGACATGATGCATTACGACTGGAATTTTTTGTTTTTTCTTTTCGAGTTTCTCTATATATATTTCCCTCTTTTTTGTTCATTTTGGAACTGTACTCACGGCACTGGGAGGAGTTGGTACATCTTTCCAATTACGGTTACACACTCGTTGGATGATCGAAAAACTATACGAGGTTCACTGCTTTCTATTACGGCGCAGCCATGTACATAGTCCACTGCTCGACCAAAATCTCAGACATATCATCTTAGCCTACCAGTCTTTGGTCAAAAAAATAATAATCTCCTGACTCAATCCCATCCAGCCTCTCCTGCGACCATTCGTCATCCAACGCGCCGCTACCCCGTCTAGCCCAAATCTTGCTCCCTTCGCCATCCCACCTAACGGACCGCCGTTCACTGCGACCGACCCCCCCTCCCGCTGACACATGAAAAAAAAAAGGGAATCCTTTTGCAATCGCCCCGTGTCCGGAATAGACTAACGCATCCTTTCGATAATGCTCCCGCTACATAAGCCTGCACAGGCAATGGTCCCCTAAATGACGCGCCGTCACCCGAATCCAGGCTCGGCTGCCGTATCCTTGCCGCGCCGAGGCTGCGATGGGGTGGGGCTTGCGCCATGCCCGAAGCGGAAATTCTAACAGTCCTGACGGTGTCGGCGGGGTAACGCACCCCACCCCGCCGATGATGAAATGTCACGACGGCATCTTGCTCACCGTGTGCGCGGGCATAGTGCGGGTTTTGTGGATTGCAAGGGCTGTTGATTGATAATTGCGCAACGGCGATGGCGAAGATGGCGAGGATGGCGAGATTGGGAGGGTTGGACGACGGGGTATAAGTATGTAGCTGGCGGGCGGGCGAGAGGAGGATTCACTCATCATTCGCATGCCATAGGTGCTTACCTGTTTCTCCGCGTACATTGCTTTGCTTTCGAGATACCCTAAACTTTCTACGCACACGCATCCTTGGCTCAAGTCACCCCAACTACCAACTACCATCATAATGGCGACGTCAATTGCCCTGATTGGTAGCGGCATTTTCGCAAAGGAGGAGCATCTCCCCGCCATCCGGGCCACGCCTCTGCTCGACCTCAAGGCTGTGTACTCGCGGTCGCACGCATCGGCACAGGCGCTGGCTTCGGACATCACTGTAGATTTGTACAGCGAAGACCAGGAAGGCAGGACGTACGATGATTTGCTGAAGAGGGACGACATTTCTGGTGTGGTCATTGCGTACGTATTCCCTTGATCGGGTGGAGTGTCCCCGAGTGCGCGTTACATGAGAGCGATGCTGATACGTCCACATTCAGACTGCCTATCTTGGTTCAGCCCACATTCATCAAGAAGGCGCTCGCTGCGGGCAAGCATGTCATCGCCGAGAAGCCCATCGCCAAAGACGTCGCAACTGCTGCCGAGCTCATTTCGTGGTACCGAGCCAACAGCCCGAATGCCACCTTCGCCATTGCTGAGAACTTCCGATACCTTGAGTCGTTCCTGTACGGCGCCCAGGAAGTTGCGAAGCTGGGCCGCATCCTGGGATTCAGGACGCGTGTCAGCAACTTTGTGCAGCCTGGCGGCAAGTATTTCGAGACTGCCTGGAGGAAGAAGCCCGAGTACCAGGGTGGTTTCCTGCTCGACGGAGGCGTGCACTTTGTCGCGGCGACCAGGCTTTTGCTAGGCGAGAACAGGCCAGTAAAGACGAGCGCCTTCTCCACGCTGTTGCAAGAGCATCTGCCGCCTGTCGATACACTCAACGCCACTCTCCTGCTGAAGAGCGGCGCTTCGGGTGTTGTCGACATATCATTCGGAACCACATTCAAGGGCGCCGAGTACGCGGTTGCTGCCGAGAAAGGCACGGTGCAGGTAACGAGAGGCAAGGTGACGGTCACAGTGGATGGCAAGGAGGAGGTTACCGAGTTCCCTGAAGAGGGCAGTGGTGTCAAACAAGAGATTAGGGCTTGGGCAGAAAGCTTGGTCAAGGGTACGCCCAACGAAGCGCAATCTCCTGAGGAGGCATTGAGGGACTTGGAAATCCTGGAGGCTATGTTGAAGTCGGGCGAAAATGGTGGCGCACCAGTTGCTCTTAGTGCATAAATGTCTGGCCACCATGGCAGGGACGGACCGCTGCAAGGCGCTCTGCCAATAGCCCAGAGCTGATGGGATGCAGCAAGGTAGAAAGTCGCGAGGCCGGCAACAGCACTAGCACACTCCGAAATACGAACCTTGACTCGGGTGGACGAGAATAGTATTGAAAATCGGCTCGAGTCCGTTGTTTGAACGGGTGAATTGGCATGGTGTGGTCGTGATAAGCATATGGCCCCTCACTGCATCGAGCGATACAACATGTGCTGCTGACATGCTCATGCTACCCCTGCGCTGGCTGCCGCTGGCGCATCTGAGGTGAGGTCCGATCGAGTAGCACCGTTCCGAGCTGCTAAATCCGGTGCCTGCTGATCCTCGTCTTCTAGGCCCAACTTCTTGAGGTCCACGGCTAGTGGGTCAGACTCGACGGTGGGCTCACTCGGGCCCTGGTTTTCGTAGCCCGGTGGGGGTAGTGCCCAGTCCGGAAGGCCTGTCTCGTAGCTCCAACGGCCCTCCTCACATTGATATTTGCGAGCGTGGAGGTAGATGCCCAACTCATGCACGCCCGGGTCGCTGTACAGTGGCGTGTCGCACACACTGCATGTCTCGCCCGTCATCTTTTCAGCTTTCCTTTTATTGTATTGATCAACCATCTCGTCATGGTAAGCCACAGCGTCTGCGACTTCCTCCTTGCCCATGCGCGACAGGCGAGTCATGATATCGTCGTCATTGCCTTCTTCAGACTCGCCACGGCCAAGCGACGGACCGAAGACGCGCTGGTTCGCGTATATGGGATCGTTGGAGATTGGGTGTCCGAGGAACTGGAGGTGAACGCGAAGCTGGTGTGTCCGGCCTGTGATGGGCATGCAGCGGACGATTGAGTAGCCTCGCAGCTTCTTCCAAGCCATTCCATCGTGTTCTCCGTCCTGCTCTCCATTCTGGACGGCTGGCGCATCCTGATCGTCCTTGGGCGGATAGTATGCAAGTCTTTTGAACACAGTCTTTGCCTCCTTTCCGTTTGCGCGAACGCGGTTCAAGCCAAGCTTAGGACTGATCTGGAGAATGGGCTTTTCGCATACCACTTCTCCCTCGGGAAACTCTCCTACGACCCTGGTAATATACTCCTTCTTGACAGTTCTCCCTCGGATCTGTGCGCTCAAATCCTCAGCCGCCTGTCTGTGTTTTCCAATAAACATGACGCCGCTAGTCAATCTGTCCAGCCGGTTGCATGGCGAGGGGTTAAAGCCGTTGCTTCGGTCCGCCCTCATGATCTCGATGATAGAGTTGAAATGGTAGCGACCGGCAGGGTGAACAGGTATTCCAGCAGGCTTGTCAATGACGATCATGTCATCGTCCTCGTGGACAATACCAATCGGTTTCGCGGTCACAGGCGGCTCGTGGCGGTGGAGGGTATGCGACACGACGTCGCCGTTCTTCACGATCGAGGTCAGTGTCCCAGGCTTTCCGTTGAGGCAGACGCGGCCGTCATTGATGGCTTTTTCCTAGTCACAATCAGCAAGAGGGCCCTCCTGTCTTTGGTCTTGACGAGTCGTACATAGTATTCCTGGGGCCGGTCCCTAAACTCGGAAGCAAAAATGTCCAGCAGTTCTCGATTGCGCCATCGCTCTTTGCAGTAGGTATTGTATGTATAGTGGTACGGCTTGACCTTGCGCAGGCCGTCTTCGAGGTAATATGGCCCCGGCCAGGGATCGCAGGGCGTAATCATAACGGCAGGCGGCTCCTTCCAGGGAAAATTGTCGTCGGGTAAAGGGGGATAATAGTCGCGCGGCGGCACAGGAACAAGATCCAGTGGGGGCTTAGGCAAACGCCCTTTGCTCGCAAGATATGCGAGAATTCGAGGGGAGGGCGCCAGTGTGGAGACGAGGGGTACTATTAACGAAAGTTAGTCCCGTGGATATCCATTCTGCAAGCAATAATTCGACCTGCATGACTGCCAAGATTCATTTAGGCTTGTTCATATTGGGCTTAGCGTACGATCATTGGATATCTACCCCTCCATCAAGATCTTCAGACCCATCATACAAGCCCAGTTTCAAATGTTTAGAATTTTGTTCTTTTCATACATTGCTGAAATTTTCTATGAGAAATTATCTTGCTTTATCTCCTTAATAATACAACAGACGAGGGGACATATACAATGCCATGTACACCATTGAGATGCTGTCTACAGCGCGGCTTCAATAGTGGTTTTAGAGAAGACACGAATACAAATACAAAAAAAAAAATATGAGAATCTTGTGGAACAGGCTAATATAAACTCCTTCCATCAAATCTCTATGTGTGCATCTAAGATCGTATCCATCACCAACTACTTTCTAGTTCAAAAAAACATGAGTGGGAGTAATTCTTAACTTCTAAATTTAACTCTATCTAGGAACTGTTTTACATGCAACATGTTTAAATAAATTCTAGAATATATGCATTTCCATCAGTCCTGAGGATATACCAGACCGCACTGTGATCTGGCAGTGTCCATGCGCGACATAATCGTCAGCGTGGTTTCATGTGGGCATGTCTGATTCTCCAGCCTTCCAGCGCGAATATCTTCCGCAACGGCATCGGCCTCGTAATGGAAACCATATCCAGGTACGTCGAAGTCGATCTTCTTCTCCTCCTCGCCACTGACCCTCACAACCAAGAATCCCGGCTTGGACGTTGCCACACCACCGATGGCGATGGTACCCTTGGAACCAGATACCAGGCCGAACTCATCCGGGGTCTTGCGCAGCAGAGAGCTGGTGCAGACAGCCTGTGCCTTGATATCGGGGTACCGAAGAACCACGGTGTCTTGCTCGTCAATCTTCTTACTCTCATCCGTCTCATCGAAGAAAAGCATGCTGCTGGTGATCTCCGGGGAGACATTCTTGTTTCTCTTTGGCGAGGTATCGAGCGCCAAAGATGCCCAAGTCAGACTGTAGATTCCGATGTCAAGGAGAGCACCAGCTCCAAGGGCTTTGGAGACAACGCGGGCGTCAGGGTTGGCGGCGCCTCCAATGGGCATGATCATCGCAAAGTCAATGTGGACGTTGTAAATGTCTCCAATGACCTTTTCCTCGTGCAGAAGTGATTGAAGGGCTTTTGCGATTGGGAAAAATCGTGTCCAGACAGCTGCATGGGTTAGAACAATTGTATTAGGGATATTAAGCGTCTTCAGCGTACCTTCCATCAAAAACACTCCCTTGGCTTTGGCAGCGTCTATCATCTTCTTCGAGTCCCTGGCATTCATTGCAAACGGCTTCTCGCACAGGACGTGCTTGCCGGCAGCGATTGCATCCAGAGTGTTCTGGAGATGGCACACATGCGGGGTACCAATGTATACGATGTCGACATTGGGGTCGTTGTAGACAGCTTCATAGGAGTCATAGATCGCAGGGCTCTGAGCTGGGCAATACTTGGAAGCAAACTCTTTGCCCTTGGTCGTAGATGAGGATCCAAGAGCTTGCACGATGTGCTTCGTTGTTGCCTCAGGTCGATCCAACACTAGATCGCTAACGAACCAGGACGAAATGAGACCACATCCTACAAAATTCTTCGTCAGTCACGCGTTTTCTAGATTGAATAGCCAAACATTGGCATGGAGATGACATACCAACGATTCCCCAACGAAGAGTAGGTAGTTCGGAGCTCATGATGGGCTAGACGGATTCGACTGTTGGAAGATAGTGAGGAAGATTTGATTCTAATGTAGCTTCTTCTTATAAAAGCGACGGGAAACTTCCTTTAATATATTGCTAAGCGCTGCCATGCAAACTCCGGACAATCCACGGTTCTTCGCAGCTTTTTGCCTATGGTGAGGTCCGGCACTCCCCGAGCAGGGTTAGCCGGCCAACTCGCTCCCAAAAAAAGGCCGAGCACAGCAGGTTGACTGACTGCCCCTCTAGGTGGGGTAACCACCTATGCCCCGCACTACCCAGAACAGGATGTCCTACGGCTCTACAAACGGAGATATCGGTCCATAATCCGTGGCAATGCTGAATTACACACTTTCTGTGGCGCCGTTTGATGTCTGTCCAAAATCAGAGTTTTCATTCTCTAGGAGGAGAAATTGGTGAGCAGAATCTGACAGAGTATATTTCCGTTTTGGCTTTCCGAAGCTATTGTTTCCCAGATAGCTTTTTTGCTGCACTTGAATGAGGCCTACTTGGGTTCGTCTGTATACTATACTCCGATAAGAGTCATTTATGCAGCAACGCTCATTTGACAACCATTTTGAACTGGGAGCAACACAAAATTGAGTAGTACGATGTGGGTACAAGTAAAGCTATTTTTGGTGAATGCTTCTAGTTTATATTCATGCTAATACGATGGAATGAGTCCAATTGCTTCCCGTGGAAGCAGACATTGTATAAACAACCTTACTGTACATTTTGGCCATCAGCTACGGGGAAATAGTGCTTCATAGCCATTCCAAATATTTCAAGGTCTTGCAGAGCATCCTGCGCCGTGGTTTTGGCAGGAACTCCATTCACCACCATCTCGTAAAATGTCTTCATCTCAAGCGTGTATGGATCCTCATATGACTTTAGAATCTTGCTCTCCTTGTAAGTTCCGTCGACGTTCTCAGCGATATGCATGGTGACTGGCAAACCCTTGACATAGGGCGTGTCGTATTGCACACGGACTGTCTTATTGGAACCATAGACTTCCAAGTGAGCATCGAAGCGTGGCACGTTGTCGAGCCCGCTCTCATAAGAGACTGTGAAATTGGGGTATTTGAAGAGAACACTTTAATATGGGGTAAGCAGGCGATTAGGGTTTGATGGAGGAGTATAGCATGACTTACTTCCAAAATGGGAATTGGAGAGATGATCCCAGAACGCTAGTAGGCATGCCCAATGCTTCTCTCATTACCGACAGGTCGTGCGATCCTAGTCCACCAAAGATTCGCCACATGAGGGTTGTCTGTTCTGTCACCGGAATCCCGCCGCACTCGTCAAGAGCAGTTTTGACGATTTCCTGACCTCTCCTATCCTTGTCTGCTACATCTTCGGGTTCGAAATCGGTAAACCTCTCAGAAAAGGTGCCGGATTGAGCAACGAAATGAGCGTTAGGCCCAAGGATGTCTTGTACGATTAGCCATGTGGTGATTTTCATATTGATCCGGAAGAAACTGGACACTCACCTCTGACACGAGCATACAGGATCTTGTCCAGGCCCCCGATTTCTCGGACGGCATCTTGAAATGGAGCAGCATACCGCCTCATGTAGCCTACCATCAACTTTCCTCTGCTTTCGCGCTCAGCCTCTATGATTGCTTGTACATCTCTCTTGGTAAGTGCCATGGGCTTCTCCACCATGACATGCTTGTGGTGTTTCAAGGCAAGTATTGCGTGTTCTGCATGGTATTCATCCGAATTGACGACAAAAACAGCGTCCACCTCGCTAGAAGAGCATAGCTCGCTCGCCTCTTTTGTGGTTCTGGCGGCCCCGGGAACCCTTGAGGCGCAGAGTTTGAGGGCCTCAGCTGATTTGTCGCAGAGGTAGGTGATTTTAAAGTATTTCCCCATGAATGTTAGCGTCGGAATGTGCACGACCTGCGCGATTTCGCCGCAACCTATGAGTCCTACTCTAACCACCTTCCCTGCTCCTGATGGTGTCGTCATTTTCGTATTTTAGAGCTTTAGGAAACGTAGAATGGAATCGTTGCCAGCAATTTGAGCAATGCTAATCAGTAATAGAATGTGATAACAGCGACCAAAGACCTCTGTGGTAATACGCTTTATAGGCTGCTTTCGATGATGTAGCCTTCCACATGATCTCGCTTCGACCGGGACTTAGTCCGACATTCCCCGGGTGGGGGTTAGCGGTCTTGGCAAGAATATGCCGATCCAGCCTGTGATCGTCATGAGGCTATGTCCTTGGTCTTGCAAACAACTCATTGGCGTATGGCTAGAAGAACATCTGTAGTGAGTTCAGCCGACTAGCAAGATGGCGGAGGAAGGATAGCTTGCAAGGTAGTGGGTGAGTGGCTGTGGTACGTGCCGAGGCAAACAAAGGAAGCGCCATTAGCCGAAGATCGGCCAGGTCCATCGTTCATCGTTTGGGGCCTCTCCTCTGGCGTCACATCAACGCGGGAACAGGCCAGAATGGCACTGGATGCACTAAAAGCGCGTCGAAGAAGCGACTACAAGTTTGAGCTCGAATATCGCACGAGATGGTGCGAGTTCTCACGCCTCCCCTCTATCCCCGACTAATGAGACGTATAGGAGCGACAATGACATGTACCATCATATGAACAATTCGGTGTACTATTACCTGTGAGAACTCACAGCTTATAGCTCTGAGGCTTTCCTATGTCTGATACTCTTCAGTTTTGATTCGGTCGTCAACACATACCTCATCAAGCACTGCTCCTTGCATCCACCTACCTCGGCGCAGATCGGTCTCGTTGTGCACTCTCATTGCGACTATCTGGCCCCAATTGAATTCCCAGCCGTTGTAGACCTAGCCTTGAGGGTCAACAAACTGGGGAAAAGCTCTGTCACTTATGAGATCGGTGTCTTTGAAAGAGGACAAGAAGAGGCGAAAGCGGTCGGGCAGTTCATACATGTGTTCGTAGACAGGGATAGCAGAAAGCCAGCGCAGCAAGGCATGTCCGATGCATTGAAGCAAGGTCTAAGTAACATTCTGGCCCAACAGTCAAAATTGTAAAGATGAATGTATTTTTCACGTGTTCCTCAGCTCAGAGACCGTTCTTTGTCTGGAGTATTCGCCAAATCTAGGCAGAAGCGTTCATTTCCTTGACCTTGTTCATTTTTCTCTGCCCAAAACTGTACAAGAAACCTGCCAGGATACCGACCTGCGCCTCTCTACGCTCGTCTCCGCCCGCGGTCGCAAGTTTGTCCCAAAGCCGCGCCACTGGGCGTTCAAGAATGGCTTAATGGCTGGCTGCGCCAGGACGACCGAGTTACTTCCGGATGCGGGGAAGGAACCCTCTTTGATCGTATGTCTTGTGGTTCCGCAATGGGGTTCTGCATGAGTACGCATTGAACCTAATTATATCCTCGGTCAAGACACGTCCTCTGGTCCCGTACAACTGAGCATTTTGGGAACAAGTTATGTGTTTAATATGCACGAGATATTGTTACAGGAATTATTAGTCTTGTGAGCTGCAGTCTCATCTAGTGCACACAAAAGCCTGATTCTCGAACCTAGCTCTCATTTTCCCAATCATGTAAGGCATTCGTGGAGCTCTAGACTTCCACGCTGCCGCATCCAGTCATAGCAATGCCCTTTATGGCTATAGCGTGGTGTGACCCGCTTTACCTGTCTCAACGCGATCATCAAAATCCGGAAACTCTGGAGATTTTAGCCAATAGTTTGCGCGAAGATGACAATAAGCACTCTCAAGCTGGCAGATCATGCATGGCTGTCGGATACGCCTTCTTCCGAGCACATGTGCTTTTTCGGCAGAACTCAAGGTAACGTGCATCGCGTTTGGAATATTGCGGCGTGCGGCCGTCTTCATAATATCTATATACTGTATGAATAGATAAGCTGTGTAAGCGTGTCCTGAAACCCCATCTTCTACACTGCTGTCGTCTTTGTGGGAACCGCCTGTCACTTGTGTGCATCTCCCCTTTCATATCGAGGGACAATAGTACCTATCTGGACTCAATGACTTTGGAAACCGTGTTGTTCTCCAGTTAGTAGAGAAACGGACCACTGCTTGGCTTCGCTAAGCCATCTGTATTCTGCTCGGCGACTACCTCCATCTAGACGGCCTAGGGAAACGTGAACCTTTACACCTAGTGGCCTAGACAAACAAAAATTATCTCCAAGCCTCCCCCGGATCATAGTCTAAGCCACCTTAGCTCTTATATCATAACATCTCGCCGTCCAAATACCAGTCTAAGTCTCCGCACCGTGTGTCCTAGACCCCAGGATGTAGACGGCGTCTCAAGTGTACCTGTAGAATTCAATGAAGCCACATCGGGGCTACCGTAAAAATAATTGTACATAAAGGATGGGAACATCGCTATCAGCTTTCATTTCCAGTCATACCAGCTTCATGAGTCATTTGAATTCCATCAGACTCTATCGAGAGCGTGAAGTTCCACCAAGCATTTTCACTATGCATTTTGCCAAACTCCTCATACTAGCGACAGCTGCTTCAGCCCTATCTTTCCCAGAAATATCCGTGGCTCAGTTGTTACCTCGTAAAAATAGTGGCAAGGGGAAATGTCCAGCGGTCTGGAACACTATCTCTAAGGAACTTACGGCCAAGTTCCTCACGAAGCGAGAGTGCAACTCAGATGCTCGTGCAGCTATCCGACTTATCTTCCATGATTGCGGAGGTGTGTACTAAGATCTAGTTAATGTAAAAAGACTAATTGTCTCCAGCTTGGAACAGAGCACAAGGTGCAAAAGGGGGGTGTGATGGAAGCCTTATCCTCGCACAGGGGGAGCTTCAACGAGGCGAAAACAAAGGTCTTGAAAAAATCAGTGCCGACTTGAAGAGCCTTGCAGCAAAACACAAGGTTGGCGTTGCTGACATGATCGGTGCGTATTCACTCACAATGTCGAGCTCTATACACTAACCACCATAGTGTTTGCTGGTAATCATGCCGTTGTTACATGCCCCGGAGGCCCGCGTGTAAAGACATACATCGGACGTACCGACTCTACCACTCCAGCGCCAGACGGCCTTCTTCCCGATGTTAATGCACCTGCCGCCGAACTCTGGAAGCTTTTTAGAGACAAGGGCTTCGACGAGCGCGATCTGGCTGCTCTTCTCGGTATGCCAATTCCCCGTCTCTGTAAGCTACGCTAACACTCACCAGGCGCTCACTCCACGTCGAACCAATTCAACTTTGACACGAGTGCGGGCAAGGTCGGCAGACCACAAGACTCAACCCCTGGCATTTGGGATGTCAAGTATTATGCCGAGACCTACAAGCCCCCCCAAGGCGTCGTTGTGTTCCCGTCTGACGTCAAACTGGCCAACTTCGATCGCGTCGGAAAGGAGTTCAAAGGATTTGTGGGAAACCAAGGCAAGTGGAGCGGCAAATTTGCCGACGCTATGGAACGAATGGCCCTCTTCGGAAGTGCCGGGACGAAGAACATGTTCGACTGTACGGATGCACTACCGAAGTCTACTAATGTGAAGAGGGATCTGAAAGCGATGCCAATGTTCGCACCGCGAAACTGAAGACCTGTTGGTGTAGGCGTTTGGAGTCTTGGATGTATCCGTTGTTTAGCTTTCGGGTGTCTACCTCCCGTTGTCAAGTGCGAATAATGATACTAGCAGTCCCAAAAGTACAGTTACGGTCAGAGATCATCTCACGCTATCTTTTGCCGTGAACAAAGGCCGAGGTCGTGATTTTTCGCGTTTAAGAACGCGTCGCCCACTTCTGGTATAGCGCCACGCAGGGGTGGATCACATCAACCGTCAGCCGGCTCTTTTGCAATCTAACGCCCTCACTCTTCGCCGCTTATCACTATACATTCATGGGAGTAGCCTATATTGCCGGTCGCCAAGCGTACAAAATGGGACTCTTATTTCAGCCAGGAACCCGTGTTCTCTGGACAGCGGGAAACGTGTCTTTCGTGCAAATGGAAGTTTTTCTCATCTTCAAAACCCGACCGGGCTCCAATTCGTGAAGCCGCCTTGTGAGATTCCTTGCGGCCCTAATCATGTCGTCTCCGTCGTGGTTCTCATCGTGGCGGCACACGCCCCCTTTTTTGCTGACCCTCTTTCTCCACTCCCAACTAGCCGCTGCGCTCTTCGACATCGCAGTCAGTCCAGCAATTCAAGACCCATTAATCAACCCCCCGAGAACGGCATGTCCTGTGATGCAAGATGGAGCAACTTATAATACTTTCCCTTGGACCCATCACCCGGTGTGCGTCCACGCAGTACTTCCAAACAGCGAAGGCGCAGGCCTTGGCAAGCATCAAGACTTTTGCGTCTACACAAACAGCGTGTTCAACAATGGACGCGGAATTAGTTTGGTCACAACCCCAGAAACCGCAGCGGAGTTGAATGACGAGCAGTATACATCGTATTTTGAAGAGCTGGAAGGACCTGAGCTTTATGATATACGTGATTCAGAAGGCAAGGGCCTAGGGCTGTTTGCGAAGACTGAGATAGCCGCTGGCGACATCATAATATGGAAATCGCCAGCTTTGATCGTTTCAAAGGACGCCTTAAACACTCCATCCAAGCAAAGACGACATTTGCTTCTGCAGACGGCAGTCGATCAGCTACCTGAGAAGACGAGATCCATGTTGCTGGGCCTGGCGAAGAACAGGGGTGGATTTGAAATTGATGATATCATTCAAACCAATGCCGCGGGTGTAAAAGTCTGGGACGGCACCTCTCATTTGGCCATTGTGCCAGAAGCTGCAGTAAGTTTCTGCGTAGGGGGGAGCTTGGTACAAATGTTGATCTATTGCAGCGAGTTAATCATGCCTGTCGACCCAAGTAAGTAATAATTTCTAGCGTTTTGCAATATCTTAAGCCGCATGCTTATGATAACTACAGCGCATACTATCGCTTCGATGACTATACTCTCACATGGGACGTTTTCGCATTGAAGGACATCGAGCCTGGAGAAGAGCTCACGTTCAACTGTACGTGTTTGACACGACCTCCTTTAGCTTACACATAGATTAAACGCAACAGATGGCTTTTCGACCCAGCCTCACGATGTCCGGCGTCAAAAAATCGAACAAACATTTGGGTTCAAATGCACTTGCTCCCTTTGCAGTTCAAACGCCACAGCTTTGTCCGCTTCCGACGAGCGCCTCCAAAAAATAGCAGACATCAAAGCTGTTCTTCCCACTGCGCCCGACGACATCCCGAAGTTTATTGGCCTTCTTCCAAATCTCATTGCTCTGCTCGACGAAGAAGATCTTCATACCGAAACGCCCATGTATGAAGAGATTCTGGCGTATACATGGAGCTCTTTTGGCGTCGAGGACAGAGCAAAGTATTGGGCGGGAAGGGCAAGGAAGCACTGGGAGGTCTTAGCCGGGAACGGAAGCTTTGAAGTGAAAAGAACGGGAGATCTCGAGAGAGATGTAAAGTCGCATGGAACATGGATGAATTGGGAAGGAGATCCATGGGAAGGCGAGGGGCAAGGGCATCCATGGGGCGATGATGGTTCGGGGCATGAGCATAATCACAGCCATGCCCATGATGCTTAATGAGACATGATAGGTGGAGCATGACAGCGGAAATAATTTGCAGACATAAGCAGTGCATCTGGCCAGCGAATATAAGTAATGGACATGAAGATTGAAATTAGGCATCAGAGGCACAGCAAAAGATCATGATACTGGCTTACATAACTTGCCGACAATTGACTTTCCAAACACTGATAATGACCTACTGCTCTTCGTCTTGCACAACAAGTGACTATAGCTCCCCCCCTCCTTTTATAAACATATTACCACAGTTGTACGTTTTGAAAGTATGTACTGTAGGATATAGCATGAGATACGTCCTCTCATTGTTCTACTGCCCCTGTTGTGTCTTGCTCATGAACTACAAGTCATCCTCTCTGTCTTTCACAACCTGGATTGCCGCTCTCTGGTGTTTAGCTTTAGCTTTTAGTGTTGAACTATTTATCTCTATGGAGGCAGGTATTTCCTGCTAAAAGTCGCGGAAATATGGATTAAAAATTACGACTGATATGGATTAGTTATAAAATTAGCGTTCTGCTAGGTTCTAAACGCAGGTACATGGGCGATGAATCAAAAATCAACGGGGGCATAAGACATGATTAATATTCAGAAACCTTCAATTAAATCAGATGTAACGCAAAATGATTTGCCATACGATTGGACTAATAACCGAAAATCGTCTTCAGAATCGAGCGCCGACGCAATAACAGAACAAGCATTCCTTGATAAAGTCTGATCATGATGTAGGATCTGACGATAGTACATTAAGCCCAGTACCGGCTCCATCTCAATTTGAATGATAAGAATTTAATGGATTGCTCTTTATTGTTCTATTTACAGCTGCTGCAGTTGGTGTATTAGTTTCCCGCGATAATTCATGAATCGAGTGATGAAACATATGCATAGTTAGCTTTAGAGGGCTTCGGAATTTCGCTCTTTCTGGTTGCCTCTTTCTTCAGTTTTTATTGAAAAATTCTTTTGTGTATGTACAGCGTTTATATAAATTGTTTCAATAATTCTGAAAGTAGAATAATGTTTCATTAGATTGGAATGCGGCCATGCATGCCGCCTCTCGCGTGACAAAAAGATAAGTCAAAACGGCAATCCATGGTCAATATAGTCATGAAAAACGCCCGACAGAGAGGATACGTGCCAGAAGAAAAAATAATAAACTATAAAAATCGACAACTCCAACCGCACACTCCCTGCAATAATAAAATCAAACCTGGAAATGGGAATAATCTGTGGCTAAGATCTCTTTTTAAGAAATCAGCTCTAAAAAGCCTGCCTAGCATCCATATATGTCCAAGTTTGCAAGGCTAAAAGAGCTTAAAGCGCTAAAACATAAGCAACTAAGCCTAGAATGTTTGACGTGCTAATAGCTTTACAAGATCCCAAACGTTATACAGATTTGGAGTCTCTTCTCTTATAGAAACAACAGTATGAAATGCATACAAGTAAATAAATCTCTATTATTTTGC
The DNA here is from genome assembly GCA_022059125.1 of Corynespora cassiicola. Lineage (NCBI taxonomy): Eukaryota > Fungi > Ascomycota > Dothideomycetes > Pleosporales > Corynesporascaceae > Corynespora > Corynespora cassiicola. Next base: position 1,638,788 of record JAEUWY010000012.1, on the reverse strand, counting down.
TTGATGAACCAAAGCAAATGGAATGGTGTTATGTAAAAATCCCGCGTCAGCCCTAAAAATGATACATAAAGTTTTCATGGTACAAAGGGCCCTCTTTCCGCCACCCATAAGCGTTGAGGCAGACTTGTGGCTTCAATAACCTCTCCAATGACAAGAATCTGAAAGTCAGTGCATAAAAAAGGCTTAGTATTGTGTTGAGCTAAAGCTCGATGCAAAAAGGGGATGCTAAAAACAACAAGTCTTGTATGACGTCTGCGTACCTGCCCTACGAAGAGAAACTGAAAGGCGATGATCATCGCCACTGTTACCACTATCATTGGGATTATAAATATGCATGTCTACTGAGTCCAGAAACAGCAGGCGAGGACGTTGATCAGGACACAAGTAGATGGTTTCTCCATGAGCTGATTGTCAGTGAGTTTTGACATCGAGCCTCAAATTCCTAAATCAGTCTTCTGTTGCCACTTTTCACGTCAACAAAAACGGTGTTACTAATTACTGCTTTTATCCGAAGATTTTAATATTTCACATTTCGTATTTTATGCAAGTATAGAAAAGATACCGCAGCAAATAGGATTTTATAGGCCCCAGGCGATCCATTCACTTCTGCGTTCGCTTATTTACGATAACCTCGTGATGCAAGGGTGGAGAACCAGAAATATGGCTGAAATGTTGTACATGAATTTTTTATCTATCCTTGATCGTACCACATGTATGTGACTCATAGTTTTGCATTTGCATTCCCAGGTTCTGTTCCTTTGCCCAAAAAGCAGCCTTCAAAGAAGCTCTCAATACCTTCGAAATCATCCAGTGTCGTGACTTTGGAAACATCTTCTCTGTGTTAGCATTTGCGCATATGATTCCTTCCAGTAGCGGCGAATGCTTACATTGATCTGGCCTGACAATAACCACAGCACCCACCGTCGGATCGACGCCGTATTTCTTGTATGCGTATCCATGTCCAGAGTTGTAGTGCTCATCATCGATATATGTCTTGTGAAGATCTTCATCATTAAATTAGCACAAGAAATTCGAGTGTGCAAAAGATATTCTTACCTCGGATTCTCCATTGCCCAGTCACAGGCCAGAAGAAGCTGGGTATCTGCTCCTGCTCGACCTGCTGGAACTTGCTACTGAGTACCAGAATGGGTTCAATCAAACTATCGATATCTTTTCCTTCGGGTGTCACTTTATTAGCCAAGGGCTCAAGAGTGTGAGCAAGCTGTTTGCAAGTTAGCACGTCATAATAGATGGCCGAGTCTTGTGTGCTTACCTTCTCCAACTTGCTGCTACTCTCTCTTCGGTTAATGTCACCGCCAAAGACCATAACTCTCCACCTGCCATTGCTCTGCAACGTCCTCTGCAACTGCATGGCCTTGCAGTCACAATATCTAATGACTTGTGCGCTTGGAAACCTCATTCCTACGGTAACGTGTTTCGCCAGCTCCTGCGTGCTTCCAGAAAGGTCTATGATCTCAGAGTCATCGTACTTGGCCGTAAAGCCAGCAGTATAGCGTCCGCTCTTGGTGAAATACTCCGCAAATTTTCCAGGGCTCTCTTCCCTCTCGCTAAACATGCGTGCGAACTCGCGGTCGAAAGCAATGAGATCAGCCGCCGTCTTGCTTCGCTCGAGGACATAAGTGCGGAGCAGGGATGGGGGCGAAATGCCAGATAGTACTTGTGCGAGCTTCCAACCGATGTTGTAGCCATCTTGTAGAGAGACGTTCATTCCTTGTCCTGCCTTTGGGCTGTGGGTATGGCATGCATCTCCGGTGAGGAAGACACGGTATCCCTTGTGGAAGGCTCCCGCGAGGCGCTGACCGATTGAATATGCGCTCCACCAGAAGGTGTCAGCAAAGTCCATTTGGTATGGTGCGAAAATCTTCTTCGCTGTTGCTTGAAGATCAGCAAGAGTAACATCTTTTGGTTTGGAGCCGGGTGGAAGTTGGATGTAAAAGCGGACTAGAGAACCACCCTCGCGGGGGATGATGAGGATGTTACCCGACGGGGAATGGATTGTGCACTTTCTTCTGATATCCGGGAATGTAGTTTTTGGGTAGATATCCATTACACCCCAGACGGTATCAGTCGTGTCGCCAAGCATTGGGAACCCCAGGGAATGGCGAACAGTGCTGTGGGCACCGTCACAGCCCTAGTGATGTCAGCCTATTGCTTTCAAGAACGCTCCATATTTCCTAAGTTTTTGACTGTGGAAATTTTCTATGGATTCTTTGAGAGAGAGGGTTGTACTTACCAACACATACTTCGCCAAGTAAACTTCCTCTTTCCCATCCTTCTCCACCGTCACCCTACAACAATGCGCCTCAGGATCTCCCATAGTCGCCTCATCAACCTCCAATCCCTTTACCACAACCCCATACTCAACTCCCTGCTTCCCCCCACTACACCTCTCCATCTCACCCAACATAAGCCCGTTCATCTTCGCCTGGTTGAGAATGACATGCGGCATATGACTCAACCCGGTCACCATATCCGGTGCCCTACTCTTCCTCTCAATGCCTGTCCCACTCCCATCCTCGCCCCAAAAGCACACCTCGAGGATATGATAGGCTTCGCGCAACAAATCCTCAGACAGGCCAAAGGACTCGTAGATCTCCACGGTGCGGCATTGCACACCATCCGCCTGGCCGATTTCCATGGGACCCGGCCGCCGCTCGAGGATCGTGCAGGGGATCCCGTACCGTGCGAGCCAGGTGCCGGCGAAGATTCCGGCAGATCCGGAGCCGCATATCAGGACATCGACCTTCTTCTCCATGGTGGTTGGGTGCAAGGACTGAGGGCGGAAATCCAATGAGATGTGAAAGTGGGGTATGTTCAGCGAGCAACACGATCCAGACTAGTAGGAGAAGCAAAGAATGTCAATCCGCGGAGTACAGAATCTGAAAAAGGAAAAATTCAATTGGGTTATATAGTTTCTTGTGAGGTACATCTACCTTGAGGCTTACCGAGTGACGAGCCCGGGGGCGGTGATGTGGGATGCGGGGATGCGGGATGCTTCGGGCGACCCGCGACTTCTACCCTACAAGCTGGCCAATCGGTATGCTGCAATTTGCTTTGCTGCCCCGATTCTTTTTTTGACAGCCGTGGACAGATACCGGAGATCGCCTTTCCAGGACTTTTCACGGTTTTTAGTGCTGCGCGTAGAGATTCGGACTTTCTTGGGAGCGAATCGATGCCGTCGGACGTGTTGGGCGCGGACCGCAAAGTCGGCAGTAGCAGTGGTATACGCCGAAGTTCGCATCTGAAAGGACTGCGGCCGAAATGTATTTCAGCATTTACATAATGAGATGCATACAATGCCCAGTAGCTGTATCCACACAGCAGAATGAGCTCAAGGCGGGCTCCACTTATGTCAATGATCCTTTTTCATTTGACTATTACTACTATATAACCTAATGATTCGTGACCTATCCTTCTCATTGCCGTCTGCATCAAGATGACAAACCTAAAATCCTTCCTCTGCTCAATGTTGAGCTCAAGAATACAACAGAGACATTTCCACCGCCATTACAAGTGCCACGGCCATGCGCCGAACCCCAGACTCCGTGCCATGCAAAACACTTAGCACAACAAAAGTGGTATTTCCGAAAAAAAGACAAAAAAACTCGATGTGTGCAAGACCGAGGGATCAGTGGCCCACGGCCGAGTAGTGCGAGGCGCGCGTGTACGGCTGCTGGTAGAGAGAATCGGCATATTCGGAAGCGTTGTACATGGTGCCACGCTTCTCCTCCTCGGGTAAGAGTTCCTTGACTTCCCAGTTGTGGGCCTTGACACCGACCGAAAATTCAAGGTCCTCGCGCGTGATGGAATCCCAGTACTATTTTTTGGCTGCGTTAGCGAGAAGAATCAAATTGAGATTGGAGGGAAATCTTACCTTGTAAACCATCATGACGGCGAGGAGATTACAGATGGTGGCAAAGAAAAGTCCGTCAAGATAGTGGTTGACGTTGTCGCAGATGGTGTCGCTGAAGACATACAGAATGACCTGGCCGATGACAAAAAAGAAAACACCGAAAGCGATGTCGCCCAGGGGCCAGCGATCCTCCAGCGTGCCCAGAACAAGAAGGAACTGACTGCACGTATAGATGAAAAGGCAGATTGCGTTCACAATGTACAGCACAACGAAGATGCCGACAGGATTCTCAGGGCTCAAGCCAGCCCACCCCTTGAAGGTGAGGAGGGAAACAGCGCCGCTGGCGATGAACATGCCGAGGGAGCATAGTCGCAAGAGCCAGACAGACAGCGGTGTACCGTCCTCGTAAAGTTGGAAGCCGACGAAGCCGTTGATCAAAAGCGAGGTGCACAAGGCGGACGTGAGACCGTTCTGGGCTGCAGCAAAGTACGGGTATGGCGCAGATCCGGGTGCTGCAACGCCAGCATCGAGTATGAGCGAGACAATGGTCAAAAGAAGGTAGATGTAGAAGAACGACGTGATTTCCTTGCGGCCTGTCATGTGTTAGCCTAGCTTCTGCTCGCTGTTGGCGACTATGATGCCACGTACCGACAGCGGTAAACTTGGAGCGCACATGAATAATCATGACCACAGTCATGATCAGTGCTCCAATGTGTGCGAAGTCGTTGGCGGCCTGGAAGATGAGGGTATTCGCAAGCTCAATTGTGCGCGAATAGCACGACGCCTGGATGCCGGCGCCGCCGCTGATGTCCTGGTGACCGACCAAGGCGCATAGAGGAATCGGCGCCTTGTCGCATATCGTCGTGAAGTCACCGAAGCCCATTGTGGTTGCGGAGGCTGTGGGCCGTGTGGGGAGACGTGCGACGCGGGTGCAAACAACAGGGGAGGCTCACCCAGCGGAGGCCGAGGAGCGCGAGGTTCGTGATGGGTACCGGAGCTGTTGCGACGCAGCGAGCGAGCGAAGACGGGGAAAGTGAAGGTGGTAAACAGCAGCGAGAGACAGGATGTGGGGGTGGGCCAGGCTGGGTGGTTGCTGGTTGTCAGGGAGGTGAATGTCGTCTCAGGAGCGACGGGCCTTGCCAAGCCTCTCTTCCTTGCAAGTCCGGCACTAGCGCTCGTGTCCAGCCGTGTCACCCATTACTGAGCCTCATTTGCTCGACCTAGGCTGGAAAAATCCATCTTGTTCCACAAATAGATGTACGTCGATATATTTTACACTCTTTCTATTTGCTATCCATTGCGTGTATGAGAAGGAGTTTTTCTTTTTGCGATCTTTCCGTCCAAAAAAACCAACAGCGGGCATCGACATCCTAAATCGTGAACGCTGTGCCCCAATGCTCCACCGGATTACGCGAGGAAGCAACATGCGCATCATGCTCATAACGATGGGACCACAAAGGTAGATTTACTATTAGTCTGTATACACATGTAAAGTACTTATTGTTGTCTTTTCTTATCTTCCAAGGTCTCAGTATTGAGCCACTTTACCTGATTTTTGCTTCAATCCTCCGACATGTGGCGAAGGCAGTTGGCGTTCGAGAATGTTTCTAATATTGATGGCTATGAGGTAAGGTCGGCACGTCCACGGTGACATATTCCTGGGAAAACGTCATTGAAATATGCCGATCACTCAAGGTAGAAAACTATCGCCTGTCGCATGAATGCTGTGTGTTTTGAGTGGCGGTCATTGTTTGGTCCGACCAAGCGGTGCAAAGCAGATCTAAGGGACACATGTGTGATCGGTTTGCACTCTCCCTGTGCTGATCTCAGACCCACATGCTGGATAAACCCTAGCCATGTGTCCCCTTCTGCACTGAATAGCTTCTGGATCCACGCCGAGATCCATGAAGACGAATTGGTTGGTCGGAGGATGGTCGAAGCTGCAAAACCTGAACCTGACCCAACTACTCGGAAGAACGGCAATTGTCTTGGAGAAGACCATGAACAAGTGACGCGCATCGGCCCCACGAAAACCTGTTGGCTCATCGCTAGCTGACCACGTCAGTCCACTGTGCATAGCATTCTGAGCGGTTCCTCGAGTCGATAGGCTTCTGGCCAGTGCAGCGGGGAAAGATGGGTTTGATTTTCGATGAGCAGCTTCAATGGCGTGCGAGCGGACTCACCGAATCTATTGCCGTCTGCTATGTCCAAAATGAGGATGCTAGATCAGGGTGAGCAGATGGTATCCCAAGGCCTAGCAGTGAATCCTTTCATCAGCTCGCAAGAAGCAAGACTACTGCCTAGGGCACCGATAAGACAATCATCGGAGTGTGCCCATCCGATGTCAGATGCCTCTGTCGATGTATCACATCTGTGATGATGGCCCTACACGAGGAAGAAGGCATCTAGAAGGATTCGTCGGCTTAATTGCCCGGGATAGAAATGGACACAGCCCAAGCAGCCCTGTTTGGTTGCAAATCATGCTGGGGCCACGGGCATGAAGGCTACCGTGAAGGAGGGCGGTTACAGATCCGGTTTTCTGGCCTGGCAACTACCAGGTTGATGGAGAGCGGAGTTCAGTGGGCGCTCACTGAGGGATGCGTTTGCGGATCGGGGACGGTCCGCCGCAAAGAAGCTTAATTTCAAGCTCTGCACATGAGTCGCTCAAGGCGTTGCTCGCCACGAAGTCCAGCTCTTACCGCGCTTGGTATGACGTGGAAAGAGGGCAGAGTTGAGCCCTATCGAGGTCCAGATTGTGCCGGACAAAGGCCATGCGGAGGCCAAACCTGCTTGCCGGTAAGCGGTGGGCAACGGCGTGAGCGTGCGCGAGTTATGATCCGCGCAAAGGAAGAATCGGCAAGCTAAGCTCAGTGACAGACGACAATCATCCAACGAGGTGGTTCCACACGCCGCCAGAAAAAATGGCCGTGGACACGGTGGACACGGCGGACACGCACCTCGCAGCGGCCTTGTGCGCCTGCGACGTCTCCTAGAGCGCCCGTTTGTGAATTTGCCCGACCAAGGGGCCGTGACGCGAAGGCGACGCACGAGGCCCGACAGGAGGCCGCACACAGATCGAGTCGCTTGCGCAGGCACTCGACGGTGAAGGGGAGGAAGGGAGTAGGGTGTAGTGCAGAGGCATCGGATGCCCAACAAGAGAGAGTGGCCCCGTTTCCCCTCCCCCTCACCCCCCCCTTTCGCGCGCTCTCGCGGCTGAGGAGGTGGAGGTGGAGCTGGGAGGGCCTGGGGTGCGACTCCACCGGCACGTCTCGCGTAAGCACCCGCTCGAGCGCAAGAGAACCGGCAGGCTGGAGCGCAGTGGCAGCACAGTCCTCTTGCGCAGGCTGGCGGGCTTCATGTCGTGGTGCCTTCAAGGACTGCGGCTGGCGTCCGTCTCGTCTTCATGAGGGGTGGGCTCGGGCAGGCCACGTGCGACAAGAGGCATTCGGCCCAAGGCGTGGGCTGGGAGGGGTCCCGATGTTTTGGTGGCTCTCGCGGGCCCTCGATGGTGTTTCTCAGCCCCGGCACGGGCGCCGCCTTCCCCCTTTGGGCGGCCGGCTTTGCTCCTGCCGCGCCCCGATGGCTAGCATGTGGCACCTGCCGTTCCAGAGTGTCGCACAAGTCGCACAAGTCGCGCCTGCCTCCTCCTTCCACCAAGACTCGCCAAGCGCCAAACAAGCCTCAAGCTCAACCTGTGCCTCGTCGCTAACCCATCGTCGTCGCCATCGAAGCCGTCTCGGAGGCCATGTCCTTCGTCTGAATATCAATGGGAGAACTCGTCGCGAAGCCCGCTGCTGCTGGACCAGTATAGACTCTGAGGATGGAGGGCCCGGAGGGGTGGAAAAGGGCGCAACTCTTCGGTGGCCACCCAACCACCACCGAGTCCTTTCGCGTGAGTACCACGACCGCGACGCTCCTCGCACCCGCTGACTCGATGCGACAGCACTGCCAACCGTTCAAACTCCTCACAGGCGGCACCGTCGAGATATCGCCCGGAAACACCATCGTCCTCGAGACCGACGCCACCTTCACGCCCAAATGCTATTCGCCCGAACGCTCGCAACTAGGGGAGGAGTCAGGAGGAGTCACGAGCATCGCCGACACCAGAGACCCCTTTCACGCCTCCATCACCCCGCAGGCCTACGCGACAGGCGCTGCCACCGTTATCGCCTGGATGTTGGTGATTATGCTGATCATCACCCCGCGCACCTTCTTCGTAGGGGGCGCCTCGCCGCGCTCGGGACTGTTGGGTAGACGGGGCATGATCAGTGGAGCCTCCGGAGGCGGCTCCATCATCGGCGTCGGCACTCGTCCGTGGCTCCAGAAGGTCGCTGCCCTGACCGTCGCCGTGTCCCTGACGCTCGCTACTGCCGACACGTTCAGGATTGCCGAGGGGCAGTACAAGGAGGGCTTCATGGACGCCATGCAGCTGCGCAACGAGGTCGTTTCCGGCACCGAGATCAAGGTTTCACGCGTCATTTCCGACATCTTCCTCTGGCTTGCCCAGGTACAGACCCTGATCCGCCTCTTCCCGCGCCACAAAGAGAAGGTCATCATCAAGTGGGTCGGATTCGCCCTGATTCTCCTCGACATCGTCTTCAGCTGCCTCAACAGCTTCGGTCCCTACAACGATAAACCAAGCCCTCGACATTTCGAAACCGCCATCCCCGCTCTTAGCTACCTTTTCCAACTCTCCCTTAGCATGCTGTATGCTGCCTGGGTCATGTACTACGCCGTTACCAAGCGGCGCTACGCCTTCTACCACTCCATGATGTGGAACATGAGCATTGTTGCTCTACTCTCCATAGTCGCCATTCTTACCCCCGTCGTGTTCTTCATTACAGACATCTCTAACTATACCATTGCGGGCTGGGGTGATTACTTTCGTTGGGTGGGAGCCGCTGCCGCCAGTGTGATTGTATGGGAGTGGGTGGAGCGTATCGAAGCGCTAGAAAGAGAAGAAAGAAAAGACGGAATATTAGGGAGAGAGATCTATGACGGCGATGAGATGCTCGACTCGACTCCATCTCACGAGATCAACTGGCCACGTTCACACCGACAAAGCTACTTGAACGACGATTTGAAGAAGCCCAAAGACGGTGGAAATGGCGGTGGAGCAGGAGGTGGAGGCGGTATCTTTGCATCGGGAATCACTGGTCATGGCTTCGCCAACCTTGCCCACCGCCTGGGTCGATCCAGGCGGGAACCGTCAACAGAAGCGCGCAAAAAACGAACCATCCATATTCCGGCACCACAACCAGCACACCGACGCTCCGAATCTGCTCATCGTGGAGACCGAACCTCGCGAGCATACTTGCCCCTACAAAGCCCACCTCCTGTCATCGCCACCCCAGTTAGCAGAACCGACACAACGAGTGCAGACAGCACCGTATATACCGTACGATACCATCCTATCAGCGAGTCCCCGCCAACCATTCAGCAACCTGTACCCTTGGAAGAGCGCCTGAGGCGTGTCTTCTCCCACGAAGGAGCAAACAACACACCGGGCCAAACAGCGAATGCGGAAAACGTTGATCCGGAAAAAGGCATCGAGGTCACATCAGACGCAGCCCTTTCTCAAAGCCGTGGTAAATGGAATTGGCAAACTGTTGCCAATCCTTTCCGGCGCAAAGGTCGATCACCACCACCCGAAGTCCAACGAGGGCGCGTTATTGAACCACTCGTGGTGGAGGATGTTTCGGCCAACATACCACCTCGGAATTACACCGGCCTGGCTTTGAAGGACCGTCTCGGTACCTTCGCTGCCCACCAAGGTGAGAAATTCCGAAACAAGAAGAATGTAGGACAACAACTTGAGGTGAATTTGCCTGTCACCATCATTCCAGCTCAACCACGCGGAAGAACATGGTCACCTGAAAACCTGGCACAACAAGACGAAGTATCAGATACAGCAGGCATACAGATTGGCCGCGAGGTAACTCCTGCTCTGGCAGCTGTTGCAGAGGATAGCACTCACGATAGCCAATCTGATGAGCCAGAAACGTCAAACAACTCCAGCGATACCGTCCAAGACTCGACCGGCAACATTTCCAACCGTGCTTCTCGCATACGGTTCACTCCTGAGACCTTCCAGCGTCCAAACACGCGACAGCAACCAGATGCTGATGGCATTTCCTCGCCCCAACCTCCCACATCGGGTATACTGGGCGCCGAGGTCCAGGAACACGCAGCATCGTCGACGCCGGCACTATCTGAGGGCCAAGCCACGAGCACATTGACAGACCAGCCGCAAACACCAACCAACCACGACAGGTAGTCGACCTCGAGCACCTCTTGCTCATTCTTCTGTTCATATTTTATACCGATTTAGTCCCAGTGTATATTGAAAAAGTCTTGGGAATGGCGTACAGTCGGCAACGCGGGCCCTTTCGGGCGCATTCATAGGGGGCATCGAGTCGTATATCCTGCATAGCATGAGCTTTGGCGAACGGTTTTTTTATTGATTTTTTGGGGGGTTTCTGATATTGGAGAAATGTCTGATTTGTAGGAACTGGGATTTTGGGACGATCTAGGGATACCCGCCGATTTACGAGATTCGGCCTGAAGGTTTGGCTGGCGGATTGGAACATGTTCATTGCTGGCGTCTGGCGAGCAAGAGGATTTAGATACACAGATGGGCTCTGCCCACGATAGCCCTGTAGTACGACCGTTAGTGAGGAATGCAAAAGCATCAATTTCCTGAGTACTATCGACGGCGGCCCACCGCAATCTGCCACGGCAATCAGCCATGATTCGAGGCTGCAATGCCGATGTGCCAAGCATGAGGTTAAGCTCGCTGCTTGGGTGCCCTATCGAAGCTCGGACCAGGCCAGGACGACCGAGCTCCCTGTTCCGTGCAGCGACCTCCGCCGCATCTCATAGCTCGAGAGGCCGACATGTTGGCGTCACCGTGAAGCCTTTCGTCTGGACTGCGGATCCTGCAGTTGCTCCACCTCAGCCATCGCGGATTCTGACCTCGGCTCTGTTCACCAAGCGCAACCACGCCGCAGACTCCCCAAAGCGGCAATGTCTCTCTTTGGCGACGACGACGACCTGCCCTCGCGGTCAAAACAATCGTCATCTCTCTTCGACGACGACCCCAAGCCTGCGGGACGACCGGGCAACAGCTTGTTCGCCGACGACTTTCACGGCGACGACTCCCCGTGGGGTTTTCCCACGCCCAAGAAGGCGGCGCGCGGATCTCTGGTCAAGTCGCTGCTGCCCGCATCCGACGTGCCAGACTCGTACATCGACGCCTTCGATGCCCTGCTGGAAAACGGCGATCGCGCACCCAACGGCGTGAGCCTCGACGCCATCAAGCGGCTGTTGGGCGATAGCGGCCTTGCCAGCGACGCGCAGTCCAAGATACTGGACATTGTCGCGCAGCCCGACCAAGATAACGCTGGACTGGGACGGAACGAGTTCAACGTCCTCTTCGCCCTAATCGGCCTGGGCCAGGAAGGCGACGACCTCACACTGGATGGTGTGGACGAGCGAAAGAGGAGTGAGTATCCTGCCGTGATCCGCTTCGAGCTCGCACTGACCTGCATGCTACGTCAGATCTTCCCGTCCCCTCGATAAAGCTCCCAAAGGCTGCAAAGCCAGATACCAGCATGAACGAACCCACGCCCGCCGCCCAGGAACAGCCGCGATCGCCATCACCCACCCCGCCGCCGCCGCAGCAACAGCAACCCCCGGCATCCCAAGCCAGCACCCCAGAGAGGTCGCGTGCCGCCATGCGCAAGCAATCTTTTGGCGACCCCGAGGCAGACCCCTGGGGAAGTCCCGACCTTCACAGAGGCCACAATCACAGCAGCTATACCACCGTTCCGCCCCAAACGAATGGTGCCAATGCGCCCTCGGCGACGCGTACAACGAGCCAGTTCACGACCCACTCGGCCACTACACCGTCCAATGCAGCCGCGAACCAGGCATCGCAGCATCCCAGCTCGCTGGGCAGTGAAGGTGGGTGGGGGGGTTACCCTGGGGCCCACCAAAACTTCTCCAACAGCAACCACAACAACGGTAGCTTGGGAGATGGCTTTGGTCAACCGTCGACTGGCGAGAGCGGCCCCAGCGCCCCACCAGGACTAGGCAGAGCCCTTGGTGGTGGTGGGGGGCGCATCGCAGGAACTGGCCCAGAAGAAGTCATCACTGTGACGGCTATTGCCGAAAAGGAAGGCATGTTCATGTTCCAGCACCGAAACTACGAGGTTGCTAGTGCCCGTCGCAACAGCAAAGTCGTTCGTCGCTACAGCGACTTTGTGTGGCTGCTGGATTGTCTGCACAAACGGTATCCATTTCGACAGCTACCGCTGTTACCGCCAAAGAGGGTCGCAAGTAAGTTTCTCCATATCCAGGTATCCAATGTTTATTGAGAATCCCCTAGTCAACGGCAACTACATAGCTGCCGACGCAAGCTTCGTCGAGAAGAGGAGACGAGGTCTGGCACGATTCACGAATGCTCTTGCCAGACACCCTGTGCTCAGCCAAGAGCAACTGGTCGTCATGTTCTTGACTGTGCCTACCGTAGGCCATCTCCCATGCGGTGCAACCGAGGGCAATACTGACGGTACATGCAGGAGCTCGCCGTCTGGCGCAAGCAAGCCACTATTTCGGTTCAAGAAGAGTTCACCGGCAAGCCTCTTCCCCCGGACCTTGAAGACTCACTGCCCAAAACCCTTCCCGAACTCTTCGATACGGTCAGGGCTGGCGTGCGTCGCTCTGCAGAGATCTATATCAATCTGTGTAGTATGATGGAGCGGCTTACGAAACGCAACGAGGGCATGGCCGCCGAATACCTGCGCTTCTCAACGGCACTGCATACCCTGACGGAAACGTCCAAGGATACGTATGCTTGTGATACCAACGATGTCCCTCTACTCAATGAAGGGCTCAGCTCGGCGGCCAAGCATCTTGAACAATCGAGGGCACTGCTCGAAGACGAAGCCAAGGGTTGGGAGGAAGGAGTTTTGGAGGACTTGAAGCGGCAGAGGGACTCGTTGGTCAGCATGCGAGACATGTTTGATCGACGAGACAAGTATGCCAAGGACAACATTCCCTACCTGGAGAAGAGGATCGCCACCAATGAACAGAAGCTGCAGGCGATTCGCAACAAACCAGCGGAACTGATCAAGCCAGGCGAAGCAGAGAAGGTCGAAGACGCGATTTTCAGGGTATGTAAGCTGTACTTGGTGAAACAGGACATTTGCTGACGATAAGCAGGATAAGGAGTCGATTGTGCAGCAGCATGCCCGCGGAGTCTTCATCAAAGAGTGCATCCGAGACGAACTGTTGTTCTTCCAACAAAGCCAGTACCACGTCAGCCGACTGCACCAGGACTGGAGCCAGGAGAGAGTGAAGTATGCGGAACTGCAGGCGGACAACTGGCGTGTACTCAGTGAGGAGGTGGATGGAATGCCGCTTGGCGACTAGGCAACTGGCTTTTTGGGGGGGGTTGCGGTGTCGGGGTAGTCGGATGGGATTTTCGCAGAGCGAGAAGGATGCAACGAGAGCGTTTTTTAAGGTGACGGGGGGTGTAATTTGTATATTCAGCTATGGGATGGTATATACCTGAGCGATTCAGCGCGCTATGATTGAAATTGTCACTCGGAGCGGCATGGATGCAGTGTCTAGGCCTAGGTACCAAGGTACGGTGGGTCCGCCTTCACCGTGGAGAGAGGGCAGAAAAGGAAGAGAGAGGCGGACCCGCAGCTTTACTTTTTCTACCAGCTGGACGCTCTGCCGAAGGGACCGTGGACGGACCCAGGTGAAGTCGCACGCGCCTTCCCTCGACAGCGGGTGCCTGGCCACGGCGATTACCGCAGCAACAAACGGCAAGCCATTGGAGTGAAGCCTCTCCAGACTCGGGCATGCCCACTTGTGTCCACTGACCACTATCCACTGTCCACTGTCCACTGTCCACCGCACCCAGCCCGCACAACCACCGCACTGGCGTTCCCCGCAAGACGCCCCGTGCATGCGGAGGCTGCTCGACGCCATCCGGAGCTGTGCACCCGCAGCCCACGACCCGCCCATGGCCAAGCGCAAGGCCGCCGCTGACAAAGGCCACGACATGATGGACGCGCCTGCGAAGAAGAGCAAAAGCACAAAGGCCGCAAGGGGGAAGAGTACCGGTGAGTGGCAATCCTCGTGCCCTGCCGTTGACATGCATCCATGGGACCACGGGCGGTGCGTAGCGGGCCGTTGCACGGGACCTGGGAAGTTGGGCCGGAGCCGGGGCTCACTAGCCACGGTGCCACGCCTGCGGCCTGCGGCCTGCCCGCGCGCCTGAGTTGCGAGGCTTGGGTGAGGGGTCCATCCGCCAGCTCGTCAATTCCTGTTGATCGCGTCAACCGCTGCCTGCCTATCGCCTGTACATCACCGAGCCCAGCCCTCCCGACCCAACGCCGCACCTGTTTGCCCTTGTGTCCTCACGCCGCCGCGCCACCACTTGTTCCTTCTATCGCCCTTTCCATCTCATTTCCTCCCATTTCCTCCCGTCAAGCCGCCCCGCAATCTGACAGAGGGGCATTCCGTGCCCTCGAGCGCCTTTTCCAAGAACACCGCTGATGCCAAAATGCCTCCAGGCTACTCGACACAACAGAAGAATGCTATTTCTCAGTTCTCCAGCATAACCTCCCTGGACCGTAACTCGGCTATCCGCGTAAGTCAAAACTTGCACCAGGCCATGCCCGCAGCGCCCAATATGCCTGTGCTAACGGTGGCGATGCAGATGCTTAAGAGCCATAACTGGGACACGCAGAATGCTGTAAACGCGTAAGTGCCGTTGTTCTTGCGTCTGCGTTATATGACACTTTCCTCCGTTTTCCTGCACGTACCCTGCTCGTAATCGTCCCACGGATTTTCGAGTCGCGAACCGCACATACCGAACGGTCCCTGGATATACACCGGCGAGGATGGAGCTATTCGGGAAGGACAAGGAAATCCAATATCCGGGAATACAATATAGGCCTGCTCCCTCTGTTTTGGCTGCCAGAGTCTGGCAGGAACCATGCGCTTGCTGAATCGCGGTGGCTGTCGCCTTAACTCGAAGCTTCCGGCAAGAAACAAGAAGAGTCGCATTACCCATTGCCACTTCCTCCGAATTCCTTCATTCTTTGGCGCCTTCTTGAGATCTTTATTGGGCGTCATTGCATGGATGAAGCATGTTGTTTTCCACTTCCCGGTCACCAATACAACCAACGCTCCCTACCTCGACCTCGTTCGATTCACGCTCTCTCCAGCATCGACATACAGCATCATGTTTGGAGCTTCTGAGGATAGGGCGAGACAGCTAGCAGCACGCCATCGCAAGGAACGTGCCAGTTCTTACGGCTCGCAAGACAGCCAGGGCACTACTGTTCACCCGCGTCAAGCTGTGCAGCGCCAACAACCTTCATTGCTTGCATACCCTCAGTCGCAGAACAACCAAGTCTTTCCACAGGGCATGCAACAGGTCGTGCAGCCCCATGTTGGCTATTTCGGAGGTTCGCCCATATCCTCAGGCCAAATATTTGCACAGCATGAACAACACACGGAGGTGCAGCAAGCGGTAAATCGCCAGAGAGTTCAGAGCGAGTACATGAGCCAAATCATTCATGGAAACCCAAAAGGGCCAATCACCCAGGATGCATATCCGCAATCCACATCCAATCCTTGTGTTGCGAACACGGCTCCTCGGATTCAGCGTGCTACCTCACTGCAATCTCCAGCCACCCCCTCATATCACCAGTACCACGCCCAAAACACTTATGCGGGGATGCGGCAACCTACGTCAATTCCCCATTTCCCTTCACAAATGGCTCTAGGAACATCTTCCATGAATGTTGTTCCTCGACCCCCTCCTCCCATGAATGCTGTCCCTGGACCCCCTCCATATGTACACCCATACGTGGTTTTTGGACAACAGCCGCAATATCCATACCCGCAAATGAATGCAGGGGTTTCATTGCCGTATCCTGGGAGTTTAACACAGCCTCATCCCCAGTATGCTGGCGTGACAGCCCCGGCGGCTCGCTTGCCGCTTGCGAACCCGGTACCAATGGTACCTGGACATTCGGTATCCTTTATGCCTCCTTGGAATCAGTATAGCTCCAACAATCTGGCCACAAGACAACAACCCCTAGTCAAACATTCCAGTAGTCCTATGCTAGGAGGGGAATACTCGATGTTGTTCTTCTCCCATCAATCACTATCATTTATCAGCGTTCCATATTTGCAGGAGCTGACCAGAATTACAGGTTCTTTAGCGGTGGAGCTCCAGCGGCATCGTCAAGCACCAAACCCAACTTGAACAAAATCTTCGACAAATATCGAGAGGATGTCGCCAATCAGCCAGACTCTGTAGGAGTTGAGGGCTCGATGCAGTACTTTCAACATCTTGAGGTGGATCTGGAAGGTCTGGAGAGTCTTGCTCTCTTGGAGATTATACAAGCCCCGACAATGGGTGAAATCAGCCGCGAGGGTTTCGTTGATGGCTGGTCTGCAGTCAGGCAAGTGCCCCAATCGAGTCTTGATCCCTAATTTGAATTCAATATGCTGACATGTCATTGTAGTTGCGATACTATAGACAAGCAGAAGGCCTACCTGAACAACCTCAAGAAAACCCTTGCTTTGGACAAGGATGCGTTTGCAAAAATCTACAAGTACACCTTTCAATTGGCGAAAACCGGCAACCAGAAGGCTGTCCCGCTTGATACGGCAACCACCTACTGGGAGCTTCTCTTCACTTCGCCCCTTTCCGCCGTCAAGTGGTCAAGTCCAAGCAGCCCATGGACCGAGTGGTGGATTGAGTTCCTCAATTCGTGCTGGAAGAAGAGCGTCAACAAGGACATGTGGAACGAGACCTTGAAGTTTGCGCAGCTCACTTTGCAGGACGAGGCTATGAGCTTCTGGAATGAGGAATCCTCATGGCCATCTGTCATTGACGAGTTCGTCGAGTGGGTGAAGAAGGAGAAGAGGGGCGATACCGAGGCGGTCGAGGAGATGGAGTACTGAGCACACCGACACTTGCGAATACATCAGTGCCCAGTCACTACGGCTACGTTTCCTTTGGACGGCTTCAAGATGGATTTCGCCATGACGAAGTGCAGTGCAGCATTCACCATCACACATGGAGCATGAATGATATCAGAGAACATCAACATACCCTGAGCCTGTTTACACACAGCATGGTTCGGCTAGATACGTCGAAAACCGTCTAGCAGAAAGCATACATAGTAATCCCACATGACACGGAATTCAGTTCGTGACCTCTTAGCCGCATAAGTGTGATGTTTGAGGCTCTGACCTGTCTGACTGCTGACCTTTCTGATTGTTGACTCGTCTGTCCCATTTGTGAAATTCCGTGAACCTCAGCAGCGTCCATCACAATCACTACGATACATTTTCGTGCAACAGCATCTTGGGCGTTCCAGCCCAGGAAGCGTGGAGACAAATTTTCGAGTGGGCAGGCGTAGGCAGGCGTGGGCGGTGGTATGGTTGGTCGATTTCTCGCTTGCGCTAGCGCGCCAAGGCGGTCTTGGCCACGACCACTGGCGCTCCCACGCATTTTCGACTTTGCGAACTCCAACGTCAACCCGATCTCGACAACCTCACCAATTCGACAAAGTACGACTACCCGCTCACCTCTACGCCACCCTCGATACTAACAACAGGTTCTACAGATGGCCCCGGCTAAGAAGCACGTTGCGATCGTCAAGAAGCGTACGCTCGACCCCGAAAATTTCCTGGAAGATGGATGATTAACGGAACGTAGACACCAAGCGCTTCAACCGCCACCAGTCGGATCGCTTCAAATGTGAGATGCCCTGGGTGTTTGAGAGAGAACTGGAGCTGACATTGGGAAGGCGTTGACCCGTCATGGAGGAAGCCCAAGGGTATTGACAACCGCGTCCGCAGGCGGTTCAAGGGCCAGGCCGCTATGTGAGTTTCCCTTTGGCAAGTTCGGATCTCGAAATCTTTTACTAACAGAATTCCAGGCCCAAGGTATGCACTCTTTCCTCCCTCTCTCACTTTTCGACAAGTTTCGACGCGGCCACGTGCGGGGAATATGGAACACATGGGACCAAGATGCCTGGGGATAGTGACTGACGGGATGATGTACAGATTGGCTACGGATCCAACAAGAAGACCCGCCACCTGATGCCTTCCGGCCACAAGGCTTTCGTCGTCAACAACGGTACATTTCTCCCGAGTGGTTTGGCAATTGCCACAAGCTAACAACAGTGCCTAGTCCGCGACGTCAACCTTCTCCTGATGCACAACCAGACCTTCGCCGCTGAGTAGGCTCGCCCCCCGATGACGGCACGACCGGGCAACCGTGCTAACATGTAACAGGATCTCACACGCCGTCTCTGCCCGCAAGCGCATCGACATCATCGCCAGGGCGAAGCAGCTGGGCGTCAAGGTCACGAACGGCAACGCGCGCGTCAAGACGGAGTCATAAAGTGGTGGTTAGTTTGGGCGGGGCATACAAGGCGTCTCTAGTTATGACAATGGGCACTTCTCTTCGGGTGGCATTTCGATCCGCTCTGACATGAGAGGAGCATGTATCCAAAACAATTGCACACGTTCAGCCTGACCGACGGGCTGGGAAATGAGGCACGGTCTGGGGTGAGCGGTAGGAGTTGCAATGGAAAAATACCACCACTTGATCCGAAGACTGACGTCGCATGCTCTCTTGGTGGTGCAGTGTTGTTGGTGGTGGTGTCGTGAGACCCGAGGCAGGCCCTGACCTCGCACATATTTCGGACCTAGGGTTTGTCGGCTCCCGCGCAAGCGTGGAATATTCAGTATTGCATCACAGCGGCACGCGACGCCCGCAGCGGACGATCCATGGCATGCGCTGGGCCTGTCGCGAACTGTACCAGGGCATCGTCTGGCAGCCTACTCATGCGAGCGAGCGTCACAGCACAAGTGATCCGAGGCAGCCTGTCGGTCCTTTCTGCGCCAAGCCATCAGGTAGATGTATGATGTTCAGACGCATAGGACGCGGTGATGTAAGGCGCAGGCTGTGCAAATGCATTGACAGGCAGAGCCCGACGGCAGAGGCTGGTTGGCACTGGTTGGCACAGGCTGGCAGCGTCGCCGCATGCAGATTGCCAGATTAGCGACGTGTCGCACGACGTTTGCGAGTAAACAGGACAGAGGATGGCATGAGTGCCGCTGGCTGTTGTTTCTCGCTTGGCCGGGCGGGTGTGCCATGCATGAACATGGGTTGGGTTGGGTTGGGGGTTTTGGGGGGGGGGGGGCCGCCATCCCCCCCGATTCCCTTTTCGCTTGAAACCACAGCAGAGCGCTCGACATTCCCACTACACCACACCGCCTGCTGTCAGGCGCGGGCCCTCAGCGATAAAGCGGCAGGTGGGTACCGTACGGCGGGCCACAGCACACTACACCACAGGCGCCGTCGCCCATGTCTGACGTCGGCCGGGAGACGCAGGGTGCGGCGAG
This sequence comes from Corynespora cassiicola, assembly GCA_022059125.1. Lineage (NCBI taxonomy): Eukaryota > Fungi > Ascomycota > Dothideomycetes > Pleosporales > Corynesporascaceae > Corynespora > Corynespora cassiicola. The sequence goes on along the minus strand of JAEUWY010000012.1, from coordinate 1,619,458 downwards.
GGCGGAGGTGCGCGGGTGGGCATGCGGAGGCAGTGCTGGCGCATGTGGTTGCCCGACATCAGATGGCAGCAGCGGATCAGCAAAGGACGAAATTCGACGCGGCGGGGGAAGGGAGAGCAGATCGCGGCGGCCGGGGACCAGGGCGACAGAGTCGTTTCTTGTCGTCGCTGCCCTTACCCTTACGGCCATTCTCTCGCTAATGATGGCTGCGTGAGCACAGCTCAGGTTCTCACGGTTCCCATGGCGCACCAGCAACGACAACAACACCACACCGCCCGCCCGCGCCTGTCCAAACAGGCGACGGGATACAGAGGCCCTCTGCATCCATGTCGCACGTCAGCCGCCTTTATCTCGCGCTCGCGACTTCTCCCGACGGCCACGGCGCCCCCGTGCTGAGCTCCCCGGGTTGATTGGCCTCGCGCCGTGTTTATCAGAAGCAACGGCGAGGGACCATCTGTACGTGCCTGTACGCTCCTGTACGTGCCATCTGTGCGTGTCGCAAAGCAGCAATCGACGAGCCCTCCCCCCCAGCAGCCACGCAGCGCCCGGATATGCCAGGCCTTGGATTCCGGCAGCCGGACGGCGCGCGCGTTACCCACATGGCCGGCTGCTGAGGCGGCGCTGATTGAGCGCACAGCTGAGAGATGACGAATTCTGATGGTAGGGTAGGGGCTGTACCTCGTTCCAGGGGCGACCGTGGCCGAATTTTCAGATGATTCCCCGACGCCCACACTCGCCGTCGCCCTCGCGGAACGGTGGCGTGTCGAAGTTAATATTAATTCCAGGTTCCTGTCATTTCCATGCCCAAAAGTCTCTGCCCTGGCTCAACACTAGTTTAGCTCCCGTCGTTTTTATAATAGTCGCCGGCCCTCGTCTGCACCTTTTTTTGTTTTTGCCCTACACACAAAACCGTTTTTCCAAGACTTCTCTCCACTCGCACCACTTTCCCGCGCCACCACTGCGTGCTTTGCACGTCGCGATCCGCGACTCGCATCCACCACTCACGTCCCAGGCCCATCCTCGTGTGACCCCTCCTTCCTCCAGGACTGGTTGTTTCCGCTGTAGCACACCAGCTCCTTTTCTGACACCATTCCCTGCGCACGTGCTTTTCCCCAAAGCACCCGCCTGGGCAGTCGTTGGGACCCGACCGCCCCTTTATAGCGCCACCCCACAGCCAACCTTGAGCCTTATAACTGTACCTCCGCAGTCCTCTTGCAAAGACAGCATCCAACTTGCAACCTCTCCATCCTCGATTCCACTTCCAAAGAAACAGAGAGACCATCCATCTGGAATGACGCCAAACCTCTTTGTCGCTACGCAGACTCTCTTCCAACCCCAGAAATGGTTCAAGAGCTCAAGGTCCGAAAGGCCAAAGAGGAAGACTGAGCACTGGGACTCGCCCGTTCCAGGCATCTACGAGCACATCCCTGGTCGAGGATGGTACCTCATTGCCACGGATAAGGACACCCCTGCCGGCCATGATGAATCCAAAACCCAAGACGGCGGACCCGTCGAAGCCGTTGACACCGAGAAGCCCAAGGTCAAGGAGATTGTCAAGATGTCGCCCCCTGTCCCTGTCCGTTACTCCAAGGTCCTGAAGCGCTATCTCTTGGCCCCCGACTACGAGATCCGCAAGAAGTACGGCAAGATCGACGACGGCCGGGGCAAGCAGATTGACGTCGGCTTCTTCCGTCTCGACGACGGCATCGCCTGGGTCCAGTGCTGGGACGAAGAGGGCGAGTTCATCCCAGGCCCCTACAAGCTGTGGTGTATCGACCCCGGCACAAAGGCTTTCCGCCACATGCTCAAGGGCGACGATCCAAATTACGTCCGTTCCCGCGCGAACTCCTTCGAGCGGGGCGGAGAGACGACCGAGCGCCGCCGCTCGCAAGACTCTCGTTCTACACAATATCGTTCTGGGCCCGAAAGTCTTCGCGATGGCGCCAGCCTGCCCAGCACCAGGGCCAACTCGCGCGCCGCCTCCAGGGCGAACAGCATCCGTGGCCTCACCCCTTCAAACCCAACTTCAAACCCAACCTCCAAGCCAGGATCTCAGGCCAACTCCCGCCGCAACTCACCCAAGCGCAGCCAAGGCCTGCCTTTCGAGGAAGCGAGGGCCGCCCTCCGCAAGGCACAGCAGCAGGCTGAAGCACAAGCACGCGACCGTGCCGACAGCAGTGCAGAGAGTATCCGGCGAGGCCGCACTCCCGCATCCCCCATCCAGGTATCCTAAAGCACTTATCCAATGACATTTTCCTATGGGACCTTGGGCGTTGGGCTGCGCCCGGTTCATTCCGATGCGCCACATCAGAGGTGGCACACACGGAGGCGTTTGGCGCAAATCGAACTCCAAAAAAGCACGACGGCAAGGCAATGAGGGGAGCATGAGACGAAGTGCATGTGTGACTCCACGACCATCTCAACAACCAGTCGTCCACGGTAACGAGTCACCTGTGAGAGTCACTACAACCAAAAGTCCTTTTCCTTTTTTCACGAATTCCCTTTCCAACCAACGAGCATCGATCCTAACTCTCTCGGCACTTGCGGCATCTTCCTGTCGCCTTCTTCCATGAACGATTTTTCCTTTTCCCATCTTTTTTTCCCCTGCCAACACTGGTTCATGCCGACACGCCACGACTCGCTGGTGTTCTAGGCCTGCTCTTCCCGGTTTTCACTTAACATTTCCGTGGCGCTCGCTCATCGATTTCTTCTGCCGAAGCCGAGGCCGACGCCAAAGCTTCTTTCCTTTCGTTTCTTCTCCATTTTTTTTTATCTTCTCCCATCGGAGCTCTGGCTTCACGAGTCGAGCCCATTATACACACTTATCTTTCTGCACCAAAAGACCGGGCTGCGTTTCAATACATCGGTATACCCCATACAGCAAGTAACATGGTTTATTTCCCACAAAGGATGATGGAGTCCTTTTATTTTTAGATTGGGGGCGCACACGAGATTCGTTTTTCATCAAATGCTGTTTGTTTTTGTTTTCCTCTCTCTTTGCATTTGTTTTCGGTTCTTTGGCTCGGGGTTGGGTCGGGTTTAGCAAGGGAGAAGGGATGAAATGCAAATCTAGGGGAGTGTTTTTCCTCTTGAGTTTGGACGCGGGAGTGGCGTCTGATGCTATGCACCAACCTTTTTCTTCCATCGTGTGGATGTGATGTGATGTGTGATGTGAAGTGTAGAGCGTTGTTTGTGGGCTCCTATTCGATACTCTGGCAGAGTATGTCTCGTCAGCGGGTCTTGGGGCGTTGTTTGCCATGGCGATGCGCCGGTTTGTAGGGCCTCCATGGGCGATTGCAAGGGCGGATAGGTGGGTAGTGATGATGATGATGATGCCACCCATGGCATCCCTTGTGTTCGATTGCCAGACCGCAGGCCAATCTGCCTGGTAGTTGGCCCCGGGAATGGTGTGGTAAACTTCACATCACAGCAACTTGTCCATCACCACTCCCTCCACTTTTCTGTCACTCTGCTAGCTGTCACTTCCCCAGATTTAGTGCCCTCGTGATGTGCGAACGCGCGGGGACACCATGTATAAAAATTGTGGGTTCTGGGTGTTGTGCTGCTGGGCCTACACAGCACATAGCGTTGATACCTGGCGACCAGTTCCATTCGTTGGTGGGTTCAGTAAATGAGAGAGCGTGTGGCCACAGGATCGTCTTCCAGGCTCGAATTCCTTGTTGTGCTTTGACCCACCCCCCGCCGTGCAAGTCAGGCTTTATCCTATTGCTCCAGGCATTTGCCTTATTTTTCCCCTTCTTGAACAAGGTTTTGTCTGTTTTCTTTCTTCCATAATAGTCGCGAAAGTTGGCCACTCGGAGGCGCAGGCGCGGATACGCAGAAGCAGGAGCGGAAGCGGAAGCAGCAACCATGCCGCTCGAGTTGCCCCCTACACACACTTATGACCAGCTCCTCAGTACCCTCTCCTCTCTCGGTATACGCTCTTCTGATGAGCATAAACTGCGCAAGGCGGCCTCTCAGCTGGCCGTGGTGCGAAACGAGCTTCAGGGGCTGCTGTCTAGCGAAGAGCATGGCAATATGGGAAGCTTCGAGTGGGTGATCCAGCTGCTGGACACGCTCCAAGAGGTCGAAGAGGTGGGAGTGGAGGGCTGGAGCAGGCTCATCGAGTTGGAAGAGAAGGTTTTGGAGGGCACGTGTGGCGTAGCTGCACAGTATGGTTGTGAGGATGCTGCGTCTGCAGCCGGTCTGCAGAGCGCGCATCATCGCCATGCAAAGATATACGAAGAACCCGAACTCCGGCACCTCCGCGACCAGATCGATGACCTGCCGAGGATCGATCGGCAGGACGGATTAAGCGTTGAGGAGGTCGAGGCTCTCAGACGCTCCAATACGCAGCACCTGCCGAGCGTCCATGAGAACGAGGAAATTCGCTTCTATGATAGCGACAGGCCGCCTAGCCCAGATCTCTATGTGGAGATAGGTAGCAATTTCGGGTTGGGACGAGAGACGCCGGATGCCGACTTGCCCATCCCCAAGTTTACTTCGAGTCTCCGAACCGACCAGTCGTATCGATGGCTGCGCGAGGAAGAAGATCGCGAAAACTTCATAGCTCCTACTCCATCTCCGCCACTGTACCAATACGAATCTTCATTTCACTCTTCTGGATCCACACGCTCTCCAGCTTCTGGCGTATTCCCCGGAGCCCACACATATATTGAACTGCCAGCTGGATTCTCGATTCCTGGCCCCGTCCCCGGATCCGGGTCTCTGATCCATGCCAATCCGTCCGCCGTTGTGCATTTTCCCAATGGCGGGACTCATGAGATGGCTCTGCGCGTGTTTCAAGACAGGACCGCGGTTGATCTTTCTACGCCTTGGACTCGGACTCAGGGGCCAAAGTTGATTAACAGGATTCCTAACAACGGCGTGCAGAAGGCATTGAAAAACTCCATCAAGAAGATTTTCCAGGATATGGGCAGAAGCTGGGAGCAGGAGGTAGGGGACCAATGGAACGATGGGGGAGACACTTTTATTGCCAGCAGTGCAGACATTCATTTGGAGGAGTCGGACATGCCCGACGTGGCAGACGATGCGTTTGAAACGCATGGGCGAAGCGTTGGTGACCGGAGTTATGATTGGCATGATAGGGACACCACCTCATCACAAAAGAGATATTCAAGCTCCATATCAGAAACCTCATCTGACCAATCTTTTACCCCTGGGATTAGTTACGTACCTCAGGAACCTTCTATACATGGTGCTGATGAGGCACTTGAGCGACCATTACCGCTCAACAGGAGTTTCTCAAGAGCAAGCGCGTTAAAGCAGCCTCGCGAGTGGCTTAGAGATGGTGTTTTAAAGCGTGGCGAGAAGCCATTACCCCAGCAAATGGTCCCTGACCCGCGCTTGAGAAAGTTGACTAGTAGCATTGAGAAAGAGAATTTGCATCTGAAGCGCCTGAATGAGCAGTTGGCAAAGCAACTGGATGAAGCTCAACAAAATCTTTTCAGGGATAGAGAGATCCTCAGCACATTGTATCACGGACTGGAAGAGAGACAAAAAGAAGCAGACTATTTCCGGGGAATATCACAGAGGGCAAGCTTTGCCGCTGAGACACGGAAGCTGGAGTTGAACCGGATTGAAAGCATGGTCCGGCAGATGAAAGATTTGATAGGACAAGTGGAAATTGATTTGAAAGGCGACAGAGAGTCGAAGGGGAGGCTCTTGTACAAGAAGACGGGGCACAAATATGGTGGGCCAAGTCTTCGAGGCGGCGCTGGATCGAGAAGTCGCGACCGAGAGATGTCTACTCCGGATACGTCACCCCTAACAAAAGCGGTAGATGATGTGGGCACATGGATTGGGCCCACCATTGGCGACTTTGGCAATCATTATGTTCCACAGCCCACGGAAAAGGTGGGGAATTCTGGAGGCCACATCTCGACGACAGCCTTTTATTTCTTCCCTACTGCATCCACGACTGTGCTCCTCACTGAGCCCATGCACTACATCCAGTGGCCACATGGCTCCGATCTCGACGATATACGCAGCATCATGGACATGCGAAGAGCCAACAGTATGGAGGATGATCCTGCTATCATATGCGCACGAGAGATTCTAGAGGCCAGAGACAAGAGTGGCGTGCCGGATCCTGATTGCTCATCTGGTGGCATGGTCCTTATTGGTATGCCCGGTGTCAATAATAAGGGCTTCCCTGGCGAAAGGCCATGGGAGCGCAAAGGATTCACTGCCACTGAATTTGAAAGAGAGCATCCAGGCTTATGGCAACGAGTCCAGACTTGGGAACCCTGGGTCGAAAAGTGTCAGGAAAGGAGCCATTCTTCGCTCAAGAGCCCTGATGCATCAGACGATCATGGCGATATATCCGACTTGATAAACAGTCTGGAAAACCAGCTAGCGGTTGATCCTGATGACTCTGATATCGCCTCTGACTATAATCCAGAGTCCTATTTTCTAAGCCATGATTCGGCTGCTGGAAGAGGTGGGTGGTCCAGCATTCCCCCATCACCACCGTCACCTCATCCGCCAACTCCGTCGGAAAGCCCAACGCCAATGCCCGACCCACCTCACCTATCCCCTCAAAGAGGCCATTCGTACTACCAACGCCCCGAACCCTACTTTATGAGCCCGGATGCACCAATTTATAATCCGTGGTATGTCAGGAGTATTCCAACCGCTTGTGGTCAAGAGCTGGACAGATCTGCCAACTACAACTATGAATGCCCTCCAGGTGGTCATCGTGCGGTGCCGAATTCTCCCATTTCCCAAACTCCCCACTCGGCTGGGTTGTACAGTTGGAGCGAGATGACAACACCGAGTGACACTTCAAGATGGACGCAATGGCCAAATTCCGAGGATGAAGAGAGATGGAGGCATCCAAAGGGAAAAGGCTGCGAGACTTGGAGTACGAATCTGGAACCGACAAGGCGGAGTTGTACGTTCTGTCACCTGGAATTTCGAGAGTTTGAGCAAACGGACAATCTGGACTCAGGCGAAGGTTCCAGCATCTCGAACCTCTATTTGGGCCCTCCTGCGCCCCCTGAAACATATTTCAGATCTGAGTCTTCCATGGAAAGACAACGCTACGAAAAACGAAGCGATGACTATCAAGCTAGGCCAGATGCGCTGTCTGACTGGTCAGAGCAAACGAATTTGCGCCAGCGTGAGGATCAAGCAGATATGTACGATGTTAGAGTAGGTTTCTCTGGCTCCGACGCAGACTCAGAATACTCTGAGAGTGATTCAAATTGGCATGTTGGGTGGTCCAATCTTGCGATGAGCATTCAATATTCAGATTTACCATCATCATCACGCAAACCCATGCTATCGCCATCGACCGTAGAGCGTAAAGAAAGGATAAAGCACCGCCACGAGGAATATCTCGACGAATTTTTCTCAGGTTTGCATACACCTGATTTTACGGACGAAAAAGGAAGACCCAAGCAGCATCTCCACTCGATGTATCGAAAGTGGAAGGACAGGCGCGTCCGGGTTGAGCAGGGACCAGAAATGCTTCCCCAAATCAATTGGACAGCGAACCATCGACTGAGCACCTCTTTCGGTGCTCTGAAAAGGCTAATAAAATCACCCAGAAGACATGAAAGCCCAGGCATACGGAATAGTGTGGGCTCCATCGAGAATATTGTTCATCAAGCACCCAAGAGTATGCAACAAACGCGCCCTGGGATCCTGCAATACCATGAGGGTACACCTGAAGACCCTGATCCCGAGTATGAGCATATGATGAGCCGGATACAGGAAGCCCAAGAAAATGTCAGGAGCACACTCGCCGAATACGACGCCCACCAGGCAGAAAGCGGGTGGGAAGACGTGGCAAGAGATCATGAAGTGTTCGATATTAAACATTCCCGGAACGAATCTCGGGAAAACCCAGCCAGACGAGAAAGCGAAGTTGTTAACTTCACTTCATTCATGGTCACCCCTGGGATGATGAGTCCTCATTCGATCATGTTTTACAGAAGCCAGGTTTCTTCCCACTCCGAACGACCAAATACAGTCAGAAGCCCTGAAATTAGCAGCCAGTTCAACAACCAGGGAGTTGATAGCCCTGAGACAGGATACACATCTCGTGGAGTGGGTACTGATGACGTTTATGAAGGTAGACTGACTGAAGAACCCACCCCCATCTCACCAATCCCACAACTTCCAGGCACCGATAGGAATCGCAGCCACAGACATAACCTAAAACCCCCTCTGCCTTTATCAAAACGACCTTTGCTAGACCTTGGCACTAGACAGCCTGAGCCGCGACAACGTGCTGCTTCTGCAGAGATCTCCCGCCTACCATCATACAGGACCCCACGAAGAATATCCCACAGCCATGCATCTCCTCCCCTTCCTCACAATCCCGCTCCAACACTCATCGATCAATATACGCGTGCAGAGGCCCCGGAATCAGATCACGGTAAGGCATCGACTTGCAACGTAGCTCCCGAACCACCCTCACGTGTTCATAGCGCCAAATCCTTTCCCCCAACGCCGCCGCTCTCTATGGGACAAAGTGCGACATCATGTGCATTCCCGCCGATAGAACGTCAGCTTCCCACGGCGTTTTCAAAGACCCCATGTCAATGGCAGACCGAGCAGTCGGGGGGCTACCGTTTCCTTGAGCCCAAAGATAAGAAGCCGCTTAGTAGGGTCTCTGAACTGATTCGCGCATGGCATAAAAGGGACGAGGAAATTGACCGGAGATGCAGACTCTATTGGCATCCGCCGACATATCCGAGTTCTTCGAGGCCCGGGTGGGAAAGCTGTTTGAGGTCTGAGTTGGCATGGGAAAGAGCTCGGAGGGAAGGCTACGATGGCATGGTTTTGGGAAAGCATGGTGATAACGATGGATGCCTTCCATGCAGCAAAAATGTTAGGATACGCATGTAAGATTTTGATTCTAGTTTTCAGTATTTGTATGAGGATTGTAACACTGGGGGGTTTTGGTTTGTCGAAATAGTTTCTTTCACCTCAAGGATTTTTAGGGAACGATGCCTCAAGACGAAGAAGGGCGAGGAATTCACGGTGGCAAAGCAGTTGGGCATAGCTCGTTTCCTAACATGACAAGCTCGACATAATGATACATACATGACCTCAAGCATACCAGCTTCTCAAGAGCGATCCTTCATCTCGCGCAACGTCTTCATGACATTCACAGGCTCTGTGTGGCCAACCAACGATTGGATGTTGGGATCAGTGACACGCATGAACACATTGTGTTGCTAGATCACGTTAGCATTTAGCAATTGTATCCTTGTCAGCCAACTCACCTTTTCGTCTCCGATAGTGAACTTGCCCTGAGTCTCCTTGTTCGCCTGCGAAAACTCATCCAGCTTCCTAATCGCGTCGTTGTCCAAGACCTTCTTGGCGAAGCGCACATTACCTTTCGTGTACTCGTGGCCAGGGTATACTCTGGTTTCGTCGGGCAGCGCAGCAAGCGTCTCGTTCAGAGCCTTGTGCATCTCAGTTGCGTTACCCTCGAAGAAACGGCCGCACCCTCCAATGAAGAGGGTGTCGCCGGTGAAAACAGCTCGGTCAGAACCGTCTTCAAAGTAATAGCAGATACTATCCTGGGTATGGCATGGCGTATGGAGAGCTGTCACTTTGATGCCATCGCCGATCGTGAAGGTTGATTTGTGCTCAGGGGTCGTAGTGACCTGGGCGCAGTCCTTACCGCCAACAATGGGGAGCTTGAAATGTTTGAGCTATGATGGTCAGCGGTAAGCCTCTTTCAATCGGTATAATTTTCCCTACAATCTCGCCATTGCCTCCGGCATGATCATGATGGCTAACGTTGCATGTTAATATATGCTAAGCCTGAGACACCTATCAGCTTACTGGTGCGTGTTGATGATCTTCGATAGCTTGATAGCGCCGCTATCGGTCTTTTCCTTGAGTACTGGAAGTACTCTGATAAGTTTGGTCAGCCAAGCGCTCCAGGTTTTTGATAGTCAACGCACTCTGGAGGGTTGGCGGGGTCAATGATGACGGCTTCCTTTGATTTGTCATCTGTAACAAGATATGCGTAGTTGTTCCCCGTCCCCTCCCCTATTGAAACATAATTAGACATGATTTAACGAAGACATCAGGGTACTCCTACACATCGGAATCGACTGGATATGCATGGCGCGTGAGGTTACTGGCTGTTTGGTGTTAGTTTCCATGCATGCCCCTGTTACCGTGGAGCACCCACTACCGTAGCAATTGGTCGCGCAAAGTGTCTCAACGAATTGCGAGTGATAGTAGCTGCGAGAAAGCTCATAAGGGAAATGTCGAGCAGAAGTCGCAAGCGTGTTGTCAAGAGCACGAAGCTTGATGGATGAACCGAGGATGACGTTTTGTAGGGGAAGCTTATCGATAAGATCACGTGTGCGGAGTTATGACGGGTTTCGGCGATCTCATCCCATACATCCGCTGCAGCATTTATGCTTTTCAAATACGTACTAGGGGAAACATTTGCTTTAATTAAACTATGGTACGTGGTAAATATTGACCATTGAAATTGTACACGAGTGTTATTTTCAGTAAGTGAAATAAATGTCCATTTTCATCATGGCTATTGCACGTCCAGCATCCTAGAATGCATTGATATGTATTCTGTAACATATCAAATTGTTGAGACGAGCTATACGGCAGAGGCATGAGGATATCATTACTTTGAGATACAGACTCTAGACTTTGTGTAATGGGGGCTACACAAAACATGCGGAACTCAGAATGGTCATCCAGACTACTCAGCACCCAGTCTTTCTGAATGAAAGCATCTGACTTTCATCGATTCCAACATCTACCCTTCAGCCTCCCCAATAAGCAACTCAGCAATCTCATTAGTTTTACTCAAGAATGGTGAGTGACCTGCTTCAATCTCAATTAACTTCTCAATCCTATGCTCCCCACTCGCTTTCGCATTCTCGACAAGGTACCTTGCTGCAACGACAGTACTTGGCTTGTCTTTGGTACAAAGGATGTATGTTGTGGGAATGTAACGCCAAGAAGCATACGTCGTAGTACTCCAAAACGATGCCAGACTTTGCGGTCGCAGGTCGTTGGCGAGCTCCGCTACCACCGAGTCTGACAGGTCTTGGTAGAGCAGGCCTTTTGTGTCCTCTTGGTTTACAGTGACGATTCCTTTCTGTCCATGAAATGGGCTGTTAGTTCGTATCAATCTTTTGGATTCAAGGGAATCTGACTTCAAAATCGACCTTCATTTCTTCCAACATGTTGTCTCGCGTTCCTTCTTTGCTGTGCTGGAAACTTTCTCCTACCAGGAATGCATTGATGTACACTAGTCGAATTACACCACCAGGTAGATCATGCTTCTGGCGCTCTTGTTTCCCTAGCCCTTCCAGAGCTGTTCCTCCAGTCATCCCACTGAAAGAATGTACGACAAGTACGATTTCCTTATTGTCATCTGCCAACTTCGTCACGGTATGTCTAATGACTTGGATATCCTGAACCCAGTCTGGCGTTGGTGGGTTAGATCCCGAGGATGGCATTTGCGGGGCGACTGCATCATAGCCTGCTCTATCTAGGGCCTTTGTTAATGTAGCCCAGCACTGAGGGGTGTGCCAGGCGCCGTGAAGGAGGACAAATATTGGTTTAGCCATGGTCATTGTGGTAGTAGATACTCGGGGACCGGAGACTGTAATGTAGAGCAGTACATGGCTCACCAAGGCTGGTCCTTCACGAGAAGATATACAAAGCTGGTCCTGTGAGTGTGTGACTAAGCACTAACCTAGCGCAATGATCGTAGACCAATAACCCGCCTGTTTTCACTATCAGCAATCATGGGTCGGTTAAAATGAGCCATGAGCTTTCGATTCCCTGTATGAACGCCTCGATACAGTGGCGGTGAGGGTATACGAGGCAAGCTAATACTATGCGAACAAACCGAGACGGACGATGCCCCTGCTGACGTGAAGATCACAGATGACACGGAAAGGAAATGTATTTTTTTGATATCAAAAGGCCCTGAACGCCACACTATGCATCTCAACAGGAGCCATTACTCGTCATCCTTGCCTTCCTTCGTTTCGAACCACACCTGCTCCAGCTTCTTCACTTTCTCAACGCCCTTTTTGTTGTTCACGCTCTCTTCCCATTCCTTCCACTTGCCGAAGATTGTCTTAGCCCTTTTTGGCCGCATCTTCTGCTTGCTCATGCGCTCGAACAGGTCCCTGATATTGTCCTGGCTGCCATGGGCAATCTCCAAGCTAAGATAGACATCCCAGATGTCACCCTTCTTGGGCCACGTGCTGACAAGACCCTCAAAGATTGTCCTGCCGCGCTCAGGATCGCCGTTGGGAGACTTGAATTCAAGAGCAGCGAACTTCTGCGTAAGGTAGCGGTGCTCTCCTTCGGGTACAGATTGCATGGCACGCTGAAGGAGGTTTCGAGCACGAGCTGGTGAAGGAGGCTGGAGAGTGGACATTAGGAAGCTTGCATATGAAAGCCAAAGAGAAGGCGAAGGCGTGAAAGACTTGTTCTTCATCATAGCTTGATAGAGATTGTCGGTTTTCTGTTTGACGATTAATTTACGATCGAAAGTCGAGCACAGGCATGGATCAACTTACGTCAAGTTTGCCGGAAGAGATGTAAATTTTGATCATGCGTTCGTGAATCTCACGCGAATCATTGGCTTGGCAGGCCTCCTTGAAGGTCTCCTCGAGAACATCATCACTGCCAAAATCGTTCTCAAGATGCAGCAGCGCGGTCCATACATCAAGTCTTTCCTTCTCCTCGCGTGGGTTGATGGTCGCCAGAGCACGACGCGCCACTTGTCGGGCTTTCTCAATTTCATTCAATTCCCGCTGGAAGATCATGTAACGGACCCAGAGCTCAGCGTTGTTCGGCTGACCAAGCAACAGCCGCTCGAAGTCTGCCACAGACTGAGGACCATATGCGTCTAGATCACCCGTGCGGTCTTCCTTGATCGTGGCCTTCTTGTGCTTTTTCTTTTTTTTGGACCCCTCGTCGTCTGACGATGCATCTGCAGCAGCATGTCCTTCATCGAAGTTTAGGGTGGCGCCTGTCCAATCGAATCCGGATGTACTGAGTCCGCCCGTTGTAGGCTTTATCGAGCTATCATCGTCAGACTCTTCTTCAGACTCGTCGTCTTCGTCCTCGAGCTCCTCGTCACTGTCCGCGCTCTGGACGCTCCTCATCTCGACATCCTCATCGTCGGATTCTTCGTCATCAGACTCCGCGTCGGACACATCCGAGGCATCTTCCATTTCTTCGTCCTCGTCGCCCTTGACGTAAGAGTATTTCAAACCAAAGCTGATCTTCCTCTTCTCGGCGTCAACGCTCAGCACCTTGGCCTTGACCACATCGCCCTTCTTGTACAAATCTTTTACGTTCTCAACCCTCTTGTCTGCCAACTCTGACACATGGCACAGACCACTAACATTGTTGGATTTGTCCACAACCAGGAAGACACCATAATCTTCAACGTGTCGGACTTTGGCGGTAACAAGCTGTCCCACTTCCATGTCGCTGAACTCAATGGGTTTGACGAAATCGCCTTCAACGACAGATTTCTTCAAGCTCATTTGAATGTTCTTCGCATCTTTATTTGTCGAGATGATCTTTCCAGTGACAAGCTGATCGACCTGGAACTCGGACTTCCACTCTTTGACGTAAGCATCGAACAAATTAGAAACGCGAACAAATGCGTCTACATGTGGACCAAGGCGCACGAAAAGGCCGTTATCGGCGACCTTCTTGATGAAACCGCGTACGACTTGGCCAACCTGCAACTGAGATCTGTTTTTGATTTCGACGTCCTTGACGGGCAGAGAGGAGCTGAGCACCCGTGATGGTCTGGCTGACAAGCTAAGTCGCTTGTTAGGGGTGTCGATTTCGATGATGCAAACGCGCACAATCTCGCCAGACTTGTAGTCCGAAGGCTTGACCTTGTCGTAGTCATCGGCAAGATGTTCGAGATAGATGGGTGCAGCGATGTTCTCGTTGATCTGCACGACAATGGACGAGTCGTTGACCTTTGTGACGCGAGAAGGCAATACTAAGCCCTCCTTCAAGTCCTGGATGGTCAGGGATTTGGCGGATGGAGTCGAAGCAGCAGTCAAGTCCAAACGGCCAGCAGCGGCATCGACCGCCTTCACCCGTACTTTGAGGGCACATCCGATTGGGAAGTTCTCTTCGACATCGGCAAGAAGAGACAAGTCGTCCGTAAGATCGAAGTAATCGATGCGGCCACGAACGTTGGCCGACAAGTTCACCCAGACATAACGGTCTGCAATGTTGTTCACAAAAGCCGTGAATGAAGAACCGGGTGTGATCTTGTCCAAAGTCAATACATCGGTCTCGCTCGTGAGCTTGTCTTTCTTGGCTGTGAGCTCGAACATGGGGACGCGTCCTTGACGATGGGTAATTGGAAGGAAACGATGATTGCGTGCGTCGTGCATGCCCAGAACCTTGACCTGGAGGATATCGTTCATCTTGAACTGGGCCAATGGCTTCTTTTTGTCTTTGATCTCGTCCCAGCTGTTGAAAATCTCCGCTGCTGAGATGCGTCCTTGGATGTTGTCGGCGACCTGGACATTGATCTGGTTGCTCTTGATAGACTTGATGCGGACATCGGTTGTGGTTCCGAAAACGAGGTCCGTTGAATTCTTGATCTTCTCGTCTACAGCATTCACGGTGGCTTCACCGGTGACCTTTTGTTGCTTTTGTGGGGCAGAATCAGATTCTGGTTTCATAGAAAGCCAGAAAAGACCCTTGCCATGATCAACGTGTGATACGCGCGCGGTGATAGATTGATCCTTTCGAAGGCCGAAATTAGGGATGGCAGTCATTTCATCAGGGATTTGGGACTTGAAAAGTGCGCCGCTGATTCCACCACCAAACTCCACAAAGACTTTATCGGCCAAAATTCCTCGTACAAAGCCGTTGACAGTCTCACCAGCCTTGACATCCAAGAGTTGGGTTAAGAGCTTTCGAGACTGTGCATCTTTCCGAAGACTAGGCTTGTTAGATAAGGCGACCGTTCTGGACCTGTCGTGTTTGCTCAAAACAACGAGATCTTCCAAGGGTCCACCGACGCGAACTCGTGTCATTGTCGACTTGTCTTTCTTCTCTGAGCCATCGGTGAGATGCCCGATCCTCAAAACACCCTTGACACCGTGTCCGAGATCGACGGTCACCGCATCCGCAGACTTTTCGAGGACCGTACCCTTGATGATATCACCCAGGTTGAGTGCTCGATATGTCGCCTCTTTGTCTGCATCCACAGCATTGGGATCCTTACAGGAAACCAACATCTTGTTCGTGTCGTGATCAATGGAAATGACGCGCACATTGACCACCTGGCCCTTGGTAAATTGTCGCGTAGCATCGGCAATATATGCCTCGCTCATTTCTGCTGCTGGAAGCCAAGCCTTGACGTCGCCGTAGAATTGAACCAATGCTCCAGTCGGCTTGATATCGACTAAAGTTCCTGGACCCCTGGCGCCTTCGGTGATTTGCGCATAGTCAACCCATGGCTCTGTCTCTGAGTTTACGAGCGATTTCTTCAAGGTCAAGCGGATTTGGTGTTTCTCCAGGTTCGTCGACAAAACTCGTGCGGTAATAGAGGCGCCCTCACGGAACTTCCTTTCAGGATGCTGAAGCTTGACGTCCGCAAGATGTGCGTCTGTGACAAGGCCAGTGATACCATCTGCGAGATTTACGAGAACAGCAGTAGCACCCTTCTTGTCAGCAATGAGTTTATGCACCTTTCCTTTCACGACTTTGCCGATCGGAATGTCTTCTATGCGCAGGAACGGCTGCTCAAGTACCCTCTCTTCCAAGGATAGCTGGAAAAGGGCATCCATAGCATTGTATCCAATCACCCGAGCACGATGTTTCGTTCCCACTTTGAATGGGCCGAGCGTCTCAGAAGGAGTATCGACACGCTCATCGGCAAGACGGGAAACGTGTGCAAAACCAACTACATCCCTAAGCCCAACGTTGAAATAAACACCCAGGGATGGGTCTACTTTGGTGACTGTGGCCTCCTCGACAAATGAAGAGATTGGAAGGAGCTCTAGGGGTTGGGATCTCTTTTCTGTCTTCTTCCCCGACAGGCGGGAAGAGAGTGACAAGACGTGCTCGAGAAGTGAAACGCCGACCTTTTTCGGGTCAGAATCCGGACATGTGAAGATGATCCGAGCCTTGGTCTTCGATCCAATCTTGTATTTCTGGCTCAAATCATCACCCCTTTCAGCAGCGCCGGAATGAGTGATATCAGCGGTGGCATCCATTAGTCCGAGAACTTTGCCGGTGACAGTAGTAGGGGTCGAATCGGTGACCAGAAGCTCCACTGCTGTGCCCGGAAGGAATGCATCAATAGTTGGCGCATTAGTCAACGTGCTGAGCTTTTTGAGATTGCCAGCCTTTTGGTGGTCGGCTGACAACTTGACAATGCGACCATCAGCATTCACACCACTGACCAAACACAGGAAGACAGCACCCTCCTGAACCTTGGCATGTTCGACCTTGGGGCCGAGCTCGCCCTTGGAAAGGAAGCCCTTGAGTTTGGAATCTTCCAGGCCCATGTCCATGACCAGGCCATGGTCCTCGTTGCTGACAACAGAGGCCTGGATCATGCCATTGACGGCAACACTTGATTGGGCGATACCGCGATTTACGACCTGTGGATGGATTGACAGTTCGATTCGCTTCTTTGACTTTGAGGAGGACTCGTTTTCGGTAGCCGTGACACAAGCCCGCAGGTACTGGCCAACAGTGAACATGTCTTCAAGATCCACATCCTCAAAATCGTCCGAGTCGTTTTCTTCCTCATCGCTGGCCTCGTCTTCCTTAATCAGCTTCTCAATTCTCTCCGTCAACTTGTCGGAGATGGCCGTGAGTGGCACGTATCCCACCATAGTATTGGGAAGGGCGAGTACAAGATCGCGGGATGTGATCTCAGTGATCTGGCCAAGGACCATGGTTCCAATGGTCAATTTCTGCTGTTGTTAGTGCTGCGCCAGCAAACGGGCTCAAGAAGACTCACTTTGAAGCTCAAACTCTCGACGCGAACCTTCTTTTCCGCGTCGTCATCCACAGCTGACTTCTTGCTCTTCTTCGATTTCTTCTTCTTCGAAGCCTTAGGAGCCTCCTCGGCGGCGTCAGAATCCGCGTCACTCGATCCATCGTCCCCGCCACGCTTGACACCGCCGGACTGCTCAAAAAGCACATCCTGGTTCGCCTTGATCTGAATTTGCTTGTGCTCCAGCGGGGTCAAGACGCTGGCTCCTCCGCGCGGGAAAGATTTCTCCTCATCTTTGAAAATGGACGACTGGGCGGGGATCTGGGGCTTCGGTTTCGCGGGCGATGGGTCCTGTGCAGCAACGTCTGATTTTCGCTGGCGCTTCGCGGAGCGGTCGACGAGAGCGGGCTTTTCCTTCTTTGAGGGCGTAGCGCCCTGGTCTGCTTTGCGCTTCACGGCACCCATGTTGCGGACGTTGAGAATGGCGGAACTGCGCTGGGACGAAATTTTCGAGAGCTCCAACAGATGCTTGGAAAATAAAAGTGGGGCGCAACTGGGGGCGGTCATCAGGGATTTTCCGGCGCCGACGTCGAGGCCAAGCCACTTAACGCGTCCCGCACTGGGCATGTCGCGGGATGGTCGCGTTTCGGGCCCGTGCCCCTGCCGCCTCTTCCAACCTCGCCCACCACTCCGCTGCCCATTTAGACCGACACTGCCAGCGCCTGGCTTTCACTTCCCTCTCCATTTCCTTTTCTTCCTGGTGATACTCCGAAACCTTTCACCAGGCCCCTTCGACTCACCCCGCCCCACGCGTTGCGGTCCGTGCCTCTGTCTCTTTGCCCGCCATGTCATCGCCCCCCTCCTCCGCTGCCTTCGAGCTCGAGGGTCCTGTGCTGGAGCCCTTTTGTTCGTCCCCTCCTGCGCCTATGCCATCCGTTCTTGCGAGCCGTAAGCCAAAACGACCACCGCCAATCACTCCCAAGCGCTTCACTCGTTTTTTCACCCCCCGTAGCTCCGTCCACGGGTCCAGCAGCGCGCTGGGCTCCTCTGGCCGTCAGCTGCAGGACATCACCCGCGCCGCCGTCAATCGCAGAAACGCCAATGCCAACCAAAGATCGACTCCTCGCAAGACTGTCAATTTTGCCGACGTGATTTCCGGAGACGAAAACGCCGTCACCACCCCGCAGATGGCCTCGCGCAAGCGAAAGTCCGCATACATGTCTCCCGAAACATCTCCCGCGCAGTCGTCTCCTTCGAAGCGCACTAAATACATTAGCCCCACTCCCTTTGAGATTCTTGAAGATGCCCCTGAGGCCGAGGTCCCTGCCGTCTATCCAGCCCCGATCCGACGGCTGAAGAGCATGGGTACCATTTCACGTACACTGGAACGTTCCTTCGGAGGATCTCTAGCCATTGGCCGTGGGTTTCTTTCCGACCATTGCACATCGTGGGAAAGCCAGACAGCCGACTTCTACAGTTCGTCGGACGATATCCACGAACTGCCCAATGGAGCAACACCGTTTTGCTCTTCTCCCAGCAACTGTAAGCTTCTGCATCTGCCAAAGTCTTGGAGTATATAGATTAATCCTACATATGCAGATCACTCCTTGGTGGCGGTAGGAGATGAACAGGGATACGTCACGCTTCTCGACAGCAGGGCCAATGCCGATTTTCAGCAAGCTCCGTTGTCCTGGCGAGCCCACAAAAACGCCCTCATGGATGTCCAGTTTTCCTCGAACGATACCTGGATGGCGACGGGATCCGGAGATCAGACTGGCCAAATCATCGACGTTCGGACACAAGACACGATTAGTGTTTTGGCCAAGCATCGTTCTTCCGTCAAACAGATCCGCTTCCAGCCTGGTGACGACCGAATTGTTGCAACATCTAGTCGCGATGGTGCTGTTCAGATTTGGGACTTGAGATGCAAAGGCGGCGATCTGAACTATCACAGCTGCTGGGGTCGCACTGCTCCATATGTGAGCTCTGTGCGGAGTTTGATGGGCGCTCATGCTGACAGCGGCTTGAAACCCGCCTCGTTGGCTACTAAGCCTTCCGCTGTTGGCAAGAGCGAAAGCTACAGTCGGCGCGGCGAAATTTCCGTCACCTCGCTTTCTTTTCTTCCAATGGGTCGCGAGCACCTGCTGTTGACCGCCTCAGATGCCTCTACCTCTGTCAAAGTGTGGGACATTCGTGGACGATACTCGCTTCGTGGGCCTGCAGTTCCTATCTCGACCACAGTCCCTCCGGATGCACACACCCACCATCGCCATTTCGGTATCAACTCTTTGACTCTAAGCGGCGATGCTTCTCGGTTGTATGCCCTGAGCAAAGACAACACTATCTACGCTTACTCTACGAACCATCTGGTGCTAGGAGCGATCCCCGATTCTTCCGCTAGGCCTAAGCTCACCCCGGTTGACCAAAAGGGCTTGGGCCCGCTATATGGTTTCCGCCACCGAAACTTCCACGCAGGGTCCTTCTACGTCAAAGCTGCGCTTCGCAAAGCATCGGGAAATCGACCCGAGCTTCTCGCTGTTGGTAGCACTGATGGCAGCCCGGTCGTTTTCCCCACAGACGAGAAGTTCTTAAAGCAGGAGATGCACCGTGGCGAAGAGGCAGATGATTTGCCCGGCACCCCCACCACCACTGGCCGCTCCACCCTGTCTCGCTCCTCCACTTCGAGCCGATTCCCGAGCACACTCATGGACACCATCCCCATCTACGAGCAAGGTACTGCTTTGGTCCGCGGCCACGAGCGGGAGGTTACCGGAGTTGCCTGGGCATACAACGGCACGCTAGTCAGCGTTGGAGACGATCTACAAGTGCGCCGCTGGCGCGAGGGCAAAGAAGCCCGTGAGCTGCGCCAGAATGGTGAAAGTGGTGGCCGACGATGGAAATCCGGCTGGGCACAAGTGAACGACGGCTTCGACGATGACGACGATTAAAGTACGCGGCAGTTTTTGCATACAGCGATTTTGGCATTGCGATTGACATTGACTGAATTCTTAGGGGTTGCATATCCTTTTTTTTGCTTCGTTTTCAAGCGAATTGGAAAAAGAAGTTTTATTGTTTGCGTTAGGGTCTCTGGAGTTCTTTACAAGCTGTATACCCCGAGTACTCGCTACTAGGACAAAGAGTAGGAACAGCTATGGAGGCGTTGCATTGCATGGTTTACTGTATACCCGCAAGCTTTCATGGACATGGGATGGGCACTGGTTAGCATGGTGTTAGCGGAATGAATGAACTGATACCACTGTTTTGTTAATTATTGTCTTATGCACTGCTGCCATGAAGAGAACTGATCATAGAGAGTTTTGTCGTCTGAGAACTAACAAATCGTGCGTTCCAGTCGAGATGTATTCCAGCATTCTATCAATTCGACGCCCACACCCACAGCTACGTTTGGGCTTGAATGATGTCTTCAGATGAGCAAAAATGAGTACTGGAGACAATCTGGTAATATTGAAGAGATGAACGGCTGAATGGATAAAGCAAGTAGTCACCGTGCCAACAATATTTGCGAAGGTCTGAAACTACATAACGTTCCAGCACCCATGCACTCAAGTGCTAACACTCCCAGTTGCACACACGAAACAGGCATGGCACTGGCGCGATACCAGCCGCATGGAGATGGAGCGCGAGGCGGACTCGGCCAACAACGGAGTCTATTGGGCGTGGTACTCGTCTGGGCTGAATACTATGCCCCGGAACGAGCACGTACCGCACGTCTTCTCGTAGGGGCCGGGCCTGTATGGAGCTGTGACGCGGAGAGTACCGCAGAAACGAGGCGTAGACAAATTCGCAGCCTACATCGACATACTTGTCGAATTATCTAGTACGGGGTATCTATACTAGAACCTTGGACGTGCGTCGTCATCAGTGGGCACTGTGGAAGTTCAATTGGAGGAGCAGCCGTGGGGCCTGGCGTCGGTGGTCGTTGGCAGGCGGGCAAAGTGAGGCTTCACAGTCGGACCGGGGATGCCTGAGAATTAGGTTAAGAATTGGGAGGTAGATCGGATCGCCCTGAACAAGGCACGGCAACAGGAGTGTATGATGAGCAAGAAGGATTGCTCCAAGGGAACCCAAAACTGGCCAAAAAAAGTGTCAAACTTGACACAGAACGGATGTGGGCTGGGATAAGGGCGATTGCCAGATGCCAGCTCCGGGACGCGGCGGGCGAGGATGTTCCCGGCAGAGGGACCTGTCAGATTATGCACAGCCGGGGATTGGCCAGAGTGGCCGCGTTTCTGGTTTGCCATCTGCGCTGGCGGCCGTGACGTCTTTGGGATCTCGATGGTCTGGCGTCGGTGCTGCGATCTATGAATCTATTGGCATTCTAGTGTAGCGGGGTTCTAGATGCGGTGGTGGTGCTGCGGTAGGAACGGCTTCAGCCAAGCGCAAGCGCAGCGAATCATGGGCACTGGAACAAAATGCCTCTACTATATCCAGGCGGTAGTAGGCTGGGAGGAAGTCTATGGCCTAGGTGGCTGCCTGAGGGTGTCTGAGGTCGAGGCCGCGCAAAGGTTACGCGCAGAGTTTGGCCTCCCCTTGCGTGTGCCTTGGTTCAGGCATTCGAGGGAGAGGTAGATAGAGACGGAGACAGAGGATGGAGAACAGGCAGCACCCAGGACACTCTGTCCTTTGGGCTGATGCTCGTATCCGGTCGCGTGGTGTTCCAGAAGCCCTGCATGGTGGCGCCCTACCGCATCGCTGGAGCTGAGCGGCGATCTGTGTTGGGAGGCTACACTACCATTTTGTCTAATGAGGGCTGTAGAGTGTAGACGGAAATGGGACGACGTGTCGACGGCGAGAGGGCCTAAGGGTGAAACAGCAGATCACCAGCTGCCGTGCTCCGCTCAGCGTGCGGCGCTAGAGGGCTGTGATTTTTGACTCGCGCCCGCAGGCGTTTCATGGGTTGCGGGGGAACGGCCTGAGGAGCAGGCAACGGCCGGGCAAAAGCACGCAAGACGCAACGCACAACGCACAAAAGCAGTGTCGCAATGCGGAGAGGGCAGCATGGCAATGGAGGCCATGGGCAGTGATCGCCGTGGCCTTCACAGGAAAGGCGTGGGCAGTAAATACCCGACCCCTTTCGGGGACCAGAGGGTGATTTGATGGGCCAGGAACAGGCTAGGGCGGCTGGGGAGGCCAATCTGAAGTCATGTCTGTTCGCACGGCCTGTTTCAGCTTGCAGGGGGCGCGGGCGCCGGGAGGTGAGAGGGCCCAAAATAATTCACCAACACCACCACGCCGTCTTCTTTCGACATCCCTCTGCCTCCGCCCGGCCTCGCTGCGTCGCCCGCCCGCCCGCGCCCGTCCCCGTCTCCCCCAGCCCTGACGCGGACTGTCAGTGTCGAAGCCACGAGCCGCTCCTTTGTCCGCTGCCCCCCCAGCCTGGCGCGCCGGCACTCGCATGCCTTGAAACGACGACACCAGCCCCCATCTCGCCATCTCCGCACCTGCTCCTCCGACCGCCTAGCCTCTCTTTCCACCCAACACCGCCCATTACCTGCCCGCCGCCCGCCCAGCGCTCTGCTCCCTCTGCTCACCACGTCGCATGCCGCCGCCGCCGCCGATCTGCCCTTCGCTCATTTTACCGCTGCATTTCTTTTTCCTCGCAGCGTTGCCGGCCCTCTGCTCGCTGCCACAGCCACCATCCTGATCGCATCCTCACCCATTGCGCCTCAATCAGCCTTGGCGCTCCCGCGACGTCGACAAACATCTCGGCCCTCAGCTGTCCCGCCGGAACATGAGCGAGAATGACTCGGCCACAGATTATTAGAGCCGGTGCGCCGCCCTCGCCCTTGCCCTCTCCCTCCACTCCCGCCCAATTGGCGCCGCCCCGTGCTAATGTTTGCTTGTTGACAGACACGCTCGACCTCCAAGACAAGACCTCGCCCACTGCCCAGGACCATTCTCGCCAGCCTGAACACCCTGCGCCGCTCGGGGTCGGCCCTGCCGCGCCGCACCAGCAGGCCTCGCTGCGCTCCGTCGACGAGGAGCGCACCTCGGAGGAGGCGCACCTGCACAACGGAGCCAACTGGGCCAACAACAACAACCTGCGCGACGACCCGGGCTCCGACGATGAGCAGACCATGGTGACCGCCGACAAGGACAGCCAGCAGGACGAGACGGCCGTCCGCCTCAATGGCGGCATGACGGGCGACGGCGACGACGCTGACATGCAGGACGCCGATGTTGAGGAGGACATGGATGATGACATGATGGATAAAATCTCGAGTTCGCCCTCGATTGACGATGGTGGGTATTCTTTGCCTTGTTATCCCCAGGACTGGCCTGAAGACCGGGGCGCGTCATCGACTCCGGACTCTTCACCAATTCATTTCCCGATGGCGTCGTTCGACTCATCGTCTCCCTTCACCACCACCCCCGTCCATTACCCCCTCTCCTTGGCCGCGGCTCGAAGACCATTCCAAGTCCCAGCGAGCGGTCCGGACCCCACTTCCCCATCTTCCTACCATTCTCCGCCTACGTCCTATGCATTCTCCACATCTTCCCAAACCCAGTCTGCGGATCATCATCGGGGTGAGTATTCTTGGCCTAGGGCTGCCGATCGATCATACGACAGTACCGGCTCTGGAGACGCCGCGGACATGAGCCCGCGCAGTGCGCACCTCACTAGAATCGAGGCACGCCTGCAGTTGCGCCTCAACTCGGACACGTCTCTGAGTTCAGAGCTGGACGAAGAGGAAACCAGGAGGAGACTCCAGCCATTGCGCAGCCCTCTGCAGGACTCTGTAGAACTTGCCTATACGATAGCTGAGTCTGTCGAGGGCGAGGAAGCCTACGGCCACCTTCTGGATGAAGACGATGAATCCTGCTGGACCACGGACAGCGATTTAGACTCTTGTGAGGCAGATCCAAACTATTATGACGATGATGATGATGACTCCAAAGACGTCCTTTTTTCCGATGATCCTCGATTTATCGACTCTGGTTGGGGAGGCGAATGCTTACAAGAAACAGAAGATATCGACTTCGAATTTGTATATGCGCTACACACCTTTGTCGCGACTGTGGAAGGCCAGGCAAACGCTACCAAGGGAGATACCATGGTTCTCCTCGACGACAGCAACAGCTACTGGTGGCTCGTTAGGGTCGTCAAGGACAGCAGTATTGGTAAGTCGGCCGCTGCTTCCCAACTGTGATGTGACTGACTAGTTCCTGCAGGTTACCTTCCCGCTGAACACATCGAAACTCCCACCGAACGTCTAGCTCGACTAAACAAGCACCGCAACATTGACCTTTCCGCTACCATGCTCGGTGACACGGCCGAGAAGACGAAAAACCCCCTTAAGAAGGCCATCCGAAGACGTAATGCGAAGACCGTGCAGTTTGCAGCCCCGACTTATGTGGAGGCTTCCGACTATGACTATTCCTCCGACGAAGGTGGCGATGACGAGCTGTTCGGTGGTGCAGATCCCAACCAGACCCAGACTCAGACCCAAACGGAAAAGCCCGAAAATGAGCAGGACGATGGCTTGAAGGTGCAGCCTCTGAAGGTCGGCGGAAGAAAAGACAGCGGTGAATCCGAAACACGCGGCTCATCCGAGGAAGCTGGCGAGGGCGACAAAGAAAGGACAAGCGACGAGATATTTGATCGTCCCATGGACCCCAAGGTTACCCGCAATGGCACTCTCCGCAACACGGACTCATTCTTCAAGGATGAAAATACGGAAACCCGCAAGATCACTCTCACGCCCAACTTGCTTCGAGATGACTCGAGTACTTCCACCACTGGTTCACGCGAGCGCGGTCCAAGCCTCGAGAGCCTCGAGAAGAACGGTTTTGCCGACAAGGCCAAGGAAGACAAGAAGAAGAAAGAGAAGAAGCCAGGCATGCTCAGCGGACTTTTCAAACGCAAAGACAAGAAAACCAAGGGCGCCAGCATCGACTCGATCGAGAGTGAGGGTGAGAAGCCGACTGATGACGTTGGCCGTAGCTCCCCTCAGTCGAAGCCGTCGGAAGACTCCCAGGAGCAATCCTCTCCACAGCGAGCAACAAGCAAAGGCAAACTGCAGAAGCCGCAGCGTGGCAGAGAAGAGTCCCCCACGAAGACGAAAGGTATTCTCAAAACGGACAGCCCGGAACCCTCTACTGTGCAAAATGGACAGGCAAGGGAAACCCCCACGAGCAAACCCGGTGGTACACAGCCCGGATCTACCATGCGTCTGGTCTCTCCCGAGCCTGCTGAAGGCACTGAACAATCCATCGAAGAACGGGCTCTATCTCCTGAAGGTCGTTCTGGTAATGGCTCCTCCATGCTGAACCCAGTAAGCCTGCTGAAGAACCAAACCGAGCGTGAGCCGAAACCCGAGAAGGTCAAGAAAGCGAAACAAAGGGTTCAACTCGATGACTTTGATTCAGAAGATGACGAGAAGAACGACCCCTTTGCGGACCCCGACGCCCAGGCTAATAAGTCCGCTCAACCGGCCGACTCCGAACCAGTCGGACGCCTCTCCGAGTCTCCTGTGCATATCTCGGCCGCAGATGCTCAGCCGCCTGGACGGGAGAACCCCACCGAACGTGAGGAGTCAGATCCTCAACAACCCCCTGGCCTCACTGGCGATACTTCGAGCCAAGAGACAAACTCTCCTGTCTCCACACCCACTCCTGACGACAGTCCCTCGACGAGCCAGCCGCCTACCAAACCTACTCTTTCTATTTCCAACCCTGCCACGGCAGCATCGCCTGCGCTCAGCCCGAACTCGATACCGCAGCCTGCGCGTCCGGCGCCTACCCCGTCCAAAGATATGGAACAATCTCCACCAGTCTCCTCCGAGAGCACATCATTACCAGCATGGTCCGACGCTAGTCTCAGAACATACCTAGACGATGGCAGTGATATTAGAGACATGCTCGTGGTCATTCATGACACGACTGGTGTCACCCCTGTGGGGCCTGACCATCCTATCATGTCTCAGCTGTTCGTGGAGGAGACAAAGGCAGTCAGCGGGCTCAGTGGGCAGCTGGACAACCTACTGGCTGGCTGGCTTGAAAGGAAAAAGCGCAAGACCGCCACCCCAACCAAGATGTCGCGGTAACCAAGCTTCCGGCTGCCGGTAAGGCGGATCGCAAAGCGAGACGAGGCTCGGAGCATGATCTCAAACTTTTACGTGTACAATGGCGTGTTTCAAATACCCCCGTCTTGAATTTTTTTTCAACCAAGACCACGGAAAGGTAAACTTCTGGAGCTTTGGCGCAAAATCTTTTTTCTTGGTCACTTACACACTCTCACACGTCTTTACGCGGCATATGATGTTGGGGTTTTGGTCTGCATATTCCAATTCCAATTCCCATTACGGGGCGTTCATTCACCTTCTTCCCTTTTCCTTAGTCTTTTTTCCCTTTCCATATCCAGCCTTCTTCCCCATGGTCACTTTGCTCGAGCTCATGCATGCATTTCAGGCCGGCAGTGCGCTACATTGGAGTTGTTCGACCTTTTTGTTACCCTTGCTCTGGCTCTACCTTGATCAGTTCGGTCTCGTTTCCTGGACAATTGGTGTTCTCCCTATCCCTCTCCTCGTGTCTGTCGAGGACCTAATTTCTGCACACTCCTTAATACCTCCCAATATGTCCCTCGCCTGCCCTTGCCTTTGTTCTTGTTCAATCTGGCCGACTTTTGATGCTGCTTCGAGCTCGCTGCCCATGCGTGTCTCGACAGTAGTGTGCGCGCTTTCGTGCGCCTTTAGACGCGTTTGAGGGAATTGAATCAAGGTCTAGGGACGGCTAATTCTGAGATGTGTTTGGGATTTTTCTATGCGGTGGGAAGGGCGGGGGTTTTTTTGGGGGGGGGGGGGGAGCCCTTCCTCTGGCTTACCTCTTTCTCTTTGAACTACTACCTTTTTTTTCCTTTTATTTTTCGGTGACGACTACATTTGAGAGGAGGTTACCAAAGGGTAGCCTCCTTTTTTTGCGAGTAGAGGAGGATTGGGGTGTGTGTTGATGAGGGGAGCTGTATATATGAATGAAATGAATTGTGCTGTGTGGACACATATCCTCTTTTGGCTTTTCTTATTGGGTGTCATCTTTCAATAGCGTAAATGGTGAGGAGTGGGTGTGGTGTGGTGTGGTGTGCTTGAGGGAGTCGCTTGTGCACTTGGAGATTCTGATGACAAAGTCAAATGGGCAGGTACAGGCGAAATACGTGCGGGAGTGATACAGGAGAAACTCACGGGCATGGATTGCACCGCTCAGGGCAGGGTTTTGCGTCTAGCCTACATGACCACGGCTCAGGTGAGGCCCTTCCATGAGCCTTGTTGCCTATCTACCTAGGTACCTACCTGTGCTCGCTGGTCACTACCCTCAGGCGATGTGCCCCGCCCTCCATTCGCCCCCGCTTCTGTAGCTGCGCCTCCGTAGTGAGTTGGCGTGTCCTGGGTGTCATTGGAGCTGGGCTCTGTATTTCCCTGCGCCGCTGGAGTGTCGTCGGGATGTCCTGCATCGCTGTTCATTGTGGGGCTACGCGAAGAATGGGAGGGGCGAGAGAAATCAGATAAATGGGGCGAACGAGAAGACCACGATGAGTGTGTAGAATGAGGGGGAGAAGAGCGGGTTGCATGTGATGACCGTGAAGACCCTGAAGACCCTGAAGAGTGGGAGGGAGGTTCCGAGCGGGTAGGTTGTGGGCTGACAGGTAGATCCTCCTGATGTGTTGCAGATGGACGAGAGGATGACGTGCAAGAGGATCGATAGGAACGTATTGAAGATGCAGAATGGGTGGGTTGCGCGTCAATTGGCGTTTCATCCTGAGTTCCTGGAGGAGGCACAGCTCCAGGCGCGTCTTCTGTAGGAATACCTCTAGCCGACTTACTGTTCCGAGACGAATGCGCAGAATGGATACTGGGGGGATTTGGGGGCGGCATAGCACCAGCGCTAGACAAGCTAGATGATCGACTGCCGCTGCTGCTACCGCTTTCAGGGGCATTGGGCAGCCTATCATGCGCCCCATATGGTGTACCGGCCTGAGCTCCATATACAGCGAGGCCGATCAACCCACCCATTCGTTTCTTAGGTCTTTGCTTCTTCCAAAACTGGGCAGGAATAGGTCGACCACGCCCTCCGGCTAGCCAGTATGCTATTGGAGGTAACTTGTCAAGATCTTTGAGAGAGTCCGCGCCGCCACGAAGGCAGACGATAGGATGAGGATAAGAGGAGTAAGAGTGTTTACGGAGTGTCTGAGACGTGGAAGAATACGAGCTCCCAGGACTTACAGAGTTTTGCGAATCGGTCGTCGAGCCGTAAAGGCAAGGGTTCACAGCATTTGGCGGTGCATCACCATGCTGCAGCCAGGCGACCATGCTCCCCTGAAATCCCTCGCTTCCCCATTCTGGAAACCCCATACCCCCAAGCCTTTTGTTCTTTCTTATCTGTTCCATCATCTTTCGCTCTTCGATGCTTCCGCAACCCCCTCTAATCTCCATCCTCACGCCCCCTAGGTCCTCATCATCCTCATCGCTACTAAGGGCCGTCTGCCCACCCCTCTCTCTGTTATCCCGAAACACCTTCGCATCGAGCACTTGTTCCAACTCCATCGAGACCCCTCTAACCCTTCCTTCGTCATCCACGTCTACCTCTCCCACAGCCGGCACCTCTTGCTCTATCCTAGCTGGTTCAATGGGTGGGCGCAACACAACACCCCGCTGGTCATCCCGCAGCCTCGCAAAAACCTCATACCTTGACTCTTCTTCATCTAAAACTATTAGGTGCATCCCCCACGCCTTCCCGTTCGGACCGACAGTCACAGTCCCCTCCGCCGGAACCCTCACTCCCCTCAACTCCACAGGAAACGGCGGGGTTACGACAGTCCCCCTCTCCTCCGGCACAGCCTCCCGCATATCCCTGATGTACAGGTAGTGAACCAACAGCGTGCTCCTAATATCCTCATTCCGCTGCCTCTCCCCCGGCGTAACCGTCCTCGGCACCGCGCTCTGAAAGACCGCATACCGCACCGTAGAACTATAGTCCGACGTCGCGGGATCATTGAGCGCGCTGTTCGGCCTCGTGAGCGCGGCGGCTGGGGACGAAGGAGGCTGTGAGGCTGCTAGGTGCTCCGCGGTCTCGGATTTGTGGATGAAGGGCTGAGGGTGCGAGAAGAGTCGCGGGAGGTGGAGGGGCGGGGACGCGGATTGAGGTTGGGAG
This sequence comes from Corynespora cassiicola, assembly GCA_022059125.1. Classification (NCBI taxonomy): domain Eukaryota; kingdom Fungi; phylum Ascomycota; class Dothideomycetes; order Pleosporales; family Corynesporascaceae; genus Corynespora; species Corynespora cassiicola. The sequence goes on along the minus strand of JAEUWY010000012.1, from coordinate 1,590,309 downwards.
TGGCGGCGGCGGCGTCTCCCGGGGCGTGGATGGAATGGTGGTGTGGGAGGGGAGTCTGGGCGTAGGGTGGGGGCGGGTCAGAAGGAGTTTGTGAGCGAGGTTCTGAGTCTTTTTAGTCGGGGGCGGCGGGGGGTTGGGGAGGGAGGGCGGAGGAGGGCTTTCTCACGGGTTAGGGGGTCGATTCGGGTGTAGGCTTCTGGCAGGCTTGCTCGATGTCCTTGAACTGGCTCTGGGTTGGCTCGCTGGTCTGGTGATGAGGATCCATCGGATCTTTGTCTTGTGGGGGGCTGTCTCGCTGCATTTTGTCTGGCTATATCAATCATCTCGGTCAAAGACACCACTGTCGCAAAACTCTCCTCCATGGCAGGGCTCATAGGGGGCATGGTATTCAGTGGCCTCGTAGTGGCAATATAGTGCGGACTTCGTGGTCGCAAATGCGCATTTTCCCGCCTAAAAGCCCTAAGTTGTGCGTAAATGTCCCGCCCCGGCCTTCTACCCGGTGGATCGAATTCCTCTTCAATAAACTCAAATCGTTCACTGATCCCAGGAGCCGTCCTTATGCTATTCGTTGCAATGTTTGCACGCCGAAGAACTGCAAGGTGAGAGTTTGGACTGTGGCGCCGGCACGAAGCGCACAGTTCTGTGTCGAGTAAGTTTCCAGCCTCAGTGGTCATTCCATTCACTCGGCCAGTGATGTTCACAGAGGGTGACCTGATTTGTGGCGGGCAAAAGCCAAAGTTCCAGCGCGCCCTTCCTTCCTCGAAGCGTGGGAATGAATACATGAAATCTGGGTCATAGGGGCAAGGCTTGCCGTCGGCACCAATTTGATCCAGAATACGTACAAGAACGGCTGGCGGGGATCGCCCGTTGTTGTGATAACGTAGCGGGTCAAACGGATCCTCGCATGAGGGTACGTGATCCAGATTTGGGGCTGTCTGGGGTCGTTGAGGAGGTTGAGCTCTGCTATTGGAGCCAACGCTTCTACGAAGGAATGCGGGAGTTATTGAGTTCAGAAAGCTCCTAAACGAGGAACGCCGTTCTGGTGGATTTTGGTCTTCGGAATTGGAGGCCACTGGCCCATTCATTTGCTTTCGCTTTGCCATGATGCATAAAGCCACAAGATGGAGTAATGCAAGTTTGTAGACCGAAGCAAGGGAGATGCAGTGGCCAGTTTTTGTTTTTTTTGTTTAGAAAATACTTACAGCAGTGATCCTCTAGACGATGACCCGTGAGGTGCTCCAAAAGAGATAATCGGGAGACCATTGAATCATGAAAAGCGATGCTATTTCATTGAGGCATGATAGAATTCACCGACTGAGGAGGTAGCGTCGACATGGTTGTGCACATTGACGTGTAGCGCTGCGAACAACGGGTTGCTAGGTAATCATACCAAACATTAAAGGTGTGAAGTACGTGGAGGGATTACCTAGGGTCAATTCCCTCGCTATCTTTTGCACATATAACAGGATGATTTATGGACTATTGGACTCAAGATACTGATCTTACATACCACAAGGCTATAGACAAGGGATGATGGGATATGTTGTCTCCATGTTTGTGAAGTATTCGGCAGCCGAGCTAGGAAAAAAAGAAAGCCTAGATAGCAAGCCCGACAGCGTGGATCTCTTCCACGTGCAAGTCAATGATTCTAGAAGAAACAGACCAATCCTCGTGGGCGAAGCAATCGTACTGGATGTCATCTCCGATTTTCCTCCAAATAGGCTTAGCATAGTCGGACCTCGCGCGATCGGTGTAGGTCCTGCGAGAACGGCACAGTTCCCACAGCCCCGTTCCAATGACAACTATCGTGCCCACCGTGTAGAAACCTCGACCAACCCCGCAATCCAGACAAAATCGTGTTGCTGCAGCTTGCCCATGACGGCCCCGGCGGTCTTTGATCATGTCATTTGCGAACTCTTCTGCACGTCGAAATCTAGCGCAACCCTTGCATGTATATAGGTTCTGCGCGACGGCCCGTTCGGTCATTTCGCTATCGAGGAAGGTTTTGTACGTGGGCGTGGCGACAACTGAGAAGTAGCGGTTTGTCATGGCGAGAGCGGCTCTGTCTTGGAGATCGAGGTGGCCGGTGATGTTCTGGTGTAGCTCAATAGGCAGACGCAGTAGAGGTGGGCTGGCCATGGTGGGGGTAAGCTTCAATGTGTGTTAATGGAGGTTGGGATGAAAGCGAACAGACGGCTTATGTACCGAGGAGAAGCATAGAGCCAGTCTTGCCGGCACAATAGGCTGTAGTACGACACACGAGAGGGCAAGAGTGCGGGAATGCGGAATGTGCAGCGAGTTTTTGTATGCAGGCGGCCGTGTACGTGCAAGAACGTGCGCGGCATAGTCACACGAGACCCTCAGCTTTAGCTTGTAATGAACCCTAAGTCATTTAGATCAGCAAGGTGGGCCCGGTTTCCTTCCGCATGTGCACACGGTGCGGCCAGCATCCATATACCTTGCGTGCTCCGATGTAAGAGTGTCAGCTTTCATTTCCGCTCGAGGTTGCTTCGGCTATTGTTGTGCTGCAGGACATAGTCGGAAATGGCCAAGGCCGCTATCTCGGAGCTTATAGCGTCTTTTCTCTCTTCAAGTCGTTCAAAATCATGTAGCGAGAAAGGGAGATCCAGCCCCAGCGGAACCAACGCATCTGGCTCTCATGGGCGGTGGTCATTGCCTTTTGTGCGGTTCTGTAACCGACCGGTGAACTGACAAACATCAATGGGGTCGGGTAATTTCCCAGCTCTTTTTTCTTCACCATAGCGCCAACCAATGTAGTGGGAGCGTCAAGCACGCTAATATATTTGCGGAGGATGGAGGTGGTGGTGAGCGTGTACAGCTTGATTGGACACTCCCACCCGCCGTGTCTGTGCATCAGCGCTTTGAGGAACGCATGTGCTCCATTGTATAGTGATTTGTGGTTCGGATGAGAGGAGATGCCCTCGGCATCGAAGGTAATGATGGTGTCGATGGTAGCCTGCGGGGCATCATTGGGCGAAATGGAGGCCATATTCGGGGCAAAAGCTGCGGTCAGGAGATTCGAGATCAGGCGGGGGTGCCATGTCACGGTCATGGAATCTGGGAAATTCCTGTGCGTCGTTTAGCTCGCTGACTTCCTAATTGGCAAAGTGTCGTACTTGTCTTCAATGATATGAATGTCCTCGGCCCGGCGCAGGCCAAGCTGCAGGCCGCTCTTGACCAGCTCCTTCTTTCGTATCTCTCCGAGCCCGTCGGCGTCGCCTGCAAGCCATGGTTAGTTTGTGCATGGAGGGGTGGGATGCTTGCTGCGGGCCGCCCTACCGCTACTGAGGCACAGGATTTTGACATGATTTCCAAGCTCCGGTCGCGTCAATGCCAGCAAGGTGGGTGCGAAAAACATGGCCTCATCGTCGGGATGTGCGATGAGCAGCAATATGCGCTTCCCTTGCAGTGTCGGGAACGAGATGGTGAGCTGTGACGTATAGAACCAGAGACCGAAAACTAGGAGGGGCACAGATGCCCACGTGATCCAGTTCATGGCGGCGACAGCAGGTTCGGCGGGCAGTTCGATGCTAGAGAGCGGGCAGCCGTGGCATTTCCATTGTCTGCCAGAGCATGAGAGTACTCAGGGAGGATCGGGGGAGGAGGATCGGAGCTAGAGGGAAGCTTGGGCCCGAGTCCCCTTCCGCAGAGCCGCACCTCACCACCGACCCTCTCCCCGCCGAACCCCATACGCGACACGCGACACGCGACCGCAACCCCTGACTTCGCCTCGAACATCCAGCCATACCGTCATGGCCGCCGGCAATCGCAAAGAACGGCGTGCAGCTGCCAAGGAAAGTGCAAAGACGACTGGGTCGTCGTTCCAGCCCACAAACGAAATCGACCAAGCCGGCGTCGATTATATCCTCCAGCATCCCGACCGTTCTGGACCGAAGGGGAAGACCCTTTTCGACCTTGCCGAGGAGAGACAGCGAGAGTTGGACATACAGAACGGAAGGATAAGACCGAGCGCTTCAGACGAGGATGGGGAACCCATAGGCCCGTTGGGAGATGCCATGCTCTACTCCATATCCCTGGCCATGTTCCACCTTACCTTCGATGTTCTCGTGTATAAGCAGTACTGGGAAGATATCGTCGTCTTGGAGATCTTGCAACGAGCAGCCATGGCCGTACCGATATTCTTCTTCCTGGTTTACATTACCCATGTCGACTTGTCAATGCGCTTTCCCACCGTCAGGAACCTTGTCTTCCTGGCAGGGTCCGTCGCCGCTGGCAGCTACCTGATCCATTCCATCAACCGAAATGCATACTTTTACGTCATGAAGGCAGCACCTCCTGTCGGCTGCCTGTGGATATGGAGTGTGTTTGAGATGACTTGGCCCTATGCAATGTCCAACATTGTGCTTGTACTAGGTTATTCTTGGTGGCAAGGTTTCGACATCTTCTGATCTCGGGAAGACTCCAGTCGCATTTTGTGAAAAATAAAAGTTGCATTAGACGAGCCGGATCAAAGAAGCCTTGGCCGGATATCAAAAGTACATGATGAATTTAAAATGTATGTTTTTGGACCCAGTTTGCATGAAACTCGAGCTAATTGAGACCTAGTTCCACAACTCCACCATGAACCGAGACTTCAGATACATTCGAATCGCCCTGCAATCACGGTCGGCAGGGTCCTGTATACCTTCTTGTCCAGCTCAGAATCATACCATTTCCCTTTCCCATCGCTTTTCTCCATCTGTCCCTTGAATTCATCTTTCGTTGAGCATAGTATTCTTTCAAACGCCTGCTCCAAGTTTCGCTCTTTCCACTTGTACGCCTTTTTGCTCGGTCCTGTGCTCGCAAAATGTCTCCATCCCCCTTCGCCTCCCGTGCGCAAACCAAAGTCTTGATAAACCTTCCACCGCAGGCTACCCCACGACGAAGGTATGATGACAAGGCATTGAGTCGGACAATATGGACAGTGAAGCGCCTCGCGACTCTTTGTGCGCTTCATACGGCCAAGCACACCTCCCAAATGCAAATGACCACATATCCAAAAGTCCAATGTCTTCACAAAGTCCAGTGCAGAGACTCGATCCACTTCGACTCCCTGCACAAACATGGTTTCTTTGGGTGTAAGGCTATACTCTGCTCGAAGCATCAGCCGGTCCAGCACCATCTTCGACGTAAAGGTATACTTGAGTATCTGGTTCAGCGTCTTCGAGGTGTAGAAGACGCGGAACCCACTGCACTTGAGGCTATTCAGGCAGGCACCATGGGGGGCTCCCCGCGCATGCCTTTCGAACACTGCATCTACGAGCCTACGGTCGAGCAGGTAGACTGGATCATTCTTCATGCCCAGCTTCAAGACGCTCGACATGCCTCTCCCGAGCCCTAATAATATCCTTGGCGTTCTTCTACTCCGTGCCTCTTCTTCGCACTCTTTGGCTGTACGTTTGCCCCGCACGTGAAATACCAGACAATCTCTACACCTCCAATATCCATCGCCCAGATCGCGGCCCAGCACATCCAGGAATTCTTCGTGGCGATACCACGACGCGGTCCCGGCCTTGCTGACACAACGCCACACATCCCGCCCGAGACTGTGGGCCAGCGAGCGGCAGGTAAGGGCCAGGCTGGCGCGGTCCAATGGTGAAAGGTATTCGACGATGAGCAGCAAAAGCTCTGCTGGCAGAACTGGAAGCAGCGAAGTGCTCGTAGCCAATTCACGGATGGTGTTTTCCGATCCCCGTTTGGAAGATGACGGTTTGGGGGAACCGTTTGCCGGACCCGAGTTTGGCCGTGCTGAGCAGGTATGGTCGTTGGGTGCCCGACGAGAAGATGGGCTCGCTGCAAGCGAACGCGAGCGGAATGTATGATAGGTGCATGTGGTCGGGTCTGCGCACGGCAGGGGGATTCCATCCGCCCCCGCACGCATCTTTTCGGGTGGTTTGGTGTTTGGACAGCTCGACTGAACGGATTCGAGACGCGAGGTGCGGGAAGGATGCAGGTGGTGTGCCTGGAGTCACGTGGGTGCGGTCTGATTGGTGCGGGGGGGAGGGGCGATGGATCGACAGGGGAATTAGAGGGGTGTATCTTCTATGATGAGGAATTTGGTAGGTGTTGCGAGAGGGTTAATTACGAGGTGGAAAGCTATTGGCAATTGGGTGGAGAGTAAAGAGTGGAACGAAAACGTGTCTATTACTAAATTGTTCGGTTCTTATGTGTGTGCTGGTTTGCTAGAAAAAATCTCACCAAACGCGCAACTGCGCGCTACTTTCAACATTAGGAAAAAGTCTTCATAAAAGACGACTATCTCTGAATAAAACTAAGAGACAAACCCATCTATGAGCCACCTAGAGCCATAACCGCAACGCCAATGCCCAGGCTCAGACCTGCATCTCCATCCCAACAACTATTATTCATAGAAACCCGGGTTCCCTTGATACGCTTTGAATTGGGTGGAATCGCCGTCGCCATCGTCATCGTCGGGGTTGGTTATTGTATGTCGCGTAGAGCTGAGATTCACGGGTAGGGCAGGTGTTCCGATTGGGGAATCTAGGCCTAGTTGTCCATTTGCACAAACAACCTGCTTCATGGAACTGATGGCTACATTTCGTTACTGCCACAGACGAGAGCCCATCCGTCTTCTCCTTGCAGATTTCGCAGTCCACATCGTCCCCACGCATATTTTTTCGCACGTAAAGCAAATCCTAGTGCGGAGGATTAGAGAAACGCCAGGGGTTTCTCTACCAAACGCTATCCTGGACGCCTAGTCTCCCCAATATATGGTAAAGGTAGAGGATTGGGATGATCTTCACTGAGAACAAGTCGGCACCCATAATGTCACTCGGACAGAAATTTGAAGGGGGCAGCTGGTTGTTTTGCACCTCTATAGAAAGGCCTGCATCAAGGCTGTCACATTCTTGAAGCCGAGGTGCTCTTCATGGCAGGAGTCGATCGCCTCGTTCAAAAGCAAGCCTTTGAGATATTCGATTATGGGACCCGTAATCTCTGGGTAGCTGTGCACGGCACCGTGCATGCAACCATCTCACCACTTTCTGATGCGCTTGGATCTGAGGACGTTAATTGCGCACCGTGTGGCTTGTGATTAGAAAATGAGGGACTTGCGAGCATCATTGCTGCAATTCATGTCCGCTTCCATGCCGCCGTGGGCTGCTCTCCAGGGCATTCAAGTGCGACGTTTGTGCCTCGTGGGGTTCACGTTGGCCCTCAGCCGTGGCCCGTTTTGATGAGTGGGCTTCATCGGCCAGCCATTGGGTGAAACTCCCATCTCCAAAATCTATCTTTGCTGATCATCAGGGAGGCGGAGCGTCGCCGGCGGTATCACAAGATCTATATTCTTACGGATCGGCAACGGGAAGAAGGAACGCCTCTAGTCAGATGGAATGCGACAGGCGATCTCGACCAAAATAGACAGGCTGGGCCGCAGGTAGGGCCATGGCGAGCCGTGGGCGGCTAAAGCTCGCTCCGGGGAGGGCGGGGCCAGGACCTCCAACCACCACGCCCGTCAGGAGACGACTTCGCGAGGTCACTACGCCGCCCACTTCGCAACATTACACCCTGTGCGCATGTCTTCAGCTCATTGCCCTCGCTTCGCCTGACCCATTGCCTGTTTTTTGCTCCCCGAGCCGTTTGATTCTTACGCCGAGGGCCGGCAGCAACGGCCTCCACTAGCTCAGATGGCGGCTGTGCCTTATGATTGGCGCCGCCATGGAGGATTGGTGGAGTTGGGGCTGAGAGGATGAGCCATTACCCAAAAATGGGTTGGGGACAAAACCGATGGGGCCATCCCGATGTTCGCCGTTGAATTATTTAAGGATCTAGTAGCTCGGCCGCTCTATCATATCTGCTTGTCACCGTCGTGCAGTCTGTTGTTGTATTCCCTTTGGTCGCTTTTGGTCGCTTTCAGTAGCCGATCACACCTGAACACGCATATCAGTATTTCGCACGCCGACTACCCATCCTTTGGACTAGCATTACCCCATTTCCTTCTCCTGCCCAAGGCCTTGGGAATTGGCGACTCCAACATGGCTCCAGATGAGAGAGATCCGTTGCTGAACGAGAAGTTCGTGTCCATCGAGCATGTGCGGGAAATTCCGTCCATGGAGGGCAGCAACGATGGCGTTCCACCAAAGCACAAGAGCAGTCGATTGGGAAGCCGCATGTCCTGGGTCGTTCTTTCTCTCCTTTCTGGTGCCGCCATCATCGGGCTGCTTGTCCGCTTCCCAGAAAACATGCGCACCCCAGAACACCATCCGTCAAACTTCAACCGCCCCCCAAAGACTGAGACCGACGGGGAAGACGCAATGGTTTCCAACTATACATGCATTCCGGGACAGCCGTGCTGGCCTTCATCAAACGAGTGGAGCTCGTTCAACCAGAGCATCAACGGACACCTCAAGATAACCATCCCCTGGGCAGCACCGTGCTACTCTGGTAATTCAGCCGAATGTACGAGCGTTGCCCATAACTATACCAACGGTGTCGCAAGGACAGCTCAATACGGAAACATGGAGTTCCTGGACTGGGAGACCTGCGGAGATTCCAACTGCATCTTGAACTCGTTCGCCCCATCTTCTCCCGTGACTGGAACCTGCTCTCTAGGACGCCTCTCGACTTACTATGTGGAAGCACGTACCACGGATGACATTATCGAAACCCTCGGTTTTGTGCGCCAGCATGGAATTCGCATCTCCATCAAGAACACCGGACATGATTACTTCGGGCGCAGCAACGCCGCAAATTCGCTAGCCATCTGGACTCACAACATGAAAGAGACCCAATTCCACGAGACGTTCCAGCCTCAAGGTTGCACCACCAAGTACGAGAATGTCGGCCAAATCGGCGCTGGTATATCCGCTCAAGAAGCATGGGAGTTCTTCGAGCCACTCGGCATGCTTGCGACCGTTGGTGCAGTCTCAAGTGTGGGCATTGCGGGCGGCTTTGGCCAGGGAGGAGGCCACGGCCCTCTGGGTCCCACATGGGGCCTCATGGTAGACAACGCCATCGAGTTCGATGTTGTCACTGCGGATGGTCAGGCTCGCACCATCAACGAATGCACGGACCCTGACTTGTTCTGGGCTATGCGTGGCGGTGGTGGAGGCACTTACGCCGTGCTTGTTTCCTACAAGTTCCAGCTGCACCAAGCCGTCCCAATCAACGTCTACGAGGTTCAAGCGAAATTCAACCTCCCCAGCGGTGAACTCGACATCACCAAGTCGAAGGCCCATCATGATGTTGTTGAAGCGCTTGCCTTTAATCAGTCGCTATTTGCTAAGCACGGTGTTGCCGGCTACAACTTTCTCCTCCCGGACCACATGGTTTCCCTCCAAGTGCTACCTAGCGATGACACCGACGCGATTAAGAGAATAACGGAAGAATGGCACGACCTTATTACTGATCATCCCGGACTCAACGTTACTGCAAACGCTTATCACACATTTGACAAATTCTCCGAATGGCACGAGTTCACCGAAAAGCCTGCCATTGCTCAGAATGGCCCAGTCGGGATCGGTCTCTCAGAATCTGCGCGCCTCCTTCCCAGGGGGCTCTTCGAATCGTCATCGGATATAGAAAATGTTGTCAACGCGGTTTTGACTGCCATGCAATTTTCCTACACTAACCTTGGAGGTGGCAGTGCGCAGCTTTATGCCACCGGTCCTCTGAACCAGCCGGATAACTCCAAGACTGGCGTCAATCCGGCCTGGAGAGACGCACTGTGGCATGTGGTTATGGGCGGGATATGGAAGAGCACCACCTCCAGCAATGACCGTATGCGTATCCAAAACACCATCTCAGCGTCGATCCAGCCATTCAAAGCTCTGACTCCCAATGGCGGATCATATATGAACGAAGGCGATTGGATGGAAGAAAACTGGCAGCAAACATTCTTTGGAACTAATTACGATGCACTGTTGAGTGTGAAGCGGAAGTACGATCCTACTGGTTTGTTCAACTGTTGGAAATGTGTTGGTTGGACAGGATATGATGAGTAAGTCGAACAATCTTACGCAAATGACTGAGACGTGCTAACAGAAACCATAGCCCCATGTATTCCTGTTATACTCAGAGCAGGAAGACTCCTCATCCTACTATCCCACTGGGACCCGTGAGCTAGGCTTCTTTTGGAATGTACCTGCTCGAGCAACCAATTCGCGCCATGATTCTGCTGTACTTTTACTCCACCCTTCGATGTACATGATATCTATATATACAGCTGGCTTGAGCGTCTCGTTTCCAAATGGGGTTAATGGTGTTACACAACGCATAGGCGTTGAAAGGGGGAAAAGTGGATACCTTATACCAGTCATTTCTTATCTTCTACAAGTTTCCTTCTGGACCAATGATACACTATGTCGATTCAACGTGCATTTTCTCCAGGCCATTCTTTAGCATGTAGCTCTGTTCCTTGCGTTGGCGATGGAGCAGCTTGGCGATAGGTACAAACAGATTGTCGGCAGCGCGCCGACCTTCGGAAATTGCAACAACTCTGCCTTCAAGACAAGATGAGCACAGGCGCTGTGAAGGCGGAAGGTCGGGGAAAGCGACCCTGACTTCACGCCCCTGTAGGTCTGCAATCAGCTCTGCACATGTTTCCTTCTGTGAATCATACCCAGTGTGAGTATTTAAGGGTCAGTCTTGGGTCATTTCCTCACTACTAGCTGTTCACGTCTACACCCCCCAGTCGCCACTCATTCATTGCCGATCGACGAACATCTGAAACCAAATCCCTTGTTAACCAAGCCACCACTTTCACGACCGTAGACGCCAGCGGCTCAGCATGATCATCTTTACTTTTTTCACGCTTCTTACCATTCTTTGCAAGGCATCAGCCGTCGATACAAAGCGCGCTCAACCTGAAAATCCCGGGTGTCCTGCTCCACAGGTCCCAATCGGAACCCCATCGGTCTCAGCGCCCAACTCCACTCCAGCCAAGCCATCCGCTCAACCTCCGGTCCCAGCCGGGCAGTTCGCTACAGTTTCGCCAAAGCAGTTCAAAGCGCTTAGCGTAAAGTCAAGTACAGCTACTATCAAGAATTCATGCGGTTATTCGCTTTTCGTACAATCCGTCGGCGGCGAGGGCTGCCCCCCTTCCCAAAACATCGAGATCAAGCCAGGCAGCACGTACGAAGAGAAGCTGCGCGAGTGCAAATCAGGAGGCATATCCCTCAAAGTGAGCAAGTCCATGGGCGCTCACCCCGTTGTACAAGTCGAGTATACACACTTTACTGACCCCAAGAATCTCTGGCTATCTTACGACCTCAGCCTTATTGACTGTCTCAAGGGTGGCCAGGGCGACTTCCCCGGAGAGGACGCCGCTGATTGTGTTGGTCATGAGAGTGGACTGCAGATGGGAAGTGGGCCGGGTTGTCCAGTGTTCTCCTGCCTGGGCGGTGAACTCTGCAATGCTACGACATACTGGACCAAGGAGTTTAACTATCAGCCCAATGCTCCGGTCGGGGGTTGCTCGTCGCCTAACGGTATTGCTGCTGAGTTCTGTGCTGGGCTGAATAAGTAAAGGAGGGGGATTCCTAGACGGTTGGATAAATTTGGTTGGACGATTGGGTTACGAAATGCTTGTTTTTTTGTTTGATTTCTTTCTTTTGTATATCTTTGCTAGCAAGTCATGTGAAAGCAGGCTTTTATGTTTTGATAAATCAAGCACCCTATGACCCCACGAGGACTCAAGGCCCAGATTAAGTGATTATTACCTAGTTACTTCTTCCAAATACAACACCCAAGTGATTCGTGAAGAGGATATAAGCCAAAACATGAGTCGATCACCCTGATTTGATATTATTGGCTCCTCATCAAACTAATCCCCATAATTAGATGTTTCCATCTCCCATCGTTTGAGTCGAGCCCAGAGCCTGGTGCCCAAACATACCTAGGTACATGAAGATGTATGCTGGCTTCACAGACATTTGGTCAAGTGTTTTCTCAACTTTCGAATGGCTCCCTTATTGATTCCCTGACCACATGAAGGCGATTCCACATGCTGAAATAGGCTGGAAAGCTTGGAAAAAAAAAATGCTTCCACAAGTGGGGCATTTGAAGGGGTAAGTCCTTTCGAGGCATACCTCCTCAAGATCATAGCCACATCGCATATCGTAATGGTATGTTTCATCGATAAACCTGTGCCATACACTGCATTCTGCAGCCTTCACGTAGATTCCAACATGATCATACTCAGACGGACATGCACCGGATTCAAGATGTTTGATCTGATCAAGAAGCTGTCAATATGGCTCCCTGTGATATTAATTCAAAGATACTACTCACCATGCCAGCATAAGTAATAAATTGCTTATAACAGCAAAGACACTCAATATCGGGTGCGCGGTGAGTCCATTTGTGTTAAAAACATATGAGCTAATAAATCTACATGGGTGGTTTCTTTCATTAATAACTTACTTGTTGCAAGTTTGAACGATATTGGAAGTGACGCTCGCACGTGAAACACGCATGGCAATTGACGAGATGGCTGTCGTAGGCTTCGCCATCTGTAGGCCAGTGGCCGCCAGCACCGTCATTGTAGCCTCCACAGACTTTTTGACAGCCAGTTTTGCGACAGTGACTAATTCAATCTTCCCAGCTGTGGCCATCATGTGGACATTCTGGGCATTTGTAGTGTGCGAATGAATCCCGCACGTGTTGATGATAAGCTTGGGGCGATTGGAATGTTCGAGTGCAGCGGATGTACAATATGCTTGGTGTTAGAGAGGTTAAAAGAGATTGTATTGGACTTACATAGGCATTTTGAATGGTATTGAAGTTAGATGTGTACTTTGAATGTGTGTTACGGGTAGGGGCGCAGTGCGTTCAAGAATGAATTATGACGGGGGATGTTCACAGTCTTTTAAAACAAGCAACGAATTTATAGTACGTTTAATCTCAAAGAATGGATTATCAGGAGCATGGAAATGGTGCGCATTTTCACACACATTCATAGCCCTCCGCCCTTCACGCATGAGTACAATGCAGCCCGGGCCTTTATTTGGCCTGAGACTGCTACATGGAGTCTCGCTCTCCTAGTTAAGACAGTACTAACATGTAGAGTGATCGGACATGATGACCCATAATACTGATCAAGCAGCTATATGAGAATACAAAAACAGAAATATTTTTCCGGAATACCAGAAAAGGGTGTCTGAATGTTGCTTGGACCATTTATCAAAAAAGGCAACTAGAATATGAGGTTTGTTCGTATGAGTAAGAAATTCTGTATTAATTGATTACTTTTCGCATCTAGAAACATAAGTACTAAGAAGAGCAGTTAACTTGTAAGATCTGGGCATAATATTAAAGTTGGGGGGGGGGCTAGGGCATTGAGACTACTCACCTATTGAACCGCATCGAAGCCAGCTCCCATTACCTGGAAACCTTTATCGCTTTCCACCAGCTTAATTGATTTAAAAATGCATGCCAAACATCTGCATATCCCATATATATGAGGTTTCTTATCAGATATTCGGGCTAACGACGATGAATGACCCAGCCTACGGACTCGGGCCAAGCTCGGCAAACTATGGACAAAATTCGGCTAGCGCATACGTCACATGTTCGCCGAGACACCATCACGCAATTTCTTTGCACGCTCCATTCTTTGATGTCACTAGCCTGTTGGGCCTCAGCCTCTTTCTATTACTGTACAGAGTCTCGAATCCCAACCAAGGAACCTTCGCCGCTGCTGAGAGCCCGGCTCGTCGGCTTTGCGTAATCACAAAATCCCGACGATCCGGGTGGCCGTTGGAAGCTCGGATCTCACCGTAAAACTTCATGACTCCAAAAGTTAGCTAAATCCAATGAAATATAAGTATTAGTCCTTTTTTCTTTTCTTTTTCGAGCTCTTATTATTTCGCCTCCACACCATCAACAAAACCTCTCGCTTCACGAACACTTACCAGGATCTTGACTTGGGATCTGCATAATATCATGTCTACGGCTTGCTCAAGGGGCGCTGCCTCTCGATCGCGTTCAGCCGATGCAAACTCGGATAGGACATGCTCGGAAAACTCAGATGGAGCTGCCCAGCTTCCCACATGTCCAAATTCCCAGCCGCTACCTCGATGGCTCATTAGGGAACGTAGGGGATGGAGGCGAGTAGTCCAGAACTTTATCCCATCATGGGTACGTATGAGTCTTTACCCGGCATGCTTCGCGTCATAAAGCTCACAAAATTCAGTTTGCAGTAACTATGGGAACAGGAATCGTCTCCATCCTTCTACATTCATTATCTACCTTGTACCAAGACAGCTATCGGTTGCTCAACACGCTCAGCATAATCTTCTTCGCTCTAAATGTTGTGCTGTTCTCCCTCATATTACTAGTTTCCGTTCTTCGATACACACTCTATCCTGCAACATGGGAGCTGATGCTTCGACATCCCGCCCAATCATTGTTTCTGGGTACTCTCCCAATGGGTTTCGCAACTATTGTGAACATGTTCACACTGATTTGCGTGCCTAGATGGGGTGGGCCTACTATCTACATAGCCTGGGCTATGTGGTGGATTGATGTTGCCGTGAGTGTAGCTTGCTGTTTTGGATTACCATTTCAAATGTAGGTGGCCTCCCAGCCTGGATGCATGCCCGTTTCATGGGTACTGCCTCTACATCAAGGATGGAGTACTCTTAGTGGATATCCATTCCAATGCTCGCCTTTTCAAAGCTAACAGTTGCAGGATGACCAAACATCAAAACCGCCACGAAACAATGACAGCCGCTTGGCTCCTGCCCATCGTTGCACCAATCGTCGCGGCATCATCGGGAGCTGTTCTCGCTGCTGCGTTACCTGATCCGCAACATGCTCTACTCACTATCATTACTAGCTATGTTCTCTGGGGCACTGGAGTTCCCTTGTCCATGTTCGTTCTGGTCATGTATTTTCATCGACTTGCCGTCCACAAGCTACCGCCCCAGGAAGTCATCGTCAGTGTTTTCCTGCCCCTTGGGCCCATGGGCCAGGGTGGATACAGCATCATGGAGTTGGGAACCATGGCCATGAAGATCTTCCCCGAGACCCAAACATTGCACCCTGCAGCGGGAGACATACTGTATGTTCTAGGATTCGGCATCGCTCTCATCTTGTGGGGATTTGGACTTGTTTGGTTCTTTTTCGCTCTCGCTTCAATCAGCCGCTCTAAATTTCCCTTCAACATGGGATGGTGGGGATTCACTTTCCCCATCGGCGTGTTTGGCATGTCGAGCATGACGATTGGCCAAGAGCTACCATCTGCCTTTTTCAGGATACTAGGGACTGTGAGTTCACCATTAAAACGTGCAAACTTGTGACTGACTCGATTCTTCAGATTATCTCTGTGAGCGTCATATTGTTGTGGCTAGTTGTTGCCTCTGCAACCCTGAAAAACATCATCTACGGGAACCTCTTTTCCGCCCCTTGCCTGCGGGAGATGGAGAAAGCAAGCAATCTCGCGGCTGAAAAGGAACGCCAGGACGCTTGAGCATAGAGAAATGCTCGGTACCCTTTATGTCGCAACTCTACCACTCAAGCCTCAGGCGATCCATCCCTCATGAAGTCCAATGGCGTCCAGTGTTTTGCCTCCAGAATCTCCATGGGACCGTCCCAGACGTACGTGAGGGCTGCCACCTTTACCTTGTTGCCATCCCGAAGCTCGATCTCTACCTCGACGGTTTCCTTTTTGAGGAGACCAGGACCGATGTAAGTATCAATTTTAGCCATGGCGTGGGGTTCAAGACCGCCAATGAGAATACCATCGACAGCAGCCTCCTGAGTGGTGTGGACAATAGTCGGCATGCCGGCAGTCTTGACCTGGGTGCGGAAGTAGCTCTGGAGAATGGCCTGAGTCGTGTACCCGATCATTTCCTCGATGCCATCATAATCTGTTACGTTTAGAACTCGGGCCAGGACCCACGGCAGCATCAATGTGCAGTACACGAAGATGGGGGTGGTGGGAGTAATCATGGTATAGAGTTCGGCCTGTTCCCAGCGGGTAGCCATGGTCTTGGAGTACAGCCTCAGGCTTTCCTGGTCAATTTTCTTTTTGGGGGGCTCGGACATGTTGGGTAGTTGTGATACTAGCTGGAACCGAAGATGCAGAAGAGCAAAAAAGGAAGAGGAGGCGGCGCCAGACTGCCCCGCTGGGAGATGCAGCTGGAGAAGGGATCGCTAGGCAGCCGAGCCAGCGACAAGATTAACATTTCAATTGACACGATGCAGTGAAATACGTTGGTAAACGGAACTGTTTTTATCAACTTCACTAGTCTACATAGGCCTGGGTGAGAGGGCTGTTGGCCTGCCGTGACAGATTGATGCACCAAAGTTGAAGAATGGATTTCGTAGCCCCCAAAAGTTGTATTGATAGTTAGCAACATTTTACACCGAGATTTGCACACGCTGTTCATGGTCAGTTTCAAGCGTGTAGGTATAGTCGACGCTCAGGTAAGATCTGCTCAGATCACTGGGGTCCCGCAGCGCGCGTCTGGACAGGGCTGATAGTCGGAACACCAAGCCCTGTGATTCCCGCGTTAGTTCCCGCACCCGTCTGCGCGTTTGCAACGCCGACAGGACGGGCTGACGGGATTCTTGAGGTCGACTGCTGGAGGAAGGTCCCGCGATGTTGTGCAAATGACAAGCTGATGTACATGGCAGCGAGCGCTTGGCACGCGGGCTGATTGGTGGCGCTGTTGAGGCGAAGGCGGTGGATTGGGACACGGTATACCAGGCGCCAGACACGGTTTTACCGCTCCATCGAGTGGCACAGAGGCGATTGATTGGCGGCAGGACGTGTTGAAGGCACGGTGGGCGGTCGCAGCGTGAGAGGGCGTTGCTTTGGTGAGCACATCCACCCGCTTCTCTCGCCTTCTCTGGGGTGTTGCGGCGACTCTGGCGCACAGACGGCACGCTAAGGCCAGGCGGAACCGGGAGCTTCACTGAACATCACCGACCAGACGTAGCTGCTACTTAAACCCACTTGCCTTCGTCTCTGCTGCCTCCATCACACTCCATCCCCACTCCCACCCACCCCGCCACACCCGACGCCGCTGAAGCACCAGCGAAGTCTGCCACGACACCGCTCCCGACTCTCTGCTGCTCTCCCACTCTCTCTACGTGCTAAATCAGGACACCTTCGACATGTCGGCTGAACCAGACCACTCGAAGCCCAAGCCGGACCTTTCCAAGTATGTCCCCGCGCCGCCGTGCCTGCACCCAGGAGCCAGCCTGCTAACATGTGCCCCAGGGATCCCTCCGGCGCTGAGAACAAAGATGTAACTATCTCCCGCCGCATATCGGTGAGCGGCCATACTGACCCGCCACAGAATGACGAGACGGCAACCGCCATCCTCAAGAAGAAGAAGAAGCCCAACTCGTTGATGTAAGTGCATCTCGCTGCATCTTGCCGCACATCCCGCCATTTCTGCCGCAGCCCGCTAACTTGATTGCCAGCGTCACCGATGCCGTCAACGATGATAACTCGATTATCGCCCTTTCAAACAACACCATGGAGACGCTTCAGCTGTTCCGTGGTGACACTGTCCTCGTGAAGGGCAAGAAGCGCAAGGACACGGTCTTGATCGTGCTCGCCGATGACGATCTCGATGATGGCTCAGCACGGATAAACCGCGTGGTCCGCCACAACCTCCGCGTCAAGCACGGTGATGTTATCACCATCCACCCGTGCCCAGACATCAAATATGTAAGCCAATCATTTAGAATCCACAGTATCTCGAATCATGCTAATAAGCAAACCAGGCCAAGCGCATTGCCGTCCTCCCCATCGCAGACACCGTCGAGGGCATCACCGGCTCGCTGTTCGACGTTTTCCTCGCCCCATACTTCCGCGAAGCTTACCGGCCCGTGCGACAGGGTGACACATTCACAGCCCGCGGTGGCATGCGACAGGTTGAGTTCAAGGTTGTTGAGGTGGATCCCCCAGAGTTTGGTATCGTTGCCCAGGATACCGTCATCCACTGCGAGGGCGAGCCGATACAGCGCGAAGATGAGGAGGGCAACCTCAATGAGGTCGGCTATGACGACATTGGTGGCTGCCGAAAGCAGATGGCACAGATTCGCGAGCTCGTTGAGCTGCCCCTGAGGCATCCTCAGCTCTTCAAGTCCATTGGTATCAAGCCTCCTCGTGGTATCCTTATGTACGGCCCACCTGGTACTGGTAAGACGCTGATGGCTCGTGCCGTGGCCAACGAGACTGGCGCTTTCTTTTTCCTCATCAACGGTCCCGAGATCATGTCCAAGATGGCTGGTGAATCCGAGTCAAACCTGAGAAAGGCTTTCGAGGAGGCCGAGAAGAACTCGCCTGCCATCATCTTCATCGATGAGATCGACTCGATCGCGCCCAAGCGTGAGAAGACCAACGGAGAAGTTGAGCGTCGTGTCGTCTCTCAGCTACTTACCCTCATGGACGGCATGAAGGCGCGCAGCAACGTTGTCGTCATGGCCGCCACTAACCGTCCCAACTCGATCGATCCCGCTCTTCGTCGTTTCGGCCGCTTCGACCGTGAGGTCGATATCGGTATCCCCGACCCCACCGGCCGTCTCGAGATTCTCTCGATTCACACCAAGAACATGAAGCTCGGCGATGATGTCGATCTCCAGACTATTGCCGCCGAGACTCACGGTTACGTCGGTTCGGATTTGGCCTCTCTGTGCTCTGAGGCAGCCATGCAGCAGATTCGCGAGAAGATGGATCTGATTGATCTGGATGAGGATACGATCGACGCCGAGGTCCTCGACTCCCTGGGTGTTACCATGGAGAACTTCCGCTTCGCCCTCGGCGTTTCCAACCCCTCCGCTCTCCGCGAAGTCGCCGTTGTGGAGGTTCCCAACGTCCGCTGGGAGGATATTGGTGGTCTCGAGGATGTCAAGCGCGAGCTTATCGAGAGCGTGCAGTACCCTGTCGACCACCCCGACAAGTTCCTCAAGTTTGGTCTTTCCCCGTCCCGAGGTGTGCTCTTCTATGGACCCCCCGGTACTGGTAAGACGTTGCTTGCCAAGGCTGTCGCCAACGAGTGCGCTGCCAACTTCATCTCCGTCAAGGGTCCCGAACTGCTGTCCATGTGGTTCGGTGAGTCCGAGAGCAACATTCGCGACATCTTCGACAAGGCCCGTGCTGCTGCACCTTGCGTTGTCTTCCTGGATGAGTTGGACTCCATCGCGAAGTCACGTGGTGGATCCGTTGGCGATGCCGGCGGTGCGTCCGACCGTGTTGTCAACCAGCTCCTTACTGGTAAGTTTCTAACGCACCAAGCATCTCATTTGTGGATTTTTCAATAGCTAACATGCACCAGAAATGGATGGTATGACTTCCAAGAAGAACGTCTTCGTCATTGGTGCCACGAATCGTCCCGAGCAGCTCGACAACGCACTCTGCCGTCCCGGACGTCTTGACACGCTCGTCTACGTTCCTCTGCCCGACCAGGCTTCTCGTGTCGGCATCTTGAGGGCCCAGCTCCGCAAGACGCCCGTCGCCCCCGACGTCGACCTCGATTACATCGCGGCCAACACGCACGGTTTCTCTGGTGCCGATCTTGGTTTCGTCACGCAGCGTGCCGTCAAGCTTGCCATCAAGCAGTCGATTTCATTGGAGATTGAGCGCCAGAAGAACCGCGAGGCTGCCGGCGAGGACGTCGAGATGGAGGAGGAGGAAGAGCTTGTCCCCGAGCTCACCAAGGCCCACTTCGAGGAGGCGATGCGCTCTGCTCGTCGCTCCGTCACGGACGTTGAGATCCGCCGCTACGAGGCGTTTGCCCAGAGCATGAAGAACTCTGGCGGCTCCAGCTTCTTCCGCTTCCCCGAGGAGGGAGCGGCGGCCAACGACCAGAATACGTTTGGCAATGCTGGTGAGGATGAGGATCTGTACAACTAAGGGAATCGGGGAGGTTCAGGATCACGAAGTCCATGATTTCACATGGCGGGACAGGGCTATTTACTGGCGCTCTCGATCATCTTTTTCCACGTCCATGGTGTCTTCGAATAGAAGGAGGCAACTAATTCCATATCCATGATTAAATGCGAACGAAGTCAGAGGCAAAGGTCTCCGGGTTGATGGTAGTGAATTGGCTACGATGGGAAGACCTCTGCATGACGACATCAATAAACCATAGCGAGAATGAAGAATGCAAACGCATTTATATGTTTATATGTATTCTCAACCAAGCGTGTTGCCCCGTGTCAGTGTGTTGCATCACTAGAAGAAGAAAGAAAGTTTTGAACGAGGTTTTGATGATTGGTACTATATTTGTGACCCAGCCCAGCGTTTTTGCCGCCCGAGTTGATGGGAGTGGCGCTACACAAGGGCCTAGCGGCAAATCCCACCTTGCTCCCCCAATGGCCGGCCCTCCATTCTCATCATTGTAAGTAGCCCACTTTCGTTCCCCCGGTTTCCCCGCTTGGTCCCGAAGGCGTGTTACCCTTGCCGTCCATCCACATGAATCATTTTCTCGCCTAATTTAGAAACGCGAAGTGGTGGGTGGGTGGGTGGATGGATGGATGGTGTTGGGTGTTGCCGCCGTGATTGTCATATGATGGATGGAACGAGGGGGAGGGGGCATGGGAAAACGGTGATGGGAATGTGGGAACCGATGGGGAGGGGAAGGTAGGGGCCAATGAAAATTGAGGGGGGTTAAGCTGTAGGGCTGTTGTTGGGTGGTTAGCGGGGGTTGTGGGCGGTTAGGAAGGTGGGTTGGTGGGGAGGGGAGTTTGATGTATACATACATGTCGGGGAGGGATTGGATGGTGGTGGTGGTAGTTTGGGTATTTGGTTTCATTGAAAGAGAAGGAGGAGGATATCTTACAAATGTGGAGGGGAAATGGGCATCTAAGAAAGTTCACTGCTTGGAGTGTCTGTCCTCGGCGTCCATGAGGACTTGGAGAGTGGGGTAAGGCAGGACAGGGGAGACGTTGGGCGCAAAGTTGGTCATCTCAGCGCGAGTCGTGGTCTCGAGATGATGCTCGTCCTTAGAATTGTCCCCGGAAACACATCCGCTCTCCAATTTGTCCAGCTTCTCCAACTACGTCCTCCCCGTCCTTGACATGATACTTCTTGAGCTTCTTGGGTCCGTTGTTGTCGGTCTCCTTGGGCTGATCAAGATCATTTGAGGAATTGCCACCACTGTAACTTTAGCAGTGGACCAATCTCATGCGCGCAAGCCCATCTGATGGCAGAAAAAGAAGAAGAAAACTTCTTTGCCTGCACTAGGTGGCGGCGCCTCGCGGGGCTCAAAGCCAAAACAAAAGCGCATGGCAAAATATCCACGGTTGTTCTGATACTCACTTGTCCTCGGGCAACTCGACAGTGATGTCAACCACCTTGTTGATCTCCTGACGGGTGACCTTGGTCATCTCGCGGATGGCACGCTCGGGGATGTGGAGATCGAAGTCATCGTCAGCGGCGGAGGCGCCTGCGGCAACGTCCTTGTCCTTGTCCTTGTCCTTGCCGTGACCGTTGACGCCGTTGGTGGTGGTTCCGTTGGCGGAGGCGCCATTGGTCTGCTGCTGGCCGCCAGGCACGGAGGTCAGGCCCAGCTTCTGGCGGACACGCGCCTCGACTTCCTCGTAGGTGGTGCACTCGCCGGAGCGCAGCAGCTGGGTCATGTAGGCCCTCAGGTTGGCGTGCCAGCCCGAGGCCTGCAGCTCGTGCTTGAAGGCGGTCTCAATGTTGCTGAAGCCATTGGTAGAGACCAGGGCGCCGTAGAGGATGTTGCGCAAGTCGGGGGTGAGGGCGTTGCGCGCCTGCTGCGAGGTCAGGGCGATGGGCTTGCCGCCGGGCTTGGAGGCGGAGGACGACGACGACATGTTTGGCGTGGATGCGCGTGTCTCGCGTGTCTCGCGTGTGGAGGGGGGGATCGGAGGGTGAGGTGGTAGTGCGTCGCAAGACGGGAGAGGTAGCTGGCCCGAGAGGGGTTGATGAGGAGTGGGTAAGTCAATAGCCTGCAGGTCGCGCTCGGGATAACGGCGCGCCCGTGCTCGTCGCGTCGATCGTGGTGGCTCGGCGGCGGGCGGTGAAGGCAGTGAAAGAGGGCCGGCGGCCGTTGGGAGGGCGATGGCCTCGTGGTTCGCGGCTGGGATCGCTTCCCAAAGCGGCAGTGCGCTCAGGACATGCAATTCTTCCAAGATTGCTAATTGCGGAGCTGCGAATTGCAGATTCCGGCTTGCCGAGCACGGCGGGCTGCGAGCCGCGAGCAAGGCGGCTCGATTGGGCGGCGGGCTGCGGCGCGGCGGCGGTTCAGAGTCGCAATCAATAGCGCGGAGGGGGGGGGGCAGCACCTACATAGCTGAGTATGTGCAGAGTCTGCGCGGGCTGCTGCCGTGGCCGCCGTTGGGTTGGGCTGCCGGAGCCAGATGTAGCGGTGCGGTGGGCAGGCTCTAGTGTACCTGGGTAGTGCGTGCGTGTGTATAGGCTGCGGGCTGCTGTGGGCTGCTGTGCGTGCTGCCCTGGCCGCCGGGGGGGCGCCCGGGGCCCTGTCGCTGCCGCCCTGGCCCTGGCCCGGCCTGGCCGTGCCCTCCAGGGCCTGGTGCTGGTGGTGGGCGTGCTGCTGCTGCTGCCCTCCGCCCGCCAGAAGTGCTCTAGGCGTCGCTCGCAGCCGCCGAACCCAAGCCAGGAATTCCACGCCTCGCTGTCGCCTCGACCTGTCCGTTGCCATACGCCCGCCCGCACACGCTCCCTCCTCAGCTGCCTCCTCGCCCCGCGACCATTGTGCTGCAGCCTGTCCGCACCGTGTTACAGCCCGCCCGCACCGCCCGCACCGCCCGCCGGACAGCTTCTGCTCGGGGACGCCAGTTCGGGCAGTCCTGCTCTCTCGTCCTCCGCCAGCGCCTGCCTGCGTCCTTGGGCTGCTCTGCCTCGACCGCGCCCGCCGTCACCTCTCCTCGCCTCGACCTCCACCACCGTCGCCATCACCACCACCACCACGGCGCCCCCAGCTGCCTGCCTGCCGCCCGCCCGCCCCTCCGCACCACGCCCGCCCGGCCTCCACGCCTCCACCACGACCATCCCCGCTGCCTCGCGCTGCTGCACTCGCCTCGCGTGTATCTGATACAGCCCTGCAGACGTCGAGCGCCCTCCGACGCGAGCATCAGGGCCGCGAAACAGGCCTGCTCAATCTCGCTTCGTCTCAGCAGGGTCCTGGGTTCCCAGCGCCCACGCCCTCCCACGGCGGTCCGAGGCCAGGGCCACCGCCGTGCGCTACTCGACGCACCACCAAACCACTACTTGTGATAACGGCGAGCTTCCCCTCCCGACTCCCGTCGTCGACGGCTTGGCGCCCCCATCGACAAGTCGTCGAGTTCTCCCTTCCCTCCCTCCGACCAGGCCTGTACAAGCCCACCCACGCCCACCATGGCCTACGGACTCAACCAGTCGGCCTACCACGAGGACTCGGACGCCGACGACGAGTATGAGCGCAGTGTCATACAGAGTCCCACGCTGCCCATCGAGTACGCCGAGAGCTCGCCCACGTCGTCGGGCCCGTTGAGCACCGAACACACGCCCACCACCTTCACCCACTCGAGGGACAGCAAGGGCAGCCCCACGGGCCTCATCACCGAGTGGACCGCACAGCAGACGGCCGGCTTCATATCAGACCTCGGCCTGGAGCAGTATGCCGCGAGATTCATAGGTTTGTATTGCCTCGCCTCACAGCACCCTGCTCGCCACATCGCTAACCGCCCACCTACCTGCAGATCAAGAAATCGTCGGCGAGGCCCTGGTAGCCCTCCAGCACAACGACCTGAAGGAGATGGGCCTCAACAGCGTCGGTCACAGGCTCACCATCCTCAAGGCTGTTTACGAGATCAAGGTCAAGCAGAACGTGCCCATAGACCCAGACCACTACGTCCCGCTGTGTACGTCTAGCCCGGCCCCTCTTGGCCCTATAACACGCATGCTAATCGCCACCGCAGCTGCAGACACGTCAGCACAAGACGCACCGCCCACCCAGGAAGACTTTGCTAAAGTGATTCGCGTAGTCCAGGCGCGAGACGAGCGGATACACCACACCGAGTCGGAGCTTCGGAGCCTCAAGGAGGACCTGAACCGCGTGCTGGATGAGAACAGGCGGCTCCGCGAGGAGATCCTCCCGCTTGTGCGCATGTTGAAGGACAGTCAGCAACCATTGCCCACGCCTCATGAGCATTCCGTCACATCGCCGCCGGCTGCTCAAGAGAGGTCGGGAAGCAGTCTGTCACGTAAGTTCTCTACCAAGAGGCTTTTCCTTGCTTCTGCTCCCAAGAATCCCTCTCCGACAATTCACGAGGGCCGGTCACTGGTCGACAATTCTTCCCTCGATCCTTCTGCCGCAGCTCTTGCAGCATCCTCACACCTCACAGCTTCACTTGCTGGCGGCCAGCAAATGTCGCCCAATTCCGCTCCGCAACCCTCCCCCACCTCTCCCGCCTACGCCCAGAGCAACCGCGCCTACAACCGCGCCGATATGCCCCGCAGTGGTCATCCTGACCACGAGAACACGCCGAATTGGTCCCAGACGAACACCTGGGCCTCCGATACCACGGCCGTCTCCGATCGAAACCGCGACCCACGTGCCACTCCACAGCCTCTGTCTTCGCGGCCCATGCGGAACAACGCCCAGCCGACTCCAAACCCCGAAGATCGCGACCGTGACCCGCCGTTGTCTGGTGGCTCGACCATGAATGCCGCTTCAGCCGGCTCCGCGGGCACCCCTTCGAACAACCCACAAGTCGAAATATTCAAATCTTTCCGCGTCTCCATCGACGACCCGTGCCACAAGGTCTTGCCCGTCGCACTAAAGAAGTACAACATCACTGCAGACTGGCGGCAGTACGCCCTATACATCGTTCACGGTGACCAGGAAAGGTGTTTGGGACTGAACGAACGACCTCTGATACTGTTCAAGCAGCTGGACAAGGAAGGCCGAAAACCCATGTTCATGCTCCGAAAGCACGCCGCACCCCAGGAAGGCCATGTCAGCACCGTCGGAGGCAACGACATGCGAAGCGTCAACACTGCGAGCGGCTTTGGGTGGGACGGCGGGAATAGGGGCGTGCAGTTGCCTGGTGGCGTACTGTAAGTCCCAAAACCGCACGTCTGCCCGCGCCAAGAATTCTCCTGCCCCTGTCGGGGCGATATAACACTTTTGTAAGAGTGGGATTGTAACCGAAAGACTATTTAGGATCAGCTTCCGCGTGCTGGTCGGAGACGTCGCTTGTGTGCGGCGCGCCCGACCGATCCTCGCAGGTAGAGCCGGAGGATCCATTAGCGGGCGCAGAAGCACGAGGAGAGGACATGTCAGGCGGTGGTCATAGATGGATGAAGCAAGAGCAAAGCGAAATTTTGGAAGGTCATCACCAAACGGCTTGCACGGCCGCCATCATACCCGACTTGGGCCACATACTTGTCCGAGCACGCCACCATTTACCTGGCGTTGGGGGAGTTAATTCCAGCTTTTTTTTTCTTGCGGGTGGGGCGCAATTGTTCCTTTCTCAGGATTTTAAATATTCAACTTCGTTTCTGGATCGGCGGACCTTTTTTTACTTCACGGCTCCAAGGTATGAGAAATGGGATATACTATTGAAGCATCTTTATCAAGGAAAAGAGCTTTTTTTTTCTATTCACGAGGGACGGCCACGTTGACGAGATTTGGCTTGCAGCGATTTTACTTCTTCGAGCCTCGGAGCCTTTTTTTCTTCTCTTTTCTTCCTTTTTTTCATCTCATCTTTGGTATGCATAGCATGTACGGGAAAAGTTCAGGACAGTTTATTAGCTAGCCAGCGCAGCGTGCTCATTGCGACATGGGAACGACGGCGGGTGGTAGGGTACGATGGGGAGCCGAATGGGAAAACTTGATCGATCACATCTTCCAGAGGCCATAATCTCCTGCAGGTTGGAACCATGTCCCGCAGACGCACACCATCGTGAAGCACCTTGAGCGCCGATCGCGGCCCACTCAAAGGAACTCGGCCCCCCTGTTTTCGTAACCTGAGCGACGGAGGGGGAGGGGGTCGGGGGGTCAGTGACGCAGCGTCCCCTCCTCGACACGGGCGCGCGGCACCAGCCGCCCGAGTCAGGTCAGCCATTCGTTCAGGTACCACGCGCAGCTCAACGATGCCATGCGTCTCCAACCTAGCTATCCGCGCCCGTCCGCCCGTCGGGGGGCATGGCAAGCACGCACACGGACGCGCGCACGCGCAGCCCGACCGAGTCGTGCGCCGTACATATCGTACGGTGGGTGTCATGTACCCCCGCCCTAAAACCCACGACGGCATTGTCAGCCTCGCTTGACGGCCCTTTTTTTTCATTTCCTTTGCCAATGGATCAAGAGTGACCGTTACGGAGAAAATATGGGCAAAGGAAGAAAGGAGAGAGAAAAACAAAGAAGAAAAAAAGAGGGACGGTCCTTGCTGGTGCTTGGCTTGGTCCTGCGTTGACGGAACCGTTCTTGTTCCTGCATGATGGGCGGGCTGCAATGTTGCTCTGCTCCACATTTTGCGAGCCTCACTCGCATGCCATGTGGTAATGGTGATGGTGGTGGTAGTGGTGGTGCGCCGTGGACAGGGAGCATCGGAGCGGCCGTGTGCTGGCTCGCTCGGGTGTGATTGCGTCGATGTGCCGTGCATTAGGACGGGCCGCCATGCCACCGCTTTTGGAGGCTTTGGATGCTTCGTGCGCTGCCGGGCCGGCTCTGGCGTTAGGGTTTTGGTCCCTGCGTAGGAACGGGCGGGTTTTTTCCTGATGCGAACATGTTCGGTTCTCTGGGTTGGGTAATCCCTTTGGGTTTGGGAAGAGGGAGGGGGGGATCAAGGGGCCCGGTATGGATATGTGAGGTGTTGTCGTTTGATCTGGCCGTGTATACCCAATATACCCTGATTGCGTCTCAAAGGCACGGATGTAGACGCAAATTTGTATATACTCGAGACTCACAAGCAAGATAGCAGCAGCAATGAAAAGCTTGAGTAATACTTGGGCATTGCCCCTTCCCTCTAATCCTATGCGTTTCGTAGGTCCACGACCAGTCGGACAGGTAGCCGGTGCAGAGGCCCTCGAAACGCATGATAGATCGTCAGCCCCATCTCGACCAAGATTCCACATGCATCGGCACTTTTTGGAGGGGAGTGGAGTGGGTGGGGAAGAATTTGGAATTGAATGTCGAACTGGACATGCATCACGGTGCGTTCCTTGCGGTCAATTGGGAAATAACGTACCCCACGCTCAAGGCACGGGGGACTGCATGGCAGGCCAGGCTGGTGCTGGTACATGACGACGAGGCGCAGTCACGAGAGGGGGGTGGCGGACAGACCGACAGGCAATATGAGTAGTAAATCTGTCACGACATTTTTTTTTTATCAAAGAAGGCTGACATGTCACGCATATAATGTAACGCTTCCGCCGGACATGATTGCCCGCCTTGGACAGGGCAGGACAGGACAGGGAAGGAGGGCTGACCATCAAAGAATCTGAATCGTGATGTTCTTTGGGGGGGGTGGGCACGAGACGAGCAGAGCAGGGTGCAGCTACGTGTCTGTGTGTGTGGGTGTGTACTGCCCCCCGGCCGGTATACACCCGTACGTAGGTTAGGTACTCCGTAGTACCTGAACATCGTCAATCGACCGACTAGTCGGTATGGGATGGCGTTGGTTGGAGCTGGGCCTGGCCGAGAAGGGCCACCAAAGGATGCGCGCTATGCTCCATGCAGACAGCCTCGGGTGCGCGTTCCTGGCTAGCACCCACGCTTTGGGAGCGGTCGCTGTGACTACGCCATGCGCTTTTGGAGGGGAAGGGGATGGGGGCGATCGCCCTCGTGCTAACGGGTGGGCGGGCATGCGTGGTGCCCCTTTTGGGGATGGGGTCGCGATGGCGGGCTGGTTGGTGTGTGTGGGTTAGATGGGCTGGCCTCGTTGTCGAGTTGAGTGGTGGTCGCGATGCAGGGGTTGAAACGTGCGCGATGCCCTGTTAGAGGTCGCGGGCGTTATATCTGCCTGTCTTATGGCCTGTCGCGTCGTGTCGTGTCTCTTTTGTCTCCCTCTTGCGGTCGCTTTCTGCGGGCTTTTTTGTTTTCTTGGGTCGACTACTCGTCAATCATTTGATCGTCGTAGTCTTGAATCCTGGGGGTCCGGTTTGACACCTGCACAAGGTTTGCGCAGGTTTGGCTAGGAGAATTACTCGGGTCCTTTTCCTTTTTGTTCCTTTGATTTCTTTGGGCGGGACGTGGCG
The DNA here is from genome assembly GCA_022059125.1 of Corynespora cassiicola. Taxonomy (NCBI): domain Eukaryota; kingdom Fungi; phylum Ascomycota; class Dothideomycetes; order Pleosporales; family Corynesporascaceae; genus Corynespora; species Corynespora cassiicola. Next base: position 1,562,138 of record JAEUWY010000012.1, on the reverse strand, counting down.
AGGTGAGGTATTTTTGGTCCGGCCTGCAGATTTCGGTACAGCATGTGCCTGGGGTTTGCCAGGTGTTTTGGATCCTGGAAGCCCGGGTGAGCAGGGTCGGCATGCGCGCTCACGACAATTGGAGGCGGCCATGCTCCATGTTGAAACCATAGTGCGTTGCTTTCTACTATACGTTTAGCAGTACGTCGGCTGGGTCGCAAGGACAGCTCGATTTTGGTGTAGCCTGGGGCCTAGATGATGGCTATTGGTAAGATTTAGTAGAAAGTCTGGAGACAGCATTTCAGATGCACGATTAAGGGGTGGGAAACCAGTGGCTTGATCGATGAGATGAATGAGATGAAGCATCCAAGGTAAAGATGAAGATTGGTCAACTAATTAAATCCAGTTTTAGAGTCTTTAGTAGTGGCCCATCATTCACCTCGATCAAGTACATATTATCATTCAGCGGTGTTTATGACGGACGTGTCACTAAAAGGAAGGAAGAAAGCAATAATTAGCTGGAAATTCTGTGCCTGAAATACTAGCAGGCCCTATGAAATTGCAAGAACTTGCGTCGTGCCAGGAGTGTTGGTATGATCGCGGTTCCATGTCGAGAACAAGAAAGCAAATTGAAGGCTGGCTATCAGCCGGATGAAAAGCAAGTCTCTCATAATCTCCTAATCTTTGATATCTAATTTGATATTCAGCTCATAACGACCAAGGACTCGCAAATCTAAATAAAGATCGAACATGCCGTGTGGGCAGGCATACTACATCCAAGCAAACCCTGGCTCAGTAGGGAATCTGGATTCGAGGCATGCCTTACGCTTTGACCTCAATCACCAACCAAAGTAGCCTTCATCAAGCCTTACCCCTGCCGCTATACAAGCCGCGCATAGACCTCTTGTTTTATTTTCCGCAGCTACTGCTCGAATGCGCTGGCACTGATTGTACTGTTTCAGCCAGCAGCGCCGAAATCCTGCTGTAGGGATTAGATGGTTGCACTCTGTAAAGCCCCGGTAATACTGCCAGCACATTCTGGGATACTCGAACAATTAAAATAAACGAAAGAGTGTATTAGAAAAAGCCAGACTCTTTGACTTAAGATGCGCTGATTCATGTAGAGAAAAAAAGAAGCAGCATATTTTAAGTCTTATGTGAAGACTTCACAGCACTTTTGTGTTGCAAGGTGGAAGAACCTGATTCGAACCATTCTAATTCCTATGATGCTACTGAAAGATCAGGGTTTCCACAGCAGAATAAACTACTCTTTTGATGAAGCCATTTCCATTCGCATCCTCATTTCCTCGACCACCATATCAATGAATCGTTGGGGAAGACGAGCGTGTGGTCCCAATTTGAATTTAGCACTCGCATTCAGATAACTATCCTTGAATGTCTGCCATAACAGCTGGTCCTTCTGAGACTTGGCAAGGGGACGTGGATAATACGGGTCATTCTTGAAGAATGCATCCACTAATTGAATTATGCCCGATTGCGTGAAAGCGAATTCCTTGCAACGATTGAAGTCCAGCACCCACAATTGTGTGACTCTAGAGCGGGAATTTTCAGCGTTTATTGACCAAGTAGACGTATTCCAATCTAGCGTTTTCAGAACTTGAATGGAGAGCTTCGGGTTTGAGATCGGCAAAGTATCGGTGGTAAGCATTGGGGCAGATCCGAGAACAAATTCGACATCGTCGGCGTCTATATGAGCACCCCAGTGAACTATGGCCAGCGCTTCTGCGATACTTGATGCAAGACCGTGGGTATCCAGGCCAATTTCCTCCATTTGGTCAAGATGAAGGTTGTAGTTCCTGAGCGAGAAAAACATGGTCGGGCGCCCATTCCTTCTTCTTTTTCCTAGGTAGACACGAACCAAGCAATCATTGTTCGCTTCTGACTGCTTTATATTCTGGACAAGCTGCGGCTTGCAATACTGATCGATGAGGGATTCGCGGATTGGCTTGGCTAGCGGGAAAATGCGTTCCGTGCATAACATGTTGGAGACTATTTGCTCGTTTTTTGGAAAGTATTTGATATTATTACCCCAAAACTCCTTGTCCTCCGCACTTACAAAATACCGGACATGCGGTACATGTACACGGATATTCTGCCTTCCAATTAGGTCCCAGATTTCACATATCCTCATGTGGGAGATGTAATCCTCCCATAAGGTATCAGTACTCTGTCCAGGATGGTTGGCGACCTTAAAACAATAAGCAGTTCTGGAGACTTCAAAGACCTTTCCGCATGTACCGGCACCTATAGCACGGGAATGCGCTTTGAGCACGGGAGCAGCAGCCAAACATTTGTCGGCGAACGACAATGGTATAGATACTGTTGAATCTACCGAAAGAAATCTCTTCAGGAGTAATTTCGTATCGAGATTATCTTCGAGCTGGATGTATTCTATGGATTTTTCTATGGATTTTTCTATTATTGATAGTGCCTGGTGTGATTCGGCATCGTGCTGGCCGTGGTTTCGCGGTGGGATTTCCATGCTGTTGGGGTTGTCAGGTTGATTGTGGAATACTGGCCACGAAGAAAAGTGCGGTTCAAATACTGTCATATTAAGGAAGATCAGCTTTTTCACATTTTGTTGAGATCTAGTACTAGTGAAGTAATTCTACAAGTCAAACGACCCGCACCAAACACCATGGTTGAGAGTATTGTCTTCAACAAACCAAAGGTAACCTAATTATATTTTTAACCACTTATCTCATAAAAATACGACAATGCTGTATGCTGTCCCAGACCGCCCGAGAGGGTACAAAAAATAGAGCACATCACATAGTCTGAATTCTTCACACCCTATCCAAAATTATCACGCATGTCCAGATATTTGAAGCCGTAAATTTGTATAGACATGAATCTCAAGCAAATATATACAGAGAATTTTTCGTGATCATAAACCACAATCTCATGGAGGAGTATTTACAAATAGCAGTGATGGCCATGAGTCCATATCAAAGCTGTGGTGTGCCTTTGAACGATGACATCTAGCACGCGGGAAGAGCACCCTTAGCAAGCTTGCCCTGGTCACCCTTGCAGCTGTCCTTTCCACTATTCTTAGGGCTCTCGCTGCTAGGGCCGGCGACGCCCTTATATTGCTGGCAAATCTCGCCGGTGACAGTTCCGCAGGAGCCGCTGATAGTAGCAGTGTCGCCGAAGTTATCATTGATTCCGACAATGTTGGTCTTTACGCCGTTGGCGGTCAGGTTCTCGATGACGACGTGGCGAGGTCCTCTCGAGGAGTTGTTGGAGCCTGGAAGTTCATTAGTAGATGAAATGATAGGCATCGTTGGGAACAAGCTCCAACTTACAGTTACCGCAGGAGCGGTAGACCTTTCCGACGTTGGCGACGGTGTAGTCGCGAATAGTGACAGTTCCCTTGCCCTGGTGCTGGACAATCTTGTCGGCGGCATTCTGGGCACCTCCACCAGTGATGAGAACGTCGCCATTGCCACGAGCGGAGATGGCATCTTTTCATGTGGTCAGCACAGATACGTATTCTTCGAGGGGTTCAGATAATACCTTCACAAACATCACGGAACCAAACACGCGTGATGGTGCAAGAGCCGCGGCAGTGAATACCCTCTACAGCATTGGGGCCGATGATCACATCCTCAATGGTAGCACCATTCTCGAGGACGAAGACGGGTTCTCCAATGCCAACATCTAGTTGAGCTGCGCAGCTGATTCCACGGTCGCTGAGATTCGTAGTCAGCACCCCTTCAATAATGGGAAGATATTTGATGCAGAGCAAATCTTCCATCCTGGATATATCATGTCCAAGACTAGCCACTGGCTCTGCACTCAGGTATACTTACTATTCGCGGTTTCCATAGTTCTTGGTTTCTCCAGCCTTAATAGTTTCAGCAGCACGAAGTGCAGTGACGGTGCCGACGCGCGTGGGAATGTTGAGACTCTGAGCGGCAGAGAGACCGGCAAAAAGGGCGACGGCAGCGGTACGCATGTTGATCAGCGATTGGACTTGGAAATTAAGAGAGTTGATATGGGGCGAAGATTCTGGACGATTGGGTTGAAGTGAAGCTTGATGACAACCAGAAAGTGACTTCAGCGATCCCTTAGACTCTTTAAACTACTTAACCTCCACGCCCTGATAATCATCTGGGCATTGTGCCTACTTGCCCTTATTGTGTAGATTAAAATGGGCACATATTAGTCTAGTGCCACCAGGGGCTGTCATTTCTTGAATTCTGATTGAAGGGTGATCTACGAACGTAGTCAGCCTACTTCTCGGGTGGGTTCCGTCCAGACGCCAAGACACTAGCTAAGCCATCCAACTGCTTCAACATCTTCTTCTCATTTATCAAGAATATGAACACTGATGTTATCTGTAATCTGTATCAATATAGCTCTAAACAAGCACACTGGCATCTAGCAGGATCGCGTTGGTTGTTCTCATGCCCACAGCCCATCTCCGAAGGGGGTAGGGGGTTGTTTCAGGTACAATCATCTCAATAAGCGAGAGAATTGTTCGCTGCCTGGTTACTGGGCGAATGGGTCGAGTCAAGCAACAAAGCTCCACCACTGCCAAGCACTTGTGATATTATCGTGCGTAAGGCGGTGCTCGCGTGGTGGTCTGCGACGTAGGTGGGCTACACTCAAAGCAGGCTGTTCCGCCCTCCACGCAGGTCCAGTTTCAGCTCCTAGTGGGGGGATTCTTTGGTCCTCACAGCACAATGTCAAAGTCCAGGCTCACAATAGTTCTAGATTTGAGTCCCCTCGAGGCATCATGGCTGCGCTCATCGTGCCACTTTTACGTGAGGATATTGTATTTACGTGAAGGTGTCTAGGAATTCCACGTATAGAAATGCGTAGGGAGGAATTGGGTGACGGCGATCGTGTTGCTCCCCCAACTATACTATGCCACAAATGGCCACACCCTCTTGTCTGCGGTCATGCAAGCCTCTTCCCCCGCATTTTGGCCACGTCTTCCCGAACGCAGCTGTTCTCTTTTCCGGAATACCGACAGCGAGACATTAAATTCTGGACGGAAAAATGCACTTTACTCAGTCACGTGGAGAAAAACAAGGCGTCAGATGTGGGTCCAATTGGTGGAAGGTGGGTTTCAGTAATTTCCCGAATCCTTGAAATGGCGGTTGGAGTCTCCTGGACGGAGTCAATACCAAGACCCTACTTTTGCTTAGGCGATGGCACCTACCAATGTCTAGGATGTACCTGATGCCCATTGAGGAAAGATTCTGGTTGCATTCGGCGAATTGATCCAACAAACCACCGCCCCGTATTGCTACTGGCATTTTCTTCAGCTCACAGTCTCCTGATGTATACTCCTAGAGGGTGGTTCAGCCTCCAAGGATGGGCCGCTTTAGTAATTGCAGCTGAGAACCGAACCACAGTTGCGGTATATCCGAGAACCCGATCGGGAAAGACGTCGCTGGAGTAAATTATTTGGAGAAGCCCACAATACTATTGTTAGAGTTTTGGAGAAGCCCACAGCACTGTTGTCGGAATCTCCATTTGCCCGTGATGTTGCATCCGAGACATGCTACAGGATGGCAATGCGCTGGCTAGTGAGCGAGAAGCAGTTTGCTGGATGTCTTCGAAAAACTGGCAGCCAAACAACATGTGAACATGGTCCGACAAAGTAGGGGAAAGGATAGTCAACATGCCGTTGTGAAGTGCCAGTATTCCGTGAGTTGAGCATGTGTTGCACCTTAGCAGTTACTATCTGCGCTGGTCACGGCGGATCCCCTCATTCAATTATATCCAACGAATCCCAGAATAATCTGCTTGCACTTGAAAACAAAGGGACTGTCGTGTCAATAAAGCTATTTACTGAATCCCCGAGTTTTAAATTTTCAATCACTGTGATACTGAAGACTTTGACTATCAACTTCAAGCTTCTTTCTGTACTACTCCGCTCGAGAGCACTGCGGCCCATAATAATGTAATTTTTCCGTCTCGTCTACACACACCTGCCCAAAGCGCAAGGCAGACTTCTATAGTCCGCTCGCTTCCCATTCAACTATCTAAAAACAGCAACAGCTCGCCCGCAAATCCATCCGACCCCGGAGAAGGCGTACGTACACATGCCATATAATGAATTTGGGCGAGCAGAACCATGCACCTGCCAGTAGAAACCGAGGGTGTAGGGTAATACAAGATTGCGGATTTTGAACACAATCATCCAGGATATTGGCTACACATATGCATAATCTTTGGAGCTTGAAGTCACTAGCAAAGCGTAGAGTACAATATAGGGGTATCACGAAACGAAAACTCATAAGCCACTGCCCGGCTTGAAAACACGAAATACGATGTCGAGCGATCCAATCAATACATGCGTAATAAATTCACCACAACAGATAATGCTCATAATTTAACACATTCGATTCTTGTATTGTATTGCTTTTGAGGCGGTTCAATGTATAATTCGTTGTTCTACCTTCATGGTAGGGCTAATGGCCAGAAGTATGCCGCTGAAAATGCTCGTCACCCCACCTCTCTTGTATGCTCAGCATGTATCCATGCCCACAGGTACTCATTTTTATCGGTCTCTGTCCTTCATCTCATCCATGACCGTCTTGAGAATCGCCGAATGCTCCTTGTTGACCCAATCCCAGTAAGTACTCCAAACACGCAACTGAGGATCTTCATGGCTCGTGCTGCCACTGTCACTTCCTACTTGCTTGTTTAGGAGCACCGAAACTTTGAGGATACCCTTGCAGCCTTCCTGTAGCTTCTCTAGTTCTTGCTTAACGGCGTTCTCCTTGGGCTTGATTGCAAGAACAGCTCGGAAGTTCTCGGCAATGGACTCTAGGCGTGTACTTGTCTGTTCAGGAGCCAATGCCATCAACTTGGTAAGCATGAGGCTGCAGAGGACTCGAATGTCGTGTTCGTCTCCAATGCCGGCTACAATACGGTCATAGCAATCAGAGAGGTCCGAGGGAGAGAGCTTTGAGAAGGCTGTTTCGAGCAGAGCGTATAGTGTCTCGTAAGCGCTCTTGCGAATCTCCAATCCATCGTCAACTTTGTGCTTGAAAGGTCCCATTTGAACCTCCCTGACAAGCTCCGGCTTAACCTCGGTTTCCTTCATGGCCATAGGCAAGAGCTGTTCTAGAGCTGGAAGAATGATGTCCGGCTTGTTGTGCATTGCCGAGTTGAACGTGGTAAGAGCCAAGCGTCGATTCTCCAAATCGGGCTCATTGAGCATTTGGACGAGCATTGGAACTACAATTGGCCGAAGATACTCGTCATAAGCCTCATCCGTATCAGCCAGAGTGAATCGGAGGGCGGAGATGACCATGCCACGGACACTGGCTTTGCGGTCGCCAAGGAAAACCTAGTAAATTAGCCACAACTTCCATTTAAATGGACACAGAAACTTACTTGAAGCTGAGGTAGATATGTCTTGGGGTCAATTATGGTAAGTCGGCCAATACATTCCGCACCAATGGCCTTGTTGTCCTCGGCTTGAGAAGCGGCCACAAGATTTTGCCAAAGAACCGGCGCATGTGGTATGATCTCTGATTCTGTGTTGTCTTGTTGTAGAATCTCCTTGATTGCGTGCAACAAGAGATACTGTGGGCTTGAGGGTTGTCCCATTGTCGACAAGATCACTGGTAGGTACTGTCCAACATTGCCGGCACCGGCACGACCCAAGGCTACAGCCGCTGCAAGAGGCACAGATTCCGACTTGGCTGTGAAGAACTTGATAAAAAGCTGCGGTTCAATGGACGACTGTGAGCCTAGCTTGGATGTAGCCTCTCCGAGAACAACCAAAGCAAGACACTTGCGTCTGTCATCTGGAGAAGTCTCAAGCTCAGTGACAAACTGGTCGAGAGTGACACCAAGGCTGTTGCCACCATAGACTAGAAGGTTGCCAATGACCTTGCCAACAACTTCAGGGTGACCGGAGATGCCGACATCCTGGAGCAGAGACCTCATCAAGGCTTGGCCGACACCTTTTTCTCCAATAGCATGGACAAGCGCCAGCAGAGCTTCCAAGGAGCTTCCACTAATGGAACCCTGCACAACCTGACACAATGCACCGTTGAGACGATCAGTCATAACTGACTGCGGGTCTTCCCTAACAAATGTAGCCAGGATGATAAGTGCGGGACCCAGGAGATGAAGATCCTTGGCGTCGAGTAGAGGCAGGAGCATGTCCACAACTTGAACCTTGGTCTGGTTATCGAGTTGCTGTCTTGATACAGGGTTCAATGCAAGGGTTCGGAGAGCACTTAAGCTTGCACCTCGCAGTGCGCGGCTGGCTTTACGCAGCTGAGCGCCAAGCTCCAGTGCTACGCTGTGAACCCACTTGGGCGAGAGTTCCTTCTTGTCCTTTGTGTGGACTGCGATGCTGTCAATGGCGCGAACGGACGCAAGTCTAGTCAGCTCATTCCTCAAGCGCTCTGCCAGCAGTTCCAACCCAGCAGTCCGCTTTTGGGGAGAGAGCAAGCCATCTGTTCCGGAGCTCCTGCCCAAGAAGATGCCGAGAACATGTATAGCGCTCTGTCGAACTTCCAAATCCGCATCATTGGCCGCTATCCTATTGACAAGAGCTTCGTACAACGGCTCCAAGTGTTGCTGGTTCTGTGATCCAGTGGATGCAGACCGGGGTGGTGTGAGTGCCTTTACCACTTGTTCAGTGGCGGCCAATGCCTCAATAGATAACTTGCTATATTTGTCGCGGGCGCCTAGGAGCAAAGCAGGGACAATGCTCGAGAGGTACGGCAGTAGAGACTTGGAAGAGTGCGTGTCTGCGATAGCGCCGAGCAATTGGAGGGATTGTATGCGCAGGCTGTTGGCAGTGGCAGAGGCACTACTAGTTGAGCCACCGTGAGCACTCGACTTGGCACATTCGACGACGGGGTCGATGATCTGGCTGAGGTAGGAATCGAGGCCACCGCGTTGAGTTATAACGATGTCCTTTATCAGCACTATCGACGCTTGCTTCGTAGTTGGAGGAGAAGATGATTGCTTCAATAGCTGAGCAACGCCTCGAACGATGTCGGGGCTGAGTCTAGCCAAGCTAGCCCGTGGTCCAACCGGTGGCGTACCTGCGGGAGCTGGCGAGGCATAGCCCATGGACAAGGACGTGTTTCCTGGAAGATCGAACATGCTGGCATCACTACCGCCACGTCTACGCTTCCGACTGGGTGGAGGCATCATTGATCCTTGCGGATGCTCGTCAGCGAACTTGATAGGCGCAGGTCCGTCACCAGACTTCTTGACGAGGTTTGAGAGTGTAGTCAGCACCTCTAGGCGGACATTTTCTTCTCGCTCCTTGAATCGAGTGATCAGCGCGGGGGCAACGCGGTTATACAAGGTCCCATCGTCCATGAGATCGCCGTTACTACGCGTAGAAATTAGGGTGAAGAGCACCTTTGCGGCGCATCGGCGGACCTTCCAGCTCGCATCCTCATCGTCATCGTATCCAGCCTCCTCCTCAAAGTCCTCATCGTCCAGAGCATCCTCATCGTCGTCTTCTTCTTCCATTGCGTCTTCATCGTCGTCCTGGGCAAGGTTAGGGTCGTACTTAAGGAACCGTGTGGCGGCTTCGATTGTCTCGTCTGTATAGATGCGCATGTCCTGGCTGCAAGAAGCCAGGAATCCCTCTAGAGCAATCAGGGCCGCCTCAAGAACTTCGTCGATTTCTGGATCGCGCTCTCCTTCGTCATCGGAAAGCTCCATATCCTCGGCAGCTTCTTGGGCACTCAGTGCACTCAGCACAAACGGGGCTAGTGTCTTCAAATAGGGACCAAATTTGCGGGGAATAGACCGAGACATGGAACCTAGGATGGTGATGTATAGCTTTCGCTTGCTGCGAGTGAGATGCACATCCCGCAGATGCTCAATGACGCGCGATAGGAATGCACTAAGCATGCCATCCGAAAAGTAACCAGCGAGTGTGGAGATGGCCAACACACACTTCTTCTTCATCATGGAGCTGGCACGGTCGTTCTCCAGTATTTCGAAGGTGATGTTTTGCAGAGCGTGTATCTCTGGCTCCTGGAGCATTGGACCAAAGCAACGTGCGACTTCGGTGAGCACATCGATGGCGTTGCTGTCGGTGCCTTTCTCAAGGTCCACTTGCAGCATTCCCTTGGGTACGTTTGGGAGATCCTTGCGAGCAGGCGAAATGACATTGTAGCCGACCAAGCGTGGGATCAGCACTTTGCTCACAGCATTGTATGCCTCGGATACCTGCTTGGTTCGGGCGACGCCGGTGACAGGCCGGGGTAAGGATACGACGACTTCTCGCAGGGCTAATGAGGGTATCGACTGGTCGACAGTGTTATCCGTCTGCAGATTCGATAGCTTCTCGATCATGGGGCACAGAATGCTGTCCGGGATCTTGTTCACAAACGGCCCCAGGCACTTGACAGCCATGTTTTGTACCTCCCCGTTGGTATCGACGAGGGTGCTGAGCAGACCCTCGACGGTTTTTGCGCATGTCATGGTATCATGGCTGAGCAGCTGCGAGTGGCCAATCTCGAGGATCTCACGCAAATCGCTCAGGGCCATGTACCGGAAATCGGGATCGTCATCGTTCAGCTTGGGAAGCAGTTGGGCTACATTGTGGTGGGTGGGATTGGACGGGATGGAGGAGGGCGCCATGGTGGGCGGAGTCTGGAGAGGTGGGCAAGTCAGAATGGTGAGTTGTTCGAGGTCGAGGTCAGAGACTCGGCGGGGTAGTACCTGGATGGCGGGGCTAGGAGGGTCGGGGTGGTGGTGACGGAGGTGCGTCGGTCTCGTCTCAGTTTATATGCAGCCACAGGCCCGCCGCATCCAAGGCCGCGCCGTGGAAGAAGTAAGGTGGATGTGAATCGACTGTGTTGCCTGCTGTCCAGGGCGGCACGGTGCACTGCGGCCTGGCGCGGGGTGGTGAAAGGAGCACCGAACGCAGCAGCTCAGCGACGTGGAATGTGGCACGGAGTATCGAGGGCAGTCCAGGACAGTTGACTAGGCGGCACACGGGTCCGTTGCATAGCTAGACAAGTCCAGAGCTTGCTGCCCCGCCAGAGGTGAGCGGTGCCCAGTGCAGGTGGAGCACGTGACGTCTGAGAGAGCTTGAGCCGCCCCGCGGCCCGCCTCGCTGACGTGCCGATGAGCGATTCCTGCCAGCCACTGACCTGATCTTTCCGCGAGCTACCTTGGACTTCGACCCTGCCCTTTCACCTCAATTGCTCTTTGTCCGAGTCAATTGACTTTTCTGCAGCTTCACCATGTCTTTCATCCGGTCTTCGACGCTGCGCGCGTCCTCAATCGCCCGCCTCGCCCGCCCTGCCAGAGCCATCCGCGCTGCCGAGCTCCAGCCATGGCAGCGTACTCTCCAGCGCAGGACCTATGCCTCGGGCCACGGCGCCCACGGCCAGACTAAGACGAGCGACCTGCCCTGGTACGTTGAGCGCCCCAGATAGCTGCACTGCGATGCGTTTGCGCTGCCTCTGGAGATGATTGCGATGGGCTGGCGGTTCCTGGAGCGCAACCCGGGACTCAACAAATCCCGCCGTCCGACAACGGACGTTGCTTCCCATGGGGACCGCATCAGAACAACAAGACATTCATCCAGAGATCATCCACACCACAGCTGTGCCTGAAAGATTATTCGGAGCCACCTGAGAAATATGCGCCGGACACTAATTAACACATGTACAGGGCTGCTTCCGCCGTCGTTGGAACTGCCGCTGGTCTCTACTACGTGGTGAGCCAGGACTACGGCCACGGTGAGCACCACGACGACCACCACGATAAGCACGAGGAGGCACACGAGGAGGAGGCGCCCGCCCAGGAGGAGGCTCCCAAGGAGGAGGCTAAGGAGGAGGCTAAGGAGGAGCCCAAGGAGGAGCCCAAGGAGGAGTCCAAGGAGGAGTCCAAGGAGGAAGCCCCCAAGGAAGAGAAGAAGGAGGAGGAGCCTAAGGAAGAGAAGTCTGAGGAGAAGAAGGAGGAGCCCAAGGCTGAGGCCTCCCCTGACAAGAGCGATGAGGTCGGTGATTCCGGTGTCCGCATCTGAATCGACGTTGACAAGATGTAGCCTACTCCTCGCAAGGAGCCCAAGAGCAGCAACGAGACTTCTGGCAAGCAGGAGGGTCTCTCCAACGCCGACACCAAGCACACCCACGCCATTCATGAGGAGCCTGAGAAGAGCAAGAAGGGTGAGGGTGTCGCTGAGACGGCCAAGCTCAAGGGCACCGTCTCGACCGAACGCCCCCAGGTAAATACTGCGACTACGTTCAAGATGAAGCTCGACTGACTGACTCTACCAGGCGGAGAACAAGGAGGAGCGTGGCAAGGCCCAGTCTGACAAGGACCAGTAAACTGCATAGCTGGCAATACCCTTCAAATGTCTTTAGCTACCATAGTACCCGAGCGACTACTGCCGGAGACGTTGCCCCTTGTATAGTGCATGACATAATCCATTTCCTTCGAGTCGATGACTTCGCCATGGTAGCGTGCTAGCTGGGTGACTGAACAGGCAGACCGATGATGTGAGGCTCCTACTGACGGCACTTTTCGACAGACTTCACCGCGAGTGGACATGACGGGCATATAGGCCGTGGGCCGTAGCTTGGTCGAAACAGTAGGACGTTCTGGGCCGCTGGGAATCCACTGTATGGCAGCCGTCCTCTCGGCCAAGCTACCAGAATGGCTGTGCAAAGACAGCACATCCAGGACATGACATGTTCAGCAGATCTCAGCAGACTTTAAGCTCCGGGTCGAGAGATTCAGGAACAGAAACCTTGGATGCGAGGTGGTTGACGCGGCGACATGATTGGAGGGCTGCACGCATGCGGACGGGCCATTAGGTCCCTGGCCCGCCTCTGTAAGCGCCCGGCCATCGTGTCGGTCGCTCCACAACGTCCTGTCACACGCCGTAACTCTCCTCGATTGGCTGCGCCTGCGCCTCACTGCAGCATTCTAAAAGAAACTCACCCAACAGCGGAGGCTTTACGAGTCCACCCTCGCCGCACTGTGCGCGGGAAGTGCCTCTTGGGAGATGGCACACAGCCAAGAGCCAACCACAATGGTCTTTTGGGCAGCGGCTCGGATGCGAAGAGATCCATTTCTTCTGGTCTCCTCCTCTTCCTGTTAATGCATGTCTTAGTTGGTGCTGATCGCACGGTTTATCACCCCGCGCTGCCCCCATCCTATGCTGCATATCAGCTCCCAACCCTCCACGTCTCTGCTTCGCATACATGGTCTCTACCTCCTTGTGCGACTTTTTCTTTTGAAACAGAACATTGATGAACTAGCCAGGCCATACATCTACATCTGTTCCCCGCGATTTCTTTGGCTTTGTACCGCTCCACGTTGACGGTGAAACGAGACATCTCACACTGATCGGGTACTCGGGAGCGACCTAACTCAACATGGCTCACAGACACCATGGACATGACCAGCGTCAACCCCACGGTTCGGAGCGACAGCACCAACGGTTTTCATGGCAAACGCCTCCTGCCACGCCACCAGAAGCTGATGTTCAGAGCCACCAACAGCCGCAACAGCAGCCGCAACAGGAGCAGCCTCAAGCTCGAAACAACCCGAATCCACAGCACAACCGCGTCTTCTCCTATGCACAAACGCCCATAGAACACCGTGCGCCGTTTTATGAGTCCTCGCCAGATGACCCGCCTATGCCCCTCCCGCAGTCTCCCGCTACCCCAATTGATCCTCGGCCGCAATCCGTCTACAACCCAGTTAATCTCGCATCCACTACTACGCCCCAGCCACAGACGACCTACTTGACTTCGACCTATCCCCAAGATGAGAAGCCGCCCCTATCGCCAGTGTCGCCCCAGGAGGGCACACTACCTCCCCATCTCTCCCCAGTGTCGCCGCTCACCGAACCGCTACACGTCCACGCTCCACAGCAATACGTCCCTCCAAGCCACCACCGGCAGCGGAGCAACCTCTCCCCAATCAACACGAATGTAAACCACTACGTGCTCCCCACGATTCCCGCAACGCCACAGTCGCAAGCCTCCCCTCTACCGCAAAAGAAGCCCATGACACCAATCTCCTCAGAGGCCAAGCACCCGCCAGAGTTCCCCGAAGCCCCCAAGTACAACCGCCAATCCTACGCAAACAATGGGCCCTACTCACCCCACGGCTTCGACTCGTCCACCACGACGCAGACCCCGCACGCCATCTTCTCCCCCGACTCCTTCCACGGCCCCAACGGCCTGGACTTTTCGCGGCACCAGCCGGGCCAGATCACGCATCCCAACATGGACCTCACGCCCAAGGGCACGGCGCACGAGTGGAAACACTCGCTGTGCGAGTGCTCGGGCGACGTCTCGACGTGCCTGACGGGCCTCTTCTGCCCCTGCGTCCTGTACGGCCGCACCGCGCACCGGCTGTCGCAAAAGTCGGACAAGAAGGACCCCACCGACATGCTGGCGTACAAGGCGACCAACGGGCACTGCATGCTCATGGGCGCGTCGTGCGGTCTCTGGTGCCTGTTCCCGCTCGTGCAGAGGACGAGGTTGCGGCACTTGTACAAGCTGACGGGGAGCCTTGGGAGCGATGTTCTGAAGGCGTGTTGTTGCTGTTGCTGCGTGGCTATCCAGAATGAGCGTGAGGTGAAGAGTCGGGAGGAGAGTAGTAGGCGGTGGGCGGGGCCGGCGAGTACGGATGTTTATAGCAGTCCGCCGCAGATGACGTATGCGCCGCAGAGGTAGAGAGGGATTGGATTGGGGGAAAGGGAGAGTGTGTTGATATGTGTGATGGGCTGATGATGAGCGAGTTTTTTTTGAGATTGCATATATGGGCGGGGGCGGTTGTTCATGTTCTTGTCTTGGTGGCTGGCTTTTGATGCTCTCTAGCGCTGTCGATTAATTTAGCATAGCAGGTTGTTGTTGTTCTTGTTGTTGCATACTCTCACTACGATACCCGTCAGCGATTTTCGTTTGTCTCAGATATACGGCTTGGATAGCATGCAATACATCAAATATACATGTACATTTCATGGAACAAGTCGAGTGCTTGTGGTTCGTCAAAGTCTACCTTGAGGTTGGTAACTTTAAGCCTCCCTCGCGCTCCAACTCTTTTTCGTCGGTACTTTCAGCGTCCTCGTCGACTTCTTCCGTCGAAGACTGATCCTCTTCATCTTCCCCTTCTTGTGTCTCGTCCTTCCCCTCCCCGGATCCATCAGATCTTGGAGTAGCTCCGACTTCCATATCCTGGAGTTGGGCCCTTAACCCCTGAAATATTATCCCCAATCTATCCTTGAGGACTGGATTCCAGACTTGGTCTATCTGCCCTTCTATTTCCTTCATCTTTTCCATGAGCTCCAGAGCCGCGGGATTATCCTCTTCTTCCTCCTCATCCTCATCACCCCCTCCAGGCCCCCTCTCAACCTCGACCCCTCCAAACGCCCTAGCAAAATCCTCCGCCATCTTCCTACCCGGAATCGCAAACACAATCTCCTCCACACTGCCCCAAGACTCCACCTCTTCAACCCCTCCCTTCTTCCCTTTCTTCCCACCCCCACTACCAGGCGACGCCGACGACGACGGAGAAGAAGAAGAAGCATGTTCATCAATAACCCTCCTCCACGCTCCCGCCACATCCTCCACCGGATTACCATACGCCCCACACCCCCACGCCCCCAAAACCAACTTCCTGACCCCCCTCCCCGCAACAACCCTCATGACGGCCCTCATCTTCCTCTCCACCAACCCCCGATCCTTGGCTCCGAGCCACCTCCTCCCCCCCTCTTCCTCCTCCTCCTCCCCACCCCCCTCTAGCTCCGGAAACCGCAGCATACCCGCCGACACGACATCCACAAAGTAGCGCTCCGAGACGGGCAGCTCGCCCTCCGAGGACGGCAATCCCGACGTCGAGGACGAAGAGGTGGATGCGTTGGTGGATGCGCTGGACGTGGAAGTAGGACCAGGCTCCGAACCCCCCAACCCGACGCTGGACCGAAAGACGAGCACGTCGCGCGTGAAGACGGCGCCGACCTCGGGGAGGCGGTAGAAGCGGTCGTGCAGCGAGGGGAGCAGGGTGGTGCGCGCGCAGAGGAATTCCTCCTGCGAGGTTGCGCCCGCGAGGACGCCGCCGCCGGGGCGGAGGGGGGAGGCCATGTTGAGGAGGCAGGTGTTGGGCGTCTTCTTGCTCTTGCTTTGCGGGGGTGGACGGCTGGGGGTGGATGGCTGGGGGTATTTGGAGGGGAAGGTGAGCATGTGGGCGGCGGTCAGGGTGTCGGTGGTGAGGATGCGGATAGTGAGTGGTTTTGGGGGTGTGGTTCGTGGGGTGGAGGAGAGGGAGAGGGAGGGGGAGAGGGTGGATAGATCCTCGCTGAGGGAGTCTTGACGGGCTTTGGAGCTCTTGCTGTTGCTGCCCTTTGGGCGGCCTTGTTTTTCGTCTGTAGGGGGGCCTTTGAGCTTGCGGCGGCCTTGGCCTTTGCGTTTGATGTATTGGGCTTCGTCGTCTTCCGTG
Source organism: Corynespora cassiicola (assembly GCA_022059125.1). Lineage (NCBI taxonomy): Eukaryota > Fungi > Ascomycota > Dothideomycetes > Pleosporales > Corynesporascaceae > Corynespora > Corynespora cassiicola. The sequence goes on along the minus strand of JAEUWY010000012.1, from coordinate 1,545,719 downwards.
GCTTTTGTTGCGCTCCCGGTTGCAGCGGTCGAGGAGTTGATGGGCCCCGGGTCGACAATCAACTCGCTCCCTTCGGCTCCTTTCCTGGCTCTTGCGTTGGAGGCGAGGAGGGAGGGGATGACTTTGTTGATGATGTGGCGTGCCTGCTTTGCGCGGATGTCTTTGCGGACTGCTGGGGGCGCCAGGCCCTGGGACTTTTCTATGCGGCCCATGGTCAATGTCCCGTCTCTTTGAAGCTCTGTTCAGAGTGTATGCACGAGTTAAATGTTAAACAAGTGTTGCGTGGTCATTGAAATATAGGTGCCAGGGCACCGTGATGGATAGAGTTGACGAATTATGGGGCAGGGCTAGCCGAACAGAGGGGTAAATTTGACTTTGGTTCCTGACGTACATGTTGTCGCTATATACTCGCTGCTCACATCACTTGATACGGTTCAGCCAATGTTCAGAAATGATTGGAATAGTTTAATTGAGTTCCGTGTATCCTCTGGGTATCCTATGCTAAAGAAAAATCCATAAACGCCGTCCCAATGCAAGCACTTTTCTACTCTCCTCCCCATTTCTCTAGTGAGAAGCGATCGGGAACCTCCACAGGTCCCACTCCTTCTCAATCCATTCAACGCCAACCTTATTGTAGCATCTGCCACAAAGAATCTCAGGCCTGGCCTCAAATCCGGGGCAGCCGGGCGCACATGCACACACGCCCGTCTCCTTCTCCTTCTCCTCCATCGGCCTCATCATCGACTCCTCAAGCCAGGCCGCCAACTCGGGCTCGACGCTCCCGCCGACCCGCGCGACCTGAACGCCGCGGATGCCCGTAAGCAGCTTCAAGACCTGGTAATCGCACGCCTCAAACTGCGCCTGCCAGACGCGAACCTCGACGTACTCGGCCCCGGAGAAGGCCTTGGTGGCCTGCTCAAAGGTGAACTGCGGGTCAATGTCCAGGCGAAGCGAGATCTGCCACCTGCTGATCTGGCTGTTGACGCGCTGGTGGGCGACGGGCTTGGCGGTCGACGTGAGGTGTGGCATGTTGGTGAGGAGGCGGGGGTGGGTGTGGAAGACGTGCGTCGCGTACAGCAGGCTCTCGGCCTCTAGGCGCACGCGCTTGCATGTCGAGAGTATCTCTGGGTAGAGGGTGATGTCGGTGTGTGTCTGGTTGTAGCCCCGGACGTTCAGGTTGCGCTTTTGTTGGGCGAGGTCCTTGAGCTTGGTCTCGTCGGGGCAGAGGAGCTCCTTGTAGATTTCGTTTCTGAGCTCGGCGGGGAGGCGGAAGAGGTAGGATTCCTCTTGCTGGTTCACATCCTCGGATACGGACTGGGGTTTGGCATTAGAGACAGGGCTTCCGGATGCTTCGGTCGCTGTGACTCGAATGCGCGGTTTTTGCTGTTGTAGTTTGACTTCGGAACGTGGATGTGCAAGCATGGTAGCTGTCTGTGAACCGTGTACCATGGAGGTTGTGTTGTAGTTGGCGCTGGGGAGGTGGAAGTAGGTTGCGTAGGTTGCCATGATTCTAACGATCCCTTCTGGGTGTTTTGGGAGAGCTTCGAGCGAGGAAAGCTGGTGGTGGACGAATTTGTAGATGTGTTGGCTTCGGAATACTTGCTCGAATCGAGTGGGTGGTAGATGGTGCCTCGAGGACTGGACGGAGGTGTAGTTGCCGGTGTCGAGTAATTCGAATTTGCAGGTGTCGAATTCAGTGACGGGAATGAAGGCCTTATGAATATAGGGGTGGGAGGATAAAAGACCATATGGACCTCTTTCCTCTAGGTGTCGTGGTGTAGTGTCCCTCTTGGGATGGTGGGTCGCGATGTACTAGGTAGTTGGTTGGATGCGTAAACTGATATGCTGATGCTGATGGTGAATATAACCGTGGCATACGGCTGCCAGCCTTTTATATGGAAGCATCGACGTAGCTGCGCAAATCCGAGAGCACCCAACAATCATACCATGGTGCCTTGTTGGTCGCATCCAGGCTGTGCAGTGCCGCCCCTACCCCTGCCGATAAGGTCTGATAAGCGACGGGATGCGTCGGGTCGCGCCACTTTTCGTTCGCTTGCAACGCCATCCGTCTGTTCAGTCACTCCACCGCGCTCAGGAGAGGCATAGTCATGGCTGAGGCTGAGGTCCTTGCAGCGGGCGAGGATCCGTGTTCCTGGGCTGATTCTTGTTTTGGTCATCTGTTTTCGATGGGACCTTTTTTTTTTTTCTCTCTCGTAGCGTTCCACACAGTTAGTTGACTGTAGGCAAGCAACGAGCAAATCGAGTGCCAAGCGCCTACGCGGCCAACATGAGCATCCATACACGAGGGCACACCGCTCTGCTCCCTGCCATAGGCAGACAACACTCTCTTCAATTCGAGAAACCGACCATCACCACAGCAGGTGCAGAGCCTCACACCGCTGCCCGCAAACCCTGTCCTGGCATGCATCGCGGATCCCGATGTGCCCTATGGCAATCGCACGAACATTGTGCGACCCAGTGGTGTGATTCTTACCAAAGCCGAGCATTCTCCTTGCTTCCCTCGCCCGAGCTCTAGCGGAATTCTGGCCTCAGGGTCTTGATGCCAGATGATTTGTCGCGGCGCCGCACTGTGCTGTCAGCTCCCGAATCACGCCAATGCCGGCCGACTATTCCCGAGCTGCGGATCCGGAGCCCTCCGACGCGTTTACGACATCGGCCATCTGGATCCTGTTTATTTAGGCACAACGTCAACCACATGCGACGCGCGACTTTTGGGAAATTCGGTTTCCTTTGGGTCCGAGTTATTTCCACGCTACGTCTTTGCTACCTCGGATGTCAAATACCCTGGGCCCCGTTGCTACATGTCTTCTGCACGTCGGTCAAATGCCGCGAGGCAAGCCTTGTAGAGGGGAAGTTGATCTTTAATTGCAGAATTAAAGGTGCTATTCACAATACTTTACCATAAGGTCTATGATATCGTCGAGTCGTGAAACGAATCATGTTGGCGTCATCCAACGGGTATGCTGCAAGTAAATCCCACCTCTTGCTCAACTCCAAGCAGAAAACTCCTTTCGTAGACAAGAAAAAAAAAGAAAAACTCCAGACCCCGGTTCTAAGTGACCATCATCTAAAACATCCAATCTCTCTGGGCCCTCGACTGGCGGCTCTCCTACACGACGAGTCCAGCCAATCCAACACCGACGGCCGCAACGAACCCCCGCTTCCACCCTGGCGCATCAGTAGCAGCAGCTCCAGCAGCAGCAGCCGTCCTCACTACGCCGACCTCGCCAGTCAAGGTCCCCATCCCGACCTGTCCCTTACCGGGAGCAGGCTCTGTCGTCATGTGGGCGGGGTACTTGAAGGTTATGGTGACGGGAACCCACGTCTGCGACGTTCCTCCTATCCACGTCTCCTTCCATTGGACGGTAACGGATTCCGTGTCCCCAGCCTCGGGAGCGGCCGGCGCACTGGTAGTCGTGGAAGAGGCGGCAGGCACGACGGGATTGGCCACTGGGTTTTGAGCGGCACTGGTGGTCGTGGCGGTGCTGGACGAGCTAGTGGACGAGACGACTGGAGCGACTACGCCGGGCACTAGCGCCGATGTGGAGCTCGCAGTAGTAGCAGCGGCGAGGGCGGAAGAAGAAGAGACGGCAGAAGTGGAGACAATTGCGGGCGCAGAAGTGGAGGTCGAGGAAGGGATGAAGACCTCGGGTGCGTTGTTCAAGGGAACCAGACCGGCTTGACGAACTCTATACGAAAAGGTTTAGATGCTGCTGCTCGATTGCAGTAAATGATCAGACGACTTACTCGAGCCTCTCCACATTAGAACCGTCCTGTACTATTGCGTGCGCCGGAGAATCCACAGGCGTAGCAGACGCGGCGGCAATGGTGGTCGTTGATGGGTTGTCGGCTGGCTGAGCGGCAGGCTTGATGGCATGGCTAGCAGCTAGCGCAGGAAGAAGAAAAGTCGGTATGGCAGAGATCCTCATGCTGGGTGGCAATCCAAGGCTTGGGATGGCAGTGGGCACGAATTGGAGTGTTTTGGTCGAGGGGAAACTAGAGCGCGATGACGGTTGCTGGCGAGGAATGCGTTCTTGGGCAAACGCGAGCGAGGTTTAGTATACTGCCGCTTGCCTGACCTTGTTCCCCCCGGACGGTCCTGGAATATGCCACAGGTAGTCGCCGGAATCTCAGGCGTCGCGGGCGCGAAAAGGCAATTGGCCGGAGGGGCGATGCAGGCGTCGTCTGGTGGCGTGCTGGGCCTTGTCGAAAAGAACCGCTGCTCGATAAAGTCAAAAAGCGTGGGCGGCGGAATGTCTCAAACGCGCAATCGGGTAGACGCAATGGTGGATGTGTGGCCAGAGGACAGCAGCGTGCTGCAATTGTCTCAGCTGCAGGCGTAAACGAAGGGGCGCGCAGGAGGTGAGTTTAGAGGACAAGCGATGGTGGGCAGTTGGCAAGTAAGTGAGCGACAAGATAAGTGAATGGCGGGAGCACACGAGCTCGCTCAACAACAAACAGGCACGCGAACAGAGGCGATGGGCGGCGGACGGCAGCGACACGTGTGCGAGGAAAAGGAAAGAAGAAGCGGGCAGGACTGCAATGGAACCATGGTTCAATATAGAGGGCAAAGCCGCCCCAAGATACCGCCCTCGCCTTCCCCCTTGAGGACGGCGAGCCCCCAATCCTCCCACGCCCACCAGGCCGACCAAGCCCAAAGGGCCGCGCCTCGAGCCGCGTGCAGGCAGCCAAAGACAGTCTATCCACGCCGTGAAACCTCAACCCCATCTCAAATTTGCGCCTTTATCGGTGCTGGATATTGAATCCGTACTAATCCGTCGCTGCACAGGGTCGTGCCTCGGCCTCTGATTGGCCGAAGCTCGACCAAGCATTCGCTTGCATTGCCCGGTCTGGCATGGACTCGGTGCGGCGCCGCGCCGGCGAGGCTTGACCTGAGCAAGCGCGCCAGGATGGGGGGTCCGCAGTCATGTCCGGTGGCCTCGACGTCCGCCAAAGGGGGGCTGGGAGGGGAGAGGGGAGAGGGGAGCGAGGGGAGAAGAGATGGAGGGGAGGGGGAGGCGAGGAGGAAAAGGAGAGGGTCCACGCCTTTTTCTTTTCTCTTTGCGCAACGAGCACGCTGACGGTTTCACTCAGTCTGCCACTGCGCCCGGGCGACTGTATCGCGCCCGGTTGGCTGGCAGGACGAGACAGAAAAAAAAAAAGGGTCCCCCGAGGGTCCTTTTAAGCGCTCTCCTGACTGCATGGCGAGGCCAGGGCGAGGCCGCCATCTACTTCAGAACAGCCGAAAGAAGAGTTGGGCTAAGCTTTGGTTGGCACCGGCCTTGATTGGAACGCCGCGGGTAATTACAGTGGGTACGCGCCTGGACGAGGGGGATAAGAGACGTGAGACCTGGAGTTGATGCGATACAGGGATGCACGAATTTTTCATCGTCCCGTTTGTCAGTCGCGTGGGCGTCCAAGAGCCGAGCCGTCCAGTAGTAGTGGTTTTTTTCCCCTTTGCCTTGGCCTAACCGCGAGATTAACTCCGAGGCCTCTGCTAGTGAGGGGCGTCACCCAGATGCAGTCGTGCGTCACTCCAGACTGAGAAGTTCCTCGCGCTGCTCAGTCGATCCTCATGTCAACATCGGGGTGTTGCTCTGCCGATGGCCCGCAGGGCGAGCAGATCTCAGTCTGATCCTGTGCACTGTGCAGTCACCACCTTTGAAACCGCCCTTCAATGGTTTCACCCGGGGCCGCGTACTTTGATGGCATCGTATCACCACGAGGTCGCATGCTTTCGCGTTGGGCAGATCCGCCACCCTGACAATACACCGGCGGGTAAAAATAGCTGGCCGTCTGTGTGAAATGCCATAACAACCACGTTCGTGAAAGCGGGGCCCAGCCTGCCAGCATTGCCAACGTCATTTGAGCCGGCCGTCGAGCTACGCCCCAAGCGCTGGATAGCGTGCTGACTTCTCTCCGGGCCATCCTAACGGGCCTTCAGGAGCAATATTACCGCCTTGGGCCGCAAAACTTCTAGAACACTTAACCACGGACAGAATGAGCACCGATGTTTATGCCTGGAATGATTTTCTTTTGCATTTTTGCCAGCTGTTTTGTGATCGACCGCCTCGATCGGCGCTTCTCCCAGCCCCTAAGTTTATGTGCAACGCACATGTGCCGGCCGTTACCAGGTCAAGAATGACCAAAGAAGCCTTCCGCTGAAAACACGAATCCAATGGTATCAAATATCCCGCAAACCGTCATGACTCTCGTCCCCGCTCCTAGAGCCCCACACCCTTCTCAAGGGCAAATAAACCTCGTATCTTGGACAGTGACGAACAAGTTCCGAAGAGGTGAACCTGCTGGACTGTCGAGAAGAGAGAAAAAAAACAAAAAAGGCAGGGTTGGACGCCTCCAACCCCCTAATGGGAAAAAGTAGGTACAAGAAGAGAACAAAGTAGACACTACGTTTAGGCCAAATCGGTAATCGGAAGGATGTAGTCCAGTTGTGAGCATCCGAACGGCAGGAACCGCCCGGAAGAAGGCTAATGAAAGGGTGTGGAGAAGGAGCAAGGTTGGTGGTGCCGAAAACGCCGTGGCCTCGTTAATGCGCTCGTGATGTGTGCGAACAAAGACATTTCGGAGAGAGGGAAAAAAAAGGAAAAAAAAGGGGATATGTGATGCTGTTGCATGTGCCCACTTTGGGAGCACACAAATATAGTGGGGTGTCAGTCAGAGAGTGTATTTTATATCGCTAATGCCAAACTGAAGAGGGTGACTAGCAGGGCTATGCACGTCGAAGGGGCGCCGACGAGACTCGAGGCTCCGTTGGTCGTAGGGAAGACGTCCTGGCCTGGAGTCTTGTCCCCTTCGTCCAGGGTGAAGAAGTACGTCTTCATGGCGTCGGTGCCCGACGACGCGTCGGGCGCAACCGTCTGGGAGGGGATTTCGCAGACTTTTGCGGGGTCAAAGGTAGGGCAACGCTCCCTGTACGCATCGTTTCGGTCCTCGTCGGTCGAGTTGAAGTATGCCTTGAGATACGAGATGGTCATGGCAGTGTCCTGGCCCGGAGGGCCTGCAGACCAAAGAGGATCACCGTTGCTCCAGTGGTTGAAGAACATGCGGCCCGGCTGGGTAGGAATATTTTCGGTCATCTCATGGCGAAACTCTCCATCGACGTAAAATTCAACTTTTCCGGGAGTCCAGTCGAAACGGTACTCGTGGTATTTCTCGTCGGGGCGGAAAGGCAATGGCAGTACTTCGAATTCGGACGTGTTGGAGGCGTCGTAACCGTGGACAACGGACTGCGGCGTCTGAAGCACAAGGTTGACTGCGCCCTGGGATTCGTTGAATTGCTTGGACAGGAATTCAAGGTCGATCTCTTGAGAGTTGTTGTAGAACTGGGCTCTTGTCAGCAACATGTAGTTTGACGCCAAATTGGTGGAGGGCTCATGCATACCCAGAAGAAGGCCCCACATGTTCCCGACTGTCCAGACAATTTCAATCCGGCGCGGAAAGAGCCATGCTGCAAGTCATTGCGGTGCGTGGCCATCTCTGCACCGCTCACGTAGCCGTGGGAATGGTCGCCTCGAATCCACATTTGCAGTCCCGGGTCGCCCGTCTCTTCCGTATCGCCGGACCAGGCGTCCGAGTCCTTGAATGGGTTGGTCTGGATGTTCTCGACGAAAAACTGCTTGCCGTATGGCCCGCGCGCGGCCTCGGATGAGACATTGTACTCTTGGGCCTGCCAGCCGTTCCTCGAGATGTTCTCCGTCTTTGTGTGCAGGAAGTCGTTCTCCATTAATTCCGTGTACAGGGCAAAAGTCGCATCCGTCGTCTTATTGACGGAATAGCCGCATTCGCAGGCTGCGTTGGCTGGAAAAGGCAGGGTGGTCAGCATTTGGCGTGCGCTACGCGGGCCATCCGCGCGCAAGACACAATCTCTACTCACCCAAGCGAGAGACGGCCAAAATGAGCCATGGCATGGCGCCAGCGGCATCGCGAAGGGTGGGGAACATTATTAGTGAAAGAAAGACTGAGGGTCGGAATTAGGTTTAAAGAGCGACGAAAGGGTTGCCAAAGTCGAGGGACAGCGGCAGTAAAAGTAGGCCTGGCGTAGGGAGGGTGGACTCTGGGGGAGTGAAGCAGGGCTGTCCAGGGCACGGCAGCTCAACGGGACCGGTGCAGAGATTAGGACAACCAGTCACGCTTGGCCTTAAAGCGTTCAACGCCGATCGAGGGAAAACGAACGGTGGTCAGAGGCGCCGGAGACGAGCCGAAATAACGTTACGAGGATTTGTGGAGAGGCTGGTGGCTTTAGTGCCTTGGGAGACGGCGCCGGTATGGAGCAGTTCACCTGTCAAAACACCAACGAGGAAGGGAACAGCAGCAGGCCTTCTCCACCGCGACGTCCCGGCTCTTGGTCCAGCAGCCGCGCCCGCCCGCCACGATAGCAGCTGGATGGCAGCTGATAAGGCCGTGGCCGCCAATTGCGGCCGCCTCGCCGCCGACCTGAAGGTGCCCTCGCCCGCGGGCGCTGGCATTGACGGGCAGAGGCTCCCCAGTGTCGCACGACACGGCATCCTCGCAGCGGACTGGCCAAGCAAGGGCCCCCTTGGCCGTCATACATGGACAGGAAACGCTCTGGGGAACCGAGGACGCGCCCATCGCCATTTATGAAGGGTCACGAGCGAGCTGGACCCGCGTCACTCGGTGCCTACCTAGGCAGTTGGCCGGGTCGACCAAAGTAAACGGCGCCCTGGACAGAGCCTCGTCGCCGTGTCGCCGTGCGCCGTGCGCCATCGCTGAGCGGGCGCACCGCCTTGGGCCTTGGGCCATGAGCCATGAGCCATGAGCCTCGAGCCAGGCTGCCACGCCCCCGGACATTTTCTTCTTCGAAACCAGAGGCAAAGTGAAGGGGGATCGCAGCAAAGTGCCGCCCGACGCAGCAAATGAGGGCCTGCAAATCGACATCTCCAAGTCCCCGGGCCTGGCGCTTTCGGTAACCCCGTGGCCGCATCCGGCAGCTCGTGACATGGGCAGCTTGGAGTCTTGGGTGCTTAAAATTGGATACGAATTCTACCATCACGGACCATGCTCGGTTGAAATATCAATTGCCAAATGCCAACCCAGCAAGCGAGCAACTTCACCATCCCTCGACCACCACCACCACCACCACCACCACCACCACCAACATCACCGCCGCTCGACTCGGTGCACCTCCAACTAAAAAGCCAAACATAGCCTCGTATCCAAAAAAGGGGCGGGGGTTGATCCTCCAGTCGGCCGTTCCAAGTGCAAAAATAAATGCATCGCGGTGAATCGCTCACGCCTAAAAAAATTCCTGTTGTCGTTCGTTGCCGGTGCCAAAAAGTGACCAACGCCAAATATTCGTGTCGATATAGATCAAATGCTTCGTGGGGTATCATCACAAGAATCCAGACTCAGAGAGAAGTCTATCATCCCGTTAGTAATCCTTACGAATGCTCTGCAGCACTGTAGTCGTCAAGGCGTACCTTGCAATCTTCTCATCCTCACGCTCGCGCGGCTCCACCTGTAAACTCGTGTCGTACATCTCGTGTACGTCGCCCGCCGACTGCATGTTGGTCAAGATATAATCCTGAAGCTCAGGGACCGGCTGCAGCGGATATGGCACATTCTGATACTGTTGGATGTCTCGGATCACCTCGGCTGTCTTCGCGCGCTTCGCGAAATTAATCAGATTGGTCTTCTTGATCAGGGACGGGATACCGTCCTCGATGAAGGTCAGATCCGTGAGGTAGACGCCTGGTCTTGTTAGCCGAAACGTGACGGCCGACGGGGCAGCAATTACCGAAAAAGGGAATGCAAGGAGGATTGGCCTTATGCAACGTATCTCGGTACTCCGCAAAATTTTTAGTGCTACCCATGAGCTTTCTCATGTTTTCCAGGGTGCCCATTGACCTCGCGTTCACCGCGCTCCACGTCCTGTTGAGCCGATGGATAGGGGCGGTTCCTAGAGCAGAAATGATCGAAGTAAGGGTAGAGAAGTTGTTCAGCAAACGGCATTTCTACGCTTCGTCAGTTTCGTCCCGGCGCCGCCTCGCCGCGCCCATGTACTCACATCTGCAACATTGACAAAATGTTTGATGACGACGACTCGGCGCTTTACATCTGTCTGTGTTAAAATCATCTGCGCCACCCAGTTTGTCAACTGATTAGAGTGAAGAATAAGAGCCTTGACGTTGGCGGCTGGATCGGGTTCGCCGGGGGCCAGCTTCTTTTGCCATGTCTTGTTAAGGCACTCCGTAGGCCTAATCTTGCCATACAGCCTCGACTCGATGATGGTGAGCTGGCGAGCAAACTCTGTGGGGTCGATGTCGAGGAACTTCAGCTTCTTCATATTCTTAGGGACAATAGGCTGAGGGGTTTGAGTGTTGAGGGTTAGTACAAGACGTTTAGTCGGCATATCGGGGCCTCTTGAGCGCTGCTCGACGGATGTCATGAGCGGAGCTGCACCAGGAGTGCTTGTCGTTGCAACATGGTCTTTAGCAAAGTTGTAAACCCTCTGGATGAGGATCCGTGCATCCTCATCATTGCCTTCCATCCAGTAGTTATCGAACCAGGATTTTAAGATGTTGACAACGCGGAACCTGATCGGTTTCTGCTTCCTGTCTACCCAGGTTTGGTAATCCTCTCTCGCGAGACCATGAGGAGGTTGAATGCTCCATCGCTTGACCAACATTTCAAAGAGTTCCGAAGCCGTGGTGAAGGAGCGATAGGTCAGCAAGAACGTGTTGTTGAATGCAGGGTCTAGGCGGTCGTGGCGAGTCAGCTGCTCAACGAGACCGGTAAGGGTTCCTCCACGAAGCTGTGGAGGGTTCACCTTGTGATCGTACGAGATCTCGCCTTCGTGGTCCAGCTTCAAGAAGTCGGGTATCTCCTCGATTGTAGGTTGTTGCGCGATGACGGGTACCTCGCCGAAGAAATCTTGAAGCTTCTTGGAGCTGTTGTTGGCCCTCATGGGCTCAACCTTGGTATCGTCCAAAGCAGTACCCTCGCTGTACGTGTGCGACTGGGGTAGGTCTTTCAGCAAAGGCCTGTTGCTTCCTGACAATCCCCTGCTATGGAAGTTGGGCATGTCGGTATCGGTGTTCCTGCGCGAGTCATTGCGAACCGCGATGTCGGATAAGGGAACCGCCTCGGACAAGCTTTGGAGAAGACCGTATTGTTGTGCAACTGTGGTCTCGAGCTCACGCGACACGGTTCGAACTGCATGGATGCGGTCTTCCAATGAATCTCCACGAGTCTCTGACCACTCGTCTGCCAAAGGTGCACCTACGCCTTGGCAAGTTATTATAAGCTCAGAGACCAAGTCGTAGACCTTTTGCTTTTGAATGTTGAATTCGCCAAGTTGCTGGCCTTGGTGGGTCGAGCTCACAGACGATAGGTTGATGGACTCGACTGTGGAGATCCATGGACGGCAAACATCAAGCACTTTTCCAGCCGTATTGCATATGCTGTCACCGATGATCTGGTGACGAGAGGGCGTGACGAGCTTTTCCCGGACTACCAAACTCTCATCCAATCTGCGGATGCTCGAGACGATTAGGCGCTTCAGGTCTTCCAGTCTTTCAAGGATGCGCGAATCCAGCTTCACAGTAGGCTCAACATATGGTTCATAATCTTCTTGGTCAATGAAGGAGGTCGAGGCTGACGGGTCGCGATCATCCACAGCGTTGTTGTGCCAGTTGCCGCCCGAGTGGCTCCCGACAACGAATCCTGGGACCAGTCGCGGGATATCTTCACCACGCTGTTGGCGTGCCACCTCTACGAATCCGTAAACGCCGTTGAGGACGCCTTCCGCCTCTTTGAGGCACTTGGAATAGGAGTCAGGAGGGGGGAAGTCAGAAGCGGCAATATGCGATGACAGGACAAGCTTGGAGAATCGCGACATGGTCTCTCTGAAATGGGGGTAAAGAGCTTTATTAGTCGAGATGATCGAAGGGTTACCAGAGTGATTGTCAGTAGTGCCGGAGCCTGCTGCTAAGAGCAATCGAAGGTGGTCAGAGATATCCTCGGCTCGTTTCACGAATTCAGAGCGATCACTGTTGTTGATTGCCTGTCGGTAGCGATCGACAGCCCGGCGCATGTCGTCGACCATTCTGTGCCAGGTCAATGGGACCGGATTTCCATCATCATAGAACCTGCGGGTTGCTGAGGATGTGGATTGAGGTCCACCAAGCGGGTTACTCGAGAAAGAAGTAGCAGTCGTGCCGATGGGAGGCATCGAGGTTCCAGAAAAGCTGGTGGCATTCGCATCGTGGGATGCAGCATTCATCGAGTCCATCGAGGTGGCTGGTGAGACCCCCTCTGACACGCGCCGTCGCCCGGGCTATGTAGAGAGTAAGCAAGACAAACCACCTTTGTTTCGCACCAACCAACTTACCAGCGAACTGTGAGAACCCATCATACCAGGACCTTCAAAGTCCGACGCCGAGTTCTCGTCGTCGGTATCCTCGACATTGTATCCGGATGCCAGTAGTTCGGCCGGGGGTCGCGACGACTCTGGAATGTAGACGTTTATACGATCGCGGGGTCCATTTTCATTCGCTGACGGGGTTTCGAGGGGAAGTTCCATGGTGCTCACGCCGGTGAGAGTATTGAAGTAAAACAGCCTACCGTCTGGAGTCGCCTGCGGGATCCAGAAGGCGGCCTCCTCCTCTTTGCTGCTCTCATTTCGCTCGATGGGAAGCATCGTGTCGTTGGCATTGATAGATTCGGTGTCTGAGCTGGTGTAGTCGGTTCCTCCTGGGGAGTGATTGTCTGGGTCGTCGGTCAGGTCGCCGCCATTCCGGTCGTCCTCGACATCGTCGGTCGGGCGAGGGACGACGGCGCAATAGTTGCTCGGAAACCATCCGCGCACTCCGTTTATGACACCGTCCCACCAGCCGCTGTCCAGCTGAGTTATCACCTGGATAATGTCGCCCTGGCGGAAGCTCAGACTGGTGCGATCGTCGGCATCGTAGTCGTACAGGGCGCGCACATACATGCCGCCCGGAGGAGCGACGGTCCCGCTGAAGCCGTTCATGGTCGCGGTCGCGGTCGCGGTCGTCGTGGGGCGCAAGAGGGAAGTCGAGGGGGTGCAGGCTCCTTTGACTCCAAGCGCAGTCGAGCCGTGCGCTGCTGCGGCGCAGCGACAAAAACAAGAGCAGTCGGCTTACGATGTGTCGGGTCTTTGGACGCGATGGAGGTCAAATATTCAGGTGTCGCGCGTGTTATGGTCAGGGCTCTGTCTGCCTCTCAGGAGGGGACGCAATTGGGTTGGGTGGGCCACCCGAAATACGAATGGGGACTCTCACATTCGCGCCTAGGGGGGGGGCTGCGCGGCGAATGAGACGTCAGAGCAAGTACGCAGAGGTGGAAAGTAGCCGCGAAGGGCAACGCTGGGCAAAAGAGAGGGCGGCTCCAGGAGAGGTCGCTAGAGGTGAGGTTGTGGGACGGGAGGCTGCTGCAGGTGGAGACTTGCTCGCCCGCCGCTGCTCGCCCGCTGGTGGCTGCTCGCTGCCCGACAGCACGTGATTCGTGGTTAAAAGGGTGCAGATGCTTGGACGGCATATCCGTCCCTCAGGAGTAATGCTGGGTGCGGAGTTGCCTTTATGCTGCACCTATCACCGGGCGCATTCGCTGCTGCCCGTCATCCGCAGCTGATGCCGTGCATCTTGTGTAATCCTGTAGGCATCTCGGACTGGGCTGGACGAGCTTCATTGTCCGAGTCGCAGTCCGCAGCGAGGCCGGGAGAGGCCTTTTGTTACTACCTAGCATCTAAAAGTGCCGATGTCAGCGCAAGCCAACAAAGGCCGGGTCTGACGGCCGTTGCGCATCGGTTGACGTCCCACCGCCCCTCCCAGCACCACAGCGCGCATCGCAGGTCTTGAGTTCCCGACGCGTGCCCGTGATGCCGAGCAAAGCTCTGACAGCAGCCGACGCGTAGGGCATGTGAACGCAGGGTCTAGAAACGTTGCTTGACTCGGTCAATTGTACACGATGGCGAGAACACCGGGGACACCCCACGAGGGCCATTATGGGCTGCTCTCTAGGGTTGAGGTCGGGTCAGGGACTGTGCAGCTCCCTTGGAACAAGCATGCATATCGCTTGCACACGCGACAAAGCTGCGGCCTCGAGGGTCAAGAGTGTCTTCCCTAGGGTTGAGACAACAATGAGGCACCCTATGAGAGCGGGGACCTGGTGGTTAAGGGTGGGGTGGTTCGATGACTGCAAAGTCTGCTGGAGGGTTAGGGGAGGGGAGAAGACAGCAATAGGACCGATGGAAGGTCGGGTGGAAGTATCCCCAAAGGGAGCAGACACCAGCCCCGAAGGGATTAGTAGCTCGCGTGGAAGCGGACGGCATATTTCTGCGACGGTGGTTTTGGAGGGCACGGCCGCAGGGCCATTCGGGCAGAACAGTAGGATGGCGTATGCCGGCGACAAAGCACCAGGCACGAAGCGCAAGCGTCGACGGTGAGCCGCACGTGGGAACGCTGTACGGCTTCATCACCGCGCAGGCCCAAGGCGTGGCGGACGGCAATCAAATCAGGTCAGCTCGAAGCTCATCTCAACAAAATCCAAATTCCGCGGGGATTTTCCAAAACCACGGCAAGCGGCAGCGGATCACTCTGGTGAACAGGCCATGGACCTGAAACCAGGAGCGCGACGCGGCCCTTTTCTTCTAGAGCATTACGAGAAGCGTTCTAGCGCGGGGGGGTTTTTTGACACAAAAGCAAACCGCCCCTCGTCGAGCGGGTCAAGGGAAAGGAGGGGTGCTGTCGGATCTCACAGGCTGGCGTGCAGTGGCAGGTTTGGTGGTGTTTCAATTGATGGCGAACGGTCACGGTGAAGGTGCAGCGACTTGTCATTCTGCCGGCAGGAAGCAGAGACAGCGACAGCACTAGCGAATGGAGCCAGACCCGACCCGGACCCGGGAGACGCCGCCTGCGCGTCGAGCTGTTTTTTTCCCGCTGGCCTTGTCCTAGGGCAAGGATCAAGGTCCACGAGCGATCCTTGGAGACGAGCGGGGCTTAACAGCGGGCACTCCAAATTGCTGTCGACCGGGAGCGGTGCAGGGCTGGCCGGCTCAAGGGCCACCAGCGAGGGCATGGGAGGCAGACGACAACGACCCTGAGGTGCTGGAGGGGAGCCTTGGACGTGAACCCACCCAGGCGGCGGCAGCGGCAGCGGCTGCTGTTCCACCATGGTAGGAGAGGAGAGGTGAGGCAGGCTGCGCACCGTGGGAAACAGGCGGCGAAGGTTTCTGCGATTGCTTCATGCAGCGCGGTGGAGTACTAAAGCAGTGTGTGGGTCCGGGGAAGCTGATCCTAGCCCGTCAATTTGGATGCGCTGGACCAGGAACGAGCGAAGAGGCCGTCGATCGCGGTGGAGGACTCGCAATTACTCGTGTGGTGACAGCAGCGCTGGCGAGGATTGGAGGCGGGCTCGGGCATGAGTGAGGGTGGGTGATGGAGCCCGGGATGCCCCCGATGCCCCCCTTTTTCGGGACCGTCGTCATGATATGAGAGTGGGCTGCTCAGGGCTGGCCAGCGGCGGAGGCGGCGGCGGTCGTGGTCGCGGCGGTCGCGGCGGTCGCGGCGGTCGCGGTGGTGGCCAGGGCGTTGCTCCGCGCCCACCCCTCCTTTCGGTTTCTTAACGGGCTGTGTCAGTAAGTTACGGCGGGCCGCGAGGGACGGGGCGATGGCGGTGTGAATGTGCATTTGGCAGGCGGGTAGAGTGGATAGAACTACGCCTTGTCGAGAAAAATCAAAGCGATAACTCATACCGCTCTTTCTTGACGTGGTGCGAGGGCCAGCGAGGGCGAGCAAAAAGGGTACATGGAGCTGCCATTGAGGGCAAGGCGACCCCACATGCGAGGTACCTATCGCGGCGACGAGGGCCGCGACGACAATGGTTGGATGGCGCGCTGCCATGTTGCACGCGATCCAGAGTCAGCTGGCTCAGGCGGTATGTATGGCCTGGACGGGCGCGACAGGAAGGGCAGTGAAGCTGCTGCAGCTGCTGCAGCGGGCCCGCCGCGGGAGCCTGGCCGATCGCGAGCTGGTGCTGGTGCTGGAGCTGGAGCTGGCGGGCGGCCGTGGTGTTGCTGCGTTTGCTGGGCACGCAGCGAGGGGAGTGGAGGGGGGGTCGCGGCTGGAGGGGAGGGGGGGCAGGAGGGAGGGGGAGGGGAAGGCCGCCCGCCAGCCCGTACCGCACGTAGGTACCAGTCGAGGCCGCCCAGTGCAGCGCCGCCCGCCGTGCAGTGCAGCTCAGCGCAGCGCAGCGCCGTGCAGTGCAGTGCGGTGCGGTGCGGCAGCAGCAGCAGCACCAGCAGCACCAGCAGCAGCAGCACCAGCGCATCAGCGCGCAGCAGTGCGTCCTGTCCCGCCCGCCGTGAACCACGCCCGACATGGCGCCCGCTGCCAGGCCCTGCAGCCCGCGGCTGCAATCATACCGGGGCGCGCTGGGTAGTCAGCAAAAACAAAACGCCCTTGTTACCACCACCACGCCCATCCCGAGGGTTAATTCGGGTCGTGCCATGCTACGGCCCCTGCTGTTAGCCTCGCGCAGCCAGCCCAGCGCTCCGCGTCCCGCAGCACCAGCCACTTTGTCAGCTGGCTGCCACGGCTGCCCCTCCCCTCAACTTTCTGGTGGGTGTCGTCGCTCGAAAACCCCCCCCCTATCTGAGCTAAGCGAACAAAACTCCAGTGCTGCCATCGCCCTCCATCCATCCCATCCCACCACCCCAATCTCCTTCCCTTTCCCTCCCTCCCCCATTATCGCACGCCTGGCGCGGTCGCCCGCCCTGATTTCCCTCCCCCCGCCGGCCCTCCCGGTCTCGTCACTCGCATGCGCCCGTCGACCGCACGGAATGAAAGAGCACAGCATCCACGAAACCCATCCCTCCGACCTTTGATCCCCACGCCCACGCGGCCTGCCCGACCAGCTCCCATCTCAGCCCCGCCCCTGCTGTAGTCCGCTGCAAAGAGCCTGCCCTGCCCTGCCCACACATGCCCTCCGTCGACATGACGCTGGCCGCGAACTCGTCGCCGGCTGTCCGCAAGTCCGGCTCAGCGCCCGAGAAGAAGTACAAGTGCCAGTTCTGCAATCGCGCCTTCAGCCGCAGCGAGCACCGCAGCCGTCATGAACGTTCTCGTAAGTGCCCCCGTTTGTCCCTTGTGATGGAACACGTCGCGCCGCGCACCCGTGGCTGTTTTGATGGATGCGGGACCGTCGCGAGGCGGGCGCGCTGCGGGGAAGACAGAGTGTTGCTAACTGCCCCTCATCAACAGACACCAAAGAGCGCCCCTTCAAGTGCCTCAAGTGCCGCAGCACCTTCGTCCGCCGCGACCTGCTGCTGCGACACGACCGCACCGTCCACGCAAAGGATGGCGGCGTTCCTCTGCACAGCGAGGTCAAGCGTCGGACCACCACAAAGGCCCCCGAGGTCTCCGTCCCCGGCCCCTCCAAGGCCATGCCCATTGACACGGCCACGCTCGAGCAGATCGAGGCCAGCAGCGATGGCATGGTCGACATCGAGACGGCTGCCATGCTGATGACGGATTTCCATCACAAGGCCATGGCCAGCCAGGAGCCCGAGATCGCCACCGAGGCACCCAACCCCGTCATCTCGCCCACTGGCCCGTCGCTGCTCGAGCCTGCCGTCGCCTACGCTGAGCCCGGCCAGATGTCGCTGCCGCAGATGCCCTGGGGCGACTCCATGGTGCCCGAGTCCAAGACGCACGCCAGCTCGCAGGACTCGCACTCTGCCTTCAACAGCGCCAGCGCTCTCAGCTCACATGCCCACCAGCTGCCGCCTATCATGGAGCGCCAGCTGTCGGGCAGCGATGCCCTCCCGCCGTCGTTCCAGTCCATGAACGGCTCCGTGTCCGGCACCGGTCTCGGCACCCCTGGTGCCCTCTCGCCCTACCCGTCGATGCTGGGTCCCGTGTCGCCCGTCGACTACCGCAGGTCGCCGGGTCCTAGCCAAGCCCTGACCATGACCAAGGCCCCTCAAGTCGAGACCGAAGAGCAGTGTGCTAGGATATTCGAAAACATCAAGGAGTACGACAGCGAGAACGCTCTCTTGGACACCTTCCACCTGCCCAGCCTGAACACCCTCAACAGGCTCCTCAAGACCTACTTCGACCTGTTTCATCACCACTTGCCCTTCCTGCATCCCGCCACCTTTCAGCCCGCCGAAGTTCCGCCTCCTCTGCTCCTGGCTGTGCTGTCAATCGGTGCCCTGTACATTTTCGATCAGGATCAGGCGTACATGCTTCACATTGGATCCAAGGTACTCGTCAATCAGTTCTTGCAGAACAAGGAGAACTTCAGCTCCCGCAAATGCCCTCTGTGGGCCATGCAAAGTACATTGCTAAACATGATCTTTGCAAGCTGGAGTGGTGACCCCAAGGGTTTGGAGTGGGCCTGCTCGATCAAGAGTTTGCTTGCCAACGTAAGTCAACCTATTCCCCTCCGTCAATCTCAATAGCCAATATTGATCCACCGTAGATGGTTGCTGGTAACCGATATGAGCTCAAGCTCCGTTCTGAAGCACGTGATGGTGCTCAGCCCAACCATGAGGAATGGGTTGTGGATGAGCAGTGCCGTCGCACCTACTATGCCGTGTACATTTTCTTCGGCTTGCTGACTTTGACATACAACCACACACCGGCCATGGGATTCAATGAGTTCGATACGCTCGAATTGCCATCGTCTGAGTCCTTGTGGACCATGGAAGTCTCGGATGATGAGTCGTGGCGTGAGAGTCTGTCTGCGTCCAGGATCATCACCTTCCGCCAGGCGCATGACAACTTGTTCCAGGGCGACCCCGCTCGCTACAGCGCTTTTGCGACGCGCGTCATGATCAATGCTCTCTTCCTCGAAGTGTGGTACCACAAGCGAAGTCCTGAGGCATTGCAAGATGTTGTGACTGAGTACAAGCTTAGGCTCGCACTAGAGACCTGGGAGAAGTCTCTTGAACTTTGTGAGCCGGAAACGGTCGTGGTTCAACTGAGTGCACCTCACAAGGGGCATCCTCTCATCTTCAACGCCATGGCCATGTATAGGAACACCCGTGCACGCCTCGTAGTGGACCTCAAATCGGTCCAAGAGGCGCTCCGCTACCACGACTCGTATGAAGTCGCCGCAGCCATGACAAATGCACGTGATAAAGTGCAGCGTTCCCAGGAGATGATCAAGGTCATCCAAGAGTGCTTTGACTGCATCGAAGTCGCTGCGGTGCAAGGCATTCGCTGGGTTGCGCGAACTTCGGCCACCAACTGGAGCATCGAGCATCCCCTCACCGGCATGGATCTCATGGTCATCCTCACCCTCTGGCTCTATCGTCTGGAACATGACGAAGAGCCGGCGACTGAGGAGGAACTTGCCATGTACAACAAACTACGTAACTTGTTCGATGATGACTCTGTGGATGTGTACGGTGCTAAATTGAGCTCCACCGTCGCCCGACTCTGGGGCAGCATGATTGATGAGGTCGTGGTTTGGGGGTAAGTCACAGCCTGCAGCGCGTGTTCGATCTTCGACTAACAAAGATGCAGTATCACCAAGCTCATGGGTGAGGCCTTCAAACTCCATTCTCAAGCCCTTGTCGGCTACGAGGACGCGATGTCATCCGGATCCGGCTCTGCCACGCCGTCGATGGCGCCTGGTGGTGTGCAAGTCCTGGAAATGCAAGTGGCATACTAGCAGTATGACTTGACGCCATTTCGTAAGGACTACATTTAACGACTTTGATGATTTCTTTCTATTTCCCTCTTCCTACTTCTCATTTCCCATTTCCTCTCTACACTAGACTGGCCTCAATTCCGTCTCTCGTCATGTTCTCTGCATCTGGAGCATGGCACGGAGTTCGGGGTGCTTCCTTTTTTTTTGCATTTTTGGGTGCGGTAATGTTTCTCAATGTTTGGCTTTTCTAAGATCGGGGTAATTTTGGCGAACGGCGGTCTGGTCCAGGTTCTTCTCACAATCGGGCTCGGGCTCTTGTGCACATGCTCTGGGGCCACACTAATATCTTTCCTACTCTCTCTCATACCCTCTCGTTTTGCTGGACTGTTCTTGGTGGCTGGCCCCATGCGCACTTCTTGTTCACCCCGGTTCTGCTGCAAGCTTGTTGTGTGCCGCACTCCGTTAATCTTTTCTCTCGTCTTATCTCTGCTGGGTTCTTCATCTTAAAGTTTTTTTCTGGCTTGATCTCCTATTGCATATACCACTTTTATCTGATTTCACTTCTGGCAACGGAACGGTGGGCTGGCACTGGGGATGAGGTTGCAGGGGGTTACTTTGTGCAAAGGCGCCGCTTGTTTGCGAAATAGTCCTGTATAAATATATTGCTTTACATGGGGATCCTTAAAAACCCACGCTGCCTCTGATGTCCTGACTGTGATGCGCTATGCCTGTGCCAGACGAAGGTATTTGGTGGAGTGCGCCAAGATTTCTATGCCAAGACGCGCTAACTCTGCAACCTTCGAAATTTCGTGAAAAAGTTCAGTTGAGAGCTCACACTCCACAGCTTCCACACCCTCTTGCCCACCGCTCAACTCAATTGCGCTAAACGAAAATGTCCAAGGACGCCACCGAGAAGAAGCTTAAGAAGGAGAAGAAGGAGAAGAAGAAGGAGAAGCGCGCCGAGGCCGACGGTGTCGTCAAGGTCAAGAAGGATAAGAAGGAGAAGAAGGTCAAGGTCGATGGCGAGCTCGTTGAGAAGCTAGAGGCCGAGCTCGAGAAGGACCCCGAGACTTCCATTGTGCGCGTGGATACCACCGGCGATGTTGTCATGCAGGACGGCGAGCCAAAGGGTGCTCTTGTCCCATTTGCGCTGCCTCTGGCCGAGGACGCAAAGGAGGTCAAGAAGATCTTGAGGACCGTCAAGAAGTGTAAGCTACATTCTGCGCAGTGCTCGACGTCTCTTCTGTTTCTTTACTGACGTTTCCCTTGTAAAGCCGCCAAAAGCAAGACCCTTCGCCGCGGTGTAAAGGAAGTCGTCAAAGCGCTCCGCAAGTCGCAGACCAGCGGCCCATCGTCGTCGGACATCTCAAACCCCTCGGCCGTTGTCATCATCGCCGCCGATATCTCCCCCATGGATGTCATCTCGCACATTCCTGTTCTGTGCGAAGACCACAACATCCCGTACATCTACGTCAAGTCGCGCGCAGAGCTCGGCGAGGCCAGCGCAACCAAGCGCCCTACCAGCGTTGTCATGGTCGCCAAAGACCGAACGAGCAAGAAGGCCAAAGACGTCAAGGACGAAGACGCGGCCGAGTTCGACGAGGCGTACGGCGACCTCGTCAAGCTTGTCGTCAAGGCAAGCAAGACGCTCCGGAAGTAAATGAAGTCATGTTCATACAGGGAAATGGGCCTCTGCATCCTGGAGTATAAATTTTGCAAAAAGGGTCTGGCGTTTGGCGTTTGCAGCCTCTGCGCTGAGAATATGGCCATGTGGTTCTTGTGTAAAGGCTGGAATGGGTCCCATGATTTCAGTCGGGTATATTTCAGTATATGCTGTAGTTTTATGACACTACTGCCGATACGAAGAAGAAAATATCAAAAACGCAACGAACATGCATTCTACAACGTTTCCTCTGTTTGATGATCGGGTTTGAGGTGTCAGTCAAGGGCCCAAAACTTGAATATTTAGGTCGACTTGGCCTAGCTTGCATGCCATGATAAGCACTTCTTGATCATAACTCTGTTGGGATTAATGGTAGATGCCTAATCTCAACAACCAGTACGATATAGAGACTTGGATGTAATCATCCAGTCATGGAAATGGAAATCAGACACAACAGTGTCTTCTGCACATTTCTATGTCGAACATGCTCTAAATGATTTAGTGCAACTGCACTTCGCTACATGGGTACAGGGGCTACTCTTCCTTCAAACCCATTCAAAATTCCATGACAAATGGCATCCATACAGTCCAGGCTACCATGGTTCAAGGCTAGATCAAGAGGATTTTGAGTTTACACTAGACGGGAGATTCCGTGATGAAGCATTGCGAATGAAGAAGCTTTTGTTTAGCATAATGATGTCAAAATTCCATGAAGGACCATACATGCTCCTGGAGCCCCGTGCTCTTAAGATTGCTGGGCTATGACTGAATATTCATCTTTCTAAAAAAAAAAGAACATTATGAGGAATAGCAAGAGTTAACTACTCATCACACAATAAGAGACAACAAGGAACCTTCTTAAGCCCAATGGAATAGATGGAACCTAATGTGACGAATAATTACACATATCTAATATCCCTTCTTCACTATCTTCATCCTCTATGCACCCCCCCCCCCCCGCACGCACCATACATGGCTTTCGTAACATAAGGCTAGGCTTAGTACCTCAACTTAACCAGTCCAGACCTTGGGTCCCGGGGGCGTGTAGGTCTCAGCCTTGGAGCCGTACGTATCAACCATAATTCCAGGGTCGCTCTGAGGTGCATACCCGGGAATCGTAGCCAAAAAGTCACCGCTGGGCTGAGCGGAGCCCGAGCCCGTGACTTCGAGCTGAGCGCACTCGGCGTAGAACTGAGGACTATACGACCAGTCAGACATGTCGTTCAACAACACACACACACACCCAGGAAGTGAAGAAGAGAGACGGGGGAGGACATACGCATTCGCCTGGTGCAGCGCCAACAATTCGTGACGGATCAGATAGTTCCCCGGCGCCAAACTCTTCGGAACCGTCGACTCCCAGTACAAATTCTTGAGCACCTTTGCGGTGCCCCAGCTGCGGCCCGAGAGCGGCGGGGCCGTCATGCCCTCCTGGTCGATCTTGAACCACTTCTTGCCCGAGCCGTCGCACGACTTGAAGTCGCCGGCGCACTTGTACATCCACACCATGACGGGGCCCTGCTCGTGGGTCCACTGCTTCCAGATGGCCTTGACCTTGCCGCCTGCGGCCACCTTGGCGCTCAGGTCGGCGGAGGTCCCGCCGTTGCACATGACCTTTCTGTCTGTCACGGTCATGGTGGGGTTGTAGTCGGGCCACTGGCGCTGGATGGTCTTGGGGCTGGTGGCTGGGGCGAAGCCCTCGTAGCTGGATGGATGGGGTAATGGTCAGTTCGAGATGGGAAGAAGATGGAATCAGAGAGGACGGTTCATCGTACCCAGGGTACTTCACTCCATCGATTTCGTAGCTGGTGACTGCTCCGTGGGCGGCCGCCTGAGCAGCGAGGAGAGCGGTGGCGGCAAAGACGTTGAAAAACAGCATGGTGAGCACTGTGTCAAACTTGTGATCTCGAGGCTATTGGAACAGGTCTTTGCTACTACACCTCCGTTATATGGGTGGCTCTCATCTACTACATCTTTTATACTCCACAATCACTTTTTTTTTCCAATCCAAAACCGCCGGGCCAGTCGAATCCTGTCGATACAGGTCCGCGATATTATCTCTGCAATCCACCTTCCTGATCCTCCAGCCAGCCCTCATTCAACTCCGTGGCGGACCTTGATCACGCTTCCCCCAGATAAACCGCGATAGTAGCCGGAAATTGGGCGGCTTGTATACACTCATTGCTCTGCCGGGCCGACGAGCCCTGATTGGGGTCTCAAGTCTGGTTGCGCTACTGCGATTTACTCGCTAGAAGAGCCGCTATGTCGGTTGTTGGCACGCCGGGACGCTTTGGGGAAGTGATCGATCAAGCCTCACGGTACCCCGGATGTTTAATATAAGCCGCCTTGTATATAAGTCATGCGGGGTGACCGAATGCTGATATATCCGCAAAGTGTGTGTGTGGGGGAGCGACATTTTGGGTAAGCACAGCATTCTGGACGATGGAATCTTCTTGATCCATGAGGAATTTTCACCCGGTTGGGTCGGTGGATGAGATTTGGGTTGCGATGGGTTTGGCGTCGGTTTTCTTCAACGTGGTGGAGATGATGTGCAACGGTTATATGAGCCGCAGACTCGCGATACTTGTTTCGAAACAAGCACGTCGGAGACTGAGCCGAGAGAATTACGTTATCATCAATCAAGAGATCACTCAATATGCTTGGGTCCTCTTAGCATTTTTTGTATGAACAAGGGGGGGGGGGGGCGAAGAATACATTGATCGCTCATACAGTTGGGCGGGGCGCTAGCCGAGACCAATCAGATCTACTAGGGCCTTTGATAACTGGAGGCTGCTAAATTCCTGACAGTTTTGCGCATCTTTACCAAACACAGCTATGTTGTTTTTGCCTGCGCGAAACACTAGCTGGGCTGTCTAGGCGACGGTGTAGACTGCATGCGGATTGCTGTGCCGCTGCCCTATAGTCAAACATTTTTCGACGAATCGGTACCGAAGCGAACTCAAACCTAGAACCTGTATCTCAGCTTACTTACGCCGCCGCTGACTCTATCACACGCAAGGGATACGGGACGACCGAGGTGGATTTTTCTAACTTCCTGACGATTGGTCGTTTTCTGCAAGACGCCGCAACAAACATAGGTAATCCTTCACCGAACCCTCGGCCTGAGTCCATTGAACAAACACTGGAAATGAAGCAAATGAAAGGCCCTGCGCTAGAAGCACCCATCGGTAATCGACTTGGTAATTACCTGAAATCTCGAACACCGTCTCGATGTCCTCCTCCGTCCTTTGTAACGCTGTCTATTTTTGTCCATTCGGTCGCTTGTCTCCCGCTCGCCTCCCGCTTGCCAACTTTGGTCTTGCAAACGACATGCCCGCCATGTTCCCGGGCACCGCGAATCCGATGCAAGCGGTTACCTTTACTTGGAGTATATTCTAGGGTATAGGCGTCAAAGCCAAGTCCCCGAAGATCATTATTACGACTACAAAAATGGCATTTGGACCCAATCATGGACGTTTCAAAAGTTTGGCGCTGGGAGCACAGGGGCCGACTCAGCCCCAACGTCGCGCCCGGGCATAATCACAGCCTCGAACTACACCACCGGGTCTGCTCTTTCCCGAATGCGCCCCAAACCGTATCCACCGTTAGCAGCGAGCGAAGCTTACACGGGGGCAGCAGTGGGCGTTCTGTGCCTCTTGCGTGGCGTTTATTCCAACCTCCAGGCAGTGCTTGTCTCCGGATTTTGCATGTCCCGGAGGCACAACAAAGGCTTCAAAGTGAATCTACCAAAATACCTTTGCTTATGAAATTATTAATGTCGAATGGTGTGTGAGGTATCCCGCAGCTTGGACTAGACCTCTCTGCAGAGATACAAATAGCGTCGTGGTCGCCTCGAGAATGAGGACAGACATCTTACCATCAAGGCATCTTTGAGACTAGCTATTTAGCACCCTTCACATTGCTACCACTAGCCTTCCACAGGACCAAACCAGCAAAAATGATCTCCAGCCTCTTCATTCTCGCACTCGGGGCCCTTCCTATGGCCCTGGCCGATCAACATTACTACGGGGCAGGCAACGCCACTTCCTCACATGCCCCATCACCAACTGGGACTCCCAGTGAAAGCGTCCAAATCGTCTCTGTTGGTCAAAACGGACTCCGCTTCACTCCGGACACCATCCATGCCGTGGTGGGCCAGAACATCACCTTCCAATTCTTCCCAAAGAACCATTCTGTCGTGCAAGCCAACTTCGACAACCCATGCAACCCATCCGAAGGCGGCATCTTTAGCGGTTTCATCCCCTCGGCCGCAGGACCGGCTGTGAGTAGTCCCTACCCCCTCCACAGCAGTGCCGTGCCGCGTGACATGGACTGACGGGGACCCTTAGAACCAAACTTTTACCATCCAAGTCAAAGACAAGCAGCCCATCTGGCTCTACTGCGCCGCTCTTCTCCCCACGCCCCACTGCGCTCAGGGCATGGTGGCCGTCATCAACCCGCCTGCCGACGGACCCAACACTCTTGACGCTTTCCGTGCGGCCGCCAACAGGACTAGCACCAGCACTGCGCCTTCGACGCCTCCGTCTGGCGGCGAGGTTCAGTCGGGCGTGCCTTCGGGCAGCCCGTCACCCAGTGGAACGGCCCCTGGTGCTCCGGACGGGACGGGTGCTGCTTCTGCGCTTGTTGTCAGCAGCGGAGCAGTTGGTGGATTGGTTGCCATGTTTGCGGCGCTGTTGCTGTAAGGGTTAAGTAGATGAGATTAAGGGTCCGACAGGATTGGGCCAGGGGTGGTGGGGTGTAATGTTGGTGAATGTTCAATGACATTCCAAGTCATGATGAGCAAAGTAATGAGGAAAAGAAATGTAATTTGATCAAAATATCCAAATTGTCTCCTAGTCTGGCTGATGATTCCCATCCATCTCTTGGCATGCTTTGAAAGGTACGATGAACCATTGAAAGACTGACGTGAAGATATGCGTATATAAATTTTTTTTAATAGATCGCCTTTGGTGAGTAATTCGTCGATCGAGCTCGATATAGCCTGTTATAATGCAAGGCTGGGGTCTTGTGGTAGTGATCGTTGAAGGGCAACTACCTAAGTACGTCGTGAGCGGAAAAAAAAAGCTACACCAACCTACCTCGCGATAGACCAAGGACCAAACCCCAACTCTTAGCAATGCTCAAACAAGTCTCCACAAAAAAAAACTCTCCAACGTTGACGTCGGAAAAAATCCTCAGTTCCAGAAACCTGCCAAAACCAGTAATCCGGCCAGCCGGCCCTTTTCCGACGGGAAACGCCACTCGCACCCAAAAAATTTCTTTCCCCAACCTTTTTTTTGCTTCACGAACCAAGGAAGCGAGAAAAACGAACCCACAACGCGACGGGAAGGAGAAAAAAAGAGAGAGTCAGAGCTCCCACTCGCCCCACCCTTCGCTTTTCCGGATCCACGCTTCCAAGTATTTCGTCGGTTGCTAGCCAAACCCACACGCACATGAAAGACAGGAGGGGAGAAGGAAGAAAAAAAAAAACTCCAAGGCCAGGTCCCCACTCTTTTCTGCACAAAAGGTCCTTACTAGTCCGTTCCAGCAAATGCAGGCAGATGACGGGGCGATGACGGGGGTAAGAAAAGACGCAAGCAGACGCAGACTGGGGCAAAGAGAGGGAGAGAGAGAAAAAAATCCCTGCAGCACATCCTGCGGCTACTAACGGGTAGTCTCACGTACTAACTCGGGTACCTGGTGTCAGAAGCAGTTCGCCCAAGAAACTATGTGTCATAGGCGACGAGGGTCAATGGGTTCGTTCGTTCTGGAACGCAGGGTAGAGGCGAGGCGTAGAGGCTTTTTTTTTCTGACGTCGGGCCTTTGGGACCCACGTGGGTGCTGTTGGTGCCTGAGTAGGCGCGCGGGCGGACATGGCCGCTCTCCCGCAGGTTAGGCGTGCGTCGCCATGTGATGTGTTGTTGATGGATCCATGGAGAGGCTGGATGCGGTGCTTGCTAACGGGCTGGTTGGTT
This sequence comes from Corynespora cassiicola, assembly GCA_022059125.1. NCBI lineage: Eukaryota > Fungi > Ascomycota > Dothideomycetes > Pleosporales > Corynesporascaceae > Corynespora > Corynespora cassiicola. Next base: position 1,518,401 of record JAEUWY010000012.1, on the reverse strand, counting down.
GGCAGTCGAATCCGGAATGGCCAGGGACGATTGAGCTACATTGGGACAGAAGGACCGGAGAGTGAAATGAGGGTGAGAAAAAAAGACGGTGTGGAGGTGTCTGTGTCTGCGCGATGGAAGCTGGGGACGTGGCCAGCTGCGTGCTTTTGAGCACATCACGACATCATGTGATAGCGTGGCGTGATGGAATGCTGGCGTGATATGTCGATATGACGGTCTGGCCTGTGGAGAGACATCACATCACTAGGCTTGTGACAAGATCAGAAATGAGGGGTAGAATCAGAGTATTTCCACTGCTATGCTAACTAATTACGGGTATGCGCTGTAGTATCACTTTTTTTTTTCCGCCAAACGCCCTGTCGAAATCGAAATGCCAAGATGCTAGAGGAGCTCTCCAAAGCTCAACTCAAGCTGGTATCTGATGCCCCTCTCCTCCTGTAGTCGGTAGTAGAATAAAAAAAAAGGTACAAATGAAAGCGAAGATTGATTAAACGGATTGCGAAGAAGAAGAAATAAAAAAAACACGATGAATGGGGTTGGGTATTTCGCATGGGGTATATCCTCCTCGACCAATCGTTAAGGACCTGCCAAAACAATTCCACAGTGGGATGCTCCCAAATCCAAGGAAATTCGTTACAGATGAGATTGGCCGTCAGGAAGTCAAGATAGGAAATGGTGTTGAAAGGGTTTAGAGCTCAATGCTGCTAGTCTCATCGTCGAGATGAGCAGCGTCGAACTCGCCCATGTAGGTGGGTGGGCTGGCAGGAACATCCTCGTACATGGGTGGCTGTTCCTCGTCCCAGGAGATGCCCATGCCCGAGCGCTCGGTAAGGATGAGGTGGAACTGAGTGCGCAAGACGCGAGCAGCGCCGGTGGGGGTCGCCTGGGAGAGCTTCTTGAGCGGAGCCCACTCTTCGGCGACAACCATCTCGATGACAAGGTTGTGCTTGACGGACATGCCACTGGGGCTGTCCATGTCGCAAAGAGGCTTCATGGCCATGTTGACGGCAGCGCGGAACTCGGCGTCGATGTTGCCTTGCTCGAAATCGGTCTTCCAACCGTGCTTGACCTCCTCGCTGCCAATGACGTGGGTGTCTTCGTGGAGGATGCCCTTGCCCTCGCCTCCGACCTTGTTCACATGCTTGCTGCAGGCAGGGGCAACGAACTTTTGCGTCTCCTCGATCCTCCAGTTCAGCTTGCGGAGCCTCCAGCGAGTCTGAGAGTCGGTCTTGTTCTGGACGATGCCAGACAGACGCATCTCAATGGGGAAATCGCCAATGGGGTGGATGACGGGCGGGAGCTTCACCGAGGCGGTGAGGTTGGTCGGGGGGAAGATGCGGATGGAGTGCTTCTCGTTGCCGGGGCAGATGGCGCGCTTGATGTCAAGGGTGCGCTTGTAGATGATGTTCTCGCCGGTGGAGGTGACTGCCACGGCGGAAAGGAAGTAGTCCAGCGTGGCCATGCTGCCATGAGTGGTGGCAGGCAGATGTCCCGGGAGCAGATGGCTGAAGGGGAACGAATGGGGACCATGGCGCAGAGAGACTGGGTGGGTGAGGAAATCCCACTTGTGGATTTCGGTGGTTTGGCTGGTGCAGTCCGGGCAGTGGGGGGCCACGGGCTTCTTGGTCGTGACGATGGCGAGCAGGCGCATGTCAAACTTTTCGATGGTGATGTGCGGCTCGGTGACATTGATCATCAATTGGCCGGAGAAGAGGGCGCCGGTGGAGGTCTGCGGGCCGTTGTAGAAGACCAGCGGCGGCGACTCGACGTCCATGTTCATGGTGGCCGAGGCCTGGGGCTCGACCTTGGGGCTCTTCTTGTCCGAGTGGTGGCGGGCACCGAGGCTGTGGCGCTTGAAAGCATCCATGATGACGAGCGACTCCTGGGACTTTGACTTTGTGTTGGTGGGCGGCTCGACCGAGTAGACGGGCGGGAAGAAGGACTGGGGGGCTTTGAGGGCGTCGAGCTTGGAGGAAGGCGCGGGCCTGACGAAGGAGAGAAGTCGGCCGGGCATGGCTGACAAAGGCAGCGGGCGGCGTCGAGAATCTGGGGAGGTGGTATAAGCGACGATTGGCGCGGGAGCAATCAAGATGTCGAGTGTCCAATGCCGTGGTGGCAGCAATAATGCAGGGCCGGGGGGGGTGCGTCTGGCGGCGGCGGCGAATGGCAGAGCAGGGCAGGGTGCAAATGCAATGCAGGCTACGAGTTGATCTTGTGGGTGTTCAATTGATGGATGCGGCTTTGCGGCAGGAACATGATATTCTTCAGGAATCTCGGGGAGCAACTTCACGTCTTTGCACGGGGCGCGTCAGGGCTTTAAAGGGCGTTGGGGGTTCAGTTACTTGATGAAAACTTGCGACTCGCCAGGCGGCGTATGCCAGGCTGAGTGATGCCATCGGCGCAACACCACCCAAGCTTTTCGCGGGCAGGCGCCATCCCGGAAGCAGCAAGCCCAACCCTGCAGGTGGCTGCAATTTTTGGGTCAGGAGGCAGTTGCGCAGGCCAGTGCATCGGTGCAGGCAAGCGCAGGTCGGCGCACGGCCTGCCGCAGTCTCTCGTGATCGCCTCTGCTGCAGCGACCGGGGCCGCGCGCCGCAGAACCTCAGCCGGATGAGCCCATGGCCTTTGTCACCGCGTTCTTCGAGGGTACGTACCCAACCGCGCCCCCAGGCACGCCGCCTTTGTTCCCCGACGACGTGTCCAGCTCCTCTTATTCTGCGACACCCCTCTCGTCCACGCCGGTGCGACGTGGCGCCCGCCTCTTCGCCGCACAACAAGGTGCCCTGCGTTTGCATTGCTGCTGCTGTTGCTGCGGTTGTTGCTGTGCGGTCGCCGACGGCCGTGGCCCCTCCCCCTCCCTCAACCCCCAAAGTCTATACCTCATGCTAACCTCATCCCGGAGCGAGCGCCCTCTGGGGTGCTCATCCCATCCAACGTGCCCCGGCTCACCGCAACGGCTGGGTGCTGCCTCCTGACCTCTGTCCAGAGCCTGCGTCACGCTCCTGTTCCCCGCAATATGGCGTCGTGGCAGCTGCAAATGGCGAAGCTGGGGTCGAGCATCCAGCATCTCCACGGAGCTGCCTCGCCTCGCCTGGCTGGCCCAGCTTCCGCCGTGCGCGTCGTGTCCGCAGTCTTGCCCCCTCCCAGTCTCAGTCCTCTGCTCGCCCGCGCCCTCGTCGTCTGCGTCTGCGTCTGCTTGCCCATGACTGATGGCTGGCCACGGCCGTCCTCCACGTCTCGCCCTCTACCCACATCGATGCGTGTCGCCAAGGCGCTGGCGTTAGGTAATGCCTCAAATTTTTTACAGCAAGTGTCGGCCAGGCAGAATGCAGCCTCTTCCCCGTGGCCTGACTCATCTCCACATCGCATTCCCATCCGCCGCACCGTGGGCCTCAGCAACTGCGTGCCTGGCAATGCACGGCGCCTAGCGAACCCACATGTTGAGGCTCCAGACTGTTCTACACGCGCTGCCCTCAATATCTATTACTCGATGGCAAGCTCCAGCAGCCGCCGGCCTGGTCCCCATGTCGCATTGCCTCCCCCCCGGTCGGGCATGGCCGTCGTGGTGCCGGCGCCGCCACGCAGAGCCGCAATGGCATGCTGCGATGTTGAGATGATGCTTGATCGCGACTTCCGCACAAAATCTGGCGATGGCTCGCTTAGCCGGGGCCACATGCACATCCGGTTCCCAAATTCCGCCGATCACACAGCACCCACCGGCACGCCAGCCCGTTTCGGGAATAAGCAGACAGCTTCTGCATGTCCGCTGCCCCAATCCTCGTCTGACCAACGTCGTCTCCAGTCCTGCCCCTCGGTGGACCCTCGCCGGCCTGCATTTGCCTTCCCCTTCGACGCCGACTGGCCTGCGAACCCATTGCGGTGCTCAGTCGGCCCATCTCGTGTCTCAGCGCCCGTAATGCCATTTCGTCGTTTCCGCTTCGACTCACATCATCCAGTCATGGCTGCATCGCGCCATCGCCAGCGACTCACTACGGATCCGCAGAACATCCTCGACCTTTTCACCGCCGTTTGCCCTCGTCATTGTTTGGTTGAATCGGGAAGCCATTTCCCTCGCTAGAAGCTGGCCCGAGTCCGCTCAGAAGTTTCTGGTTTTTTTGCCATGTGGGTACCCCCCCCGATCGATCTGCCTTGGCCCCATTTCTGGCATGGTCTAGCAATTCTACCCGCAAGCTCTCCATACCCTCAGTGCAGCTCCTTGGTATCCGCGGCAAGGGTTTTCCAACCTCGTCTCACCTCCTCCATTGTTGCGCAACACTCAGTCTATTTGCATCTCCCTCCGCCGTGTTCCATTGGTCTCGTCCCTCTGAGTCAACTCCTGTACTTAGCTGTACGGACCCCGACTTCTCCGGCTCGGCTGTAGAACACGATGCACGCTTGCGTTACCTGACCGTTTGCTGTCCATCCTTCTCTAGTCAGCCTCTGTACATGAGGTCGTCATCAATAAATTATTAATCCCGACTTCGTATTGTTCCCAACATCCACGCAAGACGCTACTGACAAATCACATCACACCAGGATCGCCGCGGCTAGCAGGCACTTCCCCTCCTTCCTTTTACCAAGGTACTTTTGGATTTTCCCCATCGTCAAGTCCCCAGAAATCCATGCTACATGTGCCCGTCTTTGTCCCCCGCTCGTCCCACAGCTGCTCTCGCCCCATCTGGCGGGTCCATCAGTCCCCGGAGTCCGTTGGTTGCCGACTTGCAGTGCCCAGGACTAATGGCTTGGAACGAGGCCTTGGGTCCCGAGTTTGCCCTCTCCAACATACCGAACAAGGCAACAGAGCCCGCCGGCCGAGGCTACTTTGCTTTCTGGGAATGTACCGAACTTCCTGCCGACGACATGTTGACGTCCCTATGACCTGTAGGGTGCGCCCCCTAGGGGACCGGAAAATAGCCTGTGGCTTTTGAGTCATTGAGAAGAGCTCATCTAGTGTCCTTGTGCCATCGTCTCCTTGGCTTGAGAACGAGACTACCAAGTTAGTAGGCAGTGGTTTCTTCAGGTTCGCATCGAATACGTTTGTCGCATATCGCTCTGGACCCTGCTCCCCTAGTTTTGCTAGCCGTGTGGTAGCTGCGTTGCTGATCAGGAACTTCACCTCGAGACTCTCAAGCTTTGTTTAGTCTGAGACACCGCGTCTTGAATGGATGGATCGTCAATCGTGTCCAGCTCCACACGTTTGGTTGGCCTCTGCAAGTAGCCCTAAATTCTGTAGGGGTTGGATAGCTTCTTGGCCGCACTTTATCGTGTGCATGCCAAGCTGGTAAGTTGGTGTCAGGGATCTGAGGATTGGTAATGCCGACAATTGTTGACTTCACCTGCATTGGAAGCCAGATTGGTAATACTCTTGAACGTTGGTGGTTGTTGGTAGCATCCCATGTCACGCTGGGCGAGCTGGCTTTGTTGATCTGAATTGTATTGGAATAGCAGAATGTCCATCATGAACCTGTTTTAGAAGCTTTAGCATCGTTATCGTGATATATGTTCTGGCTTGACTGATTCTTTCTATCTAATTTTCAAGAATACTATCCTCACGATTCTGGTTCCTTCCCCACCAAGCCACTTCCGCTAGTGCCTGGTTGTACAATCATCACCAACTCATTTCAGGTCTCAAGTATAACCATGCTATGGTCAATCCTGCTCTAGAATTCTGGTTCTCCGAGAGAAAAAGGCAATACACAGAACAAAGATCGTTATCTATTCCCTGGAGTGAAGTATTGTTGCACTGTAGCGGCAATAGAATCTAGATTTCAGGAAAGTCCAGATTGGTGCTTCTATCATAATAGGCATAATTCACAGTATAAAATGCAAATACAGTCTACTAAGCACTGCGTATTGCTTTCTAATGCAATGAATTAACCCATAAAGCAATTATAGCATCTTATGCATCATGGAGGTAGCTTCACCACTTACTAGGATCCAACAAATTGCTTCTCAATGTAGGAGAGCTAGGTATCTATGGAAATCCTATTGCTATGTTCTGATTTTTCTGCTCTTACTTGACAACACTTCCAGAGTTGTTTTTTTGGCTGTAAGTTTCTATGGTTCCTTCATGGAACAAAGTCGCCCAGTTCCAGGACAAGAACACTACATATAGATACGTTGTATACTAAGATGACCCAGGTCGCGCCATAGAGTGACAAGGAAGCATATGCAGACGATTGATTTTTTTAAGCTTAAAATGAACACGTAATGGACCTCGAGCCACTCTTCTGTATGACAAAGTATGCATTCAAACCTCTAAAACTAGCACAATAATGTCAAGGAAGACGGTTCCGTGGCTCTAGAAGACTTTAGGTGGCTGGATTTCTGATTCTATACCAGATAGTTTCCCTCTGCACTCGCCTAAACCCTAAGGTCAAAGGTTTGGGGGGGTACACGCACTTGGTTAATCAATAAGTTTAATCATATGTTGTCCTTGAGGAAGCAGTGCTTGTGCTCTGGATATACTTTTTAGAGGTAATTGGAGCTGATTTCCAAACGAGAGGTTTCGCTGAACTGACGTGTACACAAACTGGTGTTTTTGGGTACCTGCCACCAGCCTTCTTTTCAACATTGCATTTCTCATCAATTTTCATATCTCCCATGATTGAATTGTGTAGCTCAGTTGGCTGCACAGAAACTTGGCTAATAGGCGATCAATCCAAGATCTTGTTTTATCTTCTTTTCTTCGAGAGCTTGCCCATCGTATGTATTCAAGGGAAAAAAAACAGGGACCAGTCAAGAGAGTAACACCCAACAGAGCCCCTGGGATATATTTGACTACATATAGCCACAAAAATGGCCTGCTATACTGGCTTGGGATACGTGGAGCGATGTGGAGACACAAGAGATTGGCGCAAGGTTGCTAGTACGGACGGATTCAGCAACAGTGGGACAAGAACCATAATGCTTGAACTAAATCATACCATTGTCTAACTTTGAGGAATGGGGGACAAGCCCCCCTTATGTATGATTACAGCCTGTATGAAGCTTTTCATCGTAGCAACCTTTGTAGTACTAGTGCCTACCGTGTTGCCGAAAGGTGCAAATTAGAACCACTACCATCAAATGCGAGGGATTGAGTCTTTAGTTACAAGCACACAGCATAAATCTTGCCTTGGAATCTCCAACATTGCTCGTCAGAGGCTGAACAGCTTTCCTAGTTGCTTTTTGCGTCACCACAGAAAAACACTCCCATGAAGTCAATCGTCAGAAATCCCTAAACCACACAAAAGTCATCCCTGAATATTTTGTGTGCAGTATAGTTTTATCGTTGGAGAATCGCTTTAGTGGAGATTCTGGAGAGTAACGTATGAAGAATCGACCTGTTAAGTAGCCTTCATAAGCTTTCTCCTCACCTTTAACAAATCAAATCCCATTAGCTTATAGCTCTGGGTGTATCGTTCGCGATAGTGTTTACTGCTTAGAGTGACTTAAGAGGAGACTAGTTCACTTTTTAGTACTGCGAGCGTCGTGAGAGAACCGCAATTCCATGAGTTGGTCTCTAGAACACACATTATGCAGAAGAGACGAACCTGACTACTTCAGTCAGCATTGCCGAGAGCTAATATACCCGCTTACAATATATGAGAATTTATCTACTTTCTATGAATAGTCCGCCGGGAGGTTTACTGGAACAAAGAAGCATACAAATGATTGCAACATTTTCCTGTGTCTCCGGGCCTTGTTAGGGGTAGCCCCTGTGTGTTTGTGTGATTTAGGACCCCAGTCCGCGTGCGATGCTGCCTATTCAATTCAAATAGATCCATCGATCAGATCCAATAAAAAAAACCTGCAGAGTTTTGTGGCAGGGCATTGCGTCGTGTAAAAATACACGTCTTTAATCTTTTCAGCCACTACAGAGCAAGAGAGTGCACAAGACAAAGAACCTCACGCATAGTATTAGGTTCTATGTGATGTGATAAGATCAACTAGGTTTCACTGCTATTGAATCACCAGAAGCGATCAGTATGAGGGATGCTGGTGCTTATCAGACGCCTGGCTTCTAATGATCATCGACGTTCCTTGCCTGGGTCAACTATACGAGAAGGTAAATTCTCTCCAACCCGGCTGATGAGGGACGACGCAATAGTCTATGTTCCTCGGAATCGTACTGGGTGGGCGTCATTCTAGCAGCCGGTAGGCGATTGTTTAAACTACGCAAATTTGAATCTTAAAAAAACAAATATGCAGTAAGATCATTGAGTTATAATAGAATATACCGGTGCATCCCTATCGACGACATCACAAGGTAAATGGCAAAAGGTATGCAGTTTTGCGGTGGGGTATTTCACAATTCATTCAGATCGCTATGTACCCTCTGGGAATCACCGCCAATTCCCTTGATTTATGATTTTCCGCCACAAACATCTTTCGAATATGCCAACATATTGAAACGATGCGCTTACTCGTCATCCTCCTCAGCGTCGTCGTTGACGACGTTGAAGAAGCGGAGCTCGTACACACCCTTGGAGGTGGAGACGACGCGGAGCCAGTCACGGAGCTGCTGCTTCTTGAGGAACTTCTTGGTACTGCGGTACAAGTCAGCCAAAGGTGTCCACAACTTTCTTTTTCTCTCCCTCGAGCGCGGTGTTCCGAGGCACCCGCGGGTATGATGGGTTTGACGTACAGGTACTTCAAGTAGCGGCCAGAGAACTCCTGGTGGGCAATGACCTCGATCTTGCCATCGGCCTGCTGGGAGATCTGGATGTTGTCGCCGAGGTTGCCGGTGCGGCCCTCGACCTTGATGCGGTCGTGAAGGAACTTCTCGAAGGCCTGGATGTCGAAGATCTTGTCGTTGACGGGCTGCGAGCAGTTGATGATGAACTGGGCATAGGGTTAGCGGCGCATCCAGACAATCGCATCGGGGATTGACCGCGCGACATACCTTCTTGGTGACCTTCTGGCCCTTCTTGCCCTTAGCGGCGGTGGTCTTCTACAATTGCACTTAGCCTACTGTTCTCATAGCGCCAGCGAGCCATGCTCAGCCCAGCGGACAGCAAAGCAGTGTACATACAGGTCCGGGAGCCATTTTGAATGTGAGTGTGGGAGAGCGCAAAGAAGTGGATATCCTACGCCGAGTGTGTGGTGAGATTTGGGAGGTCAATCGCGAAGCTTGCGAGGGGTTTGGGCAATTTTGCTGGTGCGTGGGTGCGCTAGTCCGTATATGGTTAATCCAGCGCCAAGTTTTCGGGTCCACTGATTGGTGGCAACTATGGGACTCAGTCTCCCACGACCTTTGAAGTCTATGACCATCTCGCAGAGTTGGCGCAAAAGAAGAAGAAAAGTACTCTCTCCAGAAATTTTATCAAAACTCAAATTTTATAGTTAATTTCCTGGGCATAGAATGACTTTGATATGAGGTCAAGTCGACAAAATTTTACGCCTGACGAGATGTGCCCTCTATCATGGAATGAAGGATAGCTTTCAAGACTGCCATAATTTTGGAAAAGCACATAAAAGATCCTGTATCCGCGATGTGGTTCTGGAACCCATAGCGTCAAAGACAAGATTTCGGTAAGTGTATCTTTGCTCCGCCACCACGACACGAGGTGTGGTGCGTCACCTGAAACCATTCGTTCCTTGTAATCTCTGGGCTTGCCGCAATTATTTTTCCCCAGGAAAAAAGAAGAAGCTTGGTAGAAGAATATGCCTTGCTACGTCTCGTATACGTATAGGTAGTAGTGCCCGCACTATACGCGAGAAGGATCAATACGGACGCGAGTGCGAATCCTACTGCCAACCTCTGACTACCGTGGTGCAGTATCTCAGAGTCTCTACGAGATCTCTTGCTAGGATATCTCAAGAAAAATACCAAAAAGACAAATCTACTTGGAATCGCTCCGTTGAGGTGGAATTAAATCTGATAATTTCCATAACGACAGGGGTATCTAACCTCCTACTAATCATCTATTGCAACGATTAGAACGCTTAAAAACGCGAGTACCCTCTAGAACGAGACATTAAGAATGCAGCATCTCCATCATTACAACATTACTTCTTCTTCTTGACACACCCGCAGGTACTTTAGCCCTTTAGTCAACAACAACCCTCTTTGCAGCAACCCTCTCCCGTTCGATTTCCTCCTCCTCATCACCGTCATAGAAGACGACTCTCCTCTCGGGCTTGTGAATCCTGACCAACAGGAGGAAGTAATCCTCAAGGGGCAGTAAGTTCAACAAAACCCTGTTCCCCGTCCACGCAACGCCGCAGACCATGGCCCCTGCCACGGCGTCCAGAATAAAGTGATTCGCAGTCGCAATGATAGCAATGAGAATGATGGTAGGGTACGCGATACCGATAAGGAGGCAAGCAAGGCGCCGCGGGGACGGCAGACGGAAGCGAAGGCCCCGCAGCGACACAGAACGCGTGCGACGATGCTGTGGCGCAAGAGGAATGGTGCAGATGGTCAAGCCGATCAAGAGGGAGTATCCAAAGTGTAGCGACGGCATGGCGGCATACTGGTTGCAGAACTTGTTCTGCGTCCAGACGGAGCTTTCGCCCTCGGCGCCGTGCACAGTGTCCACGAACCCGTAGCTGCGGGCTTCTTTGCCGATGTCGCCGGGAACGTCGGGGTCGGATAGGAGGCGAGGGGGCATACAGGGCCAGAGGGTGAAGACGATGAAGGCTAGGAGGTTGCACACGGCCATTGTTCGACGGCGAGCAGCGTAAAGCTTGGGTCCGGCAGGCGATCCACCGGTTTCGCCAAAGTTCTTGGTAGGAAGTGACATGTCAAGGCGGTTACGGGTGGTAGTATGATAATAGAGCCACACTAGGAATAGGATGGTGCCTGGGATGTGGATAAAGGAATAGGTACGGTTGGTCCAGTGGAGAAGGACTGGATGTTTTAGGAACCAGTGTTGTATATCCAGTTCGAAAAAGATATGGAGGCGTTGTTCGAGATGGATCAGCTGTAGAGCGTGTTGTCTCGCAACATTGACAGTGCCCTCTACAAGAGTCACCGCCGAAAAAGCGCGACCGAGTTGGTATACCTGGGACGCATCAGTAGGGGTACCTAGAAACAATTGAAAAAAAAAATACCTACCCAATAAATCAATGCCCAATACCATGCTTCCACCAGGAAAGGGAATTTCTTAAGAAGTCTGCTAAGAAAGTAACCCTGGAACCTCCTCGTGTTTGGTGACACGACTTCCTTGCGGAAACCAAAAATCTGAAGCTCTCTTTTTCTCCATTTCGGCTCTTGGGGTGTGAGCAGGGAAGGCGACGAAGCTCGATCAAGCAGTGATGAGCTTGATCGAGGACTGGAATGACCGGATCCGATCGAGTCTGGGGAAAAAGAGCGAGGGGACCGATTAGGAGATCGACGACGGTCGAATATACGATAGTCGGTGTTCCGATTGATCCACGTTCCACCAAACAATAAAGTCACCACTACAAGCGGTTCGATAAAAGCTCCAGCGCCCATGATGACTGATGTCTGGAGAGTGGTCGGGCGGGAGAGGAGTTTTGCCTGTGCGACGCGTCTGCTGGTGGCGCAGGACAGCTACGTAGATGTAGGCGGCGCAGGGTAAAGCGGAACGTTTGCCTAGAGATTGGAGCCGCCGGCGCTCTTTAAGGGTACCTAAGGCTTATATTCCCTTGAGTTGCGGGTATTGGTGGGGTAGACCAGGGTAGCTGTCAGGTCGGTGATTCAATATATGCAGTGCTGTCCGGGGGGCGGCGGATGGCAAGGCGCCCTTCAACTCTTGATTCAGAGGATAAGAAGGGGGCAACAAGGCACGCGAGGGCAAAAAAGGCGAGGAAAGAATGACGGCAGGGAGAATAGTAATATATGATTACTTTGGGCAGGCAGCTTATGATGCACCAGTGAGGCAGCGGGAAAGACGGAGATTAGAAAGTAGACTAGAAGAAGCGGCTGCCCATTCCTCGCGGTTCCTCGGACGAAGCTTTCTCAAGATCCAGATCGCTGTTGCAAAACGGCCGACATCCGGTCTTGACGTCGAGACCGGAACCTCTCGTCTTTTATGTCGGACTGCGTCATTGGACAAGTCGTGCTACAGGCGTACATGGGATAGTCAAGCCTGTCGATTATCCTCGCCCGCATAGGCACCCCTTCTTGCTTGAGCAACGCCGTTCAGCTGCATTTCGAGCGGCGATGCAGTCATTCTCACGGGCGCCTAGAGTGTGAATGGATGGCGCAGAGCACGCGACCCTTCTGAGAAGATGCTTGAGGCCAGAGGACATAATAGGACTAGTTGCCGATGCCTGCCGGCTCACAACAGCAGGGCTGTCTATCGCTTCGCCATGATTTGCGCGCCTCGGGCCTTGGACTTTCCGCGCATCCGGTCTGTCGGGCGCCGTGTACGCGGGCGTGATCGTATGGGCCGTATCGCTCCGGAAGCTGGGGCCAAGGTGAAGCTCACTCGTCGAGTCTTTGCATTTTGGTCCGTCGCAGCATGCAGTAGGGTGATAATGTGACCTGGCGAGGGCGGCTAAACTGTTTTGAGCCAAGCAAGCTCGGCTGCGGTACTTTGCTGACGCCGGCCTGCAACCAAATAGCTGACCAAGGCTACATTTGGCTGACACGATGCTGGAACGGCTTCCAAAGCATGGCCCGTATTTCTCCGACGGCAGGGCTAGAAGGACGGGTAGAAAATCTTGCCACAATCTGGTTGATTTTGGTTCCAGGTGATCCGGAGGGCTTTCTCTTGGATAAGAATTTATTCGCTGTTGCTGCCTGCTTTTTCCCTTTGTTGATCACCCCCGAGTCAGCCAACATGGTCGCGTGTGCCACATCACCACTCACCGTAGGGCGACCCCGGTAGCAAAGATGTGTTGTCAATTCAAACTCCTCAGCTGTCCATACTGGTACAAGAAACGCCCCTGGACCTGAGCAGTGGTATCCCTGTCTAGCAAGCAAAAACTCCAAAGGAAACTGGTATTACAGCGAACGACCACCCATGCTATGCATCAATGCCCACCAATTGGAGCAACGAGGAAACCCAAAGAAATACGCCCGCCATGACGCTTGCAAGATGATCCAATTGCCCAGATTCTCCGTGACCCTGAACGCCAGATTGACTAGGATCCAAGGAAAAACAAAGCAGAGGATGACATATCGACCAGTAGTGGTGAAATAAAAACAGCAAAATAAATAAATAAACAAAGAAAGATGTTCAGGAGAAGTGTCGATACTCGCCCTTCTGCTCACGCTGGTCCCACGCGAAATCAGTCGTCGCCGTCGTGGAATGGCGCAGAGTCTTGCAAGTCTTGCACCAGCGCATCCACATTGCTAATGTATTGCGCCAGCATGTCTCGTTTCTCCGCCTGCGTCCGGGTGATCTTGGGGGCACTGCCGCCATCGTCGCCGCTCACGGTGCTGGACCGTCTTGCGAATGCACCGACCAATCTGCTGGAACTCCGCGGTGACTCGTCACACTCTGGGCCTTCGGGCATCAGGTAGAAGTACAGAAACTCCAGCAGCTTCACCTTGACGCCCTTGACCGTCTCGTCATCCTTGAACAGGTTTGTGATGGTGAGGAGGCCGTCCATGTGCTCGAATGCGCGCGTGTTCTGCGGAGTGCCGACGAGGGCCGTGACCAGCACCAGCAGGGCGGCAGACTGAATGGCGGGGCAGTTGTAGGGGTCGAGGAGGTCAAGGAGCAAGTTCATGCGCGATTCGCGGCCGAAGATCCTGCGCGACGGCGGGTGTAGGAGCAAGAGGCCCTGCAGGTTGGAGAGGGCTGAGAGAATGAGGAGGTCGTTCTGGCCACCTATTCGGATCGTGTTAACTGGCGTCGGGTCCAAAGATTCGTCGGTGGGCGCAATACCTCTGCTGCTCTGCATGCCCAGGAGTCTGTCGAGGCAGTCGGCGACGCGTGATGCGACTGGGCGCGTCGAGTCAGTATGCGTCTCGTCATGGATCAGGAGCTGGTCTAATGCTCACCATTGAACTCAAAGCCCTCCTGCGACCGGAAGAACTCTCTGAATGCAGGGTCCTCGGTCAGCTGGCCCAGCTTCTTTGGCGGCGAATGCTGCTGCTGCTCGCCGGGGCTGATTGCGGAGGCATTGCGGCGGTGGGCGGGCGTGGCTGGCTTCGATCTCGAGCCGGAGAGGCATATCTGGGCCAGGAGGCCTTCGATCTGCCGCAGGCCCTTCCGGATCTTCTGCGTGTCGAGCGACGAGATGTTGTCGAAGGAGAGGGAGAGCAGCTGGTCCATGTCGTCGGCGAGGCTGGCTGGGTGCTTGCTTGGTTGCGGAGGTGGCGCGCCGTTTGTCAGAGAAAGCGCAACGTGCAGTAACGTTGTTGTTTTGGAACTTTAAGGCGTGGTGTAGCTAGCGCGCAGATAAGATAGGCCGAGCAGCTGCCTGGGTGTCGCGTAGGACGCGCGTGGAGAGAGCGAGGCAGGCGAGGCAGGCGAGGCAGCGGCCGAAGTGCATGCAGCTAAGAGTCGAATAATTGCGGAGACGGAGGACAGTAATATTGACTGCTGTGTGGGCCTCGAAATTGGGCGTTGGGCCTTCTGGAAGAGGCCGCGGGGGATAAGCTGGCTTTGTCGATAAACACCCGCCGTTGCCACGGTGCCTGACAAGCTCCCGGGGGCCCGAGCGCCGTGTCCGAGAGCTTGATCTGACCCTCCGCCCTATCAGCCGCATGGGCGACTACTTGAGCGGTCGGCATGCCGTCGCCCGGGTGCCAGCGCATCTGCCCATCGTCATACATAGACGCTGCCCTCCCAGTTTTGCTTGTTTTCGTCCTCGACTCCGCCGACTCGTCCCGGCCCGTGCTCCGAGTCCGGCCGGCCGCATGACGACAGCGCCCAGCCAACTGCCGAGCTACCACGACAACAACAAGACTCGTGCATCGTGAGCGAGGTCCGCCCTTGGGCCATCTGGCCTGCTAACACCGCCGGTGCGAGGCCCACGACACTTTTCGAAATGAGCCACCATCCAAACCGCAGGCCGGCGCCTTGGCAGCGTGGTAGCACTAGACACCAATCAATATTGCCAATTTCATTCTGCTCAAGCCGGTCCAGTCTGGAGTGCTTGGGCCATGAACCTGCACCGTGCTGTACGACTGAAGTTACCGTGCATCACCAGAATGGTCTGTCTAGAAGGCAATCCGTTCGTAAACGACGAGCACGACGAGCGGGCCCTTACAAGGGAGGAAAGGACGGAGAGTGAGCTCAGGCACAAATCTAGAGGATTGCAGGATCAGTGTCATGACTGTGCTCAGACGATGGGCAAGGGCCCGACATGGTCGGTCCGTCCCAGTTGTAGGCTGGGTGTCAAGTGATCTGCATGGCTCTTAAGAAGGGACTTGTAGCGAACATCAGCGACGCTACAGATGCAATATAGCTCTTCTTGGAGCTCCATGCGAACAGTTGAGATCAGAAGATTTGATTGATTCATTCTAGTGACTCCGTAAGATTGTGCCCTTGAGAAATACAGCTACCTTAGTACCCTACCACTAGATAACCTCCCAGCAGGCCATACTTGCAGGCTTGCCCAAGCTCAACGATCCCTAGATGTCACTGTGGGTGTAATCAATTCCCATTTCGAGCTTAGCACTCGAAGAAACAGTCCATCTGATGGTCCTGCTTCGTGTTAGTCTCTAGCTCCCGTAGCGCCGTTGCTTTCCAGTCTTTACCCGTTTGGCCAGATTCGGCCTGCGCGTTCCACAACCCAAATCTCCCAAAGTCCAAGCACCGACCTCGCAACGACTAGGCCCACTCGTATTGTCTTCACTCCAGGTTGAATCAAAAGTTTTGTAAGGGTCGTCAATGTCGGTATGGCTGAATGCAATCTTGTCCACAATGTTGGGCCCATGGATCGTGAGGAACCCGTCGAGATACTTCCTGGGCCCCGAGGGGAATGTGACCTCATCAGGCCTTCCTTCAGTATTAACAATCATAAACTTTGTGCCGTTGTTCTTGATGATTGAATCGATGATAGTCGTTGTCTTCAGGTCGTATTTCGCCGCCCCGCTCCCTTTGCGTGGTACACATTGCTCCACTACTTTCAAGTGAAAGCTGCAGACGGCCGCCACGAAATGGTCAGGTTCTGTTGTAGCGGAATAATGATTGGTCGTGGTCAACGGTGTCGCCATTACAGCCGTAGCAAGACTGAAGAAAACGAGAGGCTTCATTGCGACTCGGACGAGATGACTTGGTGGTCTAGCCGTCACAAATTAAACTGACTGAGAGAGGTGGATAGAGCCAATGAAGACAAAAGCCAAAGTGTTCGGGAATTCCATGTGTGCGTTTGTGCCATTGTTGGGCTGTTAAATAACCAGACTGGTGAAGAGCGTGAGCTTGGCAAGCAAACAAAGGTGCAGGGGCAGTGTCAAGTCAATCAAAGACCCAACACACACTGTGCCGAAAGTGAAATGAGGTTATCAGTAGCGTAATATGTAGATTCCATTAAACCATATCATGTATAGAGGCTCATTTAAAAACAAGAACCCAAGTGGAGGCATTGTGTTACTCACGGGTGGCCCAGCTGGGGTCAAAACTCGTACTCTATTCAAGGTCCCTAATTCTTTTAGCATCTTCCGCATACCTATTAGACAATCAGCAGCTTTTTTTCTGTATATATGTGCTTCCGTTGCAGATGTGACCGTTTCAGGTGACTCGTGAAAGGGTATCCTAATGTTTCTTTAGCCGGTCTATTCTTCGTTAAATTTGTGGCCTGGCTTGAGCTCAGTACCTGTCGTACAACACTGGCCTGGAACTCTAAGCTCTATCCAACAGCCAACAAAATCCCTGTTCCGATGCTCATTTGCCATCAATACATGTTTGATTAGACCTGAACCTTATGCCGACGCGAATATGTTATTCCCAACACCAGGCTATGATTAAGGCACGTTATTCATTGGGAACTCCCGATACGTACCTAAAGGAGAATCGAATATGGACCATATCAGATTCAAAAGGAGAGAGAAAATTTTACTCTAAGCAGACTGACTTTGGATGTGGGCCAAATATCGAATTTGCTATGACACATGGCCATACAGTGCATCCCCAGTTCCTTTCGCTTATTTTACGTCTTTCTGTGATTATTCACCTAAAAACTACCATTTGCTTTTATCTTCTCTTTCTAAGTTGTTAACTGTGTCTTTCTCTTAACTTTTTGGTTCTTACATTCACACGGTATCTGCCCCTCTTCTCACCGTATAGATATAACTTCCCTATATCACTTGATCGCACCTCTCTACTAGTGCTCCTCAACAATTCCTCACTCCTCGCTATCACCAAAACTACAACTCTCTCCTAGTGCTCCTCCTTGTCCATTTCTTATACTTCGTAATCACCAAAGCTGCACCCCAGGAAAATTACGCTCTCAACTATTACGATGACTTTCAAGCTGATCGCCCTGCTGTCTCTCGCTGCTGCTGCAGTCGCCGCCCCTGCATCCGTAGGAGGCGGACTTGGGGCAGCCGGAGAGGGAACTAAATGTTCCTTTGATGTCTCCATCACCGAAGTCTGCCACGCCTCCACCATCGAGGGCTACGCAGAGGTTTTACCCATCGATTCTCCCGAGGGCGTCATCTCGCCTAATCCTACCGGCGGCCTCATCACATGGAACGACCCTGTCTTCTTGAAGGTCCAGGGCAAGGGCATCGACGACTACCTTTCCATCTTCTCGCCTCGTGCCAACGGCATCAACCCCGAGGGCGTCATCTACTTTGGCTGGAAGTACAATAACACGCACGGAAACGCCACACACAACTGGAATGAGTACCAGTCCAAAGACATGGACTTTGGATGCAATGGCGCCCTGTGGAATGACCCCAAGCCCAAGAGTAGTAACGGTGGATCTAGAGTGAGTGGCTTTGGGGTCATAATTTCGATGCTGGTGATACTGACCCTGCCATCTTTCAGAGCAAGCGATTCGGCTGCTGGTTCAAGTGCATCGGGTAAACAGATTCGATGTCGCCATGCACTTGGCTCTGAGGTGGTGCGGTTTACAAAAGTGAATGGTCAACTTTCACGGAGGCTTAAACAGCTATTGGTTGGCGATCTTTCGTGACTAGTGGAATCATCAATGATTAAGGAAGGCTATATCGTGGTGCCGTTGGGCATCTGCAATGCAAAAATGAAAAGCTTTTCTCTACTTCGACTTCGCCATCATGTTATGCGTCCTCGTTCTTATTACGTACTCATATCGTATGCCGATATGGAATTAGCTCTCGAGATGATGTTCGCAATGGTGTTTTATGTTGAATCTCAAGAGAAAAACAGCCAAACCAGGGTTCAAGGCTCAGCAATCTCAACAAAACGGAGCACTGAGATTTTCGTAGTCAGATTTGATAAATTCAAGAAAATAATCAAGGACAGACTTCAACATAGCATTACTACAATAGTTATGAGACATTAAAGAAAAACAAATATTGCAATTTATCCAAAAAAAATGGAAAGTAAGGAAACAAATAAGTAGGAAATCCTCGCCAAATCTTTAGGCTTATTCTATTGCACCTTTCACACTAACCACAAAGAAACGGACAGTTTAAATGACGATACTACGGCATATTAGCAAGACTCTTGGGGTTGAAAGTCATTTCTCCTACCCGGGACAGCTCTCGTGCCTCCGCTTTGCAATCGAATGCTTCAGCGCTCCAAGCACCCCTGGTGCAACTTCCACATTCTTGGGTGGCGGTAGCCTCGTCCCACCAACAGCCTCCGTAATTGAAGTGAAACGCCAAGTTTCCATCCGCAGAGAAACGGAAATTCTGTGTCAACCCAGTGGTGTTGAACCACGTACCAGAGTTGTAGTACTTGTCCAGGGCATAATCGTTGTTGTAAGGGATCTGCTTCTGCTCTTGGTTCCAAAAATAGAATTTCGGGTCGACCACATTAAGCCATTCTTCGGGAAAGTACTCGGTTTTTTCTTCACCCGTCTTTTCGTCTATGTATGTCCTGTGCAGTTGTGTAAGTCGGCATTCTTCCCATACATTCAGTACGAGGGTGCATTGTGGCTGGGTGGCGCGAGAATCGAGTACAGGCGGTAGGCTAAGAGTCACTGCCGGCTTCAGAATTGCCGCGAAGCCGATCAAGGACAAAGCTGATATCGGAAGTCTCATGTTGTATAACTCCAAAGGCAAAGCCTTCAATACTCGCAGGTGTCGTGAGAGAGATATCGTTCCGTACAGCTTGATACGACCAGCCAAGGGAGGAGAAAAGAAAGGGAGGAAGCGGTTTGAAGATTAGGGTTGGTTTTCCAGTGTGGTGACTCTTCGAGGACTTTTATGTATGGGTGTGCCGCAACCAGCCGTGTTTAAGATTACCACACAGCGAATCATTACTAGTTGAGACTCATTCACCCGACAAGTGCAGTGCTCGGGGCATCTGCTGTTCATCCCCCCTATACTGTCTCGTGCGACGCTCTCGATATATTAGATGCAGGCAAACCAACAAATCAAGTGTCAAATCCCATGAAATTACTTCTGTTGGTAATCTCTTAGAGTCAAGTAAAGGGAGCCTAAAGAACAGGGTATTGCTGATGTCTCAATCTAAGCAGTCAAGTTTGTGATGGACCCAAGCACCAATCTAGCCATACTCACATTCGTTGGAGCCTTTCTTTGGGTACTCATACCGCGCAAAATCTCCAAAATTTCAACTTTTGTATATCTTCGTCTAAATACGGAACGAGTGCAGATGGTTTCGCGGAGCCTGTGATGGTCTGTAGTTGTTTCTCTTTGGGATGAAACGGGAGTGTTGAAATAGAGATGGGAATCTTCATGCCTTTCGTCCTGTTAAATTTGACTATGAGAGCCGACACACACTCGATGATTGGATTTTATTGATCTGCTGCTATATAATCGTACTACAAAGTTCGTATGAACGATTGACACCTCCTTCCGTTGTACCGGGTGACAAGCGTGTTCGCCGCACTAAATTGGGGGGTGGCGACAGCCCAAGTGGCTATAGCCAAGAAGAGCAGAAATTAGATGACCTCTAGGATGTTTGCTCGGAAATGAAAAATGATGGCACATTTCGCGACAGTTATAGGTTTGTTGGTGTTTGGAATGGAAAATGGTACAAGAACAAGTGGGGCTCATGTCCGAGCTTAGGAAATTGGGTTGAAGCATAGGGTAATTTTGACTCCCAGCACTCGGAGACAAATAGAATATTTTAGATTCTATGGGCTGTTATGAGTCACTATATGTGATACAACATTGCTTTGTGCCAAAGAGATTGGAGGTCGATGACTGTGCCGCATTCGAGCAAACGAGGAAACGATTTGCTCACGCCCCCCCCCCTATACTCAGATGTTGTTTGGCTTTGTCTGAGAATGAATTGTGGTAACTGGAGCAATATATGAGCTACATGTGTACAGAATCATATCTTAGCATTCTTATGAGAGTTACAAGCTGATAACTGTCCTGAGATCGAGGTCACAGTCGATGTGACAAAGCCTGCTTTCCGTAGCCGTTTCCGCCGGTCATTCTCTAGAGTCGCAAAAATTTAACTGCAAACTCTCTCACCAAAACTCCTCGAGTTCTAATCCAGCTTCTGATGAACCAACTTTGCACTCGAACCAGCAATCCATCATGTGATTCTGTGACCACGGTCAGTTGTACGTTCACGAGGTTATTGGTTGGCCGACTCACCCTCGCCGCCCAGCCCTTGCAGCCATCTTTCATTCGCTTGTCCCATCCAGAATCACCCTCAGTCCAATCCCCTCGGCTACACCACGCAACGCGACCGGTATTACTGCAGGTACGATTTTCGTACTTGCGGAATTCATCCCATGCACATGCCGCGTTATGAAACATCAAAAACCGACCGTTCCATGGCTCGAACTCCAAGGACATTGTATTGGCTCTAGACAGCACATAATTAATTGATTAACATGGCGAAGCGAAGATGGGCCGACGCAGGTGTCTTTGCTTACCCGACATATTTGTCGTCACCCTTGAGCTTGATTCTGTGCCTTGTTTTCTCGTTGAAGTACATCCACTCTTCGTCCGCCGGTACATCTCTCCCATCATTCACAAAAAATGGTTTAACTTGGTCCTTGGTATCGTCTTCGATGAAAGATTTTGGCCAGAATTGTGCTTTGGTCAAGGAAGTTCCGTACCTGCATTCTTGCTCGACGACCATTTTGAAGAAGCACATGGTGCCGCCATTGGCACTCATAGCCCCTGCAGGTGTATTTGGATACTCGTTGTACGCAGGTTCAGGAGGTATATGAGTCAGTGAGAGCATTGGGTCCTTAGCCACCATGGTGTCGCCATTCGATGACTCTGCGGCCGTGGAGATGACGCACAGTAGCAGGACTAAGAGGAAAGCTGCCATATGCATGGCTGAATGATGGGTCATGATTGAAGCGTGCATGTGGTTCCTGAATTGTCAGAGAGATGGGAGTGAGGAAGGGAAATGGATACGTCATATAGCTGGGCGTCTGGTCTGTGCAAATTTGTGTGCGCAGACCGAGGAAGTAAAGGCAAACAAGATAGGCGACCGAGAAAAGTATCTCCATGTTAGGCCAGGTAAGATTAAGGCCATTGAAATCATGTACGATGATATCAAACTAAGAATGGACCACTGGCCTGGCGTTTGATTCTGCTCGTGGTTAGGAATAGGATTGCCCCCCCCAGTTCCAAAGTAAAGGCGGCAAGCTTTAGAGTGCAGAAAGTACCAAACTTCAAGGCAACATGTACTACAAAACGATCGAGCCAATGATTGATAGATTCTGGCAATACACAGGCACGCAAATGTCGCACATCATGGCCAGTGCTGAAGAGCTCCATTTCTTACTGGGTCAAGCTTCTTATTGCTTGCCAACAACCTATATCAAAATCTCCAAAGACACAGAAGTCTATCGTAGAAACTCGTCGTAATAAACGTTGTTTGATTAGCAGAACCCAACAACGGCTGAAAGTCGCTCCCATAGTTCATGCTCTTGTGTTCTTCGAAGCTTGCCAGCACCTCGAATTGCCAGTCCTCGTCTCCCTCGCGGCGCAATCTCAGAATTCTACTCCCCGCATGCATGCAACTGGCAAGGAGAAGGATTTCTTGGGGCAAAGCCTGGCCCGGCAACGCAGAGCAGCCTGGTCGACAACCGAGCAGTTTCAGGCGCCACACGCCTCCGCCTAGATTCAATTCGGCAAGGACCGATCTCCGGCCAATTGATGGAGCATAGAGTAGCCTAATGTGATCGTCATAGCTTCCTGTGAGAACCAATAGTCCATCTTCGTTGACTTGGAGCGGTAATATAGCCGTGACGCCTGCTGTATGCGTCTTCCTATCCACCCAGGGCAATTTCTGGGCGGCTGAGGACTCGCCAGGGGCTGAATCGTCAAGATGGCATTCCAAATTGCTGTCAAGTTCCATGAAGCGCAGCGTACTGTCATCGCCCCCTGAGAGTATGCCAAGCCCATCTGGTAGGAATGCTAGTGTCCAAGCCTCAAGGTCGTGCGTTACTACATCGCCGCTTGTGGTTATGTGCTCTGCATCTTGCAAAACGACCTTACCTAGGCGTACCTGGCCATCACTCAGAGTCATTCCGACCACATCCCCTCTAGGATGCCATGAGAATGCCGTCACAAGGACAGTCTCTGGACAAAATTGCAGTGTCCTCAAATGAGTTATTTCAGGCTTCTGGCCATGCTTCACATCAAGCTGGTAGATGTCAATAGAGCCGGTAGATGTTGCAACTCCAAACATTCCGGCCTGGTCATTCGGGGGAGCAAAGTGGATGTCCAGGATAGCCGATGGAGTGGGAACGGTCTGGATGATGTTGCTGCCACTCATTAGATACCATGACCTACATGTACCTGGGTGATTGGTGGAGGTTTGAACATCTTCAAAGCAATGGAGTTCATCGGAAAAGATAGTCTTACACGTCGTCCTTGTCTACTTGGATGAGGATGAGACTTCCGTTCCGGGTCTGGCTTTTAGCCTCATCCGACTGTGCGGCGGTCTCGTCTGCATGTTGCTTTTCGAGGTTGTATGTGCCTACGACGGCGTATTGAGGAGCCAGAGGCGAAAACTCGACACAACTCGGCGGGAGCTCTAGAACGAGCGATTTGACTGATTCAACCGAAGTCATTGTCTTTTCGGAGTCAGAAATTGCTCAGAAGATTTCGCTGGTGGTGGTGGTGAGTCGCTATCGATAAGCGGGCTTGGCACGACTTTCCCACTGTGGGAAGACGCCATTGTTTACAATTTTCCATGGGCTGGCGCCACTGTCGTCTTTGTTGGCGTCAGGTTTCCGAATGGGTTCTGAAAAAGACGGTCTGGTGACAGGTACAGCCCTGGATTTACGAGTTGATGCCTTATCTGATCCCTGCAAAGCCTCAATTGCTGCCTACGCTAATCCCAAAGCGGTCAGCCACTTGAACGCAGCCACCCCTCCGCTCTCTATTAAAGTCGCCTGAGAGCGCGTCTCTTTCGCGTTCTCAGGCACACACGCACACACGCACACACGCGTCTCGACTGCATCCTTCTGCCAGAATATCTCCTGCCTCCTCTTCTCTCCTTAACAACACCAACGACCCCAACACACACAATCACCATGTCTCAACCCCAGGAGACCCAAGCTCCGCCTCAGGCTTCTGGCAGATACTCGAAACGCAAGCGGGCACAAATCAACTACTACGAGCAATTTTCTGATTCCGAGGACAACCTCAGCGACCACGACTCTCAGGATGTTGTCAAGTATTCGAGGCCAAAGGTAACACACCGGACTTGCCATGGCCTGATGACACTGACATCAAGTAGAAGAGCAAGCGGGCTGCACATTCAACCCCCAAGCACAAGACATTCCCTTTCCTCCAGCTTCCGGCAGAAATCCGTAACATGATCTACGATTACTGTCTCATGGATCCCGCGGGCATCTATCTGGCAGCCACGACGAAGAAGTACCGACGCACTGTAGAGCGACTACCCCCACAGGCGACCAACCTGCCCGGTTATCCACATTGGACCAGTGACTCTGATCGAGATGACAAGTCTGAGCCTGAGCCTGAGCCTGAGCCTCGAGCCCTCGTACCTTCGCTTCTGGCCGTCAGCAAACAAATCCATCAAGAGAGTCGCGGCATCCTATATGGAAATGAGTTCAAACTGTTGGATCCACTGGCCATGCACTCCTTCCTTGTCGACTGTGGACCTCGGGCCGCCTTGCTCCTCAAGAAGGTTACCCTTCTAAGATGGAGCGCTTATAGAGGGATGCACAAGGGCTACAATCACAGTGCCTTTGCCCTTCTCGCTTCCGCCACAAACCTCACCCAGTTCAGATTCGAAGGATGCCTTGCTTGCAGGAGCCTTCCCAAATGGGTGGCTAGACAGATCTACCGCGATGCATTCCCCTGGTTGGAGGCTGTAGGTGCTGCAAAGGGCCAAGCGGATGCGGCAGTCACCTTGGTGGAGGTTTCGCGCCGGAACTTCCAGAGCAGCTGGTACAACCGCCGCGAGACTTCGGACACCAACCCAGCCAGAGACTTGCAGCAATTCCGGGATGAGTTGAGCAAGCTGCTCTGTGCCCGCCAAAAGATGGTGACGTCGAAGAAGCCATCGAAAAAGGCGGCCAAGGGCGAGTGAAGGGCGGAGCTGGGAGGACGCTACCCACAACTGTATGTAATGCAGGCTGTAGGGTATAGCGGCGAGCGGACAGGAAGGCTACATTTGATGAGGATCACGGCATGGATGGCGTTATTGGAGGACTGTGAGCTTTGTATGAGTATGTCGGCATATGGGGCATTTTCCCTTTCTGGCGATTTTCCTTTGTGTTTTCATGGAATAGTGGTACTGATAAGGCATGTCAATGGCGTAGTTGACGCCTGCAGTTCATTGATATGCAGACGTGTCAGGGTTTCCATCCGCCAGCACCTGTAGCTATAGCCAATATTGCATGTTACTTTGCAGTGCCCGTCTCCCCGTGCAAGCTTGATATCCAGGGCCTGATCTGCGTATCCTTGACGGTGGCCAAGGTGGAGCATGGAGCATGGAGCATTCAAGCAGCCCGCAGTGCACTAGTGCTCGAGTAAGTGCCGGCAGATTGCCATTGACCATGATTCAACGCGGTGCATGCAAGAGCGGCCGGACGGTTCTCGAAGGCAAAAACTTGTGACGGGAGCGCATGGCGAGGAACTAGTTGCAGCGGGACTGGCCGAATACAGGAGCCTATGCATGCAGTGGGAGGCGGTTGAATGGGAGGTCTCGCAGGTACTCTGGCAGCGCATTGAGGGCGGCCGTGTGCCAATTGGGCCGGGCAGAGGCTGCACGGCATTGGCAGCCACCCACAGGCGGCAATGGACACGGGGGATCGCCGACGACAAACGTCCTTTATCCAGTGCCTGGGGGAGGCTTTGTCGGGCAGGGCAGGCAGGGCAGGGCAGGCAGGGCAGGCAGGGCACACGGGGCGCGCAGTGCATGTGAAGGCTGCAGGCCATGGGGCCCGTGGACGGCTAGCAGGCTAGGCGAGCGCCACGGCGAAGCGGCCGTCACCTGCGCATCGCGACTAGGCCACGCACCTCTCCAATGGCCTAGTAATGTACCACTCCGGACCGCAATGAGCGTCTGCAACAAAAGCTGCGGTTCCTGGCGGCGAGCCCGCGCTCCTATTTCACCTCGAACTCTGCCGGCTACCGCGCCCTTCCCAATCTCCGCCCTGGACATGCTGACTGCGTTTGCACTGCGGCCACCATAGTCGACCGCCCGCCCTGCCCGCGAGAAGGCCGCTACGCCTGCTACCTTGCTCCCCCTAGGCACCGTGTTGCCTCTGCTGCTGCAGCCCACTGTCTCGACAGAGCAAGCTGCAGACGCGCGCATGCTCGCCCGCCCGACAGCCGACCACCGCCGTGCCCGCTGAGCAGAGCCCAGAGCCATAATCCCCGAGCCCAGCACCCTCGTCGATTCGCCTGTGGATTCGCTCCGTCGGTATTCACAGCCCCTCCCCGCTGTCGTAACTGGATTCGCGCAGGCAACCACGTAGCAGCAGACCCGCTGCTCGCACCGAAGAGCCATGCCGCCCGACACGCCCTCGCCCTCGCCGTCCCCCTTCGCCTCACCCAACGCAATCCCTCCCCGCTCCAGCTCGTACGGCATCAACGGCATCAAGCACCGCTCCAGCGTCCTCCGCCCGCTGTCTGAAATCGACTGGATGAGCCAGAGCAAAAAAAGCAAGCACTCGCATAGCTCCAACGGGCTCAACCGCCACTCGTACCAGAACACGGGCTCGCAGCCGACCCCCAACACCATGCACGCATACCCCACGCCCTTGTCGCCGCCGCCCGCAGACCCGCTCAAGGGCGTGGGCGACAGCCTGATTTACGGCAACGAGAGCACTTGGAACGACGAGAAGGAGCGCATTCTGCTTGGCCCCTACGACTACCTGTACGGCCACCCGGGCAAGGACATCCGCAGCCAGCTCATCGCCGCCTTCAACCGCTGGTTGAGGGTGCCTCCGGAGAGGCTCGAGGTGATTACGCGCGTCGTTGGCATGCTGCATACGGCATCGCTCCTGTATGCCACGTCTCTGCTGCCGAGTGCTGGCCCTCCCCGCTGACCTAGTGCCATAGAGTTGACGATGTCGAAGACTCGTCTGTTCTCCGCCGCGGCATCCCTGTCGCCAACAGCATTTTCGGCGTCGCACAAACCATCAACTCGGCCAATTACGTCTACTTCAAGGCCCTGCAGGAGCTGATGCTCATGAACAACCCCAAGCTGATAGAAATATTCACCGAGGAACTACTCAACCTGCACCGCGGCCAGGGCATGGACCTCTACTGGAGGGACAGTCTGACATGCCCTAGCGAAGCAGACTATCTCGAAATGGTGGGGAACAAGACCGGTGGCCTGTTCAGGCTAGCAATTAAGTTGATGCAAGCCGAAAGCTCTGTCAACATGTAAGTTCCTACGCACTCCCCCCATTGACGTCATGGTCCTATGCCTCGGATCCCTGTCCGCCTCCGCGTTTTAGCATCAATGCTAACCAAGCCCCAGCGATTGTGCCCCCCTGGTGTCGACCGTTGGCCTCCTGTTCCAAATCTTGGATGATCACCTGAACTTGTCACCCACCTCGGGCTACTCGTCCCTCAAGGGCCTCTGCGAGGATCTGACCGAGGGGAAATTCTCCTTCCCGGTGATCCACGCGATCCGCGCCGACCCCTCAAACTTAGTCTTGATCAACATCCTCAAGCAGAAGACGACCGACGAGGACGTCAAGCGGTACGCCATGAAGTACCTCGAGGAGAAGGGCAGCTTCGACTACTCCAAGAAGATCATCAACGAGTTGAGGCAGAAGAGCGAGGAGTTGGTGGACGAGGCCGAGCGCAAGCTTGGCCAGGACGGCGTCGAGGGGGCCGAAGCGCTCCGTGCCGTGCTCTCCAGACTGGTCCTGCGATGAGCGAGTATTTTCTCGCGCTTGACGACTGGTTGCTTACTGCAGGCGTTCAAAGGCATGGCATCCCCACGGGGTTTCTTTTTTTTTCCGGTTACGTTGCACGCTTCCACGAAGTTCATGTCTCTCTTTCACTGGCATTTGCAAGGCGAGATTTTTTTTTAAAGCATAATTGGTTTCAACGTCGGTGTTGGCCTGGCTGGATCTGACCACTTTGTCACTGAGCCAGGCCTTCAAATAAACATGTGTGTGTTGAACATGTTGATCTACTACCTTGTGCCATGGTTGTGTGAATGAAGCTTGACGAGTGTGGTGGCGAGGTGATGGGCGTGTTGCACTAACATCCAAATCTTTTCAGGGGCGGCACATGGCGGTCCCTCAGCTGCTGGTACGTTTTGCGGTCTAGTGGCGTTGAACCAGCGAGCTGGAGAGCAGTGACTCGCGTCAGATGATGTAGAGGCTGACATCAGGCGGCACTATCAACGCCCACTGTCAGGACGGACGATCTATTGAATCACAGTGGCGCAAGCATACATGGTGCACAGTAGTGGCGAACATGTATAGGTTGTTGACCACAGGCTGACTCATATTAATTATAATAGTGTAGTCGGCGTGCCCAAAGGAAGAATTGGTAACAACAGAAATCCACCGTGCAAAGTAGGTTGAACGCTATTAATGCAGTGACTAGAAGAATGACACGAATAGCGAC
This sequence comes from Corynespora cassiicola, assembly GCA_022059125.1. NCBI lineage: Eukaryota > Fungi > Ascomycota > Dothideomycetes > Pleosporales > Corynesporascaceae > Corynespora > Corynespora cassiicola. The sequence continues at coordinate 1,490,386 of JAEUWY010000012.1, read as the reverse complement.
AGTGCGAGGAAATCGGCCAAGACATGTAGAAATTTGCAAGTAACAAGGGTATCATGATGTATACGGTGACGAAGGAAAGGAAAGGAAAGAAGAATGATCAAGTCAAAATATAAGCGCAAGAAAGTACCAAGATGATCCAGTTAAGAAAATCGGTAGAGGCGGCTAGCACTGCCCATGGACCATGCCTTGCCTGATCAGCCACTTGAGCACCAGATGTACTAGCAAAAGAAGGTAAAACGCACCTTGATAGAGCATAAAGCATGACCCATGCACTTTGCCTGTCGTCATAAGTCACAACCTACCTCATCACTGATACAGTGTCGAGAATATCAAGCCATGGCATCGTGCGAAACCGAAGCCAAATCCATCACGCCCCACTCCGTGCGTTCCGTCTCGGAGACCAACTCTTTCTTAGAAAACGAAACCATGAAGAAAAAGGCTCCATACGACTTGGACCGCGGAAAGCACACTGGAAGAAGCGAAATCTGAATCAACCGCGTCTGGAAGGTGAGCACCTCTGGATTCTCCGATGGGAGAAGGATATTGCAATACAACCGCGTGAACACGACGTGCTTCAGGGAAACAATATCGGTGCTGAGAAGGGCGTGCTTGACGCCCTTGTGGTGGGAGCGCGTTTTCTGGCCTCGGTGCGCGTTCCAGAATTCCTTGGTGGAGCCGGTCCTCGAGGCTGCCGATAGCAGATATCGACATTTCATTTCGATGGCCAGGGGTTCCTCGAAGTAGTGTGAGAAGGCGCTGATCTCGCTTCCTGGCGTGGGGAAATCGTGCTTGAAGGCTATGATCTTGCAGTCCAAGTCGGCGAGTATGAAGGTGAAGTCGTCGGAGATGCCGGGGTAGAAATAGCCCTGCGTCCACCAATACTCTGTGGCCCAGAAAGATCGCGAGAATCGTAATACTTCTAGATTGGATGATCTGGTCTCCTCCCGGCAGAAACGGCACATGGATGGAATATCAAAGGGGAAAAAGAGGTCGAGGTCTACAAGTCGATCGACGACTTGCTGGGTTGACGGGCGCAGGAGTCGATCCGAATACAGCATGTGGGATGTGAGGAAACAGAGCGCTTTGTCCTTGGAGTTTGTTCCAATCTCTGCGAGTAGTTTCGCGTGCCATTTAGTCGTAGCTTCCTCGTTGTGTGAATAGCTACCGTGGCCATATCCTGTCAACTTCCAGAATAGCTTGAGTTCAGAAAGACGATAGCCGTAGAGTCGTGAGAGCATCTCAATAAGTATGCAGCCGAGGCTCCATACATCGGTGGCCCTGTTTCGAGCCTCGTAATCCATTATCTCTGGAGCGGAGTATCTAGCCGACCAAGCCGAGGGGACTCCTGTCGTCGTGGAGATGGAATCATCAGAAAAGTCGAGGCTGGAAAGCGTGAGTAGAATTTCCTTGAGATTATCCAGTAGTTCTCACCTGAAGCCGAAATCCGTCAACAGAATATTACCATCCTGGATCAACACGTTGGCCGGCTTGAGGTCCTCATGTCTGTGGGGATCAACTGTCTATTCCTCCGAGAATGGGCTTACTCCAGGTCAAAGCACAAACGAGATTCGTAGACTCCATCTACGGTAGAAGATACAACCGTAGATGTCATAGGAAATGATTTCAGAAACAACTTACCGGATCTTCTTTTGATGAAGATAGTTTAACGCTGTGCAAAGACAATTGATCCCCCGACGGAGAATGCTCCGCTGTGTATCACCGATTGTTTCCAGATCGAGAAAGGCAGCCAAATCCATCTCCGCCACCGGTGTTAGGAGGATCGCCAAAGAGTCCAGATCAGTGTAGCTACCCAAGAACCGAACGCAGTGGTGGTGTTCCACTTGTCGCATGACATGTACCTCGCGCGCGAAAGCCGCCATCATTTGTTTATGCGCCCGGAGTTGCCGCGGCCTTGCGATCCTCTTTCGCACGCATACTATATGCTGCGGGGCGGTTGGGAGTACAACCTGCTCGACTATTCCATGTCCTCCTTCTCCCAGTATCGAGTGGGTAGCGACCATCTCTTCGCCATCCTCGAAGGAAAGGTGTGGAGTTGGTCCGTCCTCAATATCCGGCCAAGTATCATGGTAAAACCTCTCTTGTTGGGAAAAGAACCGTTTCTCTGCCGTAGGGTCGTTCAGGAGGCGCCGGAGGTTCTGTTTGGGCAGTGGAAGCCAAAGATCCGTTATGCCATGCTCGACGAAGGCGTCATGAGCATCTTGCCTGTCTATGAGATGTAAGATGAGAGACCACTTCGAGTCTGTGACTGTTTCTAAAACACCATCATTCTCAATAACACTATCTGACCTCGAGCGACGCAGCATATGGCGAGGGTGCGGGGGATATGGAGGCATGGCCGGCGGCGGTTACAGGGATATCAGCTCCCAGCGCGGTTCCATCCGAATTAGGAAGGGGTGACGACAGATCTGATAAAGCGCACAGCGACAAAAAAACTAAATCTCCGCCCGGAGAAAAGTGGAGTAGCATTCTCGAGGAACAGGCTGAGCGAGCAGGCAGAAGAGGGAACTGAAGCTATCGTATCCAAGGCCTGGGGACTGTCCGCTTAGAACTGCCGTACCGCGTTAGCATCCGTGCCGTGTCTGCTCGGATCACGTGGACCTCCGCATCGCATCGCATCGACCTTCCCGAGATATCGCCTATCATCGGTAGGCCCATACTGTTCCTGAACTACAATTGCATGCGCCGCCAGACATGTTTGCTCTCAATAAGAATGGCTCGTGCCCGCTGCATGTTGCTCCACCACCTAGCCCGAGTTTCTTTTTCTCCCCGTCGCAGTTTTGATCCAACTTAAACCTCACACAATCCCCTAATCCAAGAACTTGGAAGCGACACAAGCTCCTTAAGATGCCCATTCAGGTCTCCCGCATGGCTGAGGCCGACATTGATGGCGCGATTGATACCATCCAGCAGGCATTCGCGAACGACCCATACAATAATTGGGTTTACCCCGACCGTTCCAAAGTGCGCACCTCAAACCACGTCCTTTGCGGCAAGCGCCCATTGATCATTGATAGGTATCACTGACTCGGAATCGCGTCTCCTTGACACTTCGTTGCCGATGGGGCATCCAACACGGTCTTTTCTACGTCGCCCGTGATGCCTCGAACCCCTCCAAGATTCTCGGCTGCGCCATGTGGATGCCGCCCCACCCACCCTCAGAGCCCGAATCCTGGTCTGTGTATATGTCATACTGGTGGCTCTGGCTCCAGCAGATCCGGATGAACCTCTGGTACGGACGAGGAGGGCTCTCCACGAAGCGATACTGGGTATGGAAAGAACGGCAAGCGGAGGCTCAAAAGGAACTATGGACCAGCGACAAGGGTTACTACTTTTGCAACATCGTGACCGTGCTACCGGAATCACAGGGGAAAGGAGTAGGCAGGGCGTTGATGGAGGAGGTCCTGAGACAAGCTGATAAGGAAGGAGTGCCTTGCTATTTGGAGAGCAGTAGGATGGACCCGAACGTGGCGATTTACGAAAAATTCGGATTCAATCTGGTGAGAGAAATGCCTTGCCAGGATGGGGATGGGGAGAACGGAACGATAACGTTGTATTGCATGCTAAGAGATCCACAACCTGCGGAAGGCGGCGCAACAAAATAACCATAATCAAATATAGATTGGGTGTTTGTAGGCAAAAATCCCATCAACTCCTGAAAAAAAGTATGCGGTGTAAACGTCCCACAAGATGAAAACATCACAAAAAAAATCGCCCCACAAGAATCACCAAACCCTAAAGACCTAACACGCAGTGTCCAAATCCACCAACTCCTCGAATCTCATCTGTTCCTCTCTTTTGGGGCCATCATCCCAGTTCACACCGTCCCATCCTTCAAAGACAACCCTTGCACCCACCTCTTTACCACAAGTTCTAGCAGTTTTCGCAATCTTGAATGCTCCGGCCACAGAATCCATTAGGGATCCATCGTTGCATCTCATCACCTCGTTGCTAATCGCCTGCAACACCCTCGGGATGATCCCCTCCAACCACCAGGCATTGGGCATGAGTTGCATGAAGGAAAACCACCACGCTGCTATCCCCAAGGCTCGAGGCTCGCGATTCCGCACCAGTGCCAGGAACTCGGGCATGAGAAAGGTTGGGAAGACTTGAACGCGGGTGTAAAAGTCGTCGTCAAGATGATAGTAGTAGAGCGAAAGGAAGATGGGAGAAAGCGCGTGGAGGACGGGGACGAGCGCGTTGCGATGGAGATCTATTGGGCCGGTGCTGGATAGATTTACGAGCGATTTCAGGAGCGCCAGAAGAGACGGTGGAAGGAAGGCGGGAGATGGCAGCTGCCAGGAGGCGGATTTCTTCCAGGACGGTGGGCTGTGAGGGCTTGAGCCAGCAGACATTAGCTCCAACGGTCGAAAAGGGAGATTGGACATGTCCGTTCCTAGTTCGATGCGAGGAGAAGAATTTCTCTCGTATGTGCCGGGTGGATTAGGGTGCTCAGGTGTGTGGCCAAAAGGGCCATGGTCTTGGAATAAACATGGGTCCGGAGGTAGATGTATAACAGGTGGTGGGGGCAGTGTGCGAAGTTCTCTGCGGAAAATAGGAAACACGGCCAAATTTTCGATACCCGTGGCCCATTTCAATCCTGCCATGATGCGCAAGCCCTGCATCATTGTCAAAAGGCTTGAAATCCACGTAAGAATGGCGTTGTCATCACATGGCAGCTCCGGTGGTACAGCCATTCCAGACATGAAAAGAGCAGTAACGAGCAGAGATTCATAGTTTTCCGAGGTAATGTTTTTCAGTGCATTGTTGTAGCAAGCAAAGGCCTTTTCGCGATACTTGAGTACTTGCTTTTGAGTTTGATCGGTTCGTAGGTAGAGATTGCTGTGAGATGCCGAGATGCTCAGTATAGCATACAAAACTAGGCGACCTGTCAGAATTGGCCAATCTCCTCAGGGCTCTCTCAACTAGCTATAAGCTCCTCACTACACATGAAAAGTCAACTTACGGTAATCTCTTGATATGGCTTCTCGAGGCACCCAGTTCTGGAACACATTCAATACTGCACCGTCATGTTGCACCGTGAGAGAACGCCAGGTGCTTGTTTTATATTCATGCAAATACTGAAGATCGACCGCCGCTAGCTTTCCACCGGAGGCAAATGTCGCGGGCGTAATCCATGGCGGAATTTCAACACATGAATCATTGTATCTGGGGTCATGTCCATAATCGACCTCCACGTCGATTTGGATAGAGTGAGTGCGCGATACAACTGCGCCTGCAGACGCTGGTGAAGACGATTGAACTCTGGGGTATATGCATTCCAATTTGCGGAGCGCACAATAACCACACTTGGGTAGGCTTTCATCGCACTGGTTCCATCAGTACCAATGGCTCCTGTAGGGAGTAGCGTAACTCTACCTTGACTTTCTTTCGCTTGCAGGTAGTGCAACCAGCTCGGGATTTTGTGTGAGCTCGCTTGGTCACGAAGCCCGCGCTTCGACGCGTCATTGCGTAAGCTGTCAGGCGATCGTGGAAGTAACTTAGGCGGCGTTTTCTTGACTTAGCTCATTCACGATCGGATTTATGACGAAGGGTCGGGGGGCACAGCTGAAGGAAGCAGGTGCCAAAGAATGAGGTTCGAAGGAATATGCGCTAGGCACCAATCAAATCACGTCGTTCACTTGGTTGCGTCATGACTAAGGTGGCCTTGTGAGAGGAAGCCTCCAGATACTAAAGAAGTAGACAGAATTCTCGAAGAACAACTACCGACTCTTGAGAAGTCTTGGTATCGGACGGATTTCTCACTAAAACCAAAAGGGGAATGCTTGCGAAGGCGTCCATGAAAGGCGCCCACCACATCGAAGACGGCCTCCCATCATTGAGACTCCACTACTGCCAACTCCGCATTGCTCGAGTCGTTCAGTTTCCGATTTTCTGCAGGCACATACTTTGAAGGTTGCAACACCAACAGTAGTACGAGCACCAGGAACATCGGGACTGCGTCGAAAGCATACAGCGTCCACTCATGAGCCATCAAGTACGACTCATTACCCATGGCGTACTCAATGAGGCGAAATATACATCGGAAGAGGACGAGAGCGCTGACGCTGTAGAGAATCCATAACATCTTTTTCCAATATCTTGCTGAACCCTCCGTTGGCACTTGCATTGCTTTGCGCTCCATACGAATGTGGAAATCAACCGATGCGACGAGGAAAGCCACGAATGTTGCAACTTGTAAGGCGAGACCAGCAACGACTAGCTTGTCTCCCGCTAAGACAACATCAAGTTTCATAGTCCCCATCAGGGATGCGCCTGGTCCGGATTAGTTGATTGAATCTCTGTGTGGTAGGGCCTCCTACCAGTGCCTTGGATGATCAGCGTGGTGATGTCCGCCCCCACAAAGATGCGCGTGTACCACTTGGGTTTGATGAAGGAGACATCTTCTCCTCCAGCAAGCCATATAGTCCTCCCAAGCATCATGTAGATAGCGGCGGCGAAGAAGAGCGGGCCAATCAGCAGCAGCGTCCCCTGAACTATGAATGGGGCCCAAGCAGCATTGTCGTAATGCGAACCGATACGTGCGCCGAAGCCCCCTACTTCACCTACAATTGTATGAGCACTGCCCGATCAGATTCAAGCTTTATACATACACAGGCCACCCACTACTACGTAGATGACGAGGTGCTTTCTTATCTTTACCCATTGCCAAATGTGCAATAGGGTCATGATGAAGAAGACAACGAGCGCAATGATTGCCCCGATCAGCGAAGGTGTATATCGATACATTTCCCAGTTGAACTGGGATGATTTCGGTGGATTTGCCATTTCACCAAACGAAACTGTTGGGATGCGGAGGAAAATCAGATGGTATGCAAAAACCAAGACGAGAAGAATAGTCTGGAGAAATCAACTTCCCTGGGCTATAGTATTGAAGATGATGTGAGTGTAACCGGAGTTCTGAGATGGAGAGAGGTGTGTGTTAAATACAAGTAGGAAACGGCTCTTTGAACCGACAACATGCTTCTCCTACGATCCTCTGTCATCGTTCGCATTCATGGTGGACCCTTCGCAATCGCTTGACAGTGGCTGTATACGACAGCCACCCCAAGAGGTGGGATCCCGTGACGAATGCGAAGGACACCCCTCCAAAAGCGCGCTAAATTCGCACTCGTTGAGCGCTGATTGGTGGTTAGGCGGAAGATCTTGGCATTGCTACCTTGAAGAATCGATTAGTGCTTGGGATCAAAGTCTCAGGGTCCAGCAAAAGGATGCAATGCGAATGACGTGTGCATCTAGGGCGGAGTGTTACAGGGCGCCCAAGGCCATTGGCATAGTCTGTGCAATTGATGCCTACACGGTATGCGCAGGTCTCGCATGCTCGTCCTCACTTCCCTACAGTCTGATGGCTGGTTCTGTCCATATCAGAGCCTTGCCAATGGATCAACAGACGTCCGAGTGGGCGCTTGTGAGTCGAACTGTCGATTATTCGAGATGTGCATCGTAGTTGTGGGGTCTACGGGGGGGAATAAGTATCGTCGTGAACACGGGGCCCATGCGTAGAAGCAAGACCAGGCTGAAGGCGCGAAGAGGTGGCCCCAGAGGTATATATAGTCCCAAAATTGGCCCTACGGCGGGCCCAAGTACTTTGACAGATGGCCAGTCCAGGGAATCTGGACCGGCATGGCGACATGGCGCGACGAGGGAGATTGCACAGGCGAGCACGGTGGGCGAAAGTATCTCCGCTCAGGGATGGAGCTTAAGTTAGTGTGCTTATGTAACGCGACTTCTGCTTTCGCACGACCAAGAACACGTTGCAGCTCATCGCGGCCCCCTCTTCCATCCCCCATCGACAACTCTTAAATACGCCTTCTGCTTCACTCCCTCTTGTCTCTTTTGTCTTCTCCCCGGCCCATTGAACCGCAATCATGAGCGGCCGTGAGTGTCCCTGCCCCCCGCACAATCGCCGCGCAGCTCGTGGCGCAAATTGGATTTCGGCGCATGGCTAACATCAAAGCGCGACACAGTACGGTTCCTCGACCTCGTAAAGCCCTTCGTGCCTCTCGTCCCCGAGATCCAGCTCCCCGAGAGCAAGCCGAACTTCAACAACCGCCTGGTATGGACTGGTCTGACTCTCCTCGTCTTCCTGGTCATGAGCCAGATGCCGCTGTACGGAATCGTGTCTTCGGATACTTCAGATCCCCTCTACTGGCTCCGTATGATGATGGCGAGTAACCGAGGAACACTCATGGAATTGGGTATTACGCCTATCATTTCGTCCGGTATGGTCTTCCAGCTCCTCGCTGGAACTCACTTGATCGACGTCAACCTTGACCTTAAGTCCGACCGCGAGCTTTACCAGACCGCTCAGAAGCTCCTCGCTATCCTTCTGTCCTTCGGCCAGGCTGTTGTCTACGTCATCTCTGGTCTCTACGGCCAGCCCTCTGATCTCGGTGCTGGTATCTGTGTTCTCCTGGTTATGCAGCTCATGATTGCTGGCTTGATCGTCATTCTCTTGGACGAGCTTCTCCAGAAGGGCTATGGCCTTGGAAGCGGTATCTCGCTCTTCATTGCCACCAACATCTGCGAGTCTATTGTCTGGAAGGCTTTCTCGCCCACCACTATCAACACTGGCCGTGGCCCCGAGTTCGAGGGTGCCATCATTGCCCTTGTTCACCTGCTCTTCACCTGGCCCAACAAGACCGTCGCTCTCCGCGAGGCTTTCTACCGCCAGAACCTCCCCAACATCATGAACCTCTTGGCCACCGTCGTCGTTTTTGGCGCTGTCATCTACCTCCAAGGTTTCCGTGTTGAGATCCCCGTCAAGTCTGCCCGCCAACGTGGTGTCCGCGGCTCTTACCCAGTCCGCCTTTTCTACACCTCCAACATGCCTATTATGCTGCAGTCTGCCCTGTCTTCCAACGTTTTCTTGATCAGCCAGATGCTGTACTCCCGCTTCTCTGACAACCTTCTTGTCCGCCTCCTCGGTGTGTGGGAGCCTCGTGAGGGATCTGCCCAGCTTTTCGCTACTTCCGGCGTCGCCTACTACATGTACGTGATATTGATGGAGACACATATTACTTGATACTAATTGGGCCCAGGTCTCCTCCTCTGAGCATCACCGAGGCTCTCTCTGATCCTCTTAAGACCGCCGTCTTCATCGTCTACATGCTCGTCGCTTGCGCCGTCTTCTCGAAGACCTGGATCGAGGTCTCCGGCTCGTCTCCCCGCGATGTCGCCAAGCAGCTCAAGGAGCAGGGTCTCGTCATGGCCGGTCACCGTGAGGAGTCTATGTACAAGGAACTCAAGCGTGTCATCCCTACTGCCGCTGCCTTTGGCGGTGCTTGCATCGGTGCGCTCTCCGTCGGTAGCGATCTTCTCGGCGCTCTGGGCAGTGGAACTGGTATCTTGCTGGCCGTCACTATCATCTACGGATACTTTGAGATTGCCGCCAAGGAGGGCGACATGGCTGGCCTTAAGGGCATGGTCATGGGATAGATTGCTTTACTTCTACAAGACACAAGCAGAGGATGACGCAAGTTTGAGTTGGTGATTTTTCTTTCATTTCGCATGGGCATAGGGAGTGGAAATGATTAGGTGCTAGCAAAGCATCGTGTACAATACGATAGCGGAAAATCCAAAAGCAGGCAACGTGCTCTACGGCTTCCTTTTCGCAATGTTTCTACTCTGGGATCTGGGTTGAAAAGTCTCGTTTTTCAGCGTGGTGCTCCGGGCAAGACCTGCAGATTGTATTACCCTGGCTGGCTAGATCAACCTACTAGGAATCCAAAAGCGTAATGATTCATGCTCGATTTTCGATTGAGAGACCACGTCTCTTCATGTGCTTGCAATGTAGCCTGAGGGATATTTCTCCAGGGTAAAGACCTGATCCCAGTATGGCCTTCTGTCTGATACGATGAGCTGGCCGTGCAGGTGGATAGGCGGCAGGCGGCAGGCAGTAGGCAACAACAATCGAGCATGGGAAAATCTGTTGAATAGTCAATGCCTGGTCGGGAGGAAACGAAACGAACGGGCAGCAGACGGCATGTATCGACGGGAAACGTGGCACGCAGAAAGAGGGCAAAGTCGTGGATTCATATTTGGCTTTTTCCTCGCCTCGAGTGTTGGTTGACTCGAGCCTGGCCGCGCGGTTGATTGGCAAAGGAAATCGGAGACGGACGGGAATGGGAAACAAGACACGCGCACACACACGCACACATACGCACAGGACCAAAAGCAACACCTTCGGCTGTATCAATCGAAACGTCCCGCTGATCCCCACTCCGAGAAGGGGTGTCGGGGTTCATGCTTTTTCCCCCAGGGTACTTGGAATGGCTTGCGATCGTGATCTGTCTAGGTAGCGTACATGTATGCATGCATGCACGCATCAAAAAGAGGGCAAAGGGTATTGTCGTACGATGGCGGAAGAAGCCTGCCCATGTCCCACCCATTGCCTGATTGATAGACAAGTGCTTCGAATCAACAACTACCGTCAAACAGTCCCACAAAGCTACCAAAAATGAAAAAAAAAACCCTGCGGGTGGAAATCAAGGGGAGCCAACTCACAAGCACCCATCGGTAAAATGAAGGCGACGGTCAAGTTTAGCGGTTTGTGGCTCCATCCAAGGGCTCCAGGACGTCTTGTCTCTGGGTCATATGACCCATGGCTATGAGCAAACCGCCTTGCCCATTTCCCGCCACCCCCAAACAGCAAAAAAAAGGCGCTCGACGTTTGCTTCTGTAGCGAACCTTTGAGGCAACAGGGAAGAACCTGCGTACCACGGTATCCTCATCGTGGATTCCCCGAAGCTTGATCGGAAAGACCCCCTCGCCCAAAAAATCTCTCAATCCTCGGGGCGGGGTATGGGAAAGGCGCGAAGGGGACAGGGAACTTGCCACATGACCCCGATAGACCATCCCAGCGTCAATTGAGGCTCTATTGACCGCCTCGTCATATCCAGACCAAAGAGAACCGGGGGGTGCGCAGGCAATAATGGCAAAGGCCGCGGCGGCTACCATGAACCTGAGTTCGGAGCGCCCATGGCCCATGGCCTGGAAGGAGTCGAGGGTCGCGGCGGCGGCTACCACCGTACCAAACTTCGTAGCCATCTCATCTCATCTCACTAATATCCTCATCTATGGTACGCGTACCATGGCATGATTTTTGCCCCCCTCGATCACTGCAAACCAGTAGGGTCATGTTGGTAAGTGTAGGCACGGCTGGCACGGGCCCGTTCACCTACCCTCTCCCTCCACAAAACTTTGCGCTTCGAGATGCACACGGGCGCACGCGGGCGCGCGTGCCCGCTTCCTTCTCTCGCTCCGGGGCGGTCCAACGTGTATGCGTACCCGATGCTCAGCCTTAAAAGAAGCGAGAAGATGAGTCAGTCGACCATTCGTCTGCCCGGTGGTTCCGAGCCATGCAGGTCACCCTGTTTCTTTTTCCTTTTCCCTACTCTTTTTTTCTTCTTCTTTCTCCTTGGAACTCTGTTCTTTTGTGTCCAAACAGCGGTGCGTCGGTTTAGCGCGGTAAGACCGGGAAAGAAGGCTACTCGCTCGCTAGCCTTTCCCGTCTAGAGATGCGCCAATGGATGTGTTTGTCAAGAGTGCGGAGATACATACCGCTGGATGGACACATGTTAGGGCCGGCTGGCTGGATCACTGCCTGGAAAAAGGATGGCGCCCGAACCTTGTTTGGAGACCCTATTTTGGTGGGGGTTTTACTTTTTTTTTCCCTCGGTCTCTGGTCTTCTCTTCAGTGCTCTAGCTTTTGGCGGTGCCCCTCGTTTGGGTTGTCGATAGTAGGAAGGTGGGACGATTGTTGGGTGTTGGGTCAAGGTCTGGGCAAGGGAATGGACATGACTGGGTGTGGATGACAGGGTGGTGAGTTTGTTTGCGCGGAGAACGACGCGAAGGAGAATCGCCGCGTTGGAGCGCTTGGGGACCGGGAAGAAGAGTGGGAATAAAGAAAGAGTGACGATGACTGGAACAGGAAAACGGTTATTTTGAAAAAGATGATTGGTATAAAAGTAACTGCTACGATAACTTGTTCCGCATCAAGAGCGACACTGATGGATGGACTTATTCGGATATTGACCAAAGCGTGGCTGTGTTGACAGCTCTCTAGTAATTAGCCTTTGTTTGCGACATGCTTTGTGTCTATGCAATGATTTCAGTCTGAATTCGTGGCTAATAGTATCGAGACGAGTCGATAGTCCTGCTGGAATGCCTGAGCACTAGCCAGTTTACTGATGCCCAGACGAGAAAAGGGAGGGAAGGAGATCGTAGGAAGAAAGCACATGTTTCAATCGCAGAGGACCCGCCACATGCGCAAACTTCATTTGATGATCTTCCTCAGCGAAGGTGGATGATCACATTTTGACCGTCATGCGAGATGTACGGGATCTATAGGGGGAGGTGCAATTCGATGGTCGTGCTATGGCTTTGGTCAGCGATGATCCTCCTGGCTCGCGGTGGCCTCGGGAGCCACCGACGAGTCGCGGCATGTCAATGTAAATCCACTACATCATACTGCTGTCGCTCGTAGACCTTCCATATAAAGGAATCTCTCCGTGTCATGGATCGGCAAGATCGTAAGTTACCACCGACGTTGGTGTTCTTTGTTAGGCATCCAGTCACGACGAATAGCATCAACTGCTGTGCTCCGCACCTCGGGAGTCCTCTGTATTTGTTCGTGATGACGGCATACGGGCGAAAAGGAGGAATCGGCCTTCTAAAGGGCCGCCTGAGTTTAAGAGACATGAGGTGAGCAGCCAGATCGCTTTAAACCCAACACCCGAAGATCTGAAGATGCTTTGAAAGTGTAATAGCCTCCACACGTGGGCGCTCAGACAACCGTTCCGGTGTCCGAAGGGTCGCCACATGCTGTTACATCGGTGTGCTTGCTTGGGAAGAGCTCGGGAACGCGGCGTCTGACATCAGAGTGTGGGAGGATTTTTAGTATGCGTGACGGTTTCCGAGCATTCGGTGTTCAAACGACCATATGAAGTATTGATGAGCAAAAGACGACTATCGGGCCGTTTTACGTGGGTTGATCATGCCGAGAGACTCTGGGCTACGGGGCAATGAAACCCGCTGTAAGAAAAAATTGCAAGGTTAGTTATGACGGTGATATCAGGAGAAAAATCAAACAATATGGGTGGAACGGCCGCGCGAAGACATGTGAGGCGAGTAATATGTTACGGAGGGTCGAAGCCCAGCCCGAGGTATGGATGGTTGAGTGCAATTATCCAATGCATCGGGGGCGATCATATGAACGATCGCTCTATCAGCGGCCCCGGCTGGTCGCACATGGAGTCGACCATGCTCTCGAGCGCAATAGTCAAGGTCAAGGATCTGGTTACGAGGCTGGGAGCAGTGCGTATGACCTTGCATGCATCGAAAACCAGGGAGTGGATTGTATCGGGAAGGTGAATGCCAAAGGACAAGCGAAAAGTATCGACGTTTGACTCGTCCTCGGAGCTAAATTGTGTCAGCTGTTGGAGCCGTTGTGCGTCGTAGATGTGCACAACACGGATGAGTGGACCTGTGATGAAACGTGACAATCGTCGTGATGAGATTTTCTCAGAACCATGAGGCTGTCTTGAGCGGTCTGTTTGAAACGGGTCAGGACAGCCCGGCGAAATGCGGTCCGGTCAGCAACGCACGGCAGCGGATGGGTCAAGTGCGTATGTATGCAACCTGCCCTTGCAAAAGGGCAGATTGATGACACTACCTACATACAAACCATTTTTTCGCTGCCGCGTCAGATGTCTGCGGAAATACAAGGGCTAATCTCGGGCAGTAGCCTTGTGCTGTTGCAGCCGCCCTGAGTGATCTGTCCCGACCAAAAATAGACTGGGCTGGGGTCTCCACAGTTAAACGACGCAGGCGGCGACGCAGGCGGCGACTGACTGTTGGAGAGGGGCCCGGCCTAGCAGTGAGACCATGATCAGGAGCAATAATGGCGGTCAGCCAGTCGGGCATGTTTGAGAAAGGAGATCGTCGAGGGTGTCCGGTGGTTGTGGGAATATTTAGCCTGGAGGATTTGTTGGTGAGACGGACTGGCGATTTGTTGGACTGGAAGAATTGAAGGTGCATGCTCCGTCACTTGCGGGCACACTCCGCAGTTGTGCTGGTTGTGAGGGGGGTCTGCAAGGAGGAGAACCATCGTTCGTAAGCGCGTAACGTCCGGACCGATTGGGTGAGGGCAGGAAAAGAGCTCAAACGAGGAAGGCCAAGGCTGTCATCATGGGGGCAATGAGTCCCGAGGGGGCTATCGACAGCCAAGGATGCATGATGGAATGGTCAGAAATGGGCTACGCACCGCTGCACAAATCAAAAGGGCACAGGAGAAAAAGTCTCTGGTATGCAGATCCTGAGTAGAGCGACAGCGAGATTATCCGCATACGGCTAAGCCGGAGTATTGCAGGCTTCCCACATAGCGGATAGAGACACAGGCGCCGTTCGGTCGTGTAACTACAACGGGTAAGCATAAGGAGGACGAACGTGGTCCGACCTCGGCGGATACGTAGGGTTAGGTAAGGCAATAGAGAATCGGGACTATATTAGCAGCAATGCCTACATAGTAATTGCAGCATCAAGGTTGCTTCGTAATGCCCTGCAGGCTGAAGGACTGCGTCGTAGCGAGTCGGGCAAATTCTCGTGTCGCATCATCCATCAGAGTTGACAGGCTCAGACGATCGTAAGCTGAAGGGAACGTAGGGTAACGTGCACAGCCTGATCCGGCGAGGTACACGACCAAGATGGCCAGCCCAGCAAGTCAGGAGCAAACAGCGGGATCAGGCGTGAAACGGAGTCAGCGCGCGCGTTGGTATTACCAGATGCCGCTGGGCTTAGTTGATGTGGAGGCGCTCCTGGCTCATCACCAAGCGCAGCGGAGCAACCTCAGCTGTACTCGGGCGGGATGACCTTGCATGGAGGTTGAGAGACATGGATGCAAAGTGCCGCTAGAAGGGCAGCCCACCAGCGAAGAACAAAGTTTCATCAGCTGCGAGGATGTGAAGCGAAGAAAATTCAGCGACGTGGCCCTGTCGCAGGAAAGGTACCTTCCGTGACACCCAGGGCACTGGAGATGAGCATGACTCCGTTAAGGAGATCCCGCGCGGGCACATGGGAGCAGGGCCGATGAGGCATGGTTCTGGCATCTGTCCAAATGTGTAGGCACGGACGGAAGCGAGCGGATGTTGACCTCTTTGGTGTTACACAGGCTGTTGCCCTCTCGCCTCCGTAGTGCCAGGTGAGGGCCGGGGAAATTCACTAGCCGCACGTCCCCAGCCTCCTTGCGGCCAGCACAGGACGCGGCTGCGGCAAGCCGTGACTGCTGTGCATGGCCCAACGGGACGTGGTTGGAAGGAATGAGGAGCGGCTCGTTTTCCGAGGCGATTCGCCAAATTTCCGTCACGGTCGCTTGCAGGCACGGAGGGTAGTGAGTGACCTGTGAGGTGTGTGGAGAGTGGAGAGGAGACTTTTTGCTTTTGACCAAGCACGCATGACTGGCAGACACTGAAGGGTTGCATGCGCCTCACGCACACTAAACAGAGAAGTCACCGATTTCCCGATTGGGCGCCGATCGGATGATGGAGGAGACAGCAGTGAGACGGGCCATGGTTGGCTGGCGCCGTGTCGAGGGGGCTTGAAATTGTAAAGTGGATAGCCGAAGGCATGGGACATGTAAAATCATGGATGGGCGGGCGGGTGTCCGCAAGTGAAATTTCAGTGTTTGACATTGCCCAGACATGGTCTAGAACGCCCAGTGCATAGAGTCAGTGCTCCATGATCGTCGGCACACCCACACGCCAGCCTGCCCGGAAAGCGACTTGTCGCTCGCTTGCCGCCTGGTCAGGCTTGTGTGACCGAACAGGCGCGGAGGTAGGCGGCTTCGATGGTGTTCGACGGTGACGGCCAACCCCTGCCAGGGTGAAGGGTGCCGGGGCGATACGAGGGCAAGATTTTCAATCCTGTCACCGTCGGCGCCATAGCAATATCCAGCGTGTACGCGTTGCTCACTCCAAATGAGCGTCGGGTGGATCTCGACGAGCCAACTCCACAGGCCGTGGGCCCCAGAGTGGCAGAGCCCAGGGGATGGCGAGGCGTCGGACTGCCAGAGGGACCGTACGCGAGAAGCCGCTCATGCCGCAGTCGTATTTTTTTCTTTCATTTTTGCCAGAAGGCCTTTTGGCGATGCGACGCCACGTTCGGACCCACTCATCTCGTGGGACGCCGAGGGTACGTCATTAAGGGTTCTTCCTTCCCGTGCTGCAGATTCCAGGCTGAGGCTGTCAGGTTGCTTGGCCGGGCTGGATGCATTTCAAAACTGCTGGCCCCGCATAGGCTTCGGCAGAGTGACCAACAAATCCTGGAGGCGCTGCTGAAACCACGGCTTAGCTGTCCTTCACAATTTTGATTGCTGAGACCCAACACACACCGTCCCCATTACGCCTAGCAAGTGGCAGCAGGCACGGGAATGGCATGGCGCCAGGTCGGCCAACCTCGCACTCGCTCTCTATGCCGGCGATCCCACGGTTCGCGGCGACGCAGGCGGCAGTTCAGTGACATGCCAGTGCAGCGGTCAGCACCGTCGGATGCTCAAGGCTAGGGCGCAGGCGTCCTCGTCTCGTGATGCACAGCGTAGTACGCCGCGCTGCACTCACCCCCCCCAAAGGAAACCGAGGCTAGGCGTACGACCGGTGTGCGTGGTTGCGTGGTGTGCGATGCGTGGGATGCGCTGGAGATGCTTGATACGGACTCGGACATGGCCCTGCGACTCAGGCCGCTTCCATGCTGCCATGCTGGTACGCTGGTACGCTGGTACGCTGATATGCGGCCAGTCTGTCACCAGCCTGCCCACGCTGCCACACTGCCACTCAGACTTGGCTGCCACTCGGGGCTGCTCGCGCCGTTGGCTCCAGTTTATCGTGCGTATGTGTGCGTATAGAGTGTGTGTGCCTGTCGACGGTGGACGGTGGGATGGCCCATGGGCTCGACGGAGGCAGACTGGCCATTGGGCGTGTACGATTGGATTGCGTCAGCACGAGGCAGCCGGCATCGAAATTCGATGGCGTTGGTGTTGCAGCCAAGCGAACGTCAACGATGCGGCAGCAGCAGCTTGCAGGTTGCCGAATTGGCCTGGACGCACGCTTTTGTCTGGCCCGCCTTCTCCAGATGGCGACAAGACACACGCCCCCTGACACGACCCGGTTCGTTTGGCTGCCAAAAAGCACACCCCTGTCGTCTGTCGACCGCTGTCGATCAGGCAGGCGGGACGACGCCAGGGTTCATCGGCGCGTCGGCTGCATCGCACAAGCCACGGCCCCGGGGATTTCTCGTTATCGAGTTATCAAAACGGTATTGCCGCTTGGGGCCTGGTCACCGTGGGGAGACAGGCCTTGAGGCGCGTCTTGGTAGCCATTCTGGGGGCTGGGACAGCCTCAGGCGGCCGTCGTCGACTAGCCGGCAACCCAAGGAGCGTGCATGGTATTGGATCGCCTGCCGTCGTGTCAATAGCGGGAGCACTGCGCTGCACCCCTTACGACGACGGCCGCAGAGGTCGGTGGCAAGACGCACAATATCGAGACCCTCGACACGGCGCGACGGCTGCCTATGGTGGCATCGTGTTTATACATAGATGATGCAAGACGTGGAGACGCGCCATGTGCTCGGATGGGCAGAAAGTCAGATTAGGGCTCGCAGACACACACACTCGCACTCGCAGCCGCGGTCGACCGGGATGCGAGGGAATAAGGCGTGGGCACGTTTTGGGCCATCTGCCGAGTCGCGGCGGCGACGGCGGCGGTGGGCGTGGTGGTGATGATGATGCTGGTGCGTGTCGCCCAAAGTTAACGTTTAGCATGCTGCACACGGTTTCAGAGGCAGACTCCACTCTCGATTTCGGTGGTGAAAGGATGGTTGTGCTTTTCCTCGGCGGTGCCTAAGTACGGGGCAGGGATGGGGCCTCGCAGACATGTGGATGCATCCCCGACGGGCACGACCGACGACGGGGTGCTTTGGCGCAATCCGCGGCGATGGCACCGATGCACCCACGCGGTGGGCAGCGGGCAGGCGACGAAAGCACGGGTGCCGTCGAGGTCGAGGTGCGCGAGAGGGCGCAAGGGGCAGGAGATTGAGTGAGATTGGCTGTGAGATTGGCTCTGAGCCAGTGCGAGTGCTGTGCGTGCTATGCAGTGCCGCGGCGGACGCGAGGCTGAGGGGTGGACGGATGGACGGATATCCAGGATTGGTGGGTGGGTGGAGGAGGAGGCAAGGTCTGGCTGTGCGACACGTCTGACTGCTGGCTTGGTGGTGGTGGTAGTGGAGGAGGAGGTGGAGGAGGAGGTGGTGGTGCTCCTGCCTGCTCCTGCCTGCTCCTGCCACACTCCTGCCGCCGCTCACCACCACATCTGAGATACAAACTAGCATCCAGCGTCCAGCATCTGGCACCCAGCACCCAGCATCCAGCATCCAGCTCAGCAGCAGCAGCAGCCGCCCCAGAGCGGCGACAGGGAGGTGGCCGGCGGCATGGCAATTTCTGGAAGCCGTTCGGTTGGCACGATGCGCTGGCGAATGGCGGGCGGCCGCCGGGGGGGGCAAGGCGTGGGCCAGCAGCTTGGATTGCCGGCTGCACGCCCGCACGCTGCACACTGCACGCTGCACGCTGGCTGCGGGTTGCGGTCTGCGGCCTGCAAGCCCTGCAAGCCTGCTTCCTGCTGGCTGCACGCCTGCACGTCTGCACGCGCGAAGGAGGCAGGCCGCGGGTGGAGAAAAAAGCTGCCAGTCCGGCGACCGCACAGTCGCGCACAGTCGCAGCGTCTCATCACTCTGTCCGAAACTACTGCGCCGGCCAGAGTTTGACTCCTGCTTTGGGCCCAGCCGACACGAGATGCTGCTGACCCCTCCCCGTCCCCCGTCCCCCCGTCCCCCCGTCCCCTCATCCAGCGGCCGGCGGCCAGCGGCCAGCGGCCAGCATCCAGCAGCCAGGAGCAGCACCTAGCCAGCGCCAGCCAGCCCAGCAGCAGCCCAGAGGCAGAGCACAGATGCCAGCCGGCCCACCTTCCACTAACTGGCACTAGTTATGCCTCTCTCCGTGTGCTCCAGGCGGCTAAACAGGGCCCCGCCGTCGCCCGTCGCCCGTGGCCGTGGCCATGCGCCGCCTTCCTTCGTCCAACGTCGTCGTCGACACACAGACGACGAGCAGGGCCTCGCGCCTCGCCGCCTCGCACGCCTAGTGGGCAGGGCCGGCCGAGGGGGCAGCGGGGGGCCAGAGGGGCGCGGCGCGGTGGGTGGCTGCCAGAGCGACGGTCGGGGGAGGCCTCGCAGACCGCCTCGACGGCCGGCTCCCAGCAGCAGCACCAACACCAGCAGCAGCGCGGGCGGCCACGACCACACGGCTGCCCACCACGGCGCCCCATGCACACGACAGCGACGCGCCCTGGCTCCGAGGCCCAGCTGAGTCGCACCGCAACCCTGGCGGGCTCCCTGAGGGGGCACTGGGGGCAATGGGGCCTCCCACGGCCGTCTGTCCCTGGCGGCGCTGCCCTGGCGCGGGTGGTCCTGGTGGTCCTGGTGGCCCAGGCGGCCCTGGCGCTGCTGGCGGTGCTGTGGCCCTGGTGGCCCTCCTGGCCCTCCCTGGTGGCCCCGCGCCGAGCTGTGCTGTTTTTGCCCGCGCCTGCTGCCCCGACTACTGCCCCTACTGCCCCTACCGCCTCGACTGCCCTTAGCCCTTGTCAGAAACTCTCGATGAACCGGCCAGCCTGCACGGCACGGATCTCCGTTGCGCCATGATACATACCCGCGCGCTCATGGCCACCCTTCTGCTGCGCCCTGATTCGCCCGCCGCCTGGCGTTTCTTTTCGTCGGCCCAGCGCTGCCTCGACCTTGATGCTCTGCTGGCTGATCAGCTCCTTGCCCGCGTTCCACCGTCCACCGTCCACCGCCCACCGCCCGTGCCACTCGGCCTGCCACCTGGTCGTCACAACGCCGTTCCTTCATGAAGCCCTCCCTTGTCATTCCACGGCCCATGCAAGTCTATCCCGCTCCCAGCTGCCCTGCTCTTTTTCCCTAGCCGCGCCCTGGCCACCCCACCCATCGCCCATGCGCCATGCGCCCATGTACCGGCCATGACTTGTGCCCTACTAACCTCTCCCAACCATCCTTCCCAATCTGTCTATATCGCTTGGCACCCCATATACCTATGCACATGTCCCCCATCGTTGCCCTCCCGCCCCCGACTGGAGTATATGTGATGACTTCGGCCACCTGATCTCTTCGACGACTGCTACCCGCATCGACTCTCGGCTCCACCACCACCACCACCACCACCATCATCATCACCACCACCATGGCCGCCACCCTCTCCCCCTACGGCGCAACACACTGCCTGTCGTCACACATACCCACCGCCCAGCTTACTCGACGCACCTCGCAGAGCTCCAATAGCCAGTCTGGAGGCCGCCTGTTCCGTGTCGAGAAGCCCAGGAGCAACCACAACAGCCCCAAGGTCATGGAGCGGAGAAAGACCACTTCAACCCCCATGAAATACGCTACTCTCGAAGACCACCTCAACATGATGTGTGGCATTGCCAACGAGGACGCAGCCGAGGACCGCACCGAGCACTCCCGTCCCTTCAGCTGGCACCCCTCCTCCAATCAGTTCCAGGGTGCCTCCTATCCCGCACATCTTCAGGACTGGTCACGGCACAACTCGGACTCGTCCCGCAACTCAGTACACGGATCCGACTTCTACTCTCTGTCTGCCCGCAACTCCATGCACCAGAGCTACTCCCAGAACACCAACAGCTCCGAGCTCCGCCATGGATCTCAGGATTCCGACTCCAGCTGGCAGCAGCCTTCGACATATAGCATGTCTTCTATCTCAACCCCAGCAACCGAGCCAATGCCATGGTACCTGCAAGAGTGGGCTCGCAAGAACCAGGCCCAGGCCGCCAGCTCTCAGAACGGCTCCAGTGAATTCCTCCCCATCCAGCATCCATCAAATCAGCAAGAGGCCGAGGCCGAGGATGAAGAGATGGAAGATGAAGAGGAGGGCAAGGAGCTGGTTGGCATGGGCCTGTACGACCTTCCCGATCCTGCTCTCTCCTGGAGCTCAGGCCTCGTCGAGGGCACGGGCAAGGGATTGAAGCTCGAGGAGACCTGGCAGCCACCAGAGAATGACGAAGACGAGGAAGAAGACGACACAAGCTCTGATGACGGAAGCATGGACGACGTCGAACTCCCCGTGACGGAGACGACGCAGCAGCAAGTGCCCGTCAGCATCAAGCCTCAAACCCCAGGCAACATGGACGGCCAGAGTTTCTTTTTCGACGAGGACGAGACCTACACCAAGGAATGGTGGTTTCAACAGCTCAAGCAGCCTTCGATGCCAGCGCGGGACGCGGGCATTGGCCATGGCTGGCTATGAGTAGGCCGTCACTTTTCAAACGGGTCCCGTTTGGACTCGTAGTCGCAACGACACCTAATGTTTTTTGCCTTTTTCTCCATTTGCATTTACCGAAGCATAGCGCGGCGTTTGGGAAAAAAAATAAGTTACAGGACTGATACCCGTTGAGCCTTCATTGGCGACCATGAGAAAGAGCAAGAGTCGCATGTACGACTAAGTTGTATGTCCAGGACAGCATCAACACAATGCTCCGTCTCAAAATGACGCATGCATGAGTAGCATAGCATTACACCAACAAACAATCAAACAAACTCTACAATACATCATCGCTCCCAACTGCCGTGACTCTGACTAGAAAACCGCCGCGCCTAAGTCGGCCCACGCCTCAGTCAATGAATGGCATCCCCCGGAAGAGCCCCGGGCACACTGGGCTGGACCAGGCTGAGCGACTCGGCTGGGCGGAACCCGCTGGAGTGGAGTTACAGTTGACTCGGCGGAGCTCTTGTACTAGAGCGCCGCGCACGCCGTTTGGGCCGTTGAGAAGGGAGAGACGTCCAGTACAACCTCTCATCTCCCTCCCGTCTCGCCGCACCTTCCTTGCCGACTGCCTCGTTGTGAAACTGCAAGGCGGCTCTCAGGCTCCCAAGGCAGGGCATCGAGTGATGGACAGCCACTACGCGGGCTACGGGGGCGGTTAACTTTGGCCAGCAGGTTTCAAGGCTTCAACGTGGTATGCTCTTTGACCGTCGGCCTGCTTGTAATGTCTTGTCGCCATCAGTTGACCTCGATGCATCCATCCCCCCCCTTTGGACTCGGATAGCGACGCATTCGTGCAAGACATCACACGTGAAGGGATCTAACGCAAGTCAATTAACGCAGCTAAGCTTTCTGGAATATTCGCTAAAGGAAGGCATTTCCGATTTGGGGGGGTGTAAGGTGCCCAACAGGATCTGACCATCGTGCGGTGCCTTGCTTGGAAGTGATGTAAGTGATTCCCTGGCTCGGTCCTTTATGCCGATGTTTCCCCTCCCCGTCTCCCTTCTCCCCCCCCCCCCCCCCTCCCTCCACCTCCACCCAAGACCACGCATACGCATGCGCGCCCGCAGGCTGCTGACAAGCAAACTAGTCAGTCGAGCTAGTGCGATCCCACCCGCGTCCCTTCTCGTATTCTTAGCCATTTAACCCACTGACGAGGCTAGCTGGAAAAACACCGCAGTCAAGCCCAAAAAAGCCACCATTGAAGCAGCGCAATCTTGGTGTTCCCTGGTTTCTGACCCGTCTCAAGGGAGGCCCGTATTTCGGGCGTTTTCCGCCCGCAGCGTCGGGATCATGGCGACGACGTCCGCGATCACGTCGCAAGTCGTGCGAAGGATGACTCTACCTTGAGTCCTGTTGTCCTGCCCCTGTCCTACCCTACCCTGCTACCTACCCCCCGGTCATCCAAGTCTGACCTCGTCGGCCTTAGCCAGCCCAACCCAGGGGCGGAGGTGGCGTGGTCAACAACCTGGGATGAGGGTATTATCCTTTTTTTTTTGCCCATCACATGTCTTCGCTGGAGGTACTTCCTCGCGAGGCAATCTAATATATTGTTTTTTTTCCTCGCTATCCAGAGCGACATGCAAGGGAGTATGCTCTAGGATTGCGCTGGTAGTCGATGCAAGTGTAAACTTTCGCTTCATTCATCGGTCTTGATACTGCTGGCACTATCACGGAGACACACGCACACACGTCCACCTCACTCACGCACATGTGCACAGCCGCGCCGATAGGCTCCGTGGATAAAAAAAAATTGTTGGACGCATAGAGGCCCAAGGCCGAATTAACAGCGAATTAAATGGAGAAAGTGAAATGAAAAGCACTCATACATGTGACCACTTTGCGAGCCAAGGGTGCTGTGCCGTAATGCTGCGGGACGGGAACTTTGGCATGTCAACGTCATCGACAGCCTGGGCGCTCATTCGTTGATACGCGAGCGTCAAGTTGATTAGCTTATCGATAACCTTAATTTTTCCGTCTCCAATTGCACACGAACTCACGTGCGGCCTTGACCACCTAGGACGCCGCAGCCGGAGCCTTATTGGTCTCCAGAGTACTACAGATAGAGTTGCCCGTCTTGGTAGAGCCCTGGGATGGATATTCGCTTCGTCGTCACGCCCTGGCGAGCTCCAGCAGAGCTGCTTCAGTTGAGGAGGGACTTGTACTGTCATGGAGAAGACTCGATAAAGCGCAGGCAAAACGCCGTAAATAAGGTAAGCGAACTGTTTCCATGAAGAAATTACGCTTACATGTTGTAGGTGTC
Source organism: Corynespora cassiicola (assembly GCA_022059125.1). Taxonomy (NCBI): domain Eukaryota; kingdom Fungi; phylum Ascomycota; class Dothideomycetes; order Pleosporales; family Corynesporascaceae; genus Corynespora; species Corynespora cassiicola. The sequence continues at coordinate 1,466,693 of JAEUWY010000012.1, read as the reverse complement.
TGCATGGCGGTCACGGAAGCAGGAGATACCTCTTCTGTTGGACTCGACTGCGGATCTTGTAGATGTCGTGCTTCAAGATGACCAAGACAAAATGCCACATGGTTCTCTAAGGCTACTTTATGCTACTGCCATATCGAGGTAAGAATATTTTTATCATGTTTCTTTTTGTTTGAGTCTATCTTGTTTCGCTTGTGTGGTCTTTTCATTACTCTGTTAAATTCTCACATATATAATTTGATTTCTTTCTACCTACATGTATAGTTGCGAGCAAAAAGATTCTCGGCCCTACAACATAAACCTAACCAACCTCTCAGATTCATCACTGGTCTTTCTGATACTCAAACCACGCTCATCCGTGACCGCCCCTCCTGGTTCCCTCCCGGTCAAACCATCCACCTCCCCACACACCTTCTCGAAACTCGCCATCGAATCGTCCACCGCCACCTCCCTACCCTCGCCGAGCTCAAACTCGCCGCAAAAGCCAGCCTAGACTGGCTCTGGGAATGGTACTGGTCTCAACTCGACTCAGCCTTCTCTCTAAACAACCCCCTCACCACCACCACCTCCTCCTCCTCACAACCCGACTCAACCCTCACCACCATGGACCTCAAATCCCACCTCCAAACCCTCCTGAAACCCTACCTCCGCACCCGCAAATCCGAGATCAAGAACAAAACCAAGTCCTCCAATGCCGCCACCACCACCCTATCCGCCCTCAACGCCCTCTCGGCCTCGCACTCGCCGGCCATCGTCCACACCCTGCTGCTCCAACACCTAACCACCCCACCCGACCACGCCATCCTCCCCACAGACAAGAAGCTCGACTCGAGCATGTCGGGCGCCTTCCTGATATGGACGCCCCTCCTCCTCGCCCTCTGCTCCTCGTCCCCAACCTTCCTCCCCCGCCTCCTCGCCGCCCTGACGCGCGCCATGAACACCCCCCGCCCCGCTTCCGTCGCGAGGCCGGAGCTCGACCCCGTGCGCCAGGGAATGTGCGAGTGGGTCGTGCACGTCCTGTCGTCGGCGGCGTGGCGTGGGGTAGTCCGCGGGAGTGGGAGCGGGGGTGCCGTGGCGGACGAGGTGCTCGGGCGCTGCTTTACGGCGCCGTCGTATTGGAATGTGCGGCTTGCGGGGCTGGTGCTGGAGAAGGAGGGGGCGGCGACGGGGTTGGGCAAGGCGGCGAGGGAGGGGTGGAGGGATGTGCTCGAGGTGGCGTGTGTGGAGGAGGAGGATGGGGAGGGGATGGATGTTGATTTTGAGGGGGCGGATGGGGACGTGGCGGGGGCGGTGGAGGAGGTGAGGCAGAGTGAGCTGGTGGAGGGTATGGTTTCTGGGCCGCAGAAGAGGATTGGGCTGTGGAAGCCTAGGCCTATTGGTGCTTTGCCTTTAGGGTGGGAGGAAGATGAATAGAGGACAAAGTTTGAGACCAAGGCAATGACCTTGAGAGAAACTTTCAATATCATTATAGACCACCAAAGTATGAGCATATTCAGTTATTGTCCATTCATTGGAAGTGTACTTGTGGGATCACCCCATCAAGCTTCATCGTAAATCCACAGTCTATGGAGAGGCGGACCTTGCTAGCTGAGGAACTCGTCTCCAAGTTCCCAAAGCCTGTGGCCCTTGTCTAGAGGCCACATGTACTCCCGTCATATGTTTATGTACCCCGCAATCTCCTCTGACCTTGACTGCACTTCGCATAGCTTGTTCTCCTAGATCGCTGAGCCCTCGGCAAAGCGTAATCTGAGTCCATGCGTGTGTACCAGTTCTTGGTTAGGTCTTTCAGCAATGTCAGCAAACTGTTCGCAACATTCTTTCTACAAGCACGATGGCGATGCAATGCCAAACCTATCCTATGGCCTTACATGATCAAATCGGGGTCTGGCTGCCACAGATAAAGCTCCTTGTCTGCACTGGCTAAGAGGTTCGTCCGTGGATTGTACCCTACTACTGCTCCCTTGCCAGCGCCGGGAAGAATCTCCATGGGCTCAAGGTAGTTGTTGGGGTTGGCTGGTTTGCTGATATCCCAGACCAGCAGGCCTTCCTCGCCGTGTCCGCCAATCAGATACTGACCATCTGGAGTTGCACAGACATCGCCCTGTCCGAGGGCGGGGCCAGCACCATTTGCGGTTTGGGCTGGAGGAGAAGCGCTGGGTCCCAGTCGACCTGTAGATCCCGTCTTTCGATAGCAAAAGTGAGTAAGCTCTCCAGAGAAGGCGTCGAGAACGAAGTGGCCAGCCCCTGACGTTCCAATGACCAAACTCTTGCCGTCGTTGGTGAATTCCATCTTTGTCCATTCACCGCCCTGGGCCCCCAGAAACCGCTGGTCGATGTCGATCAAGTCGAAGCTAGCGAACGGGGACTTGTCGTAGTTGCGCACATCGTAGAGAAGCACGGAATGGGTCGGGGGCGAGGCAATGGCGATGACGGTGGCGGAGGGATCATAGGTCGCGAGGTAAGGGGCGTGCAGGCGGAGAAGGCCCTGGTAGTTTGTCGACTGGAGGTCCCATAGCCGCACGGTATTGTCGCGCGAGCACGAAATGAACTTGTCGGACGAGGGGCAGAGGGCGATGGACGTGACTGTGTCAGTATGGCCCTTGAAGTAGCGAATGTACGAGTTATCGTGGGTCGAGAGGAAACGGATCGTGTCTAGGAAAGGGTCAGTCTGAGAAGCGTGCAGTAGATGTGACTGAGGGCCCACCATCGACTTTGGTGCTGGCGTAGATGATGCTCTGGGCGTGGTGAGAGAAGCGCGCAAGATGGACGCCGTACTTCTGGCTCTTAAGCTCCTTCGCATGCTTGCCTTCCTTGCAGTTGTAGATCTGGAGCGTGTCATCGTCGCGTGCCACAATGGCAAGCTCGCCCGTGTCGTCAAAGTCCAGCGAGGTGACCGACGTGGCCGAACTGGGGGGCTTGAAGCGCTGCGTAGACGTGAGCAGTTGTCTGGGCGGCGCAGGGACGGAGGGGAGCTCACACGTGAGGGTCGGAAGTTGGCGATGACGTCGCTCACTCTCTGCGTCTGCGGCCCCGACGGGGGAGCTGGTGCGCCGGGAGTGCCAGAGCCAGACGTGGCCATGGTGGTTGGTGGGTCGGAGGGAGGAGGGGTGGGCTGGTCCTCAGCAGCATGTGTCCGGGGCGGACAGGTGGGCACAAGGGGCCTCGCTCAGCGGGCAAGTGTCGAGCAGCGCGGCAGCTTCACCTTCACCGTCGCGGACCGTCGCGGTGAAGATTCAAAGCCGCAGGAACGCGCCTGTGTGGGCCGCTTCTGCGACGCTTGGCGGCCCTGCAGGGTAGCTCCGGAATCGGTCGCGTCGGCCAGGCTCGGGAATCAGATTCGAGAGATTATTCAGATTTATCTTTGACCGCGTTTGAATCTCGCCGCACCTCCAGTCAGCTACGCCGCCGCCCTTGACAGAACCTCATTGATTTCACCGTCGCAAGAGCTTTCGCCCGACCAGCTTCGATCTCCCCAGAGCTGCGCTTCCTGTCCAATTTGTGCGGGAGAAGGAGGCCGTGACCGGACGAGCAGAAATGTCGACGACTACTGGGTGCGCACCTCCGAGCCATTGCGCATAGCGCATGGCGCCGCATGCTGTCCCGTCTAGATGTTGACCAGATGCCTGCAGTTCTTTCATTGCTGGTGGCATTGCCGCCTGTGGTGCCGTCACCGTCACCCACGGCTTCGAAACCGTCAAGATTCGGTGCGCCGCCAAAGCTCCCTGCCCATCCACGCATCTCCGTTAATGAATCCGCAGGCTCCAGCTGCAGGGCGAGCTCCAGGCCAGGAAGGATGCGCCGCGGTTATACAAGGGCGTCTTCCACGGCGTGGGCGTCATTCTGAAGAATGAAGGGGCCCGTGGCCTGCTCCGTGGGTTGAGCTGCGCGGTACGCAAACAATGCACTGTATCCTGGACGAGGCGTAGGGACTGACGGGCGCACAGTACATCTATCAGATGACGCTCAATGGCTGTCGTCTGGGCTTCTACGAGCCTGTGCGCAAGACGCTCACCAACGCCATCTACAAGGACTCAAACGTCCAGTCCTTTGGCATCAACCTATTCTCAGGTGCTGCCTCGGGCATTCTGGGTGCAGCCGCTGGCTCCCCATTCTTCCTCGTCAAGACACGCCTGCAGTCCTTCTCCCCCTTCCTCCCAGTTGGTACCCAGCACCACTACAAGAACGCCATCGACGGCATGAAGCAAATATACTCGCATGAAGGCATAAAGGGACTGTACCGGGGCGTCGCTCCGGCCATGATCAGGACTGGCTTTGGCAGCTCTGTGCAGCTCCCTACCTACTTCTTTGCGAAGCGCCGGCTGGTCAAGCATTTCGGCATGGAGGAGGGCATGCCGCTGCACATTGCTAGCAGCACCGCCAGTGGCTTCGTCGTGTGCTGTGTCATGCACCCCCCGGATACGGTCATGTCCCGTATGTACAACCAGACGGGCAATCTGTACAGCTCTGCTTTTGACTGCTTGTACCGCACCGTGAAGACCGAGGGCATCTTGGCCGTCTACAAGGGATACTTTGCCCATCTTGCGCGTATCCTTCCCCACACCGTAAGCGCATCTACACATGTCACTTTTCCATGCACCCAATGAGCTAACATATGACAGATCCTCACTCTGACTCTGGCCGAGCAGACAAACAAGATCATGAGGAGAGTGGAAGACCGAATCCTATCCCGCGAGAGCGAAGCCAAGATATAACTCGATAACAACGGACGTCTGCGGCGCATGGACACCTGCCTAGACATGTACATTTATCTATTTTTTCGGTTACTCCTTCTACTTGCATAGCGGGCCGGGACCGGACGGTTTTCCTATCCTCCATCTGTGGCTCGATGTGGGGCCTATATACCACCTCGGAGCGCAAAAAGAATGTTTACTTTCGCAAATTAACTGGTTTGTACGCGGGAGCTTCGCCGGGACGGCAGGCGACGACATGGCGGGCAAGTTGCCAGGTTGGAATCAGAAGTCGATAAGAAGCACGGTCAATCTGCCGAATGCTATTCTGGGATGCAGTATATGAAGCGCTCGGAGAAGCGCACTATACTTCCTAGCTCTTGAAATAACTGGCGGACCGAGGACCGGATTCTGCATCCTATATAGCTCGTGCAGCTTATATGCCTATTTGCTTCTGATCATCAGCAGTTGTTGCCATCTACTTTTCATTTTGGTACACCGGTTTTCGTTTTGTGGCGCCCAAGCAACAGGCCTGACTAGTACTTTATCCAGATGCAAGGAAACCGCAGAATCGCTGCAAGCCATCACACAGGAGCAGCAGGTCACTGCAGCGAAACAATCTACCTGTACGACCGGACATGCGCGGCATTACCGGGGGGGTCAAAGTTGCGAATCCGAGAGCTGTGTCGGTCACCATGTCGGAACCAACCTTCATGCTTCGGATGGCAAACGCCACTGCCCTCCGCTCCAGGTTTGGTTTTTCTGCGCTGGGGTAATGTCTCTCTGGGGGCTGGATCCAAAATATCACAGCGCATTGAGACGGTGGCTGGACCCCGACATGTCATTTTCTTCTCGCTCCTTTTCCTTGTTGGAAGCATAGCGAGACGGAGCAGGCATGGGCCCCAAGCCCGCAATGGTGTGGCCCTGGTGACATGCTGACCAGGCACCAGCGGCCCCAAAAAGCAATACAGTCTGAAAAAACTCGTCAGACGTGTGCCTGGCAATCCTCGCTCGGCTATAAGCCGGCAGCGTCTTCGGAGGATGAGCCACTGTGGAGACTCTTGAAGGGGTCCAGATGGAGTTCGCCGACTCGCGGTGGTGTCTCGTGACCAGCACGAAGCCATGGAGGAGCCTCTAACGGAAAGTATGCTGCGCCCGACCATTTAGCGACGCATTCGTGGTGCTACGTGACGGGCACACGACATGACGGTGCAGAGTGGAGAAGCTGTGAGCATGCGCCAGCCATCTAGTGGATGTGGGCTTCCCCGTAACCGCAACCACACCTCAGCTCCGTTCTTCGCTGGCGTAGATCTGGATTCTTCTTGGTGTCTCCGCTTTTTCCCCTGTGCGACAGCTGTCGGTCGTGCAGTGTTGCTGTATGCCCAGCAGCAACGGCCTGCCGAGGGGAGGGGGACTCCCCGCTCAGCACCCAACATGTTGAACCTTGATTTGCAACCAACCCGCACTCCTGCACGTAAAGGTCATTACGAAATCTAATGAATGTGAAGAGGATTTTAACTCACCCACAGACGGTCTGACAGGGCATGACAGCTGTCAAAGCAAGCATTAGGAATGCATCGGCTTTGGGTGGCAAGTCTCACATAACGTCAGGCAGGGGGTACAGCCGCTCCGAGCTGCGACAGAAGGGCCAGTATAATTGCTGCGAGTAGCACTGGATGACACGCTAGTTCATCGGTGCAATTAAAGGCGGTATGCAACAAGATTTGGATGTTCTCGAGTCCAAGAGAGGCCCCTCAGCCCTATAACGAAGGCAATCCGAATGGGGACAGAGCCTGGTTATGTCCAGGACTGTACTGTGCCTGTGTATGTTCAGCTGCCTCGTATGGCCTCCAGCGAGCCGATCCGATCCAGACACCCCCGGCAATGCTCCCTTGATCACGGCTCTAGATTTTCAGGGTTTTGGGGTGGTGATCAAAACTGGGCCGAGGGGCCATCATCCGCTTGTTCGCAGCGCACCCGTGAGCAGCAAATAAGCAAGGCGACACGCGTGGATCGAAACCATCAGCCTCTAACGCCCAAGGAGCAACCGTCGAGAACGCGTGGCACCAACGGAGGATTCTGGCCATGGAATCAACAGCTTCCCGTTGGCGAAAGCTTTGGAAAGAAATGGAGGGTGATCTTCGGGGTATTTCGCAAGCGGCTGTCGCCTCGAGCCATTTTCAGGGTTGGAAGAGCAAATCGCCCCAGACCCTGGGCCCTGCCAGCCTCATTTCTTTGCTAGTTGCTACACTGGAGAACTTCTCCGCGCAGCTGAGCGGCCATGTCCTTGGCCCTCGCCTGCCAGTGACTGGCCGTGTGCGTGTTCCAGAGTTACGTATGTGGTTGCACGTCTGATCGAGCCCGAACCAGCACGACTTCGCCGCCCCGTCCCTCTCGCGCTGATGGGCTCAGGAGTGTTTGTGCTCGACCCTGACGAGAGCAGCAGTCCCTGGTCTTGGTTTTGCGGCTTGGACGAATCCTCCAATAGCCGCGCCTTTTTCGATACACGCACAGGGCGCGTTGCGGATGCGCGTATGTCTGGGGCTGCTAGGTTCTTCTCCGCACTGCCGTGCTGTCGGGTCATCAGGCAGGTGAAGTCCTTCCTGAGATATTATTAGGCGCCTCCACCTGATTCACGCTCCTCTACACCACCTCTCCCCTCGACGACTCGCTTCCGCTTCTCACACAGCAATCAATATCCTGGCTAAGCGCCTGTTGCTGTGATTTGACACGGCGCTCCCCGCCACCTGGTCGTCCCACCGACATTCGGGCCTGAAGCCAAAGTCTCGTGATGGGTTTCGAAGCGTCGACCTTGCATGCTTTTCCACCATCATCGTAGCCTACGAGTGGGCCATTCATTCTAGCAACGCGCCAGTCTTGTGCCAATAGCTAGCACTCCCGCTCCATCCGCACGACTTCCCGGCACTGCAACACTAATTCGGCGTCACTCCTCTCTGCCACTCCCAATCCCATTAGCATCCCGAATCAATACGCCGCGCGACTATGTCGAGTCGTGTACCCACCGAAAGTTCTCCAGACAAACGACGAAGAAAGTGGGCCATTAGAGGATGAAGCCGTCCTCCCTCTCGTCTACCTCAGCACCGACGACGCGGTCTCTTGCAATCACATTACCGGGGCCCAGGACCGCATCCGCGACATTTACCTTTGATATACTGCCGAAGCTCCCCATGGTGCTTTCTTTTGCACCTCGGCCGTCGCCTCCACGGCCGAGAAAACGCCCTCGCGCTGCCGCCGACGTTGATGGTGAACACTCTTGTTTGTACAAGAAGAAACGAAGACTGCGCCTCTTCCTCATCACTTCTCGGCTCTCGCCCCAGTTCTCCCACCCAGCTACCAATATTGTGGACAGGGGCAACTCCAAAATTGCAGTATGGGCCAAACAGAAGGCGCTCGGACGGAATCTACTCAGAAAGGCCGCCATTCTGAACCGCTTCAGGCGGCGGACCGTTACGGCAAGAAAGATCGAGTCCGATATGGGACGCATGTTGGTTGAGCAAGAACGCGAGCAAAAGCAGCTCCAAATGGCCCAGTTGACGCTCGTCTACGGTGGCCATGACACGTCGACCCGGCCAGTGATCCAAACCGACACAATATTCCCGCCAACCTGTGCAGTAAGAAAAGGAAACCATTTCGAACTATCAGGGCCGTCCCCACCCGGATCTCCGTCGCGGACACCCCCTTCCTCACCGCCTCTCAAGCCCCATGGAGACGGCAACGTATCAGAATATCGCTCGCCAAATGATGCATATTCATACTCACCACCACGGACTCAAGCACCTCGAAAATCATATCTACCGTTACCGCCCTCCCCTCTGGGACTGTCGAATTATGCAGCGCTCGATATCGAAGACGATGTTCCGGACCCCTATGCCAACCTTGACGATGACGAAGAGGAGCAGGGCAACGACATGTGGGACTATCCCCTCTCACCGTCGACCACGAGCTCTGCTTCGCACAGCTGCGCGTCCTCAACCAACATGACTAGCGACATGGGACATTCAAGGACCCCACCGCAATCATGGTATGCAGACTACGGCATCTTGGACCCCGGCGAGCCTGTCGTTGGTGATTACGATCAGGTAGACGAAGGCGCCGACGCGGTATGGCCCAGCTCATTTGTTCCCCAGCCAGAGCCCCCGACAGGCAGTCAAGCCTCTTCATCTCCGGATTTTCCTGCACTATTTGCTACCAGTAAAGAGGTTACTGGCTCTGTATCTCCAAATTTTACGAGCGCCTTTTCTCGCGCAGATTGTGATACGCCAAGGTCACCGAATTTCACGGCGGCCATTCCAACAAGCCACAACACCCCGAGATCGCCAAACTTTACAGCCTCTATTCCAGCCATAAACTATGATTCTTCTAGGTCACCGAACTTGTCATTCGCCGTCCCCACGGTAGATTTCGATACCCCACAATCGCCGAATTTTGCTCCCGTTGTCTACGAAGATAACGAAACCCCCTCACCGCCAGAATTCACGACCGACAAAGCCACCAACGAGGCCGCACCTTCCCAGTCGCCGAACTTTGTACCTCGCACAAATTTGGGGGGAGAGCAACTCCACATAAAGCCATGGCCTCATAGCCAGAGACACGACTCGTTCACTAGAAGAGACAGCGACATAGATGTAGACTTGGAGAAAGAGAGGCAGAGGATGTTCATGTTTATGCCTTTTGGATCATAAACTCGCTAATTATTTCGTCTCGAGAACGCTCTACGGACAATTTTGGATAGGTCACAACATACTCAACCCCACGAATCTTTTACCTGACTCTCACGCCACGCTCCACCATGGTATTTGCTTTGCACTTTGTATAATGTCACAACACAAGCATGTCTGAAGGACAAGGGCGCAATATCTATTCTTCCTCTCTTCTTTTTTTTTTCGCGGCGTCAACACTGGCATCTTTTGATCACTAAATCATCAAGACCTCATGGTATCAGGGGCACGCTTGTGCATCAATCTCCATCGGAACGAAAAAAGGAGGGCCTTTTATTGCAAAAAGCACAATGAAAGCATTTTCAGCGAGAGAGGAAAAACTCATTAGCATTCACAACAGTCTCTACCTGTTTCATATATTTCCTGTAATACAGCATCCGACGGCACGCGAGGAAGAAGTCTTATGTATGATACAAAAATTCCATTTCCTACGACACGAAAATCGTCCAGACCCCGAAGCAAAGCATAGTGGCAATGATTCTCAACCCTCTTTGTCCACCCATCCCCTCATCCTCGCCCTCCGTTTCCCCACCCCCTCGCCACCATCTCACCCACCGGGTTCCCTCACCCGTACCCCCTCCCAACCCACACTTTTCCAACGCCCCAACCCCACCACACTACACCGAGCACCCTCCCCCCTCCCAAAAAAAGTAAAGCCCACACGCGACCAACCGAAAGCCAAACGATGGCACAATTCGCCCCAAGGACACGCGGCGGATAAGGCGGCAGACGAGACGTTCGTAGCGGGATCCATCGTTATCGAGGATTCGCCTCTCGCCTCTTTGCCGATGGCGATGACGATGCGGAATCACGTACACGACGAGCCGGAGGCGAGCCGCGTCTCGTTGCGAAAACCCAGCGCCCCAGAACGCATCTCGAGAGCCACAATGGCAAAAAAAAGAAAATACATTATCGGTACACAAGCATAGCCCATACGTCATTCCCACTTCACAGACGGGGGCGTACGTCCCCTTGCCACCCATGTGCAAAAAAAAAAAAAGAGTTGTTCGTTCACACAAAAAATAGTAGAGAGAATTGGTAAAAAAAAAAGGTTGTGTTTGTTTATTCAATTCCGCTCTAGACTCGTGGCGTAGAACTAACCCAACCCAACCAACCACACAAACGCTCATTTTGTTCAAAAATGAGAAAATGGCGTTTTCTTGCGCGAAGAGGAGGAGGGGGGGACTACAAAGTGCGAAACCGGGCCGATTACATCGGGCTGAACGCCACGCTGTGACTCGCAGCACTAACTACAATCCTCATTGGCCTCTTGTGTTGATTTCCCAGCGGACTGGACTGGCTTCATCGTGAGACTTGTGGAGAGGGAGTTGCTAGTTTGCGATGGAGAGTTGGGGGGACGGTACGGTGGCGTTGTCGGTCTTTCGAGCCGTTTGATGGCTGGTTGGGGGGTTTTTTTTTTGTTGACGAGACCGTTGGTGGGGTTGGACTCTCTAGGGATCGACTTTGCGGATGCCAAATATTTTATTTGCACGGCCATGGAGACAAAACAACGCCTTTGCGGCAGAGCCATCTACGCGTTGCGTGGGCGCCGCGGAGAGGCTCATTTCTGGAGCTTTGCAGCGCGGTCGGCGGCGATGTCGCACATGGCCTACATGGGCAGGGTTAGCATGCGCGCATGGGGGGTACACGGTGGGGAACGTGGGCTTCGAGACAAGGTGTTGCAACGCCGCAGATGGGGCATTGGGAAACCGGGGAAGACAGAGGAGAAGCCGAAGCGCTTCCAAAAGTCAAATACGCACCTGGATTGCCTCTTGCCTCTCGGCTTTGATGTCGCCGCGGGCGATCCTCGACTGCATGTTTTCGAAGATGGCAGGGCGGGGACGACCGTTGACGAAGACGCTGCTTGGAGGTTAGCCGGGCTGGGGTCCGGTAGAGGATAGATTGTAAGGTTGGGGGCAGCAGCATGACTCGGAGGCCGAGCTTAAAGGACTTACACATATCTTAGTCCGGGAAACTTTTCCTCATACTCGCGGTTCAACTGGGCCAGCTTCTCCTTCTCCTCGTCGGCGCCTTGCTGCAGCTGGGCCTGCTCTGCCCTGCTCTGCTCACTCTCGACCTTCTTCTCCCCCAGCCTTGGGTGCGAGCAGAGTATCTCGGAGAGCTTGGCGACGTGGCGGGGCTCGTCCGAGGAAGCCAGAGCCTCGAGCTGCGAGTTGACGGCCAGGATTAGCGTGTCGTAGGTCGGGAAGATGGTGGACCGGAGCACGGGCAGGGACAGTGCGTGCAACGGCGGCGAGGGCTCAAACAAGAGGTCCAAAACTCTGGCGAGGTCGGAATCGGGTAGGTGAGACAAGGTGGTGATGGGCGGGAGTGATGTCATGGTGGGCGGGCGCAGGGGAAATGCTGGAGGGCGGGCTCGGAGTGGTCAGAAGCAAAAGTCCGGCGACGGGCTTGGGAGCTGGATGGTGGGTGAGATTGCGAGCAGCGGACAGGCTAGAGAGTGGTTGAGGGCTGCTAATTAAAGCATTGGGAGGTCCGGAGGCGTTGTTTGTAGTGCGGTTGATATAGTGGAGAGACGAAAAAAGGCCACGGCCGGCCCCGAACGACTCTTAGTGGCCCGGACCGGAAGCCGATATCCAGGCGGGCGAGGGAAGATGCTGGCTGCAAGAGGGTTTAACAAGCGGGAACGCTTCTCTGGGGCCAGCTGGCTCGAGGACCAAGACACGATGTTCGACGCATGCTGCAAGGTACAGGAGGCAGCGGGCAGGGTGCACGGTATAGGGGGGTCGGGCGCGGGCGGAGACGGTGGGATGGGATGGCGGCATGGCTGGTTGCTTTTTCGAGTGTCCATCTCCCGCCCGGCGATTGGTACGTGGCTTGCATGCAGTTCGCTGGGAGGGATAAGTGGGGACCCATTGGCCGTGGCAGGCCTGGCGTGCAGTGCCAGGGCGTGCAGTGCGCGTTCTGCTAGCATCATGGACAGGTGAGACGTGTTTGTGGAGAGCTTTTGTGGGGGACGGTCGCCCGGGTCGTGACAGGCCGATGGCCCCTCGCGGAGACGAGACATGACAGCACCGGGGCAGAGGCAGCAGCAGAGGCAGCAGCAGCAGAGGCAGAGGCAGAGGCCATGCTGCTTGCTTTTTCCTCTCGGAGGTTTGCCGCGGCCAACGTGCAGCAGCGTGGCCGGGCTGGCTCTGGTATGCAGGGAGCAGTTCGCGACGACTCCCAGGGCGCGCTGGCTGGCTGGCTGGCTGGCCGGATCCCTAGAGGGCTGGACGGCGACGGGCTGGCTAATGGCATGCGACGCGCCCCTTGGTTCGCAGCAGGGCGACGGCCGTCACTGGCTGCAGCAGCAGCTAGAGCATCGAGAAGCAGAGCCATTGAGCCCGCAACGGCCCAGGGTGGTCGGAGGATTTGAGGCAGCGGGAGGGCCTTCTTACTCGCGGGCCGCCCTGTCGACGACGCCTGTTCGCCGCGACCGTCCCTGGCCGTCCTGGCCGTCCTGTCCGTCTGGCCGCCGGTTCGCTGCTGCGCGCTAGGGCCGTCGATGCAGCACTGAAACGAGAGCACCTCGTCCTCCTCACATCTTCTTCCCACGCGCCCGCTCCCCGTTCCCCGCCTGGACTCTTATCCCCGAGCTGCCTGCACCGCGATGGCCATGACCGCGTAGCCGCCTCGTCCTGTCCTGTCCTCGCTCGCCCACCCTCTCCCACCACCGACCTCCTCGAACACGACACGAGCAGATGGTCCGCGCGCGCGTCTGTCTGGCCTCTGCCCTCCAGGTCCCTGCGACGACGCCCCCCCTGACCTGACGGCGGCAGCGCACTGTCCCCCCAGGCCGGCCTGACCAGCCTAACCAGCCTGACCAGCCTGAACTTCGACCGACCCGCTCGCGACTGCACCTGCTGAAGCCCGACCAGAGTGCCTCGCAAGAGCGCGCCCTGCACTTCGCCCGACACCGCGCCCGCGTGTCCCCCTCGCCATGTCGCTGAATGGCCTCGACGATGCAAAGGTAGCCGAAGCCTACCAGGCCGCCCTCGCCGAGGCTGGAGGATGGTTCGTCCCGCCCCCGTGTCCTGCTCACTCCCCCAGACTGCGCCAGGGCTAATGTTTCTGCTCCCTCCAGGTTTCTGCTCAAGTACGCCTCGAGAGACGCCGTCGAGATCCTCACCCGCGGCGCCGGCGGTGCCGCAGAGGTGCGCACTGCCGTTGCCCAGTACGACGAAAAGTCGCCGCTGTACGGCTTTCTGCTGTACCGCCGCCGCAAGGTCCTGATCAAGTACATTCCGGATGGCACCTCGCGCCTGTTGCAAGGCACGTCGCTCCCACCCCCTCCAATCCCTCCCCGCCCGAACAAGAGCTAACCCTGCCACAGCTCGCGTAGCCGTGCACTTTACAGCTGTCACGGAAAAGTTCACGCCCCACGACAGCACCATTTCCATTACCACAGCAGACGAGCTCAGTGATACCGCCCTATCGGCTGCCTGCTCCCTGCACACCGCCGCCCCGTCTAGCTGCTCCTCGAGCGGGTCCTCGCGGCGACACAAGCTAGACGAGATTACCGAAGATGCTGAGGAAGGTCCCACGGCCGCAGAGGACGGCGCGTCGCAGACACGGCCAGACACGGCCGACACCACCCACAGCGCCGCTGCCTCGACAATCCCCACCATTGGTGCAGTCGAGACTCCAGACTCCAAGGCCGAGGATGGCCAGTCTGCCTACTTCGTACCCAGGTCGAGCTCACTGGTAGACGAACTCAAGCCGACCGAATCAAAATCGTCAGTGGGCCTAAGCCCGGAACCTGACGCAGCGCCGGCCGAGAGCAAGGACGGGTTGGAGCCGATTGACTATCGTGAGAACCTGAGCTATTACGATTCGCTATTCGAGAATGGACCGGCCCCGCGCCTTTCGTCCCAGACGGCGCGGCCTGCTCTTGACGAAATGTATGCCGAGATCTATGCCAAGTACAACAAGCCAAAGGTCAAGCTCGGCCCCAGGCCAAAGCAGTCCTTGGACATCAAGCGTCCTCACACGTCGGGCACCGGCTCTCAGAGCGTGGCGAGACCCGTCTCGTCTCTGCCGGCTGGCCTGCGCGCTGCGGGCAGAAAGCCCACGGAACAGAAGCGCCCCAAATCCCGAGATTCGAGCACCGTTCCGAGCATTGCTTTTCCTCCGCCACCACCTGTGCCCGCCATTCCCGAAATGCCTCATTCGCCATCCTTCCCGCCCAAAAGCCCCGCCAGCGTGAAATCCATGCCCATACCTAGCTATAGCAGCCATCACAGATCTTCGGGCGTCACACCGGAGAAGCAGAGGTTGATGAAGGCCCTGGAGCTTCGGAAGAAGCAGATGAAGGCCGTGCAAAAGCAAAAGGCAGACAAGGCGAATGAGGAGATCGATTCCGCCAAGGAAGCCACCGACGAGACTCCCGAGAGCAGCCAGCAACCGATTCCAAATGAAGCGTCCGAGGACATGGCGACGGCAACGGAAGAGGCCAGTGTCGCCACTGAGCCCGCCCCCGAGCTCGAAACCGCCGCGGCACAGCAGAATGAGGATGAATTGCCATCTGCCCAGGTGAGCACAACCTCGTATGACAAGAAATCTCCGCTCAATCAGGAAGATTCTGGGGTTGACTTGATGGCTAGTCAGATGGAGGCTGATGATCGGCACTCTGCGGCTTCCGCTTGTTCCCCGACGTCCGCCCAGACTCAAGGATCGTCGGCCGCGCCTTCTACGAGGCCGTCGTCGATATCAGAGGATGATCGACAACTTGTTGAGGACGTTCAAAAGACTTTGGAGGGTCAATTGCCCGATTACGATGACGTTTGCGAGGCGTCCAACGAGCCGCTGCAGGTCGAGGACGAGAAGCTCTCCGTCGAAAGCTCCCCCACCACCGTGGTCCCGGAGAGCACCACCCCGGTTCCATCTGTCGAGATTTCTGAACAGCCGGAATCGACGGCCGTCTTGGCCTCTGTTTCCGATGATGCTCTGGCCAGGAAGACAAGGAGAGAGTCGATAGTTGTGACCCCTCCTGAAGCGAAGGAGGGTGGGTCTCGGAGGTCGAAGCGAGAGTCGATGATCTTCATGCCCTCGAATGAGTCTCCGCAGACGAGCAGGAGGCAGAAACGGGAGTCGATGATCATGCCCATGTCGCGAAGCCATAGCCAGCATGAGGCCCTGGACAGGTCCCGGCTTGCGGTGGATCCCCTTCATTTCAGCGCTGAAAACTCTGAAGCCGAGTACCTCTCCGACGACTCCTTCATGGAGGAGCTGCAGAGCGCAAAGGTCGAGGAAGCCAAACCGGTCTCCGTATCGAAATCTCCTATTACGTCCTTCTTTCCGAGGAAATCCAACGGCTCCGAACTCTCCGTCCCCGAGAGGTCGGTTTCGCAGGTGTACCACAAGCCTGGTCGCTTTTCCCCTGAGCAAAAGACTGGACGCAAGACATCTGGACCATGGCTCACCCATGCCAACACAGACACGGTGGTTGTGGCAAAGAAGATCAACGTTTCGTCGGGAATCTCACAGAGAATTAAAGCCCTTGCGGAAAAGTCCAACAGGGAATCCACTGCTTCCGTAAGTGCACTTGCGATTCCTGATGCTTCCAATTCGCTCGTTGCCCAGCGCAAGTCTTCGTTCTTTTCCACGCCCCTGTCGACGCCGTCTGCTGGCAACTCTCCAAATGGGAAGCCCGTCCAGCGTATTAGTCATGCTTCGTTTGCAAACCCGTCCACTCCAACGACGCCTGACCAACAGCCTGTGTTGCAGCCGCCCCCTACGATCACCGAGCAACCGGTATACCACGTCAAACAAGATGCGATAACACCTGATTCGGTTCAGGTTACGGCACGCATCGTGCGGGATGGCAGGGCACAGATGCCGGCGCTCACGATGCCAACCGAGGGCACTCCATTGGAGTTGCACCAGAGCCCTATTACCATCGATCACCAGAAGCCCGTCAGGCCTCCTAGCTCTAAGCAGAGCCCGTCAAGAGTAGAGCCTGCCTCGCCCAGGCCCCCTTCTTCCTCTCACTCCAGGGAGCAGAGCTCTTCTGCTCTGCCTCGTTCTTCTACGGAAAGCAGCTGGCGGTCGTTCGGCCGACGCCTCAGCGAATCTCGCTCAGGCGCTGCTGCTCCCCGAAGCCAGTCTGCCCACAGCTTCGACAGCACAGAGGAAAAGCGCGAGGAAAAGAAGGAGAAGAAGGATTCGAGAACGAGCAAGCTCTTCAAGCGCATGTCGTCCATTTCTGCCATCTCGCGCAAGAACACGAGCTCAAGCAATTTGCACGAGGACGAGATGCAGTCTACCTCCCTTCCGTCACTCCGGGAACCCCCGCCAGCTGTCCAAGTTGGAGATCTCAACATTCAGTTCCCAGATACATTGGTCAGTTGCACCACCACCCCCTACTATATATGGCGACTAACAGAACACAGTTGTGGAAGCGACGATGGGTTGAGATTGACGCCATGGGTAACCTCGTGCTGAGTGCTTCGAAGTCGAATGCTGTACGTCTAGCTTATCTGCGCCCGAAAATCGAGTATGCTAATTTTCTTCTAGCAATCCAAGGGTATCGTCAAGCGTTTCCATTTGAGTGAGATGCGTACTCCTTATGCCCCGGACCAAGACCGTCAGGAACTCCCCAACAGCGTTGTGCTCGACTTTTTCGATGGTCGCACACTGCAATGTGCATGTGAGACCTACGTTGCCCAAGTCCAAGTCCTTCAAAGTATGTAAACTTCTGTCCCGCTTGGCATTCCAGTTGTTGACAACATTGCCAGTTCTCCGGGAAGCACACGATGCGTGGCTTGCCTACAACCAAGGCCAATAAACCCACTGGCCACACTCTCCCTCCCGATCTCCTATCTCGGCAACGCCCTCATTTGGTTCCTTTCCTTGTCTTTGCACATACCCAAGACTTCTTCTTCTCCTCTATCCTCTTTATTCACACGAACTTCTGGCATGACCGTACGAATACCACCGCCCAGGGCAACCTTTCCTTTTGTTTTTAATGCAACTGCATAGTGGGGGTTTGCGTGTATGTCTTTGAAAATTCGCAGCATCGAGAATGGTTCCGTTTGTCTCCCTCCATTGAGCTCATAACAAGTCGTCTTCCTTTACATCTTCGGTGGTTGTCATCCTGGCAGACCAACTTTCTTCTCATACCCCAAATTCGTTGGAGTTGGCCTCTAGGGCTTTGTAGGCTCGAAAAAGAAAAAATGTGTGTGGGTCTCCTGTTTCGGCAAAGATCTTTCTTCTTCTCTTCTCTACTCCTTATTTTTTACTTTCAGAACACACATGGCTGTGGGTTTCCTTTAGTTGTGTATAATATTTAATGCTGCAAGGTGGTGCAGCTGAGATTTGTTAAAACAGTGGTTGGCCACGGTCCGGAATCCCCAATTTACTGCTCGCATCTTTCAATTTGTATATGAAGTGTTGTCCGTCATGCCGTGTTACTCTTGTTTAATGATGGTTTCAGTCTAGCGACTATCATTGATTGGGAACGAAGCAGTAACAAAGAGTAGGCGACATGCGCGGAACCAATCAGACATGCACGTGGGCCAGAGTTTGTCAGTAACTACGCAGTGTATCAAAGCTTGGCGCTGTCTTTTTGCTTACTTGCTGGTAATTGACTGATGAATATACCTACCTTACTACCCCGACGGCTAGATTTTCATGATAGTTGGAGTTTTCCAGTCATACACGCTCAATTGGGCTCTTGATGACATGCCCATCAACTTTTGATGCCATATCGATGGCCAATTGCATCATCCGACATCGAGCTTGACGATACGCGCCAGCATGGTTTCTGGGCACGCCAGGAACAGGAAAAGACCAATGCCAGCGGCATGAAGACCCACCCGATCAAAGACCCACAGCCATCTGTCACCCAGGCCATTGATCCAACGGTGCGGAGCGCAAGATCTGCGTTCTCGTGCCGGGGAACAAGCTAGTCGTTCTGGTACGAGATGTTACTCGATGGAAACCCTTTGCGAGGAACGATGACTACACCTACCGTGCCCTAGGGTACCACCGTACGGAAAAAAACAACCCTAGCACCTTGAAGATAAGAAGAAGCACATGCCCGGCATGGATAACGAAGCACCAATGCCTACGACAACAAAAAAAGGCGGTCCAGCCCAACAACCCCCTCCTTCCCACCCCCCAAAAACACCCCCCTCCACCCCGTCCTCCCAACCAATCACCAACTCCCAACTCTAAATCCTCATTCCAGCCCCTCTGATACGCTGCACCCATTTCCGCATCCGGATCATCTTTCCTCCTCGCCCCCCACTCCCACATGCCTGCCTGCCTGCCTGCCTGCCTGCCTGCCTGCCTGCCTGCCTGCCAGCCCCTACCGTACACATGCGGTATCCACTCGCCGGCGGCCGGCTCGCTCACTCGCTCGTTCCACATCTTTTTCTTCCCCTTCTTAGCCCGGGACCCAGAACCACGGTTCGCGCTATCCAAGTAAGCATGCTTGACGCAGAAGCGCGCTGATAAGGAAAGTTTTTTTTTTTTCCCCTCCCCTTCCTTGCAAGGCGCTTTGAGCTTGTGGTCGAGACCCCCTCTTTTTTTTTCTCTTCTCTCTGGGGGTCTGGCTCGGTCGGAGATGGGAGGGAAGGATTTTTTTTTTGCTCTGGGGCGTATTTTCGTGACGACAAGGGCGGGAAGGGGGGGGTGTGGTAATTGCTGTATACGCCTATAAGCCAGGATTCTGATGAGAAGGTTTGGGTCAAAGTGAAGGCTAGTTTTTCCATGATTGAGGTAGATTCCCCTCCACCAAGGAGCGCCGAATAAATGATAGATTGGGTCTTGCAGACAAGGACAGGCGCTGTGGTTTGATTCCGAGTAGGAAGGCAGACAGGTATCTTTGGTTTTCTTCTTCAATCTATCCATCCATCCATCCATCCATCCATCCATCCATCCATCCATCCAGCTACAGCAGCTGCAGCAATGAGCGCTTGGTATATCTCAACAGAAACAAAAAAACCACAAAGCCAAATATTCAACTCTTCATGATCGTCGTGAACAGATTAAAAAAAAAAAAAGGAAATATCGTATATACTATACACCAATCACACCATCTATCCCATGGGGCTCTTCTTCTGTTAAAAGTTCTTACTCTTGGGCACTTCCCCACTGGTAAGCACGCCCTTGCTATCCCCATGCATGGCCTCCTCATCATACCCGGCAACCTCATTATCGCTGTCGTGGTACGCAACCGACATCTCATCAATCTCGTCGCCGACCTCGAGCCACTTGTCGCTGGTGGCGGGAATGGGCCAGACGACGCACAGGATCTTGTACACGCCGCCGGCGATGATGAAGCCGGCGAAGAAGTTGAGGTCGTAGATGCGCTTCGCACCAACGGGCACGTCGCGGCCGATGGCGCCGGCGAAGCCCACGACGTTGATGAGGATACCGGCGATGTAGGCGGCGTAGGCGCGCAGGGAGATGCCCCACGTGAAGTAGTAGGGCCCGGTGCTCTTGCCCGAGTACAGGTCCTTGACCTGCAGGTAGCCCCTGCGCACCCAGTAGTAGTCGCACACCATGACGCCGGCGATGGAGGACAGGAAGACGGAATAGGCGGACAGGTAGGTGGTGAAGCTGTTGGTGGTCTTGAGCAGGTTCCACGGGCACATGACCAGGCCGACCAGGGCGCAGATGTAGCCGCCGCGGCGGATGGAGATCCAGCGGGGGGCGAGGGCCGTCATGTCGGTACCGGCAGAGACGGAGTTGGCGGCGATGTTGGTTCCGAGCTGGGCGAGGGTGAAGGCTGCGGAGATGACGAAGACGCCGAATCGCTGGGCGGAGCCGCCCTCCTCGAGGAATTGCTCGAGCAAGTCCAAGGGATTCCAGATGGCTCGTCCGAAGATGACGGTCGAAGACGAAGACACGATGATGCCAATGAAGGAGGTGACGGCGAAGCCAAGGGGAATGGTGAATAGCTGCGACCACAGCGCATCTCGGGGCTTGCGGGCGAAACGAGCGAAATCGGGATCGTTTACGATCAGGGTAGCGAAGTTGGCAATGGCAGACATGATGCCGCGAACCATCATCCATCCGAGGGCGGAACCCTGGAGTGTTCCTGACTGGTGGACAATGGGTCCAAGACCCTTCGCGCGGACAACGGCCCAGACGAAGAAGGCAATACCAGCAATGGGCACGGTAATTGCCTTTGCGGTGAACAGGTGACGGATCTTGTGGACCGGAGGGTAGATGGCGGGAAGAGAGCCCAGCCAGAACAAGAAGAATGAGACGAAGTGGACGGTGTTAGTTCCGGAACTAGGGATTCCGTTCTTGATGCCACCAGACGCTCCATCGGATTCCTGCTTTTTGTGTTAGAGAGGATAGTCGGAATTTGTATGTGTGTGCAACGTACATCGCGCCAGTCGTTCCAGATGGAGCGGATCATCAGATACACACAGGTGCCTCCAATCCAAGCCTGGACACCATACCAGATGCAGGCCATAGCAGCTCGATTGAAAACGGGCCATAGCGAGCCCCAGATGCCGAACGAGGCGCGTCCGACAACAGGGAAGGAGATGTGGTACTTGGCACCAATGCGACCGGTCAAACAGACGAAGCAGGCCGCAATCGAATATCCGAGCTGTACAGGAGTCAGAAGTCGCTCAATTGATGGGACTGGAGGCGTGCGGAGGCGCTTACCCAGACGCAGAGCCAGGATTGCCACCAGGAGAGACCGTCAACAATCTGCGAAGACGATATCATCCACGTGTTGATGTTGAAGGAGTCGGCGACCCAGAAACCAACAAAGTTCCAAGCGCCCCTAGGAAAAAGATCAGCATGAGCAGCAAGGTCAGAAGACGCATCGAGATGCTAAAGCATATCACGTGAGGGTGTCGAGTAGTCGAGGGGTGCGGTTGAATTGATGCATCAATGCATCGCAGCAAGCATTGAATTGTAAACGAGAAGAAGAAGTCTATACATACCATTCTCTCCTGGCCTTCTCAACGGGCTTCAGGTCGTGGTTGTACAGCATCAGCTGAGCCGTGGTGAGGTTGTCCTCGCTCTCGACGGCGAGCCTGGAGCTCCAGTAGCCGACCTTTGAATTCCTGAGCTTCTCCATGATGGCACCGTTGAAGAAGGAACTCTCGTTGCTCGAGTGGAAGTAGGACGAGGCCGGGACGAGGGGTCTTATGAAGCTTGGGGCCCGGCTGCTCGAAGCAGTCGCTTGGTACGAATAATCCCCGCAAGAATGACGTGGGGGGTGCGAGCCGAGAAGTGAAGGGCTCGAGGCGTCTGAGCGCAGATGCGATGGGGCTGGCCCTGGCCCTTGGAGGAGCGGTTCAGTTTCTCGTGCAGGATCCAGTGTGGCGGCGGGACGTGCTCCGGCAGTAGTGCCCGAGCAATGGCGAGACTAGGCGGGTTATACAGAAGATATCTGGTGATGGTTTTATGTTTTGGTGGGCGGTCCCCGACCTTGTTGACTCTAGCAGACCCGCCGTGTTTGTACAGGTTGGGATCTAGAAACGGACACACAGCACGCTTTGCGTTGGTCATCGGGGGGGACGCGCTACCCCATATATATTCACAGCGTGAATCCGCAGAGCACGCATGGCAAGCATGGCAGGCATAGTAAAACAGAGATGCAGCTGGCGGGCTGCACCGATTGCGCTGCAACGCAACCTGGTTGGGGGGAGGGCTGCTGGGACGTGGTAGGCCGGTTGACGCAGCCTTATCAGAAGGGGAGAGATAGCACGCCCGCGCGTCTCTGGCCATTCAGCAGAGTTTTCTCCGCTGGCTGCTGGTGGCTGCTGGTGGCTGCTGGCTGGGTCGCGGTGGCAGTCCCCCCTCGTGAGTGGACCCTGTGATTTGCGCCTGCGGCAGGCGGCTTATCGCAGTAGAGGATGAGGGCGTAGAGTCGCGCAGGCACAGGCACGAGGGGAATCTCGGCGGCTCCAGGGCGGGCCCGCTGGCGGCGCATGGGGGAGGCCACCAGGCGCGCAGCCGTCGCGTGTCGCAGCCTGCCATGGCGGCGCGCTGAGATACGATGTCGGCCTCGAGCCTTTTCCGCGGTTTTTGACTCGATAGAAACTGGTAACGGCGGCCCTGCAGCGCAGACGAGGCTCTTTATCGCACAAGTCTCGGCGGGGCGGCGGGTGCTCAGGCTGCTGGCGCGTGATGTTGCATGTCCAAGTCGGTGGTTGCTCGCTTGGTCGTCCCCGGAGTGGCGCCTACTCCAGATGCAGCAAGGCGGGCCCGCCGCGCCGTGATAAAGGCGCTGTGGGGTACTTCGGGCCCGCTCCAGCAGCCACTCACGACCCGCGCCGCCTGCTTTACTCGATCCCATCGAGTAAAACTGCCATGGTCCGAATATCAACTCCATCTGCTAGCACAACCCTACAGAAAATCAGCTGCACGAGTCCACCCGCATCTGCTCAACTCCACCCGGCTCCGTCGACCGCCTGTCACCGGGACCAGATGCCCCTTTTGCGCGGAGGCGACTATCCAGCCTCGACGCCACCAGCTTCAACCTGCCATGCCCAACCACCCCATGCCACGCACACCACATGGCCCAGTCACTCTCGAGCCCGCCTCGCTAGTCCGCCGTCTTTCTTTTTCTCCACACCACGCGCCCTGCCCGCTGCAACATCTCCCCAGATCCCACCTCATGGTCGAGACCGCCCCCGTCCGCACCCTCCGAACGAGACGCACATCTCTTCCCCGATGCCGTCTGCCCTGCCGTCTACCCTGCCGTCTACAAACTGATAACATGTCTTGGCGGCGAGTAGGCGGCCCGTTTGATGTGCATACCCTGATCATCAACCAGCCCGTGTGAGGGCGACCGTATCGGCTGAACGCGGGATTGCTGCCCTGATGCTGTGCACTAGCATTCCGTGCCACGCCCTGCGAAACAGGCCAATCTCATTCCTCGAGTCAAGGGCGAGGGATTGCAATGCAATGGGCCCTCACACAACAATCATGGCACACGAGCAGAGCGAAACCACCATGTCGACATCAAAAGCATCTTTGCAAGGATATACCAACTGCATTGCATCATCAGGCAAACTACCTTTTTCGACATCAAGACTAATCCTACACGAGGGCAAAACCACTGCAATGCAATAGCCTGGCAAGAGAGCCAAACTACCCTGCCGTCACCAAGCATGGTTCTACTGATACAACTTTCCGCACCCCAGGCCCTACTGACCAGCCTTGATCTCCTTTCGCCCGTGCTCCCGCTCATACTCCGCCCAGACTCCCCTCCACACGTCCTTGGTGCTCCGGTCCATTCCAGCAAACATCGCGTCCAGAAAGCTCTTGTTGGTCGCCGCCAGCCCAACAGCCTCCATGATGCCGGCTATGAGCTTGGCCCGGACCTCGGGTTCCAGCCTGCCGTTCAGCTGGAATCGACTGTAGGATGAGAGCAACGGGTACAGGTACTCCGAAGTGTATTCTCGGGCCGCCTTGACCGGATCGTTCAACGTCTTCTTCGACGAGATTGCGCTTCCAAACTTGTTCTTCTGCACCGAGGATTGCGTCGGGGAGCACAGCGTACCGAGGAGGTGCGTGTACTGGGCCGCATTCGCTGGCGTCAGTCGGACGGAATGTGAAGATGAGACGGATTTAAGCCAGGGTGGAAGGCTGGCTCCTCGTCCGGCATGCGGTACAAAGAGGCAGAACAGGAGGCTCTGCAGCAATGGGAGAACGAGGTGGAATCGGTGGCCCAGGCGGCTGCGATGAAGGAGGACAACAAGCCGGCTCGTCTCGCAAAGCCTGCTGAATAGGTTTGATGCTTGTTCGTTTGGCAAGGCGGGGCCATTGCGTGAAGCCATTTTGGCGAGAGCTGCAAGGAGAGTCTCGATGCCGTGTTGGTCTCCAAGCAAGGGCTTTTCGCGCAGGATCGTATTTATGCAGTCCAGAATTGCATTGAAGCTCGCGTGGTCCGGTGACTTCGGTAGCATGAGGCAAAGCTTGGGCAACAATGACAGCTGTTGCTGCTTCACTTCTGCGTCTTCCCCTGGCTTCTCTTCTAGAGTCGAGATGACGGTGTGGGCCAGACGATACTGAGAAACGTGGGCTCCTTCCTTCTCTTGAATGCATTGGAATACCAGTTCCAGTTTCTCACGAGTAGAGAGGCCAGACATGGCTTGTCGAAACGATCTGAGCACTGAGATTATCCCCAACCCATCAATGGGTTGATTAAGAACTCCCACTGAGAACTCAACCAACCATTGGATGCTGGAATAAAGCTGGAATTTGGCCACGATCGCATGGATTCGAGGCCAAAGCTCAGCTGGAAGCGTTGCGTTCAGCTCATGTTTCGTGGTGATGACATTTTTCATGTCGACCTTGGAAGCTATCCAAGACTGCAGCGATGCCTTTGCTGTGCTGAAAAGGTCATCGTTGCTACTGGAAAGCCTCGATGCCCCCTCGCTCAAAGCATCTACAACCACGGCTTCCCAAGGGACACCTTCCTTCAGGCAGGAGCTCAGCACCTTCACGTATGCTTTGGGAGACAGTAATGAAGGCTCCTTCTGTGCAAGAAATGTGCCCCTCAGAATTGCTATCCTCGCCGGGAAGCACTTGTGAGCCTTCTTGGACGCAGACGCAAGTTTCCCTTCAAATTTCTCCAGATAGCGTTTGTTCTGATCCTGATCCTTGTTTGGTATGATGTGACCGAGTGTTAACTGGACGAGCATCTGCAGCGACTGTAGCTCAGAGGGGGATTCCAGCTTTTCATCATGCAGCTTTTGTGCAATGTCGAAGAGACACCCGCCACTCGAGGCTATCTTCGCAGTGGCATTAGGAACATGCATGAAGCGGACCATGATGTTTAGAACGAGCGCCGAATCGTTTGGGCTGGCGTCGAGGAGTTTCAAAAGCTCATCCAAGGCTGCTTCTCTCTGCTCTCTGGATACCGACAAAGGATTGATCTGAAGGAATGAACTTTCTACAACAGTCTTGAGCGGCTCGTTTTCACCGTCTTTGAGTGCCTGCAGAAGCGCCGAGATAAATGGCTCCTGAACGGCTGCACCCCCATCCCTAGATATTGATTGGGTAAGGGCCTCGGCCACTTGTTTTGCATGCTCTTTTTCGAACTCGGATATGCTCAGTAGCAGTTTGAAGATGGCTTCCTGGCGTGCATCCTCCTTCAGAAACTTAATGAGCGGTGCAAACTCAGTGCAGAAAACTTCTATAATGCGTCTGAGATCGTCCAGATCGAATCGGCTCGTCGAGAGAGACTTGAGGGCCTTTCGCAAATAGCCACGGACGAGTTCGGCCCTGTCGGGAATCGTCTGGAGGTGGCCGCATGCACACAAAAGAAACAGCACCGCAGCTGCCCGCGTAGATGATCCGATCTTGCGTTCACTCTCGTGGTTGCGAGATGTGGCCACATCCTTCGAGGCATGTTCAGTGATGGGAATCAAGACTTCTTGCTGCATAGCTGATGAGCCGTGCAGGCCGATGGGCCAAATTATATTCAGAAGTTGACACAACACTAGCCATGAGGCATCCAGACTGAGGTCCGAGCCATGGTTGTCTGTATGGACGTGCGACGCAAACGACTTCAGTAGGGAAAGAAGTTGTGGCTTGACTGCTTCAACGGTCTCATCTGACTCAAGACACTCCAGCATCGCCCGGACGATGACGGTGCTACTGAAAGCTTCCTTCAACAGTTCTAGTGCATCAGAACCCGAGACCTCGCCAAGGACACTCAGCGCTTCGATCCGATCAGAATGTTCCTGGAACAACTTTGAGATTTGCGTGGGCGTCAATGACTGCTCAAACAACTTGGCCAATGCTATCGGAAGGGCTCTGTCTTGCCAGATTGGAACCTCTAGTTCCTTCAATGGCTCGCGTGAGATTGTTGCTGTTTGACAAAGTTGATCATCCCATTTACCCAGGAATCCAATGAGATCGCGGTTGCGCGCAAAGGCCGACATGATAGGGATTATCACCCGGCTGAGTGTTTCGTCGCGACCAAAGGTGTACCGGGATTTGGCCACCCCAACGTCCGGGTCTCCACCATCGATATCCATTGGCTCACCATCAGCAGCCGTGGAGTCTGTGAAATTTGTGGCGGATATTTGATTAAACAAAAAGCCTGCAAGCTCAACTGGTCGTTCTTCGGAATTTGAAGGCCGCGATTTCGGGTCGCCGAGAAACATGCCAGGCTCCAGTTGAACAAGAGCTGCGACCAGTGGCCAATTGATGTTCCTCTCCTGATTGAGGGGATACTTAACTCCCGAGTGAAACCAGAAAAGGTCTCTCAATATTTCGGTGTCGATGGCAATGTCCTGCTGGGTTAGAACATTGAGGCAGCCCTCCAGCGCAGTGAAGGAGGCCTGGGGAGCGCCAAACTCGGGAGCTTTGAGTGAACACCCTATGCTATCCACAAGAGCCACAAAGACGGCCTGAATCCAGGGCTTCTCAGTCAAGCGTTTCTTTGGTGTCCGGAGTGGCGAGAAGCGAATAGCTAAATCCAAGAGTTCTGGAACCGCACGGTACAGAGAGTTAAAGAAGACGGGAACTGGCTCATTTGCGTCCTCCAGTTGAGCTGCTTGAAGAAGCTTTGCACTCAAGGGGGCAAGGTAAGCTCTAAAGCTCTCCGCTTCTGGATATTTCGTATCAGGCTCTGCCTCCGACTCTGCACTCTGCGTAGAGAAGAACGCTGCCCGTGCGGGGGCTAGAAGATGCCTTTCAATAAGCTTCTCTAGATGTCTAATCCTATCACCAACTTCCAAATGATAAGAGTGTCCGTGATATGTCGATTCCGAAATGGTGCGGAGAGATTCAAGTAATCCTAGGGTTGGGATAAGGCATTCAGCTGAGAATTGCTCTGCGGAGCTTCCAGATTCATCTTCGGCATCGACTCGTCGCAGATCCCAAAGTTCCTGAACTGGAGAGAGGTCCAATACGCTCTCGAGTTCCTCACTGTGAGTCCTTGTGCCGAGCGCCAATAGTGATTGTGCCGCCATGAGCCAGTACTTCATCACTCGAGCAGCCTGGTCAGCCTGATAGCTCTCGCCCCTTAAAACCATCTTCATAAGTTCAGAGTCCACAGTCTGTCCAAGTCCGCTCTGAATATTTGCCTTGATGGTTATTGCGCAAATGACGGACCTCACTGCAATGAACAGTTGTTGGAGCCCATTCTTCCCCAAGTTCACTTTCTTCGAAGGGTTCGCAGTTCCAGACGAAGGCCGTTTACGCTTTCGAGACGGGGACTCCCCTTGTAACGTTTCGCTCGAATCGGATTCATCCTGGTTACGAGCTTCCCACGAGGTGTTCTCTGCCGCATTTTCTCTTCCAAAGCTTTCTTGTAGTGTTTGCTCCAGGATCGAGAGGAAGTCGGCGTCGCGCAAATGGTTCGCACAGCGTGATATGGGAAGAATTTCAATTGTCCACTGTAAAAGCATCCATGATCTTGAGTTTGCACGCGCCTGAGTGCCTGGATCCGCTTGATTCTTCAGTTTGTCGAGCACCCAGCGCAACGCCCATTCTGCTCGCGGTCCGACGACGTTATGGGCGCTGCGATCAGCATTCTGTTTTTGCGGAACATCCCAGTCTTGAGAAAGTCCTATTATCTGTGCAGCTTGGCTGATTTGCTCGTTCAGGTCGGTGAAGTCCTTATTAATGGCTATAAGTCGAGGTAACGTGGGAGTTTGAGCGGCCTGTCGGCTTCATATCAGCTTATGAAACAATAAGATACTTTCAGGGACGAAACTTACAGAGGGATTAGCTGCCATTTTTTCCGCGCAAGCCCTGGTAGCAACAGGCTTGAAGTTGAAGGGCGGAAAAAAGTAGCAGACGGGCGGGGATCTCTCATCTGGAGTTCCAGAAAATTTCGGGCACGGACGTCGACCATGCTCTGCCAAGCCCCGGCTCCTGCCAAACTTCCGCTCACGCATCCACCCGAACGTCAACACCACGCCGAACCCACTTCCCATCGCCTTTCCAACCCTCCAAGCGGGACCCGATCCGATCAATTGATCTCGCACACATTCTAGCCATGGCCGACGAGACTCCCAAGCCCACTACGCCCGTCCCGCGCGCCAGCCGACCCATGAGCGAAGCTCTGCTCAACGAGAAGGTACCTCTCCCGGCTGGATTGCAACTACATATGTCAGGAAGTCCATCGGAAATTGCTGGAGAAGCTTAGGCTCTGTTCTTGAGAGCTTTGCATCACTTAATTGCCAACTCGGCGGTCTCACACGACACTTCATCCGCCCAACCGTAGCTCCGTTCAAGCGAGCTCTCTTTCAAAGACCGCGTGCTAACTTGATCCGATAGTGGGACCGCTGCCTCTCCTCGATGCTGATCCGCTCCGGCCTCGGTCTCTCCTTCGGTATCGTCTTCTCTGTCCTCCTGTTCAAGCGCCGCGCATGGCCCGCCACGGTTGGTCTTGGATTTGGTGCCGGGCGTGCCTGGGAGGAGTGCGATAACGTCAGTAACCCCGATTTTTACATAGTTGCAGGCTGGAAAAAGCTCTAACGATTTGAATAGTCCTTCAAGCGCGCAGCTGCCCCCTCGAAAGACGGTCTCCGTGTGATAAGGCCATAAGGGGAATGTCGACTGGGAAAACTACGCCATGAGAAGGAAGCTGCCTGATGTGAATGAACAGCTCTTTCATGCAAAATATGCTGTACAGTAGGGCATGGTTCTAGACGTTTTGGGGAATTGATCACTGTACATTTGAGCTATCTGGAGCTCGTCTTTCTTGCCCTTGAAGCCTAACGTATTTCCGATCAGCTAATCTGCTTTGCACAATGTCAAACTCTTTTTTGTCAAACTAATAATTTTCAGTCAATGCTGCTGACGAGGGACCTATGATCTTTTTAACATGGGGAACGATTAGCAGGCCAATCGCACTCTGATCAAGCTCTCGACCAACAATCTTCCAATGAGTGAATGAGCAAATGCAGCAGCTCATACCCCGCCTTGTTGCTAATGTGAACCTCTCCTCTGCTAATCAAAAAATGGTACTGTGGCTTCAAATCTGACGTCATCTTACCCTCCGTTCATGTACGCTTGGCCAGCTCCGGAAGGCCAACCACACGACGAGCATATAGGGCCATACAAGTTGCTGATCAATCCGTCGAGTATTAAATAGTAGCATGAAATCAAGACGACGCGAATCTGATATATATGTACCACCCGGCTTTACTCAAACATCAACTCAGCTACACCCCCTCCAAGATGTCCACATCAGATAATTCCCCACAGCTTTCTTTTCTTGGAAATCCAATCGAAATATGTATTACAACACCAAACTACAAGAAAACGCTCGAAGGCCTTTGCCAACTCGGAATCGGACCTTGGCGCGTCTACACTTTCTCCCCATCCAACACCACTAATCAGACCTATCGCGGCAAGCCTTCCCAATTTACAATGCTCGTTTGCTTTGCCCAACTCAGCCCCAGTGTCGTCTACGAAGTAATCCAACCCATCAGCGGCCCATCGATATTCCAAGACTGGCTCGACAAGCACAACAACGAGGCCGGCATTCATCATATTGCATATGATTTGAAAGGCGTAAAATGGGAAGATCGGGTACGACAATTTGAGCAGCGAGGCTTCGAAATGAGCCAAGGCGGCAGCTGGATGGGAAAGAACCGGTTTGCATTCTTCGAGACTGAGGCGGCGACAGGTACATGCTTTGAGACCTATGAGTTTCCAGAAGATTGGGTTGATCCAGAGCCTGAGGAGTGGTTTCCGGGCCCACCAAAGGGAACAACATGAAAGGTGGGAAACCATTCTTGTACTTTAAATCGTCCATTGAGCAAAGGCACCCCAATCAATACCGTCGTCAGTTGGAGCGAATTCCATTGCTTCAAAGCCATCTAGGCCAGGTGCGTTGAAGAAATTGAGGCCGAGTTCCAAGTCAGAGCTCGTGGGAGTTATGGTGGCCTGAGGCTTATTGTCCAGGACCGCATCGATGACTTTGGTGAACATTTTCGCAGCCTTGCGGCAGATGTCGTAATTTGCTTCACCTTTCCGTGCTCCTGATGTGTCTATTTGTGCGGCTGTCTCAAGGTGGGATATGAGGACACTCAACATTCGGATAATCTCAGCACGTGAGATGGTCGGAGGAAAGGATTCTCCAGTATGATGTTGTTCTTTCAGGGCCGTGGCAAGCACACTGGCACTTGGGATGCCAAAGAGCAAAACAACACCCACGAAGTCGCGATATATGTCATATGAGCGGTCGGGAATAGCTCCAAGAGCGAGAGTATTGGACAAAAGATCCATCGATACGCGTAGAAGGGGAGCATTGGCAGTCAACAGTCCATGGTCCAACAGCTTCTGTATCATGAATTCGTTGTAAAAATGCGTTAGATGAACAACAATAAGCATGACACAGATGCTAGGCGGAACAATTGCATCCCAGTATCCAGGCCATCGGAGATGAGATGGCACTTTCTCCCATGATAAGCGGATGCGGCGTGATATATCTTTCAATTGCCGCTCCACATCTTCGTCGATTTTCTGCAAGGCAAAATCGAGAATTTCTTCGCGGTATTGGAAGGACATATATCGCAGTCTAATCCAGGAAGCTCGGAGATAGCGGCCTTGCTTGTTCCACCCCTCTTCATCAAGGGATTGTATTGCAAGCTGGAGTGCAGCTTCATCGCCCACAATTTCGCTGTCGGAGAGGTCCAATGGTAGCTTTATGTCAGTATGTCTTTTGCTCATCCTGATTGGCCTTCCCAGAAAGGTTGAGGAGGTTTTGTCTTGATTGTAGGATGAGCAAAAGACTCTTCGTCGAGTTTCGAGCATGAAAGCTGGAAGACGGAGACTGCTCGACTCTTTGTGCATTCCTAGAGCATATATCTGCGTTTCCAATTCGCCGAGTCTCCGCCAGGCGGGCGGCCCTAATTTGATTTGCCTAAGTCAAGTACGAGTTGCAGAAGATGACATACCTGATGAGCCGCAAATCATAAGTGTAAGTAGATAATTCTCATAGAACATCCATATCGTCGCATCGTTCACGGGGCTGATTAGAGAGCTCAACATCAGACAAACGGTACTGGAACGAAGGAACTCGTCCGTCATACGAGGCTTCAAGCTCCGATTAACTGGGTCTCTAAATTGCTCAATTGCAAATCCAAATAGAATGGATCGGCCAGCAGTGGCAAGGATCCATCCCAAAGCCTCAATTCTTAGATTGTCACCCGTGAAAAGCTTGTAGAAATCTCTACCTCGCAAATCAGGCCGTATATCTAGCGACTTGCCACTGTTTTCCAAGACCATAGATACCAATCTAGGGTCTGGGGAGGAATTTGTCAAGTTGAATTTATCAACGGTAGATGCGATAGCCTCAACAATGTCAACTTCAAGGGGTGTTGGCACGACGCCTGCTTGACAAGTGTTACAGTATCCAATAACGAGGCTTCTAATCAATGGATAATACCTGAAGGACCGTAACACCTCGGTCGCCATCTGCATTCTCATACTCTTAGTAAGAGGATACTGATGACTCAACTCCCGATCTGAAAGGTCTGAGCCAACAGAGACCTCTCGATCTAGGGGAACTGTAGAGTCATCATCCCGAGGAAGAATAGCGGCATAGCTGGTTGGCCCGAGATATCCCGGCTGATAGGTTTCAGCAGCCACAGCATCGGTGAATTTGTCATTCAATGCTATCAATGAAGATGCAGAGTAGGCGACTTCTTCCGTTGCACGCTTCGATGCTCGTCTGTTTAAAGTTATCTCTTGTTCGACACCGCAGGTCGGAATGAATGATGTCATGACTCATACCTTCTTTTTGCAGGACGAGTTTCAGTATCGTCATTGCTTCCAACCTCGCGGGGTTTGGTGAGAGGTGCTGGGTGGTAGAAGCACTTGTCTGCGATTCCCCGCTGCTCGCATCGATTGCATTTGGGAAAAGTGTGGTCACACTTAGTCTTGTTCAACCGGCTAATGAGTGTTAGATCATGCCCGAACACCACAATTGGAGGCACTTCTCACCAAGGCTCACACGATGCGGGCTTCCCATTTCGTCGATTCGAATTCCTTGTTCTGTTCAGCATTTATCTTCTTCTATTGCCTTGAGTCATTTACAGAAACTCAGCCCGAGGTTATTGTTTCGCGGATGTAACGTGGTTTGCGACGGGAGACAAGATGCTCCGACCTTATTAGCAGGGTACTTACATTGAGGGTTGTCGCGTCCAAGCAACTGCAAGCCTTATGGCACTCTTAGCTCGTCACACAAACGTCGTTGTTAAAGTTGGATGATAGGACTGACGGAGAGTTACCTTGCGCCATCGACGATCTTACTGAATCTGGCAGAGTCCAGCTGGATCACGTGAAGCTCGGCAGTCTGATCGGGGACTAGCTCCAATATTTATACCCGTCAACTGCCACTTCACATTTTCAGCTGTCAGCCTGATCACACTCACGGTTCTCGATCTTCTGAGTCTGAATTTGAACGGATTCTGAGCATCAAAAATCACCATGGATCCTCAGGTGCGTCCCTTCTGGATCTTGGCTGGCTACTGCTCCGTCCTGATTTGTCAAGCCGTATTCCGATCTCCGATGGATTCAATCGCATAAGGAGATACCTCACCGGGTCGGCTTTTTAGATCTACCACGCGAATTGAGAGACGTCATCTACGAACTTGCTTTTCGAGTCCCAGGTGCAATATTCATCTTCGATAAGGAGCCGAGTCGTCACCAAGCCCTCATCAGAGGCACTATTGTCAAATACAAGGACGCAGGCCCGTCAGAGCCACAACGAGTGGGGAAAAGGGTCCCGATAGCTTTGATGAGAACTTGCAAGCAGATCCATGTTGAGAGTAGCGACGTGTTGTATGGCCGCAATGTATTCCAAATGTTCATGGCAAGAGTCAATTTTTCAGCAACCTACGATCCGCTGGTGCGCTCAATCGTATTCATGATCGAACCCGACCATCGGATCTATGCAGATGATCTCGATACAGTTGGATACTGGTGGAAAAGGCGGGTTTGGACAGACATTGTTGACAGGAGCATGACATTGCTTAATCGTTTCCCAAATTTGAAGAGCCTCACGTTTCCCATCAAATCTGGCCGTCTTGGGAGCAAATTTGGCATTACATGGAGACCAGCTTTCTTAGCATGGGAAAACAAGACACGAGAACAACGAATCAGCCTTGCTGCGGCATGGATGAGAGCTAAATGCTCGTTTGCAAATGATAGGATGCGTGAAGTGTTACACCTGGAACTGGTACCAGCGCCGAGCATATTGAAAGATGAATTGGTAGGCTCTAGGTTTATTCTGGAGGAAGATGATGATGAGTGGTCACCTGAAGAGTTCTATGAGGCTTTCGAAAAGATGAAGACACTCTGATCAACTAAATTGATTAGATGATGTATATGCCCTGTCACACTCCGTCTCAACCCCACAATAGTGATTCAAGATACGATAATTCGGCTGGCAATATCACTATACTCACAGATTGGGTCTCTAGGCTTAGTTATGTTGGTCTAAGCAAGAATGGATTCGTCACCTTCTGGCATCTCATTTGTACCAGATTTAAAAGTGTGTTGTATTAGCCATGTAGCCTAGAAGGCATTGTTGTAGCTCAAAAATGGGTTGGGAGACGATCAAAAAGCCGATACAGTAAGGAGAAATGCTTCCGTAAAAGGTTATATCCCTGCTCAAAAGGATAGAGTGTATTCAATGTAAGAGTGTTGATAGCCTTCTAGCACTTCGATGGCTTACAACCAGCGTTGATCTTCCAGGATACAGATATTCTGAGTCATTTTGCAGGCATCCACGGTACAAAACGAGCCACAATGGTTAGCCTAGCCAACCAAATTCAATATACAATTCTGTTGTTGGGAAACAATTTTTTTCCAACAGGCAATTTTTCCCAACCGTTGATTTGGGTTGATATAAAATGGCAACATCCTCCCCATACATTCTAAAATTACAGTTTCCTTTTCGGTCCCAACAGAAATATCTCTTCTACTCTTGAGTGACACCCACACAACATCTGATCACCAAACCAGAACTGAAAACGCTACGCCATCAGTCATGTCGTTTCGTAACATGTATGAGGTGTTGGAGGACAAGTTGTCCCAGGCAAACCAAGTGCAGACAGAAGTAGAACCCATGGACTCAGACTCAGATTCCGACTCAGGTTCCGAATCTAGCTTCAGCCATGAAGATGAAGACAATCTCCCCGACCCTTGGTCAATAACGCGGGTTGATCTTGGCCGATTCGAAAGTTATGTCGGAGGAAGACCAATTTTCTCCAAAGATCTTCTTCGTCAAGTTTCAGAAGCCCGGAAGAGAATAGTTGAAGGTAAATACAAGACTTCTCTCGAGATACCAGATGTCTGCGGTCAACCCCAGGTCATCTGGCAACCACCAGAGGGTGGAAGAGAGGTAGAAAGCGTCACGGTAGAGTTTCTTAACCACGTAGAGCTACACCCCGGCTTCAATCCCCCAGAACGCTCTCCCACAGTCAAGCTACTTCAGAAGTACAACGGCCATACTAGGCACATTCCTTCTCCGATTGTTCTTCGTGATGTGCCTGGAGTTCAGGATTTGGAGCACCTGGGCGAAGAAACAATAAAGAGCTGGAATGCGATGCTTGTTAAAATAGCAGGCACATGGAGAGCAAGCCTGTCAAGGAAGAAGCTCCTGGAAAAACTTGCCGGCTTGATGACCAAAAACACTAAAATCACAAAGATAGTCGGATTCGGTCTTGGGAGTCTTGAAATGTCTGGTGACAAGCAGCATATACTGCAATATCTCACAGCTGCTACTATCGCAGGCTTCCTGAACCAGGAATATCGGAGACTCGAGCCAAAGCACGAAGACATGGAGATTGCTCTTCAAGATCCTGCCTACACAAGTCTTGACCGATACTTCCTTCCCAGGTGTTATGGGAGGACTAGAATTGTCGAGAATCCAGATGGCTTCCTGGAAATTAATGAGCATACCTTGGTTATGGCACCTTTTCTTCCGATCGAGGTGCCATTTTTGCAAATTTGCGCCGACATTCCTGGCGGCCCTGCAGGAATCTTCTGCAACAAGATCAGGAGCAGCAAGCGGCCAGGCTTTTCCATCCATCAGCGAAGCAGCCCCCGTGTGGAAAAGATGCTCGAAGGATACGACAGGATATATTTTCGGGATCACTTCATGGAAGAAGATGTACGGAAGGCAGTCGATTGCAAACACTATTGGTACTGGCTGACGGGGATGCAATTGCATCTTCGACGGAGACAGGCCGAGACTGATGTGTGAGGAGAGAAGGGGGGATTGCGGGCTTTCCAGTTGATGCAGCATCGCTTTTTTAGGGGCAGATATTCCACACTTGGTATACATAACGATCATAATGAAGGGCTAATTTCGCATAGCTATAAATAGGCATGGTGATGAATGGATGCAGTGCAGGTGCCCAGGTGGATATCCAGACACGTGACCAGCCTGTTGCACAAAACAGTGGGCCAACAAGCTGGCGAAGTGCGGCAGGGCAGAGACAAAGCATGTGCTTGTCTGGGATGAACAGATGCTGAAACCGGGCCTGTGGGCACAAAAGAAGCAACGAACCCGCGTCGTCGTCGGTACAATCAGCCTCTGAGAGAGATGGTACGATGATCGGTGCCTTGCATATGGCAGTTTATGATTGTCACTATTCAAATCCCCACGGTCAGGACACACCAGAACACGAGGGCGACCAAACGTCCAGGCGCGGGAGGCGGGAAATTCCAGCGCCAGCCTCCCTGGCCAGGCCAAGGCAAATCATCCGGCTTGGAGATCCTCACGCGACTGCGCGTCCCGATACGAGGACGATTTCCTGCGGCTGTCGAAATGCGTGCCATGCGGCCCAAGGCCAACGAGGAAGCAGACCAGCAAAGACTGCATCGGCAATCAATGGCACGGCGATGGCATGGGGGAGGAGGGCGAGGGGGCTTGGGTAGCACGGCTGCACATCGTCATAGTGACCTGGACCGGCCTCGCGTTCCATGACACAACACGTCAAGCCACAGTCGCTAAACGGCTCCCCGGAACGCGACAAAAGCTTGGCCTGTGGCGCTGGTGGGCCGCCGACGACGCAGCAAATTGCCCTCCCCACGGCGTGTATCAGACCTGGCCTGGCAGGACGGGGGCGGGCGTGTTCGGCGGCGGCCAGCTCTAGAAGCGCACATGTAGGCCCAGCCCTTCCGCCAGCGGCAGCATCGAGATGGCCATCCGCGATCAGCATGGGATTTGTGGCTGCGGGCGATGAGGGCGATGAGAAGGTCATGACGCAACTGGGGATAAGTTGGTGCATCCCGGGCGGCGATCCAAGAGATGCAGCGCTGCAGCTCAAAAGCTCCGTCATCCAGGCCAACAAACGGCTCCTTTCAGCATGGGCGGGACTCAATTGGGCTGTCGCTAGGGCTGGCCTGCCGGCACGAGGCGCCTCTCCAGGAATCCGCACCCTCCTAAGGCTTTGTTTCGATGGCGGCCTGCACACCGGCCAGGCCCAGCCTCTGCGGTGGGACTCCTTTCGAACACGTCCAGGGAGACGCACCCCCTTGGCGCTTGGGTTTTTACGTGTCGCGTTCATGACGTCGCCCGCTCTCCAAAACCTGGCCCGTTGTCCGCCTGCATCGCACTCATCTCGTGCGCCGCCCAGATAAAGCTGCTCTGTCCTGCTCACTCCGCCGCCTCCACTCCCTTCACCAGATACCCACCCACCCCGTTCCCACTAACAAATACCCCCCATCTGTTTCAGCCTGCTTCTTCTTTTCTTTTCTGTGATACCCCCCCCAGCCCCATCCATACCGACTGCCATGTCACCCTCAAGCAAAGCCGTCAACCGTCCTGTGGACCTTAAGCAGAAGGAGCAGGACGTCAACAACAAGCTGCAGCTCTATGGCATCTACTCAGGTGTGTGCAGCCCGCGCGCCCATTCCACCGCGCAAACAAGTGCTGATCATGCATTGAAGCTTTTGCCGACGGCAAGGTGCCCTCCAACAAGCAGATTGACATTGCCCTCAATTCCGCCCTGGCCTCAAAGCCGTTGAGCTCGCCATCCAAGAAGCTGTCACCTGACGGCCAGAAGCTTGTCGGAGACCTGAAGGCCATCATCGAGCAGGCCAAGCTCCTGCTTCTCACCAAGAACGAGGGCAACCTCCTGCAGGACTTCATCTGGCAGACGCAGCAGATCAACGCCGGCAATGCTCCCGTTCCCGGCGCTCCAGTTGACAAGGACACCGCCCGGCAGCACGGCAACGAGGCGCTCGAGGGTCTACGCACCCTCGGCACGCTTCTCATCTCCAACGGCCAATTCAGGAAGCTTCTCTCCGATGCTACCATCTTGCTCCGCGACATTGCTGGCGATGCTGCTTCCAACACTGCCAACCGCGTCAAGCCCTCTGAAGACCAATTGTCTCAGATTGATCGTCCAGCTGACGACAACACCTGGCATGAGGTCCCCAACATGTCCAAGGGCAACCTCCAGAGCCAATTGAAATCCAGGGTCCCCTTCGGAAAGAAAGATGCCGAGAAGGCTGCCGGCGACGTCAACCAAGCTGCCCACCCCGAAGGTGTGCGCGATCCCGCCGACACTGCCGCCCTTGCAGCACAGGAGCAGCAGGAGGGCCGTGCGACTGGCCTCAATGCCGATGCCGCAGTCAACGAGGCCAAGCAGGCCGTTTCCGAAAATGTCCCAGAGGAGGACAAGGAGCGCGCGAGGCGCCAGCGCGAGCGCGCCCAAAACTACCTCAAGGGCAAGATGCCCGAGGAGCGCCGCGAACAGACCATCTGGCGCCTGAAGAAGATGGTCGTCGAAGTCCAAGGCCACCAGGACTACCAGCGCGCCATTGAGACCTTGCTCCGTCTAGCGGAGCGTTATGCGGGCCACAGCAGAGACGTCGCTGTGCAGGGCAAGGGATCGGTGCAAGGTGCGCATCAAGACGATGCTCTTCAATTGGCTGAAGCTGACCTCAAGGTGCGTTTTTCTAGGCTTCTTTTCCGAAAATTCCGAATGGCTGACCAAAATCAAGACTCTTTTGGAACGCTTCGCCAACAGCACGTCTTTTGATGATCTGATTGACTCCATCAACCAAGTCTACAAGGACGCTGATCGTGACCCCGAGCTCAAGAGCTGGTTCAAGCACTTGGACGCATTCGTTCGCAAGTGTCTGCAGCAGCAGGGATTCATCATGGATGACGCTTGCAACGAGGAGTGGAACCGAATCTACGATGACGGTCATGCTCTCTTGCGCGGACGTTACCGTGGACATACCGACCGCATTGCTGATGAGTTCAAGTTCATTGGCCAGCAGTTCGAAGCCGATGCTCAAAACAAGGCGTTTGCCGACTCCATCAACAAGTTCTTCAACGACATTGGCCATGATGAGAATGGCAAGATGGTGTTCAAGCCTCACCTCGTCAAGGATCTCACTGATGTTATCCTCCCTGGATTCTTTGAGAATGTTCGTTACGTTCCAGTGCCGCGCATCGAGTACAGCGACCCCATGGTCGACTGTGTCGTCGAGAACCTCGTCATTGAGGGAGACAACCTTGCCCCCAATGTTATGGAATTTGGCTCGGACAATTACTGGCGCTGGGGACGCAAACACATCTCCAACAAGGTATGACAACTCAAGATGGACACATGAAAAAAAACCCGCTAATTTGGTTCTATAGAACAAGAATAAGGTCATGCTGTCCGTATCCGGTGTACAAATGGACCTGAGGGACGTATCCTACTATGTCAAGCGCAAACAGGGCTTCCCTTCGGTCACCGATAAGGGAGTCATGGACGTCTTCATGGGCGGCAATGGCTTCAGCTTCAAGGTCGAAATGGAGAATGCCGACAAGAACGACAAGATCCATTACTTCAAGATCAACAAGGTCACCACCGATATCGAGAACCTTCAGATCAAGCTCAAGAAGAGTAACCACAAGCTCCTCTTCAGCCTTTTCAAGCCCCTACTTCTCAAGGTTATGCGTCCTGTCATCCAGCGTGTCTTGGAGCAGCAGATCAAGGACTCGGTCAACCAGCTTGATGCTATCATTTATGACATCAAGTTGGAGGCCGATAGGGCAGCCGAAGATGCCAGGCGCAACCCTGACCCTGAGAACATCCAGAACATCTACCAGCGCTACATGTCTTCTGTCAACAGGCGCGTCATGCAGGGCAAGCAAAAGAAGGCCCAGGTGGAGCAGCGCGCCAAAGACACCCACGTCAACATGGCCGTTACCCAACACGACTCCATCTTCAAGGACATTTCTTTGCCTGGTGGTATCAGCTCCAAGGCTACCGAATACAAGGAGCTTGCTGCCAAGGGCGAGAGGTGGGAGAGCCCCGTCTTCTCCATCGGCTCCGCCAAGGAGACCTCCAGCCTCCCCAAGATTGGAACGGTCACCCGCAAGCCACACGGTCGTGCTGGAGGTTACGGAACACAGGATATCGGCCAAGCCCGTGCCGATTACCCTGTGGGTGGAGAGCTCGGCGCTGGAACCAATGCACCCGTCACTGGCCCAGGCAATGGCGCTCCCGGTCAAGGCCTCTCTGGGCAGGGGCTCGCTGGACAGGGGCTTGCTGGCCAGATGGACAGTGCCTTCAACTCCAACGGCGCGGCTACTGGTGGACAGGGCTATAACACCGCCCTCGGTGACCAAAACCCCGTCTACCAAGGCCGCGTGTAAGCTTGATAATCTCCGAGTAGGATAGTTCATTATGATCACGACTTGTTTGGATTCGAAAATGGATGATACCACGGTTGCGCCAGGCGCATCGACATACAGACGGCAAAATATCACGTTTAATCTTGTTTTTCTTTATTGCGGAGCGAGAGGCCTGTAATGAGGAGGTTCGGGCGGTAGCATGGGGAAGTGCTCATGGATAGCTAGCATTGATAATTATCTGCACTGAATGCATCTTGATAGTTCATATTATTTGCGTCCTACATGTGTCGGTTCTGTAACTGCCATAATGTTCGTGATCATTTAGTTATTGGAATTGCTGTGCAAAGAAAGACGAGCAGATGACCAGCAAAGCAGCACGTTTTATCTTTCTACTTGACTACAGAAGGAGCTCAGCTATTGATTGTTTGGTGAAAATTGCGTATCATCTTAGACAGCCTCTCAAAGGCCTCTTCCCTACCCTTGACAATCTCCAAAAACTGTTCTTTGGTAGAACCACCCACGCATCCCGGAAAGATATCCGCCCTTCCCTCCACGAGTCCAGCATAAGACTGCTCTATAAACTCCTCCATCGACATTCCAAACTTCTTGACCGACTGCTGCGCCGTCACATTGTCGTGCATCTCCGTCATCACAGGCCCGGGACTGATGTGCATGGTGCTGATCTTGGTGTCCCGCAGCTGCTCCCGGAGACACATGACGAAGGCATCGAGCGCAGCCTTGGATGCCGAGTAACCCGGCAACATAAACGCTGGTATCAGACCGATTGGCGACCCGGTGAACACGAGGCTGGACTTTTCTTCGCGGGAGAGAAGGTGGGGGAGCAGCGCGTGGGTCAGGGCGACGAAGGAAGAGAAATTGACTGTCATTTCGTGGTTGAAAACTCCCAGATCGATGGTGCTTGGGTTTGAAAAGGCATATGCTTGCTGGACCGCGGCGTTTAGGAAGATGCAATCGATTGAAGGATGGGCACCCATGACGCTGAGATGGTTAGTTGAAAGCACTCAAAATGGACTGTTTGGTGTTCTTCGTACTCTTGAGCAAAGCCGGGGATCTTGTCCAGTTCGCTGATGTCGAATGGAACACCCGAAGCATTCTCGCTGCCGTGTTTGGAAACGAATTCTTCCAGGCGGTCTTGTCGTCGGCCGACGGCTGTGACCTTTATTCCTTCAGCGATGAAGTGGTCGGACATGGCTCTGCCGATGCCAGACGTGGCGCCGATGACCAATACATGCTTGTAGGGAAAAGTCATGTTTGACATGCAAGAAAGTGGAATATCAATGAG
This sequence comes from Corynespora cassiicola, assembly GCA_022059125.1. Taxonomy (NCBI): domain Eukaryota; kingdom Fungi; phylum Ascomycota; class Dothideomycetes; order Pleosporales; family Corynesporascaceae; genus Corynespora; species Corynespora cassiicola. Next base: position 1,425,419 of record JAEUWY010000012.1, on the reverse strand, counting down.
AATGATGTTATGAGGAGCAATGCTTTGTATTTTCCGATATGATTATCAGGCTACCTCACCTCTCTCTTTATATCTCGTTCATGGGGCTGTTCCAGCTCGTACTCACTCATGAGCTCGGCATTTACGGAGTATGCAACGTTATGCATTCCCAGTAGCTACTAGCTTGTAAATATAGACCCAAAGACGATTTTAAAATCCGTGCTGTCGCGAAGGTGAGATTCGCGGACTTAATCGGAGCATAAATCGATATGCTTGCCTTATTTGGGTTAGTGCCAGGTGTTCGCCTTAACTCCAGAAGATCTGGCGCGCAGTGCACCTTCACCCCTTCACACCTCTCTCCATATTGGCGCATTCACGATTGCCTTAGTCTGTTTCATTGGTACATGCAGATTGTACTATGACTGATTCGACGGCCAGCATACACGTTCATCGCGGCAAGCTCTCGAAGGCCTGTCGTAGATGCAGGGACAAAAGATTACGGGTATTTTCTGACAAACTGTGGCGACATCCTGCAAACAAAGCTGATAATAAACATAGTGCGATTTACAGAGGCCAAATTGTAGTCCTTGTATAAGAGCCAAGGCATCATGTACTGGTTACCGAAACACTGAAAGCATTCGCTTCAACGATCAAACCGAAGCTGTGCGCTCCAAATTGTTGACTGCGGAAAACAATACCTATACACGGCGGGCCGAGGGAATATTGAAGGCCCATCACTTACCACAAGACCTCCAAGTCTTAGGAAGGAACCTTTTCTTCTCCTATTATGTCGCGGAGTTCAGTCGGACATGGGAGTTTCTATACGCATACCAAGATGCGCCCACGACGCCTGAGCACCTAACCCTTCTGGTCGATGCCGTCAGTCTTGCTTTTCTATCCCATCAAGTGTCTTCTCAGACAGCAAGAGATTTAGGTATGAGAAAGTATGGCACAGCATTGAAGAAATTTACGAGGACAATGCAAGACCCGAACAATTTCTGCAAGCCTTCCACACTAGAAAGTGTACTCTTATTCGATTTGTTTGAAAAGATTATGAAGCCAGATGCTGGCCTGGATTACTCAAACACGCATGTACAGGGCGCACTTGCTTTGGTCAAGCTGAGAGGAATCGGACAGTTTAATGAACCAAAGGAAGTGAAGGCTTTGATGGGACTTGCTCTAAGCGCTACGATAAACTCATTGTGTTCGGGGGATCCGATACCCGAAGCTGTGCGAGACATCAGGAAACATGCAGCTCAGTTTGTCGATACATCTTACCCCAAGTGGAAACTGAGCGGAGTTATCCTTGATGTCACCGATACACCAGCGGAAATGCTATTTTCTGAATCAAGATGCTCGTCGCATTCTACAAAGATTATAGAGCTCGACAAAAAGCTCGAAGAGATTGCGCTAGAAGCAGGCCCAGCATGGACATATGAACGAAACTTCATCTCTGGTCATGACCCAAGAAGGATGGTTCCAGATGATTTTTTCCCCGTTTACGACGTCTATCCCAACAGAACCATCACACAGATGTATAATGTTTTGCGCTTGAGTCGCATCCTACTTTGCGAACAAATCATAGATGACCTACCTTCCATGGATGACGAATGTGCCGGGCCTTTAATCGAACGCGCAAAGCTCACAATCACAGCCATGATCCGGGAGATTTTGGCCTCCGTCCCACAAATGACAAATTGCAACCTTGCCGCTAAACACAAACTACCAAAGGATTCACTTCCCGACCGCCATACCCATACCATGTCACACATTCTTGATGTGTATGTCCTGATCTATCCCCTGTACATTGTTGCATGGTCTCAGAACTGTCCACCAACCGCTCGAGAATGGACTATGAGCCAGCTTCGACATATATCGGAGCATTTTGGTATCAAGGAAGCCTCTTCTGTCATAGATATCTTGCGGAAGCGAGATAATCAAGGAGAAATCATTGATGCATGGTACGTGCTGCCTCTTTTTGTTAAAATTTTCTGGTTTAGCCGACAACCAGCATCTTGTTATGGACAGCACGAATACTTCATAAAAACCCAACCAGCTCATTGAAACTTCTTTTTGAAATCATGGATGCTGATATACAGTACAGTATCGATATGCCAGAGTCTTCTACAGTTGGTGTAACGTCTCACCCGTTTGGAAAGCAAACAGACGTAGGAAATCCATGTCCAAAGCCATGTGGTAAAACCCGTGCAGATCCATGGGTTGTTTATAAGCTTCTCGGGAGCTACGCATTTGCTGCCACCTAGATAGGTCTAGTATCAAATGCTGAAGCTAGTCCATCGATTCGCATGATTTAGGCAGGAAAAAGCATGCTCTTAGCCAATTCTTCTTTTCCTCCTTCCATTCGAATTAGTTGGGTAGATGCTACCTAATATCCAGGAAGCTGCATCCGTCTTGCGAGAACTGTGCCGCAGGATCACTTGACGCCAATGAAAGTACATTTCCTTAACGTAAAAGGTTTGGACTGCTCCGTGATATTTTGTGCGATAGAAATGACCAAAACGGTAAAAAGTCTACTGAAATAATCCATGGGAAGTGAGAGATGGGGGTCAAATTAATCTTTGTTACAAAGGTCGATGTTGACGCTTCGGATATGGTAGTGAGCCGAGCGGAGATAGCTCGCCGTAATCATCACTATACCTAATATGGTTAGGTAACCAAACCATCTCGCTAGGTAGACGGTTGGGAATTGTGAAAGAGCGCGCATTAACTCTACGTGGTTAGAGGGCCTGGACTCATCCGTAAGCGCTATGTGTGGCGCGGAGGATGCGAATGTCATGGATGTGGATATATAAAGACTTCCACCCCATGTGTTTTGAACGATCACAGATATATCTGCATTCAGATTTGGTTGTCCACCATCTTACGACTGCTCCATCCACTATACCACTTCAAAGAATACTCCACCATGGCCTTTCCGATAGGTGTTGTGCCCAAGCAAGCCAAAGCGTTTCTTGAGGGCCAGAACAAGGTCTCCACCTACGAAGCAACCGGCGGCAAAGTTACATCAGACTTCGCAGCTCACAACCTCAAATTGATCCCCGAGATACCAAGCGGCTCCATTATTCACGACAATGCCTCTGGTGCAGGGACCGTCTCGCGCCACATCCTAACCTCCAACACCGACGTGAAAATCCACGCAACCGACATCGACCAGGTGTTCCTCGACAGACTCCAGGAAGACGCCAGCAGAAATTCCTGGCCGATTGAGGTGTCGAACCAGAAGTCGGAAAGCCTCTCTTTCCCAGACAACTACTTTACTCATTCCATCAACAACATTGGCATCTTCTTCACGGCAAACGCTGGTATTGATGCTGCCAAGGAAATCTACCGCACACTCAAGCCTGGTGGTACTACGGTTGTCAACTGCTGGGAGCTTGTGACTTGGTTCCCACCCATGAAGACTGTACACGAGACGCTGCGTCCTGGAAAGCCATACCCTGCCCCGCCTATCAACTGGTTCGACGGACAGCAGATCCAGAAAGTCATGCTCGAAGCTGGTTTCAGCAAGGACGCCCTGAGGGTTGAGAAGAGCGAGGCTTGGTCGCGCAACAAGGACTTGAAGGCCTGGGCCGAGAAGACTTGGGCTTTCCTCGGATTCATCGGACAGTGGCAGGAGAGCGACGAGGAGAGGTGGGACGAGGCTGTGGAGCTATTGAGTAAGCTGTTGTTGGAGCAGCCAGGAACCAAGGTAGTTGACGGTGAGGTGTGGATGAAGGCCTCTCAATGGGTGGTCATTGCTACCAAATAGGTATCAGAGTAAGTGTTGAGGGAAGACACCACCAGGCTATTGTTGTCTACACTGCTTCTTCTACTATACAAACGACCAATCAAAATCATCTTCTGCATACTGAACCTTCATGTTCTCTAAAAGCTTTGCATTGGAATGCTTTCATTGTATTGAAGCTCATGCGCATATTATCACTATGCAGTCCCTGGTTCCTCTCTGTTCCAATTGACAATGATTTCATATATCAAACCCATAAGATGCTGGCATTAGGTAGTTGCAATATAAACTTTCCACTACAAAGTAGCTTATATGATAGCAACACTATTGTCTGGCGATGCAATACTGCTGTTACTCAAGCTTCGGATGACTGTATTCATACGCTACGAAGTTAGAAAGGCGAATTACCAGTCATTCAACGGCGCGCCCAGGCACCTTTGAAAAGCATGTAATCATTATTAGACAGGCAGAAAGGCTGGCGAGGCACGGACAGTAAACGCAGACGCGCCACAACTTCCCCAAGCATATGCACAGCGCGCCTGCCTGCCTCCCGCAAACGCAACCACAACCTCTGACCTCACATAGTGACCCTATGTAACCAGTTTAATGGGCCAGAAGCCCAACAGCTGAACTTAAGCTTGGAGCTGCTGGAAATCCCTTGGATAGACTAGCGGTATATGCGAGAAACCTGGTTTGTCACATATACGCATCGCTAAATTTACCAGTTGATATCCAAACCAGTCCAACCTTGAGTCGACTGTTCGAATCACAGGAAGCTCATCAACATACTGTGAGGGTTCTTTTTTCCCAGAAAACCAGGAATAATCTAATCCGAGTTTTTCCCAAGGTATCAGAAACTCCAACAGGTGCCTCAGTTTTTTGCTGTTTTTTTGGGCATGCGCACACACGCTCCTATATGAGTGCCTTCGGATACCTTAAAGTAGTAGTAATAATGATTGATAATGTGCATCCTTGTTTGAATTCTTTGTCTTCTAGATGACTGGCTTAATGGGATGGATGGAACGGACGGTTAGGTAGGGCACCCAAAAACATCTACTACCACTTAACAGCCTATACAAGAGCACGATTTTCTAACTGTACATTCAACATGGATGCTTAGCGAGTAGATAAAGAAGCATATGTTTTCCAGGAATAGTGTCAGTTGGGTGAATGAACACTCATTCATTGCGGCGAAAAGCCAAACAGCTACCACCAAGTCACAGGCGTCTTTGTTTTGATTTCTACATATTCAATCCCTAGCAAACCCTAAACTCCGTATACAGACATGTAAACATTATAATAACACATTTTCATATAGCGCATCATGCACACCTCCCCCAGTTAGCCCATCAGGCCATTGACTTGCTCGCTGCTCAAGTTGCCTTGCCTTTGCTTCAGAGGCGGCCTCTGAGTCCCAGCCTTCGCTGCCGTCTTGGCCGTACCAGAAGTGGACTTTGCACCCGGCGCGCTCGATCGCCTCGGACCCGCCGTAGGCCGCGCCCTCTGACTCTCGATGGCGGCCTCAGCTTCGATCTTGCTGACCGCCCTCGAGATCGCCATGCTGTAACCCCCAAACCACTCGCTCCAGCTCTGCTGCCCGCCGGCCTCGGTCGAAACGGCCGTCGAGCCCGCTGCCGGTTTCGTCTTGGACGTTGCCGTCTTGGACGTTGCCGTCTTGGTAGGGCCGACCTTGGGGCTCTGTGCGGCCTGTTGTGCCCTCCGCTGTTCAAGGAAGCTCCTTGCGACGTTGTGTGCTGCCGTGACCCCGCTTTGGATGTTCTTCACGTCGTTCATGCTCACGTTGGCAGGGAGTGGGATCCGATAGTTGCCCGTCAGCGTGACCTGTCTGTCCTCTGAGCCAGCCGCGTCTTCATATCCGACACCACCTCGGGGTATCTCTTCGACAAAGTCCGTTTCCGACGACGGGGAGCGCTTTGTGCGAGGACGGGGTTGGCGGTAGGTGTCGAGGTCTCGGCGTGCGACTTCGAGCTCGCCCTCCAGCCGGACGAGTTCCTCATCCGCCTCCTCTAATTCTTCTACCCTGCCAGTCCCGGTGACTGAGGAGGTGGTTGGAATCTGTTGGCCGGAGTTCTTGCGGCCCTTACCGCGGCGGCGTGGTGAGCGGCCTGAACGGTCCACCGCGCCGTTGTTGTAGAGCTCCTCTACCTTGGCTTCAAGGCCGCGAACTCGCGACTTCAAAGCCTCGAGCTCTGCTGCAGGTGGGACTGCAGTATCCTTGGCGGGTGTGCTTGTGGCTTTGGTTGAATCGGTAGCTGGAGTAGAGGCCGGCTCTCGATTCAGCTTTCGAGGTCGTCGTCGCTGGCGATTTGGGCCTGCCGTGGCCGATGCAGCCGCAGCATCATTTGCCTGCGGGGGAGGCGATGAAGCTTTGGCAGGGTTTGCTGGACTCATGGCTTTCGCAGGCTGTTCTTTGGAGAGCACAATTCCTCCAGCTGAGCCCGCTCTTCCGGTGGTGGTCTGCTCAGACTGACTGATGGCTGCTTTTCGCGATCTTGCGACTTTTGGTGCTGATGACGTAGGGTTAGGTCCTGGCGATTGAGACTTTGTAGGCATTGAGATGGCTGAAAGGGGGATGGATAGGACGAAAATAGAAATAGAGGAGAGGAGAGTGGAGCAAGGAAATCGGGACGACGCCCTGAGTTTAAACAAGATCTCGAAGTTGGACGAGCTGGGCCGACTTGACGTAGAGGGCCGAATGACAGGGTCCCCCACCATGCCCGATGCGGACATGATCAGCTTACAATGGAGATCTCCAACATCGAGACGCTGGTGTATCCTGGGCAAACCATCGGATGTCCCACCGTAGTTTCTCGGTCAAATTTAAGAATGGAAATTTCGGGGAGACATTCCGGAAGCGGTAGATGTAGTAGGAATACCGAAAAAATCGCCTCATTCCTCTGCACACCCAATACACTTCATACGCACTAGGAACGGCAGTGGAGTAGACAACGCATTGCAATCTACCTAGAGCTAAGTACATGCCCGGGCAAAAACGTCTATTGAGATCCGCCGCATCGTAGACCCACCTGGAGATTGAGCTCCAAGTCAACACTTACTCCACGCACCGAAAATGTTTAGCACCACCAACCCCAGCTAAAGTCAGAAGTGGAGACGCGGAGAGGGGAGATCGTAAAAACAAGTCCAGTTTTCATGCCCAAGAACTAGGAGAAGATGGTGAGATTTTGGAACCATAACTTTTGAGACAGGCAGGAAAGAAGTACAAGTGCATGTTCGGGCGTGTAGTCATAGCGACGAAGGGAGGGTGGGGAGAGGAAGGAGAGAAGCCCATCAAAAGTAACGTAGAGGGCATAGGGACCGGGGGGTAAAGTTCTGGGTAAGAAAGCCTCTCTAACCAAGCCGAAATTCGCCCTGCAGGCAAAGCGGCTAAGCATGCTCGAAACGCGGAAAGATGTGCTCGAATGTTGACAATACTTGAAAACTGCCAAAACAAGACACCACAGCCTGGGAATATGAACAGACATCAAGACCCCAGTACGGAAGATAACGCACCAGTGCTCAAGAGCGTAGACGACGCCCTGGGCACCTCAAAGAACACAAAAGAAGATTTCACCTAGGATGCAATCGCGCGGCTCTGGTTACCTCCACGACGGTTGCTCTTTGTGTTCTTTGGCTTGGTCACAGTGCTCCAGCCGTCGTCTTCGAGAGCTTCGGTGGTGGATCCTGCAGCAGGGGTGCTCGACTTCCGTCTCCAGGAGCCTTCGGCCTTGGACGGCTCGCGCACGACCTCGGTGGGCTTGACAGCCTTGTCTTCGACAATGTTTCCGTTGGCAGAAGCATCTACGCTCTCCGGGTCTTCAGCCGCCTCGCCTTCTTCTCCCACACGCTGAAGAACCTCGAAGTTGGAGCGTGGCTTTTCCTCTGCATCCTCCGATGACTTCTCGGTGGTGGGCGATAGCGGTGTCTCTTTGCCTGCAGCCTTCTCTGCAGCCTCCTTGGCCTTCTTCTCGTCGCGAGCCTTGTCATCCGCTTCTTTCTTCTGGCGGATTGTGAGCTGCCTCTTCTCTTCAATCTCCCTCTCGCGAGCAGCAGTGTCAATGGGACGCGCAGCGCCGAATGGGTTGGACTTGCTCTCAGAGGTAGACGAAGCCAGAGCTGGCTCGGCTTCAGAAACGGTTCGCTTGGTCAAATTCAGCCTGGGACGCTGAGCTGGAGCGGCAGGGCGAGCAGCGGGAGAGGATGGAACGCTAGCATCGGGCGTGGCAGTGGGAGATTTGGCCTGGCCATCGGGTTGCATCCGAGAACGCCACTGGTTGTCGAGCTCGGGGGCAGTGGGCTGCCTCTCGTAGTTCGGCTTATCCTGGAACTCGCGGCGCGGGGGACGAGAACCATCATTGGAACGACCTTCTCCCCAAGCCGGAGACTGCCTTCGCTCGCGAGGTCCGTCGTTACCACGTGCTCGTCCACCCTCCCTAAAGGATCCGGTGGGTGCGACAGGCGATAGGGGGCCCCTCCGCTCCCAGTTTCCGAAGTCACGCTCCTTTCCGTCAGAAGCAAATGGCGCGCGCCTCCTCTCGCCACGCTCGCTTCCAGCATCGGATCCAGCCTCGAAGTTTCGGAAACCACCGCCGCCTCGGTCAGATGTGCGACGAGCACCTGGAAGATCAGGGAGGGGACCCTTTCGAGTCCAGTCCGACATGTCCTTTGATTCAGCACGATCCTTGGCTGGAAGTAAATTAGCGCTTGAAGCATCCGTCTCTGCGTCATCTATACTTACGTGGCTCAGCAACACTGACTCTGACATTTCTGCCCTGGAACTGTGTGCCAGACAGGTCGAGTGCCTTTTTCAGGCCCTCAAGGCTGCCAAATTCGACATAGCCGAAGCCTTTCGGCTTCCTCTCCAACTTGTCCTCGACAATGCGCACGTTGGTGACCTCGCACTCAGCGAAGAAATCGTGGACGTCGCCCTCAGTAGCATCGAAGGACAGGTTGCCCAAGTGGGCAGTATACGGGGGCTTTGTGGGGAGGGGAAGCTCCTCACGAACAGCATATCCGCGGTCGCCACCACGGTCTGGGAGTGAGGTCAGCGAACGTCGGTCTTGTGTCGGGAGACCCGACTTACCAAATCCGCGGTCGGAACCGAATCCACCAGCAGAACTGAATGCGCGCCTTTCGCCTCCGTAGCCGCCGCCACTGCCTGTTGTTCCGTCAGTATTTGTGCGTGCACTCGCGCCGTGCGCGGGGAAGGCGTGCGGGTATTTACCTCCGCCTGGAAAAAATTAGTCCTCAACAATCTGGAGGGGTAGTGGTGGGGCAACACTCACCAGCAACGGGCATATCCTCCATTTCGTCAGCCCATGATCCAAGTGCTGCAGCCTGGTCAATATACAGCATCATGCAAGCGAAATTCGGAGGCGCATACTTTGATCGCCCAGAAAGTCCCCAAGGGACATCTTCTGCTGGCCCTTTTTAGGAGGAGCTGCGATGCGGACAATTAGCCTTGACGTTCTCAATTTTTTGGAGGCGCGCACGGCGCGGGGCATGCCGAACTGCAGGCGTGGGTTTGCCTGGCGGCCTCCGCACGAAGGGACGACTTACCCATGATTGCGGGTGGCAGTCAACGCGCCGTGGGGAAACCGCGCGCTGGCTGTGATAGTCTGAGAGCGGTGAGAGCCCTCAGTGAATCTGGTGAGTATAGTGTGGTGGAGTAGCGCTGTGTGTGGGTGTGGTCAAGGTTGACCCGAGCCTTGGAGTGGAAAAAGTGGCCGCGGGCAGGCGTAAGTGCGCTTTGGCTTCGCTCGGCTCGCTTAGTCATCGGAACCCCGACGGCCGTCTTCTCCGCCGCCTTCACGTCTGCGCATTGCCGCAAACGCCTCTATTACCGCCGGTCCCGACTCGCCCGCTCGCCTCCATTCATGAAAGAGCCATGACCGCAAAACCTGAGCCAGATCAGGTCTTACACCCCCTCCATGTGGCACGACAAGCTGCCTTCATTGGCGGAGCTGCCGGTACGTATAATAATTTAGAGTGCCCAATTGAGGCACATTCCTTTTCAGGACTTGAGTCCGTCCTTTGCATCGGTTTTGCTTCTGTTCCCTCGACCTGGTCCGTTGATGCCACGGTCGTAGGCCGCGTGGCCAGACTGAAACTTCACCTCGCCAAGGCATATCACGTGTTTTCCATGTCCCCTTCTCGGGTGTACACTTCTTACCAGAAGGTCTCTTGCTGTGGGAGGTAACAGCCTCTGTGGCATGGATACATTTTGTAAAAACAGACCTGTGGTTTGTACCTTGCCATGACAACCCCATGGCCCTTGATTACTCGAGGCACGCAGGGTACAGATGTCTATTTGATTACTCTCTTTTTGGTCTATCGTTGGCGCTTTCATCATTTTTCTTTCTTGCCCACATGTTCTTCTGCATCGGCTATAATGGGGTTTCAAGCTGCAGTCTAACATTCAACCAGCAATCCCCGGTACTATAACCGGCGCCTTCTTCGGAACTCTCCGTTCCAATACCCCGATCCTGTTCTCGATAGTTTCGGGTGCACAATGGTTTGGCATTGGCTCAACATTTTACACAATCCGGACCTCAATCCTCCATTCTCCTGGTCTTCAGAATTGGTACAACCGCACCCGTGGGGTACCTCTGGTCCCTCGCACAGACTTTGACCCCCTGCCTTCAGAAAGGACGCGCGCATCCACCATCGCAGGAGCACTCACAGGTGCAACTTTGGGTCTTGTATTTCGAGGACCCCGAAATGTTATTCCTGGCACTCTCATGTTCACCATTTTCGGGTTTGCCGGACAGAAAACGTATGACTATTTTGATGAAGATCACACCGAGCGCGTTAAGAGAGAGAAGGCGTTGAGAGATAACGGCGAAGACAAGCCGAAAGAGAATTTCATGCAGAGAATAGGCAAGAGCAAGTGGAGTCCATTCTCGGTATTGTCAGATGAGGAGTACGTGAAGATGATGAACGAGAAGATTCTACATTTTGAGGTTGAAATCGCCTTGATCGATGAGCGGATTGAGGGTCTGAAAAAGAAGCAGAGGGAGATAGAAGAGAAGAGGCTACATGAAGAGAAGACGGGCCAAGAGAAGAGTTAGGCGGGGGACTTTCAAGGATTGGCTTGGAGCATGTGACTTGCTCGGCTAAGACATGGGTATTTCATCAGTATTGTGCATCAGCAGATACCTTTTTTTATCAAACGCACTGTTTTCATATGTAAAACACCTTGTAAATTATGTATTGTCGAACTAATACAATGTTGGCCCAGCAAGTGGACAAAAAGTTGAGCTGAAGATTGATGGACAAACTGAGCGAATATTTCATGTGCGATGAGTGCACATGAAAAAGGGCCGAAGAGAAGATTAGTTGACATCAAGATTGCTAAATAATTTGATCGTCGTTGATTAATCCGAAGTTGCCACCCGTCAGGTATCTCATAGCCATCATGTTCGTCATCCAATAGTCCTCCAATAGTCCTCCTGGTCCATACTATACCTTGGCTACCCTTGAGTACCGAATCTTCTCCATCCAAATGCACATCCTGACAAAGACCTCCACCACCATGTTCCAGAGATCAAACGTCTCAGCCACGATCGATGGCTCCTCCTGCGCCTTATCAACAGCCACCAACACATCCACCAATTGCGCCGAATCTACACCCGCACTACCCCCCAATATATCTGCCTCCAAAGCAGCCAGTACACTTGGATCCAGTTGATCCATGAGCTCCATCACCTCATCGTAGTAGAAAGTCTTCGCATAATCTGCCAATCGCAGGTTGAGCACGCAAAACTTGAGGTTGCGCTGCATTTCCCTGGGCACAACCTCGAACACGAGTCCAGAAGTGTTCGCGTTAGTCTTTTGCAAGAAGTTCCGAATCTCATATTTGAGGTCGCAATGGCGACCGTTAGAACCTTGGAGGCCGGCATGGGGTAGCGTAGGGTGGATTTTGAGGACGCGGAGTGCATATTGTACGGCGTAATCTATACATAGCTCAGCTTGGGTTACTTGAATTAGGATGGTGGGTTTCAAGTCCACTTTGATGAAGTCCGAAGTCTTAAGCTTCTCAAGGGGGGGTAGAGTGAATGTATCCGCACCTGGAGGAATTATAGGTTCCGCAGGGGGAAGACCAATATCAGAGTGATATGCGTGCATCTCAGCTGTTGTCATGCTTTCGCGGTCAAAATCTGGAAAGGGCTCAGTGTTTACAATTTCATCTGCTAGGAGCTCTTTGCGCTCGTACGATCTTGTAGGCCAGGCCTCAGAGACCTCGACAGAGTAATTGGAGGACATCTAGGCTGCAGAAATTTATCTCTGCGCTCGGTTCTGCCTCGGTCTAATGTGAAGAGATTGTTAGGGAAGGTTGTCATTTTATACTAACTCGCTCGAGTTGTATTTGGTCATTGGAACGTACGATAGTCATAGGTATTTCACAATGTTAGAGTGGTTTCATTCGGGACTTATAATTCAGCCATTTTCGAGGCAAACACAAACGAAGCGATTGATCTTGGGAGAGTAATGAAGAGCAAATGCTCAATTTCCTCTTCGTGAATTGTTGCTGTCTACCATGCCGTGCATATTTTTTTCCAACGTGCATCTTCGGCAGCCTTGCCCTCAGGAGCCGAGCACAATCAAATGGCATGACATTGCAGCCAATAGACTTCTCCCCCACACGCTTGTAGCCCATAGTCGATTGTGGGCCCTGCCGTCCCAGTAGGGGATAACAGAAATAGGGACCTAATCAAGTTTATCGCCTATCGCCGCCTGGTATTATGAGTGTAGGGCATCTCATCATCTCTAACCTATGGTGTATCTTTCTAGTGCCGATTCCGCTGCACTTTGATTGGGCTTCGCATGCGAATGTAGTTGTCAAGCCGGTGATTTCCAGCCAATGCCGGGAGCATAATATCGCTCTCTGCCGCTCAAAATGGCTTTGCAACCTTCCTACTCTCCGTTTTTCCGGTCTTAGGATCCCTAAACTCTTTCCAGCTGACGGGATACATTTGGTTCCCGCCCTCGCTTGTAGCCATAACGACGCCGTACTCGTTCTGTGCGGTGCTCAGGTAGTAGTTGCTCTGGTCTCCCAAGCTGATGACAACACCCCTCACGAGATCGCCAATTCGGAAGCTCTCCTCTATCTTGACTTTGTCCTTCTCCGTCGCACGAATGTCTTCGCGTCGAATCATGCCTTGGAAGCCCTCGCGACAAACGACGTCGCCAACCACGAGGATGTCAACGTTTGCGAATCGTGGGCCAAGTCGTGTCACACGAGCAAGCACAACGCTTTCGACCTCGGGCAAGATGTTGCCTCCGCCACCACTGCCCGTGCCGAGTATGCCTGGGTCGGTTGCGGTACTAGGACGGGATATCGAAAGGAGGGGAAGTGGCTTCGACTTCGAGGAGGTGGATGAGGTGGATTTCGGCGGCGAAGCTGCCTGAACAGGGCCTGCGATTGACGCGTAGATTTGTGAGTCGTGGATATGAGTTCCAGGGCCAGGCGAATACTTTGTTGCAGACCCAAGAAGCTGCCCTGGCAGCGCGACGGAGGGGATGGCCATGGGAGCGGGGCCGGTAGGCGGAATGTTAGAATACTCTAGTTTGCTGGCTTTGGGCTCGAGGGAGAATTCAGTCGTGCCAGGGTACTAGGTGTCTATTGCGCTTTTTGTGGTGGTCTGCGGGGGACGGTGGAGATCAAGGTTTGCAGGAAGCTCTGGAACTTTTTGGGAGGTCAAAGACCGCTCGCCTAGGCTTGCATCACTAATTCGTCTAAAATTGCCCCCACTGCACAACCATATCGATACGTGATGAAACTTGATGCTTGATAAGACACTACAGTATACTCGCGTACAAGATTTCCATCGTCATCTCTTCTCCACGCTATCTAAGCGTTGAAGGTAAGAGGCCAAGAGTTCCTACATCATACACGCCCGCCTGCTTATCCAAAGCAGAAGAACGCCGTTTTGAACCCGCCTCCAAGAACAGTATTAGATTGCTCCAGTCGCCAGTTATGCAAGCCCATCTTAAAGAAGTCATGAAACCATTTCCTCATGCTAAACAATGCGCATCAAGCACATTGCTATATGCGCCATGCGAGGTCAGCGCTTGCTTCGCATGTCCCGCCGTGCTCAAACGGATTGGTAGAGAAGAAGCGGCTCCCCTATGTTTTCTATCTCGGGAATCGTGCACTTGAGATCGAAGGCCTTGGAGAGAACGATCTTGAAAATCTGCAAGCGAGTTAGCGTTGAGGCACTCGAGTTGCAAGTGCGACACATACCTTTTGCACATTGATACTGTGGCTCGTGCTACTGAAGATGAGACTAGCCTTCATAGCCTTCGCGAATCGCTTGGCCTACGACAGGTCAGTCGGCATGTCGGAAGAGAGCAGATGCATGGCTTACCTGGTTCGAGATCTCCTCTTGCTCCTCTCGCGGAAAGTTGACGAAATGGTCGTACTTGGTACCGACCAAAAAGGGGATGGCCGTCTTATTGAACCCACGCCCCTGGCGGTACCATTCTTTGATCGAGTTCAACGTGCTCTTTCGAGTCAAGTCGAACATGAACAGAATCGCAACAGCATCGTTGCAGACCAGCGGCAGCATGTTGACAAACTCGCGCTGGCCGCCGAGATCCCAGATGGAGAAGGTTATTTCGGTGTTGCGGATAGAAATGGTCTTCTCCATGAAGTTGACGCCTGTGCAAGTCAGCGGATGCGCGCGCGCGGTGCTCGGGGGAATGGGACGCACCTAGCGTCTGAATGTAGTCCTCGTCCCAGCTGCCCTCGACATATTTGACCATCAAGCTCGTCTTGCCGATTTGCGCATCGCCGACCATGCCCACCTTGATAACGACGCTGGGGTTCTTGGTCGCCTCCTGCTGCGCGCTGCGCTGGTTCTGCTCCTGGTAGGGCGCTGGCCTCGCGCCGCCCTCGGATATGGGGTAGCGGTGGCCCAGGGTCGAGCTCGGGCGCGAGCCGGGCTGTCCCATCTGGGTTTCCTTGCCTCCATTGAAGTAGCCGTGCCGCGGCGGTGTGTCTGCGTCGGACGAGGTTATGAAGCGCGAGGGATAGCCGTCGTGGCTCGTGCCGTAGTTGTGGTAGGCGGTGGCGGTGTCGGAGTACGAGGTCTGGGGTCGCTGGGGCTCGCTGCTGTAGCCATTGTTGTTGTTGATGATGTTGTTGTTCTGGAAGTCAGGCAGCGGGCCGACTGTTGAGGAGGCGGTAATGGTAGTGTTCATGCTGTCGTCCACCTCCATGGTCTGGTCCAGGTGCTTCTGCGCGTCCTGGCCGTCGCCGGGCGCGGGTTCAGGCTGGGGATCCATATAGGAGAGGAGTGGGCGCCTTTGCACGGATTGACTCGAGGTGCCTGGGATGTCTGGGCTGGGCGAATAGGAGGGGATATGAGAGGCGGTAGGCGGTGGGCGGTGGGCGCTCAGCGGACGGCCCCGCCGTGACGTGAATCAGCCGCAGACGCGTCAAGAGCGACAGGAGGCGAGAGACGCGACGGCGCCGTGGCGCATGCTCTGCAGAGGGAGGCGGCGGCGGGCGGCGGACTACGGGCAATGCGCTCAGGAGGCCGTGGACGGCGCCGGACTGCTGTTGTTGTGTCTATTTTGCTTGCTTGTGCTGGGATACAGGTCGCCGACAGGGGTCGCAATGGGCTGCCAGCGTCGCGAGCTTCGAGGGGCTGTCGGCCAAGCCGCTAAAAGCAAACGCAGCAAACATCCAAAAAAGTTTCGAAATTTCAAGTCCCCACTTGCTGCCCGCCAAAAAATTAATTCCCAACTCTCAGGGAAAAAAAGGAAAAGCACGACGCCAGCACCATGGCGAAGCGACCGGCCGATCAGACTGAGCAGGAGCTCGATGCCATAAAAAATGGCGACCGGCCCATGGAAATCGACCAGGACGAGATTGGCGACTTCGAGGACGAGTATGAGGATGAGTTCGAGAGTGAGGACGAGATCCTGGAGGCGGGCGTAGACGGGCGGCCGGACGAGGAGCGCGAGGCAGAGGAGCGTGAAAGTATGGCTCCCAATTAGGCCTCGGCATGGGGCCAGATTCCCATCTGCATTTTACTGACCATGCCGCCAGATGCCATGGAAGTCGACCAGAGCACATTCATTCCCGGACGGCACAAGCTCTCTGCTGGCGAGACCCTGGCCCCCGATCTATCTGCGTACGAGATGCTTCACACCCTCGAGGCGCCCTGGCCATGTCTGTCTTGCGACATTGTAAAAGACAACTTGGGCTCGGACCGGAAGACATACCCCGCAACCGTGTATGCAGTGGCGGGCACTCAGGCGGCGCAGGGGAGGGACAAGGAGAACCAGATCATGGTCATGAAAATGAGCAGTCTGTCGCGTATGGAGAAGGAGGACGAAGAGGAGGACGACGATTCAGACGACGAAGCCTCCGACCCAATCCTCGAGACAAAATCGATCCCCATGACGAGCTGCACAAACCGGATACGCGCTTTTCAGCTGCCGCAGACGACCTCTGCCAAACCCGCGACGACACTCACGGCCGCCATGACCGAGTCAGGCCAGGTTTTAATCCACGATGTCACACCACACCTCACAGCCTTCGACACCCCAGGAACCACGATTACCCCAGCACAGAACAAGCCCGTATGCACAATAAGAGCTCACAAGTCGAACGAGGGATATGCGCTCGATTGGTCACCTTTGGTTCCCGAAGGCAAGTTGCTGACGGGAGACGTCTCCGGCAAGATCTTCGTCACCACTCGGACGCAGGGCGGGGGTTTTGTCACCGATACCACTCCTTTCACGGGCCACCAGGGTACCGTGGAAGAACTTCAGTGGTCGCCTTCTGAGAAGCATGTTTTTGCATCTGCATCGAATGACGGCACAGTGAAGATCTGGGATGCACGGTCAAAATCCCGAAAGCCTGCTGTTAGCGTGCAAGTCTCCAAGACTGACGTCAACGTTTTGAGCTGGTCGCATCAAACCTCGCATCTCCTCGCTACTGGCGCAGATGACGGCGAGTGGGCAGTATGGGATTTGCGGCAGTGGAAGCCATCGACGTCAATGGGCAACGACACAAAGCCAACACCCGTTGCTTCATTTAACTTCCACAAGGAGCAGATCACCTCTGTAGAGTGGCACCCCACGGATGATAGTATTATCTCTGTCTGTTCAGGCGATAATACTCTCTCCATATGGGATCTTGCTGTTGAGTTGGACGATGAAGAGAGCAGGGAGACTGCCGGCGTGCAAGACTACCCCCCACAGTTGCTCTTTGTGCATTATATGGAGCAATTAAAAGAATCTCATTGGCATCCACAGATTCCTGGGACTATCATGGCAACAGGTGGATCTGGATTTGGGTAAGTGCGCTCTCTCATAACCCCCGCATATATACTAACTGATCCAGGGTTTTCAAAACTATCAGTGTTTAGACGCATTCAGGTTCATGCCTGGTATAATGAAAAGATTACGCGCATATGTCAAGTTATGCAATTACGGAACATACCTAATTTTTTCCGATTTTGCATTCCATGCGCGTGCCCCCTTGTCTGCGCGCTGTCACGTTACCTCATATCCGCTAATGTTTGCTGTCGAATTTGGAAGAGCTTGTAACAAAGAACATAACGCACAGCTGCACAAATCACTCTCCTTCCATTATATCGACATCTCCATACAAATTTCCTTATCTCTCCATTACGACACTGATACTCCATGTCGGGACTGCTACATAGAGTCGACATCATGGCCAACTCTCTTCAAGCTGGCTTCCCACGATCCGATGAGCCACCAAGTCCAGGCTTCCTTTCTATTCCTTTCGGAAACCTCAGCGCGAAGGGCCTGGATACTTCAAACACACCGTACCAGATGTCTTACTCGAGAACGCCGATCTACAAGCTTCCATTTCCTCATCCCAAGTGGCATGTGCGGTATTCCACAGGGCAAATTTATGAGGTTACATCGCCAATCTTGGAGGAGTATGACCCGATGACTGGATACATAGACACCGTGGAAGAGGTGCGAGAAAGCATAGAAGGCAAAGATTGCTTGGACGGACAATATAAGAATCAAGATCATGGCAACATTGAGATGGTAGAGTCCAAGTGGAACGGATATGTGAGCTATCCGGAGAGTTGTGAGCGGAGTAGCATCGCTAGAGAGGCCAAGAGAGCCAGAGAGGAAAAGAAGGAAATAGTGCCCACCAGAGAGAACAAAAGAGCTAGGAAGCATATGGAGTTTGATTGATTATTGGAGCTTACTATTGACGATTGAAGTTAGCTGGTTTTCTCTTCTGTGCGTAGCTAAATGAGAATCCCACGTGGACGCGTGACGCTTCTTTCTGACGCGCATTATGTGATCTGCACCAGCAGCCTGGCAAGGTTCACTTTAGAGCTCCATTTGATTTATTGTGCTAGTCACATGTAGCGCAGTGCTTTCACACAGGCCGCGACGCGTTAAACATGACCCCTCAGGCTTGGACCCACTCGATACCTTCAATCATTGCATCTCTCTTCATCCCATGATGGCGAATCAATATATCCTACAAGGCAATCGAAGCAGCGACGACTGACCATCTAAGGATCGTCCTGAAAAATGTCTGTTCGAAATTCGACGCTGCCGATGCATAGGTGGGCCAGCAGCTCCTTGCCAGCGCTCAAAGCGGGGCCCACAATGTGCGGGGCCCGATTCCTTGAAGCGAAACAGAGAAACGCACATCCGCTATGAGGTTTACTGTCAATGCAAAGAAGAGTTTTATATTACAGAAAATACGCTAACGAGCTGCAGATGGCATAGCGGTGCGTAAGGGAATCATCACATTTTGGAGTGACAGTGGCTAGATAAACTCCAGGCGAGATGGAACTCGATGATGACGACGATGGACTTTGGGATGACTTCGATGCGGATTGTCATGAACCTCCTGATAGCATCATATGTAAGTCTGAATGACCTGAGCATTTTACTTAGACGTGCTGCGGAAAGCGTGGGAATGAAGAGCCGTGTGAGGTTGGGTCTCATAGGGCGAGAGGATCGAATCACACTTCTGAAACTAGGAGTACGGCGATATGGCCCAGTTTAATGCGTTAACACGCGTACCATTTCACCACTGCGGAATTAGGCATTCGAACGGGCATGCATCTTACAAGACATAGTCCAGCTATTCTAACAGCTACACAAGTCTATCAAAGCAAGCAACACTTAAACTTAGCTTGCCTTCTGTTCGATAAATATGCGCATCATTTCTAAATCTGAATCGTGCACCATCTTTCTACTCCATCATGAATCATTCATTGTAGAATTATAATCCACCGCACGGCGCATGTCTACGTAACAGTATTCTCTAATGTAGGAGGGTAAGGCAAAGGGTCCAAAATCAAGCCAACCCAAGTTAGGTTTGGCGTATGACCAACCCCACCACTCAGCTCAGCCGACGGGTCAGAGCGCTGATATTGTCGCAGTCCGACTCTCGCAACGAACAAACTACCTATATTGCGTTTTTAGGCTTCTTGTGTTGTTAGATTTCAATTTCCTAACACCCAAAGTATCGAAGTATGTCTAACGAGACTTTTTGTAAAGCCTGCCAGATGATGTTCCGGGGAGAGAGTAAATTCGACGAAGCACAACTTCGCTTCGTTCACCATGTCGATGCAGTTTCTCTAGCACTGGCTCTCTTAACAAAGTGCCCACTGTGCTCCAAACTCTGGGCTGGCCCAAAATACTCCGAGAATCATGCCGAAGGGTTGAAGAGCACTACTTATATAATTCAATCGGATATCGAAGGCCCTAGCCCGTATGTCATCGACATGTCATATGAGGACCCTGCATTCATTGAAACCCAAAAGATAATTCTTTACTCCTTCAGCGGTAAGGAGTATTCATATCAATATTATGCGATAGATTTCAGTCTAATCAACCATAGAGCTCAACGATATAACTAAGCGCCTGTCGGACAACACTGGTACTAGTTCTGCTTTGGATTTTCTTGCCACCAAGTACAAGCAGTGTCATTACAATCATCTTCGTTGTCGATCCAATCTTCTAGGCAGAGGTTTTATCCCAAAGAGAGTTATAGATGTGGGCAAGGATGATGAAGACAATGTACGCCTTTGCCAGGGCAACGAAACTGACCAAGGCGCAAAATATGCAACTCTATCGCACTGTTGGGGAAGCTCACAGCCTTTCAAGTTAACAGCGAGAACGGAATCTCAATTACGGAGAGGAATACCGCTGTCGACGCTATCAAGAACTTTTCGCGATGCTATTAAAGTTACCCGGAGACTTGAACTCCAGTATCTGTGGATAGATTCACTGTAAGCTAGTGTTGTGCACATCCGGATATCAGGATTGACACCTTTACAGTTGCATTTTCCAGGATGATCTGGACGATTGGGCAAGCGAAGCACGTTGCATGAGAGATGTCTATAGCCATGCCTCGTGTGGATTAGCAGCCACAGCAGCCAAAGATGGCAGTATCGGCCTATTCCACAAACGAGATCCAACAGCATTGATGCCCTTGATTGTTGATGCCAAATGCTCTCGACACTCTGGTCTTTGCTTCTGCTTCCTCCCAAACGGCAGATATTCAATTGAACGTGTGATGGGATTAACAGACAACATCGACAGTTCTCCCCTGAATAAAAGAGCTTGGGTAATGCAGGAACGATATTTATCGCCCAGGATTGCACATTTCACTCGCGAAACACTGCATTGGGAATGCCATGAACTTTTCGCGAACGAACTTTTTCCCAATGGTCTGCCAGACTGGGGGTTGCAGAATTATAGAGCAAACAGGGCCCTAAAACAACTTATGAATAACTTTCACCGAGCGAGTACTTTGGATTTTAGCTCAGATGTTACTCAACGCCACTATGTAACTCCTTCTACCGCCTGGAAAGAGTCTCTTTATGAAGAATGGTGTTCATTCAGAGATGCATATTCCGCTTGTCAATTGACTAAAGGGAGAGATAAGCTGGTCGCACTAGCCGGAATCGTTGAAAATGTCTCAGAAGCCATGAACAGCAAATTCCAAACTAGTTTCAATGGCGAACGATCGTCTTTAATTTCTTGGAATAGTAAATTCCTAGCGGGAATGTGGGGAGCATATTTTCCCAGAGAGTTATGCTGGATGGTATACGGTGACAAGGAACTCAGCCCAAGAGTTAGGCCGACTAAATGGCGAGCACCTACATGGAGCTGGGCAAGCACGGACTGTCCAGTTTTACGAAGTCATACTACCGTTAAATCTTATCGTCAATTGTACTCCTTGGCTGATATCCGCCAGGTAGTTGACGTGTTGGATATCCAGGTGGATACAAAACCTTCGGGGGAGCTCACTAGGGGGTTTATTCGTCTCAAATGCCGCCTTCTTCCAGTACATTCAATCAAAATCGAAACCGAGAGGCGTATAAACATGTTTATCAACGAAAACGAGGAACTGATACCATGCAGTACACAGTTTGACCTATATGCCCCACTCATAGTAAAGATGGACGATCTGACGCTCGATTACTATGGAAGGAGCTTGGATAATCTTGTCTTGATGATTATCCAATATGCTCTTTCTGAAGGGGGTACTATAACTTTCGTCGAAGGTCTGGTACTGATGTCTCCTCGTACGCGACGCGGTGCATTCAAAAGAGTTGGGAGCTTCATCAAGTTTGTTCATGATAAGAGAGAGAGAGATTTCACTATGGAGCGTTTGTGGGCGAGGCACAAAATAGCTTGTCTGCAGGAAATCGAGATCCGATGAGCTAGGAGATCTATTCAAAAAGAAAACTTAGGGTTATTAATGCTACAATGGGCTTCGTTTCACCACGGTGTCAATCAGTGCTTAGTATACTGTCCAATGAAATGAACTATGAGATTTTGTCTAAAGGGAAAATTAGAAATCAATTTAATATTCACTCGTCAATATATCAAGAGAATATTCCAATACAGCAGAGACAAAAAGAGAAAAGATAGCAAGGATATCAGTAGAGAAGTTTGACATCAAAGTTGATGGGCTACTTTTGAACTTAATTATCGACTCTGAAAGTGATTCGTTTCGGCTTTGAGGTGTATGATGAAGTCGTCAGATCGACAGAGCAAAAGAATAGGTTGTTGGTGGCCTGGGGCAGAAAAGTTGGCAAGGAACTCGTCGACCTACATCCAGAACATTGTTTTTTTTTTTCAAGATTTCGATGCTATGAATTGCTCCACGGTTCTTTTTTATCGGCATCGAGTTAATTATCGTCCGGGTTGTTCCTGAAGGCCTTCTTTGCTTCCTTTGAAATATACTCCTGTACAGCCAGAGTAACCGCTTTGCTATCGTCCTTCGCTTTCCTCCGCCCTTTATCCGACTTATTTTGTCTTCCAGGTCCATACTTTTTGTCTCTGTCCGCTTTCTGGAGATCAGATTGCTCGTTCTTGAAATTATTCAAGTCCTTGTAAAGATCTTCATCTACGTTCGTAACAAAGAACTTCTGCAGATACAACCTTCCCCTCTCACAGAGTCGGTCTGCGTAGTATGTGGGGGAGGCGTAGGAGACGACGACTAGCGAGCGGACGTATGGGTAATTCAAGCTATGAGTCTACCCAAGTTAGCAGGTATTCAATAGGGCGACGATAATTAATCATGCTTACCAAGTCCCGCAAGTCACCTGAACTCAGATGAGTTGTGTCATTTTCGAGAACGAAATAGTGAGCTGGTCGCACCGTACCCTTGACATCAATGTGTAACTGCAGATAAAAGTCCCGATAATACGGAGAAGCGACGAGTTTGTCGACAAAGGTTCCTGGTAATGTGCTGCCCTTTCCATACCTATCCCCTCCATCAATCGCATAGAATCACGTGTGGTGGCGCTTTGTCACGACAATTACTGTGATGCTAACGCCCTCTGAAACCCTCATGCGCCTTGCGACATTGACATAGGCCCTTCGAATTGCCCGGACCTCGGTGGATTTTACCGCCTCGTATTGGCCAGTGCCCACACCATCTCGGTAGTAGATGATATTTTGGGGCAGTTCCTGGCGCTGTCGTTGGCTATTCTCATCCTCTGGCTCTTCTGTCCAATCCCATAGGCGTTCTTCAACCATAGCCTCCACCTCATCAATAATCTAGAGTAGTTAGAATGTATGATAATTGATGAAAGGCAGAGTCTCACCCCATGATCGGTTTTCCGACGCTTTGGAGACGCATTGATCCGAGATATCGGGCGCCCCACTTGTCGACTGATCCAACGATGGCAGAAATGAAAAGGCAACCACTAATTGAGCTCGAGCCCGGATGTACAACATCTGCACCAAGGATCATAGTATTGACCCTTTTATTTCTGTCAAAAAGGTAGCCATCGATTCCCTGGACGATGTGATTTGTCCTTTCGAACTTCAGGTTAACTTTCATTGATACATTGAGCATGTAGTCATTGCTATTATCTCTCTCGGTCACTACCATACAGATGGACTGTAGCCCGAATCTGCGATCTACGAGATCTTTGAAAGTTGCATATATGGACACGTTCGAATTTGCTATCATGAGCATGGTGAGATAGGCACCTTTTTTCTTGGCATCTTCCAAGGCTGTCACCATTTGGTTTCGCTCAGAAAGGGAGGTGTCAATGATCTTTTCAGGTAAGCAATGCGCTTCTCCATGGCCGAATCCACACTTAGGGAGGTGCTGCTGGAAATCTTGTTGGTACTCGCTAGCCTTGGAAGAGTTAACCCTCCGGTCTTGTATAATGTAATATTTAAATACTCTTGGTTTGGTTGTGAAGAGGCAATTTATTTTAAATTCGGTTTCGGATTTAGGAAGTTTCCAGCGATAGAAGCATTGTGAGTATCGAATCTGCTTTCTGTACCGGTATCGGGGCTGGGGAATGCCCAAGTTCCGGCAGGGCACTTGTAGCATGCTCGGTACAAGAGATATCGGGACATTGTTACGCTTCATTTTATTAGCACATACGCAATCAATGTTGATATCTTCGAAACTTACAAATTGACTTACGTCTGCGTTTGGAGTAAACCCAAGGGCAATGAGTTCTTCATTTTCGATATTACATCTACTGACCCGCGGAGCCTTTGCGGCCACTATAGCCATGTCACCAATAAGATATTTTGGAAACTTTCGACTGTATATCTGACAAGTTACGATTCGAAGCATCTCTTGAGAGTACCAGATTGGATCTCCATTTTCAGCCACATTGACAGCTAAAAGCAACCAATCAACCGTCAAGTCGTTGAAAGCTAGTAACAAATATTAGTAAGAAATCTGAAAGACGATTGCATACCACTTACTATCTTCGAGATAAGAAGCAACATTTGATGATTCGTCCGCCGTGTGATAGGAGCCACCTGGATTCTTTAAGAACTTGCCATTGGCGCCTTTGAGAATCTTCTGAAACTCTAGCTTGCCTATAACCACCTCACTGAACCCTCGGATCTTCTTGAAGCAATCCTTGTCATGGTTCGTAACAGTGGATATGCGACCAGCCTCTGGTTTGCGCTCGTACTCAATGTATACCCGAAGCCCTTTCAGTCGGTTCAAACGATCCACCAGATTGGGGAAAGTGTGAGTGTCAAGGAGAAAGTGACTGACAATTATAGGGCGGAAGAAAGCACTATGTGCTAGACTGAAATTGAAGATGAGGTTTTCCATTCTTGGCTTCACATTGTAAAAGTAGCCACGAATAATTTCAAGCGAGTTTGATCTGATAGTCGTTCGAGCGTTCTTGGGGAAGAATTTGTTGGCAGATTGCTTGTGAACTCGGGTAAGATCCAGACTCTCGTTGACGATCATGTTAAGGCCGTTGGCGAACTGGCTGAAGTTTGTCGCCTCGTATTCGGGGTTTATATTGGCGTACCACAACATAGTGTTTGTATTGAATTCCTGCACGATGTTGAACCGAAGAGGGATGGCCCTGTTTCTTTTTGCTATATCCAATGACCAAGTGGAGCCAACCTGACCGGTCCCAGCAGTGGGAGTCTCAGTGATCGCTTGATGGAGGTTACGCCAAGCTACCAAAAGCTTCGTATGCGTCGTTGCAAAGTATTGGCGGTTGGTGTTCAAAAAGCTCCACTGTTCCACTGCCAGTCTGAGGCATTTTTTAGTATCTCGCTTATCCTCCGAGTCTGGTACCAAGATCTCATACAGCCAAAAGTTGGTGTATACGTCAACGGTGTAGTTGAAGTGATTAGTGAAGACAGTGCCAGACGTTCTGCTAAAGCTTTCTCAGATAGGATGTGTCGGATTCTCAATCTTCAAAACCTCCCTATGGTTCCGGACACCTTCGGGCATTCTCCACGGTGTTCCGCCACTTGCACCCGCTAGTACTGAATTATTGGTTGCCGGATAGTACATGTCGCTATTTATGTTGTTGTTGCTGCAGTTCCTTGGACCAGTTTGGTTGTGCTCTGTTCTGTTGTTCACATTGACACCTTCCTGATTTTGTGTATTTTGATATGTTCGATTCATATCAAAGTTGCTCTGATTCGCTGAACAATGACGGTAGTGTCCTCAGTTCTGTTGCTGTGTAGTATCAAATTGAGGCCGCTGTAAGTTTCCCTCTTTGTTCTTGAGTTCTTCAATGAATGCGCTCGCAGCTCCTAGCGTTCCCCTATTGTGGATACCGATCATCTGAGCGATTGAACTGGTCATAGGTGGTATTTGTCCAGATCGCTGACAAGACAAAAGATGATGATTTCGATACCCGCACCAGGCACAAGGTATCTCATATCGATAGTCCCGGATCCGGTCTTTGATGGCCTGCGGTAGGTTTTGTCTGCCTGTAAAAGACATTGTTGGAAAGGATTGAAGTCAAATAGAGATCGCATTGAGTCGATGGTGATCTCTGTAAGAGATCAGATGGGCTATATATACAGAGTGAACATGATTGACTGCCAAATCTCAAGACTAATTGTCGTGAGTTTGAACCCGGTCTCAGTCATATGATTGATCTTGCCAATCAGTTTGCGCGCTTGAAATCTTATGTGAGACAATCTGAGCTCGTACACGTGCTTCTATCTGCTCGCAAAAGCCACAGAAATGTAGTTTTATCCTAAAGTTATCGTTGGCAGACGATAAATCAAAATCATTTCTTGCAAGACGTAGGTTTCAGCATGAAGGAATAAGACATGTCCACTAATTCTATGCTGACAGTGGAGACGTGCGCTACACTCAAGCCTTGGACCATTAAGAAGATGATAGTAATCTGATGGAATTCGTGTAAAGACGGCGAACTAATCTAGTTACAGACAATAATACCAGCAGTGATACAATAACTGCTACTGCAGAGCTACTGCGAGACGCCAGCCGCCAGTCGCTATCTCATCCGATAAGACTAACGACAACTCCACCACCACTCACATCCAAAACATGGTCTTTGTGATATTCGGATGCCACGGATTTTTGCCCATGCCATGCACATAGAAATGCTTTGCAAAAAGTTCCCACGACCACCTCTCACACTCCTTGTCGACCAGTGCCCTGTCCAGCTGTTCTTGCTCTAGCTCCACAAGTGTTTTCTCGCGACGAGTCCATTTCCCGTTGCTACCCTTTTTTATGCTCGGACCCCATAGCTTGAATCTCTCTCTTCGCAGCGCGTTCTCACAGTTCTTGTTGAACTTAGTGTGCTCCGTCTTGAAATTCTTAACGTTTTCACTGTTTTCAAAGAAGTTGAGCAGGTACTGCATGCCACGGTCGCAAAGGCGGTCGGCATAATATGCGGGAGAGGCATATGATACTGAACCAGGGGTACGGACATAAGTGAAGCATAGCTGGTGGGTCTGGAGAGGATCAGCGATTAGCGAGTCGACGAAGGGGAATTGGGGTACTCACAAAGGCGCACAACTTGGCGGTTGATACTCTTGGGTCATTTCTGATCACAAAGTAGTGTGTAGGTCTGACCGTTCCTATTCTCGCACTATTTGACTGCAAGAAGAAGTCTTGAAGGTATGGCGACGTGATCACGTCATCAACTAGAGTTCCGGGATGGGTATTTCCATACCGGTCCGCCGTGTTTGGAAGCGGGTAGAACTTGGCATCATTTCGCTTACTAACGATTATGGCCATTATTTCTGGCGGAACCGGTTTGCTGGCTTGGTGAATATGTCCTTCATCATCGAGTTCTGCAGCTGCTTTGGCGAACGCACTCTCGATCAAAGGCAGCTCTTCATCTCTAACTGCTTCGAATTGGGACTCGCTTACGCCGTCGCGATAATAATAAATTGTTTGCGGTAGTTTGCCGGTCGGTCCCGGGCGTCTCTTTTGTTCAATGACCCAGTCCTTGATGCGCTCACAGACCATGGACTCAAGCTCGTCGATGATCTGAAATGGTTAGCGCATACAATAACGGGTGTGTAGGAATTCCACTTCTGCATTGGGCCTGTGTTGAAGACGCATCGACCTAGAGGAATCAGCAAAAAGTGGATATCACAATGACGATCGAGACAAACCCCAAAAACCTGCCGGCCGATTTATCGACGGAGCCCACAACTGCAGCGATAGAAGGGGTACCGGGAAAATCTAAATCACCAGTATGTATAACGTCCGCGCCGAGAACAAGTGTAGTATTCATGACCGTATGAAGTTCTTCAACCGTATGGTTGCTGCCCCCTGTTTTCAGGTTCGTCTTCATGATGAAATTTGCAATCTTTTCCTCCCGGCTCCAGACTCCAAACTTCTGTTTGGTGATGCACTGGGATGGAATACCGAATTCGCGATCCGCGAGAGACTTGAAGCAGGCATATGGCTGAGCCGATCTTACTCTAGGTATCCAGAAAAAGAAGTTGATATCCGTACCAACTGGATCCATGGCTTTCCTCATTTCAGCTGGGTCAACAACTCCATTATTACCACTCTCAATGCTCGTCAAGTAAACAACTTTCATCTTTGCCACGCCGAAAGTCTGATCGGCAGCCACGCAAATTTCATGCAAAAAAGCTTTTGCTTCCTTATCCAAGTAACAGTCCGAAATAACTGCAATTGAGAAATCTTTTCTCTTGCGCCGATAAAACTTCTTGTTTGCCACGTTCCAGGATATGCCACCAGTAATCTTCTGGTCTGCGTAGCAGATATCTGGGAATGGAAGCGTTGAACTTGGCACTCTCACCAACTCTGGCTCTATGCAGATGGATGGACAACGTAGAAAGCATTTCCGTTCCTTGGATACTACCATAGCTTCCAAAGCTTCATCCACGAGCAGAGGAGCCTCCTGAGCGGGCCGGTGGCGAGAAACTTCATGCATCATCGAGGCTATATGCTCTGGGAGAGTCCCTCTGTAATATTGCCAGGGTAGAATTTGAAGACACTCCGGAGCGTACCATTCTGGCTTTTCGATTGTCCCAAGGTTGACTGCTGGAAGACTAGGCAGATATACCTTTACGTTATGACCTGTTGGGTGTAAATAGACGGACGGGAATTAACATAATGACCATCGGTGGTTTGGCCATGCGCGAAAACCTACTTGTTCGGAGAAAGTCTTCAACCCGCTGCCGAGTATCACCACCGCAATAAGATGTTTGCAGACCGAAAGGAGCTCCAAACCCCGCGATTGTCTTGATGCGCGCCTGATGGCTATTCAAATAGGCTTTTTGCGTGTCATCCGCATGCTTTCGTTCGTATGTGAGGCAAACTTGAACCCCCCCCAGATGAGCCATTAGTCCTTCGCTTTGGCGGAACGAAGGAAATGTTTGGAAGTCCATCAATACCTCGCTTAGAAGGAGGTTGCTGAAAAAGATCCTTGTCAAGGAATTGACATTCAGCAAAAGCGCTCCCATCCCCAGCTTGATCTGGTAAGTGTAGCCGCGAAGGGTGAACAAGCTCGTTGTCAAGGGCTCACGGGCGACCTTGATGAAGAATTCGTTTGGTCCTGCTGAAAGAATGCCACTCCTGTCGAGGCCCTTCGAAACAATAAGGTTCAGTGCCCGAAGGTCCTGCTGGATGTCCACTTGCATTAGGTCGGGATTCATGTTTTTGATACTCATTATTTGTTTCACATTGATGTGACCTTCGAACTGAATGTGCACTTGAACTTCCCCTTCTTCGTGTTGTAGACGAATGAGCTCCCATTTGTTCTGACCACTTTTTGGGTACTTGGATTCTTCGATGTTGTCGTGTAGAGATGTCCAAGCCACCAACAAGGAGTTGTAGTCTGTTACCAAATCTTCCTCGTTGTTTTTCAGCAAATCGCACTGGTCGATAGTGGTCTTGAAAATATCCCTGATACTGTTTTTTCTTATAGGCGGCTGTGTCAAGATGGTGTACCTATAAAATTGCTGGTCCACGGCAATTCCGATTTGAAAGTGGTTTGTGGCGACTTCAGATGTTGGGCGGGTAACTCCATCTTTCGGTGGAAATGGTAAGGTGGCTGCCTTCGATTGTAGGGCTTTAATGTTGTCTTTCGTGTCAGGGCGATTCACCCGCACTGAATTGATCTTAATGTTGGCAGTTGGCATATTGACTATAACCGGTCCCATCGAGAGATCAACACATTCATGCTGAACAGCATTCTCGGGTTGCGGTGGATGTGTGAAGGGTGCAATCACTGGTGTCCCGGCGCCTTCTTGATGAGCACATCGGGATCTAGTGAAATCTTCACCAGAGTCCTGACGACCACGGAACCTTAAAGGTATGTTGAAGCCTCGAAAGTGCTTTCCGCCTCTACCGGCATGGGATGCTCCTCGGCCACGATTATCTTTGAACCGGCCATATTAATTGTCATCAAAGTTGAGATGCCAGAACGGTGTTTGTGACCCAAATCAGCAGCGTGGAGAGGGCGTATATAAGCGACAGGGCGGCAGAGCGAGAGTTTGTGATATAGATACTGAGACGTAAGCGAGTGCTAAGACTGTTGCCATAAGCGTTGCGGCGGATTGTGTTGTCGTATGAGATATTGGGTTAAAAAGCGTGTATTTGGCAAGGAAGAGAGCACCAGGGTATGGGGTATTCTGAGTCAAGTAAGAGCGACGGGCCACCATCGTAGGAGTGACAACCAGATCCCGCATAGGAGGTAACAGCCCGCCCGCTAGTCAAGGAGGGATATTCAATTAAGCTTCATACGCTCTAAACGCCTGTCCTAGGATATCATCCAGTCCCACCGCTGCATAAGAACACGCTTTCTCTCCCCGAAAGTAATGTGTTCGGTGTTCTGGTCATGTCCCGCCTTCAAATCGAGATTTCATCAAGGTCACATCCCGTGGGATCAACCGGTTCCTGCCTGTACACAACGCTTCTATCGGATATCCTTGCTTGATGTCACTCAGGCAAAGACCTCATAACTCCCTCGAATGCCACCAGCGCCATTGCGTTGGCGGGGAATGCCCTCAGAAAGCAAGGCACAAAACCTCGCCAATATCCTCTCCAACCGCTTTCTCTCCACACTGCTTTTGCCGCATCTCTCCATCTGGGGAATTTACGATCGGGGCCGAGCGGGTCTGTCATGATCCGTTGCTTCACAACGTCGGAAGGATACGAGGTGATCCAGAATACTTGGGCAGAAAGTCCGCCGGCCCAAAAGTTGATGGCTGGAGTACTGAGATTGGTGTGTCGCTGGAAAGCTCGCGTGAAGACGTCGTAAGTACCCCACCAGAAGCAGAAAAAGGTCCTGAAGAGTAGGGTGGCGGACAGGCCATGGTATACGCCGCGTACGCCGTGTGCTTTGGACTACAGGCAATGTGTCAGCGTCGAAGGGGGTCAAGGACCAAACTCATTACAATCTTCTTCAGGCAGTCAATCGGGCCGCTGTACATCCTTTGGGACTTGTCGGCCTGATACTGCACTTGCAATCGCGCCTTGATGTGTTCCACGGGGCCAGCAATGAACGAAACAGTCCAACCTGCCATGGTTCCAGCCATTGCGTGGCCGACAATGGGAAGCTTGGCCTGCTCATGGCCTGAGCGGCGCGGGTTGAAGAGATTGTCGTTGAGTACGCGTCTGTAGACGCTGAGGGAGCCGAGCATACTGAAACAAGTGTCAACGAGGCATTCGCAACCGAAACATGAGGCCCACGCACATTGAATCCATGAACATCCAGCCGACCAGGGGCGGGGTGGCCCCCTTGTAGACGCCTCTGGCGCCCTCATTCCGCACCGTTTGAAGTAGACAGTCGAGCGGACCGCGAAACTGGGTTGCATCGGTGGTCTGGAGCCGCACCTTGATAGTGTCGAACGGGTGGCCGACTTTGCGAGAGCGTCAGTGGGAGGTTTCACGAGGGCGGACAGCATGGACGTACCTGACAGCTTCGCAATGCCGGAGAAGACGCCGGCGACGAAGCCTCTGTAATTCTTGGGCGACTTCTGCGGCGCGTCTGCAGGGTCCGCGAGCGTTGGCGGGATGTCTACCGTCTTCATGGCCGTTGCTGACATTGCGGCTCACTCCCAGTGGACGGCAGCAGCTGAATCATGCCGGCTCAATCGCCTGACAAGCACGGAGGGGCAGGGCGCGGGATTCTTAAACGCAGCGTCGGTAGATTTATTGACTTCACCCCAAGCTGCGCTGGGCAAATGCGGAGGGTCCTCGGGGGGTCTTCGGAGAAGCGCAAGCCTCCGCGACCCGTGGACGTGATGACGATCTCGACCCTGAGCCGAGATCGGGCTCGGCTTTAAGAAGCTCGGGGGACCTGCCCCTGCTACCCCTCCAAAACACCAAACCCTCCCATGTGAGAGGCATTTAGTGATCGCAAACTAACGTTCCAACTAACCTTGCACCCAGCTGCAGCTCAAGCATAAAGGCCCCCTCCTCCAGCTCCACCTGTGCAGCTCCCACACCACCATGGCAGCAGCAGATTCCTCGGCGCCTGCCACGGGCACCCCCAAGAGAGGTACGACCGATGGGCTGTTGTAACCAACCGTCTATGGCGGGGGAAGGCTGATGCGCGCGCAGTATGGACCACCCTGATCACCAACACGGCCTACCTCACTGGCCTCCTCACGCTCGACTACAGCCTGAAGAAGCACGGCTCCAAGTATCCGCTCATCGCCCTCTACACCGACACGTTCCCGCCCGAGGGACACGCAGCGCTTGAAGCGCGCGGCATCCCCAAGCAGCATGTCAAGTACCTCCTGCCCACACACAACAAGGACTACAGCAACGACCCGCGCTTCTATGACTGCTGGAGCAAGCTGACGCCCTTCTCGCTCGTCGAGTACGACCGGGTGGTGCAGCTGGACAGCGACATGCTGGTGTTCAAGAACATGGACGAGCTGATGGAGATGGAGCTCGATCCCCCAAGCCTGGGCGGCAAGGGCGACAAGGTGTTTGCTGCCAGCCACGCATGCGTGTGCAACCCATTGAAGAAGCCGCACTACCCGAAGGACTGGTACATCTGTCAGTGTGCAATGCGAGAGAGCAATGGGCTGATGTAGACAGGGTCCCCGAGAAATGCGCCTTCACGCCCCAGCACGACCAGCCCGACGCGGCGCAGAAGGAGGGCACGTCGCCCAGCTTTGGCCTGGGGATCCCCAACGGCGGCCTGCAGGTGGTGAACCCGTCAAAGGAGGTGTACCAGCTCATCCTCGACCAGCTGTCCAAGCCGTCTGCGCTGGACTACGACTTCGCCGACCAGTCTCTGCTCGGCGACCTCTTCCACGGGCGGTGGGTGGCATTGCCGTACATTTACAACGCGCTCAAGACGCTGCGGTGGGAGGGCGTGCACCACCAGATCTGGCGCGACAGCGAGGTGAAGAACATCCACTACATCCTCAGCCCGAAGCCGTGGGACGAGAAGGCCGGCGAGCACAAGGAGGAGAGCCACAAGTGGTGGTGGGACTACAATGTGGAGCGGACCGAGGCGGAGAAGAAGCAGGGCATCGACGACGGCTTCTGATTTACACGGTCACGACACACGACACACGATACCCGGTGGGGCGGGCGGGCAGGCGTACAGGATAGACGGCGGGCGGGTGGATGCGAATTGCGGGTCAAAGATAGGCCGAATTTGGGCGCACACAAGTGCCGGCGGGTAGAAGGGCTGGCGGGTAGAAAAGCATGTGTGTATTCCGGATAGGGGCATTACTCGAAGAGCCATGCCGTCCGTAGACGCAAAATCTCCGCCGAGGAGGCATGCCCAAGTGTCCGAGTGCATCATGCAGTGGGTGACGGCGAGGGCCCGGCGTAGGCGACGCTGCCCCCTTTTACCTCGACGCGGGCGGGCGGCGTCGACGGGTGCGGCTCTACGGGGTGCAGCGCGCACCTGTACAGCGTGGTGCAGGCCCAGCTGCCGGCTTCAGGAGTAGGTACAGGAGTAGGCCGCGTACCTGCATGTGCTTAGATTGCGGGAGCTGGCAGACACGACGGCAAGCGACGCGACTGGCTCGTCTGCGCCATTGAGCGTGATTTAATTGGCAATCTTCACGATGCTCGAACGGCTGTCGAGGTGGTGACCGTCACCGAGGGCCCCTTTTTGGCTGTCCCAGGCCGCGTCCGTGTGGCTCTGGCGCCGCTCTGCTGGGAGGGGTGTGCACCGTTTCGGTTGGCTCCCGCGCGTTTCACCCTGAAGCTTCAACCTCACCTCCGCCAAAACTCCCACGTCCCATCTAGATAAATCCCACCCGCTGCCGCCCAAGCCCGCGTGAACGCCGACCCGCGACCCACTCCATCGCCAGCCGTGCAACTGCTCCATCCCGCCCGACGGTGCTTTGTCCTGCCCTCAATTGCTTTCGCTCCGCTGTCCAGCCTCCCGTCGCGCGCGCTATCAACACACGCCTGCCTCCGCCTGTCGCCCGACCCACCCCCCGAGCCCACGCCCGCCAGACTGCCAACATGGGCGCATCAATATCGAAGATGATGAACAAGATCTTCGGATCAAAGGAAATGCGCCTGTTGATGCTGGGCCTGGACGCCGCGGGAAAGACGAGTGCGTAGCCCTCCCCTCCCCCAGCCCAAACCGCTGCCCCAAGCCGTCGTTGTTGCAGCAACGACTTGCCCATGCCGTCTACCCCTCCGTCGTGCCAATGCTAACCTTAGTGCTCGCCAGCAATCCTGTATAAGCTCAAGCTCGACCAGGACGTCACCACCATCCCCACCGTCGGCTTCAACGTCGAGACCGTCACCTACAAGAACACAAAGTTCAACGTGTGGGATGTCGGAGGCCAGGACAAGATCCGTCCGCTCTGGAGGCATTATTTCTCTGGTATGTTGGGACGACACGACTCTGTACCGGGTAGGCTCGCGTGCTGCACATGCTGCTGCTGCTGCTGCCGCTGCCGCACCGCGATCATTTCGCCGCCGCGTCTCGTCTGAACTCGACCTCGACGAGCCCACGTGCTGACTGTATTACAGGCACCCAGGGTCTGATCTTCGTTATCGATTCCAACGACCGTGATCGTCTCGACGAAGCCCGCACCGAGTTGACGCGAATCATCCAGGACCGCGAAATGAAGGACGCGCTCTTGCTGGTCTTTGCAAACAAGCAGGATCTGCAGGGAGGTACGTACACCAAGCCACACCGCCCTGCACCCAGAACGTCAGGCTAACGGAACCAACAGCAATGCGACCCAAGGAGGTGTCCGACAAGCTGCAGTTGGAGAAGATCGCAAAGGATCATGTCTGGAAAGTCGAGCCCAGCTGCGCGACCACAGGCGAGGGCATTTTCGAGGGACTGGTACGCAAAGCCCCAGCATGCCGCTTACTCTTGTTTATGCGTACTAACTGTCTACAGGCATGGCTCTCGAACAACGTCAAGGTCCCCGCCGCCAAATAATGCCCCTCTCCCACCTCGTCGACGTCCCCTCCTTGTATGACTGCATGCGCATCTGCCTTCCTCTTCTGCATATACCCGGTTCTCGGTCGTTATTGTAATGCCCCCTTTCATATCAAACAAACCCTACTACTTCTACATGCTTCTAATACGCTTGGCCTCTGGTTCTAGCACCCTCAATCCCCTCCCCAAATTTTCACACTTGAACCTTTCTTTTCCCCGGGTCAAATGGTGTGCCGGTGGAGATACCCATCAGACTGGCTTGGAATCGTGTGCTTTTTTGGTCAACGACCCGGTTCGTGCCTCTTTCCAATGCTTTTTGTGTGAATGTGCTATTTATATTCGACACGGCCTGTCCCCTTTTTATGCTTCTCATAGTAGCCTCTTTTTTACTTTTTTTTACTTCTCTCCCTCTCTCCCTCCCTCTTATTATTCGAATTTGTAGATCTTGGACTGCAAAGGGAATCGGGTACTTGTGTGTGTGTTTATAGCGAGCTATTTTATGCGCCGGTGGGCCAGGTTTCACAGTCATATTTGATTATTGTCTACCTAGCTGCTCTGATAGATGATTCTATGGATATTGTATATGGAAACCTTGCTTTTTTCCACTCCAGTCGCCCGGTTCCACGGTGCCACGTTTCGTTTCGCTTCGGGTGAGAAAAAGAAACGAGGGCACCAACACTTTCTAGAAGCTCGATCTAGAAGCTCGATCTAGAAGCTCGATTGATCGTGATCGTGTCCATGTGCCGAGGAGGCGTTTCCGCTAAACTGAATGGGTGAGTGTATACCTGCACCGCCGTTGGCTGCCGACCGGGATGCGCATCCAGCACGTGGAGTGGTGGTGACATTGTTGCAACCACTAGCAGCGAGCAGACCGCCCGGCCGGCACTTTCGTCTACATCCAGACTCACATATCCCGCTGTTGCTTTCGAGTCTGATGTTGTGGTCTTTCGGCCTCGAGAGCTACGGTTGCCAGCGCCGCCAAGTTTCGTCCCAGCCTTTTCGTATTGCATGCAGAACATGACAGCGCTAACGAGATGGTAAGAAGGACTAAGTGGCACACAGCATGGAGAAATGGAATATGGCCTTCTCAGGGAGACCAACAATGACCACGACAACCTCGGAAAACCTTGAGGCAGCAGCCTACAATCAATGGAGCGGACTACCCAGCTAAGCAAACACACCGGTCAAACGCCCAGCTGTACAAACTAGATACAACGGCACCTCCTCTCGATTCTCCTGCAACTATGATACGCAAACCCAACCCCCCAATCGGCTATGATGACACTTTCCTACCTCAAAGACAATAACACGGTGGAGTCCCAAGGACCTTCGATACAAGCAACAAGCGCACCTATTTATCAGGCAAAACGTACCTCCTCTCCACATTCATAACGCGATCCACCTCATCCTCACCCTCAAATCTCAAGCTCACATGATCCAAGACCCCATCATCCCCTTCCTTCTTCACCTTTGCGCCGCCACTCCAGCTCGACACAACCTCGGCCTTGTAAAACGTCGTCGTCCCCGGGTACAGCGCCAGCACGTTGCGCCGCGGCGGCAGGTCGGGGAGCGTCATGTTGGTCGACGGCGGCGGGATCGCCACGAGGTGGTTTACCGAGGCGCGGTACGGGATCGCCGGCGAGGGAGGATCGGGGTCCGAGTCGATGATCTCGTAGCGGCGCTGCTTGCCCTCGCCGATGACCGACGTCACGCGGCAGAGGATGCCTTCGCCCTCCGAGTTGCGCGATTTGTTGTTGCGGTAGAGGACTTCGGTGTTGACCGTGAGGCGTTGTTTTGGTTCTGCGGAGAGGAGGCTTCGTTAGCGCATTGCATGGCCAGAGAGTAGAGGTGGCGGTGCATTGTGGAGAAGAGTGTTTCTAGAGATGGGAAATCGACACGAGAAGAGTACATGAGAGGTCCGAAATTTGGTACATTGAGACAACTGTGGTCTTTTTGGAAAAGAAGAAACAAGGGTCAATCCGCCTGGGGGGTATCGCTGGTAGTTTTTTTTCTTCCTGAAATCTTGAGAGAAAAGCAAAATGCCTGCCCTAGGGTATCCCATACCATGATCATTCCGTCAAAAAGGAAGATGGAACGCCGAAGAGGAAACGCCGATGAAGAAACTATACACTGTAGTGTGCTTTTCCCCATCATCGTCGTGATTTGCCCTTTTTGGAGGAGAGTGGAGTCGTAGAAGAGCGGGCCTTCTTACCCTTGACGTGCTCGTCTCTGTCGTCCTCGACTTTTACGCTGCCTTCCCTGACCGCTGGAACGGAGCCAGCTCTGCTACCCCCGGACTTCCCCATGAGTCTGTCTTTTCCCGGAACAACGCCTACCAGCTGCCTTGGTTTAGCGGCAGGACTGTCTGCAGGGCTATCTGCAGCAATACTGTCACGATCATCTGCCGCATCGGTGGCCTTCCTCTTGTTTTGGCGGTCACGCTGAGATTTCCCGACACTAGTCGCTCGTGAGTTTGGGGTGACGTTGTCACTTGATTCGCGAAGGGCCTTGAGGAGTTCAAGATGTGCACAGATATCATCCCCATTTTCGCCCTTGACGAGGGTCATGATTTCTTCGGTCAACCGGATGTTGTTTCGAAGCTGCTCTTCTAGTTCGGCATTTATGCGCTCTGATGCATCATCTCCGCGGGCTGCAAATGTTAGCCAAAGTTGACGAATGGAGGCATGTGAGCCTGTTCCTTACCAATTCGAGCAGTTTGGTCTTGTTGTAATTCTAAAATTCGTTCTTGGGCGCGGTCTGACTGAGCCTGCTGGGGGGTCAGCACAAGTTCATGATGGTTGTAACAGAATGAGAAAGATTCCACATGGATCCTGGGTCCGGCCGTCCGTGTCAACCAAATGGATGCCATAGGCTGTGACGATCCTAGTGGCGCGGGGCTAGACTCGTAGTAGAGACAGCCTTTGGAAGGCCAAGGAGAAAGCGCCGAGTAATACGTAAACTCTTAAGAGGCTTCTTGATCCCACTCCAACCATTGTTCTGTTTTTCCATGCTTTAGAGTGCTGAAATTGTTATGGCATAGTGCATGGGTGGGTGATGTGAAGACCCAAACGATGCTCTAAGTACATTGTCGACGATCCAATATGATTCCTGCTTGACGTTCCCGGGGCCGAGGGGAAACAGCACCGTGATATCAAGGCGCATCTTGTGCAGATGCATAGAATAGGGTGAGGTCGATTTGCCAGGCGTTGGTCTGTTGGTCTGGCTTTGTCCCGGGTTTGAAACCAGTCCAGATGCTGTCGCCCATCATGGCAGCAGATAGTCATGATTCGGTACATTGGAAGGCAATGAAAGGTGGACAACAATACACAAAGTAGAATTCTTGGAAGAAAAGTAAACCTTACCATAAGCTGATCTATCCGCCGGGCTTCGGCGCGTATCTGATTCCATAGCGAGCGTTCTTCGTCAACTTCCTCTTTCAGTTGGCCTGCACGAGGCCGGC
This sequence comes from Corynespora cassiicola, assembly GCA_022059125.1. Taxonomy (NCBI): domain Eukaryota; kingdom Fungi; phylum Ascomycota; class Dothideomycetes; order Pleosporales; family Corynesporascaceae; genus Corynespora; species Corynespora cassiicola. The sequence continues at coordinate 1,387,597 of JAEUWY010000012.1, read as the reverse complement.
TGCGTGCAGCCATGTCGCGCGCGGGACTAGCTCAGTATACCTTACAATGCAACGGCTGTGCACATTGATTCGCTGCGTTGAGGAATGGGATGGCTTGGAGAGCGGGTGGAAAGTGAGGTGAGGTGGTGGTAGAAGCAAGCTGGAGAGACGAGATGCGGCTGCACTTAAGCGAGAGATCTATTGCTGGGAATAGGCAAGCCTCGGCTAGTGGCCGCTGCTTATTTCGACTGCATGACGGTGGGCTGCTGTACCCCACCAGTCTTGTCGTTGTCCGGTTCTCTTCACAAACAACATCTTTGACAGCTTTCAAAATGCAGGTTCCTCTTCTCAGGCTTCAGTGCGGTAATTTTATAGTCATGGCCACCGTATGACAACACGTTGACATTACAGCCAGGTGTGAACAGCTACGACTGGGGTGCGTCGACCTCCCCGCCACGATTATGAGAACTGCATACTGAAGCAGATCAGGCAAAATTGGCAAATCTTCTGCTGCCGCCAAGTTTGCAGCTGCAACGGCCTCCGAGGAGTTCTCTATCCAGGAAGAGAAGCCCTATGCAGAGGTCGGTTCCATCCCTCACATCCCTCACATCAGCTGACCAGTCAGTTATGGATGGGAACGCACCCTTCTTTGCCCTCCAAGGATCTAGAGACGCAGCGCACTCTTCTTGATCTTGTCCAAGACAATCAGGCACTTCTGTCCAAGGATATTGCGGAGCGCTATGGCAACAAGCTTCCTTTCTTGTTCAAGGTGCTGTCTATCAACAAGGCCCTGAGTATCCAAGCACACCCAAACAAGAAGCTTGCAGAGCAACTCCACTCCAAGGATCCAAAGAACTATCCTGGTCAGTGTGATGGTCATGGCCATTTGAACAGTACTAAGCGGACAATCAGATGACAACCACAAGCCTGAGATGACAATTGCTGTCACCCCCTTCGATGGACTCTGTGGATTCAGGCCTCTGGCTGAGATCGCTCATTTCCTGCAAACCGTTCCCTCATTCAGGAAATTGGTCGGCGAGGAGGAAGCGACAAACTTCGAGAACACCATCAAGGGCAAGGAAACCTCCGATAAGGAAGAGGATATCCATGCGAACAAGAAGGCTCTCCAGTCTGCCTTCACCAAGGTTATGAACACAGAAAAGGAGGCTCTCGCGTCAGCCTCTGAGGAGCTAATTCAAGCCGCAAAATCAGAGGGCGCAAGTTTTGCAGGAGAGGGTGGCCCTTCGAACGACGGCCAAGAATTGGCGGACCTCGTTATCCGACTGAATGGCCAGTTTCCCAATGACATTGGGCTTTTTGTGCAATTCTTCCTCAACTACGTCAAGCTCGAGGTTGGCGAAGCGATGTTCTTGAAGGCGGACGACATCCATGCATACCTTTCTGGCGACATCATCGAGTGCATGGCCTCTTCCGACAATGTTGTCCGTGCTGGCTTCACTCCCAAGTTTAAGGATGTCTCCACGCTCACCACCATGCTGACCTACTCCTATGCTCCTATTAGTGAGCAAAAGATGGCGCCGGTGCCTTACCCTTATGCCACCCTTTCCGCTGCTGCGTACAGTTCGAACTCTTCCTCGACTCTATATGATCCGCCAATCCCAGAGTTCGCTGTGGTCCGGTCAGCGCTCAACAAGACTGGCGCGAAGGTTACTTTTGACCCTATTGAGGGACCAAGCATCATCCTGTGCACCAAGGGTAAGGGAACTATCAGCGTCGGCCCCAAGAAGGAGAAGATCGAAGAAGGGTATGTTTTCTTCGTTGGCGCCACGGCAGAGCTGGTCATCGAGAGCGAGACGGATGCAGACGATGACGAGGGCTTGGTGACTTTCAAGGCCTTCTGCGAGATTGACGACAAGGAAAAGTTGTGAGCTCTCGCTCTTTTGGGGCTGAAAACAGAAAGAATTTTACAGTTTTATGAGCTGCACATAGAATAAGAAAGAAAAGCACGAATAATGAAGCATGCGATCCAGACACTGTGAGATGCTGATAACCCGCCAAACGCCGTCCAATCACACATGGCGTATGTGCCAAGACACCAGCAGCCGCACGCGGTGCAACGTCGGAGGTGGCAGTCCTGTGAAGCTGCCCATCATCAATGTGACGAAGCTACGTCCAGCCCCTCTGCATTTCGCTCTACTGAAGTCCCTGGGAAAGCTGCAGGTACCGTCCCGTCATTGGGGCCACATCATTTCCTGCCGCGTCGCTGCTCCACTGCCTCGAGTCGGCAATCTCTCGTCTTCACCCGCGCCCAATCACGACTCTACGCCGTCCAAACAGCCAGCCCACCACCGAACAACTAGCCTACCACGACCCTGCAAACCACGAAACGCCCGCCGCATCCCTTGGCTCGTCGCGCTTCACGTAACCTACCGGCGCCCGTTCACGTCTCCCAGACATTATGAATAACTTCTCCTTCTTGGACTCGACTCCCAACGTTAACATGCCGCGCGCCGCCCCCTCGCCGTCTCCCTCGCAATCGTCTCAAGTCAACGGAACAGGCCAGAATGGCATTCACATGATGAACAACCTGCCCTCCGGAGGTCACCAAACCGACATGAATCACATGTGGGGCATTGTGCAGCAGCTCAGCCAGCTGCTGGAAGAGAACCGAGCCCAGACGCTGGGTATCGTGAATGGGGTGCAGGCCATACAGGCGCGGGCAGCCGAGGAGGGAGGCGTCGGCGGCATGGGCATTCGGGAGGTGAATGGAGAGTTGAACTGTAAGCCAGTCCATAACTGTTGTTATTACGACGTCTATTACACGCAGCGCATATCATTCACGACATCGGTCGGCAGGCCAGTGAGCTAACGTACGCAGCCGCAACCCGCGCCGCCGAAATCCAAAATCTTCAGTCCCAACTCACATCTGCGCAGAGGACCGTCTCCGACCTCACCGACGCAAACACGGAGCTGACGTCCCTGAACACCGACTACCAAAATGCGCTCGCACACCTCTTGGACAAGCTGCGTCCGTACGCCTACAACCAGACTCAGGCAATCTTGTCGCTTCACAAACACTACCAAGGTCTCATCGAACAAGAACGCGCAACGTCTATGCAGTTGCGTTTGGAGCATGCAGAGTGGCAAGCGGGGTTGGGCCGAGTGGCTGATTACGCCAGACAGGCGCTCAAGGCGCAGAACGAGGGTGACTTATCCTTGCAGAAGGAGCTAAAAGAAGTCAAAGAGGAGAACAGAGTGCTCAGGCGGCTTGCAGGCTGGGAAGAGAGGTCGGACAGCAGTGACGATGAGAGTGATGAGAGGGCATAAGGCCATGAAATCGGTCATTACAGTGCTTTCGAAATGCATAGCGACGGCGTTGGGCAATGATATTATGGGTTCGTATCATTGGGCTTGTATACCAGGGCGTGTGCTTCACCACAACGCAGGAAGGGATGTTTTACTTGGTTAAAAGGGTAAATGACAACCCGGATTTCATTATGAACCAGACCTGCCTGCGGTTTTGTGTGGAACTTGTTCGCATGCGAACAAGGCGCTGACTTGAGGCCTGTGAAATGACTTCGCCGTTCAGAGGTGACTTCGTCTCTTGCGCCCATCCCACGGGAACCGGACGGGTCGCCGCACAGAAGTGCGACTCGGTCGAATAACCGGAGGCTCCCATGGCACAAGGCGACCAGGAACATACCCAGGCTCCTCTTGCTCCAGAGACCCATCCAGCCCGGGTTCCCCGGCCTCCTCAGTCTCCTCGATGACATCCCACTCCTTCGCCCACACGTCGGCCCTCTCCGTCATCTCGTAGACTTCGTCCGCCGCCTGCAAAGTGAACGTCTTCTTCTCAAACAAGGCGCGCAGTCCCGCAAGGATCTCCTGCCCCTCACACCTGAACTTCTTCGTAATCTCTTTGTCGTGGTCCAGCCGCTCCACAAGCCTATTGCCGTACTGCCACAACATGCGACGGATTCCCTTCTCGTTCTGCTGTGCATCTCATCAGCATCCGGCTACGTTCCACTTCCTATTTGAGAAGGGGGGATAGTCTGGGATGCGACGATGCCTACCTGGCGCTCCAGGGCGGCCTTCGCTTCTGCAACCCTGCGCTCCTCTATGGCGATCAGGCCGGCTGCTAGCCCGGAGACGGTGCTGGGCTGCAGGATCCGTGCTGCGTTCAAGATGGCCATGTCGAGGTTGCGGCGTCCCTCTCTATTGCTGACCTCCCAAGGGTACCATGGCGTGCGGTATTGCGCAAGTTGGCCGTCTTCGTTGTAGACTCTGAAATCCTCTGTTCCTGTCAATTGGTGTCCTTTGTCGGTGGGCGAGGGCGAATTGGCGGTGCTATTGGAGTCGAGACCGCCGTCACTGTTCGATTTGGGTGTGGTAGAGCCATCGGATGGGAGTTCGGTGTATGTGCCGTGTGAGGGGGTGGGACTTGAAGGCCGGGGTGGTGGTGCGGAGGGTGTGCTGGGGAAGGGGATTTGGCTTGGACGTCGGGGTGGCAGAGGTGGAGGGTGTGAATGTTGGAGTGGTGTCTGCAAAGCTCCGTGCCCGGCTTTTGGAGCTTGTTCGGAGGATTCTATCTTGTCGAATTTACCTGGTTGCTGGACTTGCGCAGGTCTGTCGGCATCGTCTGAGCCATCTTCTTGCGGATGGCCGGTCGACATGGTGGTGAGGTAGCGAGTGAGGTAGGGAGAAATGACAGCGATCGAAGATATAGATATTTATCTAGTGATTTCTTGACTTGCGATATAAAGTGGTGAGGTGAGGGGTGAAGAGACACGGCGTGCCTGGGGTCACGCCCTCACAGCTCTAACCACAAGCAAGAGCGAGCAGCTCGTTGACCGAACTTGCCAGGTGATGAGAACCGACTTCCCTAGTTTCTTTCGTTTTCGCTATATCATGCATACATGAAAACTGCCGCCTAAGGATCGCCTGGCTGTTTTCAAAGGCGTAGTAGAGCCCTTTCATTGCAGTGTAGCGAACTCATTATCCAAATCAGAGGGTATCAAAATTTCAAAAACGCCATAACCCAAATTGTTGTCCTGGAACTTACCAGGTAGCCAAGATTCTATCGAGCTTAGCTTTTCCATCTTCCTCGATGATCACATCTTCTTCTCCTTCGTTCACAAAGCTCTCGTTGGCGAACTTCTCTTCTACTCTTCCCGCAACGCGTATCGCCAGTGTTCTCGTCTTCGCTAGTTCTGGTGCAAGCGGCGAGTCTCTCCAGACTAGGTTTGGTTGGATGTTCTCTTTTGGTTTGCGATACGGTTCGAGGAGCTCGAGGAGGGTCTTGTACGTATTGAGCTTCTGTTGCAGGGTCAAGCGACGTGCAGATAGGTCCTGAAGTCTAGCAACAGCTTGTGTGTAATCGTCTTGGTCTATTTCTTTATCATCGGCCGCAGACGGTGGGTCGGTCGAGGTGTCCCATATCATGGGAAGCTTGGAGATGTTATCGTCCTGGCTCAGATCGTCTCCCCGATACAATGTGTTGTTATCCTCCCCTGTGTCTGTATTCGTCTCGGCCTCCTCTTCTTCGAAATCGCGCGAGCCGGAGTCCCAATACAGCTTGTCGATCTGCTCAACAACGTGCTCGGTCATTTGCCGGCTGTAGACTTTGCGTGAATGCTGTTTCAATTCGCGATTGACTACTCATGTAAGCCATGAAACTAGGGGTGTAAGTATCTGTGACGTACCCTTGACCAAGACATCTCTGAGGACACTTGAGGGAATGCCAGCATCGTGCGCGATTGTAAGCAGCCGCTCCGAGGGCGGAATTCCCCTGGATAGAGCTTGTTTTTGTAGCAGAAGGAATTTCTGCTTCTGCTCAACGACGGTTCCTTGTGTTGACATTGTATGTTTGCGAACGGAATGAGGGGTTGAGTCGGTCGCGTCGTATGGCGTTGACGAGGTTCGCGTCTGGCGGGGAAACAGCACGCGAAACGAGTGCACGTGACACCACCCGTACAAAGTTCAAACCTTGAAGCTCACCAAAGATACCTCCTATAGTGTTCTGTGTCTTTTTGTTTACCTGATTAAAAAGGTATTAGTGTACAGTGAAACTATGCGCTGAATCTCCTGGTTCACACATAATCTATGTACCTTGGAGAAAATGGGTGTCCTGGGGTCACTAGTCACCCATAACTCCTTCCTTAATCATTATTATAGCCCTATCTACATATAATTGATTAATACTTAATGCTGCTTAGATTAAATTTTTAATTAATTGTTGTGGTAGTAAGCTATTAACAAGTGATCCCAGGGACAGAGATTCCCCGTAAGGTACCTTCATCGAGCACCCAAGTAACTACCTAGGTAATATGTTGCGAAATCCAGCTTCAAGCTTTTGTTTGCATCTTCAAACATAGACCTTTATTAACACACTCCTCCTGAGCATATGCTAAATTTAAGATACTAAATTTTAGAGTATTTAAAGAATACTGCTTCATTATTAGGCTACGTCTACTCTAGACACAGCCGTAAACGAAAGTCCATATATGAATTCATACCAAGAAAAATCGGGCACAGCCGGGAACAATGACGCTCAATAGCCATCACACTCATACAAATCCGCGTCCCAACCAGATCTTACAGCTTCTCCGGGGTCAAAGACCCAACATCTTGTTCCCAAGGACCATCCAGCGCCTCATCCAATACATACTTCAAGCCGCCATCACTGCCAAATACGCTGACGCTGCGAAATCTGAGCACGGTCGGGAAGTCAAAGGTGCCTTCAGCCTTGATCTTGCTTCCGTCGAAGCTGAAGCTGATCTCGCTAGTGCCACTTTGAACTAGGTTTTCGCCGTCGTCAAGGTAGAGAGTGCCGCTGGCATTTCCATCTTGGTCTGGTGCGACTAGAAGCTCAAAGTCCTGGTCTCGAAGTGCGCGCGTGGTATTGGCGCTATTTACACGCGCAGGAATGATGGAGCCACCGCGCACAAGCACTGGGATATCGGAAGTTGTAAGGTTCGAATAGGTAATAGTGCTGCCTGCACCCTCCACAGCCTTGAGGGTAAACAAGTCGTACCAAACATCATTGGGAAGATAGAACGAAACGGATGTGGTGTCTTGCTCTGTAACAGGGCTGACCAAAAGAGACGGTCCCCAAACGAACTGCGTCTCAATTCCGTAGGTTGCCGAGTCACTTGGGTAATGCATCCTGACGAATAATCAGTATCAGCTTCAATGCTGCTTTGTATTAGCCACTCACCATAAGGGAGCTATCATAGGGGTTCCATCGACAGTCTGCTGGTGCAAAGCAGTGTAGATGTAATCCAATAGCCTGTAGCGGATATCGATGGCCTTTCGGGCGGCTGCTGCAACAGACTCCCAGCGGTAGGCTTCTTGGGAGCGAGCTCCCGCGACATTGTGATTCCGGTAGAAGGGGTAAAAGGCACCTAGAACAGTCCAGCGTGCGCACAAATTCTCAGTTGTATCCGCGAGGAAGCCGCAAACGTCGGCTCCGACCTGACTAATCAGCGAAAAGCTCTGTAATGCTAATTGAACAACTTACAAAAGGTACCTGGAAGAATGCCGTAAACTGCAGGAAGTGTCTAATGGAAGCGATGTACTGGTCCCACGCAGAGAGGTTGTCTCCGAGCCAATGGCCCACATAACTACCTGCGCCAAGGAAAGTGCTGCGAGTAATGACCATTGGGCGTTTATCGGGACGTCGCTTGAGCATACTCTTCTGGCTGACGCTGCTCATCATCGTGCCGTATCTGATACAACATCAGTTTTGTGGCGTGAGTGCGAGAAATCAACGTACAAGTTGTGAGTATCATACTCAGTCCAGCCACCTTGATGAATGAGATCTGTCCTGGCTGTCTTATTGCTAAGCACGCCAAAGGTATTCTTGATCTTATATGATGGGTCCAGGAGGTTTCGATTCAATAGGCCCTTCTTGGTACCCACCTCTTGCCGGGGAGCAAGTTGGCGGCGAGTGGGCACAATATCTGTATTGCTTTCGGTTTCTGAAAAAGGATTGTCACAAGGCCACTCGCAGAAGTTGGAGGGCTCGTTCATATCTATCCACCTAAATAGATGTCAGCTCGGAGGCTTTTAGCTGCAACCAAACACTTACAAAGCATCGATATCGACACCTGTATCGGGATTGAAGAAGGATGCAAATTCTGCGTCCCAATAACCTTGTGTATTCTCGTGAAACCAATCGGGAAACGCAGTTGCACCAGGCCAAACCCTGCCTACATAAATGCTCCCATTGCTGCTCTTCAGAAATATGTCTGCTTCTACGCCCTTGTTAAAGGCGTCATAGTTATCGTAAGCAACAGCTTATTGGTCATTAGCAGAAAATCTGGATGAGGATGATGATACTCACCCGGGTCTACCATGACAATGTAATGTTGATTGTGCTCATGGAGATTGTTGACCAAATCGCGCATACCGGCAAGAGGAAATCTCTCGCCCAAGGTAAAGACTTTATATTGGTCCATATAATCGATATCTGCCTATGTCAGCCCATATCATCTGGTCGATAATGAAGTATCCTTACCTGTCCACATGGTCTCGAGAGGAATGTTCGCTGCAGAATAGTTCGCTACTACTGCCGCAACCTCTTCCACGCTTGAATAACCAAATCGGCACTGGTGGAATCCAAAACCCCAATATGGCATCATTTGAGGCAGCCGGGAGATCTCACTATACTCGCGCGAGACATCCATGGGTCCGGGACCAGCCAAGAAATACAGATCAATAACACCACCGATGACGTTGTATTCCAAATATTGACCATTTTCGTTGTTGATCTTGACGTCCATACCATTACTGTTGACGAGAACAACACCGTGGGTGTTCCCGGAGCCCCCTCGGTGCTCGTAATATACTGGGTGAGTCCCATACAAATTAGAGTTTTGAGGCACAGCACCTGCATCGCGAGCCCACATGGTGCGGACATAGTTGGATGTCGGCAGCCTGAGAGAATCCGTGTGTTCTCCAAGACCGTATAGAGACGGATTGTCAGGCAAAGAGGTCCGTAGTCGCCAGTATTGATCCTCGAAGACAATATTGGATCCCTTGGTGGTAAAAATAACCTCATCGTTGCTCTTGCGGGTAACGGTGAAGGAAAAAGGCTCTTCTTCTATTGATATGTCGAGTAATGATGAGTAGGCGCTAACCGAGCCTCCAGGCCGCGGGAAGACAGATTCAGGAACCTGATATACTTGCTCATCTTTATCGTATATAATCACGTGGACGCGAGAATCTGATCAGGTCAGTGATGCTGCGCTCCGTAGCGATGTGGAGGCGCCTAGGCCGCAATCTCGGTAGATCTCGGGGAAACGGCGGATAGCAGGGGCAGGGAAGATGACGACCAAGTATCACGGCGTCGGGGACACTATAACCCGTAGAATACAGTGGAAATGTGTGTGATCAAGCCCGTCATCGTGGTATATGAGCTGATAGTGCTTACCCGTTTGGTACTCGACTGCAAACTTAAGGTCTTGAAGGTCCTTGCCGTGAAGATTGCATTCCGCGCCGGCCAAAGTTAAATCCGCCGTGAAGCCATTGTCTGTCTGCTGGACGTTGCTCGCTTTATAGCCAGGACAGTCGTCGGCGCGCTTGAGTGGTACTGAATTGCTCCAGTGAACAAAGCTGACCCAGAAGAGAAGGCAGGTCTTGAGGAATGTCATGGTAACTGGGAGTGAGCCAGAAAGGCCAGTGACGTCGGAGAGTGGTGACGAGCCATTGCTGGAGAGGAACAGCTGCCCTATATAGTCGCAAGGTCCTTAGCCCTTGCTTTTTACGGTTTGCTGTAGTGGCCCGCTTCGCCGAGTGAAAGGCATCCTCGGTGGTTGGATCGGGGATTCCACAGCGAGCAGGATTGGCTTCTTACAAGGCGTCACGAGTGCATCCATTGTTTTACTCCTTAAATTGCCGAGAGAAGGGGCACAACGGGCGCGTACCAGTTGACAATGGGACCTGCCGAATCAGGTCTCTCTGCACGCTGTGCCGACGAGAGGGTTGATGCTGTAGCGGTGGTCGGACGCGGTTGATCCGATCCGGTAGCATGCACTGACCAGCTGCCTCGAGCCATGATCTGCGGTGCGTGGCAGGGCGTTATTCCCTACGGACGTCAGGATTTGCACCCGACATCTGTGGGGAAAATAACACAACTATGGTACGGCTAGCTCGACAAATGCCCCGATGGAATTGCTGTGGTCCCTCCTGACGATCTCGGGGCCGGCTCCGCCTGCGCAGTGGGCATCATCAAAAGGCTCGCTCTGTTGCGAGCAAGTTACTGCTTCTCAATATCAAAGCTCCATCTACATTCTCACACTTCGAAGAAGGCACCAGGGCCAAGTCCGTGCTATCTACATGGATCACGACAAGGCCCGTCAAGAAGCGTCAAGAAAGGTGGATTCCTTCGCAAAACCTCCCTATGTTCCGAGAGCGGTTAGCGGGGATGACCCGAGAGCACCCCTACCCTACCCGCAGAGTCACAAGCCACCCGTCATGCACAGATTCTGACAACACCACAACCATTCACACTCCATTCTTCGGGAAACCTGCGCTATGGGAGCCAATAGCCGACCGAGCGCATATGCTGCACTCCGCACCGCGCATTCCTCTTCACGTCATTCACCTTCTTGCCCCAGTCTTCTTCGCTGCTATAGTGTCGCAAGTGTAGCAGAGCCGTTGCCCCGGCCACACGCTGTGCTGTGTTTCCCCGGGTTCAGGAAACAGTCCCGAGCGCGCTTCCCCGAGGCCAGGTCCAAGTCGCCTCGCATGGGCAAGCGTGCGCGTGGTTACCAGCTTGCTCTTCATTGCCGTATATCGACTTGCTAACCAAGGCGCCCACGCGCTTGAAATCTGGGGTAGTGACCTTTGAGCCACCGCACGCCGATCAGCCTTGTCGCCATGCTTACAGGGCAGCATGTCCATGTCGTGGAATCCTTGGGTTCTCGGCCTTGCAATAAGCGCACTACGTAAAGCGCCCAATTTTCGTCGGTCGGTGGACAGGTCAGGCGGTGAGACCAACTGCCCTACTGCATTTTTCCCTGTGCCTTTGCACTTGCCCGACGTCACCCTCCATAGAGCGCCGCACACCGCAGACTACTGAGCTTCCCTTTCTGTCCGCCGTACGGCAGGCCAAGAGACGTTATTGGGCGCATGTTCCAGATCCTCGTCGATAAGTGAGATTCCAAGATTTTTGCCGTGTCTTGCTACTCCGCCAGCATTTGATCTTCCGGCCATGTTTCCCAAAACCATGACGGAAAGTGGCTATAGTGCGGGGCTCATGAAGCCTCCCCGTTGATCTACGGTGCACTAGCATGTGTAAAGTCTGGGGAAATAAGCCTCGTGATGCAGTGGAGTCCTGGGCCATGTTACTTGGCAAGTCGTTGAGACAGTGACGCTTTGGTGGTTTCTGTTTCGAGGGTCAAACAGTTCGGCCGTTTTTTACACCAGAAATGTTCCTTTCTTTGCCCTAGTTTGTTCATGCCTAGGTTCTTCGCCGTTTTGAGGTAGCCATGGTGGTGACTCTTCACTCGGATCCGTACTATGGCCGGTATTGGGCGACGAAGTCGCCCAACTTGCAACTTCATCCAAGGCCATTTTATGGCCTATACTACCACCATTTATATGAATCTGGCCGGTCGCATGTTGTTGCGGGTGTTGTTGTGGGTCCAAGATACCCGTTTGGTTCACTGGTGTCTGAATTCCAGCCCTGTGAAGCGTTGAGCTCGGTGAAGGTACCTATTCGACAACAAAATTGAATGTGTGCGGTTGATACAGGCTATCCGGGGCAGCAGGGATGTTCTGCTCCACAGCGGGAGCGTTCCTGGATCGATGCCGCGGTCTCACCTGGCGTTCGGGACCGGAATGTGGAGCTGGTGTTCCAGGGATGATACCACTCTTTGGTGGGCCCCCAGACGAGCTCTCACTGGATCTGGGAAGCGTACATGCTGTGTCGTCTGCGGGTAAGATCCAGTCTATTGGGCGTTCTGATCTGCGCTGCGCTCAATATGCCTTGATGAGCCCCGCAATGGATAAGGACTGTTTCCCCGGCGAGTGCGATTTGGCATCATCCGATTTGCTTGATTACGCTCTGGAGCTCGTGGGGGAATAGGCGGGGGCTTTTCCCGTTCTATTTCGATCTCTTCCGGACGGCGGTTTGGTGCATTCTGTCGAGGGCCGGTTCTGGAGGGATTATAAGTCCCGAAGTAGCTCACGCGCTGAGCGCTCATACCCACCGTCTCGGGGTCGAGGTTTTGCCGGGGAAGAACTGTGAGTGGCTCCTGAAGAACGGGGTCGACAGGCCCTAGTCCTTCCCTAATCTCCCGATAGAACTTGAACTCCTCGGCCTCAGGATCGATGTCCAGCGACACACAGTCACTGGCAGCCGCATTCACCGCATCTTTCCAGTTGCCTTGTTCTGAGTGCTGATCGAAACTTGATCTTGTGTCAAATAACGGACAGCCTTCAAAGACCTTGGAAATTTCTAGCTCTGAGTGGTTCAGCTTGACATCCATCAGGGACTTTCTGTTTACTTTTGCTATATCCGTCTTTGGATTCTTGTCCCTCCGAAGGAAATCAAACAGTTGCCGAAATCTTCTTTGCTCCGGCATATGGTCCGAGCTGGGGGGTCCGAGTGACCAAGATTTAGGCGCAGATGACGAAGCTTGAGGATCGTCGCTCTGCCTGCGACGATCGTCGTCTCCTACATTCCATCGGACAACATGCTCCCCAGTTCTACGTGTATGAGAGAATGGCTCAGTAGGTTTGGGCTCTTGATTCTGTCTGGCTGTCAGCCTTGCAATTTTTCTGGTGTTTCTTCGCGTACCGTCAAATCCCTCGCCCGATTCGCATTGGCTTGTCTAGCTACATGTTCTCCAAGAAGAGGTTGTGCCTCTTCACTCTGTGCTTGTGAGCGCTGCTGGTCCTTAATACTTTACATCCATCCAAGAATGACGCGTTCTTACTCTTGACGATGGCTCTGCGACGCAAGATCGGGATCGAATGCTTCTAAGAGGCAGTTGTTCAGTGCGAGCAGCAATTGAGCGAAAGGTGTCATAGGGCCAGATGCTAAGCGCTGGTTTTCTGACGGGAGTCTTTCCACGCTTGCGAGAGGGTAGGGAATGGTGCTGTCGTTCACCAATATTGTTCATGGCGAAAATAACAAGATGATGAGTAAACGCAGACGAAACGAAGTTGATAGCACATAGGCAATTTGAGCGTAAGGGCGAGATTTGAGAGTCGCTTGTAGCCAGGGGACAGGATGAGAAAGATGTGAGAGTTGTCTACAACTAGACGACAAAATGAGAGCAGTGCAGTTTACTCTGGGGCAAGAGAGAACACCGTATTATTGGGGCTACGCACTGACCAGAAGTCAACAGATTGTGTTCAACTCACAAGCAAGCACGAATTGACTGTCAATAACCAATAAAAGGTCGGGTGAATCATATAGAGTCTTGATTCTTTAGCCAAAGCCATCTGCTTCCTTCGTATTAGATATGCTATTCCACTTTATGTGAAAGATGAGAACCTCAAGCAAGTTCTCAGTTTGGTGCATCGTAAAGTCAGAAGTCGCTTGAATACGAGCTTCTGCGTCGTGATGCCCTTCGAATATCCAAACTTGTCAAAAGTATAGCTCTCCAAACTCTTAATGATGCGTTGGACATGAGTATCTTATATAGACTCGGGAACCCCTTTTTTATAAGGTAGGAGACCTGTATCAAAACAAGTGCAGGACCTTTTAGATGCATAGAGGTTTTTGCAAATAAAGATTGCCGTTTCTTTAGAGTCCAACTTTTTACGGGCCAATACATGAACTAACGCTATTCTCACTAGCGTTCCAATTCAACAGTGCTCGCTGAAGCACAAGCCTTACAATAGAAGAAGCGAGTTCGATCTAGCTTTAGTGACGCCAACGGCCTTGGTCATAAATCTAACACCAGATTATGTTGAGCAACCACTAAACTCCGAGAGAAAGTCAGGTATCTGGACTATGACAGAAGGACGGCGGCGATAGCAACACCCCACCTGGGTCCAAAATGAGACAACAATTAGTGATCCACATTCGGGCAACAAGTCTTCGTTACAGAACCGTGGAGACAGGTCTAGAACTGCCTAAGACTTCGCGTAGCACATGGTAATCATGGTGAATCATTCCAATCATGATCCATATTGTATGACTCAAATGCAACGCATACTTTTCTTTTGCACGTAATCTCTCCCAACAGGATATATATCCAATTACATTCGTCCTCTGTAAATCATATACAACAAGTCGCCAGTAGCTAAACTCTGGGTATCATCTGAAATCCAACGCATCAATCTTTTACATAACGATGCAGCATTGGTTGAAGAACTTGCTGACCCCCTTCTTGACCATGTCCTCAACTTCGTCATTCTGTTGCTGTTGTTGCTGTCCACCATGGTGCTGGCCACCATGTTGCTGCCCTCCATGATGCTCTCCACCATGCTGGCCAGGGTATCCGCCACCATAAGAGGGGGCTTGGGGCGGCGGGGGCATCTGGTCAACAGAGCCGCCCTGCAGATTGACAAAGATGCGCCCCTCATTCTCCTCGGTAGCATGCTGCAAGCCGAGCTCCTCGCACAGGGCCTCGACGCGGGGCTTAATCTTCTGAACGTGTCCGCTCGAGTGGTTCCCCTTCCCAACAATGACATGGAGGTGCGTCTGGCCCTGCTGCCGGGCCGAGCGAATGCGCTGCTCCAGTATGTCCTCGGCCTCCTCGACGAACAGGCCGTGCAGGTCGATGGTGTCGCTCGCGACACGGCCCTCGGAGTTGTTCTCGCGGAAGATGAAGTCGCGCGCCTGCCGGTTGTAATCGTCCATGCGCGCCGCGTGCGCTTTGCCCTCGTTCGAGAGCTCCTTTGCGGCGGCCCCGTCGCCGGACTCGTAGGCTTCGCGCGAGCGCTGGAAGCATGAGTTGCGCTTCTCGGCTTCTGCGCGCGCGAGGTCGCGGAGGCGGTCGTACTCGGCTTCTACATCGTCGGATGCGTGGTTGAGCGCTGCGGGACCGGGTCAGTTCAGAGCTTGGGGCAGCCGAGGTGTGAGAAGTGGGTTGCGAGGTGTAGCATAATAAAATAAGGAGGTGTGTACGCACAGCGACCGCCCAATTGAAACATCTCCATGGCCATGATGAATATGCTATTGTTAATGAATGACTTTTCCTTTAATCGTGTACTGAGGTCAGGAGTGAGCGGACACCGAGCCCGATCTTGAGTTTCTTCCAAGGTTGTTGTCACTACGCCATGATCGGCACGCCAAGAGATCGAATCACGCAGGGTCCATACTGTCTCTTTGAATGATGTGGGGTTGGAAGGGAGGAAGAAGTGGATTGCTTAGTGTTTAGCCCTTGACGACTGGGACTTGATAATACATGCTATGGTGTACAGAATGTTCAAGCCATCCCAGCAACGCCCCTGGTGCCCCAACTTGACAACCCTTTTCCCGAGCTGTGCCAATGATATCTCTGCCTACACCAACGCCCTCAATATGCTCCATAACCCCCAAATCGCAAACTGGAACACAATGCCAAAATTATCCAATATTGAAATAAAGAGTGCATCCATCCTATAACCGAATTTTCGGCCCTACAAACACTATGAGGAACGCGGCGACCCATAAGCCGAAAATAAAGGCATAAAGCTGCATGCGAGCCCACCAGCCTTTACCTTCAGTCAAGCGCCGGAGTGTGCCCATTTTCTGCCCTGCAGCCTCCATACCTAATGAACTTTTATCCAAATTCTGCAGAGCCCGATCAAGAACACCTTTGTCGCCGTCCAAAGTCTGTCCAAATGTCACTGACTGCTGCTTGAGCTGATGTGCCATATTTAGTAAACTGTTCGTGAGGGCCTCTTGTTCTGAACGATCATGCGACAGAATAGCTTCCGTCTGCGCGTCAGACGGATCGCCCGTGGTAGTAGTAGGCTTGGTGGGGAACAAAGATGTCCCTGTCGATGTGGCCTTATCATCCTTTCCCACTCCACCTCGTTTTCTTAGCTCCGAAGTGAGATTCTGCGCTGCGTTTTGAAGCCCCCCATCCCCTCCAGGTGCCCCGGAAACCTCAATTCCGGCGTCTGTTTTTATTCTGGGCGCATAGGAAGGAAACTGATCCTCGTCTTCGTCCTCGGATCCTACAGATCCCTCTGTGTCCGAATCATCTAACTGATTGAGTTCGTACAACCGCTGGTTCAGTTGTTTTATAAGCTCTCGCTTTTGCTGGAGGTCGATTTGGAGTGCGGACTTCTTGGATTTGGAGGGCAGCGTTGACGCGGAGTGCTCTAGGTTTAGAAGAAGGGTTCGTGCATGCTCAATGTTCTGGGAAATTGTCAATTCTATGTTTGCGTGGCAGATGGCCTGACTACACGTGGGCTAAATTGAAACGAAGATATGGAATGGTTGGAAATCCAGGCTTACCGCGCTGACCCTCGCCCGTTCGAAACTTGACTTCCTGAGTGACGGTGACGGCTCGGAGAGTACTACATGCTCTAATCGCGAAAGGAGTCGCGTTAGATTGATAGGCGTTGGGTCTGGATAATCAGACTGAGGCAGCCCTTGAGTTGTCATGATACAAGGTGATTATTGCGCAGTGAAGAGGTTGGTATAGCCTTTTGCTTTGGACGCTAGAGGCTTGTGAAGAATGAGAGACTTGGGCGCACAAACTTTATCTGACGTGCGTGTATAGTGCTCAGTCCTGTGAGTGCTCGACAGTCTCGGTGTATTATGCGCCGAAATCGTAGGTATAGACAACGGTTTAGTGTGAAGTGTGGTGCTGTTGGTGGTGATCACTGTTGAAGCTAGATGTTCGGAACTCGAAGTCGGATGCGTCATTCGTAAATCTGGCCAATCGCGATAAAGTGGGGCACCCTCTTTACATGGCCCAAGCTCTATTCACTCCATGAGCCTTGGGATCTGGGCAGTAACTGTATATCAAGATAAGTCAATTTGCGGGCTCACTTTTGTGGAATAATGATGTTGGTTCGTATTGATTCACAATCTCATATGATACATAATACATAATTGAACCCACTATGGACAGGATTCGCAAGGCTCACGTCCATTCGGTTGACGCGCAGATCGGCTTAATCTCTCCACATAAAGTCGCTTCTTTGAAGACATCAGCCCGCTGACCCAACGGATACACTATTGTCCTTACTGCCTCAGTGTAGTAGTGTCTCGAGGTTCCTTTTGTTGCTGCGAGGGCGGGGGATTAATCGGTCCGCGCGTGAAACTTTAGAGCGTTTAGAACAGTGCCAACGAAATCTCGCGGAGGTCAACCCACTTGTTCCACATGCTACCAAAGAAGCCAGGCTTGGCGTATGAGTCCTGCAGACTAGCTCGCCTCTGCGTGCTTTGCTCGTCCGTGGGCCGCTTGAGTGCCTCCAACGCCGCAAAGCGGTTTGCTGCGGAGGACTGCGATGTCCAGTCAGTTACACTGGTCTTGGAGAAGGGCAAGATGAGATAGCAGCGGAAGTCTCGGAAGAGGCCAACGAACCCTCCTACGTTCAGTGGGTGAATGGCTGGAGCCAGTCGAGGCATCTGATGCTCTGCGCTCTGTGTCTTGCTTCGGACCCTCCGGCATAACTGGTACAGTGTTGTCTCCAAAGACCTTGTGAGTTTGGGTAGAGTATTTCTGGTGAAACGGAGACGGCATATTGAACAAAGAGCTCTGTGATGGGTGCAGATGGGATGAGACGAGATGAAATGAGATAGAGAATTGATGAAGACAGGCCGCTAGCTGGTGATGGACAATGAGATTGGAGAGGAGGGAAGGTAGATAAGAAGGGTCTCAGCTGAGCTGTGCCCCTCACTGCAGTGATCTCGAAATCATATGAGAAGTACGATGTTGATGCACGATCGTGCCAATAAGCTCACAAAGAAGCTCCCCCGCATTCAGCCAGTGTAGCTTGGACCCTGGAGTACGGTAACGATGACACAAAGGGAAGCATAGGGAGCAGATCACTACAGTAATCCACGATCAACTAATGGATGATGCAGTCGGCTCAATTAGTGCGTGTCATATACTCTCCACGAACCTTGGAAGTCATGATGGGACTAGTGTCACGTGCCCGGATGCGCAGACCAAGGTCACCTGCCCACCTGGGCAGTACCGAGCGCGTCCGTCCCATACATAAGCCAGGGGGAGTGGCATTGTGTATCCAGCCGCTTCGTCGGCCACGGACCAGAGGTTTGGATATTGTGGGACAAAAGACAGAGACACGCGGCCGCCGAACCTGTGGTTCTCGGGGAACGGTTAGTCGTTTTTTGAAATGGTGACGGTGTGCATGGGCCGGGGATGCGTGTTCCGCTGCCGCGCATCGACGAAGAGTCGGACAGATGTGCGTGATTATGTTTCAGAAAGAGAGGAGGCGAACTCTAATCCGGGCCAGCGATTGAACAGTTCGTCCGAAGCAACGCACGCCTCTTGCGTGGTGGAGTGCTACAGAGTGCTACGGAGTGCTACGGAATTGTGGAGACGCAGCGCTGAGCAAGAAAGGAATCGAAGGTCGACGAGCTCCTTGATGTCATGCTCGAGGGTTCCTGAGACTCGCCCCTCGATCTGGAGTGGCACGGGAGCCCTGTTGATCTTTAGCTTATCGTCATGATGGTGGGACGCTCGTTTCTCGAGTCTGGCAAATGACGTACCGGCGCCAAGCCAGATGCAAGGCCTGGCGCGGTTTGTTCTGTTTGCACAATTTGAGCAAGCCCGAGGTGGTGCCGCTTAGCGAAGCAAATTTGACCGCAGCTTCGTTTTACGAGCGCCGACTCTCATCCTCTCATCTTCATTTTGCCCCTCGTTGCTGGCATCCGGAGCCCAAACTTGTCGATCAATCAGAACAAACTTCACGCCGTCTAGCCTGGGACGCACATGGCTGCGAGTTCCGCGTTGCGGGCGGGAGGGGGGACGGCGGCGGGCGCTGTCATCTTGAGGCTCTGTCTTTATAGGGTTGGGCAGCGAGCCCTCCCTTCAGGCGTCAAGAGCGACAGGGGCCTTTCCAAGCTCACACCCCTCTTCGGTCTCGGTTTTCAGCCTTTCTCGCATCGCCCGGACAAGCTCCAGTCCTTCAGTCCCGTCCTTTACGAGTTCCAACCGCGCGCCTCGGGTTGATCCCGACGACACCCACTGAGATTGTCCATCCTGGGACGCGCCTTCCGGTACCTCCAGGAGATTTTCTCGTGTCTGCCGACTCGCCAGACACTGACACAGGCAGCAAGCCGCCTGCAATAGTTCCCGGCCTGGATACTTGATGGGTCACCCCAAGGCCAGGCCCGCAGAGCGCTCATATTGACTCTTCCACTACCTTGCAAGCAGCCATGGTGATGACCAACCCTTCGGGGCTTCCAGGATAGGTATGTCAGAATTCTCTTTTCAACGCCAACCATAGTCTCCCACTATGATGATCACACAAAATAAGCATAGTTCAACCGATGGTCTACGGACCGCTGGGGAAACAAAATCAGCATTGTCTTTCGCTCCTATCTGATTGCCGTCTTTTCCTTGTCGCCAGCCCCTTTCTTCTGACCAGGCATGGGCTGACTTGAACCACAGACTCTTGTGCCAGCGAACTCTACACAGAGGGCCGCTGTGTCGCACAGGCAACTCGCGGCTCCCGTTGTTCGACTCGGAACAATGCCGTTGTCGGATGAAAGAACCGGCGTGTCTATGCTCTTGACCAGCATGTTGCACGCTGCTCTCCAAGGCGCTGGGATAGCCGCCGATGTCAGTTGTGCGACGGGGCCGCCGACCGTGATTGCTACAAGTGCCTCGTGTTACTGTGAAAATGCGCTCCCCACCGTCATGCCCTCGTGCCATTATGTCAAAATGCAGCCAGCCCGTTGCCAGGCCATGCACAATTACAGGTAATTTCTTTGCAGCTTGGGGGGATGACGAGGGCTGCAGGCCAGCACGTTTGAGGCGGCTGAAGGGAAAACTGACCCGTCCGTCCACTCGTCCACTCGTCCACTCGTCCACGGCCGTGTCAATCAATCTCGCACATGCTGGCCCTCTGGCTCTCTGCACCAGCGAACAGCATTTGGTTCATAGTGTTGCGTCCTTTTCTCGAACAATCTAGCGACGGCACTGCGACAGGCTCTTCTCGCTGTACCCTGCTCCAACGTCCCAAGAAGTAATCAGCATGTCGTGCTCGCAGGGTCGTAAGCGTCCGACCGCAGCAGGCCGCGACGTTGGCGGCGTTATCGAGCCGGCTCCCCTTTTCGCGCAGGTGGTGGGAGCAGCGGGGATCCCTTCTGGAAAGGACGCAGTGCAACACAGCACGGATGCGCAATTCAATCCAAATTCCCAATCCTGGGCCTGTGCCATCGGCGGACAGGCCTGCATATCGCCGAGAGCGACGGCGTCCAACCATCCTGACAGCGCTTGCGAGAGGTCGAGGGGCGGGACGGGACGTGCTACTGCTGCGGACCTCTCACACTGAGCGTCAGCAAGAATAAGAACGTGGCTGCCCCCATCCCAGTCTGCTGGCCAATCTGCCTCGGACGTGCTCAGGACTGCGACAAAAACCATGGCCCCACCTTTTGGATGAGTTGTCACTTCCAGCGCTATCCCGTATTGGTTCCCTAAGACGGCTGACCGGTCGCCCGCCCTCTTGTTTTGGTTTTTGAATCCCCCCCGCCCACCTTTTCGCTCCTCTTTTCCTCTCCTCACACACACACACCTCAACAAAATTCACTCGACACCTCAACAACACCTACACGCACCGCTTACTACTCGACATATCCGTGCGAAAATCTCCCAATTATTATCCACAAGTTCTGTAGGCACAACAAAGAGCCCTTGCTCAGGATGTCAATTCGGAGCCCAGACGAAGCCCTTACCAGGTACTTACTGCCCAACGGTCCTATCCCCGAGTTTTGATTGATTTCTGCCTGTTTTCGCGTTTGTTGTTTTCTGAGCACTATGTGTTGAGCAAGTCATGTACTCTCCTTCGTCTTTTTCTTCAGTTTTGTCTTCGCCGCCATACAGCAGCCCAGGTCTCACCCTCCCAAACCCGGATGGATTCCTCTGGATTGACTTGCGCCGTATACTGACCTTCCCGCCACCTGTGGGATATGCCTTGGGCCGCTTCCTTTTGTTCACTGTCTAACCTGACACCCCGGATGGCCTCAGCCTTGTTGACTGGATTATCTGCCCTGGATCTATCTAGAGATTCTATGCGACAGCCTGTCTGCCCTTGCAGCAGCCGTAGGTTCGACACTCCAAAGGTCGCAACTCGCTGCCCCGACTTCGGGGCTTTTGATGCAGAGCTTTCGAAAAGTCGGTGAGCGCGGGAAGCGAGCCTTCCGTAGGCTATGAAGCGATCATCGCGTCCGTTCTGGGCGATCCTCGACTAGTGGCACGCTACCTGCAACGCCAAGGATACACTGTAGTCACGCTCCAGCAAAGTCGTTCATCATGATATCGCTCGACTTTGGCTAACCGCTTTTCGACAAATGGATTTCCACTGGTTCTTCCCTGCCTTGGACTTGCTAGCTTGTTGCCGGATGAAGCCACATGGACTTGCCACAGGACCAGCCGAGATGAATTTGCCCAATGGACTGAGCCTAGGATGCTACCCAGCCCAAGGATGCCCACCCCAGGAAGCCTGCCCAGGCATTGGACTCTTGCTCCTTTGGATTCTGTTTGGATGATTTGGATCACAAAGTACGTACATAGAGGCTTATGTTTGCCTTGCATCCACCCAACTACATTGATCTCGAAAACTAACTTCTAGCGTGCTTAAGAAGGATGTTCCATGGTCTGGTATTGTACCCTTCTGCGTTCCCTGTTTCCATGTTTCTGGATCCACTGGTTGGTTGTTTCCCGTCCGGATTGAAAAGGCACTGGATCTCTGGTATTGACCCCAAGATTATCACTGCTCCGAGGGATTGCGATTGATGTGACCCGGCCTGAATACCCAGGAGCAGCAACCCTTTCGCCTTCCAGGAGGATTCGCTAATCTCACCGCCTACCCACCAACCTCCGGTGAGCTACGATGAAGGTTGATTCTGGTACGTCTTGCCCCTCCGCTGCGACTGCACTTGTGCTAATACATTCCCACTGATAGGAATCCCCCTGGCTTCTCTGGGCCTTTCTACTAACATGGCGTTTTTTCTTTGTACACAGTTCTACCCCTCCCGAATCGTCTTGCCATTTCTGCACACTCTGTTTTTTTGTTTTGACACTAACCCCTCTGCCCAGCGAGTCTTGTTTCGACCCGTCTACGGATAGTTTTTCCTATACCAATTTTCAGGCCGTGAACATTGCCAAGTGGAGAGAGGACATTTCTGGACCCGCCATTGCCGGACAGGAGCTCTTTCCTTTCTCTACTGATCTCCGGGACATGAACGGCTCTGATGCTTTCGAGCTGAAGGACACAACTTCTGAGTATAGCATGGATAGCGCCTACCAGAGCCAGTCGGGCGCCAGCCGGCGCGGAGCAGCCATGTCCGAGAGTTACCAGACTTTCACCCAGGATGCCCGGAGAGGAAACCAATTCATGGGAAACGACATCTACTCGTCACCCTCGCTGAGCTCTGACAACTTCAGTGCTTTCCCTGAGCACCCGACCGACATGAGCCGGATGCACCTTCCATCTGCTGCTGCAGACATGGAGTCGGCAGAGGGATCTTACCCGTTTGCTAATTATTCTACTGGACAGGATTACACCCAATACTCCACCAGTGTTCCCCGATTCACACCCACCAGCGCCATTGATATGGGACTCCACTGGCCGACTGCCGATGCGTACAACACATTCTCATTCGCACCGTTCCCCAAGTCGTCACCAAGCATCGATGCCACTCTCTATGCCAGTCAAGACAGCTCCATGCTTTTCAACACCCCAGCGACCAACCAGCGACACATGACCAAGCCCCGCCTTGACACCTCCGTTCGCCCCTCGTCAGTCCGCAGCTCTTCTTCCTTCGCCATGAAGGAGGAATCCCGGCGCGAGGCTGGATTCGGCCCGTTTGTCATGTCTCCCTCCAGCGCAGTGAGCTCCCAAATGCCCCATGCTTCCGGGTATGAGCTTCCCCAACAGATGGATTCCAGGTAGGAACGAACCTCCTTATCATACCCATCTTCGCTTGTTAACACTCGCTGTAGGCACGACTCAGACGAAGTCCGTTCCGCGTCACATGTCACACATTCAGTCCATGATGAGGATGAGATACTTTCGGCCTCAGACGCGGCAGAGGCCAAGACCATGGATGAGGAGCAGGGCAAGGTGGCACGCAACCACCCTCTTTACCAAGCTACTCCCGATGAGAACGGAAAGTACCACTGCCCAAACGAAGGTCAGGCTGGATGCAACCACAAGCCCACACCTTTGAAGTGCAACTACGACAAGTATGTGGACTCGCACCTGAAGCCCTTCAGGTGCACCCGGAAGGCATGCTTCGGTGTGCAGTTCTCTTCCACCGCCTGCCTCCTTCGCCACGAGAGAGAGGCTCACGGCATGCATGCTCATGGCATCCGTCCTCACCTCTGCCACTACCCTGACTGTGAACGCTCGGTCATGGGCAACGGCTTCCCTCGTCGTTACAACTTGTTTGACCACATGAAGCGCGTGCACGACTTCACTGGCCCGGCCACTGAGCCTTCGCCTCCCAGTGGTCATGGTCAGGCCTCGCGCAAGGCCACTTCTAGGAAGAGGAAGTCCGCTGGCGATGAGCCTGTCGAGAAGCGCCAGAAGGTTGTCAAGTCCCCTCAGCAGCAGCTTCAAGAGAAGCGTGACAAACTGGAGCAGACGTTCTTGAGCAAGAAGCAAGCCATCATCGACATTCTCGCCAAGCTCAATGGCCCCAGCGACCTCCGTGACGACATCCAGCTCACCAAGGAGGTTGTCCTGCTTCAGGACCTCTCCAACGAGTATCGCAAGAACATTGGCGGCTGAAGGCCTACTCTATTGTAGGCTGGATCTGCTGCGACACCTCATTCGCAAGGTTTGTTGACATCCCGGATCCGGAACTACTGGAACCACACCATCTCTCCTATTGGATTTGCATGATATATCCGCATGCTTTACATTCTTCCTGCCGCGTGCGTGCATGTTGGCCTCGGGGATATCAGGGCCACCGATATCCTCCCACCGGATGGAATTCTTCGCCCCCGGAGCTATGCCAGGACATCAGCCAAGGAAAGGTCCATGCCGTGACCTAGGACCTCCATTCCAAGGGACACTCGCTTGGGGCTATGCCCTTCGAGGGAAGGGAAGACTAATGTCTGACTGCTCATTGCAAGAAGGATTGGCATGAGTCTGTTACGGCTGTTTGATACAGATTGATATACATTTTAGACTGTTGTTGATGTTTTCTCTATTGCTTGTATGCTTGATTAGATTCTGATTGGGGGGAAAGTGAAGTTTGGATAAGAGGTTTTTGTAGTGTCGTTGCCTGCTTCTCGTCGCCGCTGGTTGACAGTAGTTGGCTTCGACTGACTTTCATAATGTATCAAATTTATTCAAAAGTGCGAACAGATAACCGTCACCGTTGCATCCTACAATTTTCGTCGCTGCCGTTGGTTGACGATAGCTCACCATGAAATCCACCATCTCGTATGCACGGAAAAAATGGACGGCCTGCCCCTAGTTCCAGACCTTCCCGCTTTGTGATGCTGAGCATGTAATTAACCTCGGCTCACCTTCAGGACTGACTCTTGAGCGGCGCGCAGTGGCGGTTCGGGTGCAGTGGCGTCCGAAGTGGCGCCGGGGGTGGCCGTACGTCACCTAGGGCCCCACCCAAGACTTTTGGCCTTCCCCCCTTGAGCACCGCATCGACTCGAATGAACGAGCCTCGGCGCAACCGGACGGATAGGCTCCAAGCCCTGTGGACTCTTTGTAATCCTGCGACTGGCCAGCTGCCGACGCAAACGTTTCACATGACATGGCTGGCAAGCTTGCTACTGCGTTTTGCACTGCCCCGCGTTGCAGCTCTATCAGACACGCATCGCGCCATCCCACTGCTGCTATTAAAGCCGGCAGATCTGTGTTTTACTCTGCAATAGTTGCTACGAAAATACGACCATTCACGAGTGCGACTCCGCGAACGACGGTTGAAGCACCTGCATACGCACGACGAGAGCCCCATTTCAAATTTGCCCCCCGCCACTACACCACCATGGCGTCCGCGACCTCCTTTTTCGACTTCAAGCCCAAGGATAGTACGTAACCCCATCTGCCGAGAGCACGAGCGGATTCGTGAGGAAAGTTGGGCGACAAGGCTGACATGTGGGACCAGAGAAGGGCAATGAGTTCAACCTCGCCGACCTCAAGGGCAAGGTCGTGCTCGTCGTGAACACGGCCTCCAAGTGCGGTTTCACGCCCCAGTTCGAGGGGCTCGAGAAGCTATACCAGGTACGCCGCTGGCGCCATGTACGTATAACTGGAGCACACGCTGATAGGATGCGCAGGAGGTCAAGGCCAAGCATCCCGACTTCGTCGTCCTCGGCTTCCCCTGCAACCAGTTTGGTGGCCAGGACCCGGGCTCCAACGACGAGATTCAGACATTTTGCCAAGTCAACTACGGCGTCACCTTCCCCGTGCTCGGCAAGATCGATGTCAACGGCGACAAGGCGGATCCCATCTTCGAGTGGTTGAAGAATGAGAAGCCTGGACTCATGGGCCTCAAGAGGGTCAAGTGGAACTTCGAGAAGTTCTTGGTCGGCCGCGATGGCAAGGTCAAGGCCAGGTGGGCCAGCACGACCAAGCCTGAGGCCTTGAAGGCAGACATTGAGAAGGAGCTCGCCAAATAGGCGGTAGCTTGGGTGGCTGAGAGCTGATAGACGAGTGATGCTTAAGATACCAACATATTCTAGCAGGGTGGGCTTTCGAGGTTCTACCTAGAATGGCCCTAATGAAGACATGTTCAGTTCAAGCCTTTCGTACGCTTTGGCGACATAGTGAGTTGTTTGGCCACTGGGTGGTGACTTGGTACTTGCTACCTAAGTATTTCTATAGATGTGGTAACACCCGGTTCTAACATTAATCTGAGTGCTCTGCTCCCATCAAATGATCTGGCATGCTGGACTCATTCAAGTGCCCGTTATGGCAGTTCAGTTGGCAGCTCAACAGTCCGCGATGTGCCTTGTAGCCAGCATCGAAGCAGGGTGATAGCCCTGATAACGATTGTCCGCCCTGCTCGTCAGTTTCTGTTCGGATTGATCAGCCCGTACATATGAATTCTACAAGGTTCTCACTCGATTGATGAGGGTAGTGTATCACGACAGTGTTCCATGTCCGCCAACATCCGTCATGTCGGCAGGGCTGAAGCGAGCCGATTTGCATGCAAGATCCATTCTGCCTGAAGGCGCATGGACGGGAGAAGGGGATCGAAGCAGGAATTAATCCTGGCCATCAGCCGGAGCAGGACCGAACCGGATGTGCGCGGTGCTAGTACGTCACTTGTAGGCGACAGCTGCCAGCCTCGTATATTTGTGAAAGCCTGATTGCGGCGCGAGCAAAGGTTGCGGCGCCTGGGCTGTGATATCGATAGATGGAGGCGTGGCGGGGCGTCGGGCCGAGCCATCCAAGGCAAGCTTGAAGCTCGAGCAGGCTCTCATCATTCCACGACTAATCTACCGCGCAGCACACCATGACCGCGCCTCAGACTTCGCCGTCACCCGCGGCTCCCGCGCAGAATCCGAATCCTCCCTCTGTCCAGATTCCCAAGCTGGTTCCCCGCAAGCGCCAGTCTGCACCCCGCGAACCTCCGAGTGCCCCTCCCCCGCCAACGCCTGCCCTGCCCGCGCCTCCAGATCTTTCCGACCACGCGTACATCCGACCCACGCGGAGGATCTTGAGCCCGGCTGATCATGAGCTGTTCTTGAAGAGCGAGACGTGCAAGCTAGTAGAGGCATTTGTTTTTGGCGTCAGCGACAGTGTGAGGGACACGCCCATCCCGACGGGGGACACAGAAGTGCACCCCGTCGTGCACAAGGTGCTGGAAATCTTGCAGGATGCCCAAGAACTGCTCAAGGAATGTCCTCCCGAAGACACGGGGAGCCGCTTTGGCAACCCAGTCTTCAAGACATACATTGACGAGATCGAGAAGAAACTACCAGACTGGCACGCGCAGCTAAAACTGTCCCCAGCACAGGCATCAGAAATCTCAGTCTACCTACACAACTCGTTTGGCAACCGCAGTCGCATAGACTATGGATCGGGCCATGAACTCAATTTCTTCCTGTGGCTCCTGTGCCTGAACCGCGTAGCGATACTTCCCGCTTCGACGTTTGCCTCGCTCGCCCTCATCGTCCTACCCGCATACCTGCGTCTGATGCGCGACATCCAGGCAACATATTACCTTGAGCCTGCTGGCTCCCATGGTGTATGGGGACTGGATGACTATCAGTTCCTCCCCTTCCTATTCGGAGCCTCGCAGCTCCTACACCATCCCTACATTACGCCCAAAGCGATTCACAACCAGCTTACGCTTGAAGAGGAATCTTCCAAGTTTCTATACCTCAACCAAGTGCAGTTCGTCAACAGCGTCAAGAACGTTGACGGCCTACGCTGGCACTCACCCATGCTCGACGACATCTCGTCAGCAAAGTCATGGACCAAGATTGAATCGGGTATGCGCAAGATGTTCGTCAAGGAGATCCTCGAGAAGCTTCCCGTCATGCAGCACTTCTTGTTCGGCAGCCTGATACCTGCCGTCAAGGGCATGAGCGAGAACCTCGGCGACGACGACGACATCGAGGTCGAGGCCGGCGAGGTCGAAGTCTTCACCGACGAGGGCGGCAAGAGGCATGTACACAGCAGTATCGGGTGGGGCGATTGCTGCGGTATCAGGGTGCCCGCTGCGGTGGGCGCTGAGGGAGAAGCCCGCAAAGGCATGGGCCAGATGCTCAGGAGAGTTCCCTTTGACTGAACTGCCTGTCCATCTCCCGCCCCCTCCCTTCCCCCCTCTCTTCCCGTCTCTCATCTCAAAGTTTGGGAATAGACTTGAGTTCTGACAAGGTGAGGGGCCATGGTATTGCCCCCTCCTGTCGATCATCCCTGGTGCTGGCGTTGGGCATCACTGTGACTTGGTTGTAGCTTGGGACATGGGTACGGAATACGGATATATCCACAATTTGGACATGGAACAGGGGCGTTTGGAATCGGGCGTGCTTGATCAAATGCGTACAAATCACGGATCCTTATCTCTTGCCTCCCCTCCTCTCGCCTCAAGCCTGAGCCCGTGGCTCTGGGAAAATCGGCACGGTCCGATGTATCTATCCTATCCAATACAAGAAACGAGTCAATGAAGAAGAAGAAAAACTCAATTTTCCCCTCCGAGTTCCCTGTGTTGCCCCCGTTAACTGTCCTGTGCGGATCTAAGCTCGAACCTTGTGAAAAAATCGGACTATATCCGTGCTGTGAGATTATTTCCCGGTGGCAGTGGTGGTGAGGGGGCCAAGGGCCGTGGATGGATTGCGATTCGGGCGCACTTCGGGGCGCGGTTTGAAGATCGGGATGGGCGGGGATGGCGAGATGGGAGGGAAGATGGAGGCAAAATATGGATTTGGGTTTTGCGTGGATAAGGGATGGGGGAAGAGGGGAGAAGAGGGGGTGGGGGGGGTGTTGTGCGTTAGGGGAGAGTTTGCTTACTTGTTGCCGGTGGCGGCGGGGTTGGATGCTGGAGGTTTTGGTAGGCGAGGGTGTGGGAAGAAAGAAGCACATGGATGGCTGGAGAGTCATGTTGGAGAGCTATTGAGAGGCTATTGTCTCTGGGGCGTACGGATTGAGCAAGAGAGCAATTGGCTGTACGGTAATGAGAGCGCGTGGAGCGTTGGTGAACTCAATGCCAACTCCAGTCGCGTGTCCACATGTCCGCCTCCCAACTCCCACCCCAAAACCCATCACAGCTTCATTACCCTCACATCACCACATCAACCAACACTAACACAATAACGTTCAGATCAAATCGATTACGCCCCAGCCGCGGCCACAGTCACAGCCCGGCCAGCCCGCCCTATCCCAAAACGCCATTCTACCCAAATGCATGCGTGCATGCGCGATAACACGATGGCCGCCCTTGTGCCCGCACTTTCCCTATCCTACCCTACAGATCAAAAGCAGAGAACGCGAGAATAGGGAAATGGCTGAGTGATGCCAATGACAAAGGGGAGAAGAAACAAAAACCTCATCTGTCCACTCACTACAACCACGACAGGGAGAGAAAAAAAGACAGCCAACCACCCGAACCGACCGATGTATTCAATCCGGACAAATCCCAGAGGTAGATGCTGTATATGCAGAGGAGAGCATGCAAAATGCCATCGAATAAGCCAAGAAACAAAAAGGTGGGTAGAGGGAGAAAACGAGACAAAAAAAAGACCAAAAAAGACAAAAGATTCCGGTCCTGTACAAGACTCTCTAGATGTAGTTAACGCCATTCCGTGTTGAGACTGTGCTTGATGATTGATCCACCCGAAACCCCATGGACTTTGGAGCTGTTCAGATCTGAAAACATGCATGCATGTCTGTGTGATGGAGAGTTGCGCAACACAAGCAGCTCTCTTTTTCCACCGACATGTGTAATACATAAACGTGTATGCAAAATACGCTTCTTCCTGGCGCGTATCCCTGTGTATGCGAATGCAGAGACTAATGTAAGGAAAGAGACATTATTGGCGCGATTGCTCGACAAATCTAGTCGTCAATGTCGCTGCCGCTCTCCTCAAGCTTCTTGCGGCGCTCCTCGTCCATCTCCTTGTATGTGGCGTAGGAGAGGAGCAAGAAAGCGCCGATGATGAGGAGACCGCCCACAATAGCGGCAGGTGTGAGGGGCGAGTTTAGCGGAGGGGGGAGCAGCTGGTCGACGATTGCGACGATGAAGATTGTGAGGAGGGCGGCGACCGAGGAGAGGACGGGGGAGGTCAACGAGATGAGGACGAGGAAGGAACCGGAGAATGCTAGAGGTATGAATTAGCGGGTTGAACACAAAGATACATGGGAGACAACGTACTGGCATTAGCGAGGACAGAGATAGCCATCATCCACGCCTGCTGGCCCTGCGGTAGCTGGAATGTCTCCCATCCCGTATAGTGCAGGAAGGGAAGCGGAATCCAGAGCACCAAAAGAGTGAAACCACCGATCAAGCTTCCAAAGGTGTTTGCGAAAATCATGCCCTTGTCCGGCGAGCAGCCGTCTGGAGGACACGCCAGGCGCTTGTACAAGACTTCATAGAATCCATAAAGTACACTGCCAATGCCAATGACCAGGTTGCCCAGTGCGCGGTTCGCGGCCTCGTCGGTGTCGTTGTGCGGATCCTTCTCGCCGCCTGCCCCGCCTCCGGACTTAGAGCCATGCTTCGCGGGTGTCTTATCGCCGTAAGCAACAACAAAGACACCCACAATCGCAATGGCCACAGCCACAACCTTGCTGGCGCGAACCTTCTCTCCCAACAGTGGGATACTGAATGCGTACGCGAAGAACGCGGAGCAGTTGTAGATGGCCGTCAAGTCGCTTGCGGTCGTGAGGTTCACGGCGACGTACCAACTCCCGCCCGCGACGGTGAGCGCGCACGTCACAAAGGCCGTCATCTTGATTATGTAGTTTACAGGCGAAACCTGCGACTGGCGAATCGAGGGGTGCAGAGTCTGGTGCTGGACCATGAGAGCGGTCTGGCGGAGCAGCTGGACATGGCGGCGCCAGAAAGTCTGCCAGGGGGTGTCCCATTTCTGGAGGCGGAGGAGGAGCAGCTGTGCGGGCCAGAGAAGCACCCAGGAGCCGTGCGTCATGTACCTGTTTGTAGTCGATTAGCAAGTCGCAACCAATGTGCCTGCTCGGCGGCGCATTCAAAGGGGGGGGCTGTGGAGGGGCCACGTACAACATGCAGTACGGCTTCTCCCACTTCAGCTCGTGCTGAATGTAGACGGCCGTCTCGGTCTGGACGGTAAAGCTGACCAGACTCAGGGCCAAAAAGATGGCAGCATACGTGTACCGCCGTCTCGTCTCGAATTTGGCCTGCGTCTCCGGATCGCGCTCGTGGAAGGTATGTGTGCTCCTCCTGCTGAGCCCGGGGCGCTGCTCGTGGCCTTCGTCCGAGGCCTTGTGGCCTAGCAGCGGACTCAAGGCGCGGCCATCCCGCTCGCGGTCCAGGTCAGGTCTGAGGTCCGAGGGCATGGCGTGGTCGTGGGCATCCCAATCGTCAAAGTCGAGGGAGTTGTTGCTCGAGGGGGACTCTGGCTCCTTCAGGGCAGACGTGCCTCCTTTGCGAGTGGTGGAAGTGTGGCGAGGATGGGGGACTTCGGCGAAGGGCGACGAGTCTCTGGATAGCTGGCGCGAGGAGAGGGCGGATACGTGAACAGGGGAACTGCTATATGTCGAGTCGCCGTTGTCGTCGGGGACGTTTCGAGTGCGGGAATCGGGGCGCGACGACTGGCGAAGCGGGATGGATTCTTTAGGCATATAAGCGGATTGCGGGCTGTGGGATGCAGACTGCTGTGGGCTTCGGGGCTATGGTGGACTAGTGTGGCTGCTGATATCCTGAAATGTGCCCAAGTGGCCTCGCGGGAGTAGGATGCTCAGCACGTACAGGAGGCCAAGGCCGCGCGCTGCATGGCGTCGGGAGTGACAGGGTCCACGCCCGGCGAATCGCAGCCCCGGCATTCCTGATACATACGTACGCACTGCCGTGGCTGCCGGGCTACTCGCGATTAATTCTACGCTGCGACGTTTCAATTTTTCTTTTACGTCTTTTCTCTCGTAACTGCCAGCCGGAATCACGTAAAGACGGCGGCTCTTCTACCTCCTCCACCTCCCTCGCAGCCTGACGTTGTTTCACTCATGACCGTGGGGGGAGGCCCGCCCGCGGCTCCACGAGCCCAAGTCGCCCGCGCCGCCATGTACAGATGACTTCATCTCACCGGACCAGTGACCAGGGTCGTGGGTTCTTGTAGTGGATGTCATGCGAGATGGTGCTTAAATTCATTCGATGCCTGCGCAGCACCGCACACACTCTTTGTTAAATCTTCTGCATACTGGTACACTAAGCCACGACCTAATCGTAATGCGCAGCCTGTACCGCGGCAATCCCATCTCGTAATACGTTCCTTTTGGGGGAATCAAGCAAATGAAAATGAATCGTACATCGTACGTGAAATCCAGCCAAGCCTCGAAGGTTAGGTAACGCAGATAACTATGCTCATAAGAATGTACCGAAGCGAACGCCTCCTACCCGACGCCTTTTTCAAAGAGGGCTGCCTTCGAGCCCCTCGGCGCGCTCTTGCGTCTCCGCCTCTTCGAGTTCCCGGAGTATCTCTGGCAACATCGACTCCACATCCTCTTCCCTCTCGCCGAGCGCCTTCGCAATGAGCGTCTTGTACATGCCCTGCTTTTCGCTCATGCCGGCAACCGACAGGTTGCCCACCACTTCCCTGACGAGCTCGCGCCGCTCCTGTTGCGCACAGTGGAGCAATAGTGCCAGTCGTATCTTTTCGTTGAGGTCGATCGGCGAATTAGACGGCGGCTGGGACGTCGACGTGCATATCCGCCGCAGCTCCGACTTCTGCTCTATTTCTAGTAAACTCTCCGCCTCTTCGACCAACATGCGCAGCTCTTCTTCTTGCTGGCGGTCAATCTCATCCTCTCCTAGATCAATATGCAGGCCGTTGTGCATACTCGTTAGCTCCGACACTTGCTTGCGTATGGCCTCTAATTCGGCCTGACGTTTCTTCACAACACGCTCCGCATCAAGAGACTCTGCTTCCTTCTCCTGAAGCTCCGACTCGTATGCGGCGGCCAATTCTTCGCACTTTTCTAACAACGTGGGCGCAACCTTGTTCATCAGATGGGACGCCGTCTGTGAACGATACTGGTGTGGGTCGCGAACAGCATGGCTGGAGAACAAGGGCGGCATCAAGGGGGCTGGCCCAATACCGTCCAGCTGAGGCATATGTCCATTTAGTCTCTGCTCCGGTGGTGGCGCAAATGGGGATGACGAAGCCTGTCGCGGCCGGGGATTCACTCTGCGCCGGCGATTTAGCTCACGGATCAAATCGTCGGCCGTCTCGCCCTTGCGATTAGGAATGTCGACTGCTACGTTGCGGCCTAGCAAGCTGCGTACGCACTTTCTCGCTCCGTTGCGCGCAGCAATCATGATGGCCGTGTCGCCATTTTTATCCTGGGCATTCAAGATTCTAGTGACCTCGTCGGGGATCCACGTCTCCGAAAGCTTGTTGATGATACAGTCGAAGTAGTAGCGCGCGCAGACAAACTTATTCGTACTGCTGGTCGTAGCTGCAATGTGGTGGAACACGGTGCTACCGAACCAGTCCGTCCTAGGGACGGTAGGCTGCAGTATCTTGACCATGCTGGGCATCGTGTTCTTGTCGTAGTTGTTAGTGAACATGACGGCGCGCATCAAGGGCGTCTCCAGATTGTTGGACAGGCAGTCGGTGCGCGCGCCTCGCCGTAGTAACTCCTTGACCACTTCGACATCACCCATGGCGGCTGCCCAGTGCATGGCAGAGTGGCCCTTCTCGTCGATTGGCCTATCCAGATTGACGTTGGGCGGGGGCTCTGGAGGTGCAATGAAGCCCTCCTCGGAGTCCAGGAGCATGAAGTAGTCTAAGAGGGCGTCGGCCCAGATCTGGTGCTGCTGGTCCTGGATGGACATCTGGTCCTGGCCTCGCTTGCGCTTGCGACTGCCGGCCGAGTACTGGGATGCGTTCAACATGTCCTGGTCGCCGAGCATGGACTCGGACACAATGGTTTCGTTGTCTGGCGTGTCGTCGTAGATTTGCGAGTGGGGCACCTGGGGCTCTTCAAATTGCTCCTCGCTGACTTGCGACTGAGTGTTGGCTACGTAGGCCGCTGGCGCAAAGGTCAGCCTTATGAGTGGAAGGGCAGTGGTACAAGCAAGCACTTACCAGCCCTCCTGGGAGCAGCTGCCGCCTGGCGCTGGGGCTTGGGTCGGTTCGAGGCGGCAGTGGCATGCTTGGGCGCAGGCGGCGGGCTCCTGTCGCCGGGGACGAAGTCGAATATGGGCAGCATCTTCTCGAGCACGCCGTTGCGCTCTGCGAGCATGCGGCCGTCGGGCAGAGGGATCCAGGTGCCCTGGTACTTGCCATAGCCACCCTGCACCTTCTCGTGCACGCCCTTTTGCACATCGCGCTCGAGGATGCGGGTGCGCGCGGGCTTGTCGAAGTCGGCTACCTTGAGGATGTGGGTTGCGTTAATCCAGTCGTCGGCGCGCCGGCGCATGACATGGTGGCCGTTGACATTGAACTCGTAGACAGGGACCTGGCGGGCGGTCAGCAGGGCGATGGCAATGCGGCGGGCAATGGGCGCGGGCTGGGAGGGGGAGTGGTCGAGGATGCGCCGAGGCAGTCGGCGGTGAGGTGCGGGAGCAGCGCGGGCGGCGCCAGCAGGGCAGGACTCACATTGCTGTAGGTGGCCGAGTAGATCTTGCCATCTGGCGCCGGCGGCATCGTGACCGGTCGGGGATGCGCAAAGGGCAGCGAGGGGAGCGAGGGGGGGCGATGGCGGTGGGGACGGAGGCGGGTGTGATTTCGCGATGGAGTCGACGCGCTCGTTCGCGTTGCCCTCAGCCGGGGCTGGCGACTTGGTGGCCGGCCGCCTGGCGTGCCTGCACAGGCCTGGGCCAGCTGCTCATGTGCCAAGCCACGCGCCCCGTCGGCGGCAGCTCTGAGCTTCCGCCGGCCGCAGACTTCACGGCTGCCCGCCCACGACACCCGCCCGCCTGCCCGCTGCATCACCGCGCAATTGAACCACCAGCTCCACCATGACCGTCACCGAGAAGATAAAGGAGGCCGTTGGCGTCGCCAGCAGCGAGCCCCAGAGTCAGTCCGCCACGCTGCACCGCCCAATTGGCCCTCTCCCGGGCTCCCCCAGTCCCCCCAGACAGGTCACTGACGCCGCCAAACAGAGGCTACGCGCGCTGAGATGAGCGCCGCCCGCCTGCCGCTGCCCTACCGCGACTCCTGCGCACATCTGCTGATTCCCCTCAACCGGTGTCGGCAGGAGGAGTACTACCTGCCCTGGAAGTGCGAGGTATGCCCACGACGAGAGCCCCTTCGAGCCCGCTGTGCACCACGGGAGAGCTGACGCCTGGCTGCAGAACGAGCGCCACTCGTACGAGAAGTGCCAGTACGAGGAATTCAAGCTGCGCGTGGCCAAGATGGAGGAGTTGAGGGCCGCCAAGAACGGCGAGAGGAGCAATTGAGGACCAAAATCAAATGTCACGGGCTGACGATAGAGGACCGACACCGACGCTGCATGTATATAACCGCGGCAAGGCCTTCCCTTTTCTCTCTGGGTCAGAAACGGCATCAATACCATCAACATTTCGCACACGGACGAGCATCGCACAGTCACTTTGCCTGGGAACGTGTTGTAAAAGAGATCTGGTTTGGTCTATGGATATCTACATGCCAAAAATCTCTAGTCTGTGGGCCGCGAGAACGTCCCACAGCCCATGTATCAAAACACAGTCTACAACTTCTAATTCTGGTGACCCATGACGCTATATCTTGGCCTTTGTGCTCTCCAATGCAGCCTGGTCCCGCAGCTGTCTCCTCATGATTTTACCAGACTAATTCCTGTCAGCTGGCATAAGTATACAGGCCAGGCACAATACTTACTGGGTTCTTTGGAATTGCATCGATAAAGTGCACGCCACCTTCCAGTCGTTTTGCTTTCGACACACGTTTGGCGAGCCACTTCTTGATATTCTCCGCCAACTCTGGCGTACCCTTTTCCGGAACCTGAGGCACGACATATGCCCGTGGTAGCTCCTCACCATCACTTCCAAAAGTCAGCCTTGGCCATCGTACGTAGACGACATCACTCACATGGTAACTCCAATCACGGCGGCATCCTGGATATCCGGGTGCTCCAACAACAGCGCCTCGAGCTCGGCTGGTGCAACCTGCAGTCCTTTGACCTTGATCAATTCCTACAACACATTAGCGTCTGTCTCGTCCGTGTTGAGACCAGTCTTTGACTCACCTTCTTTCGGTCTACAATGAAGAAATTGCCATCCTCATCGATATAGCAGATATCCCCCGTCTTGAGCCACCCATCTGGGGTAAGTGTCTCTTTAGTAGCATCTGGCTTCTTCCAGTAACCCTTCATGACATTTGGACCCCTGATCCAGATCTCACCCCTCTCTCCCTGCTTTGCCTCGAACGTGCCCTCATCATCCAGCACGACCTTGGCCTCACAGTTCGGCGCCAGCTCCCCAACAGAAGACGAAGGCGTCTCCTTGGACATGTTGTGGTTCGTAGCCATGCAGGTCAACTCCGTCATTCCCCAGCCCTGCTTGACTCTAACCTGGCCTGGGGGCCACAGCTTCTGGAATTCGTCGCACACCTCTTTACCCAGGGGTGCCGCACCCGAAGACACCGCTTCCACGGAGCTAAGATCAAACTGTTTGACCGCGGGGTGCTTCGCCATGGCCACGACGACAGGCGGCACCAGCACAAGGTCTGTGATACGATACTTTTGCACATTCTGCAGCATCTCGAGGAAGTCGAACTTGGGCATCAGGTACACAGGCACGCGCTGCTTGATGGCGTTGACGCAGAAGGTGGCCTGTGCCATGGCATGGTACATGGGCAGGAAGCAGAGGTGCTTCATGCGCTTCAGCTTCTCGGCATAGCCCCGCTGCAGCGACGATAGGTGGATTTGCTGGCAGCAGTTGGCCACGTAGTTTGCGTGCGTGATCATAACGCCCTTGGCCACCCCCGTCGTGCCAGAGCTATAATTAAGGCAAATGACGCGCGAGAGCTCCTCCGCGCTACGCAGGTCCTCCCACTCGAATGCTCGCGCCGCCTCGGGCGTATCCCACAGCGAAGTCCAATGCCTAATCTTGCCTCCCGGCGTATCCTTTTCGACCTGCCGCCCCTCAAACGTGGCAGTTCCATCGTCGAAGATGAACATCTGGGACGCGGGCAGGCCGACCTCTTTTGCAGCCGCGAGACCCGTTTCTAGACTCCCCTCGGCGCAGATCAGGAACTTGGCCTCCGAGTCTTTGAGCTGGTATGCTAGCTCTCGCGCAACGTAGGTGGGGTTCGCGCCGGTAAATACGCCGCCGGCCATTATGACGCCTAGCACGACTGTCGGGAAGAAGAGCGTGTTGCCCGAGAACAGGAGTACGCGGTCTCCGGGCTGGAGGCCCGAGCGCTTCAGTCCAGAGGCCAGTCTCTGGGAGTAGAAGCGGAAGTCGGTGGTGGACAGAAAGTGCTTCTCAGGCTCCCGGGCGGAGAGGAAGGCTGGCGTTGTTGGGAGGGGCGCCGTTGGTGAGTCAAAGATGTAGGTTGGGAGAGAGACTTGGGGTATGTCGAAGGCATGTTTCGATTTGTAAACCATCGTGATTGTCGTGTAGTGGGTTGAATTCTGAGTGACGGACGTGGAGACTCAATTGGTCGTGGCGGGAGCCTTGCGGACTATTTATGCTCGGCAGTAATTGAACTCCAGTTGTATCGGTGCAGTTTGTATAGGTGGATGACGCCTAGCTAGAGTATAATGCTATGAGCCTCGTACGAGCCGCTGTGCACCGGGCCTGCTAGAACTGGCTTGGGCTTATTTGACCGAGTTTGTCGAGTAAGGTTGACCCGCTCGCAAGATGGTGCTGGTGAGTTCTGGCTTGAAGGGTGTTTGTCCACGACGAAATTATCCGTCTCTTGCCTCAGTGTAGGTGCTGCCCGGCTCAATTTCTCACAACTGCGATGATGCTGGAGTTGGGTGGCATGGGCCGGGTTCCATGGATGGCGAGATACAAATACCCGGCCTGTCCCCATTAACCTAGGCATTATCGGTTTGCGACTAGTTCCTTTGCATCCTCAGGATCCAATGGACTAATTATCCCGGAGAAGTCTGATTAGGGGTCGTAGGCGAGTGGCTGACCTGGGGAGGTGCGGGGTCTGGGGTTGGGTGAATTGATGAGCCGAGGCATCTTCGGTAAACAAGGATCTGCTGTTGTGGCGTTTCTTGGGTATGTTAGCTTTAAGCTGAGGATGGTGTGGTATGAATGTTTTGATAAAGATAGTGTAGTAGATGGTCTGAGAATAATAGACTATCTCATTTGTCAAGAATGGTGATGGCGGAATAAGGTTTCTCTTCGGGGAAGGAAGCGAGAGATGAGCGGCGCACTAGGTAAGGCGGTTCGTCAGCAAGAGATCTTTTGCAACAAACCATCTCGACATAGACAAACAAAGCAATTTTCTTATACGCCCTACAATACCTATTCATTTACTTTCTCTCCTGTCATCTGTGAACAGATCCAGCCTAGAAGATAGTCCCTTCCCTCAACATGCTTCCTTCTGCCATGCCATGGGTGCAATCACACTATTCTATAAACTCTAAGATAATTTTGAATCCCGCTTGGTCCTGTTAAGGTCTCATAGCTACATTTACATGTATTCTATCCAAATCAGTCCATCAGTATCTTGCTGAACGCGTTCCACAGCGAAAATGGGGACCGCCCGACTGTGTGTTTTGCTTTGTGCGTTAAGTCTAACAATAAAGTTTCAGAATTCACCGGCTATTCATTTAAAAGACTGGTGCCCAAAGATTCGTTTTGAAGAGCGTGTCAGAATGCGCCTTGAGCTACTTTCAAATCCGGATTTACTATCTTCGAACATCTCCTAGTTCTCGCGTAGCTGGTGATGCTGACATGCTCGTATAAACAGAGAAAAAAAACCGGATTACATGATGAAAACCCTGTTTCTTCAATTGAGTATAGAAACAAACTGACAACTTGTGCTAGTTGTATGTGTCCTTCTTGCTAAAAGTAGTGATGAATAACTTCCACTGTTTCACTGACCTCCTCGGGATGTGCCTACACGCACTTGGGAATTTCAGTGAGGAATCGCTGTTCTCGAAGACATCCGCCAAATAAATTCAACTGCAAAGGGGCTGTGCCTTGCTGGAGAATAATCTTCAATCTTGGGTGCCTGATCGTTACCGCAAGACTCCATGGTTGCCCAGATCCATGTCGCGTTGGGAAAGTTTGCGCTAAACTCGTCGCGTACTAGCCGTGTTGTGCTGCACTTCCGACCGCTGCCCCCACACACTTCCGATCTACATTCCGCCACCCATTCCGCGCAGCAACGATACGCATAGCCAGTGTTACCATCATGTCGGACTCGGAGCTGGTGGAGAGTGACAAGCCAACGTATCAGGTCCTCAAGTACATCGGCGGAGGAGGTTTTGGTCAGGTGTTCAAGGTTGAACGAGGTGGACATGTTCGCGCGTCCCCTCTGCTCAAAAGACGAAGCTAAACCAGCAGATACTTGCCTGCAAGCAAATCCAATTCAGCGACGTAAAGGCGGCCTTGAGTGAGTATGATCACATGAAGCTTTTGAGAGATGGCCCCCACATCGCTGCAATCCACTATGGACTTGAGTTTAGCCATGCGACCGAAACCCTGTCTTTCTTCATGGACTATTACAAAGGGAAGGACTTGGACAGGCATGTTCGGTTACTCAAAGGTGCCGGCGAGAGCTTCCTGGAGCCCCAGGTCATCGATATTGGTCATCAGATTGCAGAAGCCCTTGAGTTCTGCCACAGCAGGAACATCTTGCATCAAGACATAAAACCCATGAACGTGCTTTTGAAAGATAAATGGAACCCGCTCACTGATCTCGTAAGATGGCATTTTCGATACACCCGACAGATTGTCTCTAGGCAAGGATTAGGGTTATGCTAGGAAATAGAGAGCATTACTGACTTTGTAATCCGTTAGGAAGTACCCGACCTCTTTGTAGCAGATTTTGGCCTAGCAAGTCGAGTGGGAACCATCGGGACCAGGTTCACGGGACAGCGCGGCACGCCAGGCTATGAAGCGCCCGAAATACGCGAGCAAGGATACCACGCCGCCTTCTCCCAAAAGTCTGACATATATGCATTTGGATGCGTTCTGTATCGGCTCTGTACTCTTGAAGACCCTGATGATGTCGACGATCTGAAGCCCGAAGAGATATCCGACAACTACTCCATCGACTTGCTTGGTCTCATAAGCTGCATGCTCAGTTCCGATCGGGATCACAGGCCAACAGCGGCTCAAGTCAAAGCTCACCTCTTGTCGCTTATGCCCAGATATCTGCCAAATGCCCGATCGTGCCGTACGTGCGGTTTCCTGTTCGTATCCGCAAATCAGCTTCGAAAGCATTTGAAGCAGACTGGGCACTACCGACAGGTGAACCCATCAGGCCCTCCTGCTGAACAGCGCTTTGACGTTGAATACTAGGAAGGAGAATTCAACAAACAAACAATTGACCACGAGTTCAAAGTCGAACGAGCTTCATCTGTGATTACCATCTGCCAAGTCGCTGAGAATCCTGATCCTTCCCCATGTGTAGTTTGCATGAGGCATTTTGGCACGAAGAAAGGGTTCTTCCAGCATCTTTATTGCCGTCATAATTGCAGGAACCCAAGATACGTAATGGAGCGTTACATGGAAGAACACAAAGCGGAGGATAATGCTCACGAGGAGCCGAGAAAACGTCAAAGAGCGAAGGTGCTACCTGTAAGTCTTCCTGTTGAATCCGAGAATGTCTCGGTTCCCGTCATGTAATTTGCTCGAACCGTATACTATCAATGTATTAACGTTCTGAAAAGGAATTTGATTGGAGATAAGCCAGTCTGTGGGCCGTGGGGGTCAAGGCAGCTGTACCACCAGAGACTGCCATCAAGGCAATCATCACGGACCCACGGGTGGAGCTTGGGCCTGTCTGATCCATTGCCAATGTGTAGAGTCATTGCATGGTACCTTGTTTAAGTAGCCTAGAGGTGCACGCAAAGACAAACGCTCGCCCGGGCAACAAACCACCCAAGAACGGTCAGAGGCCAGCTGCCCCTGATGCGGCACTACATTATCCAAAACTCTCCAAGAGGCCATTCGTCTCCCAATCACTGGCCCAATCGCCCCGCAATTATCATCACCGACGGGCCTCCTCCCCCCATTCCGGTCTACAACGCCTCACCACCACGCCCCCACAGGCCTATCCGAAGACCATCCTGGACCACCAAGCCCGCCGACCAAAAGCCCAAGGACGAGCCCACACTCACAATCTACACTCGCGATGAGGGCGGCAAGACATACCACGCCTTCACCCTCCCAACCCGGCTCCTCCACACCTCAGCCTACCTCCTCCCCCGCCTAACCCACCACTCCACCATCCTCCCCTTCCCCTGCAGCAAACCCACCTTTGAACTCTACGAATCGTGGCTCCTACACTCCCACCGCCTCTCCCCACCGCCTCCGCCGCCGCCGCCGCCGCCGCCTCCGCCGCCACACAGCCCCACGTCCTACAAGTTCTACCACGCCCTCCTCGACGCCTACGCCCTCGCCCTGAGCCTCCGCGATCCCACCTTCCAAGACCACCTCGCCTCCACCCTCCTCTCCACCCTCCGCCTCGAGCCCGCCGCCTCGCACCCCTCACCCCCCTCGCGCCGCGCCCCCGCGCTCAAGAAGCCGAACCCCCACCCCCCGCGCTTCGTCGACTGCCTGCACGACACGCGCCTGCTCAAGCGCCTGTATGCGCGCAGCGACCCCACGGCGCCGATCCGCAGGCTGCTCGTCGATGCCGCAGTGCGCTTCGCCGCGACGCAGGACTTTGACGAGTTTGCTTGGGGCGCAGAGTATCCCTGTGCTTTTCTGAGGGGGCTGGTGAGGGGGCTGCAGAGGGAGAGGGAGAGGTTGGCGAAGGGCGGGGGGAGGAGGGTGAGGTTTGCGGAAGGGGGTGCGGAGGGGGGGTATCACTGTGGGAGGGATGGGGGGGAGGAGAGGTTTGGGGTGGATGAGTGTGTTTATCATGAACATCGGAGGGAGGGGAGGAGGTGTTGGAGGGATGATGTGGGAGGATGAAGGGATCTGAAGGAGAGGAAGGAGACTGGTGAAGTTGATGGCTGTATATACTGTATGTGTGTTGTTGTGGGCATGTCATTTGTGATGCTTCATATGCCAGGAGCGGAGTTCAACCTGGAATTCACGATGAGCTAGTTCATCACACCAAAATTTCTTGGAGTAAATTTTTTTTATGAATACCATATATATGTATACGTCAGGCTTAATCATCACTTCTTTTCGTTATCAGTATTGGGAAATCATCACTAGGCATTCGAGAAATAAGGATGCATAGCAGTGGTTGTTACAGGCAAAGCTGGAATCGCGGCATTTGAAAGAAGGTTCGTGGAAAAGTTTGTGCAGACTTCATTAGATTCAGAATGCAGTTTAGGCCAGATGCTACCTCTACACAATACCTACTTGGTTGGCTGGAACTTGTCCAGAATAGCCAGTAGGCCTGCAGAGAAAGAAAACTAGCCAATAAACACCTTCTAATTGATAACCTTGTGTCCGTGAACGCTTCATGACTTCAGTAGGGTAGAGCACAGCAGGAGATTACCCCAACCATCGAGTATGAACGAGGTTAATACCTGCCTGAATGCATTAAACCATCCCTAGTGTAGGCCATAGGAACGTCTGTGGCCATTTAATCCATTGAATTGACAAGATCCTCGTATTTGGCCTTCCAGTAGCCAGTCTCAGCCGCCGCATCTGCACCGTTAGGCTGGGCAGAAGCTGTGGCGGTAGCAAGCTGGGCCTGGAGCTCGGAAACCTGCTTCTCCAAGCCGACGGCAGCTTTGCGATAGTTTTCGGCCTCCAGGTAAGTTGGGTGAATACTCTTGTATTCCAGATAGGAAAGCTATTATCCAGTCAAAACTATTGCCAGAAAAGCAAAATTTGATTGGGGTGGGGGGAATATGAACGAAGACTTGAATGCTGAGAGTAGAAAAAGAAAGGGAGTGTAATCAAGTAAGGAGCAACTGACCTTGCCCAGGTTCATCCAATCCTCCGCCTTTTCCTCAAGCTCGGCTTGCTTGATCCTGTCCTCTTGTACTTGCATCCGAAGGACATCGATCTCAGCCGTAAGGGCATTGTCATTGACAACATCCTTTCCTTGCAAATATGTCTCCTTGGCATCCTCCAATTTCTTCTGGAGATCTTGGATTTGCCCATAGCATTCATTCGTCTTCTTTCTAAGGCCATCGACTTCGGCCTTGAGTCTGTCATTCTCAGATTTGTGTTCATCGGCTCCAGACTTGAGAGCCTCGATCTCAGCCTTGAGACGATGTTCATCTACAGCCTTAAGGGCTTCGAATTCGACGGCAGACTTCTTCTGCTTTTGCTCTCGGGCAAGAAGGTCA
Organism: Corynespora cassiicola; assembly: GCA_022059125.1. Classification (NCBI taxonomy): domain Eukaryota; kingdom Fungi; phylum Ascomycota; class Dothideomycetes; order Pleosporales; family Corynesporascaceae; genus Corynespora; species Corynespora cassiicola. The sequence goes on along the minus strand of JAEUWY010000012.1, from coordinate 1,344,502 downwards.
TTGTTCTCAGTCTCGAGGTCGTCGTTTTCGCCCTCGAGCTTCTTGATCTTGGCATTCAAGGCTGCGACAGTCTTCTTGAAGTTGTCGATGTCGGACTTGGCGATGCTGAGCTCTTCCATGGCCTTGACAAGTTCTTTGGCCGCCTCTCCTTTACTAGAAGACAAGTCATCTTTGGCCTTCACGAGCTCGACATTATTCTTCTGGAGTTCTGCTTTCAAAGCATTCAGCTTCTTGGCCTGTTCGGCTTGAAGCTTTTTAAAGTCAACTTCCAAGCCAGCAAGCCTGCCCGCGTCAAAACTCACCGAGAAAGCCCTAGAGTACTCGGCAGCCTGATTCTCATATTTTCGATTCAAGGAACTGAGCTCCGCCTTCAAGTCATGGGACTCTTGCTTGGCTGCACCATCGCCATTCTGAAGGTTCTCAACCAAGGTCTGAAGACTGGCAGCCTTCTGTACTTCCTTTTCGAGCTGGGTTTCGAGCCTCCGAACCTCCTCCTTGTAACAAAAGATCAACGACTGCTCCTTGTCCAAAGCCTGTTGATGTTCATCGCATTGCTTGCGGATGGTCTCCATCTCAGTAGCGAGCTCTTTCTTGGACAGCTCAAGAGAAGCGACTTGAGCCGACATTGCGCCCTCTGCTTTGTTCAACTCTGAATTTGCAAATTCGAGGTCCTTGTGCGCCTTGTCTATCTCGGCACGCATCAGGCCTTTGTCCAGGGTGAGACGAGAATTGCGCTCATGCAAGTCGTTCAACTCGTTCAACCTGGCCTCTGTCTGCTTTCTATAGTCTTGAAAGGCCTCTTGTTGCTCGAGGATCAGCGAATACTGGCGGTCGGCTTTCTTGTTCTGGCGTGATAGCTCGTCCCTGGACTCTTGGTAGATCTCGTTGACAACGGAACTGTGGTAAAGGTTCATATTGTTGCGCTGCCTATCCAAGTACTTGGGGAGAGCATCATTCGACTCTGCGTACCAGGTACACAAGCGATCGATCTTGTCAAAGGCAGCCTTCATCTTATCCAAATCGTCCCGTGGGCGGGCGGGGTTCTTCTTCATAGCGTCCTCGCGGAGCAGAGCCATCATGCTCTGCAAGGCTTTCCAATTCTCCCTGTACAGGCGTACGAGATCGGCGGCCTCAGCTTCAAGTTGAGCGTTACGGTCTACCGCCAGCTGCGCGCCGACATTGGACTGGAGGGCAGCCACCTCATCAGAAGAGGCGGCTGCAATCTGCGCCTTGGTTGCAATGGTATTGTTGTAATTGGCCGCCGGTTGAGCCGGTGCACTAGGGAATGCACGGGCAAAATGGATTGATTGCTGCGCAGGAGCGTACTTGGACGCTCCGAGCCCTGCGGGGCTACGGTACGGCTCCGACATGGCGGCAGAAGTGTGCACTGGCTTGTCAGTGACGGAGGGTAAGTGAGAGGCGGTGGCGTACGTGTTTGTTGTTATGGAAGCAAGGAAGGCCGCTGGGCAGGGGGATACGTGGAGTACCAACAGCGAGGTAATAGTGGCGTAGAGGAAGGGGGAAGGAGCAGAGGCTGGGCGTGTTGCTGTTATTGTTGGGGTGGTGCCGGGTCAGTGAAAGGGCAGTCGCAATCACTCGTAGTTGCCAGAGCCGCCTCACCGCCCAACGGAGTAAACGCAGCAAAACCGGACCCAGGTGAAGCCAACGAATGACATGGGAGAGAACGAGGACGGAGAAGTCGAGAGAACACAAACTGAACGCTGCCATTGCGCTGGAGTTGATGATGATGATGATGATGATGATGATGATGATGAGGCATGGGCATCTCTGAGGAGGGCATGTAGTTTCAAGACATGCGTGGAATGAAGTGATCAATCTGGTGAAATTTACAAGCGTACCCAGAGTATTTGCACGGCAAGAGACATTTTGTTTGGCCGTCTGCTGCTCATTGCATCACGGACTTCCTATTTCGGAACAAGCATGCACGTGAAGTCGGGCCGGAAAAGGTACTGCAGAACGGAAACTCTAAACACAACCGAACATTTCAACGAGAAGATTGGGTCCACAACAAGTCGACTCTCGCAACCCGATCGAGGTAGGGTAGGCATGCAGGACGGATGGAGTGGCTATACCGACAAGGGAGCCGCACGGAAAAGTGACGGCTTCTCGCGAAGGCGAGGCGCTACTGTTGCCCACAGAGGCACTGTCCCGACAGGTCCAACCCAGGCCAGGCCAGGCCAGGCCGCATTCGACATGGTCGCCGTCGAAGATTCCGCATCCCGCCCGGATACGGCAACGGGCTAGACAGAGCGGCAGGCCGATGGTTTGGGCGGGCCGGAGCTATAGCAGGTTGAGCATCAGAGTGAAATTGCAGACTAGAGAGAGAGGGTGCCGAGGTCGCTCTTCTGGCGTCGAGGCCCTCGGCTTTAAGGGCTGGCTGGGTAGCTGCGCAATCGCCTGTCAAACCAGGGAGGTGGGTCGCAGCCCCATTGGTCAGCAGGCAGTGCGAGGGCAGGTGGAGAGCAGAGGGTGGGCAGCGCTCCTATGGCCGTGGTGCTGCCTTGGTACATGGCCCGACTGGGGGAGAGCTGGCTTGGCGCGAGCGCACCACGTTCCTGATGGGATACACGAGCGACGATCGATCGGAGTTTAATATGTGGCAGAGCTGCAATGCTACGGAGTACTGCGTGGTGTGGAGCTCTCGGGGATTGTGGACCAATATGGAACACGAGGGTTGGTCTACGGCCGAAGCGAGCATGAGAAGGGAAAGGAGACTCGACTCCTCCATCCCTTGGAGCAGCGGGTGGCAGCTGGGCGCACCCATTGTGGCCAGCGGCGGCGATCCTGAGCAGCCCTGGCTGTCTGCTTTGGCATGGATGGCGTGTGATGGTGTGGTGGTGGTTGTCGAGTGCGTGCGAGCGAGCTGAGAGGCCCGTCACATAGCCGGGCATTTTACCCAGGACCCCGATGCACCGGTGCGCAGCGGGCGCAGGAAAAAGCAAGACTGCTGCGTCGCTGGACGCTGAGGCGGGAAGAATACGCGGCTCCGAAATAACAAAAGGGCAGAGGGCGAGTTTACAGATTGCCCATGGGCCGGCAAGGATGCCTCTATGGGAGCTAGCTCTTGCAAAGGCTGGCGGGAGCGGGAAGGCCCGACTGTTAGCTGAGACGCATGGCAGAGGGGGATGGCGACAGCTGGCGACGGCTGGCGAGAGGCCGACGGGCAGCGTCAGCCCACGTCGAACCAGTGTTCGCCCGTGCTGGCCAGTGCCGGGGCGCGAGCATAAGCAGTGTACAAGCCATGGACAGCAGCGTAGTCGTCCAGCAGCGCCGGGCGCGACACAGGATGCAGGCAACGGTAGACGGCGGCGGCCAAGCGACATGCTGCCGTGCTAGACGCCCGAAGGCTGGGCCAGTGAGACTCGTGGCTCGCGGCTCGGGCAGGGGGACGTCGCCATTGAAACACGGGCTAAGCGTCCCAGTCCCCCCCGCTGGAACTGCTGGAACTGCTGGGCTGCTGCTGGGCCGCCCGACCGCCGCTGGTCGTTTTTTGTGGGCTGCGCGGCGGCTGCTGGTCGAGCGTGCGAGGGCCCTGGGCGGCCGACGAGTCAGCATGAGCACAATGACCCCCAGCGAGCCCACCGCGCGCCCACCGCAGGCCCCAGAGCGGCAGCGTTCGAGGCTTGTCATGGCGGGAGGGCCTTGGGATGGGCTTTGTCTGCACGCCTGCGCCTGCACGCCTGCTGGCTGCCGCTTCCGACGGCCCCCGCGTTGCTCCGCGTGGCTTCGACGACGCCCCATTGTTCACGTTTTGGCAGTTGGCGGCAGAGCGGCAGCAGGGCCCCAGCCCAGCCCGGCTAGCCCAGCTGCTTGCTGCCACCTGCTGCTGCTGCTACTTGCTGCTTGCTGCTTGCTGCCACTGCTGCCACTCTGCTGCCGGTCGTGGTAGTGCTGCTGCTGCGAGGTTGGCACAAAGGAAAAAAAAAAAGCCTCGCTCACGCTGCCCGCCGCCCGCTGCCACGGCTCGCTGCTGCTGGAGCTGCTGCTGCACCACCACACTCCGCTTTATTAATCCAGCACCGCCAAAAAACGAGTCCCCAGGTTCGCCAGGCCCGCCATACTTCCTCGCCGCAGGGTTTAGTCTAGTGTGCGGCTGCTGCACCGAGTGGCCCGTCGTCCGCTTGTCTGCTGCCCCCCTCCCACCTCTCCCTCCCCGACCAGAACACCACGCCCAAGCACACGGCAAGGATTCGGCGAGCGAGGCACCCTATTTCTCCACCCTCTGCTACCACTGGCCGGAGCCCTCCTCCACCCTCCTAGTCCCTAGGTACGCCCGCCAGCAAACTTCCCTTCTCTGCACTCTCTCAAACTCTACTGCTCCAGCTCCGCCTGTCTTTCCACGTTCCATCTGCCCTGCATTCGCTCCAACCCGTAGCTACCAGCACGCCGTCCTCGCTTGCGACCGCCCATCATCCTCCCGCCCTCGCGACCGCGAACCCGCTCGAAACCTTGGTACGTCCGCCCTGCGTTCCTGTCAGGCGACTGTCCACTCTATTGCACACACACGCACCGAGTCGCAGCTGACGGCCCGCCCGCAGATCCTTCGTCCCCTCTGCATCTTCTGCCCACAGACATAAGCCCCAGGCAATCTCGCTCCCGACCTCGTCGCCCTTGACCTCGACCTACGCTGCCCCAGGCCCACGCTCTTTCGCTCCCCCCCCCCGCCCACTCACACCACCGCGCCCCGACACTGGTACATGGCACCGGGGATAATGTGCTTTGGACGGAAACCCGAGGACCCCGAGTCTCGGCGCAATGAGGAGATCGAGAAGACCATTCGGAATGACAGGAAACGCCAGGAGCGCGAGGTGAAGCTCCTGCTGCTCGGTGCGCGCGCCCCAGCCCGACAGCGCGACCACTCGCGCTGAACATGTGCCCACGGGCGATTCATTGCTGACACGCTTCCGCAGGTGCTGGTGAGAGCGGCAAGTCGACGGTGCTCAAGCAGATGCGAGTCATCCATGCCGGTGGCTTCAACAAGACGGAGCGCAAGCAATGGCGGGCCATCATCTTCAACAATCTCGTGTCCGCCTTCCAGACCATCTTCGCCGCCATGCAGGAGCAGGAGACTGACTTTGAGGACGACGACAACATTGTATGCTTGCCACCTGCCCGCCCACTACTTTCTCTCTCATCGCTGACTTGCTTTTGTCTATAGCGCTTTGCCGAGCTGATCGCCGCAGATCCGGAAATCGGCATCGAGGATTCGATGCCCCAGGAGTGTCTCTCGGCTTTCAACAGCCTGTGGGCCGACAAGGGCGTCCAGCTGGCCATCCTCAAGGGCAACCAGTATGCCCTTCACGATAACCTCAGCTAGTGCGTCTCGGACCCACCGTTGCTCGATGCGCGCTGACCTATCATAGTTTCTTCTCAGACGTCGAGCGGTTGTTTGCCAAAGACTATCTGCCCACGGACCAGGATATCCTGCGGACACGGCTGAGGACCACCGGCATCACCGAAACCATCTTTGAGCTGGGCAACTTGACGTACCGCATGTTCGATGTCGGCGGCCAGCGCTCAGAACGAAAGAAGTGGATTCACGTCTTTGACAACGTGCAGGTGGTTCTCTTCCTGGTTGCCATCAGTGGATACGACCACGTGCTGGTGGAAGACAGGAATGGCGTATGTCACCCCGCTTCCCGATTGGCCCGCCTTGCGCAGCTAACTTTGACAGAACCAAATGCACGAGGCCCTCATGCTGTTCGAATCGATTTCGAATTCTAAATACTTCGAAAAGTCCGCCCTAATCCTCTTTTTGAACAAGATCGACCTGTTCCGCGAGAAGATTGCAGGTGGCATGAGCCCCATCAACAAGGTCTTCCCGGACTACACGGGCAAACCAACCGACATCGAGGCCGGCCAAGAGTTCTTCGCAAACAAGTTCCGCAACCTAGTTCGCCAGCCAAAGAAGGAGGTCTATGTGCACTACACCAACGCAACCGACACGGACCTGTTGAAGAAGACGATGGCATCGGTCCAGGACATGATCGTGCAGCGCAACCTCAATGCGCTGATTCTGTGATCCCTTACAATAATTCCCCCAAAAGACCAAAAGCAATGTTGTTTTCGGCGTGCAATCTATTTAGCGCCGCGACTAGTCAACGACGCCGTACGACGACACTACCACTTCGGAACCTTTCTTTTTGCCAGCTGAGGAGATGGATGGCTCCCCGGTCCGGGAATCAGACCACGTCAACCGCCACCTCTGATTACCTACGTGGGGCGACATGGCCAGCTGTGCAGCAATCCCAGCCCTCCGCGGGGCTTTGGAACACCCGGGAGCGGTTTCATGGCCCGATCTTCACATTACATTACCCTCGATATCCCAAATGTTCAAGATTTTTTTTCTCTCTTTCTTCTGCTGTTGTTTTAGGACGATCTCACGAAATACCTTAGCTTCCGGAGTCACCATTACTGCGCCGAGCGTTAGTCACCTTTACCTTTTTTTTTTTCTCCCTCTATCTGGGCACTTGTGGTCACCAGTAATCTCGTGAGGCAGGAGTGGAGCTGAGTTGCGCCGGCAAGGGGGCAGGGGACAGAGAGCAGGGAGCAGGGAGCCAGGAGCCAGGAGCCAGGAGCCAGGAGCGAGGAGCAGGGAATAGGGAACAAGAGGTGAACATGTACCAGAGTCTTCCAGGGCTTACATTTGCGTGTCCAATGGATCTTTTGCTCGATTGTCCGTGTTTGCTCGCATGGCATGGCGGACAAAGGGCAGCGTTTCTCAGCGCTCTGCTTCTAGGTCGGAAATGGAGTAAATTACATCATATTACACCGCATGAATGCAAAATGAGCAATCGTATCAGGCATGGCCGGTGGCGAATCAGGACAGATGCCTTGGTGTTGGTGGGGATGAGTAACACAGCATGGTCGGATACTTCTGCAAGTGTACAAGGCCGCCGCAGCCTTGCTTGAGAGTGCGTGCGTAGGGCGTAATCCCACCCCCGCGAGGCAAGTAAGACGGCGCGAGCGAAATGGGGGCTCAGCACGACCAGCAGCACGTTGTATTGATGAAGGCGGCCTGCGGGACAAACGGCTGTGGCTGTGATTGACATTGCAGCTAGGCGGTGGCAACCCGGGGACCGAACATCGATCCAAGGCAAATCAGCGTCTCCCAAGACCATGTCACCAAAATGAGCCGATATTAATACGGCTGCACACAAGGTTTTTGGGGGCTACTTTTGGAACAGCCCAAGACATTGATACGCTAGATCTGCGCTGCTGCCTGTTTAGTAAAGATGAATGTCGCTGGAGGATGGGGCAGGGGTCTAGCGACCGTTGGATGGCCTATATCTCGCTGCGGATCTTGAGGTTGCCGAGCGGTTAGACCGCCCTGACGGGATTAATCAGAAAAGAGGAGGTCAGAGGAGCACGTAACGAGGCATTGGAAGAGGTGACTTTGCATACGCAGTGCAGCACTAGCTCCGCAAGCAACATGGCAGCTGAGCTGCAGTCAATCTATTCGGAGTTGGAACCATGGGTGGGTGGACGTGTGTACTCGGGCTTGTGTCGGCTGGGAACGTCTAGAAGCACAAAGGTCCTAGAAGGGCAATGAACCACCGTCTCCCACGTGAAGGGGAGATAAGGACCGAGATGAGTTGCAGATTCGGGGTCTGAGATGCGTTTGGATGCGAGTGGCGTGGGAGTGTACCACGGCCTGCAGGCAAGTGATGGTCGCTGTTGCTGGTAAGCGGGCTGATGCCGCCTTTTACTGCCTACACCGCCCGCCGGCCCTGCCGTGGACAATCGAACTTGAAAGCACAGTCCCGTCCGCGGATAACCGCCATGTCTTCTCATGTGAGCACGCCCAAGGCCCGAGATCGGTGGTGGACTGCGGGCATGTCTCTCGCGTGACTTGCGGCTCGGCGGGAACAACATTGAGCCGCGCGGCGAAAGGTGACTCGCAGGATCATCGGCCTTTGAGCCGGCCTGCTCAACCTCAGCATTGCCATCATCATCGCAACACAGGCTCGTTATCAGCTGGCCATGTTCTCTCCTGCCATCGGGAGGGCCGTCCGGTCTTCCGGCTCAATACCTACGCCCTCGGTGAGCGCTCTGGGTCGCCCCATCACCCTGGGCGCCGCGCAGCAATCCTTTTCCCGCCCGACCCATCAGCGGCGCCTGTCGTCGTCGAAGCCGTCCACGCCCCCAGATGGCTCCAATACCAAGGGATCGAGGTCTGCCGACCAGTCCGCATCCAAGGGATCGAGTTCCAGCGACAAGTCCGCCTCGACTTCCACGACCAATGCGCCTGCCGGCAATGCCAGGAGGACGCGATCGTCTGCACCTGCAGCCACCCCGGCACCCCCAACCCTCAACGTCCCACATGTGCCGCCCACCGACCACCTCCAAAAGGCTGGTAAGTACGAGACGTGTCTGGTATAGAGTATCAGACTGACCTTTTTTGCGCAGAGGTGAGAGCTTCGAGCTTCTTCTCGCTCTACCGCCCCTTGTCTACAAACTCGGTCATCCCACCCGTCTCTACAAATGCCTCCTTCGACTCGATATTCAAGGTGCGGGGCCCCAACGACCGCAATGCCATGAGGGAAAACATCCAGACCATGGCTGGCGGCATCGAGAGCCTCGAGTCTCTGATGCGCGGACACGAGAGCGGCTCCTCTGGGCAGGCTGTACAGATGGAGGCAGAGGTGCACCACCTCGATGGAGCGCCAGAGGCGACTCTGGACGACATGATGCGCCGCCTTCTTCCTTTCAATCCCCCACCTGTGCCGCAGCCTTTTGACCAGGCGGCGGCATCCGAAACAGCCTCAAACGAGTTGGCAGATGACACTTCGGCTGCAACTACACCTGTCAGCCGCCGCATGTGGAGAACAGAGGTTCTCGTTGCCGAGTCTACATTCGCCTCGGGAAAGCGCACCTATTCTGCCACTACCGCTCCTATGATTGAGATTGAGGCCCCCGCCGGAGAGAACGGCCAAGAGGTGGGGGATGTGGTGATTCGCCAGCCATTCCTCGAGCGCATGAGGCAGCGGCAACTCAAGAAGCGCCCCTCCATGCAGGCCATTAGTGTGAAGAGGCAGCGGAAACTGAAGATGAAGAAGCACAAGTACAAGAAGCTGATGAAGCGCACCAGGTTGGAGCGAAGGAAACTAGACAGGGCATAATAGATTTTTTGGTGGCGTTAGGGCATTAGCATCACCCGAGTCGTGGAGCAGGCGGCACTTGCAGAGACCGCAATTCTTTCGGAATTGAGATACCTAATTCTTTACCAGTAGCGGCTCACACCCACTACTGTCTCTTTACACTCGGACTCTCACCGTGCGGTCGGAGGTTTTGTGCTCTGCCCTGGAATGAACTCCGCTGGGTGCAATCTGCGGTCCCCTCAAGCTGCAGCCTCTCCGACGACTGGGTTTCCGGTAGCATTACGAATACTCTCCTACTCCCCTTCCGATCGCGGGCCTTTTTTCCTTGATTCAGTACCAATGTTTTGCGGCACAAGTGCCCAAGCTGGGCCCGCGTCTTTTGTTCCTCATTTCTAGATCGCATAGGTTACTATGTATGGCCCAGCCTCGTCTCGTCTTGCTCGCATGATGTTTTGCCGCCTACGAATCTTGCTGTTTTCCTGACCCACTTTGATTTCGCACGATTGTTGGATGCAAGTCAGAACGCATACAGTTTCTCCCGGCTGGAATACCGCGCTTGTGGCTGGTGACCGGTTCGGCAACCTGTTAACGGGTGTAGTGTGGTCACATGAAACCCCACTGCGACTGGCCATGTCGCATAGGTCAGCCTCGCCGTCCGGGACCACCACGACATGGCTCTCGGCAATACCGCAAGGAACTCTTAACAGCGCGTCCTAAGGGTTAACGAGGTCGCAGGCCGCAAATCAAACGTTCCACCAGACCGAGCACCTGCATTGCGTCTCCGCAAGACGCCTTCCTGGTCATTCTTCCAGCAGTTTCAACGCCTTCCAGCAGCCTCGGCGGTCGAGATCGTCCGTGTTGCCATTCACAGACGCAGAATTCGAGACGACGCAATTTCTCCGTGTCGTCAGCTAGGATCATGAAGGGCGCTTGCAGAATGCAGGTTGGGTGCTCAGGCTCTGCAGAGCCTGCAGTGCCTTGAGGATATAAACCTCTGAGATGGCCACCTCAAAACGACAGTTCAGCAGCTCGACAGTTCTTCGCAGTAGCACTCGATTTCATTCTTTCTTCGTCCTTTACGTCTTTATTCGACGCCTATCCATTCTTTTCGCCCCGGTTGGCCCTATTTGACCTTCTATTCTTACGAGCTAGTCTCTCTTTTTTTTAAAGCACTTTATCACCTTGAACCCTTACAACAATTCCTATATTGTAAACACTTCACCAAATCCTACAAAATGGTTTCCAAGGCTCTCATCCTCGCGGCTACCATTGCCTACGTCGAGGCCCGCTTCGGTCAGGAGCAGGTCCCCATCCAGGCCATCTCCGATGTCCAGGGCGGTGACGCTGGCGCTGCGGCCACCATTGCTGGAGCAGCCATCAGCGATCTCCTCGGTGGAGCAAACGCCTGCGCCAAGGTACGTTCCCTCCCCCTCTGTCCCAGCTCCAGTTTTGACGGGCACTAACACCCCGCCAGCTCCAACGTGCAGATGAGATTGTCACTTCGCTCGGCGGAGGCGCCGACGCAATCGCAGCCGCCATCGGCATGGTCACTGCGGAGAAGAACACCAATCCCTTTGCCAACGGCAATGTGCAGAATGTCTGCTCCGACCCGGCGCTTCCTGCCACTGCTGAGCTCAGGGGTATCACGCCTCTGATCGATCCTGATGTTGATGTCAATGGCGATGCTGCGGCGCTTAGCCAGCAGACTGCCACGGCTCCGCTTGATGCTACGGGGCTCAGTGTCTTTGATCTTATGAGCCAGAATGGGCTTGGGGATCTTGTTGCTGGGCAGGCTGCTGATGGTGCTGCTGCTGGCGGTGCCGCGGCGGGTGGTGCTGCTGATGCCGGAAACGCTGGCAACGCGAATGCTGGAAATGCTGGCAACGCGGACGCTGGCAACGCTGGCAACGCCAATGCTGAGGCTGCGAATGGTAATGCCAACGCTGATGCTGGCAATGCTAATGCCGGCAACGCCAACAACAACGCCGATGCCGCCAACGGTGGTAAGTTCAGAGAACTCAACCTTTGACAATCCCCTGACAATGGATAGCTGACGATGAATGCGATGATGCAGCGGCTGGTGCAGACAACCAGGACGCCAACAATGCTACAGGAAACGCGGCTGCGGACGACAACCAGAATGCCAACAACGGCAACGCTGCTGCGAACAACGGCAATGCTAACAACAACGGCAATGCTAACAACAACGGCAATGCTGCTGACGCTGGCAACGCGGCTGATGCTGGCAACGCGGCTGATGCTGGTAACGCGGCTGATGCTGGCAACGCAGCAGACGCCAACGCGGGAGGTGCAGCTGCTGGCGGTGCGGCCGCTGGCGGTGCTGACTTCGGCCAATGCACCCCCACGATCATCTTCGAGGGTGGTCAGGGCGGCCGTCCCGCCGATGAGTTCACCTTCCAGATCGCCGACGAGCTTGCTCGTGGTGGCCAGCAGGAAGCCCTGAACCCCAACATCATCACCAACGCTCTCTGCAACCAGCTCACCAACGTTTGCGGCGCCAACGAGGCCGCCGTTGCCCAGTGCGAAGACGCAAAGGCCCAGGTCGAAGCCGCAGGCACTCGCGACAAGAGCACCGCCGACCTCTTCAACGAGGCCGTTGGCTTCGCCGGCGCCGTCACGAACCCCTCTGGCGGCCCTGAGAACCCTCCCGCTGCTGCTGCCGCTAAGAGGCGCCACGCTCGCTCATTCCGCGCATAAATGTGCTCATCGAGTAGCTTGCTTGTGTGACATGACGCGGACTTTGAGACGATGGAGGGGGATTCGGGAACGCATTGCTAAGGCAACATTTTCAGGACTTTGATCCAAGGGTGGCAAGGAAACGCGAGATTCGATGCACTGTGCTGGAAGTCGAGTAACGCTTTTCTCTTTTTTTTTTTTTCTGTTATGATACTATTATATATCTTGGATGCTCCAATCCATCTACTTTGTACGAATATCCGTGCGAGACTTGCGCATCGTCACCCCTTTGCTGGGTGTGACGACGGCGAAGCCGCGCTATGAAGGGGAGGGAGGAACAAACACTACCTTTTTTTTCCCCCACAAATCTAAAAAGTTGCTTGCAAAGATGCCACCATCTGATGCCTGTGAGAGAAATGAATACCCGGCAAACCTACCTACCACACATTCCTCCAAAGAGATTAACCAAAGAAACGACGGAACTGGACAAGTCCATCACAATGCCACCACAAGCCTCCCATCAACGAACGTCCTTTTAGAGTTACACCGCGGCCGAACAACGGCGCCTTGGTCCCAAGGCCTGTCACCTTCCCTGTCTGCCTGCCGCACCGTTCCCCAGCAAGCAAGAGACAAGAAAAGAAGAGAGAGAGAGAAAAAGTACGGCCGAGCGCTTGCGAGTGGCCGGGCCCTTGCTTGTATCAAAAATCCCTGGGCCTGGAACAATCTCGGTCGCTTTTCGCACTCGCTTGTTGGTGCGTCGACACACGCACCCCCTGGAAACGCAGGCATGCACGCGCGCGCGCGCGTGCGCGTTTTGAAGCGTTGCGTATGCATGTCATGGGCGGCGGCGGCGGCGGCGGCGGCGGCGGCGGCTCGGGAAGGGGCGGGTGTTTGGGGGCCTGGGTTGGGAGTCGGTCCGGAAGGTGATGTTTGGATTGCGTGATGTGTTTGGGGGGAGGGAGGTTGAGGTTGAGGGCGGAGGTGGTGGTGGTGGTGGTGATGGGTATGTGATGTCGTGTGGTGTAGTGTTGTGGGGAGGGGGATGGGGGTGTAAGGGTTTCAGGTGAGAGGGTTGTAGGTTGAGGGAGATTTGGTGCCTCAGGTTCTCTTTATCCGGTGGGTTATGCGGTGGAGTATAGGTGGGGTGCGCTTAGTTGATGAGGGGTTGTCTCAGGTTGGTGGTGTGGAGGGTGGTGTGGAGGGTGGGGGATGGGGATGCTGATGGCTGTTTGCGCTCGCCCTCCAGCGATTCATGGAGGGGTTCATTTTACTCAAGAGAATTACAATGATCAGCATCTCGCTGAATTTATATGCTGGATGGATACTAAAAGAAAGGGACTGCAATCAAGTACTCACTACTCAAGCAAGACGGGGCCTTTACGTGCATTGAAAGTTACGAATGAGGGAGACATCAACAAGTGTTGACCCTCTGAGCTATTTATAATGTGACTGACACAGGCTGATGTGCATGCCGAGTATAGATATATAAGTCTGCGCCCCTGAGCTTGACTACAGTGTAATTGATTGACTTGAGAGGTTGCATGGTGGTTGGCGTGTTATTTCATTTGTGTATTGCCGTTGAATTTCCGCAAGGACTCAAGCCTGTACGAAAGTGTTTAATCCCAACAGATTGGGTTTTTAGCGCCATTTCTTCTCCGAATTTAGCTGCCATGACAGCCTGTTCGACTTGTTCTTCGGATTCTTTCATCTTTGAGATGATTAATAAAACATACAGGACTAGTCGAACCCAAAAACCTCAATTAAACAAATAAGAATCGAGACTTCTAACAAATGACCTAGAAATCCTTTCATGTCACAGTGGAGGCACTCGACTTGCTTTAAATCGTGTCCAACGCTATCCATTATCTTAGAGATGAAGAAAGTGCCATATTGTCCATGGGCTTCAAGCATCTTTTGCAAGTATTCTTCTATTTGAACCCGGAGCTTTTCTGTATCGTCTTTAGTGCAGGGGTATTTGTGAGTGTTGGTGTTGTTACCGGCTTTGTACAGTCTTACTGCCATGCCAGGGGTAAATGGTCCAATTACTGTTGTCCCAGCTTGGTTCAAAGCTTTGATAGAGAATGGTGTGATTGATTGCAGCCTCAAAGATGGCGAGGTGATTAGAAACTGGGATCTGGACGATGGCTGCCGCAGGAAATGTGAAAAGGTGGAACATGTCATCTTTAGGGCGGGGCGACTTGAAATTCCTGGGATGCTGGAGATAGATGAAGCCATCATTTTTGGGTTGAGTATGTGTTTAGAAGGGATGATTGGGGGGAACATGATTACACCCCCGTGATGTATATTGGGCGATGGATAGGACGATTCAGGCGTAAGTGAGTTGGTGATAAGAGAAACATAAGAGGAGTTCGTGGCGAAAGCTACGGATTTATACTTGAGCCTCAACAAATTCGATAGATGATGAATCACAATTTTTTATTTTGGAGATGGTTGAAGGCTTAGTGGGTCACGGTGAACCTACCAACAACGGTTGATACTGCTGTCGACGGACCGTTCCTAACTAGAACGCGTGATTGAAAATTCGGGGCAACCAGAAGGTAAGCGTTCGTCTACGAAAAGAAACATATCAAGATATCCAGCCTGCTAACAATACTATGTGAGCATCAATCAAAGATTGTGATGTAGCATACAGACTATTGCCATACTGTTCTACATGATCTGCATGCTAAAAACCAACTTCTCTGATGTGACTGTAAAACATGGCGTTGATAGATTCTATTCAATCTCTCTTCTATGTCAGAAGATTATCAGGGCATTGCGCAAAGCTCGAAAATGATCTGGATTCAACTACCAAACAACCAGCGAGGCGAAAGCACAAACCTCCTCGCATGGGCCAAGTCACCATGTGTAACAATATAACAGCCAAATATACCCCTCCCGGCACTGAGTGTCGCATGCTCACATGGAAATTTCCATCGCATGCCGTACTCCCTGACACGGACACATCACACCTCCAATATCACAAATCCCAGTGCGACCTTCGGGGAATTTTCCTCGCGCTTGCTGTGGGGTAACGGTTTCAACTTGTGCTGTGGAGCTGTTGCACTGTGCTTCCTCGGAGAATTCAGGAGAGCACAGCATCCGGTCGATCAGATAGGAATGGATAGCTACATTGGTTGCCTGTGCTCAACGAGCTGAAATATCATCAATACAGAGATTAGGAAGGTTTTGCTGCCTTGCCCGATAGGTTGCAGGTTTTACTAGCACCGCAGCTATGGTACGATCTTCATACCTGGTCGCCTGTAGCATGATTCATAAACTGGTTGGGCAATTTAAATCGAAGACTGACCATTATAGACCTTGCCATATATCACATCAACATTTGAGTTTCTGTAACGGCTGCTGATCTGGATAATGACTGCAAAAGAAAGGATATCTGCACGGGGCGTAGTCCTAAATGAGTATGATGATTTATCGCTCTCAGTGCAAGGTCCTAGTGAAGATGCACAGTGTTTTAGTATGATCCTCCGTACCAGATCCATTCTTTTCGTCCTTCAAGGTTTACTCGAAGCCACTCTATGATTCCTATAAACGCAACCATGAATCTCAATAGCCCTGAATTTCAAGTCCTCGCTTTTGCATTTACCACGCTCGTACTTCACCTTTCCAAGCCCACAAGCGGTACGATTGACCCTAAATGGATCAGAGAAACTTCATCCAATTCGTATACGGAGTGAATCGCATGAAACCGCTGGGTTCAACTCATAGGGTACGTGCTGTCATTTCCCAACATGTGTAT
Organism: Corynespora cassiicola; assembly: GCA_022059125.1. Classification (NCBI taxonomy): domain Eukaryota; kingdom Fungi; phylum Ascomycota; class Dothideomycetes; order Pleosporales; family Corynesporascaceae; genus Corynespora; species Corynespora cassiicola. Next base: position 1,328,923 of record JAEUWY010000012.1, on the reverse strand, counting down.
GACTGGTTAACATCCAGCTTCCCAACCTTATCGGCGATCCCGAACTTGAACCAAGCAGCATCATTCGGCTGCGCATATTTCTGAGAGGCACGGGTACCAGTCGTTACCATCGAATCTGGCCTTTGTCTCGCCGCTCGTGGCTTGGCATGTCGCGATGGCGGAACACATGTTCACCAGCGTGAAGCTAACTGACGCACCGTCTGGTTCTGGAGTTGGCCTGAAATGAGCGGAGCCTTGGTTGTAACCCAAAGTGCTGATGGTCCATGTGGGCCCGCCATTGCTGGAGCACTTGGTGTAGTCAGTGTGGTCGGAGAATGGCTGAGGGTGAGCTGTGAGAAGGAGTGTTGGGTGGATTGGGCGAGGCTGACCAACCTTTGTAATCGTGCCTTCCGTTTCCGCGCGTTAGTTCAAGGTTTCACGCGATTTCAAAGAACATGCTAGCTGTTCATATAATGATCTTTTACAGCAGCAATTAAACTTCCCTTATTGTAAAAGGCCCCGAGTCTCTGCAATGAGCAATTTGAACATCTCTCCTAGTACTTGCATTATGTATTGCTTGTCAGCGATCATATGTTACTTCAAGTAGACACACCCATCTTTTTTGAAGCGCGAAGAGCAAACATTCACCGACCACCAAGCTATGAAAAACTTCAATAGCAGTGTGACAGTATTACACTACAATTTTAGAAACCGAGAAAAACGCTAGGAGGCATGATAGCACTACCAAAATGTCGTCACAAGCGACCGTATGGCATAAATATCACTGGATGCATTTCATAGGGCAAACACGAGACAAGAATTGTTGAGAAGTATAGTATGGTTTTCTTCTGTTTTCTAAAGAAACCCGAGTACATGAAGCCCCAACGGCCGAAGTCTGCAACCGTGAACCAAATACTCAGTCTAAGAGGCAGCCCGTGAGAGATCACAGACGCCCTTGTGATCCGAGAGAATCAGAGAAACTCTCATTAGACACCACAGATCTGGACACCACAGAGTCTGCATGTATGCACGCAGGCAAGAGGGTCCAGTCTGTGATTGTGTGATCGAGGCGTATGCGAATATCGACGCGGGATGCTCGCTCCTTCTTCGCACTTGGGTAAGCTATGCTTTGCGTCACTGAGACGGCACCGTCGGTCGGGACGTTGATACAAAGACTACAATGGGCTGATTTCCAATGTCGATATTGCGGCTCAAAGGCGACAGCGGCCGTTTGGGTGGCGGTTAACACCAAAACCACCCATGGTCTGTCGGGGCTTTGTAGAGTCGTCTGCATAAACACAATCGTGCTTCGGTGGCCGAGCTGCGCTCATGTCGAAGCCATGCTGGTCGATACTGAAAAACACAATCTTGCATGTGCTGCACCGTCAGAAATCAGTCGTAGCCTGGGCCACCGATTTGGCTTGCAAATGCCGTCGACACACTGCGGGCATCGTCGTCATCGAATCCGCGGAGTCCACGGTTTGCACCATAACCGCCAGGCACATTGTTGTTCTGACGAGTGGACTCGACGAAGCGACTCAACCGATCCGACTGACTCATTGAAGTAGGCTTGCTATAATCGTTCAAGCTCAAGCCGGTAAGACTGATTCCACCAGGTCCATCGGTGATGCTGCTCCTCGTGTCTGTCATTTCGCTGGCTGCAACAGACTCGCCTGCAACACTTGGTGCGCCGTTCTTGCCCTTGAAACCCGGACCACCACGTCCAGGCAGTGGCCAGCTTTCTTGGAAGTTCGAGAACATAGGAGGGTAGTTGGAAGGAACACCAACGCCACCAACAGCAGACGAATGAACAGAAGACGTATCATCAGGAATATAACCCAGTACAGAACCGTTGTCGTTGTACTCCGGACGAGCGGCTTTGTTGCCATTCCAACCGCCTTGACGACCAGAGGTCATGGCATTGGCGTGCTGGAAAGCCATTTGGTAACGCTGAGGTCCACGGTACGTCTGCTTTGGACGACTGAATTGAAGAAGCGATACCTGCAAGTTGGTCAAGGGACCTTCAACGAGGCAATTGCGTTCCTTGAAGTGAAGAATGAGGTAGTGCCACAAGGGATGCTTGGAGAGGATCTTGGGATTGCCGAGAATGACAAGGCCATATTTGGCTCGGGTCAGGGCAACATTGAGACGGCGAGGATCACTCAAGAAACCAATACCCTGATGGTCGTTGGAGCGAACACAGGAAAGAATGATGAAATCCTTCTCACGCCCTTGGAAAGCGTCAACCGAGGCGACCTCGACCTCCTTGTAGTTCTCTTTCTTGAAGCTGCCGGTAGCCTGCATTGAGCTGACAATGTAGCTACGTTGTCCCTCGTACGGCGTGATGATACCGATATCACTAGGCTGTACACCGGCCTTGAAGAATCGAGTGACGATCTTCTCGACATTCGTAGCTTCGGTACGGTTCAGGTAGGAAGTACCGGAAGCGGAGATTTCTTCGGTGCCGAGATTGGACCAGAACATCATAGGATTATCGGCAACTGGCCACGGGAAGTCGACATCGCGACGAACACGGTCCTGCATAGTGACACCGTTCTGAAGCGAGCCTTCATAAAACATATTGGAAGGGAACTCGGACAGACAAGGGTGCATGCGATACTGGACTTGGAGACGGATAGGCGAGCAGCCGAGAATAACCAGGCGCTCAAAGAGTGATTGATTGAGACCAGCAGTCGCAGCCTTCTTGTTCATGATCACAGGACCAAGCTGTTGATGATCGCCGACAAGCACCACCTGCTTGCAGCCAAGGACCAGAGGAATCATGCACTCAGGCTCCGCCGATTGTGTGGACTCATCAATGAGCACAGTCCTGAACTTCATCTTTGACAGGCGGGGATCTCCAGCACCAACGCAAGTGCAGCAAATCACATCAGCAGCGCTGAGGATTTCACGCTCAGCCGCCCGAGTAAGTTGCTTGAACTTCTTTTCATCCTGGCTGGACAGTTCACCAACGTCGTTCTTCAACTGATTCAACTTGTTGAGCTCCACGTTGGTGTCATTCATGCGAACTTGCTCATGAAGAGAGAGGAAGCCAACCGAAGACTCGACATCCTCCCTCGACTTTGCAGTAACACGGACTGTCTTCAGCCCAGTGAGGTGGATGCGCTCACACAGCTGGTCGACAGCAACGTTCGAGGGAGCGCAGACCAAGACCGGCCCGCCACTGATCTTGCATAGATGATAGATGATGGTGGCCGAAGTGACGGTTTTGCCGGTACCTGGCGGCCCTTGAATCAGACTCAAAGGTTTCTGAAGCACGCTCTTGACGGCGTTGATTTGGCTGCCGTTGAGCTCTGGTAGGTTGGGAACGCTAAACTTTCGTGGCATCTGAGTCTTCATGGGCGCAGAAGCGACTTCGTGCCCGAGGAGACGGTGGAAAATATAGCCGGAAACGCTCATTTCATCGATGGCGAATGTCTTCATGGCGTGCTGCATACGATCGAATGAAGTGGCCTTCCATACGTAGTCGGCGCTGAAGTTGTGTGTGCACTCAGTCGGAACGGATTTTTGATCGCCCTTGGTTCGTAGCTCGATGGTGACTTCGTCGGATTGATTGTTCGGAATCTTAATCACGTATCCAACACCTTCCCAATGGGGACGGAGCTCTCCGGTGTACCGCAAGCGCATCTCGTCACCCACAGCAAGCTTCACATCGCCAAGCTCGAGCTTGGGAAGTATGAAGCTGGCCGTATGCTTGTTGTTGAGAGCCATATCCCAACGCACAATCAGACCGTCTTGAGATTGAGACTCCTTTAGTTTGCGGTCATAGTCGGCCTCGATCTTGACCAGGGGACCAAAAACGTTCTGATACTGAAAAGCATCATCGTAGCGAAGTAGGACCTTTGCAATGACCTCCTCTTGACCAGCGCCTTTTTCCAGATCGGCAATGGTGGCTTGGGCGTTGTCCTTCCAAAGTTCCTCGAGTTTGGCGATCATTTGCGGGGTCAGATGGCGGGCGCGGAGCTGTTCTTGATCTGTGGGCGCGGGGACAAGCCAGGTCAGGAAGGAGCGGTCCTCAATCAGGGGCTGCCACTTCTTGGTGTCCCAGTTCATGTCCTTCTGCGAGGGCATAGCGGCGCAAGGCTGGCGGCACAGAAGCACCACGACAGTGTCCGACTTGGCCGGGATGAATCCAAGGAGGAATACATTCTTGGTACCGCAGTTGTAACACTCCAGGACGGTGTCGCCGAGCGGGGACAGAGGGTGCAACTGGACTTCCTTGTGGCGGGCGCGGACGAGGTGGTTGATGATGTGGGACGAGGAGGTGTTGCCACGGGCGCTGCAGAACCATTTGTTGCAGGCAAGACACTTCACGACGCTGCCTGGGTTGTGGATGCCACAGTACCTAATCAAAGAAAAGTATTAGCACTTGCTTTTGTGGCGGCCACAGGGACATTTTGAACTTACGCGCAAGCATGCGGCGGGAGCTCAACGTCTTCGTCAGCCTTGATTCCTGACTTGCCGTTGGCACCGCCGACAGGCATGCTGGCCATGCTCTCAGCATCGTCGTCGTCGTAGATGTCCGTCTCGTCATCATCCATACGCCGCCTCCGAGAACCGGTCAGAGCGGTGCGAGACAGGTCTCCGTCGAGGATGCTCTCGTCGTCGCCTGCGCCGGCGTTGATGGTGGCGGCCGAGTCGGACACCAGATGGTTGCCCATGTGGGTGAAGGCGCCCTCCATGATGGGGGGTCCGTGTCGCGTGGTGGAGCCTGTTGAGGGCGTGGGCGTGGGCGGAATTTAGAGGGTCGCGGGAAAAGTTTTGTGGTGAAAACCAGTGCGGTGGAGGGGCAGCGCGGGTGGAAGCTAGTAGGCTGTCGGGACCATTTCCAGCGCAAAGGCGAGTGCACAGGCTGGCTGCGCGCGAAGAGAAGGCCAGAGGTCGGTGGCGGATTGCAAGATTGTCGTCGTGGGCGTGAAGTGGGCTGCTCTCTGCGCTCAACGTCGGCAGTCGGGGGTTTTGGCCTTGGCGTCTGTGCTCGCTGTCGACATTGCGGCCCTCCCGCTTCGTCTCCCTCTCTCCTCTGGCCCAGCGCACCATCGCAGTCTTCGAGTCTCCGCCGCCTTCGTTGTGTGCAGCCCGTCTCCCGCCCCGACGCGCTCCTACTGCGATGTCATGTGACGAGCCGTGCACGCCCAGGTCCCCAATGTGTGCCGCGTCGCTCGAGGTTTGTGCTCACTATGACTTGCAGCTTGCAGAGCCGCCTCTAGTTCAACGGCCCCCCATTCTCTACCCACCATGTCTCACGCGCCCCCAGGCTAGCTACCTGACTGACTGGCCTGAACCACCTACTCCGTAGCAATTCAACAATTTCCCCTCGCTGGGGAGCGGCTGAACCTGGCCGTTCCTCCTCCCACGCCCACCTAGCCCATGCACGGTGCCGTCCAGACAGGTCTGATGCAGTCCAATCGGTTACGGGCTGCCGTTTGAATATAGAAGGAACGAGCGGCAAATTAGCACCGCTCCGCCAGCTTGTCCTCGTCCTTCTTCCAGTCTACCGGGAGGCCTTGCCGGCTCCTCTCCTTTTCAAATCGCGCCGAGTCACTTCGCACCTTATCATTGACTTCTTGTTAAAAAGAGGGGTTATGGTTTAGTTTGCGGCGTTCGGACTCAATCCGGGGGGTTAGGCCTGTCAGAACGTTGTGAATGTCCAGGTCTGCGCCCAGGCCTCCCACCGCCCCCCCTCTCCCATGAACCTGGCCTCGACTAGCAAGAGATGGGATCAACACTGCGCAACTGCCAGACGATGCGGAAGGTGCGGGATTGTAACGTGATTTTTCGGGCGCGTCTGGATCGGTCGATATGAACCATGGGGAACTTCTCGGTGCTAACCCGGAGAGACTTTTTCTCGATCTCCCGCCAACTTTTCGGTACAAGCAGGTACTTTGCGGGATCGAGAGCGCAACTGCCAATTTCATACGTAATCCGAAGAGGCCTGCCAAATAATATCGCCGGATGCTTTCCGACCCCTCCGGACCAGTTCGGCGGCACCCAGAGCAATGGGATATGTCGCGGTGGGTGTGCGTCTGCGTGCTGCTGCTGCACCCGTAGCTGGGAGCAACTTGCCTACAACTGAGCTCCATCAAAGCGAAGAGCGGGACTGGCCGGCTGATCAATCATCTTTCGTGTGTCGAGGGTGCGGGGTGCATGCATAGTGGGTACGGCGGGCAGAGTGTGAGCCTGGAAAATACCGCACGGGTCACGGATAACGGGGCAAACACCAGGTTGTCAAGAACTGCAGTTCAACTCGTAATGGCCGTCTCGCGGCGGCGACTTTGATGCCTGCGTCATCACTATTACCGGGTGTACCATGTTCGATAGTGGCCTGCGTGGTGCATGTTGGCAGAATTGGACCACCTCAATTTCGACTCGGACTTGCCGGCCAATGCTTGGGATCAAGCTGACCCGACGACGTTGGCATTTCATTGCGCGATGTACATGGAGTCGTGCTTGATCCTCCCTGCCTCAAGGTCTGAGCCCGATTGCACATGCCGTGCTACCGCCTGCATGATACCGTCCCTCGCTTAGACGCTGCTTTGGATTGCTGTCCTCGAGAGCTCGCGCCATCTCGTCCATTAGCGTATCTCCATCTCCGTTCGTGCAGTGCTGCACGCCATTCAGCCCATACCGTGCTTTTTGCCGATCCAAAGCGGGAGTCAACGTGCTTGCCTTACATTTGCCAGCAGACAATCGATCGCCCCCATGCGCCGCTGCAAGATCGGCTGCCTAATAAGCCATCACGTCTTCAGGACGGCGCACCAGCCGCGAAGGAGTTACTCACAGAAATCAGCAGCACAGCCATGTGATCTATCTTTATCATGCGGCTACAGCGACCAAAGGCGACCCTTTGGGCCCACTCGCATATCAGAGCAGGACACGATGCCATCCACGCTAACGGCCAGGTTTTGATATAGGCAGCATCCATCATGGCACGACACATCAGCTCACCATTCCCATGGGCGGGCTGTTTCCACACAGGATGGCTTGGCTTCTTCGAAACATGATCTACTGAATCCATCCCGCGCCTGCATATATCACTTTGCATGCCTGCGAAAACCCCTCTCGTGCACCTTCCCAATGGCGCAATTCTGGACGACATTCGTGGTGTCGCTCAGCTTGTCAGATGCTGTCAGCTTGGAGGAGTTTGAAAAAATGACCAAGAACCGAGGTCCAATCGTTCAATATTCAGGCTGCAGTGCACAGCTATGGACCACACCCCTTTCTGAAGAAACACATGCGCTGCGGCACCTCGTTTCCGATAGAGCATATACCATCAGATGACGAGGCCTCAAGCTATCTATGCAACAAGCCGGAACCCGCAAGCCAAGGGCAACTCACCGGAAGGCGCGTGCTACATTGCACGGGCTAGTTCGGGCGTCGTCTGAAAGCCCCGAACCGTGATGAGGCAAGCACCACTTCTTGATGGATGAGCGACAAGATGCCATCAAGATTACAATACGGTTCCGCATTATTGCATGGGATGCCTCTTGTTCTTGGCTCCTTTGCGTAAAGGGGATGGGGTGGGATTTGTGCCCCGGAGAAGCTAGCCGTCAAGCTGCAGCCATCTGGTCCTGGTAACAACCTCGACATTAAGGATATCCGCTCACCTGTGCTCTAATCACATTGGGCTAAACAGATTTAGATTGCTATTATTATGGAAGCAAAACGGGAGTAAGCTTTCCAAGTTGATGCATGATTGCACTCCGCGGTCGGAGGATAAGCCAGAGAATCATGCAGAAGTCTGACTTGCAGCATGCGGGTAAGGCAAGCAAATCACAAGGCGCAGAGAGGTAGCACGGGTGCTGTCCGTATCATTCTGCCTACACATGGCGCCTTGGTTTTCTTCCATTTCCGTCTACTTACAGGGCTAGTCCGCTGTTCACCATGAGCTCCCCACCAGTAACCTCGCAGCATGCGGTATTACGATCTGATCTATGAGGAGTCAGCTTGCACCTGGCCGCACCCTTACCTATTCCACCCCGCGCCGCATCGCGTCTAAGTTGTTGCCCTCGCGTCAAAACTCCGGAACCATTCGGATGCATACAGCAACCCACGACCATGTCTCTTGGTGCACCCATCCCGATCTTCTCCCCACGATCTTCACCATGATATGGGGCTCACGAACATGCCACGGCCGAGATCAGACGGGCTACGGGCTCTAGCACGGTACATTGCTTGGTGGCTCTCGCGCTCACTGGTTGAACGTGGCAGGACAAGTCAGTCGGCAGCAGTCGTATAGCACGGGCATGCAGAATTGGGGCACAAGGACGAAGGCTCAGATCTAAGTTCGCATACGACATGGATGCAACGGGAGCATTGCGTGCATGCTGTGCAACATGACATGTCCTCTTACCCCACCGCCCCCTTTCTCACCTACATGTGTTGTCTGCAGGTGCGAGGGTGCGCAACGCGGCTCACTGACTCGTTCTGCATGTGGCGGCTTGCACGACAACCCGGAAAGGCCAGGCCGCTCAGTCCGTATCAACTCGAGAGACCCAACCGCGTGTCTTCCTGGGCTGAGCCCCAAGATAGCATGCCATGTATCCCGTCAGCTCAGCTGGTACGGGGACGGGGAAGGGGACCTGAGTCCCAGCATTGCAGAGCAGCCCAGCCCGGCCCAGCCCGGCCCAGCACGCGGTCGCGTGTTTTGCGCCTCAGAGGCTACGTACGTGGTGGCATGCAATAGTGGTGCGCAGGCAGAGGCAGACGTACGGCCAACACAACAAACCATCACACACACAAACCATCAAGCCCAACACCGCGCACCGCGCACCACGCACCACACGACGCCCAGCTCATGCGCGCGCGCCTGCCGCTATGCTCTTGTCCGCCTGGCCGTTATGTCCGCCGTTGACCCCACTCTTGAGAGGCATATCAGGATCGCAAAGCGGAAATGCCTCACGCCTCACTCTTCCCATCCCGCCCCCGGCCAGTCTGCCCATCTGCCTTGGGCGATGGAATGCGCGCGCTGCGTGAGTTGCTTGCGTGTAAGCTCCATAGACGCACAATCCTTCGTTCGCTCGTAACTTAGCCGCCTTACCCCACAGAAGGACAAAGGCAGAGAGACGGGGGAGAGGGCGAGGGGTGGCGGAGGTCGCGGCAGCCTAGCAGGAACAGGCCCATTGTGCACTCGTCAGCAGCAGCAGCAGCAGCGGCAAGCGGCATGGCGCTCCAGAAAAAGCAGCGGCCCAGCAGTTGCAACAGCCAGCCCCCCGAGGGCCCAGAGGGAGGGGAAGGGGGGGAAAAAAGTGAGGCGCGGAACGGCACCGAAAGTGGGATCTCGTCGTCTTCCTTTTTGGCCTGCACCCAGCCCCATGAGGTAAACGTGACAGGCGTCTGACAGGCGCGCGCACCCGCACGTCCCCACTGCCCTCGGTGGTCGCCCGCCCGCCCGCTGTGCCCCTCCACACACGCCTACGCCCCCCGGCGCCACGTTCCGTACCGTGGACCGAACGGCTCGTTGCGCTAGCATGGCCGACTCATTGGAACGCTGCCTTGCCCTCTCGCCTTGCCTGCGACTGCCTGTCTGGTCTGCCTGCGTGAGCTGAGCGCGTTGCGGCCTTTTTCTTTTTCTTTTTGGGTCGTTTCTGCGCTCCGCCATATCACGGCAGCCGCAGCAGCAAGCATGATACCCCCGTGCTCAATGCAAATGACCCATGCCTTGTCTCCGTCCCTCCCTGGCCCCCCAGAGCCCGTGTTCCCAACACGGCAATCTGTACTGTGCTCTCTCTCTCGCGAGCCCGAGCCCGTCTTGTGCTTCGCTGCGCTGTGCTGTGCTTTGTGTCACGCATGCGATGCAATGCAAAACCCAAAAGGCTCACGCCTCCGATTCCGATTGTTGGGATCGCGAATGCGATGGACGAGCCATGATGAGCTGACACTGTCAATTGGCACTGGCATTGGGCGTGGACGCTGGCGCTGCCTCGCCCATGGTGCCGGCCCGCCGGTCACCCTTGCCTTGGCTACGCACGCACGTACGCACGCACTCCTTTTTTTCTCTTGTCCTCGTCGTCGTCGTCGTCGTCGTAAAAGACAATCTGCGCCTTCATTGTTCCGTACGTACCGTACTACCTTGCCGTCGTACCGTACCGTACCGGACCGGCGCAACTTGCCTGCCTGCCTGCCTGTCTGCCTGCCTGCCTGCCTGCAGCGCATGAGCGAGCGAGTCTGCATTGCACGGCTTGCGCCTGCACCGCGCGCAAAATGGCAGCGTAATCGAGGAATAGCACACGAGGGCCCCCGCCCGCAGCAGCGTTGATCGCGATAATGCGCCCTTTGGATCCGAAATGCCCAGACAGACTGTACAGTACAGTATAGTACAGGTAGAGGGCGGGACCGAGGGCAAGCAAGCATCAGCGCGGGGGGCAGCGAGGAATGGGAGGGGGGGGGGGAAGGGTAGGAAGGGAAGGTGGGTTGCAAGCAGCGCAGCGCATGGCATGGCATCGCACCGCAACCCAGAGAAAAGGCCCGAATGCTGCGCTGTGTTGTCATTTCCTTGGGCCCTTACCCTCCCTTTTTTGCTTCTTTGCTGATTTCCCCAGGCCGGCAACGGCCGCCCGGCGGCTGTTCCGGCGGTTGGCTGGCTGGCTGGCTGGCTGGCTGGCTGCGCGTGCGTGCGTGCGTGCGTGCGTGCGTGCGTGCGTGGGAGGGTGGAAGGGTGGGTGGAGGGGTGGAGTAATGATGGGCTGTGAGGCGGTTAGATTGTGAGGCAAAGCGTGGTAAGTTGGGGGGGGGAAGAGGGGAGAGAGGGGATCCATAGTGTGGGTCCCGTTGTCGTGTTTGTTTGTCGTCGTCGTCCTGGGTTGTCGTCTCGTCGGCGGTGGCGGCGGCGGCGGCGGTGGTGGCGGCGACGGCGCGTAGAGTGAACCAGAAATGCACCGACAATGATGACGATGTTCCGCAGTGCTAACGGCAAACCATGATGATATCGATGCTGAGATGGCCAGGGACCGGTTTTTCTGTTTGGTGAGACACGTTCAAATCGCGATCAGCAGGGTTTCTCGGGACGAAGACAGTTCATCTTGGACAGGGTAATGGACCCGATTCAGCTGATTGACGCTGATGAGCGGTTCGGAGGTATCATTTCTATGCTTTTTTGGAATGTCTGTATGCCTATCCTTGCCTGAGGACACCAATCATATTGTGTTGGAGAAGGGAACATGGAAGAGAAGAAAAAAGGGGGCCAAGGGACCCATCAAAGGCCACAAAGTTTCCATCAAGGAACCATACAAAGTGATGAACAAGTGAGGCGGAAATGCACCGAGATCCTTGCTAGAGAATAGAAGAAAAAACCCCCCACACATTGGACAGAAGCCAAGTGGGAGAGAAGACAAGGCCCCAATACGCTTGTACACGAAAAGAAAAGGATGCCCGCATACATGCTTTGCCGTATTCCGAGACACGACTGCTCTCGAAGCGAAAATAACAAATTGGTAAGAGTAAAATCCAACAAACAAACAGCCACCCGATACAAGAGATTATAGATACCCTTGCTCGTCGAGAGCTGCCTGCTGCGGGTAAGTAGATGATGCAAGTAAGGGTCCGTACCATCGTTAGTTTTTAAAACAAAGGAGATAGATGAAACAAGGAAAATGGTACAATGAGTGCTGACGTCGAGCAATGAAGCCCTTTGAAGCAAAAAAGTCTATAGGATATCCATCCTTGTTCGAGTTCCCATGGGGCTCTGCATCCGCAGAAGTAAAGGCCCCTGTGTCCCATGCGCCATACAAAACTTCCGAAACTCCCAACAAGCGGGGGGGAGACAACAAGGGTATAATTGAGAAGAAAAAAGCGGAAGAAATAAAACAGGGACATAGTGATCCATGTCCGGACGCCGGACGTGATCAACGTCGACGTTGGGAGCGTGAGAAGCAGGATTTTTGCCGAGGCGACAGCGGGCCGGTACAGTTTACACGTAGGATGGTCCGATTCGACGGCAGATCCACCCCGGTGTCCTTGAATGCGAGGCGGCGCCTGCCGTGTGTCCTGTCTCAAAGGGGAGGGCGATTCGACGAAACCCGCTCCCGGGTGCTGGCGGGCCAAAGGCGATGTATAGAGCCATGCAGGCATTTGAATGTAAAACTCCGTACAACACCAAACTGATGCTCCGAACAAATGAAATACTGGTAATACAAAACGTTGGACATCTGCAATGTCACTAGACTGCTAGCCATGGTGTCGTAGTAGGTAATTGCCAGCGCACATCTTAGTGGACTCATTATCGTTCGAGGGTGCTGCTGCGACTAAGAAGCTCGTCCGAAGCGTTGGACTCGCTGCCTATACGCCCCTCTTTGTTACGCTTTTTCCGCTCGCTGGGAGCTCGGTTGATCAATCTTCGCATGAAATTGCGACTTGACTTTGCGCCGTTAGCCTCCTGCAGGGGGCTGATGGGCTCCATGGAGGACCTGCGGGAGCTGCTGCCTTCCGGGATCGCTTCGGGGCGTGCATCCACCGTGTCGAGCTTCTTGATGTAGCAGAACAACGTCGAGAAGAGATACTGCTCGCCGTTGCTGTCGAACAGTGGGAGGTGGCGGTACCCTTGCTGGATGCTGTCGAGCTTGGCGGTGAAGGTGGCCAGGGGAGCACGGTCCGTGGTGCGGGCATCGAGGGAATTCCAGACGGTCCAGCGCACGAAGACGAGGCTGGGATAACGGGTAGTGACCTTCATTTCGATCTCGTCCTCTGGAAACTCGGGGTTGTAGCCGTTTCCTTCGACGATGCGCGTCCGCTTGCGGAGAGGATTGCCAATGCCGGAGTGGCCGTTGCGCGCCGACGCATCCTGTCCACCAACGCCGGTTGCGTTGGGACCCATGTCTTCGGCGCAATGCATCTCAAACTCCACATAAGGGTTGATGTTCGCTTCGGTACTGAGACCCCGAGGGCGCGGGAGCTGCTGAGCGGAGATGATCTGTACCTTGAACCTGACTTCCTTCTTGGGAGCCCGCTTGTGGCCGACAACCGGGCTTGGCTCCTCGAGGCGAAGCTCTGCAGGCTTGAGGACGTAGCCGGTGCGATCGTCGCCGCCGGCGAACATGGCCTCATTCAGCTGCTGGCCGAGGTCATAGGTCTGCCAGTTCAATGCGGCCATTTGGACTCCGCGACGCCAGAATCGGAGGGGCTCGAAGTTGGACGAGTTGATTCGGTGGCTGGCCGGGTAGACCCGCATGAGGCACCGCATGTTGTGCTCCTCGAGAAGTTGCTTTTGCTGCGCGCCGGGCTTGGTGAGCCGATCGAACGTGCGCTCGTTGAAGGAGAAGACGTGGTTGAATGTGTTCGACTCAGGGTTCTTGAAATCGGTAAACTTGATTCCGCAGGTGTACACGCCTAGGTCGCCGAGAATCTTGGTGATGTTGCTCGTCTTCGACTTTTTCGTCTTGTTCTTCTTGTCCTTGTCTTCGGCTGCAGTAGCGTGAGGGCTATCGCTATCCTCGGCAGAGCTGATGAGCGCCGACGTAGGCACAGTGTTGTTTGTTGACGTTGTTGACGTTCGTGGAGAAGCCCAGAAAGTAGCAGCGCGCTCCGGGGGACTCATGGAAGGAGGACTAGAGACAAGAGGTGAGTTGGGGATGACGCTGTCGTTGAGTTGGACTGGACGCGACCATGGGGAGCTAAAGCTGCGGTCGCGCTTCCTGTTGGAAAGTTCATTTGCCAATGCTTTGACATCAAGCTCCTCGGCTGGGCCCTTCACCTTGATTAGAATACGGTACTTGAGTTCCTCGGGCGTAGGCAGAACCGTCGACTCCCAGTCCAGGGGCTGGAGAACAAGTTTGTCGCCGAATTCTTTAATCATTGTCCTGACCATCTGTGCCTGCTGATCGGGGCAACAGTGGACCTCGAGCGAGAGGGTCAGCGGATACGGTGATTCAGCAAAAGCATACTTGTTGATGACCTTGATGGTGTCCTGGAAGGAGATGCTCTTGGTAAGGGTGCGTCCATGCATGACAATGGGCTTGCCATCGCCACCGTCCCAGCAGTCGATCTCGATACAGCGGCAGCCCTTTTGGAGAGCTGTGATGTATGCCTCGGTACTGGACTCTCCGGCGACTTGCCGGCCGAGAAGATAGGTGTTGTGCGAGCTGGAAATGAAGTACTCGTTGAGAGGGCGGTCCAGGCGTACATTTGGGCTGACCGGCTTGAAGATGGAGTTGGCAGGAGAAGTCAGGTACAGCTGGAAGGCCGAAAAGTTCATCGTCGCCGGCAGCGGAATCTCGCCGCCATCCGACGGGGTCGATTTGGGCTTGGTGGCACGTGCAAACTTCTCGAAGGTGGCAGACCAGTGCTCGAGGTCCGCGTCGACCTTGACACCCTGTTCTTGACTGAGAAAGGAGAAGAAGGCATCTCTGTCCATCTCAGTCGCGTTCTCTGAGAGGTAGCTCTTGTAGATCTTCTTGATGTCCTTGCGCTCCTTGAGGCGTCGGACAAAATACAGAAACTGTGCTTGGTTCAGGCTGCCAGTGCGGTTGCTGTCGGCCTTTTCGAAATAGTCGCGAAGCGTGCTCTCCGAGCAGTTGATGTGCAGGCTGCGGCACAGCTGTATGATGCCAGGCAGATCCATGTACTCATCTTCTGGAAGGTGGTCGTTTCCATGGAATCTCTTGGTCATCTCTCGCTGCCAGACCAGCTTTGCGCTCTTCTCTGCGAAACCAAGCAGACCGGCCATCAGGTCGATCCGATTGCGCGAGACGGAGTCGAGCGTCTGAGTCCACATGTTGAAGATGCCTTTGTCAGGAGCAATCAAGTGCATCGTCTTTATCCTGCCCTTGGAGCGGCTAGAGTCCGAGTAAACGATGGTGAACCAATAGGGTTCCCAGTTCTCGGAGTGGTCGCACTCCTCGCGGTAGTGCTTGGCGTCTGGGCCGGACCGGATTTCCTTGACATCATCAATGTAGAAGGCCTTGGACGGGCGTGATGGGTCCCAAAAGACCTTAGCCGAGTCGAGATCGAGGCGGAGGTTGATTTCCTTCTTGTCTTTCTTGGTGACTTTCTTGAGCAGGGTGCCCTGCTCCAGCCTAGAGTTCCGTACGGGTGCCACGACGGCCGAATCGGGTATGGAGCTAACGCTGGGTCGGCTCGAGGAGATTCCCAGTGCGTTGATGGGCTCTCCATAGAAGTCGTCTATGGCCTCCTCCTCCTCAAAGTTTAGGTCTAGGTCTGACATGTCGAAGCCGCCGTCGATTGCAGATCTGCTGTCGCTGCGCCGGCGCATGATGACAGGACCGGAGGACTTGTCCCGGTGAGCATTTGACCCGTTGCGCCGAAATTTGCTCGGAATACCCTGGGCTCCGCGGGAGACTCGTCGTATAAGGCCAGGGCCTTTGCCCACCACCTCGGCCATGGCGGACGGGGACGAGGTGGGAGGGGTCGAGGTCGGTGGGGGCACTAGGGACTCTGGCAGAGCGAAGGCTGAGGGCAATGGCAGGGATGAGGAGATGGGCACCATGCCCTCGGGGGTGGACTGGAGGGAGCCATTGTAGTGCGAGGGCGTCGACAGCGGGCTGTTGCGGCACGAGGAGGGTATGCTGATGGCGGCGGCCGTCACTCGAACGTACGACGGCTGGGGCGAGGGCATGCGCGGGCGGGGGGAGGCCATGGAGATGTCCCCGTGGAGATATGTGGTCATGGTGGTGGTGTGTGTATTGGAGGTGGGAGATGGTGGTGGACGGTGGATGGGTATGGTCGGAGGGGTGGAGGTAGCCTTAGTTGGCCGTCATTGTCTGGGAGGGCAGGCGCGGTGGAATTGGCTGGAGGTGGCAGCGGGTAGAGCCACGGGAGCACGTTTATAGAAGTTCGCGGCCTGGGGGCGTGTTTTGGGGGCAAGCTCAGACAGCTCTAGCAGAATGGCATCGCTGACTGCGCGGCAGCTAGACGACTTGTAGCGAGCAGGGGCCTCAAGCGCGCGCTGCGCCGGAAAGGGCTTGTTCAGGACTGCGGTCAGCTGCTCTGTGGTGATTATAGAGGCCACGGCTATTGCGTGCAGGCGATGCAGGCAGGCGACGTAGGCGATGCAGGCCGGGGGTCGGGCGTGGGATGGTGCAGCTCTGCCGGGGCGCACACGCGGTGACAGGCGGGAGGGGGACAATCAGGTCGGAGCCGGCGACGGTCGAAGGTGAAGGCGGGCGCGCAGGTCGCAGTGGCAGTCGCAGTGCAGGCAGCGGCGCAGTGGAGGTTGCGGGCGAGAAGGGAATCACACAAAAAAAAATATAAAGGAGGGATCGCGTGGGCTGGGGGCTTGGGCGGGCGTTGGGGGGGATGGTGGAATGTGGGAACCGATATTTTGGGGAATAGCCCAACGATGGCAGCAGCACGGAGGTACATAAAATGACAACCGTTGAAAGGGAAGGCCTAAGCAGCGCCTCACGAGCCCGCAGCACTAAATTACACTCGACGCCACTCCCTGCCACTCGAGTGGCCTGACACCATAGGTAGACGCTGGGCTGCCGGGAAGCACGGAGAGCTGTGAGCTGGTCCCGTCGTCCTGGCGCGCATGCGCCCTGCCTGCCCTGTCCCTGTAGCGCCCTGGTTAGCAGCGGGCGGCCCACGCAGCTATGGGCGTAGTTGAAACGTCGTGTTCTCGTCCAGGATGACGTTGATTTTCCTCCCCCCCCCCCCCCCAGCAATTTGCTGTCTGTGTGCGGGTGCGCGAGGCCATTCGCGGAGATTTTTCAGGCAGGCCTCCAGCGCTGCTCGCTGCTCGCTGCTGGGGCTGGGCTGGTGTTGGCCGTGCTGGCCCTGCTGGCCCTGCTGGCCGCTTGCTGGCAATGGCTGCTGCCCACCGCTGCTGCCCACCGCTGCTGCCCACCGCCGCTGCCCATCGCCCGTCCACCCATGCCTCCCATGCCTCTTCCCCATGCCATGGCCCTCTGACTGAATCAGCACGGCGCGCTGCTGCGCCGTCGCGGCCAAGGAGCACGCTGGCAGCAGGATCTACCACAGGAGCGCCGGCAAGTCGCAATCACAGCCTTCTGCCGACCCTTCCGGCGCGGATCTCCACACAGGCTGCACCGACGGCCTTGACGGCGAGGCACGCACGTAGCGCTGTAGCATGCTACACAGCCGAGTACCGTACCGCAGCCCTCTTGGGACGAGGTAAGAATAGCCAGTCGCATGCGGAGCCCGCCCTGGATGGAACTCGGAGCGAAACAGTCGACGCGATACGAGACGGCCAGCCTGAAATGCGATAGGTAGATGATACCTCGGATGGACACCGGCGGTCGTACATCCTCATTTGACTGCTAGCCTGCTCCTCACCGACACGCTTCAGTCTGCCAGCATCCCACCAGCCCTTCGCCAGTCACGGCCAGCGCTGGGGGCTCGTAAATGATGACTGTGCCAGGAGACGGTGAGAAGACGGGTAATATCCAGTCTCCTCGCTCGGTGGCAGTGTGCGTTGCCTAGCCCCGTACGTCACTGCAGCGTTGGCAGCACCAGCACGCCCGCCTTGCCCCCCCAGAGATCCATTGGATGGCCGTGTCTATCAAACAGCCTCTCCCTTCTGTCCCGCCGAGCGCCAGTGAGCCCCATGGAGCCCTGCGAGTAGCTGCGAGTAGCTGCGAGTAGCGGCCACTCGCATCGCGCATCCTCCGCGAGGCTTCCACCCACACACGTGGCGTGGGCCTATGTCATTGAAACGAAGGTCGTGAGCGAGCCGGTAATCTGGTTTAAGTTTGGATCAGCCCTGGTCGACGATCCTTGGGTGGTTGAGTGCGGGACAAGCTTCAACACTCCGCCCCCCCGAACGCTGTGGAAAAGAAAGTTTTGTTGGCAATTCCACCCTGACGCGCCGCTCCAGGCACGCCCAGTTGCCTGACGTGCACCCCCGCCCAACAGAAAACAGTAGTGAGGGGGGGGTCCACGATGCGCTACACGCCTGCTCCGTATCCTCCCCCCTCCCCACCCACGCCCTGCTGCAATGCAAGCGGAGACGTCGCGTGACGGCCTTGTTTCCAACGCTTTCCAGAAGCCAGCATGTCCCCTTTGCAAGGATTTCGACCCCTGAGCCTCCCACGAATCACCTCCCTCTCCCCACAAATCTGCCGCCTTCCACCCACCGTGGCCCATCGCCAGCAGGGTGCGGTCACATGGACTGGCTGGCGGTGTGATATCCTCATTCTCTTCGTCGCCAACCACCAATCAATCCCAATCGCCCTTCCGTTCTTCCTGCTCGCATCACCAACCCTCTTGATAATGATGCCTCATCCGACCATCCTTTGTTGTCCTGCCGCCCGGAATGCCCACTCCACCCCTTTGCGTCAGCTGAAAGGAAACCTGCCCTGCCTCTGTGCGCTGCGCTGATCCGAGCGAGCGCGCCAGCGAGCCAGCAAGCTCCTCCTCTGCTGCCCAATTCCATGCGCGCGGCTTATCCGAAAGCCCGTCCCAGGAAATAGCCCTTCCCGTTCTCTTTCCCTCTCTGGCTCCAGCTCGCTCACGCCTGCCCGGCCTGGGGTGCCCCAGCGCCGTGTTACCACGCCGCCCCCCCCCCCCCCCCCCGACGATATAGCCTCGCACGTATCTGAAGCTGCACCCACGCTTTTCGCGAACACCTGGGATGACATGCATAGCGACGAGATGCCACACGAAACGCGCACGGCCGGGATTGGACGGACGCACAGTCCGCCAAACCGCCCCCCTTTACCGCTTTGCTGTCCTGGAGGAAGGGTATCCGGCGCTGCAAGGCCAGCCTTACCACTTGTCCTGCGAGCCTACATCCATAAACGGACTGGGAGCACCTTTTCTGCCCGCTGTCACTGCAGCGTCCTGAGTAGCCTCGCATTCGCCCAGCCGCCAAGGGGCGAGGGCCAAACAAGACGAAAAAAAAAAAAGTCCCATTGTAAATAATCCATTTGTTCCACGAGATCTCGCATCGCTAAATGCAGCCCCCACACGACTTTGCTGGGTGCCTAGGTACAAAGATGAACGTGGCATGAGCCGTTGCTAGCACGCGTAAGCCTGAGGCATCCGTGTAACACCCACTGCCAGAGAGAAACACAACCCACTACATCAATCTGTCTGCATCAACTAGCTCTATGCCGTCGTCGCTGTCTTCTGAAATTTCGTCCCTGTGGTACCAGTGCGTCTGCCGCTCGCTTCTTTTCGCCAGAGCCGGTCCGACAGCTCGTCCATTCCTCGAGCCGTGCGGCCGGTCCAGGCCGATGGGCGCCCTTGAGTCACCAAAAATCCTTGACCACGAGGCATCCAAAGACCTGTCTCTTGTCATGGACGCGCGGGCTCCTGCCTGCTCTCCCAAGCCCGTCGTCTCGGCAGCCTGCAATTCGTCATCGCCAAAGTCCAGGTCGCTCGTCGCCTCGACGAGGCCTCTGGCACCGACTGAAACTGCCGGCAGAGCCATGGTTGGCAACATAGACCCTGAGGACGTTGAAGATGGCGCGCGGGCTGTTGTATCTTGTACGTCGTCGCTTACGCACGAGGTCAAGCCAGAGACTGATCTAAACGGTGTAGAGCTGACCGAGCCGACAGCAACACAGGAGACCTGACGTCTTGGTGGCGAAACCCCCCACGTTGCATAGCCCTTCATATTTTCGGGTATGGCTCCATCTTCCACGTTGCTACCCCGAGATTGTGAAGACATGTCTTCATCCTGACTCCCAAAAACGAACCTCTGCCACAGCTTCTCGTTAGCAACTAAGCCATGCGCTTCGCTCCGATCCGAGCGTGCACCTGCCCTCGGAGCCTCTCGTGTATGGCCATTCATCCTGCTTTCCTGCTGCGTCTGCCGAATAGACGGCAGAGAGGCGGAGCTGCATGATGGTGAGCTAATGCGCGTTTGGTCACCAAGAGTGGCATGTTGTGACCCGGCACTGAGTCCAGCTTCAGTTATCATTCTGTTGTGGCTCCGTTCTGCAAAATGCGGTGGACTCCTTCGGGGCGCGTCTCCTGTCCCTGAACGGGGAGAACTATTATTGGAGCACGCGAGGAACGATTTCCACGGACCGTCATCGACGATCCGAGGCCGGCAGACGGGAACTTTCTCAGCGTTGACGAGCCCTTGCTCGTCGCCTGTTCCGCGTCCTGATTTGAGTAGCCCTGCATTAGTTGATTCACGCTCATGAGTTGGTTGACCGATCGTGCTGCCTTCTAAGACCACACGGGCTTCAATTGAACAATCGGGAGACTTTCTAGGCACCAGGCGAGGATATTGGAGCTTACTAGTGCCATGTATGTCGGTCGAAACAGTAATGGACGGTGTCTGTAAGCCCCCGGCGGGCGAAATGTGCTTCAGAGAGACGCCATGCCTCGGACCGGGCGCTATTGCATTCTTCACCAGCAAGGGAAAGGAAATGGAAGGAGGCGCCTTCCCGCTGCTAGAATCAGACCGATTGTCCCGTCTGCCTAAAACGGTCACTTGCTGCGGAGTGGCAGGTGCCTGAGTGGACATGACGGTGGGCATGTCGGTGGGCATGATGGCATTCAGACTAATGCAATCCACCGAGTGCTTCCGCTTGCGCGCTGAGACCGTGTACAGGTTTTCGTCGTCAAAAAGCATGCTCTCAGCAGAGGCGTGATCAGATGCATGTGCCGCCTGTAGACATGGTTGCGCATGATCAATCTGGCGAGTTAGAGTACGGTTGGTCAGTGCGTCTGTCCCGATTCGGATGCTAATGTTGTCCATGTCGTCCTGAAGCACGAAAGGGTTCGGACGGTCGCTAACAGCGGGAAGACGGGATCGCCGCGGGCTTTCGATGTCGCCTTTTGCACCTCTACCTCGGACCTTCCTCCGCTTGCCAATCCGATCCTTCTCTTTCTCTTCCTGGGCATCAATTGCTGCCTTGACCGGACGGGATGGGGCGAGGCCAACCCAGTCGTCTTGCTCCAGCAATCGCTGCCTCTTTTCTTCGAATGATTGGCTCTCTAGACTGGCAGAATTGGGCATCCTTTTCCCAAATAGCCGCTCTATATCGAAGCCATCAGCAAGCCGCCCGGTGACGCCGGGTTGATCGGTGAAGACACGGTAACTGACCACGTTTAGTGCGTGTCTGCAATGCATGCGGGCCCTCCTCTATCACGACGTTTTGGGTGTTCTGGACGCCGGATGATGAGTGGCGTGGTGTTGCTCGTCCATGGGCATCCTGGATGCGCCCGAGGTGGGCGACATGCTGCACAGAGGCGGCAGCGACGGGTGGCAGGCGTCCGGCTGGGGCAAGTCGGCCTTCGGCGAGATGGCTGGGGCGGGAGGGCGAGGTTTTGGGGATGCCATGCTGAAGCTGCGTCCGCACACGAGCGAAGTGCTGTCTCTGCTTCTGCACCACGCCCTTGTTGGCGTTTTTCGAGCGCTGGAGGCTGCCCCCCGTCCAGTTCATGGGCGCAGCAGCGATGTCGCACCCCACCTTTGGAGCAAAGAGGGGCCAAGAGGAGGACGACTGCGGGTGGCCGAATCCGATGGCCTCATGGTGACCGTGGGTTGAGTCACAGCTGGGTGGCCATCATGGATAGCATCAGGAGGACACCAGAAAGGCAGGCACAGCGGGGTTGAGGTCCGCTAATGGGGCAGTCGCGGTACTCGCGCCTTCCAGAGTTGCGCCGTTCCAACCTGTTGCCGTCTCCTCTCCACAATCTCCCCACAACAACAACACAGCCATCCGCTACCACGACCAGGACCCGCGGAACACCCCCTCTGCTCCTCACTAGTCGGCCATGGTCGGCCGATTCCACGCCCATATCCTCCATACACGGCCCAGTCGAATGGCAGACCATTACCGAGTATGCTCCCGCCCGCTGGTAACCGCCGTCTCTCCTGTCACTGCCATGTCAGTTACATTAGTACCGACCCGTCTCTCCGCAGTAACAGTGGAGCGAAGCCGGGCTCATCTCGGCGTCCGCCATCCGCGTCAAAATCCCGCCCACAGTGATCGTCGACGGCGGTTGAGCAAGCAGTCGCACGGAAAGGGCGAAGATGTGAAGGTGCAACGTTGCTTCGTACGCGCCGGCCCGTTTCTGGCGTCTCAGTTGTCCTCATCTGCCTCTGCCCTCTGCCCTCGCCTGTCCGCGACTGCCCTCAGACCCTCGTCCCCATCCTATGGTTAAAGCCAACACGGGGTCCCCACATGCCCATTTCGCGGGCATAAGTATGCGACAATGGAAGCGGGACGGCGACAGAGTCAACTGCCAATAAAGGTAACACGAGTATGCAGAACTCGGGAATGGCTGGCCGAGTTTTAATCAAGTAGGACTCCCAGTACGCGCCGCACAGCTCGCCTGCCAATTTGGGCTTCCGCCTCATCTTACACTCGGCCGTGGATGACCAGTTTTATCTATCTACCCGACACTGTGGCGGAGCTGCGAGCTGGTGGGTTGCTCGTTGGAGACGGCGCACCGTACTCTGCGACAGCGTAAGCAGGAGACCCACTGCTCGGGCCATGCTGCCGCGGCGCCTACTGTTACTCTCACACTTCGATCCGAATACCTGATCCCTTGCTAATACAATCATGGTTGTAATCCTGTCAAGCAGACGGCCGTCATTCCTGCTGCTGACCGCGCGCGGGTGCTTGTTCCGCAACCCTCACAGCGTAGACGTCCACCGCTCGGCCGCACACCACCTGCGCGACGACCTCATGGTGCGCCATAGCCCGCCCGCCTTAGGATCACCCCCTTCAGGAGTGATCAAGTTTACCATGCACTGCGCTACATCTGCGTGCTTTTGGTGCTGTCACCTGTAGTCTCGAGTGTCCGCGAGTCGCCAGCATCCGGTCAAGATGTGGTTGATAATGTACAGTGATGTAAAGCGCGGACGGATTCGATACTTTTTGTGGGTACCCTCTATGGAGGCCAACACGGAAAGGGTCTTTGCACTGCCGCCTCCTGCAAGGGCTTATGCGCGAGTATTATTTACGCAGTCTTGAGGGTGAGCAAATGGGGGGCGGTGGGCTGCACACGCGAAGGGTGCGATAACGACATGCAAAGCCGTGACGAAATGATGGAGCGCAGGCAGGAGGAGAGCACACGGTGTGTCGCGTCCGCGTCCGCGTCGTCAGTCTGGCACAGAGGGCAAAGGCATCGGGCCGTCCTCCACGGGGTCATCGACGTGCTCGCAGGGCTGGCGTGGGTGATGTCCGGTAGGAGCTCGTAGTCCCTGCGGCGACTGGTCGCACCAAGCCATTCCATGTGGCTTGGGTGAGAGAAGACGGCAATCGTGCCGTGACCTTCAGCCTCAACTTTCCGCTTTAGGCTGGCGGCCAGGGTTGAACCGACCGAGGCTTGGCCGACGAGAAATACCCGGCTTTGGCGCTCCCTCATCCTGACGTTGGAGGTAATGGTCACGGCGATCCGTGCGCGCATCAGGGCCTTTCGCCCGCATCTCGCTGCAGCTCGTTGCAGGCTGCTGAAGGAAAAACAAGTCCCTGGCAGCGTTCATTGAATGGGAATTTCTCCCGGGACGGGCAGGTTGGCCACCTCCTTTGAGGCACTTTGGCGAGCGGACCCGGGACCATGGCGTCATGTCCCTTCAGACTTTTCGACCTCAGCACTCAACCTCCCACTGAACCGCGGCCGTCAGACACATGGTTCTACCAGGGCTCCCACGCGCGCTGAGCGGACTCGAGAATCCATCGCCCGCCTCCTGGTCCTCCTCCAGCCGGTACCCACTTTTCCTGCAACACTGCAACAGCAAAAAGGCCGAGTATCGAATAGTATCTCTGGAGATGCGCACAATACCCTCCCACATGCTAGAGACCCATGCTTCGACGGTGACGGCCACCCGATCGGCGTAGTTTGGGTCCTGTCCGTCTGTCCCTACTTCTAACAGCATCGGTACAATGACGCACGTGTCTCCACTATAATCAGATTCGTGTGATAACCATTACCCTCAGGGACCAATGTCGGCGTCGATGAGGCCAATATTCGATGACCACACCTGCGCCCAGCGTTTCTGAATTATGTACCCGTCAGGGTAGGTGCCTTGTCTGATTGCTTCTGTATAAATTTCCGGAACTGTGTCCTCACCGACATACCACATCCTCCATCTCCACCAGTCCCACTGTTCTCTCCGCCCGTTTGAGGGGTTTGCCTGGATTCTCCAGTTTCTTGAGCCTTCGCCCGAACAGACATAAAAGCTGTCACTTCCACCCCACAATCAGACATTTTTTCTCCACACACTCTGCAGCTCCCCCAAAGTCGCCCACAAATTTGCGCAAGAGTAGCACCGAAACAGCGAGATCTTCTCTCTTTGCCCACAAATCCTCACCGCCAACATGTCTGGTCCCTCACTTTTGGCCCCTACCGCTGGGAGCACGAGTCGTTATGCTCGTCGTCTCTCGTCGACAGAGGCCACTAATGAATCCGTTCAGATGGGGCCGACTGTAGTCGTCCCACCTAGGCATCTCATGGCCCCCAGCGATGCGTCGGAGGTCGCAGCTGGTATGGAAGCTGCCAGGCAGCACGTCGACGCACCCGCATCGCCAGGCACTCCCCCCACTCCCCCCGAGACTACTGTCACGGACAAGTATGCTTTTGCATTTGATATCGATGGCGTGTTGATCCGTGGTGGACGACCTATTCCGGAGGCCATAGAGGCCATGAAGATGCTCAACGGAGAGAACGAGTTTGGCATCAAGGTGTAAGTGATTCTCAAAGTTACCGGAATAAGGCACTTGCTAAACGAATACAGCCCTTACATCTTCGTTACCAATGGAGGTGGCAAAACCGAAGCTGAGCGATGCATTCAGCTTAGCCAGCAACTTGAGATGGAAGTCTCTCCAGGACAATTCATTTGCGGTCACACTCCCATGAGGGAGATGGCTGAGAAGTACACCACTGTTCTCGTCGTTGGTGGCGAAGGCGAGAAGTGCAGGCACGTTGCCGAAGGTTACGGCTTCAAGGATGTCGTCACTCCTGGAGATATCATCAAAGATAACGAAGACACCACCCCCTTCCGCAAATTGACCGACGATGAATACAAAAACTCGAGGGCGCGAAACTTTGCAGAGGTCGAGATTGAGGCCATTTTCGTCTTTGCGGATTCGCGCGACTGGGCCTCTGACCAACAAATCATTCTTGATTTGCTCATGAGCAAGAACGGCAGGCTTGGAACCAGGTCCGCAAATTTCGACGAGGGTCCACCAGTTTTCTTCAGCCACAATGACGTCGTTTGGTCGGCTTCTCATGGTGAGCATTGACCTTCGATCTAGATTATCGTGAACATGCACTAACGACTTCTAGACTTGACCCGAATCGGAATGGGCGCCCTCAGGGTCTCACTCGAAGCTATGTTCAAGGCCGTCACTGGCAAGGAGCTCAAGACGACTGCTTTTGGAAAGCCTCAAATTGGCACTTTTGAATTTGCAACTCGTCTGCTCCAGCAGTGGCGCAAGGACACACATGGCATTGACTCCCCCCCTGACACTGTCTATTTTGTGGGAGACACTCCTGAGTCTGATATCCGTGGTACCAACGAGTTTGATAAGCGCGCCGACAACCAGTGGTACAGCATTTTGGTTCGCACGGGTGTTTTCCAGGAGGGAACCACGCCCCGCTTCCAGCCCCGGGCCACCGTCGATACTGTACTGGATGCCGTGAAGCACGGCATTGAGCGCGAGTATCGCAAAGTCCTGAGGGCGAGCATGGTTCAGACTGGTGTTATTGAAGAGTAAATCTTGATTACACAGCCATGTTCAACACAGGTGCAGATGTTAGGATTTTTTTTTAATTTGCATAGCATTGGGAGCATGGGCAATGGGACGGTATAGGGCGTTGGTCGTGTATTTTTCCTTTCTTTTCCATTATCAATGTTAACGACACACTCCGGCGAGCCATCTCGTCTAAAAGACGCATTAGGACAACAATGGTGGAGGTATAGACTTGAGGTCTTTATGATACCAAACGGAAAATAGATTGCATCGTTCAAGTACGACGGCTTTCGCTTTTTTCGCATCGCTTGCAGAATCAACCAGGTAGCTAGCATCATGTGGTACATGACTGCTCATTATAATGAATTGCACGATTTTACTTTGAAAGACGCTATTGCTTTTTGAGTGACCAAACAAGGGAGTGTCTTATGGTGTGCTCGTATCTGTCTTTGAAGATTTTCTTTCAACCTGCCACAACTTTGGCGTCACTTGACTCAGGTAGTTCACACACTAAGTAGATCTCAAATGTCCACACCTTGTAGTCATTACATTACTGCCGTCAAAGCTGAGGGTTCCCATACCTGCAGCAGACGATCTTCCAGAGTTCAGTGCATATGCTTGATGCTTGTCGGTAGCAGCAACGCCATGCACTTCATACCCACCGCTCCAACTCTCCCTCGGCTTCCCGATAAAGCCGAAATCCCTTCCCCCCCCAGGCTCCTCAGGCGCTGCACTGCAATGCCCGCCCGTTACTTGTCAATCATCGAAAGTCGGGCCGACTGGGTCCCCTTTTTTGGCCGAACCGTCCCCCCACATCCCACTCCCTATCCTCCGGCCGTCTAGTACCAAAACGGCTATTGTTGACGCCCCATGTGTAGTAAGCCATGTAGCCTTCCAGAAGCCATTGACGGCACGGGGCGTCAAAAGCCCCTGTTTCAGACTCCCGTCCCAAGCATCCATGGCTCGGCCGTCTGCTCGCCAGGAGAAGAAAAAAAAAAGTGGTAGGGAGAGGGGGGTAGAGGATGTGCAGGAGTGCCAGAGATCCCGTTTCCGACTCCTTTTGCCAAGTCGGCGGACGCCCGGGGAAGAGGGCATCTGAGACGCGCGTTCCCCTTTCATCAAACCATCCAAAACGAGGCCATCCATGCCGGATCCGCGCGTGTAATCTACGCAGGGAATCCTCGTTTGGGGAGGTGCGCAAGAGCGACAGAGACAAAGGTCGATCTGGGGTATGCTGGGTGAGGCTGTGGCTTGGCCGTCGCCTTGCTTGTCACTGTCAAGATTCACGATCGAGAACGGATACCCCTGGCGCAGGGATAGCCAAAACCCTCAAGTTGTTTGGTCGCGGACAGACGAGCAGGGCGCAAGTTCAGACGAGGAAACTCCCTGTGATCAAGGAGATTATCCAGAGAGGGCGGAAAGATATCGTACGTTTGCTGGGAGTCGGCTCGGGGAGAATAATCCGCAAGATTGCAAGGCCCCACGGGATACTCAATCTCAATCTTGCAGCCTCATCCCGCGCCCTGGGACATCCCGAAATTGGGGAAATGAGAAAAACTGTGGCTTTTTTCTGCCTTTCTCAACGGCTCGCTACTACCATCTCTTGTCAGTGTCAGCCCTACCGCCGGCTTCACCCCTGGCCCCCTCATTCCTGGTTTTCCCTCCGCCGTCCATGTATCCCGCGCTGCACGGCGAGAGTCCAGACCCACCCGCTCCCGCTTCCCCAAAGCAGCCACCGGTGTTTACGATAGGGATTGTGCCGTCGCGTCTCGTCTCCGGGGAGGTCGGATGGACGGAAGCTTCATATCTAGAGTTTGAGGAATGGCGCGAGGGGACATGCGGTGGTGGATACGCAAACTCCCGGCCGGTTGAGGCAGGGATACGCGTACAGCGTGCGTAAGGCCCTCTTCAGGCATCCACGTACTCGACCGGTCCCGCCAGACGAGACCCTATGGAGAGCGCGCCGGCGCGTCATGGAAAGAGCGGCATCCATCTGGACGCGCGCGATGTTTTGAGGCATTTGGACGTCCGTGAAACATTCGGCGAGTACCAGATACAGGTCGAAACGTAAGCAGTGGATGGAGATGCAATGGCGGAGGACAAACTTGAAGGGGCCTTCGAAATTTCGGCCTGAGCCGAGAGATGCAGATCTGAGACGGGGGTCGTTGCGAAAGCGAACTTGGCGTTGGGCGATGGCTGTTCAGCTACCTCTTGCACGTACCGAGACAGTTTCGGTACTTGGCCGTCTGTTAGGGCATGATGGACCCTGGGTGGGTTTTACAGACTTGGCTGAGGCATGATAGGAGTCAACAATGGGCGATGTATGCGTTGAGAATATTGAATGCCCGAGTTTCTATGTCATGATCGCGATGTGGTATCTGCTAGTCTGCTCTGGTCAATTCTGGCGAGTTTGTAAAACAAACCGTGATTGTTTTCCTAGCAACAACGCCAGGAAATGGATCTTGCGCCAGGCATGCATTATCGCGAGCGGAATTTCTAACAGTGATGCCACCGAAACAACCGCAGTAAGCAATGATTGATCATAAGGGCGGAGGGGCGGAGTTTAATTGTGGAGAGGCGCCTGGCCTGCTTGCTTCCTTAGGGTAAAGCAACAAGCTCACTTTTCGAAGCCGCTGAGGTCAAGGTTCTCACCGAATAGTGTTTCTAGGCCACCCCATTGGGGTACAATAATCAAAAGGTATTGATATAGTCTTGGAACTTGAGTAGCAAGGCGTAACAGAAGCGCTAATAAGAGATTCTTGCGGACATCATTTTTTGCCAAAGTATCATCGAGATAAGGTCCAAGCTAGATAGATACGTGGATACTTGTTTGTCATCAGTGAAAATGAATAAGAAATATCCCTGCTTCTCCAATTGCGAAACACCTTCCAAAGCAGAAAGGTTGGAGAAGTATACTGTCTTTTTGGAGGAGTATGCGACACCAAAAAAAAACGCACGGTTTCTATTATCAACCTTTGACACCAGGCCACAAACCCGCAAAAAATGAACCGGTTCGGAGGGCTTCTCTCCCTCGGGGAATCGAACCCCGGTCTCCCGCGCTTGATAACTTGCGTTGACAAGCGGAAATCATGACCACTAGACCAAGGAAGATGTAGATGAGTATTCATCTCTTGGGTTATTGATGCGTATTTCCTAATAGAAACCTATATATTGTGTTTTCTTCGATGCATTGCAAACAAGAAAAAAGAGCAAACTATCATGGCTGGCGGTGTAAACTGACATTGTCAACTAGCGTTGGTAAATTCCCAGGAAAATTTTCCTGCAAGCATCCGTTTTGCGTATAGCCGATGACTCCGCTAGTCAACGCCGAAATAGACCACGATCATTACAAATACAGAGCGCTTATCTTATCAACGGTGGACTGGATCAAACATAATGATATGGATAATTGAGCGGCAAAAAAAATTCACTTAGGCCGGGTATGCCTCCACATCCGTCCTGCCATCCGGCAATGACTCTCGAGATAGGGTACCAACTCCGCACGGCCGACATGTGTACTCTGTGCCTGCCATGCTATTCTGCATTAAGCACACGATTTAAAATGAAACTCGTATAGGCAAGCTAGTTTACTATTTTTGCATCCCTTCGAGCGATTTCCGTCTAAGCGGATTTTCAGGGTCGTATGCGTTTAGTCCTAGCACGATAGTAGACTAGTTGCATTTGAGAACTATACCGCTCCTGAGGCAAAGCAGAAAATACGATGTGGTGACTCTGTGATATTATGCAATACCATTCCTGCGTGGGGAACTATCGACACGTCGTGTAGCGCAGGCGGATGGGGCATGGGCAGTGTCGATCATATCATATATGTCGCCTAGCGTTTTCTCAGCTTCTTGTTCTACCAAGAACATCTTGACGAGTGTTGTCAAAATCATCTATCTCCGGTGCGAGTCCAGCTCATGTATGAAAAGAGTGAGCTGATTAACGAAGAAATGGTGCAGATGAATCATCAAGCTGGAGGTCTATGTGAGACAAATAAACGTAGCTAAAAGGGTGCTACACAACTCGTAAACAAGGTATAGCTCTGGAGGTGATGTTCGTGATGGTGTTTTGCTGAGCGACAGAACCGTGGTTTCGAGCCTCAACCTCAACGAAATGGACGACGACTGAGATAAATGACTTCCGCAATGCGTACTGATCTTCTTAAACAAGGCATAAGCTGCCCATATATACACACAAAGCTCGGCCATCTTAAATTTTCAACAAACATACTCGAGGATTCATATGTTACCGGTGTGTAAAAGGATTTGCCGGTGAATATAGAGACCTGTCCTTCGAAATTAGACAAGATTGCGTGAAGATGGAACCAGCGACACGTCACTAGCCAACAACACGCGATAATTATTATCCGCTTTTTTATACTAGAGAATCCCAATCAATGATATAATCAGTATATTAGTGTTTCCATAGCATGCCACTTACTAGGCGAATAACGTCTCTTTCCACCTTTCTTAAAATCTACACTGATATACACATAATAAGTATCATAACTGTAGCAATTATAGTTATATTTAGCTCTTGTTCTAGCTATTCTATTTCTCTAGAATCATTTTAAAAATATCATATTTATTAGGTCCTTCATATTCTAATATTTGCATCGATCGCTTATCCCAGCCTTATTCGTGACCATTAAGGACTGGGAAACCAAACATGTTTGGTTAATTTGATTTGATTACAGTAAACGGAGAACCAGTGGAGTCAATAGGCACATATAGACCCATAGAAATCTAAAACTCCCACGATAATTGTCGAAATATACTAAACATCACAGTTGGATTTTAGAATCCAACTTTTCTGTGCCTAGAACAATTCATCCTCCGAATCAAGCTTTTCATATACTGGCCCAACGGATTTGATAGATTCTTAGAGAACTCATGAATATGCGAATGTCCAATATTTATGTTGCTTCAAGGCTGGTAAACAATCTTACCAAGGCCAGCACAAAATCTTAAGAAAGAACAGGCGCAAACTAAAACCACAAGCCCTTAATATGAGAAGATTTATATGCTAAAAGTATGCCATACTTACACGATGCTACAGACTCAGGATCAGCACTCAAAGACTCCACCTAACGCAAATTCCTCGAGAGTTCGTGCCCTGAATCTGCACCTGTTAGACTAAAAACCGCCATGTTGACTTCTTATGACCGCACAAAGACTTCCTCTTGGTAAGCACACCCCGGAAACATTGCATGAGATTCTTTCCATCTTCTGGAATTGGTCTCCAAGGCTATCAAACTGGTTGATCTATGCGTCAGTAGACACCGGTAACAAGAATGAGATCTACAATGTGCAACTAATTCCATAGTCACACTAGTACGGAGCAACGAATCAAATGAGCGCTTCGGAGACCACATGATCAAACCCATGAGTAAATGGTGTCACCTAATGATGATATGGTGCTGAGAATCATACCCTCCTGCAGTGTTGCGGATTTTCGTTGGTAAAAGATTTCCCAGAGCATGTTGATGCATATGCCTAGGTGCAGGTTCGGAGTGCTCCAGGAGCACTAGATTGAAACGACAAAAACAGAAAAAGGAAGCTGTACGATGTGACAACATCTCATGCACTGCCACTCTGAAAGCTCCACTACACCCGACCGTATGTAGCGTATTCGTGCTGAAGCTCGTGCTCGCCGACTCCCACCGATCGAAATTATGGAGCTAGCAAAAACTCTTTCCAACAGGAAACATGGCGGGAGATGCCAAAAAAACCCTCAAGCTAGGATGTTTCTCAGCTGAAAGACACAGACAAGCCTGAAGATGTGGGTAGCGAAGAAACCCGGTCCAAAAACGGTGCAGCGGCGGTGTATGGCGCGACTTCGGATCTCGATATTGAAGAGGGTCGTGTTGGTGGCGATCATCACCACCACCAAGGGTCCTACCCTGAAGCCGCTCTATATGCACGGCTGATCCAATCCGGCAAGGCCGTGACATCGAGATATTCGGGATATAACTCGGGGCTTGGTTCGGTGGTTATGGGCCTTAATATTCAAGCTATTATGATGGTGGGCATTTTTAGCATCGGATGGTCGATGCTGCAGCTGCAAGCCCACAGAACTAGGGAGCCGATTAGTCGCGGGCCATACAGGCGAGAAACTCTCTCTTTTTGTCTGTTGGGGAAGAATCCGGCGACCCCTCAGTGCACAAACTTAGTTTGTTTTGCTGTTCTCTCCTCTCTAAGCCACTTTTCATCTCCTAAATCGCAAGAATGTCCACCCCCTGTGGACGCCTAATCCTTTATTTTCACCTACCCCTACCGGCCCCAAAACCGACATTATGCTGATCGGCCGGCCTCTATACAGGGTACGGAACACCCTTCCTTCATCCACTCAAAATCTGCCGGAGGCTACTACCTTAGCACGCAATTCCAGGGCCACATGACCGTAAAAAACTGGGGCTTCCAAACCTTGAGCCAACGCACGGTCGGCCCTTCACGCATCCTCGTCATGATCATCTGAGATGCTGAGATCCGGTAATTGGACAAAGGGGTTAGTATGGCATAACCCATGACGAATCTGCAGCGTCGCCTATTCCGACGCGTAACACTAAAGACACCGAGGAAGGTGACACAGGTAGGTAGACAAGATGAGGGGACTGTGCGGACATGCTTTAGGGCCGAGCAAGGTGGTTACGATGAGCCTCCAGTAGAGACAGTAGTGGGTTGCGGTGAAGGATTCACCCTCCCAATAAAATTGTGAATCTTTGTTCCAACTAAAGACAAACGGAGACAACGAGTGCCAGCTCCGCATTCCATAAAGACAGTTAAACATGTAATAGAGACGATGACGCATGGTATAGTGCCGTGCCAGGCGAGAACAGCTCCGCCACTGGGTGCGCCATTATAGATATTAATCAAAATAAGACAACATGCTTTAACGCGAGAAAAACTAACGCCAAAAACCCGTTCATAAAATCAAGTTCAAGTAAGCAATAATACAAACCCAGAATTACAACATCTTCCCGTCGAAGATTTAATCATGTCTCGTCCCTGCGTGGTTCGTGCCCGTGAAGTCGTTCTATGCAGTCTAATCTTCGATTGCGCATCCATTAGTCGGCTTCTCTACCTTGACTTCAGGTGGATGTATGTCCGGATTGCGGTTCTTGAGGGCGGCAATCTGCGTCTCCCTGAACTTGGCAAACTCCTCTGGATTTTCCCTCTCTAGTTGCTTGAGCTGCTCTGCATTTTCAATAATGTTATTGAAAGCATGCTCCCAGCCAACTGATTCAGTCATCGACCTGAGTTCGTCGCCGGAATAATTAGCAAACTTCTCACGGAGTGCAAGCATGTGTTGGGGAAGATTGTCTGTATCCATGGATCCCGACATGTTTGCTTCCGAGTGTGAGGATGAGGGGCGCGAAGCATTGATAAGTTCAGTGCGAACGCGATGGCCAAGTCGGTGAAGACGGCCTTCCTCGAGCGAAAGAGCGCGCGATGCCAAAGAAACATCTGAGTTATGGCGTGAGCGGAGGGCTTTTGGCTCGTCCTCGTCAGATTCGTGGGCGCCGTTCTCGGTCACACTGGTTGACAGTGTGGGAATGCTCGAAGCAGGAGGTGAGGTGCTAGGTGCCGAACTATGAGTAGAAGCAGCGTCGTTCGGAACGCGCGTGTCTGGATACTCGTCCTCAAAACGCTGGATCATGCCTTGCAAGGTTTGATCAAGGAATAAAAGACGGCCTTCCTCAGTTAGTATAATGTTCAAATGGAAAAGGATAGGACATCAAACTTACGATAACCCATATCGTTTCCAGCTTTAGCTTCCCGTATAAGAGCAGGCTGCAATCTTGCTCTAATATTGCGGGCACTATCCAATAGATTCTTTGACATGGCCATGGCCTTGCCAGCCTCCTCGAAGCTTTCGACCTGACTTTTTGGAGTGGCAGTTCCACTTGCAGGAAGAGATTGCCTTCGAAGGTCTGTAGCCTTCTGTAACAGACAGTAACTAAGAGCTTTGGCCACACCTGTTCCACCAACAATGTAGTCTTCATCAGGTGCTGGGGGGTCGTTGTCATGGTTTGCCGAGCTATCATCTGTATGCCCAACAAGGTGCATGAGGACATCGGGGATCTCCACTTCCTTCTGCGATGATTTCAACTCTGGAATCTCCGAGAAGTTCTCCATGTTTCGTAGACAGTATGCTACCACTTGCTTGGCTAGGGCCTTGACAACTTCGCTCATTTCCGGCGACGGGACATCTACATCGACGCAAATAAGTGTACGAGACACCTTAGCTGCCACAGTCAAAGAAGCATATAGTGCGGCAGCTTCCTCTTGAGTCTCTTCGTCAGTTGCGGTAGCAAGAGCAGATATCTGGGGGTTCTCGAGGATATTGACATGGGCAATATGAGAACACTCCGGTAAGATCTCTGCAAAACCAATAGCTTCTGCAGGGGACAGCGAGACATCCATCAGATGTATCCTTTTCAGCTCCTTGAATAGCGGGATGTATTTGCGCAGTAGACAGAGCGATGTTTGCTGGGAAAAGAGGTCTCGGTTGTGGGAAAGATCCAGGAAACGGAATGCAGGCAGGTTGACAAGAGCGGGAAACAGGATCCTAAGAGACTCAGGAGTCAAGTCGCAGTCTGCCAAGCTCAAAGCCCACAGTGGGCAACCCTTGGTCATATTCTCGGCGAGTCGCCCGATGCAGTCTCGAAGATCGTTTCCACCGAGGTCAATACCCTCGCATACTCCAGACCGAATGTAGTGGATCACATGATCGAAAGCCTCGTTATCAATGTCGTTGTCAGCAAGACCAAGTCTTTTAACACCGCTGATAACACAACCGTCTATAATCTTTCGAATGCTGCTTGAAGTAAGGGAGCATTCGGCCATGACGAGTTCTTCGAGTGTTGCTCCACCAAGACGTTCAGAGATCGCTTTCGAAAATGTCTCTGCAATGTCCTTCGGTTGCAGAATCTTCTGAGGTGCGGATCCTTGGGTAGAGTTTGAAATCTGGGGGGACAGCTGAGGGGCGGGTTTTGGAAATGGTATCATAGACAAGTCAAGCGCCATGATGGACTTGCACATGTAGATGAACAGACTAATGTGTCGCCATCCCTCTGCCATGATTTTGGGGTTGTTTTTGAGTACAAGCTTCTTTACCACCCCTGCGCGTTCCTCAGTCTGAGATTGGCTGTGCTTTGGGTCTTTTTCTTGGGTGATGGATATTTTGCGCGAAGGCTCTGGAACCTTGGCTGCAAGTAGACCTGCGAGTATGACCCTGATTTTCTCGTCGTTCAAATCAGCATCTTCCAAGAAAAGTTTCTTGACGGGTACGACTGCTAGCCAATCCGAAAGAGTCACCACATCTGCAAGCTGCAGCCTGGAACCGGTGAGGTCCAGACAAGTTACCACACCGGGCTGGACCACGGAGCATGCAGTGGGAGAGGAGAGTTGGTCACTGATGCGCTTAAGAATCGGCGTCTCGCGTAGCTGACAGCATCTTCGATAGATACGCAGGGGATCCGTCGTAGGCCGATTTTGGGGCTTGTGAGTTTTCGTTTCGGGCGTCGCGGGAGCTCGGTCTGGACTTCCGTCTTCGTCGTTTTCTCTCGTCAACTCCATAGGTATCGAACCATTCTCTTCAGCCTTTCTGCGCTTCTTCTCCTTTCTTTCCTTGCGCTCGGCTTCTGACCGCTTCTTCTTCTCCTTCTTCTTACTCAATTCCTTCTTCTCATCGTCCAGGACAGTTCCCTCGGGATTTGGAGAATCTTCGTTCCCTACGACCTCCTGGACTGAGTCGACGGTAACCAAGCCCTGCTGGTCCTTCTCTACAGCAACCGAGTCCGGATTTTTAAGCGCCTCGCCCTCTCCGCGTTCCTTCAGTTTCCGCTCCTTGCGCTTCTTTTTCTTTTCGTCAGAATCCACCTCGTCCTTGTACCTGGGCCCACCAGCAATCTCGACATCGACACAAAAGGCAACACGGCGCAACTTGTTCTGATCCAGTTCCGGGACCAAGCAGCGGCTCCTATTCGGGTCGATGTTCATGACCTTTCTTGGGCAAACGCCACCCTGTGGAATGACCTTGTTAATGGTTCCCACCTGGGAACCAGACGACAGGCGCCTCAAGGCATTTGAGATAAAGGAACTCTTCGGCTGCTGAGGCACATAAGGCTCATAGCCGGAGTGCTGCGCCCCTGCAGCGGCCTGGATCCCGTTCAGAGCCCCATTAGCGGATGACGTAGCTCCATGAACACCATTTGCCTCCGCATGGGTTGTTTGCGCAGGCGAGTTCTGCGATGAGAACTTTGAGCTGATGCTCGATATCCATGAATTCCTCCTCGAATTGGTCTTTGGATCGGGTGGCGTGACGTTTCCGGGCTTCTCGGAACTCCCTCGGCTAAGCAGCGCTGGACGCTTGAGGGGCGCTTTCTGAGCGGGAGGCGTGGATGCGACGGGCGGAGGCGGCGAGGAAGGTCGCTGGACAGCAGGCGCGGCGGGCGCAGTGTCTAGGGACTTGCGCGCTTCGTAGGCGTGCTCGGGAGGGATGCCGCCATGGGCGGATGTGCGCGGGGGCGCGTCTCTCGAGAGGCCAGGCGAGGAAGGAGCATGCTGGCGATGGTGATGGTCTACGTAGGCATAATGAATTAGTCTCGGGTGCGCTGATGACGCCCTTCCGAAGCGCCGATAGGAGTGGAGCGCCAGAGTGGCTCAATACGACTCACCTCTGTTTGAATGATGAAGCCAAGAGACGTCGACTCCGTGAATGTCCTCCATGGTGAGCGCGACGAGGAAAGGGGCCTGAGACTGCTACCGTTGCTCGTATATAGGGGCAGCCATACAGAGTTCTAGAGAAACAGGGCGAACGACGGGCGTTGGGAGAATTGTCAGCGGGGCTGGTGGTGGGAGTTAGCCGCAGGCTGATTGGAGACTCCGCAAAGAGCTGTCTGGCTCGACAGGAGCCACGGAGACGTCTCGGACCACTTGCTATCGCCGCACTCGATGTGACTGGTCGTAGCGCAAGGGGTGGAAGGGCGATTACTTGAGGAATTGAGGCACCCGGAGGCTTGCGGCTCTGGAAAACTGTAAATTCAATACACCGGCATCGCTTCTTGGCTACGGGTCCCCAGCAATGACGACAGCAACCCCAACCCTGGGAACACGAGAACTTCACGGGGCCAGACGCTCTGCGACAACCAACGGCAGCGGCCTGGCCATTCACACCCCCGCTGACTGCTGCTCTGTTATCAGCCCGTCGCCACAGGGCATTTCGCGTCCTGACACGCCCGCGCTGAGTAAATGGCTTACCAAAGTCGGTAGCCGAATCTATCAATGGACTAGCTGAGCCGCTCACCGACGCTCATGTGGCTGGCCGCACCCGCAGCTTCTCAACGTTCGCGAATCGACGACTTTTGCTTGTCGGCTGTGGCGTCGTCACACAGCAGCCCCAGGCCATCACATGGCCCATACGTGCTTCACGAGACAAACAAAGCAACGGGTCCGACAGATTTGGGGGGGGTATCATCAGTCATAGCTAACCAAATGTAGCATGCCAGTTCATTTGAGGCTAACTACCGTATTTCATGCCGGGCACAGGTATTCCGCAGCCCCATACGCCAAGCACCATACTTTTGTCGTAAGTTATTGAAGAGCAAGAAGAGAAACCAGCCTAAGCCTTGAGCTCCTGGATCTTGGCCTTGACGCGCTCCTCCTTCTCGGCCTTGGTGAGCTTCTTCTGCCTGAACTTCTGCGACTCGGCCTTCCACTCCTCCTTGGTCTTCTTGGGAGCATCGCTTTCAGCCTTCTTCCAGGGGTCCTCACGGATCTGCTTGTGGGCATCGGCGTACAGGTCCTCAAGACCGTCGGCCTCGATGTCGTCATCGATGTAGCCCTGGAACTGAGACTTGTAGCGCTCCTCGTCGTCGTCGGCAAGAGTCTCCATGTACTCAGCGACGTGGCCACCGAAGATGTACTTGCGGAGGGTCTCGGCGTCGAGCTCCTTGGTCTCCATGTCAAAACCGGGGAAGCGGTTCTCGGAGTGGGGAACGAAGAGACCACCGTCGGAGGCACCCTTCATGGCACCGAAGACACGGGCACCAGTGGAGGTGCGGACGAGACCGACATCCAAGAAGACCTTGAAGGGGCGGCGCTCCTCACCGTCGACCTCAACGGCCTCGGTAAGGGAGAACTCGCCATCGGCCTCCTCAACACCGGTGAAGTCCTCGTCGAGCTCGAGCTTCTTGAGGGTGCGGCGGGCAAGGAGCAGACCAGTGGCGTAGGCGGAAGCTAGAGGGCTGGTCAGCACACGTTCGAATAGATCACGTCGGACGTTGGCCTAGCCAAAAATCCGTGTGCGTGCAGAATGCGACAGCACATACCCCAGTTGGTGAGACCGTGCTCGATGCCGTAAGCCTTCAGCTCGTGGGCATAGGCAGCCATGAAGACCTTGTCACCGCCAATCTCGGAGGAGACGATCTGGGCGATGATGTCGCGGTTGGTGAAGCGGACGACGAGACGGTACTTGGGCGCATTGTACTTGTTCTTCGCCTGGGTGATCAACCGCTTACGGGCGTAGTAGTCGGTCTTGCCCTGGCGACGGCGCTTGTACTTGACTTGGTAGCGCCTGCAGAAGTCAGTTGGGACGTCCACCAGAGATTAATAAAGCGGAGGGATACATACGAGAAGTACGCGTCATTCTTCTGGAGTTTGCTCTATAAAAAAAATCCAGAGTCAGCAATTGACGCTTCAAACCCGCATTCGAAGCAGCTTGCAAAGACTCCAGTCGACCATGTGTCGAGGCGGGAATTTCCTCAGTGCGAGGGCATCGTGTGCGCGCGGAGCATGATGCGCTGGAGGTGCAGAGTCGCCAAAGCGAGGCTTCAGGTGAGACTTACGAAAGGCATCTTGACAGAATGCGACCGAGTATCGTCGTCGAACCGGTTGTCGTGTCGGGGTTGTCTCAAGAAAAAGTTCGAGGAGGGGACGATGTATTAAATCGGTCGTGTGTGCTGCCAAGACCTTAGCGACGATGCAGCATGGTGGTGTTCAGTTCGGGGTGGGTGACCATGGGTGACCATCGCCGCGGGGATTTGTCGACGCCTGCGCAATACGGAATCATATCTGGAAAAAAGGAATCTACTTTCTCTTGCTTGCATGAGCTCAATGGCCATAGGGTTCAGCAGGTGTGGTGCAGAACGATTTGCGCAAGATGGAGCTGTCTTAAGATCTGCAACCGTGCAATTGCCCCAACCTTCTCTCCCGTGGACCAAGATCCATCTTGCGGCTGACCCCATTTTAATTCCTCTACGGTGCAGCAGAGTCCAAGACGGCTTCGCTTCACCCGCGCGAGCAAGTGGATTGCCCGTTTGGAAGCTGTGATACTGCACGGACCACCTGGGCAGGCACTCGCCAACGTCAACCTCACAGCCCCTCCACCGCAGTCAGGTACGAGCTCCACGAATTGCTCTCCGCCGCCGACACTCTTCACCTCACCCCTTCCCCCACATATTGAAGCTCCCTGGACGATATGGCTGAAGTTCCTATTGGTACGGCACGCCCACCCCATCTGAGTGCAACTCCCGCTGACGCCGCTCCTCCCAGTCCTCGACGGCGGAACCGGTTTCCTCAAAGCAGGCTATGCAGGACAGGTCCGTTCATCATTGCGAGCCCGCATTCTCCCACAAGAAATCAAATGCTAAACATATCTCTCCGCGTAGAATTTCCCCGACCACCAGTACCCATCAATAGTCGGCCGACCAATCCTGCGATCTGAGGAGCGAGATGGAGGAGACATACAGCTCAAGGACATAATGTGCGGAGATGAAGCTGCCGCCGCGCGCTCGATGCTTCAGATCACTTACCCTGTACGTGGTTGCTCAGGATGTGTTGGGGCCATGCCTGCCCGTAGCTAATGTGCGCTAACGTCGTCTTACCGTCGACAGATGGAGAATGGTATCGTGAAGCGCTGGGACGACATGCAACATCTCTGGGACTACACCTTTTATGAGAAGATGCGCGTAGACCCCACGGGACGCAAGATTCTTCTTACAGAGCCACCGATGAATCCATTGAAGAACCGCGAGACCATGGCCGAGGTCATGTTTGAGCGATATGGTTTTGGTGGAGTCTACGTGGCCATACAGGCTGTGCTAGCCTTGTACGCTCAGGGACTATCATCGGGTGTGGTGGTGGACTCCGGCGACGGTGTGACACACATTGTCCCCGTCTATGAAAGCACTGTCCTTAACCATCTCACAAAACGTCTGGATGTCGCCGGCCGAGATGTCACCCGTAATCTTATTGCGCTGTTGCTGCGGAGGGGTTATGCTCTCAACCGAACTGCCGATTTCGAAACGGTCCGCCAAATCAAGGAGAAGCTCTGTTACGTCTCCTATGACCTTGAATTGGACCAGCGCCTAAGCGAGGACACGACAGTCTTGGTCGAATCGTACACTCTCCCCGATGGACGAGTCATCCGAGTGGGTAGCGAGCGATTCGAGGCTCCCGAGTGTCTGTTCCAGCCGCACCTCGTAGACGTTGAGCAACCCGGTATTGCCGAGTTCCTCTTCAATACGATTCAATCGGCCGATGTCGACGTGAGGAGCAGTCTGTACAAGGCCATTGTGCTGAGCGGAGGTTCCAGCATGTACCCGGGTCTACCTAGTCGACTTGAGAAGGAATTGAAGCAGCTGTGGCTTACCAGGGTCCTTGGCGGAAACCCTGAGCGATTGAATGTGAGTAAGCAACTCTCTATTCTTCTAACAATAACTGATCATGGTGCTACAGAAATTCAAGGTCCGCATTGAAGACCCGCCAAGACGCCGACACATGGTTTTCCTGGGAGGTGCCGTCCTTGCGAACATTGTAAGTTCTAGACTCATTTACATGCTACGCAGTGGGCTGATGACTCTCAGATGGCGGACAAGGAGAACATGTGGATATCGAAGCAAGAGTGGGAGGAGCAGGGTACGCGTTCGTTGGAGAAACTGGGCGCGAGATGAGCGACGCGCGGACCTCAGGAGACGGACTCAGCATTGGAATCCCCTACAACCATCAAGCCATAGAAATCAGCCGCAGTATCGACTGCAACAACTCGCCTACCAAGTCATGTACTTCTGTGTGTGAAGTGTTCACCGACTTTTCCTATCTCGCCCTCCGCTTTGTACCATTGTTGAGCAGACTGGTTTCCAGCATTCCGGCGCCTGGGTCGAGCTGCCAATGATTCCATGGTGAGACGGCAAGTTAGTGCGGGAACTAACATGATTGTCACCTGTTCGCCGACAATGAAGTTGAAACCTGACTAGACGCGTTGGCGAGAGAAGATTCTGTGTCCGAGGTGGACGGCCTGCCTGAAGAGGCTATCTCGTGCGCCTAGACTTTTTTGAGTCCAGTCCGCACCGCAGGACTGGGAGATTACGGGGGGAGGTTTTTTTTTTCTCTTCGCCGAATGAGTCCAGCAACTAAGGCCAGGACTCCGTACGTGATGCAGCTGCGGGAGATCGCCGTCGGAAAGCTGTCTGTGCCTGATGTGACAATGTCGTAACATCTTACTGTCTCATCCGCGACGCAAATCATACTCATTGAATACTCTGGGCGCAATCGACACTGGCAAGGCGCAGCAGGGTCTCTTGTCCATTTGTTGGAGTCAAATGTTGTAACCCGATTGGGGGGGCTTCCAATGCGGTAGATCGACGAGGGACGCGCCGTACACTACGCCTCCATTATTGCGAGTCGTCCTCCTCGGAGAAGTTGCAACAGGAAGATGGTGGCCGCGGCCTTGAAATGGACAAGATCACCTGGCCCGATGGATTACTGAGGCGATTGCCGCGCTACGCTCTCCCTATGCCCGAGGCTCATTGTTTGGCCCCCTCATCCTCCTGGGATCGAGAGATGCTGGGGCAACTCTGTTGACGCTCAGTCCTGAGCTTAAAGGAACGACATGGCAATAGGGTAGGTTGGGCGCAACGATCAGGCGGGCCATGCGCGGATTTCTGCACCACATGAGCAATGCAGAGGGCTCCTGAAAGCCAGGCCGCGTAGGCAGGTCCAGACTGGTCCTGGCAATTCACGATGCAGCTTTGGTGGCTGTCATGCACAGCAATTCCGGAGGGGCAGTACAAACACAGGACGCGGTCGACGGGCGGAAGAACTTGGACGGAATAGCCGCCCGGAGGGAGAGAGCGAAAGGAAAGGCTCCTTTGCGCGATCACGATCCGGGCTGCAGCTTACCCTGGCGGTGCATGGTTGGGACAGAGCAGGCGGGATTTTTGGGCAGCGTGCGACGGCAAGGCGGGAAAACACGCGTGCGCGTGCGCGAGGGCAGAGGCGGGTGGGCGGGGCAAGAGGTGGCCGGGAGTGGACGTGTGCGTGTGCGAGGCCCTGGGCGTATACATGTAATGATGATGCTGGCTGGCTGGCGACTCGGACCACAGCGCTGGCGGCGCGGGCAGCGTGCGTGGGCAGCGGACGGCGGCGGCGGCGGCGGCGGCAGCGGCAGTGGCAGAGGTGCACCTGGGACCGGGCAGGTTAGCGCCGTCGCAGGGCACGTGAGACGACGCTCCTCCAACGCCCGGAACATCGGCCTCACGATGCTGCGTCATATGGGCACCCGTGGCTCCTGGACAATGGAACGGCTCGAATTAGACGAACAGGCAGGGCTAGCGAGGCCTCATCACGACACCCGGGCGGCGCCCCCAGCCAAGGACCGCCACACGGATGACGATGGCAAACGGCCATGTTGGGCGGCCTCGAATCCGCTCGATGGTGCTGCGCAGGCTTGGAAAGCTCGAGGGCGCGCAGCGGTGACTTCGTTCACGCGTTAAAAAGGCCACGGCAGCCCACGGCAGCCCACTCCCTCCTGAGCCCCCCTCGCCCTCCAGCCAGAGCCTGCAACTAGTCGATGCACTCCAGCTTATTTCATTTTGATTGTGGCCCCATCGCTGCAGGAAACACCTTGCGCCCGCCCGGCCCGCCGCACACGTTACATCTCGATAGCAGCCGCCGTCCACCAGTAGACGGGCTACGGGCAACGGGCAACCTCCCAGCGCACAGCACGTAGAAAGCCAGGGTCCACACCTCCTGGCTGCCTCCCACGCTCCCATCCGCTCAGGGACGTGTAGCACCACGGCGCGCTCCAGGCGGAGGATCAGCAGCCTTCCTTTCCAATTAAATGCACCCGCGCCCCGAGGCCGTCGCTCGATTCCCAAGCATTCCAGGACCCTCCCGCTGCCAGATATATTAGACTCGCCTGGCGCCTGCGCTGCCCGCGACCCCCCATCCTGCACGCCGCCATCTCTTGCTCTTCAAGCCCAGCAGTCCCCAGCAAAGCCTGGATTCTTGGGTATATAAATCGCCTGCAACCTCGTCGCCGTTTGGCTTTGGCAAGTCGAAACAGGGCCCACCCACCAACGTCATATTTAATCCTGACCCGTCCCTCGCCCTGTCCATCCGCACCTCCTCACCCGCACATGTCTTCTCGTCCCGTCGACCGTACCATTCCGTCGACCAGCTCGCCGCTCTCGCCGAGGATGGATTCGCTCGCCATTCCCTCTCAGGCTCCCCGCCGCCCTCCACCTCATGCCCGCCAGTCCTCTGGCGCCTCTGGCAGTCTCAGGCTGCCATCTCTGCCACGCTTCCACCCGGCCAACTTCGCTTCCCAGAATTCCAGTGCCGCCGCTACCCCAGCAACAGGACCGAACAGCCCACAGCCGCCCGTCTCGCCCCATGCCTATCAGCGGCAGCAGTACTCGGACGCCCAGCGGCAAATGTATCTCTACCAGCAGCAACTCATGGCCAGCGCCAGCCGCCAGGCGAGGGGAGCCATCCCAAAGCCCACCAGCCCACGCCTGGATCCCATGGGCAGCCCCGGCCCCGTCACTCCCCTTGAGCTTTCCGGCGCCGATGGCTACCTCACTGCCGGCATGACGTCCAACGATGCCGCCTCCCACGTCGACAAGCTGATCCGCGAGGAGGCTCTTCGCCGCGGCGAAATCTCCCCTGGACGCACAGCATCCGTCGGCGGCAGATGACCCGCCGGCCAGCACAAGTCTTCATCACGACAAAATAGACGGCCTCGATCAGATGGACGATGATATATACGCACACATGGATTAGTCTGCACAGACAGCATCAACTTTCAAGGGCAAACACCGGAGTTATTTTACCCCACGGGAACGGAGCATTATCGGCGTTATATATCAACCATCACTCACCACGACGACGACGCTGGCGGCATGCGCGGATCAAAAAGTGGCTTCGACTGGACCAAGAACCCCCCCAGTCTTCTCTCTTTTCTCTCACCCCCGCCTTCTGCTGGTTACATGAAGGGATTTTGCGGTGGATCATGCACGGCTGGGCACAGGATGAGCGGCACTGGGTATTGCATCAAGCAGAGCGCCCGCAAGTGAAGAGTGGGCGGGGTTTTCCTTGAGCTTCCATCTTTCTTTTGTCGCCACAACACCCAAGTGCTGGACGTGTGGTTGTCAACGATCGCTACTTTTCCCGATACCAAGATGAATCAATATTCCCTCCCACCGCTCGTGTGCAATTTGCCGTGCCGTGCCCTGTGCTGTGCTTGACCTCGCGTATCCCGAAGCCCCAGCCCGCATGATGCCTGACTGGGAGAGCGGGACGGATGACGGGCTCGGTCTTGTCTTGGGTGGCTGCTCCATGGACTCAGCACATACGAATCATGGAATCGGCCTCTGCTGTCTCGAAACCTGCTCAGCTGCAGCGCCCGCTCCCCGGCCGCACAGTCACGAGCGGGCGTCTCGCAGCTTCCGCCCAAGTCTGCCATGGCAGTCGCACTTTCCCCGTCCGCCAGCGTGCCTTCCTAACTTGCCAGTGTCGAAACTGTGGGCTTCCCCATAATGCCGAGACAGCCGCTCTTCACCCTCGACTCCCCATTCAACCCCAACCCATGTCTCAACACTCCAATCCATGTGCCCTCGTTCCGGCC
Organism: Corynespora cassiicola; assembly: GCA_022059125.1. NCBI lineage: Eukaryota > Fungi > Ascomycota > Dothideomycetes > Pleosporales > Corynesporascaceae > Corynespora > Corynespora cassiicola. The sequence continues at coordinate 1,284,434 of JAEUWY010000012.1, read as the reverse complement.
CGCTCGCTGCTGAGCGGCCATCCATGAGGCCGACCTCCACCCTGCCCGCCTCCATGTCCGCCTCCCACACGACCAGCCGGCTGCTGCCCATCCACGCCATTCGCGCCCTCCATCCGATCAGCCATGCCGCCAAGTGCCTAACTCTTTTGGCGCCCCGCCGGGCTCATACCTTAGTCGTGATCGTCGCAGGTGCGCCGCATTGAGGAATCCACATGGCCCTGACCCGGCCACACCACTCGCGGAACCGCCATGTATGGCGGTTGATCCTTGGCGCTAGTCGTCCTGTCCGTCCTCATGCAGACTACGTCGCTGTGCGTGCGGTAGTTGCCCCTCGATGCGGGCCCAGTGTAACGCGCTGTTTGTGGCAGATGAGGTGAGGTCGAGGTAGCACAGCAGCAACAATGTGGGGGACTGTTGTCGACGGAGCTGAGACACATCGCCGTCATGTAGTGCAGCGCTGGATGCTGTGCCTGTCTATTTTTGCGGCTGTGGTTTGGCCGCGCTGCCAGCTGTGTAAGCGTAGATCCGATCTGCCGCTTGCCATATGTCTTACTGTCACTGCTGATTCGAGAAGTACAGCTGAGTACATGTTTCCTCGGACGTTGACTCAGTCTTGAGGCAGTCCTTCCGTGGCGTATGCAGGGCCTCTTCGGTTCCTGTGCCCCTCCAAGACCCGGCTGCCTCGCCATCTCGGTTACCCTCCCCGAAAACCACAACGTCGCAGTCCATGGGATCGGCCGTCACCAAGCGCCATACAGGGCCACTTCACCAAGCTCCATTTCAGCCGGTCAAACATCAGATACACATTGGGAGCCGTCTCATATCGCCGCCCAAGAAGGAAGCGTAGCAGCACCACCGTGTCGACCGTCTCCACACGTCAAGACTTTAGCCCTCCAATCCGTCACCGCTCCTCTACACCACAACATGACTCCCACCAGAAAACCCTGTCCCAACCGCCAGATCTCCGTCTCGTCAGGGTCCAGCCTGTCTCGACGCCTTACTCGCGGGCCTATCATCCCTGACGTACTGACCTATGCCCTGAACCCTGAAAGCTAGTATTGGAAAAACCGGTGATGGCCAGAAAATCCCTTCACATGTCGCTCGCTGATTCGTTCCGCGCCGTGGATTTTCATCAATGATTCCCAGATGATTCCCAGGTTTCAAGCACCCAGGAGCAAACGGGTGCGCGACATATCCTTTTTGCTGCCCGATGCCTTTATTGGGCCACGAAGCCATGGGCACCGTCATCGTCGCAGCACAATGGATAATGCTAGCGTGGAGCACGGCCGAGTTCCCTCAACTCTCACGATTGAACCGTCACAGAAGCATAGAACTCTCGGTAAGGGGAAATGGCCCGATACCGGTCTCCGTGGCCGTGGCGCGCACCTTGACGGTACTTCCGACCACTTCCAGGGCGACTCGTTTCGACCTGCTCCGCGCTTGTCGATGGTTTGACATCGAGAAGCCACTTCCGTGAACCGCTGGCAGACGGGCCCTGCGCCGTGCATACTTTTCGCCATGTGTTCTGCCGTGCGCCTTTTGCCGTCCGCGGTTTCCGCCTCATCCTGTGGATGGTGGATAACCTTCCGCTATTGCATACGTGGGCACGATCGCGAACCATGGATTTTATGCCGCTCGCTGTTTCGTCCCACGCGATTGTCAACACATCAAAGTCCCCGGACGTTTGATGAATTACATGTGGGGTCCGATTAGACAACTTCGGCAGAATTACAAGTCCGACGTGGATACTGTCGGCGGAATGCTCACAATACGCCAATAGCTTTGCAGCGCACTCGCTCCACATTAACGAGCTGTACGAGAATGGATCTGAGCCAAAATGAACGCTGAAGCGACCTGTCCGCTGGCGTACCCACGAAGTAAAAATTACAACGTTCGATCTACTACGTCAGTGGCGTTGCTAGCCGTATGCTTAGCGCCGTGAATGCGGCACGCCCCTGCTGCATCGTCTTGGGGAACGCTAGCTTCAACGGGAGAAGCCTCGTCGCTCCGCTTAAAGGAAATGGGACGCTTCTAGTGGTGAGGTTCGTTCGGATGGTGATTGGGGTCTTTTTCCAGAGAACCTCTACCTCGCTGAACCATAAGTTGTCACCAGTTTCTCGGTCCACATTCGCAATAACGCCGCCGTCCACGCGTCGCATTACTCTGGAGATCGTCATTCATCAAACCAGCCATGGGTTTTTGGCTCGGCATGGAAATTTCTGGCTTTACCATCGTTGACAAACCGTCGGCCTCATACTCGGGCCCCACCTGCTAGACGTGGCATTGTTTACTCTTCTTGGTGTCCATCTCCTTTCCTGGGCCTGCTCCTCCCGCCGTCCCTCCTTTCCCCACTTATCCATCATCTTCTTTGTCCCGTGCACCGAGCAATTCAAGGTTGGATGCACTTTTGAATGCTCCCTCTTTCCACTTACGTACAAGTTTTCCAGCATATTCTTCCCAAAGCAAAAAAACCGGCTTTGTGGGGTGCATTAGATCGGTCGGGTACAGAGATTCCTTCCTTCTTGGTACTCGTTTTCCAAGCAGGGCTCCGTAAAATTGGAGTCTCCGATCGTCCTGGCTTTGTCCGAATCGCACCTTGTGTTTGGTGGAAGAGCAAGCCGACCACAACACTGCCTCGTGCAACAAGTCGAGCTTCACGATCAGATGCCGACACCGATCGCAAGGCCAAAGGGCTCCAGCTCGGATACTGAAACAGCAAACGTCATTCGCTATCGAGCCCAGGATCCCGAGAGAAACGGTGTGTGGGCTCGGCTTGTGGCCCGAATCAAATCAGGTGGACGCTCAAGATTGCGAACTAGCTGATGCATTAGACTCGGGACCTATAGTCTTTGCCGGGTCAACGCTCAATAGTATGCAGGAGGCAAGCGCGCAATGTGAGCGTAGCACTGCAAGACATCGACCGGCGCATACCGTGGTAGCCATTCAGCCGAGCGATTGCCTCAATTTAGCGGTGTGAGCGAAGCAGGTATTGCAATCCTTCAGTGCCCGCCGAGGAACACCGAGCGGTAAACCAGCGGCGTGCCGAGTGTGGTCAAAACATGCCCTGAGAGTCCCACTACCACATGGACTATGCAAGTGCTACCAGAGTAGTTGTTTTGTTTGCCAAGTACCGTGCCGTCGCTTCGCGCGAATACCCACAATTCCTTCGCTCTCGAAATGTGTAGACAATACCTCAAGGTAGGATTCCTCAACACTTTCCTTCTATGTCAATCGCTCCTCGAAAGCGAAACGATGCCGACAACAGACCGTATTTGTCCTCACAAATGCCAAGTTCATGCCTCATCTCGCAACATTGCTCGTTCTGTCCACCAAGACGCGCCGTCCTATGATGATACGAAGAGCTAGCACCAAACTTCCACTCGTGCTTATCCACACATATCCACCGACCACCTCAAGTAGCGAACAGGTTTTCTATCAATATTGGACCCTGAAAATTCGAAAAAGGGGCACCACGATAAGCCCTGCTTGTGGATCACGGAAGGCTTCTCCCACACAAACACGCATGTGTCGTGGACCATACGGCTTTACGGGATGCGGTAACTCACCTAATTGACAGATGACCTGGCCTCACCACCTTCTCCTGACTCTCGCGCTCTGCCACCTAAGGCTCCTTCTCCGCCGCATGCACTGCCCACGCTGCGCTCGCCACCTCGCAATCTCCTCCTATGCACCTCACATGCATGCTCGCCAATGTCCACAACACCTAATCCCTCACTCTAACCATTAGACCCTGAAAATTTTCACATTGCTTCTTTCTCCCTTCCCCCGCATAAACAGTGGAGCGAGCGAGTCTGTACGTGCTGGCATGCAGCGGAACCCCCTTTTCTCCTCGTACCAAGGCCAGAAGAAAACTGAGATAACTGAGCAAAAGGAGTTAAATCCAAAACGCCACAGGTGATAAGAAATGCCACCGATATGGGGGTGCGCGTGCTTGATCGCGCTCGGCTCGGATAGTCGGGACGTGCAATACGGGAATTGTGGAGTACGCTGCGGGCGGTCGGTATTGAGGATCGACGTGAGAATACGAGGTGTGCACACACAGAAGGCGACATCAAGTAAGCAGGCAGGCGGGCACGCGGGGGTCAGAGTTTTGAGTGCATGCTTGGGTCATGGGGACGTGGATGGATGTGATTGAGGGGTCCGGCACCCCCGGGAAGATGGGCGAGGTTTGAATAGGGTTCTCCGAGGAGAGGGAGACGGGTGGCGGGCAGAGGGAAGGGCAAGCGAGCGGGGAGGTAAGCAAGAAGAAGGCTAGCCCGTATAAGGCGCGCGAGGTGTAGGCATGGCGATTTGAAGAGGAGTAGAAGTAAGAGTAGAGTGGAGGCGGGGTATTGAGCCTGCTAACCCGTTGTGTTGCTGCGTGCTGCGTACTGTGTAGATGCGCTGTGCGCTGTGTGCACTCTGCAGTACTCCGATCGCTGATGATGATAGCGACGAAACGACGCAAGGAACATTGGGCAAAAAGTCCATCATCTGAGACGGTAATCTTAGAAATAACAGGCTACCACGACAGAGGGCCGTTATCATGTATCGAGTACAAGACGCCAACTCAAGCTTTGCTTGACCACGTTGTGACCTTGCAGGTCCAAAGTACCGCTCTCCAAGACCACTCACTCGGCCTTTCCAACTGCCTTCTCAACACCATCCTCCCCCACCCCTCCCTCAATCCCATACCCCTTAACAATCCTCCTCGCAACCCCCTCCCCCGCCCACCACGCCCCCGTCACCGTCCCCAACGCCACAAACGGCGCCGTATGCTCCCCCGCCAACCAAACGCCCCTCTCCGGCAACCCCCTCCTCATAACCTCAACATCCTCATCCCCCCTCTCCAAGCCCGTCTGGAAATTCGCATACGAGCCGTACCCCGCCAGCTCATCGTTGGCCCACGCCGTAGCCAGGAACGCGCGCGGGGCGTGTCGCGGATCCTCGGCCGAGTAATTCGGCAGGCGGGAGTAGTAGGGCCTGAAGAAGGCGTCGAGGAGGGGGGTATGCGCGGACTCTGGGCTCGAGGCGAGGATGGAGGCGAGGAACTTGGAGGTGGGACCGTGGGTGTAGAAGAGGAGGGTTGGGTGGGCGGCGGGGGAGGGGAGGGCGGCGAGGTTGACGGCTTCTTGGTTCCAGTGGTGGGGGTTTGTCTCGGGGGCGAAGTGAGGGCGGGCCCAGTGGGTGAAGCCGGGCCAGTGGTTGGGGTTTGTGGGGGCCGTGTTGGCGGATTGGTGGTGCGGGGCCGTGGTTGCGGTTACATTGGGTAGGGTGTGGTCTTGGGAGGTTGGGGGAGGGTTTGAGGACGAGGTCGAGGTCGAGGTTGAGGGGGAGGTGGAGGTGGATTCGTTCCAGAAGGCGGTTGGGAAGTTGATGTATACCTTTTGAGCTGGGTTAGGAGGGAAGCAAGGGTGGGGAAGGGGGGCTTGGACTAACCTTGTCGAGATGTCCGTATCCTATGGACGATATTGCTTGTTTGAGCCTGTTGGGTATTTCGGGAACGAAAGCGTCGTGGTTCCTCTTCAACCATCCAAGAGGGGCCGTCATCACGACTTCGTCAAACTTCATGATTTCGCCCCCCTCAAGCTCTACAGTGACACTGGGGTCGTCACCAGTCTCTTCGGACTTGATCTTTTGGACCTTTCTCTCAAATTTGATGTCGGCGCCTTTGATAACAGGCTCACCAATCTTTGAGAGGATCTTATGATAGGTATCGGCCACGAAGAGATTCTCCCCGTCTATACATTCTTCTAACCAGAAGTACTTCAGGCTCTGGGTTTGAATCGGGCTACCAACAAATGCACCCCACATCTCCGCCATATGGAGTATGGTGTCACGTTTCCGTTTTGCTTGCTGATCGCCTTCCATCTCAGATGGAAACATCTGTTGCACCTTATCCTCAAAGAAATCGAACAGACTACGGCTGGCGGGTATTGTAGCGGACTCATCGTTGGAAAGCTTCATCGCCTGTTCGATGATATTCCAGACAATTTCCGTGTTTTCTTCCGCCTCCGATTCTCGCATTCGTTGGCCTAGATGGTCAAATACAGCTTGTCGACCGTCCCAGCTTATTGCCAAAGTATTCGTTTCTTTGGCAAGGTCCAGAATGGGATTTGATTCGGTCCCGTGAATCCAATTGGGACCTCTGCATATCTGTATCAGCGGTATGCACTCGAAGAAACGTACTTGAAGCAAAAGTGCAGGCCTACAAGTCAACCATATGCCCTACAGCACTACTCTGACAGAGCTGGAACCTTGTCAGTCACGTGATATCATATGCACGACATATCTTCGATAACGTACCCTGCCGCCGATACGATTTCGGCCCTCGAGAATGGTGACTTTGATTCCATGCTGAAGTAGGATGTCTGCGCATCGAAGCCCTGCAACACCGGCTCCGACGATGCAGACGTGGGGTATCCGTCCGGCTGCTCGGCGAATCATGTGGTCGTATACTCCGTCCGTTGCGATATGGTCTTTTTGGTGGGGCGAGCTAGAGAGATCCCGCTGCATACGGGATATGTTATCAGGACTTGTTGAGCAAGATCTATTGTTCGGTATGTAAGTTCTCGGCTCCATGTTCATGATGACGAAGATGCTGACAAAAAGGTACAGAAGAGAAGATTTGCGTTAGGCTGGCGGATGGAAAAAGCCCGCTGAGCTGTTTTAAGAAGTGGTTGATGATGATGAGCAAGCGAAGTGAAGAGTGACAATGGTGACGACGATAGACTATGAATAGTGGCCGTCCCAAGAGATAGCTCGGTGTCTCCCGAGACAAGCCGGCCCCTGTGCGCCATTTAGTGGCACGCGGGCTTAGGCTTCACTATCTGTGAGTAGATAGATCGACCTCGACCGCCAGAGTATATAAAGGGCCTGCCCTAAGTGGTCTACCGAAAAGACGATGACAGCGAGCTATTACCAAAGTGTTGGGAAACACACTACAGCAACTTCACCTGAAGAACAACATATGTGAAAGGCTTACGTACCCGGATTAACGCGGCTCAGGAGCTTTCAGCCTTTCGGAAATAGCTTGTTAGTGAAAAGGTGGTTTGACAAGAGCGTGTGACTGCAGGAACAAGCCAAACAGGCATAGACTGTTGATAACCAGACTGATTCGAAGTGAGCCGTAGTCGTGGGCTGGGGCAGGTGGCGTGGATAGTGAGGCGAATCCTTGCAGTCGGAAAACGATTGCCAAGCAAGTACTAACTGTAATCAGTGCCACGAGGAGGACTCGTGACGATGATTGGAGGACTAGTACATTGCGCCATATCAGATCAGTGTAAGGGGCCGAACAACGTTCTACGCGGAATTTTATTGAGTGGTTATGTTTGTGGCTATTCTTCTTCTAAAGGAAACAAAAATAAAATAAACACAGAGGCTAGTCATTGTGGCTATAACATAGCAACGCCTTGATAGAGACGCGAGCCCCTTCTCCAGGATCTGACCATAGAAACAAGGGATATGGAGATGATCCACATACGGATTCGCAAGTAGAAGTTTCAGCCGAACTTCTCGGAAAATCATGGACCAACTTCTGAACGCCTTGGGCGGCACATAAAGATGAGGCTGCACTTTAGATCAGCTTGATAGTGCCGGTGGTTGAGATCCGATCATCCACATCGGCCCGCGGAACCGGAATAGTAACATCCTTGGTTTTGCTGGGCTCCTTCTTCTCATACTTCTCCATTACAATCTTCGGCCATACGGCAGCGGTGACCTCCCTGCGTTTGAGATCGGGACCCATGAAGTAGTGCTCTGGCAGTCGCGCGCCATCTTTTGGACCACAAAAATAGAGGTTGCATTTCTGTGATACAAACACAGGTGCTCTATGAAATACAGTCCGCCTAACAGAGGACAGTGTGCCTCGTGGACCAAGAATCATCTTTCTAGTATTCTTAGGTATCTGTTACTTGAGGTCTATCGTTGAAATGGATTTAGTCTGTGGCTGTATGTGTCGTGTAAAGATGAGTCGAGCAGCTGGGTGATGAATATTACACGGGGACGCATTCTTAAATATGAAGAGATGAGACTGTAGGATTTTTTCCCCCCAAACACACATTGTGAAAGGCTGCCCAGTTGAACAATGTTGACACTCTTCTTTGACATCTCAAAGGTGAATATATGGTGCTCCTTCGAATTATTGCCTTCTAACCGGGTCCTCAGGACTGGAGGGTAAACGTGGTTTCCCCCCGTAGTTTGATGCATGATCACAAAATATTGAATGAATCAATTTAGGTTCTTCTGCGAAGGTCTGACTCTGCGGTGACGCTGGACGTGCCACAATATCCCTTTGAGCTACAATTCCATGTGATAAGCTAGTAGCGAGGACCCAGAGATCAGCAACTTGAAAAGTTTAAGAACTTGAATTGCAGACAACTCTTCTATGGTCACTTTGCTGACTGATGAGTTAAATGGCAATCATGTACTTCAGCATCCCGTGCCAACTGGCAACGGTGATTACACAATGGAGTTAATGCATAAAGATTTATGATTTGCCTTGCGGGTGCGGGATCAGATCCCACGAACCATGGTATCATTGCTGGCATTCCCTATGGACCTACCTAGGTATTTTAACTAGACCAAACGCCTGTCCCCAACACCGTTGCCCTCTTTGAACGCCAAAGCTCAGGATACTCACTTCACAAAAGTCGTTTATCCGACGCGCTTATCTTCTTCCTCGTCTCCTGGGGCTGTCTCCTTGCTAAGGTAGTCGGGATCTTCTGCCTCTTGATATTCATCAATCAGGCCTTGTACGACCTCTTTGGCTTCGTCAAATTCGCCCAGGCCGTCCCTGAAGGGTGATTCCCTCTTGTAGCTCTCCAAGAACGCGTTGCGCTTCCTGAGTGTGGAGTATTGTGCCACAATGCGCTTGAACAAGGTAGCGATTCCAGTGTTATTCGCAAGCATTAGACCGGACACACGGTGGGAGGAGGTAACGTAAGGCGATTTGCGGGTGAGGGCAACTTGGATCGAGGCTGGTCCCCAAGGGATGAAGGTTGCGAGGCGACGCTCTCGGATACGCAAGAGGGATTTGTGAACCTAGTCTGTGTCAGTATGTTCATGATTGGACACGTGCAATAAACCTACATCAGTCGGGTCTGCTTCTCCTTGAATGATATTCAAAATTGACATGTAGCAGCTCTTTTTAGTCGGGTTGGTGGAAACCATCCTGTTCTTCGGCTGCAACAGCCGCCTCATGACATCCAACACGGTCGTCTTTCGCACGGTTTTCGCTTGCTCGACATTCTCACCAGAGAAGGGCGTGTACGAGGTCATCAAAAAGTGGCAACGGGGAGTTGGAATCAGCGATGCAACAATGCCTACGAGGTCGTTGTGCATGTAACCGGGGTATCGAAGTGTAGTCGTACTGGCAGACATTACGGTTGAAACAAGCTGGTTAGTCTGCTGGAACGTAGGGTTCTGAACATGCAGTCTGTCCGCCGCGATCCTTGAAAGAGCTCCATTGTCGAGAACCACGACTGAATCTGCGTTTTGGGTTAAGCGGCGCATACTGAGCAGACTGTTGTACGGTTGCACGACAATGTCTCCATCCTGCGTGTTCGGAAACACGCTGTATGTCTGGATGAGCTTCTTCGGAAAGCGGTCGTTGAGTCTCTCCAACATGAAAGAGCCCAAGCCGGAGCCAGTTCCTCCAGCGATAGAATGTAGCAACATGAAGCCCTCCAACGAATCGGAACCATCGGCTTCACGGTCTATAATGTCGAGCACCTCCTCCTGCACCTGTTCACCCATGCTGTAACCTGCACCCCAGTTGTTGCCTGCACCGGTACCATCCTTGTGAATGTAAAAGTTCTCAGGGTTGTAAATGTTCTTGTACGCGCTCGTCTGGATTCCATTGAGCACCTGAATGAATGTTAGCCAACGGGCGAGGAAGCATAGGGGCAATTCGCACTCTGGGTTCAAGATCTAGAAGGATGGCACGAGGGATATAGCGCGTATCGTCGGACTGATAGAAAAAGACATCTTTGCGGTCACCTCCTTCAGTCGCAAAGTCCTCGAGATTACCGTCCTGGTTTATGCCGTGCTCCTTGCACAGCTGCTCCCAAAACTGCTGGCCGACGCTGTTGCCGCACTGGCCGGCCTGTAGTGTTATTATTTCACTAGCGCATGGTCAGAATAGAGCTTCGGATTATAATGTATGCAGTATGCACCTACCGTGGCATGTTGTTTGCGTGTGGTTGGCGGTGGGATGTTGACGCGTTGCGGGGAACGTCGGGGCGCGTCGCCAATTTTTGGTGTTGAGCTTGGGCCGCCTCTCTTTGACGTCCAGCACCAGGTGCATTTCACTTTCACTTTTCACCGCCTCACCCTCATCATGCACATGTTCAGACGATAGCACACTTTTGTTTTTGGTATCCAGGGCGCCAGTAGTTACGCCACTATGCAAATGCTAACCCGACAAAATGCCTCCCTCTCCACCGCCTGCCGGCTTCAATTCTCCGACTCCCTTCGAGCTCTCACCAGCGGCCTGCTCTCCCTGAACCCGAACTTGAGCTGGAAGAGCACCCCAAAGATAAGCGCAAAGAGGTTTACTCGAAGCACATCCAGCCAAGTAATGATGCTCACGCCGTCGCTCGTACCTTCGTGCCAATCGCGCCTCACATCCAAGAACAACTTCGGATCGTCCGTGATGACGCCATCAATACCATGTCGGATGTCCCATCTCATCCGAGAAACTTCGTTCACGGTCCACGCGAAGACTGGCCGTTGATCACAATGGGCTTTGTGTGTGAAAGCTCTTCCCCAAGGTGTCATCAAGACGCCCTGCAACATGTTGAAGGACACGTTAGGGACGGAGAAGAAATGAGATGCGTAGAGAACTGAGAACCCAATATGCGTGATGGGAAACCCTGGAAGATATCGTGAGCATAAGGGTATATATTTGGCCGCCCAGCATCCGAGAACGATCCGTGACTTCCAGGGCCGGTTAAGGGAAGGGCGGACGCTCCTGATCGTATCACCAATCAGTCTCATGACATCCTCAGGGTCGTTGTCGAGCTGAGCTCTGTTAGTATGGCTGGATGGAATACTGTTAGCAGCAGTAACATACCTTGATGTCGAGCAGTACCCAGATGTCTTCCAATCCAGGTTGTGCGAGATATTCTAGCAGGTCGGACAGACGTGGCATTGACTGATGCGGTTCCTTGAGAGTCTGCAGCTTGCTCAGGAACTCCCAGTCGCAGTTTATGAGCTTTTCCTGTCGCCCAAAGCACCTTTTCAGGTCCTTGTCCTGCTCACGTGTCAATTTTCGTCAGATGTTGGACGAGACCGATCTCAACTCACATGCGACAGCACAACAACACCGTCTTTCGACAGGTGGATGTCGGTTTCTATAGCATCGGCTCCAACCTCGACTGCACCCTTGAATGCGCCCATGGTATTTTCCGGGAATTTGGCCTTGTACCCTCTGTGGGCGATAGCCTGCGGCTTCTTGTTCCCAGAAGCATCCTTCTTCCCGAACGTAAAGGTCGCTGTGTAACCGTCAATCCATATGCTCATATAATACATGACTATGCCATACTTACGAACAGGAAACTCCGTCCGGGGTCCTAGCAAGGGCTGTTCGACGAGCTTGTCGATCTCCCTCGTCAACCCTTCAAACACAGGCGGCACTCCAACAACCATGTTTTCCAAAATTGGCGTCTGTACTTCCTCCGCAGAGTGAGTACTGCGGTGGTGTCTCTCGATCATGACGACAGAAGACGTAGGGATTCGCAATTAGCTAATGGAACCTCGGGAATTACAGAGCGGTGCGGAGAAGGCGGAAGCATTAACAATCATGAGACGTAAGTCAACCCAGACGGACGAGTGACGAGAGAAGCTCCGCAACGTGTACATGCAGCTGCTGCAAAAAGGCGCAGCAAGGTACCTAGGTAAGTATGTACGGATATGTGACCTGGACCCCACACGCCTAATAAATGACCGCGGCCCCGCCGTTATCGCTTGTGCAGGAAAGGAAAAGTCAAATGGATGGATCGAAGACAAGGGGATTTTTCCTTCTCTGACAAGCTTGCAAGAGGAATTCTCCAAAATTGCGGAAACTTGCACGAGGAGTTCCCCAAAATTGCGGGATAAAAGAGATCACCGCCTCAGCCCAGCAGTTTAAACGCTTCGCCCGTCCGCGCGTGACGCCGGACCATTTTTTTTCTGCTCACACACATGCAGCCAGCCCGCTCGACATGCAGCCCACCTGGCATGCAGCAGCCTCTCCTCGACGACGCCCCCCGTTCGTGTAAGGCCGTCATGACCAAAGACACGGGTTGCCAACATGTCTTTCTCCCAAACTCGGGATAGGGCTCGCCAGGGTTCAGAGCTACTTTGGTCCATGCGCTAGAGGCTAAGCTTGTTGCACGCGTGCGTTCGGATGTATCAAATCCCGACGCCACACGCTTCAAGTCGCAAGGAGAAAGCCATTATGCGGCATACGTCTCAGCGCTGCGAACGGTAGGCCAGTCGTGCGGCTGGCAGTCAGAATTGCAGGACAAATCAGCCCATCATTGGGGCAAGAACCCATTCTTGGAGGGTTTGAGCCACTGCCGGATTGCCGCCGGTGGACTGCGAGAAAGATATCAACATCCTCAGGTTTCGAGAGCACAGCGCGAAACCCGAGAGAATGGGTGATCCACAGTCGTACCTATTCTTGGCAGACGATCGCCCGAGCTTATTCGGGATGGCGACTTGCTCACAGGCTCTGGATTCGAATGGTCAAGCCCGAAATGGAGGTTTCTGCACCATCGCGAGGCTGAGAGCGGTAGTCCGAACTGCGCGCGTTGGCAGCAACCGCCTCTTTCGAGCATTCGGAATGTCACTCTTCCGGATGACAGCAGCAGAGACAAGACATCGTCGCATCATTACGAGATACGGACACCATGCAAGGTCAGCTTCTCCTCGGCACATGTAGAATTAAGTTAGCTGGTCCACGTCTCGATCCCAGATGGGATGGAGACTGTGCGGCACGGGTGCTTGCTTGCTCACTCGGATTTTTTTCTGCAATGCTTGCTTTTCCACCGCGCCCTAATTGTGCAGGACTGCCTGGAAGCATACGCACTCAGCCCTCATGTCAACACTGCATCGCGCTTGAATATTCAATGGCATGCATTCATGTTTCCAGCGCCACAATTCTCGAAGCTCCCTCCGTTTTGACATGTCAATGTCTTATATAGGCCCGGAGCAACCCCGAATCGAAACCAGGCCGGCTCCGCGGTGAACGAAACTGCATTAGAGAGCGGCGGTCACAGCTGTCGTCATGGCAAGACTCCACTTTGGTGGCGCAGAGCGTGTCGTGTGTGCGCCGAAAGAAGCCCGTGTTGCACGTGGCATGTGGTTTTCAAGGACGATCCCTTGCTGAGGAAGGCGAGATTGAAAGATGGCATGCATGGGGCTTGGCGGACTTTCTTCGAGAACTTTGGGCCTGTCTAGAAAGGAACGTGGCCTTAGAAGGATATCCTGGGTATCGGGGTCCGGTTTAACGAGTCAAATTAAGCCTGCAGCTGCAATAAAGGCAGGGGTAAATTGAGTGTCAAGTTGCTTTTGGAGAGAAACCTTATTGAGGGGATGCGAACTGGTGGGCAGGATGCACGATTTGCGTAAATGCTCAATGAACGAGCAATGGCAAGGCCATCTTCAAATGCTAGTATGTAAGAGGTGTGACAAGTGATTCACTCTGGCTGACGTGCTCACAGAAACTAAACATTCGAGCGGGCCGCGATGAAATACAGTGATCGGCAGGTTCTATAGCCGATCACCATAGCGGCTGGTGTTCTTTCCGGGCATGAGCGCTCTAAAGTTTTGAATCAGTCGAGTGCCCTGAAGATTTCGTCAAGCTGCGGATCTGTCAAAACGAGTAATGAGAAAAAAAAAGTTGATCGTGATCTTGGTCTTGAAGGTTTGTTGGTGCTGAGACGAGAATTTCCCGTCCGGTCAAGATGTTGATAATTCGTCTATGGCCGGCTGAATTGGTATGTAACTCTCCATCCCCTCGTGAACTTTTCATAGGCCAGAATCTGGCTCTCATCATTGTGTTTCAGTCATCGCCTTATTCAAACCCTCCAATCGGCTCATGATGCGATTTCGAACTTGGGAGTGTACTTCGCCTTTGCGCGCTCGAACTCTTCCTTCTTTTCCTTCCAGTCGGCAATTGCTCTGTGGCCTGCATCGACCTGGCTTAATTGCTCTTTGAGCTGGGTAGCCTCATCCTTCTTGCCCAACAAGGTGTTCAACACCACCAGGTTGGCAATGGTATCGGCGGACTTGGGATCGAGAGCGATGGCTTGCTGCAACGCTGCCTCGGCCTCGGGAAGACGGCCTAGGTGCAATTCGGATACAGCCTGGGCAACAAGGGAGTGTGGTGATTGGGATTGAGCGGTCTGGGCCAGCTCTTCAAACACGTAGAATGCGGATTGATACTTCTCGCCGCCCTTTGAGGTGATGTTAGACCATGTCTTTGGTGTCTCCAGTGAGGGAGAGTTTACCTCTCTCATTCCAACCCACGATTCGGCAATGTTCACTAGAAGGCTATCTTGTGCCCACTTGCGCGCCCTTTGTGCCTCTTTCGCTGCGAGGTCGGTACGGTTCTGCTGGAGGTGGAGCTGAACGATCAAAGCGACACTATAGCAAGTGTCAGCAGATATCTTGAACCCATCGTGAGACTCAGGGCACGACATACGCATCCAAGCTTCCCTGGTGTTTGCTCAGAAGCGCAAGAGCTTCTTCTGTCTCCCCCGCCCTTTCCAAAATGATGCCTACACACAGCTGCACGGTCAGATTCTCCTGACCCTGTTGTTCTGCGAGCTTCTTCGCCTCATCCACAACGTCCTTGCCTGATTCATACTCCGCCAGCAGCTTGACAGCTACTAGATCTGGGGTCTTCTCGCTACTGAGCTCCGCCGCCACTTCTTTTGCTTGACCAAGTGCGATTTGTGATCGGAGTTTGAGTACCCTGGCGGGAACTGCATTTGAGGCAGAGAAGGACGAGGTGTCAAAGTCTAGAACTTGCTGGTATGCGCCGGCATGAAAGGCGGAGTGGATGTTTATGAGCTCTGGTATGGGTCAGTAGGAATTCAGGCAGGATTTGAAAGGGTTTGGCATGCCTCCTTCGGGCGAATAGGGATCCATTGTGAGATTACGGAGGATATTTGATCTGAAGGAGGTACAGGGTATCAGAGGGGATCAATTGTCATGAACAGTTGGGGCTCAGGCGTGGTGTTGAAGCCACGAATCTCTGTTTGCATGGTCTTGGCATGTTTGCCTGGCAGCCGATTGGTCAGAGCTGCACAAGCTCCTGTCATTTCCGACCGAGAGGATAGTAGGAAACAAAACCGCTATAATTTGTTGCCTGTGTTTTTATATAAATGAGGTACAATGGACACTCCGGATTGGAAGACTGAGTCCATGAAAATACTCTACAGTTTGCGCACAGTAAACGCAAGCCATCTCGTTCCAGGGGGCGCAAAGCCCAACACATCTTCTGTAAACTGGGCTTCTACGTTCCACTTGGTCTTGGTCTCTTCACCGACCTGCTTCCAAAGCTTGATGAAAGATCCACAGTCATGCACGAATATGTTGCCTTTCCCTGGGCCACTTATGACGTTGCCGGCTTGACGCCCAACGATCAGGCTACCTGGCCCTGGTTTTAATAACGCCGCCACGTTTTTGGCGGCAAGAACCTGGCAGTCCCAATCGAAGAGGTGAAAAAACGAGGCAGCATGGACAATGTTGAATTGCCCATCAAACTTTCTCAGATCCGAGTTAGCCTCGAAGATGTCCGCGGCGACGAAAGTTGTTTCCAGAGTGCGTTTGTCCAGAAACAGATCATATCCTATTTCCATGAAGTCCTTTCTCAGGTCGCAGCCATACATGTTCTCGGATGGAGCCCCATCGTGTACAAGCTTGCGAATGTCTTGCCCAAAACAACACCCGACATCAAGGCATTTTTGGCCGGTCTTAACACGGTCAAGGACCTCTGCGTACGACGCTGATTGGCAAATGCTAAAGTCCAGGAAGCCCCAACGGCCCAAACAAGGGTACGGGTAAACTTTGAATGCTTTGTCGCGCTGTTGAACTAAGCTCAGGCATTGGCAAGCATCACTCTGGTACTTACAAAGATGGTAATATGTTCAATCACGTTGTCGGATGGCACTTTGCTGTAGTTCTCAAACAGATCCCGCCCGACAGGATTCAGGTGTTGCAACACACTGATGTACCACGGCGGTGCATCACTTTGTTCTGTATGCCCAGATACATTGTGCTCAATGTCGGCCATGGATTTGATCAAAAGGCACGTATCTTTAGGTTGCATGAAGGGTCAAAAGAACCGAGCTATTCTCAGATCCTTCGTGGGCTTTATGTTGATAGTTGCTTGATTTGATGGCCATTTAGGGCAGGCAGAAGCACCCTCGTACTCAGAGTATAATGCATGTCAAGGCCGAGCTTACGGCAGCCCAGGATAATGCTGTGCCTTTGGCCATCGGTGAGTAGAACAACAGAATCAACTGAGCAACCATCATCAACTCGTCGATCATCACAATACAACTATTCGCGGGGATGCGACGGCAAGGTACCCGGCCTGCCAAGGGGGCTTCGGCTGCAATGTTACCTTTTAGGCTTAGTGCGGGCGCACATGGAGGGGCATGACGCGCGATGGGTAGAGAAAAAATGTGAATGGCAGCCCAAGCGGTCAAAAAAACCTCACCTCTAACCGCCAAAGTACTTTTCTCGGGTGTTTTTAGAAGACAGAGCCTCCCCACTCTATCTTTTACTTTCATCCAATCCTTTCCTTCACGACGACCTGCTTTTGAATATACCCGTTGCCTTTCCAGCACCAAACCTGCCAAAATGTCCACCATTGAGCACCCCACCATCCAGGGTATGCCATTTGTCCATTGCCAACTCCAGAAACCCTACCCCAAGCTCCACCTGCGCAGATCGATGAACTGACTGACTCCTCTTTTCGCAGATGGCTGGTTCCGTGAGATCTCTGACATGTGGCCTGGCCAGGCCATGACCCTCAAGGTCAAGAATGTCCTCCACCACGAGAAGAGCCAGTACCAGGATGTGCTCATCTTCGAATCCACCGACTACGGCACCGTCTTGGTTCTCGACAACGTCATCCAGTGCACCGAGCGCGATGAGTTCTCGTACGTTCATCCCGATACAACAAACACAGGTGCGGGGTAGCTAATGCGACGGCAGCTACCAGGAGATGATCACTCACCTCGCCTTGAACTCCCACCCCAACCCCGAGAAGGTCTTGGTCATTGGCGGTGGTGACGGTGGCGTGCTCCGTGAGGTCGTCAAGCACTCGGTCGTCAAGGAGGCTGTCCTGTGCGACATCGACGAGGTATGTTCCACCGGCATGGAAACAAGGAGACTGGAGGCTCACAGGACCAGGCTGTCATTCGCCTCTCAAAGAAGTACCTCCCCGGCATGTCCGTTGGCTTCGACCACCCCAACGTTGAGGTCATCGTTGGCGACGGCTTCAAGTTCCTCGAGGACAAGAAGAACCAGTTTGATGTCATCATCACTGACTCCAGTGACCCCGAAGGCCCGGCCGAGGCGCTCTTCCAGAAGTCTTACTTCGAGCTCCTCAACGGCGCCCTTAGGGAAGGTGGTGTCATCACCACTCAAGGTTGTAAGCCCCCTCCTTCCAGTGCACTGCAGTATCATACAATATCCGATCAGGCACCGGAGAGGTGTGTTAGCTGGACATATGCTGACTTCTGTGATTGCTTCGTAAAGCCGAGAACCAGTGGCTCCACATGCCTCTCATTGTCAACCTCAAGAAGGCTTGCAAGGAGGTTTTCCCCACTGTCGAATACGCCTACACCACCATCCCCACTTACCCCTCGGGCCAGATCGGCTTCATGGTCTGCTCCAAGGACCCCAACGCCGACCTCAAGAAGCCCCTTCGCACCTGGTCCGCCGAGGAGGAAGAGAAGCTGTGCAAGTACTACAGCAAGGAGATCCACGAGGCCGCCTTCGTCCTCCCCACTTTCGCTCGCAAGGCTCTGCGTTAAGGCACCAAAAGTGGCGCTTTGATTTGACCCTTCTGTGCAAATATTCACGACCAATAGATACCACAAAACGACCGGCCGCAACAGACTATGTTTTCGGGCAGCTTGTTAGCTAATGGCGGTACACATGGAGCCGCTGGCAGCAATGTCATGATAGACAGCAGACCATGCTGAACGAATGAAAAGCTTCGATTGTCATGCGGCGCAAAACCCACTGTCTCATCCCTTGATCATTCTCATCGACGTATTTTTTTCTGTTGTCAGGTCCGCACGCTATGTATGCTGGTGAATCCCCCAATGTTTTTGGCACGCCCAAAGTGGAAGCTAGCGGCAACAGCACGAATCATGAAATGATTCATGCATGTGCATCGGCAAGACAGCTGTCAACCCAGCGAGTGGGCACGATTTGAGAACAAATGGGATCTAGAAGCGCCTCCAAGTCTCTTGCCCTCTCCACGATGTGATCTGCGGCCTTGTCACGGCAGGCGGCAGGCGGCAGGCGGCATCCACGGCAGTTGAGGGTCGTCTCAAATCGACATGCCAAATGTCATCGATAGAGTGGAAAGGGGACAGGTCGCTTAGGATGGGGGGGAAGCTTGTGAGCGATTTTCGAGCCTGGGTTTCAACTGAGGCGTCAGGCATCATGGGTTTCTGGCCATGGCGGACGAATACTATGGGCACGCAGGCATTGCCGCCTCTTTGGAGAAAGGAGATACGCAAGCAATCAGTCCACTCTGCTGGAGAAATTGCACGTGCTGTGCCGCACCTAGGTCCTTTGAATCTAGCTTCATGCCACACGTTTCTGAGGTGTATGATTTTCGCGGGTCGTTCGGTTCAAACGGCAGGCGGCCGGATGCAGCATAGCTCCCGCCGACGGCTTTGCTGCGGAGCTGGAGAATGGGCAAGGAGTGGAGGTGCAGCAAAGGGTATCGCTTCGATGCTTGGAGGATGGGCGTCTCGAGCGAGAAAGGGAAGGCGAGACAACTTCAGACGTACAGGCCCACCCTTGGCCCGTTTCGTCTCCTGAAGATTCCGATTTGCCATAGGGAGGAGCCGGGACACGGCACTGCGATGGACCCTTCTGCGCAGCGGTTTCGCGAAGGCTGAGGCTCAGCCAGCGAGTCCCGCGGCCCTGGACCATGTGGTCCGCTTGTCAAGACTCTCTGGGACGGGCAAGCCAAACCCAAGGGCCGATGGACTATGCCGGAGATGCGATACTCGTATCGTGCAAACCGAGGGAGTGTGAGAGTGCGGAGGGCGTGGGCGACTGTCTGGCCGGAGATTCTCCTGCGTGCTGCGGGGTGGCAACGACGGCAACGAGGGCGCAGAGGGCGCCATGGAGACAGTGTCTGGAGGAACAGACGGCTGGCGTGTGCATTCTCGCCCGCGTAGAGCGTGCCACTGTAGTCCGGAGGCGAAGCTTGAGCGAAGCTTGTATGTCCCTTTGGGGGACTAATCCGGGCTGGGCCACGGGGTTCAGACAGTTCAAGTGTCATGCCGTCAGCGCAGGTTAGCCGCCACGGACTTGCGGTATGGACGTTTGAGGCTGGCGCGTAGACTCGTGGTGGAGGTGCGTGTGGCTACCGACCCACCGTGGGCGTCGAGGTTGGGGCGTGTGAAGTTGGCATGTAGACATATAGAGGCGGGCTGCATCGTGCGGACTTGCCCGCCCGAGCATCACGACAACCTCCACGCCTCCCCTCCCTCTTTGTTCTTTTTCCGGCGCACGGCCTGCGGTCGTCGCCATCCGTCCACACTCCTTGCACTCTTTCCTTGCAGTACTCCCATAGGTCGAGCCGGGCTCTACGTTCACCGTCTTCTACATCCTCGCCGGCGGTTACGCACGTCGTCACAGCATAGTCACCTAGCCCGCGATCGCCATCACATCACGCCCGCCCCGGCTCCCATGCAGTAACCGCCATTCCGCTGCGCCTTTGCTTCTGTCACTTTCTGTCGCCTGGTGCACACACGCTCTCTCCTCCCCCGATCCGACGTCTGGCAACGTCTGTCCCCTCGCGGTCCATAGCTCGCCCCTAGACCCCTAGACCCCTAGGCCGTACCTCGGTTTATCCTGCACGCCCAACGCCGCCGACGCACCGTGGAAAGCACTCGTCCGGTACCCCCGTGCTTCCACCCGTGGATTCGTAAACTTCTTGACATTCAGCCGACCCCGGTGCCTGGCGCCCAGTAAGCCTAATACAGCCATATCCGTAATCATGCGCAACATGCCCAGCCACGGGGAGCCGTTCTCTCCGACCAAAATTCACCCGCTCCTGTCCCCACAGCACCAGACTTCCCCCGGCCTTAATTCCGTCGACTCAACATTAAAGTTCACGACAGCCCCCCATTCTCCGCAACCTCAGCAGTCCACCTTCGATACTCTTCCTCAAGAACAAGACCATGCACACACGGTAGCAACCACGGATCTGAGTGGTCGTGCGCCCGCCTCTGCTCCCCTAGACCCCACAGCCTTTGCGCCCAACGCTGCGACACCGGACGAGCCCACCCGGTCCGATCAGCAGGAGAAGGCTTCCATAAGCACGGCATCCTCAATCGAGAACCTCGCCATTCTCCCTTCCAAGCCCTCTTTCCGCGAACACCGCACCCGGAAGCACCGCAAGAACGCTTACTCGATCGACTCGGTGCCCCGCCAGACCATCCTCAAGGCACTGCAATCGCGCCCGCCCCCACCGCCACCACCAATGTCCGTCTCCACCTCCATGGACAGTGTCGTGATGGACGGCAAGAAGGACGAGGGGCTCAGGGCGGCGCAGTCATCTGACGCGAAGCGCCTCGCCGACGCCCTCTCGGAACTCAGCATGAACGAAGACATGTCGACCAAGATGGCCGCCCTAGCCTCGCCCTGCTTCTTCCACAAGAAGTTCGACAAGGCCGTCAACCTCGAGAAGGTGCTCGATGAAATGGCCGACGACGAGTCCATCTCCCACTCCAGGCTCATGCAGACGGCCACCAGCGTTCGCGAAGTGTCCAAGCAGCTGCAACGCCGTCCGATCAAGATGACTGTCCGCAACGTCATGATTGTCACCAAGGCTCGCGACAACGAGCTGGTGCACCTTACGCGCGAGCTGGCCGAGTGGCTGCTCTGCACCCCCCGCTATGGCTCTGATGTCGGCGTTAACGTTTATGTCGACCACAAGCTGCGGAAGTCGAAACGCTTCGACGTCCCCTCCCTCCTGGCCAAGGATCCAAGGTTTGAGAACATGCTCCGCTTCTGGACTCCCGATCTATGCTGGGAATCGCCGGAAAAATTCGATCTCGTCCTTACGCTCGGCGGAGATGGCACCGTCTTGTTTACCAGCTGGCTCTTCCAGCGCATTGTGCCTCCGATTCTCTCCTTCTCTCTTGGCAGCCTGGGATTCCTTACCAACTTCGAATTCGCCCAGTACAAGCAGGCACTCAACAAGATCATGGGCGATGCGGGCATGCGCGTGAACCTGCGCATGCGTTTCACGTGCACAGTCTACCGGTACCAAAAGCACGCCGCGTCTGGAGCCCCGCAGCACATCGAGGCCGAGCAGTTTGAGGTTTTGAACGAACTCGTCATTGACCGCGGACCATCGCCCTATGTGTCCAACCTCGAGCTTTACGGAGATAACAACCTGCTTACCGTCGTCCAAGCGGACGGCTGCATCTTCTCCACTCCCACAGGATCCACTGCTTACTCCCTTTCTGCTGGTGGCTCGCTTGTACATCCGGATATTCCGGCCATCTCTCTTACCCCTATCTGCCCACATACCCTCAGCTTCAGGCCCATGCTGCTCAACGACAGCATGCTCCTCAGGGTGGCTGTTCCTCGCAACTCGCGCGCCACGGCCTACTGTGCGTTTGATGGCAAGGGGCGCGTCGAGCTCCGCCAAGGTGACCACGTCACAATTGCCGCCTCACAGTATCCCTTCCCGACTGTGCTTTCGCGCCCCACCGAGTGGTTTGATTCCCTGTCGCGTACGTTGCGATGGAACAACCGCGGGGCGCAGCAGAAGGCATGGGACGGCGATGAGGAGGAGGGAGAGGACGGCGAGAAGCGCGATACTGGCTTCGACATCGATTTTGACAACGATGATGTGGATCACGACTCTGGCTATTCGGCTGAGGGGTCGACCACCGGAGGGCGGAGCAGCCCTATTAGGAAAGGCGTGGTCCTGCCCTTCCTGTAGGCATGCTCAGGGTTGGGTTGGTGTCCAAGTGATGAGGGATTTTGCAGCGCTCAGTCCGGTCGAGCTGGGACTCTTTCCATGCTGCTGCTGCTTGGGCGGGTCCCAGTGGTTCCTCGTATCCTTTTTTTTTTTTTTGCCTGATATTTTTTTCTCTCTTGATCTTCTTGTCTCTCCTTGGAGCTGTTGCCAATTTTCGTTTTTGGAGCGATTGCCGAGACGGCCGAAGATTTGTGGAGTTCGTTAATATGATATCCTAGACGTTTTAGAGTCGAGCGCGCATTAGAGGGGAGCATCCGTGGGCTGAGGTGGTAGCATTGGTATAGTGGCAGTGCGAAGGGAGTCCGGGGAAGGGACAGCAACAATGAAAGGCTTTGTTTGGAAGAGGAAGGTGACCATCCTTTCCCTCGTGCAGCGGAATTTCTACGCGCCCCTTGCGACGTGCTAGTGCTTGACCATCTGCGTGTGATACTGGGCGAGGCGCAACTTGATCGATGGATAGTCTGTGAGGGCCAGCGGCTAGGCCGGGGCGGGCTTAGGCGGGTGGATACGATGAAAATCCCCAGGCCCTCGCCAGGCACGCATGCCTGCACCGACAAGCCTGACCGTCGCAAGCCAAAAGCAGAGCACCCAACCAAGACCGACCTGTCTGAAACATGCAATTGTAGAGCGGAAAAAATCTTGCAGAAGAATTTGACGGCGGGAGGTTCCAGTGCTGCTCGGTCCTTCCTCGGGAACCATCCCCGCCATCCGATCAGACCGGGCGAAGGCCGAATGACGACGTAACAGCCAAATCTTTACTGCTGCTGCTCCACCCCCCCTGCAACAACTGCTCCCTTTGCTTTTCCAGCCGTTCGCGAGACATGAGCAGCACGGCAGCGGGCGCACTCCATTGACCGCCGAACGCCCCCGCGAGACGCGAGACGCGAGACACCATGACGACGCCACGCAGAAAGGCATGTGTTGAGTGCCGCCAGCAAAAGGTAACCCGCCTCCCGCTGCTGCCACCCAGGTGGAGTCGAGGGGCAAGGACGCGCGCGCTGATGGTGCCAGATCCGCTGTGATGTCGAGCAGAACAGAGTTCCGCACGAGTCCTGCTCGCGCTGCAAGAAGATGAACCTCGAGTGCCGCATTCTCCCCACCTCGACGAGGAACTTGCGCCAGACCAAAGCTGAGATGCGGCGAGAGCTCGAGGAGCTCCGGTGGAACATGCGCCACACCTCGAATGACCCCAACGTCCCCCATTCCACCCCGACTTCCGATGCCAACATGCAGAACTACAGTCCCATGGACCAGGGCTCGGCCACCTACTCCAATCCCTCTCAGACAGATGCCTCTGCATCCCTCTCCCCCGCCTTCGAAAATGGCCACACGTCCAGGCCAGCCACGCGCAAGGGCTCCACCCAGACGCCAACCCTCCCGCGCGTCCTGGACACCTATGTCATTGACCCGAAAAGAATAGAGGACTGCTTCGCCCTGTACGCTCAGTCCTTGTCTACCACCTCCTGCCCCAAACCGCCATGCTGACCTCGACCCCAGGTTCTTCACCCAGTATCACCCGCTGTTACCCATCCTGGATCCTTCCATGTCTCCCAACAGCTACTACGAGCTCTCGCCTTTCCTTTTCTGGACCATCATAGTGACCGGAGCGCGGAGGTACTCCGAAGATCCGAGCATTCTCGATAAGATCAGCCAACTGATCACCCCACTGG
Source organism: Corynespora cassiicola (assembly GCA_022059125.1). Lineage (NCBI taxonomy): Eukaryota > Fungi > Ascomycota > Dothideomycetes > Pleosporales > Corynesporascaceae > Corynespora > Corynespora cassiicola. The sequence continues at coordinate 1,260,515 of JAEUWY010000012.1, read as the reverse complement.
CTTTCTCGTCCATGGCCCTACGATCCACACCCATCCCAGTCATCCAGGGCCTACTGATCCTATGCACATGGCGTCTGTCAACCAACAGCATGTACAAGGACATGACAAACGTCCTTTCTGGCGCTGCGGTACATCTTGCGACGCAAATAGGTCTGCATGTTGCTGGCGTGGGCCAGGATTTTGCCAGGATACCATTGAAGAAGGATCAAGATCAGACAATATGTCGAGCAAAGTTGTGGATGCACTGCGTCATTGTGTCCATCAGGTGAGCTTCATGGCGAATTCCCCAGAAGCCATTGCTAAACCTATCCAGAACGAGCTGTGCTGAAGGCATCCCACCCCTCGTCATTGCCGAGTCTTTCCTCGACGGCAACGAACGCGAGCGTGAAGACATGGCACCCTACCTCCCAGGTGACCTTCAGTTTCTCCACAAGATGCACTTGATCCTCTTGCGTGCCATGTCGGCAATGGTGAGAACGGATTTGCAGTCAATACATTGTGATGCAAGCGTACTGCGGTCATTGATTAGCATCTTTGACTCCCAATTACTCAGCCTGGCGCCTTCATCGCCAAGTGAGCTCGGTAAGTTGCCAAACATTGAAGATCTGGATAGTGCTCATGTGTTAGATACCTTCCAACTCAACTGCGTGCGCATACATCTACTAGCGTTCCACTTCTTCGCCCACCCAACGAACCCGGGCCCCGACCAAGATGCACTCACCCGCCTCTACTCCTTGTGTGTATCCACTGCTCAAACTGCGCACACAATGGTGCAGCAAACCAACTTCGCCACTGTTTGCCCATCTTTTGTCGATAGGACCATGACCTTGGCGGGGTTCGCAATTCTCAAGCTTTGCCGCAGTCCCCTTGCACAGCATCTCGATCTTGTTGCAGGCGAGCAAGCCTTCTTTAAAGCCGTTGATTTCATGAATACCGTGTCATTACAAAAGAATGATCTTGGGGCAAGATGTGCTGGTATCATGAGTAATCTCTGGGGAAGTACCAAGATCTTCCTTCGTAAGGACGGTCGAGTGGAATCGCTTGGCCTTCGTCTGAGAACTAGACTGAGCATGAGTGTCTCTTTCGACATGTTCTGGTACTGGCGAGAGGAGTTTGGCCACATGAGCAATCCATACAATGGCGACGAGAGTACCATGCCCTCCAATGCTCAGACCCAGCCCACCACGCCAGGTAAGACTTGATACATTCTCAACCTTGGCAAAAGAAAAAACTAACGCACAGGTCAAGATTATGAAAAGGAAGTAAAGGAAATAACGACTCAAGCAGGAGCTGCGCCGGCACCCATGGCGAAATTCGAACCACTTCCCATCAGCCAGATACAGCCAAATCCAGCTGCTGTGGCCCAAGCGCCATTAACAGGACCAGCCATGAGCTTCGACACCTGGGATGGCTCAGACTACAACATGCCCCAAATACTGGACCAGTTCCCCGACTACGACTGGGCAGCCAGCTTCGATCTCTCGAACGGATGGCCAAACATTCCTATGGGACCTGTCCCGGAGAACGCTGGGTACACCTTTGGTTGACCCAGCGGAAGCAACCACCCACGTCACGAGAGCTGTCATCCGAAGAGCACTGACTGGAGGAAATTCGGATGAAACATAGCCACAAGTACCATCGACGTTGTACTTGCACCTGATTCGGTGCACCGTGTTTTGCGTGCGACCTCGGAGAACCGCATCCTCAGCCCCACGGTGGAAGGTCATCCCCACACCGAGTCTGAACTTTCGGTACCTGCTGCTGTTGCTGTTTTTCCGTTCGATTCTGTGGCACGTCATCGCGCTAATTGCTTTGCGCTATTTTGGGATTGCGTTTCCCTGTCTTTTCCGGTGGACTGTGCGGTATGGGTATGGGCAAAGTCTGGTAATGGGTAATGTCCTCTCCGTGTGGCTTGGCCCAGATCCGATGTTCGGAATCCGCTGGTTGTAGACACTTTGGCTGTGCCACAAATGGCTCGGTATCGTGTGCAGCCAACGTGGATCGAATTGTGTCCGGCATCTTTTTTATCCGCTTTCCAAGATTCTGCACCCGACGGGTCAGGCATGACCTGAAGGGTATCTGTTAGGCTATGTTGAGCCACCAGAGGAGGTTTTCGACCGCAGTTTGCCAAAGCTGCGTCGCATAGATCCCCGGGTTGCTGCAAGATAGCACTATGCTGGACTGGGTTAGTTTGCGATGTGAGTAGCGACATGGCTTGCACACGCTACGCCGGCATGGTATAGCGACAGTCTCCGGGCAAGATGTTGTTCAGGAAAGATTCGACAAAATGAAGAAAAACGCATCGCGACTGGAGAGTCCGGTGGATTAAGTGGTTCGCGGTCCGAAGGATTGCATCGTGGGTCATGGCGACTGGCGAACAAACTCCGAACATGGAGTACTCTCGATATCCGAATTCGTGACCGAGAAAGAAAAAAAAAACTGTCATCTCTTCACGCTTGGTGTATTCATAACATAACCAAGCGGTTCAAAAGGCCGGATATATGTCCGTAAACGTGGGTGTACCGTTGTGGAGTTTATGGAGTAGGATGTTTATTTCCTCAACCAGTCAGCCATAATCAGCTCAAGTGTGGGATGACAAAGGGGAAAAGTAAAAGGAAATGCTAAATAGTATGAGGGATTTTTTCTTGAGGCCATAAATCGGAACGAAACGAAAAAGTTAGTAGCACAGCTTTAAGTTTTGACAGGCTGGGTTTGCGTGGTGTAGTCGAGAAACGAATCGCCCCCAAGACACCAACAAGAAAAAAGAGCCGAAGGCAGAGGTGACATATGGCCTCGGAACGAACGATCCGTGCCGCAGGAAAACCTTAACCAGAGCCCATGCAACAGGGAACAAGTAAAAAAAACAGGACGAGAGGAATCCTTTGCCTGCCCATCGCTCCCACGCGGGATGGGAGGGACGCCACCTCGTGATATAGGTACCCAATACCCCTCACTCCTCCCTCCGCCTAACCTCCATCTCGCCGATATCCCACGGGACCAAACAAGTAAAAAAAAATAAAAACCGGGTTCCCCATTCTCTCCAAATCGCTGCACAGTCAACACATCCTTACCCCATTTTAAACTTTTTTTCCTTTGAACCTTTTCTCGCCGAGTCGGCGAAGGCCGAGATCTCCCCAAAAGTTTTGCCAGCCCATCACGCATACGCATTTGTTGTCTGGGCTTTTTTGGGGGGGGATCGGTCAAAAGGCCGGCGAAGGTCGGCGACGCGCTTGTGCGTCACTCTGCGTCACTACTGGGCGTTTGGCGTGCGTGCGTGGGTTAGGAGCGGCCGGCGATTGCGGGGAAAATCGCACCAAATGGTGAGTGAGGAAAGGGCAGAGAGAAAGAGAGAGAGTGTGTGTATGCGCTGGTGCGTGGTTTATCTCGGGGCCTGGACCCCTCTCCGGGAGTTAGATTTTTTTATCTCTGTTTTAGCTGTGTTTCCCTTTGCAATTAACATTATACTTTTTTTGGTGATTGAGTTTGCTCCCTTGAAAGGCGAATCTTCGGATCTTTTAAATTTTTGTGCAGATACGAACAACCTTTTTGATTACTGTCGGCCTTTGAGGAATTGTGTCTATAGGTCCTCGGGCCGGTCGGTCAGTCTTGAAGGGTTTATTTTGGGGCTCGTACGGGGTTGTTCCGAGATTCTGGGTTAGTAGACCGTTTTGGTGCAAGGATTGATGTGGATAATAGGTGGGGGGGATTAAAAGGGAGCATCTACATATATATAAGAGTAGGGTGTTGCGTGCACGGGGTGTGTGGCCTGAGACATCAAGGCAGAATTCGGCGACGTACTTTGTTGTTTTTCTTGTTGAGGACTAGGTGAACCGGGAATTTAATTCTCTTGTTGAACCTAAAGTACCAGAAAAACTTAGATTATTATAACAGGGAGCAAGAAGGCGAACAATATCTTTTTTGGACAGAGGGAAAAAAAAAAGAGCAAGGTCCTTCGCTGTTGCCTTCATCCCCCTTTTGGAACAAGGAACCATGGTATCGGAAAAGAGAATGTCGCCCGTGGAGAAGTTGAGGAAGCTGATCGAGAGGCCCAATGAGATTCTGGTGTGCCCAGGTGTCTACGATGGCTATACTGCTCGCATTGCCCTACAGGAGGGTGTGGATTGCTTGTATATGGTACGCTTCCCCCTCTACGTCTCTCGTCTCTCGTCTCTCTACTTTGTCCATCACATGCCTTCCTGTCGATCCACTGAGCCACTCTTCCACTTGCAATCATGACCATGTTACTCCAAACGATTTGAGCATGCTCTAACGACCCATCCAGACCGGAGCAGGAACCACAATGTCCCGCCTCGGCATGGCAGACATGGGCGTCGCAACCATGAACGACATGCGCGACAACGCCGCCATGATTGCCTCCCTCGACCCCTCGGTGCCTCTGATCGCGGACGCCGACACCGGCTACGGTGGCGCCATCATGGTCGGTCGCACAGTGACACAGTACATCCGTGCTGGCGTTGCCGGCCTGCATCTCGAAGACCAGGTCGTCACCAAGCGCTGCGGCCACCTCCAAGGCAAGCAGCTCGTCGACACGGACGAGTACGTGTCCCGAATCAAGGCTGCCGTCCTCGCCAGAGAGCAGTCGGGCAGCGACATTGTGCTCATTGCGCGCACCGACGCCCTCCAGGGCTTTGGGTACGAAGAAGCTGTCAACAGGCTCCGCGCTGCCATTTCTGTGGGTGCTGATGTTGCGTTCCTCGAAGGCGTGACTTCTCGCACTGAAGCTGAGAATATGGTCCGCGACCTTCATCCTACCCCTTGCCTCTTCAACAATGTTCCCGGTGGTGTGTCTCCCGACTGGTCGGCTCAGGAGGCTAGGGACATTGGCTACAAGATTGCCATTTATCCAGCCCTCGGCATCGAGGTCGTGTACCCTGCTGTCAGGAAGGCAGTGCAACAGCTCAAGACTGTAGGCAAGGTTGAGAGTGTGGAGCCTGATGGCAAGAGGTGGAGTCCAAGGGAGATGTTTGATGTGTGTGGACTGAGCGATTGCATGGAGTTTGACAAGAAGGCTGGTGGCAAGGCGTACCTCAATGGTGCGTGATGAGCTCCAAGAGCAGTTGGGATGTCTGGTTGGCAAGCACATGGAGGATGAGAGCTTCGCGATTTTGCGTGTCCAGCATGGAGTTTTGGGTATTGGTTCGAAGAGCCGTCGCAGATAGTGCGACTTTGATTTTGTGGGATGCTGTCTTTACTTCTTAGGATATCCTTTTGTCTATTTTCTTAACATCTCACAATCGTTACATGTCCAGAGTATGGATTTGGATTATTTTACAGATCTTCTGAAACTCATTGTTATCAAATTTGGCTTGTTTGGTGCTGATGGTTATCGGCATGGGCGTATATGCACTGCCGTTTGCTCCCTTTCCTTGGCCAGTTTGACCATCCCTTGGATCTTCGACAAATCCATGCTGCGCTCCACATACATATCAGTTCAATATTCAAATACTCGCATTAAAATTAGAAATCCTAATGCATTCAGAAAAACACAATTGCGAATATCACCTCCAGAGCTAACAGAATTCTAAGTCTGTGGCCCGGCGCTTTCCAGGCCTCCATCTTTCTCTCATGTTCAACAGCTCAGGTTCCAACATGAACCTGATCAGATGACAATACATGCTTAAAACAAATATATAGTGGATCCTTTTCTCTTTTTCTCTTTCCTCGCTACATAGTGGCACATATTGCAGAATTTTTTACTCCTATGAGCATCTATTTTTTGTTAATCTTTGTATCTTATTAGCTAGGTTATGAATGATCATAATCAGAAGAGAAACATGATAACTGAATTTAATAAGAAAAGCTTATAAGAAGTCGGATTATTTAAATATTCGATATCATCGTGGTTTAGTATTGCGTGAACTCTCTAAGTTTCTAGTATAAATCGCGCCAGAATACGTTTTTGGGAAGTATCTTGTACATTGATATCACTTCCTTATCTATCATATATAGCGGGGCTGATGGCTTTTGGATGTGTTTATGAACTTTAATGCGATTCGGCTCCTATACTATTCTCAATAGGATGATAGTCAAAAGTGACAAGATTAAGTGCACTTTTGCAGTCAATTATTGCAATTATGATGCGTGATATAACTATTTCAGTATGCTCAACACCTCCAAAACCTCACCTAGATAAGCGTCGAAGGTGATTTATCTCCATGAGATGCCGAGTTTCGTTTTCAGCGAAGTAATTTCTTGCAGTTAAAGCCTGAACTTAGGATATTTCTGGAATTGGTCATTATTTTCTCAATTCTATAGGAGCGAGAGGACATGTTTTGAGACTTTCGCACACTTGAAAAAATATCCACAGCATCATATATCACCTCAGAGAGCATGATTTGACAGGATGCTTCTCTGTAGAGCACCTTGGATTTCTGGATATGTGTCTTTTCTATGGTTATTAAAAAATTTGCAACTAAGATATATGCCGTGATCCAGTCGTTTTAGATGTAAGCTTATGGGAACAGGAGATCGCAGGTCTTTCTGAAAATTTAAAGTGTCTTTATTTCCTTTCCGAAGGTCTTGAAGAAACTGGAAGTTTGGAACCATTGTGATAAGTTGGAAAATCGTATTCGCTCCGTCAAAATTTCCTACGTCATCAATGGGCCCTTTATGATGGAAGATTTTGAGCTCTAAGGTGAACTGGCTCTTCGGAATTAGCTAAGCATACACAAAAACTTTCACGATGTTCATAGGCAAATATACTTTTCGTAATTTACACAACAATCGATCCACCATTAGATGAGTTTGATCCCTGTATCTCCGAGAGTATCCAAGGGGATGGGTCGTATTATCGCTGATTTGATCTACAGCCACCGATACATGAAACATCTCTCCCTGGCAAACCTGCACACATAACTGACTTATTAGGCAACACATCAATGTCAAGCAAGATCAATGATCCAACTTTCGTTAGCAAACCTAGACATCATTGGTTCATCGGCATATAGGCAATGTTCTACTGGAATGATCATGTGCAGCCTGAACAGATGCATGGTACCATGCTTTCACCAGCAGAGTGCACAACCGTTTAGGTTCCGTGAAAAGAATAATATTGCGTACTACCTCGTCACTCATTAGAATTTCATCTATCCCAAAGATGCAAATTAAAATGAACCCATTGTCCCGTAACGCCAGTTTGGGTGCCCGTCAGTGGTCACACCCTCATGCATGTGTTAAAAATGGTCATCCAATCAAGATAAAAACGCCAAGCCCCTTTTCGTTATTAGTAGCCTCCCCAACTGCGGCTGGTTGGTGTTGCTGAAGATCGAACGTAAGAGGAGCGAGTCCAGCTGTAGCTGAACGAGCTTGGCGTAGCCGCCGCTTTGGTGCTGAGCGAGGGAGTTGCGTAGCCGCCCGATGGGGTTGGCGTGGGAGACACTGATCCATTGGCCGTCGCTGATTGAGTTGATCTTGCGGATGATGGCGGCGGCGGGGGCGAAGACGAAGCATGCTCAGAATGTCCTCGTGTCGTATTATACGCATTGGTGCTGTAGAACCAAGCAAGTTTCTTGTAGATGGCATCTTCGGTGAAGTCTTCGGGGTTGATGTCCTTGGGGCGGAACTCGGGTTGCAAGGGATCGATAAACATTGTCGAGTTGTCATAGCCCCATTGCTCAAGCTGGGTGACGTTGAAGGCGACCAGCATGTCATGATCCTCGTGTACTAAGTTGTGGCAGTGAAACATACTAGGCTAGGTTAGTCCTGTCTGGGTAGGGCAAAGGAGGTGGGACTTACTAGACTCCTTCCCAAGGCGCATAGCGCGCAACCACTTGCACGGTTTCGCCGCCAGCTAGCCAGACGACATCCTTCATTCCGGCTGCTTCGTATGGCAGGACTTCATTGCGACCACCTGTGCGGGACAGAACCTGAAAGTCGACCAGGTGAATGTGGACGGGATGCGTGCCGTTTCCATTGCCGTTGCGAAGAGTCCAGATCTCGTCAGCACCCAAAGTGGGCCTTGTCAAGATGCGGTGCTCGATGTCAGAAAAGCCAACACCGTTGATTACCCATTCATCGTTTTCGCGTCCAAAGGTGAAGTCCTTAACTACATCCGTCTTTGGCGGCGGGGGGATGTAGCGTAGATCCTGCGGGATATCTCCGTTGTTACTCTGGTCCGTGACAGAATCACCAACTACAAAGCGCATGACAAGGTCGGTAGCAGCATAATCAACCATTTCTCCCATACCACGGCCATTCTTGAGAGTGAGATTTTTGCCAGCATAGTTTGAAAAGTCAAAGACGATCTCGTAGCGCTCTCCCATGGACAATGCGATGTTCTTGGTCTGCACTGGGTGGGAAAATAGACCTGAATCGGAAGCAATTGCTGTGAACTCTATCGGGTCGCCCTCAAGACCCTCAACGAAGTTGATATCGAAAACTGGGTCGAATTAGAAACTTTTCAATGGTGAAGAGGGGACGAATGAACTCACCCCTGCTGACAGCGCCATTGAGAAGGCGGAAACGGTATTTGCGAGGTTCGACAGTGAGATAGGGCCATGGCTGTCCATTCCTATATGTCTTGTCAGATGATATCTCAGAGTCGGAGGACTCATCTTACACTTGAATCACGTCGCCAAAAAGCCCAATACCATTGTTGGTGTCATACACCAACTGAGCGTCTTTGTCGTAAATCTTTGCTGCCAAAGCCAACGAAACGTCATAATCGCCTTTAGGAAGACCAAGCGCTTGCTCTTCAGGGTCGGTGAGGATGTAGTAGCCCTCTTGACCCCGATACGCATTCACGCCAGTCTCAAACTCTGTGTGATCATGGTACCAGATTGTCCTTGCATTTTGCGCATTTGGATAATAATAATCCTGTAACAGGTCAATATCAATCTGGAACAGATGTCATTGGTGGTTACCTTATACTGTCCAGGTAATGCGTAGTCTCCGGCCCAGCCGTCGAAGGGCGCACGGTTGTACTGGCCGTGCACGTGGACAGACATGTTGGTAGGCCCATTGTTGCTGAACCGTACAACTGCCTCTGGATATATAAATCAGCATTCTGCAAACAGCAAATTTCTGGATGACGGATTCCTACCTCGACCTTGCTGCATGACAAACATAGGGCCCGGGGATGATCCATCATATCCTTCCAACTCAGTTGCAGGGAGATTGGGGTAGATCTGCTTTGTGAATTTCTTCAATTCCATCTCGTAGTAGTCGATGACCGCACCCGTCTCCTCATTGGTATACGTGCTATAGGAATGATTAATGATGTACATGGTACGACGAGGATTTTACCCACAGTTTGGAGCTCTTCGTGGTCCCTTCCGGCAGTGGGTATTCGAATATCCATTTGTACTCGGGGCTGATCCAAGTTCCTGTCGGCCGCGGTGTTGTGTCGGTGACACTGGGTTTTGCTTGGCCTTTCCTGTAGCCGTATCTTCCGAAGCCCCGAGCATGGGAGCCATCCATGAGCAGGGCAGCGAGAGCCACAGCTTTGCAGAAGCTGAACAGAGACATGGTGGCAAATGAAAACCCGTTGGACAAGTCTAAACCGCGCAAACTCCTAGCAACAGAGGTATGGATGGATGGAGCTGACAAGATGCTGCATATGCACCTGGTATATAAGTACCAGGTGCTTCTCTCTCAAGCATGGTCATTGCTCGGCCCACTGCCCGCCACTGCCGTGCGCCGTGGCCCATCGGGGCATACAAGGGCATCATACCGATGCAGTCGCGTACTAAGACGTAGCCAGAAGGCAAAATCTCCTAAAGAAATTCTATCCAGGGCGCCATGTTTCCCATGGACCATTATTGGCGGAGGGAAATTTCCGAGCGGCAGGTGGATGATGACAGGATTTGTCCCCAGTGCTCATCAGGAACCGTCTGTGCGGGAACCAGACGGGGGCATCGACCTAGCTCATGGCACAAAGGTATGGTCAACAGTTTGACAGCATGTCAACCATACGGTGAATGATCCTGTACATCCATGGCCGGATATCGACATGGTGTGCTGCCCACGATCTAGATTAGCATAGCTGGGTGACATCACAGGTAGAGATGACATTCGATCTGATAGAAACCTCAGACGCAGCGCAAGCACATGTTCGTCGGGATCGACGGCCATTGGCCGCGTTCGAGCGATTCGAGGCAGGGTGGGGGAGAATTCCGATGTGTCGAGAGTGGTTGAGCTGATCTACACGGCTGTGACTGACGCTAGACCAAAGCCATCGGCGCGCTAGGGTTTTCCTGGTTATTATTCCTTTCCCCGAAACCTCAGACCTCCCCACTACACCAGGGCACGGCATGGCCACCATCCATCAGCCCCCAAAAAACAATTGGACCTTGTGATACCCTGTGCGCGGATATGACTCGGGAGGCTGCATCCGGCGCTGAACAGACTGGAGTCTCTCTGCCGCCCAACCTACCGGCCGTCCGCGGCCAGCTGGCAAGTGGAACAGTGTAGCTAGCAGCGCGCATCCAGGCCGCGAATTCGCGCATGATACATCGACTCCACGCGGGTTGATCAGTGCAGTCTGGGTACCGCCTGCGCGGGACGTCCTGCACGATCCCCGCCTTTACCATTTGCCGCCAAGCCAGACCCTCTCAGCTGTTCAAGGCTTTTCTTCTCTGGTTCGCCCATTCGGAGGGGGACGCTGTGGCGAAGGTGCAGCGAGCCATCTGAAGCTATGGTGGTGCAGTATTGTGCGTGCTCGCTGTTCAACTCACGTCAAAATGTCCCGACCACGGGACGGCAAGCCACAAGATGCTCGGCGAATGCTAATTGCCCAGGCTACCCGGCACCAAGCCTCGCCCAAAACTATGAATGTGATTGCGGTCAGCATCTTGCAGGCAGCCCTGTTCGTTCGAAGAAGTTACTGCGAAAGGCCATATCGACGGGGGCTTCGGCAGCCTCGCGGATGCACCGTGAAGGTCGCGCTTCCGTGCAGATCACCTCCTCGTGGGCGGACAGAGTGGGGCGTCCACTGAGCATCTGTGCCTACTGCAAGCTCCCTTGCAGTCCGGAGAGCGGAACCGCTCCGAGCTCCAGGTAACGTCGACAGAGCCCATGGCATTGGCAGCGCGTGTGTATTCCAAGTCTTAGAGAGTGCGCCTACAGCACGCCTGGGTACGATCCCTTCCCTTTACCCCACGGTGACGCGTGGCGAGGTACAAAGCAGGTATCCCTGGAAAAACAACTACTCGAAGTTCTGGAAGCAGCTTCGACTTTGAAACGCCTAGATTGTTCCTTTTATTATTTGAATATCGGCAGAGGACCACAAACTCTACCTCACCGTCGAATGCAGGTTCCCGTCCCAAATACGAGATCATGCAAGTAGAAGGATCGTCCCTTTGATCTCACGCCTAGTGCCTTCAAGTGCATCTCCTAATTCGGCAAAGCCAGTCGAGCCTCAGCAGAGGCGACTCCCGTGCAATTGACATCTGACGTCAGGGTGGCATTCCAAACTTCAGATGACGGATTTGTTGGCTTGAGCCTCATACGAAACAGCGCTGTACCTACAAGCGCTGTTTCAAACAAACGCGTGCTACAGCAGATTGCCAGAAATGGCGCCAAAAACAGATCGTCGCGATGCTTTTTGCTTTGGCTCGCTACGCGATCGAAGATCACATGTATAGTGGAACCATGGATTCCATTGAGGGACAGTGCACATCAGGAGACAGTCTCGAGCCAACATTTCACAACATAACACTGTCGGATATATCTGCGTCCGTTTCGACGGGGAGCCACTTCTTCGCGCTCGACTTCGTCTGCGTTGTCGGCGTCGGCGTTGGGGAGCCAGTTTTAGCTCACGAGACGTACCGAAGCCACATGCTTCACGCAAGGAGAACCAGATCTCTGGATTCGACCCAAAAGGTGCAGCGCCACAGTCCAGGCGCTTCCGAATAGGGAATCGCGACAGGCTCGGCCCAAGGCTACTTGGACGCGTTCCAGGGAATCTGCCCAGGAGAGCCCAAGTCCATCGGCACGGCAAACGACTGTGGCGCAAAAAACTCCGGCATCTGAACGCACAACGTTCATACCCGCGCGCACGGCCGAACGGCCAAACGACGGCCGAAAAATATTCATGGGAAGCGTGCTCGGCCTCTCTCTCGTTCACCGTACTTTGAGCTTTCGTACAGCCAAGTGGAGCCCTCGCGTCAGCATTTGGGCCAAAGTGCATACATACTATTGAATATCGCGAGAAACTTCATGTCGCCGACGAGAAACGAGCTATATTCTGTACCGATCTACTGCCGATTCGTCATCCACTGTCATCGAGCTTCATGAAGCATCGATACATCCGGCACCAACAGCCTGCGGCGTGCCTATCCCTTTCTGTCTCATTCTGTGGGATATTTTCGTCCCCCCCCCAATTCACGTCATCCACGTCTTCGCTCTTTGCGTCATTTTCTACACCCATCTATAGTCCCACAAGCTACTGTTGCCGCAGTTAGCCACCCAAGGAGACTCACATCTGACTGCAATGATGACGGCATCCCATCAATAAATCGACTTCTAGAAGGGTATATTGGCGTTATTGGGGTTGACACACCTCCTACGTTTGTGCAAACTGATATAACATCTTGATCCACAGTAATAATGAAATTCCTTTTAAACCGCCAACCGGCTCGCCAGACTGACGAATCGCGATTTCGTATGCCACGTGTGGGAAGAAGAACACAAAGGCGTTCACGTACGACGCGCAGCTAAAGCATGAACTACCTACTCGGCGGCGTTCCAGCAGCTGATTAAAAAGTAATTCTCACACCATCGTGGTATGCTTTGCATGGTGGTTACTGCGAGTCAGCACGTGGCTTGGATGAGAAATAGGAGACGTGCCGATCTGCGGGAACAGATTACAACAAGGCTTTTTGCCCTGGAGAATGAAGATCGCCAGGTCCGAAATAGAAGAGAGGCTTTCAAAACAAACACCATACAAATTTCCAGAAAACTTCTTTTTGGTCACAATTGGGCCAAGTTGAATAAAAGGAGGATTATCCCACTCTCGTGATGTGCAAAGATCAATGTCTCCCGAAATTGGATGGCCCTAGATGCAAGGAATCGCGATTGATGTCCCTTTACATACAATCGATGATGCTGTCTGGAATAGGGGGTGCAGGTCCTCAATATTGAGTATTCGGACTTCCCGATACTCAACCTCCCCCTTCCCATTCACTCGCACACATCCTACTCTCCTGAGCCAAATCTAGTCAATTCCCCGCATCACTTAAGCATTCTTGTTGATGAGAATCAGCATTCTGGATTGAATGTTATCTTGTTACATGATTTACAACAGCGACGTCACGGCTTTGCGCGGATTCCAACTTCCAAGGTACTCGTGATAGTCCGCCAGGTTCAAGGAAAAAAAGTATCCCTGTGATCTCCACAGGCAGATCTCAAGGGACAGACATCTCTACGGCGCGCGATACTTCCCGTTGTTTCAGGGTTGTATCTGAAACTGCTCTGCCCTTGCTCACGTAAAAGTTCCGTAGTGGCGCAAATGCTTTCGATATGCATAATTATACCCTCCATGGTTTTTACCACACAGAGAAGAGTCTTGAGTTAGATTGAGGGTAATTTTGAACATCATGTGATGCTATTTGTATGGAAAACGAGATATCTAGGAATTCTTGGTAAAAATTCACTCACAAAGCCCCTCACTAATGATTTATTTCTTAACAACTGCGTGTAGACAGCATAAAAACTGTTCAGTAGATTTCTAGACTGGTACAATCAGGCTTACCCAAACGACAGAAGTAACATGAAACACGATCTAACTGACATTCAAGTCTACATTCTAAGTAGGTTCAAGTTGATCCTATTCAGAGTCTTACAGCGCCATTATCACCGTTATCCATAATCAATGGCTCATGTTCAGAGTTCCATACAAGATATTGTAATTCTAATATCAACAGCTTAGACTGCCTAGTGATGTTACATCCATACCATCATGATGTCCACCAAAGCGTCAACTAGAATTCCCAAGGAACAAAACTTTACACCCATCAGCTCAAAGTATACTTTTTTTTAAACCAATGCTGTCTCGTCAGAGAACTTTTAATGCATGGTGTTGCGGAACCCTGGAACGCATTGCTCCACCTGATAGCCAATACTTTCATTTTTCTCTCAACCATTGACCTCCGTGCATCGGCGTTGCGAAACAAGCCCTGACCACACTTGTTCGGCTGATCGCTTGTAGTTCCGGTCCTCTTCCGAACCGAATTTTCATCGTGACTTAAGCGTTAAACACAGTCCAAGCCCTGCACTGCACCAACCTTTAACAACGTCCCATGCAACGGCCTCATGGGAAATTACCATTGCACAGCTCAATTGATCCGTCCAATCCCCACAATCAGTGGGTATAAAAATGTGTCTTCCAAACGGTGATAACACTCGCTATGGTGTGATCTCCGGGGTCTTATCTTGTGGTCCGAGTATAACATCTGCATCGATCGCCTCCGGGTACCTGCCTCACTCGGCCCCATACAACCTCACTGAGCTTCTTCGCTACCGAGCTCCGATCTTCTCCATCTCGGCCACAACATCCAAGCCAACAACATCTTTTTCTTCCAGAGGAAACTCCAGCACGACCAAGTATCGCGTGATCGATCAACAAGTCGACTTAATCGCCCACTGCCTTTCGACCTACACATACTCCACCGACGATTTACAGTTCTCCACTGGACTGCCATTGAATTTTCTCAGACATTTATATGCAGGGGCAAACCACACGGCTTTTTTCTTTCTCCCCGTCCCAACATATGCGTACTCGCCGCCCTTCGGCGACGGGTTAGGTCCATCTTCAAACGGAAATTCCGAACCCTGGCGGTCAGGATGTCTCGAACTGTTCCCTGAGATCCTTCATTGTCCAGGTGAAAGATGCCTTGTGATGTATACGTAGTACTATCAAATTCCATTAAAGTGACTCTATAGCGTTTCGAGACAAAGCTCTAACACGAACAATCCACCAAACTCCAAGTTCACCTGTGTCATTATTCAGACTGTTTAGCAGGATTGAATTATTACATTCTCACTGCTCGCAACAATATTTTACCCGCTTGCTTCCTAGAGAAATGTTCAATTATCTAGAATGTCATCATATCTGTATCGCCCCTACTTTGCCTCTGTAATCCTCTCAATCACTCGACTCATCTATGAGAATCGAACTCTTGCTTTGTTGCACCAAATACACCAAAGCCAACAGTAATAATTGAAGTTTTAAGTTTTCCTTGCCGTATCCTCATCATCATGTCTAGATGCTTATCTGTTAGCCATTCAATAGCTTATCGAGGTGTTTGATACATGAAACGATGTCCAAGTGTTTAATGCTAGATTCTTCCACATTTACTGGCAAGATTCTATCCTATATTCATCCCCCCTAGTAATGACAATTCTTTCCCCACTGTCACTTTCCCCATTGTCAAAAGGCAAAAATGTGATGCCGTGAATGAATAAGGAGGGCATCTCCAAAATGGTGTGTCGGCACCACAAAGCCGTCTAAAATACCCTACGGTAGCTCTTTGAACTCAGGCCAGAGAATGTAATAATAAGAAGTCAACCAAAACCCCTTGAATTGCATGCTCCAACCCCTTCTCCTCCTGGATTCATGTCAAATTGACAGGCTCCACAGCACAATCGTAAACACTTCATAATCAGGCAAGACGATATGAAGCCATCAAAAGGCATTTTCACATTGAATATCTATACTCTCGTCCCTCTCCTCTCATATACATCTACCCACACGTCCAACCCCACCTCACCGCATCTGATAGTCATCCAAAGCCATCCCCTTCGCAATCTTCTTAAGAAGCGCCTTCTTCAAGAACTGCTCCCTCGCAAGGCTCCTCGTTTGCTACACCTCAGATTAGCACCATCCTCGAAACCAAGTAGAGAACCAGGTAAAAGCGAAAAAAACTCACCTTGACAAAAACATCCCCCGTAATCCTCCCTCGATCCAACGCCCTCCCAAGCACAAACAACGCATCCGCAATCCCCCTCTCCTCCGCCGCTAGCGCATACAGCTGCCCCCCGACGACCGTAGGTGCAACCAGCACATCATCCACATCCGGCACCTGCCTGGTGTGCGCCTCCTCCATGACGCGATCCGCCTCGCGCATCGTGTCCTTGAGGATTTGCTCGTTGGACGCGAGGGCGGCGTCGAGGTTCTGCAGCTCGCCGAGCTCGGCCTGCAGGCGGGAGAAGGCATTTTGCAGGGCGGCCTGCTGGGCGCGCAGGGGGGCGACGGCGCCGTTGTTGGACGTGACGGTTTGTCGGATCTGGGCGACGAGGGTTTGGCTGAGGGCTTGGAGGAGGGCATCCTTTTCGGGATTCGGGGGCACGGGTGGTACGGGGAGGGGGTTTTGGTCGCCCTTTTGTGAGGGGAGTGTAACCTCGAGGGAGTCGTCCAAGAGGTCTATCGGGGCTTGGGGGGCAGGTTGAGGGGGCAGCTGGGCAGGGTATTGCTGCTGGTGGGGGGGCGGAGGGTAGCCATGAGGTGGCTGTGGCTGTTGATAAGGCGATTGAGCGGGTGGTGGAGGGCCGTATTGCTGTTGGTGTGACGGTGGCGCCTGGTATTGCTGGGGTCGCGAGAAGTTTGTAGGAACTGAGACCGGGTTCTGAAAACGGGCTGTTCGATGGTCTTCGGGTGTAATTGGACTCACAGGGCTCCCCAATTCGAAAGAGTTCGACTGGTATGCCTGCGAATGCACATGGGGCCGAGACGACTTGGATACAGGAGTAGCAGGGCTGATATCATAACTGCCCTGCCGCTGTGGGCTGTTATGGGACGGCCCTTGCTGCTGCCAGCTATTTTGCGGGGGATATTTGTTCCCTTGGTGCTGCTGCTGATGTTGTTGTTGAAGCGGCCGAGGCTGCTGGGGCGGGTGGGGTGGTAAGGGCGGAGGTTGAGAGTAGCGGTCCGATGTGGGTTGAGGGCTTGGCCTATTCTGCTCAAACGGCTTCGGCGGTTTAGGAGGAGGGGCGGGTGCTTGGGCGGGGCCTGGAGAGGCAGATGAGACCGGAGTTCCCTGTGCTGTACGTCGCCACTCTGCAGGCGGTGGAGGTACAGGCGGAGGGGCCTGCTGCTGCGCTGGACCGTTGTACTGCTGCTGTTGCTGCTGTTTCGACCGAACTGGGGGTTCTTTGGCGAAGACGCCCCGCAGAACCGCAAGAAAGTCGAAAATGGTAGACTTCTGCAGGCAAGTCAGTGGTTGCTCCGGCCAGATGTTATTTATGCAAGGCATGCGAAACCCACATCCCAGTATTTCGCCCACTGCGCGAGATACGGGTGATATATCCTGCCATCGCCGCTCACATGTTGCCCTGGCCGCACCAACATATCATGCGAAGGTGTCACATAGACTATGGGCGGTTCGCGAGGATATGCGAGCGGCACCCATATCGCGACCGGAAAGCCGTACGTCGCGCCTCGAAAGGTGACTGGGAGCGTTCCGCCCAGGTGGAGGAGTAGCGCACATTGCCCATTCTCGTAGGCTGGTATCGTCAGTATGCGCGCGCATGCTCGGGAGCGTCAGGGAGTGGTTGACGCACTGTAGACCTCGGTGCGCGGGGAGAGCGAGGGATAGTGGGAGAGGGTTTCGGCGACATCGTGGTAAGTGCGGTTCACGTCGTCATATTTCTGCAACATCAGGTCAGTAGAGGAAGGGTGCCGCGTGTGTGGGCGGGGGCATACGCCTGGAAGGACGCTGTATAGCCAGTTGAGCACCTTCTCTGGCACGCCGGCCATGCTGTCGGTCAAAGGTTCACGGTGCCCAAGGTGACGCGGGGAAGCTCCGAACACGACGAGGAGAGGCTATCGGAATGCCATGACGCCAGCTTGGCAAACAATGCGCTGCGGCCGACGGGTGCTCTACAGCGATTCTACAAATCTCGGTCTCACAATCGCGTTGGGTTGGGTCGTTACCAGACATGCGCCTTCTGTTGAATGTCCCAAGGCGCCAGGCCTCGATACCAAGCTGTACCAAGCTGTACCCTGCCGGCTCCACAAAGCCAGGCCACAAGACTCGCTCGACGCAAGGAGCCGTCCACACGACAATGATTGTCAAATTTATTGAATTTGGGAGCAATGTGTTTCACGAGGACAAAGCAGGAGGATTGGGGTGAATGGTAAATCATTTACTTGCTCAATGCACCGAAGAGCAGAGCATTACTACTATATATAATACAGCGAATACTGGTCATGGCTGTCATAAAACGCCTCAGCGAGCGTGGAGATCGCAGGATTGCTCAGGCCGTGTCTACTATACAAATTACTGCGGGGTATACCTTCTTTTCAAACTTCTTAGTGCTGGCTCCACTCAATCGTGTTGAGATCGATGCCCTCTTGCACAAGTTCCCATAGCGGGCTGAGCTCGCGCAGGAACGTCACACGCTCGCGGACGGCCTTGAGCACGTAATCAATTTCTGCTTCGGTGGTGAATCGACCGATGCCGAATCGGATACTGCTGTGCGCGCTCTCGTCACTGCTGCCGAGAGCCCTCAGAACGTAACTAGGCTCCAGAGATGCCGATGTGCAAGCACTGCCAGACGACAGGGCAATGTCCTTGAGAGCCATGAGGAGAGACTCTCCCTCGACGTAGGCAAAGGAAACGTTGACGCAGCCAGGGTAGTGACGCTCGCGGTCGCCGTTCAACGTGGTGTGTTCGAGCGACAGAAGACCAGAGAGCAGGCGATTCGAAAGGTACGAAATGCGCTTGGTATCATACTGCAGCAAGCATGTTAGCTTTTGCTCCCAAATGTCTGGTTTGTAACAGAACAAGCAATGTCAAAACAGTCTCATAACCCCTGCACATTTGTCAACATGGCGAGTCGGCGACCGAAGCCGCCTAACACTCTGCAAGCCATGCATGTTTTGGTGCTCATAATCATTGTGACGTGTTTGAATGAAGAGAAAGATTTCAAACGTACCTCCATTTCTTCCTTGCAGATCCGGGCGGCCTCACCCATGCCCACAATCAGCGTAGGGGCCAAGGTGCCGCTGCGCAGACCACGCTCCTGTCCACCTCCGCTGATGATGGGCTCAAGTCTGACCCTAGGTCGTCGCCGGACGTAGCAAGCACCAATGCCCTTGGGGCCATAGATCTTGTGCCCAGAGATGGACATGAGATCAATGTTCATCTTGTTCACGTCCAAGGGAATCTTGCCAACAGCCTGCGCGGCATCAGTGTGGAAGTACACGCCCTTTGACCGGCAGAGTTTGCCAATCTCCTCAATGGGTTGGACAACACCAATCTCGTTGTTCACGGTCATGATGCTGACAATCGAGGTCTCGGGACGGATCGAGGCCTCGAGCTGTGCGAGGTCGATGAGACCGTTGTTTTGTACTGGAAGGTAAGTGACCTTGAAGCCGTCGTCCTGCAAGTGGCGACAGCTGTCCAAAACGCACTTGTGCTCAGTCTGACAGGTGATGATGTGGTTCTTCTTGCCACCTCGATTCCTGAAGCGGGCTACGCCCTTGATACTCATGTTATTGCTCTCGGTTGCACCGCTGGTGAAGATGATCTCCTTGGGGTCAGCACCAATGACGTTCGCAATGTGGGCTCGCGCCTCCTCGATAGCCTTCTCAGACTCCCAGCCGTAGGCGTGGGTACGCGAATGAGGGTTGCCGTAAAGGCCGGTCATGAAGGGCAGCATGGCGTCGACGACACGCGGGTCCATGGGCGTTGTAGCCTGCATGTCCAGGTAGATTGGCCGGCTGCCCTCGTCCATGATGGTCGCCTGCTTGAGGATTCCTGTGATGGGTTAGTGCAACGCCCTGGCGGAGGGGGACAGCAGGCAAAAATTACCAGCAGTGGGACTAAGCATGGCGTCGCCGGCCATGCCCGTGGTCGGCATCGTCGCCTCGCTTGCCTTCTTGCCCGTCTCATTGAGAAAGGCCTTCTGGTCGGCCTTGATGGCCGTGTCTATGTTGACGGTGGCATTGGACGGCTTCGTCTCCGACACGTAGGACCGCGCAGCCGCCCGAGGGGCGAGGCGGGCAAAGGAACTCGCGGGGTAGCGACGAGACGCAATGCGGAGGGCCTGCCTCGCGACGGTGGGTGCGATGTTGGGCATTGTGATGGGGAGAAGAGAGGGGGGAGAGGCGGGTGGAAGAGAAATGTCGACAAGATTTGCCTCAAGCTCCACCGAAGCTTGCCGCCTTGGGGCAGGCGGTTACGTAAGCGAGGCCGAGCCGAGGGGTAACCAGTACATGGCAGCCACCCAGCAGCCCTGCAGGCACCGCCAGCGCTGCGATCGCCGCCGGATTGCGCGGGTTGGTCGGCGCAGGCACTGTTCTTTGCCAGAGGCCGGCCTGCCGCACGCTGGCAGGGCCACTCGGGCGTCGCAGGCCCATCCACGGCGGGCGCTGGAGGGCATCCGCTTTGGGCGGCGCGAGCTGCTTGCGAGGACGGCGAGGATTGCGCCATGCCCGAAGCAGGCCAAGCGCTGCCACAGCGCACGGGATGGGCTAAGCCACTGCGGCCATCGTCATAGCCAGAAACCCTTCAAAGCCCGAACAGCGCCCGCCAAACGCTGCCTGCGCGCCAAAACTGCCCAAACCACGCTCCCTGCTCTGCACCGCTCCCCTGCTGCGAGCCACACATCCCCACTCCCCCGTACACGCTTCTCTCTGTATCAATCTCCTGTAGACTTACTTCCCCCTCCAACCAATGAGCTGGAAAGGCCTGACCAAGAGCGTCACTCGGGTGCGAGCTTCCTGATGCGCCCTGCCCACCTGCTCCCGACATTGCTAACCATGCACTGCAGGCGCCGCAAACCTTCAAGCAGCGCTTCAATATCGTACGTCTCTCTCTGCATTTGCCCCTGGGCACGCTGCCCATTCGCGCCCTCTTCCGGGCCTCTCGGACTTTTCGCTGATATCTCTGCTACACACAGGGTGAGATCACCAAAGATCCCATCTATATCGATGCCGAGCGCCGCTTCGAGGAGCTGGAGAAGGAGACGAAGAAGCTACACGATGACTCCAAAAAGTATGACGCCCGCTGATTCTCGTCCCCTCTCCATTGACTGACGCCCTACAGATACTTTGAGTCCATAAATGGTCCGTGTTGGCAGCCTTGAGCACCCCAGACTAGCCAGCTAACGCCAATTTCGCAGGCATGCTCACGCACCAGATCGAGTTCTCAAAAGCCATTGCAGAAATCTACAAACCCATATCCGGACGAATGTCGGATCCAGACTCCTTTCACGACGAGGGAAACAAGGCCGGCATAGAAGCATGCGAGGAGTATGAGGTCATTGTCCGAGAACTACAGGAAACGCTCAAGCCTGAGCTAGAGATGATTGAAACCCGCGTAATTCGACCAGCAGATGAGCTCCTGGAGATCATCAAGGCCGTCCGCAAGGTCGCCCTCAAGCGAGACCACAAGCAACTCGACTACGACCGACACAGGACTGCCCTCAAGAAGCTTCAGGATAAGAAGGAAAAGACCCTCAAGGACGAGAAGGCCATCTATCGTGCCGAGAACGACGTGGAGCAGGCCACCCAAGACTTCAACTACTTCAACGACTTGTTGAAGGAGGAGCTGCCCAAGCTGTTCAGACTGGAGCGCGAGTTCATCAAGCCCTTGTTCCAGTCATTCTACTACATGCAACTTAATGTCTTCTACACGCTGCACGAGCGCATGCAGAACATGGACATTGGCTACTTCGACCTCACCCTAGACATCGAGGCCGCATACGAGAAGAAGCGTGGGGATGTTCAAGAACGGGCAGAGGCCATCTCACTCACCAAGTTCAAGACCACCGGCGGCCGTAGGCCTGGCCAGACGGGCTCGCGCTACGCCACCAAAGCCCTCGAGGCCAAGGGTGAAGCAGCTTCAACAAGGAGGTCGACTCTGTCCGATGGTACCGATGCCCCGCCTCCTCCTTACAGCCCTGGTCCCGCAAATGGCACTCTGTCTCCTCCGCCCTCAGCGACATCGTGGGGCTCTGTTGCCAAGTCGAAAGGCGCGGCACCACCTCCACCCAAGCCGAAGCCGTCTCGGTTAAGCGGCACGCCCGCTGCAGAAACTGTCACCGCCCTGTACGACTACGAGGCGCAGGCCGAGGGCGACCTTAGTTTCCTTACCGGTGATGTGATTGAAATCATATCACGCACACAGAACGAAAACGAGTGGTGGACGGGTAAAGTCCGGGGCAAGCAGGGCCAATTTCCTGGTATGTCACGCGTTTCCCTTGCCATCGCCGCAATAGGCAACACTAACAGAGTCTAGGCAATTATGTTAAGCTCAACACATGACGACCTCTTTACGGTATATGACGGCGTTCCGTTGGTCTGCTTTGGGAGCAAGGAGAGACGGTATATCACTTGTTTTTTAGCATTAGCGGGAGGTCCGGAAAAGATCCTCTTCTCGTGAAGACTTCTTTATCCATCTGCTCGTCGAGCAGGCTTCGTTTTCAACGTGCAGATTGATGTTTAATTGGACATATTTATCAGAGCAGCTCTATTGAACATATCCTTACCTACCCCGGCCTCGCCCCATATGTTGCCACTCGTCTTCAGCCACATCACGCAACAGGGGATGGATTTAGGCTTAATTTTAGCGTGCATGCCCCCGCATGATGCTGGTCCATAGCTACTGACGAGAGCTTGCTCTCCAATCATTCCACGCATTGTAGCTTCCCGGTGAACCACGTTCTAGCTCTGGCATCCCATCGCACAACAATCCCGTGCGCCTCTACACCTGCAATAGCCTGTAATCCACCACCCTGCATTAATTTTCATTTTGCACCGCTCGCTAACATGGGCCTTTCCTATCTTTCCATGGCAAAGTACGATTCTACCATAACATTCGTCCTCGACACAATCTGCCCATGGTACGTCTTCCTCACTCTCAAACCTGTATCCAAGTCTTTCTCCCCTCCAACTCATCTCCCAAAAAAAAAGGACATACATCGCCTACATCCACCTCCGCAAAGCCCTCTCCCGCTTCCGCACCCAACACCCCAACTCCCCCATCCTTTTCAACCTCAGAATCGCGCCTTGCCAGCTGCTCCCCGATCCTTCCCTCCAAGGCCCCGACAGAGACGCCTGGTACTTGGGCGAAGAGTGCGACAGTAGAGAGGGCACGAGGGAGTGGTTTGCACGGCACGTATCCCGCATGGGGCGGCTCGATGTCGCGTTCGATTTCAGACGGGTGGTGGCGGATACGTTGCAGGCGCATCGGGTGTTGGGGGGTGCGCAGCTGAGAGCGGGGGTGGAGGGGGCGGATTGGGTTTTGATGTGTGAGTTTCTCTTCATTCCTTTCTTGTGGTTTCCTTCCTGCGAGGGTTTGGGGGGATGCCAGGCTGCTGCTTCTGCTGCTGCTGCTGCTTTTTTTGTGGCAGTTTGCTTGGTCGGAGTATGGGTTGGGGAAGCTGACTTGGGAGGATAGCATTGTACACCCATCTCTTTACCCATAACGCGAATCTGTCTTTCAATCAGGCGCTCACGAATGCCCTCCTGGTTGCCGGCTTCTCGGAGCAGGATGCCAGGAATCTGGTCGAGAAAGAACGGCTGAGGCTTGGGGGTTTCGAGATGGCGACTAGGGAGCAGGGCAGGAATGGCGTGGATACCATGCCGACGGTTCTGTTTGAGGGGCCTAAGAGAAATTTCGCCATCACGGGGGCCTCGCTTCCGAGACATTACCTTAAGGCGATGGAGAATGTGGAAAGCGATATCGATTGGGTCTGAGAATGAACTTGCTCTTTGGCCAAATGGTTGGTTCAAAGTAGATGTAAATGAGAAGCAAGTCGAAATCTTCCTTTTGCATTCGCGAATGTAAAATCAAGAGAGATTCACTAGCTGCTTTTGAATCATGCAAGACAGTAAAATCTGGAAGGATAGGTATCCGAATTGATTATTTTAATAAACACTAGCATATCTTCTATGATCATCATAGCGTAATTTTTTTTTTCCATCTGCCGTTTGCAAGCTCATATCCTGAAGTCGTGCACATTATCTCTAATAAACTCGTAACTGTCCGTGCGGAAGTTATCATCAAGGAAACTATTACTATTAGCCCTAAATTCAATTAGTTTCCTGCCCTCGCTCCACTGGGGCCAATCGGCAAAATCGTTGTTCGAGTTGGGATCCAGATCGTAGATGAAGCTGAAGTAGTAGCCGCGGATTGTCCTCGCCGCATTGTTAGGCAGGATGCCATAAAAGACTTGAAGCAGGTCGGACCCGTGGAACGTGCCCAAGATGGGTGTGCCGTAATTGTACGTTGAAAGGTAGGACCAGCTCTTCACGCCGGGGTTCACGCGCGTGGCGATGTCAAGGAAGACGCGACGAGTTAGCGTGAAGGTAAAGTCGCCAATCATGGCGCTCACACGCTTGAACTGCGGGTACCAGTTGTTCAGGAATGCTGTGCGGAAGGGACTGCCATCTTCGGAAATTGTCTGATATGTGGCAACAAGCCCGTCTAAAACGCTTCGGTCCGTGTCGGGGAAAAAGATGGTGTTAAGGTATTCGCTAACTTGCGCAGTAGTGGTGAGATTTGCCGTGAAGAGGCCGAAGAGAGTGCCCTCATCTTCTTGATCGCCCACGATGAAGGGTACCTTGGCATACTTGTTGTTCTCGATCAACATATCGGGAGAGTCGCTAAGCACCTTGCCGTCAGGGCGGGGAAGATAAGACAACGACACTGTGTTGTAAGATAGAATTCCCGGGACGGAGTTTGCTGCATTGAGGAACGTCGTGTAGTCTACCCCTCGAAGGCAGGCCAGTGTGTCCGGAGCACCGGAGCACCCGGCTTCGGCAACGACCTACAGATTGTTAGCTGATGGCATCAATATTTAATGTAGAGACCGACCGTATCGTAGACAAATTGAGCCTTCGGGCAATCGACAGGGTCCGCTGGGACAATCGAGCCCGAGTTCATGATTCCAGCCCGGAACAATTGCTTGCCCTTGTATGTGTTGTCACCGTCATACAAGGCCATCTGATCCAGGACTGAGATGCTTCCTGCGGATTCGCCCCAGATGGTGACCTTATCTGGGTCTCCTCCAAACGCAGCAATGTTGTCTGCGACCCATTCCAGACCAAGTCGTTGATCCAAGAGCCCCAGGTTGGAAGATCCATCGGCCAGGATCTCTTTACCACCCATGAAACCGAATCCTCCCACGCGGTAATTGACTGCAACGAAGATGATGGGCTTCCCCTGAGCCACGGATTCTTTGATCAGCGAGGAACCATCATACATTTGGGTAGAGCCCAACTCGAAACCGCCTCCGAAGATCCAAAAGAGCACAGGGAGTTTGGAGTCCTTTGTCGTCCCTGCGGGCCTCTGAACATTGATATTCAAGCAGTCCTCGCCAGCGTTGGTAGCTGCCTGGAAGAGGGGAGTATTGAGAATAGTGCCCAGAACACCGGCGGGAAAATTGCCTTCGTCGACGCTGAAGAAGAATTGAGGGCAAGCCCTGGGAGTGGTCGACCTGAGAGTTCCGAGGTCTGTGTTCGGATCCAAAGGCTGCGGCGGCTTGAGGCGCAGGGGTCCGACTGGCGGTTTGGCGAAAGGAATGCCATTGAAGGACTCCACATTGGACGAAGCGTCGCCAACGATTGTAGCTTTGGGTATGGCTGCGGTGACAGTAGGGCCAGCTCTCTTTTCTATGGGGTCAGCCTTCTCAACTGGCGCCGGTGCTGCCAAAGAAAAGGGAAGAAAGGCCAGAAGACGAAGAAGTGAGGTGCCCTTCATGATGGCTGGCAATCGAGGTTGATCTGGAAGATGGCGTCGCAAGAACAAGTAACAATCCACAACGAAGAAAAAAAAGTAGGCGTACGATCTCAGCTCTTAAATGCAAGGACCCTCTGAGAAATCACAAGCTCGAGTTACTCTTCCCCGCAAAGCCCATCGGTCAAAAAGAGTCAGCCAGGTGATCCGTCGTAGGTATGTATTAGGTCCACACTCCGGAGCTCCGTCTCTGCAGAAACAACCATACCAAGTCCGACGACGGCAGACTTTGGTGTAGAAGAAAAGTCGCGCTCCGGGTCCAAAATGTACGGTCCGCCCTGGAGCCACTGCATAGCGCTTACCATTGACCTATCGCGATCGGGGAGAAATAAGTGATCACCAGGGGAAATCCTGAAAAATCTTCTTTCGGCGGGAGAGGCGGCGGCATTGCTTGCCGCAAGGTCTGTGTAGCGGTGGTCATGAGGGTGTCCACCCCTTGACTCGTGCCAATCACAGCAACGGAACCCTAGGATTCCGACGAATGTGGTGAACGTTTTGTTGATCGTAGTTTGCAGGTCTAGCCTGTTTCGACCACCCAATCTAACTACTCCTCTCTTTCCTACTTGTCGCGCACGTAAGCCATCAGGCACGATGTAGTCATTGTGCTTGCCGGGTGATAAGGCTGCACCGCGTCCTAATTTCAGCTCCCACAGTGGCGGATTCGCTCCTGCTTAGGGCTGGATACGAGGGTGTGAGGGTACAAACGGTACAAGGACGCATCCTGGTCCGGAGGGCGATGGAAAATGTTCACCTACTTTGCTTGGTAGACGGATGTTTTGCCATAATGGTAAAACGCGGGGTATCGAGATCGTAACCCCAACTTTCCCCATAGGCCATCCACGAGACCAGAATGTGGCTTCGCGGCGAGGGGAAAACAGGGGAGAACGAGCTGGATGACAATGCCTCGGCAAAATCATCGTCAGCTTGGAATGTGAAGATTCATGTGAGAGAGAGCTGCAATGGAAAGTTTCCAACGGACGAAAGTCTGTGAGACATTCAATACCTTCAGGCCTAAGGCTGCAGGAGCGGAATTGCAAGGCCCTAGATTGTCAAGACGGCGACAGGATTTGTGACAACGGACTCATCGCACAGGCCTACAAAGGAGCAGCGGACTACAAGTAACCAAGGCCTGGACCCTCTGGGTGGGAACACGACACAGAAAGTGCCGCCAAGAAGCAATATTGACGGTCGCTGCGCTGCTGCTGCGGTCCGCTGAAAAGTTCCGCAGCATTTGCGCGGCGCCGAAGCTAGGCCGTATCGCGGAAATTGGCCGGGATGGGCCTAACGTGCTGGACTCGGTTTTGCGTGTGGTGCCCAAGCGGAAGTAAGCGGCGGGAATACTGTCCTGGACACGTAAGGGACGATCCCTGTTTGTCTGCAGTTTGGAGGATGGAGCTCGTGGTTCCCGGGCTGCGCTAGAACTCTGGGGAAAACGTGGAGAGGGCTGACTTTCCACGCGGACGTTCCTGGAAAATGAGGCCTGTCCCATCCGGTATAGACCGAGACGGTCAACCAACGACGATACGCGTGGGCCTTGGATACGAATGCGAAGAGTGTGGCGGCCGGCTGTGCGGTGAACGTGGTTCATGCGATATCGATTTCCCATGTGAAGAATGTTGATGCGTGAATTGATCGCCGACGTGTCCGCGGAAGGATTGAGCGGTCTTCTCATGTAGGCTATATGATCAAGATCAGTGCAATGTGATTGATGGGAGAATCTGCTCAGGTGATGGATGTCGGCTCCTCAGTGGTGCTTTGCGCCTCGCGGTCTTCATGTGAGAATCTCGAAAGAGCTGGAGGTCCACGGCCGTATTGTTTGTTGTGGATGCTGTACGAGGTGCCTGAAGATGCATTAAAAAGGAGGCAAGCGCTGCCATGGTACGCGCTCGATGTCTTGTAAGAAGGTTTGACCATGGCCATTGGCGTGGGGGGGTTTCTCGAGATCAACGAGACGAGAATGTAGCAGCTAGCAAGTCATTGTATGGCCAATGCGTGCAGTTTGCCAGCCCATGACTGAAGGGAAGAGTTAGAAGTTTGAGAGAGGTGTTGAAGTCTGGGAAAACATGAGATTCAAAACAGTAGCAGGCGACCCATTCTCTGGTGACATGTGAAGGCGTCAAAGCGCCAGGAGAAAAATAGCCGAACGGGACAAAAGAACATGTGCAAAGGTCAAGACGTGCCCAGTGTATCCAGCACTGGTGATGCGCCTGCCGCTGGGCCTTTTGATTGGACCAGGTGAAGAGGTCGCAGCGGTGTGGATGCGCGGTACCTGCTTTACGCGGAATGGCTGGCCCCAAGACTGGAAGGGACGACCCATTGCTGTTTCCTCCACCACCACCATCGTCACTTCCTCACGCGATTGAACATTCGACTAATGGGGCCTAGACATGTTGTACCACAGCCCAGCAACCTTCCTTGTGGCAGCAACGATCCGCCGACGGAATCCCTAGCTATTCGTGTGTTGCACCGTGATGAGGTCCCGGTGGCGAAGATCACGTGAGCGACGCGACTCCATGTCCGCGTGCACGTGTCGGCGAAGATGCTCAGTTCCTGTATCCGGACACTGCACTGGGCATCCCCCCAGTTCGGTACCGAGCAGCCAGAATACAACAGTAGGCGCTGTCGAAGCGTAGCCCGCCCGCCCGCCTGCGCAACACGATGGATGCGGCGCTTGTGTTATTTTTGCACGCTGAAGTGCTATGACGTAGCTGCGAGGCCGGACGTCATCTGCGTCAGCCTCTTGGTCCACCTCAAGCTTCATCAAGCTCAGCCCACGCCATCGCTGCAGCTTCTACCACTTCCAAGGTTGCCATGCCACAATCTCGGGGGGGCCAGATTCCACACACAGTTGCAACGCAGGTAACCAGAAGAAGCAATTTGTGGGTTGAGCAGCCGTTGCTATCTGCGGCACCACGGTGCCGCAGCCTGTCATTGGATCTAAGACGTGGAGAAGGGGAGTTGGCCAAGTGGTGCAACGGGCTACAAGGCCCCGCTCTGACGTTCTCCTGGGCAATGGCGTAGTCTTCGTGCCGTCCTGTAGCCTGGTGGCTGCCTCTGCCTGGCACTGACCGTCGCCCAAAGACGTCATCCCAGCCGCGACTTTCACTTCTTTAACCTCACCACGAGCCCTTGTTTGCCCACCCAGATCCCGACCACCACCTTACTTTTCCCTCCAGCTGACCATTCAATAACACCAACCCGCACCACCCCACAAGCACCCACCATGGAGACCATTAGCAACATCACCTCGGCCGCCAGCAAGGCCATTTGGGGGGAACAGAAGGCCACTGGCAACGAAACTGCGGGCCAGGAGCCGATCTCTGGTCAGCAAGGCAAGGGGACCGTGAATGATCCTTTCGACAAGGGCAACTCGGGTAAGCCAGTCCACCCTCTTAGAGCCCACACCCACTCTCTTCAGGATTCTCCCTGCAGAGTGGGGATCCTAGTGGTTGTAGGTGGAAACACATTTCGCATCTGCTGATGGTGTGGGACTTTTGAATTCCGATGATCACCAACCCACGTCATTCCTTTGCTCGACTGCTAACGTCTCATATAAAGAGAACCCAACCACGACCTCGTCTAACGATACCACTACCGTACCAAACACTTCGACTTCGACTTCGACTCCTGCTACCAACATGAGCGCTACTGCCGATCCCGTTCCCAAGGACACTGCCACAAGTGCTCCAACAAACCTCAACAGCGCCGCTACTGGCGGAGTGCCAAAGCCACTTGAAGAGACGGAGAAGACTGGTGTGACTGGCAGCCTCGGCGACCCAGTCAAGGGCTCCGATGTTATTCCATCAAACTCTGCTCACCCTGGTGTGACACCCGACTCCGGTGCCATTCCGGCCCAGAAGCAGCAGGGTGCCGACCGTCCTCAGGAGACGCCCATTGAGGCTGTCAAAGAAGAGAAGAAGGCTCCCGGAAAGTCCATCGATGACAGGACCGAGGAGGACTTTGCGAAGACCCGTGACCCCAACGACCATTCGGGCGAGCCCCTCCGTATGCATGACGGATCTGAGAAACCGATTCCCAACACCCACGACGAGAGGCGAACCTCGAAAGCCGGCCTTCCTGTACGTTATCTACAGCGTTAACCCACTCAACTACCTACTAACACGATGCAATAGGGAGGTGTGCCTCATGGTAAGGAACTAGGAAGTGGTGAAGAGTGGATCAAGACATCTGGTCTCCATGCCGACGGAGGTGACTTCGACGCCACCAAGCCCGGCGCAGGTCGAGAAGCTGATCGTACGTGGATAAAGAAAACGGGTTCAATATTAAGTAAAGCTGACGGCGTCGCAGGTCTCCTGGAGGAGAAGGGTGTCAAGAAGGTCCCCTCTCGCAAGTCCGAGGATGCTGCGCCATCTACCACCAGCGGTGCTAGCGGTGACAGCGGCGACAAGAAGGAAAAGGTTCCCTTGGGCGAGAAGATCAAGACCAAGCTCCATATCGGTCACAAGGACAAATAAAGCTCTAGCTCAATGGCGCAAGCCACTGATCACGACTTATGATATCCCCCGAGCCGTGCGCACGGAATGAGCAGCTTCTGTAATAATACCTACTTTCAATGGCTTTAGCAATATCCAATTGTAATGAACTTCTGGTCCAAATTTATCACGTGATTTGTACTTCCTTGAGGTAATTTTGTCGAACCCCAATCATGTCTGCTGTAAACGCCAACTTCACTAATGAGCTCTCGCCGTAATCTTTCGATTCGGAATAAAGTCGCAATATTCCAATCGGCCCGATTCCATAACTATCACCAGACTTCCTGCATGAAAAAAAGCACAGCGGACTCTGTGTACCTAGGTATTAAGCGAGGTTGTAACACAGGAAGTACAAGAGTGTATGCCAGATTGAACCCGTTCATTTTATTTTGTTGAAAAAAGCTCAAAATTTAATACAACTAAAGGGACTGACCGTTGTCATCATGGAGGCATGAGAGGTAGGCCTACAAGGACAATGGTCTCCACATGCGCTAAGCACTGTAGCATATCCCAGCAACTCTATACCCCTTTCCCGTAGCACAGATTGCTTCCACATCCTTCTGAGTAAAGCCGTCTTCATTTGTTTCGACGCTGAGAAAGCCAGGAGTTATCTTGAACCACAAAAAGGGTTCAATACTTGCATTCCTAGCATTTTGCAACGACGAATCATCAGAATTTTGGACAATTCGTATAGAAATCGGTATTTAAAGCTCTAAAAAAGCCACACTTGACAATGAACATACGGGTGAAAAAGGTTTTGGGTTCAAATCCGTTTTCTCTGTCGCTCACGAGGTCCATGTTCAGTCAGGAATATGGTCCTTTCGGTTTCAGCACCACCAAGGCGAAAACGGGATGGGAATGGTGATTCCACTCGATGCTCCAATGGAGGAGCTTCGAGATGGGGTAACTATCAAGATCACCTTGAGTTTGACAGACCTGCCAACTACTGGCTATGAGAATGTACTCAAAGCTGTCAACGATATGCCTGATACAACCATATTTTCCTCCGAAGGCTGAGAAATATCAGGATTGATATTAAGTGTTGTGATGATATCGATGAAGCAAGAGTCACCAGAAAGCACGCGACTGGGACAGTGGTGGGGGTCTCGAGAACGAAGCGTCTCAATGGGAAAGTAACATGTGATGACAGTTGGTATCACACCGTTATTCATATCATCCGAGACATGCCAGAAGATCAACGCAGGCGCGGCCGCACGAATGTCGATGTCGAGCTAGCCTCTCCGATATCCCCTGATTATCATCCCAAGCTGTGCGACTATGGCCAATTTGCCTTCGCATACTTGCCACTGGAAAAGATCCCAAATCTCCAGGTAAGCATATGCATTCACTGGTAAATCCAATAGGAACAGTGTTTAACTGTATCTATAGTTCATCATTAACCCCGAATTTATCACTTCGGCGAATCGGGAAAGCATCATTCAATGTGAATGGAACGATGCCATACGTGAAGACGTCGCAACGGCCTTTACAATAGCCGTCGAAAGTTTTGCCAAGCCAAACCATCCTCTCAGATACTCTTGGCTGGCATATCTACCCATAGAAACGATGGAATCACCGTGGGAGACATTGATCACATCAATGGTCGACCGACTACAAAAAAGCCTATCCTTCAAACATGGCAACGGAGAGAATTCAAACTTCTTCATGCCGTGCGGAGATTGGCATCTACTGATTGCCACGATGGGGAACCACTTCTTGAAGATCTCCCGCAGGAATTTTACTTGGCACCTGAGTATTTGATCAGCTATGAAGGGACTTTAGACCGACTCGGAGTACTTCAGATCTCCTGGGGTGACATGCTAGATCGTATAAAAGAAGACGCCAACAGTCCATCTTTGAGGATCAAGACTCGAGCGTCAAATGATCCGTGGCACGTGTCATTTGCCAGATATGTGAACAGAGTCATTTTTCGCGCGATGCAAGCTCAAAATTTATGACGAAGGAGAATTATTCCTCTGTTGGAACCAAACCGATGGGTACGGGCGCCGGGTATGAGAGATGGCCCTGACAGGATTTACTTCTCAAATATTGGAACAACGCCAATACCGACCAACCTTGGATTTGATCTACTTGATCAAGTAGTTTCTGAAAACGCTGACAGAAGAAAACTCTATGCGTGCTTAGGTGTGGAAGAGTACAGCGGTCAGGAGGTAGTTGATCTTATCGGTGCCAGCACCTCACGGAATCGAAAAATCTAGATGTTTCATCACATCTTCGGTATCTTTTCCTGCAAGGATATGATAAGCAACATATCGAATCTTGGATCAGAGTGCCCACAGTATGGGGGATTAATGTTTGCTTGCCGGCGCTTCTCTATTTCCAATCGGATGACCCGTCCGATATGAACCAGCTCTTCCCAGAAAGCGATAGATCCAGAATAACTCCATCTATTCACGTTTTACCAAAATCCCTGTGGGAATCATCCCATGGCAACGTGAAGGGTAAGGATTGGATTACTTGGCTTTGCGAACTCACTGGTATTCGTTGGGGTCCAATTCTCACACAGTCCTTTGACAAGAGAATGACGTTATCAATGCACTTGAAGGCTATACTTGATTACAAGCCACTCGGCTTTCTTGGTGTGTTGTCCACACACTGGTATTCGTATCAAAAATACCTCCCTTGGGTACGAGAAGAGCTCATGAACTGTTGTGTTCCATGCCAATCAGGAAAAAGAATTGCTCTTTGTACGACATATCTTCCAACAGAGCCGGTATTTCAGCCCGCAGATATTATCAATGAGATCAAGTCTATGGCAGAACAGGAAAACCCAGCATTGACGGTATTCGAAGCCGGCTCCTTGAGACCGGAATGCTAATTTCTGAAATCAGTGTCGATTTTGATACACACCAAGCTCTGGAGGAGCTCAAAAAAGTCAAGTTTCTTCCTATGCGAGGGGCGAATGGATTTTTTATGCTTGTTGGCGTTGAAGACGAATTTGCCATTCCAGACCATGGACGATACGGAAAAGCTTTCCAGGACAAGGGCGTCTTGCTTGATTTCAGTCTTGGCGACACACAGATACTCAATACCCTAATACAGCATTTGGGACTCAAAGGTCGGTATCTATATTCGGCAGTTTGTGAGGAATCTGATGTCGGAGATGATGTGTGCTTGGATGTGCCAGAATCCACCATCTTCCAGAACAAGGCGTATGCCCTGTATAGGTGAGTGCTAGTCTCCCCCTCTCACCCTCTCTTGGGATGATAAAAAAACTATAGTACTAACCTGATCAAGCTGCGCCGCCAAACATAAGAGCATGAAAGCTCTCCCAAGGGATCGGAGATCATTCGACCAGTTAAGCGAAACTGAGTTCTATACGACAAATACCTTCTTCTCAAACCTTGCGCTAAGACTCAAAACGCGATCCCTCTGTGTTCAGAGCGACAAAATATCGTTACATCATAAATTTGTCAACGGACGATTGAGAATCTATGTACCAACGAACATGTACGGCACTCATGCAACCGGATCCAGCTTCCGAAACTGCTCGCCGGAATCATTGAGGTCGATTCATCCGGCACCAACGGCATCTCTCTCATTCTTTCGAGCAGCGTAAGGGATCTGTATGCCACCATCCTTGATCTAGATAATTCTGGTGTCTCGTGGATAAAAAAACCTGTGATTGATATGCCTCTGCTGCAAGGATACGAACGGCCTAGAGCTCCAACGCCTGACTCTAGCGACTCCGCCTCTGATAGCGAATATTTTGAAGCAAGAATCCATCAAAGTACGAAGATTGGAGAGTATGCTTCTATATCACATTACCGAGACCTCATTGAAAAAATAACACAGATCGCCCAATGCATTGCAAACGGAGGCGTTGTTAAAGATCCCAGCCAAAAGAAGTGGGTCGGTTTGAGTAGCTCCACCGCACTTGGTGTTAGTGGAGCCAATGCGTATGTGGATAGTCACAGACTTGGGGCTGCTGGACAAGCTTTTGTAAGTTTTCTATCTCTAATGCCATGTAAGATCATGATTGTCTAATATCTCTCAATGGTATTTGAATATCTCTCTGCACTCAACTTGCTCGATTTCACAATTGAAAACTGGACGAGCAACATTCGCGGCAAAGTTGCAGTCCATCCACGATACAATGGCCTCCAGGATTGGAGCGGCAAGGAGACTGCGGACATCATATACACGGATCGACACGGTAACTTGGCTCGCGAGCTGCGTAGGAGATGTACGGGAGGATTCCCTACGCAGATTTCAGAGGATCACGATCATGCAGTGCATCCAATTGAGTACTTATTGGAGACCAAGACGACTACGGGCCTGTCTGAAATCTGCTTCCAGATGAGTAAGGAGCAATATGGAAAGGTTGGTCGATTTGTCCGCATAACTAAATGGCTTTGAACTGACAACTTTGCAGATGAATGATAGGGCTTTGGGGATGTGGGAACGTCCGAAGAGGGTATATGTAATCATGCGAGTATTCAATCTCCTTGATCCAAGCGCGGGCTGTAGAATCTGCGTTGATCCTCTCAGGTTCGTGGGATCAATCCTTGAGTTTGAGTTAGAGAAGTGGCATGTACGGACGCGCTGAGGTATTTTAGGCAGGTAAACCAATGTGAGCAAGTAGATAGTTGATTTATAACATTAATAATATAGTGATATTTTGGGCGATGAGAAGCACCACCAGCAACTCCATGGATCATTGAGATTTGTTAACAGTAAAGGAATTAACTACTGTGAATCACTTCACAATGTGGATTTTGGAACTCTCGTCTCTTAGATGGGCAGGTTGACCGCCTGTTTTCAGGTTCATACCGAGTTTGGCCCTCATGGAACGATCAATTACCGAATTGGGTATCCTGTATATCCCATCTCTCCTCCACTACCAGAAGTGCCCAGTGGGGGCTTAACTGGGAATATTGCCCAGACGCTTCCTACTCTATATCATGATCTATAAGTTCAAGGTTGATGCAATCGAATTATTTGTAGATAGAGGTTGCACAGGGTTGAGACTGGGTGATGGGCAAGATGGTGAGAGAGAGAGAGCCAACGAACACCCTGAATGAAGTACTGTTTTCACGGACAGGCCGCAAAGCGCGATTTGAATGCGGAACAGAGTTCCATCTGACCAATCTATTTCGGATATTGCACATGTAGCCCCGGTGGGTCAGTCAACGCATCGGAATAGTGCTCCGTTCACCAGCGGAACGGTTCCGCGCCTGGGGCCATCAAGAAATATGCTTGTTTCGCTCCTCCCAGATCTGCAAGTTTCGTGCTACAATCATCTGAACATGTCTACAGTCACCATAAGAGGAGCCGCAGGTTTGGCTTTCAAAGTACAAACCGGATTATTCATCAGCAACCAATTTACACCTGCGCGCGATGGCGAGACGTTGGAAACAACCAATCCAGCGACCGGGAACCACCTCGCAACACTCGCCTCAGCACGCCAGGCGGATGTCGATGCTGCAGTAAAGGCTGCACAATCTGCATTGTCGTCAACATGGAAAACCACGAGTCCATCCGAGAGAGCCCGATTACTGCTGCGACTCGCTGATCTATTCGAACGGGATGCCAACGAATTGGCAACCCTAGAAGCCGTTGACGCTGGCATTTTGTTAGCAGACTCAAAGGAGCGACACGTACCCCAAGCTATTGAGGTGCTCAGATACTTTGCTGGATGGGCTGATAAGCTTGACGGCCACGCACTGGAAATACCCAATGGTATGGCATTAACCAGGCGAGAACCGGTCGGTGTATGCGCAGCCATAGTGCCGTGGAATGCGCCTCTGTAAGTATGCACCAAATATATCGCAAACTCAACAATCTGATACCCTACAGCATGATAACCATCTGGAAACTTGCCCCTGCCATTGCTGCTGGCAATGCCCTCATCATCAAGCCCCCGGAACTGTGTCCGCTCTACGCGCAAAAGTTGGCGGCTCTTGTGCTGGAGGCTGGGTTCCCACCGGGTGTCATTAGCGTTCTGTGTGGTTATGGTCATCAGGTTGGTCAAGCTCTCGCTGAGCATATGGGCATCAGGAAGATTGCATTTACCGGCAGTTTGGTAACTGGACGCAATATTCTGAAAGCGTCGGCGAACAGTAATCTCAAGAAAGGTAAGCTCTCCAACCCAAAGTTTCCACCACGAATAATGCTTTGAATGCATGCTAACAACGAACCTAGTGACTCTGGAGTTGGGCGGCAAAGGGCCTTCAATTGTCTTTCCCGACGCAGACATGGAAAATGCTCTATTTTGGACGACGACGGGAATCACAGCCAACAACGGACAAATTTGCGCCGCTGGATCACGCATTTATGTTCATTCGAGCATCTACAATGACTTCATTAATAATTTCTCTGAACGATCAGCTCGTGCTATCCACGGCGATCCGCTTCTTCCAAAAACGACCAAGGGGCCCGTCATCGGCGATACCCAACACTCCAAGATAATGAGCTACATAGAGAAGGGAAAGTCTTCTAATGCGCGACTCATCCATGGAGGCGAGTCATTGGGTGGAAACTTCATCGCGAATACCGCGTTCGCCGATGTTGCAGATGACGACATCATTATGAAGGAAGAAATCTTCGGTCCAGTCGCTGTAAGTCCTGCATCAAAATCTGCAGTCCTGTTGTTTAGCTCACTAACCTGGTTAAGTCCATTGCGAAGTTTGAGACTGAGACTGAGGTGATTACCAAGGCGAACGACTCCGAGTTTGGACTCAGTGCGGCAGTGTTTACCAACGATGTGAACCGTGCTTACCGCGTCTCTGCTGCAATTGAGGCTGGCCAAGTCACAATTAACAGCTGGGGGACGATCAATGCTAACACCCCATTTGGCGGTGTTAAGCAATCTGGATTTGGCCGTGATATGGGTGCGGAGGCCCTGGAGGAGTGGACGGTGACCAAAGTGGTTAAGTTCAACGTACTTCCACTGCGTGAAGATGGGATCAAAAGCAAGATTTAGGGCACAAAATATTTGAAAAGGCAGATGGAAATGTATGGCCAATAATATAAAAATAATTCGAGAAGCTTTAACAGCATTGGACTAAGGGGATGAATATGAAGAAAAGGTCGTCGCCTCCGAAATGGCAATTATGGACAAAAAACACCATTTTATGAGCAGAGCCTTTTATTGTATTCAATACATTTCTATAAAAGACAACTCTAGTTGTCAAATCAAGCATGTATGACAATGGTCATGGTTCAGGTCATAAGATGAGCTAGTCAAGCAAAACTGGCATACAAAGCTAGGTCAATACGCACAATTTGGAATTTAAAACATCTTTCATTTGCAAAGAATCAGACTCTTACTTTTTATTCTCCTCGTCGCCTAGAAACCTCACTAGATGCATTGCATCCGAAACCTGATCCTCCATGTAATGACTATCGAGCACTATTTCCCTTTCATCCTGAGTCTTACGAAGAAGTCGCTTTGCTTCACAAACCAAGCGTTATGAAGCTTCCACTCCTTATCAGGGTAAGCTAGTTTGATCTACTACTTGATTAACTATGTTAGATGTTGCAATAGGGCTGGATTACCTCAAAGCTACGCAATACTGCTGGCACTAGCTTGTACATCTCCAAATAACTAATGTTCTTTCCTATACAGGTTCGCGCACCCGCCCCAAAAGAGAATAAACTGTTCTTCATCTCTGCTTTCTTCTCTTCAGTAGCTTCGAGCCATCTCTCTGGTCTCCATTGCTCCACGTCTTCGCCCCAGACATGCGTGTCGCGATGGAGCGTCCATGCACTACAGCCCACATTTGTTCCGGCGGGAAGAACGGTGTCGCAAACAATAGTTCCACCTGCTGGTGTTATTCTTTCAAGAGGCAGTCCTGCAGCTGGATGAGTCCGCAGCGATTCGTTGATGACCGCACCCAAGTATGGAAGCTCGCGTACGTCGTTCCATCGAACCACCGGACTATCACTATCAAGCACGCCTTTCTTCTCCATATCGTCTAGCTCTGCTTGTAGTTTCGCGAGCTTTTCCGGATTTTTGATAAGGTTGTAAAATATAGTTCGAAGTGAGATGGCGGTAGTGTCTGATCCGGCAAACATGTTCGCGACTGTCAGTGCCAGAACCCGATCGTTTCCAATAAATTCCGGGTCTTTCTTGTGTGCCTCTTGGAATCGAGATAGAAAATCGCGTCGTGCGCGGGTATCAGCGGAGATGTTCTCCGTGGGTTTCGCATCACCTCGGGACTCGTTCTCAGCGATGCGCCGCATTGCGAACTGAGCCACAGGTGTTCCGGGTAGCCAGCCTTGTGCACTGATCCACCTACGGATCGGATTTTTGAGGAGAAAGCTATCAAGAATGGGTACTT
This sequence comes from Corynespora cassiicola, assembly GCA_022059125.1. NCBI lineage: Eukaryota > Fungi > Ascomycota > Dothideomycetes > Pleosporales > Corynesporascaceae > Corynespora > Corynespora cassiicola. Next base: position 1,222,013 of record JAEUWY010000012.1, on the reverse strand, counting down.
GTCCAATCTTGATATCCTTATAAGCTGATTAAACGCACGAGAGAGCATAGAGACTTACAATGGCAGCATAGTCCAACAACCACTCGAGGTCAGAGATGATATTTTCCCTGTCTTCTCCATAGTCCACGAAACCCATACGTTTGGAATAAGTAAGCTCACAGATGACGTCGAAGGCGTAGAACTGGAGCCATTTCCCAAAATCAACGATCTCAAAGCCGGGTGCACCCTCAGCACGTTTTCTCATTTGAGAGATGAACTCGATGGTAGTTGAGTCCACAAGAGGTTCAAATTGAATCAAAGTGCTCATAGCATATGCATTACTAACAGCACGGCGTAGTTTTGCATGAAAGACTTCATCTGTGCTGGTGAAGAGTGTTTTTAGTCGTTGGCCTCTGGCAAGAGTCTGCTGTACTGGGTAAAAGTCGGACTGTTCAGAGTCGTCAAAATCGAGTTTAGATGTTATGATGAACTATTTACCTTGATAAAACCTCCATTGAGCGCGTATATCTTCTTGGCTGCTTTGTTGCTTGAGCAGATAACTGTTCTGGGACCAATTCGGACGAAGTCGCCAAACTGCTCGTGGAGCTTAATGTGCCATTGTTCTGGCCGTCTCCCCCATACTACAAAGAATCTATAAAAATCGCTAAATCCTGCGAAAAACGGACCAGGGAGGTGATTCAAACCTGTGAGGTATTTATTGGAGAGTAGATGGAGAAGCAGCCCAGTCGTGCAAAGTACGAAAAGCGAAGAAGGCGTGAGTTGGTTGATGATATCCTGGAACATTGTTCGAGGTGTTCTTTGATTGAAGAGTCCGGTATAATCTTTGCACTGACCTCAATCTTCTCTCGAGTGGAACGGGCATCATGTGCTGCTTCCGTGCTTTCTACAGCTTCCGCATTACCCGCAATCGCTTCCATTCCGCCCTTAATTCCGCGCATCTCTTTACCCCACAAACTCGTGCCCCGCTCGCCAGCTGTACCCCGCAAACCAGCCACCCCAGAACCGAGATCATCCATTGTAGCTTGGAACTAAAGGCTGATGGTTCGGTTGGTGTCTTTGAACTGACGCGAAAGTAGCGGTCGAGCTAGACCGAAAACAAACTTGGTCGACTAAGCAATCTATATCGTGACTGACGAGGCTGTGAATAAGCAGCAACGGACCTCAAAACCGCTGCCTTACACTCTTTAAAAACACCACGTACTGTTTAATACAGAGTAGAGGCTTTGTTGTTTTTATTGACTTGCCCAAAAATTTTACTTGGTACTCGCATAGATCATTGGTTGTCGTGGCCGTGCTTACTCTTAGCGGACAGGCAGCAAAGCTAGCTTCCCATCCCTCAGAAACAGGATGGCACGCACAGCTCGGGACCTTACAGCATCTATATAGATCAGCATCAGTTTTATAGAGTAAAGTCTGTCCTATCTCTACACTTACTATCATTGCTTATACATCGGCTATATACCAGTTAAGGTGTCTGCCCACCTGGGCAACTTTATTGAGATGACACGTGATCATGACATCTGACTGTGCCTCTCACCCGCAGTATACCCCTAACTAAGTATCTGAGAAGGATAAAAAGGGCATAAAGCCATAATCTGAACCCTCGATTTCTCACACTTTGAGATAACACAACGTCTGCTGCTCATCCTCATCTCCTCTTAGGATCAGTAAAGACATCCCTACCAGTGAGAAGGTTGTTCAGCCGACTGCAGCAAGTCATGACGCCGAATAGCCCTTTTTTCGTCATCATTCCCGGTGGCTCTCAAAATCCTACTCATTATGGCTACCTTGCGCACCTCCTCCAATCCGCCGGCTACCCAACCTTCTCGGCTCTTCTTCCATCCGTAGGTAATTCGGCGAAGGTGACCGTCGAGGATGACATGGCCTTTGTTCGCGATAGAATGATTTTGCCTATCTTGGAGCTCGAAGAGCGCGATGTCATCCTTGTCATGCATTCGTACAGCGGCGTGCCTGGCAGCGCCGCCGCACTTGGACTGGGCAAAAAGGAGCGCGTCGCGCAGGGCAAAAAGGCAGGCGTCATTGCACAAATCTTCTACACTGCATTCTTGAAAAAAGAGGGCGACGCGGTTGACCTCTTAACCGCCGGCGGTGGAAGCTTCCCACCATTTCTCAGACCCGACGTGCGTTCTAGTCTTTGGCCGTGCCGCACAACCGTACTGACGCTCGAAAACAGCCCGAAAAAAATGTGGTTCGATGCGACGACCGTATCCCTCCATTATACCCTGAGGTACCTTCGACCTTGGCAAGTGCTGCAGCTGCGTCCACGGTGGCCCAGGGCCTGACGTCCTTCTACTCTCCGATACCCAGGGCGTCGTGGGACAGTGACGAGTTCAAGAACCGCGTGGCTTACATCCGGACCATGAATGATACTGCAGTCCCAGTATTTGTGCAGCAGATGATGATTGACGATGCCAAGGGCCCAGAGTGGGTGGTCAAGGACATCGAGAGTGATCATTCACCACACCTTTCACACCCTGAAAAGTTCTGCGAAATGCTGTTGGAGTTGGCAAAGCAATTTGAGGACGCAGCTTGAAATAAAAGAGCTAGCTGTGACCAACAATTTCATCTCTCCGAACACGACCAATGAGAAACTTGCTCGGAACGGATGTGTGTTGTTGGTTTGGGAGAGTCTTAGGTCGTGAGATGAACCTTGGGATCCCCGAGCATCGAGCCACTCTTTCTTGCTCTTAAAATTCCAACACATGATCAAATTTTCTTGTACTGCCCCTTAAGGGAGGAAGCACACCATAAATAAAGTACACAAGTGCAGTCCACAATAGAGCGTCCCATGCCCCAAGTACACAAAATGAACATGAAAGGTCCAGGAATTGAACTGACGGCCCTAAAATTCCAGCGCATATAAGGTCCTATGATTTAATCCCAATAACCTTGGAAGTCAGGAAGTTGCGAGCGAAGTATTCAACATCATTGATTTCCAGGGGGGAGAACCACGGTAGACAACCAAAGCGAAGCATCAACAAAATTTGATTGCAACCAAAAAAAACTATATATATTCGCATACTCTGCCTTCCATCTCCTTCAACCCTCATCCTTCTTTTTTCCCGACTCCGCATTCCCTGCCCGCAAGCCCTGCGACTACCCGCCATCGCTCACTCTTACCAACGAAGCGAGCTGGGAAGCCGCAGTGGTTCGCGCAACCAAACGACACCGGGCAACGTCCAAAGTCAAATGCAGGCAGGAAAGGAGCTCGGAGCCTAGAAAGAAGAAGGCAGCGCAAGTCAGCACAAAGTACTGAGCAGGGCGACTTTTACGCTCAGATATGTCCATTTGTCCTCATTGACCCCTCAACGTGAGTTGAGGTCGGGCTTATCTCCCGTGGTCTCAGGCGTGAGCTGGGGCAGTCATTTCTTCACAGCAAAGCGGCCATTTGAAGACGGACAAATTCGTGAGCTGTGCAAACAGGACCGGTGATGAGATTCTATATGATGTTCTGAGGTCCGATGGCGTTGCTGACTTGGCAATAAGGGGTTGTGGTGGATGAGACTTGCAGGGAGATGGGAGGGTGAGGGTGATACATCGAGTATCTTCATATCGTAGGAGATGATCGAAGCTAATGACTCAGTCAGTTATCTCTGCAATATTCATGAGGGGTGGATTGAGAGAGGAAGAGTGCAGTGGTGTACCAGAGCGGGAGTTAAGAAGAATGGAGGAAAACCGATACAAGGTGCTCTTATATACACAACGATAAGCACTGATCGTAGTACTCTTTCGCTTGGAAGATACTTTGGAAGGTTAGAACCTGTGAATATCGGAAGCCGCTAATCTTTTTCGAGCAGGTAAATCGTATTTTTCGTACGGAAGGGAAAGTGTGCTCCTGCCCCAGGCAAGACCAGAAGACAGAGGTGCCGGAACATGAGTGTCGATAGAGTGCCGCAAATTCAAATGGTACAAACAAGTCTGAACCGGAGGGAACCGCAAAGATTCTGCAAAAAAATCTTCATCCATAAGTTATACTATACAACATACTCTGCCCTATTACCATTTATATATGCTCACTCCGTTCCAGAGGAGCCGTTTCCTCCACCCTTCTGCATGGTCCACCACGACTACCGCAATAGCAGCCTTCAAACACACAAAAGAAACATTAATCATCCTCCCTACAAACCTCGCCCCCCCTCTAGCCTCACGGATGCTTGTGCTTCAGATATGAACATGCAGAAGCATGGCGGACCCGAGACTCATCAGGGTTACATGGAGATCCTCATCAAGGTGAATATGAGTCGCACTGTAATCCCTTCGTTGCTCTGCTAATTGTAAAGAAGCACCTCGCGTCTGGCAGCTTCCCAGGAAAAAAAGATTTGCTGCTTGGAAATTTTCATCAATTGTATCCTCACTATCGAAGCCTCCCTTATGTTCGAGGCCAAAGACCCGAAATCCTGCTCCCCGCCGACTGTTTTAGCGACCAGAGTCCTGGTACATGGCCCTCTCTACAGATCCAGAGGCCAAAATCATCTTTCTAGCGGAGAGAATTCCAGAAGACCAAAGTTCCAGCCGTGCTGTTGAAGATTTCCAACGAACAGCATTCGCATTGCAGCAGATTTCTGCAATCTGCTGCAGTAATGAGAGGGTCCCGGGTATGTACAGCGGATCGCGTTTTTCTTCTCCTCTTATCTCTTTATGCCATCCTTCATCGCTCAGTACGCACGATATGTAGAGTGGTATCTAGCAAGTCACACTGCCCTGCATCCAAAAAAGAAGGCATTCCATGTACCCTAGAAGCTGGAGATTAGTTCCCCCGAAGAATTTACAAACGCCGCTATGAGGCTTTCAAAGCCTGCAAATGCAAAGACATACAGCCTCCCGTTTTGGATTTTGAATACACACGGAGACATCACTGCTGGCTGAGCATGTGCTTGAACTTTTCGATCTAGTTATTCTAGTTAGTGGATTTGGTTTCAATGGCCTCGGGGAGGGTTTCCTATTCACCTTGGTAGACAAGTACTTCTCCACCTCCTCGCTCTTGATGCCGGCCTTGCCATGGGTCTTCCATGCCAGAGGAACCATGGCCACCCTCTCCTTGACTACGACCTGCCTCTCTGGTCCCTCGACTGCGCGGATCTTGTCGGGGTTGTTGGTCAGAAGTCTAATGCCATTGTCACCATCCAATCCCAGATCCATGAGCATGGCGGTGGCCAAGCCGTAGCTCCTCGCATCGGCTGGGTGCCTGAGCATAATGTTCGCCTCGTACGTGTCATGGCCCATATCCTGCAGATTGTACGCCTTGAGCTTCTCTCCCAGTCCGATGCCTCGGCCCTCCTGCCTCAAATAGATAATCGCGCCGCCCGAGGGAGAAAGGTTGGGGTCCGCCATCAAGCGCGCAGCCTCATCAAGTTGCTCTCCGCAATCGCATCGCGCAGACCACACCGTCTCGCCCGTGTAGCACTCGGAATGGATCCTGACGAGTGGCAACTCGTGCGTCTGCAGCGGAGTGTCGCCGTTCTCCGAGCTCGCCGATGACGGACTCAGTTGCCCGCTGCTCCTATCCGCCGCGGCAGATTCCAATTTGGCCTTTTGCCCCGCACTCGGGGCGACGCCCTCGGCGCGCTTGATCTGCTCGACGCGCGAGCTGGTCCGGCCTGGAAATAGCCTTCCGACGTATGCGCCCCTCGTCATGCGGTCGAGTTCCGTCTCTCCGGGCCGCTCGGCGTCCAGAGACCGCGAGCGGATCTCGTTGCCGAAGACGATGGCGAGGTGCTCCTTGGTGTCAACATTGTTGCGGTAGACGTGCAGCCACATCTCGTGTCCGGTGGTCGTGGGGATGCGGGCGCGCACTTCGCACTCGACGACGGGGAGCGTGGGCAGCAGGTTCGGCACGGGGCCATCGGAGCGCGCGGAGGTGTCGACGGGAGTAGAGCGGGGCGGGCGCGGATGCGATGGCGTAGAGAGGCCGGGAGTTGCGGGAGGCGTGAAGGCGGGAGAGATCAGAGACGGCAGCGCACCATTGTGCACGGCGCGGGAAGCGACTTCATTCTGCGATATGCTGCCATCACGCTCCTGGGCAGCGGGAGTGAGGTTGAAGGGGTCCACCTGCTTGGTGCTCGAGGCCTGCGGGGAGTAGAGTGGCGGAAGGGCCGGCGAGGCGTGGGCGGGGAGGTCAGGCATTGCGGAGGTAAGTCGCGAGGGGGATTGGAGGGGTGTGGAGTTTTAAGAGCGTCGTGGGCTGCTAGAGGGTCGGGCGCATTGCGTGATGGAGTGTTTGGGCAACCAGAAGGCGAGGCCGAGGCGTTCAGTGGGGAGCGACTCATGCTTCCGAAGCCTGCGGAACCGCGCCGACCTGGTCCGGCCGAGTTCGGGGCTAAGTCAGCACTCTCACATGCCGTAAGCAATGCAAAGCAGGTTGCTGGGATTCGGCGAAGTTTCCGTGCCTTTTTTCCGACGTGCAATGACGCCGGACAGGATCCAGCCCTTCCCCTAACTAGTATATACAAGTATACTGTGCAAAATGCTACAAAGGGCCTTGTCATCCAAATCTCCCCCGCAACCAGCATGGCAGCATCCATCTAATCGACGCGTCGCTCCCTGCCCCAAACCTCATCGTGATTCTTCTTGCCCTTGGTCTCGGGCACGTACCACGAAATGAAGGCAAAGAAGAATGCAGACAGCGCTGCGAAGATGAAGTAAACCTTTCCGTGCAGCTTCTCGCTGGCCAATGGGAAAAACTGCGCAACGATAAATGTTGCAATCCAGTTGGAGCCAAGCGCGATGCTCTGGGTGGCACCTACAGCCTCGGGACCGACAAGCTCGCTGGATAGGATAAAGGGTACCGGGCCGAGACCAATCCCGAAACTTGAGACGAAGAGCAGAACCGCAACGGCAGAGAGAATCGGGACGCTCTTGATGATGCCAATGGCGAGGAGCAATGCGCTGATTCCCATGCCCGCGAGCGAGTTCAGGAGGCAGGTCTTGCGGCCAAGCTTGTCAACAAGCGGCGCGCAGCCGGCAGTCACGACGATGTTAAGGGCGGAGACGGCAAGATTGAGCAGGGCCGAGTTCGATTGCAGCAGACCCGCGAGAAGTGATACACCGTACATGACGATGCTGTTGATTCCTGGTAGGGACATGAGAAAATAGACTTGACGGTCGACAAGAGAACATACCGCTGAACTGCTGGGCGAGCATAATCATGACAACGGCAAAGGCTGCCTTCTTGTATTCGGGGTGGCGTAGGACTTGGACTATGCTGAGTGCGTCCTCCTTGCCTGACTGACGCTTGGGCGTAGCACCCTCACTCTGGGGGTCTTCGTTGCGCAGCAGCGTCTGCTCCTCGTCTGATATCTAGTCAGCATTTAAGTCCATAGTGCACCGTGTATGCTTACCGTTGATGTCTTCCGAGGAATCCACTCCCCAGCTGCTGACCTCTTCCTCGACGTTGGCATCATCGCCTCTAATCTTTCTCAGAATACGCTTCGCCTGCGTAGTGTTTCCTTGCTCAGCAAGATATTTGGGGCTCTCGACCGACAAAAGCAGGCCGAGACTCTGGGCTACTCCGATGACACCACCAGCAGCCAGAATGATCCTCCAGTACTGACCCCTGCTCAGGAAGTAGCCCAGCAGCTGTGCGACAAGGATGCCAATGTTGCACATAATCTGCGTAAAAGCCCCAAAGAAGCCCTTCTCGGCCGGTGGGGCTATCTCTGAGATGTAGATGGGGACGACGACGACTGAAGCTCCGGCGCCCACACCCGAGACCAGCCGGCCAAATGCCATGACGCCAACGTTGGGCGACAGAGTCTCGAAGACGGGGCCAATGGCGAAGAAGATGGTCATGAGCTGCATGGTCCTAAGCCGACCATATTTGCCAGACAGAGGGCCTGCAGACAGAGCGCCCACAAGACCACCCAGTGTATACATGGATCCCACGGCGCCCCACTGGGTCGGGGTCATCTTGATGCATTGCGGCAGGCTTGGGGAGGCGGCCGCAGCCACGATGGACTTCTTCTTGCAGCGGATGACATCCTCAGGGGCGTTGAGTTCAGCCTGCGGGCGTTAGCCGGGCGCGAGCGGGTGCGCTGGCGATGCATTTACCAGGTGGAAGCCGAACAGCAGCGGGCCGAGGGTTGCGACCAGCAGCGTGTAGACGAAATAGGCGGTCAGGTCGCGGAACCATGCACGCGGAGCCATGGTGAAGGGTGTATAGAGGTCGGAAGAGGACTCGGACAGGTGTTGTACTGCGTCTGTGGGTCAGCCACGGCACTGTCCGCAGTCGCATGTACGCAACGGTGACGGTCAGCCGCCCAAGGGGAGGGGGTCGCATACACGTCGGATAAAGGCGACGGCGGCCCAGCACAGGCAGGAAGAACGGTCACGATGCCGGCATGGAGCACGGCGGCGGCGGGGGGCTCCAGCAGCAGGTCGGGCAGCGTCTGGAGGGTCGGGAACGGCCGGGGCACAGGTGGTGAGGGTGGTTGGTCGGGCCAGCTGGACAAGAATGAGGCTCTGCGGGGAAGCTCACAGCTCACGGCTCACGACTCAGCCCGCAAGCGCATCTATCAAGCAGCCTCACGACGCGCTGCGCACGACACACTACGCACTACGCACTACGCACTACGCACGCCTGTCCAGTCCCGTCTCTGGCTGCGCGGCGGACCCGCTCGGGCATCAGCAGCGTCAGCTCCTCGCCTCCCCCAGGCCTCGCATCGACATCGGCTCTGCACGTCGTAGCCCGTCTTCCCCGGGCGGAGCGACCTGGCGCGTGGGCGTGCTTTCGCCGCCGGGCTCAACGCGCCCATCTGCCGGCTGTGGACGCTCATAAACGAGCGGCCGACTATGCACCAAAATGAATCATCCTTCGACTAATCCCCCATCCTCGGGAGGCCCACCCTCGTCCTCTGCCTCCGCCCGATCCTCTGCTGCCCTGCGGAACAGCGTCGTGGCAGCCTTCAACGGTCCGTCTCATTCCTCTGCAAACCTCTTCCGGCCCTGTCGTGCCCCGTCCACTATTTTGTTCTCTTTACTTTCCCTGTCTGTCCTCCTTCTGTCCCCTCGCTGCATGCCCCAGCCTTAGTTGGCGTGCCACCGCAGTCTTGCCGCTGGGGTTCGCTTTATTTTTTGTCTCGCATCTTATTCATCTGATCATCATGGCCACCGCCTCCGCCTAATCGCTGCTCCACGTGCCGCGCCTTAGATTGCATACCCCATCAACTACCATCCATCTCCGCACCCGTCTCTCTTCGTTGCTGCCCTCTCTTTTTTTGGTCTTGCACTTTCCTTCCCTGTTGAGCCGTGCCGCGAGCCCATCGCTGAACCTTTGTTCCCGCAGACCCGGCGGATTCTACTCAGGCCATGTTTACCGGCTACAATACCAAGAAGCGAGTCAACGAGCGCTACAGGATTGTCGGCTTCATCAGCAGTGGAACCTATGGCCGCGTCTACAAGGCCGAAGGCAAGAATGGCCGTGTGGGAGAGTTCGCCATCAAAAAGTACCGTCCCCTGATTCATGTTCCCGCCACCTAAGCTGATGCGCCTTCGTGCAGGTTCAAGCCAGACAAGGAGGGCGAACTCCAATACTCGGGCATCTCACAGTCGGCCATTCGAGAAATGGCCCTGTGCACCGAACTCGCCCACCCCAACGTGGTGCACACGGTAGAGATCATCCTAGAGGAAAAGTGCATCTTCATTGTATTTGAGTACGCCGAACACGACCTGCTTCAAATCATCCACCATCACAACCAACCCCAGCGCCAGGCCATACCCGCTCGGACCATCAAGTCGATACTGCATCAGCTCCTGCAGGGCCTCGTCTACCTCCACCGGAATTGGGTCATGCATCGCGACCTCAAACCTGCTAACATCATGGTTACTAGCGCTGGCAAGGTGAAGATTGGCGATCTCGGTCTGGCTCGGCTCTTCTACAAACCCCTCCACTCGCTGTTCACGGGCGACAAGGTCGTCGTCACAATCTGGTACCGAGCACCAGAGCTCTTGTTGGGCAGCCGCCATTACACGCCGGCGGTTGACTTGTGGGCAGTGGGCTGCATCTTCGCCGAGCTACTCTCCCTGCGGCCCATATTTAAGGGAGAAGAGGCAAAGATGGACAGCAAGAAGACGGTACCGTTCCAGCGCAATCAAATGCAGAAGATTATCGAGATCATGGGCATGCCCAACAAGGACCGCTGGCCCCTGTTGACTGCCATGCCCGAGTACAACCAACTCACGTCGTTGGCTGCCGGCAATGCACGATTTCATCGGCCCCAGGGACTGGAGACGTGGTACAAGAACTGCTTGGCCAACAACCAATATCCCCACGGATCGTCACCCGACAGCCCTGGGCCCGAAGGGTTCCAATTACTCCAGCAGCTCCTCGAGTATGACCCACAGAAGCGACTGACTGCAGAAAAGGCTCTGCAGCACCCGTACTTTAGTGTCCATGGCAAGCCGTCCGACAGTTGCTTCGAGGACTCGAAGATCAAATATCCCGTCCGCAGGGTCAGCCAGGAGGACAACGACATCCGGACGTCTAGTTTGCCTGGCACAAAGAGGAGCGGCCTTCCGGACGACTCGATACTTGGGCGACCAGCGAAGCGGCTCAAGGAGGGATGAATGTTGGAAATCCAGAGTCAGAAGGGGGCTATTATCATCACGGAGCCGTCGGGCCTCTTTTCCGTGTGCTCGTATTCCCATCGTTTGCGGCAAGAGTATCCGGGCAGTCGGATCAGAAAGTCAGCAGCAGGGCGAGATGTACGTCAAGGCCTCGGGCGATCCTGCCATGTATACCTTGTGCACGGATCGGTCCGGGTTTGGGCGCGTCACGGGGCTGGTAGGCGGAGTACGTATAATACCTAGGTAGTTATACACTGTGACAAGCAGTGTCACTAGGGCTATGGAGTGGCGGGGTGCATGCTCGATTAAGGGGTTGGGCGGATACGGTTTACTTGTTTGGATAGATGGTTAAGAGCAACGGGAATTGTAATCAAGGTTCTCATGAGCAGGCCATGTAGACAAGAAGAGAGGATCAGAGCTCGAGTAACATTTGTGGGGGTGCCAGGAAGCCAAGGTAACCTCGCAAAGCCTTGCGGCCGCACGTGGGCTCAGCATGTGAGCAACAAGTCTGGCATCGCACAGGTACGATGCCAGTTTCTGAATGTCCATACTCTGACATTTCTTGCCGCTCTCCTTTTCTCTTCAATCATCATGGACTGTATCCGTGCGGATACAGTCATAGATTTCATTTGTCAATACTTTTCAAAATTTCCGTGTCACTAGGAAATTGGTCTCTTTCTACTTGCACACCTGAGGGTTTCCGATTTCCATGGAGCCGTGCCCGGTCTGGGAGATTTCCCAACAAACAACATGTGTAGCGGTCCGAGGGAGACACCCGTTTACAAGCTCTGATACCATGGAGTGGTATGTGCTGAACCACATTGGCCCATGCACAGTCACACAGTGTAGGGGCTTCTACGTGCACGCCACTGAGGGTGCAACGCTATTGGTACTTTGGGTGGGCGCTGATACAGCTCCAGAGCACAGAAGGTCTGTGGCCTCTTTCATCTATAACTCTCATTTCCGACTTCACGATGCTGGCAGTTTGGGGCTCTATGTGGACTTGGCACGTGTTTCATTTCACTCATTGCTCCTTCCTCGCCACTCCATTCAGTCCGCGCTTGCCACCGGCGACGGCTGTCATGTACAATGGCGGGTGTGAAGCTTGACAGATGAGGTAGGCGCGCCTCGTTCCTGCCACGCTAGACATTTACCGCTACCAAGTCCGAGCCTCTCGTGCAAACGACCTCAGGACTACATAAACACCTCACCATCGCCCGCCACTTTGCTTCTCTCTTGTTCCTTGCAGAAGACCCTTCCATTCATTTGCTTCGACCTGTCGTTCCCTACCCCTTTGCCTCAATATCCGTGCACTACACTGCTGGTCAACTGCACCCACTGCATCGCCGCCACACCTACTGCCTGCCCCATCCATACCTACTAGTAGCAGGCTACCCTCAAAAATTCTGCCCAAATGAAGCTCTTCACCATCTTGGCCCTCGCCATCCTCCACCTCGCCGCCGCGGCCCCGGCCGACCTCGTCACGCGCGCCGACCATGCAAATCCTCCCACCATAAACGATAAAGATTTCATCAGCGTGGCCATGGACGCACACTGGTACTGGCGTCGCATCCACTGCGCCCAGGACCTCACGTGGGACCACAGGCTTGCCCAGCAAGCTTTGGAAGATGCCATGGTCTGTGGAGCAAAGGCAGAGCATGTAAGACGAACACCCTCGAATTTGCCTATACCAATACTCATGTGCATTCAGAAACGTGGCGGCAGTAACTTATCAGCTGTCTCGTCACACCCCGCGAGTATGCAAGAATGGCTAGACAGGGCGCGGGAGATTATCCATGGCTGGCATGAGGAGGAAGCAAAGTACCCGTACAGCGACCCGCACTATGATGGTGCTTGGGGCCACTTCTCTCAAGTGGTCTGGCGTAGCACATCACGTGTCGGGTGTGCCATGGCCCTTTGTGACAACCAGATTAATGGGAAGCCAAACCCCTGGCCTACTCGCATGTTCTGCGGTAAGCGTTTACCATATCACTCATGAACTGGCTGTGTCGCTGACTATGCATAGTCTACCAGTCACCTGGCAACTATGTCAATGAGGGGCAATTCAAGGAGAACGTCTGGCCGCCCATCTGTCCTGATCCTACCAAAGGCGAGCACGTTGTCGCCCGCGCAGCTTTCTAGGCATTCCTTCCACTATCTCCTGCATTGTTGCCAAGTCGACTTGTAGTGGTTGACCGGAACGCCAGCAGCCGTGAGTCGACCCTTTAAAGACATGGCAGAACCTGGAACTTCTTAATGACTGCACGACTCGATGCCGGCATTTCCCTTTTTCCTACACTAACTCCTTCCTTCTGGATATTCCTCACGATTTTGTTTATGACAATACTCTACATTGCATAAACATCCCTCAGTCAGCTTTCAGAAGCCATCATTATCAGGATTGATGATAACAATAATGCGTCACGATGGTTCTTTCCTTTTGGCATCACTATCAGTGGCGCTCAGGCCATGTCAATAGCGGAACGGCAGGTTTAGATTAGTCGGATTGTTCAAGATGGGGGAGAGTCTTCTCACTTTGATGGAACGGGATGGACTCTGTGGACAAATGCTAGGTCTTAACTACCACCTTTACGGAAAGGAGCAAAATCTTTGCGCGAACTTGATCCCGTGACTGTACCGCTGTGGTGATGTGATTGATGTGAAACACTCACAACCAGCGTGACGGCGGCCACAAAACAACACGGTGGCCCACTTTCAGTCGATAAAAAAACAGTCATAAACAAAACAAGCCCGATTAGACATACACAGACCATGTAGCTAGCTATCCCACCCAAGACGCAATCATCCCGGCACGCAGCACGCACCTCCGTCCCCGGCAGAAAACCCAGCACACACAGCCCCATCCATCATCAAAGTCCCTAAGATAGCTCCACGGAATCGAGAACAAATTTCCAAACTCCCACGCTTTTAGATGCATGCCTACAGTTGTAAAGAAAAACGAACAAGGGAGAAGAAGAAGCCTATAAAATCTCTCAGAAAGAAAAAAAAAACTTCCCACACACTTCCCATACCAACCCAACCCACTTTACCCACTGACCGATCCCTCCGCCTTCGCGCTCTTCAAGATAGCCCCCGCCGCCTCCAACTCGACAATCACGCGCTCCTCAAGCTCATTCCCGTCGGCATCCGCGCCCGCCCTGCGCGCATACAACTCCGCCTCTCGCTCATCGAGAACGACGACGCGCTCCCTGAGCGAGCCCTTGCGCGCCATCCAACCGTCAATATCCTCCTTCACATTCTCCTTGTCCCACTCGAGGGGCTCGATATCCGTGGCCTGGATGCCGAGCCTAGGGCCCTTTTCGCGCATGTCGTCCAGGATGCTGGACAGCAGGGCGAGGCTGTGGACCTCTGACGCGAGGGAGAGAGTGATTTTGGGGGCGATGCGCGAGTTGAGCGCGTTGGAGGCGCGGGAGAGTTGCTCGGGGTATTGGTTAAGGAAGGAGGCGACCTCCGGGGCGACGGGGTGCTGGACGTGGAGGAGGAGATTTAGGCAGAGGGGTAGGATTCCCTTTGTCCAGATGGAGAAGAGGCGGTGGGGGGCGTCGAGGGGGCCCATGCCGCCGGGTTTGCGGTAGTACTTCATTAGATTGGCCGTGTTGAGTTGGCTGAGGATGCCTTCGACAGCCATGGCTTCGGCGAGGGGCTGCATGGTCGAAAGGCTGAGGATGAAGAGTAGGCTGAGCTCGCCGTAGACTGGATCGTCGATGCCATTGTGCGAGATGGCGAGGCGGTCCGACCACGAGAACAGCGAAGTGGCGTAACGGATCGTATTGCTGTTGGTGAAGAGAAGGGTGGCTTGTCCTTGCCATTTTGCCATTTCTGGGATGTTAATGATTTGCTGGAATATTGCGGTCAAGAGCGCGAAATCCGAAGGGTATACAGTAGCGGGGTCTGAGTGAAGCTGGGTGGCTAAACTGCGGAAGCCATCGGCAACGGTCTTTGATAGTATCTCCAACAGTAGACTGGAGATGGGCTCCACATATTTCTTTTCAATGTCCTTTGGTGGCATAGCCCCCCGGAAACTCGAGCGAAGGCTTGCCTCTTCGTCGCTATCTGAGTCTGTCAGGAGATGGAACTGCAGCGAGAGATACAGGATCCTCAAGAGAGAACGGTAGTAGTTGACCGACTCGCTAGAGTACACAGTATCAAACTCTGATGTGCATTCGCGAATGGCGTCCCAGACGGACGCGAGGAGTGCACGTGCTTCTGGTGCTTTGACCTTGGCTTCCGCCAATTTCTTCAGCAAAGCGAAAGCCAAATCAGCTCTCAAAATCATGAGCTGGCCAAATAGGGCTTCAGGGAGCATTGACTTTGCGTTCGCTCTCATGCAGTCCCTCACCACCTTGATCAGAATCTTGGCCAACCGATCGTCTTTGGCGACAACAAAGCTCAATTCCAAAGCCAGCAATTTCCAGCTGTGAAGGAGCTGAACCTGAGATTCAACAAGTCCCAGGTTGGTATTGGCTCGCTTTATTTCCGCCGAAAACCCTTGGTTGCTGTTCTTCCAACTTGCGTCGAAGCGGAGGACCTTATCGGCAAGGCTAACATCGTAAAAGAAACTCTCCCCGAAGGTCTCGGGGTAGAGTGTCGTGCGTTTGAAATTAGCCAAGGTGACGCCTGCAAACTTCTTCTCCAGGTTTTGCTTGAGATTTGTGTGTAACGAGACATTGTAGGAAGGAATATCCAGGGCGCTGTCCTCTAGGTAAGCCAGGCTTGGTACAACGTCCTTCAACGGGGTTACATCTCCCCTCTGCCGTGAAGCATGAAGGTGCATGGCAATCACCTCACAAGCCAGCGACGCAAACTTGTTTTGATGGGATCGAGCGATTATGACTTTCTCTCCTTTAGGTACCCTCGGGTGCCTTGCCATCCACTTGAGAAATTCGAGTAATGATTTGATAAAATCCTTGTGCTGCTGTAAATCACCCATGGCCCAGGACCAGTTGTTTTGAGCGGAGGCGACAAATTCGAGCATGGCGATATACAAAGGCCAGGGCCTGTTCTCGGCCTCCAGATCCAGGTGTGAGAGGGAATCAAGGGCGCGAGACAGTAGAGCTTTGTTGCGCCCGGAGTTAGACGCAGCGTCTGCTTTCGCCCGCACGGTTTCTCGTGGAGTATTTCCAGTGAGGAGGTACAACGAGAACCACTGCTGCTTGCATGTGACTACAGCAGATAAGAGGCTCCAGACGTTGGTTTGGATATCTACCACCCTCAAAGGCTCGTCAAGCTGAGAAAGGACACTTAGGAAGTTCTTTGCAGTTCGTGATCCGAGATGACCGAGGAGTGATGGAGGTTCCTGGTTCTCTTTCTTTGCGGTTGATTCTGAACCAGTCTCTTCATCATCCATGACGCGGACTGCGCCGCGGACCAGTGTCTCCAACAGGAGAACCACTGGGGACTTCCACACATCGCTCGTGGCATACAGGCGCGATAACAGAGGAGTCGCTTTGAAAAGTTGTTGTTCGAAGTGAGTCCAGGGTTTCTTAAGCAGGTTGGCGACTCGGACGAGTATGTCGGAGAAGAGAAGGGTTGCCCGTGTCTGCTGCTTCCACAATACGGCTGAGCTTGTCAGCAGTGACTGCTTATCCAAGTTTGCGCCAGTAAGTAGCGAGGCAAGTATGGGGTTGGTTGGTAAGTCATTCACCGACTTGGTCAGGTAAAGTTCTGTGATGTATTCGGCGATTGGCGCAATGAGTCTTGTGAGCTTGGATGAAAGCTTCGGTGCGTCGTCAACGCCGTAAGCAAACTCCAGGATGGTCTTGAAAACTTCGCAGATGCCAATGTTGATCTCAAGTCTGTCCTCCACCCGATTGTACTTCCAGCTCAATGAGCTTTCGTAGATGCTTGCAAGTGTGCGCCCAAAGGTAAGCAGAAGGGTACCCATGATCTTGTCAGAAGCACCACTGTCAGAGATTGTAGCAGCATTAAACCGAGTCAGCGCTCGACTAGAGCTCTGACGGGCGATAGATCGCTCGACAGCGTCATTAACGAGCGCTTTGTAAATCCGAATGCAGCCAATGAGGAAGTCATAGCGTCCGAGTACCAATTCGGTGCCGACCAAGATTGTCGCCAAACTTCCTCCGTTGCCGTCATTCTCGAGCAGCCGGCTCCTAGCTAGCCATGGCCAAACCCGATTAGGAGCTATGACGATCAAAGCCTCGAGGAACTGGGTGCAACTGACAACCAACTCCAAGGAGCCTTCATTGCTCGGCTCCTGGCACAGCCGAAGGAGCTCTTCCTCGAAAATGGAGAGGATGATATTGACTGTATCTTGATTGCCATCCACACCGATATTCAAGGCACTCAACAACTCAGGGGAGCAAATATTCCCATCGCCCTGTGCCCGTGAAGTCTGTAATGATGAGTGAACAAGGTCGGCAAAGAAACCAATTATCTCTATAACAGTCTCTTGGGGGGCTGGTTCTTGGTTGGCAGTTTCGACTTTGATACTTCCGACGGTATATGTTGAAAGCAACTGGACGAGATACTCGAGGGCAGAATGGTGGTAATTCCAAATGGCAACATAAGGCATTGAGCTGTCATCGACAATGTTGCCTTCTGTGGCGGCTGGGATCACCATGGATTCGTCCGATTCGCTAAAGTGGGAGCTCGGTCCCGATGCCAAAAGCCTTTGGGAGCCGGCGAAATCTGCGTTGCGGCCCCTTATGAATTGCGGCAAATCCACAGAAAGCGCCACATAGTTTGCATTTTCCTCTTCCCGGATCAGATAATAGTCTTTGAATCCTTCAGGAAGGCGCTGCATCAGCGTGTTCATTTTTATCAGATCTTGGACCACTGTCGGGACACCCTCTTCTGTGGTTTTCTCGCCCCTAGTCAAGGCACTGGAGAATTTCAGGAATGGAGTCGTTTCATACGGATAACGCCAGCGCGCCTCGTCCAAGAGCTGTTCGCGAAGTATATCATCGGCCAAGAAGAACGCAACGATGGGGTCGGCATGGCGAGACGCGTCCTCTTCGGTCCAGCTTCGGAATGTTCTGTCACCAGTCATGATAGCATGAGCGCAAATGATGAGCTCTGGGCTGTACATGACCACATTGCTTCCAAGTGCAGCTCGAATCAAGTGGAGATACAGGAGCCTGAACCGGTCCCTCGAGATTCGATCGACAGGAGTCCCAAAGGCCCGCATGCCGAGGTTCGAGAATTTGGTGACCATATCAAGTACATTGAAGCCTGAACACACCTCTGCAATGTCTTGGTACGGCGGTTTCCTGTCAAAGAGATCCGACTCTTGCAACTTGTTGATTGCTGCTGCCGCATTCTCAAGAGCCGAGGTCTGGGATGGAGCAGAACCAGAAGATTGATCGAATTCAAGTGCACGCTCACGTTCGTCTTGGAGAGCGTTGGTCTGAGCGATGATCCTCCAGGTGATAATTGCCCAAGCGAAAGCAGATGGCGTCGCGGGGCTGGGACCGTGAAACTTGACATTTCCAAAGGTGGCGGTGAGGTTCTCGAGGAGAGCGGAGTCCAAAATGTACGTTGAGGGATCCCAGTTTTCATATGCTCCAGATTGTATATCGTTGAAGACGATATCTATCTTCAGTATCGCTAGGGACAAGAGGGAAGTCAGGAGCTGCACTGATAGCACAAGAGGCTCCTGCTTTGACGATTTCTACGGGTAACCAGAGTCAGCAGGTGCTAAAGTAGGGCGGAAGAGATCTTACCGTAGGGAATTGCACAAAGAAGCCGACCTCAGAGATAGTCTCAAACCACAGTGCAATCGTAGGAGCTCGAACGAAACCGTTGGCAATCAAGTCGGTGTGCACAATTGCAATATGTAAGAGGTGAACCAGTTCTGCTGTTTGAGCAGTAGTCCAATTCTCGTCTGCAACCTCGTATATGGCCTCCGGGACTTGATATGGGAAGCCGGTATTCAGAGCCTCAATCTTGGCCCGGATTGCATGGATACTCTGGTCCAAGCCCTGGTTGCTAGACTGATTCTGATTGTTTGCAATTGCCTGTCCCAACAATTCGAGCCAATCCTCGCACACGCGGTAGCTGCGCCCAAAAGATGGCAGTTCTCTGAAGCTCTTCGCTGATCCCCAGGATACCAGGAGCTGGCTGACGTGGAGAATGGCGATGCGGGTGGAGTGGTAAATGTCGAGAATGCGGAACTTTCGCTGGTTCTCTGAGTCAAACTGTTTGTCGGACTGTAGGCCCAGAGTCGAGGCCACGCCCACGATGGAAGTGTTGGGGACGAAGGTAGACGATCCCAAATTGGATAGGCCTGCGGCTTCCTGTACGCTCAGCGCCTCCTCCTCAGTGAGGCCGCTCAAGAGTTGGACGGTCGGCCTGCTCTGCCATTCCTGTATCACCAAGCGCAGCGCAGCGTACTCTGATATGTTCGCCTCTTTCGACAGCCACAAGCTGTCCTGCTTGATTTCCTCTAAATCATAATGGGCTGTCTTGGCGGGCGTGATGCTAACGGGCGCGGTCTTGGACTCAAATTTCGACTTTTCCTGCGCCGACGGGCCTGCGAAAGGTTTCCACGGGCGGCTGAGTATTTCGACATTCTCTTCGGCTTGCAGGAAGTTGCGCAGCGGCGCGCTTTTCGAGGCGGTTTCTGGGTCGCATAGGGCGCTATAGGCCGTGTCCCACGAACTGCAGATGTCAGTGTCTAATTGCGCCGTGGATGAGAGGGTATGGGCAGGCATACATGAGCTGCTGCTCGCCTTTGAAGCATTTGGCGAGGTCGAGGTCCAGCGGAGAGGGCTGGACGGGGGCCATGATGGCGCTGCGGTGCGCTGGGCAGAGGCGTGTCTACCCAAGGGCCATGCAGCGACGTGAGGCGGACAAGGGCGGTGGGGGAGGGCGGGATGTGTGTATGTCTGAAGGTTCCTGGACAGTCGCGCGGCCGAGCTCAAGCTTTCTGAGCGCGATCCATTTCCATGCGGCCCGTGCGCTTCCTGACCGACCGCGTCCGACATTTTTATGAGCGCGGCGGGGAACCTCCGGCGGGCCTGCAGCGTGCGCCCGTGAGTATATGAACCGTGAGTCACGCCGCCGCAACGACACCTGGCGGCCGCGATTGCTCCTCTTCTTCGCCCTCACCCTCCTCTCCCTCATCGTTTTCCGCCTTGTCCGCACAATGCCGTCGCTAGGACTCATCGACCACTCACCCCACCACCCCGACCCCTCGCCGCCGGTGCCCACTGCCTCCAACCTCATCCTCATAGACAACTACGACTCCTTCACCTGGAATGTCTACCAGTATCTCGTCTTCGAGGGTGCCACCGTCACCGTCTTCCGCAACGACGAAATCACCCTCGACGAGCTGATTGCTAAGAAGCCCACCCAGCTCGTCATCAGTCCCGGCCCCGGACACCCTGCCAAAGATGCTGGCATCAGCAATGCAGCCATCCAGCATTTTGCCGGAAAGATCCCCGTTCTTGGTGTCTGCATGGGCGAACAGTGCATATACTACAGCTTCGGCGGCAATGTCGACGTGACGGGCGAGGTTCTCCATGGCAAGACGTCGCCCCTCCGCCACGACGGAAAAGGCGTATATGCTGGAGTGCCCCAGGATGTTCCAGTCACACGCTATCATTCTTTGGCAGGTACCCACCCTACTCTGCCTGAGTGTCTAGAGGTCACGTCCTGGATTGCTTCGGGTCCGGATGGCGGTAAAGGTGTCATAATGGGCGTGCGCCACAAAGAATACACCATGGAGGGTGTGCAATTCCACCCCGAGAGCATTCTGACTGAAGACGGTCGAGTGATGCTTCGAAACTTCCTCCGTCTCCAGGGGGGAACCTGGGCGGAGAATGAGAAGCTCTCTAAAGAAAGCCATACGCAAGCAGTGGGAGCCGCCAAGGCACAGGCAAAGGACAAGCAAACATCGATCCTAGAAAAGATCTATGCGCACCGCAAGGCTTCTGTTGCGGAGCAAAAGAAGATTCCTTCTCAACGTCCCAGTGACCTGCAGGCCTCCTATGACCTCAACCTGGCGCCCCCACAGATAAACTTTCCCGAGAGGCTAAGGCAGTCTCCCTACCGCCTTTCCCTCATGGCAGAGATCAAGCGAGCCTCCCCATCCAAGGGTATAATCTCCCTTTCCACTTGTGCTCCTGCCCAAGCACGGAAATATGCCAAGGCCGGTGCCAGCACTATCTCCGTCCTGACTGAGCCAGAATGGTTCAAGGGCAGCATTGACGACTTGCGCGCTGTCCGACAAAGTCTGGAAGGAATGCCAAACCGTCCGGCCGTCTTGCGCAAGGAGTTTGTCTTTGACGAGTACCAGATCTTGGAGGCAAGGCTTGCTGGTGCTGATACCGTGCTGCTGATCGTAAAGATGTTGGACCAGGCACTCCTGAAACGCCTGTTTCTCTACTCCCAGTCTCTCGGAATGGAGCCCTTGGTGGAAGTCAACAACGTTGAAGAGATGGAAATCGCCGTAAACCTGGGCTCCAAGGTCATCGGTGTCAACAACCGGAACCTTGTCAACTTCGAGGTTGACTTAGACACCACCAGCCGTCTCATGGATATGGTACCCAAGGAGACTATTGTTTGCGCTCTTAGTGGCATTGCTGGCCCCAAGGATGTCGAGCCTTACACCAAAAACAACGTTGGCGCCGTGCTAGTGGGAGAAGCTCTTATGCGGGCGTCCGACACGGCTCAGTTCATCTCTGACCTTTTGGGAGGCTCAACATCATCCACGGTATGTATAGAGATTTCTGAACTCGTTTTTGAGACGACTATGAATGCTTGTGTTCGTGATTGTAACATTTGATGCTGACGCTGCTCCCTTACAGTCGTCACCAAAGCAAACAATTCCTTTGGTTAAGATTTGCGGTACTCGGAGCCCAGAGGCCGCCAAAACTGCAATTGAAGCAGGTGCTGATTTGATCGGAATGATTCTCGCCCCCGGTTTGAAACGCACAGTGTCGAACGAGACCGGGCTGGCCATCTCAGAGGTCGTCCACAAGACGAAGAAACCAAAATCGACCAGCACTTCATCGGCAGATTCCGATTCGGCATCTGATTACTTTGAACATGCCGCAGCGAAGCTGGCCTCGAATTCGGATCGTGCCTTGCTTGTCGGAGTGTTCCGAAACCAACCACTAGAGTTTGTGCTCGAGCAGCAACGTTCGCTGAACTTGGACATTGTGCAATTGCACGGCTCGGAGCCAATTGAGTGGGCCAAGCTCATCCCTGTCCCTGTTGTCAGAGCATTCAATCCTAGTGCGAATGGCATTGGCTTACGAGGATATCATGCTCTTCCGCTTTTGGATGCTGGGTCTGGCGGGTCTGGCCAGCAACTTGACCTTTCCGAGGTCAAAGATGTTTTGGCGAAAGATGATGGTGTCAAGATCATATTTGCCGGGGGCCTCAATCCTGACAATGTTCAGACTGCGCTCCAAGGACTTGGCGAATATAGGGATCGCGTCAAGGCCGTCGATGTCAGTAGCGGAGTAGAGGA
Source organism: Corynespora cassiicola (assembly GCA_022059125.1). NCBI lineage: Eukaryota > Fungi > Ascomycota > Dothideomycetes > Pleosporales > Corynesporascaceae > Corynespora > Corynespora cassiicola. Next base: position 1,199,974 of record JAEUWY010000012.1, on the reverse strand, counting down.
AGGTGGCCAACAGAGTTTAGAGAAGATACAGACTTTCATCAAGGCTGCTAAAGGAGCTTAGTCGTGGCTAGTTTATTCGGAAATGCACTAAGATTTGGGCGTCGAACATTGATCGGAGCCACATCCATCCATACTTTGAAAATACGTGATAAAAAGGCGTCATGAAAATGGTATCATAGGCCGTTCTGGGATGTGTCTTCATAAAATTGCTCGTATCAAGACTGCTGATACGATTGTCATTTTTCGAACATGTATTTCCCTCTATCTCGTCACAGGGTACTTGTTACCAACTTGGTTTATCCTCACTCACTTCACAGTAACCCTTCCTCGAGGGTCAGAGATTATGACTGGCCCTCCCTTCACCGTTCACCACTGACTCTTTACCGTGTCTCTCACTGTGGCCACGTCTATTTATTGTTTCCTCCGCGCTCGCCCTCTCAGTCCTCCCTCAGCCTCTTCCCTATACCTGCTTGCCTTCAACCAGAGGCGGCCACCGTCAGTCGCCTCCGGATCGCCCACCATGGCCGTACTTTCAAGACAAGTTATATCCGCCACTGGAAACTTTGGACATGGCAAAAGCAATGACCAACTCCGCCGATGGGTCGATGCGAACGGCGGACAGTGGATGCCCAAACCTGGCGATGGGCTCACACACCTCATCTGCAGCGAGAGTGATTGGAAGAGGAAAGTTCCTGCTGGTATGTATAATCCTTTATTTCTTCACCTTTTAGAAGAATTTCATATCTTGTCACCTGCTTTTCCAACCTTTTCCCCCTCCATGTCATTTCGTTGCTAGATTTGAACGCTGATACTGATAATTTGACAGTTCAAGAAGCCCTAAAGCTTGAGGCCTCTATCGTCAGTTATGACTGGCTAGAAGACTCGCTGCAGAAGAGGAAAAAACTTGCCGAAGCCAAGTACACTTGGGAGGCGGTCAAGAAGAAGCAGAGGATCGATAGGGCTATTAAGAAGATGTCCAAATCATATGATAGTAAGTGTTTGGCATCATCTCATCTTTTGTGTGCTTTGCTAACGACACTTTAGCTGACAAGTTCAATAAGGGCGCGGCACTTGCTGAGGAGGAGACTGGCTCAGGTACGTCTTCTCGCAAGCAAGGCTTCTTTGCCAGTGCCATAGAGGATCTGGAGCAGAGGAGAAAAGCGAGAGAGGCCGAGGCACAAGCCAAACGGGAAGCTTGTGCTAATCAGAGTGCGATTGAAGAGGCCAAGCCTGATGCTTCATCGGAAAGCCAAGCTTCAACTCATTCTGAGCCTCAAACTCAACCTCAGCCTGTCCTCGACCCCAAGGCCAAGCTTGCTTCTCCTCCAAGAAAGAAAAAGACACCCCCCTCCAAACCCTCGATGTCTCCACCATCTGTCCCCGAGGCTGATACTCCAGAGGGCGGTCCAAAGGCTGAGAAGCTCACAGACCTCTACCACATCTACCTCGATAGGACGGGCTTCGAGTACAACATCATGCTACTCCGCACAAACCTCCACGCCAACTCTTCATCCCGCTACAACATCCGCCTCTACGAGTCCAACTATAAACCCCACGTCTATTGCACCTTTGCGCGCTACGCCCCACCCGGCAGCACAGAATGGAGCAGCACGTCCACCCTACCCAACACAACCCCCCCATCCGCTCCCAACAACCCAGAGGCCCAGCGTCTCAACGCCCTCATCGCCCCCACGCCGGAATCTCCCTCCCAGAACGCACCCTGGCGCTCCCTCCTCGCCCCCCAGAATAGCTCCTACGCCACCGCCTTCGCCGCCTTCCGCGACGCATTCGCCTCCCTCACCCTCCTCACCTGGGAAGAGCGCATCGACCCTTCCCTCCGCCTGCAAATGGCGCGCGCCGAGTTCTTTGGCCTCGAGCCCTTCATCTGGATCAAGCCGCCGCTGGGCGCATCGTTCGGCGTAGTGCCGCCCTCGGCCGCGCTGCTGGGGCCGCAGAGCGAGGCGAATGCGCTGGCTATGGGGATCAAGAGGCCTGACGGTGGGTTTGAGGTTCCGTGGCTGGCGAGGGGGTTGCCGGGTTCGAATGTGGGGTTGTGCAAGGAGGGGAGGATGGGGGGGTTGGTGGAGAGGGAGAGGGAGAGGAGGGCTTTGGAGATTGCGGGTGCGGCAAGGGAGATGGGGAAGGGGGGTGGGGTGGTTAAGAAGAGGGCGAATTTCAATCGTCCGCTGTTTAATGGGGTTAATGGACGGCCGGCTGTGGAGGAGTATGTGGTGGATAAGAGTCCGGCCGTTCAGGGAGTCAAGGGAGTCAAAGGGATGATGAAGACGAAATTTGGCTTTGGAAAGTAGAGAAACTTTGATGGGGTCGGACTTTCATGGTATAGAAGGAAAATGGCGGAGTGGACTGGCAATTACGTCTATACTTGCTTGGATTTATACGGTTTTCTTTCCGGACGGAAAGACAAGGTCGTGGGTTTGCAACCTGGGAGTTGCCATACCATCTAGTGGTCTTAGAGGTTGGTCACTAATTGGGGTTTCTTCTTGGTTTTCTTTGGCTATTCGGGTCTTCATCTGCAGAAGCGTCGTGGACGCGTTGCTTTACTGCGGAAATTTGGATTGCAGGGCAGGTGGAGGCAAATGTGAGCAGCCTTTTGCCACTCTGGTCTCTACAAAGCGTCTCGATAGTATCAATATAGCAATACGTAATTTGCATCAAACACATGAAACTAATCATCTCACTGGAAGCAAACTTTGTGTAATGGTATCTCGTTCAGATTTCGGTAACAACAGAATCAACTACGAACCCCAATTCAATTCCTAGAACGCCGAGCCATGCAAGATCCCTTATGCCGTACAGCTTCCCCAATTCTCTCTCTGCGCTACTCTAACCTCATTGCATGTACAAAGCATACTATCCGTTTAATCATAGCTAAATTTCTCCTTTTCCTTGAAGCTTCCAAGCACACCCCCACTCTGGGCACGCGACCTCGACCTTTTGCCCCAAATCTCCAATGCCCAATCATACATCTGCCACGCCCAGCCGCCAGCAACCATGACACCAGAAATGACATTGACAAGGCGCACCAGCAGCGGGAAGAAGCCTCCGGACTCCTCGGCAATGGTCAGCATGATGGGCTCAATGTCGAACTTGACGAAGATGCCGGGGACGTAGTTCTCATTGACCTTGTGTGATTGCGACGTCACGGCATACTGGTTGGTCTTGATGGCGTGCGCAGTACCGAAGACAGACTTGGCGGGGTGCGTGGAGGGGTCGCGATTCACGGATTCGAGGAGCGGGAGCAGAGACGAATCGTCGGTATAGATGGTGGGTACGATGGACAGGTAATACTGATACTTGAAGAAGTTCTCGGGAGTGGTAGTGATCGTGTTGTCGAGAGGGTTGACAAGGGAGGGGTAGTACGGGCCGAAGGAGAGCTCGTTGATCTGGTGCGAGAAGTTGAAAGCTGTAAAGTGTCAGCCATGATCCACCCCTACTCTGTGCACGTCGTTGGGCAAACCCCAACAGCAGCTTAATGCATTCCTCAACTTACCCTTGTGATCAAGATGTTCGCCAAATTCCATGTATCCGTGACCCCTAGCGGTGATGTGGAAATCTCCCTGAACCTTGTTGCCCTCCAGACTCCCGTAGATCCTGCATGCATCCAACGAGCCCCTCGCCCTCGGCGTCTTAGGGAATTTCTTCTTCTTCGACGCCGCGCCCAGCTGATCGTGTACATCCGAGAACTCATCCCAGTGGGGAAGTCCATCATAGTCTTCGCCCAACTTGTGAATGCCCTTGCTTTTGCCCCACTGGCTCCAGACGGTGGGATCCTTGCGCAGGATCTCGCCACCTAGTGTACGATCACCAGCCGCATCTTGCATGTTGACGTGGAGGTCGGCGCAGCGCATGGCGACTACGATGTCGAGGTTTATCTGCAGGTCGTGCGAGACGCCCTTCTCGACAGAGAAGTTCTGGGTGGTTGTGCCGGAATACCAGCGCGCGATTTCGGACCACGCAAGGTATACACATGTTATAATGAGGGTCGCAGTCCAGGCGGAGGAGTTGCGGCCTTGAGTCAAGTACGTCTTCTTCGTTTTGGCTGCATGCGCGTCGTGTTAGCTGGGATGAAAGGGTGGCGCAGGATGGTCGAGTCCAAATATTATCTCATACAAGAGCTTTCGGGACCATGCAATTGAATCCCGGAATATTATTGCAGCTCAAGGAAGAAGACGAGGATCTACTTACGGAACGCATCGAAGCTCGCGATCCCTCCCTTGGCCTGGCCGAACGCATCATCGTCCAGGCCGTGGTCCGCGAATCCGTTCATTGGGGCTGCGATTGTGCGCCGAGCGCGTACGAGGGCACAGCAGGCCCAAATGCGACTCTATAAAAATGGGTGAAGAGAAGGAAAAGGAGCGGGTGGAATTCGAGGTAAAGGAGCGACGACGTTGTCGGTCGGCAGTCGAACATCATCAAAGAGGACACCTCTAAGTTTCAGCCCTGTAATCGTGCACGGACCATGCGGAAGTGGTTTAGAACTCCGCCACGTGCGATCAACGTTCACTCCTCATCCGAACAGACGCCCGAGACACATCACCCGAAAGCACGTGAGATTATTCGTGTAGAATATTGACATGAATTCGTCGAAGTCATCATCTAGAATACTACAAGGCTTTCCCTCCTAAGCCATTCGGTCATACCCCATCTATGGATGAACCCGCATTCCTCTATGCTGCCTGCTCGCTGTTCAGCGCGTCGTAGGGGTGGGATCCCTTCACGGCGCTGGTATCCTTGGGGTTTCCAGCATCCTCACCGGGGAGGGCATTCCTGGCCTGGATGGTGTGCTCCTTGACACGAGCAGGGTCGTTCTCGGTACCGACCTCGGGGAAGGCTCCCTTGCCCTCAAGGTCGCTCGACTCGGTGATGTTCTTGCCCTTGGGCTTGAGCTCTCCAGGTCCTCGTGCCTGCTCCGCTGAGCCAGCGTAGCCGCCAGTTGGTGCGGCTGGTACACCACCTGATGAACCAGTCGAACTAGAGCCACCAGTGGTTGCGTAAGTGGGACCAACACCAGCCTCCTTTCCGAGGCCCTTGCCAGCGCTCAATTGCTGCTCCTCAGTCCATCCCTGCTGTGCCTCACGTGCCTCAGCATTGGCGGCAGCGTTCAGCTTGGTTGCGCTAGAAGTGTCGGTGTTGTTGGTAGTAGTAGACTGGGAAGGTTGCTTGGAAGCCGCAGCGTGCAAGTTACCCTCGCCGAAAGATCCAGAGCCCTTCAGGGACTCGGCAGCCAAAGAGTCGGAAGTGACAACACCAACGGCCTCGGGGATCTGCTCGTTGGAGCGGGGGTCGGTAGTGACCTTGGAAGCATGTTAGCGAGTGGCTTGAGGGGTATTTTAACGAGCCAGTATATGGATGGCAAATTTCGCGGTAAGAGGAGCGTGCATGACTCGCGGCCGGGGGGTGCATACCTTCTGTCCTGCGGAAGCTGACATGTTGATTTGGGTATAAGTTTAGGGTTGTTTGGATTGTTTGAGAAGAGAAGCTTTTGGGGTATATATTGAGAGTTTGAGAGCGAACCGTATGAGAACTGGAGTAGCAAGCTGCCGTTTAAAGGCTCGCAAACAAATATTACTCTGTTCGCACTCTACTATCATAATGATGTCACAAACAATCATCTCGAAGGCCCGCTTTTCGGGCAGGGCAGAAAACAGCAGCCCCGCCTTGCCCACACAATAAGACCATATCTGTCATGGAAAAGTGCCTGCAGATCGAGATTGGGCATAAATGGCATGCTAAATCGGTGTGGGCGGCTGCACGGGCTGCGTTTGAGACACATCTCGGGCCCTGGTCGGCAAAGCCCTACGAGACGGGAACTAGTGTTTTCTTCATCGAGATGTACGATAACTAGCTCATCGGTAGCCGGACAAGCCTCTCGGAATCCTGCCTGAAAATCGAAAAAGCATCCCTGAGGGGCAACTTGGAAACACGCCACAGGGAAGCATGCATCATACCACATGTGCAGCAGCAAGGTTCACGGCAGCGTGCTGCGCTCTGTATGTGCTGTATGTGCCACATGTCCTATTCTCGCAATTGACCCTACGACTCAAGCGTTTGGAAAATTGAAATCACACCATATACGCAGAGTGATCAAGAGTTCATTCGGATCATGGTATTGATATTTAATATATGCTCGTGCAAGATGCTGCCCTTGCACCTGAAATTGTGCTCATAACCCGTGATGCATATCAGTCAAACCCATGATGGTATCCTAAACGCCAAAACAATGCATTTACTGCTTAACTCCCGCGGAAGGGTCGTTCTTCTGGGGGTATCCGTAGTCCTTTCCAGTGGTCTGGTCAAGACCAGAGTGGTCCTTCTGGTCGCGCGTGACAGCGTCGTTGGGAATGCCGCTCAGGCCATCCTTGGCCTGGCGCCCAGTGCTGCCAACAGTGTCGGTAGTAGCAGGCTCGCGGAGGGTGTCACCGCCGAGACCAGAGTGTGAGAGATCCTCTTGACGGCCTCCGGCACCGACGTTGACAGTGCGCGCGTCGGCAGAGTTGAAGTCCGAAGCCTGAGGGGGCTGGTCGGGAAGAGGCAGGTTGGCCTGACGCTCGTCGATGATCTGCTGCTTGGATGCCATTGTTTTTGGACTGCAGTGATTTAGCAATGCACTAAGTAGAATTCAGGAGCTCTAGCTATTGGCACGCAGACTAAAGCCCTACCAAACAATCTTGAAGATGTCTGGGGAGCTAATACTTACGTTGTTGGTAGAGGAGAGGATTGAGGATTGAGAAAGTGTTTGATGTGAGATCGTAGTGTGACTGGAGTGTGATCGAATGGATTGTGGAAGGGTTTGGTGCTCTGTGAAGCGTATTTATGCCGTGAGATGGCTGGTGGGGCATTTGACGTCATGGTAACGATTGAAATCCCTTGACGACCCTCAATCGAAGATTTCCGCAAAAACCACTCTGGATCCGCAAGATGGCGTCATTGACCCGCCCAGAGGTTCCCCGCATAGGCCTTGGTGCAGTGGTGAGTGCCAACTTGTCTCGTCTAAGTTGGGAGTTGAGCCGCCTTGAGCTTCAACATCCTCTTTTTTGCCGACATGCTACCCGCGACCACGATCCGCATTGGTAATAGGGCGCCAGGCACAGGATACCTTGACGAACACAGTAATTCTAAGTATAGTTCATCAATGGGCCATCTCTTGCCTTGAAATCGCAAATGCTTCACCTCAGCTATTGACCTTCGCTAACAAGCCTATGTTTCCTTGTTTACTCTGATTTGATGCGAGTTAGCCCGGTGAGAATCGAGGTGTCGCATCGCGACATGTCATTGGATGCCCAAGCTTAGCTTTGTCTGTGAATTCGCCGGTATTTACGTGTAAAGCTTGACCTTGAGTCTCACCCGCATTGTCGCATCTGATATGAAAATGCCCGAAAGTTATTCAACCACCTTGATCATCAGCGCCATTGTGATACACATGTAATGTCCCTGGAAGCTAGCGATGTGTAAGTTCGCCAATGTTCTATACTCGGAGTTGAGGGCTAGTTAAATTGTGCAGGATAGTTTCCGAGAAAAGTGAGGCGAACACGTTTTTTTTCGGGATTGGGGGATAGGGGCATCCACGCTTGTATCCGTATGACAACCCAACTGTTTCTATCAATCTAGACAGGAAAAATTCGAAAAGACAAGGCAGATCAGTTCCCACAAATAAGAAGCGAGAAACCATGAATAATGGTATTTCGTGCAACGGAGGCTGAAAAGGGGTAGGGTGTTCGGCAACCAAGCTGACATGCTCAGCTCCTTCTCACCTTCCTAAAAAGACAACAGCCAGATGCAGTGCTTACTGAAGCCCTCCAGAGGCCCAGATTCTCGGAACCTACTGGCTTTCCAATCGAACAAGTATATGTCCCGGGATCCTTGCTGCCGGTAAAGCAACCGAGTCACCGGAGCATGCCTCAAGACCTTACGGCACCTGAGACCAGTTACTGGCAAGCCAGTCCTGGAATGGGTATGGAACGATGTCGGGGAACGACGCGTTCAAGTATGCGGGCGTAGCATAATCGTAACGGCCCTCGGCTGTCGCAAGGAGACTGAGAAGACGCCTGTGCCTCTGAGGCTCACCTGACATCTGAGCCAGCGTTATTTGGTACTGAAGACCAGCCGGGTTCTGCCATTCGATAGTAGTAAACTGTCGTCCTAGAAATAGTTAGCGACAAGCTATCTAGGAGCGATCCAGTGCACATACCTCTGACAGCTGTCATCACATCAATCAGCGCATTCACGGTCATCCGCTCTCCACACATGGACATTTCGTGTGGCCAGGAAGGCATGTCCAGTGACCGAACCACAAACCTGCCCACATCATATGCAGAGGTCAAACACAGCGAGGCCAAATTTTGCGAAGCATCATAAACTGGTGCTGTGGCTGTCATGTTCCTGAGGTCGGCAATGAAGTCCCCTTCGTTACCAATACCAGTATTGACGCCTATGCGATGAGAGAGCATGCCGTTGGCAGAGAATCTTTCGTAGAGAATGCCACACACAAATACGGTGGACTGTATGTAGCCGCGGTAGTGCTGCAGCATAGCCAATGCCCCTCCGCGTCCGCGATCTAGAACATCGTTTTGGACTCTCTGTCCTGGCCGGCCTTCGAATTCAGCAGGAGCGAACCGACGCACTCGGCACGCTACTGCTGCCTCGATCAGTCGGAGTTGAGCATTCCCAGTCACAGTCGATATGACTGTATCAACGCCCGTCAGAGCGAACTGTATGGAACTTGGATCGTTGTAGTCAACCTCCTGACATTGGTAGCCTTGAGAGATCAGACCAGACTGGTTCTACCATGTGTCAGTTGATTTGCGAGCGCTTGGCAAAGGGAAGACTGCATTCGGCTACTCACACTTCTGGAGAGGATGATAAGCTGGTGGCTTGTCGACTCGTGAATTTCCCGAGCTATGATGAGAGCTAATCCGCAGGTTCCGGCGACTGCCACCCGCATATTTGGCGGCATCTTTCGTGTCCGTCTCAGTATATTCAGAAGGAAGCTGGAGAAGCCGACGACCTGGAATCCAAATGGCGGCTCAAAATAATATATGCAAACCTATAAATCAGCACATAAATCAGCTCAGGCCGTTATGGAAAGCGTCCGAGAGTCCGAGCACCTCCCTTACAGTGATAGGATGATGAATGCCCGTGACTCACAAGGGTAGGGTAGAGTTGGGCTTGCTGGTAAAAACGGTGAGAGAGTATGCAACACCGTATAACGGAGGTAAAGAACTCCCTAGTGTGGTTAGATATCGTGTGGGGCCGGTAAAGCTTGCTTTTTAAAGGACGGGGGATGAATAAAGGCTACAAATCGCACCAATCCAGGACTCGAAAAAGACCATGCTGCAGAGAAACTTACTTGGACAGCCAAAACGTGTCTGATATTGGATTAGCGTGGATTCGATGTGGAAATAACGGCCACCGTCTTTTGCTGGGTTGAAGGGGAGGCGGAAGTGGCCGACGTTGGGCACGAAGAAGATAGTATGCTTGACTACCCTTGTACGAAGTTGCGGTTGCCTCGTCTCAACGCCTCTTCTGTGACAGAATGCAGTCTCCGGCACGGGGTGTTTATGCTGATTCGTGGCCCGGGGGCCCAGTGGGGACCCTCTGCGGATGTTTGTCTCCACGGGACGAAATGTTCGGAGGCTTCACGGAATACAGCGCAAGGGTCTTGTCATCCCACATGACAAAGACGTGGGTGATGCCTAGGAATGTTGCATTAATGGTGTAAAGAGTCCACTCCCGCCATACGCGTCAGGAGTCCGTGCCGATGAGTGGCTTCCCGTCGGCTGTGATCCATGCTACGGTGGAATTTTAGAGGGTGGTCGTTTCGACCGAAGGGTAACTGTGTCCAATGGGAAGGTATGGTTATGACCGCGACACACGACGGCCTCTTGGGGCGCAAGGGAGCTAGGGAGCTAGGGAAGGAACTGGGGGACGGGACATCAATGCCCACATGCCCCAAGGGACTCAGCCCTAGACCCGAGAGCCTCTCTAGAGGCCCACCACACCGCATATCCGACCAGGTGTTCTAGTCCTCGGCGAAACTAAAGGCGAGCCCGAAGAAACACGGATGAGCCGATGGGCGTCCCAACTGCGCGGCGACGATCCTGTGGCGGGCTTGGGATTTAAGCCTGGAAATGCGGAAGACCAATGATCCATGCAGAGCTAACCTTCCCACCCAGATACTTGCTCGGTGATTCACCAAGCCAAAGTGCTCGTGGGGAAATGGCCCAGAGTGGAAATTTGGGGGCCAAATCCGGTGAGGTGGTCAGGGGTGGGACAGGTGGGAAAAGATGAAATTTTTTTTCTCGATAGAAAAAGATGAATGATTGAAATTCGGAGAGTAAGAATCAAACAGGAGAGTGGTGTCGAAATACGAAACCAAATGCCAGTGTTGGGTGGAGCACACGATATGCCCCCCGCACGGCGAGGACGTCTGTCAAGCGGCCGTTTTCATGGGTAGCGCGAGACTAGCAGGGCTGAAGGGAGATCAGGCAGAGAAAGGCAACAAGCTGACGCTATTGGTACGGCCAAATGAGTATAAAGGTGAGATGAAAAACACTGTTGACTAGTCGAGAGTTCTGCCTTGAGCAGCAGATGATCCGAGACCGGTGACGGTGGGGTAGTCGAGAAGAAGGAGGCAGAAATGAGAATAGACGCGAGGAGGACTGGGCACATGCATATGGTCAGATGAACGCAGAGGAGGGTGCTGGGACTCGGATGCGCGAGGGTTCGAGTTGTTCCGGACAGGCGACTTTCAGCTCAAGCTTACGGTGAGAGTGCCAAGCAGGGCGGTTGGTATGGTCGGTCGGTGCAATTGCAAGATAGGCAGGCAGTTGCCTGACGGTTGCCTTGTAGACTGGTGCTGCTCTCCATGGCTCGTGGGCGGCGGCGGCGACGCGCTCTAGTCCCCCTTGTTGAGCAAGTTGGTGGCGACGTGCTTGCGACGAGGTCGACGATCAAGGAATAGCGCGTCACGTGCACTCGCGTTTCACGGAGAAAAGCGATGCTTGAGCAGCAGACGAGCCGCCCTGCATGGGATGGAAAAGGCTCTGCTCAAGATCAGCACACTGGTTCAAAGACGCGTCTCAACGTGTGGCAACACGGAACGTGAGTCAGCCCAGTCGTGTCAGGACTATGGATAGGCGTAGAAGGTAGATGGTCGTCGCGTGTGCCTGGGGGACCGTCTTCTGCAGCAGACGCGACGGACGCGATGAACTGTAGTTTGTCGACGTGGGTAGTCACCCAAAGTGCATGTGCAGACGACGGCACGAGATTGAATCTGCTTCGCGTCGAGGTTGGGGATGCGGTGATGTTGCAGGCGGTCCATCGGCGGCAGGATGCGGTTGGGCGTGATTGGACGGGCCGGCGCATGAAGAAGCACCCCGTGAAGACGTGAAACCGCGCAGCAACAAGTCTCTCAAAGGCGCCAGGTGTTTGAGGCTCAAGTCGACGTCGCCGGGTCCCTTCATAAGTGTGCACAGACGAATGCTCGCCCTTGAAAAGGTAAAGCGCATGCAAGACATCGCCCATAATTCACGATGCTCTGTGCTTCGCCTCGGGCCGGGTGACGCCAGACGCGCGACTGGCCCAACGCGCCATCACAACATTCCCTGCCACCTTCCAAGCCGCCCACACATTCCCATCTCTTCTCAAGTCCTTGATGTTCACCAGCAATTGACCAGTCTTCCTCGAGTTGTGGGCTATTCAAAATGTCTTCCTCGTCGCCACCACCCTCGTCGTCGCCCACGTCGGCCAATGGCAGGCGCGCCAGCCCCAACACGGGCCTTGCTTTCCTCGTGCACTCCCCCAACTCGGTCGCAAACGCGTTGCCGCCAGACTGCGATAACAAACCACTTGCGCGTCAAAAGCGCAGGCGAACAAGGTGTGTATTGCCTGCCTCTGTGCACTTTTCCTGCTTCTCTCCATTCAATCTTTTCGTCCCAACGCTGTTGATGCTCGCGGCGCCGGTTCGCGACGCGTCCAATGGAACGTGCTCATGTGGTCATCCGGGGCCTAACGCCAATGCCCCGCTCACATCATCCACCTCAACACCAACTGACCACCCTGTCCTACAGCAAAGAAGACGAGGAGATCCTCAAGGCCGAGTATCTCAAGAACCCAAAGCCTGACAAGGCCGCTCGCATGGACATTGTCGGCAAGGTCGCGCTCGGAGAAAAAGAGGTGCAGGTGCGTTTTGCTTCAGGGCTCCACGTCACGAGTGTGCGCGACTAACCCCTCTTCAGATCTGGTTTCAGAATAAACGACAAAACGACCGTCGCCGCTCCCGACCACTTGAGCCTTCATCTACGGCATCGTTGATGTCTTCGTCGTCCACCATGTCCGACCCCCCGACCGAGGACGATGCGCTCGTGCGCGAGACCGAGCAGCCCGAGCCGACCGGGGAGCAGCCGCCGCCGCGTAATGAAGCCCCAAAGCCCGCCACGCCAGAACCTGCGCCAGCGACCGAACCCGCAGTGACATCGGACGACACTGTGCCAGAACCGCACCCGACCGAGTCCCCCGAATCCGAAAAGCAAGAGTCGCAAACCACCACCGAGGAGACTGTAGCAGCGTCCACAGATCCAAAGACCGCCGAGACAGCGCCAACGGAGCTGAGTAGCTCCCAGCAAACAACATCATCTCAAGCCACGCAGGCGCGCACCTCTTGGATCTCGAATCGCCGTAGCGCATCCTTCATCCGTTGCAGCGATGATTATGCGCCCGAAGTAATCACGTTCCCGAACGCGGCACAACCTGCTATTGAGCAGCCCGAGACGACGCGCTCTCTCAAACGCGCCCACTCCTTCGTTCGGATAGCTACCAACGAAGATGGCACGGCTCGCGTTGTCACGGATCTTGATAAGACTCCTTCACCTCCACATCAGAGAACAAACCAACAGGCATTTTCCCGAGCTGCTGCGGGCCTTCGAAGGAGCTACAGTGCAGCTGGGTTGAATGAGCGTCTGGCCGCTGCTTCACAGGAACGCAGTCCAAAGATGATGAAGACGTCGAGCATTGGACGAAGCAGAGATTCACGCGCCTGGGAGTTTTGGTGTGATCCGGACAGTCGCTACAACACTAGTTTGACCACGCGTGCTGAACAAGAGGGCAGTGGTAGTGCCGCAGATGCCATCGGGTTGCTGCGTGCTAACAGGAGGATACTTGCCCAGAACCAGGCTCGCCAAAACTCTCCGCTTCTCTCGCGACATGGTTCAGCCAAAGTGCTGGGTGAGAACGGCGTCAAGAAGCGTCGCGGACCCATGCAGCGTGCTTCCACATCGTGCGGGCGCCTCCAATCCAAGTCTAGCAGGAAGGTCAGCGATAGCAGCGAATCTGATGAGCTCCCACAGACCGAGTCGGACAAGGAGAACTGGGAACCCGACCTTATGCCAGGACGCCGATCACACAAGACAGGCCCGCCCGGCAGCTCTCAACGCACCCGCCAGATACTGGGCGAGAATACTGACATCATGTCGCAGAGCTCCAGCTTGGGCGCCATGCTGGCCAAAGAGAAGAACAAGGGCCAGGAGTCGGAGGATCCAGAACAGGACGAAGAGCTCCGAATGTTCATGAAGGGTGGCAGGCTAAGCGGGCGGACGAGCCTCAGCTCTGCAGAAGAAGCCGGCTGCGTCGAAGGCCTCCTCAAACTCAGCCAAGGCCAATGGCGATAAAAGCTCATTGTCCCCTAAGTCTCTCCCTGCAGTATTCCTCGTTCTTGCGTAAAAGAACATGTAGGACTATTTGGCGAGATGGGCATCCTTTTTCTCTCTCTCTCTTTTTCCCTTGTTTTTCTCACAGTTCACATCATATTGATGCATTTCAGCGGGTCGGCGCTTGGGGCTGCTCTTTACGAGGCCGGAAATCTGATTGTTTTTTCTCCCTCTTTTTCTTTTTCTTTTTGGAACTCCTTTCGTTGCACGTCATCGTCGGCTCGGCTCACCTCATTTTTGCGATACATGGAGAAGGAAAGGGGTGTCATTGGCGCTGTGGTGTTTTTCCAACATGTCCCGTCCCAGTAATATGCGCTCGTGCTGAAGATGCGATTGCCAATCCTCTGGGCTTGTTGAGTAAGTGCGTGTACGCGCCCTCTTGAGGGGCTGAATGCCCTTGGGTGCGTGTGCGGTATTGGTGTGTTACTGCTACGAGTAATAGAGACTTGACTTCCTATGGTTCAATGTTTGTATTTAGCTTAGCTGCGTGTTATGTGATGGTTTTGGGAGTGGGCTTTTGAGTGGGGAGGGGTGGGGTCAATCGATTGATTCCGAGATTCAATGAAGTCAATGGACTCCGCGGTATCGGGTCTTCGACGCGGCGTTTGATGCGCACAGATGAGCAAGCAGACACAACCGGACAATGAGACGAGCATTTTGGAAGTTCGACTCGTAAGTCTTTTCTTTTATTGACTTTGTGGAAGCTGGATCGGCTCCGTCAATGTCTAGTATACAGATCATCAATGAATGGGTTGTAATGCTGTTTACCCTCTCATGTTCGTCGCCTCATAACTCATGATCCGTGGAATGGCCCATGGCGTGGTAAGAGAGCCTTTGGAGAATCCGCAATGTGAGCCCATTATTCTCGGCTTTGGCAGCGCATCGTGACTCATTTGCCGTTCCCCAAAAATCACGCCGCCCTTTTCGTTGAACCGGTCTCGTGGGTCCGCCCTTCGCCTAACTCTTCCTCGGGCGCCCTTTCTTCTTCGCGGGCGTCTTCGCGGGCGTGACTGGAGGCGGAGCCTGGATCCTGAACTCGTCGCTATCGAGATCCAGTTTGCCTCTCAGGATGCTGTTGGGCAGCAAGTCCCTGGTGAAGCATGCATGGCCATCCCGCATCAGCTTATCCGCATCCTCGTCTTCTTCCTCGCTCGCCATGCGGATCGTATCCGCGGCATCGACATCTTTGCCACTTGCTGGTCGACTGATTACGCGCCTTGCGCCAACGGCTCTGCAGACTTCTTCCATCTCTGTAAAATTCTTATAGGCTGATTTCAAGGTCGGCGTGAAGTAGACCGTGTTACCCTGGAATAGTGTGTCCTGTTTTTTGCCCCAGATTCTCTCCAGGGAAAAATTCCACCCTTGCTCTTGTGCCTTTATCTGCGGCTTGTAGTGTTCGATGGCGACAAAGTGGTTTGCTTTGGAAGAGTCGATAAGCCATTTGTCGGTGACAATCGGAATGCCCAAAGCAATTGACTGCAACAACTTCATCGTTTTCGATAGGGGGCCCATCTTGACACTGTGATATATTAGTATGATTAAGGACACCAGCAGAAGCGTATCAGAGCGTAATGCTAACCAGAGGATGTTGGCATCATCTTTGACCGAATCAACAACAGTACCACCGTTCCTCCTTAGGAATCTTACGACACTACCGTTAGATGGGACTGCTGAGTTGCTGAATAGCACTCGGGGCTTCAGTCCGACATATATGGCGATATCAGGAAGCACCTCTTGGGAACTTCGTAGACTTCGCGCAGGAGTAGGCTCGGAAGGCTCTTCTTCGTCAATAGTCTGTCTCCTTCGCTTCGTTGCTACGACTTGTGTAGATTTGGTAGTGTTCTTCTGCGTGGTATCGATTCCTCCTTCAATGTCCTCATCTTCTTCGATTGGGGCCTTCCTACGCTTTGAGGAACGATTTGATGGATCGGCCTTACTTGTGAGATCTGTTTCATCTTCGACCATTGGGCTGGATCTCTTTCGAGTTGATGTGGAGGCCTCGATGGTAGGATGCCTACCACTTTTGCGACGAGCTGGTGTAGTGGCGACAGGGTGGTCTTCGGTTTTGTCGGTCATGCCGTCTCCCGTATTATTCTCTTGAAGACAGTATGATCCCTTTGGCATGTCTTGGATAGTCTTGATGCCATCCAATTCTTTCTCTCCGCCCGCTGGTCTGTCGTCGACAGTTTCATCTACAGGAGGCACGGGAACGGCCAGCGTTTCCGCCTCGTTCAAGACCGTCGATGATTCATGTACCATCTGAGCGATTCTATCAGTGGTTGGAGTCTCCTGTACCAGGATTGACCGCGAGACGGAAGGCAAGGGCGTTGAGCGAGCAAAAACGTTTGATTGTGTCGCTGCTATCGCGGTGTCATCGCCTGCAGAATTCTCGTCTTCAGTTTCCTCGTCTTTGGATGAATCAGGTATTCCAGCTGGTATCTCTCCAGTAATGAGGTTAGCTCCATTCTTTGCTTGGTCTCCAGTGGCTGAGGAGTTGACTTGGACTTCTACAGTGGTCCAAGCCAAAGTCAGACTCTGTGAGGTTTTGGTCGTGTATATGCGGTCGTTTGCGCGAAGCAACATAATCTCAGTACTTCCGCTAGTGCGCTTCTTAAGTTTGTATGATTCGGTTGATGGGTCAATGAGGAGATTGACCTTTGGAGGGCTTGGAAGGACGCTGAGGTCATCTTCAATTGCCTCCAATTTTGTACCCCAGGGACCAGCAACTAGCGAACATCAGCCAAAGGTGACTAATAGGGTCTGTGAAATTACCGAAGCAAGCCAGCGTGCTGCCATGCTCTGGCCGGGAAATGCCGTCGATAACGGCGAGCTTGCTGTCATTGTGTACGAGAATTGAGCGTCGATGTGCTGTGAGTTTGAAGCGGTCAAGCTCCTTTCCGTCAATGTTCTTTAGCACCAGTGCCCAGCTCATGGTGATGGTAGATTATCCAGGTATGATGGTGGGTTTGTGACGCGTCGAAGAGCAATCATGTGGCAACAAATTGAGGACAAACGCGGTGTCACGAGTGTGTAGAGAAGGGACCGTGCATTGAGCCAGGCCTATATTGGCTAGTCTACACCTCACCTCCTTGTGGATCTCGGGAGCCTGCACTTAGTCAAAGGCCGCGTTTTCCCCAGCCGTCACGAGTAATCTGAGCAGATGTTTGCTTTTGTTTTCTCCTCAATGATTCCCGCGGTGAGACGTGGCTAGACTTGTGCGTCGCGTCTTTAGGGCTGGCTGGACGGTCTCAAAACCTCGACAAGCAGACCAGCGCGAGAACAATAGTAACAAGTCTTTTGGTGTTCCACGTCGTCGCCCTCACCAGCCGGGAACAGCAATCCAATGGATCACGGCACGGCTCTCTTATGTGTCTTGGGCCGAGGGTAAGACAGGAGAGGACTCAGCCGTAGTACGCGGTTCGCGTGTGTGCGTGTACGGAAGTCGGCCGGATGTGACAGGAACAATGGCAAGTCGGCCAGATGCATTGGCCCTCAAGTGACAGTGAAGCTGGTAGCGTAGAGCCGCCCGGGGGTTGCGCACGGTGTTGGAGGGTGGGTAGGAGACTGGAAGCGATCAAAAGAGCGGACCCGGGCGGCCGGTAGTGCCTTCCTTAGTATTGTTCGGACGTAGAAGGTGCCTTCCCAAAACAACAATATCTGGCCCATCCCGTCCACTGGAGCTGTCTCTCATGGCCGCGCCCATGCTTGCCATTGTACGCCAAGCCGTTCTACACATGCTTCGTCTTGCTATTCTTCGCCCTCCCATCCACACGCTTATCTTCCTCGTCCCCTTCTCTTCTCCTCCGTCCCCTTCTCCATCCACCGTCATTTCCTCCGCAATCTACCCTTCTGCATATCCTAGGGCCGCCGCAGGAAGCTGCCCTTCAATCTTTTTTCAGCCCCTGCTTCAGACTCCGCTCCAGACCCAGGCCGCTTTGTCCGCACGTGCAGCCAACCGCGTACCGGGTGTAACCATCCAACAGCGAAGACACTATACTTCACCAACTGCGCCCCATCTATCACCAATTTGCCAGTCTTCCAAAGTCCGGAAGTCTATATCTCTCTTATTTCCACCTCGACACCTCGACACCTCAGCACCTCCGCACCTCAGCCATGGATCCCTTCACCCAGACTTTCATGGTCAAAACTAGAGATGGCGAGGAGGTCGCCATTCCCATGGTTGACATCGACGAACTCCGCCTGTGGGGCATGCGGCTTGCCATCAACTATGCCTCGCAAGTCGGCGCTTCCGTCATCCTACTCCTTATTCTCCTGATCGTTACCAAGCGGGAGAAGCTCACATCGTCCATCTTCATCCTGAACGCTTTGTGCCTTTCCATCAACATTGTCCGGTCCATTCTCAACTGTCTCTTCCTGACCGGTAACTGGTTCCATCCCTATGCCGTCCTTACCGGGGATTATTCTCGTATCCGGCCTCTGGATCGCGCCAAAACCATTACAGGAAACGTCATGACTCTCCTCCTGTTTGTCTGCATCATGATCTCCCTCAGCTTTCAGGTCTGGGTTGTATGCGTTACAACCCACCCTCTCCGGCGCATCCTCGTCTTGGGTGTCACATCTACCTTGGCACTCGTTGCAGTCGGTCTCCGCTTCTCCGTTGTCGTTCTGAGCAACATAGCCACTATGCACAACGAAGCAGTAGGCACCCATTACAATTGGCTCACTCGCCTCAATCTCATCATGCAAGCGCTTGCCATATGGTCCTACTGCGCCGTCTTCACCGTCAAGCTAGGCCTTGCTATCCTCCAGCGTAGGAAGCTCGGAATGTCCCAGTTCGGACCATTACAGATAATCTTCATCATGGGCTGTCAGACTATGATCGTTCCAGGTACGTGGACTTCGCTCTACTCAGAATCGCTTTCACTGACTTGTTGTAGCCTGTTTCACCGCTCTTCAATTCATACCGGACCATATAGCACCAGAGCTTGGAGCTCAGGCCCTCACTATCATGTGCATTTTTCTGCCTCTGTCTGCCATCTGGGCTGGTGTTATCACCGACGATACCAGTCTTGGCGGCCATGGCCCTGATGCCCACCGACGACTTCTCAAGGATACCTTTGGTGCTAGCTCAGATGGAAGTGCCACCGACGAGAAGCACAGCCCAATAGTGACCACAAGCACTTTCACCAGTGGCAAGAATCCTGACAGCCCCCTCACGGCTCTGCCTCCAACTCCTGGCACCATCCATGTCGGGCACGAGTGGTCTGTCCAGGCTGGCACCCAGTCACCTCGTGTCTAGTTACTAAGGCACGTGGCACAATGTTCGTACGCCACAGCAAGAAGTTCTCAGTCGGCAAAAATCTTAGAGGTCGTAGGTTCACGCAAAATAGGATCTGGGGGACCGTACCCAGAATCGAGAGGGTGGTGTTTGATGCAATATTTTATGGTAGATATTTTTTTAACCTTCTCTCCTATCCGAAGTGCTCGGCAGGGACCAAAGTGGTGGTTATAGAATTTTCGATTTCCTTTCATATGGCTCAAGCCTAGAAGCTAGAGGCATGGGGCATCCAGTCCGTTTCTGCGAGTCAGGTATGACAGGTTGATCAAATCTCAAAACCAGTGGCACTGAGAAATTCGCTATCTAACTCGCCGTTATCTGATTGAATTGCACAACGCTACCGGATCATGGCCCCCGCCGTTGATGGTGTTGCTTTTTCAGCACAAGATCTGCCCTTAACCAAGCCATAACCCCTGCATCCCGCATGATACCCCTGCATACATACACAATTGGCGCATCGACAACTTGACTGTCAGGCGCGTCGCCGCCGTGCACAGAATGGCCATTCAGGTACTCGCTCGTGGGGATATATAACGGTGCTCACATTCCTGCATCTTTTAGTCTTATTTCGTCTCGTTCTAGGCTTCACCCAGGTTCGCGTTCGCGCCATCGCGCCCCGTACGGAACACTTGGATCCCCGCGCTAACATCAGGCCCTATACATCGACGTCAGATGGCGGGGTTAGTGAGGGGCACCGACGCTCCGACACTCGCTTTGGGAACAGCAAGCCCTCGACGCAATTGCCGAACGTACAAGCAATACCGCCGAACAGACGTTCGACGACCTCGTTGGCCCCAGGCCATGTGCGGGCCGAGTAAGGATGAGGAGTGGGTGGAGAGACCATAAAGCTGGCGCGTCGTCCACAAGATGAGGGGTTCAAAAGCTGAGCTCAACTCTCTCCCTCTACCACCGCCCGTCAATTCCTTCAAAATCGCAATTGCACATAATCCCAGCGTGATTGAAAATCCATTGCGACCCTAAAAAAAACACCCACCCGCCAAAATGTCTCTCCACCGCAACCCCCCCTTCCACGCCGAGCACCTAGGCTCCCTCAAGCGCCCCCAATCCCTCCTCGATGCACGCTACAAGGAAAACAAGTCTGCCGCCGAGCTCAAGCCCCTCGAAGATGCCGCCATCACCGACATTGTGAAGGCGCAGCTGGAGCTGGGGTTCCGGCCCGTGTCCGACGGCGAGTACCGGCGGCACATGTTCTGGGGCACCTTTTGGCCGAGCCTCGACGGCATGGAAGAAATTCAGAACCCGCCCATTGAGACGTTTCGCCTGTACGTGCCGGATATCGCGGCGTTTATGGAGACGGGGCATAAGCCTGGCGAGAGCGTGTATTGCGTGGGCAAGATTAGGCATACGGGGCAGAGTACGTATGTGGACCAAGTGGAGTTTCTGAAGACGCTTTTGCCAAAGGAGAGGTGGGGGGATATTAAGTTGACGCTTGCGGCGCCTAATTGGTATCATTTGAGGTAAGTGGACGGTTTGTTTTGCGCCTTGTTTTGCAATTGCGTCGTGTGATGAATGCTGATGGTCGTGTACCTAGATATATCGATGGCAAGGCGTTCCCCAAGGACGTGTACAAGAACGATAAAGAGTACTTTGCGGATGTAGCCAAGGCGTATCAGGTCGAGCTCGATATTCTGTACAAGGCTGGGTTGCGCAATGTACAATTCGACGATCCCAACTTGGCGTGTAAGTCAATGCGAGATCCTCCCCAACAGTAGGACAGGTACTGATTTCGAGCCAGATTTCTGCTCGGAGAAGATGCTCGAGGGATGGAAGAAAGACCCAAATAACACCGTAACCGCCGATGAGCTGCTCGATCTGTACATTGGATTGTACAATGACTGCATCTCCAAGATTCCGGACGACATGCACGTGGGCGTCCACCTATGCAGAGGTTAGTACTACCCTTCAGCCCAACTCAGCCCCACACGCCTCTGGCACCCGGCGGGTGACTGTATCGCTCGAAATCCGTATATCGTGTTTTTAAGCCGGCTAGTGGCTTATGAGCTTTCGTTCCATGATGCCCCTACATTTGTAGACCGTACACTTGGCTAGTGCTTTGAGTTCAAAAAACAAGCTACCCTTCAGCATCACACTTCACTGACTAACCCATCTACGCAGGCAACTTTGTCAACTCGCGCCACTTCTCCGAGGGCGGTTACGACCGCATCGCCACCAAGCTCTTCACCCAGCTCAATATGCACACCTACTACCTCGAGTATGACACCCCTCGCGCTGGCGGCTTCGAGCCCCTCGCGCACTTGCCCAAGCACAAGAACGTAATTCTCGGTGTTATCACGTCCAAGTTCCCTGAGCTTGAGGATAAGGAAAAGATGAAGGAGAGGATCTATCAGGCGGCGGATATCATGGCCAAGGGCCAGGGTGAGAGCAGAGAGGATGCGCTTAAGAGGATGGGGGTGAGTCCTCAGTGTGGATTCGCAAGCCATGCTGAGGGGAATCTAATTGATATCGAGGGCATGAAGAAAAAGTTGAAGTTGGTGAGGGAGATTGCGGATGATGTCTGGGGCGGGGAGCCGTAGGCTAACGGTATATATTTGAGCCGTGGATAAGTAGCTATTGAGGAGATACTATGAGTAATAGATAAAACACAGTTGAGGAGGTGGTATTTTAGTTGCATGCTCGTTATGGGGTTTTTATGGGGTTCTTGATATCGAGTTTGGTGTTTGTGTGCTGTGGATCACCAGACAATTGATACATTATCTTGGTTTTCTAGTACTCTCCCCTCAAAGCATATAGGAATGAACACATTTGAGATAACTAATAGCAATTTCCGTGGCGCAAATGATAAAATATATAACAACTATAGACGGTAGTTATGTATATTGAAAAAATATCCAAGATATGGATTCCAAAGTGAGAACAGATGACAATCAGGTCAAGTGTTTGGCAAGTAGTTCGCGTTCGCATCATTGCTTAGCCTTGAGTTGGACTTATGTCATTCTGCGTGAGCACATGAAAGCCCCACAATGTGATAGAGCTAGCTGACAGAACTACTGTGCGTTGCGCCTATGCTAAAAGCGCCATTGACATCACCCCCGTAGGCCCCTTCAGCAAGGTAGAATCATCGCTGGACATGACCAACTCAAATGATGTTGATGGAATCCTGAGATAGGCACGGAAACCAGTCTACGAACACAAGCTACGAACTCAAGTTCATGGCCATGCACTGGCAGAAATTCTATGCTAGCCATGTCCGCTACTACAGGTTTCAGGCGTCGCACATGGAGCCTAGCGGCCTGGAGTGTTGAAACGCACCGGAGAGTCGAGACCAGACAAGATTCTTGTCGCTACAAGGCCTTGCAAGAGACGACGAGTTTGTTCAGAACCCTGCGTTGACCTTGTGCAGATGGGTGCCGGCGGAGCAGACTCCGCAACAGACGGCTCGGATGCAAGGACGCCGGCACCATGCCATCGCTGCTGCCGGCAACCGTCGAAAGGTTCTCGAAAGAGTTACGCTTTGAAGCTCTGCATGAACAGGATGACCTTTCTCGAGGCCATTGTGATCGCAGGATCGGACTCTGAGTTGTCTCGCGTGACGGGACTTCCGCAAGGGGCTGATGTCATTGATGACCGGACAGGTCGAGTTGAAACAATCGAGAAGGAGGATGTTTCAGACACGGAATGGGGCCTGTGGGGGGATATTATCGCATCACCTCAGTCAGGAGAGGAGCGAAACAAAGACAACAAAGCCTTGCCGGGTAAAGTCTGCGAGTGAGGCGCGGTGCAGGGCAGAAAGAAAAAAAGGATGCCTCGAGGGCTACTCACGGGATGGGCGGAAGTGCAATGTCTGCATGCGACATCTAGCTTCGATAGTCGACCTGGTCAAGGGCCTTTTGTTGACACTAGCGGGAGTATCGGTTTTCTGGTTGGTGACAGGCTGCCATGTGCCCGGGCAGGCAATATAGATGTATCGTCCCTGCATTGCAAGGCGAGCTATTTGTGAGGTGCCCAAGATCCGGTAGACCCGCTGTCGTCGCGTTCGCACCAGTCTGTGCGACTCGAAAATTGGGTCTGGCTTCCACAATCGATAGGGTGGACGAGTCAACCTGCAAAAATTCCCCGGAATGCGAAGATTCACGAAAGCGGGAGCGGGGGGGCAGCCGCAATGGCAGATGCTACTCTTGAAACTGCCGAAAAGGGACCAGTGTTTATCTGGGACTGACTGTCAGTCTAGCTAGGGGAGTTTGCATAAATGCAAGCTTCCTCTATTCTATTTCCCTCTCATGCTCTCAGGAGAGTTGGTTCGTGGGCGATGACGACGTTTGAGATAGATGCCAGCTGGCGCCGCTGGACTATTGGCTTGTCCCGGCACTCGGTGAATCTCGCAGCGTCCCTGAACAGGTTTCACAGACGGGCCGTCAAGAAGAGGAGCTCGTGCACGCATCTATGAGATAATTTGGACCACGACGGCGGGCTCACAGTGGGATTGCGCGGAGGGCATGGCAGGGCAGGGCAGGGCGAGGAACCCAATTCATAGTGATCACGGGCAGGCCAGGCCTGTCGAGCGGAGGCGGGCGGAGAGCAAGCGTATCCAGGTTCCAGCGCCCTGGACGAGCAAACGCAAATCCAACAAGAACAGCAGGTCGTTTCAACGGCTTGCCCACGAGCAAAGCTTGGCACGGGCAGCGTTCCTGGCCAGAGACTGCAGGGCGGGCTTTAACGAGATGAGGTCGAACGCATTCGGCGTTGGTGAGACGAGTTTCAGGGCTGCGAGACGGGATCCCCGGCTGTGAAACGCGTTGCTTGGGGGGCGACACGAAGCCCCGGGGACAGATCAAGGACAGAATTTTGCAACGGGAAATTGGCGACACGAAATCCGGCGACGGGCGCGGTGAGAAGAGCAGAGCGCCGGCGTGAAAGAAATCTTTTGCGACTGGCGCGTGAGATGATTTTCACGGCGGTGCATGCTGACGCGCGCACTCCGGCGCCGGCAGCTGGGTCCGGGCCAGCTGGTGCATTAGGGAGTGCGAATTACAGGCGTGTGGAGAGGCGTTGGCATTCTGGCATTCTGGCAGCGGGCAAGGCAGGGGGGGCAGGTGAGGATTGCTGACGGCGGCGATGGTGCCGCTTTGCGATGTGCGCTTTGCGCGGTGTTATGCGCGGGTCTTCTCGTGCGATGAGTGGCCAGACGGCGGGCGCAGGCGCACACGGCCGGGCGATGAGCACGCAGATGGCAGCGATGAGCGACGATTCTCTGGAAGCAGCAGACGCAGACGCAGCAGCACGCAGGACGCAGCAGGCAGCATGGCAAAAATAGACCCTGGATGTGCGTGGCTGAAGGCGGCCAGTCATGGCCGGTTCGGTTCTGGGTTGCTCTGGCTGGGCTGGCGCTGGCGACGGGCGCTGAGTGGCCGGCGGGGGACCACGGGTGCAGCGTAGCCGCCGTTGGTTGAGGGCGCAGCGGACCATGAGTGGCCATGATAGGCGTGTAGACGCTATTGGAGCAGCAGAGAGGGGCCTTGCGGTGAGCAATGGCGGAAATCGATAGGACGAGGACGAGCCAACGTTGAGCGAGGGCAGCGACTCGACGGGCTTGACGGGCGCGACGGGCGGTGGTGGTGGACGACGAGGAGCAGTCGGGGTGGAGGCCAGGCAGGGGATGCTGACAGCGGGCGGGTCCCGTGATGCGTTGCGCATCGCGGCTGCCGTGGCGAGGTGCCCAAGGACAGGCGCGGGCAGGCGCGGGCAGGAGAGGGCAAGAGCACGAGGGGGCAGGAAGGTACGTACTGCTCGCGCGGGCAGCAGCAGATCAGCAGGAACCGACGCTGCGATACTGCAATATGCGCATGAGGCGGCCGTTTCAACTTGTCGTCCAGCGCAGCAGACAGAGGCGTCGCTGCAGTAGGGCCCAGTAGCACCCCGTAGGCCGCATGGCGCGCAGGGCTAGACGTGCTGGCCGGGGCTGGTCGTGCTAGGCGAGTGGTGCAGTCGAGCGTGGCCCCTGAATCGGGCCCGAGCGCCTTCCCTTCATCGCGCGTGCCAAGCCGCGACCCACCGCAGCCGGGCCTGCAGGACGCGATATCTACCAGCGCCCGCCCGAGCCCATCGCTCTTCTACTTCTCGTCACCTCTCCCTTCTGGCCCTTTGCATCCCGCCCGCACCTCCCCCTCACCTCCCCCCATCGTCTTCCCTCGCTCTCTTCTACCGTTGCAGCTTCTGCATCTCTTAGTTGTCCCATTGTTCGGACCCCAGCCTTTACTCCTACTAATCCTCGATTCCTTCGAGCGCGCCAGTCCCGTCGCTCCTTGCAACCCGCCAGAAAAGAGTCCAGAAAAAAAAGCCAACCCGCCGCCACTCCAGCCAGCAGCTTTGATCCCGTCCTTGACCGATCAATCTCTCCTGTATCCACCCTTTGCGAGTCCTCGACTGCTTCTTCTTCTTCTACTTCTACTACTTCCACGTCGTCGCACTGCTGCCTGCACCTGCCCACCGCGGCTCGCTCGGCACTTGCTCGCTCCTGCCTCCCCACGCGTCGGTGCCTGCCTCGCCCTTTCCCTGCGGACACGGCGACACTACTCCTTGTTAATAACCTCCAACTGCATTGCCCGTCGGCCGGATACGATTCTATCCTCTACTTTTACAGCCATCGAGATCGCTGCGATCCTTAATCTTCTAATCGACCACGCCACCCCCGTGTCCGTGTAAAGACAGCCGCGCCCTTCTCTCGCCGTAGGCTATCCTCTTCGATTCTGTATCCTTCCACTTTTCGGCTGCGCTTCTCTTCCTCGCAGCCCTGCCCTTTGTCCCCGGACCCGCTTTTAGAGAAAACAACAACAACAACAAAGAAACAACCATGAGCATGGACGCAGGCGGTCTTGCTCAAATGACCTACAACAACAACTTCCAGCCAAATGGCTCCATCGGCATGCCCACGTCCAGCTTTGGTTCGCGTGGCAAAGGCGCCTCCTTGAAGCGTCTCAATCTCGCCTCGCCCCCCAAGGTTGCCTCCATCGCCGAGAACGAGGTGCAGACGCCACGCACCAGCCGCTCCCATCTCCTCGCAGGCCTGCGCACTGCCCCCAAGACGCCGTCCTCTGCCCAACCCCCGGCGTCGGCTCCCTACGGACAGCGCCAGCACAATGTCGGCAGTACTGACTCGGCCCGATTCACCAGACAAGGCTTCGGACAGGGCGTCCCTCAAACAGCCGTCGGATCCGGTTTCACGGGGCAATACGACCAGCAACAACAACAGATGCTCTACAACCAGGTCTTGGCTCCCCCTCAAGTGCAGTTTGATGACGGTGAAATCGACCCCAACATCGCTGCCCAGCTCTTGGCCACCGAGCTCTATCTCGCCCAGCGACAGCAGCAGCTTCAGCAGCAGCTCCTTCAGCTCACTGCCCAGCAGTTTGGAGGCATGAACCTGAATGGCGGCAATATGCGCCAGCAGCAGTTCCCCTCTACTCCGTTCACGCCTCAGATGAATGCCTATGCTCAGCAGTACCAGAACGCTGCCATCCAGCCTACTGGCCAACCCGGTGTTTACCTCGCCTTTGATCAGAGGACTGGCCAGTACCAGTACGTGATGGACCCTAGCTTCCAGCTGGACGAGGCCAGCGACTTGCAGGCTCAGGCCGCTCCCAACAACTTGTCGCACTCGCCGCCCCCGCCAACTCCCAGCTTCACCTCTTCGCCGCCAAACAAGTCCAACACGCCCTCTGTCCAAGTGTCGCCACCCAACGAGATCAACCCGAGCCCGTGGGGTTCTCGCAGCTCTTCGCCGCCCAAGAAGTCCACCACCCCTCCCCAGGACGTGGTTCCGCTCCCGCCCCCATCTGCCAATGCTTTCCGTCGCGGCCACAAGAAGACACCCTCTTCGCTCGCATTTGACAAGGGTGAGACTCCCGATGGTCCCAAGTCTGCCTTTGTTCGACCTGTTGGCTTCCCTGCCACTCCCAACACTGGCACTTTCGGTCCCGGTCAAGCGCGTGCCGGCGAGCACCCCATTCGCCAGCCTCGTGGACCTCCTTCAATGGAGGAGCTGCAAGCCAAGCCCACCTCCAAGCACGAGGGCAGCAAGAACTTTGCCGCTCGCCAACGCCGACAGGCTGTGAGCAACCTCGTTCGTGCCGGCATCGGCCGCCGTGGCCACCGCACTGGCAGCGCCGGAAGCATGACCCCAGTGAGCGAGACTGAGATGTCTTTCCCACTTTCGGACAACGACTCCGACAGCGTCCACAGCGCTGCTAGCGGTAGCCTCTCGGGTAAGCCCAGCATTGGAAGTCTCCGTGCTGCTGCCAATGGCGCCATTGGCTCCGAGAGGAAGGCGTCCAAGGAGCGATCTTGCGACCGATCTGGTGTCGACAGGTCGTACACTGCCAACAGCATCAGCAGCGATGAGGGTGCCGGAGTCGGCGGCGGTTTGGTCGAGATCCGCGTCGAGGAGCCCAGACAGTCCGGAGAGCGCCGCACAATGCCCAAGCTCGTGCTCACTAGCGCGGAGAAGCGAAAGAGCTCGATGTTCTAAGCTATGGATTGGAAGATATTCAGACCTCCGGCTTGGGTAGATCACTGAGTCGGAGGTCTCCTGTGCATATTTTGCGGCGTTCTTCGGGCGCTGCAACGTTCTTACGGCCACTCACGACTTGTTCCTTTCCTTTCCTTGTTTCTAGTTTCTGCTTTTGGTTGTGAGGGCTGTTGCATTGTGGGAGGGTTCTGTAGTGGTGTATTTTTTTCCTTTACTACCATTACCATTCGTCGCCACTGGAGCCCCGTGACATGAGTGTGTTCCGACGGCTTTGGAGGCTCCCTTTTTTGACCTTCTGCTTTCCGACTTATGCGACCTGTTTTTAATGAGCATGCGGATGGCTGTTTTTCAAACTTTGTTGCGACAAGAATGGACACATTGGTGGACATATCCTTTGAGATTTTGAAGATTTGGACTTGGACGGAGAATTCACAGACAACGAGCGCTCATGCCTGTGGCCGGGCGCTCCTTGCACTCCTTTGCATTTTATTTCTTTAGTAGGTGTAGGCTTGAGGCCAGACAGTCCTTACTTCATGTTAGGATGAATGGCAAGCAAGACACGCAAAACGTTGGACGATTGACGAGTGGGTGAGATGTAGGATGAGAAACTTCAAATCACACTCATTTTAAAAACTGCACTTCTTGCACTGTGATGCTCTTGGCGTGAGAACGAAATGGCGTGCGGCAGCTGCAGGCACAGCTTCATTTCATGCAATGCGGTTTCGTGTCAAGCGTCAAGCGTCGAGCTGAGGCAGATCTGCAAGCTCATTTCCAGAGCCCCCCGCCGACATCGTATCCAGCGATCTGGGGTTCGTACAGAGGTTGGCACAAGCCCTCGCTACAGTCTTGACCATTGAACCGCAGTTCACATTGGCCTGGAGGATCGGCAACGTGGTGGTGAGTCTATCGATAAGCTTTTCGCGACGCCGTGCGCAGGTCGGGGCGGGGCAGTCAACCTCGTCGTTGCGACCACCAAAATTTCGAGCAACCCAACGTCTTCCCCATGTTGACGCGGGAGCGCCTCCGGAGTCCCCCAGACCTCCTAGGAAGATTTCTCTCCATATTCTGGAGCTCCCTCCAACCCTCGCATACCCCGGAGCCCCCCGCATCGCCGCCAGTCATGGCGCCCGCGACAGACGCCTCCACCATCGAGCCCATTGCGCCCCTCGAGCTGCCCGAGACCCCCGAGACGTCGCGTCCCCTCCACACGCTCCCTGCACCCTTCACCGATTCGAATCTCGAGGTTTTGGCTCAAGGAGCCGAGGCGCTCGTTTATAAAACCACCTTTCTCACGCCGTCCACGCCTTGCGTTGTCAAGTACCGCCCCCCAAAGCCATACCGGCATCCCACTCTCGATAAGCGATTGACAAAAGCTCGGTTACTAGCGGAAGCCCGAGTCTTGGTGCGATGCAAAAAGGATGGCGTCGGGGTACCTGGTGTGATTGCTGGTGATTGGGATATGGGATGGTTGGTGTTGGAGTGGATCGAAGGGCGCACTGTGCGGCGCATTCTGGACGAATGGGCCGAGGGAGTGGTGCAGAGAGAGAAGGAGGGCAAGGGACATGAGGGGACAGCTGACGAGGGCATTCTGGATCTCATGAGGCGGGTGGGAAAGGCGGTGGGGCGGCTACACAGTATTGGCGTATGCCATGGAGATCTCACCACCTCGAATCTCATGGTTCGGAGTGCGGAGAAGGTTCAAGAGCAGCAGAGCGTACCGGCGGGCCGACAGACGGCTTCTGCCATGCGCGAGGCAGCCATAACTGCAGAGGATGAGCCGAAGGCGCCGTCATTGGAGGGCGATATCGTACTGATTGATTTTGGTCTTGCCACTTCCGCGGACAGGAACCCGCACGAAGACCGCGCGGTCGATCTCTACGTCCTAGAACGCGCTTTTGCCGCCACCCATCCAGCCGCGGAGCCCCTGTTCCAGGAGGTTCTGCGAAGCTACAACGACAGCTACAAGGACGCCAAGCTGGTGCTAAGGAGACTGGAAGATGTAAGGTTGCGGGGGCGTAAGAGAAGCATGCTTGGCTAGTCAATGTTTTGAAATGTGTGGTCTACGAT
Organism: Corynespora cassiicola; assembly: GCA_022059125.1. Lineage (NCBI taxonomy): Eukaryota > Fungi > Ascomycota > Dothideomycetes > Pleosporales > Corynesporascaceae > Corynespora > Corynespora cassiicola. Next base: position 1,170,381 of record JAEUWY010000012.1, on the reverse strand, counting down.
TTCAGGGTCTAGATAAAAAGTAAGCCTGCGGGAAGGGGCTGATCGTGGGGAAACGTACGTATAGATCGACAGGGTCTGCTGGACTACCACTGGCCTGCGTGTTTCATGACGCGTAGTACGTGTGTACCATTGCGAAGGTAACAATTGGATAAATCAGCAAAAGCATATTCTGCTGCAAACAATGTGCACAGTTGCATGCGAGTGTGGCGACAATCAGCATCTGGGTTGATATCGTACACTTGGCCTACAGCGTCAATCTTTCGCACCCTTCAATTCAATACACCTATTTGTATATTGTTAGTTTTTCTTCTAGCAGAGTCACTTTTGCGTACCACAGTTACAATGATACTCAAGCGTTTAATTGCTATCCAAGAGCGCCATGGTTGAGTGTTCTGCCATGCACACTCACTTTTACCGTTTGATTAGTGCCAACGAGGAAATCAGTGGCGAGGCTCACAACAATATTTAGCCTTTCCATTCCAACTCCCCGAACGCAAGAACAATAGTAACGTGCTATCTCACTTTCTACGTCACGCTGTGCACCACCTCCCCGAGAAACAATGGCAAGCACAGCACGCCTCTGGAGCATAAATCTCCACCACGCCTCACCCATTTCTATCCTTTCTTCCGCAGTTCGATACCGACCAATTCTATCATTCCAAACTACAAACCTACCATCTTTACATACGCACACACGCCAACATCACTAACCTTCTACATCTACCCATAACCACACACCCACATACACGAATCGCTAACAATGATCCCCAATCCAAACTTCAGACTCTTCAACACCATCCTCACCCTCATCATGGTCACCCTATTTCCTTGCACGGACACCCTTGCCCCCGCTCTCCTCATGTCTCTCGTCTTCCTCACCGACCACCTCGACAAGCACCTCGTCGAGTTCCCACCCGAGGGTTCGGTCTTCACATTCTCTTCCGAGTCCGAAATCGAGGGCGAAGTCGAGCTTTCTGTCGAGCCCAAGTCTACGACTATCACCCGCAAGACGCGCGCCAAAGGCAAGGAAAAGAAGAGCAAGGTCGAAGGTGTGGTTCCGGGCGTGCACGAGTTCCCGAGGGTGGGTGAGCAGTGCATGGTTATGTGAGCGGTGGAGACTCCATAGTAAGCTTTTTTTTTCCCTGGTCGGGGTCTAAGTGCGAAATGCTGATTGTTGGGTAGGGGTTCGCTTGATGGTGGGACAGGCGCGCGTTTGAGCGCTGAGTGGGTTATTTATCGGGCTATTACCTTGCATCGGGTTTCTATGGCTTTCGGGACTACAAGCTTTAGGAGTTGATGCTAGATTTTTGCTAGATTTTCGGGGTTCGGCTATGGCTGCGCTACAGTAGGGGTTCTGACGGTGGGTTTTTGGTTTTTGAAGTCGCTGGTGCCTCGAAGTAGAGGAGATCAGGTTAGATAATGTCTTGCGGCTATCTTTCCTGAGGTTTCGACTTTCAGCAGTTACTTATTACTCTTCATTTATTACAGAGGCTCTTTCTATTTTTCATTTCTACATGATTTCATTTTTTTTTTTAAAAAAAAAAGCAGGAGCGTCGGCGTCATACTTTGAATTTACACTCAATATACACAAGGTATTTTGTCAGCCTGTACATACGTAACACACAGCTTATACCTTTGAATATGTTAATCCTACCCTGATATCATATTCAGAGCGGTTCTACAGTCACGCTCGCAATTTTTCTTTATAGAATGATTGTTGATCGTATGAATCCCAACACGTTAAACTGAGTACCATGGTTCAGAGATATCCCAACATCAAATAAAAATCCGATGACTCCTCTCGAATATAAATCCTTTTGTAATTCAATCTGAATAGAGTTTCAAGAAAAGTTAGTAGTTCTGTTCGCTGACTTCCAACTTTTTTTGCTCCGCCGAACTTTCCGTATCCCTCCGTGCGCCATCACATTCGTGGACTTGCAAATAATTTGAAGTTTTCTTCGATATTGTATAAATAAATTCTAGAAAAAAAATGTCTCGCTTAGCCAAAGAGTACGTACCAATTAAAACAGCCAGCCTTGATAACATGTAGAGTACTGACTAGTGTAGTATGGGCATGAAAACGGTCATAATCTGCCTCGAAAACCCCCTGAATGGGAAGTGCAAACTGTTTACAATCCATAAAGGCCTTCTAACCCGCTCTCATAATATTTTCAGATCGATGCTTCGGCAACATCCAGATGTTGACAATGTGAAGCTCCAACTCCCCCATAGTCGCGCGTTCCAACTCTATGTTGTTTGGTTATACACAGACGTGGTGCACGTAGACTCAATTAAAGCATCTTTCCCTAGCGAATGGGAGACTCACGATCGTATATGGGATATGCTATTCACGGCATACGTTTTGGGGCAGGAGATGCTGGATGTGGATTTCCAGGACGCGATCATGGACAAAATCCTCGAGTACTTGACCAGTGGCGTTAAGATTTGCAGAGCCTTGCTTCTTCAGCTGATCAACGAGGCATACAAAAAATGCAAAGGACACGATCCATTGCGTTTGATCCTGACGGAATTGGCGGTATGGGGACTTGGGGACGCCGAATTTGGCTTCCTAATCGGAGAAAAAACATTACATCCCGCATCTTTCGAAGACTTGAGCAAGAAGATTTCGGAGAGGATATCCTGCAAGGACTCCAAGGAACCCCCTTATCTCAAACATATTGGATCATGCCACTATCATCGCCATTGGCCAGAGTTTTGCTACAAGAACAAGCTCAACTGTGAGGGAATGGATGTGGAACCAGAGGAGATTTACACACCATTCTAGACTGGAATATTTTAACAATTGGATACCACTCTGATTATTCGCAAAAATTTCCCAAACAATTTCCTCGTGAATAAATTACAAAACCAGGAACCATAAGGACTTGATACAGAAAAAGGAGCGCGTCAAGGCGCGCTCCTCACCTCCCGCACATGGCTCTCGGCCTCCATCTCGAACTTCTTCCCTCCACTCCCCACCTCCACAGCCAACCGAACCTTGATCCTATACATGCGACTCACCGCGAAGCTCCGGAAACTAGACGGCGTGTTTCCAGGCACCCTCCCAGTAAACCACACCTCACACTTATCCGCCTGCACCGTCTCCTTCTTCTCCCCGGCCGGGATTTCCTCGAGCTGCACGACGTGCTCACCTGGCACCGCATTCAACAGCGTCTTCCGCTCATCATACACGGTCGACTCCTGCCCCGAGAAAGCCGACGCAAGAGGCGGTGGCGTAGCGTCCTTCCACTGGTAGCCCGACATGGTAGAGCTAGCACTCCAATCGCGCGGCGCGCGCGCAAACGTAAAGTCGAGCAGCTCGAGCTTGATCACGCGAAAGTGGACCGCGGGTATGGCGACGACATTTGCCGACTTGTCGAGCACGGAGAAGGTGCAGCGGAAGCGGAACTCGGAGCCGCAGGTCAGCAGGTCGGGGATCTCGAGGCCGGCTTCGAAGTCGAGTTTCGGGGTCGACGAGGAGAATTTATCTGAGATGCGCTGGCGGAAGCCGATGCTGGAGGTGGAGGCTCCGGAGAGGAGGGAGCTGGAAAGGGTGAAGCGTTTGGGATAGCGCACGAGGCCGAGAGGGGCGTTGAGGGGGGTCTCAGGGTCGGGGTTTAAGGGTTGGAAGAGGATGTTTGCTGTTGAGGAGAGGGGGTCGAAGTTCTTGCCCACGCCCACGCCGGGGCATATCAGTCGTGCGGTCACGCCGTAGGATATAGTCGCACAATCGGGATCTTCAGGCGATGAGCCGAATAGGAAGGTCGGCGGGAGCGGATGCGGGTATGTAGTCCACCGTTCGTCATTGTCATTCTGGTAGCAACCGTTGCGAATGATGCTAGTACCTTCTGGTACACGGAATTCCCACCGGAAATCGTGATTTTGGCCCGGTTCCAGCACCTGAGGGGTTCGCATCAGGTTATATGTCACGGTGAAGAAGGCAGCATTGTCTCGGTAGTGGTGATAGCGTCGTGTGCTATTGTTGCCGGCATGAGATTGGTGAGATTCACGAATCCAGACCATTGACTGTCCCCAGAAAGAAATTTCCACGGCCTGTGGAGTTATAGGAACGGCTGGATTGATGGAAACATGGCCCGAGACCGTGTCGTTCGGCTTGAAGATATGCTCTTGGTCCGTAGCCAGATGAAGTGCAAAGTTTGGAAGTGGGGTCTCGGGTGTTTTGTTGGAACTAAAGATTCCCATTTCTGTCCTCCCGGCTCTTGCGCCGACGTGTTGTGGTGTTGTGGGGTGTGTTGGTGGATGACGTACCCAATTTGGGTAAGAAGACTAAATCTGAAGTAGGAGCTGTGGAGTTTGAATTGGAAAGATTCGCAAGGCTACAGGACCCTTTTGAAACTGTCCATCTGTGCCAGTAAGCACCAAGCCCCTTTGTGCAGCCTTGTTGGTGGTCATGCCATAGTCGCCGTATCCAGCGAATAGGATCGAGTGGCGCAGCTGAGGCTTGGAGGCGCATTGACCACTAGGGCGCATGTGGTATGTAGGACGCCTAAACAGTCTCCTATTCATGGACCGATTCTTTTGCACTCATGACGGTTGATTACATACCATCAACAGACAAATACCGTTTTCATGTGGAATGATGTTGACGGCGCGTTTGACGCGTCGCAGTTCTGCTCTGCACATATTTGGGAGAGCGCTACGGTCGCAGCCCAGCCAGCTGCGTCCACAGCGTTTCGCGACCTACGCGCCGATACCCCGACGTGTTGTTGGAACATCAGAATTCATAAACGATGGAACCGCACCTTTGAAAGTTCCTGGCTATGGATTACCGGTCAACTATGAAACTAGCTCAGGGGCCTTTGGAGACTATGATCGGTGGTTTTAACATGGGGTCAGCTCATTCTCCTCCGATCGGTTGACAGTCAATGAGATAGCCATGCTAAATTTCATGGATGCGGTTACCGACAAAGCAAACTGGGACAAAAAGGTCTTTGATGAGGGCATTCTATGGAGATGGCGTGCTGAAACACGGTTAGATAAAGGTGGCTTGATCAGCGACAGTGCGTTTCAATGGTGCATCGCAGAGCTCCAGGATAGAGCGAAAGATTTTGGACAAGAAGAATTTGTAATAACCCTGGAAACATATTCAAGATGTGTCAAAAGCGATGCAATCATTCCAACTGAGCTGGGAGATGAACTGAGGGCGGCAGTCAGCCCGCTGCTAGGGATAAAAGGTGGGTGCAGGTACTCAATCTGGTTCACCCTTCACTTTATCCTTTGGTTTATGGTAAATCATCTGTCTTCCCCTCTGACCAAGTCGAACCGGATAATCGTGTCGATTCCATAGGCAGAGGGGTACTCACGGAAGCAGGGTAAGAACTTGTAGGAATTGAGAAGGGGTATCCTCACTCGCTTTACAGTGGGCTACGGTCGACTCGGTTTCAGTGGCTCCCCTCGGACATTAGATTCGTCGGCGATATGGGAACCAAAGTAAGGATATCTTCGTATATCAATAACCTACGGCCTTCGAAACACCAAAACCTTTACCAGCTGATCGAGAAATTCATCTCAAAATCTATTCCTCTCTGGAACAATATCCTGATCAAAGGACGGGAGGACTGGGCAAATCTTCGCATACCAACCGACGGCATATAAACAGAAGCACGAGAACGTCCTAAAGAACTGTACGACATCCACCAACTAAGCGAAGAGGAGTTCTTTTCGGCTGGAATAGTCGAAAAGATCAAAGACTACCTATCTCAACTTGATAATCCCAGGCATGCACATTTATATTCTGAAAAGCGGACCACACTTCCAGACGACCCACGGGAATGGTGTCGATTTGAAATCGATGAGGCTCTCGATGATTTCTACTTTCGTACGCGCAGGATAATCCAGCCAGAGCCCGGGGAAAAATTCTCTTACGAGCAGTGGAAGGCTAGTAACGCGAGCGGGGTTTTGCCCTCTAATTTCCCCCCAGGAAAGAACCCAGAACCGAAATCTAATAGGACTTGCCTTGAAGAACAATTTAGAAAACAAATCCTGCAAGTCGTTGTCAAACTCTCCTCTATTGAGCTAACGCCCGATAACGATGACTTTCCTGAAGGGAGCTGGCACTTGGAGGGGATGCGCAACGAACACATTGTTGCGACTTCGATATTTTGCTACGACATACAGAACGTTACTGAATCTCGTATACACTTCCGACAAGAGGATTTGATTCAAGAAGGAATGAAATATGATAAAGGTCGCCACAAACCGTTGTGTGCGGTCTTTGGTACACAGAGTATGCCCGATGATCCCGCTGTCCAAGAAATAGGTAGCCTGCGCACACTCCAAGGCCGTATGATCGCCTTCCCCAATACATTTCAGCACAAAATAGATCCTTTCAGCCTTGTGCATAAGACGAAGCCAGATAATCGGAGATTTATGGTACTTTGGCTAGTCGATCCGCACTATCGTATTGCATCTACAGCGAACGTACCACCACAGCAGTTGGAATGGGCGGAGAACGGGTGTAGAGACAACAAATTCAGACAGTGTTTTATCAGCCTGGAAGAAGCTAATGAGTACAGATTAGAGTTGACGAAGGAAAGAACAGCATCTGCGGACTTGGTAGAGGAAAATCTCGAGGTGTACAATCTTTGTGAGCATTAAGACAAAAATAAAACTTCGACTTTTATTGTAAAGTATAAAAATGTATATATCAGAAACGCAAATAGATTGATGAAGTATTCTATCAACATGAGAAGCTAGTCCATCGCAAAAAAAAAAAAATCCAACCTCATGGAGGTGTATCGACTAGGGTTGTTTCCATAATAGCACGTACAGACCCCAGCTACGTTATATTTCTTTTTCCAATTTGTACTTCGGCTCTGGAACTTCACCATTCAGCTCATAGACGATAAGCTGCTCCGAGGGTGCGTCATCCTTCGCTTCAGCATCCACCTCGTCGAGGTCCCTGCCTGCCCATGCACAGTTCCAAAACGTGAGCAGTGCATACAGCTTGATAAAGCTATGCATGTATGCGAAGAATATGTAATGGCCAATGAGCCATAAATCCGCCGGGTGGCGTCTAAAATGCGGAATCAGTTTGATCATCTTGGTGGCAAAGATCCACAGCACCATGAGCGCTATGGCCAATGGCGTCTGACCAAAAGTAGTACGGCTCAACATGTAAATCAGAGTTGGATCGACGAATAGCGCAAAGTTGAAGAAGCTGGTGATGTACACCGCATACACGCACCAAGGCTGAGCGCGCCACACGGTACGGTCCGTGAACAACGAGCAACTATTCGACCGCCAAGTCGTACGTGACCAGCGTAGGCATTGGTGTAGATATTTGTGAGGCGATCCAAGATCGGTCTCAATGTATGAATCCTCGCCGCATTGGACCCTGTGCTTCCAGCCCTTAGACACCCCCCAGCGTGTGATGAAGTTGTCATCGTCTGGGTTGAGGGGCCCACACCATTTGAAGAAGAACCTCTCGTGCGCGAAGGCCTTTTTGAATGCTGGATCTTGAAGGATCTCAGTGCGGTGGGCAGCGGTACGGGCAGATATTACGAAAACACCGCCGTCGATGGCGTTGGTGGCTGCGATCTCAAAGTTATGCCGCAGTAGATAGATGCAACCCCAGAAATTGAAGACGGAAGATAGGCCCCAGCCCTTACCTGTGCGCCGGACACGCTTTTCGGTGCCCACGTTGCCGACCTTGGGGTCCTCGAAAGGGGCAATAATGTGAAGGAGATAGTTGCTACTTGGCCAATACACGTGGTCATCTGCAAGGATGACAATTGACGTCTCGACTTTTTCAAGTGCGTGAAGTATTTGATGGCGCTTGTTGGCGACCTTATTGTACGTTACGATGATCTTAGTCGAGGTCCAACGTGCGTGTAGATGTGCTATGGCCTCCTTACAAACCTCCTCCCTCGCTTTTCCTACTGTGACGATGATGATGGCTTTAGGTTTGTTATTGAGCAGGCTCTGGACACATTCTTCGAACCTGGGGTCTTCAGGCTCCACAGTGGGGATGATCACGGTACAGTCTGAACGATTCCACTTCGGTGTCTCTGGGATCGGTGTTGGCTTATACCAGTAACAGTAAGAAAAAACATGAACTATCAATCGAAAGTATCGAAATAGGAAAATGATAGCGAAAAGTAAGTTTGGACCCGTTTTTAGCAGCGTTTCCAGCCATGTCGTGGCGGTAATTACCAAGAGGATTCCAAGTAAAATTTTCTTCAGTGTCATCGCCATTTGCGTGGTCTTTGCGAACAAAATTCTACAGCTTGGAAGATTAGCATTTTATAGAGGCCAAGGCAGATTTCATGTTTGCCAGGATTTTCCTTATAGCAAGCGGTTCGGCCGTAGGACCCCAATTTAACATCACACTTCCTTTATGCAATGTTCCCATTGGATAGAAAGGTAGTGCAAAGGCATACACACACAATGTTGGAGAATGGGGGTGGATCCTGACGTGGTGTAACACAACCAGTGCTCGAAAACACAAAGCATAATGTATCATCCGCAAACACACTACTAGAGTAGGAAGGTGAAATAGAACTTGGCGGAGGTGACTGTAATAGAAATCAATGCACAGCCCTCAGTACTGTTCCACGACATGTATTGACAAGGCGTTCATGAATGAAGGCTTGTTATGAATCTGGAACAGAGCAAAGTGTTTGCAGGGTGGATCCAATCAACTAGGTTTGACTTATCTTGGGGCGTTATACCTAAAACTCTGGAACAAAACACGTAATTCAATCGACTAAAACTTAATCTTAACTACGAAAGGTGAATTACAGATCGGGAGTATTCGGAAAGGATTTTGGTATAGGGCGATCATTTACGAACTTCTAAGAAATAACAACTATGAGACATTCTGAGCTACTTGTTCAACCAATATGAATATAGTGCACTGATTTCTGTATGTATTTGAGTCTTCTAAAGGCTGCATTTGTACCTATTTGTTCATTATAATAGAAAAAGGAAAGATCTATCTTTTACTATGAAGCCCGATCAGCTATCAAAAGTGAATTTCCAAGCATGATACATTGTTTGACCAACAGTAATGTTGCTATGTAATATCCAAGGTCCTATTAACAAATACATCGAGACCTTTTCCACACAAGGAGACGAATGTGACAGTAAAACCACCGAATACAGCATTCGTATTAATCCCCCCCCTCAAAAAAAACAAAAACAAAAAAACAACCCCCACTCCACTGTCCTAACAAAAGGCTCGATCCCCGCCACCACCAACACCACCACCGCCGCTACCCCACACCTCACCACACTCGCCACAGCCGCCCGTGAGTGGCAGGTACGAGGCCCCAATCTCTAGGGCATTTTGATGGAAGTATCTGTGCATGATGGAGAGGGGGGGCGTGTTTGTGGGTGAAGACGTGGATAGTTGTGAGGACAGGTTTTGGGAGTGAATGGGAGGTGGAGGTTCCGTCGATAGGAGCGATTAACTCATATTGATGGTGGGTTCTTGGAGGGCTATGCATGCTGGAAGAGGGTTGGTTGAAGTTGTGCTTTAGTAGTTGGAGGCCGCTCGACCGCCACCCTTTGTGCCGCGAGGTGTCGCTGCCATCGCCAATAAGATTCCTAGCCGTCTTCCGGAGGAACAGTATGACTGCTACTAGGACCAGGGTTCAAAACGCCCATTCGGGACTTCTGTTTGTGCGAGCCACGACGCCGCCTGGGATGGGGCCTATATCCGTCCCCAGATTGGTCGCTAGGTTGATCGGGTCTAGCATGCTACCCTCTTTTGCTACTGTGAGTGATATATGTAACAACCCCGGAGCCGAGTGCATAGGTGGAGCTGGATTTTAAGCTTTGTAGTTCGCGTAGAATGAGTAGCGCCATATAGCTATGCTTATTCAATGCGAGGCCGATATTGGCTACAACTTATATGTATACGAACAGGGATCGCACACAGAATAAGGTTTTTTTGGCCGTGAAAATCGGAGGCAGAGCCGAAGAGGACGGGAGATGTCGCTTGGAAGACAATGTAGATGGTCAGAGTAAAGTTGATGGTCTGGGTATCTGTAAGAGAGGGAGGAGAGGAAGGTAGATACTAGATGCCGAGAGCGAGCTCCTTCTTCCATCGCAGCAGCGCGCCTCGCAGCACACTCTACGTCGCGGTCAATATCTTGAACATGTATTGTATCTGCCCACACTCCGTTCCACATCTTCCCCTTACTCTGACTGTGCCAATTACTCCAAGGATGTTTAACTTGCGTTCAATCGCGCTGTATTCCATTCGGAAGGTAATATTCATGGGCTGTTCCATGGACGCGGAACCCTAAGCGTCGGTACCCACCCCCCTTCCCTCAAGTCGAGATTGAGACGAATGACTGATAGAACAGCACCGCCATCAGAATGAGCAGTTTGAGAACTACACCATTCAACAAAGCACCACACACTCAGAACGACCTCCCTCCACAACCTCCAAAGCAAGATGCCAGCAGATATGCACTCATGAAGTTGAATTCGTAAAGCATGGCCACATACCTCGTATGCAAAAATCTAATCCTCCCAAGTCTACTCCTCTTGATACCACACCAAACCCAATCTTAAGCTTCCACACAAATGCCCCCACCCCCCCCCCCCCAAGCACAAGCAAAACACCTTCTCAGCGTTGAGCTCACCTCCTCCTCCCCAGCATCTCTTTCCCAAACCCATCCCGCCCCTCCTCCTTGGTAATGCGCTCAGCCGCCTTGACAAGATCGTACGTAACGTCGTCATCCACGACGCTATCCTTGTTATACTTGGGATGCGTCTGCACAAAATGGCGGATCCACTTGGCCGCCGTCCAATACGTGCCATTAGCCCGCTTGCGGATGAGATCGAGGTAGCTCGCAAGCTCGCAGCGCGTCTCGACATCAATGTTCATGCTATTAAGGTAGTTTTCCACGAGCGGTATGAGGCCGGGGAACCCTCCGTCGCACTGCTGGCCGTTGATGACCTCGTTGATGGTCATTTGCTCATACTCGTCCTCGACGGGGCCGAAGGGCGTCGTGGGGCGGCTGGGTCCGTCGGCGGGCGTGGATGCTCCGTTGCCGTTGGGCTTGGAGGAAGCGTGTGCGGGAAAGGGGTCCTTGCGGAACCAGAATTTTTGGGTCGACACGGAGTCTCGGATGTGGGCCGTCTCCATGTTCTCCGAGACACGGGCAATGGGGATGTAAAAGTTGAGGTTGTAGGAGAGGATGGTGCGGGTGATGAGCACGATAAAGACGGAGAATGCGGCATTCTCAAAATCGGTAATCTGGATCTCCATCGGCCTAAACTCGACTCTCCAGCCAGTCTCCGAGCCTGGAGGCGGCGGCTTGAAGCGCATGTGCTGCCAGTTGGTAGACTGGAGATTCTCAAAATGGTCAGCTTTGCTGAGGTCAAGTTCCTTCAGGTCCTCATTAAAGACCACGATGGGGTCGCGGATGAAAAGATGGGCGAAATGGGTAGCAAGGAGATCGTCCATGCCACCATCTACCAGACGCTGCTTCAATTCTTCGTCGACAACAAGATCGGGGTCAAGATACTCTGGCCGTAGCCGAGGATCCTGAGAAATGTAGGTCGAGTTGGAAGCATATCGCGACTTTGGCAACCTCCAGCGGTCATTCTTGAGCGGCTGTCGCTGGAGTCAGTGATGAATCGGCGATTGCAAGGCGCCGGAACGTACCTTTTCCCCGAGCTCTTCGGGCGTGCGGTCATCGACGGCCCTGCTAATCTGGTTCCAGCGCACATCGGTGTCAGCAAGAAAACCCTTGTAAATCGGAGTTGCAGCAGTCAGGGCGAGGAGGATCGGGCCGAGTGGACTGAGCTGGTCGTACATCTTCCGACCCTCTTCGATGTTCTTGGCCTGGAAGGTAATCTGCAGGCAACAGCTGCCCATGCCGAAGGCCATGGCATCCATGTAGATGTGGTTGTCTTTTGCCGCACCATTGCGGACATCATCATCCTCAGGCCATTGGTGTAGATCATAGTTGACGGTGGGATCTTTGAAGGGCCAAGGAGTCTTCTCGTCCCTGAAGACTGGAACGTTAATTTCCACCTTCCTACCCCTTCGCCAGCGAATGTTGGCAGCCAGGGTCGGAAAACGAATATGCGGATTGGCAATCTCATCGGGCACATACTGCGAGCGCAGCTTGGGCCCTGATGCAGGGTATGCGGGTACGATACAGTCTGCTGCTCCGAGGCGAGGGAAGGTGGTCAAGGTGATTGGATACTCATCTTTTGCCATGTGGTCCTTGGCTATTGCGCGCCTGCAGGTGCATCAGGATTGAAGAGGGAAATGTTAGGCGGGATGAAGCGTACCTCCACTTCATGTTTCGCTCGACGTCGAGAAGGTCCTTGAAACCTATCCCCCATGGTTTGCCGGGAGTGGCCTCGAGCATGAACCTACCGAACTCAGGGTGGAACACAGGAGCGGTAGTGTCCGATTCCCTATGAAGATCAACAGGCTGATCGCAAGGAGCGTGGCTTGGTGAGGCTTACTTGACGGCGCCTCGTTGCACATCAGGGACCCCTCCGCCCTCCTGTAGAAGCTTCTCATCGCTCGCCAACGCCGCCAGAATGTCGGCCTGGCGCAGTGATAGGCGGACCCTGTGGTGATCCTGGTCATAGCAGACCACCAGGTACTCGATCTAGATTGCCCATCAGCTGCTGCGCCCGGAAGCAACGGGGCCGGATCTACCTCGTCCCCCCACAAGAGGGCATCCCTCTCTTTCCCCTTGGCGTTCCGCCAGATGGCCAGGAGTTGCTGTAGAGCACGTTACTTCTGTCTGTGACCCATGGTTTGGAATTTTTGGCAGCGAAGCATACTTCTATACCCCAAGAGCGGACATGGCCCGCTACCTTCTTGGCCTCGGGCCACTCTAGCGGGGTTCCAACAGCCCTTCCCCCCCCCAAAAGTTAGCCGCAGGCTCTGAAGGGAAAAAAAGAAGCCAACAGGCGCGAGGTCTCACAGCAGCCCCATTCCCAGTCGGTCCTGTGCAGGAGCGGGTTCTCGTCCAGGCTGGTCAAGGCGACACGGGCGATCCGCACGGCGAGGTTGTGGAGAAAAATCCGGATGCACGACAGATATCTAACTTTAGCGGGGCTGGCGGCACGCAGGGCTTCGCGGAGCGGCAACTCTGTGGCGGCGGCGTCTATCCCCTCCTGGCCCTGGTGATCGGTGTGATTGAGGAGTGAAAAAGGGTCACAGTCTGCAGGCGGCCGACGTAGGCGTCAACATGGGCCGCAGGCGACGGATTAGTAATGCAGGCCGGGTTGAGGTCCTCGATGGTAAAACAATCAAGCCTTTCCGAGGACGGCTACCCTGACCCCCCCAAGGCCGATGACGCTGCGCCCAGCTTTTCCTCTTTGGCTCAAGGGAAACGAGATACCACCACCACCTCCTCCACCACCACCACCACCACCACCTCGGGTCTCGGCCTCGACTGCACCCTCGCACGACACTCACACATTACAGACACACTCACACACGGCGACAACCACACCGACAGCGCCGCCAGCCGTCGCAGGTGGTCGCAGTCCAAAACCTGTCTAGGGCCGCCATCGTGTGCGCTACCCTCGTCGCCCTGTGCGACTTCGCCTCAGCGGGCCCACGTGCAGTTGCTCCTGTATCAGTGCCAAGTAAAAAAGCAACCATTTGGTGGGCCTGCTGCTCGCGCCTCAAGGCCGTCTCCCCCCAAGTCCTCGCCTTCAGGGTTTTCCGTTGACCCGCCCGCGTGCACAACGCTGTCTGGCGGCGGGCCGTTGAGGGGAGGGGAGGGGGAGGGGAAAGAGGATGGGAAGCCGCCTCAGTGGATAGGACGAGGTCGCGACGAACATGTCCGCTGGGCAAATGCCGTCGCCGCCGCAGCAGCAGTAGCAGTAGCAGTAGCATGGGGGATGCGAGCGGGATGCGAGCGCCATGGGGCTTGAGAGAGGCAATGTGCTGGCAACGCCGCTGGCTGAGGGTGCGTAGGGTAGGGGGACATTGATTTGGATCTGCCAATGCTGGGGTAACCGCCCACGACGCCCAGGACGCCCACGCCCGCCTCAACGGTACCGCTCGCCATGCATCGCATCGGGTGCTGGCAGGCGTTCCGCCCCTCTGCATACGATCAAAGTGATCACACTGTGCATAAGGCCTGGGGCCACTAGAGAGCCCGCAAGAGGGCGGCCACCCCCCCCAAGGTTTAAAGGCCGTCGTTGTTGAGGCTGCTCTGGGCCTCCTGCATGATCCGCACTGTGGGACAGGTGCTCCAACCACTCGACGGCGACTCGGCGTGACACCCTACCGAATTGCTGTCTGACAGATGATACAGCCAGATGTGGCATGCGGGGGCCCCTCGTGAGACGATGCCATCTCGGTGCCGTGATTCTATATCAGTATCGGCCCGCGTAGATCTGAGACGCTGTGCTTGCGAAGGGCTTGTGTGCTGTGCCAATTAGGCAATCTAGAGCGAGACATTGTAACCCAACGGCTCCGAGAGGAGTCAACAGAGAAAAACCCCTGCGCCTGTGCCCAAGCTGCCCGTCACGGCCGAGGCGACCCTGTCGTTGGTGGCAAGAGAGCCTCCGATTCCTGCTTGGCCCTGTCCTGCCCTATCCCATCCCATCGATCCATTCATTCCATCAGACGGCACCGCCGGGGGAGACATGGAGCAATCGCTTTGTGTTATGGTCGTCGTGTGGGGTTGGAACTGATCGCTTTTTTAATCTTCCCTACTAGACCTAAAAGTCTGCTCTCGCGCCCATCAAACTATTAGACGCTCTCGTACACTTCTAACAAAGTGACCCTGTAATACAAAGGGAAGCCTGGAATCTGCATCCTCTAATGACCAATGTCCCTCGCCAAAACGCCCACCGGGTGGCCGTTTGGCGCACCAAAGGAAAAAGAAAGAACAACAAGTCGAGCCCGCTGAAAGCCTTCAGAGGACCGGGGGCATGAAAGCCTCCCTTTACCATGTGCCAAAATGCAACCCGTTGCTGGTATAAGACAAATAACAGAAGAAAAAAAAAGTCCCAATCGAGACGGCAAACCCAAAGACTGATGCAAATACTCGTTGACGAGTCCCATATAAATCTCCCATGACTTCAAAAAAAAAAAGAGAGACACGTGTATCGCACACGACCCCCAAACATGCCACTCCCAAAATTAAAATTTACCGAGCCTGCCTCTAATAAGACAGCCTTCGTCCCAGAAAAAAAAAAGGATTTGTGAATCGTCCCGTAAATGCAATACTAGAAACTTTGACGCCGGAAGCGCCTGCTGCGAATAGACGACCGTATGGACTACTGCTGACCCGTTCCAGTGATGACTGACAATGCACTGAAATGCAATATAATTGATGCCGAAGGTATCCGCCAATGTGTAATGATCCAGCCAGCATGGAGCGGAAGTTGGTGATGGTATTTTTTTTTTTTGGGGGGGGGGTTTGGTGAGGTGAAGCGTGGAATAACGAGCCCAAAATGACTGGTTCCAGCAGTACTGTTGTGACGTCGTTCGCAGACTTGTGAAAAAAGGGTCGACGACGTGGCGTCTCGCACGTTTCCAACATGGGTGGGACAGCGATTGTGATACCGACCGTAGGCCGAAATGAACCGAATGGCCAAGCAGTAGCCTCTCGCGCCTCTCACATGCGCCGAAAGAGGCCCTTTGCAGGCCGTGGCCTTGGTGGGGGGGAGGGGGTTGTGAAGCCCGTGAACATCGGGGGATAAAATGCTATATGATGTGCAAGATGGACAATGCTATGTCGCGGACGATCCTTGCTCGAGCGATTTTGGCCGGAGATTGGAGCTGGTCATGGCCTGCTTCCCGCCCATTTTGCGGGTCAGTTTGGCATAATCTGGGCGATGTGAGCAAAAAAAAAACCTGCAGGTTCGGTGGGCAGTGTAGGCTTACGTAGACCGCATGCATTGCAGAGCGTTCTTGCGCCATCGGGTCCTCGGCGCCACTCTGGTGTTTCGGCTCGATTGCAGCTATGGCATCGACCAGGTGGAGCAGCGCGCTGAAACCGTTTGTCAGTACCTGACGTATCCCGGATCAGTGGGAAACCTACCCCTCGCCTCTTTTTGGGATCAGCCCCTGCAAATCCCCCCTGACCTTTGGATTCCTCGGAGAAGCTGTTTGCTCCTTCATGATCGTAGCCATTCATCTGCCGATAGCGAGGATCCTGTGGTGGTTCCACCATGGAGGCCTGCTGGTGGTTGAAGACTACCTCCCGCATGCGCTGTAATGAGACTTGGATCCGCTCGCTGTGCTTGAGCATCTCGTCTACCTCTTCCAGCCTAGGCATGGACTGTGGGGTCATGCCAATCCGCTGATTTTCATGTGCGCGTTGACGGTAGATCTTGGAGAAGTCGGTTATACGACCCGCGCCCTCGGCCATCTGCGGGGGTTAATAAGGCTTGATATCAACAAGAATTACGTTGGACTTACCTCGTTGAGCGAAGCTTCCAAATCGAAGCTTTCCAGATGTCGCTTAACAGACTCACCATACGGAGCCAGGCTGGACCGGTTGATCTTTTTCTCTTCTAGGCGAGCCATTTCGGAGTTATCTCGCCAGGACGAATAAGGGGCACGCGGGGGTGCCGAATAGGTGGATTGCGTAGCTGGATAGGCCGAGTTGGGTGGGCCAGGCGGAGGCGCGGATAGCGGGTAATTGGATGGGGGATACTGCGAGTAGCCATGGCTGTACTGCGGGTTCATAGCGGTGGCCGAGTGGGGCGTAGAGGCTTCGTACGCGGGCTGCGGCTGCGGCTGCTGTTGCTGATATGACGAGTAGGGAGGATTCGGCCGCGAAGCGCCTGCGGGAGGCGACTGAGTCGTCCTGATGGGATGTAGCGTGGGAAGTTTCGGGTTATGCTGTGGTGCCGAAAACGACGATCGCGGTTCCGAGAAAGACGGCCGTGGGAGAGAATCCGAAGGGGCTGGTGGAGGTGGCGGAGGCGGTGGCGGTGGAGGTGCAGCAGCAGAGGGAGCAGAGGAAGCAGGTGGGTTCATGAATGGACTCCTAGGATGCGAGAAGGGATTGGGCGGGCCCTGACTGGCATGAATATCGCTCGAGAAGGTGCGGCTACGCTGGTCTGAGGGCGACGCAGCTGTCGAAGGCGGATGATATGGCTGGGGAGCGGACACAGGCGCGGATGGGGGAGGAGGAGGAGGCGGCGCCGAAAAGGACAGAGACTGTTCCGAACCCAGGGCTTCATGTATCGACGGCAGTGACTGGCGTGTTGGCGCTCTCTGCGGCTCCTTCTCATCGCCCGACGTCCGCCGCGACTCTGGGGGAGACAGCAAGCCCCCGAGCGGGCCGCGCACTTCGCTGGCGGCCATCGATTGGTGATTGCTGTGGGAAAGCGGCGGAGCGGGATAAGCGTGCAACGGACTGACCATGGCGGGAGCCGAGTGTTTCCTCTGGTAGTCCACCTCTTCTCGCTTGATCCTGTCGGAGTCCAGGTGGTTTATCGAGGGTAGGCCGACGCTACGGCGCAGTTAGCATGCTCAAACAACAATGCATTGGGGGAGAGAGGAGAATAACAGGCAGGACGGGACGGGGGAGGGGAGGGGGGGCGACCTACCTATGCCTTGCAGCGGGATCCATAGCCTCCATTGGGGGAGGAGTGGTCGCAGGGGCTCGCGGGATGGGAGGAGGGAGGACGGAGAAGGGGGGGGGCGACGGAGGTGTGGCGGTTGCTCGCGATGGTGCGGGTGGACGAGGGCGGGGATGGATCGTGGGTCCCGCGCACTTATGTGCCTTCCCGCGACAACGTCAGGACGTCCGGCACAGGGCTCCTACACTCGCGGCTGCTCGCTTCAACGTTCAACGGGCGCTGGTGGCCAAGGAGTTCCGCTGTGTGCAGCCCCAGAATAATTTCACGTGCTGCAAGGACCAACCCAGCGTGCGGTGGGTATCCTGAGATATCTCAGATCTGCCTCTCCGTATCGGGCCAACGTCCAACCGTGAATAGCGTCGGTGTCGGTGCCGGAGCCGGAGCTGGAGCTGGAGCCGTGACTGGCGC
The DNA here is from genome assembly GCA_022059125.1 of Corynespora cassiicola. NCBI lineage: Eukaryota > Fungi > Ascomycota > Dothideomycetes > Pleosporales > Corynesporascaceae > Corynespora > Corynespora cassiicola. Next base: position 1,152,408 of record JAEUWY010000012.1, on the reverse strand, counting down.
TGGACTGCAGGTGTTGCGGGCGCCCGTAGCCGTCCCGTCCGAAGAGCAGGTCGGGGGAGTGGTGTGGCAGGCGCAGGCGCCGTGGGCTACGACAAGAGAGCAACTCTTGTGGGCTCAATGGGGGTGATGGAGCTGGGTCCTGGTGTTGCGAGGTGGCCTGGCTGGTGCAGGGCTTGTTCGGTGGTGGGCAGAGAGGTGGCCACCAGGTGCGACATGTGGATGGAGATGGGATGAGGAGAGGCAGCGGCTTGGGGGCACAGAGCGGTGACGGGGTGCGATGGGCCAGTCCCGTGATCTGACGGGAAGTGGCCAGGCGTGCTGGAGCTCAGGATCAAAGGTGCAGCGCCCGGCTGGGACTTGCAGGCATAGCGAGGGGGACGGATTGGGGGGGGGAGGGGGAAACGGTGCTAGAGTTGCGATCGGAAATCGAACCGTAGTCGCTGGGAGTGTGACGAGCCTATGCAGCGACGGGCTGGGATGCTGGGATGCCGGGGTGTTGGGTGGGCAGGGTGGGCTTAGTGGACAAAGTAGGCAAGGCAGGCAGGCAGGCAGAACGAACAGGGCAGAGAGGTCGGGATGGGGCTGCGAGGCACTGGGATGGCACTGGGCAGGCGTAGTGATATGCTGCGACGGCGAGCGTGGTGATGGAGGTGGTGTTGCCCCCCGGGCAGGGCAGGGCAGGGGAGAGAGGGCTTGGGTGGGTCCTGGCCGGGGGGGAAAAGCAGCCAGCAGCAGGCGACGCAGCAGCAGAGGCAGCAGAAGCAGCACCAGCACCAGCAGCAGCACCAGCAGCAGCAGCACCAGCAGCGGCCGTGATCTCTGTCTTCTTTTGGGACAGACTCGAATCGCACCCCGGGCGAAGCGAATCTGTGCGCGGCGGCCCCTTGTCCATGGCTTGAATCGGATCGCGTCGCCCCTAAAGGAGCACTGGGGCAGCCATGGCCATGGCGCTCACGGCAAGATCAGCAGCGCACGCCGAGCCTGTCTGTCGACGACGGGCCAGCAGAGGCCAGCAGAGGCCAGCGGAGGCGCGCAGCACCCACTCAGGCGCCCGGAGGCGCGGCCGCAGCAGCGACGGCGACGACAGCAGCAGCGATGGCCATGCAGAGCGGCCGAGTCGCCTCCGCGATGCGCTGCGCTGCCGTTTGGCCGCGTCGCCGCGTCTGCAGCAGCCGGGCAGCCTGGCAGCGGCGCTATACCGGTTTGCTGCTGCTCCCTCGACGCCGCCTGCGGGCAGAAAGGACCGGCCCCTTGGAACGAATCATCGCAAAATCGATCATCGATGCAGCCGAGCTGGGACCCGGTCGTACCATGCAGCCCGCCCGGCTCTCGCATCCTGTCAACCGCACCAGGGCAGCCGCTTGGCGCCAGAGCGCGATGAGGGCCAGCACGGCGAGGGCGCCCGCGGCTGCTGGCCTGCTGGTCCTGCGATCGCCGCGCTGCTCGCCGTGCTGGCCCTCGCCGTTCATGCGGCCGCCTGCCATGCTTCTGTGCTGGCCTGCTTGCCTGCCTGCCTGCCCGCCTGCCCGCCTGCCCGCCGCCCCTGCGCGTCTGCTGATGGCTGCCGAAAGGAGACGCCCGCGCAGGATGCGTCCCAGATTTCAGGGTTCTTGAATCGATCAGGCGGGGGCTCGCCGGCGGACGTTGGGCCGGCCAGTCGCAGGCCAGCGTGCAGCCGAGGGCTCTGCCGCCGGCCGCGTCCAGGGCGCTGAAGAAGCGTCGGAGAATCTTCTCGAGGGGAAGGGCAGATCAGAATGCCCGCAATGCCCGCCATGCCCGCCGTGCCCGCCGTGCCCGCCATGCCCGCCCGCGACTCGCCGCGCGCCCTGCCAGACCCAAGTCGACAGCCGCTCTGCCCATCATGGCACGCCGCCGCCCACGCCCGCGCAGGCCTGGCTGGTGCGCCCGCTCGACGAATCGGCGCAAAAATAATCAGGCCACTTTTGGTTGCCACATGGGGGGAGCCCATCTGAGCCCATCTAACCCATCTGCGCCCGTCTGCGCCCGTCCACGCCCATCGACCCCCGTCCGAGCCGTCGAGTGCCCCGTCCCAGCACGCCGGCGCGAATAAACATACAGAGGGCCCCGGCTGCCACGGCTCGGTTACGTCAGATCGAATAGCCAGATCTGGCACCCGCCATGCCACGCCCAATGGCTCCATGGCTCCATGGCTCCATGGCTCCCCCGAGCTGCCCATCGCTCCCCGTCGCGCTCCCCGTCTCTCGCCCTCGCCCCCTCTTGCCTGCCCGCCCCGACCGCCTAGCACTGCACTGCTGGCCCGCCGCCGCCGCCGACACGTGTCTGGTGCTACACCATGGTTCTGTCCTCGTTCGCCCGCGACGAAACACCTGCCCGCCGCCCTCAGCGCGTCCGTGCTGGCATTTCCCATGCGCCCTGCCGCTGTCAGCGTGGTCCGAGTACCTAACGGGTACCCGTCCCAGGATCTGCCTGGGCGCCTCCACGCCATGCCAGCCCTTCTGTATCGGGGCGCTATAGTCTTTGAGATTGCATCTAAACACTATATCGCGCCAGATATGACACCCTCCCAATCGCACCGCCGTGCCCCCGCCGTGCCGTATTCTCTCACCACGGGAGCAGACGAGCTCCTGCGCCCTGCTGCTGTCCCCGGGAAAGTGGCATGATGCCCCATTTCTCACCTGCCATGCCACCACCCACGCTACCCTGCCGCCGCCCATTGCTGCCATGCTACCATGCCACCCTACCGCCAGCACCGACCTGCCAGCACCCACCGCCGCTCGCCCCCCAGGCAATTACTCGCGAGCGCGCGCGCGCCTGAACTCCTCCGCCCTGTTCTGTTGCATGCACGCGGCCTTCTAGCTCCCTTCTGTCCACCCAAGCATCCAGTAGGCCCGTTGCGACGTGGGGCCCGGCCTTGCCCTCTTTCAGCACGCCCGCCAACAGGCACGCGTCGTGATGCGCTGTTGCGGCGATGCGATCGGTCGCTGCAACCACTGTTCGCAACAAAGCGCCGCAGGCATCATCCCGACGCTCCACAGCCGCCGCACCATTGCCATTCCATTCCATTCCATCCCCCCTCCCCCCAACCTCGACTGCGCCCTCGCCTGGTCTTGCTGCTTTGCTCTGCTTTGCCTTCTCGCTGCGCTCCTCTTTGCATTTGCGCCAGATCGGTGGCTTGCAACGTCGAACGAGCCCGGAACCCCAATGACCTTCTAGCATCGCCCTCTGCCGTGGCCAAGCCAGGGGAACGCCACAGATCCATGTGCGCCCCCGATGCTATTTCTGTCCACGCATCGCATCGAACCTCTTGCAGCACGCGCCGCCGCGCCCCATGCCCGGCCATGCCCTGCCCCACGAGATCCAATCCAGCTCCTGCGTCCTCGCGTGCGAGGCAACACGAGTCCCCCCGTCCATCCACCGCAACCGGAAGAGCGAGGCTGCCCTCGATACTTGCAGCTCCGCTGTGATTCGCCATCTTCACACGGCGGCTTTTTTTTTTTCCCCTTGAATCGTCCTGATCCGATGCCGTCGACTACCCACAACACCTCGTTTTAGGTGCATGATTTAGGCAGATGCGCCACTGGTAGATTATCGGTAGCGATCATGTAAGATCGCTTGAATACAGATTGAGGCCATTCTCCGACTAAAACGTGAGCAGAGACCCGGCCCGGGATCCTGCGGCCTGTCATCGCGCCGACATGGCCGAACAGCTTGTGTTTCAAGCCATCAGAATGATTCAAGATCAGCCTCAGGCGGTGAAGTCGTCTTCCGTCGCGCCTGGTGCGCCTGCCACCGTAATGACAGGCAGCTTTGACACTTTGACAGCTCCCCTCCCACTGTCATGCTCGCTCCCGGCCGTGTCTGATCCTGCGTCCTGCTCCGAACTCGGATCCGTCCTTCATTTTTTTTCTCATCTTATCGATACCAATCGTCAAAGTGGGGTGCATGCGGCCACCGCCGTGGCCTGCGCGCCAGGGCTCCAGAGCATCAGATGCCAGGCCCGACGTCAGACAAGGTTCCTCCGTGGCCTCTCGGTGGCTGAGTGACGGCCAGAGTCAATTTGCGACTCCATCCCGCGCCCGCACGCGCGCATGCGACCGCTACTCGTGCCGCCCAAGAAAAGGCTGACGATGCAGCCGAGCCATTTGTGATAGCGTTTCGTCTATCGTGTCATTCGAAGCCGATGATAGGTATCTCGAAATTACCTACGTTTCACCCCAGTCGCTTGCCCTGGATCTGTTTCGATGCCGGCAAGTCACATGAGCTCGGTCATCGCCTAGGCATTCCTACTCCTACCCACACCTCTCCTGGGATCACCACACTGTTGGCACGGATATCTGTTGCATGATGTTTCTTTGATGATCCAAGATTGCCAGGGTGCAATCTGTCCCTATCCGGCGGTCAGTGTCCAGCAAACCCTTCGACCTCGCTCGCTGTCGCCGCCAGCACGGCGATGTTTTGAGAGCCAACAAAAAAACACACTAGACGGCCTCCTCAACCGGGGTAATACATACACCGAGCAACAACAGGGTTTTTGCGAGTGCGAGGAGCTTTGACTACTCGGCAAGCTACAAGAGTGCCACCTGGCACCCACTCGCCCCTTAGGAGCAGCATTAAGTGCATTGGTACTATATACGACCGCAAGTGTGGGCTTCAATATACCACAGGCACGCTCACAGTAGGCGAGGGAGGTTCCCAGTCTCCCAGTTTCACAGGAGACCTTCACACCAGAAAGCCCCACACTCCGGCGGATATGGCAATGCCCCACATGTGCTCCCCAGGCTCGGACTCTTTGGAGGGAGTCAGGAGGTTCCAGAGTTTATTGCCTGAGTTTACTTGCTCTATACGCCGCAGGTTGGTTGCTCTGCTACGATATTGCTGGCACATTTGGGACCCACCTAGCCCACCTCGACACGGAGCCTACACTTTCCGCCAGTTCGCCTTCGCGGGCACGTCGTAATCCAACCCCTAGGACAACCAACTCACGCGGGATCTGGCAAGCAAGGCATTCAACCCCTTGATGCCCACCCTACGGCGAGGCTGCTCGGCGATGCCGATTACGATCGGTAGAAGAGCAGTAGTCAGATGTGCAGACACGTTGTGCTACCCATTGCTATGCCTGACCGTCAGCGCAGAATGCGATGATTCCAGACGACGTCAAGACATGGCCATTTCGCTTCTCTCAGGGTCTCGTTCGGGGCTCTACAATGTGTGTAAGCCTGAAAGGATCTCGATTCAGCGCTTGGCTCGCTTCCTTGTGGCCAACAAGACCCTGGCGTGGCCACAGCAGTCGGCATTTTCAAAACAGCCTCACTACGCTGTCGACTGCCCTGTAAGCTATTGATCCCGAAGTATACGTAATCCTTGTAGTCCTTTTCCTATTCAGAAGCAACAAGCTCGAATAGATATCCCTTCCCGCCGGCATCGTACGACACTTGCTGACGCCGAGCGCACCCTGCGGTCTACCACCATCTAAGTGTTTCAGAAAACCTTTTCTGTAGTGGGCCAAGAGGGAATTGCTGCCGAGCGCTTCCTCGAATAGGATCTGATCGCTTTGGCGACGCTCAGTCGCTCCCAGCTTCAGCAAAGCGAATTCCTGTAGCTAGACGATGCCTGCCTCGTAGGGGTTATGGGGATGGCGAACCCGGACAAGCAGGGTTTCGATGCAGCTGGCCGCATTATCACGATCGTTTTCGGTGTCCTGCATTTACGAGACGTCGATCGGCAGTGGAAGCTCCCCTTTTTTTATACATTGTCCTTCTAAGCGGCTTGTTCCGGGCCTTTTTTTTCAAACGCAACAAACGTCGGAGGATAGCTCCGTAGCAAATCGTGCATCGCGAGTCAGTACACGAGCACCCTTATCACCAAAGAAAAAGCCCCTATTACTCTGCAGGTGGTGCTCGGCCGCGCCGTTATACCAATGTTCAAGGCAGTGGAGTGTCCAGATCATGCAATCAGGCAGTTGGGCATGATGGGATGTGCAGAGTTGCGACCCGACCATCCGTTCGGCACGGGTTCCAATAGTTTTCGTCATTGCGATCTGCAACAGCATATACAGAACGTAATGCGTAGAGATGGGGCGACGCTGATTTGGTGTCCAGCATCGTGGCCGTCCGGGTATCTGATCATCGCCGACAGAGTTCTGTGGTGAATCTTGTGACTCGATGGCAGCCGAGGCATGGCGAGGTATTCCCGAATGCCTGTGGAAAGACGCTTGCCAGAGGGGGGGCCTCATAGGCTGGGTTGCGACACGTTATGCTGCAGAACCTTCTAAAATCTCCTAGACCACCAGTCTCCGTTTTTCTGTCGCATCGATAAAGTTCCATCTACGACGATGTGATTGTAGTGGCACTCTGTTCCGTCACGCATGTAAGGGTAGAGGCCAGCAGAACGTGGTTTATCCTGCCAGCTCACGACCTCCATGCTGCTGGATCTAGCCCTGGGCGATACCATGGACCAGCAAAAGCCCTGCGTTTGACGCTCCGGGATGTAACTTTGGAGCCCTGGCAGTTTCCTCGTTGTCATCATTCACACCCTTTCCTGTTCCTGTCGCTGTTTCCGACTCGAGAGGAGGGAAACTCCATGGCCATCGCTTTCAACGGAGATTGGATCGAACGATGTTTGCATCTGCAAGTCACAGACCCACGCCGTTTTTTTTTTGGTAACGGTCAGAATGGAATAGCCCTTTTGCACCATACTTGAGGCGACTTGCCCCGAATACCGATAGACTGCGAGGGGCATCCTACCCGGTGAGCGTCGTCGTGATCAGAAGGCTTTGCTTAGATCCGAGCCAACCGACAAACTTTGCATCTCCCCTTGCCTACGTATACTCATTATAGACTCCTTCAGGGAGGCCCTGGAGAGCCCTACTCATGACCAAACGATATGCTCCGCACCTGAATATACACCGCCACTCTATGAAGAGGTAAATGGCGCAACGGGCATCGGAATAATCGCCATCACTCGAGCCGTGTTACTCCCGAGTCGAAGCTCGGATATTCCTGACAGTATGACCCCGAGACGCTCCGGAGTTGGCAGAGTCCGACCGGTAACTGCAGTAGTATGCTCAAGGCCTTGTTTGAAACCACTTTGCCAACTCATGCACCTTGAAAATACGACAGCCATGCCGTCAATGCGAACGATTGGTGATCACATGCCCGAGAACAGTGACTGGATCTCCATTTGTCACACAAGGGTGAGGGGATGATGAGGTGTCCATGATGCCCACGGCGTAGCGAAGCACGCACTGGCACTTCTACAACAACTGGTGCCTGCTACTTGCCTGCCACTCCTTCCTCAAGCCCCTGACCTCCTTTAGGGCTCCAAATTACAACGCTCACTATGATTTTCTTGGTAGAGAACCATCATGACGAGAAACGGTGGCCTCCCCCCGCGCCAACGACGCACTGTCTCCATCGAGCCGAACCTGTCTCCTTATTACACTCTGACACGTCATATCCTCACATAGGGATGCATGGCGTACAACCTTTCCAAGCCCATAGCAACACAAATGGGCATTGTGAAATCCTACAAGTGGTGACAGCCGGCCCAGCGCGAACATTCTCCATTCGATGGAGCGGGAAAACATGGTAGCTGAATAGCATCATGGCAGAGAAGATGCATACCTTTGTGAAGATAACACCAGATGCATAACAGTTCCCAGCAGGATGAGAAATGCGACCTCTGTAGATCGCGGCTATCAATGTTCTGTGACAGTGAAGCACTTGTAAATTTTGCAATGTTCGGGCTTCAATCTGTGACTTCTGCACCCGTCCCTGAAGAGACTCTTCATGACTCGCTCAAACTTGGCAGTTGCCATATTGTCGAAGCGCTCACAGCGATAGATGCATCGGATCTTCTCATAGAACAACCCCTTTGCTCTAGCACGATGCTGACTTTGGGTCTCACCGAGTCCCATCTATCAGCTCATGCTGACAGGCATACGACAGACGAAACGTGGTATAGATCGAACGCTACTAGAACCTCTTCGTACACTCGAACCCTTATCATCCTACTGCCAGACGCCACAGTGCCAGTAGTATGCTGGTTTGCCCCATAGAGTGCGTACCACGACCCCCGTTGCCGCAACCACAACGATTACTGTTACGAGCGGAAAGGCATACACATCGCCCACACAATCGAAACAAACTTCCACATTGAGCGACGAATTAGGATCATAATGATACACTTGGGACTGAGAGGGCACCACAAATGCACAGTGTGAACCCTAGATCAAAAGCACACAAACGTTAACGCACAACGTCTTGACTCTGGAGGCGGTGGCTTTTGGGCCTCCATATCGCTTGGACCTTGATGCAGACCGTTAACCTCGGGGTCAAGACGGGATTTAGCTCGCCCGTGCAAGACAAATGCATCTCGCGCCCAAGAGGGCATAGGCGGTACGTGAGGCTGACCACGGTGACTACCTCGCTCCCCACAACATCAACGCCACCTACATACTCTCCGCAACGATTCTCAAAAGCCCACATTTGTCATACAAGCCTACGCCTCAAACCAAGCACGCTCAGAGGGCCACCATGTACTCCGCTAACCTTGTCATGTACCTCGCAGGACTTTCTCCTTCCCCATCTCCACCGCGCCCTCAGCCATGACGTTATACGGCACGCTCCCGTGCGTCCCCACAGGCTACATCAGCCAAGTCGAACACCCAGACACGGTCTCTCGAAAAAGCAAAGACACCTAGACCACGAAAGCTCAAGTAGCGTCACCGGGATCAACCCCCCGAACCCCCTAGCGGACCGACCCTGGGCTCCTCCCCTTCGGGCAGAAAAACAGCACCTACACGTACATATGCATACAAACGTACATTGCGCCTGGCGCATCATTCTGGGGAGGGGGGTACCCAAGTCGAAAAAAACGACGCGATATTGCTTTTTCCTTTGCAAATTCCCCACCGCCAGGTAAGCTTTGAGCGCTAGCTAGCGACCTGGCCAGCGTTTGCGACGAGCCGGGTCGCGTAGAATAAGGAATATAAACCCTTTGCGCCAAAGCAAGTGCCACACACATTGCAGAAAAGCAGGGCCCATACGGTACAAGGCTTGAATGGCTACCTAATCAGCCTTCTCGCATCATGGCAATCTGCGCGGTCCCTCGGGACGTCCCCGGAAGAGGCTCTTCGAAAGGCCGACAGACCAAGCACCAAGCTGGGAAGAAGAAGAAGAAAAAAAAGGCAGAGCTCTATTCCGCCCAAACTAACCTCATCACACGCAAACGCGACGAATAAAAAAAAAGCTTTCTGCCTAGGAAGTTAGGGTTGGTTTTACCTGCCGTCCCGCCCCGCCGTCCGCCCGCCTCGTCACAGATCTAGACAACAATGACTTGCACACAGATTCATCTCCCCCACGACGCGATCGCCCGCCCGCCTTGCCCTCTTACGCTCTACCCATCAATCCCCATCGCCAACCCCCCCTAGAACGTCCGTCCGTCCGCCCGCCCGCCCACCTCGAGCAAGGGAAAAAAAGCAAATACAGTGGCAGAGCCGCCCACAAGGAACAATTGAGTTTACAAGGGTCCCAGGCCTCACCCTCCCCTGCGAAAGTCCCCCCCCCTTCCAAAAAAGCAAGTATAAGAAAAAAAGGCGAAGGGATGACCCACATCTCGTACCCTCACACGCCCTTTTTTTTCCCCCAGCGGCGCCCGGGCTTTTTTGGTCCGGAATGCGTTCTTTGGCTGGGAGTTGGAGCCGAGGGGTGGGATTATGGCGCCGATGCTAGGGGGGAAGAGGGTAGGAAGGCGAGGCGAGGAAAAAAGCAAATGCTGTGGAGCGGGAAAGATGGATGATGGGGGAGAGGGGCTTGGGTGTGGGCTGTGGCTGGAGGCTAGGGATGTAGGGCATACCTTTCGAGGTTGGGGGGGGGGGGATTTGGGAAAGTAGGTAGGTAGGCATATACGAGGTGAGGCGATCGGCGGAGTTGGGCGCGAGGGAAAGAATGGGTTGTGGGGCGGGGGGGGGGGCGGGCTGGCGGCTGGCTTGGGATTCTGTTTACTTTTTTTCTTGTGCGGTGCTAGGTTGGGCGTCTTGTCGTTTTTTCTTGTTTTTTTTTGGTCTGGGGTGGGTTTTTCTTGGGTTGCGGATTTGAGCAGAGGGAGGAGGCTCCGGGGCGTGCTGTTGGTTGAGGATGGGGACTTTCTGCGTGATATGGATTGGGATGGGATGAGGTGGTGAGAAACATATTGCAAGATTTGCGACTAAGCCGCATAGCTCTGGCGCTTGCACCCAAAACTGCCGCAACGCTACCTGTCCGAGCGTCTAGTCTACAGATCGGCCATTGGATGTGTATTGAAGCTGGCGAATCTCTTGCTCTATTCTGAATGAGCGATCCAACGGGGGACCTGACTAGAGAGACTTTCAGGTCTTCTTGCTGTATAATCTTCTCCCCTTCGTTCTAGACCCTCACCGAGGGAGATCTGAGCCCTGACTACTGTCCCGTGCCTCGATCCGATTCGACTCGTCCCCGAGGAGATCCACGATTGCACATTTGTGCCGCTGAACCTAATCTCCACCGCTTGACTTGGGCATTTTGCTGTTGCCATGGCTTAGTGCGTCGATGCAATGCAATGCAATCTATCAATCATTCAATCAATCAATAAAAAAAAAGCCTACAATCTATAATCTACCCTTCCCCCCCTCACCATCCCCTCACTTCGGGCTCTTGACCCCTCCTGGCAGCATGCTCCGCGCAAAAGATGCGAACCTGGGGACGGAAGAAGGGAGGGGAAAGCCGGTTTGTTGGCATATTGCATTTTCTTCCCTTCTGGGAGCGGGGGCCGGGGGGTGGGATGCAAGGTAGAGTCGGGTTAGGGTTTGGGAGGGACGTGAGATTTGCATATGTGGGTTGATGTGGGTTGGGATGGATGGATGGATGGAGGGATGTACGTAGGCCAAGGAAGGTGATTAGATTGGCCACGCAGCCAGGTAGGTACATGAGCAAATGCTATTGCATCGACATCGAACATTGGCCTTCCTTTTCGTAAAATGCACCGCGCGGCCACGACACATATGCACGAATGGAGGGAACCAGAAGATGCGGTGCGGTGCGGTGTGGGGTGAACGGACATGGCTCTCGTACATGATGCCCGGTGGTGGGTAGGACATTCTCAGAGGGGTTCCGGACGCGATCGATGGTCGAGTATGGCAGACAGATGAAGCTTTTTGTTTTCTTGTTCCCTCTGGTTTCCCTCTCCATCTCGATTCGATGCACCGGCGCGCATCCAACGGACATCTTCAACAGTTTCACCTGCGGAATTTACGTATCGAGTTTGCTTCCTTTTCCTTGCTGCTATGCCTACCTGTCTTTGCTCGTTGCTTTGTGTGAGCCTTGTTTTGCCTTGCACTGCCCATGGTGTGAAGGAGCCGCTGCGGCTGCCGCTCCAAACAGCACATATACACAGCCCCCAGCTGTGGTGGATTCGTATATTGCTTTTGTTCGTTGCAGTAAACGGTCGACGTCTGGCTAACCGGTTCGGGGCACCGACGTCTCCAAGCGCCTTCCTTCTTCTCGTTTCCTTTTCTTCCTTTGTCGGCCTGATTCCAACGCTGTGGACCCGGATGGGGCGCTCATGCCTCGTCCCCCCGTTCCCCGACAGATGAGTGGAGCACAAGACAAGGACGGGGGAGACGGCTGTCCCATATTTTGCCGCCGACGCACAGCGTCTCTTGGGTTGATGGAGACGTATGCACTGGGGGGCAAAAGGGGAAGGTATGTGTGCGCTGTAGGCGCGTCGGATGGTGGGGGTGCAGGAGGAAGGGGGGTGGGGTGCGGAGAGAGTGGCAGAATGGACAGAGGGGGGGATACGGGAACATCGAATGCAATGCCATGCAGGCGCAGGCGCAGGCGCACCATCAATCAATTCCACCCAGCGCCTCGCGTCTCGAACGTGTTCCGCTTACGAATGGCGCGGTCTCGTCGTCTCGTCGACTCGAGATTGTGGTGGGCCTGCTCTTTTTCTCTTCCCTCGCCCTTTTTTTTCTTGCCCATGTTCTACGGCATCGCGTTGTGCAATTGTCGCATGCAGCATGCGTGATGTCGGTTCGCTTGCTCACCCGCTCTGCAAGACAGGAAACAAAGAAAAAGGAAGGGATTGGAAGGCGGGAAAGAGGGGGCGAGGGATGCGCTGTCCCCCTCTACTGGGCTACGCCATCAATCTACATCAGTCTGCCCGCGAGTTGGACAATGCACGGCCGAGTCCGAATCGTGTCTATTACCCCAATGGCGCACGGCAGGTGTAGGTATGCTGCACGCCGGATGCTGGCTGTTGGCTACGCGAATCGATGCGGCATTTTCACGGATGCGGACGGCATGGAGCGAGCGAAGGGGGAGGGAGGATGGGAGGGCGCCCAGGCAGCCGTGGGGAGGCGCTGAGGTGCCGTGGGAGAAGAAAAGGCTGGCTGGCTCTGTGCAACGGTGATGAGGGTGCAGCAAGTGGCTCTGCAGTGATGACGGCGCAGGCCAGGATCGGGAAACTGGTTCGGGTCGGCAATCTTGCGTCTGAGCTGGAGCAGTCGGGTATCTCGTGACGGGGAGTGCGAGGAAGGGTGGGAGGGGCTAGTCATGTGTGGGATGAGGGCCGTCACAGCGTCGAGGGACTGGGTGGGTGTTGATGTTGCAAGGTGGGCGATCGTCCATGCCTTCAGCTCAACACATATCGGACGTTCTCTAGCGAGCAGGGGCGATGGGATGGCAGGGCACCCGCGAGGTGGCGTGACCTGGACGGGCGCGGACGAGGCCAGCAGGCTGGAGAATTGCTTTTGCAGCGTCGGCCCAGCGCTGGAGAGAGACGGGCTCGCACTCGGGATAGTTGTTGGGCTGGCTCGAGGGTTGCTTCTTCGTCTGCGGTGCTGCGGGCGTGCATGGAAAGGGAAGTGCAGGCCACGTGGGCGCCGCGGCGACCCGGGCTTGAACCACGACGCAGCGGCCAGAGGGCTCTGTCTGCTGCAGGACCGCCGGGCGGGCTGCTGCTGCTGCCAGAGCCATTTCTCTCGTCAGGCTTGCATCTGGATCTCGTAAGGCGCCGCCGTCATGATCGTCGTCCGGGGCGGCACGCGGCGAGCACGGTGGGCGACGCCGATCTTTGCGGAGCGGCTGCGAGCGTCAGCGGGAGACAGCGGGAGTCGCGTGTGGAGAGGTGAACTGCCAGTGCATGGGCGATGAACCTTGGGCGCTGCTTTTTCTGCTTTTCCTGGCCGAGAGGGCGAACGCTGGGCCCAGCGCGAACGAGCTGGACGAGGCCCAGGAACCGGACGAACCAGACGAACCACGCCGCCCACCACCACACGCACGCACGCACACACACACAGCAGAAGCAACTGGAAACACAGACAGCCGCAATGGGCACCTCTCCAGCGCCCGGCCCTTTTGCGGGACAGACAGCTGTCAAGCCAGACGACGCCCTCTGAGCCGCCTGCGCATCTCGCACATGGCCGTGCCAGGCCGCCCTTCAAAAAGGGCCTCGCCGGCCTGCTCCAGCTCGTGCTGGTCGCCCTGCCTGTGCCGCTCGTGCTGTTCGCGGTGCAGACGCTGAGACTCGACTCGAGAGGCTGCCCGCTAGGTCCGTCACGATTCGATCGAGGCTTGGCTCTGTCCAGTCCCCAAGCTGAAACCCTGAAACCTGACGCAACGGCACTGATCGTCTCGCCGTCTCGCCGTCTCGCCTTTCGCCTTTCGCTTGCGTCGACCGACGTCCCCTCAGTCCCAAGCCCAAGCGCCCGCCTCTTCTCTCCTCTCCCTCTCCCTCCTCCCTCCTCGCCCTCGACCTCGACATCGACATCCTGCCGCCGCGTTGCACAATTGTCCAAAGCCACCTCGCCCGGCTCGCCCTGCCCGACCGCAGCCCCCCCCAGCGCCCCCCGAGTTTCCGCCGCACCGTGCGGCTGACCCCCCTGGCTCTGCCCAAAGCTACGCGGGCCTGCTCACGCCATAAATCATACGACCTCGCCCTCTGCAGGCTCTGAGTGCGCCTGGAGTGTCCCACGCCCTCACTCGCTCATACGTCGCGCTGCACTCGACCCCGGCCTCTTCACTGCACCAAATTGCCTCCGGTCCGTCCTTCCCTGGCCCGCTGCTGCTGCACCCGCCCTGGCAAACGCTGACTGTGCGAGCAGCGCTGCCCGCCAGAGATCGGAGCCCACCCATCGCAGGATCAGAGGTGCGAGCCGCTCAATTTGGATGCATCGCATGATCTGAACTGAGGCCATCTACTGCTGGTAAGAGCCCGCCGTCTCGTTGCTTTTCCTCTAGCATCTCTCCGATCCCCCCCCCCCAATTCCTAGTGCCTACACCCTCTCTCCAATTGTGTCTGTCCTTGTCCTGTGGTTGTCGCTGCCGTGGTTGCTACCGTTGCTGTTTCTGCCGCCGTTGCTGTCCGCGCGCGCAAATCTCCCAAGACGTCTCCTCGCGCTGGGCACGCCTCATCGGTTGCTTTACCCGCCATGGAGTCCCAGCCTAACAGTGGCCCAGACGACGGGCTAGAGCTCGAGAGAATCGCCGTATGTCTGTGTCTTGTTGGGCGCTACAGTGCACATGCCGCTGCTGCTTCGTCTTGGTTCGGCATAGCTGCTAATCCGTATCACCTCCGCAGGTCGGCCCTTACTGCGTGTTTGATGCCTTCAAGCCGCCGCTGAGCCCGAACGCACACTTGCCCCCGCAAGACGACCCGCCCCCCGACAAGGCGGCAGAAAAGTCCAAGATGGAGAATCCCATCATGTCAAACGACTTTCCATTTACCAACGGCATGCGCCCACCCTGGCTCGCCAATTCGGGCGACGACATGGCGTTGGCTGCGCCGTCCGACGATCTAGCCCGCAGCGACTGGAGTGAGTGGATGCAGTGGGACCCCGCAGCGTCTCAGAACCCAGACCTAAAACCGCTCAATGTCCAAGGGCCCGCCTGCATCCTCAAAGCTGACAACCGCCCTCCCATTTTCAACCGGCGCCAGAATTCCCAACTGCGCGAACCATCGCTCAGCCTGCAGTCGGACATCCCACCCACCAACACGATGCCCGGCCGTTCGCACAACCAGCCCTTCACCTTTGGTGACAATGTCGACCTGCCACCCGCATTCGACTTCAATGGCCACGACCTTAGCTCGCCGTCGACCGGCGACAATCACCAGCAGAACGGCTTCTACTCGCCGCCCATGTGGCAGCAGCAGCAGCATCACCATCATCAGCATCAGCCTACCGACGCTTCCATGTTCTCGCCACAGCGCTTCGACACAACCAGCCTTACTGCCGTCCCTGCGCCGCCCCTGTCCACCCCCAGCCTCCATCACAGCCCGAGCTCCCTCAACAACGGACGGACGAGCTCGTCGTCGGCCCACTCTTCGCCAGAGCCATTGCCCGGAAACCCCAAGAAGAGGAAGTCGTCCGAAGATGATGCCGAGCCTGCACCCGCTGGCAAAAAGGAGAAGGGCCAGCCCGTCAAGAAGACTGCGCACAACATGATCGAGAAGCGTTATCGGACGAACCTCAACGATAAGATTGCTGCCCTGCGCGATAGCGTCCCCAGTCTCCGTGTCATGTCACGTGCGAACGGAGGCAATGAGGAAGATGATGACCCAGAGGATCTCGAAGGCCTTACCCCAGCACACAAGCTCAACAAGGCTACCGTCTTGTCGAAAGCGACTGAATACATCCGCCATCTGGAGAAGCGAAACAAGCGCTTGATGGATGAGGTCGCCACGCTCAAGGGACGACTCGATAGCTACGAGAAGATGGCCATCACTGGCCCCATGGCCCTGCATGGATCTGTAGGCACGCCAGACGGCAGCCGGTATCAAGAAGATCCGTTTGCTCCCCACGGCATGGTGTCGGGTCCGCCCCAAGGCATGATTCCCGTGCCCGATACCATCGCGAACCTCCACCGTGGACTTCCGCCTCAGCAACACTATGCTCCTGCCTACCCGCCTTATTCTGGTGGTGCCGCTCGCCCTGGCATGCCAGGCCCTCCATTGGTCAATGGCCGTCGCAGCAGTGCCATGATGGGCAAGCTGATGGTCGGCTCACTTGCCGGTTTGATGATCCTCGAGGGTCTCGTCGAACGCGAACAGGCAAAAGAGGAACCGGCAGGCCGTGGACTCTTCGCCCTACCAATAAACTTGGCTGCCCTTCTGGCTCCTCGGGCCTCGTTCGGCGCTGCCACCGCACAAGTGCCCATCGCGAAACTGCTTCTCATCTTTGGCGCCGTTTTCTACATCATTGGTCCTTTCCTAGACTTCAGGTCGAAACCGAAGAAGTCGACTCCTGCCATCAACTTCGCTGCCGCCCCATCTCTTGCTTCGCCTGTTGAAGTCCACCGCAAAGCCTGGCTTACTGCTATCCAGACTGTATGGGTCCCTCGACACAACTTTTGGCTGGAGGTCACGGCATTGGCTCTCAAGACGCTGAAGCTCAGCACCCGCAAGGTCATTGGCTGGGAACGCTATGCTTTCCTCACTGGCATTACCAAAGAGCAGGAGATCGCCCGTGTCAAGGCATGGAACATTGCTCTCGATGCCCAGTTGACTGGAGGCGATGCAGAGATCAGCAAGAGTCGGCTGGTCTTGACTCTGATGGCCTCTGGGACGCTGCCCGACACCCCGGCTCGACTCATGCTCAAGGCCTTGCACATTCGTGTCCTTTTGTGGGAGTTGGCCAATGCTGGACACGGCTCCATGGTCTTGAACATCTTGAGCGCTAAGCTGTCGCGAAGGTACTGGAACATGGCCCGCAACGAGCAGAAAATCGCAGCCCGCATGACCTCGGTGCCAGATAGCGAGGCTGAGCCTGTGCCAGACTATCTTTCTGCCCTGCTTGAAAGGGATTGCGATGAAGTCTTGGTCCCCAGCATTGTTCAACGCGCCTACAATCTCGCATGGAACAGGCCCAACGCCGAGAACACGACTGTCGATGTAGCCATGGACGGTGTCGTCGAAGACTTTGCCATCTGCTCTCCCCTGGACGCTCTTGCGGCTTGGTACTCTAGCTGCGTCCTCAAAAAGGCCCTTGGAAGCTACCTGGCATCTAAGAGCTGCACGCCAAAGGATGGTGTCAAATCTGACTTGGAACTGGCAGTCCGCGTTGCTCCTCCCACGTCTCAGGCCCATCTGAGGGCTCTTGTTGCTCAGGCCGTCGTTCTCGACAAAGACCGTGCCACCCACATTGCCAATGCCTTCAATGCGCTCCCCTCGCCTCCATCGGCTACGCCGTCGACCGAAATTGCCATCATGAACCTCGTTGGTGAGGCTCCCGTCGCACCAGATGTTCGCAAGGCCTTGACCCTGGCCAAATGCCATGCACTGGTAGAGTCTTCCAGCGAGGAAGCTCGCCGCAGAGCCGTGTTTGTGGTCAACAACACCTTCCTCCCTGAAACTACGACGACACTGCTCAGCTTTGTCGCCGGCTACAGGATTCTAAGCCATTTCATCCAGGATTCCGCCCTCCAGGCCGAGACTAGCCAAGGCCTTGAGCGGCTGGCAAGCTCCCTTCGCGTGTGGGTTGGCCACGAAACCGGACGTCGCAGCGGTCTGTCGAACAAGGTTCGTGGCCGTATCGTCAGCCATTGTTTGGATGCAAGCAAGACCCTCGTAGGTCTTGCCGAGCCCGAAGACATTGACGACGGCTACGTTAGCTCGAGCGTAAAGGGTGATTAAACCCATAAAAAATTTCCTTTTGTTTTGTTTGCACATGGCGTTCGAGCAGGGTATTCCCCGGGAGTTAAGTCATGCACGGCGGTATTTTGAACCAACGCTCAACGAGGCTCACATCATAATTGTAGATGGACACGGCTTCGGCGTCCGCGGTCTGCCACCAGACACTTCGCGACGCGACCTTCATTACTATTTTTCTTCTTCTGCTGTCTCTCTGTCTTGGCCACGGCATTATTTTTCCGGAATCATACATGTTTTAACGGCGAATTTAGCTTTGCTCCTCTCACCATCTCGTCATGTACATAGTCGACACAAGAGTGTCCTGGGCTGGATGGAATTGGGTGTAGGTTACGGATACCCTTGGCGACTGGTGTATATTGTCACGCATCGTCATATGTAGTCATGTTGTTGCGAGTACCAATTTAGCATTCAGTCCAGACTCAAAATGGGCTATGTTTCGGTTCATCCTCAAAGACATGACGTATTTTTTGAGTGAAGCTTTGCAACAGTGTGACGCTAGTGCAGGTGATTTCTCTAGAGGGTTGCGGCTAACGCAGGTGATGTCTGGAGTGCGAGACTAGCGCTCAGCTAATTGACCCCGGATGCCTATCGATAAAGCTCCCACTGCCTCGGCTCCATCGACGTCCATCGGGAAACCAGTTCCCCACCTCCCCTCCTCCCTCCAGTCCCACAACGCTCCTCCCACGACCATGATACCCCGATAAGAATTCCCTTCCCTGCAGAAGACAACGAAGAAATCGAATCCGCAATGCCGGCTTCCAATCCCCCAAAAGCCATCCTGTTTGACATTGGCGGCGTCTGCGTAGGTTCCTCCTACCCGTGGAAAATGCGAACCCCCCCCAAGAAAGAAAACTGACATCAGCCAAAAGGTCGTCTCCCCCTTCCAGGCCATCCTCGACTACGAACGCGAGTCCGGAATCCCGGTCGGATACATCAACTTTGCGATCCAGAGGGGACCGGCCGATACGGGGGCGTGGCAGCTCATCGAGCGGGGGGACGTGCTGCTCGACGACGCGTGGTTCGCGGCATTCAAGGCACAGCTCGAGGACAGAGACTCGTGGGCGCAGTTCCTAGCCAAGAACAAGAAGGAGGATGCGGCGGCGGCGGCAAAGGTCCCGGCCATTGATGCGAAACGCCTGTTCTGGCGCATGATGCGCATATCGCGCACGCCGGATCCGTGGATGTATCCCGCGCTGCGCAGGCTACAGGAGAGTGGCAGGTTTGTGCTGGGCGCGTTGAGCAATACTGTGGCGTTTCCGACGGGGGTGGTGGATGATGAGGGGAAGCTGTTTACGAAGGGGTTGGTGCATGATAAGAGTCCGGGGAATCCGTATGCGAATGATAGTACGGATATTCAGGATTGCTTTGATGTGTTTGTTTCGAGTGCGCATGTGGGGCTGCGCAAGCCGGATCCCAAGGCGTATGAGTTGGCGGTTAGGGAGATGGAGAGGGCGGGGAGGGAGAAGGGGGTGTTGGAGAGCTTGAGGGCAGAGGAAGTGGTGTTTTTGGATGATATTGGGGTTAACCTAAAATGGGCGAAGAAGAGTGGGCTAAGGACTATCAAGGTGGATTTGGGGAGGACGAAGGAGGCTGTCAAACAGTTGGAGGAAGAGACGGGATTGGTGCTGTTGGATGAGAGGGCGAGGCTGTGAGTGTAAGGGGTTTTAGATGTACGTTTTCATCTTGATGTACGGATTATGGAGAGCCAGCCCATCTTCATGAAAGATATATTGGGGATCAGCGAGCTGAAAAAATGCCTCATAGCCTTGATGTGCTGATGATGGTAGGCGCACTTGGAAGGCGTTCTGCAAGGCAGACGCGGGGTATGCTGCATACCGGTGTCCACGTATCTCAGCCTTATCACACAAATTCCCCGCTTCCCGATTGCCTTTCAAAATCCCTCACAACTCCTGCTATGCTCACCAAAAAATGGCAGAAGTGGTGGGAGTCTTTGCCGCCGTCGTTCAGTTGGTCGATGTGACCGCCCGTCTTTCATCCACGGTAAATCGTTTCTGCTCAGATGTACGGAACTTACCAGATCGCCTCCATCGTCTGAAAGAAGATGTACGTCAGCAGGCTGGGATCGCTCGCAATGTTCAAGCCCATTGCGTTCCGGCTTTTGCTGTGACCCTCTCTTCACCGACGTTCGATGCCATCCTACACGAGTACATAGCCGTCGCCGACGAGCTTTGCAAAAAACTGGACGAACTCCTTTCCAAGAAGGGACATGATATCATCAGACGGGCATGGAACGTTATCTGCTCCAAAAAACAGAGAGAGGATGTCCTTGAGCAATGTGAGCGACTAGAGAAGCAGAAGACTATTCTGTCAATGTGGCTCAATGCGAACAACTTGTATGTCATATCATCATCTTGAATACCCGTCTTCATGTTAATGATTGGGCTTCAGACGCGTGGCTCTCAGTACCGAAGCGACAACTGCGCATATCAAAGCACTCAGCGAGGAAGTATTGGCACTTTCCAAGGCAAACAACGATATTTCCAGCAGGGCCGCAGACGGAACTGATCAGCTGGCTCTTCAGATAGAGAACTTTGACAAGGGCTCGTCTGCAAGAGATAATCGGCTATTTGAAGCTGTCAGACATATGACAGGTCAGCTTGATTTGATTTTAGCTGAGCAAAGTCTCATCGCTCAACGAAGTGCAAAAGTCTCAGCTTCATCGCAGCCTGACCCATACCTTACGATACCAACCACGAGGCCAGACTTGATTATCAACCCAAATGACTCTACCAAGAGGCATCAAAAGTGCACTTGCCGTACTGTTAATCGGACCAGCCACTGGCGACCGTTATCTCTCGTTCATATCGAGAAAACTTCCAAGGCTGGGCATTTCTCATACTGTCCAGAGTACAGAAACTCGAGAAAATGCTCGTCGATCACTGTACATCTTGTTCCTCCTGCCTGGGCTGCATCTAATATGATCAGCCTTGCATTCCGAATGGAAAATTGGAAAGCCAACGGGAATTTTTCGATTTCCCCGATGGTCATTGGGACCAGCAGGTTGGTGGACCGTGAAACTTCGCCGGCATTTCGTGCCATCGAAAAGATGTCCAAAAATCTCGACCTTTGTATGAATAGTGGTATGATGAATTTGCAATGGAAAAAGCTGCACATAGCCCTACAAACACTTTTCAATGATCAAAGAGCTTCAGTGCTTGACACTGATAGAAACGGGCATACTCTGCTAGTGGTAAGTAATTCAATTATCGTTATGAATTTCGAACCAATCTGACATCTTACAAGGACGTCTTTATACTATGCTTATCCAGTCCGGAACTACTATTTTGTGAATATGATGATCATATTGATCTGATCCAGTACCTATTTGATAGAGGGGCCAATCCAAATGCTCAATTTACCCAAATCTATCCTGAAACTGGTCCAGGTACCTTGTTGGACCATTACGGGAATAGATTTGCCGCGGTTAATAGACTGAAGCTTGCGCTTGGTTCAAGAGTAAAGCTTACGAATATTTACAAAAACCTAGAAACATCTGGATGTGAATTTACGAAACCAATATTTCCGAAAAGCAGAGACGTGTCCCCTTCGTCTTTTGATTATGAAGTTGAAATATTTAAAATATTTGGAGAGCAAATTGATTGTAAGCAGATAATCGAGTATCAAAGTTGATATCTTTACTAACTCACGATAGTGTGTGGCCATGGGCCATTAGTTCCTATCATCTTAAGACAAGATGAAGCTCTATTTTCCCGAGCGGTGCATAACAGTGAGCTCGCGGATTTAAACCGTAGCTCCCCGATTGATGGGCTTACTGCTCTGCATTTTGCTACAACCTGGCCCACTGGGTTAAAGATGCTTATCGAAAAGGGAGCCAACATTAATCCCGAGGATTCATGTGGCAGGCGACCAATCCATTTAGCAATATCTCTGAAATCTGTCGATGCGGTTCGGCTCTTGATCCAATCAGATTGTGCTCTGCGTGGTCACGGCAATGTCAGCCTACTCTATCAAATTCTGAAAAAGGAGGATGATTTTGTCCAGCAAATTTTTGATCTTGTTGTTAATGCTCTTGTTTCCCGCTATTCGCGGCTCTTGAGTATGGCACAAGAGTATCTGCCTCTCTCAAAACTGTCGAATCTCAATATAGAAGAAGGTTCGATAAGGGAGCTACATGTTTCGCAGCTAAACGACTGGTTTATTTCGCATGGGATTGACGTTCCTTGTTCTCTGGAACTAGACGGCCAGGATAAAGATACTTTTAGGGCCCGCCAGATGTCACTGCAATCCGCAAACGTTCTTTGGGATGCTGGATTCCATTATTTCAACGAAATTGACGAATATGGATTTACGCCATTTCTCCAAGCCTGTTATTACGGTAACTTGAAGATCGCAACTTGGTTCCTAGAAAAAGGCGTTCCTGTCACCTCGAGACACCGCGATACACCCTTGACCGCTCTGCATTTTCTCGCCCATGCTTTCACTCAGAGAAATTATAAAGATTCATTATACGAAACCGAGATCAAGTTCTTAAGGAACGTCGAAGAAAATCTTGGTATCCATCATGATCATTGCGCTTGTCTGTGCTCACCAGATGGCTGCAGTCCCGTCAAATTCTTGTTAGACGAAGCTCCAGTTTTTTCGCGGGGATGGGATGAATCGCAGCAAGATCGGCTTCAATATTGGCTCAAGGCTATGAATCCGAATAAGTTTTCAAGAGAGTACATTATGGCATTCACTAGACATCTGATCTTCGATTTCCTAGGCGGTGAACATACCTGCTGCTCCATTGGAGGAGGTTATATCATCCTATTGGAGGACATAGATGTAAATCTTGAGGTCAAACCCTCACACAAAAGAACTTTTCGGAAATTGGAAGGAGAATCTAGGTTTGATCAGGAATATTGCAAGGTTGGATTGCCCATACCTTGGAGTGAAGTACCGTTTCCAGAGGGTCCCGAGAAGCTAGCAATAGTCTTGGATGAGGCAATGTCGCATTTTGACGAGATGCCCCTATCTGAAACCGTTCCAGCGTACAAAAAGCCTTCTGAATATTTACGATGGATCCTGGCGGAGGGTTACTTGGAAATGGATGTTAGCTATGACTGCAATTGTGTGTGGAAAAAGGAATATGAGCGTGAAAAAGCCGCCCGGCTAGTTCTGGAGGATGCTGGCTGAATCGATATAATCCGGTTGTAAATGAGATTTTTTTGTCCATGAATCCACCAAAAAGTCTAAATTCCGGATGAATTTATCAGCCAGGAAATATCATTGTGACAAGCTCGCACACAGGATATAACAAGCATAAGATAACTACTTGTCTCTTCCAGCGGTATTACACGGATTGGATTCTGTCTCAAAAAGAAAAACACCCTAACGAGTGCAGGAAGACAAGCAATAGTGCTATAGCGCTTTCAAATCAGTGTTTAGTAGTCACAGAAACTTTTTTTCTTTATTTGAATAAGAAAGCTGCACTAAAATCCCTTAATGAATTAATGAATAAAGCAAGTAAAAGGATCGCGCTGAAAACCACTAGCTATGGCAAATGATCATAAAGAGAAGGTGATGCTCATCAATATTCCATATAACCAGAATGGCTGCATATTATCTTGAATATGGGGCCCAGAAGTATCACTGGTAGAAGCAGCATTTGCTGTAGCGGCTCCCGTCGATTGACAACCCTCCAAAGACGTTGGTTGCAAGGTCCCCGCCAACCCTCCCCCTTTTTCCTTCATGCCACTGCAAAAGTTTTCGCCCCCAACCCAATCTTTACCCATTATCTTTGCCATCAATTGGTATTCATTCTCCTCGAAGAAATCTCTACATTTCTTTGAGTTATCGTCGAAGCTATCGTCCAGAGTAGTCGCAGTACAGAGTGCAGTCGGAGTAGCATAGCATACGCAGAGTGCTTGTACCTCATCTTTTTGGTAGCGGAAAGGTAGATTTGGCGCTGATTCCGGTAATGGAGCAGAATTCATGCACTCCCGTAGGCGGTACGCATGTTGCCTGCAGGGCTCGAACATCTCGACATATAAGGATCCGTCGGGGTCTGAACATATTTGAGTTATGAAGCATGAAGAAGGTACGATTAGTGGGCTCACCAGTATCGGTCGGAGTAGGCGCTGTTTTCAAAATTAGATGTGTCGCAAAAAAGTGGAGAGGTCAAATGTGTTCAAGTATAAACGTACCGCTAGGATCATCTTGGGCCTCCAATATGGCATAAGGAAGTAAGTAGAAAGCTTGTTCAGTAACTCGACCCTCCTCTTTTGTCTTATTTTCAAAGACAATTCCGAAATCTCTCATTGAATCTTTGATAGCTTGCGTCTCTTTTGGACCAGGCGGGAGTGGAGGTAATGGAGTTGGAGTAGGCCTGGTAGGCTGAGAAGCCCCCGTTGGTCCCGGAGAAGGGGTGTCGGGTGGTGGCCCTATCAAATCTCCAAAGAGCTTGAAGAGACGATCGACACTCCCAGACTCTACGAGCGAGAATATGGAGCACATGTAGATGAGGATCCAAAAGAGAGCCATGGGGAATATTGGAGTTTTTAGAACGCTAATGCGAAAATAATCGCAAAATGCTTTTGTTGTCAAGAGAACTGGACGCTGAGTTGCTTAAGGATGAGGAGCGCACCACTTATATGTGCAATTCTGATCTAAAACTGCAGTCGCTTAGTAGGCTATGCTTGAAAATGGCACTGGACCGATCGATAATTCAACATATTCACGGGCAAAAGCTGGAGCCAGGCGTATTTAGCGTTGGGTCGATTGGTTAGGCACAGATCTTGAGTGCGACGCCCCGTACGCCTTGTGATGGCCCGGTGCTAGTTTTTGATTCAGCCTCACAAACGCTAGTAGGCTACATGCGATTTCGCCAAGCGATCCAGCCCTCCGTCCACAAGGCAAATCGAAACTCTAGCTGTTTTTCCCCAAGTGCCGGAGTAGTCGACGGCCCCTAGGACTGGGTTAATGCGGCCACTACAAACTATATCATTTGAGGCCAGAGCTCAGGAAGCATCCCGTGTGTGTTTACTCAACATCGATTCCCACGTTCTCGAGAGGTAGCATCAAACGTACACGATCTTCTCAGGCTACACCAGAAGACCCAAAATCTGGGGTGTTTTTGCATCAGATTGCTTTCTAAGAGGTAATTTTACGATTGAAACGAATAGTTTTGGACTGTTCATGAATGATGAATATCATGTTTCAATGTGAGGCAGAATGGTCAAGTTCGCGCGGCTACGCTCCTCCAAGGTTGCGCTTCAGAGCTTATTGGTAGTCTGTATGAAAATAATTATGTAGAGCTATGAATAAATTCTATACAGTATATTAAAATATCAGACTTCAGGCCAACCGAACGTATGCTACTCCTAGTCTCAACGCTCTAGATGTAGGCTGCGGTATGCTGATTCTAAAAGTGTAAATTACTCCCGACCCAACTCCCATGATAAACCATAACACACAAACATGAGTAGAAGATTCAAAAAAGGGACAGAATGCTTGCACCGCCCGAGATAACCTGCATGCACTGTTCCAAGGGACTTTTCGCGTTCGCTTGCTTGGCAAGACCCATCTGGAGATGTGCGTCGGCTCCTCCTTCAAGCCCGCCTGCGACAGCGCCGAGAGCTACGCGAGAGGCAGTAGAGGGGGCGTTGGATATTGGTAGTTGAATAGTTTCCTCGGGTTGGGCGGTCGCAAAATGTGAGACGCCTGATGGTGCGGAGATGGGCGCCGAAAGAGAATGAGGGTCGAGCTCAAGGAAACCTGGATGACCGGACAACAAAGTCCGTCGTTGAAGTGCCTTTTGCTGTAGTTGATGAACCTCGTTGGGTGTAGTGCATACTGTGCGAGTGCAGGACGCCATGATGGCTGTTTGTGTTGGAAGTAGTGCAGTTGGAAGAGGATGTTCTCGAAAGGACTCGCTACTGGAGATAATGCGAAAGCGGTAGAAAATGTGGCTCGGAGGAAAGCGTTATGGGAGTGGATTGACTTTGAGATGAATAGCTACAACTACAGCGAACAAGGTGAGGTAAATATCTCGTGGTGTACAACGACTTGACACGGATCAGTGACGACATGTGCAGCACACATTTCAGCTTCGAGGGCGCAGCATGCTCGCGCAACCCACACAGCCTCCCCGCTGCAAGTCGCATGGCTTGCACTAGGCTCGACATTGGTTCTATCCAGACTTGCAAACTGCGAACTGCGAACTGCGATGGTGGAACTGCTGAGACACCAGCCGCACCGCGGCGCCCAATTGGCATCCGCCACTCTGAGACGCTATTCCCAATACGTGCTAGCCCACCCCCACACTCGACGTCGGAGAGCTTGTGGCTTCATCGCATCTTCCGTCATTGGACAGGCCGTCCTGCGAGCCCAAGGGAGAGGCTTGGAGTGCTTGATACAGCCATGTTGGCTCCTTGGGTGCTTCGTGGGGCTTGGAAGCCTCCTTCGATAGACTGCTGCCTTGGGGCCGAAAGCCATCTTGTACAGCCTGCTTCACGTTTCCGCAAAGCACGGGAGTGTTCCGTTCTGCCAGGGGAGATTTTGTACAAATTACCGCGGTTCCCTTCTGATTGACAAGACCTACAAGTCAAACACCCCATCACTTCTTCTGCGCACTGCAAGATAAATTCATCATTGCAAACCCAAACATGCCTGCTACAATGGTCACGTTCGCCATGGCTCAGGCTGCATGCAGCACTATCACCAGTGGCATCAATGCCTATCTTCAGTCTCCTCCAACTCAATCCTTTTCTCCACCATCCGGCAAGGAGTCGCTCTTTGACGAAGACAACTGGGCACGCGTCTTAGACCTCCAAGACGTTTTGTGCCTGGTGAGACCCTTCATCGTAGCAACTCAGCACCTAGACGTCGACGAGATCCAAGCAGCCAGTCAGTCTTCAATCAGAGGACTCGGCCGGCGACTTGGATCTACAGCACCACCCCCATACACGAGCTCGAACATTCCTTCCGACCCAGAAGAGTACCTCAGCACCCAAGCATATCGCATCAGCCAGCTCACAACCCACTTTATCGAGAAGCTCCGCGTTGCTGCTGCAGGGCCGTCCAACAGCTCTCCCCGAGCATGGAATCTCAATGTAGCCGCAGCCGAGGAGTTCGGCCTCGAGCTACTCTCGCTGTATTGCGAAACGACGACTACCATGGCCGAAGCACCCCCAAAAACCTTTCTATCCGTTGCGCTGGAGAAGATGCGTCTCAACGATACCCAGATGTTGAACATGGTGGCCAGCCATTTCAAGCCGGTAGAGCTCGGCAAGGAGTATCAGCTCCGACTCCCCGCAGAGAAGAGATATCTCGCTATCCCAGAGATTACTGTTGCGCAGAGTAAACTGGGCAAGAGAACGTTGAAAGCAGGCGGTCTGATGGCTTCGACTATCCTTGGCCCTATAGGCTTTGCCGCCACTGGCGCCGTTTTGACATATCGGCACTATTCGAAGAAATCCAAGGCCGCGGCTGCAGCCCGCAAGCCAGTTGCACGAGGGGGAGAGCCTGGAACAAGAATCACGTTTGCTGCCGTCGAAGAACACAAGGATTCATCAGAGAAGGGCTCGCAAAATGGTCATCTCATGTATGGCATGTTGGTCCATGTCATGGAGGGTGCAGGGGAAGATGTCAATGGTCTGAGGGATTCCCGAGACCAATGTCAGCTCGCTCAGGTCCGCATCATCCATTGCGATGAGAGGCATCGGCAGCAAAGCCACGGGCGTGCGGTGTGCGTTCGCGATCGGGTATTGCTGAAGGAGGAGGGCACAGGGCGACTTTTGGGGAAGAAGAAACTTTCTGAGGAGACGTGGGAAACTGGATTTGATATATCCGACGATAACATGTGGGTTCTTAGTCTAATAATGTAGCTTATAGGTGGGAACAAGGGAAATAGGAGTTATGATCCATATACTAGCTTTTTTCTAGTTAACTGCCTGGGTGTAGCTTCACAAGAAACATCTGCTTAGGGCTAAACTACACGCTTTTTTACGCTTAAAAACTATTTGATATAAGATAAACTTTGTTTGGTTATTTGCATTGAAAGCTTTAGTATCTCTAATCTTATAACTGTAGTTTAGAACTAAATTTCAACTAAATTACGAAGTGTTTAATATTTAAATCGAAATCAAATTGAAGTTTGAGTAGCTCTTGGGGTGAAATCTTAGGAGGGAAGCAACAATCGTGGGTCCTCTCTCCCCAAAATTGCATCCAAAGCACAGGGCATATACTGTGCACGTCGCAGTAAAAGAGATGTTTCATCGAAATTTGGGGCTTTGGACCATATTTTTCTTGATATCGTTTTGGTGTTTTCTTTGGTTGTTGGGACCACACTTGCATCTATGCTGGGAATAAGTACTTGGGGAATTCCGCGGTTTGCTAACCTAATGTTTTTGAAATGCTCTACATCAGGGATGGAGCTAATATCGACCACATTTGGAATGGGTATCCAATTCGGAGTTGAAGAACTTAATGCTTTATTCTTCGAACCTTCGCCTAGAGCGTCATTATGCCCATACTTCTTAGTCGAGTCTTCAAACCAAATATTACATTCGCAACTACTAATTGTTAGAAACGATAATGTTGTTGAACAATTAAACGTTTGCGGTTCTTACCATTTTCTTCCCCCGCCAAATACTGGTTCTGTTCTTGTTGATTTACATCTCGGCATAGGGCACGACACTACCTTGTTGGTCTGATGGATTTGTGAAAGCTCCAAGGCAACCAAAACCATAGCCATCTTCAAGTCCATCCCAGGCAATAATCCTATATTACTTTCCGATGATATTACATGAGTACTTCTCCTTCGTTCGCAGAGTTCCCAATGTCCATTTTGGACAAGCTCATGGCCGGGCCCATTCTTAAAACGAACGTGTATGATTGCTTCCAAGTCGTTATAGCTGTACTCGGAGGGGAATGGAAAAACTCTCCCTAGTGCATCTTCGATTCTCACTGGCTCTTGAAAAAAGCGGAACCGGGCATCAGGGCTTTGAGGGGAGGATAGGTAGGTTCGGATGTCCAGAACGATGCTGTATACCTCATTCATTGTTATTCTGTGATGGATTTAGCCACTAAATATAACAATCGTATATAACAACGCTGGCATACCCAAAGCTGAGGATCTTATCTGTGAGGAATTTTAAACGGGTCGTAATGTCACCACCGACCATATCCAACAGTCTGCTCAGCGCCGATCGATTCTCATCTATAATCAGACCTTGTGTCCTCTGTCTAGCTTGGATCTCGACGGTGATGCTATTCGAGTCCTCCAATTTGCTCTTCAACACCATCTGATTATCCTCAGCCTTGTCTGAAGCCAACTGCAACAGGTCCAGTCCGTGACTCATCAACATCATATTGATGCTTCCCATATGGATATTGAGGTAGCTGCGCAACCTGCACACATCGTCCGACTTGCCAAACGAGAACTGTATCTTCTTCACAGCATCCCTTACGTGGCCGTCAGACTTCCCGGTGCCTAGGCTCTTCTCAAACTTCCCGACTTTCTGGAGGAACTCCTCGAGCGGATGTCGGCAAGCCAGCACCGCGCACTTGATGCCATCGTAATCCGGACTGCGCAGTTTTTCGACGCACTGTAGGCCACGACGAAGGCTGTCGAGCTCGCGGAGGAGCTCTTGGTATTCAGAACTGGCACCGCCAGCGTCTCGGAGGCTACCAACGATGTCGGCAATAAGCTTGCCCACGGCGATGAAATCGCCGACGCTAAAACCAAAAGACATGATGAAGTGGTTCTGGAGAGGGGTGGGGAAGAGGCTAGG
This sequence comes from Corynespora cassiicola, assembly GCA_022059125.1. NCBI lineage: Eukaryota > Fungi > Ascomycota > Dothideomycetes > Pleosporales > Corynesporascaceae > Corynespora > Corynespora cassiicola. The sequence continues at coordinate 1,123,006 of JAEUWY010000012.1, read as the reverse complement.
AGGAATTGCAAGGTGGAGAAGCGGTTTTGTCGCTGCTCAGCCCCATCGTGTTCCCCAATAGGATTCAGGCTGGCATTGCGCTCCCTCGCCAAATCAAGACGCATGGCCAAGGCTGAGAAGCTGCAGGGCTTACTAAAGTGAACACAAAAGCTCAAAGTTGGACATGTAGTTTAATCAAATTGACAACGATTGTTTTGTTTGTAATCAGTATATACATTACGAATATATCCCAGCCATATGTATTAAAAGGAAAGCGAGCGAGAGCCTAGTAAGAGATGAACACGAGGCTATTCCAAGTTTGGATGAGAATGCCTCTATATAGCTTCTTTTTCATGCGCTCAAGCAGCGCGGCCGAAGTAGTTGGCACGGGGATCAAAGATGAGACCCAGGCCGTTCGAAACCACACCCTGGTTGACAGAGAATTGGTAGGATGTGCCCTGTCCATTGGCCCGGCCCTCAATACCGATAGTGGCGGAGTTACCCTGGTCAGTAGTGCTGTAGTATTTGATGTAGACCCTGCTAGGCCGGTTCTCGTAAAAGGTGGCGCTGAAGCTGTAGAGGGGCCCACTGCTAGGCGCAGCGTAACGACCCATGCGCCAGTCGAAGGTGACGGTGCGCGAGCCTGGGCTTCCGCAGAGAGCATAGTCCATGTAATGACGTTGGCCAGCGTAGATGTAGAGGTCATCCCAGAAGGCATGTAGCACAGCTTGTCCTCCGAAAGCGGGTATGTTACCATTGCTGAAGCTGTTGGTTGCGAAGTCGCCAAGGGAAATGATTCCGTTGGAGGTGGGATGAACGGTACTGGAGCACGTGTCGTAAATGCAGATCTGGAAGGGAAGCTGAACCGTGAAAGATGTATCGTCAATGTTGACACTGGAAGAGTCGAAAGAGCCTGCGATCAGTTGGGGTGGTTCTCCATTCTCGCACATGGTAGGATACTGTGCACAGTTGGCGACGTTGAAGTTTGTAGCAGTGGCAACAGCGCTACGGGTGACTGTGGCAACGCCAGTTGCAATATGAGAGCAAGCAGAAGAAATAACGCGGGAGTCACGTCCGACGAAGAAAGAAGGTGTCTCTGCAGGTGCCGCACGTTTGGCAGCTGCGGCGCTAGGTGTAGGTGTTGGGGTGACAGTAGGCAGGTTGGACGATTCGGTAGCGAGGCCAGATTGTTCTTCTCCCGATGCTCCCGTGGCGGTAGGCAAGTCGGACGATTCCGTCGCATGAGCGAGTTGTGCTTCGCCTGCCGATGTTGCAGACGCATAGATTCCAGAGACGGTAAGAGATTCGGCGGGAATGGTGACCAGTGCTGGTTCATCGCCGGCTGCCACTCCATCGACCTTCTCAGGGAAAACAGCAACAACAGCCTCGACAAGACCTTCTTCGTCGCCGTCGCGCTTGGCGCGGTTAGTTGGTGCGCTTCCACAAGCTTGCACGGTAGTTGTGCTCGTATAAACTGTAACGGTAGAAGTTGTAGCAGGCGTATAGTCAATGTAGGCGGTGCAGAAGGCGCCAACATTGTTGTCACCCTGAAGTCGAGTAATGTCTGCAGGGCAGACTGGCGTGACGACATCGGTAGCATTGTGGAAGAAGACGCTGGAAGAGATGGTATAGTGGTTTCCTTCGCCGTCCCATTGCCCGTCATTGGTGGCATAAGTGTTGGGATCCCAGTATTGAGTGTACATGGCACAGCTCTGGCCAAGACTGCGATAGTTCTTGCTCAGAATGTAAGTGTTGAAGAACTTGCAAAGCCTAGGTGGCTGGCTAGGATCAGGATTGTGCTCGATGTTGTACTGGCTGGTGGCTTCGCAAACAGCCCTGCAACGCTCAGGGTCGAATGGAGCATTGTCAGTAAACATGCGAATTCCCACTAACTCAAGTTAGTCACCTGAATGATTTCCTAGCGCTGAAGATACTCACTGTATGCATCATCGTTGTTGCAGTCGAGGGGAGCATTAATGGCCTTTCCGGATAGTGGGCTGAGTGAAGAGGTGAGAACATAGCCGTTGGACGCGGAGATGACGACGTGGTACTGGTCACGCCATTGGCCGTCGTTGCGTGCATTGTCTTGAGAGATTGGGCCGCCCCAGAGGACACAGAAGATGTTTGCTGTGCCTGGAGGGTTTGGGCAAGAGGAAGCAGGCACGATGCTTGGGCTGCGTTCAAAGTAGATGTTGAAAGCCTGGCAGCCTAGAGCATTGTTACATTTGACTGCACAAGCTCCGGTGTCGTATGAATCCAATAGGTAGTATCTGCACATGATTAGAGCAAATAAAAGGGTACATGGCTGGTGTCTTACCCCATGTAGCCATTAGCCTGAGAAGCGGCCTTCAAGTTGGAGAAGGTCTGTGTATATCCCGAAGGCGTAGCAGCAGACAAAGCCACGTTCTGGAGATTCTGGTCCGCCAGGAATGATTCGGCCGGGTCGATGACTGCATTGTAGCGGTTCGGGGTTGTTGGAATAGGTTGGCAATCATTGTTGCGTTTCTCCAACGACCTTCGGGGAAACACGGTGCGCTTGTTCGAGCCCGCGGTAGGCTCTGGAGTTGGGGACTGCTCAGGAATTACAGTGTCGACAGGAGTCTCGGTTGCTCTGTGGACATCAGACTCGATGGTTGCATCTTGGTTGTAGCCGACAGTCTGAGAAGTCTTGTCGGGTACAATGGTATAGGTGGGTTTGGGGAGAGAATCGATCGAGGAGATGGGAATATCCTGAGCAGAAACAAGACTGCTGAAGCCCGAAAGGGCAGCCAAGATGAGGAAGTCGCGCATGGTTGTCGAAGTGTTCTGTTCGTGCCTGCTTCTGAGGAAATGTCATGAAAGCATGCCTCTCTTTATACAACAGTTACCAGAGACCTCAGCAGAGTCAATACAGCCCACGACTGTGTCTAGGCCCAGAAACGAGACTCGGGCATTCAGCTGCATCGTGAAGTGCGTTAGTCTGGGCCATGGTGGAGCATCTCAGCGCAGCCATAGTTGTCGCTTCGTACTCTTGGCGATCGCTCTCGAAGTGGCGCCCAGGTACGCTGAGGGGCCTGCCGGTGTTCATGGTGCGAAAGCCACCAGCTGCCCTATCCTCGGTAATCTCCACACGCGCCCACTAGGTCGTTTGAGTAGAAACTCTGTCGCTACACATGGCAAGAAACTTCCACATCAGCACCGATTACAAACCAGGGCAGCACGTCTTCCACACTGTTGGGGCGCAGGGCTTGCCTCTTGAATGTCGCAGGCCGGGCGATGGTGAAGATGGCCGGTGCCGAGTATCGTGAGTGACAGTGGGCATGTGACTTGTCCGCAACGGCCTGTAGTGTTGAGCCTCGCCCGCCAAGGTGTCAGGTACCGGCTCACTTGAGTCAGGGTCTGGAGGCGAAGCGGTCAAGCTGGTGTCGGGCGCTACGAAGTATGGGGCTCCGCATGGTGGATTGATGGCTCGACAAACGAGAGCATCCAGGCCCAGAGCACGCGAGAGGCTTCACGTGGACTGTTGAAAGCAAGCTCCCAAGTGCGAGGCTTGATGGATGAAGCTGAGTCTCTGAGGATGCGGCGCAGGGAAAGGACTAGCTCGGAGGATTACGATGACGCGCCGAGCCGACCAGCTGGAGCCGACTCCAGATTTGAATGGCCAACCCTCAAAGCGGCTAGTGTTTTCCTCAAATAAGGCCCTACTCCCCCTTGCGGGATCTGCCCCTGGCAATTTTCGCTTCCAGATATTGAAAGAGGCGCATCGCGTGTCGCAAGGCTGGAACGTGCTGGAGAACATTCGTCCGGAGAGGGCGATGCTCCACAGTGACTGCATCTAGGCCACTCGAGCCTGCTGCTGTTCGACACGTCTATTCCCGCCTCGCTGTCCCATGTGCGTTGCGCTTGACCACTACGACCTTTCGAGGCGAGTCAGCTCGCCATAACTTCCTGGGTATGTAAAAACAAATCCTGCCAGCACGAAATGGTGTCGCGTCTACCCATGTCGTTGACATGAGTTCGAGACTCAGCTGAATATTCCGAACAGTGGTCGTGACTTGAAGGCAGTGCTACTTCCCCGCCCAAGTCAAGACTAACTCGTAGAGCTACTGCACGGGAAATGGGACCCATCAGCTGGCTAGTCGAGAAACAGACAGGGAGGCAATGACTTGCAGCCAAAAGAAAGATTCAAAGGGAATCAGAACCAGAATGGCGGCTCGTGTATGCGAACTTGAGTATACATGCTGGAGGCAATGTAAACCCCAAAATAGCTCGAATAGCTTGTCGAGTAGATGCAGGGTGGAGCATGAGTCCGCCAGAATAGTGATCCTGGGATTTGCCAGGATCAGTCAAAGCCACCTACCACCCAGGCTCACGCTACCGATTGATAGCATCTCTCGGCATTTGCAGTATTTTCTTTACTTACTAACCAAACTGTCTCTACAGCTCGGAGAAATCTTAGGGTTGAGCTTGTTTCATAAACCAAGCTCATTCCTCAGTCAGCTCTTCTCAAGGCTCCCCGGCATAAAGCCAGTACTTCATTCAATAGACAGATTCGCTTAGCCTGCAATAATGTCAGTATTCTCTAATTAAAGAAATATCTGACTGAGCAAACATTTGCGCAGCAGGTAAGCCTCGCATGATCAATGGTTGTTTGCAGTCTGTAACAGCTTGCCATGGCGCACCTGGGGTTTCCCAAAGATGAGTCTGCAGGCTGAACCTGTTGAAGCCGTTCACCATGGATCGTACCAATCGAACAAACCCTCACATGGTCAGCTAAGGAATATAGGTCCATTTCAAAATGATTACAATTGCGTCGAGTTGAGGGTGACGTAGATGCTAAAAGACGCCATATGAATGCTATGAATACCCTACCCATGTTGAAATCCTAACTGGGGTATCTTCGTTGAGTGACAATCCTGCCAAAAACGCCGATCGATGGGCCTGCATTGTTGAATGAGACCAATAGGAGCCGTCCCGCATGCGGGAAAAGGCTGTAAAGACGCAATCATGAAAAATCGGAACTAAGCCTTCTTTTCAGCCCCATAACCGCCTTTACCCTCCAAGTTCTCGTAGGTCTTGCCCTGGCTCCTGTCACTATTTCTGGGGCCTCTCTCATCAAGATCCTCCTGCAGCCAGCGGAGGACCAGCTCGCCTAGCTGACTGTTCCCAGAGTTGACCCTCTCGTTGGGGTTTGGAATGACATTCAAGTCTTCTACGCTACCCATCTTCTTGACCTTGCCCAAGAACATGTGCACCAAATGCGTCGGCCAGGTAGCTAGGTTGTCCAGGATATGCGTAGCATATACAATCGTGCATGGACGCGTCTCCGTCTCCTTCTTCAGGAATGCCAAGAAGTTGGACCGCGAGAGCAGATCCAAGTCAACGGTGATCTCATCCAGAAGGAGTATAGTCCATGGCCTGAGCAGACCCATAGCTAGCTGTACCCTGCGCCTTTCTCCGTCGGAGACAGCATGCATGCGCCAGTTGAGGTCGATGTCCAGAATGCGAACGAGCTCGTCGCGACGCTCGGAGTAATGGTCGCCGCCAACAGAGGAGAGAAGGGTGGGCACGTCAATGTCGGAACGCACAATGGGGTTCATGACCCATTCCAGACCCAGATATGTCACGCCCTCAAGCCCCATCTTGAATGGGTCGATGCCGGCGATATGGACCGTGTTGGCAGGGGCCATGCGCTTTCCGGAGAGGAGGCGGAGGAGTGTGGTCTTACCCGCACCATTGGCTGCAAAAATCAGCTACAGTATACAAAAATAGGTGGGCTTTATGTCACCTCCAATTAGTAGAGTCCTGCTGCCCGGTGGCAGATCGAGGAAGACCTCCTTCAGCCCACTAGAGCCATCGGGGAAAAGATAGCTAAGATTCTTGACATCGATCGAGGGCGCAATATTCTGGGGGTCAACCTGATCTGCCATGGTGAAATTCAAACGCGGGCTGCAGGCATTTCGAGGGCCAAGGGTGCATTTTATACTTCGAGGTGGAGTACAATGACAGGGTCGCGACAAGCGATCGTGACGTCCAGGGCGCGCTAGTACATAATAGGAAGGCGGTAAAACTTGGGCTTTCGGCATTTCCATTCAATCGTATTCTATACGGCACTCAACGGCCCAGATTCTTTATTGATATTCCCGATCCTCCGGATGGATGCTTCGTCCGATCAGATTTTTGAGTATTTCCAGAATGGCGCAAGCCCCCGTGAAGCCCCTGGTGGCCATTGTAGGCGCGACCGGCACGGGCAAGTCCGATGTAGGGCGATAATGTTGAGTCATCGAATGATACTGATCACGTCAGGCAGCTGGCGGTTGAGATTGCTCGCAGATTTAATGGTGAAATCATCAACGGTGATGCCATGCAACTGTACCATGGCTTGCCCATCATCACAAACAAGATTACCCAGGATGAGATGAGAGGTGTTCCCCACCATCTACTTGGATGCATCGGCCTCGAAGAAGAGACATGGACGGTGTCGAAATTCGTAGCCAAGGCTCTAGGAGTCGTACGTGCAAGTGAAAAACCATGGGCGCATATGGCTGATCATAATTAGATTGATGAAATACGTAGCCGGGGAAAAATTCCCATCCTAGTTGGCGGAACTCATTACTATACTCAGTCGCTTCTGTTCCAAGATAGATTGACGGCCGAAGCCGCAATAGACCCGGTATCAAACAGCAAGCGTCCTCCCATTCTTGACGAACCAACCGATATCATTTTGGAAAAGTTGCAAGAGGTTGACCCCGTCATGGCCAGCCGATGGCATCCAAACGACCGGCGGAAAATCCAACGCTCTTTGGAAATATTTTTAAAAACCGGAAGGCCAGCCTCACAGATCTACGATGAGCAGCGAATCAGCCGAGAATTTGGCCAGAACATCAATGACCAAGAGGGTGGTGCTCACGAAGGTAGCACTTCTGATCTCCGGTATCCAACTTTACTTTTCTGGGTCCATGCGTCAAAGGACGTGCTTTCCCCTCGCCTTGACATGCGGATCACGAAGATGTTAGATCGAGGCCTCCTTACTGAGGTTGAGACCTTGACTAATTTTCGTAATACTTATGAGGCCCGTCAAGGAATCAGCGTGGACCAAAGTCGTGGTATATGGGTCTCGATTGGCTACAAGGAATTTCTGGAGTACCAGGCAGCTCTGGCAGATCCCTCTGTTTCCGATACACAACTTGAAAAGTTGAGGATTGCTGCGATTGAGAAGACGCAGGCAGCTACCCGGCAGTATGCCAAGCGTCAAGTGAATTGGATCCGGATCAAGTTGTTAAATGCTCTTTATTCTGCGGGACAGAAAAAGAACATGTTCCTCCTGGATGCATCTGACCTCTCCGTCTGGGAGGATCGGATTCTCAAACAAGCAAGGGATATTACCGAGCGATTTCTTGTCAAACGTGACCTTCCGCAGCCTACCGAACTGTCGGATGCAGCCCTCGAAATGTTAAACCCAAAGCGGAACTACGACTTGTCGCAACGGCCCGATCTCTGGGAAAAGAAAACTTGCGACACATGCGGCTCTGTTTTCGTTAACGAAAATGACTGGGGTCTACATATCAAGAGTCGAGCACACAAACGAGCCGTGGGTGTTAAGAAGAAGCAGGAGGGAATGGTACGAGCCTCGAAGGACAAGAAAGTGGTGCAGACAGACTTGGTAGATGTGCTTGACAGGTATGTGGAGACATTTCCAGATGCGGACTCCCCGAGCTGAGCCATGTTTGCTCCTATTTAAAAAGATAAAAAGCTCCCGCGCAGAGCCTTGCGCATGATAGATGCGGTGACATCTAAAATGCCAAGCAAAAATAGACACATGACGAAGTATGAAGAGACAGGCGAAAATATTTGGACAATTGTTTTTCAGGCCCCTAGTTTGCTCCAACATACGATTCGAGAAGCCTATCAGGGCTATCAATGCCCTATAGAAGATCAACATATGTACACAGAGCTGGTGCCTCATACGTTGCACCCAAGTCGTATGATGATCGCTGCAGTAGCCACCAGCTTGGCACTTTCCTATTTAAAGATCAAATGACTCCTGTTGATCCATTTGCTGAAGTTACTGACTGTAACACCGAATGATTTCTATTAACTGTATATATCTTAATAGACTGGTTCGAATTATCAGTCTACTGTTTTTTTTTTAAAAAAAAAAAAAAGAAGAAGAAGGAATCGTAGACAACTCTGTTAATACTCTGTTCAAAATAACAGTGGAAGGTTAGCCGGCAGTGCAGTGATTGACGCGCAACAAAGACACTCAAACTTCTTCTGCTTTTATATACCAAATAGAACTTTCACTTGCACATTATTTTGTTCTATAATCGTACGTAACAGGCGAATATGCAACGATATCCCTGTTGGTACATGTTGTTACAGTGTGAAAGCCGGCACGCCATGTCGTGACCAAATCGGTATATTTAAACGGAGTAGTTTGATAAACAAGCAAAAGTCTGGAGTCTTTCTATCTCTACAAATTCCCTTCTCTCTCCTCTCTATTCTCTAATCACCCATTTCTCCAACATCTTCGCCCAGCATGTTGGCCCAATTACTCCTCACTACTGCGGTGATGCTTTGCTCGCTCGCCTTCAGAGTCCCCGAAGATAGTCCTGATGGCATCTACAGTTGCTACTATGACAGCGATGATCAAGAGGTTCACGAATGGATCAACCCTTCAGTACCTGAAGCCGAAGTGGCAAGCATCCTACTAGAGGATCCAATGCCTGACATAACTTATGGCGATAAACTCCTACTTGCCGGGCAGCTTTGCGACTGTGCTGATAAACTGTACGACTATTCTAGTATTTGCGTCATGTTGAGCTTTTCTTTTCATTGACTACTCTTCAGACCAGCCGATGATGTTGCTGCAGCAACTGCAGATATCATTTATCAGATGAAGCAATCCGACAACGCCACGCTAGGTATGCACCAATCCATCTACAGGTCAGTGCTCCTGTGTCTACTGTATCACAACATCCGGGGTCTGAGTGTACGATTGTAGCATCCGTGGTAGCGTTCATGCCTTCATATGTTCCAACAAGAACAGACTCTGGGCAGAGGCTCAATGGGCTCGCGATGGAACAGTCCGATTGGACAAGCATTGCGGCAAGAATATTGCTGGTGAATGGACGCATAATAGCACTTATGGCGAATGGTTCGGCCGTATGGACAAGAGCGGCAAAGACTTCTGCCGTCGCTACCTGATCAAAAGACCAAACTTCTGCGAATTGACTGGCGAAAAACCTCCTCCAAATAAAAAAAGGGATATGATGTTCGAAAATGAATTCGAAGTCCTAGATGCAGATGGGTCCCATCGGTCACAGTAGGCTTGCCTGTTATTTCTGAGTTAGAGACTACCTTGACGCCATACGGTACTCGGACAGGATTTAATTGGTAGTTATCCAAATCAGATAAGTTGATCCAAAGCTAAATTGCCATGTGAGTTGCTGAGCGAACGTTCATTCTCGGGCGCGGAGCATTAGACGATTCGAAAGTGACGTCCGAGGCGCGACCCAATCGCGTCACAAGCTTCGCGTATTCTCGTATGAATGCTCTCCGCCAAACATCTGATGATTTAGATCTTTATGAGCTCGATAAACGCTTGCGCAAATCCTTTTTGGAACTGAAAATCGCGGGGATCGGGGCTGTGACTTGGGTTTATATTATTTCGTTCGATGGCTCCCAAGAGCCTGCACGTACCACCCATTTGGCATCGTCAACTCCTCCCCACTCTCTTCGCGCTTTTCTGCGCTTTGCAGCTCATCTTATCTAGATCGGTCTCTGGCTCCGCATTACCTAAGCACTAGTGGACCCTACACAAGGTATATAAGAATATTGTGGCTACGAAGCGTGTCGGAATATATATCCTCGTTGGCGCTGTACTCCATATCCCATCCCTCTACTCACATACAACTTTGTGGGGTTCAGCATTTGGAGTAGATCATATATTGTGAGATGACAGAAATGGCAAGCCAAGACTTTGTCGTACCCCTCCTCATCAACGGCGAGGATGTGGTCCACTCATCAACTTTTGATGTCACCTCTCCCCCGACCGGTAACACAGCATGGAAGGCTGTTTCAGCATCCCCAGAGGATGCTATAAAAGCCGTCGAAGCCGCCCAAGCTGCCTTCCCATCGTGGTCTCAGACGAAGCCAAGCGTGCGGACTGCCATCCTTCTCAAGGCGGCAGATATCTTGGAGAAGAACGTTGACGAGTATGCCGGTTACATGCAAGCAGAGATGGGCGCAGACGTTGGGTCCTCAAAGTTCTTTGTTGTACCGCTGGCGATCTCCATGTGCCGAGACCTCGCAGGCCGTATCTCGAGCGTATGCGGCAGCGTCCCGGTTGTCGCAAAGGAGGGTCAGAGCGCCATGGTCTGGAAAGAGCCTTATGGAGTCTGCCTTGGTATCACTGCTTGGTAAGACCAGTTTTTGGGGGGATTAATGTTCCTCGATATGGGCTAACAATGTGTATCAGGAATGCCCCTTATGTTTTTGGTATTCGTTCAGCCGCTACTGCCATTGCGACGGGAAACACAACCGTTATCAAAGGCTCTGAGATGACCCCTAGGTGCTACTATGCCCTCGGAAAAGCCTTCAAAGAGGCGGGATTGCCTGATGGTGTCTTCAATGTCATCGGATGCAAGCCTGCGGACGCACCAGCTGTAGTCAACGCCATGATCGAACATCCCCACGTCAGGAAGGTCAACTTCACTGGCAGCGCACCCACAGGACGAAAGATCTCCAAAACCTGCGGCGAGAACTTGAAGCCGTGTTTGATGGAGCTTGGCGGGAAGAACAGCGCAATCGTGCTTGAGGACGCAGACTTGGAAAAGGCCGCCGGAGAATGCGTTGCTGGCGCCTTTTTGAATGTAAGAGCTAGACCTTTATCAAAGCCTCTGGATTGAGTATACCATAAGCTGACGTGATAATAGGCTGGCCAAATCTGCATGGGCACTGACCGCATCGTAGTGCACGAATCCATTGCCCCCAAACTCATCGAAGCAATGAAGGCCCAGCTCGCAGAAGCCGCCAAGGGAACAGACACCCTCCCCAATGTCGTTTCCGCTGGTTCCAAGGCTCGACTTGCAAAGCTGATTACCGAAGCCATCTCTCAGGGCGCATCTCTCATCTCAGGACCCTCCTCCCAGCCCGATACGCCGGGAGCCAGCTTCGTCCCGACCATCCTCGGCAACGTCAACAAATCGTCTACGATTTACCACGAAGAGGCATTCGGTCCTCTGGTGTCCCTCTCCACATTCAGCAACGAGGGCGAGGCCATCGAGTATGCAAACTCGACGGAATACGGACTCCATGCGGCTGTATTCACCCGCGATCTTCGCAAGGGTCTTGCCATTGCGAAAAAGCTGCAAGTCGGAGCCGTGCACATCAACAGCATGACGGTGCACGATGAGCCTGCACTGCCAATGGGCGGTGTAAAGTCCAGTGGATGGGGGCGATTCAACGCGCAAGAAGGTTTGGACGAGTTTCTGGTGCGCAAGTGCGTTACATGGGACGATTAGGCGGAGTGTCTAGGTGTGGAGGCAGGCTTACCTGCCTCTCGTACAACAAACTACATGTCTAGTAATGTACATTCTATCGCGGCGGCTGCAACGTACAACAACAGCAGAAAAAGGCCCCCAACTTTTGCCCTCCCTCACGCATCCACCCAACCTGAGCTCCAAGTCCTCGCTCAGTCCCATTGCCTCCCAAAAACACAGAAGCCCAAATCCCAAACCCTACACAAGCATTACGCGCGCACAACCAATCCCAAGCTGATTTCCAAGTCCACCTCTTCCCTACTCAAACCACCTCTCCCTATACCCCAAAACCCACACCCTCCCCAAAACAAACGGCGCCAACTCGGCAACCCAAATCCACAACCCGGTCCTCAAAAACCTCCCTTCCTCCACCTCCCTCCCCACCACTCCCTTCCCCTTCCCCTCTTCGATCCCCCTCTCCTCCTCCGCCTCCCTGACCTTCCTCCTCTCCCCCCACCAACCCTTGCCAATCTGCCACAACAGCCCCAGGCCCAAAAACCCCTCCCTTCCGAGCAATGCCCAATACACCAACTTCCGGCACCGCACAGAGTCCGGGTCCCGCCTCGCGGCCAGGAACAGCGGCACGCTAAAGGCCAGCGTCTGCGTGCCCAGATTGCGCATCAGCGTCAGCGTCGCGGCCGAGTAGGGCGGCTGCGCGAGGTCGCCCAGGATGGTGGCCGGGGAGAGGAAGAAGAACGTCCCGCCGAGCACTTTGAGGACGGCTTCGGTTAGGAAGAGGGTGCGTAGCGGAGAAGGAGACGTCATGATGGTGGAGGGATTTTGGCCGGTCCTCTTTCCTTTTTTGGGATTTGCGTTTCTTCTTTCTGGTGGTGATTTTGTTTTTTTCCTTTTGGAGGGGTGGGTTTGCTGGCGGGAAAGTTGGGCGATTCTGTGTGTCTCTCTCTCCCCCCTTTTTTTCCTGGCTAGGGAATTGGCCGTTGAGATTGGGATTGGGCCTATTGAGTGGAAATCAGCGCTGCGTGGCTGGGGGCCCAGTTGGGTGGAGAGATTTCAATTGATGTCGGAGAGGTGTGAAGTCTGCTCGGGAAACGTGACGGGAGGATAGGCGGCTTGTTTGAGGTTCCGGAGGTGAAGGGCTTAGTCATCCCGCCCGGCGCAAACCTGATTCGGGTCTGTGGGTCAGATCGACCGAAGCGATATTGCACAGGACGTTCGGAAAAAAACACGTTAGGTGCCGCAATTGGGCGGGCTAGGAATTGTTTGTGTTGATATACGCGAGTTGTTTGTGGTGGTATACGCGAATTGCATTTGCTGAGCACAGAAACGAGCGCCTCCGGTGTATATACAATCTAGACGCCTTCTAACAGTACTGGACCTCTTTACTCAAACCCAGCCTAGCCGAACCGAACCTGACCAAAACCTTGCCATTGCAAAAAACGAGAGTCATCTTAAGGCGTTTCTCATGCATCCGAATCCGAATCGAATTCTAGTGGGTGCTTCAGGTGCTCATCATCCAACGGCAACCAGTACCCAGAGCATCCCTGTTCCTAATCAGAGGGATTAATGTGGGTTTTCCTCAAGTTCAGGGGCTGTGGTCCCCCCCCCTGAGGTGTTGCAGTCCCTGACCCAGCCTGAGGAGTCCCCAGACCGTCAAATGGACTTACAGTGCCACTTGGCGGGACAGGAATCTTGATATCCTCGGGGCTGCCAGGGACGATGTTCTCGGGTAGATCGGGAATCTTGATGCGTTTAGCAACGTTGTTGTAGCTCGAAGGAATGATCTGGTAAGTGTCAGTATGGAATTGGCCAACCAATGGATGCAAGGTCTGGAAAGGACTGACCTCGATAATTTCGTCTCGGGGGAATTCAAGCTTGGGGATATCAGCCGCATTGCAGGCCATGAGGTAACCGTACAACACGCGCAGGACAGACTCGTGGGCAATGATTAGCAAGTCATTCTCTTCACGCTCGAGCTCGAGAATGATGGGCTCCATGCGGACAGCAAGGTCATGGTAAGACTATGCGTGAGTTAGATGTGCAATCCCTAGTTGACGGCAGTCCAACATACCTCTGCACGCGGGTATCTGTGGTGGTATGGGTCTTGCTCATGCTTGGCCACCTCTTCGGGGAGCTCCTGACGAATCTTGCGCTCCGACATCTTCTCGCAGACACCAGGGTTCATCTGGCTCATCTGCGACCTCTGCCTGACCCTGTATCCCATCTCGGATAGGTAGTCGGCGGTCTGTACGGTGCGGCGTCGCGTAGAGGTCCAGATGGTGAGGGGCTTGAGAGCCGTCTCGGGTGCGCCTTGCTCGATGAGCTTCTGGCGCTCCTCCTCTCGGTATTTGAGCAGCGTCTCGCTCATCTTCTTGGAGTAGTCGAAACCTTCGGGTGAAAGCGAAGCATCTGCCTTGTACGAGTCTGCTTCGTGAGTTGTGCCAGCCCTTGCAAAGTAGGTCTGGCGTGACTTGATGTGTAGGTTGAGGAGGTAGAAGACGATGCGCTGCGACAAGTAGCCAAAGGCGCAATTGTTCACGACGACGCGCTCGCCAGCGTTGATCATCTTGATCCAATGCAGCTCGGGCTCCTCCATGGTCTCGAAGTGTGGTATCCGGGCGTTGATGCGGGCCAGGTAGTCTTGGACGGCATCCTCGTCCTTCCATCCCTTGTAGTCTGGGGAGGAGATTTTGACGCGGCGCACATTCTCCTGGATGATTCGCTCGTCTGTGCAGTGTGATTCAATGAAGATGGTCTCGATGCCATTCTTTGCAAACTCCTTGGCCAGCGACTTGCGACCCATGGTAAGGGCATTCACGGCATCGTAGATGGCGACCTGGCCCTTTTCGTGCTCCAAAAAGTGGTAGATGTCTTCACGGCACTTCTTCAGGATTTTGTTGCGCAACAAGACGGACTGTGGAGAGGCATTGAGGAAGAAGTAGTCTTCTGGCACGTCTGTCCCAGGGCCCAAGGTGGCCCGGCGGTAGTCACCCAGGTGGAAGACGTGCGTCTTGACCCCCAGCCATCGCAGATAGCGGGCCACAGCGACCGAAGTGTGTGTCTTGCCGCGGGCGGGCAGACCAACCGTGGCAATGACAATGCGACCCGAGTGGAAGAGGCGGCCGGATTCGGTGCTGTACAGCTGGGCCGGGGCCATCTCTTCCTTCTCGGGCAAATCATGGATGGCATCTACAAAGGTACTCGACCGCCGCCTAAAGCGGGGCGAGTTCGCGTAGATTTCTGCGGTCCTGCCCACTGTGAGTATTATTTTCGCTCGATGGCCACCTACACTGGAGACGGGCGGCGGGCAACACGTGGGGGGGCCTGGAACACGTACAGTAGGGTGTCCATGGTTAATGGCGCAACCTGGAGCTCAGGCCCGGACAATTGACCGCGGGCAGAGTGCAGCAGAGCAGAGGGAGGAGGGAAAGGGGGGAGGGGAGGGGGAGGGAGAGGGTTAGTAGGCTATTCAAGTAGTAGAGGTGTGGATTCGGACAGTTTGATGGGTGAGCTGTGAGGACATTCAACAACTTGGGACCAAACGCTCGGAACCAGGGTGTCGGGAGCGATGGGGTAGCTCCGACGCTTGCCCTGGGCGACGTAGGGGCGACGACGACAAACAGGCGCAGGGCAATGGGCGACAGGAGTGGATACGGGGGGCGCGCCGGTCGACGCAGAGTCTGTCGCGTGTGGGTATGGAGGGAGCTTGGAGGCCGGTGGGAGGCCGGTTGCTAGGGAATGGAGGGGGCCGTCTGGTAGTCTGGCGGGCAGGCTGGCGGGCAGTCTGGCGGTGCCCAGGTGGGCAGGGGAAAAAGCAACTCAGCTCGCCGGCGGGCGGGCGTCATAGCTGCGCCTGCGCGCCTGCCGTCGGCCCTGGCGGAAACACTGCCGAGCCCACCTAGCGCGCATTATGTCATCCTCGAAAAAGCCTTGGCGCCCCGTCTCCTTGGGGCATCGCGAACATTTTCGTCGAGCCAGCCTACCTCATCATCCATCGCGTGCATCCCCCCCCCTCCCCCCGTCTCAATTGGCCGCCGCCCGTCCATCCGCTCTGCGCCGCTGAACCTGTCGCCAGGACGCTCCCATCTCTAATTTCTTTGCCCGTCCCAAGTTGCCCGCTGCCCCATCCCTCGCGCCATGGCAGAGCTCGACATCAAGAAGGAGCAGGCTGTTTCTGACCTCATCACCCAGAACGGCATCTTCGGGCGGTTACGTGATGTCTACACAGCTTTCCACGACCGGAGAGAGGCCCTCGGCCTGTCCAACCCGGGCACTGTCGAGAACATTGCGAAGGAGGTCCAGCGCGATGTCTTCCTGAACAACTCGAGCTTCTCCGGCCTGCGCGCCGAGCTCACAAAGTCGTTCGGTGTCGCGCCCCTCTTCCAGGTCTCGCACTCGCTGTCCATGGGCTCGCAGGTCCAGCCTCCATACTCGTACGGCGTGCTCTATGGCTCGCCCAAGGTACATTGACCCTCTCTGGCTTTTCTTTCACCGCTGATCCCCCCGGAAGGTTTTCCTCCAGGCCAACCTCGACAACGAACTCCAGTTCTCGGGCCGCTTCAACTACCGATGGACCCAGCAATTCGTCTCCAAGTCGTCGTTCCAGTTCACGTCGCAGGGCAACATGGTCTCGCTCGAGAACGATTACACGGGCGCAGACTTCTCCGCCTCGCTCAAGGCCATCAACCCGTCCGTCCTCGACGGCGGCATCACCGGCATGGTCATGGCCAGCTACCTCCAGGCCGTCACCCCCAGACTTGCTCTCGGCATTGACGCCTTCTGGAGCCGCCCTGCCTCGGCTTATCCCCCAGAATTGAACGTCTCCTATGCCGCGCGCTACAAGACTGCCGAATGGATGGCCTGCGGACAGATCATTCCCGATCGTGGTGTTCTCGAGGCCTCGTACTGGCGCAGGCTATCCGAGAAGGTCGAGACGGGTATCAACTGCAACCTCGCTTTTGCAGGAATCGGCCCCGGTGGCCCCATGGCTGGTCCTCAGAAGGAAGGCAATGTCACCATTGGCGCCAAATACGATTTCCGCCAGTCGTCCTTCAGGGCCCAGATTGACAACAACGGCAAGGTCGGCTGCTTGCTGGAGAAGATGATTGCCCCTCCCATCCGTGTCACTTTCTCCGGAGAGATTGATCACAAGGCCGTAAGTCTTGACGTATGCCAAAATCAAAAACGTGCGCTGACAAATCCCCAGAACGCTGCTAAGCTTGGTCTTGCCGTGTCCATTGACGCTGCCGACCAGGAAGTCATGGAGCAGCAAGAGAGCGTCGCCGCCGCCGACGCTGGCGCCATCCCCTTCTAAACGTGTACCACCTCCAAAAAAACAAACCTATAATTGCTACTCCCGCGGATAACTCTTCTCTTCGCTGTATTACCACTTTTCTTCCTGGGAGCGAGCGGCATGCGTCGCCCGAAAAGCGCCGGCTATTTCTGTTTTCCATCCCACGACACATTGGCGGTTGGCCAGGGGCATCGTACGATTAGACTTTTCCCTATACCTCGTATCATCGACAATATTTGGCAGTTCGCAAGGCGCACGCGTTGACTAATGAAGGGTAGATATCCGGCGGCGGTATCCTGTGTCGCGGCCGTTTGCATCATGATGTGATGGCCGAGCAGGACGTGTATGTATATATAGCAACATGTGCACTACTAAAAAATGAACTCCCCTTGAGCTACTGTTTGTGCACGATGTAACAATTCGTTTCTGTGATTTACTGGTTTGCAACTTGCCTAGGGCGAAATATATTCATCAAACAGTTTAAAAACAGTCGAGAAGCTTGCAGTACATCAATTCATCGGATAGTAGAAGGCACATGTGTGGGAAGCCAAGTACTTGGATTCTTTGTCCAGGACGAAATACATTATTCAAAGGCCATCCCAAAAAAAGAGTCGAGAAACTTATAATACATCATTCATCGGGTAGTAGTTACGACTCCGTAATGTTTTTACACTGGAAATGAGAAGGAAAAAGCTTGCAGTCATTTCCATGCTCCCGAAAGAGTGCCCTGCCCTGCCCTTTTCCCCCCCTCTCTTCCGCCGTCTATAGTAAAACAAGGTTGTGAAAAGCTTTCTTCTTCCATTGTGGCCCGACCGAGGGACACTCAGACCATAGATTCGAGCTGAGAAGGCATTTGGGATAACTGAGAAATTTACAGGGCGGGTTTGGCGCCTTGGGGCTGAGCGGGCGCACCCGGTGCCATGAACTAGAGATCCATTGTCAGCAATTTATCCATTTCGACCGAGGCCCTCGGGGGCCCAAGGCTGTAGGAACATCGCTACCAGCAACCTTGGAAATAGGGGGAGGGGTGGATGGGGATATAAAGCTCACCTCATTCTGCGCGCGCTGCTGCAGCTGTTCCGCGCGCTCCTGCTCGACAATCATCTGCTCCTCGCTATACGCCAGCGCCCACGGCACACCGAGCAGCAGCGCACTCGTGCTCACGACCCACAACGTCTTGCCACCCATCGACAGGCCCGACTTGACCCACGACGTCGCGGTGCCGATCGTCGAGCTGATGGAGCGGCGCGTCGACACTGGGACGATGTCTTGCAGCGCGAGGATGCGCTCGTATAGTGTCTCGTCGGGCTGGAGCGACGCGATGGATGATGTGTCGGATTCTAGAGACCCGGCGTGTCAGTGCATGGTTTGGAGATGGGGCTGCGCGCTGCGGATTGCAGCTGCGGAGTGGGAGGGCGTCGGCGTACCGCTGTCGGTGTCCCATTCTTCGTCGTCTACGGGGCCGTCCTGCTGGCGGAGGAACTCCTCGTCCATGACCTCTTCGAGCTTGACCATGTTGGCGGTTTGGAAGGGGGGTGAAGTTTGGGTGAAAGCGAAGGAATTGGAGACGGGGGTGATTAAGTCGGCGGTTTGGGAGGGCTGGTGGGCGCGGGTAGTGATGGGATGGTAATGACGGAGCAGGGAGAAGAGTCGCGAGCCATGAACAACTTTTAGGTGGTCCGTGCATATGACGCTAGGACCGCCGACGTAGCTGTCCGCTTCGGGCGTGCGGCGAGCGAGAGTTGCAAGCTTACCGGTTCATCAATTACTTTGGCTATCTGGATTGAAAACCGTTTGTTTCGTCGCTCTCACAAACATACTCGTAGCCCGTGGCCTATGGAACGGCTCTTTGGAATGGGAATGACAAGAACGACAAGGACCCCCTAGCAGCTACTCGGTGTAGCTATACCTAGCATGTGCCTACTCCATCTGTTCAGGTACGGTTCTCAATCCGCCTCGAAACCATGTTTAGTTTGCTACTCATGACGTATGAGAGTATGGTCTATTAATGTACATCACCATGTGCAATGGCTTCATCATGCAAAGGCGAAGCTATTCCTCTCATACTACATGTGTTCGATAAGCGTCGCAGCATTGGATGCGCGTTGCCTATTTCTAGATGGCATATCGACGCATCTACATGAGACGTTTGGAATTGACGCCTGAATCCTAGGCATGTTTTCCTTTGCAATCCCAACTCTCGATTCCCACTGGATCACCATCAACATACGTACTTTGAAGGGGATATCTATACCAGTCAGCAAATCGGCCGCTCAGCATGTAGTTTGGGCGCTTCATCTCCTCACCTGCAATGCTTCCTCTGAGATTGTATTCCCAATGCTGCCGAGTCATTCACAAACTTGGTCCCGATGATACTCTCTGGGGCTCGGTCGTTTTCAACCCACTCGATGAGCGCTTTCAAAATGTTCGTTTCGGCATCAAAGCCTAGCCCAGCTGCCCCCGCGAGATTTTGGCCAAACTGCCATGCGCCGGCACCACCGTTACAGTGTGAATGGCCAGGCACTCTGAAAAACCGCAAGAACTTATCCTGCTCTTCGGTGGATGTCTGCATGCCCTGCAAGAGATAATCGTACCATCTTTCCGTATTGAACCCGGTAATTTGCTGGTCTACGCTACCATGGTAGAGCAGAAGCTTCCCGCCGCGCTCACGGTATGTCGAGAGATCGGAGGGCCATGCTCGCGAGTTGCCGGGATTCTTCGCATCGGGTGCTTTTGCATCTTCGACCGTCCAAGATGCGGGATCCCAAGACGGTTCAGAGTATACAGCGTATCTGTACCAGTCAACAGATGGCGGGAAGGGCGTTCCAGACAGTAATCGCTGCGTCGCCAAGCTCTCCGCGCCGGGGGCGAGCCCAGGATATATCAGTTCGCCATCTATCCCATACAATGGACTGAAGACTTTTCGCACAACTTCCACTTGTTCCGCTGTCAGACAATTGTCCGTGCTTTCGTCGCTACATTGAAGAGATTCTGGATTGAAGGTTTCAGCACAACCTCTAGAGTCAACAATTATGCCATCGTCAACACCGTCTAGTTCATCGCACTGCTTCAAGACTTCGTCGCGCACCAAACTTTGCCAAACTGAAGCCGGAATAAATCTGGTATCATTGGCTGAGCCAGTGATGGTAAAAAAGCTCGCGCGCCATGCGGACATGTAGTTGAAATGCAAAGCCGGTGCGCCGGCGAGGATTCCATCATAATCTTCCGGATTCAGGTAAGCAGCCTGTATACCCTGTCTTCCACCGCCGGAACATCCGATATAGTACGACTTTGTATGCGCTTCCCCATAGAATGCCTCAGTCAAAGTTTTTCCGGCCTCGGCTACAGCGTGTATCGAGCGGTGGGAGAAATCCGTCACTACGTCTGGATTGTTGAGAAAGGCTTCGCCGCCCGTTCCATTATGGCCATTGTTCGATCCTGTGGACGCGAAGCCGTGTGAGAGGCCATAAGCGATGTCTTCGTACTTGATGCAGCCATCAATTCCGCCGTTGCCGGTGCCTAGGAACCTGCCAGTCCACGTATCCTTGGTGGGGAGGAAAATCTCGAATATGACGGACGATCGATTGGAGGTGGGGAGTGTCAGAGCTATGCGGCATGACTCAACGGGTATGTTCTGCGATTGACGATTGCAGGTGCTGTCCATGCCCTGGAGGGGTATGGTGGTGTTGGCGGGGACATGTTCCAGGACGCGGAGAGTGGTATTCGTGAGATGCTGTGTAGGGTCGAAAGAATGGCACGACTCTGCGAATGAAAGAGAATCTGCTAGACTAAATGGATAAGAAATAGTAGTCGCTGCTAAGAATGTTTGTTTGCGCATTGTAGGGTCTAGAGGAAAACACCAGGCATTGTATACATGCACTAAGCAAAAAGGGCAGGGCAACAGGAAGGAGAAGATAGTCTAGGGTAAGATGACAATCGATGTATTTTTCGAAGGAGATCTACGAGCTCATCACCATTTTATATGAGTAATGGTACTTGCAGATCTGTACCTGCATTGTTGTTTTGCGGAAGGCACGTGCCAACCCCGCATTCGGGACGCCTCTGTCTTACAGGTGGAACTCTAGATTGGCTTGAAGTGTTCTAGACCAGAACTTACTTTACTTCGGATATGATTGTCCGTGGGAATAGGAGCTTGGTCTGTCGTCAGTTTTTTGGACATTTTCTAAACGATGAAGTGAGTTTTGGAACCACGGTTCTCTGTCAGTCTCAACAGAAAACAGCACTGCGAACATCACATCCAAAACTCAACGAAGAAAACGTCACATACATGAGCCTGCTATATATGTGTTACTTGTAAGACTCATTAATTAAGAAAACCGCTTAAATTTTGCGTTGTTGAAATAACAGGAAACTATTATTCTACCGTCTGACGGTTCTCATCTTCATTGCGATAATATCCTCCATACGGCCCAAGAGATTTTGCAAGGCTCCAAGCTTTGTTAGTCCCTGTGCAGGTCCGCAAAGGATTTTCACCCGTGTACTCAAATCCGCACTAATTTCAGGGGACAGAGAGACAAACGCAGACATGTAGTAGATAGCCTCTCCTTGATTTTCTTTATAGGTGATTACATGCGTAGCGTATGGATAATTTGGGTAGACATAAAGAAATTTTCCAAGACCTAGACAAATTACTACGACCCGAAAAAATTAAGAGTAAACACCTACGGTCAACAAGCTCAGCATTCGCCAGCTCCAATGAATCAGTTGCAGACATATCGTCAATATTCTTCTTAAGAGTCTGTGATAAAGAAAAAAATCCTTTTGACGAAAATTTCAAGCATTCTCTTACTTTATCTCCTCAAATAAATTCAGTAAATCCATGTGCGATCAAACACATCATCACGCGATCCATCAAAACTGGCAAGCATTCGATCATTCTAGAGGGTCATGTGAATGAATTTGGATAACATGAGGCTGGTGGGATGTGGTGATTGTTCACTCCTCTACAAAGCTTGTCCAATTCAAAGCAATCTGGCCTCAGCATGTGACTAACCAACGATATGGTATAAGACTAAGGAGTATTCCTCCTTATGTTGTCACCACCGATAATCCTTTCTCAAGCAAAAGATTTCTGACCATGGTAATGAATTTTCAATACCCCCGAAAGAGGATCAAGATGCAGAGCCAATCACTGCAGATGAATATTACACCATGCAGGCTATCCGATGTAGGTGCCTATTATGCTGTTGTCTAAGCATCTTATTGCTAACATTCAAAGTGTTTTTTAAAGAGCTGATGGGTAAAGACACTTTCAAATTGATTATGGGTCGGGGATTTTTCCCCGATGAAGAGTCATGGCAATATCAAGTGGCACTCGAAATACTAGAAAATGATCACTCGTCTAACATCCGACGTGGGGTATACATATATTCCTCACCGTCACGCATGACTGCCCTGCTCTCGACACTAAAGCTTTTAGAATCTTGGGGAAACGAACGGATCGAGTACTTATTTGAAAAGGAGAACGATGTCAGGTTTAGGATGATAGACCCTTGAACAATGTGCAAGAAGAAACAGGGTAAAATATGACTGGAAATCACAGATTTGGTTGTCTTTTAGATTCATAGAACTTGCAAATAGAATATTGATCAATGCTGTTGATAAATTTGAAGTATTTTCCACTGCACGAACCACTGAATATACGCTCACTAAGCTTGCCATATATCTCATCATTTATTTCTTTGCTAACAACGATCATAACAATAATCCCAATCAGCATTCCCCCAGTAATTTTTTCGAATACTGCAGTCTGCCCTTAGCTTCCAAACCCCTGATCTCGTTTCCGGCGCGACCAACGTCAAATCTATACCAATCAGTGTCTCCAACAAAATGGCTGTCTACAGGGCGGCCCTTACCAGAGGCTTTTATGGAGTGCAAGTGTTGCACACAGTCTTGATACATCCGTTGACAACAGAATAGGTCTCCATCGTGTTGGTGTCTGAGCACCACGCTATACAGGGACCTAACGCGTTTGAGCCCGTTGGATCGTTGCATCTAGCAACAGCCATGGGTAGTGCAGTGATGAGAAGCGCAAAGAACTTCATTTCGTCGTCGATTGTACAGCTTCTAGTCGAAATTAAAACCGGTTCTTAAGTTGTATTGTATGCTCAGAAACGAAGAGCAAGATGTTAGACAGAACTGGCAAGGACGTCTTTCTAATATACGAGCAAGTAGGACCGAGGTATCAACCGGAGATTGGGGTCAAGTCCGTGACTTGGACACTCTAAAGCTTTATCAGTTAGAGCCGCCCAA
The DNA here is from genome assembly GCA_022059125.1 of Corynespora cassiicola. Classification (NCBI taxonomy): domain Eukaryota; kingdom Fungi; phylum Ascomycota; class Dothideomycetes; order Pleosporales; family Corynesporascaceae; genus Corynespora; species Corynespora cassiicola. Next base: position 1,099,981 of record JAEUWY010000012.1, on the reverse strand, counting down.
ATCTCGGCTTATCAATCTAATGGGCTTTGATGAGAAATGAGAAAGCATTACACAGGAATTTATGTTCATATAATTTACTACCCTCAAGCCCCGTATTATTCGTGAATGCTTTGCAACTGTTGACCACATAGTTGTAGTAGGTTCTTGTATAATTTGAAGCTGAATAAACGTAGCTACCTCCATTAGCATGGGTTCGTGTGTTATGTCAAAGCGCCTACAGATCTGTCACAAATCTGGTGTCCAAGACTCTACCGCCCCACAGTCTGACCGAATTGATATTCGACGTACAAAGCAGTCAAAGGGGATAAATCAAGCCTCCTTTTACATTGCTAGCGGTTTCATTGATTTGAAAGCTTTCAGCATCATAAAAAACCTCAAAATGAAGGTAGAAAAATAGGCCGACTGTATATACTTGGGTAGACGAAGGGCAGGTACAATGACCGTATCACGTGACATACTTCTGCATTAAGGTACCGAGCAGGTAGGTAGGCAATCATCATGGAAACAGTGGTATCAAGGCTTGAAAACAGGAAATGGGCACGTAAGGTTAGATGCGTCCTTATATGCGAAGCCAGTGATGTTTCTGTATAAATTAAAGACGAGCATATGCGGTTCGAGTGACACCAACCCTTTACACGACCCCTTATAGTACAGCAGAAAGAATAGTGTGTACTAAAGAGTGTATATCGGGATTTCAAGCAGATTAGGTCTTTCTGGTCTGCTGCAGAAACTGATCGAGTAATCTCATACATGCTTTGATGTGGTGAACAATCAAGACACATAGGAAAAGCTGAACAGATCACTCGTTAGTCGTTAGGCAACCCATCAAGACCCAGTGAAACACGCCATCTCAGTCCGAAAAGAGAGTAACTCAGCGCTGTTCCTTGCAAATCAACGCCTCCGCCGCCCCATGATGTTATTCGTGGTTGATCTGCACGGCTGCGCCTCGCTTGGCTCGCCGTCTCGTATTGCATCCTTCAACTAGTGCAAGTGGGCAACACTAGATTACTTGCAAAGACCCTCCAGTCTGCCTCTTGATGAACGATCCTCTCGAAATGCTTTGTGCGCTGCTTCCTTGGAGCGATGAGCCGGCAGACGCGCTTTGTAGCCTTGCGACAACGCGCGGAAGACGAATCAAACACGAGCATCGAGATGCTCTCTTCATCCAATCTTGATCGCGACCACGATCGCGACCGAACGCATCAATGGGGTCAAACTCACGGCAAAATGACATTCTGGGACAAGTTTTCGTCTTTTCCGTGGAAAGCATTCCTCATCGTTTCCACGTTACCGCTTGCGCTGGCACCAATCATCGTCCTGGCGACGGCCGCTGAACGGGCTTCGACGGGGTACATCTGGGGCCGCGATTGTTACCCGAACGGCATGTGGAAATTGGCTGAAGGTGCGACATGGAGAATCATGGACTCGTCGTATTTCTTCACGCCGAATCTCAGCTTCGGCGCGATGACTTTTACCCAAGTCAAAGTCATCGATATCGCGTGGGACCTCATTATAGGAAGAGGAGGGCAAATTCTCTTGGCATGGGTCAACTACCGCGTCTTCAACGAATGGCTCGTGTACCACATGGAGATGCATTTGACATCGTACAAGATGTACACCGCAATCGCGTTCGAGACGACATCCCTCACGACACTGGGCGTGCTGGCCAAGGAGTTCCTCGCCTTTGGAGAGTCGAATTGGAAGCGCTTCTTTCGATGGCTGGCCGTGCTCTCGATGCTGCTTTCTACACTCTACGTACTCTCGTTTCCGACTTTGATGGCTGCCATGACGGGTTATATCGCGACGTACCAGGCCTATGTTGAAGATTTCGACCACAACTTGATCGAGTGGAGGAAATTCACAATTGTCTACGCGGTTATTGAAGATGCCAATCGCATCGAGTATGAGCGGCCGCTCGTAGTGAGCATGGACGACAACGACATCGAATCTGCACTTCTACTGTGTGAGTAAACCGCTAATATGAATCTTGACCAAGTTCTGAGAAATCTAGATATGCATAACAACTCCCTTCTAGACCCGCCTGCCTATCAGACCACCATGGACGGCACCGACATCTTCACCTACCAGAAGAACGAATCAAGCGTATGGTCTTTCGAAGACTCTCAAATCTCACTCGACTCCCCAACACTCAACGTGACACTGTACAACGCGAAGCTGAGGAACCAACCCTCGCCTGGCCTCGGATACCCCTACTACTCGTACGAGGGCCGACAAGGGAACATCTACAACGCCTCATACATCTTCACGCACGGCTCCTGCAAGCCCAGCGAGACCTACCAGTGGGGATTCTCGTACATCTTTCTCTTCATGGTGGCCATCTTCGACTTTGTCTGGTCCTGCATTATGGTCGGCATGTGGCTCGATACCCGGCGCAGCTCTCGAATGTACAAGAGCGGGCGGAGGCCTGGCCTGCTGAGGAGCATCATCGACATCTCGGGCGCGATACGTGAAGAGCTTAGTGGAAGCGATTTGGATGCCATGGAAGAAGACGAGCTGAGAAGACGTCTGAGGGAAAGTGGAGGGGCGTTGCTGGTGCCGAAGCAAGAGTTGAAGATTTCGAGGACTGGGACTGGGGAGTTTGGGGTGAGGAAGAGGGGGTGGACTCATGGGAGTACGTTCTGATCGTTCAGGCTCTGGGGTGCCGCTCTGAAGATACAGGCCTGTACAAGTCGCAACTGTAGAAGGTCCGATTTGTTCTGCCCGAGAGAGCCCTATTGGGTCCAGTCTGCCATGACGCAAGGACTGTAGATTCTTTTTTCCGCCTTTCCAGAACAGGAAACAAGTCGCGAAGTCAGAGCTTGGTAGATCGAACATTAGTGGCCGGGACGAGGCAGCCGAGGCTACGATGATGGTATGCAGTGTGCTCGCCTGAGACTCTGCCAACTGGCTCTGCTGACTAATGGTGGGAATCTGCTGCTCTGGTAGATGAAGAGTAGCCATTTTTCCCCGAAGAGAAGAGAAGAAGGGCATAAAATCGATGAGAAGCCAACGATTTGCTACCCTCCCATCTAGCAACGAGGCTACGATATTCTGCCGCTCAAGCTTTTGCATGTCAAAACTGTTCCTGGAATGACACCATTACCGTTTTCAAGCACATAAAGATAGCGCGAGGGAATGTGTTAGATGGGCTATTTACAATATCTCGATTGGCCTCGACATATAATGATATTTCCAACATGTACAGCATAAAATCAGAACCTCCAAACTCATCATATCAGTCCCGGAGTAATCTAGCAGTTGAGGTTGATAGCTGACATGCGTTAGCCTGTATCGAAAAAGACGAGAACGAAGAAACTTACCGTTGGCATAAAGGGCATAAGAATCGGCGTTGAGCAAAGCGCGAGAAGCCGAAAGCTGCGAAGCAGCAGCATAGCCATAAGCGTAGTCATCGGTTCCTGGGCTGTAGACGCCGGGGGCGTGCGTCTCCTCGTGAAGAACAGTGGTAGCCTGGTCCTGGCCGTGGCAGGTGGACGAAAGAGCGGGAAGTTCGTTGAAGAACAGGGGGCAGTACGTGATGAAATCTTGCGTGGGAACGGTGTAGGCCAGGACGTTGGAAGAGCATCCGCCGTAAGGGTCGTTGCAGTTTGTCGAGGTGGTGGCACTGGAACCGCCGCAGTCAGATGCGACGGCGCTCAGGCGAGCGGCAACCGTGCTGCTAGTGCTAGATGAGGTAGACTTGAAGTACGTGCTGAGCTTGGTGCCAGAACGGGCGGACGAAGCGGCGGCGGAAGCAAGCCTCTGGCAGTTGGACAGAGCAGTCCTGACGGCCGACAGCTTGGAGCCAGTGCAGCTGGAACCAACGACAGTGCGCTTGGTAATAGCCTTGGCTATGGTGGCAGCCACAGCACCGTCAACGCTCATGGTGAGTTTGTTAGACTCGTAAGCGACGTTGCCTGCAAGCTCGGTCGAGTTGGCTTCGGCAAATGGGAGGAATCCCTGAGCGAAAATGTCGAAGTCACCACCCTCATCGAGCGTGTGGAGAGAGGCAGCCTCGACAGTCAGCTCCTTAGTTTCACCAGCTCCCAAGGTCAAAAAGTCATCTGTAGCCAAACCGGTGGTAAGAACCCGAATCTTGATTCCCTCGAATGGGATCTTCTTGCCTAGGATTCTGTTAGTCGGGTTCTGACGTAAGACAAGGCAATTGGAGTTTCATAATGTATACAAGAGCCCAAGCCTTTTTTGTGGCACCAGGTGTATCGAGTATACAATACACAGGTATATCAGGCAATATGTTCTCCTCCGTGGCGCAGCCGTGTACGTAATGACGATTGAGTAGCCAAGAAAAGCAGAAACTTACTACCACCAGCCGAGTAGATTGTGACTTTCTCGACGGGATCCTTCTCGTCGAGGAATGTTCCCTTGCTCAAAAGGTTCAGAGTCTTGTCTCCATTGTTGGTGACTGCAACCTTGACCTCTGAGTTGCCCGCTGGAGAGAGCACCACGCTCAATGGGCTGTCGCGCTTCTCAACATCAACGGCGAAGGCACTGGCATATGCGGCCAGAGCGGCGAGAGTCAGCTGAGTGATGCCCTTCATGATTCTTGGATGGAGCAGAGCGGCCGGGCGGGAAAGAAGCAGGGGATTGTTCGAGCGAAAGACTGAAGCTGATGAGGAGGCTGATGAACTTCATGGTGTAGGAGGTTCAAAGAGCTTTATACTTTTGAAAAGCTGCTTCCAAGAAGGACCCGCAGCAGAGAAGGCCGCCACCAGCAACGGTTAACGGCATGCTGGATAAAGCGAGCGATTAGGCAGGTCGAGTTTGGCCAATTCGGGTAAGACAGCGGCAAGAACCCAGGTGTGTTCAAGTGATCACCTATCCCAACGGTGGGGCGTTTCTGCGGTACGCTCCCGAATGAGTGGAGGCTGTATGAAACTTGATTAGAAAGTCTGGAGTGGGAGAGGCCATCTCCGTTGCTGGACGTCGAATGACAGCGGAGTGCCGACAGGATCAGGAAGGTGATATCAAGAGAGACTAAGAGGCAGCAGATAACAGGGAGTTCCAGTTGTGAGGCAATCGTGCCGTGCAACGGTATTCGGCTTTCTGTTTGGTGCCTCGACAGTTGTCGATCACCTGTAGTAGATTAAGGATGCCAAATGCAGACTTGGCGTGTTATATGCTCCCGGGGGTAAGCTTTGGCTGCCGCCGATTGGAGCGGACGTTTCACAGAAACAAGCCTTCTCATCGTCTTCTACATGGTCGCCAAAAGGGTTGGCATGCGAGGAAGGGCCATCCCAGCATGTCGTCATCAGCCGCAAGTAGAACCGGACGGTCATGTGTCATGGACGGCAGGCTCAAAGATGGCAATCCGGATGTTACCACTGTGCTTCTTACATTCCCATCTGGTTTATGCCATCGTCTGTCTCGCTCACCAAGCAGGCCCTGTCTCTTAGATTGCAGGTTGACAGGGTCTGATGGGCCGATATGGGGATCATCCAGAGTAGATGGCCGCCATCAAGTTGCAGGAGGCACATGCAGAGTTTGCGGATAATATGCTTGCGCAGCCCCATGCGAAGACCAAGGCCCCAGTAACGGAGCCTGATACAAAAAGGCGCTGATGGGGCTGGGGAGGCAAAGGTCGAGAAAAGGTTGTCGGAGAAATGATGGCAGGGAGCGGCCCCATGTAAGGCCCCGGGGCTAGGCTAACTCCAAACAGAAAAGGCCGAAGAATTGCGCCACGCGGGAGTGCAGCCTTGGGGCGGAGAGTAGAGTGACAGGTGTGGAGATGCCAACGCCGTCCCAGACGGTGGCCTGCCTTCGCCGCAGCCAAACAAATGCGCTACGGCCGCCAACCGTGAGAGGCCCAGCTTGGATGCGGTTTCAACCCTTTCAGAAACGTGATTCGCGGCCCCGGTGGCAATCAATCTATCTCTGGCTCTCTAATCAATGCAAGCGCTAGAAAACCCCATGGTGCTGTGCTGGGTTTCATGCTTCTGCCCCACCGAGGCAACTCAGCAGCACATCATCCGAGGCGCGGGACAACCCACGCGTCCCTAGCGCAATCGATCCCGTCTGATTCGCCCAAAGGGTTGAAATGAAGTTTTGTCGTCGATGCCTGAGCATGGCCAGAACTTGGCCGGTAGAAAGAGCCACTTTTGCATCCGCGTGCGGCGCCCGGCGATGGCTCCTTGAATGGGCATCTCATGTCCTCCCCAGAGCAGCCCATCGCCACCAAAAGCAACTGCATTAGTGTTTGATGAGGGTACTGTTGGCAAGGAGAAATCCTAGTCCACTCTCGCCCGCCGAAAACCCGGCGAGCTGGCCGATACGCGTAAATTCTCCTTCCTCTTGGGGCTAGTCGATTGCCACTTACGGAGCCCTCAGACCTGGCCATCTCCACCACGCATCTATCATCTGTCGCCGGCGAAGCATAACTAGCACTTTGCACCCGAAAACCCCGCAAAAGCACAGTCCAAACTGCATTGACACTCCGATGACAGGCCGCACCACAGTCATCGCTGCCGTTGCCCTCGTCATCCTCGGCGGACTCTACTTCTTCGACACTCCGTCGGTCAACAGCCTCAGGATGTCTACCTCGGAATCCGCGCCGTCTGAAGGCGTCCCGGGACTGGAGTTCAAGCTCTCCCAAATTTCAAAGAATCCACCTTCCCTCCTGGTCACGCTCAAGAACAACAACCCGTCTTCCCCCTTCACCATCCTCAAATGGGGCACTCCGCTAGACTCAGCGGCTACCAACATCGGGGTGTTTAAGCTGGTAAATGCCGAGACTGGGGAGGAGGTGAAGCAGGACGGTTTGATGATCAACAGAATGATGCCACCTTCCCAAGAGGACCTCGTCACCGTGGCGCCCGGCACCGAGGAAGCGACTGAGGTCGTGTTCGATAAGCCGTGGATGCCCAAGGACCCAGCAAAGTACAAGGTGGTTGCAGCGGGCGAGTTCAAGGGGGTTTGGGACAGAGACAGCGCACATGTCGAGGCTAGTGAGCTAGAGGCATACACCGACAGCCCCCTGAGCGGCCGTACTTTTGCTACCGAGGAGGTAGAGCTGCAGGTGGAGTAGGGAAGATGGTCACGCGCAAAGTTTACGAGTCGAGCGCATGGGACGGAATTGCATGTCAATGGGGTCTTAGTGCCATGTAAAGTCGAGTAGCATCATGTTTGATATGAATCTTATGTTGTATGATGTCAAAGCTGTTGACAGCGCGCAGTTGGTGACATGTGGGAAGTGCTGGACGACGAAAACATCCGTGTCCATCCATCTAGATCCACACTGTCTTCTCAAACTGTACACAGTAATCTTGCTTCACGCCGGCCTAGGTCAAGCAAACGATCTGCTCGCTGCAAAGCTTGACCGATCCCTCTGGACCATGTCTTCAATGAATGCCAATGCACCCTCTGCATGCCAATTTCCTCCCTGTTGCTTAACTCGACGACCTCCAAAGCCGTGTATGTGTTCTTATCGTTTGGAAACCGCTGCAGTATCCGTTTCCGTGTACCATGGCCGCTTACCTTCCTGTTTGGTCAGTATAGCTCGAGGTAACACGCCTCCGGCCCTTCCCTGGCAAGATATCGAACGAGCCCTGACGATCGTCGCAGGCCCACCAAGATTTTCGATCACCTTCCTCATATAGCCAGCTTTACATTCGATAGTTGGATATCTAGGTACGGATTCAATGTGACCGTTGAAATGGCCTCGGGATGCATTCATCCGCCGATCGTCATTTGTGACTTCGCGTTGATCGTTCCCGATTCCATGCTAGCTCAGCAGCGTTCGGCCGCCTACTCCGTGCATTTGCACCAGGACTTTCTATAGTACCCATCAACTTGCCATCCAGGTGCCAAGAATGTCTTTCTTTGTTAATTACCCTCCACCTCCCACAGAATGGTGCTCACCACGTAATGGACGTTGGCGTTCTGCCATGTTCTCGCCTCCGAGTTATTCGCAGAGGCAGAAGTGCCCACGAGACCAGAGCTGTCTCTTTGCCTAGCTCACCATAGCCCCATTCTCTGAAACTCCTTCATCAACTTGGCCCCCTTAGGCTTGCTGGTGCTGCGACACAATGGAACAACCACCGACGCATCCTAAACAGGCTTAGGTCGGATCGCAAGAACAGCCACTCCCCATCCTGAGGCGTTCCACTCTACAACCCCGAGCCCCGAACCCTTGCAGACCCCAACGCCCGACTCTACCAGTGACATACTGCACCAACCAGAACCACCAAATCCATAGCCGTGGCTGAAGAGTCGAGTTTCAGCCTCGTTCAAAATGCCCGATGGCTGGAGTGATTGATTGCACACCGGGCCTGCCCGACGGGGAGCCGTGGTCAAAGCCCCAAAAGCTCTATTTTGGACGCACGTCAACAAAACGTTACTTCCCGGACGTCTTGGTATCAGGAAACAAAGTATTGATGCATTGCTTGTCCTCTCGCGACCGAGCAACCATACCTGGGACTCGATGGGGAATCCAAACCTCTATACCGTGTCAGTCGTCTCTCGTGATCGCATGATGGGCGCAAATTTTCCTTTTGGCATAGGTCGACGTTTGGTAGATCTCCTGATCTCCTGTTCCTGCACCATGCCCCGCGTTTCCAGCGTTGTCAGCGCCATGGCGGACTCCTGTTGGTAGCCCGAGCTTGCCCAGGTGGGATGCACAATCCTCGTTTCCAATTTGGTTAAACTCAAACACGAGCACAATTGTTTTCCGATTTGCAAAAGCAAGAGCCAGGCACTTGGTACTTGGTATTCTACAAGTCCGACCAGCAAGCTATATCTTGTCTCGTCGCCGCCGCTTTGCCCTAGTTTTGCCTCTCTACGCATACAGTCCCCAGGTCTGATTTTGTATTCTTGTTTGCACCCCAACCCAGCACATCAGAGACCGGGAATTATTCATTGGCCTGAGCGAGACATACATTCATCATGCCTTCTTCAACTTCGGTAGCTATGCTATCCCTCCTCTCCGCGGTGGCAACTGCGCAGACCACAACCACAGCCACCATCCTCGTGCCTGACTGGTGCGTGACCCAGTCCGCGCCGACCGTCACAGTAAACCCCCCCCTCTAACCCCAATCCCTTCAAACCAGGAAAAAAAAATCTGACGCTCCAAACCCAGGTCCTCGGCCAAAACTCCATGACCACATACTCATACTCTTGCTCCATCGACACAGGCGCCATATCCAGCGCCCTCGCCGACGCCTCCGGAATCGCAAACTCGGCCCTCTCCGCCGCCCAATCCCTCGCAGAATCCCTGGGCGCAGAGGTTCCCATCCCCACGCAGAAGCCCGACTGGGTCCCGGACGTGGACATCGACATCGACCGGCGCCGCTCGAGCCCCAACCCGCAGGCCCTGTACCACCCCATGCACAAGCGCAACGACTGCTTCGGCTACGACATGGTCGACGCGTGCATCCCCTGGGAGGTGACGCAGGGCGCGAGCTACTGGGCCGTGCACTACACCATGGCCGGGCTCATGGGGCTGGACCAGGAGTGCAAGTTTGGCGATGGCGGCGTCGAGAGTGGGCCTGCGACGTGTACGGCGACGGGGAGGATTGATCCCGAGGTTTGGGGTGGGACGGATGGGGTGCACACGCAGACGTTTCAGAAGACGGATGTGGATAAGTGGTTCATTCGGAATACGGTTGCGGTTACTGCGGGGGGTCCGGCTGGTGAGTTTAGAAGCAGTTCCTTCTGGATTGAGGCTCTTGAGATTTTGGTGCTGACAATTTTTTTTATAGCGACGAATGCGGCCCCTGCCGGCACTGGAGCATCGGGTGCGGCTGATCCTGAGGCTACGGGACTTGCGGTTCCTGGAAACTCTGTTCCTACTGGGGTCATGGCATGGGCTGCCGGCGCTGGTGGTGTCCTTGCCGCGGCTCTTGCTCTCTAGTTTTCCTGATTCAAGACCGGGCTCCAACTCGACTGCTTTTCTCTTTATCTAAATTATGTGCATATTTTCCTGGCTGCATTGGCGATGGAGTTGGACTTGACACTCATTAACCAGGAAGAGTAGAGGCGTTTGGAATAGCATAAGCGGAATCAAAGTACCACCCCTAGGACTTCATAGACGATTCATATATGACGGGGTCTTTTTTGAATGTCAGCACATGGCCGTGAAAAGTGACTTGAAAGTATCTTACAGGATCCAGCAATCATTTATCGTACACTCCTCACATAGATCGGGTATCACAGACTCCTCCCATTCCCCTTTACGTAGGCCTAGTCAGGCCCAGCAACTCCCTCTCGTCCACGTCGTGCAAGTCATTCCCAATCCACCTCCTCTCACTCCACGGCGCAAAAATCGCCACCACCTTCCCCTTCACCAACCCCAACGGCACCGGCCCAAACGTCCTACTATCCCTACTCCACGACAAATTATCCCCCGCAACCCAGCAATGCCCCTCAGGCACCCTGATCATCTCCTCCCTCACCCTCCCCGACCGATCATCCTCCCCCTCAGCCAACAAATCCTTCTCCTCCTTCCCCGGCGTGACGACGGCGACGAAATCCCCCGGCATGCCCACCACGCGCTTGATGCTCCGCTCCTGCGGTTTCAGCGGATTCGTAAACATGATGACGTCGCCGACGCGCACGTTGCGGCCACGCCGGTGCAGCGTCGACGTGAGGAGCCAGGGCGACGAGCGCCCGGGGACGGACCAGATGGTCGGCACCATGCTGATGCCGACGACCGTGTGCGGGAACCCGACGTAGCGCATGAAGAGGTGGGCCACGAGGCCGTACTTGAGGATGAACTTGACGGCCCATATCGTCGAGTCTTTGTCGATGAGGGAGGATTTGAGCGGGTGGGGGGCGGGCTTGGGGGCGGCGCGGAAGCGGAGGTGGGAGAAGGCGGAGCGGAAGAAGGGGGGTATTCGGGGGGGCATGTTGGCGGATGAGGTAGTGGGCTACCTGTGGAGCATGCTTGAGCTGTATTTGGAGCGCGTTTTGAGGCGGATTGGGGGTGTGGTGGGCGGCAATTGGGCGGTTGGGATGGGAGGAGGGTGGGAGCTTGAGCTTCAGCCAAAGTTCGGAGCGCCAAGACTGCTATCTCCGCAAGGCAACCTCAGCCCTATGAGGGTGGCATGAGCACGACTCATACATGTATACGAAAAAAAAAAATCCAGAGAATGTCGCAGGATACTATAATAGGACTGGGTAGTCCCGAGAAGGCTATCCCAAGGTCTGTAGGACGAATCCGCTTTCTGTTTTTGCTTGGATGCTAAATTTTCTATAGGCCCGCACCTACTGGTCTTGAAGGTAGAGGGGAGCTGGATGATGCTGTAAGAGGTGCTCCTTTTTCATTAATAAAGTTTTTTTTTTTTTTCAAATTTCCTTCTTTTCTTTCTATCATCCTCATATTCTCTTTACAAAGTTCTTCATCATCTCCTCCAAATCCCAAGCCCACCCCTCACCCCCCCTCCAGACCTCATAACCACCTACCACGACCTCAACCCCACCACAATCGACGAGCTCCCCTCCGACCCCTCCCCCCTCGAATTCCTCCGCTACGTCTCCCAAAACCGGCCCTTCGTCGTCCGCCGCGGAGCCTCCACCTGGCCCGCCTGCCAAAAATGGTCCGCCCCCCACCTCCTCTCCATCCTGGGCCCCCACCCCGTGAACCTCGCCACAACCCCCCACGGAAACGCAGACTCCATCCTCCCGACCCCGAATCTAGGCCCAGGCACCGCCCTCTTCGTGAAGCCCCATGAACGCCCCGTCCCCTTCTCCACCGCCCTCTCCCAAATCCAGACCCAGGAGCTGCGCCCCGACGAGTTCGCGGGCGCCACGCCGTACGCGCAGACGCAGAATGACAACCTGAGGAACGAGTATGGCACGCTTTTTGGGGATGTGCCCGAGTCGGTGCCGTTTGCGCGGATTGCGCTGCAGAAGGAGCCCGATGCCGTGAATTTTTGGCTGGGGAATTCGCGCTCGGTGACGGCGCTGCACAAGGACAACTATGAGAATGTTTATGTGCAGGTCCTGGGGCGGAAGCATTTTGTGCTTTTGCCGCCGGTGGAGGCGCCCTGCGTGAATGAGAGGGCCGTGTTGGCGGCGACGTATGTGCCGAGTGATGGCGAGGGAGAGGGGGGGTTGGTGGCCAAGGTCGATGACCCCGAGGAGTATGTACCGTTTGCCATGTGGGATCCTGATCGGCCGGAGGAGAATGCTACGCGCTTTTCACAATACTCGCAGCCGTTGCGGGTCACGCTGGACGAGGGCGATATGTTGTATCTGCCGGCGCTGTGGTATCACAAGGTGTCGCAGTCGTGCTCAGAAGAAGGGATATGCTGTGCGGTGAACTATTGGTATGATTTGGATTTCAGTGGCGGGTTCTGGAGCATGTCTACTTTTATACGGGGTGTGGGGTTGCTAGCTCTGCAGGATACAAAAGAAGAGGGGAAAGAGAAAGGGAAAGGGAAAGGAGACCAAGAGCCTGGACAAGGCGAGAGTGTTTCTTGACGCGCGACAAAGGAAATGAATTAGAATTATGGGTATCTCTAAAGCTGGGGACCCAAAAAAAAAACACCTTGCAATGCATTGACCTGACGGGTATTACGGCTTAACCTTTACCTTCACACCAGCCCCCCTGACGCTTCCCCAGACGTGCTCGCTGACCTTTACAGGAAGCTTCCTCCCTTTGAGCCTCTGGTCGATGAGCCACAACCCCACGACAAACTCTTCGCGTGTCAGTCTTCCAATGCCTCTGCTATCCACCAGATCCCATACTTCTTCCAAAACATCCTCTGATAATCGGCTTCTCAGCCAAATTTCCCTCGTCACCAGATTACAAACATCTAAACTACTTTCGTCATCTGGAGGGCTTTGAGATGGCGACTTGGAGGCTTGGGAAGGGAGAATGTATAGGCCCTTGTTTGCAGCCCAAACGCCCTCATATCGCTTCCTCTCGCGTTCTGTGATCTGATCACGCCATCGCTTCCGAGTGCCCTCGTGATGCTTGTTTGGATGCTTGCGGCCCATTCCCATGATTCTTGTGCCTTTTCGCTTATATTTTTCATTTTCGTCCTCGTCAGAAGAGGAAGACGGCTCCTTCCGCAACGTCGTGAGTAGTTTACCAGATGGTTTGGGAGAAGACTTGGGGGGCGATGGAGAACGATGGAAAGGAGAATGATGATGGTGGTGGTGTTTACGAATAGGGATAGGCGGTGTAGCCGTCGAAGAGGGTACTGGTGATGCATTTCGCGACGATGCTAGCGCAGCACCAACCATGGCACTCGACAAAGAATCTCCTGTCATGTGCTTCGAAATAGCTTTGGCCGAGTCCCGCTGGTAGTTTGAATGGTAGAGGATACCCGATGGCGGGGACGATCCCATTGCTGAAGCTGGACGAGGAGTAAATCTCTCGGGAACCTGCAAGGGAGAGGCCAGCTTGTTTGAAGGTGTTTGTGGTCTGGGCGGCAGTGGAGAAGCCACCTTTGGCCGTGTCTCTGATGTGGCGCCTTCAGTCTTCACTTTTCCAGATCGTCGGGGTGGAGGAAGGCTAGGCTTTGGCTTCTCTTCCTTTTCTTCCCTCTCTGGCTGTTCTTGTTCTTCCTGAGCCGACACAAATGATGCCGGAGATGACGGCACATCTTCACTCCTCATGGACGAGGACATTCTCCTTTGGAACGAAGTCGATCGGGAAGTTGACCGCACCAAGTCATCAGACTTTGGGCGCGACTGCCGAGTGCCTCTCTTGGGAGGTGGCACGGGGCGAGTAGGGGTCTTGATGAGTGCTAAATCCGAAGGCTTCTTCCTGATCGGAGGATGACCGAGCGAGTCCCTCCGAAGGTTATTAAAGCTCGTTTGGTCCTTCGTCCCCTCTGTAGATTGCATCGACTCCACCGGCGGCTTCGGCTTTGGCTTGACCGGAGGGGGGGTCTTTGTCTTCTTCCTTGCCAGCACCAGCTCATCTTCGGGCTCTGGGGGTGGTTTGATCTTGCGTAGAGGTTTAGGGGATCGGAGAGGAGGAGGCGCCTTCTGAGAGATGACGAGGGGCTCGGCGATTTGCTTTGTAGGAGTCTTGGGACGGTTCTGTTCAAACTGCTTCACGAGTGAAGTCGTAGGTGGGATCGGGGTGTCATCTGTAGGCTTGTCTATGGGCGTCCGCTGCGAGCTTGCGATCGATTTTGATTCGACACTGCCTCTTCTCTTAGGTTTGGGTGGCCGCTTTACAGGCTTCTGCGAATCCAGCCTCGACAAGACGTTGCCTACACTCCCCGCTGGAGGTAGTATGTCTGCCTCATTCGGATCTCGCTCGCTGACGACGGGGGCAACGGTGGCCTGGGGAAGGGGCTTCATGGGGCTGAACCTCGCGGCAGCCAGTTTGGCAGCGATGTTGGACGGGGACGAGCCGCGGTCTGACAGGTAGTCGTCTGGCACCCCTAGGGTGCTGGAGCTCGAGTTGCTCGGGGGCTGCATGGGCGAATGGATCGACCTAAGGCCTAGCTCCCTAGCACTCCCGCCGGTCCAGTCTCTCCTCAAGGGCGACGCATCTGCTGCAGGAGTCGCTGCACGCGGCGTGCCTGTGCCTACTTTGGTCGCAGCCAGTAGCGCCCCATTGTTCCCGCCCGTATACGTATTCACCTGGGGTTTCGGCTTCACAGGAGGTTTCGCAAAGGCCGACGAGGCTCCTCGCAGGGCGGCATCGCGAACGTTGAACTGCGTGTCACCGGTAGGCTGCGGGACCTTGGCCGTGTTGCGGGCACTGGTTGCGGAGCTCATCGAGTCCCCATCGGACTTGCGCGGATGACGTGGGAGGTAAAATCAGGGTCTCTAAGGGTACATGAGTGGAAAAAGCAGCGTTCGGGGGCCGGCAAACGCAAAGAGAGCGACAGATGACAGGGAAATGGGCTGAATGACCTCCAGAGCTGATTCATCAGGCCCGCATCCGGCACGGGGGTCAAGTGAGAGCGCGTCGCAGTGCTAGACCGTATCCGGACTAGCGTCACCTTGCTGCCTTGTGAATGTGGAGGCCGCGCCGCTGGTTATAACAGCCCTCGAGTCCCTCCCTCCCGTCGCGCTTGCAACCAGAGCCCCTCTTCAACATGGACGGAGATGCAATGCAGATCGACGACCAGGCCGTCAGGGAGCAGAAGCTCATGTATGGCGACGACGCGGATTGGGAGACCAAGTACCCGCTCCGTCCCAAGAACATACACAAGACGCTTCCATTCCATACCTTGTTTACTGACCTGTTCAACCCGCTCCTCGAGAACAAAAAGTCAAAGCCCGTTGCTGCGCGCCAGAAATTAGGGCCATCGGGGCAAAATAGACTTTCGCCCCACGAAGTGCGGCGCAACATCATCGAACGCTTTATGAAGAGATGGCGCAGAGACGTTGGCAATGACTTCTTTCCTGCAATGCGACTCATCCTCCCGGACAAGGATCGAGACCGCGCCATGTACGGGCTCAAAGAGAAGACCATTGCGAAGATCTTGATCAAAGTCACCAAAGTCAACAAGGACGCCGAAGACGCCAAAAACATGGTCAACTGGAAGCTACCAGGTCAGCTCAATAGTGCGTCGGCATCATCCGCTGGTGATTTCCCTGCTCGTTGTTACGAGCTCCTTTCAAAACGCCAACTTAAGAGCACGCTCGGGGACATGACCATTGCCGAAGTCAACACCACGCTCGACCAATTGTCTCAGGTGGGAGCCGAGGAGCAACAGGTCAAAATATTCCAAAGATTCTACCGAAGAATGAATGCGGAGGAGCTTACGTGGCTCATCCGTATAATTCTCCGCCAAATGAAGGTTGGGGCAACGGAAAAGACCATCCTGGAAATGTGGCATCCAGAGGCGGAAGTGCTGTTCAATATCTCTTCGAACCTCAGGCGCGTGTGCTGGGAGTTGTATGACCATGAAATTCGGCTGGACGGCGAAAACAAGGGAATCACACTGATGCAGTGCTTTCAACCCCAACTAGCAGCTTTCCAAAACAAAATAGGATCATTTGAAAAACTAGTCGCGAAGCTGAAGCCCACTCCCGAAGACGATTCATTTTGGATAGAGGAAAAGCTGGACGGCGAGCGTATGCAGCTGCACATGATGGACGACGAGACTGCTCCTGGTGGCAAGATCCTTGGCTTCTGGTCGCGTAAAGCGAAAGATTACGCCTACCTCTATGGCAAGCATCTCGAAGGAGAGGAGACAGGCGCCCTGACTCGATTTATCAAAGGCGCGTTTGGGCAAAACGTCAGGAACATCATTCTTGATGGCGAGATGATCACTTGGGATATGGATGTTGATCGCATAGTCGGCTTTGGAACACTCAAAACGGCTGCTCTTTCGGAAAAGGAAAACAAGACCGGACTGAATACTGGTCAACGCCCCCTGTTCCGCGTTTTTGACTGCTTGTATCTCAACGACACTTTGCTGACGCCCTACACTCTACGTGACCGACGAAAGGCTCTCGATAGTGCAGTGACGAGTGTTTACCGTCGGTTGGAGATTCATTCATACATTGAAGCACACTCGCACACGGAAATCGAACCCGAGCTGCGGAAAGTCGTGGCTGAAGCATCGGAGGGCCTTGTCCTCAAGAGTCCGCGCTCCATGTATCGCCTGAATGATCGCAATGATGACTGGGTCAAGGTCAAGCCGGAGTACATGAGCGAATTCGGAGAATCATTGGACTGTGTCATCATTGGAAGTTACTTTGGCTCTGGGCATCGCGGAGGCGCTCATTCTTCCTTTCTTTGCGGCTTAATCGCCAACAAAGACGCCAAACCAGGCGATGTAGACTACCAGAGATGCTTGTCGCTCTTCAAGGTGGGTGGCGGATTCAGCCGCGAGGACTACGCTGCGATTAGGGGCCGCACCGAGGGCAAGTGGAAAGACTGGGACCCGAAACGGCCGCCCCCCATCATTGAACTAGGTGGCCACGCGGAAAATCGCCAACACGAGCGTCCGGATCAATGGATCCAGCCCAGCGAATCTGTCGTCGTGGAATGCAAAGCTGCCAGCGTGGAGAAAAGCGACAAATTTCGGATGAACGAAACGTTGCGTTTTCCGCGCTTCAAGCAACTGCGCGCTGACAAAACATGGATCCAGGCACTAAGTGTTGAAGAGTTCAAGGAACTGAAAAGCGACGTAGAGAAGAAACACGACGAAAAAGAAAAGGAATTTGAAATCGAGCAGTCGAGGCGAAAGAGAGCCAGGACTAGCAAGAAGCCACTTACAGTCGTCGGCAACGCACCAGTTTCAACGCCCTATGGTGGCCCAGAGTCGAGACTTTTTGAGGGCTTGAACTTCTACATAATGACCGACCAGCTTCATCCCACCAAAAAGTCTAAAGGAGATCTTGAAGCTCTTGTTAAAGCTCATGGAGGCAAAATCGTTCAGCGCGACTCGACAGACGATAAGCTTATTGTTGTCGCAGACAAACGACTTGTAAAGGTTTCATCTCTGGAAAAGCGGGATACTAACAACATTGTCAAGCCAATCTGGATTCACGACTGCATTAGACAGAGCGAAGCCGATGCTGGTGCACCTCAATATCTGCTCCCGTTTGAACCGAACCGACACATGTTTTACCTTCTGGATGCAGATCAACTAGTATACGAGAAGAATGTTGATGAGAACGGCGATTCTTATGCTCGCGACATTGAAGACGTGGATGAGATGAGACAGTTTCTCAAGGGCATGCCAAACAAGTTTGAGGAAAGTTTTGATGGGAGCAATTTCCTGCAGCAGCTCGACGAGCATCGCCACGCGCTGGCAGACCTCAAGACCTACATGTTTAGTAATTTGAAGGTAGCGTTTAGAGAAACTGATGATACGGCGTGGCAGTTCAGGGCGCAGCTGGCGAAAAATTATATCGCGTTTGGTGGCGGGGCAGTGGTAAATGAGGATGAATGGGGAGTCACGCATTTAGTCGTGCCGGACACTGATAAAGTAGCCCGCAATGACAATTTCAATGTTTCCGAGCTGGCAAGGATCATAGGATTAGGGTGGATAGAAAAGTGTTGGGCGGAAGACACGAGAGTGGACGAGGAGCGATTCCAATAGGGTTGAGATTTAAACTGAGTATTATAAGAAGAACATCCAGTTACTTCATGGAGGGTTCTCTATCGGTTTGATTGAGAAGTATTCAAATCTGGCTTCTGTATCGCTGCTGCAGTTATCTCATACAGCAGACTTCAGTTTCACATTATCATCATCATTGTGTTTCCCAGAAAAGGTATTAGCGAAGAATTTAATTGTATTATTATGGAAAAAAATCGTCTAGAGCGTCGATCAAACTTCGGTTTCATATGTATACTTGAAATTCCATATCGATCTTCATAACTTACTTAGCATATTACTCCCAATAAAGTGTACTCACTCTTGGTGCGAATTTGTAGCTAAATAGCCAATCCAAGTCATTCCAAAAGTTCCTATGAATCAGGCGTCACTGTCTCGCTAAGCTACCTGACATTCCCTCTCATTTGAAGTCAGTCACTGGAAGCGGGGCTATCTTCGACAGGGGTGCCCCCAACCGGTTTACCGGAGGGCTTTGGGCGTCTAGGTTGACGACATGCTTGACGAGGTGTTTCCTGTAGCAGGTACACTGCTGTCTGAACCGTCCTTTTGATTTGTTTCAGAGGCATTTTTGTTGGTCTCATGCTTTGTGATTGAGTCGAGGGGAGTATATGACCACTGTTTGCCGCAGGCAACACATACAATATCCACACATTTTGATTCGAAAACCGTCTTAAAATGATGCTCACCGCATCTCTCGCAAGAAACTGAGGGCGTTATCACTCCATCACGAGAGTCGCAACAGATAACATATCCTGACATTTCGAAGTAAGACTTTTGTATCTGGCTTGCTTTTTGTCTTTAGTTGCGCCTATAGAGAAGGTGTTCTGTAAAGTTGTTTCACTCGCTGTTTGAGTAGTGGAGACGCACAAAAATCCAAATCAGGGTATTTCTCTTAAATAAAGCATATATTATGCTATGAAAAACGTGTAGTAGCTTTAAAAAACAGGCTCGTATAGTTGTAATGTTAGTGTACGACGCTCATTATGCAATATATTATTATGGATGAGAGAACAAGAATCAGAAAAGGAGAACAAAGTTATTGAGAACGAAAAATTGGGAAAGACGGGAATAGAGCCGCTGGGTGAGACAATGTACGACTTCGTTCTCTGCATGACTAACTGACTGAACAGTCGACAAAGAAACTATCTACCGATCCGAGATAAGGTTGCTGGGCTGATCTAGTGCGCAACATCCTGTACTGCACAACTACTCACCACCAACAGGTTTATAGTGGAGTAGACGTGAAATGTCTGCAACTTTGATAGCTGTAATGAAAAGTGGGCGCTCCGACATGGTATAATTAGCGCTAATCTCAATCTTCTTGCGGCTTACGGTTTACGTGACGAAGATATCATTTCGTACGTTGCCGGTATCGTTCTCCAAGGCTTGCTATTCGACCAAACACTCTCTCTCGATACCAAAGTGACTCTTTAACCTATTTAGGTAAAAATGTGAATTGATATGATAAATCTTTCCGTGATATCATCAACGTAAGCCACTGACGATAAGTCCTCGTACTCCATGAAACTTGACTAAACCTTTCGGATTAGCAGCGAGTGCTTTGATGGCTCGGCCCGATCAACTAACGCCAATTACGTGGGCTATTCAGAAAACTCAGGAACACAAGGCCTTGCACCAGCGAAGGATTCTGGGGCATACCTAAGCTATGCCCGTTTCTGTCTTAACCACAATGCAGCGAACAAAGCGACTCAGGTTCACGGATAACGCAGTCGGCTATCGGCAGCGTCGGCGCTTTTCTAGCAGGTATTTCCGACTCGGTACTTCTGCGGAGACTTACCCAATTCCATTAGCGTGGGGACGGGACTTTACTGATTACCGTTCTTTTTAATCTTGAAGATCCCCTCGTTGAATTTGTCAAGGCTCAAGTTTTCAATTCCTTCCTTCTTTTCCAAGGTGTACATCGAGTGTCGGGATACCCAATATGCAGCTCAAAAACCCCAGCCTCGCAGCAGCGTTCTGGCTCGCCTTCGCCAACAGCCCCAGCTTTGCCAGACCCAACTATGGCACCCCCGCAAACTCTACCCTGCAACACTGGCCCCCTGCAGCAGCCAAAGCCCTCAATGCCATGATTGCCAAAAACGCAAACCAAAGCAACTATGCGGTCTTTGACATGGACAACACCTCGTATCGATTTGATCTTGAAGAATCCCTCATCCCCTTCCTTGACAACCAGGGCATCCTCACGCGCGACAACATGGACCCAAGCCTGAAGCTGATTGATTTCAAAGATACTGCCAACTTCACAGAGTCCATGTACAGTTACTACTTGCGCCTCTGCGAGGTTGATGACTTTGTCTGCTACCCTTGGGCAGCGCAGGTATGGGCTGGTTTCACGCTCCGTGAGCTGAAGGGCTATGTGGACGAGCTCATGGCTCTCAACACCACGATTCCCGTCAAGTACTGGGATGGCGATGAGATTACCGAGTCCACCGTCAGCCCACCGAAGGTCTTCCGAGGCCAGGTCGAGCTCTACAACACTCTCATGGCTAATGGCATCGACGTCTATGTTATTAGCGCGGCGCACGAGGAGCTGGTTCGGATGGTCGCCAGCGACCCGAAATACGGCTATAACCTGCCTCCGCAGAACGTCATTGGTGTGACGACAATGCTCAAGAATGCGACCTCGGGTGCGCTCACCAATGCCCGTAAGCAGATCACCGAGGGCACCTATGATGCGGAGGCGAACCTTGACCTCGTCATGGGTCCTTACCTCTGGACTCCTGCGACATGGTTTGCGGGCAAATGGGCTGCCATCCTAACTTACATTGACCCCTGGAAGAGGCCCGTCCTGGTCGCTGGTGACACGCCCGGAAGCGACACATACATGCATTTCCACGGAGTTGACACCGACAAAGGCGGTATCCATTTGTGGGTTAACCGCAGGGATGCGTACTTGGAGGAGCTTCAGGAAATGATCAAGGAAAATGCCGAAGGGCAGAAGGAGAACAACAGGGAGGTCACTGCAGACAAGAATTGGGTTGTTGTGAAGCCAGAAGACATCTTGTAATCTTTTTCTCGCAGACACAGACATTGTATAATACGCAGAATGCGGCTGGGAGCACCTAAGAACACTAAATGTAAAATTAATATGAACAGTATCGCACTACCCGACTCGTCTATGAAATTCGAATCGTTCCATATCTCAAGTTAGTTGAAGCAGTCTGAGGAAATTGGAAGAGAAAACTTTTGAAGATGTCAATTGGATCCCAAGGTTGCCTAGCCACTGCAGATGTTAAAGTATCCCTCAAGTCGCAATTTGAGGTCGAGGACCCAGGGGATCCGCGTTCCGACCTCGGGTCCTGATACGAAGGGCAACAATCCAACAGATACGTTGCTCGTGGAAATGGCTCGGAGAGAATGACTCTTCTGCGTACTCATCCGGGTAATCGAGGAGCCTGATATATTCAGTCGGATCAGGTGATGACCTTGCTTCCCGTTGAGCTTGGAGCAATAGATTATCCCCACGTGCAAGCAACTGTGCATACTCAACTGTTTCGATGATTCTAGGGACGCTCTGGTGGGCAGACAAGTTTAGCAAACAAATCATCCCAGCACAAGCTATCAAACAATGGAGCCCCGGATCAGTGATCCAATTGGTACGTGGATAACCACTAGCATACCACTGTGTCACAATATCACCTACTGCAGAAACCCAATTAGGCATATCGCAGTAGCCTACTTCATAGAAAATGAGATTACGCATGGATAATGTATCACCGCGCAACGCTTCATTCAAAAAAGCTGTAGATGTTTCTGTGTTGAGGTCTACCTCATATCTCTGCGCAGCGTGGCGGCCTTCTTGGTGACGAATAATGTGCCGGGTACGTAGCGGATCTGCTGTAATAATCTCATTCCAACGCTTAATACAGGTGATCATGTCGTGGATCAAAAGGATGCCCTCTTGCTCTACCCGCCTTTCAACGAAGTCATGGAAAATAACCAAATCGTCCATGTAAGGGTTGTGTTCGTGCTCCCTCGATGCAATTATTTCCCTCATTCGCCGTCGTACGGCTTCAAACCAATGGTAGGTGTCATTGATAGGCTCAGCAATGTAAAGCTGGCAACGACACAGTGGACAAGTGTTTCGTTTGTTTATCGGTGTCCTGAACCATTTCATTATGCAGTCGCGATGGAATTTATGGCTGCATGGTCGGATCATTACTTTTGTTTTTTGCGGTGGCTCATCGTCAAAACAAATGCTGCACTCTTCTGCTGTCGATATATTCACGACTCCACCTTTGCTGTATTCAACCAGAGTAATCGGAAGCCCCGTCGACATGTTCACGAGAGTAAAACGCAGTATGCTGATGAATATGAGATTAGAAAAGAATTGATGATCATCGAAAGAAGTCCCTGGGATTTAAATGTATGCTGGGGTAGGGAAAGATCAATCAAGCGCATTGTGATAGATAATGGATTGTGCTTGAATAATAAGATGCAATTCAGTATCAATTCAGCTCGAGAACTGTAATATAAAGTTAGTAAGAAACCATTGTTGATCTGATCACGCTTTGAAACTTTTGAGGTAATTTAAATAACCGTCAGCAAATGCTTGCTTAGTATGTCGGACCTTCTTATCCCCTTGAAATAGCATGACTAGGTAGAAAGCTAGATGGATTTTCTTTCGTTTGGCGAGTGTGACGAGTCGGTGATCGCAGGTTAACCAGGAACTATCATTAGAGCAACTGGAATTGTATTAAAAAACCGGCATGTGGGTCTTATGAATGATCTAAATAATAAGACTGGTGGTGCCTCAGATGCTTTGTTACGCCATTCGGATTTTCATTCCACCGATCTGGCGCGTCCCAACGCGTCACCCGCCATTCATCCCAGCGTCAAATGCGCCAACAGACTTGGATAACCACCCTCAACGCACATTGCTTCATATCCCTTGGCTCTCAAAATCGCTGTCGCCATTCGCGACGAATCCCCGTCGTCACATACCACAATGATTCCTCTGTCCTCGCACCAGCCTCCACCGAGAGCAGCTTTTAGCTCGTACCACCGCTTTTCCACCGCCTCCGCGTCTCCGAAGAAGTCATCCTGTGTTAATGGCAATGGAATATTGACCGCCCCTGACACATGCGACAACGCGTAAAGGTGCTGCGGGCGAAGGTCGACCGTCACAACGTGAGGGCTACCTGTCCTTGGTCGGGAGCCTTTAGGGGATGAGAAGATTGAAGAGGAAGAATCCAGGGAATCAACCGACGACGATTCGCTGGTCATAGAAGAGCTTAAAGATGGCGAACTTATAGCCGATAAGGGCTGCATTGCACAAAAGCAGCACGCTGGCGTTGGGCACAACTTGTCTCCTACATGAGACGGCAGGCGGCGTGCAGCCTCCTCTGGGACCAGAAACCAGCTTTCATCATATGGATCTTGATCACACTCCAGGAGATTCTGAAAAGTCAGCTGCAGCCTTAATGCGGAAATTCGCATGGAAGACCTACGGAATTATAGATTGGGGGAAACTCCTCTTCTCCGAGCTTCTTATAGTACATATCCATGTACTGATACGGTAAATCAGCGCATACGAACACACACGAAACTTCGCCTGTTACGGGGTCTGAAAGCTCTGATAACCGCCCCTCTGCCTTCATGGCTTTTAGGTAAACTAATAAGCCATACAAAGCCTCACCAGATGATGGACCGGCTATGATACCATGTCGAGACAATTCCATGGATGTTCGATATGAGTGTATGGACTCTACACTCTCAAAATGATCGATTGTTTCCCGCCATGGGAACGGCGAGCTTTCGAAATTCGGAAAATGGCGGGGACCTGGGGTGGGATCCCCAAATGCATTGAAAACCCTAGAGACTTGTGAATACGCCGCTGTCGCTATGAGAAAGGTTGAACTAACCCTACTACTCTTACCGAAGCGTTTTGTGATTTCAGATATGCTCCTGTACCGACTATGCAACCTTTGGACCTTTAGCGGATATCATGGCGATGATAGCAAGTCACCCACCTCCTGTTCCGACCGTCGAAGAGAACACCGTGACCTCCGGGAGCTGCTTCCAAATTTGGGTACCTGTCCATTGTTCGTGGGACATCCAGTTCTATATCTATCAGCTCTGCTATTCAAAGGTGTTGCATATCGCAGGAGGATGGCTTACATGCTCGTTGTGGTATTGTCCCGGATAGCACACATTCGGATCCTCCTGGGCGCGCTTTCTCAATCGACTCATTATACCTTTGGGATCATAGGGCTCTTGCTGAGCAAGGCCGCCGTACAAGTTTCTGGCACCATATTTGTCAATGTTTCTCTAGTCGTCATTTGCGGTTACATACACGTTCAACCCAAAGAACCGGAGCAATTTCAGTGAGTCTGGATGCTTCTTGTTGGTGACATGCGCATGCACGTCTTTGTTCTTCCACAACGCTCGCGATATCAACCCGAGCGAAAGAACGGTAGACCCCGAGCTTGCCTCCACAATCGTTTGGCAATGCGCCTCCGGCTTATTTCTAAGCATGCGGAGAGCTGGCAACGATTTAACATTTTGGGCAGGCAGTTGTGTTAACATCTTCGCATATATCCTGACTCCATTATGTCGTAGGGGATTGAGTGTTTCAGGTAACTCAACAAGAGGGAGCGGCGGGTTTTGATCAGGGTCGAAGTAGTCTCTCAATGCTTCTGGACCTTTGAAGACGTTCATTGGGTTCGAAGGATTCATGCTTGATGATTGTCGACTAGCGAGACGCTAATAGCATGTAGATGAGGAATCCTGTTAACAACGATGCGGACCCGGAAAGCTGGTGTTATGACTTCTTCAACATCCACCAAATCCATATTGTGGCGCCATATGTTCCTAACTTTCTCGGCTCAAAAACCGCCTTTATCTCTGTGAGCAAGATTACCTCCTCGGTGGCACTATACCTGGCACCTGAATTTTGCTAGGGAAAGCCTCTTTTCCGGTATGATGATCACTTGTGCCGCGCGGGAGATGGATTCAGAAGTTGTCTTCCAGGTAGAAGCCACATTCTCACGTTATTGCCTCAAACTTGCGCTCACCCATGATCAATCTCGGACGTTAGACCATCTGAGCTTAGTTACTCCCCGAGTAACCCAGAAAAAAACGCCTTTTCCTCTCTATTGTACTCCACTGATCGCCTATTGGACCGGGACTTTCAATGTTGAGCACAAATCGATATTCAAGCTACATACCTTGTAATCCATATCAGCCCAGTACATGCCCAGACCAGTCGGCGCAATGCTAAAATCTCCTCTATTCTTGAGACATTTCGACTATTCACATATCGATTCCAAGTTGTTTTGCAATCCAGATAGTCACTGTGCCTGACAGTTTCAGATCATGATCGCCAAAACAAGCCAAAGATCTCGACTGAGGATCAGACATCTTCACCAATATGGTATCTTCCTCGGAGTTCCCCTAAGGTACTTTAGTTGCCTGACTACCATACAGTTGACACATGCCTTGAGGTTTATTCGGATAGCTTCCCGGTCCGCAGCGATTCTGACCATTTTTGGGTTACCAATATACTACTATGCCCCCCAAATGCCTTACCATGCGACACTACCCATGAAGTTGAAGTGGAAGAGGCTTCGTTCATGAAGTTCCTCTCTTCTGGGTTGATGTTAAATGATGACGCCCCGGCCGTGGCAGCCATTCAGCTCATTTTTCCTTCCAAGAGCGGATTTGTCACTCGAAACGATTTTGTCGAACATAGGCTCGAGGGCTGCCCAGATATTGTCCAAATCTGTTCATTTCTGTCGCCGCTTCAGTATCTTTCTCCAGTCAAGCGACCCACGGATAATCTAGAGTTCATCGGAGTTTTCTCAAAAGCAATCGCTGGTGTCAAGCTCTCCTCTTCCTCCGCCTTCTCCAGCCTCATCGCCGAACTTTACAACCGGCTAAATATTCCATGGGTCGTGCCTGGCTTGGCGCGACGTCGAATCGTATGGGTACAAGGAAGAGAAGACATCGACTCTATTGAGCGCGCATTCAAAGCTGCTGCAGCACTTGGCATACAGCTTGTCATCTTTGATGAGCCAGGTCACTGGCTCGAGCCACCCGACTCGCCTTGGGCTTACCTACGTGAAGAATTTGTCCAAGTTGACATAACTCCAGATGAAGGCCTCGATAGCCGCATTGTCGACGCTGTCAAATCATATCCCTACGAAGTCAATGGCATTGTTACCATTAGCGATGTTCGCCTTCCTGCCATTGCTCGAGCATGTCAGATCCTTGGGTTGCCTACGGAAAACCCCGAAGCCTACGATATCGCTGGTGACAAAGGACGTACCAGATTGCTAGAAAACGTGGGGAGGAGTGAAAGCTTCGTACTTGAGCACGCGGATGAGTTGGCCAAATTTCTCGAATACCACGCCGACAGCTTGCGTTTTCCGCTCATCGTCAAGCCTATCATTGGTTGGTGTAGTGACTGTGTTTCCAAAGTCAGAAATACCGATGAACTGAAGGCTGCCGTTTATAAGGCGTCCAATCGCCACGCCCGGTCTGCAAAGCGCAGCACATCCGTTGTGGTAGAGCCCTATGTTGACGGGCCAGAAGTTGATGCTAACCTAGTGCTTATCGATGGAGAAGTGCTCTTTTCCGACATCAACGATGACTTTCCAAGTCCTGCAGATCGACAAGGGGCTGGATCGGAAGCGAATTTCCAGGAAACCCAGAATGTCATGCCTTCCGGGCTTCCTTCCAATGAGCTGGATGCGATACGTGATCAGATGAGGGACAGCATTCTTCGACAAGGGTTCCGTTCTGGCGTTTTCCATTGCGAAGCTCGCGTTCGGAATTCCAGAGCCCAGTACACTGAGATAAACGGCATTGTCGACCTGGTCAAGAAGGGCAACGCCGAAGACTTCGACCAGCCTCAGGTCTATCTCCACGAAATCAACGCACGACCACCAGGATATTTGGAAACTGTTGCTGTGCTGATGGCTTACGGGGTCGACTATTACGCCTTGCGTATGCTGCTTGCCATTGGCGCTTCCGAAAAACCTCGTCTACGCGCTCTCTCGCAGCCATTTTCAAAAGGTCCACAATTTCACCTTTCGCTCATGATCATTCAACAAGACCGCTCGGGGATCATGAAATCTGCGGATGCTGCGAAGGAATTTCTGGACGCACACCCAAGTTTCGGAAGCCATGTTGTAGACTACTACACCAGGAAGAAGGGCGGTGACATACTTGAAGGACCAGATGCAACGGAATTGTGGTGGATCGCTTACTTTTCGGTCATTGATCGTGCTTCAAGGAGAAGCCTTCTTGAGCGTGTTGAGTTTGTCCAGCAAAATTTCAAGTATGAAGTCGAGGAATAAAGGAAAAACTCATTCGCATTCGAGAATATTGTCTCGAATTCATTATACCACCAAAGGTCAGCTCAAGAAACCTTTACACATGAATGTCCATTGTCACACCTGGTGATGCTTTTACTCATGCCAAGCAGAGACTAAAAGTGTTTTAGGCATTTTGTGTATGCAGGTGAGGGAGTTTGAGCCTGTTCTTCCCCGCATCCCCAGCATTTGTTTCATGATAGCAATTTAGGCGGCACTATTTGAAAGTCTAGATTGTGGGTCCAGCGGAACGCGAGAGATCATCGCCTTGGCTGAGCATTTTTCCAGCCTCATGCTTAATCCACAGGTGCCAAGGATGCGACTTGAGCATGTTTACAGCCAGAGTCTGCCACCGTCGGCTACTGGTGCCTTCAGCCAATCAATCCGGTGGATTACAACCTGACTAATTATCAGTGCATTCCTGCAAATAGCTAAGGTTTAATAGGCAGACAACCTTTCGCAATTGTGGATCAGTTCTTGGGTCTTACTTCGTGGTTACGCTTGAAAGGCCATCTGACTTTCAATACAGAATGAAGTACACGATTGCGATGAGCCTTCTGGCTCTCGCATTTACAAATCCTGCGCATGCTCTCATCGGATATGGCATTTCAAGTGAGTACCAGAGACCCATGTGCAAATTTGTACGCGCTAAAATCACCACCAAGTGTACAGGCCCAACTGCGCCTTCGCGTGTCGATCGTCTTTCGAGGGTGCCATGCTAGAGTGCTCAACGCATGATCATGCCTCTGGGGCTCACAACCATGGCACTGGACCGACTCCACCATCATGTCGCGCTGGGAATACACCTTGGCTCACAACACTAGCGAATTGTATCAACGCTACATGTGCAGATGTTGCTCCATGGATGCTAGAGAAGTACTGGGCAGACAAGTGCACAGGCGATGCCGCAGTTCAAGCGAAATGGACCTACCAGGAGACATTGAGGGAGTTGGAGGTTATGGAGAAGCCTACGCGAGAGCTGGGCGAAGATGAAATGCTCGAATTTACAGCAGCGTACAATCCCGAGACGTGGGAAGGCTATCGAGGAACTTTGAACCACTTCGAAGGCGCAGAAACTGTTCACTCTCGATATGGGTATGTTCAGGTTTTCCGTTGATATGGATAACGCTAATTCAAGGGTAGGATCGTTCTCCTCGTAGTCGGTTTTGCAACACCGATTTTTTTCACATGCCTTAGCTATCTACCCTACATGTCAGGAGTCATCGACAAGCTCAAACCGCGATTCGTATATCCCTCCATCGTTGGAACATACCATGTGCGAGCCCTACCCTTTCAACTGGGCAACGCGCCTACCCTAGGTCAGACTTGGTACATCGTGATGTTTCTCGTCTTGAACATTGTCCTGGCCGCAGCGGGATATCGCTCGTATCAGCCCAACATGTGGTTTTCCAATCGTTGGCAAGAGATCATGGGGTATTCATCTGCGCGAACTGGTGTTCTAGCCTTCGCACTCGCCCCGCTCGTCATTCTGTTTTCCGGGAGAAACAATGTTCTTCTCTGGCTTACGAATTGGAGCCACTCGACCTATATGCTTTTGCATAGATGGGTGGCCCGCATCTTCGCATTGCAGGTCATCCTGCACTCTCTCTTGGAGCTCATTCTCTACAAAGACACTGGAGAGTTAGCCACTGAGCAGGTTTCTCCATACTGGATCTGGGGGATCGTCGCCACACTTGCTGTGGTGATCATGGTCGTCGTCTCAACACTATTCTTTCGTCGTCTAAGCTACGAAGTATTCCTCATAATCCACATCATCATGGCTGTTTTCGTCATTGCAGGCTCATGGTATCATGTTGAGCTTCTGTTCACGAGAAAATGGGGATACGAGTTCTGGGTCTATGCCGCATGCGCAGTGTGGTTCTTTGATCGGTTGATTCGCGTTGGCCGGATCCTAAAGAATGGCGTCTGCCGGTCTGAAGTCACGGATATTGGGGACGGTATCATGAGGATTGATGTCCAGAACGTACGATGGGATGCGCGGCCGGGTAAACACACGTACGCATATTTTCCGACACTGAACCCGCTGCGACCATGGGAAAATCATCCATTCTCCATCATTCCAACAGCCCTGCTTCACTCGAGGGGGCACAGTATTGCCGTCTCGGGGTCTTCCAACGGATCTCAGCATTCAGGAGAAGACATCGAAAAGATTGGGGCGACGAGTTCTACGACAGCGCCGATCAGAGGCACAGATGCGACCGGAATCTCTCTTTATGTCCGAAAATCTATGGGCCTCACAAAGGCACTTACAAGACAAGCTTCACTTGCCACACTGCTGGATGGGCCGTATCCGAACAACTCAACCTCTACTGTCCTAAGGACTGACCGCCTTATTCTCATCGCAGGTGGTATCGGAATCACAGCTACATTGCCTTTTATTGCACATCACCATAATGTAAAGCTATACTGGAGTGTAAAAGCCTCTGCGCAAGGGCTAGTAGATGATCTGGGAAGAGTACTAAGGGCTGCTCGAGAACGAGAGGTTAGGATAGGAGAGAGACTAAACATCGCGGAATTACTTGAAAGAGAGGAAACGGAAGGCTGGAAGAGGATCGGTGTAGTGGTTTGTGGTCCAGGAGGCTTGTGTGATTCGGTTAGAGACTTAGTCGCAAAACGGGGCAGGACGGGAGGTGCAACCTGGGAGTTGGACGTAGAAGCTTTTTCCTGGTGATATTTCTAGATATGAGCAGTGAACAATCCACGAATCCTTGCTCTTCAAACTACAATTGATCTACCTAGGTCAACTGCTTGTAGTGCCCTTGAAAAATCTCCACTCAAATCCAGCAGGTAAGTTCTAGACCTCCACAAAAGGTGACACTGCATAAATTGTAGCACGTGTTCTGATCTGCAATGCAGTGTATGCCAAGAAGTATCTACCGATTCTTCTCAAGCTCCGAAAGTCTCAAACTTGCTCAACGGAAGACGTTCCCTCGGTGTCATATGGCACAATCTGCAGCCAAATTGCTAAATACGGGTTGTTTGACCGGTCGTTAAGGAAAAATCAATTTACAGCCTCTTGGCAGATATTACGTGGTTCGTAGAGAAGCTTTGAGCAAATTTCTACGGAGGCTTGGCGCCTTAGCTTACACATGGCGCAGGGCGGAGCGGAGCGTCAGCCGCATCTACCCCATGGTGGGGCAGTCAGCTAGTTTGTGGGCGGAAGGTATGGGAAACTTGTCGGAGAGCAAGTTTTTGGTTTTGTATTTTTCGATTTAGGGGTATTTCGTGCAATAATTCAGCCCCAGACAATCTTTGGCATAATGTGAAGCTGATATACTGTCGGAAGAAACTCCACTACAATTGAGGGTCAGGGAGAAGAGATGTCGCAAGAAGAGTATGAAAATATCCGTGAAACTGACTGCATTATCTGACTACCTTAGAAAATCAACGTGTACCCCAACTTCGGCTGCTATCCAATCTGCCGCCTCTGAATCATTATCGTCGCTCCCGCGCCCTGCCACCGAGGACGAGATTTCGAACCTTCCACATGTGGTAGACCACATTCCTTTCTCTGCATGGGCTGTTATTCTGGCTGGAGCATTTGAGCGCTTCACATACTTTGGACTGATAGCACCATGGCAAAATTATATGCAGAATCCTCGAGGGTTACATCCACTCCCCGGTGCACTGAATCTCGGCCAAGCAACCGCCACAAATATCTCCAATGCATTTTTCCTGGTCTCTTTCCTCACGCCTATGATATTTGCTGTAATGAGCGATACGAAATTAGGAAGGTACAAGACTTTGATGACTGGGTTGGCATGTTATCTCGTTGGGTGCATCGTTTTGGTGGGAACAAGTACGGATAGAGGTCTCAACGCGAATGCGGGAGTTCCAGGGCTATCCATCTGCATGATTTTTATTGCTGCAGGCGCTGGGTGTGTGAAAGCTGTTTATGTACCATTTTTGGGGGATCAATTGAAGACGGGCAAAGAAAGGACTGAGAGACGCAAGGGAAAGTTGGTTATTGTAAGTCGGGAAAGAACACTACAATTTGCGTACAATGCATACTACTGGTAAGCCGAGAACATAGAAAAAATGTCCACCCAGTCGGTAACATGAATAGGTTCACCAACATCGCTAGTCTGTCCTCTATTCCAGTAACATACATTGAAAAGTCGTATGGGTTCTGGCAGGCTTATCTACTTGCAACAGTTGCAATGGTTGTTGGAATAGTCTTATTCCTACTATGGGCGCCAAAGCTCGTGAAAATTGAACCTGAAGGCAATGTTTTACCACAGGCAACTATGGCGTTGACATATGCCGCAAGAAGCGGGTTTAAGCTTGAACATGCGAAACCGTCGTACCAAGCGACTTATTTCGGAAGAACAGTCTTTTGGAGCGATAGCTTCATTGAGGAAATTAAGAAAGGACTTGTCGCATGTCGCGTTATGTGAGATGAGCCTCAATGCATATATTCCAATGATTCCAGCTAACAGCCTCTAGTTTTTCGCTCTTGGTCTTCTATCTCGTAGTCTCCCAGATGTACAACAATCTCATTTCGCAAGCTGGTTCGATGATATTATCGGGGATACCCAACGATCTACCTCAAGCCTTTTCAGGAGTTGCTTGCATCTTGTTCGGACCATTGATCCAAGCTCTTTACTCCTTCCTGGCGAAACATCACATACGATTCGGCCCAATTGCACGCCTCACTGCCGCTTTTATCTTTTGTGGTCTTTCCATGGCATACGCTGCGGTAGTACAACACCTCATATACACGTCGGGTCCATGTTATTCGCATCCATTCCAATGCTCGGCCTCCATCAACGGAAAAGACCCTAATCATGTATCGATATGGGTCCAGATACCCGTTTATTTTCTTCTTGCGATAGGAGAGATATTCGGTTTTGTGACAGCTTTTGAGTACGCTTATAGCAAAGCGCCCAAGGAAATGAAGGCAGTCGTCATGGCTTTTTCGCAATTAACAGCAGGACTGGCAAGCGTTATAGGCATGGCTATTAGCCCTGCAGCGAAGGATCCTAACATGGTAATCATGTATAGCGTTCTTGCTGGAACCATGGGTTTGACAGCAGTATTGTTTTGGTGGAAGTTCAGAAACTTGGATGAGCGTGATCGAGAACTGAACCAAGTCGTCGAAGAGGCGAGGACAGACACACCTGATGAAGAAGCGGGCAAGACATAGTTTTATTCCTATAGAAACACAAAAAATGTTATCCCTTCTTGGAATTTTTAATTGGAACCCCGCTAGAAAACAGTTACTTCCAACAGATGTTGATCAAAACTGGCAGCAACAGAAAAGAACGCGAGAACTACTTTTTGAACTATAACTTGATAAAAATATGAGCAGTACCGAATCAAAACCGATTCTGTTACCACAAAAATTGAAATTGCCTCAAAATCACGCAATTACAGCGGTTCCGCTAGTTAAGGTCCCCTGGTTTTGCCGCGATCTGATACAAATACTTCCCATCTCCGCGCTCTAGCATATCCTTCAAATAAGAAAACCCTACAGTTCAAGCCCTGAAAAAAAAAATGGCAATCGATACGTCCAATCCCTCAAAGCATGCGGTCTCTCAATACGCAAACACCAGCGACCGTCTCGCCGCTCGTTTAGCGATCCATACTTGGAACACCCACTCACAAGGCTGGTTCGCATGGGCGGGTGACAGAATACCAAAAGAAGGTTCCATCCTTGAGATCGGTGCTGGAACCGGTCAATTATGGCGCGAAACGACAGTAACGCCTTCGACACGTTTGACGCTCACGGACTTCTCCCCTGCTATGTGCGAAGAGCTACGCAAGATTCCCGGAGCCGAGGTCAGACAAGCTGGCGCCGAGAGCCTACCATTCGAGGATGCAAGCTTCGACACACTCGTAGCAAACCACATGTTGTACCACGTGGACTCACCAGAGGCTGCGCTGAAAGAGTTTCGCCGTGTTTTGAAGCCTGGAGGGACGGTAGTGATCGCTCTGAATGGGATGGATCATCTCGATGAACTACTGGACCTTGGAGAAAAGGTTGGGCGACCGAGCACTATTCGAAATCAAGCGAGAATAACTGCAGAGAACGCAAAAAGGGTTCTAGAAAAGGTTTTTGTTGATGTGACGGAGGAACGGTTTCCAGGGGCTTTTGAGGTTGGCACTACACAACCTGTTATCGACTACCTTGGAAGTTTAGGGGAGGAAGGACTGAATGCGGAGCAAGCAGACATAGTCTACCATGTTGTGGGATCTGCGATTAGGAAAGATGGCATTTTCAGGGTAAATAAGAACATGGTTCTGTTCAAAGGACTGGCAATATAGTTTATCAAACCGGCGTATCAGGATCGTAGTTGTAATTCAAAGAATTTGCTTGGGATCTATAGCTGCTCCAGATATTCGATCTGTAATACTGGAGTGGTATCAAAAGGAAAGACAAGTCTAGCTGCTTTTGCGAGCGCTTCCATGTGTGAGTGAAGCAGAATTCACAACCATGTGGCCCACCAATTATACATTGGGATTGGAATTGAGTTTCTTCATGAAAGCATCCTGAATATTCTTAATACAACCTTCTCTCCCCTCGTATTCATAACAATGCTCAGAGTCTATATATATATATATGATTATAACGTCAATGTTCGTCAGGCAAGGGTAGTTGAAGCAGCTATGTTTCCAGCATTCGCCTACACTGGCTAAATTCGCACTTTGGCACAGATAAACTTTTACATCTTCATCTTGATAGGCGTGTGATAAGGTGCTGCAGAGATCCCTCGGCGATAACTTGGTACGCCTTTACATTTTGGCTTTCGCTGCCTCGGGTGGAACAATACGAAGGGGGCTATAGGGTACCCCCAGGTGGAAAAATATCTGTTCCCAACGATCATTTCCAAACCAGGACCTCTTCTCGCCTTGTTTATTTAGCGCAACAATCCATGGTGCACCGAATGCACCAGCACTCATTGTGAGATCTATAACCCGCTTTTTGTTCTCAGGCGCCATTGCCTGTTTCATAATATCCCTAATCTCTTCAGCGGAAAATAAATGACTGAGAGCTTGAACGACACCATCTGGTTTCGAGATGTCAATCCCTTTGCTCCAGTATCCTGAGACCAAAGCCAGGAAAGTTTGCTCGAACTTCTCGGCGGCATAATGGTCTTTGATCCATGTTGCTACCCGAACTGGCTGTATATAGTTAGGGCTGATTATTTATCGGGTTCGGTGATGATTTACAAATAACGATGATATGGGAAAGACTTCAGGCGTAGAGGTTCTCAATCCCAGAAGTCTGGCAGTCATTTCTGTGTCTTGGCTGGCGAAAGCTGCCTTCGCCGGTAGAGGGGGGGAGTAAGGATTTCCCACACTGTCACGTGCGCCTCCAAGGAAGAACGGCATGATCTCAACGTGTACTCCATGTGATTGGAGTAGCGGCCGAAATCTTACAATATTGGTGAATCCAAACCACGAATAAGGCGAAACTTGATTTTGTGAGTACTTAGATGTATATTCGAAGGGCAAGCGACGAAACTAACCGCAGTCGACATAGATGGTGAGCTTTCCCATCTCGGAATTTCTCATGATACCAAAATAATAATGTCCATCTGGAAAACATGCGCGGTGGTCTTTGTAGGTTGCGCCGGGATGGCGGAGGCTTGATTACTTCAAGAATTCGGCCGAGGCTCGCATGACAAAACTAATCATACAATTCCCCGCACGCCTAAGTTTCGGCCGACCGGTAATAGAAATTAGTATCTACAGTCGATCGGGGAGCTTACTTATTTTGATGAAGCCTGTTTCCATACTTCTATCTTGGTCAGAAACCGTTCTCTCTCTGAGTGCTGTTATTCAGTCGTGCTATCTCTGCTGTCTTCTTCCTCAAGCCCAAAATAATCGCCCACCATGCCTATCACATCTTCCTATCCGTCAGTTTTGATACCTGCAGCGGACATGTGGGACTTTTTTATTGAGAACAATGATCGCGAGTATCCGACCGACCATGGTGCGTAGACAGGATATTGCCGGCTTTTCTTTTCTTGACTAAACTCACAGTGCTATACGTGGACATCAAAAACAAGAGAGAGTCGACACTCACTGACATAAAAAAGGCCGCTGAAAGATTTGGTAAAGGACTTCTGCAGCACTGGGGCTGGCATAAAGGAGATGTTCTTGCTTTGATGACGCCTAATACACCAGAAGTTGCTGCCGTCACATTCGGCACCTTGTACGCTGGAGGTGTTGTATGCCCTCTTAACAATCTCTATACTGTCGACGAAGCAGTTTCGCAATTGAGATCGAGCAAGGCAAAGGCTTTTGTCACTCACAGAGCTTGTCTGGAAGTGGCTCGCAAAGCGGCAACAATGGCTGGGCTTCCAGATGACCATATCCTGCTTGTCGATGATGAAGATCTGGAGCGAGGGTTTCTACACTTTTCAAGCATCACAAGCGATGTGGCGGGGTTTAACAAAGTGGAAATTGACCCTAATACGGACTTAGCCTTTCTAGTCTATTCTTCAGGAACCACAGGATCGCCCAAAGGGGTGATGCTGACCCATAGGAACATGGTTGCAAATACCATACAATACAGCAGTGCGGATCCGGGATCAATTGAATGGAAGAGGGACAGGGTACTCGGATTTCTGCCGATGTACCATATATATGGCAAGTCATAAGCTTCCACCAAATTAAATTTCTAACAGTTTCAGGACTCGCTGTCTTGATACTCAGTCCATTGTACCAGGGGTTTTCGACTTTCATCATGGAAAGATTTGACTTGGAGACGTTCTGTGGTGTTATTGAGAGGGAAAGAATCACAGTGGCCTATATCGTTCCTCCTGTTGCGCTAGCCTTAGCGAAACACCCTTTGATCGACAAGTACAATCTACGATCCCTCCAGATGCTGCACTCTTCAGCAGCGCCAACTTCCAAAGACATAATCCAAGCGATCTATGACAGGTTAGGGGCTCCAGTCAAACAAGGTTATGGACTGTCAGAAGCATCTCCCGGTGTAGCCTCTCAGAAACTCGAAGATTGGAACAAGCCCATAGGTTGCAGCGGGCGCCTAATACCAAATATGTCGATGAAGATCATCCACGAAGGTAAAGAGGTGCAAGGCCATGGCAAAGAGGGGGAATTATGGATCAAAGGGCCCAATATCTTCAAGGGTTATTATGAAAACCCAAAGGCAACAGCTGAGTCGATTGATAGCGAGGGTTGGTATCGCACAGGCGATATCGGGTACATTGATGATCAAGAAAACATCTACATCACGGATCGCGTCAAGGAACTCATCAAATACAATGGCTTCCAGGTTGCTCCTGCACAGCTTGAGGGGCTACTGATTGGGCACCCTGCAGTAGCGGACGTGGCGGTAATTGGCATGTACAGCGATCAACTAGCTACTGAGCTTCCAAGAGCATACATTGTGGTAGCAAATGGATACGAGAAGAATGAATCGCTCAAGAAAGAGCTGCAGAAATGGTTGCACGAGCGTGTGGCTCCACACAAGCGTCTTCGAGGCGGCGTTCGGTTTGTGGATGCTATACCTAAGAGCAATGCCGGAAAATTACTTAGAAGAGTCCTTATGGAGCAAGCTAAGATGGAGACTTCTCAGGAGTCTATAAAAGCTCGTTTGTAAATAGTATTCCGTAAATACATGCATTTTTGTTTCTTTGCGATCATCAGCTCACAGCAAATCGAAGTGTCGTTTCACGCTTCATACTACATCTCTAAGCCAAGACACCTGAGAATACGAAAAAATAGGAGGCTACAACATGCTACATATCATATATCTGTAGGAAAGTGTTTTGAATGCCATAAGCGGCGCGTACTTGTGAGAATTACAACGAAGCGTTCCTTTCTGGCTTTGTTTCTTCCACCAGAAATGTTCATGTACAGATATTTTACAATTTTGTGAACAGTGTCTCGTTCATCGCCCGAACATCCAATTCCTGAGTCCATGTACTGCGTGGTTGCGTATGCAAAAACCAATACGTGTGGGCCAAATCGGTAGGCTGTACTAGATAAGTGTCGACTTCTTTTACCTTCTCTTCATCTCCCTTTCGAGCCCACTGCCTTCTCAAAACTCCTCCAATCAATTTGCCATCCACAGGTCCGTCGATTATGATGTGTGTGGAATGGATTCCCTTGCTCTGATACTCCCGCGTGAGGATTTGGCACAGAGACCGCAAACCAAACTTGCCGGGCGAGAAGCTTGCTAATCCAGGCATTCCCCTCAGAGCACCGGTCGCGCTGGTGAATAAGATGGTACCCTTCCCAGCTGCCAGCATATCTGGCAGGACACATTTGCTCGACCAGAATGCCCCGAAAAGATTGATCTTGGTGAAGTTTTCGAATTCCTCAGTAGTGGTATCGAGAATGGAGCGGCCATTGACCCGTCGAGCACCAGCATTGTAAACGAGCACTTGCACTGGGCCCAGGTCTTCACGGATCTTCTTGAAGCTGGCAAGAACTGTATCCTCGACGCGTAAGTCGGTGATGTAGTATTGTGCTGTGCCCTCAGGTATGTCGGCATTTATGCCTTGTGCCATGGCTTGCAGGGTATCTTCTGAACGAGCGAGCAAAGCAACCGCAAAGCCTTCAGTTGCAAAGCGGCGTGCCACAGCTTCTCCAATACCTGGACCGGCACCGACGACAGCAATGACGGGCTTGTTGGTTTTGTTGAGCGACATGATGGATAGGGATGCAACGATGTTGGCGATCCTCAAGAAACCCAGCTATGTAAACGTCTCTTGTACTGCTGTCGGAGCTGCGTATGCATGAGTTTCGTGGACCGACTATCTCGAAATACTAATCGGCTTCAAATGCGGGGAGGAGAAGGTCCCTCGGAAGCAGTTTAGTAATCTCACCAATGCTCAACCGCGGGGAAAAATGTTATCTAATCATCGGATTCTACGGAGTCAAAGAGCTAACTCGGTGCAACACACAGACTAGCTACGAAAGGAAACGTCTCAATCTTCAAGTGCGTCTTCTGCTTCCACATGGTCAAGAGAGGAGTACTTGAGGAAGCTTCACCAGCCCTGGGTGCTGCCGACCTCGGCTCATGCGACCGTTTTTACTAACCGCTTTAGTCTTAGTGGTTCTTAGCTCCCGTCGGCACCTGTACCTGGGCAGGAACACCAGAGATTTCGTGATAGCCAATCGCTGGCACATAATTTGAAGCACCTGCAAGCATCTCGCCATGTGCAAAGAATTCTGATAGTTCGTATAGTTATCTGAATCTAAAATCAATGCAAACCAAGCCTATGCTGCTGTCTTTCTCATAAAGCCGCTCCAGGATTTTTGTCTCGAAGCAACGGCAGCCGGAACTTTTTCCATCTGAACAGATGCCCATATAATCTTCGATTCCATTGTGGCTGTCCCCTGAGATAGTTGAAAAAGCTTTCATTTTATTGATGAATTAAAGGTATTGCAGTCACATCCAGTTGAACGTGTTTCAAGGTTGGCGCTCCAGTTAATGCTATCAGCTTCGTCGATTCTGACTGATATGGAATAGATGCCTCATTTTCATGCATCTAAAGTCTACTCGTATTCTACCAGTCGCGAGTTTACATGCTATTTTGTAATGTCAGGGGCATAGAATGTAGTGTAAAGGGTAATTACCTTCATCGGCGCCATCATGCCGATGCAGATATCTTACTTCAACGTTATTTGGCAAACGGTGGGTTATAGACCAGGTATTGAGTCAAAACAGCATGCGAGTAAGACGTCAAGAACGGTGATTTCCGGGATGAAGCTAGAACTTGGTCACGACATTGCCCCTCCTCGCAGCAAGTCGCCAAAAGCAGTATCGAACGTGCTTGCTCAAGTAAGCAACATAAATTGAATCTTAGGGCCCCGGAATTTGGCTCAAGCTATATCTCTCTTGAGAGGGCAGCTGTTTAGCCTTTTAAGGACTTGGATCATCTTTGCGCATGCAAAGCAGTGGAGATACAGTACATTTGTCCAGCCCTCTGGTGTGTACAAGATGCAATAAAAGGAACTTTTTGGCTCGGGTAGTTAGAATCGACATTTACCGGATAAGGAACAATCGCAAACAAATTCTCATAGTTGAATGTTTGCCATTCCAGGCGTCATGCATCGAATTCTGTCCTCTCTGATTTGGTCACTATCATCCTTTGCGACTTTGGCTGCAATCAACGCAGCATCATTCTCATCCGATCGCATAATCGAGAAAGATGTAGTAGTCATCGGTGGAGGCGCATCTGGAACATATGCAGCTGTACGTCTTCGCGAGGACTTCAACATCAGCATCGCGCTTGTTGAGCCGCAGCCTCGTCTCGGTGGACATGTGGAGACATACACAGTTCCTGAAACCGGGTCAACAATCGAATACGGTGTACAATCTTATATACGCTACGGCGCAGCAGCCGATTTCTTCGAGCGCTTCGATATTGGCATCACCACGTTTGGGGCCAGGAGACTTACCAACATCAACGTCGACATTCACACGGGTGCTGCATTGGCGCAGTACTCGCCCCCAGCAAACAACGCGACAACAGCGGCATTTCAAAGATGGCTGGAGATTGTGGAGAGGTACGAGAGCATCACAAACCCTGGATACTGGGATTTTCCTGCGCCGGATGCTATTCCGTCAGAGTTGCTGATCCCTTTCGGAGTATTCGCGAAAGAGCACGATCTGGAGGACGCAGCACCGCGCATCATGGCCATATCCAATGTTGGAATAGGAGGCCTTAAAGACGTCTTGACTCTCTACGTCATTCAGGCTTTTGGTGCGCCAATAACTCGAGGTCTCCTGGCTGGGGACATGTTTATCCCTGTTGGATCGAACAGCCTGCTATACCAGCGCGCATACGATCTCTTGGAAGATGATGTTTATCTCTCAACTACCGTCCAAGAAGTTAAAAGAAGCGACAGAGGAGTCCAAGTTGCTGTTAGCAGGGATGATGTCACATACCTAATCAAGGCGAAGCGAATTCTTTACACTGCCCAGCCGGGCCTCGAAAATCTCAGCCCTTTTGATCTTGATGACAAAGAAATCGAAGTATTTAAGACATGGACGCATACGTGGTCGTTTATTGGCATCCTAAAGATCCCATGTATCCCGGAGAATTATTCCATCAGCTACATATCTGCCAACGCTGTGCCAGACGACCATCTCGCGCTGAGAGACTACCCTTACACGCTCCGCTTTGACTTTACGGGGCCATCAGGGTTGGGGCTTTTCCGTGTTCTATTTGCAACGAACTATTCGATATCGTACGACGAGGCCAAGCAGACGATTGTTGAGAATATAGACAGGATTGTTGATGCCGGCGTTGTCAACGCTACCGGAGAGTGCTTGGTAGAGTACCAGGCATTCACCGACCACAACGGGTATCTGTGGCGACACACCCCGGAGCAACTAAAAGATGGATTCGTTCAGAAGCTGTATTCACTGCAGGGTTATAAATCAACATGGTATACGGGAAACACGTGGTCTGCCCATTATTCGAGTAACGTCTGGGCTTACACTGATACCGTGTTGCCCAAGCTTGTGGATAGCTTGAAGGGTTGAGACGGCAAGCAACTGTTCTCCAATGATTAGTCAAATAAGAACAACCCTCTCAGGACAAATGGAGACCGAAACAATCCAGAGCATTCTAAGAGACGAACTAAGCTTTTCCTAAACCGTAATTGTTATCATAGCACTGTCGAGATTGGCTACTCAACCAGATTGCCATTTCCAATGCCATTCAAGTAAGCTAAGACGTTTATTTCTTGAGCGAGTCCTTCAATCGGATCCTCATTGAGACCTTGTCTAATGGTTTCACCGTTCCATAAGCCACTTCCCGTAATGGAGGCAAAATGTTTTCCAGATAATCCGGCTCAGAAAGCTCAACCTCGTACTCAGTGAATAGGACAATGAGAGTGGCTGCCTGTACAACTTCTGTGAATGAGTCCCCAGGGCAGAAATCGTTTCCGGCTTTGGGTGCAATGTGCACCGATTCGAGACCGTCCATGCTAAATCTGCCGGTTCCGATTTTGTTGCTTCTCCTCGTTTGTTTGTCGGTAACAAGAAATCGCTCGGGCCAGAATTCTTCCAAAGGCCTCTCAACGGTCTCCGGGCGAGCCTTGCGCCAAGCTTCTGTGTCAAGTGCCAGATCTTGAGAGAATGCGACAACAGACATGCCCTTCGGAATTGTCCACTTGTTGTCCAGTTGAAAATCGCTGCCTTCGTTTTGCCTCACGATGATTGCAGCCGTTCGAAGACGAGAAACTTCGGCATGGATAGACTTCAGTATCGGTAAAGCCGCGATAGCATTAATGTTGTACGTGCCCGTTTTTTTGTTGTAGTTTTTCGCGATCTCCGTGTTGAGATACTTGCAGAGAAATGGGTCCCGGAGAATTTCCACGATATACCAGAATGTAGCAGGCATAGTTTGGGAGTTCATTCTACATGTTCGGTTAGCATCGAATAGCAATCCCAATCACCATACATGATACGTACCCTAACAGGACTGCAAGTGCTTCTGTGGCCCGTGTTTGATATATTGCCATTGCAGGAATATTTGCGAACGCAGCATCTCGGGCTTGAAAATACTTGGATCCCAGTTTCTCATCCCATTCTGGATCTTCCTCGCCAAGCTTTGCAAAGTCGTTTCCACCGTGAACAGCCTGGAGCCACTTTTTCAAATTCTCGATCAGTTTATCTCGGGCAACATGCGGGATGGGTGCTGGAGGTCGTGGAAGGCCCGGCGTGACACCCTGAATCTCGGCATCGAACTTCCAAAAGTCTTTAGCAAGCTGGGTGTATTGATCCGGAAGGGAGGATCCAAAGATAGTCTCTGCTGTGGCGCGCGTGATTTCGAATTGAAAGAAAGACCACAGATCTTCTATTGAAGTCCAACTCTTTGGCTGGAACCACTTTGTGGAAAGGCGTCGACTAAGAGCGGCAGAATATACTTGGGTGAGCGAAGCAAGAGGAGTTCCTTGCAAGTAGGCCTGGGGCAAGGCTGAATGTGTTTGATCAACCAATATACTCT
Source organism: Corynespora cassiicola (assembly GCA_022059125.1). Classification (NCBI taxonomy): domain Eukaryota; kingdom Fungi; phylum Ascomycota; class Dothideomycetes; order Pleosporales; family Corynesporascaceae; genus Corynespora; species Corynespora cassiicola. The sequence goes on along the minus strand of JAEUWY010000012.1, from coordinate 1,057,684 downwards.
CTTCGCGCTCAGAGTTGAATCCTCGGTAGACGTTCAGTGCCTCCTTGGGGGCGCCCAGGACTCTGCTGAACAGCTCGACCCTTACTAATTTGGTGCTGAATTGGGCTGGCGAGTTCAATATTTTCTTGACATGATCTACGCTCCGGAGCACGAGGTAAGGATATAAGCCAGCTCTGACCACGAATGGGCTGTATTGGCCAAATTCCTTTCTAGTCCTTATTAACAGGTTCATCGCGATAGCATTTAGCCATACTTACATGAGTTTGGCAAAATTGGCCGGTGCTCCTGTTGCAAACCCAAGCGCATGATACAGAATAGGAACCCAGTACGGAAGTGTCGGCGGCTTCTTATTCAAACTTCGACTTCTGACGGTCCGGAAAAATATGGCGGTGGAGATGTTGCTAGTGAGAAAAGGAAATATTATGAAGAAGGCAATAATGAGTATGAAGGACATCCTGAGATGCTTCCGAAGCGCAGTTGCTCCGTAAAGGATGCCGGCGGCGCCTTAAAGGACTCAGAAGATGAGACGAAAATAGATCTGCCAGTGTAGGGGTCACAGGCTCGGAATGGCGGGCCAAAAGGGGGACCTAAGCGGCTGAAGCGATCTCCGAAAGTGCGATTGAGACTGATCGATGCAATATCGCTATTTTAATACATGGTGGTGAAATATCAACGATTGAAAGGGCTTTAGTGCTATGGCGTGTTATACCAGCAGCTCAGCCTGCTGGTAATTGTGGCCAGCTTTGCTGTGTTTCGAAGGGGTTGCAGGTCACAGCACGCCTCGGCAGCCGGCAAAACATCGGTCCACGCTCTTATCGATAAAAGACAACGGCAGCTTCAGCACTTCTCGCTGAGGTTGCTGCCCATCTGTTGGGTTTCCTCATAAATGTTGGGCCCCCAAAAGCAGCTGCACCGGTTGACACACTAACTTGCATAGGATACCGCATAAAAAGACCTCCATCAGAAGGGCATTCCTCAACCGACGGTCATGTCGACCTTACGAAACGTTTTCGTATTCCGCATCGTTCGTACAGCTAATTGAGAACCCCTATAGCCACGGCATGAAGCACCTGCTCAATACACAATCCACATCCAAGTTTTCTTCACAAATCATCCAGATATGTTTGTTGATGCTCGATTTCCCAATTCCGGAAGCCTCCGCTGGCCTTGTTGCTCGAAGACCAGGATCCAACGATTCTCAACGCGTGCACATCAATTGCACCTCTTAGGGTCCCGCCTATCCTCATTGCATCTCGAGTTCGTCGAATGACTGAAGTGTATCATGGTTTTCGTGGCGATATTTGGTTGAAGACCGCAACATAGTCGATTATAGGGTGAGGCTTTCAATACAAACTTGGCTTTTAGTCGGCCGCCCTCAAAATTGTAGAGCAGCACCAATATGATGGTCCCGAAATGTTCTCCATGGTGCAATAACCCAGCTGTATGGCTTGCAGTTGGGTGACTATCATTAGCCCTTCACCGGATTTTTGCTAGCCCATCTACCAGAAGCTGGATGCCAACATTGTCCCCCAGCATTGCAGCTCGCATGCTGATATTGATCGCGATTCCGCTGTTTGCTATTATAAACATATCCTCATGCTGTAGTTCATCTTTAAACATGGGTTTTCGGAGCTCAGGTGGAACGGCATTACTGAGGCTGGTCTGCCAATCTTTATCAGGTGCATCGCTTGCCGGCCATGGGCGTTGAACAATCTTGCACCAGTAATACTGTGAAGTCCGATGGAATCCTAGAATGATCTGGAACGCAGTGAATTCCACTCGTAGCTTTATAACACCCAGGAATTCTTTAATCTTCTCTGGGATACAGAGTTCGAAGTTTTCACCGTCCCATTGTTCTGGCGGATAGACACCGGTGACGCGTACGGGCGGAACCCATTGCGCGGAATGACGACGCCTAAGATGGATGCGTTCCATCTCTGGGGTAAAAAAGCTCTGGGGTATAGAAAGCTTCTGGCGGACATAAATGGTGCGAAGCTGTCCAGTGGGCCAATCGTCAATCTCGACTAGAGATCCTGCGTCAACTCTTGCACACTGATCCGCTCCATCCAGACATTTAATTCTGATTGCTAGCCTTTGATTCATGTCGTTAGTTGCCCGGATCATCGCAAGGGAACGGGACCGATCAAGCGGATCGGGTAGGAACTCTAATTGCAAGCGTAGGCCTAGGGGTGTTGGAATAATCGGAAGTGTTGAGGGTACGTTTTCGCGGTCGACACCACAGATAAATTCTGCGGGAGATCGTGCCAGTAAACCTCTGTAGGTTGATTTCTCACACTTGTCTGTCGTCCACGCGAATATTGAATAGTCATCAGTCGTCTTGAGTATCTCTTCTTGCAATCGGATGAAAGCTTTATCTCCTTCGCCGTACAGCAAAGGCATCTGTATGTCGAAAATACCCAGCAGGCAATATGCAAGGTCCTCGCTTCGTGTAGTAACTCGATTACGGGCCCAAGCCATTCTCCCGGCAATCGATACTTCATGAAGATCTCCATTCTCCAGTATGAAGACCGGGATACCCGAGGAGGAAGAGAGCTCCTTAAGGAAATCAATTTTGTCGCCGAGGTAACTCCAGTCCTTCAGGTAGAACCGAACAGCTGTGGGCGCTATTAGTTCCTGCAACGTCCATCCTCTTGTAGCCCACCGGCAAGTCGTGTATGCATGAATAAAGAAATCGGAAAGATCCTGAGAGCCATCTCTTTCGATGTCGTTCAAATAGACTAAACATACTGCTGCTCTCTGGTAATATCCATACATGGAATTGATGGATTCTTGTAGTTCCGCACTTGATGTCTTGTCAATGCAGCAAGTATCGATCCAGATGTGATTGTATCCAAGCCCCTTTGCTTCTTTTGCAGATTTGATGATTTTTGCCCAGCCATATCTTTTCATTAGTGCTGTCTCGCTCGTATCTGGTAGAGCGCGCCCAGGGTTCCAGTTTCCCCTGACCATAATTTCTAGGGTTGCCAGCATGACTGCCGGCTGATCATTCCAGCTTCCATCCTGCGTAGCCTGCGAGTCTTGGCTACTCACAAACTCAACCATGGTCCTCATCTTGTTAATCCAGAGCATTTCCTGGTAGCTAACTTCGTCATCGCCCCAAGTGTGGGATAGTATGGCATATTCGGGGACATTGTTCTCATGAAAGAACCCAATTTCTAGGGTTTCAACATTGACGAGGCGCATGTCGGCCTATTTGGGCGCTGTGTAACGATGAAGTGGCAGGAAAGTGGGGTATCCGTGGAAGCACTCTGGCGTGTTTCCGAAGTTGGGAAGCTAAGCCGGTTTCATTCTCTAGCACCACTGAGGCTTGGCATGAAGTAGAAGGTCCAAATATCTACCAAAAGGTTCAATAGGACCTCATGTATGTCATAGTGGAAACATTCATACTTGAAACCCCAAACTTGATGATAGAAGAAAAATTGGGAGTCGCTATACAATTTTTATCTCCGTAATATTTGAATAACACCAGTCCCTGCCCCATCCATTGATATACCAGTCGCTAAAGTAAGAAGATCTTCAAGGTAAAACATAAATCGCTTATGAAACATGACTTTGGTATCAGGCCTGCTGTACCATGCCCATCTATTGCCCTTATAATGGAACAGACAAACGAAAAAGGTATCAGATTCAGATGTAAAATAAGCAATGTTGAAATTCAAGGTCCAGGGTCGCCATGTGAAGTCTTCAGCCACGATGGAGATGTGATAAAAGGGTCAATGTCAGATCTTTCAGGATCCCAATCACTCCTAGTAGGTGTGATTGGAGTCTCTCTGGGTCTTGCCAAGCTAACCTTATCCAAATCCAGCGGCATTGGAGCTGGTTTTCGTCTGCCCCGTGGAACTTGTGTCTCAGGTGGTGAATATGTTGGTGTAGTCATAGTGGGCGGTGCTGGAAGAGTTTCTATGACATCAATCCGACGCTTGAACCATGATGATGGCTTCGAGAGAAGGCGCTTAAATGGTGTAGCAAACTAATTTGAAGTAAGCCCCTTGCGATTGTCTAAAAAATTCCAGGAAATGCATACCTTTAGTTGTCGAAAACTGAGTTTGGATCTCCCACTACTAGAGCTCCTTGGTGACGCTAGATTGTCCATGTCCATGATAAGGCTGTGGTGAGATGACTTGGTGGGAGCTGCGTTTTGCTAATGGACCAGAGCTTGTTTCACTTGAAGTGGAGTACTATCGAAGAGTTATTATCGTTGTATGGAACTCGAGTAAGGCGTCTCGCCAACTCTATCAACTGATGTATAGTCCGAACACACGGACTGGTCGGGGATTAAGCTAGCTGCACTAGGTTTTCCACTTGATAGATTCGCACCCGGGCGATGACAGTACGTCTGGCTGTGTGGCAATTCTGTGTCAACAACTCAGTGGCTTGTAGGCTGCTTTCCCTCTACTTTGCACTTTTTGGAGGCCAAATGGGAGCAAATTAATCGAGTTAAGGCTGCGAGTCACCACAATCAGCTGTAGTGGTACCACTTTCAGATCACATTCCTGCGTCGCAGAGAGTAGTGGCTTGGTCTTCGATACAAATCGGGGGCTAACAATATGCAAGTAGAGCCAACTTAAAGGATTCAATATATAATGCGTCAGTACGGTGAGCGATCGCGCCCGAAGATTCGTGGTCAGGAGTTGGATGTCTCATGGTACTGTCATCTGTGCATTCTGTGCGACGAATCATGCATTACCAACCCTCGGGAACAAATTTAGATCACATTACCAAGCCCCAATACGGTAATTTCGAAAGACTCCGATGGATTCCCGCGGTTTTCGAGCCGGGAACCAAGGTGTGGCTGGGCCATAAGCCTCGGCGTCTGATTGGCCGAGTTCGTGTAATATTCTCCGGTGGGAGCGCTAACGGCTAGAAATGCTTCTAGAATGAAGCAAAGACATGGGTTGATTAGCGACTGATTATTGTCCTTTGCTATGGTTGGGCTGTGTTGGGCTCAGCCCTGCAGTTGGATACCTACCTAGGTAGGTGATTGCATAGCTCAGTAGTAGTATAACACGTGACCTCGCAAGGAACGATCGACGCCTAACCTCAATTCCTGCATGTGGCACGTGCTTCTGACTTGCCTTTTCCCGGCTGTAGGTTCTTTAGCATAATAGTTGAAGAGGCGCAGCAAAACGTGTGCATATTGGTAGCCATGCAGATCTTTTTATGAAGGCATAATCCAGGTAGGGCGGGGGGGAGGGTTATGATAAAATGTTAGCTATTAGTGTACAGTCGAAGACTGATCAATGTCGTAATCTATGGGGGTATCATATCTATCTGCCAGCCCTTTTTCCCTTCATTCAAACTGAAAATTGAACTCGGACAAATGATGCGAGTCTTTCGAGTACTTATCTCTTTCCTTCTCGATGTATGTGGTTGTGCTCCACTCGCTGCCAGTTATCGACGGAGACTTCAAATGAGCATCATCTACTCTTCGATGTTTTACAGGAATCTCCCTGGTTTCTGATTTTCCGTATTCCTGGATGAATGCCCTCAGTCCGTCCAGCACTCCAGTTTCAACGTCAGGGAGTGCTTTCTCATCTTCTTCCATTCCTACGATTCTTCCTCTCCCACCACTCCAATACCAACTGTTCGGTCGCAGCCTCCGCGCTCTCGCTTGCTCTCTCTCCTTTCGCATCCCAAAAATGCTCCTGAAAACCGTAATAGAAATCAAAATGACCGATATGCATGACTCCAAGTGTACTGCGAAATATGACCAAGGGATGTCCATGCTGTTGAATATAAGGCCGTTGACGTTGAAGACTCGCATGATCGAGAAAAATATCATAACTGATGACAGACAAAGGAATGTACCGATTCCTATCTTTTGCGAAAGTTTGATCCGTGCGGGCCAGAGAATGGCAATAGGAATGCTACAGACTGCAGCTTGCGTCAGCCCATGCTACGAATAGTACTCCTTCTAGAGTCTTACCCAGAAGATCAGTGAAGCCATCTAGGCCTATCAGAAGGCCTGTAGTTATGCGCACCTCTAGACGCGCAGGTCTATGAATGCATCTGGCTGTGGGCCTATTAGACCGTTTTCGAACAACCATGAAGAGATACTCACCAGTCGCAACATCGTATTGTGGGCAGTCCTTCAGTGGACTCAAAATACTTCCGATCCCGACTGGTATCATTACCACTACCACAGTCCAAAAGTACCGTTTCAGATGCTTCGAATTTGAACAGGTTACAAGGGGCCAGAAAAATGCCAGGAATGAGCATTTGACGGCATATATTGTTACCTGGGTTAGGCCAAATATGATCGTTTGGTAAATCCACGCGTCTCGAAGATAGTTGCTGAACGATTCGTCGTTCAGTTGTTTCGCAAGCGATGGAAAACGAAGGAGGATTCCATTCAGATAAAGGAATTCGGTGGTAAGATTGAGCAGGACCGAAGACGCGAACTGGCAAATAGTCGCAAAGAACAGGATGTAATCATCAAACGAGAATCGACGGTCTTCGTATATCTTGAGAAGGATACGCGCGACGGTCGATACTGCGGCGAGGCCAAAGAAGACGTTTGAAACAACCTGGTAAATTTAGACGCTAAACTTTTCGAAAAGAACGGGGGCAGCCTTACCTGGAATGTAACAGGTGAGATTGCTGAGAGTGAGTTAAACAAATGTGCTATGTCTGGAGGGTATATCGACACATCCATGGTTCATCATTCACCGTTCTCTCCAGAAGAATGGTGAGAACAAGTGAATGAAAGCTGTGAAGAACTGAGACGGCTACCAAACTCATGGGTCCGAATCTCAATAAGAATGGATCTACTTTGCCTCTGTTTCCCAGGGTAATATTCCTCCAGGCGAAACCCGCGGGGACGAGGCGCGAGCCTCGAGTGTGAGGCCACAGGGATGTTGATTTCCTATTGGCAGATCGGCAACATGTATAGGTGCCTCGAATCCTTTAGCGAACACTGCCCACGTCACAGAGGGAATAACCCTGCAGTCCCTCCAAAGAGGGAATCATCTCAGGATTCAATTCCGAGAATCTTTTTTTATTCTTGGTTGCTTTCAGTTCCGAGAAGTAGCACGTTCATACGGGTTTCTTCACGTTGCACAAATGTCCTGCCGATGCGCAGGTGGATTGCATGGTCGCCTTGCACATGAATCGACGCGACTATATTGCCCATCAAGATCAGGCCATCAAAAAAGTCAAAATTTAATTCGTCAACTCATCCCGAGAAGCGCCTGCCACAGGTCGGAAGTGCTGCCGGAATGGTGAGCTCGCATGGGCGCCACCCGATTCCGAGGCGACTCAACACAGCCCCCAACATTTCAAGATGTTGTGTCGCGTGCCATATCTGGGAGGGCTTTCCTTTGTTGCTAAAGAACAACAACTGTCGGTTTTCCTCCGTTTTGCTAGTAATTCACATGGATAGCTTAGGGTTCAAACTCCATCAGCAGTATTGAACGTAGCACCAGTTTGGCCTTCAACTTACATATGTCATTTCAGATTCCATCTCAGGGTATCTTTGAATACAGAGATGAAACCACCCCGCGTTTTCTGTCGTGTTGGATGAGCAATTTGGTCTGCCAAATGGCGTCTCAGCCGACCTGTTGTGAAAGCCATGTGAGCCGATTCCATGGCTCTCATCACGGCTTGAAACAGGCCGGGAAGACCATCAAACAGCTCTCTAGCGTTTCATCTATTTGTAGTCCTGAGCATGCTATTGACATCACCGCAACCACATTCGCCGCGCTTGGCTGGTTCCGTACCGTGCTACTGGTCATATTTTTACTACAGACCGCTTCATGTGGCCGTATTCAATCAGTGTTGGTCACCTTGTACGATTTCAATGTTGAATACCGCAATGTTCGAGACGCAGGTGATTTCCAGTTATGTTTGTTGTCACCATCTGATCTCTTGATTACACAATGAGATCATCCTTCCTTTGATGTCTTGGAGACTATCATTGGGCTTATTAAAACTCTCTTTCTCCGATCTACTTGATACAAAGATCAATCGTAGGCCGCCAGTACGTTAAGCGATACATAACTCTAGTAGGATGCCGAAGTAGACCAGTCCTGATTATACTGCCTGATTTCATGACCTTGTGAACACAAATGTGATCAAATCGCTGCCCTTAAACAGAGGTAAGAGGGTGATGAAAGAATTATGCCTACACCCCCAATTCAAGATATAGTGTTTTTGAGCGGATCTAAATCCCGCAATGACAATATCTCGGAGCCGGCTGCGTAGGCAGAGAATGGGAATCAAAGGCCGAGGAGACATAGCCCCAAAGCGAAGGGTGGATTTGGACCCATATGACCACCGCGGATCATCACCTGATAAAAGGAGAGAACAGCCCACAAAACACATGTCGTGCTGTCCCATGAGGCTAGTGTTATGATTACGCGATGCGATGGATTGGAGGACACGAGGACTTGAGGACGGCGCGCTGGTCGGGAACCGAATCTTCGGCACTAAACCTAATTTGACCAAAAAGCAAAAGGCAGCGCTACTCGCCCCTTCTCAACCTTGGAATCAATTGGCTTCGGTCTGCATCAAGCACTGGAACCCAGCCTCATATTGCGGCGTAGCGGGGTGGTCACTATAGAGCGAGGCTAATGTTTCCGCCCTCGGCTCCCAGGGCAAACCGTCGGGCATGCAAGCAAGCGCGCCTCAGCCTCCCATGATCAGCAGGTAACAGGGCGCAATCTCCTTCTTTCGATTGTCCACAGCATACCGCCCCATTTTGATTGTTCGGTGTAACGAGGGACAAAATGAGGAGTCGCAACAGAAATAATCACTCAAAGGGGACACAATAGAAGGCGCCGATATCGAGAGCCCAGCTTGGCCATTCGGACTCGCCATGTCTCAACCAGCCATTTCGCCGGTGAGTCCGATCAATAGAAAGCCTCTCTTCTCAGGGCAAATCTCGCCTGAAAGAAGGGTGCATATCGCGAGGCGTCTTCCACAATGCACAACCCTACCAACACGGGGAACGAAGCTCTTGGCGAATAAAAATATCCGACCCCACAACGCACTGCCACTTCTGCGCTCAAGCCGAGCGCTAATTCCAGGACATTGTATCCCAAATGCTGACATCAAGGCGCCTAGACCATTTTGGATCCCCGATGCTGGCAGTTCATCAAGACAAAATTCTCCTCAACCCTGTTCGAGAAGCGTACCATTTCGCTTCACTCGACGCCCTCGTGGACAGTTTCGATGGCAATGTCCATATGACGTCCGCCTCTTTAACAAAACACAGCAGATCGATGAGAATTTAGTCGCATTCGATATTGGCAATGTGAATTATCTGAATTTTGTCCTCCAGATCAATCACGAAGAGGCGAATCTTGGACTTTGAAAGACGCCGAGCAAGGCTATGCGAGCCAGACATTCTCTTGTTCAAGATGACGGGGAAAGGTGCTCTAGTGAACATTGGCAGCAATGCGACCTACGTGTCGAGACCCTCCTTCTTGGTATACTCGCCCCTCAGGCCAAGGTTTCAATGCAGAAAAGCTAACAACGTCAAGATCGCTACATCACTGTTCCTAGCCCTTGCTTCTATCTCTGCAGCTGGTAAAGCGATATGGAGGGCTCGGCATCGCCATACCATTCAACTCGACGACTATATTCTGTGCTTCGGCCTCGCGTGCTTGGCTGGAGGAACAGCCACTGTCCACCTTGTCTTGCCTGACATGTACGCCGACCTTGGACTGTCAACTGATGCAAACCTGGCAAGCGATTTCGATGTCGACGACCGCCGCGAAATCACATCGAATGTTGCCTTGTATATAAATGCTTTCCAATGCTTGATTTGGACTACCATCTTCTCGACAAAGTTCTCCTTCCTAGCATTCCTTTGGGAGTCTGTGTCGCGGATGTACAAGATGAGGATGCTTTACATGGCGGTAGTCATGGTCACTGTGGTTTGCTGGGCTTTTGTCGTTGCAGCGCCGTTCATTGCTTGCCCACATATCGGAGCGCAGGCTGGTAAGTTTCCCGTATTCACGGCTGTTATGAAAAACAAGTGCTCATCGCATTAGCGCAATGCTCAAGCCCCGCAAAGGATCGCTTGTACCGGGCTCTTCTGTACATGAGCACAGCATTTGATTGCTCAACCACCATCCTTGGTAGGTTCCATTTTAGGTAACAAACTTAAGTGAAGCCATTGCTAACAAGCTCAGTTATTTCGATACCAGGATTCATTCTCGAACATTCCCAAGTGAAGACATACCAGAGGCTTGCTATAGGCACCTACCTATGCCTTGCAACTGGAATGATAGCGACGGCCATCCTGCGCTCTTCGAAACCTACGAACCCCCACAAGAATGCTCGAGACACCCCACTCCAAACCTTCTTGCTCTACTTGGAAAGCTGCATTGCCATCACACTTGTGGTACTAGCTTCATCACAGAATCTCCTCTGTTTACGACGAACGGAGAGTTCCAAGGCCAGTATGACCAACAAGTGGCCTCCGACTGCATTCTGGGATAAGCGGAATGGAGGAAGCGAGGAATACTTGACTGGTGGCATACGAACTTTTGTAAGGAGAGGCAGCAGGCCCAAATGTGGTCTTGTTCGCGCGGAGAGCGTATTGAGAACTCGTGAAGTGGTGGTCGAGGTGCATTATGAGAAGAGGGGAGATAAACACTTCAGCTTCAACGATTCGTGGGTAAATGGAAGGAGGATCAGCGAGAGTAGTGAGGCTCAGGTCTTGTCGCCAGGGCAGGATAGCACCTCAACAGATGGGGGCTCAAATGTCACGGATAGAGTGAAGGATGGGAAATGTTGAGTAGCCAGAGCTTATCAATTTGATTGCCGTACAGGTGTTTCCTATTCCATGATAGCCAAAATCCATGTCTCAGTGTTTGTACAGCGCGATGGCACATATCGCTTCAGAGCCCATGAAGTCCATGATGAATTGATGATCCTACCCATGATCGTTAAAATTGCATACCCAGAAAGGTAAAGACACGCAGCCATCATATTGACTCCTCAATAGGGCCTTCCCTTCCCCTTTGCCGATGTTAGGAGTGTGTCAACCGCAAACAGAGGGTATTGCTTTAGCAACCGGTTGGCTTTTCCAGCTTTGAAAAACTTTCTGCGACTTGCTAGGATGTTGTGGGCGATCTTCCGGCCCATGGGGCAATCAGCAGTCCTACGGCTCTCATAATGGGGTGCCACCATTCTGCGCACATGGGTAGTCCTGATGACAAGCTCCATTGGAAACTTGCTCAAAGCACGAAGCGCCAATCTGTCGCATTCATATTTCACCGCCAGTGCGTACACACCGATGGGAACGAGGAAGCCATGCTTTCGATCTGTGTTTGGTGTGGTGGGGACGGCCCATATTAGATCGTACATGAATTTTAGCATGATGTCAAATTGCTCGAGGTCATGATCGCTGAATTCGAGAACATCATTGGCGTTGCCCTATTTTTTTAATTAGTTTAATCATAGGTAGGAATTGCGTACTGTTTTCTCACCTCGGACTTTGGCGTCAATACTTTTGGAAACCACTTGGAATGAGCGCATAAGATGGCTTTGTGGGCCTTTTACTCTTTTCGTATTCCTCCATGCGTCTGGCAAAGAATTATGTCGGAGAAAAGAGGACTATTGAATAAGCTGGTCGTGTTTAGCTATGTTTAAGTGGTAAAATCTAGTAAAAACTTACCTATCATGATTCGTGTCGGCTATGTTGGCCATGATTAGTTGAATGGATTGTAAACTCCTTGAGAGGTATCAGGCCGAGTGGAGCAGGCCAGGTGGCATGAACTAGACTACAAATCCTATAAGACGTTCTGGTTATGTTGGTGAGAGAGATGCAGCGCCTTGTTACTATATTACTTATATTCATACATGCCGTAATATGCGGCTTCTCACTACACTATCACTGGGCTCATCAATCTCTCACTAAAATCATCTCAAATGTGGCTCACCCAAACCTTCACTGCCACCTTTTTCTTGCCTTTTGAACTTATGTACCATAGTTTAAAAGCTCCACCCGCCGCCCAAATATCCAGGAAAACATTTCATCCATAAACCACACAAAGCATTAAATACCCCGACTGGGCATCAACTTTCGAGATGGCTACCAAGAATGAAGCAAACAAAGCTAAGTAGGTGATCCTCAAATTTATTCACTTAGAGTTCGATATGCTAATTCTATTCTCAGCCTCTTCAACAATAAAATCTTCTCAGACGTAATAGTCCGGCATGGGACATATGGCAATGACACTCCACGCATATACCAGGCTCATAAAGCTGTGCTGTCTCTGCACTCAAAGTTCTTTATGAAGGCTTTCATGGGAAATTTCAAGGTACATGCCACTATCATCGCAAAGAATCTAGTGCATATCACTAATCTTGCTACTTTCTTAGGAAGCATCTGAACGGGAGATAAAAACCTTTGTTGGCAGCCCGGATAATTTCGAATTCGCCTTGAAATTCATTTATACCCAGACCTACGACGACGAACAAGTCAAAACTTTGGCTGGAGAGGACAAGGTCAAGCGCGTGCTCATCCCCTGTGAAACCTATAGGATTGCAGACTACTATGGTATCACGAACCTGAAGGAGCATGCGACAAACGATCTCGTACAAGCACTGAAGTCCAGTTGCTTCTCACGTGGAAAACCCAACAGGAAATGCATAGAAGAAGTACTGACGCAAACATACCATGAAGAGGGATACGAATCAGGTACCTATCTTGGTATGAAGATCGTTTCGGAGATTCTGAAAAGAAACGGATTTACCTTCGATGACAACTTTCGAAAATTTCTCGCCGCTAATCAGACCTTCGCAGCGGACCTGGCTTTGGTCTGTTATGATGCTGATTTGCTGAGCGGTACTTCAGCTGCTTGCAAGATTTGCTCACACATGCACTTTTACAAGGTAATGCCCACGAAGTGCCGAAATTGCCGCACCAAGTTCTGTCCGGAGTACTATAAATGAGGATTTCTGAGAACAACACCGATGAGTAGTCTCATCAATATTTCGGGGATGTGATCTAGGTATGGATCTGGATGGGCGTCATTGGCTGGCAAAAATCATTCTAGAACGTGAGAGGGAGATTTGGAGACTAGGCGAGTTTCCATACAGTCGAATGGAATTATTTGATAGCTCTTCATAATACTTTATAGAAGACATGCTGCCAATCCGTCCCCAGCAGCCCTTGTGTCTGCTTTACTTTAAAAGGGCTTCTTGAGTTGCGATGTGTCAGTCCCGCTTAATCGTTAGATACCCCGTCTAGGATGAGGAATTGCTAGGACGTGGCTGGGACTAATCATCCATTTGCGATAGTGACTTTAAACAATACGCAATGCCGAGGGGGGTGGGCTCTATGATCTACAATGATGGTGTAAATGATACTTGCATGGGTCCCGAGCGAGGTACCCTTCCCTCAGGCTAGTTGAAAAGGTCTACCAGATGCAACAGGACATATTCCTGGCGAGAATCATACACAGAGGTGTTTTGGTGCAACACCCATTCAGTCACCGCAACCGCAACCGCTGATGCCGAGTATTTGACTCATCGCCTTCGCAAGCATCAAAAGACAACTCAGCGTGCACTCGGAGTCGAAAGGCCGCGACAGCGGAATAGGAAGTCCGAGGCGGAGGATACGAAGCGAAAGCGGGGATTTGGTGCAGGGGCAGGGCTTCTGCTTAGCTAAGTGTGCCAATCGGCTGGCAGCAAGGCCGAAACGCTGTAGTAGCCGGCTATATCCAGACAGCAGGGCGAGAGCATCCGTCGTAGTCGGGCCCTCGACACAGCAAAGTGTTTGTAATGGAAAGCGAATCGGTGGGGCGGACGTGAGTAACAGCTTATCGCGACGCTTCCGAATTCGGCAACTCGGTACAATGAAATCGGCCGTCCGTGGCAATCATGTACTCGAGCACCTGCGCCCTACGCCGCTTTGTCCCTTGCTGAACTCCAAACCTCCTCGATTGAAGGCCCAAGGAAGTATCGATCATGGCCCAGACGATTCATATTGCCATGCTGAATGCGGATGTCCCTCTGGGAGCTGTGCTCCCGAAGTGGGGCACGTATGGCAACATCTTCCACCACCTCATTTCGTCGGCCGCCTCGCGGATATCGCCAAACCTCAAGATACAATCTACAAACTACGACGTCACAAATGGAGAATATCCATCGTCCCTCGATGATATCCACGCCCTTCTCATCACCGGATCTGCGGCATCGGCCTACGATAACGAAGCTTGGATCAAGAAGCTGGAGGACTATGTACGCGATGTGTACGCCAACTTCCCCGCCGTCAAGATTTTTGGAAGCTGTTTTGGCCACCAGTTGATTAGCCAGGGCTTGCTGAAGGAGAGTGGGGTCGTGGTCGAAAAGGACCCCAATGGCTGGGAGCTCGGCGTCAAGGAGATGGTGCTCAACGACGAATTCCAGAGGACCCTTGGGAAGACGGCACACTTGGCGAACGGAGAAACGCCTACGATATCTGTACCAAAGACGCTACGATTACAGTTTGTGCATGCGGACCACGTCAGACTCCCTCCTTCTGGTGCGTTGCCTGGGGACTGGCAGTCGATTGGCAGGAGTGAACATTGTGCGAATCAGGGGATTTATCAGCCGGGGCGGGTTTTCACATTCCAGGGACACTTTGAGTTTGATAGTTTCATCAACACAGAGGTTATAAAGGTATTCGGTGCGAACTGGGAGCCAAAAGCACTTCAGGAGACGCTCGCGACCATCGATAAAGACGATGACGCAGAAGTTGCAGCGGAGTTGGTCGTCAAGTTCCTCCTGGAGGAAGCAGTAACCAAGAATGGGTCGACACATGCAGTTACTGGAGGGTTGTTGACGCCGCCTCTGCAAGAGTAGCTGCAGTGTCATGCTTTGGTGTACATAGAGAAGCAGGGAGACAATCTAGATATTCACAATCAAATAGTGACTCATGTGAATCAACCATCACATACGACCATCGGACACTTGAATCAGAGCTTCCCGTCCGCTCAGCTGTACTTAAGAAGTGTACCGGCGGATTAGTAGTTGGGTGGGTGACCACCAGCGAATCCCCGCTGTTGTATGTTTTTGGTGTTTTTTTTGCCATCAGCACGTCTTTCGAGTCTCACGGGGCAAGCTTATCCCCTGCATAGCCTTGATAACATACTCAGCCATGTCTGGTACGTTGACATAGAGTCGACGAGGGGCATGCAATGGCTCGTGTAGGACGGTAGTGTGATTGGCCGCTCACACTAATCCCCACCTTTATGGCGCACGCGACCTCCTGCCGACAAAGGAACGGGGACCCGAAACTGTGTCTTCACACGCCAACAACTGCTTCCATCCGACGTTGCTTTGGCTTTTGCTTCATTGCTGCTTCATTGCCAATTGATCTGTCCAGAATGACCACCTCTTTTGACTCACTGCCCATCGTGGATGTCGGTGCGTTGCGCTCTCCGCACTTGTCCGAGGAGGACAGGAATTCGTTGAGCTCGCAGCTCTACGACGTCTTTGCCACGACCGGGTTCGCGTACCTTGTCAATATCCCGTTGAGCTTTGATCATGAGCAGGTGTTTGGTCTGGCCCGGGAATTTTTTGCCCTGCCGACGGACCAGAAGATGAAGCTTGCCAAGAAGACGTTCCGGCCGGGGAACAGTAACACATATCGAGGGTACGTATAAGAGGTTTCCCATGGCTCGCAGTCCTGGCGTACATTTAGGTCAGAGGTTGGCTAGATCGAATGATCGTCGTTGCCACTGTCCTGGAGCGATCGGCTTTGGCATTGTCTCGAACACACAGCTCACATATGCAGGTACTTCCCCACACAGCCCAATTTAGCATCAGATAATTTGAAGGAGGGCTTCGAGATCGGATCGCCAAGCTTCCAAACCACTGATGGATCAGCGTCCAAGGCCCAGAAGATTGTGCTTGCCGAGCCCAATGTATGGCCGGAGAAGGAAAGTTTCAGCGGGCGAGAACAACTGGAGCAATTGCACGATGAACTGCAGGACTTCTCATCCAAACTGCTGTCCTTGCTCGCCAGTTCCCTCGGCAAGGATGGTGACGCCTTTTCACCTTGGCTCAAGGATTCTCTCAGCACGCTTCGCCTTCTCCACTACCCATCCGTCCCACTGGCGCGGGCCCCTAGCGCGGGCGAGGATGTCAAATTAAGCTGTACGCCCCACACGGATAGTGGCATCCTCACGCTGCTGCACCAGGACCCGACCGGGGGGCTCGAGGTATTGAATGCGGCAGGAGACTGGGTTCCGGCGCCGTACGTGCCGCACAGCATCGTGGTGAACATTGGCGATCTCATGGCGAAGGTATCGGGTGGGCGTTTCACGGCAACCATGCACAGAGTTCGCACGCCTCAGAAGACGTCGCCTGAGCCAGGGACCCCGTTTGGTCGGTTCAGCATTCCGTTCTTCTTTGAGCCGGGCGAACGCTGCGCTGTGGCCCCGGTAGATGGGGTTGAAGAGTCGGTTGTGTACGGCGAGCATGTCCGCAAGAAGATGAGCACATGGGTCGAGTTCCAGGACGACAGCGGCTATGACACAGGAAATACTGAAGAGTAAAAAGTTTCCGGACGGCCTGGGCTGGATTGGAGAAAAACAAGTTCGTCTCTGTGGCGGCGCTCGAGCCCGGGCCGTTAGTGTGCGTTGGCTGGGAGCTTGGGCCCTACCGTAGGTAAACAGCTGATGTTACCCTGACGCCCTGAATGGAATTTTCATCGCGTGGCCTGCATGTTTTTTTGTGATATCACCCTGGCGGTCACTGGAAAAGGGCATACCCAGACGGACGTGAGCGCTCGTGGCAGTCGGTGAGATTCCGAACCCGCTGGTTTGGACACGGCTGTCGACAGGTACGGGCATGGCTCAGAGCTGTCGACTCGACGGCACGTCCCTTGCCAGGTCGCCACACGCGGTTCTCTCGGGCAAGTCGTTGCATGCTCACCCGAGAATAGGGCAGGGCTAGTGCAATGCTACCTCCCCGGTAGTCGGGGCCCCCGAGCTCCACCCTGCGTCGATGCATGTCCTGCCCATCTCTTGGCGCGGCCGCTGGCCTCCCATTGGCCCGAATCCCGGCCGACAACCACGATTCGCCCGCATCTGATAAAAGCGATGATCAGGCTGTGCGCTAGCTACTGGTACCCCCAAAACCCCCCCACCCATCGCACCACGAGGCCTCCTTCTGTGTCTCGCCCGTTTCCTGCCCCCCTCCAACTCAGCCGCCTCTGTGAATGGCAAACGGCGTCGGCCTTTTACTGCTGAGGCTAGTTTTCTTTCCTTAGACGCGCCCACGGCCGTCTCCGAGCAATCTCTGAGCGCCGGCGCCTTGGTACCCTTGGCGGCGCTTGATCAGTCCATCTAATCAGTCGCATAAATTCTTACCATCTTCACTCCGTCGCCAGCCTGATCAGCTCCACCCTCCTGCGTCTCTTGGGGCCCTGACCTGTCCGTCACACTACATACCCTCTGCCGGTCCCACGGAACTGATCCTGCAGATCGCCATGTCTGAAGTGGACGAGAAGAAGCCCAAGGCGGAGCCTTATGCTTCCGACGACGACGTCGTCACCCTCATCGGCGACAAGTCCCCCGGTGTCGTGCGTATAGAGGCACTTAGTGAGCATATCACATTTGCCAACCGCATCTCCATCTTCTTTGGCATCTTCCTGATTGCCGTAAGTTTTCCACGCGCCTTTCCCAAGCCCAGTCCGCTAGCTGTGCATCATCGCTAACATGCTCCGACTAGTACGCGTATGGACTGGATGGCACCCTTCGCTATGTCTACCAGCCCACGGCCACGTCCAACATGGGAGGTCACTCGCTGCTCGCCACCATCAACACCGTACGCGCCATCATTGCTGCTGCTGCTCAGGTATGTCCTACTTCCAACAGTGACGAGGCTGCGCCCCCCCTCCGGCTTCGGCCGTTTGTCCTACAGGGTGATCATCAGGGCGGCTCGTTCAGGAATAGTCACTGACCACACAAAAGCCCACCGCCGCCAAGATCGCCGATGTGTTCGGCAGAGTGGAACTCATCCTTGTATCCATCTTCTTCTACGTTCTCGGTACCATTATCGAGGCTTCTTGCAAGAATGTGCAGGGATTTGCTGCAGGTGAGTTACCATCCGACCTCGAGCCCGCCATACGTACCATCCATCCAGTCGGATTCGGTCTTGTAACTCTTTCTGACTCGTTTCTCCCAGGTGCCGTTTTCTATCAGATTGGATACACTTGCGTGATTCTTCTGGTCGAAGTCGTTGTCGCTGACACCACATCCCTGCGCTCGCGCCTGTTCTTCTCTTATATCCCTGCTTTGCCTTTCATCATCAACACTTGGGTCAGTGCTGAGATTAGCAGCGTTGTTCTGCAAGAAACTACCTGGCGATGGGGTAAGCTTAGACCACCAGTTTTTTCACGACTGAATTCATGCTGATTTTTTAAAGGTATCGGGATGTGGAACATCATCTATCCAGCTTGCTCGCTTCCTCTCATCCTGTCCCTCTGGTGGGTTGGTCGCAAGGCCAAGAAGGCAGGCTCTCTGGACCACTACAAGACCCCCTACCAGATGTACGGCCCCCGTAAGCTGGCCGTGGCCCTCTTCTGGCAGCTCGATGTCGTCGGAATCCTTCTCCTCATCATGGTCTTCGGCTTCATCCTCGTCCCCTTCACCATTGCAGGCGGTGTCTCGTCACAGTGGAAGACGGCAAAGATCATCGTGCCTCTCGTGATTGGAGTCTTGTGTATTCCTGCGTGGATCATCTGGGAGAAGCGGGCGCCACACCCCATGGTGCCCTTCCACCTGTTGAAAGACCGCGCCGTCTGGGGTGCGCTGGGTATTGCCATCACCCTCAACTTTGCTTGGACCTGCCAGGGAGGTACGTACTCAAATCCCCTCGAGTTGCATGATGGAGAACTAACCGCCGCCTGCCAGATTACCTGTACAGCGTCCTAGTTGTCGGCTTCAACGAATCAGTCAAGTCTGCCACCCGCATCACCTCGCTGTATTCGTTCGCGTCGGTCATCACCGGTGTTCTCCTCGGACTTGTCGTCTATAAAGTCCGCCGTCTCAAACCCTTCATCTTCTTTGGAACTTGCCTGTTCATGGTGGCCTTTGGCCTCCTGATTCACTACCGTGGAGGTAACGGTCGCGACGCACACTCTGGAATCATCGGTGCTCAAGTGCTTCTCGGTATAGCTGGTGGAATGTTCCCTTACCCAGCGCAAGCCTCGATCCAGGCTGCAACGAAGCACGAGCACGTCGCCGTCATTACTGGTCTCTACCTTGCGAGCTACAACATTGGTTCTGCCCTCGGAAACACCGTTTCAGGCGCAATCTGGACCCAAGTCGTCCCCGGAGAACTGACTTCACGCATCGGAAATGCTACCGAGGCATTGCAATGGTACGCCTCGCCACTCGATTTGGTCGCTCTCTATCCTCCCGGAACGCCCAACCGCGATGCAGCCATCGATTCGTACAAGCATGTGCAGCGCCTGCTTTGCATCACCGGTATCTGTCTGTGCGCGGTGCTCATCTTCTTCTCATGCGTCATTCGGAATCCCAGACTTGGCGACGAGCAGAGTTTGCCCGACGCTGAGAAGCCCGTCGATGCTGCACCCGAGGTGGAGCAAAGCGGCAAGAGCAAGCTCGCCGCCTTTTGGAAGAGATAGTGCCAGGGTCGTGTTGTTCGATAGATTCCTTTTTGAATCGAAAATCTTGGTAGGTATTGGCGAAAATAACCTTTTCTAATTAATTAATGTAGCGCTTAACATGCCTATAATGCGAACGAGTTTATAATAACAGCATTAGCTGAGATGTTCCTGGCTCCGAACGTGCCCCTGGTCTGGGCTATTGGCTGACAGTCAGGGTTCCCAATGCCTTCACCTGCTCTTCTTTGTCTGAAATGTAACCTCTCTCGCTTTACCTGCATATTAACCATCGTGAGAATATCCAGCATACCGTGACATCGCATTCTCTCGTACCGCCCAGCTCCCAAGTGCTTACTCCCCACTCCACTCTATAGTGACCGGTTTTCAATAACCCGCAAAACCCTCACCACGAGTCGTATTTTTGGCACGTCGCCTTCTCCATTCGCACCTAGGGCGCCCAGCGCGCCCCGTGTTTTTTTTTTTTTTAACACCAAGTAATGTCCGCCAACGTGCGTAGACCGCCTGTCCCGCCCGCTTTCTGGCCCCCTCGCCTAGCCTCGATCGGGCCCCCTGCGCGCTCCTTCTCCGATCCTGCCTGGGAAAACTAGTCGGTTCTGAGGCGATCCAGCCCTGCCGAGCCGTGTGCTAGGGAGATGAAATTTATCCGCAGGCTGCGGGCTGCCGCAGCAGCGATGCGAGCATGCCCCGACAAACTTTGTTTTTTTTTATGCATCTGGACAGCATGAGGCAAGGAAACCAACAGCAACCCATTCCTCGTGCGTGCTCCCATTCATCTCGAGCTCGTATTCTCTACGTCATTCGCACACCTGTGGTCCATGGCCTAGGTAGTCACTCACACAAGATACGGGGCCATGGTGCGAAGCCAGCTTCTTGGGGATTGTCGTAGGACCCTGGATCCTTGAGCACCCCGGCATCTTTCACGAACTACAGGGCTGCTCAGCCTCAACGGCGGTCTAGGTCTGGAGAGTGAAAGGGGGGTAGGACAATCATTCAGGATTCGCCCATGGCAAATTGCAATTTCGCGGGCTGGGGCCGTCGATGGCGATTCTGGGGTGTGACTCCTCGAGTGCTATGCACACCTACCTACCTGGGTAGGTAGGGACCTGGGCATGTGTATAAGGAGCTGGACGGGAGGGTATAAAGAGACCGCGAGCCCGCGCTGGAGAAGGAGACACATCTGCTATCAACCACCACTCCCACCACCACCACCACCAGCAAACACAAACCCTTCTCTCTCTCTCAAACCTCCAACATGAAGTCCACCACTCTCGCTCTCGCCACCTTCCTCCTCGGCACCACCACCGCCATCCCCTCCGTGGTCCCCGTCCCCCTCAACCCCTCCGGTGCCGCCTCCTGCGTCGGCTGGCCCTCTACCCAGGGCGCCTTCAAGGTCCAAGTCTCCTCCTCCGAGGACGACGCCTTCAACGACTTCCCCATCCAGCCCACAACCACCACCTGGGGCTCCTCGACGCTCGAGCTGCTCGGCGTCAACCTCCTCAAGTCCTACCGCTTCGCAAAGGCGCCCTACTTTTGCGTCAACGGCGAGCTCCGCGTCGGCGTCTCCCAGGAGACTGTTGGCGTGTCCAAGGACATGCGCAATGCGTTTCCGCTGGTGCAGGTCGAGGATCCGGAGAGCACCTATGAGATTGAGGTGTATGCGCATGAGATCGATGGCGTCAGGCAGGAGGGCGTGTTTCTCGGGGCGCAGAACAAGACGACTTGGGGGTTCAACTATGTGAGGCCCACGTGCGGGGCCGAGGGAGCGGGGCAGAACGGTTTCTTCCAGGTGAAGCTTTTGGATTTGCCCGTGGATGAGCAGTACCCCCCTACTGCCGGGTACGATCCTGAGTTTCAGGGATTCTTGAAGCTTACTGTTTGGTAAGCGTCAAATGGGATTGGACGGACGTGAAATGGGCCGAGAAACAGCGAGAAAAAAAAACGTTACGAATAGATATGCATAATGTAATACATCGAGATTGTCTCACATACTGTTCATACGTGATCGATCGGTGTGATCATCAATAACTCCTGGAAAGGGGGTCCTCAATCCTCACCAACCCCCTTCCTTTCCCAATAGTTCCCATCCGCAGAGCTTAAACACCTGGGTTCTGAACCATTCTCCTACATGCTCATTGCCAATACTGGCGGTCTTCGGTGCTGCTGCCAAACGAACTGGCATTCGCAGGACTTCTAAGAACTCGTCTCCATCTTCATCGCCAAACATGCATTTGATCAGTGTCCGCTGAAGCCGATCCCTTGCTTGCTGCGTGAGCTGAGACCGAGATGTCGTAGGTAGGTTTTTCAGGCTCAATGTTCGCGCAAGCCTGGTTGAGGTGCGCTGTCCCTTTGAGGCTGGGCTCATATGGTTCGGAGCTAGTCCCATAGCACACTCCAGAATAACAATCAACGCCTTGGCTTCATAGTGCAGAGCCATGTCTCTTCTGTTGGTAGAGTCATCTTTTTCATCCCCTGCAGCAATTTCTTTTTCGAGTGTGTCCTGTCGAAAATGACCAAAGGTGAAGTAGTATAGCTGTTCTCCCACTCGCTCAAGTAGAAGATATACGAAGCCTTCGAAGATCTCTTGATGGTCGGTATCGTTTTTATCGAGATAAGCAAGGAACGTTATAAGTAGGTGTGCAATCTTCATGGAGGCTGCACACTCTTTGGGGACACCCGTCCTTTTTCCGGTGCGAACAGTGACACCAGGTGGGCCTGCATATTCATGAGCCGCTTCAGCAACGGCTTTCAGCCCCAGCTTGAACATATTGACAGTCTCAAAGATTATACGTCGGGAGAGTTGCCAAGGGATCTTTCGAGTTTGAAGTTTTTGTAAGCCAAAGAGGATGGTCATGAATACTCGGGCTGATGATCGGATTGCTTGTGCAAAGAGGCTGTTGTCATTTGCAAGAGTTCTTGTTGCCGACAGAGCTTTACTCGTGAACTCATCATGGTTTTTGCCGATATAGCGGATCACGGTACCAAGTGCAGATGTGGCCTGAACTAGGTGAAAGCATACATCATCATAGTCAGATTGCTGCTGCTTCCACAGCTTGTGGACGGCGAAGACATTGTAGCTCAGTATGGCACCACCTAGAACATTGCGTAAGTATGGTTACCAACAGCAGAACCAGTTTATTCTGCACCTTCTTCGAGCTGCTCAAAACAACTTAATTCATCTTCAAGAGTAGCATCGGCAGCCGAATTTGAGTCCGGCGAATAAGACCACGATTTCGTGTCATGAGCCCCTTGCCTTGTCGCTGCACTACCTTTTTTCCGCTTGGGAGGGTTTGCACTAAGCTTTGGCTCATCGAAAATCGGTTGGCCAGTAAGAATGATGTTAGATTGCTCCAATTTCGCATTGCGCAGTTCTAGTTCCTGGTTCCTCTGCTGCAAAGATTTGACTTGCTCTTGCAAAAACGCGACCATGTCAAGGTACGTCGTCTGGTCCCGCTCGGATGGTGACTGATGCCTGCATCTGAGATGTCTCCGCAGTTGAAGAATATAATCTGCTCAATCAGCGCTGGCGGTGAGTCCATCATGGCGCACTTGCCAGTCACTGTCGTATCATGAGGCTTCGACTTGACCACAGCCATGGCTAATGCAACCTGTACATTGGAGGGAAACTGGCCAGGTTGACTGTCGGCTGTATTGGGTTCTGCAGAACGTTCTCTAGCTGGAGTGGCCGGCCGCTTCCGTGATCGAGGCGTGTCCATTATGTAGTACCTACGTAAGGA
This sequence comes from Corynespora cassiicola, assembly GCA_022059125.1. Classification (NCBI taxonomy): domain Eukaryota; kingdom Fungi; phylum Ascomycota; class Dothideomycetes; order Pleosporales; family Corynesporascaceae; genus Corynespora; species Corynespora cassiicola. Next base: position 1,034,335 of record JAEUWY010000012.1, on the reverse strand, counting down.
ACCCGAGACCAATGAAAGACGATGGTGAAGAAGAGCGTGGTGAGAATATGGAGTGGGACGCGAATCTGAGGTCGATACGAATAGAGGAAGGAACGATGGACAAACCGGCCAACTTTGCCCGCACAACGGCCCCCACCCGCTCTTTTCGGGAAACCAGCTGATCAGCATTTTGATACATGGCATGATATGAGATCCACCTAAGCTATACTGGGCTCATATGATACATATATGAAGTTACTAGCGATATTGTACAACGGCACATACACGTACATCGTCTCTCACTCATACACCCATCTACCGCATCCTCTCCGTTCTCCTCTTGTACGGGAGAGGCTCGACCCTCTTCCTCTTGAACTCGAGCTCCGCCTCCTTTCCGCGGCCGGCCCTCGCCATGACACCGGCCATGTTCTCGTCCCACTTCGTCCTGAACAAGGTGGCTGTGATGGGCTTCAGCTTCTGCCTGTCGATGAAGCTCCGCAGAATGAATTTGTTGCGCTTTTCCTGGCTGAGTGCCGGAACATCCAAGACCTTGCCCTCTGGTTGCTCCAATACAACGACTGCCAGTCGGTGATACGGAGCACCTTTGTGGGCAACGGGCGCTTGCCAGGGCAAAGCAATCTTGCGGGCAGCCGGGTCTTCGGTCTTCCTGTCATCGTGCTCAATCCTGTGGAGCGGGATCGACGTCTCGTTCGGTGAAATGGGGATGTTGGAAGCAATAAAGTGGCAGTGGAAAGTGAAACCGTCCTTTTCGACCACAGGAACATCGCCATCCACAACGACGACAGTGACTAGCTTCTTCTCGCCGTCAAACGTCTGGACGTTCAGGCGCGGCATCTTCTCGCTCACGAGAGAATCCACAAATTCACCAGGGGCAATCGTCTTTCTTCCAAAAGCGAGGTCGATGTCTGCGACAAGGTCCATGGCTGGGAGGAAATCCGGAACCACGTTCATCTGGGTAAGTCGCTGTTCCAAAACAAGGCGCTTGTACTTGCGCCACTTCTTATCGGCGAGATGGCGATAGATGGGCTTTTCCATGTCACCTATCACACATTGTCAGTCGTGCACCTGTTGCGTCCGTTTAAAGGGACATACCCTCGCCGTCTTCAAACTTCTTCTTGACAATGGGGTCGTTGATGTCCGCAAGTATCACAAGCTCATTCAAGTGGTTTCGCATGCTCTTCAGTCTCTTCTCTTTTGCCTTGACACCACCGCTGACGGCCGGATCCTGGGCCTCCAAGTTCCTGATCCTCAATTGCTGGGTCTCGATGTTCTTGAGCTGCTCCTGGCGATCCTCCATCAACACCTTCCTAGCCTCCTGGAAACATTGGTACGGGAGCTGCTCAAATGGCACCTGTTCAGCGTTGCGCGCAGCGGATCGACGGAGAACTGCACGGCGACGGCGAGAACCGACGGGGAGGACACCGTCCCTTCGAATAAGACGGCGCTCGGCGCGCTTGCCCTCGACCGTGTTGGGATCGAGAGTGCCCCATTTCTGCATGTATTCAGGTATTTCGGCCGTGTTTCCAGATGCACCAGCGGGAGGCGGCGGCGGTGTCGAAGACTGAGCCTGGAGCTCATCGCGAAGGGGGGCCGAAGTCGAGAGAAGACGCCGCGGGGTGCCATTGAGGGCAGAAGTGCCCGTGGCCGTCTGCCGCACGCATCGCAGACAGGCGGTGAATTGCCGCAGGGACGGCGTGACAGACGCCATGGCAATTGATGGGGAGATGAACGGGCGGTGTTGGAGCAAAGGTCGTCTCTGGAAAATGTGAAGTGAGGGCCGCACGGGCCAATCCTGAAAAACCTCCGCGCCAGCTCCGCGACCGTGAACATCTGAACATCTGCTCTTTGAACCACACCGCCCGGCATGGCTTCGAGACGGATATCAGGCCCGATCCGCGGCGTCACACACCAATTGAGCAGACTGCAGCTGCGGCAAGATGCAGTGCCCGTCCGTCCTCCGCATCGCAGGCCCTAAACCCCATGCTAACCCTCGTCCAGAAATCATTATCAACCTCCTTTGCGCGCTCCATAACCACCTCAACGTCTTCCAAGGCTTCCTTGTCCTCCATCACGACTTCCGCCGACAACTATACCCCCGTAGTTCCACTTGAACAGCAGAATGTCCTCGCGACCATTCATCAATGGCCATCTCTCGAGCCCCTCCGCATCGAATCATTCCCAGGAACCCACCTGAACCTGCCCACCAGGCGAGATATTCTCCACCGAGCTGTCGTCTACGAAGGTGACATGACGCGCATGGGTACTGCTTCGACCAAGACGAGGTATGAAATCCGCGGTTCAGCAAAGAAGATCAGACCGCAGAAGGGCTCCGGTCGCGCCCGTCTTGGAGACAAGAAATCGCCCATGCTAAGAGGTGGAGGTGTGGCCTTTGGCCCCAGGCCCCGCGACTTTTCGTCTGAGCTCCCAAAGAAGGTGTATGATCTGGCGTGGCGGACGGCGCTTTCATATCGCTACAGGAAGGGAGAGTTGGTCATTGTGGATAACGCCATGGAGATTGAGAGCCCATCGCCTCTGCTGATGCAGCACATTCTCAAGGTACACGAGAAGGGCAGGGGCCGCAGCCTCTACGTGAGCTTGGAGGAGCGCCCGCTTCTAGAGCAGGCCCTTGACGAGTTGGACCGTGGTCGCCAGGCCCTCACGTGGGAGGATGTGGATGTCAAGGATCTCCTCGAGCTTTCTCGCATCGTCATTGAGCGTGCCGCCCTTCACAACATCCTCACACTGCACCAGGAGGATTTGACGCACAAGCGCGTCCAGCCATGGCACAAGAGCATGATCAAGTCTTCCAAACCAAAGGACCTCGAGTCCACCATCGGTTGGCAAGAATTCCGCGCCCTGATGCTGGCCAAGCCCTCTGAGCGCGAAGCCCTCCGCCCCGACGTCTACGAATCCGTTGCTTACAACCGCTGGACACACGCCGAGACGCTTCCCGCCGGTCCCGAACAACTCAACCTCAACATCTCCGCCTATGAGCTCCTCGCCGAAGCCAAGGACCTCCGCCTGTCCCAACTCCCCACCATCACCCCCCTCGAACTCGAGGTCGACAAGCTCGAGCGCCGCATCCCAGACCTGATCCGCGCCCAGCCCGACAAGGCCGCAGAGCTCGACCTCGAGATGAAGGACCTCAAGGCCAAGATCGCAGACATCAACCTCCAGCAGTTCCTCCTCCCCGCCCAGGCTGCCGAGCACCGCGCCGACGCGCTCCGCTGGCGCAGCGACGAGCAGGCCGCAGACGCCCAGTTTGAAATCGCACAGGACCTGCGCGTCGATGTCCAGGCCGCCGAGGACGCCTTTTATGAGGCCAGCCGCGACGCCGAGCTCCAGCGCGTGCGCGTGCTCACCACACAGGGCGATCTTGCCGCCGCGGCGAAGGCGCAGGTCGCGGCCGAGGAGTGGAGCGCTAAGCTCGAGGAGTTGAGGACGGAGCAGGAGGAGGTTGACGAGGTTGACGAGGCCGTTGTCGAGGCGGTAGAGGAGCCTGCGCCGGAAAAGAAATAGAAAAAATGCGGCTGGGAGCATGTAGAGACTTTGTTTGTATTAGTAGAATGTACAACGGCTTCTGCGTTTGGAGTAGACAGTCGGTCGGCCAGTAGACTGCTGGTAGTAGTATATCGTGTGTACAATATACCACGGCATTTGTCCGTTTTTGTTAAGCTGGATCGAGTCGTGTGTGCCACAAATGGCGTGGAACGCCTCATCAGGGGATTGCATGGCTCGTCATAGGGTCTTAGCATTCATTGCTCTGGCTGCTACGGGAGTGCCTTTCATATATTCCATCGCCGACCCATTCATTCATCATGCCGTCTAGAGCGCCCTAACGCCGTGACCATGCCAATCCATGCATTCATCCCTCCACTATCCAGCCCAGCAGCCAATCCCTCAGATCATGACTTCATCTCCTGATCAACTGATTCTCCGCCATTCAGGTTGAACACCTTATCCTTGACCTTGGCCGCCAAAAGCCCCATATCCTCCTCACGCGCAATCTTGCTTCCCGCGGCACCCAAATTGGACAACTGGCCCTTTTGCTCATTGCTGCTGACGAAGCTGCTCTTATACCGCTTCAGCGCTGCAGTCTCCTGCTGTGTCTTGCGCGCGAGATCAGAGATTTGCTTTGTGCCGTACTCGCGGTTGGAGAAGAGCGGGGAGCTGGAGAGGGTGCCGACCCAGTACTTGTTCCACAGGGCCTCGAGCAGGCGCGAGTCAAGGCTCGACTTGTAGTGCGAGACATCGAGACTGTAGTAGTGATTTGCGTGCGCGCCAAAGTCCTCGATCTTGCCGAGGGGGATGGTCTGGAAGCCGTCCTCACCGGCACCGCCGCCGCCGCCGCCGCCGCCGCTCTTCGCGCCCTTTTCCTTCTCCTGGACGTATGCCTCGGGGAATGTGCGGAAGGCGCCGATTTCGACCTTGCCGGCCGAGACGGTGCGGTCGGGGTCGATGACGACGGCTACGAACGGGTCTTGGTACATTTGCTGCGTCTTCTGCGTGCTGACGTCGATGCCGGAGAGCCAGCAACCGTAGCCTGGATGCGAGTGGTACCAGCCAACGGCGTTCTCACATTGGCCTTGTTCGCGTGCCCGGCTCAGGAATTCTACCATGTACTCGTTGGCCTCGTCCTGCGCGTTAACCCGCGTCTCTGTGCCCTCGACGGGAAGTCGGAATGCGTCGGTGATGACGAAGGTGTGTGCCTCAATCTTGCCGAGCATCAGGCCCATAACCTCCAGGGAGCCACCTGAACGGGCGTGCATCACCATCTTGAGGAGCGCGACGGCGCTGATGCGGATGTTGGTAAAGTAGTGCGGGTCGGTACGCCATGGGTGCGCCTCGTTGATTTGTTTCTGCTCCGTCGAGGAGTACGAGTACAGCGCATCTTTCGTAGGGTCCACGAGTTCCACCGAGTTCTCGAGCTCTATGGGAGGTTGGATTATCAGAATGAATACATGTGGCGGGGTAACGGGGCGATTGACATATGATTGAGGGTTAGTGATTAAGGATTGCTATTAACTTACCCCACGTCTTGAGGGCCGTACCCATCTTGAAAAGTGGGCAGCGCGCAGTTGTGCTGTGTCTGTGGTACGGGGAGAGGTGAGGTGGGAGCTTTGGGATGTAGTGGGGAGCTTCCCGCGCCAAGAAATGCAGGCACCAGTGAAAGCGGCGAGGATCCAGCCCATGATGGAATGCTGCGTACAGGGCGATCGAGTGAAATAGCGAGGGATGGATTTAACTCTTTAAGATGAGTGAATCTTCTCGTTTTTATTACAGGATTATTCCATCACCGCCCGCATGTTATAATTCCAAATGTTACTAGAAAGGTTGATAGAAAACCACTAGATTCATGATATAAAATCCTCAGCGAGCATGCACTTATTCCTGGTCAGTTTCACCCAAAGCACCATCGACTGTACTGTCCGGGTTTAATCTGCTATAACCACCCGGCAACATGTGCAAAAATATATATTCAAAAGTCCACATAGGTCATATTCTCGTCTAATTTTGTAGGAATGTATCTCATATCATATAATCATAGCAGGAAGCCTTGAGTAATCACCCCTTGCGTTTCGATTCCTTCTCGAACCGATCATTCATGGTCTTCGCCTCCAACTCCATCTTCTCCAACCACCTCCTGGTGAGATCCTCGTTCTCGTTTCGCAACTTCTCGACCTCCTTCTCCGCCATGTTGAGCTGCAGCTCGAGAGACACCATCTCGTCCTGAACTTCGTTGACAAACCTACCCTTCCCCTTGAGCTCCTCAGACCTATCCTTGACCCTTCTCTCTAAGAACTCCTTGGTCTTCTCGAGCTGAGCTATCCGCTTCTTCTGCTCAGCATCTGTGACCTTTATTCCTTCTAGTTCGATGTTCTGGTTCGCCAGCTTAGTCTCGAGCTCAGCGCGAGTGCGTTGGGTGGATGCGAGCTCGGCGCGGATCTGGACTAGTGAGCTGGGAATGCTGCCATCCTGAGGTGCTGGAGATCCTTTGCCTTTGGGGGTTCCTGGGCGGAGGGAGCGGGTAGACAGGCTCGGAGATGGCGGGACGGGCTCGCTGGGCGGTGGGGTTGGCTTGTTGAGAGCCGCTGTGCGGTCGGCGAGTTTGGTATCTAGATATCATGAGCCATCATGTCCATAAGATTCGCCGTCCATGCGAAGCAAGCGCATGTCGTTTGATCATAGTATTCATATACATACAGGCGTTGATGTATTCTTCGTGGGCTCTTTCGCGCGCGTCACGCGCCTTCAGGGCAGATAGATACTCGGCGAGCGGGTTACTCATGGTGGAAAATCGAACAAGCTCAGATGTGGTAGCAAAATTCGACGGTGTGCCTGTATCATGGTGGGGGTTTACATAGTCAGGCGCAATCAGGCTGTGAGGTTTCACGGAGAGCAAGCATGGGAGCTGGCGGGGTGGCCTCGGAGGTGCCAAGACCCAATCCTGGCCGGAGCTTCACTGGACCCGTCACGATCATCGTGACCTGCACGTCACTTCCACCTCCATTCGGTCGTTTCCTTCTCCTACTGGTGTCCCTTTTCGTCTCTCCTTTTCCAGAGCCTAGGGCGCCCTCGAAATACCAGATATGCCTCCCTACCACTTCACCAGCACATCACGCGCACTATATCGCGTTTTCGTCGCACCCACCCTCAGCGTGCCCTTCCGCAATACTGCAATCCCTGCATTCCAGTCTGGCCCACAGCTCCTGCTTCCGCATATCACTGCTCGAACGAAAACATTCAAGAAGGTCAAACGCCAGGCGTTGACCGACATCTACACGGTAGACAATGCCATCAAAGCCGCGGTCGTCAACGTCGTCGACAGCAACGGCATCTTCCAGCGCGAGATTCCGGTCGACGAGGTTCGATACGACCGAAAGACCGAATACCTGCTCCAAGTGACTCCGGACAAGTTGGATGGAAGTGGCAAACTAGACCCAAGCTTTGTGCCGACGTGCAAGATTGTCAGTAAAATGGACCTTCGGCAACAGCTGAACAGGAAGCTGGAGATTGAGCGCAGGCAAGCCAAGGGCCAGGGTGCAGGGCCCTCGATGAAAAACCTTGAACTGAACTGGGCCATCGCGCCCGGGGACTTGAAGCATAGGCTGAACAAATTGAAGGAGTTCTTGCTAGATGGTAGAAAAGTGGAGATTTTGATGGGAAGCAAGAGGGGAGGAAAGAAGGCGACAGAGAAAGAGTGTTTGGAGGTTTTGGAAAAGGTGCGAGAGGCAGTTTCGGAGTGTAAGGGTGCATGGGAAGTAAAGGATCCTGAGGGCAAGCTGGGCGGCACGATGACATTGGTGTTCGAGGGCAAGTTCCAGGAGAGGGAAAAGAAGCCTGAAGAGGAAACCAGACAGGTCAAGAAGGAGAAGAGGAAAGCTGCAGCCCAAAGCAAACAAGCCGAGCAGGAGGCGAATGTTGAGTGATGGGATGCGGGTGTAAGATATGGTGAAGCTCTCGCAAAGTATCCAAGGCGCATGCTTCGCGATACTATTAGGAGAATCTGTTTGAATAGGGAGAGAAAAGGCACTATCTAGCTGGATCGGCTCTTTAGTGAGCCTGGTAGTACAGTCCTCCAGCTCGGATGTTTAGCACAGCACAGCCTTTTTCAAATCGGGAGAGTCAATTGTGGAGCCGATGGAGTATTAAGTGGCGGCTTTTTTGAAGGGGGAGAGTTGATTGTGGAGCCGACAGAGCATTGAGTGGCCGCTATTAGCTAGACATCTGAACTGGGGGAAGACTGTATATTGTACAACATATCTATATTACATCTATAAACCGGCCCCCAAAACCGAAACTGGCAGACCAGCGCCATTTCTTATGCATACAAGCCCTTGATATCCTACAAAGCGTCACCAACTATGCTCTACACCTCCACACCAAGCCTTGCCAGAGTCTCTTTCCTTCCCAAGACCAGCATCACATCGTATATACGCATCCCCTCAAGGCGGTTCGTGATCGCCTTTCGCAGGTAATGGTACACGTCTTTTGCCCCGTCTTTTCCTTCAGGGCGCCCATCGATAATCTCGCGAACCTTCAGCATCAGATTCTCTTTCGACCATTCGTTAACCTCGGACAATGTCTTTACTCTCGAGGGAATGTCTTCCCCCTCGGTCATTGACTGAGGCTGCCTGAGCCGGGTGAAGAGGAATGAGTTACGCGACACAAACTCGTTTGCGTTGGTGTAGTTCTCGCCGTCAGCCTGGATGACTTGACGTACGTATTCTTCTGGGTGTGGCGACCTCATGATTTTTCTCCATTCCTGATATGGCGATTCAGGGTCCTTGAGTAGGCGGACCACGGCTTGGACCATGTCTTCCAGGCCTTCACCACCGGTTTTGGCTCTCAGCGCGGCATGTTTACGCTGCAGGAAATGCAGCTTGCCGAACGTCACCGTGGTATTGCCCTTTGTGAATTTGAGGGTGAACTTGTCGATGAGAGACTTGAGATCCATGATATCGTTCTTCTCCTGGTGGCTCCATCCCAACAGTGCGGCGAAGTTGGTGAGCGTCTCGGGAAAGATTTCCATTTCGCGGAATGCCGCAATGTCGGTGTCGAAGTTGCGCTTGCTGAGCTTGTTCCCCTGCTCATCAACAAGTAATCCGACGTGGGCAAATTTCGGTGGAGTCCATCCGAAGGCGTTGTACATGGCGATGTGCTTGGGTGTCGAAGGCATCCATTCCGAGCCTCGGATGACGTGCGTGATCTTCATGTGGTAGTCATCCACGACGTTTGCGAGATGATATGTTGGGAGGCCATCCGATTTCAGCAGGATGGGATCCTCGTAGGACGATTCTGTGATGTGGCCGCGTTTCTTGAGCGGCTTAAAGGTCCCGTATATCAAGTCGTCGTAAGTCGGATACACTTCGGGTACCTTTAATCGTATGACGTGGGATTCGCCCCTGGAGGCTCGATCGTCTGATTCTTCGCGTGGGATATGGGCGCATGTGCGGTCGTAGTCGGTGGCGATGCCTAGCTTGTGTCGTTGCTCCGCAAGCTGGTTCAGTCTCTCGGTTGAACAGAAACACCGATATGCGTGCCCGTTGTCCAGAAGCTTGTGCGCGTGCTCTTTGTAGAGCTCGCTTCGCTCCGACTGCTTGTATGGCCCATATGGACCTCCTACTTCAGGGCCTTCATCCCAATGCAATCCCGCCCACCGCAGGTCCCGAAAGAGGCGTGATTCAGCATCTGGTACTGTACGCTTCTGGTCTGTGTCCTCGATGCGAAGCAGAAACTGGCCTCCGGTTCGCTGGGCAAGCAGGTAGTTAAAAAGCGCGGTTCGCAGAGACCCAAGATGGAGGTAGCCGGTGGGCGAGGGAGCAAAACGCGTGCGCGCAGGGCTTGACGGGAGCGCTGATTTGGACTTGTTGGTCTTGGCCGCGGGTGCAGATGCGGAGATTTGCCGCCTGGAAGCTCGAGAAATGCGAACAAGACATGAGCCACACGTGTACTGGGGCAACCGAGGCCTCAGTAACAGAGTGAGCGGCATTGTTGGTTGCAGTGTATCTCTGCTGGAGGTTGAGGTGGACAGGAAGAAAGCAGCGCTGGAGGTCAATTAATGGACAGGAAGCGGGTCGTTTGTTGAACGGAAAGCACGCCCATTGTCGAACAGGAAGGAGGGCAATTGTTGAAAGGAAGCAGGTCAACAGACGATAGGCGCGACCCTTCCCAGGTACTTTCTCAAGTCGGGTCCCACTTACCTCTGTCGAGGAACCCAGCTAGGGTGGCAGAACGGCTTCACCGCCTTTCGGGGCAAGGTTCCGCCGCCAGTTCCGAGCTCGTGGGGATCGTCGAAGTTTGTTGCCTCTGTTATTTTCTTGCACCCGCCTCCTACTTGGCTTGATACCCTACTTTGTGTGCATAGTACTATTATTCGCTCGCTCGTGTTCAGCCGTGCCTCGGACACCAAACCCCCCCGTATCTCAAAAGTGCAGTTGCCCTTTGCCGCATTCCCGACTCCGCTAATGAAGATTTAGTGAACGACGTTGACGAGATCGACCTCTACGGTATGGCCACGACTGCTATTTGCTCATATTGTTACTAATCAAACCAGAGGTCCTCGGCATCTCCAATACTGCCAGCAAAGCTGAAATCAAGAAGGCTTACCACAAGGTGCGCTTATCTCAATCCTTATAAAGGAAGCCTTCTAATACGCTGTGATAGGCTGCGTTAGCGCATCACCCGGACAAGGTCGTCGAAGAAGATCGGCTGGACGCCGAAGTGCGATTCAAGTCTGCGAAGCAAGCCTACGAGATCCTATACGATGACGAAAAGCGACACCTTTACGATACCCACGGCATGTCCGCCTTCGACCCGTCGCGGGGTGGCGGCATGGGCGGCGAACCCGACATTGACGACATCTTCGCGCAAATGTTCGGCGGAATGGGCATGGGAGGAATGGGCGGCATGCCTGGAATGGGCGGCATGGGCGGTATGCCCGGTGGACGCGGTCAGCCGAGGAAAGGTCGCTCAGTGGAACAAGACTACGAAATCTCGCTGGAAGAGCTGTACAAGGGCAAGACGACCAAGTTCTCAAACACCAAAAACATCATTTGTCAGCAGTGTAAGGGCAGCGGTGGAAAGCAGGGCGCAAAGGCGCACGCTTGCAGCGTTTGCAACGGACGGGGTGAGTCTCATTCGACGACCTGTGATGCGGGCTTCTTAGCTTACTTCTCGCAGGTGCAAAGGCTGTTCTCAGGCAAGTTGGTCCTGGTCTGGTAACCCAGGAGACTGTTCCATGTGGCACTTGTTCTGGTACCGGAGAGATCATTCCGGAAAAGCACCGCTGCAAAAAGTGCAAGGGCAAAAAGGTCGTCGAGTCTAAGAACGTCCTCGAGCTTTACGTTCCGCGTGGCGCTCGTCAAGGAGACCGAATCGTGCTTGCTGGCGAAGCCGACCAGTTGCCTGACCAGGAGCCTGGGGATATCATCTTTACCCTCCAGGAAGAGGAGCACGAAGTTTTTGAACGCGCTGGTTCAGATCTTAGAGCCGAGTTGAAGATCACTCTTGTCGAGGCACTGACTGGCTTTAACCGCGTCGTTCTCACGCACTTGGATGGACGAGGCATTCAGCTCAACGTCAAGCAGCCCGAAGGCAAAATCCTACGACCAGGTCAGGTCCTCAAGGTCCCAGGCGAGGGAATGCCGATGAAGAAGAGTGATGGAAAGGGAGATCTATACCTTGTTATCGACATCGAGTTTCCCGAAGACGGTTGGATCAAGGATGACGCTGCCATCAAGAAGATTAGGGATGCCCTCCCTGTTCCTGAGAAGAAGGACGAACAGCCCGAAGAGATTGAAGAAGTGGAATTCGAGTTTGATGCCGATATGGATGAATTCGGAGCTGGAAGCGGCGATCCTCGCGCAGGCAACGAATGGGAAGACGATGACGAAGGGGAGGGTGGTCCTCAATGCGCTACCCAGTAGTCGATATGAATCTCGATGTCAGCATGAAACGGCGTTGGTGGTTATGAGTGCGGCTGATCCGCTTGGTCCTTGTATAGACACGGCTCTCTTAGTGATTGGGTCGAATACTCAAGAACCCAATATACTCCAGCGTGAGTGGGGAAAAAAAGGGGGGGTTATACGGCACTTTTTTCGCTCAACTCACGATTTTTCATGGTATCACGGTTGTCTGTTTCTATGATTCTGCACATTGCTCGATATACTGACGTCGAATCATCTTGGCTGCACTATAGGTTTCCTTGCTTCGAGCATCCCGTTGTTCTCCGCCGCATTTGCAGGGCTGTTGTTGAGACCGGCAATATTACTCCTAGATCTCAGCATGAAAAATCTGGTCCTTCAACCCTGGTAGATGCTACCCAATTCTCGCATTTTATCCCGAGATTGGCCGTGTCTCGAAAACCACAAGCGGCTTCTCCAATACATCCTCTGAGACGAAAATTTCGCCGATTAAATGGAACACGATAGATTCTTGGTGGACCTGGAACTCGTTGGTGTTTGAGCAGCTTCACAGCCGGTCAACCAAGGGGACTGCATGCTTCCCTCTAAACAATGAGCTCAACATATCGGATAACGATAACGGTAATAATGAATAAGTGCGTACCATTCCACCATAATGAACTCTGTGTTTTTGCCTGCCTGTGAGACTTCCTTGCGCAAATGATAGGTCAGCGTCCCGGGCTCGTACTCAAGCACACAAACACACAATGAAGGCATAGAGAACAAAATGTACCCAAATAATTGGAGGTAGTCTTCCATTGAAAGGGAATTCAATCTGGCATTATATATATCTCACATGCTGATGCTTGGGAAGCAGAAGAAGCAATGCCGAGTGGGGTCCCGATACTTCTTCTGGCGACAACTACTATGTTTTTAAAATGGGTGCGGTCGATTCTAGTCCTAAATATTCCACTTTGCACATGATAATACACGAATAGTCGATGCCGAGCTCATTGATTCCATTGACAAGTAGTGAAAGCAGTCAAGTGCGACGAGCCGAAAAATTCGAGACATGGTCACATTCAAAACAACCGCCCTCGAATATAATTCCGTAATGGTAACGGTAGAGCTTACCGATAGCCGCGACGACTGCGGCTCTTTACTCGAGTATGGTTAACGGCGAAGCGGTCTGGTTGCTGGGACGAAGCGAATAGTGGTTCGGCAAGTTGCCGCACCATCGTTTTCTGATTGGTGGGGCAGCAGCCGTTGAACGAGAACGTCACCACTGGCACGCTAGCTCACATCTGCTCCGACTTCCCAAAACCCCTCAAAACACACTGCACATTCAAAACAGCCAATTGAGGAGTCATCTTGCTACCAAGGCCCTTCACTACAGATATGCTGCGCCAGCGTCCCAGTTCCGTTGACATCCTGATCCTGGGCGCGGGATGGACATCCACGTTCCTGATCCCAAAATTGGACGCACACGGCATCACGCACGCGGAAACCACTACGGATGGACGAGACGGTACCATTCCATTCCGATTTAATCCGCAATCGGGTGATGTAGAGCCGTACAAGCAATTGCCACGCGCCCGTACAGTTCTAATCACGTTCCCGCTCAAGGGACGCGGCCAATCGAAACTCATCAGCTCGCTCTACCGTGCCGCCCATGGACAAGAAAATAACTGGATCCAGCTCGGATCAACAGGGATGTTCAACAAGGAGACTGGCTGGAATACTGAAGAATCGAAATACGACCACGAGGATGACCGCGCCATCGCCGAGGATGAATTGCGAGACACTGTTGGGGGGTGCGTGCTCAACCTTTCTGGGCTATACGGTGGATCGAGGCAACCTAAAAACTGGCTAAATCGTGTTGTTCGGACTAAAGAAGACCTCAAATTGAAGGGGGCAGTTCATTTCATTCATGGGGAGGATGTAGCGGAAGCGATTATCGCTACACATAGGAACTTTACACCCGCCAAAAGATGGATTATTGCGGATCTACGGGTATACGACTGGTGGGATTTGATTGCAAGTCTGAGTTCTGTTCCCAACAAAGACGAGAGTGACGAGGAGAAGACCAAGCGATTGCAATACACAAAATGGGTGGCAGAGTTGATGCTCGAGCAGGGTGTACGTGCACTGCCACGGGACATCGAGTCGCTGGGGAGGAGACTAGACTCACGAGGCTTCTGGAAAGCCATGGGTGTACAACCTCTACATCCTCGCTTAGCATAGGTATGACTACAAGCATATCGACCTGTGTGTGGCACTGCGCATGATAGGGTGTTTGGTGAATTCAGCGCTTTGTGTGGACATGGACCATAGTTTATACAGTAATAACAGTGAATTGAAGCCCGTTATTTCTCTGGTATTCGGCAATTCTGTTGGCATCAACCCCAACAGATCACTCAGTACCACTGTATCTACAGGCTGATCCTCTCCACATATAAGCGCTTGAACTTCTCTGTAGCCTCCCTCTCTCTTCTAACACAGTCATTCTTTGCTATCACAATAATTTCCCATCTCTCAACGCCACGTTTTCCAAGACTACTGCTTCTAAGTCTACTGTTTCTTCTCCAGGGCTACTTGTCCCTCTCCAGGACTACTTTACTGGAGAATCTCACACATCTCACTTGCCAGTCGTCTCCTTTACATAACAAGCCGTCTCAACAACTTCTCCACAATGGACGGCTCATCTCACTGCACTGGTCTCACCTCCACGCAACAGGGTGTCCCGTCGATGCCTAATAGGACGGGAACGGTTACTTATCAGGCAAACGGTGCTTGGACAATAGAGATAAACCAAGTAATCACCAGAAATATGGTATATAACCATGAAAACCGGCATCAGTCCAACAACTGCTGCGTGATCGAGGCCATGGACGATGGTGGCCCGATTCCAACCCTCTCCGATTTGGCTTCTCCCGCCATGCCCATGGCATGGCGGCAGCAGCAGCAGCAGCAGCAGCAGGTACAGAAACACCTGCCTGCCCCCTCCCCAGCCCCGGTTTTCTGGCCGTTCCGGGCAGGACGCGCACTGCCTCAACGAAATCTGAGGCCTTATATATCCCCATATGGCCCCCCACCTGCCCAAGAAAAGCCCGTGTCGCCCTCAAGCAGGGCTCCCATCCAGAGTCCTGGCTCGACCTCCCAGGACCCCATTGTGATCGCCTCTCCAGAGGCATCGCCTCCTCGCCCCCGCGCTCCCACCCGGCCCAAGCCAGCAATTTGGGACAAGTGCTACCGGCACATCAAGTCTCACCTGGAGGGGAATCTAGCCGGGTGCAGATTCCACGTCCGGGAAACAAGGTGGTTCAACACCTTCAAGGGCGCCCCCCTGGCGAAAAGGCACCATTACTGCGAAATGGCCTGGGAATCGAAGGAGGCTGCCCTGGATAACATCAGGGACATGGCGTCGACCTTTTTCGACTTTGACGGTACATACCGTCACTACCTCTATTTTGCGGGCGCGCATAAAGAGGTCGAAGCCATGAAGGAGGGGGAAGAGAAGGAGCAAGAGTTGGAAAAGCTCCGCTCTTCGAGGTCGAAGGGGGTTCTGGCTGCCAAGGAAGACCTTCTCACCCGGGTCGAGCATTCAGACCTGGAGTTGTTCTACGCCTTGGCAAGGGAAATCAGGAGAGAGAGGGGGATGTGCGAGGAGTGGGCAACGGCCAAGCAGGGCCGCAAGGCCACGAAGAAGAGGGGCCGTGGGGAGGTGGAGAAAGGTTCGGAGGAGCGCCCCGCGAAGAAAACCCGGGCCTCGCGCCCAAAATCTACTCCAAAGCCTAAGAACGCTTCACCGGTCAAAGATTCGGTGGCTCCATCCTCACCTGCCGCACATCCGCAGTATATCCTCACGGATGAGGATGCCGAGGGAAGTAATGATGAGGATTGTATTGCCTCTCATCAGAAAAAGGAGGAAATTCTCTGCATTCATCAAGAGAATGCTGCAGAAGAGGAAGATGGTGGCCTAGAAGAGGCCATGATGAAGGAGCTTCTTGGTGAGTAGTCTGTTTCCAAACTCATCAAACTTCATGTCTCCACTTCAATCGATGATGGCAGTGACGATGCCTAAGCATAATCTCGCCAGGATTCAATAACAAAAAGAGAAGGCTACGAAGGTGTTTTTTGGTCAGCTATAATACTCGACACCAATGAGGTACAGACAGAGCATGGAGAGTAAAGCAGTTCTTTTCTGCAAAATTTCATTTTGATACCCTTTTCGACTCCTCAGGTTTCGTTTCTGTTTTTCTCCATGTATCTTAGCTATAGAATCTTTACATTGTGAGTCCTTCATTTGTTTTTTATGATACCAATTGTATTTTAGCCTTTCGGACCAACTTTATCTGTTTATACTAAATAGATCTTTGGCAGCGTTGTATCACGAGTAAAAAGAGCTTATCGAGCTTGATCTTCTTTATTATAGTATGATAGGGGCGCTGTGGTATTAAAAAAACGAATGGCACGAGTTTAATCAAACCAAACAGCGAAATGAGTGTATAATCAACTAACTTGCGTTACTAACGCGACCAACAACGAAGGCATTGAAATCATGGCTTCTTCCACAAACCCTGTCTCCGGTATCTTTACGAGTCCTATATCCCCTCCAATGCCTCATCTAATGACTATCTGGCTATAAGCGACTGTTAGACTTGCACAACCAGAAGCATGCCATGCGCAACTGCATATGCGTGCTTCAGATCCGAACTAGCGTAAGGGAGGCCGGTTCGTTCCCAGGAAGTAGCCCAAAGTCACTTCTTCTGAAAGCCAGTGAATACTTGTCTCATGCTTCTATCTCAGATCAAAATAAGCAACATACTTGCATGTATGTGCCCAGTCCTGGATTAAGCGACAGATTCATGCCGGCTCGCAGCCTGAAATTGGGCTCCCTCCCGGCAACTAATCCGGAGCCCCTTACGTAAGGGATCTAGATAGTTGCATATCAGTTAATGGATGTATTTCTGTTTTCAGGTTAGATGGAAAGGCTTGAACTTTACCATGAGTGCATCGTGCTTGTCGAGTCCAAGAGTACTGATGACCTTGTCGACCGCTTCCTGGCCTCCGTCTCGATAAACACCCCCAACCAACGCTTTCAAGGTGATTGCAATCATGCTGTCACTAGGTACTGGAGTGCCCTCAGACATGATGATGCAATCTTGTATTCCAATTATTTCCCCGCGTCGTGCAAGACTATCGTTACCCAAGAGCTTATCGCGTATCGTGGTCCACACATGCGGAGGCTGGGGGCGCCCTGCGAGTCATCAGTGTGTGTATGCGTGAGTTTACTATGGTACAGACCTTTATTATCCTGCGATGCATACCAAATGTTACAAAGAGAGTTCGTGAGTACTGCATCCCCGAGAATCGAAAGACGCTTGTTGCTCTCTATCTTTTGACAAGCCCCGCTGACGACCATCAGACTCACTGGACCTCTCATCTGCAAGGCCTCGGCACAGATGCGCTTATCTTTGAAGATACCGCCAAGTTTTTGGTCAGCCTTGGTCACTTTTACGTCATCGAAGTTCATGATGTATATTCTTTGGTATTGAATCCTGGGCTGTGATTGATAAGACTGGGTACTTGTTATGGTCGCAGAAGTCGAAGAGATTTGAGAGTTTAGGCATCTTACAAGTGTCAGGCAGACTTATATACTGTCAGCAGACAACCCCGCTTACAAGGTTACACGCAGATAAAAGGACTTTTGCCTTGAGGCTGTGCCACTTCGCTTACTGGCGGTTCATTTTAGCTCAACACCCTACTATCACGGTGCCTGGCCAAGTCTCTACACTCCTTTGAAGATGTTCTAATATTTGTCAAAAAAGTTGGCGTAGGGTCGTTGGAATGTGCCTTAGTCGTAGTGGCCCATACCTGAACATGCACAGCTTTATACCCAAGTTAAAGTTTACGTCAGTGTCCAAATTTTAGTATCTTAAAACGACTTTAGATTAGATCTTTTTCTTCCTAAATAGTATTAGATATGGTATTATCTCCTATATTCAAGCTTCAGGCATTTGTTTTTAGATTCCTGTCTACCTAGGTACCTAGGTAGGTAATACGTAACACCTTCAGGCATAGAAGAGGTTGTCAAATGATGAGGTACATTAAAGAAATGATCATTTCCGGGATTTTTTGAAAATACAACAGAGCTTCATCCTTAAATGAGTAGCAAGAATGCGGAATATGCTGCTCCTCTTCAAGTTCTTCGACAATTTTTGGCGATGGTGATAGTGGTGCGAACACGTGATGAGATATTAGACGAGTTTAGCGTTGTGTAGGCACGCTTTCCAGCTTCAGTATCGCAGCCAGCCGCTTCTCCAGTGATCTTCCACGTATCCACCGCAGCCTTGACCCGTACCTATCATGGAACATGTGTTGTCATCTTCACTCCTAAAGGCATGGCACCTGCTAGTACTTCTCGCAGAAAGACCCCAGAAATGGAATAAATACGTTCCGTGGTTCTCAATCTGAATAAGATCAAGGCCTCCCTGTATACAATTTTACCGTGCCGGCGATCTTACATGCTATGACGATCCGACTGCCTAATGCAAATTCTATGCCCCACTTGCGCTTCCGCTTACGCCTACCGGCAAACGTGATCCATGAGTGTGGCCTTTGATTCTTGCAACACTAAATGCGACAGATACTATCTAAACCCTTGGCTGGAGAATCGCGATCAATCCAAGTCTTGGATGCCGCCGCTTGATATATTTGCTGATTTAACAGGCGAGCTTTCCCCACATAACTACGTTCTATTTGCTGCCTCCTCTCCATGTAGGGGAATTCAGTGGACAAAAGAGCGGGGAAATCCAGGGGTGCTGCCCTCAGCGCTTACTTGTGCAGGCTTATCAAACTACCTTCCTAGTGGTGATTGCATCTATTCTTGGCTCCATAAGCTTGCATTCGTCACCAGATAGCCTTTGGATATATAACATCAAGGGCCAGCACTTGTGCTTATGGGGTTCCAAGTTTCTCTGAACCTTCTCACAATGAGCCTTGTTTTATACTTACTCATTGGCCTACTTCTCGCCGTGGGTTACAAGATTCGGAATGTTGGTCGCAGGGCAAAAGACCTACCTCCTGGGCCGCCCACATTACCCATAATAGGGAATCTGCACCAAATTCCCAAGGAGAAACCTCATCACCAGTTCAAAAAATGGGTAAGCGGCTTGAATCACCAAACGATAACTGCAAACTGATACTTTTCACAGGCAGATGAATACGGCCCTGTCTACTCGCTCATATTGGGAAACTCAGTTCTTGTGGTGCTTTCCTCAGATCAGGCCATCAAGGATCTCTTAGACAAGCGAAGCAATATATATTCATCCCGACCTCCACTTTATATAGGTCATCTACTAAGCGGTGGTTTGCGCATGTTGTTCATGGTAAGATTTGTTGCACGATATGTGATGATGTAGCTAAGAGCGTAAGGAATATGGCCCAACATGGAGGATGATCCGAAAAACAATCCATAATCACCTCAATATCAAAGCAGCAAAGTCCTACATACCTTATCAAGATCTAGAAAACCGACAGATGCTGCTCGATCTCTTGGAGCGCCCGAACAGATGGAAGGATCACTTACGTCGTTACACGAACTCCTTGACCACCCAGATGGTCTTCGGCTTCAGGACACAAGATGTCGATGACCCGAAGATGCATCAACTCTACGATGTATGTTTGACTATCGATTTATGTCGGTTCCTAACATCATATAGGGCTTCGCGGATTTTTCTGAATGCGTAGGGTCTGCTGAAGCCAAGATTTTCGATGTTTTCCCCTTCTTGAAACATGTCCCGGACTTTTTGGTGCCGATAAAAAGAAGAGCCAACAGGTTGCATGAGGAGGAGCACAAACTATATCTTGGGCACTGGATGGATGTCAAAAAGAGAATTCAAAATGGCACCGCAAATGTAAGTTGGTTTATATCAGGTTCGATTTGAACGCAAAAGTTCCGTGGGATAAAGGGGTTAAAATGAGTCGCACTCCTGGCACAGTCCTGGCACAGTCCTGGGTTTTGGCTTCGACTTGAACTTGACTTTTCTAATTGCTAAACACCGGCTAATGACTTGATAGCCTTGCATTTGTGTCGATCTTGCAAACTCTCAAAATGTAGAGAAGTTTTCCGACTCACTTGCTGCGTACATCAGTTGTTCGCTTCTGGAGGCTGGATCAGATACGACATCGAGCACCTTGGTAGGCTTTATTCAGGCTATGCTTCTCTTTCCCGAAGTCGCCAAAACAGCACAGGAAGAAATAGACCGTGTTTGTGGTGATCGGCTTCCCACTCTTGAAGATGAGATGGATATGCAGTACGTTCGAGGCTGTGTCAAAGAGTCGATGCGATGGATGCCCACTGGCATTTTGGGAATCCCACACGCTCCGATACAAGACGACATTTATAATGGATGGAGAATTCCCAAGGGCTCTGCAGTCATGTGGAATGTTTGGTGAGTGAATGCAGTCTTTTAAGAGCTTACAAAGACATTGATTAACCCCCAAAGGGGTGTACATCACGACGAAAAACGTTCCCCGAACCCCCGACTTTTTGACCCGACGCGGTATGCGAATGATTACCAGTCTGCCGCGGAAGCAGCCGCAAATCCCGATGTCACACAGCGCGACCACTTCTTATTTGGCGCAGGACGTCGTGTGTGTCAAGGCATGCACATTGCCGATCGATCCCTGTTTCTCGCGATTTCGCGGATGTTGTGGGCTTTCAATATTGAGTTAGCCCAAGACGATAAAGGACAAGACATCGTTCCGAATGCCGACGACTTGACTGAGGGGATGCTGGTCTTGCCAAAAGACTTTCCAGTCAAGATTGTAAGTAGAAGTGAGGGGAGGGCAGCATTGGTACGAAAGGAATGGGACATGGTGAGCGACAAGCTTGATGAAAGCGGGCAATGGAAGAGGGCACCTGACGGTATGTTCTTCAAAGAGTACATACCGTTAGCTTAGTGTGGTTTTATAAGCAATATTTTGGTATCTATCCTCAGATTCGATTCTTTTCTGGTTTTCTTATCTGCCTCCGGATGGTGATATGCATATGCACGGACTGAGTGAAGCGGTGTTTCGGTGCTGCCTCTCATCTTCAATACACCTTAGGGTTTACCATTTATAATAGGATTTCTCTGAGACTGTAATATATTTATAAACTCATTATTTGGAACCGAATTTATTTAATAGAAGGTTTCACTTTCACGAGCCTGTCGGTGGCTCGCGCTATCGGAGCTCTTCGTTTGCTACCTTATGGCGTCTTTACTCTCACTTTCCGTCCTCCTCCACACCAACTACAACCACCTCCATAAATACATATTTCGCAAAGAACCGAAACTATTATATACAATTACCCCCCAAGCTCCATTCCCGGGCATGCCGACGCAGACCATAACCGTCAAACTTCGCGACCTTCGCACCACCCCACCTCCCACCCGCCTCTTTACGCTGCCGGCAGCTCGTGTAGCACAAACATCAGCCTATTACAGGCACCAGCTTGCCAGCCCACTCACTCGCCACCAAGATGGCATATTTCGACTGAATTTCCCAGATTTTGACATCTTCGCCATATACGTCGAGTGGCTCTCTTCTGATGACATATTCACAAAAGCCGCCTTTCGCCAGCTCAAGGGTAGTAATACGCCACAGCGCTCATCGCAGCGCAAGAGCCCCGCAGATAAGGCACGCGCAGCATATACGGATTATCTGGGGGCTTACTTCCTTGGGATATGGATCCAAGATACTACATTCAAGGATGCACTGGTCAGCATCATGGTTAGCAAGATGAACAGTGAAGATGGAGAGGGGTATCCACGAGAGTTTATCAAAGCACTTAGTCCGAGCCTCGTGGACTTGATCTTCATGGAACGCCAAGAGGGGGCAGAACTGATCAAACAGCTGATTTTCGCAGCCATTGTGAGGTTTGCGGAGAAGGAAGATGTCGAGGCTTTCATTGCAGAGGATGGCAAAGAACAGTATCCGTTCGAATTCACGAGAGGCCTAATGGTATTCTTATGGGAATCAAGTAAGGAGACACAGTTTCAAAGGGCCTCATCAGATCCAAAATCTTCGGGGAGCTTGCAAACAGTCAGTTCAGCGCAGGATACGATACCGACCGTCTCAGGTTATTCCTCCACTTTGACCAACACTTCGACAGAGACCGATACAACCGATTCAGGTTATACCTCCCCCAGAAGCTTGAAAAGGGGTCTGCAGCCGTTCGCTAGGCCCATGGATGACGTCTTTTCCTTTGCGTCACATGCATCGTGGCCTACAACAAGATCAGGTTCGACAAAATCTTCGTTGGATTATACCTCTGTGACAACCACGACTACTTCTCCATCGTCGATCTCATGGCCGGAGAGATCATATGAAATATGCATTTTTCATGAACATGCGTCGGAAGGCCGGCCATGTCGACGCAGATAGTAGGACAAGGATAGATTATATACGAAGGCACCGAAGCAATCACACGGCCTCAATGTATTTGGGCATATTGAATACGTAAACGTGATGGTTATGAACAAGTGATTTCATGCCGTATCAGCCTTTGACTCGAGGTATCATTAAACGTTTTCATAGATGCGGGCATAAATAACACCAATACGAGGACAACTGAGTAGCCTTGGTGGTGAAGCTTTCCAAGTCCAAAAACTGATATTGATCAAGGAAAAATCATGCAGCTGTGGTATAGCCTTTGAATGTTTCATTTTCTAATATTGATGCATGCAAATTGCAGTGATAACATCAGGGTATGCAGTCAGGAACGGGTCACTGCGCCCATCCAAGACTTAAGCCTTCTATTCATATACAGTGCACAAGACACGGACGCAAAAGCTCGTCATCTGGATCGACAAAACTGCCACGGCTTGTCAGTGTTGACGTTGGATTGTGGCACAAGGAGACTCCGCCTCCGCGGCCAAAGCACCATATCCGTTAACACCGCCATGCTAAGACTACTCATCCTACTTCTCGCAATCGGCTGTTAGGTAAAAGGTGGGCTTTTGGTTTGTGAAAGCCAATCTTGGAAGATATGGTTGACCCGTTTGTTGGCGATGTGTCCGCTTTCCTTGTGCCATTGGATACTTGCTCGAGCCTGTCTCTAGCATCAGGGACTGGTGCTCCAGAACTGCTCGCCGTTGCTATGCTGTCCATACTGCCTTTCCTCGATGACATGCCGTTCTGTCTCAGGAGGCCTTTGATGCCGCCGGCCTTTCGAGCAGGGAGCTCTCCCTTCCCAGCCGTTGCGACGAAAAGCAGGTACTTCAAGTTGGGCAAGGTATGACGTATGTCCATCGGTCGGAGACCAAGGGAATTGGATAGTATTTCAATGTTCTTGTTGAGCAGGAAGACGCCGTATTCAAACCGATAGCGCACGACGCCTTTCATGAAAAGTGGATATGTGCGGATATTGTTTTGTGAAGTAACACCCATGGCCAAGGGGTCCTCGATGGTGGATGTCGAGCCGCTTGGGGTCACTGGGTAAGGGAGTATAACGGACAAGTATGGAGATAACAGCCATACCAACTGCGCCACATAGCCCAGGGCTGCTGCTGTGACATCCTCTTTTGCATCCTCGAATTCAGTATTGGGCAGCGGGAGTCCGCGGATAGTAAATGCCAATGATTTACCCGGTATAGGTTCGATGGGGAATATCGTTTGAAGATCCTCGCAGATACGCCTTCGCTGGCCAGTAATGTCTTCTTCTGTTTTGGCCGCGAGCTCCTTGGTCTTTTCAAACTCCTCTCTGGCCGGCGTCAGAGTGCTTCCAATGCGCGCCTCTTGCTCATGACCAGCTTCCATCTGTCGCCTGCGCTCCTGGATGTTCGCTTGTAACTCGTCTCTTCTCCTCCTCGCAGCCTCGACTCTACGTTTTTCGGCGTTCACTGCCGCTTCGATTGTCTTCAAATCCTCCTCGGCCTCAGGGACTTGCTCCACAGTACATATTGCCTGCCTGTTATTTTCTAGTATTGACTCAATCTCCTCGGCAAGCTTGTCGCGCGTTGTGAGGGCATCTTGTATACAGTCGTCTAGCGTTGATAGGCGCATCAGGGCATCGTATGACGAGGTGCTAAGTATACGACCGTCTGGGTGCTCCTTTGGGGGGGCAAGTATTTCGCCGCGCATTCCCTCGCGCGCAGGTAAATCCGTAAAGCTTGTATAGATGCCGTCGGTCATGTGGAAAAGGATGCAATTTGGCGGTAGTGGATGCCTAAAGTTGTCCAAAGTTTTCCCGATAAATTGAAGAGCCCTGAACTGCACGGTGAAATCCATGAGATACTGCCAGCCCTTGGTATTGTCGTTCTTTGCCCACACCTTGACTGTCAGTTTATCGAGACGGGTGACGCCGGGGCCGCAGGACCCAATGTCGAAGAAGCGGAAGTTGGGATTCATGGCCTTTTCCACCACCTCAGATATATATATTGGGGCTTCCTGGTTGTCAACATGTAGCGAGAAAAAAGTGTCGGCCATGCGGCTTCCGGCAATGTCCTCCAGCTTCATCTGTCGCTTCAATGGGCTGACGCCGGTCCAGTCCAGGGTACTCCGTCGCCGCATTCCCCTGATTGCGCCCGGTCTGGCGGGCTTTTGTGGTGAGGTGGGCGGCTGCAGTTCACCATTGCTGCGGCGGGCGGCGTCTTCGGCGGATTGGAGATCGCTCGAAGAGCGCGAATGGGCCAGGCCTCTGTTTTCGCGCAGGGCCAATGTCTTGGTGGGCGATTTGAGGGCGCTCGGCAGTCCCTCGTCGTCGATGGTCTTCTTGCGTGATCTCGAGGGCGCGGGATTCAGGGTAAGGTTGCGGATGGTGATGCCCTGCAGGTGTCTGAGCTTGCGGTTCTGCAGGCAGTCGTTAGCTAGACCGGCGACATGCACCCAAGAAAACACACGTAGGGGAGCAGCCAGGGGCGCTCGCGCGGCGGTGGCGCCCGGTCACTGTGGTCGGGTGCGGCTCGCTCGCTATCGGCCATGATGGACACCGGGGGCAGCTTGAGAGAGCTTTCGGGTGGAGACTCGGGAGCTTCAGGTGGCAGCCGGACAGCGCATTCCAGGAGAGCCTCGCACAGACTCGTGGCGGCAGCGGAGGACAAAATGGCGCATGGTAGCTGGGGATGGGCACGGCGGAGGATACGAGAGGAGGTGGTGGAGCGGCGGCATCTCAGCGAGCACGCGGGTGGACTCGCTCGCTCCTGGGCCAGCTCCGCGCCCGCGGCCCGTGCGCCAAATGGAGAGGAAAAGTGCTCTCGCGCACCACCACGACATTCACCCCCGACTGCGGCATCGCCAGCACCCCGCAACACCATGCCGCGCTCCCTGGCCCGCCTCAAGTTCAAGGCGTCCACTCCGGTGGCGCCCCTGAGGCTGCCCAAGCGCGTCCCGCGCAACCCAGCTCTTCTCGAGCAGAAGATCCGCAACCAGGTGCTGCAGTTGTCCAAGCCAGCCCATCTGGACATGGCCATCTTGGTCAACCCGCGATGGAAGAACCAGCCCGGTGACAAGAAGGTTATGCGGCGGCACAAACCGCACACTCTGAGGGATCTGGCCGACCCCAATGGCCACGCGAAGCATGGCGAGATCATCTACGTCTTTAGGCACATACGGACCAACCAGATCATCTACTCGCTGAACGAGCTCCTTGAGGTGAGAACATCAATTCGCCCTATCTCAATGGCGTTTTAATCACGGCATCAGGATTACCACCTCGAGCAACTCCCTTTCATTGGCAAGCACTCCAAACCACCCACCATCCGCCCCGACGAGTGGACGCCGCACTGCGTCGTCACCTTTCCAAGCCCCGAGCAAGGCCAGAGCGCCTTCCGCAAGCTTCGCGAGTTCCGTAGATTGCACGAGGTTTCTTGGGACAAGACCAACCCCGAATGGAAGCAGCTGAAGACCAAACCCCGGATCAGGCGCATCATGGACCAAAAAGCCAACATGAGTGCCGATCTGGCCGAAGTCTTGCGTATCCAGGAAGCCGACGGCAAGGAAAGGCAGGCAGACATCGAAGAGAATGAAAAGCGCGCCAAGGAGTATTTGGAAAGGAAGTGGCCGGAGATTGAAGCCCTTGCCAATGCTGCACAGGCCGCGGAGCGCGAAGGAGACAATGTCAAGTGGCTGCGTGCTCAGATCAATAACCTGGCATATCAATTGAAGCGCGCCCATAATCAGAACGAGGCAGACCAGAAACGACTGCAGGCGGCAAAGAAAAGCCACGAGAGTAGATTAAAGAAGCTTGAGTGGGCGGTCCGGAAATCCGAGTCTTTCAAGAAAATGCAGGCGAAGCTGGATCAGGAGGCCGAACTAGCCAACAAAGAAGGCTCGCTTGAGAGGTTGGAGAAGCTGAGGGTCGAGACTCATTCACCAAAGCAGAAGCAAGAGCTTGCCCGTCTGGAGAAGTCTTTCGCCGCCAAGACCCGACTGGAGACCCGCGACGACCGCGTCTCCCGCTCCATTCTCCCGCCCACACTCAGGAACAGGCCTACCGCTGCCTGGAGTCTCGAAGGCGTGGAGGTCAAGTGGGCCGATGTTTACGATGCCGAGTTTGCCACAGATCGCTGGCCCGAATCCATTCTACACGAGCAGTTGGCCCTGCGAAAGGAGAGGGAGGAAGTCGTCTACCTCCGCCCTGAGGAATACGCTGAGACCATTGAACAGGAGGTCCCCGAAATCGTTGCCGCTCTCCAGGAGCAAAAGAGGGCTGAGATTGAAGCAAAGGAAAGAGCCGCTGCCATTGCACGGGGAGAAAAGGTACCTGACCTCCCCTCGGCAAAGGGCGAGGCAGAGAAGACGGGCATCTGGAAATTCGTTCCCGAGATCAAGAACCCATTCAAGCGTGCCGAAGCTTGAAAATAATTTGGCGGGATTTGGAGCGGCAGGAATAGGGGAGGGGAGTAGCGTGTAGGACCATGAGCGTGCGTTTTTATTGTATCATATTGTATAGATGGTCCGCCCAGTGTTCCGGTGTACAATATCATTCCATGTAACATCATCAACAGAACCAAACACTTTTATTTGATCTTGCGGAACAAACGAAAGAAAACGACGGCTGTATGACTTAGAGCCAGTTCCCCGTTCACAGATATTCCATTATGTATGCTTGAAGATTGTCTTCCATGACTGATGGAATTCGTGTGACCAGAGATAGGAACACATCTTTTCATCGGCCTCACGTCACGTTCGAGAATAAATCAAGAGAACAAAGGTTAGTTGGCAACCATGGATTCAGATATCCCAACGAATCTTTAGCCATTCCATCACCCAACAGAATTTTCGTACACGGAAACTATGCTTTTAAGGAGCATCAAAGGCGCAGAAAATGCATCGATTTTGCTCATAATACCTTTCTACGCAGCTACAGAACTGATCAGCACCGTACGGCCTTTCAGGTCTACTACTTATTATAGCCGGGTTCTGGCCATACACATATGAATGACGAGGAATATAGTGTGTCTGGTGAGTAATTTCCAGTGACTCATAGGGTCAACAGCAAAGCCTAAAGTTCTTGAACTCAACATTTTGGAGAAGGCACAAAATGCGTGCGCGTTATTGTGCTTCGTTTCTTCATCGACAAAATACTTCCTCTCAAGCTGAATGGGCCATGCACAGAATATTTCCTATCTTTAATCAAGCCGAAAACTTCCCACCAAAAGACTGGTCGAGAGTGACCCCCTCGGCCACTATACTCGAAATTTGTTCAAACTGTACAAGTATGCGGCCGCTGCGGTAATAGATTGGTTGAAGACTAGTGACACTCGGGCCTTCGCAGATTCACCCGTACAGGACCAGACATACAATGAAAACATACTCGTCCCAACTAATGGATCTACGGTACAAGAACGTAAGTGCGCTAATAGAAGGTCAGGGTGCGTTCAAGACTGTTCTTGTAGTGTGTGGTGGTTGACGAATGTTTGGACTCGGGAAGTCCTTTTGATTACGAATCAAACAGCATAACAGACCTGCAACCTCATTGAGATAAAATTCTTATGCGAAGCTCTTTAAGTAAAAAACTGCACTTGGTTTCCTTTTCTCTTTCTCACGATGGGCCTTTGTCGCTGGCTCCTGCAATGATTTCGGCTGAGGTAGCATGTGAATGAGGGATCTCCCAGCCGACCCCACGTTTCCCAGATCCTGCGCTTGAGAAATTGACCCGACGCCGTCGTATTCGACCGTATATCACACTCGGCACGCCGTACAGACCTCACAGTTCTTGCCGAGTTACTGCATACCCTCTAGTCAGCAAGCTACGGGCAGGTCGAAGAAGCCAATCATAATTTCGGGGGTCTTGGCTTGCCGAGGCCGATCGCAAATTGCAACCAGGAGATCTCTAAGTGCTTGACCCTAGCTGACCTCCGCCACGACAAGTTCTCTTACGCAGTTTTGCTCCCTCCGAAATTTGCGAGACAACATGGCTCCCTCCGACGTCGAACCGTTCCCCCCGCTAAACCCGCAACTTGCGCGCAAGGAGTCTCACAACGGGAACGGAACCGTGAAGCGGCGGAAGTCGAGCGGACTCGGTGGTGAACTTCCGGGAGACAGCGCTGTTCCCTCTTTCGCGACGTCAGGCCGCGCCAGTCCACCTGCGACGCCTACAGTCAGTTCGGTAATTGCCAGCTCACTGTGCAACCCTCTCCGCCTTGTATACTGACCATACACCCCAGCGTCCCTCTTCCGACAAGCCCGCCCGCCGCTCCAAACGCCGAACCATAAAGCGCGCCCTCTCCAAGACGAAACGCCTCTGTTTGCGCCATACCTGGCTGATCCCGCTCGTCCTCACACTCACCCTTGTCTCCCTATATCTCGTACATCCCGTTCCGTCGAATCCCATCGCCGCTGGCATCTTCCTCTCCTATCCCCTGCCTCAGGAGCCTGGATCAGATGCTCCCATCCAGTATGGCAAGGGCGCACGCGACTTTGCCTTTGTGGCCTTCTACACCGTTGTACTATCTTTTACGCGCGAGTTCTTCATGCAAAGGATAATCAAGCCCATTGCTGTCAAGTGTGGCATCAAGTCGAAGGCGAAGCAGGCCCGCTTCATGGAGCAATTCTACACTGCCATATACTTCTCCATCTTTGGCCCCTTCGGAATGTGGATCATGTCGCGAACACCCGTCTGGTACTTCAACACTACCGGCATGTATGAGGGTTTCCCGCATAAGACGCATGAAGCCGTGTTCAAGGCCTACTATCTCCTCCAGGCCGCGTACTGGGCGCAGCAGATGATTGTTATTCTTCTCATGCTGGAGAAGCCGAGGAAGGATTTCAAGGAACTGGTCGCACACCACTTCATTACTCTGGCCTTGATTTGGCTCAGCTACAGGTTCCATTTCACCTACATGGGCATTGCTGTTTATATCACCATGGATATTTCAGATTTCTTCCTCGCGGTAAGAGCGGTCCCTAGGACAGAAAGATGCACTACTGACTAACCTCACATAGACTTCAAAGGTCCTCAACTACCTCGACCACTGGATTGTGGGCCCGTATTTTGCGCTTTTCATGTTCGTGTGGGGCTACCTGCGACACTACGTCAACCTCAAGATCCTCTACTCCATCATCACCGAGTTTTCCGTCGTTGGACCGTTCGAGCTCAATTGGGAGACTCAACAGTACAAGTGCTGGATCTCGCAGTACATCACCTTTGCACTGCTTGCCGCGCTGCAAGCTGTCAACCTTTTCTGGTGGTTTTACATTTGCCGGATCGCATATCGCTTCGTAGTCACCAAAACGGCCACTGACGACCGCAGCGAGTACGAGGAGTCTGAGAACGAGAACGAGGAAGAACCGAATGAGAAGTCGAGCAAGCCCAATGGCATCAATGGCAACGCGAACGGCACACCCAAAGTTTTGGCCAAGAGCGAGGCCCCATCGACTCCCGACCAAGCCACGATGGCTGAGAGCACCGGCAGCATCGCTTCGAGAGTGAGGGAGAGGAAGAAGAACCAAAAATAGAGCATACAAGGCGTTGCACCGAGTAGGTTTACACCTTGGAGGGCTTGACTGCAACGAATAGATGCATACATTCTCCGCACAGCAGGAACTTTGTCCCTGGCCGCCCTCCTTCCGGGCACCCATCTTCAATTCAATCGCTCCATTCTATTGTTTTCCGGAGCCCACCCAACCAAACCTTTTTTTGTAAAAGATAGATGACACTCGCTTCTTTCCGGCAAGCAAGACGAGCGTTTTCCCTTCGACCTGTTTTTCTTCTGCCTTCAACCTCTTTTTCTTTTCCCTTCCACCTCTTTTTCTTATTTCTCCACAACAACCTCTTTTGGCCCCCTCCCTTCTGAAATGTCTATCTAATGCTGGCCTGCGACCAAAATATCATGTACAATGACCACCTCCCGTCCTGTTCCGCTTTGGGTATGGAGTTGGATCCTTTCAGTGTTTGCGTCTTGCATGGTTGCCTTTTTTGGAATGCTTGGTTGTTTGGGGTTGGGACTCCGCTTTGCGACGCCTAGTATATATTAATATGAGATGCGGGTGGGGATGATAACGGGGAGGTAATGTGAGATATGATGAATGAGTACACCTAATTGATTACTAAATGTTTTTTGTGTGTGATACGCGTGTGAGAGCTGGGGTTAGGATTTGAATGTGCCCCTCGCTGGAAGGTGGTAAACAAACAAAAAAGGGCAAAATACCACACTCTTCAAGAATGCTTGGTTTGAGGCAGGCAGCAAAAGCTAGAAGGGGAAAAGGAAAAACCTTTCTTGGGTGCTTTTTCCGTGGTAGGCGCTTGTGCACTACACATTCTTACATCGCGTAAAAAGTAATATAGGGTAGCAAAAAGACTAGAGCCATCGGATATACCTTTTTCTTGCTGCTGGCGAAAACCTGTCTCATTTTTGGTTGGGGTTTATCACAATGTCATGCGATTAAGCTGTATTTGAACCTGCTGCGTCGAGGCGATAAATGCAACTTATCATTCATGAACACTGCCAGTTGTGTTTTTTCAGATAACTGGATTGGGTGACTGCAAGACTATTTCCATAGTATATATAGGCCATTAAGAGGAATCGGTTAGTTTGGGACAGTCTCGGGGATGTGGTGGTGGGATGCGCCTAAGGGCAGGTGAATGCGCTGCTACTCTGTGGTCAGAGTCCCAATGAGAGAGATCTTCGATACAAGTCGACGCCTATGACTCCTAAAATTTGAGAAAATGGTATCATTTAGCAGTTCCTCTGCTTTTGTATGGCTTTATTGTAAACCAATGTCTTAGTGCATCTTACCGCAAAGCAATGAACTCTATCACTGGCCTGAGCACAAGAGGCTTGGAGAGATTTATGATATTGATTTGATGTTTTCTTCGGTTATTAGAACCACTGAGCACATAGTAGAACTTGATTATTAAGACCAAAACCAACTAAAAGACAAAAAGAGCCACACGTTGAATGATGACATAGTAATTGGTTATTTTTGTATTCAAAGAATCTCACTGAGCAGACCATCTTCAGATGAAGAGATGGTGCTCTGAGCAATCAAGTCTCAATGAATAGAGTATCGTCCAATGGAGACACGACACTGTGGGTATGCCTCAATCATGGTACAAATACCTCCCCTTCTCCTCCCACGTAAGACCCAATCCCATCTGCAACCTCCGAATAATCCTCCTCTGGTTCAAAACCAAATCGCACGCAAACCCTGCCCCAAACACTCCCTGAGCCACATTCTCCAACACATCCTCCCTACTCCACAATGCCAATGCATCCGCCACCAAACACCTCATAGGCGCTCCGGGCACAAACTTCTCCACAATCGCCTTCACCATCGTCGGCACCATCAAAGCCACAAACACATGCCTAAACGGCTCCCCCATCGGCGCCCCACCCGGCGACCCCAACCCCAAAGAACTCCTCCCAGACCGCGGCGTCCCAGGCACCTCCCGCGACCCCGGCGTACCCACCCCTTCCTCCCTCTCCGCATTCCCCTCCGACGACGACAACGACTCCTCCGCCGCCCAAGCTTCCGACTCGGGGAACAAGCATAGCATCAGGACGCGCATGACGGTATCCATGAACCGCTCGTCCCGCAGCCCATGCCCCATGAAGTACAGTGACAGCAGTTCCGCATAGTCTGCGCGCGCCTGCTGCTCCGTGACGCGCGACCGGCGCCAGGGCTCTTGGCCCAGCATCTGCAGTCTGGAAAGCTGGCCGCGGAGCGAGGGCGCGCGGCCGTTGCCGATCCACTCGGCGTACATGTCGAATTGGTGCTTGGAGATGCCCTCGAGCTCGATGGGGCGCGCGCTGCCCGGCATGTTTGTGTGCGAGTGGATGTACGGCCTGCGACACTGGTGGCGGAAGAATTGGGACGTCTGGATGAGCTGGCTCTCGCGGAAGGTGTAGGAGGTTGTGGGGGTGGAGTTGTTGTTGATTATGACTCGGACGTGGGCGTCGGCGATGGAGATTCTGGGGCCTGCGGCGGTTCGGTAGAGGGTTTCGAGGGGAGCTGGG
The DNA here is from genome assembly GCA_022059125.1 of Corynespora cassiicola. Taxonomy (NCBI): domain Eukaryota; kingdom Fungi; phylum Ascomycota; class Dothideomycetes; order Pleosporales; family Corynesporascaceae; genus Corynespora; species Corynespora cassiicola. The sequence continues at coordinate 1,002,480 of JAEUWY010000012.1, read as the reverse complement.
GGTTTGGGCGGTTCGGGAGGTCGTCGCGGGGGATTGGGATCCATCTTGAGCGTTTGGGGGCAATGCGTTTGTTGAGAACGTTGGTTGGGGATTCTTTTGCTATACTTTTATTGGAGGGAAGTGCGTGGTGAAGCCTATGGCAGGTGCTATAAAGTAGACTGGCTGCTCAACAATGATTTTGAGCGTTTGCTAACCCATTCACTCAAGTCCAACCTCCGATATGGCCGTGGCCTGCAAGAATGAGCCAATCCACTCGAAGAATTGTAGAAGATTATTGCTTTATAGGCTCAAAAAGAATCACCATCTTTGGATCATGACCTTTGAGCTTGGCAGTTAACCGCTACAAGCCACTGAACAACTACTTACCAACTTTACCATATTGCTCATTATCATCACTATATCCGAAACCCTCTCTATGCCTGCACGACATCAAGAACTTTAGACTGATTGTGTGTCAGAGTTTATTGCTAATTTATTTTGATATAACATAGGAATCTAACTTACAAAAGGAGTGTAAAGAAGTACAAGTTACTAGCAGACTGATCTAGGCAGGAAACTCTGGGAAACGGACATAGAATGTGACTTACCCATCGACTGTTCCAGGTAGAAGAACCCAAGGAAATGACCATAAGAAGATAAGAATATAAACTCTTTCTACGCCAAAAGATTTGGCAGTGGACGACGACGTATCTGAAGCGGCCTTGGCACCAACAACATATCCGAATCGCTAACCTGCAGAGTAAAAGTTTTATCAGTATGTGACGTCTCATCCTTACCCTCCCAACCCGAATCCACATGAGGACTTTCCCTTTCCTCCCCCTCACACCTCCCCCCACCATCCAAAACCCCCCTCTCCACCTCCCCCTCCTCAACCCCACAATCCGCCGTCGCCAACAACAAAACCCTCACTCCAACCCTCCTCGGCACCTCCCCCCTCCCTACCGCCCCCTGAACCCTCTCCTTAAACCCCTCCAAATTCGCTCTGGCCTGTCTCTGCCAAAGCCCCCCTCCCCCTCCCTGCTGCTGCTGCTGCTGCTGCTGCTTCCGCCTCTCCCTCAACCCCCCCATGATATTCCGAAAATACATCCTCACATCCTCCACCACGCTCCCGCTCACCTTCCCCCTCTGGCACAGCGCCTCGAGCTCGAGCACGCAGTGCGCCATGCGGATGAGGCGGCGCTCGTGCCGGGACAAGACGTCGGGGACGTGCGGCCGGGGCGTGGAGGGGGGAGAGGAGGTGGGTGTTGGGGTGGAGGAGAGGGTGGCGTGGGCGGAGCGGATGTAGGCTGCGCATTCGGGGTCGTGGGCGAGGGCTCCTAGGGCGATTGTTAGGAGGATTTCGGGGGGGACGAGGGGGGCGGGGTGGGGGACGGGGACACGGGGGAGGGAGGGGAGGGTTTCGTTGGTGTTGGATGCGACGGAGGGGGAGGGTGTTTTTGGCGGGGTGGGTGGAGGGGATGCCATGTTCGGTGCAGGGGGGTTGGGGTGCTTTGGATGGCGTGCCGGGGCCTTGGTTCTGCGCGTGGGGAATAGACGGCAGAAGAAATGGTTGACGCAGCTCATCAACTGTAGGGTGGATACCAATGAACAATGTAGAGACCAATCAGTTGTCGTTTCGAGATGTTTGATCAGAGCACTGGGCTATCGTAGCGTTTTCGAAAGCGATTGAGTTGCGTTATGGGTAGAAGCATATATAAGGTTCCTCTTGCATGTAAGCTTATGTAGTTAGTGGTCTCGATTATGTCTTAGACTGTGTTTTGTAGGGAAGAGATGATTATTGAGTGAAGCGTAGTTGTTCTGTCTTCCTGCGGTAGACATTGTGAATTGACAGGATTTCTACCACATTTCAATACTGGATTGTGGTTCGCTGAAGCTTGCATTGTGTTGTTGAGTTGAGGGCTGCTGTTGAGCGTGTAGCGTAGGCAAAGCCATGGGTGGAGGGCGTTGGTAAGGATGTCATGTCGACCATGGAACAATCATTCAGTCTAGACATTTTTGTAAGATGTCGCATCAACCATGGCTCATGTGAAATATTGTATTTGGGGATGCGGTCGTTCCACTAGGCTTACAATGCATTGTGGACACATTGATCTGAGCAGAGATGACCCACATCCTGCTACCTAGGGACACAACATAGCGACCGACACGTGCTTTGAATCATAGAAATAAACCTGTGAGCAAATCAGCTGTACTCTTAATGATGTTAGAACCCAACAACCATTTTCGACAGCACGATTCGTCCTTCAACTGACCGAAAAGCAAAACCAATGGCTCTAGGACAATAGATGAATAGGGAGCCTCCAGACCGTCGGACACCTTCATACGGGTTTCCATCGGTGCCATCACAGAGAAACACCAAAAAGTAAGAGTGCGCCGGTGATGCTCAAAACGTGAGACAAATGTCTATGCATGGCATTCAAAAGGAACTCTGGATATATTGAAAAATCAGTCCGTCAAGTCCGCTTCAGTTCGCCTTCCGTGATATTTCCTCCTCAGGCACGGCGCCAAGACGCGTGCAGTGCAGTGCTTCGCTATTCCTAACCTACAATGGTGAGATGGCATGATCTAGTATCAAAAAATCGGTCATAGAATGGATAGCTACTCCTCTCCTTCAAGTAGGGTGTACTCCAGAATATCGCTCAGAGTCAAGACGCCCTTGAGGCGGCTGTCTTCGTCAATGACGATGAAGCGGTGGACGCGAGACTTGCGGATGGTATCGTAAATCGTAGCAAGCTGGTCTTGCATGGAGCACGTGTAGATGCCCGGAAAATCCTTTCCCTTGTGAGTAAAGCTCTAGAAGGCGTCCCTGGACTGGCTTACATCGTTTCGCTTGAGTAGCGCATCGCCTACGGTAAGGTTGAGGTCATCATATACGCCTCCCTTTATTAGCGTGATGACGTCGACGGCCTCGAAGACGTTGATGACGGCACCTTTTCAATGTCAGCTTGAGGAAAAGGTTGGACATGGCAATTACATACCATCCTTGTCGATGATGGGCACACTCGAGATGCTCTTCTTGACCAGCATATGGATCACGTCCATGACGGGTGTGTCCATGTTTGCGGTAGCGAGACCTGTGTAAGTTCCGACCATGATCTCCTTGAGGGGCTTCCGCAGCTTCTGCGTCTCTTTGACATTGACGGCAATAAACTTGAGGATTCGGTACTGTGTTATAACGCTCACTACCATGGTCCGGTGCGTCTCGTCATCGATGTCGACAATGGGGATGCGGCGTGCGCGCGATTCGAGCATCTTGCGGCATGCTTCGTACAGCGGGCGGTCGGGATGAATAGAGAGGGTTTCGATGGGGGTAACGCCGAGGGCCTTTTCAATGTCTGGCGGGAGTCAGTGGATTGCTCGGCGCGCGGTGATGGGGTGGGTGGACGCACCTCGCAGGCTGCTTAGACGAAATTGGTCGACGCGGGCGAGGGCATCGGGGTTCTGCCAGTAGTACTGGATGACATTGATGTAGTCGGAGGTGGTGAGCAGGCCGGCAAAGGTCGACGACTTGGAATCCCACAAGGGCGCCGACACGATACCTGGGGGGCAAGCATTAGCGAAGTGTACGGGCGAGTGCGGGGGTACTTCCGAGGACGACGCACCATTTTGTATGAGGATGTTGAGGCTTTTCTTCACGAGCAGCGAAGTGTCGAAGACAATCAGGCGGTAGCTGAGCGGCAGAACGTCATAGCTGGTGCGCACCTTGAGGAAGGCACGGATCGTCTCCTGGTGGGCGGTCAGTCTTGCACTGGTACACGGCCCACGGCCCACGAGCCACGGCGAGCGCGGGGATTTCGCACCAGGCCTTCCAGCTGCTCCTTGTCCAGGGCAGTGACGGGCTTGGGCGGGATGATGGGGCCCGAGTGCGCCAGCAGGTCCTTGGGGGCGACAAAGGCAGGGCGCTCGTGAGGAAAAGGCAGGTCGTTAGCGGGGGCATTCGGCGGTGCCGGCGTCGTAGACTCGGCCATGTCTGCGCCAGACATGGAGACTGCGGTGCTCCCTGGGTCGGAGCCGCATGGGGGTCTTTTGCGGGCGCTCTGGGGAGGGGTGCGGCTGCGGTCGGGCGGGCGGGCGGAGCGGAGGAGGTGAGGGAGAGGAGAAGGCCGTCTGGCGTCGTCCAGGCTGCGGCCGCAAGGTGAAAGAGGGCTCGGCGTTCGTGGTGTTGATCGCACCTGCCACGCGCTAAGGTGGGGCCTGGATGTCCGTGCGGCCTTTGGCTTGCGAGGGATCTCTGGAGAAGCTGGGCGGCCACAGATGACGGGCATAGGGCAGCCAGGGCGGCTAACCTTATTCGATCATCTGCTCACTTGTCCATGGCCAGCTCGGCGTATGCTTGCCGACACGGGCACGCTTTTGAGGAGCAATCCATACCCGCGAGGGATACGCGGTTCGTTCGTCTTGTTGTACAGGCTTGTTACCTCCTCAACCTCTTCTTCCTCCCCCTCCCAACCCTATATCGAGTCTAATACAGCTTCATCTGGCTGGCAAACCCAACCAACCTCCCTCTCCAATCCGCATTGCCTTGACCAAGACACACCATGGCCACAATCCCCGAACCCACCGCCCCCAAGCTCCACAGCGCCCACCCGAAACCCACCGTCTTCGCAACCCTCTTACCATCCAACGGCAGCCGTTCTGGCAACGCCATCCCCTCAATGTGCGTACCCCCCGCCGAAATCTCCTGGAATGTCTTGAGCGAGAAGTAGTCTCCAAACAACGGAACGACGTAGCGGAGTATAAAACCCGCCAAGGGACCCTGTAGGGTGCTGTAGTATTGGACCGCCTCTCCTTGCTTCATCTGCGAGAGAGAGCGGTTGTAGCAGCGTGCGTGCACTTCGGCAAACGCAGACTCGAGGGCTTCCTGAGAAAGATTTGTCGAGCCCGCTGCCTTGATTCTGCGGGAGAGGCCGTTGACAAGACTGGCTGCGGCCTCTATGGTGTTGTTGCCTCCCGAAGCTGTGATGGGGTGCAGCTACACACGTCGTCAGTGGATTGCAAGTCTGAACAATTTCCCTGGTATGAAGCGTACCTTTTGCGCCGCGTCGCCAATAGTGATGATTCTCTGGAAATGCCACTTCTCAAACACGTGCTCCTCCAGCGACACAAGCGCAGTGACATGTCGGTTCTTGTACAGGTCTCCGAATTCCACCGTCTCAGTTATCTTGTCGTTGAAGAACTGTTTCGCGAACTCGGCCTCGTCTTCCTTTGTGTACCGCGGGATATCCTTGCCATATGTCGTCGGCATCGTGACGAACATGAACCAGTACACGCGATCATCCGGTGCCGACATAGTCATGTAGCTATAGCCGGTTTGGAACGTAATATCCTGTGACTGGTATGCAAAGGTCGGCGGCCGTGATGAGATTCCGAACATGCATTTTGTGCTGCTCTTTAATTCTGTAAAAGTTAGCTGCCAGTACTGGTCTAGATGGGGAGTTTCAACATGGGCAATGAACGTACTTGAACCCTCATTTGGGGAGAATACGCCTGGACTCATCTCATTGCCGAGTCGCCACATCTCCTTCCTAACCATGCTGTGGACTCCGTCGGCACCGACGAGGAAGTCGCCTGTATAGACAGAACCATCTTTTGTATGGACTTCCACACCCTCACCATGCATCTCTACGGTTGTGACACGTTTGCCAGTCAGTAACCTCTCCTTATGCCTGACCCTGTCGTGCAGAATCTGAAGAATATGTTGTCGATCGAAGAATATCAGCGGATAACCCGTCCTAGACCACAACAGTCAGCTATAAGAGAGAAACGAGAAAACTCGAGTAGGTATCTCCATACCTTTCCTCCAACCGGGCCGCGACGCTGACGGTTTTGGGTGCTGCGAGCGCACGACCACTGCTATCCCGCAAGTTGGTGTAATTGTAAAAATCCCCGGCTCTCTTCCGAATAGCTTCGTAGCAGCCGAGTTGGTCCAGAATCCGCAGGCCATTGGGGAGGAGGCCGATGCTGGCACCAAGCTGGGGTGCAAATTGTTCGTGGGCTTCGAGGAGGACGTAGTCAACACCAAGCTCCTCCAGCATGATGGCCAGAGAGAGCCCCGACATGCTGCCTCCTACGATGATGGCTTTCAAGCCCATGTTTATCAAAGATGAAGGAGACTAAACGCTGGTAATGTCAAAGGAGAAATATTTTTGTGAAGACGTAGGTTGACTCTAGGCGAATTTGTATGATCAAACTTGAGCCTCCAACCTGTAGTTATACAACCAAAATAGGCCATTGAGAAGATGGAAAGCCCCCTAACCTGTTTGATCAAAGACTCACTATGAGTAATTCCACTTAGTGTTTGGGAAGGAAATTTCTTTGAGATAGTTTCGCACACTCTGACGCTCGTCCAAGGTGAGTCCATCACGGCTTGACTTGGCGTTAAGGGGCAATGGCCACAAAAGGGCGTTGCACTTATCTTCCTGCAAAAGGGCGTCTATACTGCTGGTAATTGTGGGCCTAGGAGAGGAGCCCGCGCGCCCCGACCCCTAGACAGTGTCTTGCTGGAAGATCGAGCCGGAACCCGTGGGCTCCGAACATACGCAAGTTTCTTGGCGCATCACCACGGTACCTAGGTAGTTTAACCACACATGCGAGCATGGACCCCTTTGTTCGACTGGGGCTGTGCCTGTTCAAATTCATAGATAACCCGTGCAGCGCCTGGCTTTCATTTAGTACAGAAACATCAAGCGATGTCTTCGTCAGAGCAGTGAATTGAAATCCCCGGAAATACAGCGACTTGAAAAGCAAAAGATGCAGCCTCCCACTCCATCACGGAAGCGCCACAGCCTCCTCAACCATGTTGTCTATGCGCCCAAAAGAACCTTGCATGCTGAAATCTCCCCGTCTACCACGCATCAACTACTGTTCTTCTGTGCCGCCTTCAACGCTTCGGGATTTAGCTCGGGGCCGGGTTCAGACTCTTCCTCCTCCATTATCATTTCCGCTGCAACATGCTCTGCCGGCTGCTCTGGTTCACCCATCTGCTTTCGCGCCTGTGAAACAATGGCATCAGCTTCGCTGATTCCAATCTTGGTGCTAGGCTGGTCACCGTCCACACCCAAGAAACCTTCGTTCTTGCGCGCTTTCAGAGCCTTGTTGTCGAACCGCACAATCATGCAGGACAGGTTGTCGGTGGAGAAGCGGGCAAGAGCATGATCGACTAATGTTTTCGATGCGACTTGGGGGTCCTGGATGCCACGGACGAGGTCAACAGCCTCCTGGTCGGAGCACACATCCCACAACTGATAGAAGTCAGTCAAAGATTATCAAACAAACATGTGCAGAACTTACCCCGTCGCAAGCAAGAATCAAAAACTCGTCTTGGTCGGCCTGGATCACGGTTTCAGTGGTGTAGGGGTGACCAGTCACGAGATCCTTCATATAAGCATCTCCCAGGGCCCGAGTAACTGCAAGAACGCCGTTAACACGATTGTTGAGTATCAGGCCCCCGGCGCTGGCCACGCGGCGTCCCTCGTTCTCATCGCTTCCTTTGTGGTCATAGGATAAGCGGAGTGCCCTGCCGTTGCGGCACAGAACTATGCGGGCATCTCCAACATTGGCCGTGTAAAGGACTCGCTGACGACTCGCCTCGCTCCGTAACCTTACTTCAGCCGGATGCTCTGTCTGTGCCTCACCGGCAGGCTCGGATCCGGCAGCCGCATCGGTAGACTCGGTTTGCTTCTCTCCACTCTCAGATGCACTTTTGACGGCAGAGACGGCGGCTGGCGCAAACAAAACGGAGCCAGTAGACGATTGAGCATTGGGGATGCGGTCTTCCCATCGCAACACGGCGATCACGGCAGTGCAGCCGCTATTCTTGAGGGGGAGTTTCTCGAGCTGCTGGTCCACGAGAGTAAATGTCTGATCCAGCAATTCGGGTATCGGGGTGTTTGGATTTTTGCGAATCGTGTCTTCCAACAGTAGATGGAGCTTCTTTCCACACCAGTCGGCGGCAAAGGTTCCGGCGTGACCGTCGAAGATGGCAAAATAGCCATTGTCCGTCTCGACAACCGACTGCGCCGAGGGATCCGAATTGTTCGAGGCCGAGTCAGAGACAGACGTCCTGCTTTTGTCTGGGCCATACGAGGGGGCGGGGGTGCTGAGGAAGTTGTATAGATAGGCATGAGTATCCTCCATGGTCCTCCGGCATTTCTTGTTCTTGTCCTCGGTGACGCCCACTCTAAAGGTAGACCGCGGGCCGGGGACAGACTCGCCGGCCGAGTTGTTCAGCGAGCCTTGGGGGACGCTGAGGGCCGGGTCCGACTTTCCAAGCTTCTGCATGGGAGTCTGGACCGTCTTCTCGACGGAGGCGGTGCCGGAGGCGGGGGCGGAGCCGTGCAGGTGCAGCGACTGCTTTGCGCTGGAAAACATGTCTCTCGCGCGCGACACGCCACTGCTTCTTCGCTTCTTCTCTCCACTGGGGCTGGAGTCGCTGTTCTTGCGGTCGTTAGTCGCAGGGGCAGCCCCGGCTCGCTTCTCGCCTCCCGTGGCGGTGTCGCTGGGGGCTGTCGCACTGGGAGCCTTGGACGGATCGGTGGGGACGGCGGCGTCGACGTGGGGGGTGTCGTCGTCTTTGCCAGGCGAAGTGCCAAACATTCTGTTCAGCAGGCCTCCTTGGCTGGAGAAGCTTCGTCGCTTGTTGCCAGCCAGATTGAAGGCTTCGCAATGGCGACTCTCAAGGCACGCGTGCGGGGGGGCTGGAGGCGACAGGAAGCGTCTCGTCGGAGCAGATGGGGCGGCGCGTAGTGTTGTGTGACGTCAAGATCTGTTACAGGGTCCATACATCAGCATATGTGCAGCTCACCGGGGCGGAGGGCAGGCTCGCGGTGAGGGGCGCGCCGGCACCAGGCCAGCACCGGTACCAGCACCAGCACCAGCACGCAAGCGCGAGGGCAAGATGTGCGGTCCTGGCGGGCGGGCGGCTTACCAAGTGGCGGCTCGCGGCGGACGTACCTGGCAAAAGGCGTAGAGGCGGGCGGGAGGGTTGGGAGGGCGGCGATGGAGGAAAAGGCGTGTCCAGGGGCAGGAGGGAAGTTTGTAGCGGGCGACGTGGTGGAGGAGGCTGATAACTTGGGCGCTTGCTGGCGGGCTCTGGCGGGCTGCGCGCGGGCTGCGTCTTTAGCGAATGACGTCGGGAATGCAGGATGCACGGCGGGATGAGGGGCGGACAGCGGAGGGGAGCACAGGGGAAGGATAATTAATTGGGCGCGCGGAGCAGGCGTTTGGTGGCTACGAGGGCAGGGCGGCGAGACGTGGTGAAGGGTGAATTGAGGGAGCAGGCGGCGATGTGACGGCTGCCGGTACGAGGGCTGCTGGCCGTCGACATGCACGAGTGCGGGGATGGAGGGCGAAAGACGCCGTCACCCGTGCGCGCGCGCCCAGTGCTTTTTGAATTATCGCACGCCGCACGCCGTTCGCGGGCCCTGAAGGCGGAAACGCCTGTTTCGCCAGCCCTGCCGCCTCTGTGAACGCTGTGCCTTTGCGCTGCCTGTGCTGCTCTGCTTCCGGTGAGCCCCCTCACCCTCACCCTCCCCCCGCCACGACGGCCGCCACGACTCCCGCCACGCCTGCCCTCCCACGCGACCCTTCCCTCCGCCGCACTCGGACAGGCAGACAGGCAAGTAGACAGGCCGCAGCAGCAGCAGGGCCAGCAGGGCCAGCGCGGTCCTGGTCCGGATGCTGGAGTCCAGGGCTGCTGGACGCGGCCACACGCTATCTCTCCTGCCCGCTGCAACAGAACAGATGATCGACGCGATCTGGAACCAAGAATGCACGCCAGTGGAGTGCAGCAGGGGTCTTCTGGATCTTGGGTCTCTACAATACGAACGAAACAGGACCCAGCCGTCGAGCCATTCACGCGTGGGCGCTTGGTTTGCCATTTCCCATCATGTTGCCGCCTGTGCCCAGCCTTCCGACGCTATGCGCCACCACAGCCAGCACAGCCGGCATACAAGAGTAGCACCCGCTCAACGCCCTCCTGCCTCTCCCTTTGTAGCCACAGCGCCAGCCTCGACCTGCTCCCTGGCCGACTAGTCTGCCGGCGATGCAGGGGTGAAAACAGGTACATGGCCTAGTGCTCAGGCACCAAGTAACAGCAATCGGGCACCACCGCCATCCCCACTCCTTCTGCCACTGCTGCTGGCCCTCGTGCTCTCCGCGGGACAGACGACAATCGAAGAAAACAAAGTGCCCGGAACATAGTTCGTAGCCAAACGTAAATTAATCGTCAAACGTGAATCCATCATCCCCTCCCCACTGTAATCTTGGACCACGAGAGCACGGGAACAAGCCAACTCCATGGCTCCTGTCTGATCATGCAATCCGGTCACAACTATGCCCTCATCTTCTCAGGCTGTCGAGTCGAGCCTGCAGGTCATCATCGCCTGGATCTCCTCCGCCAACAGCTTGCGCCACCCTTCCCTCGGCCACCGCCGTGTTCTGCAGACCCGTGGGAGTCTCACCCAGCTGATCACATATTGTTAGCCGCGCCACGCGAGCAACACCGGGGGAGGGGATGTAACATACCGCCTGTCCAAGGTCAACACCTATCTCGTCGAGCACCTGGTTGACCACCTCTTCGCCCTCCTCTTCGTCTTCAATTCCCGTCACGTCGTCAATGGCGTCGTCCATCATCTCCTGTCTTTGGTCCATGATGTCATTCTCCTTCTCAAACTCCATGGCGATGCGCTGCAATCCCGGGAGATTCATCTGTCTGTTCATGCTGCCGAGCAGTGCTGCCTAATGTCAGACGTAGCCCGTGGATGACCCTGTACTTCTTACCTGTGGCGCCCTTCATGGATTGCATCATCTGCTCGTTGCTTCGCACAGTCTGCCCGAGTCAGCCTAATCACAGCCCGAGTTCTGCTCCCACTGACCTGTATCCTCAGCGATATCGCCTGCAGCTGCGTGCGCATCTGATAGAACTTCTGGATGTACCTAGATGCCAGATGTCAGCGCATACGCCCTCTCAGACAGACCAAGTGCATGCGACTCACCTCCTTGTCCGCACGAGGTCCTTGGCCTGTATTCGCAGCGCTCCCATCTGCCCATTCTTGGCGTTCTTCTTGATATCTGCCACAAGCTTCTTCTCCTGGTTTTCGAGTTTCACGCGTTCACGATCGAGCTCACGCTGCGTCTTCTCGAGGGCCCGCTGGTGCTTTCGAAGGCGCTCGGCCGGTGTCATGCGCTTGCCAAAGGCCCATTCGACGATCTGCGGGTCGGCTTAGCCATGGACAGATAGGTGGCGGCGGGGCGCGGGGTACTCACATTCATGTTGGGCAGTGCTCGATGCGTAGAATTGGGCGGACTTGTACCGATATTCCGCGGTTTTGTGTAGAGCAAGCGCGTGAGGTTGTGGCAGTTAAGTGGGTAGCTAGCGGTGAATGGTTCGCGATGATGTCGTCGGTAGTCGGCAGGCGGATGTAATAGGCAGCTTTTGCTCACTGACCAGGTGAACCAAAATTTTGCCTTTGCCCCAACAATTTCATGCCCCGTCGACCCTCTCTCGCACAGGTCATTCTATCCCCAAATTAATCCTCTTCCTTTGCCGCAACAAATATTTGCTGCAGTTCGTCGTTCCTTTTGCTGGACACGAACATCCCTGTCTGCTTGGCGCCGGCCGACGCCTCCCGTCGTGCATCACGTTACGACATTAACCTTTCACCTCCAAAAACTTTAGCCTTCCACTTCCACTCTATCCCCAACCACGACATGCGATCCCACCTATTGGCGCATCTCTACTAGACGTCCTAATGAGTTCCGACCAACCCTCCGGTAGTTCGTCCGCCCCTGGCGGCTCGTCCTCTGGCCGTCGCGGCAATGCGACACCTGATCCCTACACGCCTTCGGGCTCTGCGCGCCCCGGCTACATGACGGTGGGCGGGAGCTCTACCCCAGAGGCTGCTGCTCGTCTCGTCTCTATGCTCGATGATGACTCAGGCTACGGAAGCCTCAACAACGGTGAAGGCTCAGGCGGATGGCATTCCAACATCCTTGAGGACAGGCCAACCCCCATCTCTGGCGAGACAGGCTCTTCTGAGCACGATCGCCAGCGTAGCCATGTCATGCAGATGCGCTACAACCAGAACAAGAATGCTCTCGGTCGAGCCATCCATGGCACCATCGACACGTTGAAGAGCTTCCAGGAGATGAACATGAAATGGCCCGCTCACTACCCCTCGATGCACGCAGACTCCCAAAACTCCACCCACAGCCGTACCGAATCGCGCCCCGGCCTTCAACATACCCAGTCCGCACTCAGTGACTTCGACCAAGTCCGATCTCCTGACCGCCCGAAGCCCCTCCGCCGCGCCGAAACATCGATCGGAGACGATTATGCTGAGTCGAGCTCGGCTGCTGCTAGGGAACAAAAGCAGGAACCACGTCTCGTGACTGCACAATTGGCCCAGGATTTCTCGGTACTGAAGCTGGAACTGCGCATGGGTGGCCGAAACCAAAATGACTTGGTACACTCCCTCGAAAAGAACTCTATTGCCTCCCTGTTGGATGGGCAAATACAGCAGAGTATCCGCCATCTCTATGCGATTAAGGAGAGAATCGAAGACACTGCCAGCAAAGTGCTTGTGACGGGGGACCTGAATGCTGGAAAGTCGACGTTTTGCAATGCACTTCTGCGGAGGAAGGTTCTTCCCGAGGACCAACAGCCTTGCACGAGCATTTTCTGCGAGGTGCTCGATTGCCGAGAGAATGGCGGTGTCGAGGAGGTTCACGCAGTGCCGATCGGATCAGTGTACAATCGCCATGACGAAAGCACTTACACCGTGTTTGATCTCAAGGACCTTGAGAAAATCGTGATTGACAACGATCACTTTTCACAGTGCAAGATCTACATTCGGGATATTCGGGATGTGGACGAGTCGCTGCTCAACAACGGAGTCGTGGACATTGCGCTTATCGATGCGCCTGGATTGAACTCGGATTCGGTCAAGACCACCGCAGTCTTCGCCCGACAAGAAGAGATTGATGTCGTTGTGTTTGTAGTCTCCGCTGCGAACCATTTTACGGAATCAGCCAAGAATTTCATCTTCACCGCTGCCCGGGAGAAGGCCTACATCTTCATGGTAGTGAACGGTTTCGATACTATCCGGGACCAGAGGAGGTGTCAAGAGATGATACTTAAGCAAGTGCACGGCCTGAGCCCGGCTACCTTCAAGGAGTCTAGCGAATTGGTGCATTTCGTTTCAAGCAACGCTGTCCCAATGATCGCAGCGAGTGGAAGCGGCTCACCTCCAGATGGAGACGGTGATGACGATCCGTCTGACAAGGGCAAGGGAAAAGAGGCAGAGAAGGTTCGAGACTTTGAAGATCTAGAGGCTTCACTGCGCCGTTTCGTGCTCGAGAAGAGAGCAAGGTCGAAATTGGCGCCTGCGAAGACCTATCTTCTTAACGTCCTGGGCGACGTCAACAACCTGGCCACCGTCAACAGGGATGTTGCTCAGTCTGAGTTGGACCGTGTCAAGAAGGAAATCGACGCTCTCGAGCCCGAATACGAAGAATCAAAGAAGGCGCAGGTCGAGGCCGGCGAGACTGTCGATCGACTGGTTGAGGATACTACATCGGAAGTGTACAGCCACACGCGGGATACTCTCAACGACTGTATTGCCCGGGTCGGGGAGCAGGATCTTGGCATCGAATATCCTGGCTTTTTCTCTGCCTACCAGTACGCAGAAGACATTAGAGACACCATGCTGGACGAGATCTCTAAGACCGTTCAAATGTGCGAGAAGCATGCTCGGGAGCAGGCCATGCAAGGCTACAATGGTATTAAGAATTTGGGCATGCTGCACCTTGGCAACAACCTCTATGCTGATGTCATGTTCCGGCCTGAGCGCATGTTCAGGAAGTCGGCCCACGCACTCGCCCGGCAGGTGGACATTGACATTGAGCTTCTCGATTTCTTCGACATTGCCAGCTTGTGGGAACGTCAGGAAAAGGTTGCCGGTACAGGTTTGGCGGTCACCGTCGCCACCTCGGTTGTAGGAGGCAGGTTGGTCGGCGGCGTGGGGTGGCTCGATGGTGCGCTAGGCGCGGCAAAGATCATGGGCTCAAATAACATCAGGAAGCTCATCATTCCTGGCTTCCTTGTCGGTGGTAAGTTTCACTCACGCCCACAAATCTATAAAGCTAATACCCTTTAGTCGCTATTGGAGTGTCATACGTCCTCGCCTCTATCCCCAAATCGCTACCTCATCGCTTGAGCGCCAAGCTGTCTACCCAACTCGCCGCAATCGACTACACCCATTCGAATGCCCTTCGAATTAGTTCAGAGATTCGGCGTGCTTTGAAGGGTCCCGCTAATGATGTTCGCATTGGCTTGCAGCGAAATGTCGAGACCCTTCAGCTCAAGAGGGAGGAGACTACCAAGTTCAAGATTGAGGCCGAAGTAGCCCGAAAGTACTTTGCCAACCTTGTTCGCAACAGCAATGACCTGCGACAGACGGTCCAAAGGGTCGACCTGGAGGCAGCGCCACCGGCCGTTGCTGGTGCGAGCCTTTGAACCTAACGACTAGCACAAAATCGTCCCCTTTAGGACCCAAGGCGGTGTTTAGGATGGGTCTGTCTTTGTAAAATTATGATGGGATGGTGCACATTCATCATGAGTTGGCGTTTGAGGAGCAAAATATCACGAGCGTAATTGCGAGGGCGCTTTTTTGTCTGTACATACAGTTAATCCAATACCCCCCTTGATCCTCGGTATAGAACATAGCTCTATAATCATCTTTACTCTTGCTTCTTTTTATTGTCATGATCGTTGAGTTAGAAACTGTAGCCCTGTTTGACTTATAAGGGGCATTTTATGCAAAAAGATACCATGATTCCGTGTCACTGATTACCAAATCTCAAGTAGAACTTCAAAAGATGATGCAGGGTGTGAGGTTGGGAAATGCCAAGGCGTGCACGTGTAGTCGCCCTGCCACTGCGGACCTCCGAGCCCTCGTCATCATCGCCCCTAGGCTTCAACATCAACGTCGCCCCTCGATGGCTCCTGCAGTCCCACACCCACCTTGATATGGAGGTCCGACGCGACCCGCGCCAAGTTCTTTTCTTTATCATTCTCCTCCTGCTTATTAACTCACCCGAGCCACAACAGCAGGCCTACAACACGCGATCGCGATACGAAGATGTGCTCGACCGAGAATGGACCCAGCTTGACGTCCTGAATCGCACGCGATATGGCGACTTCGACGGAGCCAACAAATGGCTGAACATTACAGGACTGCGCGAGGAAGATGGCTTCGTGTGGGATTTGTTGGAACCGGTGCGCAGCAAGGCGAAAGAGCAGACGAAAGTCGTGTTAGGCGATACTGCAGACAGTGCACTCGATGGCACGATCCCAGACGACCAGCGTATCCCCGTGTACAGAAATATATCTGGATATGTGCAGGGAGAGTGGGCACGCTCCCCCATGGGGCGAGTACGCCACCCGAGCGATTTGAACCTTTCCGCCGTCGTCCCGGAGAGTCCGTTCCCTGTGGTTGAGTTTGATAGGAATCTGACGGGTACGAGTGGTCCGGTGCGACTGCACATTACTGAGTTGGAGGGCAAAATGCGCACAGATGAGAATAGAACAGTCTCGGAGGTTCAGGCTAGGATGGTGGTGGGAGACGATAGCAGTTTTGGAGATAACTGGTGGGAGTTTGTGCTTCACGGAGTGCATTTCCCGCAGTTTGGGGGGAGCGTTTTGACGACGACGAGTGAGAGGTGAGTCACGGTACCATGATTGAAAAGATGTGTTTGCATGCTAACAGGTCGACAGGTACGGAGGCATCTTTGCGCTTCCCCACTTGCAGTTGTCTAAACATCTCTACTCCTCCGCGCAAGAGCTGCTGAACTCGACCATCGAAGCGACAATCGAGCGGCAAACCAATCGAGTTTTTCCGATATGGAATCCTTGGTCCTCGGCTGTTGAAGGCGCGAATGACGGGATGATGGGCAGCCTGCATTGCGAATTTGTGCTTTTCCTCCAAGAACACCCACTACACTTTGCCAACAACAACCCCGACCAACAGCCGCTGACGGATCAAGCCGACATGGACTGGCTTGAACACGAAATGCGATATCCTACAGGGGCGCCCATCAACAGGCATAACCCGCTATCCATGTCTATGGTGGGCTTCTCGCCAGACTGTGGCTTTGTCATCGAATCAAAAGGACCGCCAGACTTCCCTCCATCAGAATCTCACCATCTCGTGGGATCGAAAACGGAAGAGTTCAATGATCGAGCGAGATGGGGCATTGTCGCTTTCGCGGCTACGCTCGTGTTCCAGCTCATGTTTCTCATCAAGCAGATGAAAGAGACGGCAACGCCGTCCACCCGGAACCGGGTCAGCTTCTTCACTGTTGCCATGATGGCACTCGGGGACGGCTTCGCATTCCTCACCCTCATCTTTATGCATTTGTTCCTTGGAACATCGCAGTTGGCTCTGTATACGATTGCTTTCCTTGCATTATTTTCTGTTGTCTTCGAGCTCAGGTTTCTCATGGACATCTGGACAGTTCAAGCTACAGAACAGATGCGACAGGATCGACAGCAGGCAGCCACGGCAACCCCGTCACCCGGAACGCAAACCCCAACTGTGCCAGCCACGGCCAGACCTTCTCCACCTCCGTCAACTGATTCACTACCGCTTCCAGCAACAGCAAACCGGCCAAGGCCACCAACGCCGGTCATCATCGCGCCTGATCAAGACGATGCAGCTGACACTCCGGCGACGGGTACGGGTAATGCGACCACGCAGGCCACGACACCGGGGCGGGCAGAATTAGGTGCGCTCTATAGCCGGTATTGCCTACTGCTCATCGGCATCTTCTTCATCACGCTACAGTTCACAGCCGTGCGGTCCACAGCACGCGCCTTTTACTTCAATACCCTATGTTTCATGTATCTCTCCTTCTGGCTGCCACAGATATACCGCAACATTATGCGCAATTGCCGAAAGGCACTCCGGTGGGATTTTGTGCTCGGGCAAAGCGCAGTCCGGATGATACCCATTACCTATTTCTACGCCGTAGAAGACAACGTCCTCTTCTCGAGGACAGACTACACGGCGCTCCTGGTGCTCGCGGGGTGGGTCTGGGTGCAGATTCTGGCCCTTGCGAGCCAGGAGATTCTCGGGTCGAGGTTCTTCATCAGAGAAGGGTGGGCACCGCCGGCGTACGACTACCACCCCATCCTCCGCGAGGACGAGGAGGGGGCGACGATGCCCATCGGGTCTACGCAATCACCGGTCGACGACGCGGCGGACTCGTCGTCAATGAGCAGGGCCGGAGAGTCAAAGGGCAAGGGCAAGAAGGTGTTCGACTGCAGCATCTGCGCGCAGGACATTGAGGTGCCGGTGATACCGGCGGGTGCGTCGGGCGACGCTGCTCCCGGGCTGGGCGGCATGATACTCCAGCGCAGGGCGTATATGGTTACGCCCTGTCGGCACATATTCCACACGCCGTGTCTGGAGGGCTGGATGCGGTATCGGCTGCAGTGTCCCAACTGTCGCGAGATTCTGCCGCCATTGTAGATGTAGCAGCAGCAGCAGCGGTATGTAGATGGAAGACGTACATGTCCCAGTCACGTCAAGTCATGTGTACGAATACGAATGCCATCCTTCTTTTTTTTTGTTTCTTTCTCCACTATTGGATGTAATCACCACGGTTCCGCGTCCAACGATGCCGGAATCCGGCTCGTGGAGTGTGCAATGCGGGCTGCGCGCGTAGTAGCCATGGGTTGGACATGCTTGGATAGGTAGGACGCGCGCACGTACGCAACGCAGCGCAACGCAGCGCATGCATGCAACGCACGTGCTCGCGCAAACTTCCCACCGGGCTGTGAAATCTCCGGCGGGTATGGTGCAGTGGTACCAGCCAGCCAGCATCTGATCTGTCAACCAACCTACCGTAAATGAACGTCAGCCCGGGCCGATGCAGAAAGTGTGTGGTCTGAGCACCGCGACGCCAATCTGCATCTCTCTCTTTGCGACGGGTGCGCGGTTCCACGGTTAGCTGTTGCTGTCACACACTCTCTTTTTTTCTTTTCTGCGAAGATGAGGGTGGTAGGTAGGTAGGGGAGACTCGTTGCCGGAAATTATTGGGATTTCCAGGTCGGGGTTCCACGGTTGCCGCTGGCTGGGTGAGGTCCGGTCCTGAGCTGTGGGACCGGGCTCGAGAAGCGCGAGGCTGCAAAGGGGGGGGAGTGAGGAAGCGCACGCAGGGAGAGCGTTCCGGCGTCGTGCGTTGTGTTGCGCGGATTTATTTGGAGAGTTCAACGGCGCTGTCGCACGTTTGGGCGGTTGTGTTTACGGTATTTTTGTGGGTTGGGTGGAGTGGAGAGCGGATGGATGTGCAGGTCTCGTACGTCAGCGCCCCGAGCTGGCTGGCTGGCTGGCTGGCTGGCTGGCTGCTTGTCGTCGTCGAAGCAAGCTGCGCCACGTCCACAGCAGCGGTGGCGCGCCCCCAGCAGCCGTTTGTTTTTTGGCTGCTTTTTCAGGGTTCACGGCCCCCCATGGGCCTTTTTCGCGTTCGCCATCAGGGCCCTGCAGAAGGAATGGGGGTTTGGCCTCGCGACATGGACATTGCAGAGCCGTCAGGCCGTCAGGCGCGCGGGAGGGAGCGGCGAGCATGACTTCATGCCGTGTATTTAAAGCACAGCTGGACAGCGATCTCCCAAAGGGATGCGGGTTTCAGAAGAGGCCAACCCCGGGGGTCTGCAGGCGCAGCGGGGCCTGAAGGGGCGTCATTGGCCGGGCGGCGGGCTGGGACGAGTGACAGGGCTGGGCTGAGCAGGGCTGGGGCTGTGCGTCGAGACTTCACCAGGCTTGCTTGCGCATACACGTACGCTGCTCACACTAAGCACTCCGCTGGCCTGTCTCTCAGCCTCCCCAGCTCCACTGTCCTGCTCTGCATCCACTCGCCTCGACGCTCGTTCAGCCTGCCGCTTTTCCTGTCCTGCAGTCGCACCCGCCTACATAACCTCGCCGCCTCCTGCCGTCGCTTTCGAGCTCCTCTCCGCGTCCTGAGACGGTTCCTCGACGCCTAAGCACTACCTAGCCACCGACTAGGGCCACGGATCCAGGAACCAACCGCACCTGTGCATCCCGCGGGCGAACAAACAAGCCCAGGCAAAGCACCTTACACGAACCCCGAGAGCCGCTCCCCACGCGCGACTCCCTCTCTCGTGCCCTTTGTCTGAACCCCGGCCGCCGCCGCCGCATCAGCAGCAGCCATGGCCGCCAACGACTACTACAACACCTCCTTCTCGCCCGCCCCAGCCCACCCGCAATCCCACGACCGCACCGACGCACCCCTCCCGCCCACGCCCGCACACAACTACCCACCGCCGACCCAGCCTTTGTCTCCCGTCGCCGCCACCCCTTCGTCGCCCTTGGACGACCGCCGCTACGACTATCCCACCCACCCGGGCGCCCAGTCGGCCCTCGGTGCCGCCCCCTACGACGACACGGCCTACCACGGCGCCTCGGCCAACTCGCCCTACGACAACAGATACGACAACAGATACGACTACTCTCCCGGCCCCCACGGCACCGATCCCTTTGCAGACCAGAACGCCATTCCCCTGCAGAATCAGCACACGATGAGCGGAGGCGCGGGCAAGATGACGGGCAGCCCCACCGCCTACTCGGCCGATCCCGAGAGGAATTATCCTGTGCAGCCGTATCCGGTCGAGAAGAGGAAAAAGAAGAAGGGCTGGTTTAGTGGGAGAGTGACGTGGGTTTGTTACATCCTGACTGCGGTGCAGATTGGTGTTTTTGTGGGGGAATTGATCAGAAATGGTATGTTGGAGTGTTTTGTATCGTTTGGGAAGCCGCCAGTACTGATTGCTTTGCAGGCACTTTGACTGGATCGCCCATTCAAACGAAGCCGAGTTTTAACATCATGATTGGGCCTTCGCCCTACGTGCTCATCAACATGGGCGCCCGTTATCCACCCTGCATGCACAACATCAGGGGCGTCACCGACTTTAACACCCCAGTTACTTGGCCCTGCCCAAACACTACGTCAACTGACGCGGCAGCTAACCAATGCTCTCTGTCTCAGCTTTGCGGCATGGGCAGCGGTGTCCCCGAGCAGACGTACCCCACGGACTTTAGGGACAGGTCCCACGAGCCGAATCAGTGGTGGCGCTTCATCGTGCCCATCTTCCTGCACGCTGGTATCATCCACATTGGCTTCAACCTGCTCCTCCAGATGACGCTGGGCCGCGACATGGAGAAGGAAATCGGCCCGCTACGCTTCATTCTCGTCTACTTTTCCGCCGGCATCTTCGGTTTTGTCCTGGGAGGAAACTACTCTGCGCCCAACATTCCCTCGGTCGGCGCCTCCGGCTCCCTCTTCGGCATCCTCGCCCTCGTCCTGCTCGATCTGCTCTACAACTGGAGCTCGCGCCGCTCCCCCGTAAAAGATCTTCTCTTCCTGTTCCTCGACATCGCCATTGCCTTTGTTCTCGGTCTGCTCCCTGGACTCGACAACTTCTCCCATATCGGTGGTTTCCTCATGGGTCTTGTGCTGGGTATTTGTCTCCTGCACAGCCCCCAGTCCCTGCGCGAGCGCATCGGCGTCGATGAGCCGCCCTACGCTACCGTTGCGACGGATACGCAGCCGTTGAACAGCGATGGCACGCCCATGGCTGTGGGTGGCGCCGGAGCCCCCAAGGTGAACGCCTTTATCAAGAAGCCCATCGGTTTCTTCAAAGGTCGCAAGTCCCTCTGGTGGGCCTGGTGGCTCGTCCGCGCCGGCGCGCTCTTGGGCGTGTTTATCGGCTTTATCCTCCTCCTTCGCAACTTTTACGAGTGGCGGAATGAGTGCTCGTGGTGCCATCATTTGACCTGCTTGGTGAGTCTCCCTTTTCCCCCTTCTCCCCCGGGAGGATGTCGATACTATGGAAATGCATCTTTGCTGACTTTTTTTCTCTTCAGCCCATTTCCACCGGCGGCGTCGATTGGTGCGACATTGGAAACTTTAATCTGCAAGAAGGTACTTCCAGCAACTGAGCTGGGCAGCAGCGATTTTTTTGGGACCCGACTCGTTGCCGTAATACACTTATCTGATTATGGATATATTGTTTTTTTTGGCTTGGATCTGGCTTTCGGATTGGTGTTGGGATGTAAATATGCATATGGATACAGAGCAGTGGGAGGGAGAGGGAGACGTATTGTGTAATTTGATCGTGCGTGGGCCATGGACCAAGGCGCGTAGAGGCGTTTTTCTCTCACAAGGTACCCGGTACTGATGGGTGGTTCTTTTCCATCCCATCCCACCCGTCTGTCCTGTTTTTGTCCCACGGTTTCCGGAAGAGGCAGAAGGATGGAGGTTTTGGAGTGAGCGGATGGATGGTGAGGGGAGAGGTTCAGCATGCCAGCTGGCGGATTCGCCTGGCTGGCTGTTTGATGGCGGGGATCGAGGAATCACTGCGCAAAGGGTATGCCGTGCCGCACGGTGAATCTCATGGATTGAGCGGGGACGCGTGAATAGAGGGGAGGGAAAGGAGGGGCTTTGTATTAGCAGACTGTTTGCATATCTGATACCTAACTATGGAGTTATGAAGGATGGGTGGGTGGGTGTCAGCCCAGCCCAGCCCAGCCCAGTCCAGCACTTGCTCAATTCCAAAGAAACCGCCTGTGAATCGGAAGGAAGGAAACAAACATGTCAGAATTAGTATGTGCTGTGTAGTGTAGTGTCCGTCGTCCAGAAAGAGGATTCCTCGCAGCCGGTCAGCCAGAGTGATGTCGACTGAGCTTTTGGCTGCAGAAATCGAACGTTTCCCCCGCTCATGACCGTTCAAAGAAAAGTTGCAGGGTGGAGCTGAAACCATGTGAAGCCTGGTGGAAACCGTCTTCGACAAATCACCCGTCATACCAACCTCAAAGGCCTAAACCACGAGGAAAAGGATGAAATCAAAACTTTTTGAGTCGACAGACTGACACCTTCCCCACGGTGCATGAACCACCTCACCAAATGGGCTTCCTCCTTACCCCCCGCTCCCCCTCCAACTCCTCAGGCGGTCCCCCAATCCGCGTCGTCTCAACCGGCTGCTTATAGTCCACGGGCCGCGTGACAGCGTACTGGAGGTACGAGGCGACGGGCGGCGTGTAGCGCTCGACTCTACCTGTGAGCGGGTTCGTGACCACGACGGACGGATTCTGCAAGAACTCTGGGCGCGTCTCCTCCTTCACGCCGAGGAAGCCGCCGGTCAGGCGGTCGAGGAAAACGTTGAAGTCGTCGGCCTTGTTGATGGTGCATTTGCTGCCGCGCGACTCGCAGTGCGACATGAGTGCCGTGCACGACTTGAAGTTCTTGAGGCATTTGGGGCACTTCATGCGGGTGATGCGGTGTTCGTGGAGGATGTGGAGGTTTAGGTCGCTGGGGATGAGGAAGGTCTGTCTGTAGGAGGGAGAGGTTAGTATGTTGGCTTCTTGAGGTGCTGGGTTGGGGTAGGACTAACTCGCAGATGAAGGGACAGTAGTATTTCTGAATCACGGCATCGTAGAAGCGCTCGGGGCTCCAGTCTACGCTCTTGGGGTCCCAGAAGCGGCTGCTCATGATGTTGATTCCGTGCTCTTGCTCCATCTGCTGGTCGTGCTGGGTCATGGAGTACTCGCTAGGTGGGGCTGGGGTCGGCTTCGCTGTGGGAAACAGTGTCTTGGAAGCATTTTTGGAGGCCCAAGGCTTGAGCGCGCCACCAGAATCAGTAGACTCAGTGTCATTGATGGAGAGATTGGAAAGTCCAGCGCCTAGCTCAGAAGGCTGTGACTGTGACGGAAGTGGGGGGTATGGACCGAAAGCTTCGGGTGACAAGACTTCTGGAGGGTGCGTCTCGGGCTCCAGGGCTTTGTACTCTATATTGAGAGCTTGATCGGCGTTCTCTTCAATAATTGCGACGCCACCCTCTTGTTCGTGATCGATTCCGGCACTCGATCTGGAGATCTTCGCCATGAAACGATTGAAGTTGATACCACCCTTGAGGAGCTCCGTGATGAGGTGTTTGTGCACAATATGACCTTGAAACTCGTCTGCAGTGATTTTGCTGCAGTGGCCGAATTCCAAGTGTTCGATGAGAAGCGATGCCCGGTAGAAGGTCTCATCGCAGCCGATACAGGCCAGCTTCTGGTCTACCTTGTGGGTCTCGCAAAAACTAGAGTGAATTGGGCGGTTTCCAACGGAAAGGGACAGAACTCACCAGCTCTATATGGCGTCTAAGACCTGGCTCCGACTTGAACTCCTCGCCACACACTCGGCATGCCTTCCCGTGATTATCAGGACGAAAGGCCTTGTGTTGAGACAGATCGTCATATGAGTCGAAATCTTCGTCACATTTGGCGCAGTAGTCGTGCTCGTCAGAATTCTTCTTGTGCTTCTTCACATCCTTTTCTGTGTCGAAAGAGGCCGCACAATCCTTGTATGTGCATTTCCAAGCTTTGATGGGGGTGAGTGCGGGTGTCATGGTGGTCGTGTGGTTGATTGGCAGTCGATCCGTGGTCGATCGGCTGTAGTGGTAGTGGGAAGGAGTGTCGGGGAGGCAGGTCAGAGTCAGACTGTAGATTGGGAAGATAGGGTTGGCTATATAAAGGGATAGATTCTGGTGGAGTGAGGCTGGTGACGTAAAATGGGGCGGTGAGAGGTCGTTTGCGATGGCTGAGGCAGCAGGTACGATGGCGCCCGTGCTTGCTGCAACAGATGGACGCCACAGAGCAAGGTGAGAGATAAATACCTAGGTAGTCAATGAGCCATCACCTGGCTGTCCTTCACTTCAGTCCCTCGCTTTCTATGAGAATTTGCGATTGCAGCTTGAAGAGATGTCTAGTGGAACCTGGGTGCGAGGTGAGGTTATGGGAGCTGCACACTGCCTTACGGGGAGTAAGTAGACCTAGAATCCCTGATTACCCACGGCCACTGCTTGAATGCATCTATCCTCGACTCCACATAACAGGAAATACTTATCAACATCCTCTAGATTGGACCAAAACTTGGCCGTTGGGGTGACTAGTCGTTCCCCCCAGGGTACAAGATGAATTCGAAGTAATGGATCTTCATTCAAGGAACGTTCAAATAGGTCATATACGCTATACACATGCAGAGCATCGCTAATGGTACATTTAGAATCGCGAGTAGGGGAGCCTAGAATTGATTAGTTCTGGCGCGGCAAAGCTAGCGCAGCAGCAACGTACCACTTGCCCCTCAGCGTAATCACTGCCCAGTCGCCTTTCTCGTCCGTCTCTTTCTCGACCTTTGTGGAGAAGCTGATGGCGCTCATGATGCCATCGCCGAACTTCTCGTTGAGCACGGCCTTGTACGCATAGCCGTAGTTCTGGACAATCTCGTACAAACGGTAGATCAAGGGCTCCTTGGGCGGCATTTCAATGGTCCTGCCGCGGTCCGGAAATCCGGAAAGTTGCGACTCGAGCAGCTCCACGGGGAGCTCCAGGACCTGAGAGAGCTTCTGGATGTCCTCTGGGGACGCCTGAGCTTGTCCGTAGAACAAAGCAGCAACTGCGACTTCATCGCGGCCCACCTCCTTTGCAATGGCCTCGAAGCTCAGGTTCTTCTTCTTCTTTGCCTCGAACAGAGTGGGTGACGAAGGAGGCAGGCGGGGGATGAGGGATTCCTGTGACAGTCAACATAGGCAGGACGACAAACAATGGACGAACTGCTCACATCCAAAGTGGCGATGGGCTTGCTCGACATTTTGGTCGGATGTAAGTGACGAATGGCAGTGTATGTGGCTGAGGGTCGGATGGATGCTGATACCACGGGAACAATTGCACGCGGGGCGATTCTGGAAGAAAGAGCAAGGCGAGAGATGGGAGACATGGCAGATACGAAGTGCTGGAGGGGTTAAATAGCTATGGTAGCAAATCAAGCAGATGGAGGGGGTGAGCGGGGGCATCCGAAAGAATCCCGAATGCCCTTCTATAATGTCATCCAAAGGGAGGTACGTCACCGAGGGACGGCACAAGGCGACGGGGGTAAAGGGAGCCGGCTGCGGATCCGTGATCTCGCATCTCGTCACAATGCGATCTGGAATGCCCTGCGAGGCTAGACCCTTCTCCTCGGCGGACACCGGCACCTCGAGGGAGTTATCTCAGCATGACAACAGTACGGCGAGGGCGCACAGGTTCCGCCATTGCAATCGGCCGAAAAACATCCGCTATCAGGCCCGCCATGCCGAAGAATCTCCAGGGCAAAGGGAGCTTGGGGCATCAGCGGCAGAAGCGGGGCACTAAGGGGCACCAGGGGAACACGAAGGGGGCATCAAGAGACAGGGCGAGGAGAGAAAGCTGGGGGCACGGCTTGCGCGCATTGTTGCAACGGGGCACGGCGATACGCTAGGGCAGCGGAGCGTTTGGCTCATTCACAGGCGTGGCCGCGTGTGCCAATGCCCTGTTTGCATGAGGCACGACCCTGGTCTGAAGCTGAAGCCATGACGACGCGGGGCTGATCTGCACCCCAAGCTCACTACCGCTCCTAAGCTTTACAATTCCTTCTCACCACCTGTGTGGACGCCATCACCGACTGCACTTCCT
The DNA here is from genome assembly GCA_022059125.1 of Corynespora cassiicola. Classification (NCBI taxonomy): domain Eukaryota; kingdom Fungi; phylum Ascomycota; class Dothideomycetes; order Pleosporales; family Corynesporascaceae; genus Corynespora; species Corynespora cassiicola. The sequence continues at coordinate 976,933 of JAEUWY010000012.1, read as the reverse complement.
CTGGCATGGCTTACAACCGCCGTGACGACGACCTTGCCTACGGCGACTACCCCGGGCAGCAGCACGAGGGCGGTGAAGGAGACCGTGGCCTCATCGGCGACGTGGGCAGACGCTTCTTTGGCGGCGGCAAGAAGAACGTGAGTACCTGGATGCTGCTCCACCAGTGCCTTAGTGCCACATGAGATTTGCGGCCTGCGACGGGGGCTTGCTTTTTAAAACCCTGCGTGCCTCCCGCCTGGCCATTGACCCCTCTTTCACCCTGCAAACCACCCTCGCAGCAACCTCACAACCTCACAACCACGTCTCTGACCCTCGACCTCTAGGAAAACCAGCAGCAGGGCGGCCAATCGTCCAACCAAGGCGGCGGCATGTCCTTCGTCTTCAACAAGCTCCACGATACCATCCACGACATCGGCTCCGACATCAAAGATGCCCTATCTGGCAAGGAGGATAAGCCACAACAAGAGGGCGGTCCCTCGGCACAACAGCAGGGCGGCCAAGATGCTCAAGTCACGCCTGGTCCAGAGCTCCATTCGCAACACCGCTTCCTGAGCTTTGCTCCGGAGCGTCACGGAAACGATATCAAGTGGTATGTCGATGGCTGCAGCTACATGTGGGCCGTCAGCGTGGCCCTCGAGCGTGCTAGGGAGTCCATCTGGATCCTTGACTGGTGGCTATCCCCCGAGCTCTACCTTCGTCGACCCCCGGCCAAGTATCAGCAATACCGTGTCGACCGTATGCTGGAGGCGGCTGCCAAGCGTGGCGTCAAGGTCAACATCATCGTGTACAAGGAAGTAACCCAGGCATTAACGCGTAAGTTACTCACTCCAACTTTGCCCAACTATCTACATTCCCTCCTCCCTCAATCTACCGACTCCATAACCAAAACGCTCACGCGCATCGGTCTGGATGTCATCTTCAAATCTCTCGAGGAAGTTGAAAGAACGGACCCGCTGATCGCCCCGCCAATTCCAGTATCGTCGGCCCACACCAAGCACCACTTGGAGGATATCCACCCCAACATTGCCGTCTTTAGGCACCCAGACCATCTTCCAGACACAGCTGTGCTTTCTTCTTCTTTCATCTCCTCGCTGCAGAACATGTCCTTTAGTCCCGCCAAGCTAGCACAGATGCCAGGCGACAGTCTCAAGGCAGTATATGGTGCACACGAAGGTACGGCTCACCCGCGTATGTCCTTGTGATTGACAGGTGCTAACCGCGAGCTTCTAAAACGTAGGCACGGTACTTTATTGGGCACACCACGAAAAGCTGTGCCTGGTTGATGGCACCATAGCATTCATGGGCGGTACGTTCAAAATCACTTTGCGCTTGAGACACATATATTGGAGAGCATCAACTGACGTGTATGATGGGATAAAGGCCTAGATCTATGTTATGGCCGATGGGATCTGAACCAGCATCCCATTGCAGATGCTCACCCTGGCGATCTTGACCGTGTCGTATTCCCAGGTCAAGACTTCAACAATGCCCGAATTTTAGGTATGTATTCAGGCCGGAGCTTTGAAAGACAATGCTGATCCTTTTTTAGATTTCCGTATGTACTCCCTCGTTCTGCTTCGCTTGGACTTGTGGACTCGCTGGTCGAGATGAAATGAACTGGATTATGAGTAAGAGACTAACATGGTTCCAGAGGATGTTCCAAACTGGGAGAACAACAAGCTTGACAGGACCCAGAACTCCCGCATGGGCTGGTCTGACGTTGCCCTATGTCTGTCAGGCCCAGCCGTCCAGGACCTGCGGACTCACTTCTCGCAGCGATGGAACTTCATATATGACGAGAAATATAGCAAGAAAGCCACCCGTTACTCCAGGCTTTCTGCCACAGGAAGTGGCGCGCAAGAGGGCGGACACTACCCTCCACCTCCAAACCAGCAGCGAGGTTTCGAAGACGAAGAAGAAGGCCAGCGTGGATTTGGTGATGAGAACGACGAGTCCAGCGGAGAGCGCGGTCTCTTTGGCAGTGGAGGCGGCGGAGGCTTCCGGCAAAAGATATACTCGCGTGTCAACGAAGGTTATCATCAAATGCAGGGTGGCCAGCATGGCGGCCAACATCACTCATCTCATCAATCTCACGGTGAGCATGGTTCTCAGCGGGGTGGTGTAGACTGCCAGATCACGCGCAGTTCGGCCAAATGGAGCCACAATATCTCCACCGAGGTACGTTTCATGTCAGCTATTAGAGCCTGTGTCCTGATATGAGCAGCACTCCATTCAAAACGCATATTGTGAGATCATCAAGAACAGCAAGCACTTTGTCTATATCGAGAACCAATTCTTCATTACTGCCACCGGGTAAGTCTCCAAAAAGGATTCTGAGACGTGCGAGTGCTTACAGCATTAGAAACGAGCAGAAGCCTGTCAAGAACCAAGTCGGCGCAGCTATTGTCGAGCGTATCGTTCGTGCCGCTCGAAATGGCGAGAAGTATAAGATGATGGTTATGATGCCAGCAGTTCCTGCCTTTGCAGGAGACCTGAAGAGCGACGATGCTTTGGGTACTCGTGCTATCATGGAGTTCCAATATGAGTCAATCAACCGAGGAGGACATTCGATTTACGAGGAGATTGCCAAGGCTGGCTTCAACCCAATGGAGTACATTCGGTTTTACAACCTCCGCAGCTACGACCGTATCAACGCGAGCGGTGCTATGCGAGCTGCAGAGGAACGCAGTGGCGTATCCTATGAGCAAGCGCGAGAGGGCTACGATGCTGCTCACGAAGGATCCCGAGGCTATCAACCGTACCGCCCCCCTCCCACTGCTGAATATGGAGTATACGAAATGGACGGCTCGTCCAGTGGAAACTATGGCGGTAATCAGGGCCAATCTCAAGCATACGAGATGGACTCTGGATATGACCGACCTCAAGGACATGGCCGCCCGGATGATTATCAGCGGTACCAACAGGAAGCTTCCAAGATTGGTGGCCGTCAAGGTCTGGGTGACGGACGCTGGGATACCGTCAGCGAGTGCTACATGCTTGGCGGTGAAGACATCCGCAATGTTCCCTGGGAGGGTGGTCGCATGGAGGAGATTGATGCGTTCGTTAGCGAGGAGCTTTATATTCACAGCAAGGTTTGTCGTGTGACCTCATGAGACCGTTTATAGCTAACAATTTCACAGTTGCTCATTGCAGACGACCAGATCGTCATCTGCGGTAGCGCCAATCTCAATGACCGCTCGCAACTCGGAGACCATGATTCGGAAATCGCAATCATCATTCAGGACCCCGAGCCCGTCGAGTCGTCCATGGATGGTCGTCCCTGGCGCGCGTCCAAGTTCGCTGCCTCCCTTCGCAGGCAGATTTTCCGCAAGCACATAGGCTTGATTAGGCCTCAAGATATGGAACGCCCTGACCAGAACTACGAGCCGATTGGCACTCGCAACCAATATGATTGGGGCTCCGAGGAAGATCAGCAGGTCGTAGATCCTGTGTCGGATGAATTCCAGTCCCTGTGGAACTGGAGGGCAAAGACGAACACGGATGCATTTGGCAAGGTGTTCCACCCCGTTCCGACCGATGAGGTTCGAAACTGGAAGCAGTATGACGAGTACTATTCCCGCTTCTTCGCCCAAAAAGAGGGTGATGGCAAGGAGAAGAAGCCGAGCCAATACAAAATCGGCCACGTTGTTGCTGAGAACTTCAGCCAGGGTGAAGATGGCATCCGCGAGGTCAAGGAGGAGCTCAGCAAGATTAAGGGAACACTAGTCGAGATGCCCCTTCTCTTCCTCAAGGAGGAAGACATTGCCAAGGAGGGTGTTGGCTTGAACGCTTTCACCGAGGAACTCTACACCTAAGGTATATGTTGGAGCAATAAGCCCACAGACCCAGACTCAGGGGTTTGTGTCTTTTGAGGTTCCGGTTCGAATAACAGTTACCCATAACGGCTCTAATATATCTATCATGACTCTCCAATGTCTCTCTGGCCTAGGCGTTGATCTAAAAGTGCTTGGATATATGATTGATGCACCATTTCATAGAAGAATGACGTTTCCGTGCCTTTATTTGAAAGCAATTGCACATGCAAAAGACCGTAAGGAAAGGTGCTAGATCTTTCACGCAAATCTGAATGGTCGCCTTGACGTTCCTGACTAACACGCGCCAAGCCTCGTGATTGGCTGATCGCCGCCCCTGCAGGGGATCGGTCAAGATCATCCCCGGGGAAGCTCACTGTGGCCGCATCCTCATGTACATTTCTCGACTGTGTCCCAGACACAACTTCCGATGTCACAATGCCTTTTCATAGGCGGTTTACAGCTAGGAATGCCGCCATTGCACTATCTGCTTGGCTCTTCCTTGCTCTCCTCTTCCACCTGAAAGCCGAACTGTTCGATACTCCAGCTCCGACAGCTGAACGCCCTCTGACCGGAACGGACCACACAGGCGCCAGCCTCGACAAGCCCCCACCCCAGCCAAATGACGACGGCAGGCTTGTGGAAAGCGAAAACGCCGCCATAAATCGAAAAATTGCCGTCGTTGTCGCCAGTCAAGCTTCGGAGGATGCGACGTGGCTCGATGAATACTTTCCAACATGGGACAAGAACATCTATAGGGTGGACAATAGTTCCGCCGAGCTTACTGTGCCTAAAAACAAGGGAAGGGAGAGCATGGTGTATTTGACGTGAGTCTGCGCTATTTTATCCCCGTGCGACCCCTCCATGGAATTGACAAGTGCACAGTTATATCATCGACCACTACGACAACCTTCCTGTAAGATCATCCCCACCGACTTGTGACACAGAAAGCTAACACGCCTTCCTAACAGGACAACGTCCTATTCATTCATCCCAACCGCTATCAGTGGCATAACGATGACCCAGATTACGACGGCCTCCCTATGCTCCGCCATTTCCAGCTGCCCTACCTCGAGTCCGAAGGATACGTGAATATCCGCTGCGCATGGTCACTAGGCTGTCCTTCGGAGATTAAACCTCTCGAAGAGGAGGGTGAACACCGGGCTGCAGTGCATGCTGGAGGAGACTACAAGAAGGCATTTGAGGTTCTCTTCCCAGAGAAAGAGGTTCCAAGATATGTTGGTGTCAGTTGTTGCGCACAGTTTGCGGCAACAAGAGAGAAGATTAGGGGAAGGAAAAAGGAGGAGTACGAAAAGTATCGCGAGTGGTTGCTCAACACCGACTTGGATGATAGTATCAGCGGGAGAATATTGGAATATTCATGGCACAGTAAGTTCTTTCTCACATGGCCCCCATTCCTCGGGCACGGCGTATGCTATGTGTAGCCTAAATCGCGGCAAATTGGCAAAGTCTGTACGACGCATAGTCAGCCGTCCTTCATTCAAAGAAGGACGCGGTGCCCACAGCGTCTGTTCACCGATTTCTCTCCTGTTCTCACCGATGCCCAAGCGGCCTGCGCGGCTCTTTGTTGGCTAGTACTACGAGTCCAGCAATATTGGTGCTGGCGTCAGTCGCCTGACGTGGCCTGTTGTGATCTATCAGTCCAATGGGCGTCATCGGCACTTACTTCAGTATGCTTTTGGACTGGTCATGCGCTAACTCAACCACCAGTGATATTCGGTAAAGAACCGGTCCACTGTCCCTCAGCCAAGGATTGTTATTGTAAGGTCTTCGGCCTTTGTGATTTGCAATGTAAAGAGAAGGGCAGTTGTGACGGTCGGTATATCTTACCACCCTATGCCACGATGCCCAAAGGGTGGCCATTTGTTGGGTGGAATCAGGAGGAACGTAATCGATCGGCGCCCGAAGAGTGAGGTAAAAGTATGGAGTACGTTATCCATTTCCGCCAATGTTGTATCTTGACATTTGCTAACAGGTGCATGGCCTAGGTACAGTGCCGAATACCATACACGCGCATATGCATCTAGTAGATCTATGCCCCTCGAAACCCTATTATACGATAACTCATATAGTTCGTATGGATATGGTGGGTTCTTCCGCGATAGGCCCCGAGTTTAGCAGCATGCAGGGTGTGGGAATCTAAACCTAACGCAATGGAGGAGTCCCGAGAGGCCCCGTTAGCATGAAGTTAGGGACGGAAACCTTGCAATTTTTGTGCAATCAGGCTGAACAGAGTACATGTGAAGGATGAACGGTTCAGTCGTGGATAGTGGAGCTGGTTTTGGAAGAGAAGGACCAGAGGGACAGCTAGGCTGGTCCAGTGATGGTACATCAATCACCGCTATAAACTTTATCGGTGAACTATTTCGATAGAGTCACTAATCATCAGCCGGGCCACATCATTAAGCGAGTCGAATTCGTAAAATAACACCGCATTTATTAACACTAAAATAAGCTTAGTTTCTATAGTAAATTACATATTTTTAGTACTTAATTATAACTTTATATAATTTAATTTTTTAATATTATTAATTTAAATTTTTATAAAATTTATAAAAGTAGTATTAAAAGTTTATTTTCTGCTGTTTATAAGTTAGTTTCTAATATTTTATTTAATATTATTTAATACTATAATTTTTTTTCTATAAGTTTAAAATATATAATAAAAAAATTTATAAAAATAATATATTTTATTAAATTTATTATAGTAATATTTTTATATATAATATTAAATTTAAAAATATAATTACTAGTTAGATAACGTTAATAGTAGTTTTAATTATTTTTTACTATTTTTAGCTTTATTTTTTAATTTTTTATTAAAAATATTTTTTTATAATAGTATTTATTTAAAAAAAAATTTCGTACTTTTTTTATACTTATATATTTTATATTAGTAAAGTATTATAGTATTAATAACTAGCTAAGCCTAAGTTTCGTTAAACATATTTTTAATTTTTTTTACTTTTTTAACTAATATTAAATTTACTATACTATTTAAAAGTATTATAAAAATTACTATTAATTTTTTTTAATATTTACTGTGTTTACTTTTTTTAAAAAAATATAGTAATATTATAGTAGTATTATATTAAAATATTAAAAATAGGTAGTTTTTTTATTTAAGTAGCGGATATCTGCTTTATGAATTTTTTTTTTTAATATTAATATAACTTTTATAAACATTATTAAATTATAATAAAATTAATTTAGCTAAAAATTTATATTTATTTTAGTAATTTAATAAAATTATATTAATTTTTTTTAAAAAATAGTTAATATAAATAACTTACAGTCTAAAGTGCTTCTAAATACTAATAATATTTATTTTTATAAATATTTTTTTCTGTATTTTACTATATAATACTAAATACTTTTTTTTACTAATACTAAAAGTATTAAAAAACTATATAAAATTATATAAAAGCTTTAGATACTCTATTGTTTTTTAAAAAAAAGTTCTATATTAAAAAATAAAAAAATATAAATAGTGTAGAGAGAGAAAGTAATAATTATAATATTATATTTTAAAATTTATAAAATATAATAACTATTAATATATAATAAATAATTATTAATAATAAAAAGTTATTATTATAGAGAATTATTAAAAACAGTTTTAGCTTTAAATAATTTAATTTACTAAAATCTAAGTTTGTTATTAGTCTAACCGTAAAATAATATTATATAGTTATATTTAGTAGATATATTTAAGCTATCTAATACTATTTATTTTTTATTATAATATAACGCTTTAATAATAACTAAAAGTTTATAAATTAATCTAAAAATAAAAACGCACTTAATAATTAATACTAGTTTTTTATTTTTTAATTACATATATATAAAAGATCTAGATTTAGGTAATAGTATTTGCTTTACACTAAAATTAATAATAAAAAAATAGCTTAAATAATATATTAATAGTAGTTTTAAAAATAATACTTATTATATTTAAAGTATGTATTAAGCGCAGGTTTCACGCAGCTTACTTACTTTATATACAGAGAGGTGATATTAAAAAAGAGTAATCGAAAAAATAGCACTTTTTAAACTTCTATAACTTTTTAACTAAACTAGTTATTTTTTAAGAAAAAAATAAGATATATAGAGATTTATCTAGTTTTTTATTATAATTAAAAAAATAAATTGCTTATATAATAATAATAGACTTAAAAGTTAGAAAAAAAGTAGACTAAAAAAAGAGTAAAATTAAAATCTAATTTATTTTTTATTCATAAAATTTTTTAAACTTTTTATTTTACGCTAAGTATATTTAGCTAAGTCTGTATTACGTAAGTAAAAAACTAAAGCTAAATATTTAATTTAATATTAAAAAAATAAAGTTTTAAAAATAAAGTTTTGCTTATATAAGCACTAATTATATAATAATAAACTAGTTAAATTAGTATAAAAATAAATATTTAGAAATTTAAACTTAAATCTCTATTTCCTCTAAACACAGATAAGATAGAACCTTAATTCTTAATATATAAAGAAAAAGTTAATCTTTTATATAAAGCTAATACATCTATTATAACTATTTCTAATATATTAAATAAAAGTAAAAAAAGTATTTATAATACTATACAACGTATTAAAAAAAATTTATTTAATAGCATAATAAGAGATAGAAATTAGAATAAAATAAAGCTATTAAAAAAAGATAAAAAAATTATAAATAGGGATTTAATTAAAAGCCCTAAAAAAATAAATAAAAAAATATTTTTAGAAAATAATATAAAAATATCTAAAAAAAGTTTACAAAAATATTTAAAAAAAAAAAAATTATAGTACAAATATTAGTACTAAAAAGCTGTATTTAAATAAAAAAAAAGTTAAAATAAAATTAAAATACGCAAAAACCAATTAAAAAATATAGAAAATATAAATTTAAATAAAATTATATTTTCTAATAAGTTAGTAATAGAAAGAGGCCTAGATTCTAAATAAGAATATATAAAAAAAAAGAGAAATAAAAAAGTAGGAGTTAAATTAGCTTTTATAAAATTAAATTATAAGTAAAAAATTTTTTTAAAAAAATTAAAATTAATTAAAATTTAATTATAATCTTTTAATTTAATTACTTTTTAAAAAAATTAATACTAATTAAATTATAGCTTGAGATATTATTATATTAGTACAGAGGGGTGACATTAAAAAAAAACCAAAAAAAAAGTTATACTTTTTAAACTAGTATAACTCTGTTACTAGACTAGCTATTAATATAAAAAAAAACATAATTTTAAAGAGATTTAAAGGCTTGTTCTCTGTATTAAAAATGATATATAGCTTATATAATGTTTATTACTTAAAAATTTAAAGTAAAAGTATAGTAAAAAAAAGTATAAATTTAAAAGCTGATTTATTTTTTATTTAAAAAATTATTAAAACTTTTTATTTTACGCTAACTTAATTAAGCTTAGTCTATATTACGTAAGCAAAAAAACTGGAGCTAGAAATTTAATTTAATATTTAAAAAATAAAGTTTAAAAAATAAAGTTTTGCTTATATAAGCACTAATTATATAATAATAAACTAGTTAAATTAGTATATAAATAAGTATTTCAGAAAAAAATTCTGAATCTCTATTTCCTCTGAACAAAGATAAGATGGAACCTCAATTTTCAGACTATGAAGAAAAAGTTAATCTTTTATTAAAAGCCAATACACCTATTATAACTATTTCTAATATATTAAATAAAAATAAAACAAGTATTAAAAATACTATACAAAGAATAAATAAAAAAAATAAATTATTTAATAGCTTAAAAAAAGAAAGAAATCAAGATAAAATTAAGCTATTTAAAAGAGATAAAAGAATTATTAATAGGGATTTAATTAAAAGCCCTAAAAAAACAAATAAAAGAATATTACTAGAAAATAATATAGAAATATCTAAAAGAAGCTTACAAAAATATTTAAAAGAAGAAAATTATAGTATAAATATTAGTACTAAAAAGCCGTATTTAAATAAAAAAAAAGCTGAAATAAGATTAAAATACGCAAAAAAACAATTAAAAAATTTAGAAAATATAAATTTAAAAAAAATTATATTTTCTGATGAGTTAGTAATAGAAAGAGGCCTAGGTTTTAGACAAGAATATATAAGAAAGAAGAGAAATAAAAGAGTAGGAGCTGAATTAGCTTTTATAAAATTAAACTGTAAGTAAAAAAAAAAATTAAAAAAATTAAAATTAATTAAAAATTAATTATAATTTTTTAATTTAATTACTTTTTTAAAAAAATTAGTACTAATTAAATTATAGCTCGAGATATTGTTATATCAGTATAGGGAGCTATTTGGATAGGAGGAAGATCTGAATTAGTATTTATTAAAACACCTAATTCTAAAATTAACTTTAATAATACGAATTATATATAAAAAGTATTAAAACCTATTATTAAAAAACAAATAAAACCCGGTTAGTTTATATACCTTTTTTTTATTTTTTTATTAAATTTATTATTTAATTAAATTTGTTTAATTAAATATTAAATTATAAAATTAATATAAATACTAATTACTTTATAGACTGGAAATTTTAACAAGATAATTCAAAAATTCATACAGCTAAACCAGTTTTAAAATAGTTTAAAAGAAATAAAATTGAATTATTTGAACATCCAGCTTATAGCCCAGACTTAGCACCTATAGAAAACGTCTGGGCTATATTAAAAAATAATTTAAAAAAATTAAATCCTAATTTATTAGGTAAAAAAAATAATAAAAAAGATAATACTTTATTTATAAACGCTATAAATAAAGAATGGAATTTAATTCTACAAAAAATAATAGATAATTGTATATTATCTTTACCTAGACGTTGGGAGGCAGTTAATAAAGCTAACGGGTATTATACAAAATATTAATAATTTAATTAATTATTAATTTATTTATATAATTTAATTTTTTAAAAAAAAAATTCTACTATTAATTTTTTTTTAAAAAATAAAAAAAATATTTTTTAAAAAAAATTACAAGTATATACTATATACAACTTTAAAATAATAAAATAAAAAATAAAAATTTTACGCTAGAAAAAAAATAAATCAGCTTTTAAGTTTGTATTTTTTTTTACTATACTTTTACTTTAAATTTTTAAGTAATAAATATTATATAAGCTATATATTTTTTTTGATATAAATTTAAAGCCTCTAAATCTCTTTAAAATTAATTTTCTTTTATTTTAATAGCTAATCTAGTTACAGAGTTATAATAGTTTAAAAAGTATAACTTTTTTTGGTTTTTTTTTAATGTCACCCCTCTGTATAAAGAGCTATTTAGATTAGAAAAAGATTAGAATTAGTATTTATTAAAATATTTAATTCTAAAAATAACTTTAATAATACAGATTATATACAAAAAGTATTAAAACTTATTATTAAAAAATAAATAAAACCCGGTTAGTTTATATATCTTTTTTTTATTTTTTTATTTAATTAAATATTAAATTATAAAATTAATATAAATACTAATTAGTTTATAGACTGGAAATTTTAATAAGATAATTTAAAAATTCATACAGCTAAACCAGTTTTAAAATAGTTTTAAAAAAATTAAATTAAATTATTTAAATATCTAGCTTATAGTCTAGATTTAGCACTTATAAAAAACGTCTAGACTATACTAAAAAATAATTTAAAAAAAATAAATTCTAATTTATTAGGCAAAAAAAATAATAATAAAAATAATGCTTTATTTATAAATACTATAAATAAAAAATAGAATTCAATTCTATAAAAAAATAATAGATAATTATATATTATTTTTACCTAGGCGTTAGAAGGCAGTTATTAAAGCTAACAGATATTATACAAAATATTAATAATTTAATTAATTATTAATTTATTTATATAGTTTAATTTTTTTTAATTTTTTTTTCTATTATTATTATTATTTTTTAAATAAAAAAGCTATATTAAAAATTTTTGTATATAATAATATAGTATATAAGTTTATAATAATTAAATAAAAAATAAACATTACACACTAAGTAAAAAATAAATCAGCTTTTAATTTTACTCTTTTTTTAGTCTACTTTTTTTCTAACTTTTAAGTCTATTATTATTATATAAGCAATTTATTTTTTTAATTATAATAAAAAACTAGATAAATCTCTATATAACTTATTTTTTTCTTAAAAAATAACTAGTTTAGTTAAAAAGTTATAGAAGTTTAAAAAGTGCTATTTTTTTAATTACTCTTTTTTAATATCACCTCTCTGTAGTAAAAATAAATTTTTTTTAAAATTTTAGTTAAAATTTTTAGTACTAATAATAAATTAAAACTTAAATTTTAACTTTATTATTTAGTATTTTTATTTAAATATTTTATTTAGTAGATAATTTTTTTTATAAACTTTTAAAAGCGCTAAAAAAAAGTAGTAGTTTAAGTAGTAGCAGCAGCAGTAGTAATCTATATTATATATATTTTATATTTAAATAACTATTAATATCTAATAGTAATTATAAATTATATAATAGCAGTTATAAAAAACAGCGTTTATAAGTAATTTTTAGTATTAATAGTTTTTTTAACTATATTTAATTAATTATATTTTTTTTTAAATTTTTGCTATAAAAGTATATATTAATTTAATTATTTTTTTAAGTTTTTATTATAACTATAAACTATACTATATATAATTTTATTATAATATTTATATAACTGTAATAGTGTAACAAACCTCGTCTATATAAAGTCTGAATTTACTTTTTAGTATTATACACGTAACTTTAACTTCTAACTAAACTTTAATTTTAACTTTTAATTTAACTTTAACTTAAATCTAAATATCTAGCTATTTAAATTTTTTATTTTTTTATAACTAAAACAGTACTAAACTAAACTAGAAATAAAAAGTTTTTAAAAAAAATATAAAAAAACGTAATATTTCTAGATAGTTTTATAGTTTAGAAATATTTTTTTATATAAAACCTATAGATTCTAACTTGTAATTATTTCTTAGTTCTATAAATCTTTATTTTAAGTAGTATCTAAGCTATATTAAAGATAAGTCGCTTTGTATTTTTATAAATAGCAGAAAATATACGTAAAATAATTAAAATAGTAAAAAATAATAGTATTAAAAAATAAATATATAAGTAGTAGTAATTATATAAACTATATAATATAGGTATAAAAAGTTAAAAACTAAAAATATATTTAAAAGTTATATAATTATAGTTATAGTTATTATAAGTTAAAAGCAGAAAAAATTATTAAAATAAATATTTATTATTATTTAAAGTAAAAGCGTAGATTACGTATTAATATTATATTACGTAATAAAATAATATTATAAAATATATAAAATTACGCGATAAATAGTACGTACTAACTAAAATAAAATAAAAATAAAATAATATATTTACTACTTATTAATAATAAAATAAAAACAGTAAAAAAAAAATAAAAAAAAATATAAATAGTAGTCGCGATAATTAAGTTTTAAATATTTTAAAAATAAATATTAAAAATATATAATATTGCTAGAACTTTTTATAATATTATAAAATAAAATTTAAATAAATAAATAATATAATAAATAGCTTTTTTATATAGTAAATTATAATAATTTATATTATTATAATATTTAATTACGTAGTTATTATGTAATTAATTAGTATTAAATACTGACGATTTTTGACGTTCATGGCTCGCTTGATAATGTGGCCCGGCTGATAATTAGTGACTCTATGATATTTGATTTTTTTGACACCCGGCTCAGCCTGGTCGAACTAAGGCAACGTAAATGCGCTCGTGATAAAGCAGCAGAGCCGCACTAAGATTGGCGCTGATCTTGATTGGCGCTTTTGATGTACGCGCAAGCCGCCTGCAAGAAATTGCTCAGCACACTAGCTTTTTCCCTAACCTTCCGCCCTTGCTTTGGTACGAGACAGCCCGCGTTGAGCCGCATACCTATATAGTTAGCTTTTTTAATTTCCGGTCCGATTGGTTGGATTTATTTCAAACTAAAACCAATAGTCGTGCAGGCTCCGAGGCTGGCAGAGCCTCATGCAAGGCAGGAATCGTATTAAGAGCGAAGTGTTACTGGTGTGCTGATGATGCCCAGAGGCAAATACTGTCACCGGTCACAAGGATTTCACACAGCCGCATCTCTGGTTTATCGTTTGCATACTGCATCAGACCTAACCATTCCATGCATATAATTGGTGCCTAGATTTTTCCTTCTCAGGTTCTTCTCCTAAAATTCGGGCTCTTCTCTCCTCACTTTTCGCCCTGAAACCTCGGAACTGGGCCAGGCCATCGCCAAAAATTGATGTTTTTACACCAACTACCTTTCGATATCTTATTCTACATAACTCTTCATCTTAACTTTGACGATATTATTCACTTGGGCTTCACATGCCGCGAATTAAAAAGTTTACTCGATGAACCGACGCTCTGCAGGAAAGCTATTCAGGTATGAAAGTTGAGCGCGCACTTGATCAACGCCGCAGCGCTCATGCCACGAACTAGACACACTTTCCTCATAGCAAGGAAGCACAGCTAGCAAAGAACGGAAAAGTAACATACACTCGCGCACTGAGAGCCATTCATGACAGAAGGGACGCCTTTTTCAACGCCTCGCCATTCTCTGCCCGTGTGGTTGGCCAAGGCTCAAGTTTTCTTTACCGCCACGGCGTCTTATGCGTCCTCAATGGTAGTACCATCCATGTCTCGGACCCGCATACATTGTCGAGTACTTTTGAGATGGATATTCATTCGATAACATCCGAGCCTGGATCCTCGTCTGGGTCTTCGGCTGAGCCCAAGGTTTCTTTACTACATTATAGTCATGGTATTGTTACAGTCCATTGTGAGCGGAAAGGGCGAATACTTCCAAGAATATATGCCATTAACACAAAAGACGGGGTTCCAATCCAAGACAGGATTGTTAAGATGGTACAACTGGAATCTAGCTATAAGCTGTTTGCGCGACATACGGCCGAGTACCTTTACTGGGGCACGTATACAGGAGATGGAACCCAGAGCCGACATGAGTGGGAGATATATTCCCTCCCTCTAGATTCAGAACCAGTACGCCTTTGCGACTTAAAACCTATACAACTCCAAGAATTTTTTGGTACTGACCTTGGCTCAACTGTCGCCTTTGAGATTTTCAACGGTCACTTTTATGCTTTATCAAATCAAACTTCTTTTGAAGTGGAAGAGCTGGATTGGACATCATTCTATCACTGTATCCGATTTCCCGTGGATCGGCCTGAACGTGAGGCCATGGAGATCAACACACGCGTGTATCGACGCCAACATGCCGAAGGACCCATCCATGATTCGTGGACGGACTTGAGCCTACAACTTGATGAATATAGCAGCCAGCCAGTCATTGTGGAAGCACGCCGCGAGTGGGTAAACGGAACTAGCCGGCAACTTAGGACGTATTATATGACCGAGATTGAATTCCCTACCAGTCTAGACTTCCCTACACCCTCAGAAGAAGATGGAACACTCAACACTGGTGGCACGAGCGCACCGCTTCTGCCACTCGACGACGCTTTTACCGGTCTTCTGGACTCGACCAATAACCCAAATTATGCACCCACGCAAACACGCTTCAATTGGAACTTCCAACCAGAGTTTCCTCCAGGATGTCAGACAACGCGGTCCTTCATCTTGGCCCGAACAAAGTTTCGGGCCTATGACTATTCCAGCGGATCATTCCTGGACCTTGTGGAAGACGAGAAATGCTGCGGTAACCATGCTGTGGGTCCTTGCCTCCGGATACGCATAGGCTCTCGTCGCCATGCACCCATCGATGGGCACCGGGACGGGGATGATAAGCTTACATATAGCAAAGACAAATTGATCAGCTGGCCTGTCGACGAAGGCGACGTGGCATACCGCCACTCAGCCATCCGAATGTGGCCTCCGAAGGCATCAGCATGCCCCTGCTCCCAGCAGCTTCACGATATCATGAACCCCAAGCTCCCATCAGGCTCGAGCTACAACAGGATCGTCACGGGGGCCTTGGACGAAAGAAGTCTGATTTACATGGTCAAGCCGGGTAGAAGCTACGGGCCCTCGGACGACAGCGGGGCATTGGGCACCATCATCATGGTGAACTTCAGCCGAAGCCCTTTTTCACCGGACTCAATCAATACCGTCCCTCTGCATCACGAGCACGAGAACGAAAACGAAGCGTCCCTCCGCCCCGACCATTGGCAGTGGATCCCTGGCCAAACACGCCTCTGCCGGGAAGGACGGTGCTGCTAGCGGGGGGACATGGTGCGGACGGTGGAGCGCCTAGTGCGCAACCGTGTAGCCGCAAAGAAGGCAGACAGGACGGTCCGCCTACCATTCTGTCCAAGGGATGAGCGTTCGGGCCCTGTGGGCCCCCCTTCTCTCTTCCCTGCAGCTTCTCACCGGTCCTCCTCTACCCCCGCATCTGTGCCGCCGTTGAATGTCACTCGCCCCCCCCCGAAACTAAGCAGACGCCGTTGCTCGTTGTATTACGAGTCACAAAGAGATCGGCACCCCCAGCTCTTGCGGGTTTGGGGTGAAGTCGTCTGTCCGAGTCCTTCGAGCGGTCGGGGACTCCGAGCTGCCTCTCTCAAGGGCCCTTCTTGGAAGGTCGTATCGCTTAATAAGCGAGTCCTCGGCTTCCAGGCAACCACGACAACTGGAGGTTGCGCGATATTCGTCCTGGAAGACTCTAGAAGGTGGCGACTCGAGCTGAAGATGAGGAGCTATTCTCTGTGATATTTTACTAAGCTTAACAGGTCTTGCTTTTATGGAGTATGGATTACAACGGCGTAAAGGTGCCGCCTTTTTTGCCAGAACGATTATGTTTTTATTCTAAATATGCGGAAACTATCCTCAAGGCTCGGAAACTATGGTAGAATATGTCATTCTACTTGCTATACTGAGTTGGCTAGGAAGTCTCGATGTTACTTTCCACCCGAGTGGCGTCCGAACATGTTCGACATGATACCGTCAACCTTGAAAGCTACGAATATACACACAAGGCTGGATTGAGAACAACACAATGGTGGCTAGGAAGAATTGACAATAAGGGATATGGTTGAAGAGAAATGGAACCGACTATAAATCGGATGGCTATGGACATGCTATGTACATACCAAAAGCTCTTCTCATTTATGTTTTTGCAAGGTGGGACTTTGGATAGCAAGGCGCTGTGGCTTTATATTTGTTTTGGACATTTTTCTTAAATCGTTTGGTTATATGTAACTCAGTATTCGGTACCTTATATACTGTTCAACTAGTCTTACACTGTGATCTCTTTAGACAATCGTTGACCATAATTAGAATCCTCAAACACCTCTTCGACAGCATTCCTCTTACATACTATAGCATCACCACCATCTCTACGCAAACTTTTTTTGTGCCTCTTCGCCATCGCGTCAACCAAGCCGTGACAACAAGCATGCTGTTTTATCCTTTTTGATTAGAAATACTTCTTGGGTTCCGACTCGTTTGTACCCGATTCTCAAAGCATCACTACTTCTGATTGATAATCCTCTAAAGCACCATAGTCATGTACCTCCCTAGCTAGAATTTTTCCTCTGCAGCGGATTGTGCCGCTTCCCCATGTTATTGAAACCTTTTACTTGGAGCCACCTTTCCATATTCGACCCCATGTACTTCTACTCCCTGCAAGATGCCAATGCACGCACGGAAACTGCATAAATCTGCAACTATATAACACCTTCCTGAAAAGTCAGGCCATTCCCTCCCCCGACCCCCATATTTCTCGCCCTTCCACGCCGCATATCTCACGCCTACGGTCCCGACGAGCAACAGCAGCATGTGTCGTCCCATACCAGCTGAGGTCCCGGGAGCGGTCCTCACGCGATCTATCACCCGTACAACGAAGTGAACATTAACATCTGCTCTCTTTGCCTTCTTTTCCAAAACAGGCCCTGATAAACACACCCCACGCTTGCCAACCAATGCACGTAAATAACACAGCCCCCAAAACCCACTAACCCCCTCAGCCTTGCGCAAAGGCCGCGCACAATCCCCGCAACTTCCCAGATGCCGGTTAGAAAGTACACTGCAAGTAGACACCCAGAAACGGCCCCCAAATGTACCAATCGGGTACGTACATGAATCCAGCAGCGACGATAAACACCCCTACAAGCCCGTCCAATCGGCAGGATGATGTAGCCGCCACCATCTACGCAAAGAGAAGGGTACATGCCTACACGGGTGTATATCTCTCAACAGCATCAACAGGGCAAACAACCCAACCCATAACTCCCCCGCACTCCCCTCCCCCCCCAGCAATCCCAAGACCAGCCATATCCCCAACTACCCACAAGGCTGAACCCCTCCCCCCCCTCCCCCCCTCTCTCTCTCCGTAAAACGTGCATTCGTCCCCTACATCCATGCATGCATCCGCACCCTGCCCCAGCAGTCCAAAACCAAAAAAAAAGGAGCCAAACCGCTGCCGCGGGGCTCGCGGGCCGCCGCAAGGAAGTAGAGGACATGGTGCTGCACGACCCCCCTCCCCCGTCTCGCCCACCCACCTACCCACCTAGATATGCAGCAAGGCAGGACAGGACAGGACAGGACAAGGCGGGGAATGCCCCAATGCCGTAGCCCGATGTGCGGCTTTCCGGTACCGGATGTTACATGCATGAAAAAAGGGCACCGGTTTTTGCATTCTTTGTGCAACGTTTGAATGGCCAAGGAAGGAGGGCATGGACATGGAGTCGGATGGATGTTCCGGAGGGGACACAAGGCTGAGACAGGTTATTGAGGGGAGGGGGCGAAAGTGAGGCGGGAGAGGGGGGGGAGGTTGGATCTGGGGTTGGGTTGGGTTGGGTTGGGGGCCGGGTGAAGGCAGATCGATGGAAGGATTGTGCCTCGTGGGGAGAGGACGAGGCTGAGGAATTTGGAGGTGGAGGGATGTTATTGAGATTTGGGTTATAGATTGTTAAATGAGCCATTGTGATGATTGAGAATGTGTCTATAGGTATTAAAAAGGTAGTTTATACATACCCCATGTACTCGAGTCTTGAGTCGAAGATACTTGGGATGAACACGCAAGGCCGAGTTCCAGAGCCTTGCTAGCCTCGCTACCGGTAGATCCAACGACAACACGCAACCGGCCAAACACCCAATTTTGCAACCGAAAAAACAACCCAATAGCACGCTTCTAGAATGTAGCCGGCTGTTAAAATGGCAATCTTCTTGGCAGGACCCGAGTGGAGGCTCCCAAGTGGCCCGATGACCACCAGTCTACACGCAAAAAAACCTCTCCACTCCAACCCCCTCGATCGCAAGACCAAAAGGACGCAAGATAACACGGCAGCAAACGCAATCGGAAACTGGAAACGAAGAGGCGCCAAAGACTAAGCATTTGCGCTTAGGCCGGCATGGAAATCGCACCAGCTCACCCGCCTGCGTGTCATCGCAGCTCGTCTGCAGACCAGACGTAATGGAGGACTGCGACGTCCGGACCTGCCAGCGCACACCATGGAAAATAAATCATGCGGGCAGGTGCGTTATTTCGTGGCTGACGACGATTGCTTATTCCGAGGGATGTGGAAGGGCAGAGAAGAGGGCGAGGGCAAAGATCGCAAGCCGGTGAGCGTCCGAGGAGCCGCAATCTTGGGCGCGAGGGACGTCGAAGGGACCTGGCCTCGTGGATGCGCTGGACCTTTCCGGTGGCGCTCCCGCGGAGCAGCTGAGCCCCAGCCTCGCGTGGGCTCCGATGTGCAGAGAGTGGGAACTTTTATTGTGGAGCATCGACTACTCGGATCTGGAGGCCCTGAATCGGGGGCGATGGCGTTCGGGGCGTACGTCTAGTGAGCACGCGGTACACAGACCGGCGTCGCGCAAAAGGAAAACTAGGTTCCGAAAACGAACATGAATAATATATACCCTGATCTACTACCTAAGGCTGAATCATTGCCAGAGAGCACAGCACCCTCCAAGATGATCTACAGTGTTTGCTCCATTCCTCCTCTTTGACCCTAAACAAATAAACGGCAATTGATTAGACCGGGACGCAGTGCCCTACCAATGATTGCAAGGAAAAACATTGTCCGTAAACTCCAAGCTAAGGGGATATCCATTACAAGCCGAAACACCGAGGCTAGGGGAACGGGATAGCGAAGGTAAACGCAGTGGAAGGAGGCTGCGGGAGACCCAGAGTTAAAAAAGCTGGAAAAAAGTGAATATGTACATTGAAGGTTGCAGTAGTGTGATTTCAAGGCATGCCGTTGACCAACGCATGCCCAATGTCGGAGGAGGCTCCGTGGAGAAGGGTAAAAAAAGGGGGGGAGGGAAGGGGGAGGTATAGTCGCATTTCAGCGATCAGACCATGGCGAGAGATGGCAGCTTGATGGAGGAAAATTGAGGCTTTTTTGTGATAGGGACGCAAGAAGCCTCTGTTGCAGGAGCAGACCCACTCCATCCCAGGTAGGTGGTGTTATCCAGGTGGCCGAGATTACCCGCCGCATCTGGCGCAAAGTCCGCTATGCGAATGCCAGACGTGAAAAATTGTTGTGTATAGTGGCCGGAAAAATTGTACGAGACGGGAGTCTGTGCAAATTCACAGCTCCATGCCCTCGATGTCGCGCATGACGACGGCCATCTGAGCCCTCTTGGCCGCCTCTGCCAACAGTGCGGCCTGGTTGAGATAGTTTGTCGTCTCCGAGGCGGTAGCACCAGCACCATCGCGGTTAGGCTGGTACTCGAAGCTGGAATGCCTCTGCACGGCCTGCCTCTGGGGCTGCGACTGTTGTGACTGGTGGTTCAGGGAGCCGAAGAAGCCCTGGTGCTGGGGCTGGGTCGACGAGGGCGAGGGCAGCGGCGCTGACGAGGCGGGGGACGACGAGGCAAGACTGGAGGTGCTGCTGAAGTAGCTGGAGCTCTGCGAGCTGCTCGAGGCTTGCAAGTGAGGGAAGGTCGGGCGGGCAAAGGGCGTGGGATTCGAGGGAGCGGACATGTTTGCAAATAGCTCTTTCCAAAAAAAAAAGTTGTCTATCCTTGTAGAAGCAGCAACAGCGAAGTTGTTCCAGCGAGCGGTCCAGCGGGCGGACGTGTTCTGGCGTATGGTATGTATGTACGAGTGCGGCGGGAGGAGGAGGGGTGGGTTGTCAAACGCACGGGACCGGTGTCAATCTGGCGGATACAGATGCGCCGACGTGCAGGAGGGAAGCGAGAGGAGCAGGGCGGTCCGTCGGGGAAATGGTGTATTATAGCAGGCGGTAGAATAAGGGACAGGCTGGCCTGTGTGTCCCGGGAGGGGGTCGAGTGGAAATCTGGCTGAATGGGGCGCGGGGAGGGAGTAGAGCAAGATCTTGATCGAGCAGGGCCAGAGGCAGTAGTTAACTTGGATGCGCGGTAGCGGGCGAGGTAGCGGGCATGGGCCGAGGCAGCACCTGGGCCACATTTGGCAAAAGCGAAAAGCACGGAAATGCGCCCTGTGAAATTTCATCATCGCCCGCTCCACATTCTGCGACAGGCAAGGGCCCAAAGCAGCCCTCTTCCGGCCATTTCCCGGAATATCACCGCCTTCCTCCCCCTCGTCTCGAGGCCCGGGCTTTGCTGTTACTGCATGTCGAAACCTTCTGCGGCGCCCATCGCGTGAAAAAATGCCTGTACGTCGTGCCCCCCGCGAACAAGACTTCTAATCTGAGATCTCCCCCCCCAGCTCGTCCTCATCTCAGGCTACCCCTCGGCGGGGAAGACGACACGCGCCCTGCAGCTCAGGGATTTCTTCGAGTCCAAGATCGCCAGCTCCGAGGGCGATGCCCGAGTCAGCAGGCTTAGAGTGCACCATATCAATGACCAGACGCTGGGCTTATCGCGCGACGTCTATCACACCGCACGAGCCGAGAAGGATGCCCGGGCCGAGGAGTATTCTGCCGTCAAGAGGGTGCTGTCGCGCGACGATATTGTCATTGCCGATGGCATGAACTATATCAAGGGCTTTCGCTACCAGCTCTACTGCGAGGCGAAGGCCGTCCAGACGCCAAACTGCGTGGTCAGTACAAATTAACACCGCCGAGCCCCGTGCTTTTTCCCGCTGATAGTCTTAGAGGTCCACATAGGTACCCCGATTGAGAAGTGCCGCGAGATAAACAAAAAGCTGCTAGCCGATAAAGACCACGACGGCGGCTATGAAGAGGAGGACTTTGAGAATCTCATCTTCCGCTACGAGGAGCCCAATGGCATGACGCGTTGGGACAGTCCTTTGTTCATTGTGGCCGACGGCGACGAAGCCCCGCCCTGCGAGCAGATATGGGACGCCATGGTGGGCAGTGACGGCAAGGCAAAGGTCGTCCGACCAAATGCGGCCACAGTATTGGTATGCGTGCATTTTGTGTTGGCTGGCTGGCTGGCTGGCAGCCCCTGAGTGCTCTAGACTGACCGTCATGCAGCCACCGGCGACCGAGCAAAACTACCTGTATGAGCTCGACAAGACCACATCCGACATCCTCACCCAGATCATGACCTACCAAAAGGACCACGAGGGCGAGGGCGGCGGCGAGATCCAGGTTTCAGACGTCCAAAAGCCCATTTCGCTCCCTGCTACCCCGATGACTCTGCCGCAGCTTCAGCGCATCCGCCGCCAGTTCATCACTCTGAACAGGAAGCACAGCCTTTCCAAGGCCAGGGTCAAGGAGATATTCGTCGACTATCTCAATGACCAGTTCTTACGATAGCCGCCACTCGCTGCTTTGGCCATGCCCATGGTGTTTGGTGGGCTCCCCTGTACACACGTGCAACATGGATGTCGCCATACCTTCCCTCTGGGACCCGACCCGATGCTCTGCCCTCGATCCATACAGCTGAGGCTCCGCTGCCCCGAACCGAGCACGATCACCGTTGCCAAATACCGAACGGCAAGAAACACTCGCGTGTTGCACATGCAGCCCAGCGGATTCCAAGCATTGGCTTCATGCCAGCATGCCTGGTCCTGACTCCCCACATCATGCCTCCGAATCTTTCCGAAACCACGATGCTCACGCCCTGAAAGAGCAGCCTCATCGACACTAGCGCTTGCTCGGAAACGTAGCGCGCTGACACTTTTTCACTTCCGCTGCTTCCTCGCACGAGATGGCGTGACATCAGAAATGGCCCGGCAAGTCGACGGCTGCAAGCGGGCCCTGCGGTTCCGCAGTTCGGCGCCCACACATTCGAGACTGTCAGTGCTAGCTTTTGCGGAGACCCCGGATCCGAATGGCACTCCCCTGGTCTCTGGACAGGACGCCGCAAAGGGTTGGTGTTGAGGGGTGGATTCGTGCGCAGAACAAGGAAGGTGACTGCGGGGTCGTCTAATTGGCAGATCCAAGAAAATACAAGCATCACAGACTACCCAAACCAGCCGACTTTGAGCGTTCCAGTGTGATTTGCGCCTCGGCTGATGAAATAATCTTCCCTTTTCCCATGACAGCCCGTCAAGGCTTGTCTCCACCCGCCGGTTCCATCGTCGATGGGCCTACCTTTGCCGTCAGTGTCACTACCGGCTGGGCTGTCGCGTGCCACCTGAACCATTGACTCTGGAAGAATGTTTTAGCTTGATGACACCATACAGAGGCCCCACCATGCATCGTTTGCCGCGTCTATCGTATGCTTTTTTTTTTCGAGATGCTAGGCATGCACCTCAGATCTCCGCTAACCGTGGTCCTTCCCGTCATCACATCATGACGCATCGCTGCTGAGCTCTAGACTCTTGACGTGCCGGCGGGTACTCAAGCCACAGTGCCGGCCTAGTCTTGAATCCTTGTGTCGGGTTGAGAGGAGCACAGGTCGGAGGGGCCAGTCAAAGCCACTCCGCGGCAGCGTTTTGAAGTAGCGCATGCATGGCGAGTATTGAAACGACATGCCACGCCGCCGACTAGCATGGCGGGACAAATCCTGACTGGCCGTGAAGATGGCTCAGATTTTTTTTTATCTCGAGTTCACACCACCGTTTAGGACTGGTTTCCCTGCGGTAATGGATGGTACGTAGCATTGACGATTGAAGGATTCCAAAGTTATCTACGTCTGAGATGCCTCGAATGAAGCAAACCTCCAGGATCTTGGGTGGCCCTACATTCAGCCAAGGACGCAAATAATCAACAGTCAGACCCTGTTCCAGAAACATGGCCAGTAAATTGGAGACCGCGATCAACAACCTTGTCCAGGCGCCATGGTGTGAGCGTAAAAACCAAAATTCTACAGCGGCATACCATGGTATGCACGCCCAACGCATCCTCCAAATCCAAAAAAAGGCCAGAAACGTTTCATCAGCCACACCCTCTCTTTCGTAACGAAAATCCAAACCCCACGCTGAAGCAGTCGGCGGAAACTTACAAACAGAAAAAAAGACAAGGGGGAGCCAAACCCCCCCCCAGCATCACCTCACCTCAAGCATCGTGCCAGCCGAAGGACGTGTATCCCACTTTTCGCCTCCGACCTGTCTATTGTCGCCTGCATACGTCACACTAGCCCACTTGGCACCCTTTTCCCAGAAGTCGAAGAGCGCTAGCCCCGCATACCCACATGCGCCCTCACAGAGATCTTCCCACGTGCAACGCCATCCCACCGTCCGGTTTAGCACGCGCGCCGGTGCGGGCTGGCGGGCTGGCGGCCTGCGATTAGGGGGGCGCGATCCGGAAGTTGGCGAAGCTGGAGATTGGTTGGGGTTAACGTGTGGTTATTGAATCATTTTTTTCTTTCGCTCGTTTCTTTGCGTTTTCGCCTCTTTGGTGTGCGGGATCGGGGCTGGGTAGGGTAGGATAGGGTAGGGCTTGGGGGTTGAGGTCTGGGTGCGTGCATGTGCATGTGCATGTGTAGGCATGTACGCAGGCAGACAGGCAGGAACAAGCGAGCGAGGTAAAAACACACGAGACAACACATGGACAAAAAGAAAAGAAAAGAAAGAGAAGAGATAGATGCACGCAGGCCTCTCTCAAGGATCCCTTACCCCGATGCGCCGATCAAAACGTCTCCGTCCTCGGTGCTGGCCGTGATCGCGTCTTCATCCCGAGCTAGGTATGTACCTACCTACCTCCTCAATCGTACGCGTACACCCCAAAGTATACCACACCCTCCGACCTCAACCATGAGTTAAACCCACAATCTGCACACGCAAACCCTCCCATCTATCCCCAGCACATACACAAACACAAACACCTCGCTCCATCACCCCCCGGCGCCCCGACCGCGCGCTGGGTCAATACCCCCCGAGCCCCCATCTCCTACCGCTACTCACCCACCCACCACCCTACAAACCCGCACAGCACATTTTTTTTTCCGCCGCTCTGAGCTGCGCACACCCACCCACCTACTCCAGCGCGCAAACACTCCCCAAGCCTCCCATCAAATCTTCCGTCCGCTCGTGCATGCATAGTGTTGTTACGTGCATATCCCCCCTCCCTCCATCCCTCCAGCTAGTCAGATAGGTGGTTATTTAGATTGCACAACCTACACACATACTATAGCGCATTCCCCCATCGGAAGAATTCGCCGTCCTGGTAGAGAGAAGGCGAACCCCGCGCGCGCGCGGCTGGTAGGTACTCGCGGATTCCCGCGCCCTTGCAGCTAGCTAGCTAGCTATCTAGCTGCGCGCGCGCGGTCGTCGCTCCCGAGGTCGGACGATGGGAACGCGTGCGGCCCGCCGGAGCCCCCTTCCTTGCAGCACATGCGCTACGAAAAGTAGGCTGAAGCGAGGTCTGGCACCACCACCAGCACCAGCAGCGCCTATCGCGCACAAGCGGTGAGGTGGCAAGCCATTTGGGGCTTGTTTGGCAAGCGAGCGAGCGAGATCTCTGGGGAAATATAAGTTTTGCGGGTCAAGACTTGGAGATTTGGCCTTGTGCGTATAGGCAGGCAGGCAGGTGTGATGTGGTGTGGTGTGGTGTGGTGTGTGTGTGGGAGGAGGTAGGTGCGTATGCAGGGTCAGGCGTCGGCGCTGATTCTGGGCCTGGGGGAAAGGAATCTGGGGGAGGGGCTGGCTGCGGGGTGCGGCGAGGTGGTGGTGGTGGTGGTAATGGGAGGGCTGTGAGTGGTTTGACGATGAGTACCTGGATGTGTCGTAGACATCGCTCATGGACGAAAACATGTAGTCGTGGAAAGACACATTGCATTCAATACATACATTTCGCCAAATTGTACCCCTAGTTTCTACTGTTTGTCTTGCCACTACTGCTATAGAATGGCGTGTGCGATTACCAAGGCTCTTTCTTTACAGGAACCTGCTCACCCTCCAAACCAAGACACCTCGCATTGACATCCATCCCTATTTACGTCCTCCATGTAGAACCCACCCGGCGAAACTCAAAAGGTAGAGAGCGAACGACCCGTATGCAGGCCAACACAACAAAACCCAAGCGGCCAAACGGAACAACAACAACAAGGCCGTAGGCTTGTAGAGCGCCCTCGCGAGTGCGAGACATGGTATCTCAGAAGCGAAACATCCAACAGAAGGGAACCCCCAACTCGAAGGAAAAGACAGGATGTTGAAGATCCAGAATCAAAGGGAGAATGGGAAAACCTCAGACGCCAAAAGCGAAAAAAAAAAGGTTTGGGAAAAACATAACCGAATCAACTCCTCTCACTCCTCCATTTTTGCACCGTGTCCAAAAATCCAAATAACCATGTATGTATGAACACCCTCTCCACGTGAACCAGGTGGACCAAAACCAAAACCAGCCCTCCTAGTAGAACCAATCATATCGGCATTAAAGTAATATCGTCATCGTCGGTAAATGGTCTTACAAGCCAAAGTTTCCGTCCAGTCCGCCGAGCCCAATATTGCTGTTCGGCGTGCTCATGTCTGGAATCATAATGCCCGGGTAAATGCGGTCGTTCCCTGACGAGGAACCAAACTCAGCGCAGGAGTTGCTAAACTCTTCTCCGCTGGTCAAACTCTCGTCGCTGAAGCTCAGCACGCTCTGCGGTGGCGGTGCTTGCCCCTGACCCGCAGCACTTCCCCAGTTCCACACGTTGGGTGACCAGTTCAGGTTGGTCTCAGTCCCGGCGGAAAGGGGTGGGCAGTCCAAGAGGGCATCCGCAGGCGGGCCGCCATAGATGGTGTCGTAAATGTTTGTCTGGCCATTGTCCAGCGACGACAGAAGACGCTCCCAATCCGAAGTCGACACTTCGGGCTTGCCACACGAGTTGTTTGTGAATGCATAGTTGGCAAGTGGGTCAGGTCCAAAGGACAGGAAGTCGATGTTGGGATTCTGACGAATGGCGTTGTTGCTGGGACGGCGCTTGGTGTAGATGGACAGGGAAGATCGATGTGACAGCGGGCTCAGTGTTGGTTCCGACCGCGCCTCTGGCTCTGAGCGAATGGACGACAAGCTGACCGAAGATGGGTTACCATGCACTCCCATGGATGGAGAGATGGCCGGCAGTGTGGCACGGCGGGGTTCCTTAGTGTCGGGGCGTGCAGCCTTCAGAGCACTGGGCGAGAAACGGGCGGCAATGGCCTTGAGAGATTCTTGCGTGGCACGGAAGCTGTCCATTGGAGTACCTTCGGAACTGTGGCGCGATAGGACAGGCGTTGGCATCTGCTGCTCCACGCGGGGCACAGTAATCATGGAGCAGCCAAGAAGCTTGAAGTCGGAGGCGCCGGAGGCATTGCCACGATCGAGCATGTCCATGACAGTGCACACAAGACGGTTGCAATCCTTGATGAGCTTGCCATCGCGATCGAGATTGAGCGTCTGGAATAGGAGCCCGAAACCGGCCTGCACGAGGAATTCGTTACGGCTGATGGGGAATGAAAAGCTCAGCTTGCGTTCGTCGAGCAGTTGGACGATCTGGACAATGTGCTTGCAGGCCGTGCCAACCGCGACGAGTGCCGAAGAGCCCTTGTCGCCAAGGTTGGCGATGACGGCCGGTCGGTAAATGAGCGACTTGATGTGGTGATATGCCAAGGACTAAGACATGTTAGCTTCTTGTACGGTATAACTGGCATCGCGAAAAACATACGAGGATTGGCGAGCGGCTGCTCGTCACATTAGTACTTGGCTTGTCCTGCTGGAAGGTGAGCTTCAAGTGGGGGGCGAGGTTGTTGCACCACTCTCCCAGCTCCTCGTCGAGCGAGGCCATGGTGCGGAAGGAGATGTCATGCGAAGATGACGCGGGGTAGAGCTCCGTCAGCACCTTGGAAAGGATGCGCGAGATGCGGAAGAGGGCCAGCGCGCTGGAGAGCTTCGTGGACTCGCCTGGGAGAGTGGGCAGGAACCCCTTCTCTGTGACGTATTCGTCGTCGGCATCAACCGGATATTCACAGTGCACATCTTCCTCCTTGAGGAGCTTTGGGAGACCCAAGTGGGCAGCAGAAAGGCTGGGGCGCGTTAGCAGACGGCAGGGATGGGTCGGAACATTGAGCCTCACCAGTCAACCGTGTAGAGCGACCAGAAGACCTTCTTTCTGGTCTCGCTAACAAGCGCATTGAGCGCGAAGCGCTTCTGCGACTGATGCAAGCCGAGACGTTGGGACAGGCCGATAGCCAGACCCTTGTACTTAAGGAGTCGCGAATAATCCGCCTTGAGCAGGCAAAAGATCTGGGCCAGGACAAGGCATTGCAGCGTCGCAACGTCATTGTCCATGAGGAAGCCCTCCATGGCATTCTGCCACTGGGCCTCGAAAGACTCTACGTCTTGGCCATCGCGGGGCTGGGGCCTGTCAGTAGGGGGCCTGTCGTGTGACAGCGGGCAGATACGTACATCGCTTGACAGCGCCGCGATGCCAAACACAAGATTGAGTTTGGCAATGGCCTTTGGGTCGACCACGGCGTCGGGGCTGGCTACATACTGCTCGTAGTAGCCGAGAAACGTGGGGCGGTGGAGCACGGGAAACAACGGCGCCCACTCCTGGAAGAAGATATTAATCATCTGGTCAGAGACCAAACGAGGCGGCGCCTTGAACACGATGTTTCGCTTCGAGGCCTGCGACGGCGCCTGCTTGGACCCCACGCCAAAGAAAGCGTTGGAGTTGACGTCTGCGCAGGGCCTGCCCGTCTCCTGCGCTCGCTGCTTGAAGGCTTCTGTGCGAGGGTTAGCAAAATTTGACTGGCGGGGTTCTCGAGCTGCGTACCGATGAAGTTGCGTCCGCTCGAAGTACCCGCGAAATACGAGTCGCAGTTGTCGTCGTCCAGCAGCAAGGGAGATTGCTGCACCTTGAACACATCGTCCTTCTCCTGCGACTCCTCGCGAGCGTCGGGGCTGCGCGAGGGGGAAGCAGAGGTCCGCGCTGGGGTGGGGTTGGCATGGGGCGAATGTGAATGTATCCTCGAAAGCATGTCGATTTTCTCGTCCTTCTCGTCCAATAGCTCTTTCAACTCGCGCACCTCCAATTCCAGGGCCCTGACGCGCTCCTCCAGCGACTCGGTGTAGCCTCGCGGAAAGGCGCGACGGCTGAGCTTGTCGCTCGTCTTGCATTCGAATCCGACATTGAGGCACTGGGTGCAGCTCGGGCGCACGCCGTCGCAGCGTATCTTCTTGGATCGGCACCTGTCGCAGGCCTGGGCTATGCGGGTCTGGTTGTTGGTGCCGACCTTGATGACCTTCATGGGCAGAATTCCAGGCATGTTGGCGGTGTTGGCTCGGGGCGCGGTGGCGTGCGTGGGTGTTGTTCCTCTCTAGTTCCGTAGCCCCGTAGGGAAGAAGCAACGTCGCGGCGTGCACGCAGTGCCCGTGACCATTCGGATTCCCCGGATGGAGACGGCAGTCGGTCGCGGTGCCGGGGTCGAAGAATCAGGCGGAGAGCAGACGTGTGGCCAGGCGATGAAGTGGGAGTGGGAGTGGGAGTGCGGGTTGGTGGGCAGGGCACATAAGAGGGTCTAGGGGAGTCGAGTGTGGGCAGAGGCACGGCGGGCTGGGGCAGCAAATGTAATGTAAGAATAAGATGGGCCGGCGAGTGCGCGAGTGCGAGAGCGTGGGCGCGCAGTTTCCGGGGCGGCCCTAGCGCTTCTGGGGCATGTTGGGTGGACAGCGATGCGGGGAAGAAGGCCCTGGAGAGGGCTGAGGGCTTTTGCACACGAGCGACCGAGCAGGGGGATCGCTCAGTGCTGCGCGCCTGCACCCTCTGCCCGCTCGCAGCCACGCCTGACGCCGGTGCAGCATGGCCCCCCGGCCGCGAGCAATTTGGCGCCCACCCGCTGCCAACCCGCTGCCAACCCTCCGCCAACCCTCCCGTCCCATTTTCGTCTGCCCTTCGCCACAACTCCCCCAGTCCTCATCGGCTGCCCGCCTCTGCGCGACCCCTCGGCGACGGTGCTTGTCTGCCATCAGCATCCTGCCGCCGCCGCCTTCACCAGAGACCGAGCTCGCCGTGGATGGCGGCTGCGGGGTCGCCCCATGTGGCTGTCAGGCTTGACACCATGCAAGACTTCCCTCCAGTTCGTCCTACACGCTGCATTCGGCCCGTTGGCGCTGCCTGTCCATCCGCTGTCGCTCGCTGCCACTGCAATATCCACCGCAACTTCGAGAATTTCTGCCCTCTGGCCCTGTTCATCACTGCCAGAACAGACTCCCCGAGACAAGCTGCCATCTGCCAAGGGATCGCTCTTTGCTTCCTGCTTGCTTTCCACCATGCTGTCCTCTGCATCCTCCATTCCATGTGCCACGGCAGCGGCCGTTTATATTGCATGCTAGACAGGTCTTGGGTCAATCATTGCCGGGTCCAGGCCACGCCACTATGTCGCCCTTCCAGAAGCCGCAAAGAACGACCGAGTGGCTTCAGTCTTCGACATCAAAGCGCAGCGTCCGTCATACGATCAGCCCAGTCATCGTCGCTTTCGGGGGGCAGTGATGCCGCCGCACTCGACGGTTGGGTCTGGCTTGCGCCTTTAACCGCCTGCGCCCAACCTGTCGAGCCATATTGCCCTATCATCAGTGCTGTAAGTCAGAGAAGAGCCAATTCTGACGGGGAAAACAATAATCACGACCATTTGGGTGACGCTGCGTATAAATGTCCTCGTGCCTATAGCCAGATAGCCATTGAACAGCATCCCTCGGGACGGCGGCAGCCGGAGCCGTCTGGCTCGTCAATCACCTGCCCATGTACAAGAGATCCTGTGCGCGTCAAGATTCCGGTAGCACTTTGTTGTAGTGCTGCAAATACGCGCCACTTGATGAGCGGCCCAACACTCCATTGACTTTTGCCGGCAGGCGAGCGGCATTTCAGTTACACAAAAGCGAGATCCATATGAATGGTGGAGACCCGATACTTCTAAAGCTTCCCTGATGCTTCCATGGAAATTGCAAGGCCCTGTCACCTGTCCCTGACAGCTGCCTAATGTGGTGGCCTGCGACGTGGTTGGGAGCCCCCGTAAATTGCGGCGAGGATCAGCTTATGAAGTATCCCACAAGCACCCATGAGCTGCGATGGGGCCTTTTTTGCGTAGGAACACGCGAATGTGGGGACCAACGAACCCAGAGCGCACCAGTCCCTAACTAAAATCCACCTCCTCGTCGCCTGCTTCGTCGCCACCTCCACCGAGTCCCAGATAGCGTTGCACAGTCTCGGATTCGATCAATCTCGATTTCTGTCGGGGAATTACATCAGTATCAATCAAGAGGCATCATCCATCATCGGTGATGGCCAAGGGTCGTTGGACGCGGGCATAAGCGATGATCTGGTGGCTGGCGGGGCCACCTCTGTGAATGGATGCGTGCTTACCTGATCTTCGAAGCTTCCTTTAGCTCGCTCTAGCATACCCAACTCTAGTTTGCGGAGCCGCCGTGCAAGCTTCTCCCTGACGGTGCCATTACGCTCAGCATGTGCCGAATTCTGTAGCGTGTGGATCTGCTCTTCGACTCGATTCTCTAATAGCACCACGGCCCGCAGCTGGTAAATATCCCACGTAGCATCTTGCTCTAGCTGGGACCGGAGTTTGGACGTGCCATCTAATTCGTCCTCTTTCCAGAAAGCTTGGATTTCCCTTTGCCCATCCACAGTCTGCCTGATCTTGAAGTCTAAGCCGTCTTCTTCGTTGACGACAACGAGCCATATGAAGTCGCTTTCCCAATCCACATGGTCGCCTTTGTCAAATAATCGAAACCCAGGAGCTGCATTATTGACAAATCTTTTCGCTGGCTTCAGCGGATCATCATCCGGGACATCGAGACTAAGAAACATCGCTCGTGCTGACTCGACGCCATCTTCTAGAAAGCCATAGGAGAAGATGTTTTCACAGGCGCCCTTTTCGTCGCCATACCTGATTTCGTCAGTCAAGGTAAGCGTGTGGATTACCGATTGGCTGGCTCTCTCGGAGTTCAAGATTGCCAATCACCTCTATGCTGTTCCAGCGAGTATGAGCAGTAGAGCCCAACCTTTATATGCCGAAACTCGATGGAAGCAACTGTGATGGCGTGAACTTACGTTATACTTATCTCCCCGCCACTGGAGATATTTTTATCATCCCGCAAAAGCAACAAGCCATTACCATCGCCATCGCTTTCGTAGAGGGCAGCCGTGGCATCTCCTGAAGCGTGATTGGCCATGTCGACGCACGGGACCATGCACTCTCCCACGCCTGGGAATTCCAGCGCTCGAGAACGGTACATGGCATCGACACGCATCCAATCGTCAAAGTTCACGTGTCCAGTGTCCTCATCCCACCAATGTTTTGCACACCAGCTGATGGATTCGGTCCCCGCCCGAACGGTTTCAAATTCTCGAAGCAGACTGTTTAGTTTGGAGCGGACCGCAGGCCTCAGGGTTGTGCCCTCAAGCAGCTCCTGTTCCTCCTCGCTCCAGAAGGTGGGCAGAGGTTCATCGGGAAGGAACTTGATGTATCTTGATTCTAGTCAGTTTCAAAATCGACTGTTAGCTGCGGCTGAATGTACTCAGTCAATGGATTCAAGACCCCGACATCTTTGATATTAGGGCAGCAGATGGTTGCTTGCAATAGCAGAAATACCAACACGGCTCCTCGAGTTGTCTTGCGGACCCTGTCAGTGCAGTTGTTGAGCCAGCAGCTGGTGCACTCACACGGCCAAAATCTCCTAGGGCACCAAGTACTTCTCGCAAGTGCTGATCGGATTTTGCCAGGAGCTCGACGGTTTGTCGGGATATGATCAATTCTTTTGGGACGACAAGTAAGGGACTTTCTTGTCCCCCATTGAGAGGTCGACTCGCGATCACCGTCGAGCCTCGGTCTTCAAACCCCGGCAATGGCCCGATTTTGATGCCATTGAAGTTGACGCCGTGAAATTCCGCCCATTTCGGCAGATCTTCAATGGGCTGTTTGAGCCACCCCTCCGCTCTACCCCTCCGGATCATGCTTTGGCGAGACGATGCTTTTTTTTGCAAATGATGCACAGATCAACTTTGTCGTGCTCCACGGCGGTCGGTGGGGCAACCCTCCGAAGACGAGTTCGTACGGCGCGCACGGCCAAGCGCACAGGGACGTGTTCCAGTGGTAGCTGGGAAAAAACAAGCCAGAACGGGTTGGTCCGACGAAGATAATGGATTTAAAGAAATGAAGTCAATCTTGCACGAGGGCGCCAGAGGCGGGTTGTGGAGCCACACGATGACTAAAGCAACTTGTTCAAGAGCACCTGGGCACAAGTGGCTCGGCACGTGACGGGACCCGCCAGCACTATGGCCTAGGCGACGTAGTAGAGATGCACGCGCGCGTTGCTGTGGGATGGTTGCAAGGCGCGGCGAGCGTAGGCGAGAGGGTGTTACGAGGGCCGGGCCAATGCTCCTGACGTGGCACTAGGTGCGGGTGGAGGGTCCACAGGTTAACGGGAGTGCGTGTGTGGAGGGCAGAGGCCTAGCTGGTGGGCCAAGACGTATCAGTAGGTGAGGCCTGGCGGCAATGGCATCAACAAACAAACAAACAACCGGCTGGGGCAGCAGGGGACGGCCTGGCGAGGCGGCGTCTCAGGTTTTGGGGAGCCGTGAAAGGGGGGCCACTATGTGGCCGTTGTTCACTTGTCCGTCGTTGGGCGAGCCCAATCGGTTGCCGTGGCTCGTGCGCCGGCTAGAACCCCATGCAGCCTAGCTCTATTTTCATGTCGGCCTGGGCAAAACAACATCAACAGCCCATTTCTAGAGCTCCCTCTCCCATCATTGCACCATCCGCATCTTTACAACTATTGCTTCACTCTGAGGACGTCCGCTCAGGCTCCGCTCGGCGACCGCGACCCCAGCTCCACGCAGTCCCCCTCCTCTGCGCCGCCCGCCCCCCTCAGCAAGCCCGCCCTCGTGCCCGTCCGCGTCGGTGCCGCCAAAACACCTACTTGTTGTCGTCCAGGCGCAACAGTCGGTCGCTCCTCAATTGTCGCTCTACACGGCGGTCGCGCCCTCCGGAATCATGTCTTCGCACCAGCGGACCTCCAAGACGCCGCGCGCCTCGACGACCAGCTATGGACAGGTGCGCTGCCTCCTCTCGTCCCATCTTTGCTTTTCTGACGCCCGCCAAAACAGGTCATAGAGTACATCCAGGACCGCCTCTACTTGGCCTCGTATACGCATCCCCCCGATGCCAACACCCCCTTCCCCTACCCGCGCCAGCAGCAGTCGCCGTCCAAGCGCTCGTCCAAGGCTCAGCCCGGCCCAACCGCCACGGGCCCAAAGGCACACCCGCCCGTCTACTTCACCATCGACAGGACTCTCTTGTACAATGCCTTCCACGCCGACTTTGGACCTTTGCACATTGGACACTTGTACCGCTTTGCCGTGCAGCTCCACGAGGTTTTGGGTGATCCCGCGAATGAGGAGCGCGCTGTTGTGTTTTGGAGCAACGCCGACTCGAGGAGTATGTTGAGACATCCGCAATCTTGCCAAATGCGCATTCGCTGACAGCCATCTAGGTCGCGCCAACGCTGCGTGCATTTTGGCCTGCTACATGGTTCTCATCCAGTCATGGCCACCCCACCTTGCCCTTGCGCCAATCGCCCAGATGGATCCGCCCTGCATGCCCTTCCGCGACGCAGGATACAGCCAGGCTGACTACGTGCTCAACATCCAGGACGTCATCTACGGCGTCTGGAAGGCAAAGGAGGAGGGTCTGTGCGGACTCAAGGACTTCAGTCTTGAGGAGTAAGTCGTCATATAAAAAATATGCGCCAGGTCTTGGCTAACCCTGCACAGATACGAAAAGTACGAGCGAGTCGATATGGGCGACTTCAACTGGGTAACACCAGATTTCCTCGCCTTTGCTTCCCCTCAAGTACAGCCGACCCATGTGATTCCCCAGACCTCGCCCATGTACTCGACGTTGCCCAGCAACATCGCCGAAGTTCAGCGCTCGTCCCTTCCCACCCCCTTCAAGAACGTGCTTTCACACTTTTCGGCGAGGAACATTGGCCTTGTTGTGCGACTCAATTCGGAACTCTACTCTTCGACCTATTTCACCAAGCTCGGCATTCAGCATCTCAACATGATCTTCGACGATGGCACATGCCCGCCCCTCAGCCTAGTGAGGCAGTTCATCAACCTCGCACATGAGATGATAACGGTGCGCAAGAAGGGCATCGCTGTGCACTGCAAAGCTGGTCTCGGGCGTACCGGTTGCCTGATTGGCGCCTACCTTATCTACAGGCACGCCTTCACTGCCAACGAGATCATCGCATTCATGCGCTTCATGCGCCCCGGAATGGTCGTCGGTCCCCAACAGCATTGGCTTCACCTTAACCAAGCCACTTTCCGAGAGTGGTGGCACGAGGATACCATGAAGGCCAAGCTCGCCGAGATGATGCCCGCGACCCCCACCAAGTCGCCGAGCAAGCAGCGTCTGGCAAGCAACGGTCAGACCTTTACTCCTCCCAACGGATCTTCCAAGCGTGCCGCTTTGGGCGAGATAGAGTCCAATGAGCGGAGCAATGTTGGAGGCTCTACCATTGGCGTACAGGAAGACAACCTGCCAGCACCTACACCCGGGCAGCCGAGGAAGACTAGCAAGCTTTACGGCGGCGGTACTGGACGCTCGCCGCACCGGATCAAGGAGAACGAGCCCTTCTCCAAGTCAAGCACCGAATACAAGGCGGAACTCACGCAATTTGAGGGTGAAACCGATGAAGAGTTCCATCTCCGTCAAGTCGCTAGGCGAACGACGTCTCGATCACCCACTCTGAAGGACAAGCAGAGAAGGGCGATCAGCATGACAACCACGACAACCTCCATGACACATACATCTTGGAACTACGGTGGTGAAAGCGACGTAGAAAACAGGGCGCCGGTTGGTGCTCGGCCAAAAACGCCATCTCGTGACAAGAGTGGCAGTGGAAATGGCAGCATAAGCGTTGGCAAGACGCGTTCCAGCCCTTCCAGGCGAAGCACGGAAACCAAAAGCGGCGTGAGAAAGACGAGCGGTCGGGTCGGCAGTCACGGCAGCTCGGTCACTCGCGTCAAGTCATGAGAGGCTCTTCCAATGTCAAGTGCGGTCTTCATTTGCATCATTGGTGTTTGGGCATGAAATGCGCATTGGGTCAGTCCTCTCCATCACGAACTTTCGATTACGACTTTGCGTCTGTTGTGTTGGCTTGATGCCTATACTGCGTCGAAAATTTTCTCTTCACACTCTACCACAAACATATCTGGATAGGCGTTAGGGTCAATCAGTGTGAATAAGGGTTGGGTTCTTGTCAAGGTCGGCGTGTAATTTGGCGTGCGGGTCGGGTGGGTTTCTTGGGCTTTGGTCTCTCTTATTTCCCACGTACTATCTGTCTCGGTGCTCTCCAGTCTGTTTCAATTATTTCCATCTTGCGGCCTTTTGCTGCATGCTGATGACGTGTATGACATCAATGACAGCGCAGTCTTAATCGTCTTCTACCAATTTATAATCAAAGATCCTCTTGCGTGACATGCTTTGTTTGGTGAGCAATCCACTCGATTTATATAATATACATGGAGATTGGATGTCCCATGTCACTGCCTCCGCCCAGGGTGGATAGTCTAAGACTTGAAACCTATATATCCAGACATAATCGAGACATCGCTTCTCAAACAAAATTTTTTTTCAACGCTCATCTCTATCATACAAAATCTCCACCCCAAACCCCCATATCCCACCCCAAACATACAACACCTGCCTATACCCGCATCAGCAACACCCCTCCACCTCCTACATCCCCTGATTCACTCCACCCCCAAACTGCATATCACTATAAAGCGTACCTCCAGGCGGAATCCATCCCCCAAAATTATCATTAATATCGTTCCAGAGGTACAAATCGCCATTCTGGAACGCCGCCGAGAAAGCCGCCATGTCGGGCGTGAAGGCGACCTGGTCGGAGCCCGGCGGCGGCATGTTCAACCCCGCCGCCTCGGACGCAGCAGCAGCGTTCGAGAGCGGGATGCCGCCCGCGTTCGTCGGGGTCGAGGACGAGTGCCAGCCCGGGTACGAGGCGGGCATGGTGAAGGGGGCGAGGGGGGGAGTGGGGGTCGGCGCGGTGAGGGGGTTAGCGTCCAAGTCTGCAAAGGGCTTGGGACGAGGCTGTCCTGTGACGTTCGGTTTGTCATCCGCGAGGGAAGAAGAGGGTGCGGCGGCGGCGGCGTCTTGGTCGCGCTTCTGGAACGTTTTCCTGCGCTTGAGGTGGCCACCTGCCTTGCGCCAAGCCATGTGTTCGTCGTGCCAGGACTTGAGTTTCTGCTTTAGGACGAAGAGCCAGTGCGAGGGGACGCGGCATTTCTGGGGGCCGACGGCGTCGCTGATCATTTGGATGACGGTGTTGAGGTAGTAGTCGACATTGAGGTCTTGGGAGACGAGGACGAGGCCCATGCCTTCGGCATCAGTGCCCACGGCGTAGTCTGCCTTCATGAGTGCGACGAGTGCATAGATGGCGCGTACGAAGATTACGTTGGAGGCTTTCATTAGCTTGTCGATTGGGAGTTGGACGAAACAGTCGAGTAGTGTGTGCGCGGCGCTGACGCATTGGATGGTTGCGTTGATCTGAAGTGCAGATCGAGATAGCAAGGTCTCGGGCTGGACGCAGTCGTCATCGAGGGCAGGAAGTGTCAAATGCCGATTGCGAAAATCGGGAGCGTCGTAGCGGCCGCCGTCCATGGCAAACTCCCACATGGATATGATGTTTTGATGATATTCCATCGTGAGGGCCATGCTCATGATGTCGTCCGGAATGGAAGCTTTCCATTCTCGCATTCTGCGCTCAAAATAACGTAGAATCACTTGCAGTCGAAGCTCGGAAAGACTGAAGCTTGTGCTTGCGTCGTCGAAGCCAAATGCTGTGTTGGCCTCGTCGGCTATCCTTTGTAATTTGACCCAGGCGACTACTCTCCTGTCGTCTACTAGTGGGGACTTTTGAAGCAGAGTGAGAGCTTCTTCCATCCAGCTATTGAACTGTAGTATGGTAGGCCGTCTAAGTCTCATGGCAAATCTGGAGCTGGTCAGTACAAATATCTTAGCAGGGATGCCTCCCGTACCCAGCAGTCCACGCGTATAGAACGATGATAGTACGGCAATTTTCCAGAAGCTCTTCGGCCGATGAGATCCTTTGGAGTGCTCGGATAGCTCGTTTGGGTAGCTGTTCGTGTGTTCTGGGTTTGGTGGCCAATCCAAGCTCCAGAGCCATACTGGCGGCCATGTTCCCATATTGATAGATCATTAATTGCGCTGGTGAATTTGGAGGCGTATAGTATGAGACGGTCACAAGCAGAGCCTGGACGTACTGTACAGATTTTTCTCCTTTGATAAACAACGATCGAGCATAGAGATAGATTATCTCTTCGTGCAATCGATTCGATAGTGCCGCCCCCTTGCAATGTGCAGCAGCAGCCATGACTGCATGAAACAAGGCTGGCTTTTTGCAACGCAGCTGGGAAGCGGTCCAGTCGCACGGAATTACCACACCAGGGCAGTCTTCAACCAAGTCTTTCCGGTATATTTCGAGAAATTCTTCCGCTAACTCCATTGTAATAAGTCCACGGTCCACGATATCGATATCTGAAGCTCCCAGTGAATCGTTGGGCATACTGCAATCCCCTTTGGGTGGCGGAGGACAGAGGCTGTCTGAAAACTTTTCATCCGGAAATTTGTCTGCAAAACTCAAAGTAGGAGGAGTTTCATTGCTCTCGTTGCTTTTGGAGTATGTAGAGGATTTCGTTTTTCCTGTATCTGTATGCATTTCCGGTTCAGGTGAATCTTCGTCCATGGATTCATGCTCGCTGGCTTCAGAGGGCGATATTTGGTTGGTTCTGAGAAGGGAACGCATCTGCTTGACCTCCTTTTCAAGCTCTGCGACTCTAACGTCTGTTCTCTTTCTTTGCCGCCTCTTGGCAGGGGGCGCAAATATGCATGCCTTCCCGGCTTTGGCACATCTCTGGCATTGAGAAGAACCTGAGGATGGGTTTACCAGGCATCGTACTTTGGAAAGTCGGCAAGCTTCGCAGGCGCGGTTCAATTGCTGTTCCTGAACCTTCTTGGGCGTTTGTTCCGGCCCAACGGAACCAGACATGACAACGTACCTCCGTCTCTTGCAAGACCCCAGGGAGGAAATACCAGGTTAACTGTCTACCCAATTCGCCCAAGGCAGTAGTCACCTTGAAGTTGGGAAGGCGGCTGATCGACTAGCGTGTTTGTAATTGGTAATGGTTGAAAACTGTGGGGAGGAATGGATCCTGCTGTTTACTTGGAATAGCGGAGTTTAGAAGATTTCTGTGCTCCGTTGCGTCGCGCACCAAATGGACGAGTTTCGGGTCCGAGATTTCTTGGTAAAGTTCACGTGGCTAGCGCCACCAATGTCGAAGATCCAGGAATCGTGAATTACACTGAGCTCAAGACGTGGGTTGAACCATGTCAAGAATTGCAACCTGAGGCCAAGCTGATGCCTATCGTCTATCATGCGCGTGTGGATCGAAGCCAAGTCAGGGATGACGCGGCGACAACAACGGTCGACGCAGACAGCTCTGGAGGAAGCCAAACCCGAAGACAAGCAGTTTAAGTGCAATAACAGCCAGTTAACGGGGACAATCTCACCGAGAATGGTGATGAGGCACGATGTGTCGTGCGTATGTGCCCGGTGCCTATATCCGTGGACGAAAAGTAGGTTGCTTTGAGAGCAGTCGCGCTATACTGCTTCAGGACAGATTCCCCGCCCAGCCTCATCCTTCCAAGGTTCACCCAGACCAGTGCAACCCGTCAGCCTACACCTCTCTCGCTACCAGACTCACATCTACTGAACATACGCAAGAAATGTCGGCCATGATGAGGCGGTGATGTGAAGCCCACCGGTGTTGCAGGCAATACTGATTTTGAACATACGCCGTCCGCAAACACACGGCACGAGGAATGCACAAGCAGCCTCTGGCTACCCAATGATTTTCTCGGTACCTTGAAGTCCTAAGCGGCCCTGGAAGGCAAAAGGGCAAAGGTCCATGGGCCCTTGGTTCTGAGACTAAGCATTCGTTGCGCTCATCATACGCAACATCCTGCCTGTGTTGCACCTCTCAGAAAAGCACACAATCGCTCGAATGCAGTGCATCGCTCTTGGGCCGCCCATGAAATAGCGAGGACCTGGCATTTAACTCGCTGGGAAAACCTCTCGTTGACTTGAAGAAAAACTACCATCAGCCAAAAGACCCCTGCAGCCTGCTGGGTATTAAAGCCAGCACACTGTCGGGCCGCGTTTACTCGACCGAATCTGATCGCACCAGCACACCAACAGAACAACGGAAACAGACCGATGAGTCAGCATCATTTCGAAGATGTAGATGTTGATTATTTTGAGCTCCCTAAGGGTATAATGTTTGGAATATGGTTTTTCTATTACACCATGACTACAGTATCGACTGATCGCCTTAATGACCGACTCGCGGTTGGGAAAATCACTAACAGAGCCAGAACCAGAATTTCTCCAGGAAGTTCCTAGGGATCTGCTCAGGCCAGTGCTCCGCATCCAAAGCCGCCTTTCCGGACCAGATATCAGCATTTGCGGGGTTCACAACCTTGGATCGTTTGAAGATCTTCCAGAAGCCGTAGAGGAGGAAGAAAATCGGAACGCCAATGTAAGCGGTGAAGAAAGAGGTGAGCTGATCTGAGCCCCAAGGGGTTTGGGTAAAGACCTTGAAGCCGTTGAAGAGGATGATCCTACAGACATACCATTAGTGAAGGCCTAGGCCTGGACCTGGATTCAATTTGGACTTACAAGGCAAAGTAACAGAAAGCAGCCCATGCAGTGTATGGTTGCCATGGCGACTTGAAAACAAGCGTGTCACGATCCACTCCTTGGGCAATGAGCGCCTTACGGAACCGGACATAGGTAATGCAAACGGAGCACCATGTAAAGAGCTGCGCAATGGTAGTGAGGTTTTGGAACCAAAGGAAAACCGTGTTGGCTCCAGTCGAGACCGACATGTAAGTAATCAAGGATATCGAGGCGGTAATGGCGACACAGTAGTACGGAACACCGGCCTTGGAACACTTGAGGAGGAACCTAGGAGCCTGTCCGTTCTGAGCAACTCCGAACAGATAACGCGAGCCAGTATACAGGAAGGCGTTTCCGGACGATGTGGCCGAGGTCAAGATAACCGCATTGATGATGTGTGGAAGCACGGGGATACCAGCACTCTTGATGGCAATGACCCACGGCGAGCTCTGAGCGCCCTTCGCGTTCTCGTTGGTCAGATCGGGGTTGTTGGAGCTGACTGTTACGCCGATGATGAAGGATCCGAAGACGTAGAAGAAAAGGATACGCCAGAAGACACGGCGAACGGCCTTGGGAATGTTCTTGCGCGGATTGGCAGCCTCACCAGCGGCAACGGCCACCATCTCGACACCACCATAAGAGAAGGCGGCGTTGACAAGCGTAGACCACAAGCCAGTAAAACGACCTGTGTTTCCTGTTCCGACATATTCCTTCATGGCTCCCTCCTTCCAGTAGCGGAATCCTCGGCGATCCTTGTCAGGAGCTCCGCCGAGCATGATGACAAGGCCTACAAGG
Source organism: Corynespora cassiicola (assembly GCA_022059125.1). Lineage (NCBI taxonomy): Eukaryota > Fungi > Ascomycota > Dothideomycetes > Pleosporales > Corynesporascaceae > Corynespora > Corynespora cassiicola. The sequence goes on along the minus strand of JAEUWY010000012.1, from coordinate 935,246 downwards.
AGCAGACCAAGAATGGTGATAATCTTGATACTGGCAAAGATGAACTCAGCTTCTCCATAGATGGAAACAGCGAAGATGTTCAACACAACAATTATGACTATGATGATGGAGATCCAAACGGCCGGGTTGATCTTTTCCTCTTGGTCCCAGAAAGACACCAAGACAGCGGCGGCAGAGATTTCAGCACAGAGGGTGATTGCGCATTGGTACCCTGGAAAGGTTAGAAGTGGTACTGAGACCGGTGGGAGAATATCTTACAGTTATTCCATCCAACAGCAAATCCAAGAGCAGGATCAGTATAGCGAGCGCAATATTGGGGGATAGCACCAGGGAGGGGAAGCCAGGTCGACATTTCACCGAGCGACTGCATCATGCCGAAGATGGCGATACCCGTGAATGTGTAGCCGAGCAGGACGGAGACAGGACCAGCATTGGCGAAAGCGGTGCCAATACCGAGGAACAGGCCAGTACCGATCGTTCCACCGAGCGCAATGAACTGGATGTGCCGCGACTTGAGCCTAGAGGTGATCAGCCCAAGGTTTTCAGGTGGTACTGTTTGTAAGCATCGACATACCCTCGCTCGACGTATCCGAATTCTTCGGCCGTCTGGAGATCGCCATAGATGTCGGCAGCCTCACCCACAGCTCCGCCTTTGGTGTTGACGATGTCTTTTATGCCATTGTCACTGGGCGCTGAGTCTCCGCCTCCAATTGCGTATTGGCTTTTTTCGTTCTGGCCAATGTCTGCCATCTTGAAGAGTATGTTACCCTTGGGCCGAGCTGTCTTGCTGTCTTTGGCAGTAAACGGGATCCCTATGGGGGAGAACAATAGGCAAGACGCTGGAAGAGAAGAGAAGAGGGCTGTACGCCTCGATTAAATGGATGAGGGTAATACCTCTGTGATTTGCAAGGTTGGGGGCGGGAGCACGAGGGATGTCTTATAATATTTCGGGTCGGCCATCTGTATCACCCTCAGTGCAACCCTAGGCCGGCCCCTACGTTCCTCAGTGCAGCATAAGCTCGGGCGTGCAGGGAGCTAGCAGGCACGCGGCGTCCAGTGCAGGCGGCGTCGATGGCCGGACTTGGTCACTTGGGACTCGGATACACCGCGGCCTCGCTAGCCTGAGGTCTGGATGGTCGCGCCGAAATGGGATCCCCGGCAGTTCGAGCAGAAGGGGCGGGCTACCCGTCCATCGCAGCGATAGCCTAAACTCTGGGTGGTCACCGTTGATAAGAGCTGCCTCGAGGGCTGGCCGGAGAGCACGATCATTGGCGATGAAGCGCCGCCCCGAACACACGGACAGGCATCTCACAGACAAGCCGCTGCACCAAGAACACGCACATTGGCGTGGGGTACTCCGCAGATGCTTGCTCGCGCTGAAACGCCTCCTCGTGCCTGGTCACTGGCGATGTTGATCAGAGGCCTTACTGTCTGGTGTTCTGAGCCAAAACAATTTCCAGGACGGTTTCGCAGTCTCCAGCCAGCGCGGCAGCAGCAAATCGCGGGCAGTGGAAGGCGTGGACTGCGCCCGCAGTGTGCAAATTAGCTTCGTGCCCAAGCCTTGCAGAAGCACCAACGGCGACCTGGGCACTCTGGGCAGGCGGGCAGATCCTCGCGTCCGAGTTGGAGGGCAGAACACGGCCAACACTGTTGGCTGGTTCCATCGGTCGTTATCTCTAATTGGAATGCTTCTGGAACGCTCTCTAGCGTTAATTTTCAACGCGCTGCAGCAAGCTATCGCCACACCTCTTGGAGTCGGACGCTGTTCACCATCGTGCCTCGGACATTTGGCAGACCCTTACGGACGTTTTCTGCCGGTCACGACCACCTACATCCACGACACCAAGAGTTACAGACGCTCTGGTAGCGGAGGCTGCTCCTCTGCGCACATGGGGAGCATCTTCGCCTCGACTGTGCAGAAATAGTAACGCCGCGTAGCCCAGCGCCTCCGCTGTACATATCGACAAGGCCGCCTGATATGCCTCCGACACTAAGCCTGCGTCACCCAGCCCCTCCTCCAACCTCGTGTCAAAGACGCACTCCTGCCTTATTCGGGAATCGCAAATCCAAACGTGCGAAATGGAATATTGTCATCATCATGGCGACGCCGCGTACTGTCATCCACTAGATCATGTTCTGGCTTTAGCCGCCTTCCTTTTCCACCTCGCGGGACAGGGGCCGCAGAAGGATCCCATCGCACAAAGTACCATTGCCCCGGCCATGTTGGAATGGCGCAAGAATTGCCGCACTAAGAAGGCAGCATCGAACGGGATGGGCGACGGGCGACGGGCGACGGGCTCGTGAGCAGGCGGCCTGTTGGGAAGGCAGCAAATCATGCGACCATCATGCAGTCAAACACTATGGCTGCAGCCGTGCCAGTCTCTTAAGCCACAACACGCACTGCCGCCACCCTTGACAACGTAGCAAGGCAGATTGGGCCATGCAGACCCATTAGTCGCTTGGTGCGTCTGTGACGAATCGACCGCGCTCCGTCCCTTGCCCCTATCAACCGATCCAAACCGCGGGCGGTGCGAGTGGTTTCTGTGTGATGGCGGCAATTTCGAGTCTGAAGAGCTGAACACGACGATCGACGCTTGGATTCGGCCCTGCCTCCGCAGTCAACCTGCAGTCGTCACAAGCATTTCCCAGAATCGCCGTGCCGGGCGCAGCCCCTTGTCTAGACGGCTTGTCTTGATGAATTTGCGGGGCATGCTATCGGACGACCCCTCCTTCTGGGTGCCTCTCGCATTCATGCTACTCGCAGCCTAGGGCTGGCTCGTATGCCCAGAGGCCTTCTTTGACGAGTGGGCTGACAGCGGTGCCAAGGGTCCACAAGCTTTCGTACGCTCGAATACCTCACGTAAGAAGAAATGGTCAGAGTTTCGAAGGGCAAGTGGTGAGAGTGGGTCTCACACGGTCGCGACTCGTGAGGTGTTCCCTCAGCCCCGTCGTTATCAGTATCACGATGCTTACCGTGTCACGACGACAGAAATTGCTCGACTGCCTAAGGAACAATCCTAAATGAAAATTTTCCATCCGTCTGTGTGGTTCAATGCAGGCGACAGCTTTTTGAAGGGCCGACTTTGATAACATTCACCCCTGGTTCCAGAAACGGTAGGCCTCCTAGCCTAGCCTTACCGCCAACCTGAAAATCATCCTCTCTAGCATCCCTCGGCTCCATTCCGAATGCCAAAAGACTCAAGCATTCGCCGCGTGTTTTGTGAGACCGAACAAGAGCGATTGCGCGAAATTCCCCGGCGTCCAAGAGTTTCCAAAAAGTCCGTCCGTCAGGATGCTCCGACCCACTCCGCGCGACCCATCTCCGCTAGTACCCCACACATGAATTTCTATGTACTTTTATTATTACCGACCATTCATGTCTCTTATCTTTCAGAAATCCACCAGAGATACCAGATGGTCTGCGCCCTCCGAAAACTTTTTACCCTCGGGCAGTTCTTCGGGTCAGCGAACGGACCGAAAGCAAAAGTCGTCAGTTCAGGTACCCGACGCGAGCCCAAGGAACCAAGGAACCACAAGCTTCCGTCCATCTTCTAGACGCAAGTCTTCCATGTACCTTGCGCTCGATTCGTAGGACCGCAGACGGCAGCCACGCTCGCCAAGCAGAGGGTCGAATTTTTCTGGGGTAATGGTTCTCCAATTGCGTCAGTTGACTAATCTAAACCCCAGTTTCTATGGGGTAAGTAGCCGCAACAGCTCGGGAATAGGTCTCACCTGACGGAGGCGCTATCCAAACAGCCAGCGCAGTTTCTCTGGGGTAATAGTTCTGACACCGTCACCTCGTACGTCCCCGGACGCTGTGTTCGTCTGGGGTAAACAGGGAAGCTGGCGGGGCGGCTCTTTGCTGTCAACCTGCACTCCGGATCCAGAGTGGATCCGATGGGGTAATAGTTGGGTTCTAGCTGTGAGGTTTTTCCCACCACGACACGCACTGTTCAGTTATCTGGGGTAATAGTGGGCAGCTAGAGGGCTGGAACGTCGACTCAGACGGCACGGAGCAGGTCTTCGAGCCGCGTTCCCCTCTTTGCTGGTTCGCTTTGCGTGCCGAGATTATGCTTCTACACCGGCCCATGGCATCGCCGGATCGGAAGCTTTAGGAACTCTGTTTGAGGCCTAAGCCTTGGCTCATTTTGTAATGGCTGCGAAGGCGTTGATTCAGGTCAATGGCTTCAGAATAAGTGCAAGCCTGCAGACGACGGTGGGATTAGTTCTTCTTTCCCGTTTTCCGTCGGGGAACAGTCAGGGTGGATCATACACGATGATGATGATTTACCAACGGTTTGGAATTAGGTGGGTTTTTCACTGTTACATGTTTCTACCTTTCCAGTTGCTTTACGTCGGTTTGTGTAATCGACCAATGCGTTGTCATTCTGACTCCGCCATTGGCTGATATCTTTGCGCTTAACCTCAGGTGGGATGAGGTACCAGAATCATTGTGAACACATGTAAAGGTACAGTAGTTTCTTGGTTATTAAGGAGATTTATCCAGCCTTTGGCTTCTTTGCTACCTAGAAACACGTCTAACTTGTTCATCACATACTTACACATTACCTTCGAGCATGCGCTTCAAAGGGCTCCCGCTTCGCGGTTTCTTTGGCGTCAATCCAATCCAGTCAAGTCAATCACGTCAAATTCCAAGATCTCTAGCATGAATCTCTCATCTTGTAATGCGCTTCACTGTAGGATATAAAGACGATACTAGATTTCTACATTTGACCACGGCACACTTCCTGTGAATTGCATGCGCTGTGAGTATCCATAGTCGATACAAATAGAGGAACTATCACGAACATCAAGACCGTAAATAACGGAAAACCATACACTTTATCTGGAAAGTCTGTGTGTTTTTACTATCCTGGATAAAGGGAATACTGAGGCTGCGTAGAATAATAAAGCCAAAAGCGCCCATGGCGCGGGTGCGCCCGCTACTGTCCAAGGCTCTCCTGCTTTCGGTGCCATCCGCCATAACGCATGACTGCTACCATATTCCTCGCACCCTTTTCGATCCCGTGTGATTTTCCTACGCAAAGAGCGCGCCCAATATCCGAAGCCCCAAACTCCATGCTGATGCCAAAATTGATCGATCGTTCTCATGCGTTGTACCCCCCTCCCATGTCCAGCAACTCCCGCGTTAGCCAGGTCCTATCTTGGGCATGTCGTGGTGTTCGCTGAGACCGCTCAGATACTTGTTCAGCTCCTCAACCTTCTCCTTGTGCGTCTTGAAGCCTTCCTTCTTGATCTTCTCGTCTCGCCTCTTCCGCCTCATCTCATCGTATCTCTTCTCCGCCTCGGTTTTCTCGCGCCCACCAGAATGCTTGATAGCCTTCTCGGCCGCAGAAGGCGACACGGACCGTCCGGGTGTGTGGGATGGGGACTTGGACTTGGCTTCGAGCTCGGAGGTGGGCTTTTCGGACGCAGAGCCGTCGGCGGTCTTGGGCTTCTTCTTTTTCTTCTTCTTGTCGACACCGCCGCCCTTTAGTCGGAGGGCACCGCCCGACGCTGCGGCGTAGTCGGAGGACGGCATGGTGTGAGTGTTGGGCGATGATGTTGAGGCGCACCAAGGTCTGGAGTCGGAGGTTTCGCGACGGTTCTGCGCTAGCGGACGACGATCACGTGTTGGTACGCGGAAACGGAGGTAGGTACCAGGTAGGTATCCAAACTCAGATCGGCGCATTGGGTGATGTCCATTCTCATCCATGGACTGTAGTATCAACCATTTTATTGTCGGTAGTACGTGTATACCAATATATTAATGTTTAGTTTTTTTGTAGAGTGCTGGCAGGCAAGTGTTTAGCGGCAAGTGGTGCGGAATACACTTGGGAACCTTGAAAGCCACCACCCTTTCTTTACCAGATCAATTCAATTGACGAGCTGAATAATTGTATTGATTAATACAAGAACTTTCCAGTTTAGGTTTATTGACTGAATTAGAAAAAGGAGAGTTTCGATGTATAAATACCACTCGTCCCGCTCTCTTGTCTGTCTGAACACATACGCAAATACGTTCTTATCCACTGCTTGTTTTGTTCAATTTCTTTATGATTCTGAGATGGAGAACACAAGATACAGCCCTCTATTAGCCTTGCCAGCTGAGCTACGCTTGAACATATACATCTACATGGTGCCAGGCCGTCCACTTGATGTACCACCCTCTCACTGGACTGGGCTCCTATATACGTGCCGGGAGATCAAGGCTGAATTTGAGCCAGAAATCATCAAAAAATCACAGATATTTCTGACTTCGATACAAGAGCGATGTATCAAACAAAGAGAGGAAGAGATCCGCATCAAAATGCCATCCAACATCCATGAACTCCGAAACCTCACCATCGAAAGGCCAGGAATTGTGCCTCGTAAAATCTTGAAGAGTTGGAATCACAATCTTGATCCAATCAACGAACTTCATCAGATGTACTTCGACAAGGTCACTTTCACGCTCTACCGTAACGTCTCCGTCTCCTTCACGCCTGAAGGGTCGGATTATTATGAGCGAAAAATCCCCTTGAAGTGGAAGGAGCAGCCTATTCAGCTGGCTTGCGCCGTCGCAATGACATTCCATAAAATATGGACCATTTCAACATTGGCGAAACAATCTTCTCGCGTAAAATTGATAATCGTCGAGGTGGGCCGCACTATTGCTGCTCACACACCGCCCCATCCCAAAACTCGAAGCGGAAAGAGCTGTGCAGTGAAAAGATACAAAACTGTGACCACGTTGAACGAAAACGGGGGTGTAAGCATGGTCTGCTACTATCGAATGACAAAGGCTACCCCGGCCCATATGATGACGGAGGGCATGAAGGAAACAGATCCCAAGGAGAAATACTACCCTGCAGCATGTTATCTGCTTGGATGAAATAGCCGGAGGTTCGTGATGCCTTGTACCTCTCCCGTAAAACCGTCGTTGGTGAAGTCACGGACAACACTTTAGTACATCTTTTTCAAGAATGGGAAGTTGAAGGCCTTTGGGCGTCAGACGTGCCTAGTGAAGATTCTTAAACTGGCCAGAAAGTCGAAGAGACTCTTCTTTTGTTCATGAGCGTCAGGTCGCGCATGGCTGTTTGGGGTCTGTATTGGGAAAACCCTGTAACATCTGAGAGCTATGACTGAGCTGTGAGTACTGATTTACCCGTGTGTGTTTGGATTTTTTTAACAATTTTCCAGATTAACAATTCTTGTTTGGTTTTCGTTTTCTTTCTTAATGCACACCTATCTGCATCTAGAGAGCTATCAAGCCCCAGGTAAGCTCAAGACCCTCTTATTGATGCCCTTTTAACCAGTGCTGCCCCACATAGGATGATAATGAAGAGCAAAGCACATCAATTACATGTCTTTTACTTGGTCAGGTATTGCAGAAGGGTAGTATGGTTCGATTCTAGACTCAGCTTTCCAATCGTTGTTAATTTGGATCCGCAGCATTTAATACTTAGAAAATACATCAATATTTTAGTAAGCTATCCGCTGAGACCCTCTAATCGTTGCCATCTAGCTGTTCGTTCGTTTCCGTGGTGTACGATTGTCTACACCCAGAAGAAGCTTATAACATAGCAATTGTAGTTTCACCTAACGCCAAGGCGTGATGGTACTCGCTCGTTGACTGCGATATATGTACCTCATGTGCTGCTTTAGCCGTGGATCAATGAGACGAACGAAACTTTACAAGTCACCCTATCCACTCCTGAGCATATCCGCATATCCATAACTCACAATTCAGAGCTTCTCTCGAATCACCAAAGAATATGACATGCACATGAAGAAAAGCCCGATCATTTGAACTAAGATCTTACATATCATTACCCACACTGCACTACTCTCTACTCCCTTCCCTCTCCACCCGACTCGCATCCCGAAAAACCAGCACCCCTAAAAATTGCAGGATGCCTGCCAACCCAAAAGACGTCACAACCGCTCAACGCCGCCTGACCCGTTCCAAAATGGCGGGCAACAGGACCTCAACACCGACCAACAAAGCCAAAACCAGTCCCGAGAAGAACAGCTTCGTCATGATGTAGCCCGTCGGGCGAGCGATTCTGGCTCGTAAGAAAAAACGCCGTTGGTCTATGCAATGGAAAGTAGACATGTATCCTTGCCGTGAATTTTTTTTAGGGAAGAGCCCGGAGGAAAAAGGTAAACGTGGGAAAAAAAGCAATCAACTAACGACAGCTCAAGAGGCTGTCACCATGGGTGCGGTCATACGGTCATCATTTTGTGTTGATGAGCTGCCAGCGGTACGTAAAACGACGTGTGGAAGTTTAGGCTGCGGAGGTTCTTGTTCAGTGGCGGTGGAGTCCTTGTCAATTGACTCGGGCTCGTCCTCGTCATCCGAGGTGAGTAGTGTGGACTGGTTGTCGGACTCAGGGTCTGAGATTTCGGTGTAACCAGTAGAGGGCGGAGGTGTAGGGTAGTCACCACCAACGGAAGGCTTGAAAGTCTCAGTATCGTTGAAGGGGGCTGCAAGAGGCGGAGAAATGTCGTCTTCGTCTTCATCAGGGAGTGGAACCTCTGCAGCTGTTTCATCTGATAGATCGATCTGAGGTGTCACATTAGCAGGAGGCAGAGGCGCCTCATCCGGCATTACGACAGCAGTGTCCATGGATACGGCTTCGGAACTTTGTAACTTGTCGGACTCGTCGATGCGTTCGTAGAATAGCATGAACACGTTGTTTTGGTGAGCTTGGGATTCCGACACAGCATAAACAGACTCATCGCTGAACCGAAACCATGCATCCTCGGGATCTTCTTGTGAGTGGTCGAGGTTGGAAGGGTGCTGTCGGTAGCAAATGTAGTGGCCATTTCCATGACTACCCCAGTGTGTGACGGCCGCCTTTAGGCGATATTGGAAAAGTGAGTCAGACCTGGGATTTTCATTCTCAAGCATCGACTTTCTGGGATCCCGAGGCCACTCTTCGGCCTCATCAGGGAGCTGAGACAGAGACGGCTTACTACCCAGACACCAGTTGCCCAAGTCGAGAACCATAGGATATGATACAGCAGCATTATTCTTCAGCTGCGCGAATGTGATCTCGTCGAAAATGCTCCTGTTGACGTGCAAAACCAGTGCCTTTGGTGCTCGGGCAATGACTGCTTGTCGGGATTTGGTGGCCTGTGTCCAATTTTGCTTCTTGACGCCGCATTTCTTAAGCATAGTCTTGTCATCGAAATCCTCCTCGTCCAAAACTTCTTGTACTGCTTCCAGCTTCTTCGCAAAAGGAGAACCAGGTTTTTCCCCACCCAGCTTAACCAGAGTGGACTTCAAATGGAGTGCTGTACACTTTGCACACTCGACATTGTCAATGTATTCGAGCTCGGTGTACTCGTCCAGGCAGTCGCGGATGTCGTATCTGGAATTGCGACCAAGGGGAACGGTAAGGCAGTTGAAAGGGACGAGGGAAAGGCCCTCGGTGAAACCACAGGTGACGCAGCCAACACGTTGGGCCAGATGTCCGTCGAGTGGGTTCGGCGCCGGTTTTGGCTGCTCCTCGGAAACCTTCTCTTCTTCGACGGCATTTTCCTCTTCGGATGCTTCCGCGCCTGTTGATTGGAGATGTGAGCTACTCAGGCGTCTCGCGGCGGCACTGAATGATGCGCGGGATCGTCTCTTACTATTCGACAGCTTCTGCACCTCCTTGTCCAACGCATCCAGAATGGTTGAGTAGTATTCTTGGGCATCTTGCTGCTGGAAAGTGCTCATGGACTTGAGCTTCCCGCGAATCCAGAAGTGTTGGCCCTGGTTTTCCGGGTCGTTGAGCTTCTTGATCAGATCAAATAGAGCGCCATTTGTTGAGTCGGCGTCCAGCGAAGGATGCTCAGCTGTCGTCTTGTCGAGGTAGCGGCGCAACGAGGGCAGGGAAGCCAGGCCCTGAATGACGCTGTTCTGGTAGCATGAATTGTCCCAGTTGCCCAGGCCAGCTGGCGCGTTGCTGTTGCCCCTCGTCAGGGCGCCCGTCACCTTGCCAAAAACGTTGCTGAGGCTGCGCTGCACGCCCGACTGCTGGCTGTCGCCGGAAGCGCTCGCGGTCAGCGACACGGCGCTGCCGCTCGAGGAGGGGCGGCTCATGAGGGCGAGCTGGTGGAGCCAGCGGTATACGGGGAATCCGAGGAGGTCGAGGGCCTTGAGCAGGGCGAGTGCGCCGACGGCGGCGGCGACGAGGAGCGAAGAGAGCGAGGGGAACGAGTGGGAGTCGGGAGTCTCCAAGTTTTGTGCGAAATGGCGAGAGGCAGGGCTAGTCATGGCTAAATATGGGGCGTGCGCAAAGGTGGAATTTTTCCAGACTGTCTACGGCGGCTCGGGCGCGGTATAATGTCTGGACGTGGGTAGGGCAGCGCGGGAGGGGTGGGCCTCAACCTCTGGGCCGGCGCATCAACGAGGCGACAGAGAGGCGAGTTGGGATCAGACACAGTCGTCCTGAGGTTGTATGCGACATGGACGACGAGAGCGAGAGGCTAGCGATACGTGGTGGCGGCCGCATTGAAGGCGTTCGGGCATAGGTAATGCTCGGAGGTGAATGCGGCTCGCCGCGACTGCGGGCTTGGCGCCAGCCGTCGGTGAAGGACAAAAATTCCAGGCGCCGTGCATGTGCACCCGCCTATCCAAACATATCTGCACTCTACCCGCTGCCATGGCCAAGACCGCAAAAGTTAAGAAGCGACGTACGTGCAAGTCCCCAGCAAATATGCGCAGTAAAATGTACAGGAATAGAGAAAAAAGAACAAAAATTGACTTTGCCATCCAGAGACCACCGTCCACTCGCGTGCCGCCCGCCGCGCAGTCTCCCCCTCGGTGGACCTCGACAAGTCCATAACCACCAAGACAGCCCGCTCAGGTTCGCCTGCCGACCCCTCCGTTGCAAAGCCTCATGTCCTTGCCGCCCAGAATGCCGGCATTTCCAAGAAGCAAAACTCCAAGCCCATGAAGCGCTCACAGCGGTTGCGCCACGCCAAGGGCATAGAGCGTGCCGCCGACAATCTCGACAAGCTTGAGCTGAAAGTGCAGAAGAGTCTAGGCAGGGAGAAGAAAGTCAAGGACAGGCGGAAGGGCTGGGAAGAAGTCAACACGGATGGCACTGCAAAGAAGAAGAAGACTGCCAATGCCTTCGATGCCTTGGCCAACGAAGATGAGGCGACCAAGGAAAGAGAATGGGTCAGTGACGAGGATATGCCCGAGGTTGAACGGGCTGAGGACGCTGTGTCTGCGCCAGAAACTTCTGTTGAGGTCAAGCAGCCAGTGACTGTTCCTACTGCCGTTGAGGACGATGAGCTCCTCTAAAAAAACACCCCACCATCTGAAATTTCGATTTTTACCTACCTGGGTACCATGCCACCCATCCCCATCAGACTGTTGAGCATACACCTCCCTTGCGGGGCAATTCCCCTTTTCGGAACTGTACAGGTTATTTGGTGGCCTGGCACTGGTGGAAGCTCACACTCGTTGCATGGAAACTTTTCACGATTCAAGACCAGCGGCATGGAGGAAGGGGAGCTTCATTGGGAATATATGCGATTGATGCGGTCGAGTCGGACAACTGGTCGCTAATGCGCCAGCTATATGATATGCTCTATAGATACCCTTCACCTGAAAAAATACGCCAGAAATGCGTCCATATGTTAACCGTCATGTCGTTGCAATGCAAATGCCTCGTGATCCTGTCATACACCATATATACCACCTCAATGCACTTGAGTCCCAGACTGGCTGTCGCCGGCCCGAGATGACATCTCCAAAGACTCCACTCCAGATCCCATGCCCGTCCAGCTCTTCCCAGCAGTGGCCATGACCAAATCGAAATTCAGCTCTTTTTCGAACCAATGCTCTCTCCTCTTAGTTCCACGGCTCCCGCCTTCCATTGCCGTGCGACTCGCTCTCGTCGTCCTCGCGCGCTTCCCTGTTCCTCCCTCAGACAAAAGATTGCTGAGGCGTATCCTCTGTCCTTCCAGAATCTGCTCGTGTGCAACAATGCTCCGCACATAGGGCGCGAGATCATCCACCACGATTCTGAAGGTTCGATCGAATGAAGAAGCCGTTAGAGGGTACGTGTTCGATACTGCTGGCGTTGTTGATGGAGGCGCAGCCAACACATCAAACGCTGCCGAGAAGTCTGGTCGCGACAGCTTGTGTCGGTCGTGCTTATCGAATTTATTTCGCAGCACTGCATCAGTAAACTCTTTTTCACCAACGGGTAGCTTCTGCTCCCCACCTAGGCCTGCGCCTATATCGCTAAATGCATTTTGTGCTTGCAGGTGGCTTGCAACAAAAATGTTTGTATCGAATGTCAGAAAGTCTGACGCATGATCAACCTGCATGACTGGAGCCGATGTCGTATAGCTGAATCGTGCCTTTTCAGGAAGAGGAGGGAGTGTAGGATCCATTGGCTCTTTGTAGTCGTCGTCGTAAGATGGCATGTCGATGCGAGAGTAGACATCTGCTGCACTGATAGACTCAGCTAGCGCGTCCAGCCGTTGCAGTTCACTAATGTGCTCGATGTGAGAGTGCTGAAGAACGTTGACACTGCTGTTGTGCCCGTGTATGCTGCTCCATTCATTTGGTCGTATCCCCCAATTTTCCCAGACTTCCTTCACTAACTCTTCTTGCTTGTTAAAGCCAATGTTGTTCTGGGAGACAGCCACGTTGTGAGACAACCACCCCATGCCGTCTTCGTACGTATCCTCGCTGGCTACTCGAAGTAGCCTTCCGTATTCATCGACGTCATTTCCAGGTGGCCATCTTTGGTAAATCCATTCCAATCCTCCTTTTCTATCCCCCACGGACATTTGGCACCAAAAGTCCAGCTCTGTAATGCTGGCACGAAGGTCGTTGTTCTTGGATTTGTACAAGTCGGCTACCGCTTTCCGCTTAAGAAGGTGGCCCTCTTTAGCCGCCAAAACAAGCATGTAGTCGGTTGCAAGGTCTACCGGTGCGGGCGATAGTCTGAGGATAGCGCCGATAGGTAGGTCGTAAGGTACGACAGACTCATCGTTGCAAGTAATGATAATTGGCCGTTTGGACTGGGAGGCAAGTTTAGCAACTTGGGTCCAGAATTGTTGGTCCTCTTCAAAGAGAACGTCGGCTTCTTCAAACAGAATCAGAGATTGCTTTTGGGACTTGCGCTGTGATTGTCCATCTGGCAAAGCTCCTTCCGTGGAAATTGGGGCCTTCAGAGCCTTGTGGGCTCTTTCTTTCGGCCTCGGTCGAGTATTGCTTTTGAAAAACGAAGTCATAGTGCCCTGACGCCCGCTATCTATGTCGTTCTGCAAATCGGCGCCTATGTGCTCGTCGTCATCGGCTGCTGATGCCTGATCTTGCTTCACAAGGGCACCATTCCGTTTGTGATTGACTAGATGGTTTTCCGACATATCGCCGACTTTATCTTGTATGTCTTTACCGGAGCGGCGTCCGCCCGCATTGATTTCGAAGACGTCAAAGTCCAGCTCTTTAGCCACCGCATAGACCATGGCGCTCTTCCCACAACCGTAGGGTCCACTCACTATTACAACGTTCTTGGTTCTAGAAAGCCTAGGCCGTCTCAAGGATCGTTGTCGGGCCATACCCCACAAATGTTGCCCATATTCTTCTCCGTCAGAAATCTCGATGAAGTCATCTTCCTCCTCCTCTTCATCGAAGACAATGAAGTCATCTTCTGCTTTCTTTCTCTTCTTCTTCGGCGGTTTCTTTGCATCATATGCACTGTTCGTCTTTGTGACTTCTTTTGAGCTTTCTACGGCCACGACTGTGAGACCTTGCAGCCAATCATGCAGTACTGTTGCTTCTCTCCCGGGTATGAGTACTTGAGATGCACATTGTGGAGCGTGCTTCTGTGTCCATGCCTGTGTTTCGCACAAACCCTGGTCGAACGGGGTTAGGGAGTGCTCGATACTAGTAAAGAGAGTGCTGACAGCTGGATGAGCATTGTTGGATCTTGGTTGCTGATTTGTAGATGGTGAAAGATTTGCCCTAACTTCTCTACGCACTTGCTCCTGTATTCTTGACCCGGTTGTGAGTAGTCGTTTGGGTAAACGTACGTCTTCTGGTGGCAGAAAACCTGAAGCTAAGAGCTCTTTGTTCTGGTGGATTGAATCGCAGAGTTGCTTGCCTAGCCTCTCACACAAATCTTCATGCTGGGGAACCATAATAACGTTACTTTTGAGCTTCCGAGATTTGCGTGCAGGAGCCGTGCCAGAGGGTCCTCCTTGCGAGGTCAAGGCAGTTTGCTCATCGAGATTACGAACATGAATTGTTTCCTTTGAAGGCCAGGGTGCATCGGTGAGGCCTGAGCCTTTCGAAAGGCGCTTATCGCCGGCGAGGGCCCCAAACGCCTGTGCTGGTTGCTCGAGACGGCTGGCCCGGCTGTCATTTCGCAGCTTTCCTGGTGTCACAGCGCTCTTCACCTTCCTCGGTGATGGAGGTTGTTGGGCACCGATGTCAGGTTTAGTCGGGACTCCGTCTTCTTTGCGCTGGCTGGCTTTGCCGGTAAAAAAGGGATGGGTCACTTTCGGTGCTGCAGCACGTTTGACCGGAGCTTTCGGTGGCACTTTAGGGGGAGCCGTGGGACGTGGGGGAAATCGAAAAGTGCCATCAAGGATTCCGTCAATCTTCTGACCTAATTCAAGTCGGCTTGTTGCGTCCGATCCGTATTTGATGATTGTGACTGTCGGTGAAGGTTTGGGGGCGGCACGTTTCCGCCCTCGGCGCGGTTTTGCGCTTGCTGCCTGTTCTGGCGCAGGGGGACTCGACACCAACTTCCCGGATTTTGTAATCTTCAAAATCTTTGGGGTGGTTTCGGTGTGTGCGTGATTTCCTTCTCTGATTGCAATAGGCTCGCCTGGCGCTGAACACTGGTGTATGGGTCTTGTTATCGTCACCGGGGGCGTGACTGCTCTGGCCAGCAACTTTTTGTCCTTTGACTGGGCTTCTGTTGTCGCCATAACGACTTCCTCTGGTATTTGAGACGCAGGCATAACTTCCAAGTGAGATTCACACTTTCCAGCTTCAGCCTGAAGCTGATGGTGCCAGTCCGAGGGCCCCCCCTGGGGCATGGCATCACTCTCGAGAGGTGTAGTGGTTGGTGGAGTTGGAGATTTTGTTTTCCTTCTTTTCCTTCGGTTTTGATTAGGATCATTTTCGAGGGACGTGTCGTGAATCTCGACTGTGTCGCATACTACACTCGCATTCTTACACACGGACGGACGGGTGAATCGCTCTAAAGACGGCTGATTCTTGGATCGCGGGTTGCTCTCTGGCTTGACCTTTTCTTCATCCCCCTTCTTATTCCGCCGCTTAAGACCCCTCTTGGGTTGCGCGTCGCCGCTTGGCTGCTCGGATGCAGAGTCATGATGTTGCTGGTCTGCAACAGGGTCGGTGGAGGACGTCTGCTCGGGGGAGACGTCTTCTAATTTCAGTCAGCTAACAATTGCATACATGAAACTTTACGTACGCGTCTGCTTCGAAAAGAATGGGTGAATAGTCTTCTTGTCCTCCAGATTCATTGCAGTCTGCACCGCAGCGGAGGCCATTGATTGAGACGTGGATCAGGGACGCATGATTCGGCGCAGAGAGTTTTAGAGTATGATGTATATCAGGTAAGATGGGCAACAGCTGGTTTGTGGGGGTACCAGAGTAGAGTAAAGGTATGGGTCAGGATGGCGGGCGCGGAGGTGAACCACGAGGCGGCCATACGCGACGTCAACCCGACGCGTCGCGCTTAGCGAAAACCGCGGCTCCAGCCGACCACGTGATTCTAGTGCACGCCAAGATTTCGTCTTGTTCTTCACCGCCTTCATCTTTCTGCCGTGGGAGCCCTGGCCTTCGATAATAATTTTCCCGCAGCTCTTTTGCAGTCGCGCCCGCCCAGTCGCAGTTTCGATCCGGCTCACCCACTCATTCTTAGGGCCTTTCTGATCCCTTCTGGAAGTCGCCATGTCCTTTGATAAGGAGATTGGAGCTCCCTACACGGTGGCGTCGCTGCCAAAACCGATCGATTCCGTCAATGGGCGCACACAGGCCTCTGGTGTATGCAGCATCAGCGGCGCGAAGAAGAGGAAGCGCACTGAAATCGCAGTGGGCGTGGATGGAGAAGGCATTTTAATATACAGCGTATGGATTTGACCTCTCATTGCTATAGCAGAATTCTAATCCCCCTCAGCTCCAAAATCCCCAGTTGGTTACCTCATACGCGCTTCCGCCGCAGACATCGTTCGCTGCGGCTCCCTACTGCCTCTATCGCAAGGGCGCTACAAGGACTCCTTCACGTCGCTTCACCTATGCCTGTATTGCTCCATCAAGCCCCTCCGACAAGCCTCAATTAGTCTGCTTTACCGAAGTTATTCAGAAGGATGCTACCGCCGACACCGTAAAGACCACATACACGGTATCAAACTCGACGAGTAACATTATTGCCATCGATGCTATTCCGGTGTCAACCGGAAGCTCGTCCAAGGAAACTGAGCATGATGTGCTGGTCGTCTTCGACAATGGCGACTCCATCTGTCTCTCATCTGACCTTGAGGTTGTGAGATGGGTCGCAAACGTCGAGTCTTATGCCCCCAAGCGCGGTTCTCCCATTTTCATAGAGCATGTATCTCTAAGCACCGCAAAAGCTGTGATACATGGCTTACTACGCAGTCGCGAGGATATCGTCGCTATCTTGGACCCTTCTTCCGACACAAAGCCCGAGCTCCTAGATCTCACCCAAGTCCTCTCAGTTGTTTCGCGACACACCGATGGCAACCGCTCGCTCGGGCTCTTCCAACTCCAGTCTCGGTCTTCTGATATATCTTCCATTCGTCTGCCTCTGAAGCACCTTTTGACATGGGACTTGCCTTCACCTTCCTCTCTAGCCACATCCAAAATTGGCAAAAGGAATTATTCGCTACATCCAACGACCGGCAACCTTCATGAGCTTACTGAAGAAGGTCTCATATCGTACAACTTTTCTGGAACTGTTCCCAAGATTTATTCCGAGCTTGCGGTGCCCGGCCCCCGAGTTGATTCGTTTCTGCGTATATCCCAGGACTTGATATTTGCCTCTTCCCAGCATCTTTGCCGCATATTGGATGTCAAATACAAATCAATTCAGGGGCTTCTATCATTGGACTCTACACCTAGCACGTCGACCGAAACGAAGAAACGGAAGCAACCTGAGCCAGACTCATTCGACGTCTCGACTGCAACACCAACACTGGTCGCTCACTACGCCGAGCTTGGTCTGGTCGTGGGTATCCAAAACCAAGAACTCGTTGGACTTCAGCTCCGAGAGAACGTTGCGCGAAAGAGGGTGAAGACTGATGGAAGGCTCCTAATCGACTCCCTCGGAAAGGGCATACCCGCGGAAGGTGAGCTCTCGGGCGCGAGTTTGGAGAAGTGGCAAGAGAAGGTGGTGAAGTTGGACAAGTACGTCTCCAAAGGCAAGATTGCAAAGTTCGAAGAGCTCTTCGCAGCGGAGCTTGGAGTCAGCTTTGTCAAAGATGAGGGAGACGAAGAAAAATCGCAGGCCGAATTGGAGACTGGACATGATGCGCCGAAATTGCAGAATGGAACAACAGGAAAGAACGTCCACCAGAACGGCGTCAACACCGACGACAACTCATCCGAAGATCAGTTGCGGAAGTGGCAGATGCCAGAAGTCATTCCCGATCATAAACGATATCGTCATCGACACCAAACATCGTACGCGCTACGCAAAATTTTCCGTTGCGTGAAGGCATCCACAGCCCTCGAGGGAAATTTGAAAATCGACTTCTTTCCACCAAACGTCTTCCAGTGGCTTCTTCATTCGGGTAGCCTCACAAAAGAGTCTATCCGAAGAGCTCTAATTGAGGAATCGCCAGAAAACTTAGGATCATCCATCACCGACGGCGATGTCGTCAAGGCTATCGTGGATTTTGACCCAGAACTTCACATCCTTTCGGCTGTCCTAAACCATACCCAGTTCTTCCCGGTGGGCGAGGTTGTTCAAGCTGTCAAGCTGCTCTTGCAAAGTCTTGACGATGGCACGAAAGCGGATTCAACGACTAAGCTCCTGACAAACGGAGAGCAGAATCATGGAGAGGAAATGGATGTGGATATTGCCTCTGAGCTTGAGGCCGCCTCTCATGAAATCGATCATGCGTTGTCAGTTTTGGACAATGGCCTTCTTATTCGCAGCCACGCATTACGTCCAGCGCTCATTCGTCTCCACACTTTCCCTGTTTCTACCATAAGCTCTAGTCTTCGCGTACTGCTGTCGCGTCGTGAGCTTGAGTCTCTGATCCGTCTTCTGCATTTAGAGTTGAAGAATGGTGGCTGGACTTCTTCGTACGACTTTGGGGATGCCGAGGCCGCTCCAGCGCAGACTCCTACTGAAGACCCCGACGACCATGCTGTTGCCATCATTGCGTCTTTGCTGAGCTGTGCCCTTGATGCTGTTGGTGCTGGAGCCTGGCTGGCAGCCGTGGGCGATGCTACGTCCGACGACGCAGCCAGCGACATCATCCAACAATTGCATCAGGACACATCGGAGGCTTTGAACGGTTTCTGGGAAGCTCGTTTCATGCGAGGGTTGTTGAGCGAGTTCCTCCGTTACTCTTCTAGCCTTTCCAAGACCCAGAAACCTTCGAACAAATCTCTACAAAATCAGAGCAAGCCATTCAAGGTAGAAAGTCCTGAAGAGGAGCTGCCAGTACTTCCGCTTGGTGGCAAAGCTGATCTGGGAGTGGATAAGAAAAAGGCGGGCAAGGGTGGTAAGAAAGAGGAGCGAAGCGCTCGTGAGATGGGTATGCTCATCAGCAAGCGTGTGCCCAAGTACAGCTTTGAGAGAATTGTTTTGTAGATACTGAGTGCCCAAGATACCATTGTAATCAAAGGGAGTTTAAGATCTTGGATATGCAACGGCACCCTTGACATTGACTGATGTCAGCAGCTTTGTCATCCAGGAGATGGTCTGCCCTGGCTTGGCGGCTTTATTGTCTTCTTAGGACGGAATTTTTGAAGGGTCCAAAGTTGCAAAGGCTCTGAAGACACAGTGCCCTGACATGAATTTAAGTTTGCTATTCGCACGCACACTTTGTTGTCACCTAGTCGGTTTGTAAAGAATCGATCTCGATACACCTGGTTGTATAGTAAATGGTAGCGGGAAAGGGGAGATCCGGTCTACTAAGCACGGTGGCTGTCTCGGCCCGAAAGCTTAACCAGTCAGGACTCTTGCATCATAGCTACGGCCAACTAGACCCCGGCGCAGTCCGGGCAAATCTCGATGTCATTGTTGAGGGGACGCTCACTTCATTTTCCTTTTCAGCACCCTTCCCTCGCTCATGTAGTCACCTTGGGCGCTGGCTCTCAATTGCGACACTTTACACGACATGGCTCGCTCAGCGATGCGCGATGAAGAGACGGACGCTGACGGGGTAAACAAAGTCTCCAAGGAGCGCAGCGATTCAGATGCCAATACGAATAGCCACGGCAATGCGCAGAATGGTGCACAAAAAACTAATTCACCGAAAAACAAGTCTTTGCCCGCCAAACTCTGGGAGAAAACAGATCTGGATCTTGGTACCATTCTGATGATGGGAAAGTGAGTTCAAGCACCATTTAAATCTCTAGCAATTCTTTACTCCATGACGCTTCGTCACATGGCCTTCTCTAGTTCGACCTCGACCCCTGTAGGAAAGAGGATGAATGATCAGATAGAGTAAAATGTCGTGAGGATAATTAGCATTTAAGGAGGGCCATTCAATCCGTCATGGCAATATATGGATGTACAGTCTGCTAACGAAAAACAGGGCAGGACTTCCACCAGCTATCGCGCTCGCCATATACGAGGCTGACGACGCCGCACGAACGTATACCACCCTTGGATATCTTATGGCAATCATGTCCATTCTCGGTTTTTGCATCATGCCTCGGGCCAAGTTCATTCAGACCATGACCATGAACGTTCTAAGTACTTGTATAGGAGCAGCCATTGGACTTTTGATGGTCTGGTCCGGGGTACAAGCGCGCCTGAATACGACTGACCCGACGGCCCCCCCTCAGCGCTACAATTCCTCTCAGTCTGCAGTATGCGCCATTTGGCTATTCTTTCAAATCTGGCTCGTCAATACTCTGAAATCGAAGTTTCCCCAATTCGCGTTCCCCACCATCATCTACGCTATTTTCGTAAACGTCGCGTCTACTTTCGGTCCACAGTTCATGACGACTACGCAAGCAAAATCGTTCATTCAGCGCCTTCTGGAAACATTTCTCTCTGGTTTTGCCATCGCCACCGGCGTCTCGCTATTTATTTTTCCTGTAACATCCCGCAAGGTTGTAAAGAAAGAGATGACAGGGTTCATCATGGCCCTCAAAGGGGCGCTTCGGGCCCACAAGAATTACTTCCAAAGCCTTGAGAAAACCGACATGTTTGAGGAAACGGTTATTTTGGAGTCAAAAGATGATGGGAAGTCCGAAAAACCGGAGACGAAGCCAGAAATAGAGGCTATAAAGAAGCTCACAGCCACGTTCACCGAACTTCTTGGAAAGCTCCACGGCGACCTCCCATTTGCGAAACGAGAGATAGCCTACGGGAAAATGACTCCTGAAGATTTCGAAGCCCTCTTCAAGCATTTGCGCGAAACCATGATGCCCCTCCTCGGTCTGGGATCGCTTATCGATATATTCCATCGGGCTGCAGAAGTTAATCACTGGCATGAAAACGAGCAGGAGGCTGATGATTTAAGAAAGCGGATAGTAAATGACTGGAACGAGATTATGCAGTTGGTACACGAACCATTTGGCAACATCATCCAGGCCATGGACGATGGGCTTATGCATGTTCTTCTGAGACTTCAATTTGTCAAAACGCCAAAGAAAATGAAGAGCTCGCAAGCAACAGATGCTGAAGCAAAGGGAGACGTGGTGGTGCCAGGTGATCAAGGCTTTGCACTGTACCTTGAAAAACAGGCTGATACGTTCTATCAAACAAAAGAGTCGACCTTGCACCGCTGGATTGAAAGTAAAGGCATTAAAGTTGGCGAGAACCATTTTGAGAACATCGACCTAGAGTCCGAAGATCTCAGGCTACAGCCCATGCAGACGCGGCAGCGGAACCGGAGGCAGCTATATATACTCCTGTATATCATATTCCTTCTTCATTCGGCCAGTCGTTCCATCCTGAAGCTGGTTCGATTCGCCGACGAGAAAGACCAGGCGGTAGCCAAGTCGAAATTGATACTCCCTGGGAAGAAACGGTTCAAGAAATGGATGGTCAGTCTATTCAAAGAGCAAGACGCCAACCATGATGATGAGACCACATTCGCGGGACTGGAAAGGCAAAGTACCATTGTCTACATGGGCGAGGCGTTCAATAACAAAAAAGACCCGGAACATCTAGCACCACAGAATGGATGGGAGAATTTCGGCAATTTCATCCGAGGAATAGCAGGATTTCTTCGATCACCTGACTCCGCATTCGGATTTCGTTGCGCCTGCGCTACCATGTCTATTGCCATTATTGCATTCCTAGGTGACACGCAGCGGTTTTTCACTGAGAATCGCTTAGTGTGGGCCATGATTATGGTGGCCATTTCAATGGTTCCAACAGCTGGTCAGAGTGTGTTTACTTTCGGTCTGCGAATTGCTGGAACCGTTGTTGCCATGATCGTAGCGTGGTTAATATGGGTATGTAATGCTCTTGGATCCGTGTCTTACCTCCACCGCAATCTTCAATCGCTAGCCCATCTCGAGGCAACAAAGAATCATGCTAACTTCTTGCTCTAGTACATACCAGGACAGAAAACCCCCGGAATTATTGTATTCCTCTGGTTTTTC
Source organism: Corynespora cassiicola (assembly GCA_022059125.1). Lineage (NCBI taxonomy): Eukaryota > Fungi > Ascomycota > Dothideomycetes > Pleosporales > Corynesporascaceae > Corynespora > Corynespora cassiicola. The sequence continues at coordinate 913,453 of JAEUWY010000012.1, read as the reverse complement.
GTTGGATTGGGATTTTATATACCCCTCAAAAGGCCGGACCTAATCATCGTAGGAATCATCAGTGTCGTCACCGCGACCATGATTGTAGGCTACGAGTTGCAAGTACGGAAAATCGGTGAGGCTGCTGCCACATCCAACGGCCAGGTCTTTTACCCAATCTATATTTTGGGACCTTACCGACTGGCAACAGTCACAGCAGGCTTGCTGGTAGCTTTCTTTTGGACGTTCTTCCCTTTCCCCATAACCGAGCACTCTGCGTTAAGGCAAAAACTCGGAGGCGCCTTGTATCTGTCAGCAAACTATTATTCCATCATGCACGAGACAGTGATGGCCCGTATCCGAGGGAACGAAGGCGACCCTACCTCTTCAACGTCCCCTGGCTACAAACTTACGAAGGCGCGCAACAAGGTGTTTGCAAAGCAAATGCTTACCCTCCAAGGCCTCAGAATGCACTCAGCCATGATCAAATTCGAGTTTCCGCTGGGTGGTAAGTTCCCCAAAAAGGACTACGACGCCATCACCCAGCTTGTGACAAAGTAAGTACTATCCGACCAAGAGTGATGGAAATTCTGATTTTGTTAGTATAATGAATTACACATCACTTCTGGGGTACGCTTCGGGTAGCTTCCTTCATCCCCATTTTCAAAACGAGGAGGACCGGTCTTCAACCAAGTGGTTCCATGACTTCCAAAAGATCATTGGATCAGTGGATTTAACCTCGCATGAGATAACCTCACTGCTAGCCCTCCTCTCTTCCAGCATCACGAACGGGCAGCCACTTCCTCCTTATCTCAAGGCCCCGCACTCCTACCAACTGCTATCGAAGCTAGAAGCTGTCGACCATGACATTCTATCCCTCAGGCATGTCGCTGAGCCAGGTTATGCAGCTTTCGCTGTGATGCAGATCAGTACCAGGTGCATACACCAGGATCTTCAAAAACTTCTAAAGTACGTATATGTTATTGAACTTTGTGACGTCCGAACCTAACGGAATCTTCAGGGCCGTGAAGAAGCTTGTGGGCGAGCTAGACTTTTCATTTCACACAGTCAGCACGCAGTCTTCCAGTGGCGCTTCTTCGATGAGCACATTGGCAAGGAGCTCCTCGCACCGGAGCAAAGACGATTAGTGTAGCGGAAACTGGCTATCAACTTAGTTGATGGCGATTATACTGTATCATAATTGTAATTCGATGCCACGCCACGTAGTAGGCTGAGCCTTGCTATTTTATAATATAGCAACTTCGGGTGGCTCGGTTATAAGGACTCCCTACAGCTTTTGTGCCATGCCTGACTATCATGAACCAAATGCATGACCGTCCGTTATTGGATCTTCCCGAAAACTATGTGGGTGCTGGGACAGCACCTTTCCGGATAAACAACGCATTCAAGACATGGTAAAGATCAACCGTAGAAGCGATAAACATATCCATTCCATCTCTTCTAAGAAGTCCTCAACAATCTACGTCAGCCTCGCAAGAGGATCACATGCCAGATCGCCAGCCATGCCCATATATGAACGCTTTGTCGTTATCCGATTTGCACTTGATATCAAATACTTCGCCCCAGCCTGCTTCTTCTCCTCACATCTTTCTTTGAATCCCCGTGGCAGCCTCTCCATCTTTCCCTTCAACTTATGACCCAAGAAGTTCTTTTCCATTTCGAGCAGATTGGTCTTCTTAGCCACCAGCCTATGAAGACATATCTTGATCCAACTTTTCAACTCATTGATATCCCGCTCCGACAATTCAGTAGGCAGGACACTATCGTGCCACCAGCTTCCCATCAGCGGAATGTCTTTGGGCAAATAAAGTAACTTCGAAATACGATGGGCTAGCCTTCTCAAACCCTCCGCGTTCTTGAGCGTTGCGCATGCAGATAGCTCTGGATGCCAGGCATCGGGGCTCAGGTTCAGCAACAAAGACCATATGTCCGAGCAGACATCTTCAAGCTCCCGGACACTCTGCTGCACTATCTGAACACGCAGTATCTGGTAGCGCGTTTCGAGGCCCTCGGACAAATGAGTACTTCCAGACGAAGAAGAGAAGAGAAGCCCGACCGCCGAAAGACAGAGAGCGCCGGAACTTTGATCTCGGGATTCAGGTGTGACCTGCAGGATGATATCCATGTGGGATAGTGTACCGGTTAGAATTCGCCGTTCCTGGTTCGTTCCGAATTCGGACTTTTCCGGGGAGTTCGGTTTGTTGAAACCGGGCATTTCTGCGGCTTTGGTCAAGCGAGCGGATGCCAGCATTTGTCCCAGCTCATTGAGTATACCAGCCACCTTATTCGCCGCGTTTGACAAATTATTTAGGAGTAATGGCGATAGATATATCAAGATGCTAACTGGATGCCATGGGCCACGCTCACCGAGAGCTCTATTGAACGGACACTTCGTTACGAAAACCTTGTACCCCAAGATACTGAGAAACGGCATCTCTTCGCGGGAGTCTTGGGCAGAAGTTTCGAACACGCCGCGGCCGCTTGGCTCGTACTTCCAGTTTAGAATGGAGAAGACGATGTGGCCTACGATGGCGGTTATGAGGCGGAAGAAAGCTCCGAGGCAAAGGTGGGGAGAGTACCATAGTGACAGTAAGAGCACAGTCACCGTGAGTGTTGTGATAACCCATGGTATTATGGTGTTATAGACCGACCCACACCAGCTTTGGTCCCAGAGTGCCTCAGGGTCTGTTGTCGAAGACTGGCATGCAACGGAATCTTAGGTGTGGGGGGAATTTGATCTTAATCGCTTGTTATTGTTGTGGTGAGGTGTCATGGTTGAGGTTGAAGAGTGCGAGGTCGCTCGCTATCCTAGCTCCTGGCCCGTCTGCGGTGGGTTGTGATTTGGGACGAACGTCGTTTGCAGATTCTCTGTGAAACTGGACTGACTGTCGTCCTGTTCTGCCACTAAAAAAATTCTGACTTTTGTATGATGGACTAGCGAATAAATTGTACAACCAGTGGGGTATTCTAATGGAGTCTCTATTGCTTTGTAGTGTGCAGGCATGCACGTAAAGTTTTCTGATAGCGAAGTGTATCTAGTAGCAAGTCTAACGTGGTGCGAGCGAAGGGAACAAGGGATTTTAGAGATTTCACATATTGATAGTATCATTGAATTTTCTGGTTTGTCGGGGCGTTGGTGATGGTCTGTTGACCTGTCACATAGCGTTGGCATTTACGGCTACACAGTTGTTTGGTAAGCTGCAAAAAATAAGGATGTACATCCTGCTTTTGCTCAACATGAAGTCTCAAAAAGGTCAGAATTGCATGCCAGCCCAACATATTTCGGACCAAGCCAGCAAAATTTATTTCAAGAATCAATGCACCGGCTCCGGCGGCCCGCGTCAGTCTGTTCCACAGTTTTTATGAACCCTGACATATCCACAACCTATGACATGGTCCACAGTCATTTCCACCGGTATACTCACAATGCCCGAGCTTGACTCCTACTGTATGCGTCACCTTCCTAATTCACACTCGCCTTTTCTCGTTGTGGCATGACTTATCGATTCGCGCAACTACATTTTCACGATATAGATGAGTGTAATGGCATTTGCATCGTCTCCAAAAATTTAGTCACGGCAATGATACACTGTGTCGATGGAAATTGTGTGCATCTCGACCCTCCCCTTCTCCACCTACCGCATAGGCACACGCGCACCACTAGGCAGCAAGCTCCAGTGCACCAGCATACAGAAGTCTCTATATAAATCGCTAACCCGACCTTTTTCGATATACGCAACCAATGTTCCCACGTATCTTCATTCCGAATAGGAAAAAGAAGATGTCTGGCAAAGAACCGAAATCAAGCACCATCACCCTCCCGTCGACGAGCGATACCTCCGCAACGAAGCAAGACTCGGATCTTGCAGCTGTCAAAGATAAATGCCCCGTCGAGGAGTTTCTGCGACGTGCTAAGGCGTCCGGCGTGCGCATTCAAGACCAAGACGGTTGGGAGATTGTGTACAAAGAGTTGGTGACAAAGGACATAGACCGATATCTGGACGATAAAGATGTCCGAGAATGGGATTCTTTGGAGGAGCTTGACGATTTAGAAACCGTGGAGGGAGTTGAGGTCTTATGATGTGAGATTATTTAATGCCTTGCCAGGTACTGGACAATACTGACGGTATGCTTCAGAATTATCCATAGATCACGAACGAACGCCAAGCCTATATATACATGACCCTGCACAAATTCGTACAGGGCGCTGGATTCGCAGATGCTGTCAGCATACAGATTTGGTATTGGATTGATGCAATGTTTGAAGCCCAGTATTGCTTCACGGACAGAGAGACCATGGGGCTGCTGTTTTTTGCTGGATTGAAGTATCTGGTAGACATAGTCAATCTACGCGGAATTATTTGAAGTTCTACTCGTGAGGCACTCGTGATCCCTTGTTGATATTTGAATGGACATATCGTTCTTGCTTCCGCTTCCATACCCAGAAGCGAACTCTGTATGCCTCAGTACACATGTAGGGTATCGTTGCTTCTGCTGGCCAAAGCTCGTCGTTTCTGTTTGTGATATCGTTTCCCTCTCAGTGCCCATTGCTCATTTCTTTCCCTTCTTCTTCTTCTTGCCGCCTCCCCCAGCCTTTGGTTCTGCAGGTGCAGTACCACCCATCTGGACATCAGCCTCAACCTGTGGTGTCGAAGGGCCCTCTGCTGAAGGGCCCAGATCCTCTGCGATCTCTGGCATTGCGGCCATGTGCCTACTCAACCTTCCAAGGCTCCCAACCAACCTTCCAACCTCTGCGCCTTTCGTTGTCACATATTGTAGACAGGTCCCCGATTCTGGATCATAGGTCTTGAGGGTGAAGGTAGCAGTCGGCTCCTCTGGGTTTTGCGCTTGGGGTGCGGGAGAGCTGGGGCGGTCCGAGGCGGGTTTGGAGGCCTGTTTGTCGGCATATTTCTGGCGCTTTTTGATCTTCGAAGGCGTGGGCTTTAACACGGTGTATTTGGAGGTTATGCGGGTCTGGGCAGGTTAGTGGCTGGTCATGGCGCAGGCAGTAGGGCATGGTGGAAGCGCACACTAGTCGGACGGGCCTTGAGCAGAAGTGAAGACTGCTCGTACCACTCTGTACTCGTCTTGAAGTACGGCATTGTGGCTCGTGGGGGTGGAATGGGGGTATTATCTCGATTGCAACGTCGTTGGTGTCAATGCGACAGGCAACTTTTGGCGGGGTTCGCCCGGAAAAACATCGGCCCGACCCCAGGTACGCCTTCCGCATACCTCTGCTCCATGCATTGTGCTGCTGACTTGAACGCTCATACCTAGGTAGTGGGGCGTTGGACAGCAGTCAAGGGCAGCGCTAACTGTGAGGCGTTTTCAGGCAGCGACTTCGAACTTCGAGTGAAGAACCCCATCGATGTTTCCATGCCTTACATGACTCATTTTCTTTCGCGAATTTTACTGCCTGACAGTCCTATCGTTGCCCTCTTTCATTATAATCTCACTGCCAAACACTTCTATTGTTGGGGGAGAGACCTCGACCCCTCAAATAGCCAACATTCGCGCTGATCCTGATTGCTGATTGAGTAGACTCGTTCTGTTGCGCAAGAGCAGCCATGGCCGACCCATTAGCGAGTAACATGCAAAACTTGGATCTGTCACCAGACGGGCAGGGCCCCAGTTTGGGGGAAACGGTAGATGAGCTCATCAACCGTTGCCAAACTCTGCATGAAGAGGTAGAGACTTATGTGGCCGCTGTTGATGCGCACCAGAAACAGTCCAAAGTCCAGAGTTCCGTGGAATATCGAGCTCTCAGAAACGATTTCAAGAACGAGCTTGCCTATCTCAGAAAACTCAAAGGGACCGAACTTTCCGCAGAGCAGGTTCGCCATAACATCGCCTCCTCAAATCTTCTCTACCACGAGGCATTATGGGCAGCTGCCAAAAGATCGTCCGGGCTTGAGAGCTTCCGAAAATACTTCTTTTGGAACCGGCATCGGGACGGCCACCCTACAAAAGGGCTAAGTCTGGCCAAAGGAAGCCAGACCAAAGGCAAGACTTCTGCCTTGGTTGACATCGTGGCTGCCGAGGGGACAGAATGGGTGCGCGTTTCGACCTTGTCTGAGAAGCGGCTGCTGTTTGAACTTGCGAAATTGGGCTGGCAGAACGACGACTCAGATGATTCGGATGAGGAACTGGCGGGTGCCTCGAAAAATTGGGAGGACGAGGACGATGATGATCAAGTCGACGTAGTGAAGAACGCCCGCGATCTAGCCCGGGCTGCTCGAGCCAATCCTATTTGTGGTCATCCACCGCGAGTGCGCTTTGTATTGACACGCATCGGGACAGGCAGGGTGAAAGAAGTTGATGCTATACTCGACAAAATCAAAGACACGGGTGCCATTGTTCAATGTGCCAACGAACTACCACCTACGCCTCCACTGAGCGTCGCACTTCCGAACCTCCTCATCGACCGTTCCCGCAATTTATCTCATACCCTCAACATCGACTGCACTATTCTACTTGCATTGATTTCGGATATCTCTCATGCGGACTGCCCCATATTAGACTGGTATCCAGCAGAGGTTCGAGCACAGATCAAAGAGGAGGACAAGGAGAAGCTTCTCCCAACACACCTATACCCAGCCCTCGGCTCGCACCCCATGGTCTGCACGGAGGAGGCTGCCAATCAAATGCAGGTGATTGTCGACACCCTGGCCACCGATACCGAAAAGACCCGCGCAAGACTGATACTGGGCATGGATGAGTTCCAGGATGCTCCTCCCGGGAAGCTGATGCAGACTTGGGCTGAAATGTCTATCCATGCAGTACCTGAAGGTTTCCAATTACCTATTCGCGTGAAGTCGAGCAACTTGGAGCAAGCTTTCGGTAAGAAGCCTCATGTCGATGGCGCAAAACGCACACTAAGCCGAATTACAGAAAAACTGCCTGCCATTGCTTCCAAGATAGCAAAGGAGTTGGGGCCTCTCAACCAGGCCATCTTTTTGTACGGATGGGCTGAGGGCTACACGACTGTGAGCTCCAATCGTGCCAGGGCACGGCAGATTGACCATGTTATCAATGAACATGGACTCAAGGATGGAGAAGCCGGACCGCACATTTGGCTATGTGGCGAAAGCCGTAGTTTGATCGCCAAACAAGGCCGACGAAAATGAGCAAGAGTTTGGAAAAAGCCAATAACGCATAAAAAAAAACTATCTGAAAACTTGTAGAACTCGGCTATGTGCCAACCTTTTCACAAATGTTAGCCAAGTGATATTTCTTGTTTTGTATTGGTCGAATGGCATGGCCTGGTCTGCAACGGGCTGAGTTGTCAAGTACCTTTCTAGATTACAAATGGGTTGAACTGCAAGACGAATGTCGGTGTAACTAAGCGGTCCGAGGTTGAGGTAGAAAACAAGCATCTCGAACGAGCGCAATACCGATGGATATATTGTAGGGATGCAATGGCTTAAAATAACTCAGCGTCGTCATAGTATATTAGAATCCAATCAGAGCGGGCTAGACATTTACATTGATCTAAGCCACCTCTTTTTTTTTGCCAACCATTGCGAATGATCTTGTTCGATTGACTTCCAGAACACGGGCGTTCAGCGGCCGCACGTACCAGTAGCTCCCCATGCTCGGGATCTGACATCACTGGCACGAGCACCTAGGCATTAAACAGCAGTCTTGTTCGAAACAAGCCATTCAAACGCCCTGTTCGAAACGAGACGCACACACTAGTGACTTGGGCTAGAGCCCGTGCAAGGACACCGACTATGGGTATTAGACCGCGAGCAGCCATCTCGCGGCGACGGTTCGGAAGGACTGGAAGTCGAAGCTGTCAAAGCGGGCGCTGCGTCGTCTATATACGGCGCAATGCTCGGCGGCCAACCCTCCTGGTGCGAAATAAGGCCGATCAATGCTATGCCATCCCTATTTTCGTCCGCGCCCTTGATTGCTCCTCGAGCTAATGGATCGTGGTTGGTTATAAAGACGGTGAGGGAGAGCACGGTATTGGGAGGGAGCCAGGTCACCTACCTCCAGCCATTCTTTTTTAACCAACGTAGTCGTGTGGTTCCAATTTCCCGATTCGTGCCCTCCATACATATACGCCAATCCCGTTAATACGCGTACGGAACAGCCCGGCATCGTAATATCTTAAAACAAAAGACGTCTCGACAAGTCATAAAAGAAAGAATGTATTCATACGTCTTGGCAGGATCGACGCTGCTGGCGTCGTTGGTCGCACCGGTGGTTGCGCAGAAGAATAGCGCAGGGTGTGGAAAGGCGCTGCCCAATGGACTCACACCTGGCGGAGCGTCGGTCAACATCACGATCGAGTCGCAGTCGCATCCTGGAGGCGTGTCGAGGCAGTATCTCGCCCATCTGCCACCAAACTTTGCGGCTGGCAATGACAAGGCTGCTCCCCTGATCGTGGCATTCCACGGACAATCGCAGCCGGCGTGGTCGCTGGAGAGGATCACGGGGCTGTCGACGGCAGAACTAAACAAGGACGCAATTGTGGTGTATCCGTCCGGCATGAACGTGCAGGAGCCCGGGGTGAGTTTGCTCGAGCCCGATGGTGATTGTCATGATACTGACGTCCATGTGTGCAGTTCCAATGGCTGGGAATCCCCGAGGCTCCCCCCTCGTCGGAATACGACGATCGCATCTTCGTGGGCGAGGTACTCGATAGTCTGACGTCCAGTCTGTGCATCGACGAGAGCCGCATCTACGCGACGGGGGCGTCCAACGGAGGCGGCATGACGGGACTCGCGGCGTGCACGCCGGCGCTGAACAAGCGGTTCGCGGCGTTTGCCATGATTGTGGCCGCCTTCTACCCAGATTCTGAGCTCACCGAGCCCCTCTTCGAGGCGGGGTGTGTTCCCGAACTGGGAGGCCGCAGACTGCCCATGCTGGAAATGCACGGGCTGAACGACTCGGTCATCGCCTACGACGGCAACAACAGCCCCGCCCCCAACTCGATCCCCATCCCCGACTGGATCGACTCGTGGCTGGAGAGGAACGCGTGCTCGGGCGTGCAGCCCGCAACCGAGGTGGTTGACGCGAACCTGACGACGTACCGCTGGGCGTGTGGTGCGCAGGACGATCTGATGGTGCACTACAAGATCAACAACTTTGGACATGGCTGGCCGTCCACCACCAACCAGGGCGAGCCGTGGGAGACGTTGCGCTTGGCGCCGACCAACTTCAACGCGACCAGCGTCATCGTCGATTGGTTCTCCAAGTGGACGCTGTGAGGCTGAGGCTCGTGTCCGCGTGCATGGCGTGCACCCATGGGCGATCGCGCATTGTCCGGTCCGGCACTTGTCTGGCGTTTCTTATAGAGGGTGGGTCCGCGGGTCTGGGGGGGCGCAACATCTGGGGGGGAATGGGTCCTCGTTGAAGACAGCAACAGAAGGCTGCAGTGAGAGGGATAATCTAGAATTGAATTGCTCGCGGCCGCTGTCCAGGCCGCTGTTGATTGTTGTCCCAATTGTCCCAATGTTCCACGGTTGTCATGGCGTTGTGTTGGTACACGGCCGCGTGCTATAGTACAAGTAGTAAAAGACAGGGACACAGGCATAAGCACGACGCGGCGCGCAGCCTTGGTTCCCTGATCTGAAGCGGGCTTCCCTGCTGTTGAGCCGCGTGGAGAGCAATTTTTAGAGCGGGCGTGAAACAAGTGTTACCGTGAGAGCTGAAGTTGGTGGAGCGGGCGGTTGCCCCCGCAACCGCCAGGCGTCAATAAACGCGCAGGCCAGCCGATTGACAACCCGGGCCTCCGCACCACGGATATCTTCAATTGCATCACACTGCCCCGTCTCCCTCCACCCTCCCACCACGTCGCCCCCGGGCTCTGACCGCGAATTTCGCCGCCAGACGTGTTTGCTCAAGTGCGCTGTCTGTCGCTCCCTCGTTTGCGCCGCCGCCCATTCCCGCGACAACACAGCCTGCATTCTTCGCTTCGGCGGCATCCCCACCTGCGCCCGCACATCATTCGTGCATGACCGCGTAAACATCCAACACAGCTGCTGGCGGGCGCTCCAGTCCAACATTCCGGAAGCCATGGATACGAGCTACCTCGCCCAGCAGGTCACCACCATCATCGGCCAGCTGCACGGCCTGTTTGACGAGATCGGCGTCCCCAGCCATGAGCGCGACTCGCGCGAAGCAGAAGTAAGTGCACCCGCCATGCCGACCTGTAACCCATGCTAACTGTACCCAGCTCTTCTCTGCCTTGTCCGAGACGCTCCATGGCCAGCTGCGCCATGTCACCAACGAGAAGCACGAGATGACAGAGGAGGCCCACCGCCTGGTCAAGACCATCAAGCAGATGGAGGCCTCGCTCGACAATGACAAGCGCAGTTCCAAATACAACATGGACAGCCACGACCTGCAAGTCACATACCCGCTGATGCGCTGCCTGCAGGCACTCAAGGAGAAGTATGCTGCCGTCAGCAAAGTTCACCGCGAGAGGTTCGAGCAGGTGAAGAGTGAGTTGATCGTTGACCCAATTCATTCTCATCTTTTTACTAACAGGCATGCCAGAACTCGCCGAGGCCCTCGAGTCCTATGCGGCCCACCTCGAGACCTCCTTCGTCCAGGTCAAACTGCCCCCAACGGGTCCCAATGCCACTGTCTCGCCCTCCTTCGACATCTCTCCTTCTTACGTCGATTCCCTCGATGCCGAATTCACGCGCGTCTACGAAGAATACACCCGGCGCGTCAGCATTGTCCGTTCCTTATGTGAGGAAATGATTCAACTGTGGGCTGAGCTTGGAACTCCGCAGGCGCAAACCGACACCACCATCGTGAAGTGCCACCGCGACGCGCCCGAGCAGCTGGGCCTGCACAAGGAAGATATTACGCAATTGCGCGCAAAGAAGGATCGCCTGGTCGAGGAAAAGCGTGCCCGTGAGCGCAAGCTGGCCCAACTTCGATCGACAATTGAGGATCTGTGGGAGCGCCTGAATGTTGACCAACCGGAGCGCAAGCAATTTCTCATGAGCAACCGCGGATGCGGTCTTCGAACCATCAACGAGTTCGAGGACGAGCTGGCTAGACTGAATGAGTTGAAGCGTCAGAACCTACATTTATTCATTGAGGAGGCACGGTGCAAGCTCCAAGAGCTCTGGGATGCCCTCTACTTCTCCGAGGAAGAGATGCTTGACTTCACACCCGCGTTCTCAGGTTTGTCAATCCAAGACCCTCACCCGAGCCCCACTAAAACGGCAGCAGATGTCTGCAGCGACGCACTTCTTTCCGCCCACGAAGCTGAGATCGCCCGTCTCGAGACCCTCAAAGACCAACGACTCCCCATCCTCCAGAAGATCGACCGTCACCGCGAGCTCGTGAAAGAGCGCGAGGACCTCCAGAACTCGAGCCAGGACGCTTCCCGTCTGATGGCCCGTGGCAATAAGGGAGAGCGTCGTGACCCCGGAAAGTTGCTGCGCGAGGAGAAGATGCGCAAGCGCATTGCCAAAGAGCTGCCCAAGATCGAGGCCGAATTGAAGAAGACGTTGGAGAGGTATGAAGACGAGTATGGTCGACCATTCCTCGTGCTCGGTGAGCGGTATCTGGATGAACTTTACGCAGCAGCAGCTAGGGCTCCGCCACCCCGAGCGAAGACACCTTCCGCCACTCCTATGCCTACCAAGGTGCCTACCAAGATGGGTCCTCCTCCTAGTCGCGCCGGCAGCGTCCGCGGAGCACCGCCTAGCCGGCCCAAGACGCCTGGTGCGCAGTCTATGACCAACTTTGGTGCTAGCATATCTCGCCATCAGTTCTCGCAGTCCGTGTCTGGCCTGAAGAGCCCGTCCAAGATTCCCTCTCGTGGTGCGTTGAAGAACCTACCAACTGGAAATAACTCACCTGAGCGTCGGCCAGTTCCACTAGAGCGAGAGGACTCGACCATCCGCAAGATGGGACCACCACGCGCTCCCCCGCCGAAGATGAAGGATTTGTTCTCGCCGCCCCCTGAGCCCTTGCAGACGCCCGCCGACACTTCGTTCGAATACAGGACCGACCGCAGCGGTAGCATCGTTCGCAGCGTCGCCCCCGAGGACCCCTATGACGATCGCAGCTTCATGTCGCGTAGCACGTATGGCCGACCTCCGTCACGCTTCGAGGCGCCAGCCAGCCGGCAGATCTCGCAGACGTCGTCGACCAATAGCGGCGGCACTATGCAGTCTGGCTCGGAGAACTGGGAGACGTTTAGCGAGCAGAGCGATGAACCGCCCGAGCGTGATGTTGACTTTTACAAGTACCGTCAGGAGGTTGCGCCCAACAAGCGCTGGACGCCCGACAGTGGCTACGCAGCAGCCTCACCGCGTGCTGTCCAGGGCAAGAAGCTGCGAGGCATCCGCAGTGTCGACTCGGACTTGATGATTGAAGGCGAGGGCGGCCGCATGGTCCGGGTCATGGACGGCAGCGAGGCTGGCTGGACTGACGACGGCGACGGCTACTGAGTCAGGAGTGATCTCGCTCTAGACTTGTACCTCCTTGCCCCCTTTTTTTTGCACTACGCAGCTACGACCCATTAACGCCTAATGTGCCACGTTGGATGATGTTCAATGTCTTCTCCATTCTGGATACGACGGAATGTCCATTCAGGGCCCTGCGTCGACGTCGTTGTACGAACGCCTCACATGCGGTCGTCTAATTTCCGCTTCATCTCCGGGCTGATTGCCATTCTCTGTAATTGATTGCATGCATGCGGGCGGCCGTATTTGTGTCTTTGTTCTTTTTCCTTTAGCAAAATTCAGCCATGCTCGGACGGATCAGGGTCCAGTGGAGGGGATGACCACAGACAGCAGGTGGGGCTTGGCGGTGCATGGCAAATCATGGCCTTGCATGGCCGGCTCTCACATCCAGCAACATGTGAGACTCCCTTCTGATCGTCCCGTCCCGAGGACGGAGATAACAGCAGGTCCTGGTTCCTTCTCCACGTCTTCTCTTTGCCGAAATAAGTGTGGGCCGGCGTTTTGACTTTGGCTTTATCGGGACCTGACTGTTTGCCTCTTTGTGTGTTTGTGCGTTCACTTGGTTGCTTCTTTCCATCTTTCTTTCTTTCTCCCTTCTTGTCTTTTTCCTCTGCTGCGACAATTCCCCACGGTATACAATGTTTTATTGGTTTTTTTTATGCAGGACGAAGGACAAAGAGGAAGGGGGGTGAATTTCACCGAAGCATTGGTGGAAGAAGGGGAAGAGGCGTGAGAGGTGTACTACTAGGACCTATGGCAGAGAAACGAGAAATGCACGATGCAATACAAGCATAATATTACTGAAACGGTTATGTTGGAGAAATGAGTGACATTGCAGCGTGGCGTGCAGAAGGGGGGAAGGTCAAGTCGTGAGACAGATGAATGAGGCGGGTGCGGCGGGAGTGGAGCAATAATAGGCAGCTTATCTCGGGAGGCCGGTGGACAGCGGAGCCATGGTATTCCGCGGTTCCTCAGGGCGCTTGCTGCTTCGGGCAGGTCTGCTGTGGGGTACCTGGGGTGTTTGGCTAGCTATGCAGGGCGGGCGACACGATGTGCTGTTTCTTTGGGCTGCACGCCATTGTGTGTGCATGTATGGTGCATGCCGTCCGCGGCCTTGGGAGAGAGATAACGAAACGCGCTCCTAGAGGCTGAAGCGGCCGCATGGGGAGGGCTGCAGGCCGGCACAGTCATATGTCCCCGTGAGTCTAGAGGCTGGCTGGGCGCGCTGGTGAGCACCTGGGCTGAGCAGAGCGAGGTCGCGTGTGGGCGTAACCATGACTGCCTGCGACGAGAGAGGGCGACTCGGGCCCTGCAGCGGCTGCCGTCCCGACGGCGACGGCATGGAAGACGCGTGAGGCGTGGCCGTGTGGGAGGTGGAGCGACGGGCAGCGATGGCACACGACACGATGGCAGACGATGCCGCACGATGCCGCATGCTGCCAGCGTGCTGCCTGTTCAGCCCTGCAGGCGGTGCAGCGCGGCACAAATCGTGGAGGTGGCGAATATAGTGCAGGCAATCGACGCGACCAATCTCCATCGGGGAGATCCCGCGCGCAGGCGTGTCTTGCAGCGGGCGGCGGCGAACAACGACCAGCCGGAATGAATTTGGCGAGCAAGGGGCGCTGGTCGGGCTGCCCTTTGGGCGGTGGGCGCGCTGTGGGCGCGCTGTGGGCGCTGTGGGCGCTCCTCGAGGCACCCACACGAGGCCACGCAGCCTCCTGCGACGCGGCGAAACGGAGGCAGGGCACGGCCAGCACGGCCAGCATGGCCAGCATGGCCAGCACAACCAGCCAGGAACCGCAGCTGAGCAGCGTCCGAGTGTCCTGCGAAGGTTTGTCCCACGCGACTCATGGCTCCGCCCGTGGCCCTTTATCAGCACCGATAACCCGCGACCCTGTTGAGTCCCCTTCCGTCATAGCCCAGCCCTCCACCCTCCCAGCACTTCCGTCCTGGCCCTTATCACCGCGACATCGCCGGCTGCCTGTGTCCTCCTGCTCTACTCCTCCACTCTCCTCCAACGCCCTGCTGTTGCACCCCGTGTGCGGTCGTGTGCGCCGTTCTCTTTGAACCCGCCCTCCTAACGGGGACCCTCGGCGAAGCACGAGCCCTGCAGCCCTAATGTTGCAGCGACTTGATCCCCCCAGGCCAGCCATCCAATCCCGCTCCAGCAATAACGTAAAGCTTTCGCCCTCGCCCTCAGCCAGCTTCGTCACGGCCCTTCACCACTAGCCCAGGTCACGAGAAAACGCCTGTCAGGGCCCAGTCTCCACCATGATGGTGCCAAGGTCCTACCCTTTCCTCCAGCACTCGTCCCCTTCTTCTCCACGCAGACACCCCGAGAAGATGGGAGCAAGATCCGCGCGAGCGGCACCCTCGACCATGTCCCAGAACCGCACAATGAATTCCACGCCCACAAATACCACCTCCACCTCTCCCACTCCATCCGCCGTCGCAGAAAAGACGCCCAAGGATCCTCTTTCCGCACCCATGCACTCCAAGCCCGTCGTCATCCCACCTCGCACGCCCACGCGATCCGCAACCTCGACCCAGACGGTCCGCGCTCGGGGCCACAATGGTGGCCGCCCTCACCAGCGCTCCTCAAAGAGCCACCAGTCCGATGCCGTTCCTCCCGCCGTCGCCGCCCTGCTCGCCGTCACCGAAATCCCCAAGATGCCTCCACGCCGCCGCAGCCGCAAGAGCTCAGCCATGGACAGGAGCATATCAATGGATGAGTTGATTCAAGAGTGGAGACAGGACGATACGGAGATCTCGCCGTCGGCAGTAGGCTCGCCGCTGGACCTGCTGCTGGGGCGCGTCGACGAATCCGAAGACGAATATGGCAGCCTGCAGAGCATGGAGCAAGAGAAGTATTCCGTGGCTTCCAGGTCCATTTCCAGCGAGTCGTTATCCACAATCCCGCCGTCCCTCGACATGGACACGCCGTCAATATCCTCCAATTGGGACAACCTCAGCACCCCAGACTCGTTTGGCCGCCGGTCTGTGTCGGAGCGCAGGGAGAGGATTGTCCAGTCCCCGCCCAAGGAGGACTGCATCCTCGACCACCCGCTGCTCCACTACAGCCCCGAGGACTGCGAGGAAATTGCCAGCATGGACATCCCCGATATCGTCAAATCCCCACCCGCCCCCACGGACAGGTTCAAATCGTTCAAGTCCAATTTGACGGCATCACTGCAGGCGCTCAAGTCCGCCGCCAAATCCTTTTCCAACTTTACTGCACCCAGCGTGCCGCCGGACGATCTGCTCACACGATCTTTGCTGTCACCGCGGTTTACCAGCGAAATGCGGCCGAAGCAGCTGCAAGGGCTACCGTCCCCCGCCCTTCGGCGCTACCTGAACCCCCAGCCTGCGCCTATCTCCCCCACGGAACTATCGATGCACCTCCATGACGCTTTAATGCTTGACGCGGATAGCGATACCGCTGCCCCGATGATTCAGATGCAAACGTACGAACGCCGCGGCCGCTCGTCGAGCCGTCGAAAGCGGCCGGAGCCCTTCTCCGAGGGCGGCAGGTCACTATCGCCCAGCCCGTCAGTCCGACAGCGCGAACCCCGCGAGAACAGCGACTTCCTCCGTGTCATCGTACTCGAGATGAACATGCGACGGGTCGGCAAGCTAGATGCGAAAGCCGTTGGGAGAGCACGCATTTGGCTCCCGCCAAGGAAGCCGGCCTCTGGCAAACCACCTTCCATTCAGGGTGCAAGCGGTGTGCCGGACAGATGGGCTGGCGTGGTGGCTGGCGACGAGTAAGGCATCCCGGATACTCGCGACGGTTGGGCATGAAGAATGACCCTGTGTCGGTTCGCAACGAAGAAAAGGCCCTTCTTCGTCGCATGCACCTTGCAGACGACAACGTCGTCTCGTGTGCAAAACAGGATGCAACACCTTGGGCTACGTCAGTGGTGCACCAATCCTAGTGGACGATCGTGGATTGGACGTCTCCTCGGATCGCATGACCTTAAGCGCACTCGGCGACTTTGCTCCGGCGAATCGTGGCTGTCGAGTTGACAG
Organism: Corynespora cassiicola; assembly: GCA_022059125.1. Taxonomy (NCBI): domain Eukaryota; kingdom Fungi; phylum Ascomycota; class Dothideomycetes; order Pleosporales; family Corynesporascaceae; genus Corynespora; species Corynespora cassiicola. The sequence continues at coordinate 896,981 of JAEUWY010000012.1, read as the reverse complement.
ACTGTCACCCTTCGGGCTAGGGTCCACCACGACCATCCATGCTTCTGGAAAACTTCTCTCCATCACCGGAACGGAGCCCACGTGCGCGACGACTCTCGGAAAAGCCTTGGAATTACGCGTTTGGACCGGTTTACATCATGGACCGTGGATATCCAGGGGACGGATTGCAACGTATCCACGCCCTTCTCACCGGAAGATGAAGATCGACAGAGCCTTTCTTTCTTTACACCCTTGGTGCGGAGGTGGTGCCAACGAACAACGCACACATCACAGGTGCAGCAAGCCTCTGACACGACTGCATTCCGAAACTGGTTCCGGTTCCTGCATCCCGAGGGAAGTCCTTGGCTTTTCCGACCAGAAAGCAAGCCATGCTGATTGCGGCTTTTTTTCACGATGGGCCCACGGCAGTGCCCAGCGCCAGTGCCAGCATGGCGGTTCCCATTCCCTTCTTCGCCGAACGCCTACCGGCCACCGGCTGTGGAGTACAGTGGGGGCTTCGGCCTGCCCTTGACACATTTTTTCCACCACAAACGGGCGCAAACATGACCCTGCTCTCGTTCGAGCGCGTTATGAGTACCAAGGCTTTTTTTTTTCACTATCGATTTCGGCGCGCATGGAGCATCAGGAGACTTTTTTTTATTCCCTCTCCTCGGATCTTGGAATTTTTCCCCTTGCTCATTGATTTGTGCGCTTGGCGTTTGAGGTTAGATGCATGCATTATATGCACAACGAGAATGTCGGTCAAGGGCTGATTCGATATTACATTTGCTTACTGGTGCGAAGTTTTTTTTTTTTCCTTCTCATTTCCTGCATTTCCTTCTCATCCTTCTGTTTTGGTATTGGGGCGGTTTGGAGCGCATTGCATTGCATGGCATGGAGTGATGTGCATGCATCACATAGACTGTTCAGTCGGCGTAAGAGTCATACTCGCAGATGGTGGTTATTTTCTTTCCATCTTTGATTGAAATTTTTTTTTCCAATCTGTAACAATTTAGCGCTGGAATGTTATATGACTTGTGCAGAGAATATCTGTCATTTTAGATGAACGGGAGCAAGGAGCAGGAGCAGGAGCAGGAGCAATCCTACTGGGATGCAATATCACACTCAATATCACAAACAAACACTGTAAAAAAAAATCATGTGCGGCATGGAAATTGTTCATTAGTGATTTTGGCATCACACATGGCCATGCATGCGTTGTGTGTGGTGCGGTGCGGTGCGGTGTGGTGCGGTGCGTATAAGCGTACCTCGCGCAGAACAAACACACCGCTAAACAACTAGCCAACCAAACAAACCGTGGAAAATAACCGTTGCACGCTGACTGACTGACCGCCGCCGCTCTGCCGCACCACTGCACCGCACGTAGAAGGTCGGCGCGGCGCGCTCCGCCGTATGAGAAAACCGATTATCTACACACCTACCGCATAGAGCAAAACCTCCCGTCCCGAGGAGCACAGTCACGCTCAGCCCTAATCCCTTGCTAGAAGGACTCCTCCCTTCCTACATTTCCCCTTTCGCACTCCATCGCTCCCCAGCGTTTTGCATGTAGAAGGTGGTAGGTAGTGCGCCGGCCAACCAGAAGCGATGGCCTCGCCGCTCGGCGCCTGCACAAAGAGAGAAGGTACCTACCTACCTACTACCTACCTATCTACCTAGACTTTTTTTTTTGCGTTTGGATCTACAAGGGCGTGCGGGCTGAAGAGTTCCAGCGAGCTTCTAGCCCGGCCGCTATGGATGTGCACGGACTAGAGGAGGAGGAGAAGGAGGGATGGGCCTTGTGCGCGGATTAGATTGCGGCCCAGAGGGAGAGAGAGAGGGGAAGGTGCGAAGAGGGAACGCCGAGTGTACCGGTACGTACCGCTGGGTAGCTGCCACCTACGCAGGGACTGGACCGCGGCTCAGCTGGACCCCTAATTTTTTCTGTTCTGCTCTCTGGGCCGCTAGCTGGGAACGGGGGCTGGGTACACACACTGGTACCTCTTTTTGGGGGGGGGCCTACGTACCTACTCGCGAACGAACGGAACGGTATGGCTTTCAAAGTACGCACCGCCCCCCCGACTAGGATCAGAACACTGAGACGTACGAGCTAGCACTACTCCATTACCACATCGCCCCCCCTTTTTTTTTCCCACCTCCCCCGGCCAGAATCGAGGGAAGGAACCGCTCGTCTCCGCCGCCGGGTCGCTGCACGAGACTCGCATGCCCGCACCCCCAGTGTGGGACGCTCGTCGCCGACTTGGTGCCGGATATGTGATGGTACGTTCCCTGGATGGATGGACGGACGGACGTGGTAATTGGGGCGACGGTATTTGATGTGGATGCCGACGAGGTGTCGGGGGTGCAAGGGCGAAAAATGCTGGTTTGGACCGCTGGTAAGCGGGGGGATGGGCGATCAGGGTCTTGGATGGGAGATTGCGCCATGGGAAAATTCTTTGAGGGGGTCGGTGTGTGCGTTGTGTCCGGGTGGGCGAGTGGGCGAGCGTGGATTTTGGGGGCATGGGTTGGCGGAAGGGCGGGCGGGTAGGTACGTAGGTGCCTTGGTGGAGTTGGCGGGTGGGTTGGGTGGCAAAATTGTGATGCTTGGGGGTGGAGGGGGGTTACGTGGATGGAGGAACGGAGGGATGGAGTGGGTTTTTGTGATGTCGGGTTTGGAGTGTGTGGGTGCGTTGGTTGTGGGTTCTGGGCTGGGGATGGTCGTTTCTGTATGTTCTGGGGTTCGTGGTTGGGCTGTCATGGTGCTTGGTGTTTTGGCTGGGAGTTGAAGGGAAATGTGGATCAATAGGTAGGTGTCAATAGTGGTGTGTAATTGAGAACATGGTATGTTTCTAACACACTATTTAGTCTTTGACAAAGGCTCATCTTTTAGGCTATGATTTATTACACTCGGGAAGCTCACTGGTGATGGGTGCGATTGAACGGCATACCCTTCCACCACTTGCCTGTGTGCACATGTATTCTAGACGAGACGGCCCCCCTAGGATTTTCGTGCACTTATACTGCCTTCTCTTATATTAGCCCCTCCAGTTTTTCCAGGGGGGGTTGTGGGTTTTCTGCTTGTGCTTTTTGTACTAGGAAGCTCAAATCCATCCATCACTGAAGCCATATCAACCCTTTTATGCGGATACTCGAAGCTTACTCTTGTAAAGTAAGATGGCTCGTGGTTTCGGGTGGTTTTAGTAGTCTTCATAGATCGTGATGAATGGGGGTCCATGGGGTGCTCAAAAAATGGTAATTCCAGCTTGAGTTGGTGTTATATGTGCTCTCACAGCTCTCGAATGTCAAAGCCCGTCCTAAAAACAGGGGGTTGAGAGAGTTTGGATTATGTCAGAAAACACAAACGTGCGCACATCACTTTTACTTTATCAGTACCATCGCCTTAGATTGTTGATAAATCAGCACTGTTTTCATATTCGGGAGTTTGTCGGCGCAGCTGACCTCCATTGTCACGTTGTACCTGCTAAATTGAGGGCCATATGACCAGCGCTTTTGCAAATTTTGCAAGCAGAATACATATCCAAACAGTTCAGAAGGCACTGTCCTTTCAACTTTGCCCCTCCACTTACCCATATTGTGTTGCATGGAGTGCCGGAAAGGCCAATGAATTGAAGACAGAGATGCGTTATATCAATCAAACGCTGCCATGGGTTCTCTAAGGTCGCATATACACTCATGTCTTGGATTGACATTATGAACGAAATGATACTGCATCATTAGCACTCGCAATGTATGACAACAATTGTCTTTCTAAAACTGAGCAAGCGGCCCCATGATTGCGAAGCACTTGGTGTAGGTTTGATCAAGATTAGCATAGAAAGTATATAAAGTGACCATAATTATCTCCTGGATTCATAAAATAGCAGAACTGATTAGCTATGACGACCCGGATGGATAACGACAAATTCTATGCTCGCTTCCTGGATCTCATCCACACCAATCATCCTCTATTGCCCCTTTCAGAAGCCATATTCCTAGCACGTGAGTTTGAAAGGCACTCGGGCATGCATGCGAAAAATACTGAGTACATTGACATCCAGGAAGCCTCACGATTACTATACAAAGGTGGAAGGCTCGTGATTCTCATACAAAAGCAGATACCGCTATTGAGCCCAATGACATAACGCTGATTCGACACCGATATCAGAATGGATGGATACTCCGCATCATTGCTTGGGATGGAAAGTCCGAGAGGTCACTGTTTTCAGGAGACCCAACCAAAACACCATGGAATGTAATTGAAGGACTACAAGATAAGATTGAGCTGCAGATGGGTGTCGCATACATGAAAAGCGAAGATGCAGTGGAAGAAAGCCCCTAAAGACAGGCCAGCGGAAAAAGATATCTAGCAGTAGTCGGTGATGAGCGAACAGTTGTAGGTCCAAGTAAAGGACTTGTAGTATTTCAACAATCTGCAAGGCCTATTAGACCAGAAGATTCCTTCACCAGTGCAATTTTATTCCAGGAATAGAAGCAGGTGCTTAGAATCATGTGTGCGTGAATGATAGTCGGTCTGCTCCAAGCTTATAGTTGGAGGCGTGTCAAAAGCATCATGCAGCTCAGCATTGCCACTCCAGGTAGATCAAGCAAATGTAGTATTGGAAAGGAGTAAACTCCTTAATATACTGTCGAAATATTAACTTCATCTACCAGAGTCATCGTACAGCACATTCGTATACATGGAGTTCCGATGGCATGCCCTCTCAAATCTGATACCAAAAGCCAGAGCCGAAGTTCTGCCGGGAAACCTCGCTTAATGGTAGCGAGAGCCGAGAATCTGCCGAGGAACTCGCTCAGTGTTATTACGTAAGCATATAAGCGAGGAGCGGCGGGCAGTATAAGAAGCCTTCCCCCCCGCGCCCCTTCTCCCTCTTTAGCTCTCTTTGGTGAGTCTACCCTCCCCCAATTGTCCTCTCTCGGTCCCCAGCTGACAATTGTTCCCCAGCCTTTTGGCTTAGATCAAGTGTAGTATCTGTTCTTTTCAGTTTAATCTCTGAAACGGTTCTACGGAACCATTTCTCGATTATTCTTATTTTTGTACCTACCCTTCGACTCCCTGTGCTTGCACACAGTCAAGGGACAGTGCCCTTCCTATCTCACTACCTGGAAGCGTGCGCGAACCTCTTTTTCATCGAGTCATCTGGCTTGCTAGATGCTTGGCGAAGAAGTCTGGGTGGTGGTGATCCATGGGTACAGGCACCAAACACTACATGCAGGAAGAGCCTCATGTTCCTTGCGCTCAGGCTTGCCCGACCTGAGTTACATATTCAGCATTCATAATCGTGAGCTTGATGTTTGTTTACAAACGTCGAACACGCGCCGATGCCTGCAGATGGCCTGCATGTGTGGTCACACGCTGTCCACGGGTGCAACCTAGCAACGGCAGCACAACATCCAGATATGCAAGGACGGGACACAGAAATAACATCTGTTGTCAGCTACCTCCGCGTGACATGCATCTTTTATTAGTTTCAGAGGATAGGATAATTGACCCATGGCATGCTATCTTAGTCATGCGCTGTGGATTTCGCAACGTGAAGGCCAAGCTCACATTAGATACATGGCGACTGCATTTGCTTTATTACCTAGATATTGGCATCATACTGGGCAGCACAGCCGCTGGAGCGATTTAGAGGCTGCCGACTTCCACAGAAAAAATGGTTCAGATTGGGTGTGCTATGTGCTCTCACCACTCGTGACGTCGTGGGCGCGCTCTGCAAAATATTCGCGCCGTGTTTGCTGCAGCCTTCGTCCACTCACTCCCTTTCTCGCTCACCAAAAAAGCCCTCAGCAACATCGAAATCATGGCAGGACAGTCTGGTATGGTCGATCCGGCCATCTTCCAAGATCTCCAGGCTCGCGTCGACGAGGACAGCGCCGTGCGCGATGTGCGAATACCTCCATGCGAACACGTGACAGCGTACTCACAGCGCGACAGGAGCTTCGTGACATCGTCCAGGCATTGGAAAAGCAGAGTGGGTTCATTGGACACCTTGGAAGATGAATACTGACGTTGAATAGACCGTAATATCTCCTTCATCCTCTCTCGAGCTCACTCGACGCCCGTCACCAGCCGTACGAAGGAAATCTTTCTCTCTGCAAAAACCCAAGCGCTGACATCAATCACAGTCCCCGATGTCCTCAAAGCCGCCGAGGAGCCTATTCAAAAGGCCGTAGAGACGGTGTCGCAGCTTTCCCAATCCGCCTCAAAGCTGCCGTACTACAAATTCAACAACATGTGGAGCCGTCAAGTGCAGGACTTGGTACGCCCGCATGCGATCCCTTCGTTTCCACCTGACTAACAATGTCCAGGCCTATGGCGTCCTATTCTGGGGCTGGCTAGGTGGCCACAAGCTGGATGGAGGCGCGGCCAAGTGCGGGGAGCTGTTGACAATCGAAAAGATCGGAGAGCTTCTCAAGAGTATGGATACGGCAGTGACCTACATGACCACCACCTGACGTTGATAGTTCCCGTGAACCTCAAGGATCGCGACGAGTTCCACCTCACCATCGAAGAGTATCTTCAGGCTCTGATCTCGCTTCTCGAAGAGCTTGTATGTCTCTCTAACCAGACTTTGTTCTCAGCTTACACTCTCAGACTCGTCTCGCCCGCAACGCCGTGACGCTTGGCGACTATGAGCGCCCGCTCCTCATCAATCAGTTCGTCAAGGACGTCTTTGCTGGCTTCCAGGTTCTCAACCTCAAGAACGACAGCCTACGCCGCCGGAGCGACGGTATCAAGTACAGGGTCAAGGATGTAGAAGACGTAGTCTACGATCTGTCCTTGAGGAACCTGATCCCTCAGAAGGAACAGTAGGTAGGCTTTTGCACAGACTTCCAAGCTTGTGGGGAAGACGGCTGTGGCGCGCATATGTGGCGCAGCAACGCAGCAATGGTTACGAGGAACGTTCACGAGTGGAAATGAACTAAAAAGCCATCGAAGCCTGAGAAAATGTCTACATATATGAAACAAGGAAATGAATGATCATATTTCCTAAATGGCGACATTGACAAGTGGTGTTCGTCAGGGTGCTCAAACGCCAAAAAGCTGCACCGCCACAGATGCCGAACGTCGAAAGTCGCGACGTTTTCGCGCGCAGAGCAGCTCCCGACACCACCACGACATTCGTGCCACCAGCTTTTCTTTTGTCGACGTCACCTCGATGATTGCTCAACCTGAGTAGACCTTTCTTTGCAATCTCTTCCCTGCCCCGACTCCACAGACCTCCGAGTCTCCGTCCCTCCCTTTCCATCCCAATGGCGACAGCAATCCCCGCTCCAGCAAAGGCCAGGACGCCGCCGATGCCAATTGATATACTCAATAACGATACGGCAAAGTTTTACACACACATACACCCTATTCTAGTGCTTTCCTTCTACGTATTCAGATTCTCGGCCATTGTCGCGGACCCCGTCTCGGCTCTCACCAGCTCGCTCATCCCTTTGAGCTTTCTACAAATAGCATATGTAGCGATATGTCTCCCACCGACAGGCGGAAGCAACGCACAGGAGAAGAAGAAGCCTGGCGAGAAAAAGAAGCCTACCCCAGGGAAGCTGGAGAGCGGAGTCAACAGCAAGGTCATCGTAAGCTACTCCCTCCCCTACGACATTTGCACTTCATGCACGGGACACCATGCTGATCTAGTCACAAACAGCCTGCCTTCCTCTCTCTCCTCCTCGCCACCATCGCCGCGACTCCTCTCCTCACAGCCACCCTCATTCTCTTCGGCGCACCCATTACGACCCATCACCCACACACGCTCCTCTGCGGCGCACACATTTCGCTTCTCGGAACACTACCTCTGGTGTATGTACACGGCGTTGATGGCGAGACCTGGAGAGAGGCAGTTGCCTTGCTGTTGCCCATCGACGAGGTTTACGGCGGCTTGATTGGAACCGTTGTGGGTGCATGGTTGGGTGCCGTGCCGATTCCTTTGGACTGGGATCGCGAGTGGCAGAAATGGCCCGTCACCATCGTTACTGGGGCTTACATTGGATTCGCGGTGGGAAAATTGGTTGGGGGTACACTATTGAAGGGAAAGAAGATCATGCTGGACTAGGGGATATGAAGATGCGGGCTCCCCAATTCGTTGTACATATTGGGAGTAGTACGGTCCTTTGCGTCCAGAGTCTTTGAGATTTTGAGACGGTTAGGCACATCTTCGGGTCTCACCCTGGTCCAAGGTTTACGCAAGACTGATCGGCCGACGCTCTATCGTAGGAAAGCCCAATTTGGGAGCTTCCGTACAGTGAGGAGAGACTTGAATATATGGAGCATATGGGATTGGCAATGCTGGAGCTCGAAGCGAGGACCAACATGCAGCAGTTCCGACAGCCTAGTATTTCTATAAATGAGAGGGCCAGTCCACTATTTCCAAGCTCAAATTTGACCCAACAACACCGTCCAGACCCTTCTGGAAGCACGAGACGGCATACAGGCGGATAATGGTGGTGCCTTTGGCCTCGTGACGAGCCCAGGTTTGTCCCCATCGGGGCCGGCGCCGATGCGAGCACTCTCCCTGAGCCAAAGCGCCCAAGTGGCTAAACAGCGCGGAAGTCCCAAAGAGGAAGTCCCGGCTGGTCAGGTCACGATCCTCAAAACAATAAGCAATTCACCATCCCGCATCAAGTATCTCGGGCCCAGAGGCGTCGTGACGGGTCAATTCCCGGCTGTGGTCGAGAGCGCGTTCTGTGGGTTGCAAGGGAACGCGCACCCCCTCAATGGCGGGGCGGTTGATCAAGGCGGGGCAGGCGGGGAGCTTTATAAACGGGCGCGCGTCTGCCCTTGGGGGGCTTATTCTAGTTATTTGGCTTTTTTTAAAAAGTGGGTTTGAGTGGAGAGTGCGTAGCAATATTGCACCGAGTTGTTTGTCAAGGTGAGCCTCGTCATGATGAAGCTGTGGGCCGTGAATGCAGCGGGCCAGCTACTGACCGTGTATAGATACTTCACATCTACCGAGATACCATAATTTCGTGAGCTTGGTTTGATTCAAGCCGACTATACCTTTGTCCAGCGCGTTTCAGACTCGATTTTCTATCGCCATGTCGCGGAAACACTTCTTTTCTAGCCCAGAGGGCGTGGTTGTGCACATGCTCAACTCCCTCGTAACGCGCAACTCGCACATGGGCCTCGACGAGGCCAACCGTGTCGTTTATTCCCGAACACACCCTCCCAACCAAGTCACCGTGATATCGGGAGGTGGTTCCGGCCACGAGCCCGCGTGGTCCGGTTTTGTGGGTGACGGTATGCTTTCCGCGGCTGTATGCGGAGATATCTTTGCGTCGCCGAGCACCAAGCAGATCATGGCGGGCATTCGCAACGTCCCCAGCAATGAAGGTGTGATTTTGTGCATCACAAACTACACTGGTGATATGCTGCATTTTGGACTTGCGAGGGAGAAGGGTCAGGCGCTGGGATACAAGGTCGATGTTGTGTGCATGGCCGAGGATGCCTCTCTTGGCAGGAAGAAGAGTGAAAAGGTTGGACGAAGAGGTCTGGCTGGAAACCTTTTGGGTAAGTCGTGTTCGAGAAGTAGTGCAAACTTCGCTGACACCGATCAGTTATCAAGCTAATTGGCGCTGCATCGGCAAAGAACTGGGCCTTTGAAAGGTGTCGACAGATTGGAGAGCTGGGCAACTCACAGTTGGTCACAATTGGCGCAAGTTTGGACCACTGCCATGTTCCTGGTAGAGAGGCTTTTGAACACATTCCAGATGGCGCTGTCGTCGTGGGAATGGGCATCCACAATGAGCCTGTAAGTCTGTGAACGCACGCCAGAGTATACCAAAGCTCATGATCGAATAGGGTCTCCGAACAATCTCCCCAATGCCCTCCGCGGAAGACATCGTCAATGAAATGCTCAAGTACCTCCTCGATCCCAACGATTCGGACCGCGCTTTTGTCGAGTTCAAGCCCGAGGACGAGGTTGTGCTTTTAGCCAACAACTTTGGTGGGCTCTCCCACCTCGAATTCGACGCTCTTGTGAACATTACCCTCATATTGCTGAAGCGCGACTGGAAGATTGTGCCCTCGCGCATCTACGCGGGCATTTTGGAAACCTCTCTGAACGGCCAGGGTTTCTCGATAACACTGGGCAACATGTCGGGCATGGCCAAGTCGATGGGCGTGAGCGACGCAGAGGTCATCGAGCTCCTCGACCACCCAACCAACGCACCTACATGGCCAAAGAACAACTTTGTGCCCGTACAAATCTCCAAGGAGACCGAGGCCCTCCGCGAGAAGGCACACGCTGCTGCTGCCAACACAGATCACGCCAACAAGGGACCTGCAACACCCGCATCCCTCATCCCCGCTCTCCAAAAAGCATGCAACGCCGGCCTCAAAGCCGAGCCCACAATCACACAATACGACCTCCAGATGGGTGACGGCGACTGCGGCGAAGCCGTCGCCGGAGTCTGCAAATCCATCCTCTCCAACATCAACTCGCTCGGCTCCAACCCACCCCCACTGATCCCGCTCCTCGAAAGCATCGGCGAGAACGTCGAAGACGTCGGCGGCTCCCTCGGCGCCATCCTCTCCATCCTCGCCACGGCCTTCACAAACGCCCTCGCCGACGCCACGATCAAGGCCTCGCAGCCGCTCGACATCTCCACGCTCTCCGACTCGGCCCTCAAGGCGCTCGAGAATTTGAAGAACTATACTTCGGCTCGTGAGGGCGATAGGACGGTTATGGATGTGCTCATCCCGTTCATCAATGCGCTGGCCGAGACCAAGGATCTCGAGCAGGCGGTCAAGGTCGCGCAACAGAAGGCAGATGATACGAAGAATATGAAGGCCAAGTTTGGGCGTGCGACGTATGTGGGTGATGATATGGGGGCGGAGAGGAGTCAGATTCCGGATCCTGGCGCGTATGCTGCGGGAGTTTGGCTGGCGGGGTTGGCGGAAGGGTTCAGAGGGTAACTTTGATTGATGGGTAACGGGTCATGTCCTTATTTGATTGTATATGGTTAAAATCTAATACTTTTCCTCCTTTTTTGACATGCTTGGGTTATGGAGTTGTGGTGGTGGTGATCATCAATGATGGCGGCAACTTAGTGACATGCAGTCTGAGATGTCAATTTTGACACAGGCAGCAGCACATGGACTCAATTTGAACATTATGCTAGAGACTGCAAAGTTATATTGCCCTAGGTGGCTATAAATATTCGTTTTTTTTACTTCACACGGAAGCCACTTGTGTCCTCCAGCTTCCTAAAAAACAAAGGTCGAAAAGGTTGAATTGATGTCTAAAGAAAATTTCTTTAAAATCTCAGAAGGAAGTTTCTCTTTATAAAACCAAGATAGGATAAACCATGTGTTAAGCCTCGAGCTGCACGAAAAAAGACCCAAGGAAGATGTATGTCTGTCCTAGCGGTCTGAGAGTAGTTTCAGAGGTATAAAATGATGGTTTGGCTCAACTCAAACTCAGTTATAATGAGCGAATAGACTTGATCAAGATACTCGCGGCTGTCTGTTGCATAAAATGTGCCGCTCAAGTCATGAAAATAATGGACAGGCCATGTAAAACAATGGCTTCCTCTTCTTTTCCCACAAAAAAGAAAACGGGTTGAGGGCACATGGCTATGCTTTAAAACAATCCGTAGTTGGCCAGATGGGCGCTTGAAGTTGTCCAAGGAACTGTTCTAGTGCTAAAACACGATCCAAACCAGAAATGCAATTTTGTGAATCTAGAGATCTAGTTGAAGCCCCTACATCTTTGCACGCGAGTTGTCCAAAGACTGACAATGCCATTCTTATTCATGTGCTTTTGGAGAGACTCGAAATCAAACCGAAAACCGAGATATGGGGAGAAAACTGGAAGCAGCATGCTAGATGCTATGGGGTATCATCTATGACTAAAGGAAGATCGATACAGCTGAAAGCAACGGTATAAAAAAACCAACGGCGCCCAATATATGATGCCATTGCAAAGAAGCCAAATTTCGGAGGCCAAGACTGAGAGATATCGGATATTATTAAACACAAGATATTCTTTGAGTTGCTCATATGTTGTTGGTAGGCTCCGTATAGGAGTTAGAAAAGTCATATGCCATGTTTTCAGTCAATGTCTACGGAGTACTAAAGCAATATTTATGCGTGGTCTTTTCTTAAACGAGTATGGCTAAAATGTTACCATCAAAAGCTTCCAAAAATGAGCTGTATATTGTATTAGGACGCATGTTGAAAGCAGTGGAGAAGGGTCAGCATAGAAAGTTGTCATTATTGAGTTCATACCGTCCTTTGGTTTTGGGAGTAGTCCAATAATTAAATTTTCATTCAATGGTTCCGGGTCAGTATTCAGGTCTTGATATCATGATTTGCAAATAAAGGCTTATGATTTCCCATTTCTGATTCATCACCGCACAGGTTGAGAGATACAGGCCTCCCCTAGCTCGGATGTTTACCCCCCCCCTTTTTTTTTTTCTAGCAGCCGCTTAATGCTCTGTCAGCTCCATAACTAGATCTTCCGATTTAAAAAGGCTGTGTTGTGCTGGACATCCGAGCCGGGGAAAGGACTGTACAATCATACTACAGCCTTGCCTTGGCCCAATCCATAATAACAATCTGACTACCTGATCCACTATCTCCCTTGTACCCCACTATCCTCTCGGCAATGGGCTCGATATGGGCTGCTTTGCTCGTAATCACTGTAGTCACTTTGCCGCCTTTGCCGCCAAATCCTTCGGTGAAGCGCTTGGCAAATTCCCGGATACCATCGACAAGAATTTCATTGGCGCCACCCCAGACGAGCACCTCGTCAATGACATGGGAAACTTCTTCCCAGAAGTTTGCAGGAGCCAGGACGGGCTCGTTATAAAAGTCGCCCGCATAGGGAGCGTCGGTGCCGAGAAAGGCAGTGGACCATCTGATCAGGGGTCTCGCGTCGAACATGTCCTTTTCGGCGTTGGTCTTGTAGGCCGGGGTGTTGGTATTGAACGAGACCCAGGGTGAGATTAGGATTGCGGCGTGGAGCTTGGCTGGCAGGGTTAGTGCTGGGATGTTCGGATGGGGGTGGGCGAGGTGGGCCATGACACCAATGGCGAGATTGCCGCCCGCGGAGTCGCCGCCAATTGTGATGGTTGATGGGCTGCGGCCTTCGATCTCGACGAGGTACCGGATGGTCTCAATGGCTTGCCCCAATTGGGTCGGATATTTTTGCTCGGGAGCTACATCGTAAGCAAGGATGAGGGCGGCAGTGTCCGAGTTTTCGGCGATCAGCTCGTCCTTCAAATCATAGAGCCACTGCATGTGCTGCGCGGTGGCTGGCATGACATAGCCGCCGCCTTTGGAGGTCAGTTTGGAGATCAATGGTAGACGTAGTGGGTTCATGCTGCGTACCATGGAACCACAGGATGACCTTTTTTGCATCTTTACTGCCAATCCAGTGTGCCTGCGTGCCGCTCGGCAATGTGATGCTCTCAGGGGCAAACCCCTTTGCTTTTGCAAAGTTGAGATAGGTGGTGGTGGTCGGGGTGCTCATAAACCTATCCTGTGCAAGGTCGAGCCCCCCCAACTGCGCTCTGCTCATGGCGAAGATGACATCCTTGTAGTAGTTGGGAGCTCCGTTCTCGCCCTTGAAGGGGGACGTCCACATGCGCGCCGACGCGGAGAGGACTTCCGAACATCAGCAGGCCAATCGGGGAATATGACCTTGTTGGGAGTCGAGGACGACGATTGGATGGTAGACCTACCTGCTTTCAAGACAGCCGACGCAATGCCGAGCTTGCTGACCTGCGCGTCGTCGGCCATGATGTACACTGGAGAAGCAAACTGGTAGGAGAGCAGAGAAGGTGGGAGGGGCCCGCAGGCCGCGTAAATAGAGGCATTCCTGCAGGGACTCGTAGCGCGCGGAATACGAGGAGCGGGTTGCCTGGAAGTCCGTACCCGGGGAGGATCGAAGTAGGCGAGTCGTTCCCCGCAGGAGTGCACGTGACGGGAGCTACAAGCATGACTCGCGGCGACTTGCATTTGCTGCCGGTCAGAGTCGTGCATCCTGCAACCCCAGGAATTTGCCCCAGACGGGTCTATTAGAATGGCCGGGGCATCGTCCTCCAACGACGGCGACGGAGGCACTGACACTCCCCAGGATGCCTATTTCGGCCAGGAACCCGCGCCCAAGAAGCGTCGCACCGGGGGCGCGTCTTCGCGCGGCGTCGCCAACCTCACTCCTGAACAGCTCGCCCGGAAGCGTGCCAACGATCGCGAAGCTCAGCGTGCGATTCGCGAACGGACGAAGAACCAGATCGACCGGCTAAACCATCGCATCGAGGAGCTCGAGAGCCAGCAGCCCTACCACGACCTGCAAATTGTACTGAGGGAGAAGGAGGCGGTCCAGGCCGAGAATGCAGACATCCGCAAGCGTCTCGAGTCGGTTGTGGCCATCATCCAGCCCATCTTGCGCGCCGCGGGCGGGCTGAACGGTACGCTTCCCCAGCCATGGACGTCGAGGCCGGAGACCGTAAGACGATGCTTACACACGTACAGAATTGGCCGCGGCTGCTGAGCGGTCGCCTCTTTCTGTTCCTGTCCCCGTACAACCACAGCGCCATCCCACCTCGCACCCCGCCGAACAGCACCAGCCGCCGCCCCAGCAGCAGCAACAACACCTCCACCCGACCCTGCGCGACATCGCCGCCTCAGCCCAGAATGGCGTGCACTCGCCAAGCTCGCACGATGCCGCACGCGCCTGGCTATACCCTGGCGATGCGCCCGCCAGCCACGTGCGCCGCTGGTCGGTAGATGTCCCGGACGACGATCATTCTCCACACATGCCGTCCGACGTGCCTCTAGACGAGCGGCTGGGAGTCGACTTCCTCCTTACCGACAATGGCCAGAGGCGGTCCGTGGACCCGAGCCTGCTTCCGCCCCAGCACCCACCCACGACCAATGCCGGCAGTGTGATGCAGACCCAGCATGCGCCCTCTCTGGTCCCGCACCTCACGCTGCCTCGAAACATTCCGCCCACGTGCCCGCTAGATGTCATCATGCTCGAGTTCCTCTCCGGCACTCAAGCTCGTGCATCTGAGGGCGTGCCCGTGGAGACGCTGGTCGGGCCTCTGTATCCCAACTTCACCCCTTTCGTGTGTCCAGACCGTCTTGTCGAGGCCCACCCCCTGTCCAAGCTGTTCACAGACATCCTCAAGACCTTTCCTGACATCTGTGGCCTTCCGGAGCAGGTTGCCATAGTCTACATCATGTACCTAGGTAAGATATACTCCAAGACTCCCCGTCTCAAACAAAGCACTAGACTCACTTCTCTAGTTATGCGCTGGCAAATCAACCCGACGCCAGAGAATTACGATAGACTGCCAGAGTGGGTGACTCCACGAGCTTCTCAGCTGTTCATTCCACACCCTTGCTGGATGGATCACCTTCCATGGTAAGCCAACCCTCTTGCATTGTCTGCTGCCTGCGCACCCTGGCTGACTCCACCAGGCCCCGTCTACGTGACAAGCTGATAACTAATCAGCCCTTCACTTCTTTTGACACGTTCTTTATCCCCTTCACAACCACTGTGTCATTGAATTGGCCTTATCAGACGCGCGACTGCCTCTTGCTGGCATCCAAGGTCCAGTCCTCCGCCATGTCATCCACCTCCTCCATCCAGGCTTCTAGCCCTTACTCCACAGCCGTGCATGCAGGATCTCCACCCGCACCGCCGACGCCCCAAAACGTCGTCAGCACACCAGGGACCGTCAACGGCCTACACCACGAAGACGACCAATACTTCATCAACCCTGCATTCGAGAGTCACCTCCGGAACCTAAACAACTGGAGCCTGGGCCCCGCTTTCCGGAGCAAGTTCCCTGCCCTGGGAGATGCAGTGAAAATCAAAGAGGGCCGATAGCCGCGCCTGTAGATGTTGCCGCCGTCGGCCCGGGGGAAAATCGGGGGGGTTTATATCGGAGTTTATGACAAGCATTTTGGTAACTGACGCTTCTGTACTATTGCTACCTTCTACATGGATCCAAAAAGGGTATCGGTACATTGACGAGAAAAACACAACAACAACAACAACAACTTCTTTTCCTTTATGACGGACGGCCATGACTGTATATCTAGCGATCATATACCTACATATTCGGCGTCGTTGCCTGGTCTACGGTCGGGGGATGGGAATGGATAGGCCAAAGGGGCTGTGGCTGGCGTTCGATGGGGAAATCAAAACATTACTTATTCCCAATCTTGCTCTTTGTCTGATGCATGCATGCTGGCTTCGCTGGCTTTCTTTTGTCGGCCTATCGCACATTCACGACGAAGCTGTGTGCAATGCAACCTTGAACTTATGACATGTCAAACATGATCTCCGCCCCGAGTTTAAAAGCACCCGTCTTCTCGATAGATCCGGCTGCTGGATCCATCGTACACCCAACCCCAGCACGCCTCCAGACAGAGCCTCCATCCTCCGGATCCGTCGCGATGAGGAGAAAATATGTAATCGGTGTACCACCCATGGCAGGATCGACACGCTGGCAGATAGCCAGAGCAACCAAATTTGCGGACCAGCCAGCCGACTGCGAGACACACTCGGCCTGAGAGAACGGCAAGGCCTCGAAAACGCCGTCCAAGTACCCCGTTCCAATCAACTCACCTCCATTTTCGAAAATTTGCACGGGAACAGAGTGATCCCAGCCAGACTTGCGGACGTCACCTTTGCACGCACTGACGATTGGGTCACACCTGACGTGCAGGGAATGGCCCTCGAGGACAAGCTTTGCATCTACTAAACTCGAGAAAACGTTGTCTGGGCTACCCGGAACGGAGAAGAAATCCACGGCATTTGCTTGGATGGCGTCTGACCGCGTATAAGGCATGGACTCTGCACTCGGAGGCATGCTGATGGGGCCTCTCCGGGATGCCCACGTCCATGACGGCATCTTAGAGTAGCTTTTGCAGTCTTCTGTGGGGTTTTGGTACCAGAGGAGTCCACAGTGCAAGTCTTTTTCACAATGGCCAACGATGATATCCCCTAGAACATGGTTGAAGGAGTAGATGGCGCCCATGATGTTCAGAAGCGGGTTTTCGGAGCACTCGTCTGACTTTGTCTCGAGCGTTGAGTATCTTTGAACGAGTTGGTACCATTTCTTCAGGGCGTTGGGGATTGGGTCGCCATCCTGGTCAAAGATTACGGTGGCTTTGAAATTCTCTTCCACCGTGCACATATATCCTCGCTGGTGATTGTGTGTTCTTGGTTGCTGCCTTCTCTTGCAAAGACCGCATTGCATTCCCAGTAGAGCTCGTCTCGACCAAAGTAAATCGTCCTGGTGGCTACCAAACGTTCCTGTAGGCACTGAGCACTCATACCGACGGCTGATGCTCGAATCTCCTTTTTGAAACCGCGAGGGGCTTTCCTTAAGCATAGGTTCCCGACGGTAGCTAACGGTTCTCTCCTCTCTTCGTGTTTCAGATCCATAATAATGTCGTCTAGGGCGGAGAGCGTAAGCAATGCGTACTTGTGCGCTTCACAACGAGCTTCGGGTCTGCCCATGAAGATATCGTCTTGTAGATCTAGAGGCCCAATACACAACTCGGCTATCCAGAGATATTTAATCCCTATTGTGAGTGTTGCCTGTATTGTGCCTTGGAATACCCTTGGGAGAGCCTTCCATGGAACTGGTTGGGGAAGCTTCTTGAAATCGATCAAAGATTGTAAAATGTCTGTTCCAGGATTTTTCACATCATGGCTCAGCACCACATAAGGCTCCCTATGATCAAATGCCATTGTGCTGACGATTGCAGGTATGCCAGTAATATCGATCAACCAGTCTGGTATCATCGCAATCTGTACCTTACACCGGGGGTGCGTAGATTTGCACGTGGATATCCAGTTCTGTACGCGCTCCCTCGAAGATTCTGAGATCAGGGTGTGTATATGGGTCGCAGCCGATTGGTCTCGTCACCGCCTAACCAATTAGTGAAATCTGCAAATACTTTGAAGCATACTTGCCATGTAACGAGTAAATTTCGTATTTTATATTCCACTCTCCATGATGCGAGTTGCCCTTAAATTCAAGGGCACCTTTTTGACATATCAATTCGATAATCTCTTGTACCAGAGGCGCTTCTCCATAGATATCTGAACCAAAGTCCCGCCAAAATACTAGACATATGCAGCATCCACGATTTGCTGAATCTCGTATATGGTGTGGCTCGTAAATTATTGTAGTGTTGCTGACTGGACTGATCTGCTTGCACAACCGGCAAAGCTGAGGAAGAGTATTTTCAGTCAGGATGAGAGAGTGATAAAGGATCGAAGAAAGCTAAGGGTTTGATTCTTGCAACCGATTGAATATTGAATCTGCCGCTTAAATGAGAGTCAAAGAAGTGATTATGACTCTTCCGCTCTCATGTCCGTGCTTCAAGGATGACTAGACGTCCACGTGCATTCTGTCATACATTACCCCTTTCTCGGATATTCAGATCTTATAGCAGCCAATAAAAACTCTTTCGGCTTCACAATGAACTATTCCGATTAGATGTATCCTCTCCTGCTAAACACCTGAAGCGAAGGGAGGCAGAGAGTGAGGTAATGGCACAGTGCCGCAACCGCCATTTACCGCAATGACTAGACAAAGACCCGCGGTTTAAATAAGGTAGCATAGGGTTCGAAAGATGTGTGATGTCACCGCTTCTTGGTCGATTCTTCACGGGCAGCTATAACTGGAGTCAGAAGTTATGGTGTAGATACGTTCTGTTCACAACCTTACCATAAAAGGCTGTGTAACACGACTTCTTTCTCATTTGAGTGACTATCATTTCCCAGTGCTGAACAATGTCCTAGATTTATCGTTTGTTGGGACTTTGTCTTTGGGTGTCACGCGTACTGCTTAGCTTACGAGGAAGAGGCTGCACGTTCTTCGAGCTGTTTCTTCGCCGCCCACTGCTTTTCGGCGCTGATTTTCTCCAAAATCTTGTCCGCGCCCCTCTCGATCAGAACCTTGGCGACGTCTTGACCCAGAATCCTGGCCTCCTCGGCGGAGCGAACCTTTCGCGAGACTTGGTAATCCACAGATTCTTTACCATCCACGCTGACCACGACGGTCTTGAGAACAAGATCTTGATCATCGAGGCTTGGTCCGTCTTCGGGAACGGCGTTGCCGTGCTTGTCATAATCCTTTGCGGGCTGCGATCCGACAGCGAGTCCTTTGCCTCCTTGCCAGGTTGTTTCGACGCCAATGGGTACACTGCAGCCTCCCTCCAGAGCTCTCAAGAGCGCGCGCTCTGCGGAACAAGCCCTTGTTGTTCGCTCACATTTGATGTTGCTCAGCATCTCCCTCGTCTTGTCATCGTTTTTCCTGATTTCAATGCCGAGGGCACCTTGGCCCACAGCATGCAGCATGCCGCCCTCAGCGCTGCTCAGGTATTGACTTATCCTGTTCTCCATACCCAAGCGATGTACTCCAGCTGCTGCCAGGATAATAGCTGAATATGGAGAATCTTCCGCATCCAGCTTTCCAAATCTGGTTCCAAGATTGCCTCTCAAATCCTGGAACTTGAATTGAGGATACAGTTTTCGTAGCTGGGCGGCGCGGCGGACTGAAGAGGTTCCGATGGTCGCATCTTTAGGAAGGGTCGCGAGAGTAGTGCCCTTGGGCAGACGGGGGGAAACGATTAGAACATCGCGGGGGTCTTCGCGCTCGAGGATAGCGGCAAGATCAAGGTTATCCGGGAGCTGCGTGGGCATATCTGCATGGTATTAGCCTCCTGAATGTGTTTCAAAGCACATAAAACATGCCTTTTAAGCAATGCACAATAAGATCAAGGTCTCCTGCTTCGAGCATGGCCTCCAATTCACCCGTCCATAAGCTTTTCGCATTCTCGCCCTGGCTCAACTGCTGCAGGGGCGTGACCTTGTCCTTATCTCCCTGTGCCAGAACCGGGCAAATGTTGAATGTGCGATCAGGGTATGCGCTCTTGAGAGCTTTCTCGACCTGTCGTGCCTGGACTTGAGCGAGTGTCGAACGCCGAGTTCCGATGTTGATTGGGGGGAATTGTGTGCTAGTCGAAGACGTGGAGCCCTGAGGGGCTGATTGAGTGGGAGCATCAAGGTCAGCAGCCGTTGCGGAAGCCATAGTTTCTAGAGTTATGGGTGTTGAGTGGCGATAGAGTTGAAGATTAGGGGAGTAGAAGTTTGAAGCCCTGGAGGTGGGATGGAGGGGTGCATGGCCTTTCCTCTTTACGGACTAGCGCCAGGTACTCGGCGATTGCATCACGGATCAGGCATCAACAAGTGCTTCGTTCACGCCTGCGGGCTCCAGTGCTCCCGCACTACACTCTTCTTCCAGGATTGGCTTACACAAATCTCGTACCATCACTGGCGAAATCCAATGTGCTACGCATACAAAGCTTTTTTGGTACTTTACGCGTCAGTCACGGAGCATCAAGCATTACGTAAATTGGTTCACACAGCAGGCAATGCGTAGGTTGAGGCAATCTTAATATTGCTATTCTTTAATCGTCCCATCTTCATTCGTCCCAGTCATGTTCATTATTTTCTCATATTTTACCATCCGGAGCAAGCAACAAAGGCGTTTCCGCTGGCGCCAGTGTGGGTAATCTCACCAGCGCGCTGTCCGCTTCCATTGAAAACAACACGGTCCGCACCTGGGGAGCCTAGTTCATGTCAGCCCTTTGCTCTACGATGGTCAAGTTATACCAAGACTTACCACCGGTGTAAGCACCGCCAGTCCTCAGCGGGAACTCGTAGTATGGACCGGATACCAGGAAGTCGAAGCCCTCGTAGTTGTTGTACCTGTGGGGGTAGGAAGAGCCACCGGCAGTTCCGCCCTGGCGAATGTAGTTGTATCCGGAGTTGCGAGCACCAGTGACCTGGGCGCTGGTGTAGCAGGTAGAGCCACACCTGACGTAGCACTGCCTGGCCTCAATGGAGTCCTCAGCCGGAGAGTCGACGACGTTGGTGGGGAGCGCCAGAGAGATGGGCGCGAGGAAGAGGAGGACACTGCTGAGGAACTTCATTTTGGCTGGTTTGGGGGCGGGCCGTTGGACTGTTGGAACGAACGATGGGATCTTCTGGCTTCCTGGGATGGCGTACAAGGCGTACCAGAGGTGCTTTTATACGTTTGCTGGAGATCACCCATACTGCGGACGTCCCCGACAGCGAGCCAGCCTGCCCTGGGCGATCAGGGACGGAATTGATTAAATTGGATGCACGACAAGCTCTCCGTCCACAACTCTAACCTAGAACCAACCTCACCTCCGCTGCCATCTTGCAGCGGTTTCGGTGTTATTTGCAACTACCACGTGCTACTCGCCCAAGCGCGCTCCCCTTCAATCACCCGCTCTCCAAAAAGCAGCGCGGTCTCATCGGCGACGTTGCTCGAGCACCGATGCTCAGCGCACCCTCTCACGTTGCACTCTGCCATTGGCCGGCAGCAAGCATGCAAGCCATCCTCCCGAGCTGGGAAAATCACGATCCTCGCCGCCCTGGAGGCGCCGGGAGCTCGTGGCACGGCGCAGAAACGGAAGGTACGGGACGCTATTCGCGGAGCAGCCCAAAACAAACTGTTTCATTCGGCCTGTCCACAGGTTTATCATGGCCCTGGGCATGTGTCGGTATGATAGGCTGTACAGGGTTGGAGATCGGCAGAGCTCGGCCTCGGGAGCTAGCGCAATGGGGAAGGTGGGCGGTGAAAGGGTCCGAGAGGTGGATGTGCACCTCTGCATCGCGGGGTAGCTTCAGATTGTGCTGACATGGAGTTTGCTCGTTATCAGTCTGCTTTTGATAGGTGCTGTTGGGTTGGGCGACGGATTGGGAGTCACATCAGGGCGATCAGCAAGCTCCGTAGGAGCTGTTATACTGGCCATGGGACTCGAAAGCTTCCCTTTCGTTGCCACGCGGGTACCCAGCCACCAGCAAATACCAAGATGCGACTTCGGCGATAAGGCTGGGGGGACGGTCAGCAATCGACAGAGAAACACTTCCGCTGCAAGGTAAGCTGGCAGCATACGTCGCGGCCGTCTCCGCCGCCGCAATAGGTAGGTCTTCTCGGAGATGGTATATTCTGCCCAGTCTCATTGAGCTCCAAGATATCTACGTCTCTAGATACCACACAAATTGTCCGCCTTCCCGAGACACCCTAGACTATCTCTCCCTTGTCGGTCCCACAAACTGGGACCGTCCCCGGACCGCGTAGTCAGCCACGGCAAAACAAAGCACCAGCAGAAACACGGGGCCGGCGTAATTCATCGTAACAGCCGTCAATGGCAGGCTCGTTGGCAGCGCCATGAATGGCACTAGCAAAGTCGCATAGCATACGCCGTAGATGTTGATCAGCATTCCCCACCGGCCTAGATTCCAAGGCCCAAAAACAAGGCGTTCCTCCGATATATCGGCGTGGCCGGCTGGCGCATTGTATACCTTCTCTTTGACTCGAAGCCGCATCGAGATAAGACAGCTGATGGGAATGATGTACGAGGTGTAGAGCGCAATCGTACTGAGAGATAGAATGGCGTTCAGTGCCGTTGAGGACCCGATGTTGATGAGCGAAAGCAGCACGATGACCGCCGAAACCAGTGCAATTGCTCTGGAAGGAACCCTATACTTCGAATCGACGTGTTTGAAGTAAGCAGAGAAGGGGAGGCCATCGTCTCTGGCAAATGCCCACGTCAATCGACTCACGCTCGCCAACGTCCCGAACATGGCGGCAAACGTGATGGCTAGGATAAAGCAGTAAATTGCGGTGGCGCTCTGACGGCTACGTGTGACCTGCTGCATGATCTCGATGAGAGGGTAGCCCGTCGGCGTACTCAGGACGGCGGAGATGTCCGAAATACTGAAGAGGCAAAGGAGCACAAACACCCAGGCCATGGTCCCGTTTACGATAACGGTTGTGACGATGACTTTCGGGATTGTGAGCGCAGATTTGGACGTCTCTTCGGACATGTGAATTGCGCCGTCAAAGCCTAGACTGTCAGTAGGGCAATAGTCAACACGAGGTTTAGAATCAAGACGTACCTACAATGCACCAAATGCATGGCAACAGCCCAATGAACCAAGCAACAGCACTATTATCCCATCCCGTCTCGTTGACGAAGCCGGTGAACACAAAGTCGGCGCTGGCATTTCTTCCCATGACTAACATGACAATGAATAACGAAATGAAGATGAGTATGTGTAGAGCACCCGAAAATAGTTCCAAACCAGGGAGGAGCTTAATGGCCCAGACGTTTTGGATGAACGATATCACCACCACTAGCCACATGATCAGCGTAGTATGCCATCGCTCCGGGACGTAGGACGGAGAGTTCAGTACGGCAAGGCCTTGCAGTTGAGCAGCCATGAGAAACGCGAGGGAGGTAATAGTGGCCTGCCATGCGAAGACTGTGACCCAGCCTGCCATTTCAATTAGCAACTGCCCTCGCCAAAGCGCTATGAATCTTCGACCAACCTTGCAGAAACGTTATAAAGACCCTCCACTTCTTCGGCGCAAACATGAACGACCAATGATACTGCGCCCCAGAGATGGGACAAATACTCGCCATCTCCGCAATCGACGCCGCGCACGCTAGAGTCCCCGAGAAGGTGAACATGAGCCCATAGATGAGCGACACGGGCCCTCCAGCCATCATACCCACACCCATCGACCTGCGCTCTACCGTCAGATAAATTGCAAAACCCAAAAGACATACAACACCGCTGGAGCAAACAACAAATTTGGAACTTACCCTCCAATTGCCTCCCAACTCGACAGCAGCGTCATGGACAGCCCAAAGATCGTAAAGATGCCGAACCGCCGCTTCAACTGCTGCCGCTTCCCCATCTGCACCATGACATCCTTGTCCTCGGACGCGAGGCTGCGCTCCTCCTGATCCTCCACATCTTCGACGACGGGGAGCTGCGCGTGCGGCTTATCGTCCATTTCGATGTCGTCCTGGTGGATAGGTGCGTAAGCAAAGTGCGAAGGCGCGCGCATATACCACACCTAGTACAAACAATCACCGCAGATCCAAGACGATAAGGGATGACGGCGATGGAGGTCGATGGGGCTGGCCGTCCGTGTCTTTTCTAGTATCGCATTGCCGGAGGCGCTACGAGCCTACTTCCTCATCTTGCGATGGCGCTTGCGGGACCCTGGGCCCGCGGCTTCTCATGGGCAGCGGGTGTTTGTGGTGCGAGGGAGGGCCGCCAATGGCAGGCTGGGGATGAGGATGCGGGATGCAGGGCTAGGGGACGGTGCATGGGGAGGACCCGGTTGATCGCTTGGTGGCGGGGCGGGGGGTAGGGTGCCGATGGGGAGGGATTGTGGATTGTAGATCCTACGGGTAGTGGGGATTTTGCATCAGACGATTACGGATGTCTAGAATCTGGTTTGAGGAATTAAGAGTAAATTGAAAAGTGGTTAGAAGTAGGTGTTGAGTTGGTGGCGTTTGAGAGAAGAGTACACAGAATACTGGCAAGGTGGTGTATTGCTATGGGTACGAGAGTATTCAACGCTAGATAGCTGGACACATGGATTCAATGCGGAGATGAAAACTAATTGCACCCCGATTATCAACATTAACACCAAGCGCATGCTCCTGGTTGCATCGAAGAATAAAGACCAGTCTCAATTAACCCATACCAGATGAAACGGTTTTACGCAGACGTACCTCTGAGTCGTTATTCCCGGACAATTTCCAAGGTCCTCGGTACCTGCCAGGCGGTAGAGAAGATGCTAGGTCAAGATGTCAAATGCTTCCATAGTAAATTACCGCATGCGGTAAGAACGAACCCACACATGGACGTAAATAATGATGACAAATGTGGCTGGCGAGATCCCTCACCAATTTCTCCGAACACCACCGCAAGACATCGCTCAGCGTCGTGGAATCTTCCACAAATATTGCGCCATTGTAGGAGCACATATAAAGACAGGGGCTGCCATCTCAGTAGTACTCACTGCATCCACAGACCATCCTAGTCAACGATCTACTTCACTCACGAACAGCAATTCACAACAGCCCTACCCCACCCTCTTCGCGCAGCGACGGAACTCACCTAGAAGCCCTCAGCGAAACAAACACCTGTACAACCACCAAGAAACAACTCAACCCTACTGAGATCCTGCAACCACCCGCAACCATGCCCACCGAAATCTCCGCCCCGCTGCACTTCCGCACCTTGCTCAACGGACACACGTACCTAATCGCCGACTTCTACGCCACATGGTGCCCGCCCTGCAAAGCCATCGCACCCGTCTACGAGCAGCTCTCCAAAGCGCACTCTGTCCCCGCAAAGGTCGCGTTCGTCAAAGTTAACGTCGATGAGCAGCGCGAGATCGCGGCACAGTATGGCGTCCAGGCGATGCCCACGTTCCTCGTTTTCAAGGACGGCAAGAAGATTGAGGAGATCAAGGGCGCCAACCCCCCTGCGCTGAAGAAGGCGGTGGAGAACATCGCGGCCGAGGTCAAGGCGGCCAAGGCGGAGGCGAAACCGGCGGTGCAGAAGGAGGAGAAGAAGGAAACAAAGGAAGAAGCCGAGGAGAAGACGGTTAGTGGGAGCTATGGTATGACTGGGGGCAATAACTGGAAGATGTCGTTGCACTAGATGGTGTGACGGCAGGGGTTGGGGACGGAGGACGAGGTGTTGTGGAAGAATGATACCCAGGACCGGATACGGGAAGGCATGACGTCGTATGGAACCTATTGTAGTCTGAAGAATTGTATATTCTCTATTCCAAGCTATCTTGGTGGATTTTGTCTTTGGATTTCCGCACTCTTGAATCTTTGGATATGAACGAACACTTTATTTTTTGATTATAGCCCTAGCGGATCATGTTTAATCATGTCAATACAACCGTATAGATATGTCCGGTTCACTAATCTGCCGTTGTTGGTAATTCTCGTGGATTAATAAAGCTCGACTGAAACACGCGAAAGGACACGTTCCGCCAAGACGTGCGCCGCCACCGACAGCCCCATCCGTTCCGCATACAAGCTCGAGCTCCCTCGCACACCACCTACATCCCAGAAATACCACCTGAGGTCTCAATTGCTTTTTGAGCTTCAGCATCACCACAAAAATGCTCTTCAGTCGCATAATCCCTGCGGCCTTTGCGCTGCTCCCCGCTCTCGTCTCCGCCGAAGCTGTCGTCGACCTCACCCCAGACAACTTCGACAGCATTGTGCTCAAGTCCGGCAAGCCCGCCCTCGTCGAGTTCTTTGCACCATGGTGTGGTCATTGCAAAAACCTCGCTCCAACCTACGAGGAGCTCGCTACGACCTTCCAGCACGCCGGCGATAAGGTCACCGTCGCTAAAGTCGATGCGGACAACCACAAGGCCTTGGGCAAGAAGTTTGGCGTTTCGGGCTTCCCCACGCTCAAGTGGTTCGATGGCAAGAGCGACAAGCCCAGCGACTACGAGGGAGGCCGCGACCTCGAGAGCCTGCAAAAGTTCATTACCGACAAGACCAGCATCAAGCCCAAGGTCAAGGGCAAGCTTCCTAGCCAGGTCGTGATGCTCGACAACACCAGCTTCAAGGAGAAGATCGGAAAGGACCAGGACGTTCTCGTCGCCTTTACCGCTCCCTGGTGCGGACGTAAGTCACCACTGCAAGCTCCGTGAGCACCCCGATGGCGTATCAAATCTGACCGAATGTGCAGACTGCAAGAGCCTCGCCCCCACCTGGGAGAAGGTTGCCACTGATTTTGCCCTCGAGCCCAGCGTCCTGATCGCCAAGGTCGACGCCGAATCCGAGAACTCCAAGGCCATTGCTACCGAGCAGGGCGTCAGCTCTTACCCTACCATCAAGTACTTCAAGAAGGGCTCCGCCGAGCCCCTCCCATACGAGGGCGCCCGCTCCGAGAAGGACTTTGTCCAGTTCATCAACACCAACGCTGGAACCCACCGCGCCGTTGGCGGTGGTCTCGATGCCACCGGCGGCACCATTGAGGCTCTCGACGCCATCGTCACCAAGTTCTCCGAGGCCTACGGAGATGGTATCGAGGAGATCAAGAAGGCCTCTGCCGACGTCAAGGACAAGTACGCTCAGTACTATGTCAAGGTCTTTGAGAAGATTACCGCAAACAAGGAGTACGCCGAGAAGGAGCTCAAGCGCCTGGAGGGTCTGATCGCCAAGGGCACCGAGAAGGGCAACCTTGCTCAGGAGAAGCTCGACGACCTCACTAGCCGCAGCAACATTCTCCGGAAGTTCCTGCCCCAGCAGGAGAAGAGCGAGTTGTAGATTGCTACAACCAAGGTGGACATTTGAATGAATCGCGCTGGAACATTTGCAATTGGATATCCTTATGAATAAAGCTACCACACGCTTTCACGAATTACCGCATGGAAAAAGGAAACAACGTCTTGGGAGGATGGCGTATACAGCTCATGTATCGATATGAGAACGATATGGCGTTCTTTTTTCCATATGAATGACTGCTTTCTGAAAAGACCAAGCAAGGAAATGTTTGCACTCGCTCAGTGATGCCGTCTTGTTTTTGGCGTCCCAATGACTGCCGTGAAGAAGTGAACCCACCCTCACGGACAGGGATGCCCTGCCCGTCCGCCTGACCTTTTGTGTCGGTGTAGACACTTGCACGTAAGCCAACGAGCCCCATACATGGCTTTGATTACCTCGTTCCCTCCCGCCTACTTCCCCGACCCGTTCTTCCCGTCGCCCGCCTGAATCGTGCTCTCGAGGTTGTCGAGCCGCCGTGACATGTCGTCCACTGCCCTCGCATTAGCGCCCACCCTCTTTCCCCAAAGAAAGCCAAATCAAAGCCCTCCCTTTCCCGAAAGCCGCTCCACAGGAGATTGGGTCCACGTACTCTTGGCAAGCAGCTCACTGCTGATGGTGGTGAACTTGCTGTTCAACTGGTTCAGCAAATCATCGACAACCTGCGCCAACTCGGCTGAAGAATCCCCTCCAGCATTCTATAACTCGGCGGTCAGTTCGCAGCACCACAAACGAGCAGTGTAGATGTGGAGATGGGGGGTGGGGTGGAGGGTGTGTGTGTGTCGTACCTCGCTCGTCGAGCGGTCCGCAGACGGGCGCGTCGACATTCTGGGCAGCAGCGGTGGCTGGTTGGTCCGACTCCTAGATCCAGGCTGTGGTATAACCGTGGGACGGCCTCCGTCGCGTGTGCTATCACGAAAAAAGACTTGTTCAAGGGGGGGGCATGCGCTGGCAACGCACTCGCAGTCGCGAAGATGGGGGACAGGCAGGCAAGCAGGCGAGCGCGCCGCAGGAGCGTTTGCAGGCGGGCTGGACGGGTTTACAGGGGTTGTGTTGCCCGGGGGTAGGGGAGGGGAGTGGGTGGGCGGGCGGCTCGCCCCCACGTGATTGCGGTGTGGGAGGCGGGCGGCGCGGGTCCGGAAGAGGAAGGCGGTGGGAGGGCGGACCGCTTTAGCGCGATACGGGCGGAGGTGGCAGTTTTTTTTTTGTGGCTTCGACGGGTTTTCTTGTTGCCAAGATTTCGTAAATTTTTGGGAGGTCAGAGCTCACAAACGCGCGGTGCGAAAAGGTGATTGCTACACTCCCCCACACACGCTGCGACTTTTTCCCTTGTTCTTACTTTCCAAGCATTACGATATACACGGCTTGTTTTAGGGACGAGAACGAGGACCGGCGATAAGGGAAAATGGCGAAGAGTAAGCTCAAGGCTGCGTTGGATCGCCATAAGGGCAGGAATATCAAGCTCGAGAAGCAGCGCAAGCACGAGAAGGAGGTGCACAAGCGGAAAGAACAGAATCCGACTGAGGATGACTCCGAGGGCGAGGAGGGAGGCGTTGAGCTCGACGATGAGACCAGCGTCAAGGCCAATGGCAAGGCGAAGAAGGATAAGAAGAGCGTGAAGGGTGCCGCAAAGGCCGAGGAGCCGGAGTGGGAGACCGAGGACAGCGAGGAGGAAGACGACGACGACGACGATGACAGCGAAGACGACGATGACATGTCCGAGCGACCCGCGCTCGACCTCTCGCGCCTCGAGGACAGCGATAGCGAGGGCAGCTCCGAGGATGATGCCGAAGACGACGAAGATGAGGACGTAGAGGAGGACGAGGACGACATTCCCCTCTCCGACATCGAGTCGCTCGCCTCCGAGGACAAGGGAGACATCATCCCCCACCAGCGCCTCACCATCAACAACACGACCGCCCTCACCGCCGCCCTCCACCGCATCCAACTTCCCTACTCCAAGCTCGCCTGGTCAGAACACCAATCCATAACCTCGGATGAGCCTACCGAGATCGCTGACGTCGAGGACGACCTCAACCGCGAGCTTGCCTTCTACAAGCAGGCCCTCGCCGCGGTCAAGGACGCGCGCACGCTCCTCAAGAAGGAGGGCGTCGCCTTCTCGCGGCCCGCCGACTACTTCGCCGAGATGGTCAAGTCGGACGAGCACATGGGCAAGATCAAGCAGAAGCTCATCGACGAGGCGGCGGGCAAGAAGGCCGCCGCCGAGGCTAGGAAGCAGCGCGACCTCAAGAAGTTTGGCAAGCAGGTCCAGGTCGCGAAGATGCAGGAGCGCGCAAAGGAGAAGCGCGAGACCATGGATAAGATTAACCAGTTGAAGCGGAGTATGTTGTCTTTTTTCTTGCATCCCATCATATACAACCCCCCCCCCCCCCCGGTCCCATAATGACACACAATCAAACTAACACCACCCCCCCCTCACAGAACGCCAAGGCGCAGACATCACCTCCACAAATGAAGAAGACCTCTTCGACGTCGCCCTCGACCACTCCGACAAACCCGACCGCCGCTCCGGCGCCGCCGCAGACGGAAAATCAAACCCCAAGCGCCAAAAGAAGAACGAAAAGTACGGCTTCGGCGGCAAGAAGCGCCACGCCAAGAGCAACGACGCCCAGAGCTCCGCAGACGTGCGCGGCTTCTCGTTCAAGAAGATGAAGGGCAAGGCTCCCGGTGGCGGCGGTGGGGCGGCGAAAAGGCCGGGAAAGAACAGGAGGGCAGCGAGGAATTAGGCGGCTTCTTTGATGGATGATAGTCGGGGAGCGGAGAACTGCATTCTTGGAACGGTGTATGGCGTTCTTTTTTCGTGGGAGAGAAAAATCGTATTGTCCTGGTGAGGGTGCGGATCTTAGGCGGAGAAAAAATTTTTGTTAGGTCATTAGATCGAGGGCATGGTTCGTCGTGGACGGATTGATACCAATGGATTGTTTGCTACAGGGCTTGTTGTTTTGTGTGGTCCTGTGGTGATGAGTTGTCGTATGCCGAGCTGGTTTTTGCTCTTTCGCGCTGGAGGCTGCGCATTTGCTCTACCGTCTTGTGAGGGGACTCGGACAAATTGAAAGGTTGGAATGGGAATTGGCAAGTGTATGAGAGAAAAGGTATTGTTACGGCATCTAGCTACGGTTGTACTCTGTTTGGTCTGGACTTGAGGATATGCCATTTTTATGTGCATCTAGCCCAGTGTTATAGGCCTTTTTTCCTTTGTGGTTGGGAACATACGGTCTGCAAGCGTTTTTCCATCAACCATAACATCTCCCTCACAAGCCTACCACACTCCAAACCAGCAATCCAAAGAAGAACGATATTTGCGTAGCAAGAAAATGAAGAGGCAGACATTATGCTAACCAATTAGGTATATCCTAAACACTCGCACTCGCCCTTCGATATGTTTGTTCGACCCGCTCACCCCATCAACCACCACTACTCCACCCCCTCCCCACACTTCCTACACACCATCCTCCTCTCCCCCATCCCCCCAATCCCCCTCGCCCTTACCACAAACTCCTTCCCCCCACACTTCTTACACACCTCGTCTTCCTCCGTCTCTTCCCCACTAACCTCACTACTGAGCTTACTAACCGTGCTCAGCCTGTTCCCCAGCACCGGCCTCTCATCCCCCGACGACGCCTTATCCCTCCACCCATTAATACTGCTCCAAAACGCCCACGACTGGCCATTGTACACGGACAGCGGATTCGCCATCTTTTTCTCCTTTTCCGTGTCCAGTTTGACGGGGTCGAAGCTCGAGGCTTGGGAGGGAGAACGGGGTGGGGCGAGGTCGGGGTTCGTGACGGCTTCGGACAATGTCGAAGATTGATCTACGGAGAGGGAGGATTTGGGTTTGCTGTCGACGGGGCTGGTTGTTACAATTGTGGGGCCAAGGGCTGGCGAGTCGGGCGGTGCACGGGAACTCGTCATGCTGAGGCGGACCGACTTGCGGGGCGAAGAGCTTCTTGCGTGGCTGCGGCGTGGTGTTGCGGGGCCGTTGGTAGAGTCGAGGCTGCTGTGGTGCGCGTGTTCCATGTCCTGGCGCCAGGACATGATGCGGTCGTCTGGGGGCTGGGTGGCGGTGCTGTCTCTGCGGTTGCGACCCGGGCCACGAGATATGACACTGCTCGGGCGGCCCATCTTCGAGCCTCCTGTTCTCTTGGAAAACACTGATGAGGCATCCCAATTTTCGCTGGCTCGAAGACGCTTTGTGTATGCGCAGTCCTGGCGGAAGACTTTGATAGCACCAGTATAGTCTGATGTTACGAAAATGTTGCCATTGGTGTGGGCGGAGCGCGCAATGTACGCTGGACTCTCTGCCACCCTCGTAAACTGGGTATCCACGGTTGCCGGGGTTGGTAGAGCAGATCCTGATTCTGTAGGAGCCCTCGAAGAATTGGCAGATTCATTGCGAGACACCAACGTGACGGGCGGGGGATTGCACAAATCGAAAATCGGATCCTCCGAAGCACTGAGTAGTTGCCGTGTCTTCAAAGGCGCCATGATGGCGCATGTAGTTATCGAGTTATTGGCATCAAAAATCTCCACCGGTCTCTGGTTGCGCTTGTCTGTATCGTTCGCACTAGTGGACCAAATGTATGCTTTACGGTCTTCACTCCCGCAAATGACATGGCCCGTATCGTCCGCAATTGTCGCTCGAATTTGGCTAGAGCTGTTCTCATGGCCCCTGAACTTCATCTCCAAAGTCTTGTCTTTGAAGTTGTACAGTCGCACGCGCGAGTCATTGCTGGATATCAGGAGCTTTACCTCGCCGCTCGTCTTGCCGGGAGGCCAATACATGGCCTGAATGCCGGTAACTTTGGAACCTTTGGCATTCTGCCCTCGCGTCGACTTGACATGAATATGCGTCTGAAGCTTAAGGCCTTCCGTGTCATAAAACATACACAGCCCGCCCAAGGTTCCTGCAATCGCTGTCTTCCCATCGGGCGTGAATGAGACAGCTGTAATCATATCTGGAAGCTGTGTCCAGTATGCAACGCTCTTATCGGGTATACTCCATAACCGTAGCTTAGAGTCCAAAGATCCAGCAAGGAAAAAGCGGTCATCTTTGGGATGAAATTGTATCGACGGCACAAAGTCGCTGTGTTTGAAAGTGCAGAGATTTTCGGCTCGACTTATATGCCACAATCTGACGGTTTTATCCATTGACGACGAAAGAAGGAAATTGTTCTAGCCGAGTTAGCAGCTTGAAAGGATTGCTTTAGCCAGGAAAATCATACCTTGCTCCAGCTAAGATCCAGAATGGTCGCCGTATGCCCTTCATACTCTCGGAAAGTCTTCTGCTGAAAGACAGGAGCGCTCAGGTGCGTCGATTCGCCACTCGAGGCATTCGGGTTACTTTCATGCTTCTCGTGAGCCCTGCGCTCTTCAGCGCTGGAGATCACCGCCCACACCCGAACAACTCGATCCTGTCCGCCGGCAGCCAGATACTTCCCATCCTTGCTGAATTCAACAGCCCATATGGGATTATGGCTAGCAGCCGAGCCAGACTGGGGAGCAGGATTGCATCCCGCAGCAGGGGCACTCTTCTTGTCCCTCCCAGATCTCAATTCCTGGGCCAAAAACAAGTGATCAAACTCTTTCTGCCTCTTATACTTGGCGCGCACTTTAATGTACGCGGGGGGTTGGGGGTGTTTGGGGCTGAAGCCCAAGTTGTCAACGGTATGGCTGAAGAGCTGAGCGTTCATTCCCTCTGGGCGTAAGTCGCCAGCTTCGGACCCATTGTCGTCTGCGCCGTCGAGGCCCTTGGTCTTTTTGTTGCCAATAAAGCGACTAAGGAACGAGACACCTTTTCTGTGTAGAAGCGACCGAATCAGCCTTGGCTCTTCAATCTAAACAAATGCGCGTGAGGGGTTGCAGATCAAACAAGTCGTCGTAACCACTAAGGACGAGCCGTATCAGGCAACCGGCATACGCAGAATACGGCCCTCGTCGCGAATACGGACTCGGCGCTAGGCCACGTTCCGACGACAAACCACTCACGAATCTACTTGAACGAAGAAGACCGAATTAAGCGAATGCGAATACTGCTTACTTTTTGTCTTGCCTGGGATTTGAGGCTCCGCTAATCTCGCGGGCCGTCTCAGTGACCTGCTTGGAATCGGCTTTGGCGTCGTTTGGCGACGTGGGCGAGTTGAGCGAGGCATTATCCGTGGTTTGGCTGCGCAATTTTTGTATCGCCGTCAACGTATTGGTACGCTGCAGGATTTGCTATACGCAGGGGACACGGACGTTAGCACTGCCTGAGTCTGCCTGGCGCAGTGGTGGCCCAAATTGTACATACTTGCGACAGCGGGTCTATGGGTGTCTCTGACTGCTGGCGGCCCTCTGCACTGCCTCTATTCTGTGCTGCGGGTTCGCTGGATGGCGTGGGCGACGTCGGACTGCGAAGCTTCGCAGCGAGCTTGCCGTTGGTCGACGGGCCTGGCACGTTTAGTATGAGCATTTTGGGCGCCTAGCATTCCTGGCTGCGCTGGCGGGCCATTTTGTGCAAGCCATGCGACGTACCATCTCCCTTGTTCGAAAGCTTGCCCGTGTCCTGCCTCTCCAGCGGGCTCAGGGGACTCAAGGGACTTGCATCTCTGGCATGTGGGTCGGTAACCTTGATCTTGGGCAAAACGTCCGCCATTCTTGTTGTTCGGGAATCTTCATGGGTGGTCCTGGTCGATCATTCGGCTGGCACCGATCGTCAAGGACACTGCCGCCTGGTGGTGCGCACGTAGAAGTCAGTCTCGCTGGGTCGTAGGGCTGCGTAGGGAGAAGACGGTGAGCGGCGCTGCGCACACTGCGCCGCGATTATCAAGCGAGGAGTCGTCTTAGGAGCTGTAGGAGAGAGGCCGGAGTCGTAGGAGATTAGGCGCGGGACTCAGCGGAAGTGGCTTGCGATAACAAGGCGTTTCTCTTATTGATGTAAGGTGGCAGCAGGTCCTGTGCGCCGTGCGAGAGAGACGAGAGGAAGCCAATTCCTGGGGAAACGAGAGCGCGGAGAGGGCTGGTGCGCGGAGATTGTACCCTGGTCAAAGAAGCTGGAAACATGCGATGATGTAACCCACGAGCGGATCGCCCTGGCAGCACATCGAATTCACGGCAGGACACGATCTACCCATCCGCCATGCCCTCCGATCCGCAGCCCACGGCATTCCGTTCCGCCGGGATACGGCAAGCACCTGTTTCTTCGAATGCGGACCCGGCTCTTCGCGTGTCCGGGACGCTACCTCCGTCAACAGAAGGCGGTCAAAGAAGGCCGACGTCCTTATCGATAGGCGTTGAGCCGCGGCACATTGCGCTCAATGACCTGCATCTCCCAAGACGTGACGCAACTGAGCTTAAAATGCCGCGGGCCCCAAGCCAGTGGTTCACTGCGAAACTCCGTCTCAGGCTTGCCTCTTTCCGTCCGAGACGTCATCGATCCATCACCACCCAAAGCGGCAAATCGCAGCATGCAAAGTCATCTGCAACACCTTGGTTTGGGCTTCATCGGTGATGCCCATGCTGTGCACGGGGGACGGATAGATTAACCATGACGGACTGCTCTGGGCAGCTCCTGCAGCTCGGCAGTCGGCGACGCACAGCCATGGAACACGCACAGAACCGCGGCGCGCACAACATGGTCAACATCCGTCAGACACGCGACGCGACGACCACTTCACACGAACAAACAGAAGCGTGCAGTAGATTTATAAAGTATTGTATTCATTATGCTAGAGGAGACATGATCCGTGAAACATCCCACAACCACCCATCCATACATCTCTCATCCAAGAGGATTCCCAAACGCCGTACGTAAAAAGTGAGGTATCAATAACAGGCTGGCAATGGTGTTTTCCCAATACCCAGCGGACGATATGCTGTGCCTGACTCCGGCAATGCAGAGAGGAGAATAGATATGCAAGAAAGGTAACCCAGTACCCATGCCGAAAGTCAGAGGGTATACACGAAGGAGATCAACGACACGACGCGTCTAAAAATCCTCGTCGAAGCAGAAGTCGCCCGACACGTCCTTGGACTCGTCCGACGACGATGCGCCCTCCTCGTGCTTCTTGGTGCTGGCCATGACACCAGCCTTCTGGTAGTCACCGACGCGCTTCTCGAAGAAGTTGGTCTTGCCCGCCAGGGAGATGTTCTCCATGAAGTCGAAGGGGTTGGTGGCGTTGTAAACCTTGTTGTTACCAAGAGCCAGCAGCAGACGGTCGGCGACGAACTCAATGTACTGGCACATGAGGTTGGAGTTCATTCCAAGAAGGGCGCAAGGCAGAGCCTCGGTCAAGAACTCCTTCTCGATTTCGACGGCCTCGGTGATGATGTCCTGGACGGCCTGCTTGCTGGGGCGTGTCTTGAGGAGAGAGAACAAGAGGCAGGCAAAGTCGGTGTGCATGCCCTCATCACGAGAAATGAGCTCGTTGGAGAAGGTAAGTCCGGGCATCAGACCACGCTTCTTGAGCCAGAAGATGGACGCGAAAGCACCGCTGAAGAAGATACCCTCAACGGCAGCGAAGGCGATAAGGCGGTTGGCAAAGGTCGAGTTCTTGTCCGAGATCCATCGCAGGGCCCAGTCGGCCTTCTTGCGGATGCAGGGGACTATCAAGACGCGTTAGCGACGCGTTTATAGAGCGTGCGGGTTTCAACTTACTGTTGTCGATGGCGTTGAAGAGGTAGGTGCGCTGCTTGGGCTCGCTGATATAAGTATCAATCAACAGGGAGTAAGTCTCCGAGTGGATGTTCTCCATCATGATCTGGAAACCGTAGAAGCATCGCGCCTCAGGGATCTGGACCTCGCCGCTGAAGCGCTCGACCAAGTTCTCGTTGACGATGCCGTCCGAGGCGGCGAAGAAGGCGAGGATGTGGGAGATGAAGAAGCGCTCGTCGTCGTTGAGGCGCTTGTTCCAGTCGTGGAGATCCTTGGACAGATCAATCTCTTCGGCAGTCCAGAAAGAAGCCTCGGCCTTCTTGTACATTTGCCAGACCTATAGAGAAGCCAGACGTTAGCCCCACATTCCGAAAAAAAAAACCACTTTACGCGTGAAGAGACGCGTCACTTACATCGTGGTACTTGATGGGGAAGAGCACGAAGCGGTGGGGGTTCTCCTGGAGCAAAGGCTCGTGTGCTTCCTCTGGCTTGATAGTGGAGGCAGTCGAGGGCTTCTTGTCCGAGTCGTCTTCGTCATCGAGGTCTGGGATGCCAACGATGGGCTTGAAAACGTTCTCCTTGTCGGTGGACGAGAAGTCGAGCTTCTTTGCGGGGGAATCAGACATCTTGAGAGAGTCAATGGCCGAGGTAGCCTACATATCTGTTAGTATACGCGTACTCGAGATGGTACGCGACTCGCGTAGATGACTGACCGTCTTTGAAGGGGTGATCTGAATGGCAGACATTGTGAAAAAAAAATTGATCCAGCTGCAGGAGAGTCGCTCGTGATGAGATGTAGGAGCTGGAGTATTCTCAAGGAATATGGTGTTGTGGAAGAGTGAGTTTGATGATGCTGTGGATGTTCTGAGGACAAAGAGAAAGACGCGCCTTTAAAGAACGCGACTGATCGAAGTCACGTGCTTAGGCGAAGGCCCGAGGGTCGCGCCTTTCGACCTGGCCTTGCGCTATGACGTTTTTCGCTACAACAACAAATTGCCAGCTTTCGGCCGCACTTCACACCCGATTCTCACCTTACTTTTCCATGACGCTCAATTCGGGGCGCTCTTTCGAATGACACCAATATCTTGCTTTTTTGCCCCCAGCATTCCCGTCTTTGATGTCTTCAAGACTCGACGTCGCGCCCTCCCAGCCACGATCCAAGCCGGTCCGTGCACGTGTAGACGCGACTCTGTTGCAGGCGACGCGCTCTGATTCGAACAGGACCCACCACAACAATGTGATCTCCACGCAGGCACTGTGCCGTTTCGGAGAGCGAAGTGCGCCGGTGGCTGAATCAGGTACCCACTTTGCTGAAGAATGATTTGATAGCGCGCCATAAAGCATGTTTTTGTGGCCGGACGCGCCGTGATCCACGGATCTGATTAGATTTTCTTTAGATAATGACCTGCTTCTGACACCAAGTGCCCCACCAGCTCGGTCCCACTGCGCATTGGAGGTAGGTGCACGGCAGGATTGTTTTGGCCCAGCTTTACGCGTGCCCTCGACGCGTCGTGTCGCCCTTGGACCACCGCGCAGAGCTGCCATGGCAATCGGAGGCGCACACGCTCAGAGTGTCACTCTAGTCCGCTATTGGCAAAGACCATCGTCATTTACTTTGCTTCTGACACATCCTAATGGACATGTTGAGCCGCACTAGTTAAGCCCTGGGAATCTTTACCCCAGGATCCAACGCCATAAAATGCATGATGCCTACTCCGAACCTTTGTTCTCAATTCTCCGCTGTGAAGACTGGCTCCATTGCAGCTTTGACAGCATAGGAACCAGCCTCCTAACCACCGTCCTGAAACCATACCCAACACCAGCCTCCAGCATTGTCCCAGGCTCTCGCTCTAGCCTGTGGTCTTGTGGACCGTCTTGATACCAAGCATCTTGTCCAAGTCTGGCATGACGACGAACTTGCCCTTGATCCTGCCCATGGACATGGTTTCTCCAGACACCTCTGGAACTACACGATCTTTCTCTGGGAACACCTGCAGGGACACGGCCTCCTGCAGAAACGATGCTCTAGTTCCCGGCTTCAACATGTAGCTCGTGCCTCCCCAATCCATGACTGTGGCACCAGACTTGTAAACCCTGAGTTTGCCGACGCACCCAGAAGGGATGTCGGGGCGTTTTGCAATTTCGGAGAGGTTGGAGAAGGTCTCTTCGACCTTGACTTCCTTTTGCTCTTCCTTTTTAGCCACTGCCGATGCTTCTTTTTTTACTTCTTGTTCGCAAACCTCGGGCATGACCGGCGGAAGCTGAAAGAGGTACGAATTGTTGTCTCGGACGGTGGGCTTTTCGCCATTGGCCTCGTCATCTTTCATTTTGGCATCGCCATTGTCGTCGGTCGTGGACTCCGCAGGGCCGAGCTCGTATCTCAGGTGATGGAGATTCTCGCTGTATCTGTTGTACTCGGCACGATCCTCTTCAGTTTGAAGGAACACCACCCGCTCTCCTGGCTTGGCCGTTGCCAGGCTCCTCTTGCTCCGCGGTTGCCTCTTCCTAGTCACTATGCCCGGCGCATCACCAGCATTCCCTAGAGAATCACTGTCATCCTCGTCCGACCAGACACCTCTCCATGGTTTCTCTGCAGTCGGATCCTGACGTTTTTTGCTAGTGGTTTTGCTCTTGCTCTTGTTTTTATTCGACGTATTCTCCAGCACTTCGCCGGTAGGCGCGCTCCCGCTTTCTTCCGCCTTTTCCAGAATTTCTCTTGCCTTTTCAGAGCTCGCTTCTGTATTAATCTCCATGGGTCGGTCTTTGTGCTCCTTCCTTCCAATGCGAATAGGCAGATGGAATGAATGCTCTTCTTCGTCGTCGGATATAACGATTGTATCAATGTCTTGACGCTTTATTCCGGCCTCCTCGTCATCGTCGGAAAGGTCATCTCCCTCCATCTTGGAGGATCCGCCAAAAGACTTCGAATCATAGCCTCCGTCGCGTTCGCTCTTGACTCTTACGGCCCGTGAACCGGAACCGGAACCCGAGCCAGATCCAAAGCCCGAGATACGGTTGGAAGATTTGCGCTCTGTGTTCGAAATGTCAGTCTGCGATCAATACTGACTTGCAAGAACCACGAACCTTCTTTTGAGCTGCCCAGCGAAAACGGTCCGCTCACTACTCCTCCATATCCACCTCGGGTCCTTGCCGTGGCTCTCCTGGCTGCTCTGCTCTCTTCCCTTTCTCGCTCTCTGGCCCTTCTAGCCTCCAGCTTCAGGCGCTCCTTGTTCCTCTCTGCCTCGCGCTCTCTGTCGGCTGCTGCCAAGGCGTCACGCTCCTCTTTGGATCGGCGGCCAGTAAACGTTGGCTTGAAAGTAGGCTTTTTACCGCGCGAGGAAGTGCCGCGGCGAGCGGCTGGAGACGCAGACCGCGATTCTGTAGCATCTCTAAGACTGTCCAGGCGCTGAACACTGGGGCGCGTGGATGATTCGGCTGTGGTCTCCCTACAAGCGCTGATATTAGCCTTTCCATGGCAAGACTTGGGGCGGCTATTGAATAAATAGATTTATATAGAAGCACTTACGTCGAAGGAGCAACATCCGCACTCGGTTCTTGCTTGACTGACGATGCGGAACCCTCTCCAGGTGGGGCAGCTCCATCCCCCGCAGCCGTGCTTGCGCTCGGACGGTCTGAAGCTTCTCCACCTCGAACGGCACCGCCGCGTCCTCGCGCACCGCCTCTACCTCTCGGTTTTGGAGGCATTGTTATGTGTGGGTGGTGGTGAGAACGGCTGGGAGTACGCAATGGTGACAAAAGTTGAAAATCGCAAAACTGTCGGAGAAACATTGCTTATCGATAGCGGTTGATCCTCGGACCGACTCTCTATCACGACGTCACATGGCAAGCACGTTGCCTTGGCGCGTAGTCCACCCCAGGAACGCGTCCGTAGAGAAGTTCCCTGTAATCTGCCTCTATTGCTGTTGCTTTTATTCCACTGATTGAGCTCCATTTCGTATCCTCATTCTATTTTCAACTGCAAGGATACTAAAAGGCGCATTGCCAACCTCCAGATCCATACATCCAAATTTAAGGATTACAATCTTTGCATCGATAGTTGTTCGTGGCCGATAGCCCAAAACGTGGTATGCCGCCATTAAAGAAAACCTGCTCCACCCATGCTCGCTAGAAATGTTCAAGATAGTAGCCCGCTCTCCAAACGCCGACCGCCCAATATCATGCTCGTGGCATGTTCAGAACATTTGACAACGTGAAAGTACCGTAGAAGCAACGAATGAAAGTATGAAATGCAGCAGAGCGAGAATCGCTATCGACGGACGTGGGTATAGAAAAACAAACCGCCATTACTAGCCTTCGACCAGGGTCTTAGGGTTCTTGCCGAGGATTTCAAGGCAGCGGCGGGCCAGGCTGACAACCTCGCCCTCGCCATCCTCATTGTCCTCATCGTCGGATTCGATGTTGCGCTCAGCGATGTCGGTGACCATGCGCACGATCTCGTTGGACTTTGCAATGCGCTCCAGAAGCCGGGCATCCTCGGATTCTAGGAGCTGCAGCAAGGTCCAAATAGCAATGTGTTGGAATGTTGGGTCGCCGCTGGCTAGGAATCGCCGGAGGTATCCATGAATACCACCAGCTGGGTCCGTCCAATTCTGGATGAAAATGGTGTAATCGCTCACTGTGGATTGTGTTAGCCGATTCTCTTATACTGGCGCTCCAAGTACTGACCTTTGGATGAAAGGTTTCCCAGCGCAGCAGCACTGTTGCCCTGAACCTCGATGCTATCTGACTCGGTGAGCGGGATCAAGACATCAAAGACACCCAGGTTGAGAAGATGGGGCTTGAGCTCGTCGCTCAGGGCGAGGACCGCAATGGCGGCCGTCATCTCAGACTGGACAGGCAGTCGGACGTTGAGCACCAGCTGTTTGCACTTTTGCACAGCGCCCGCCTCCAGGACCAGTTGCTTGTTTTTGTCTGAACTTGCGGCAAGATTTCGGAGCGTAGAAATGGCGTGGCACTGGATCTCGTCGTTCTCTGTAGAGCCCAACAAATCTACAAGAGGGCGAAGGAAACCAGCGTCAATAATCGGAGACTCATTCGCGGGATGAATGGAAATATTACGTATGCATGCAACGGCAGAGAGGATGAGGGGGAGATAGGAAGACTGGAGGAGTCGGAGAAGGGAGGGGAGACCCCTCGCGCGGACAATGTCGAGCTGGTAGCGCTCGTCTGATGCGAGATTCCGCAGAGCCAATGCGGCCTGACACTGGACTTTTGGTGAGGAAGACTCCATCAAGTGTACCAAAGACTGCACCAGGCGACCCTCGGTCTGGGCTAGCTTGGCCCGGTTGCTGGCATCGACGGCAATATTGCTGAGTGCTGTTGTGCAGTAATATTGCACATCAACGTCTGAAGAGGTGAGTAGCTGCACAAGGACCGGGATCGCGCCGGCATTGACCAGCTGCTGTCGGTTGTCATCTAGGTCTAGGTCAGTCTGGGTGAGCCTGAATGAGGCCAGTCATGGCATACCAGAATGTGTCATGTTGAGCAGCGCTCCCGTGGCGTTTCGCTGCACGCGCATGTCCTTGGACTTTGCCAGCCGTGTCAAGGGCTGCAGGGCGCCGGACCTAGCAATCTTCGCCTTGTTGTCCTCGTGCGTCGCGAGGTTGGTTATGCATCCAACGGCATTGCACTGCACCTCGACGTTGGGGGAGTTCATCTGCTTGATCAATGGAGCGAGACCGCCGAGCGCGACAATTGCAACCTTGTTCTCGGCTGGTGGCAGTCAGCATGGGCCATATCGGCAGTGACGATAGATAGATACGTACTGTTTACGGCTAGGTTGCCCAGCGCCGCACTCGCCGCGCGCTGAACCTCGATATCAGGGTTCTGGAGCAGGAATAGGATGGGCTCCAGTGTGTCGCGGTCAACCTCGCGTACATCTGGTGGCAGCGGGTTAGTGTACGTTCACATGAAATGAGGCGGACGAGGTACCTCTCTCGGTGATCTCGGCAAAGGTCAAGCTCGCTGAGCGCTGCAAGTCGATGTTGTCCGAGTATACAAGCGTGCTGAGGGCGCGGAGGGGCTCTCCCGAAAAGAAGTCTGTTTCGGCTCGCTGGGCGATGGTCAGTGTCTCTGGCGGTGATGGAAGTGCGATGGGGGGGTTGGTACATTCTCGAGGAAGCCCAGCAGGTCGGCGACGGCCTCGCGCTCGCTGTCGGCCAGCACGGGGTCATAGATGCTATCCTTGGAGCGTCCTGGTAGAGCAGCATTAGTAATGGGCGCAGAGCGACAAAAAGGGGATTGTGGGGGGGCTTACCGCCGCAGCAGGAACTGAAGAGCTTCGAACAGGCGCTGGCGAGCCCCATGGCGGAGATGCGTCAAGGCCGAGCGGCCAGCCGACGGCGGGGATCGAGGGGCAGCGGCCGGGACGACGAGCACGGCGGGCAGGCGGCGACTGAAGTCGAGGGCGAGCGGGCGGGCAAGAGGGTCGACGGCGACGGAGCGGTTGGGGAACTGGATGCGATAATGGTAGGCGGTGTTTGGAGGGCAGAGTCCAAGGCGGTTGGAGAGGCTAGCTTGGCATGCGAGATGTCGACGCACGGGCGTGCGGTTTGGTCGACTGGGAAGCCTCGTCGCGCCAACCATCAGACATTGTCACCAAGCGCGCTGCATTGGACCACGACCATTACTGCGAGTCCTGCTATTGCCCTCGCGGGCCAGGCTGGGCCAGCGGGCGGCGGGCAGCCTCGCGCACCCGCCCAGCACGAGCTCGATGTACGGTACATCCGTATCCGCATCCGCATCCGCAGTCACGTTACCTCGCAGCTCCAGGGCGACCGACGTCATGAGCAGGGCCAGCGTCACGGCTCGCACAGCTCCTCCCAGCAACGTCGCCACGGCCGTGTCGTGTTTGATCTCTACTCGTTCCCGTCGCCAGTCCGCAAAAGCGCGGTCCAGCGGGCCGAGATCTATGGCCATTGGCGACCCTGCATGATGCCCAAACGCTGCCTCACTTTGCTGCGAGCCTTCGCCCCCATGCATTGCCAGATGGGGCCTGCTGCTGCTGCTGCTGCACCCATCCCACCCTGCGTCGCGCCCTGCCCTGGACGCCCGCGACCGCACTGCAGCCCAGCCGGTGCAGCAGGCAACAACAGCAGCAGCAGCAGCAACAGCAGCAGCCCGGCCCAGCCCAGGGCGCCGGCCAGGGAAACGGCCCACGGCGGGTGCGGGGAATTGGGGCGAGTCAGGCCCGTGGCCCAAGAGGCCGCCGTGACCGCCGTGGCAGCACAAGGTTTGCCGCTGCATGGAGCATGGTGGTGATGAGGGCCGAAGTCGACCGCCGGTACTGCTGCGACGCGTTGCCGGCGGCCGCTCCATGACCACGGCTTTCGCTGCCAG
Organism: Corynespora cassiicola; assembly: GCA_022059125.1. Taxonomy (NCBI): domain Eukaryota; kingdom Fungi; phylum Ascomycota; class Dothideomycetes; order Pleosporales; family Corynesporascaceae; genus Corynespora; species Corynespora cassiicola. The sequence goes on along the minus strand of JAEUWY010000012.1, from coordinate 853,800 downwards.
GCGTGCGCGCCCGGGCGAGGCCGTAGCAGCGCCGCCGCTGCTTACCATGTCTCTGCCAGTGATAGGCCCCGCCCAGCAAATGACTGCCTCTCGCGCCCCTCACGTGTTCCGCTAGAATCTGCCGCCCGGCCTTGCCCGTAGCCACGCCCGGGATGCCCAGGATCGGCGTGGGGGTGGGTGTTGAGCAAAAAGGCCAATGTTAATGTTCGCGCCGCCCTCGTCAAGCACAAAGACGGTCTCCGCCTACTTACTCCCCTACTCCGCTCGTCTATCCTCGACTATCTGCCCTGCTTCTCCCCTTCGGTCGCGCCTCGCCTGCTCGCTCCCCTCGCCCCGACCCCGACCCCGACAGCACTGCCTGCCAGTGCCCCCTGCCCCAGCACGTCCGCCTCCACACCACGCCAGCCAGTGCTGCTCCACCCTTCTCTCTCATCGCCGTCGCTGCGCCCACTGTGCCTCCAGCGCGCCGCTGCAATTTGGCAATCCCAGCCTGTCCCACTAGTGACGCAGCGCTCCGCCGCCTGGACGCGCTTCTCATTACCCCCCGACATTACATTGCCCTCACGCCGAGCAGCCTCACCCCACCGGACCGCCGCATATTAATACTGCTGCCGGCGCCTCGAGGTCTGCATTCACTGTGACACTTGCCCCTGCCGTTTCTATGGCCCCAGTTTCGGGATCCTCACACACTTTCCAGAAGCTCAAGCTCGATACATCGGCACCGCACAAGCCGATCGCCTCGACCTTTGCCTGCATTCCGCGACAAGATGCCCAGCATCACGGCCCTCTGTCGTCGCGCCTCGCTGCGGAGCTTGCCGAAGTAGATCGCCACTACCATGCCAACGGCGCAGACGGACGCCGCGACTACAATGGCTCAAACGCCCACATAGTCGACTATGACGGCGGCGCCATCGCCGTGGGCAGCAGCGAAGAGGAGGATGGCATCGAGGCCGAGTACAGGAAGCGCACCAAGTCCATCAGCTTCAACAACGAGGTCATGCTCGACAGCGGCAACCGCCTCAACCTCGAGGAGCCACTGCCCAGGCCCGTCCCGCGCCAGTCACACCCCATGAGCCCCGACGGCGATGATCTATCAGACCAAGAATACTTGGAGATTCCCATCAGCCAGCGGAGGCGTTTGCGCCAACAGATTGGCGTGCCGCGATACCCTCTCCTTTCACCAACCGGAGATGCCCTATCCAGGGACCCGTACCTATACAATGATCATGTCGCCTCCTTGACCTCCGAGACAACTGCCTCTCCGCTGCTCGAAGAAGTGCGAACACCGCTCGAACAGCCCTCCGACTATCTGCTCTCGCCCCTGCCCGCCTCGTCCCCGATCGAGTTCCCCTCCTTCATATCCCGTCGTGTCATGCCACAGCGATCGCGGAGCTACCGCTCGGAGCTAGATGGAGAAGGCAGCTTGCGTAGAACCAGCCGTCGGTCTTCCAACCGCTCGGGCCGCTCGCTGTCCTCCATGTCACCTGCTGCATCTTTCCTCTCCAGGTACAAGACGGTCGATGGCCCGCTCAAGCCCACCGAGCCCGATGACGAAGGTCAGGGGATTGGGTACCATGGCGAATATATTATCGGAAAGCAGATTGGTTTTGGCGGGTTTAGCGTTGTCAAGGAGGTCACCACGATTGAAAACGGCCAACGAGTCATCAATGCTGTGAAGATTGTTCGCAAGCAGCTCGGCGACAAGTCTGAGTTGGAGAATGAGCAGATTCAGACACAATTCGATCACGAGGTGGAAATTTGGCGCTACCTGCGGCATCCCTATATACTCCCTCTGCTCCGGGTCTACAACACCGATTTCGCAACCTTTTGCATCACCAAGTTGAACAAGGGAGGGACTCTGTTCGACCTGGTACGCGATATTCGCAAGAAGAAGCAGGCCGGGCTGCCCGGACGCTTGGTCAAGAAGTATGCTTACCAACTCGCCTCCGCGATTCGCTACCTGCACAACGATGTCCAAGTAGTCCACCGAGACATCAAGCTAGAGAATTGCCTCCTCGACATGACGGTGCCCAATGCGGGCATTGAAGGCGGCAACGTTCTGCTCTGCGATTTTGGCATGGCCGATTTCATTGTCAGCGACCAGCGCGATGGCCCAGAGCCTCAATCCACGGGCGGCAACTCGAACATCGGCCCCGCCGAGACGAGCACTTCTGTTGCCGGGAGCCTGCAGTACGCAGCGCCTGAGCTGTTCAACGCAGCCGGTCCCGTCTTCTCTCCTGCTGCTGACATCTGGGCCTACGGCGTAGTAGTGTACGCGCTTCTCACCGCAAACCTACCTTTCAACGAAGGCTTTGACGCAAAGACGTCGATGAAGATTCAAAAGGGCGAGTGGGACATTGACCTTATTCGCAAATCTGAAGCCGTCCAAGATGGCGATATCGACGACGCCATTGACATGATTAAAGGATGCTTCGACATGGACCCCGAGCGACGCTGGACCGTCAATGACATTTTGGTCAGCCCATGGCTCCGCCACTGTAAGACAATGTACCAGGATGTTGACTCTGCCTGGGCTCTAGACCCATAGACGGTGTTTTTTTCTCTCTTTCTGTTCCGTTTGGTTATGAGCGATGATGCACCAGGACTCTTCTGGGTGGGTGAGATTCATTTGGATACCCCTTCTCGTTCACCTTTTCTTGCTCGATACCTAGTTTGATCTCTTTCTTTTCTGCGGTTCTTTTGCAGTCTGTCTTGCTCTCAGCATCCCCAGCCCCCACCAAGACTTATTTTTGGATACCCTGCCTTTGATCGAAACTCTCTAATTCTACCTTTTCTTTTCTGGTTTGGTCTGCGTTCTGTCATCTCTCCTCTTACACTCTGCATGGTCTATTTTTGGGTTCTCTGGGGCGTTGTTGCTTTGCCTTTGCGCTGCGTTGCGGTCTCACGGGGCTGTGCTGGTTCAACGATTCATGATGTATTATTACCCCATCTGCTATTTGTTCGGTTGCACATGCGCACAAACATGCACACGCACGCAGTCACGAAAGGCTTACGCGGTTCACGTCTGGGCGTTTTTTGTCTATTCTTATTGTCTTCATGGCAGAGCGAAGCAATTGTCTTGGTTGGCCTCTATTACGATGTTGTTGATCACGAATCGAAAGGAAGAAACCCGCCGGTGCCAAAGTATCTAGCAGTAGCAATTGGGCCTAGAACTCAAAATCCAAAATCTTTTTTTAATATATACCAAACCTCGCATTTTGCCATGCTAGATTAAGTGGTGCCATGGCAATTAGCAAAATCCCAGTGTGCCCACTTTAGACGTAACGAAAACCGACCCTCAACCCTATTTCTCCCGAAAGCGTGGCGAGGCTGGGAAATTTTTTTTCCTTGCGGCGGGTGGGTGGGTGGAGCGCGGTTCCGCCCGCCAGAAAACATGGTACCCGCCCTCCAAAAAAAAAAGGGCAGAAAATTCTCACAGCCTCTTCGTCGATGAGCTGTACACAGCACAGCAGAGTAGGGTAGGGCAGGCATACGCAACCCCCCTCCCTCCTCCCCACTTCCCCTCCGCACGATGTAAAACCCCCCGCCGGCCGCCGACCTCGGCCCCCTCCCAAGTACGCAACCCCATCCCGTAACCACTCCCGCCGGCCCACCCACCCATTACCAAAATCCGTTTCGTGGTTTTTTCGCGTCTGCGAGCCGACGGCGGGGGCCCGGCTAGGGCTAGGGCTAGGGCCAGGGTCCTGTGCGGAGGGCAGCGCTGCTGCTGCTGATGCTGCACAGCGGAGCGGTTCCGGGCCAGTGGGAGGGAGTGGGGTGGGGAGGGGGGGAGAAGGTGATTCGTTGGGGGTGTTCACGTGGGAGGATGGGCGCAGGGATGAAGGTCTTGGCGGTGGGGTTGAGGGGGGGGAGAGGAGGGGGGAAGGGGAGGGCCTTTTCTAGGTAGGTTTGGGGTTTTGCTTTTTGGTGGTAGGCTTGACGTAGGTAGGAACAGTGACGTTTTGGGCCGTGGGCAAGGATCTGAAAAGCTGTGTGTGCGTGAATGCGCTGCCTGGATGCTGCGGGTTGGACTGTGGGCCCTGCGCCGTTTTCGTTGTTGCTGTCAACGGGAGCTAGGTGCGCTACTGCGGGGGAGAAGGAGGGTCGGAGATGGGCCCGCAGGTCGAATTCGAGGCTGGGATTGGGGAGGGTGCGGGACTCTCTGCGCTATCGAAGCTGTGGCTATCGTTGTGGTGCGTCACGGGGGGTTTGGAGGTGCGGGAATCGATGCACGGCTGTGCCGAAGCGGGAGGTGTTGGATAGCGACCCTGGGGTCGTTATGCAAAGGTCAGCTGCTTAGGGCGCATGTTCGGAGGTTTTTGGGCGTGCAGATGCGAGATGTTGGATCTTGAGATCTGGCGGCGTCACTGCAGCGGCTTGGTCTTGAGCTTGGTGGTTTGGACTCCAGGGCATTCGGGTTCAAGGATATTAGTGGCTGCGGTCATGGACCCTGGTCGTGGCCCTGGAACAACGTATGCCAAGACATCAGCAAACGACTCTCTGCAAACACTGCAGCTTCGGGATCATATTAGAAGCGTTTGTTGGATCGAGGAGTTTGCTTGCTTGCTTGAGGGGAGAGGTCATACTCCACCATATGCCCCCCGAGTTCTAACTACATTAGGCAGTATGGGAGTTGCAGCCGCATCACGATGCCATATAGTGGCTCGACCTGCGCACTTTCCCTCATAAATGCATATCGCACTGCGTTTGCAGGTTACCTAGGTAGGCAACATGTCGTCATAGCATCATGGGGTTTTTGGTTATTTTAGACATCCCACCCGCAGTTCCCTAAAAGGGATTCCTGCGAGTAGGCCATGGGTGGTATATAAAACATCTACCTTCAATGTGTTCAAGGTTGTTTCTTGCCGAAATAACTTACAAAACCTGGCTATAGACTTTCTTTGAACTTGCGTCTGTATACCGTTCAAGATGCCATACCTTTATCAATACCTTCTTGTTGGGTTCTTTATTGTTTTGACTGTATCGAAATCTACATTCACCCCTACCCGCCCTCCATCGTTGCCACTCGCTGTCAAGAGCCCATATCTATCTGCATGGCTTCCTGCCGGTAGTCAAGGTGGAAATGGGGGATATCTCCCCGGCCAATGGCCAAAATTTTGGATGTATGGATCATGAAATACACTTTACTTCCTCCTATTTTAACAGCTAGAGCAGGGGCCCACCTCTGGGATGGGCTGGATTGATTCGCGTTGATGGCAAGACGTTTACTTGGTTGGGCGCACCCAAAGATATCGCCAACGCCACTCAAGTTGCCTATGAATATACATCCACCCGAAGCATCTTCACCATCGAAGTTGATGGCAAGGTTACGCTCACGGCGACTTTTCTCTCTCCAATCACTCCAGAAGACTATGAACGCCAGTCGTTGACCTTCTCGTACCTGCAAGTCGAGGTGTCCTCAATGGATGGGTGTGATCATGAGGTCAGCCTGTATTCTGACATTTCAGCCGGTAACTATCTAGACACATCCATTAGAGGTGATTTATGGCTGCTGATTTCATTGTAGAATGGGTTTCGGGCGATCATACTTCTACAGCTCAATGGGACTACGGAACGACCGGCAACATTTCTTACCACAAAGTCTGGAAGCAGAGCCAACAGCATTTCTCAGAGATCAATGATATGGCTGAATGGGGCAACGCTGTAAGCCAGTTTATGAAATTCGTCGAAAATGGCTGACAGTTTAGTACTACGCCACAGACACCGCTGCAGGTTTGACCTACCAGTCGGGCGTCGACGAGGATGTTCGTGGAGCATTTGTCAAGAAGGGCAAGTTGGCTAATACCAAGGACACTGGATTTCGACCCATTAACTCCAGATGGCCTGTTTTTGGATTTGCTGTCGACCTTGGGACAGTAAATGAGCAGTCAACTTCCACCCTTTTCACTATTGGTCTCTGTCAGGATGAAGCAATTCAATTCCTTGGGGCCGACGGCCTTACTATACTCCCATCCCTTTGGAAAACTTACTATGGCGACGATACCACGGCTCTGTCGTTCTTCCACAACGATTATACAGAGTCAAGTAAACTTTGCTCCGAACTCGATGACCAAATTGCGAGCGACTCAGTTGCAGCAGCGGGTGAAAACTACAAAATCTTGACAACTCTAGCCGTTCGACAAGTGTTCGGCGCTACGCAGTTTGTTGGGAAAAGTGACAAGTATTACTTATTTCTGAAGGAGATATCCTCTAATGGGAATACTCAAACCGTGGACGTGATATTTCCAGCTTCACCAATCTTCTACTACCTCAATCCAGATCTTGTGAGGTTGTTGCTGGAACCACATTTCGAGAACCAGGAGAGCGGCCACTATCCGAACAGTTCAGCAATTCACGACCTTGGAACCCACTACCCCAACGCTACAGGTCACCCCGATGGACAAGATGAGTCGATGCCTCTGGAGGAGTGCGGAAACCAGCTCACAATGGTCCTCGCCTATGTCCAACGCTCTGGCAACACCGAGTACCTGAAGCAACACTACCCCATCCTACAACAATGGACCGAATACCTCGTCAGTGACAGCCTATATCCAGCGCAACAGCTCTCGACCGACGACTTTGCCGGCCACCTGGCCAACCAGACCAACCTTGCCCTCAAAGGCATCATCGGCATCAAAGCCATGTCCGAGATCGCCACTCTCATCGGCGACACCGCGGCCGCGCAAAACTACACAAACATTGCGCACGACTTCCTCTCCAAATGGCTAGCCATGACCATGAACCTAGCCGCAGACCCTCCCCACTCCATCCTCAACTACAACAACGCATCCACCTTCAACCTCCTGTACAACCTCTACAACGACCGCCTGCTGTCCACCCGCCTCGTGCCAGACACCGTCTACGACATGCAATCCGCCTTCTACCCCACCGTCATAGACCCCTACGGCATCCCCCTCGATTCGCGCAATAGGTTCTGGACAAAGTCGGACTGGCAGATGTTTTGCGCGGCGGTCGCGGAGGAGGAGACGCGGGATCTGATCATCGAGCGGCTTGCGCGCTGGGTGGGCGAGACGAGGACGAGTCTGCCGTGCTCGGATCTGTATATGACGGATCTGGGTGGGTTTCCGCCGTCTAAGGAGGATACGATTGTGTTTCGGGCGAGGCCAGTTATTGGGGGCATGTTTGCGCTGTTGGCGTTGGAAGGCTAGGCGGGAGGGGGTGGATGGGGTGGATGGGGTGGGAGAAGGTTCAATGGTAATTCGAGTGAGGGGGAAAATGTATGGGAACGTTAGGAGTATGTTGTGGTGTGGTGAAGTTCGTCTTGTCATATTGATATCTACACTTTGTACACTTGGCGGATGAGCTGTAGGCATTGGAAGAAGGACTACACAAAGGCGGTATCCATGGAGCTAAAGGGACATGTCTTCTACACAGGCTAGTGTCTTTTTATCGTTATGAATCTGTCTGTCTATTATCCCTTGAACCGAACACCATTCTGTCTGACGTTTGCACTTGCGTTTGGGGACCTCCACACTCTGTTTTGTGTGTACCTTTCTTTGCTCGCTGATCGATCGGATTCTAGTGCTGCCCTCTTGAAGAAGCACGCCACAGATGTTTTGCTGGCCAATCAAAGAACATGAATAGGCTCACTTAGGGATTGATGTGCGCGACTTGCAGTTCTGTACAGAAGTTGCATAAGTTTGACGATTGTAAATTTATCTCAGTGGATTGTAATCTCTCTGTGACCTTAAGGGTTTCAGCCTTTTTATAGATGCTCGCACAAGTTCAATAAATTCACCTTCTCGAGTAAGTATTTCGCCACCCGCGACTTCGTTTTCCTTGCAATACACAATTATTTGCCAAGTAAAAGTGCTGTTCAGCCAAATAACGGTCTTTCAAGAGCAAGAAAGTAAAGGGCCCTGGTGGGAAAGATTTTAGGGCAAGGAAAACAGCTAAGCACGAGTGTGATTACAAATGAACGAAAAAGGATGACTCCTGTCGATCCCTCGGTGTCACTTCACTGTGTCTGCTTTGACGGGGGAGCCGGTCTTTCCGCGGAAGCTCGCCGAAACAATCCGATCATTATTCCATACAAGTGCAGATGTGTCGGAAGGTGTCCTTGATTCCACGCGAGGGACGAATCAGGTCAAAGACGAGGATAATAAGCGCTCCGGCGTGGAGAAATGGGTAAGATTGGTTCTTGGATCCTGATTGCCACTTCATATCTCGCATCTAGAACTTCTACTTTTCGGGTCGGCTGCATCGAATAAATGACAAGGTATCGTGGTTGCAGACTCAGCCACCCTGAGGATAAATATGTGACTGATTAGGTCGCCAGTAATAACACCGAGGACCATCTATGCAAAATCCCACATTTGAAATGTTTCATGGAGGAAGATTCAGCTCGTTCAACCTGAAATACATCAGTGAGATAGCTTGCGAGGCAATCTCTTAACAGACAAGGGCTGTATAAGATGGCCGTGAAAGATTATATAATTTACATCTACCCGACCGCATGACCGTGAGGGTTCACGGAGAAAATCGGCATTTGTGACTCCACACTTAATTACATAGACTTCAGCTGAGCGCTTGGTTCTAGAGTCCCCAAGGAACGCTAGACTCATATTTGGCATTGCGATTGCAGCGGAATCCACGGTGCTTCCGATGCTAGAAGTTTAGTTCAAGGCCAACTAGTAGTAACCCTCATTATTACGAATGTTATGCACAAGAGCGGAATTGGAAGTCTGCAGGATTAGAGTTTACGGATGAAGCTCCTTATCCACTGTAGATGAGGCGAGAAGAATGGCAAGTAGATTTCGGCGACCAGACCTGGTCGGGCGGAATCGTCGTGGCCGCGCATCATACAATGTGAATCTTGGTTGAAAATTCTCCGGGTCCCCGGTCGTCGTACCTGCTGTTCAGCGGTATGGGTGGTGGGGACCAAGGGTTCGACGTACACCCCCGACCCTTTTCCCAGATCATAAAATCGTGCATGGGACAAGTTTAAACCCATCAATAGGATTCAACAGGTGGAGTCTACATGTGCCCTGCAGTTGGTTTGTGGCGTGTTCACTCATGTCGAAACCGGTCTTCGTTCCGCGCCCGCAGGTCCTGAATTGGGCGTAAATAGATCAGCGGAGGCATCAGGGATGTTATATGCGGTCGGGGCCTTTTGGCAGTGCAACTGACTGAATACGGTATAGATGTTGGAGAAATTACGCCCTTATCATCTCACGCGCCAATTAGTGGGGCATCCATTGTTAGTCAGATCCGCTGCTATGCGTACGACCGTGCTCCAACAGCCGTGGACCTGGAATTGGTAACTTGAAACTGTTTCATTAATTAGTAGAGGACATGGCTAGACCAAATACAAAACCTCTCCGCGGAGGGACTCGTGGGCGGAATCAGAGTTGCCACTGCGGTCATTCAATGCGCACGAATCAGGGAACTCGCTATATACGAATACGAACTAAGGGCCACGACTACGAAGGAAGCGGCCTCTTTGGTCGTGAACTTTTTTTGCAAAAGTGGGGTGCCGTGAATAGCGCTGATGAGAGTCATTGCGCGATACAATTGTGGAAATTTCCCCAACTGCTATCCTCTCACGACTCTCGCACCCAGTCCTCGGACATTTTGCATACAGCCTAGAACGAAAACTCTGTCTTGGCTCTTGGGGCTCAGTTTTGCTTTTCGTCTTGGGCCATAATTGACGCAGGAAGCTGAAAACCCTTGCTGTGAACGGCCCAGCCAGCTGCCAACAGATATCACCTGGCCTTCCTTTCGGCCCGTTCGGTTGTTCTTCTGCGGGCATCGAAGGCCGCTCTGGTTCTGTCAAGATTGATCGATATCCCGCAGTTGGATTCATTGCAAGAAACCTTGATTGGAGATATTCAGAGGCCGATTGCTGCTGAGGTGGTTTAGGTTAAGTGATATGCTACAAGAGACTCACCATCGATGATTATCCCACGTTATGTTTTTCTTTGCAGATTCACAATGTATCTTCATCATGGGCCCATTTCTTTGATTTTGGGGAATGTCTCAAAATGCAGGGAATACAACGTTTGCTTGTGGATCCGGAAACCGGGGCGCTCTCCATATAGTTACCACTACGCGACTGTACCGGGCTTAGCACAGTGATATGCCTGTAAACCGTTAGATCTTCGTAAAGCATCTCCGAATCACGTATGATCAGTGTTACATTTTGTCCGGGCTATCAAAGCCTGAAGTATGTCACGCGGCGAATGGATGGAAACAGAGAAGCACGGGTCAGGCATGCTGTCATTATGTCGCACTAATTTATTGTAGGCTATGATTATCGCAATGATTACATTTCCTGCATCACGACATGCGTGACAACAGCGTGGATGATAGCGCTATCGCGGCTGGCTCCCGTTTCTCAATATCGCGTGTTGGCATGTTTACTCACTGTGCCAACAATCGGCGACGTATGTGTTGAAGGAGCTTTCGCATGTCTATGAAAAACACGAGAGAATCTTTTTCCTTCGCCTCAAATGAGTGGCTGGATTGGCGAGCTACAGCGGCTGAGTCGAAACCCCCAATGCATTGCGCAATAAGGAAACCGGCTTGGGCCACCGCAACAAGACAATATGAGCACCACAGAGTTTGATTCTGTTTTTCTGTGTAAATAACTTATTTGAAAGGGACAGAAACGTGATTCGAGATCTTATCAAACAGATGGAAGGCTAAAGCTGTATCACTTATACGACTACTGATCAAGGATGAAAATCAAGAGATTTCTCTTGAATGAAAATAGCGCGTAGCTTCTGGGAATGCGTACATGCTCTGGATTGGATATCTAATAGATGACATTATGATATAACTCGTGATAGTTCGTAGACGTCGTGAAGTCGTAAAGTCGTAAAGTCGTGACCAAGATGACCGGCGATTACTAGAAGAGAAGCGATGAGGTGAGCTGGTCGATGTATAGGAACTAGCTTGGCGAAAGTGGAATGCATCATGCGAATTTGATATGACCAACTCATCGGGAAATAGAAAATGCAGTCGAAAGCCGCTGCCGTCACTCATACATAGGATTTGTATAGTGTGTCAAGGTCCGTTCCTCCTGACTTCTATCGTCGCTTTCAAGCGAAATAGAATCCCCGTCGTGCGATGCAAAATCTCTTGGTGATAAAACACTGTTGTCTGTATCCCAAAGTAGCAAAGAAGGAATCCTTGGTGCGGACGTTTGCCTCTCAAGATCGCCTTTCGCAGTTGCCCGACTGTCGTTTGTTTTGAGCTCGATTCCACTCTGGCCACGCGAATTAACCATGGTGTCAGTCCCCGTCTGGCCCTGGCTCTCCGATCCTACTTCTGTTACGTAACCTGAAGACAACCTGGGAATTAATCGCACTACAATGGGTTTCAGAGCAGGTGCCGATGCGCAGAATATTGCGAGGTTCATCTCGATATTGGACCAGTAAGCGGCAGGGGCACCATACCACGATATATCTTGGAAATTCTCCATCATGGGAATGAGAGCTTGGAGGCGGAGGAGAGAGACGACACAGACTATCCATCCTACGCTGAGGATGAGTATCAGAAAGGCTTTCTGTCCTCGGGGAACTTGGAGGTTCCATACGAATTTTATCGGGAGAATAGCGATCAATATATCGGTAGTTACATTGATTCCAGCGTTTGCGTAGAGAAGCCTGAATTCTGTAAGCAATGTGTATCGAAAGCTGGAGTGGGGCAGATTTACTTCTTTCGATCAACGCATTTGGCAAAGGCCAGTTTCTCGAGATTCCAAAACGCATCAACAGGCTGACACTGGAAGATACCTCCGAATACCGACTCAAACATATAGGCGACGCATATGACCATGAGAACATATATCGGTATGCGCATTTCCCGGAAAGGGAAGAGTCGTACGAATTGTAAAAGGATGGACATTTTAGTGAGCGTTAAGCTCAAGCAATAGAAAATGATACTGAAGTACAGGAACTGTTCACGTCAGATGTTGAGATCCATTATCACAATAGAAAGACGAACCTTCAGATTGCCAGACATTTGGGCATATTCTAGAAACATGGTATGCCTTCCACACCCAGAAAAAACTTCTGTTGCACGTCAGCCAATAAGTTATTTGGCCGCTTGAGGGAGGCCACTTACGATAGATTTGAAAGACCGAGGTTATGATTGCGCAGCCTAGAGATGCCACAATGAACCAATCTTCCCATCCAGCGTTGCGTGAGAGAAAAATACGGCCGAAAAGCCTAAGCGTGACGCATATGAAGGCGAAAATTGTGAATGTGATCACCAGTCCCATGGTCATAGGACCCGTGTCTTCTGCCTCCAAGGCTGCAATTTCCTGAGGCGTCATCCCCATCATTGTGACTGCAAACGGTAGTAGGAAATGTAAATGGATAAAATGCGGCGGTGCAGCGCGAGATTGCGAAGCTATGGAGTAGCAGAAGTCGCAGAAAGCGTCGGTAGAGAATTGTGGCTTGGATGCATAGGTTAATCGAACCGCTCATAAATGAACCTAGCCGTCAGCCGTCCACCTAAGTTCAAGTAGTGGCTGTCAAGGATGGTGCCGAGGACAGGCCTCAGATTTTGGTCTGACGACGAAACAGGGGTTCTGACTCAACCGGCGGGTAGTCCGTTCAGCTTCGAGAAAAGTCCAGATACTTCATTGGCCTGAGTTTGCCACGTTAATGACAGCCTTGAAATTTCGGAATCATAGGAGCGAGAAGCACAGCGGAGTGAACGATGGAAGTGATTTTTGCGACGCTTGCGCAACAGTCATCTCTTGGCGGGCCTGGCCACCATGATCAACGCCTTTTCAACATCCCACCTGCAAGCTAACATTTGACTTCAATTATTTGAAAGAAATTTACGTTAGTCTCATTGCCGACGTCTTGTGTTTAGGGTTATGCCGAACCATAGATATTGCTAATGGGTGATAATGTGAAGGGTTAACGAATAAGGACTCAAAGATGGCCAGTATGATGTGCAGAATTACTGCCGCATTGCATGTCATTCCTCAGTAAATGTAGATATCTAAGTGTCAACGTTCAAATGCGATGGTGCATTGCATGCCGGAGAAACGATCAGAGAAGCAATATGCTCACATGGCATGTTGTGTTTCAGTTCAAACTTTACCCCCTCGGCTCGCTGAACGTTACCCGTCCAAAAAAACCGCCCAATGAACATCATACCTGACAGCCGATAGCTAACAATTCGTTCTGCTCGGAGACTGGCCTAGGGCCTCCATGTCTCCCCGCACTTTGATTCAGCTTTTACCTGAAGCGGCAGACAGCAAACTAGGGTTATGACAAGATGTTCTCACGGCCGTTTGAACTGTCCAGAATCGAGTGGATTTTTATGCTCTAGTGTACCAAACTATCGACACGGACCACCCCATGCATGACATATCATCATGGGTTAGACTGTACCCAGATTCTAAATAGACATGCATCAATATCCCAGCTGCGAACGCCCGCATCTTTGGAGACAACATTGGGGTCTATTATATAATCGCCACATTGTGCTGTTGATACTCGGTGAAGATGACGTGTCTACTCCGCTCGTGCATGGTGTTTGCAGCATCAATATAGAATGTTAGCTGCTGTTGTCCGATGTTTCATCTCAAATGACAAGTTTTTAGTCCCACAGGTCATGTGCTTGCCTTTTTGGCTCTGGCAAGGCGCGCATGCCATACGCAAGCTTCTTGAACAGCTCTCACGCGAAGGGACTTCTTCGCACGCGAATCTGGTTGCTACGATCTACGCCTCACTTGGCTTGTCTTCCAATAAGCGCCGCGATCCAGACCAACCTAAAAAAATAGCGGAGTTCATAACGGTCTGTCTCATTGAGGTCAAAGATAAGAAGAAGAATAGAGTTTTGACGCCTGAACTACCGTACGACATTTGATGGGTCTTTAGATGCTGCGTACAGTCAATGGAGCCCAAGAGAGAAAGCGCCGTTCCCTCACCCGTTTCCGCGTCAGACATGCAACACACCGGATACAAATAAACTTCCGGGGATCTATGGGAAGATGAGTCTGGCACGTGGGCTGACAAGCTCACTGGTCAGGGCCACCGGAGGGTCCTGTCGAATGTGTTAGCCCCCGGGCTTGATCTACACCGCGCATCGGAGGTGCCATTACTTGCGTATCCGTGATATCAGGGGTGACTAGTCCGAGCGTCCCGTCGAAGAACCTGAAAACAAGCAGCACCAACGCTTCTGCCCGCTTCAGCCCCGTTAATTTATGCCTGTCAAGGGCATATCCGTTGCGAAACTGGCACCGTTCTGTTCCTGTATACTTCAGATCAGGTAAAGGGTTCAATCGCTCGGAAGATGCTGGTGTGTTCCCGTATGGCGTGCCCGGTCCTCGGAAGTCAAAGAGACACCACCTCATTCTAAGAGGAATGGCGTACACGAGAATCATCAAGCTGACAAAATCACACATCGTGAATCTATTTTCCACATATCAAGTATCGTTCCTCTCCACTCTGCAGCCAAGCACACAACATGGAAGCTGATGAAATGGCTGACATTCGCCCTCTGCGCAAAAAAGATACACGTCTTTGACAGAAGGCAAAATTCGGGCCAAGACATATAGCTCGCTGTCCACATCGGCCGGAAACAAGCCTAATCCTTGCCCAGAGCGGCAGAAGTTCAGAAAGGCCGGTGTTAGGTGGTAATAGCAGAGTTGGCTGGCTGTCCGATTGCACTAAATCTGCAAGATGATAGGCTAACCCAATCTCAGTCTACCACATAGACTAGTCGACTCCGACCTTGTGTTTGACATCGCACTGCTTCTCAACCTCTCATGGACCTATAAGCGTGATTGAAAGACCACTCTCATCAGGACAGATGCGCAAGAGCGAAAATTTCCGCTCCTTGCGAATGTCGAAGGAGAATACATGGATGAAGGCGTCACAAGCGCTCCTCGGGCTAGTGTTCCGGAAGGGGACCAGGGTCATCCAACCGATGACGAGTAGAGTTGTATCAATGCGCTCGCTTCCACGCTTTTTAAACTTTGCACCCGTCAACCCCTGAGGCAGCGGTGCGCCGTGCGTTCGTTCCATGCCCTTTCCACCCATGAGGTTTTTGATTCGCGCGGCACGTTTCTGTCGGCCAGTGGGTTTGAATATCGGGTTTATTAATCATGCCTTGTTCCAAATGCTTATGACGGATGTACGGCTACACGGCCTCACCGCATTGTTGAGATTATTGAGTTGCTAACCCGATCCATTCAACATAGACGTAAGGACTGTGGTCCTTTTCTTATCCTCCGCACAAGGCACGGGCGTGCCACAAAAACTGAAATTTCCTCATGGGCGCGCTCCGAAGAATATATGTAAGGGAGCTGTCGTTCTATTATGGCGAGCACGTCAAATCGGGCAGATGCATTGATCATCGCTTTTTCAAACCCATGGTGTTCCATGCAGATTCCGGCATGACAGGCTCCGGTCCTATCTTAAGATCCTTTTGTGGCTGAACCACAGTGTTTTTTCTCCAGTTCGGTCAATTTCAGGGTCCTTCTAAACCACAATTCAATTGTATCGATTAGGCATGTTCCCGGCATCTTCTTGTCCCAACAATCTGTCAATGGCCATGTCACCAAACTATATGATCTGCTCCCGGTTTCATTGCCACCATAAACGCGCCGACGCATAATAAAACCGAGCATGACCGACGGCTGGTTTTGCAAGATCGCTCGAACACTGTCGTTGACAGGAATCTTATCGGCTGGTTGCTTGCGACAGATGCTCCACAGAGTGAGGGGAAAGGGCGTTGATGAGTTGTCTATCGGGTATGCAGCCCATAATATTGGCCTCAAATCGCCGAAACCACCGAGTTTAGTCCTTGTGTTACTGGAAACATGGTATGCTGATTAGGGGTCCATGTGAATCTTTACGATTGATTTTTCATAGCAACTGTTGCCCCAAGGCTCGTTGCAATACTTTACTGAACTGAATGGGATACTAGAGACATCGAGATGCTACCATAGAGAACCCCAATCAGGATAATGGAATCAGAAGTGCATTACGTATTGATATTGGGCGACGCAATGTAGCTGTCGTATGGAGTGCAAGCCATCTGCTGAACCCAACGCAGTCGGCTTGCTAGACCTATCTTTGTGATACCGTAACTGATCTTATTGGTATAAAAAATAGTCTCTCAGTACCCGCCACCGCAGGTCAACTAGTCATACTCTACCTCCTTCTCCCTCCCCGTTTCTTTGTATGTCCTTTGAAGAAAGGAATATTCTTAGACAAACTGAAAGAATCCACCTGCTTCTGGAGCTCTTCGACTTGTTTCTGCTTCTCCAGGAGACGCGCTTTAACCTCATTCACTTCGGTGGCTATTTTCAGATACTGTTCACGGGCCTCATCCAATACATTTGATTCCTGTGTCTCTTCTTGTTTTGCTTTTGCGTCTCCTGTCTAAGCGAGCTGCCCCTGAGCAGAATCTTCAAGCTTCTCCTTGCATTGATTCTCCAGGGTCTGGAATCGAATACTGTACTCGGCCACGAGAGCTTGCACACTCTGTTCGTGAGTCTTGGCTACATTCGCGGCGCGTTCCTGATAGTGCTGGGCATGTTTGAGTAAATGAGCATCGGGGTCACAAATGGAAGAATAGAATACAAACCAGATTCGCTCTCTCCAGTTCCCACTTTTGCAGATTCTCTTGATGTGTCTTCTGCTCTTGCTCGAACTTTGCTTTCAGGTTGATAGCCCACAATAACATGTTGTGCATGTCTTTCACGGATTTTCCGTGGTCTTTCACAGCGTCTAGAAGCGCGGTTGCATACTTTGTGTCCTGTTCTTGTAGAACATGTTTAATCTTAGTACAGATCGGACAATCAACGGCTGGGGAGCACAAGGAAGTGCAAGGCGCAATGCAGAAAGTGCACTTGCAGAACATGCATTGGCAACCGTTGACTTTGTAAAGATGACCGCTCGCAAACTCGTTCTTTCATTTTTTGTATAGACTGTAATCTTGATCTGAAAATGGTCAGTTTGACATAGCGAAGTTTCTTTGATTGTCTGACCGCTAGATTCGTCCACCTCAGTCAATGCCCATTTCAGATCATGCAAATTGAAACCATGGCTTGTCGGTATTGATCGAGAGCGTCTGCTTTCCATACAGTACTATTTGATTCAGGTTCTGGAGATGTAGATAGAGCTTCAGGATGGTTCTCTGGTGAACGAGAGTCATCGTCACACACATCGCCTTGGCCGGCAATATGATATTTAGACTCCCCAGAGCTGTAGGTCGAGGACGCGTTACTTGCCATAGTATCTGTTTTTAATTTGAAATAGTAGGTAGTGAGTGATGAAAGTGTGTAGAGGAAAAGGTATGCCTGGGTATTGCGTGTTGGATTTAAATCGTCTCCATGCTCAATCACTTTCACTCGAACATCGCAACAAAGAAGAAATTGCGTCATAAAACAAACGCAAGAATAATTTCGCACAGCGTACGCGTTGCTACGTTTTTATTTTGTTCCGCTGTAAAGATTATTTTGGATCTCTTGCCACAACGTTTTTTCATCACCGCCGTCACCCAATTAATCAGTCTTCAGAAACCAAAGCCCACCCATCTCCAATTCCTTCCTTCGACTAAATTCACCATAAAGATGGCTTCTTCTAGCAAGAGTACCTCAATTCTTGGCACGAGCTTGGCCGTAAAACCTAACTTTCTGGCAGCAATCCCACAGCCATGGCCTCAAGCGAAGGTCATCGATGCAATGGGGCAGCTTGAGAGCTCAAGAGCCCATGACGACATCCCGGCTCTGCTAAACCTCCTCGACATGCTAGAAGTCAAGGTTGTTGCCACTAGGGAGCTAATGGCGACCACATCAGTGGTCCGCTCGGTCATGAACCTCTACGCCCACCGGGAAAAGGAGGTGGTCGACCGCGCACTGCGCGTCGTCGAGAAATGGTACAGGCAGTGCGGCTATCTGCCAACCCCGCCTGCCGCCAGCTCCTCACAAGCGCGAGACTCTCCGCCCAATTCAGCGGTTTCAATCTTCCGTACACGGCTCGATGCCGTCAAGCACGCAGAGAAAGATATATCCTGGGATCCTTCCATGAGCCGAGAAGAATTCGTCGCATGGTTTGACGAGAGATACAATCTGGCCGCCACGCCCATTGAGAAGCTCACCGACGACGCTGAAGTCCAACAGAACCTGAACAATTTCTTCTCTGCATACCAAAGAATAGTGCAAGATCTCGTCGCCATCAGGTTGGAAAGGCATGAGGGACTGCTGCTCATGAAAGTAAGCGAGGATTTTAGTAATTGTTTGAGAGAGCAGTTTACAGGCAAATGGGATATCCTGATGATGGCTTCTGAAGCATATATTCAGATAGGTAGTCTGAAGTTCGCCTGGGCTGACAAGAAACAGAAGCGCCACCAGCTTATAAGGTTGGTACTCGAAAACATTCTCGAAGATTTCATGTTACGCATGAAATACGAAGTTCACCTTGCCGTCAAAGACAAGCTTGTTGCTCAAGCGGTCACCAAAAAGTCAGGTATGGCTTTCTCGTTCATCGAGTCTTACGCTGGCAACTGTTTGCTAAGTATATTCAGACACGACGGCCGCGGAATTTCTAAATCTCAGACGTCTCATCGCGGAGAAAGACCGTATCATTGCAAAATACGAAGCCCAAGAGGCTCGGATCTGCGACACACTTGACGAACTCCACGAGAAGAACCAGGAGGTCCAAGTCAAGGACGCGTTCATCAAGAAGCTTCAAGAAGCCCTAAAGACGAATGATATATTAGTGGTATCCCGGGAGAAAGACACAGAGATAAAGAGACTGAAGCAGGTCATTGAGACCCTCAAAAAAGACAAACAGCGCAATAGCCCCCAGGAAATGTACAAGAAGCTCGCGAGGCTAGAAGACGAGAAGGCGTCTCTCAACAAAAACATCGAGGGTCACTTGCAGAAGAAGCGGGACTTTCAGAATCAGATCGCGTCACTCGAGAAGACCATGAAAAAGGTGCCCGAACTCGAAAATAAGATCAAGGAGTTGGAGGTATCTGTAGCCAACAAATCCCAGACCATTAGCGAACAGAACCAAAAGCTCAAGCAATGGAAGGGCAAGGCACCACAGCACTCACAGACTATCGTCATTGACATCGAGGAACACGCCCGCCTTACAGATGAAATCTATGAGCTACAGCAGGAACTCGAAAAGGTCAACAAGGCCCGCGACGAGGAGCGAGAGGGGTACGAAAACAAGGCAAAGGCTCTCAAGGAGGAGATTGAACGCAAGAAGGCTCTACCCTCTGGCCCAGTCCTCGTGTCAAATATCAACTGGAAAGAGTGGGAAAAGTCCAAAGAGCTGGACAATCTGCGGGAACAAATCTCAGTGAAGCAGCGGGAGCTTGGAGTCTTGATCGAGCAGGAGATTGAGATCACCGAGAGATTGGAGAAGCTCCAGACTGCGATCACCGAGCATGATACAGCCGCCGCCAAAGCGTTGGAGCATCTACAGGAATTGGAGAAACAGTTCGCTGCTGCTGAGCCCGAGGACAGTAAGTATGTTGACGATGCTGCTCCAGAGGTCGCTTTCCCAAGCCTTCCCGTCCGCAAGAAGAAAGAAGAAAGCGAAAACTTCCCTGCTCTCCCTTTATCTAACGCCAACCGCCGCGATAATCAAGAAGGTCCGGCTATCAAGTTTCTCAGGGTTACTCAGACCAACCCGACTGCGGGTCAGCCATCAAAGAAGGGCAGGGGTGGCGGGCGTAGTGATAGTTCAGGCGGTCCGTCTGGAAGGGGCAGAGGAGGTGGCGGGCGTGTTAATAGTCCAGCTGATCCGTCTGCATGGGGAAGGGGAAAGAAGAAGCTCTAGTCGCGTGTGCCGAGCCTCATACTCGGAGCTTGTCGTCGCGTTGATTCTATCTTGACGATGAGCACTTTGCCTGTGGGGGAATTTGTTATGGCATGGCTTCTTTTCATGAATTTTTGGCTTAAATGGGTGTCGTGTGAAGGGTATTTGGTTTATGCGATTCGTTTACGGTAGGTCGGCGCCGCTCTGCGAAGTTCCGTCAGGCTTGCTATTGCGAGATTGAAGGTAGATGCAGACCGGCCGTGACTCGTCATTGTATTTGGGAAGATACCCGTCGAAAAATGAGTTTAATGAGTGCCCTTCATTGTAATCGTCGGTACATGTTCTCGCCTGGCTCCTAAAATGAGAATATTGACTTCAGTGTGCTGTAACACCACGTCACGTGCCAGCGCGCTGTCGCGTCTCACTTTGACCAACAACTCCGTACCGACACGGGTATTTTCGACTGCACTTCTCCAAATCAGACTACACACCTCAATCATCACCCTAGCTTGGTGGAGAGCTAATCACCATCCCCGTCGTGCTTTTAATACAACCCCACTGTGAGCCCCGCCTGTCACCTTGTTCCCCTGCGCATCCCCACCGCGGTGCCTATTGTGGGCGCGCAGTTTCGAGGGCAGCGCTCTCTTTGAGCAACCCTAATCAAGAAAACGTACAAGACCTGTACATAATTTCCGGTCTCGAAGTGCCCAAGGCTCTGGGTCCCTTTATACAATAGCGAGAATACATGATAAGATATCACAGTGAGTTTCTCCTGGACTTGTCTTAGCGATATAATATCTAACACCGATCAGATGAGTTATAACGGACTTCAGTTCGATGTTGAGCGTTTGGAGTCTTTTATGGAGCCTCGCCGTGCCTCAAAGCTTCAGTCCACCTCGAAAGCTTCATCGGATCCTTCTGCCGCACCTTCTGCCGCGCCCTTCTCTACAAACAGCGATGTAGATTTGGGTAGAAACTCGCACAATAGTGATCACAGTGTTGTAGACGCCGATGGAGTTGAGAGAATCATGGACGGCATCAACCTCTTCGATACCGAGGGTCTATCTGAAGAGGAGGCCAAGGTGCACAGTGGAAGTTTCGATGGAGTCCTGGAGAAGGAGAGCAAAGACTGGAAGGATAAAGAGGAGTATTATGAAAAGATTGTTGAAAATCTTCGGGGAGAACTCAAAAAACGTGCACCAACTCAGACAATTCTTCCCATGGATGTTGTGGCTCGATTGAACAGATTGGAACGTGACAACCAGCTTCTCCGGGCAGAAAACTCTGAGCTGAAGAATGAACTCGATTCAGCAGAGAGGGAGAACGCTGTGTTGTGCCACGAAAACACAGGCAAGTCTAAGAAATTGCGCGGAGCAAACAAGAAGGTGGAGAAAGCGAAGAACGTTGCGGGTAAAGAAGAAGAGAAGGCCAAGTCTGCAGTTCAAGATAAAAACCATCGCATTACCTCGGAACGCAAGATGAGAAAGGAGCGAAATGAAGCTCTGGCAAACTATGAGGAACAGAAGAAAATCTCCGAGGATCTCCGCGCTGAGTTGAAAATTGAGCGGTCTGGACGTCCCCATCTCCGCGAAGATGGGACCGAGTCAGACGAAACTACGATTGCAATCCCCATCGAATTCAAAATTCATCGGGCACATTTCAAGGACTTGGTTGCGATCTTCGAGTCCAACCAGATGGTGCTCAAGGATAAATTTACTCGGTGGTATGAAGAGTGGAAGAAGCCGAAGGAGGTCAAGCAGGTGGTCGGAGCAAACTATGTTGAGGATGATTGCAAGAAAACTCGGATTGGCATGGATCTTTACGAAGATTTCATCGAGGGCGTCGAGGACCGGTACATGGGTCTAACTCCTACGGGTGCTGAGCATGACGGTAAGCGCTCCAAGCGAGGTCTTGAGGCTATTTGCCGTCAGAACAAGGCTCGGTACAACAACAGTTATTAAATATGTACTGGGAGGTCTTTAAATCTTCCATATGTATGGAGGATTTATCTGAGACCTTACTTTCAATGGTGGATATGTTCAATGTGCAGGCATGACATGGCATGACTTCACATAGCTCGCCCACAGGCTAGGTATCCCATGGATAGCAGCGAAAGCATATAAAATGGGAATGAAAACATGAATAACTTCTATATTCTTGTCAGCTTCATACCAGTGACGTTGCCACATCCGTTCGTGGCTCTTCTGCGGTCTCCTGGTTTTGTATAGTCGACTCCTGCAGCCAGACGTGATCTATCTTCGCGATGCGTCGTATCCTACAAGAATAGATGCTTAGCAACATATTGCAAGATACTTGTAGGATTTTCAAGGGATGAAGCCAGTGGACATCCTCACTACGACTTGAGAAGTCGTCCAGGCTTGGCAGGCCCATCCCCAATCGGCGTTCAGTCCCCGTTGCGCACGACCCACGGACCCACCGCAACCCTGCACCACCGTCACGGCCAGCTTCGCTCCACAATGTCCACCACCTTTCCCATACGCCAATCCTCGCTGCCACCACGCCCGGCCACGCTCTCTGTATCCACCACCGTCGCAACTCCGCAACAGCGCCATATCTCTGAGCAGCAGCAGTCCTCGCACTACGCCCGCGCGACCGCACCCCCAAGCTCCAGCATAATCGCCATGTCGGGCAACCCCCCCGCGCAGACCCCCGGGTTGCGCTACCCCTCGAACAAGAAGACCATTTACGACCGCAATCTGAACCGGAGCAAGAATTCGGAGCTAAGCCGCGCGGCATTTGCCTACCTGTTCATTGAAATGATTTCGTATGCGCAGAAGGGCGCCAAAGACGTACGGACTCTGGAGCAGCGGTAAGCCAGCATTCCAACTCTCCCTCTGTTACAAACCCTTCGCTGTACCCGGAGAACCGCTCCGTACTGCGAACTCTCTATATTCCTCTCGTAACCTCAAAAAAAGGAAATCCCAAGCTAACCCCCACCCCGCAGCCTAAACAACCAAGGCTACCCCATCGGCATACGCCTCCTCGACCTCCTCCTCTCCCGCTCCGCCAACCCCCTCTCCTCCATCCGCCCCACCCGCGTTCTCCCCCTCGTCCAATGGTGTGCAAACCCCCTCTACCAACACCTCTTCGGCCGCCGCGCCGACGCCCTCGAACGCTCCGACGCAGGCACCTACATGATCTTCGACAACGAGCCCATGGTCAACACGTATATCTCGCTCCCCAAGGAGCTCTCCTCGCTCAACTGCGCCGCCTTCGTCGCGGGCATCATCGAGGGCGTGTGCGATGGCGCAGGCTTCCCTACCGAGGGCGTCACGGCGCATACTGTCGGCGAGCAGGAGCAGCAGAATGCTGGCGCGAAGGGCGAGGTTATGTGGCCCGGGAAGACGGTGTTTTTGATCAAGTTCAAGCCTGAGGTGCTCGAGCGGGAGGAGATTTTGGAGAGGGGTGGGAGGTAGCGAAGGGCCTGTTGTGGGTCGGAAGGCAGTGGAGGGGTATGCATGGGTGAAGGCGTTCTGAGTGTGTGCATTTCTGGGAGTTTTTTTTATCTGGGAATGGGAGTGTTGTGCGGGACTGTATCATGCGGACTACTTTGGTAGACTTTCTTTTCCTTTTCCTTTTCTCTTTAGGCTGTCGGGTGTGAAGGGACAAGTGGCTACTTTCAGTCCTGGCCATGCTGAACATGTGCTGGATGGTTACGAGCGTACTACATCAATCGTTGGTTTCGAATCGGGCCAAAGCACGAATTTTAAACTTCATATGAAAACCCTGCAGCACTTTTGCGTTATATGGTGAATGGGCCCGATTCGGACCATGTTTTGATTCCCAAGACACAGGTACCCGTGGTTTCTCTTACGACCCTTCTAAACTTGTTCAAATTCACAAGAGACTTGGCTGCAAGAAAGTGTACAAATCCATTAATCCTTGTGAAGCTTTCAGGGTATCTTGCGTCTAGCGACTTAGCCGAAACTACTATTACAATTGATTAACTGCCCTGATCCTCCGCAAGCCTAGACACCTTTCCCATGAGAGCCATAAGTAGTTCCCGCCAAGGTAATTAGCAACTTTTAACCCTAGTTCTCTATATCCTACATTGACAGACTGCCCGCGCAACAAGGAAAATAGAAAAAGAATCCCCAAATCAGCGAGGGTACCGATAAGGGCTCGACTCAGAGTCAGACTCAATGAGCGGCCTAGAAACCTTGTCCCCATTCTCTACTACTTCCCACTCGATGGATCGATGACAAGGGAGTCCACGGGGGAATGATGCCAAGGAGACTTTGGTGAATGGCCTTTACTAATTAGCGATCGAGTCTCTCTCGCATTTGCTTCCGTTTTTCAGGCGTATTCTATCGACGACGGCTGCGATCACGACTCTTGGAGCGACTTCTATCTCTGTCTCTCCGTCCTCGATCTCGGCTCCGCTCTCTGCTCTTGTCGCGACCCTTGTCCTTGTCGTCATCTCGGTCTCTACCGGGCAAGTACCGATCCGACTCGAGGTATCGTCGACTAGTACCTGCTTCCCACCGATCGTATTCACGCGAGCGGTAGCCACGATTGCGGTCACGGCTGCCATCTCGCCGTGCGCGTCCACCACCGCCACCTCCACCTCCTCCACCTCCTCCAGGCACATACCTGTCAATACCCTCGCGGGACCTGGAACGAGACCGGCGACGTCGATTGCGTGAGCGATCGCGATCACGACGATCAACAGAACGGGAACGTGAGCGTGAACGGCGGCGGTCTCTGTGACGATCGTGGGATGGGCTTCGGGACTCATAGCGGGACTTGCGGCGGCTCGAGAATGTTTCCCTTGAGGGACTGCGGCTGTAACGGGAGCCCTTGTCGTCACGGCGGCTTCGCTTATCGTCACGGTCGTCGCGGTCCCTGTCGCGGCGACGGCTGTCATCTCGAACCCGGTAAGACCACCTATCGTCGTCTCGCCGAGACCTGCGCCGATCAAATCGGCTTCCGCGGGAGTCAGAGCGGCTTCGGCTACGTTTGCGAGATTTGACGCTGCGAGGAATGCTGCGCGACCGAGAGCGGCCTCGACCTTTGTCATCTTTGTCAGGTCCGGTGTCCCATCTAGAGCGTATTGGAGGCTTGATTTCTGGTGAAGCATCCTTCATTTCCACATCTTCGCTCTTGACGACTGTGGGTGTAGCTGCAGCCGGAGAATTGGGCGCGCCCTCCTCTTGCGATTTGGTTTCCGGTTTGGCAAGCCTAGAAGCACCAGGATCTCTGGGGACAAGGGACTTGGGAGGGTGAGCCTTGCGCATAGGAGGTTCGAGGGACACGGATCGTTCGAGAGCTGGGCGTTGACGCGACTTTTTCATCTCTTCACTCTCTTGTAATAGAGCCTCAAGTGCCAAGTCATCGTCGACCTTGATATCTTCAGGCTTGACAGGCTCGGGAGTTGGACTTCGGCGCCTAACACGATCTCTGTCCCTATCCCGGTCGCGGTCGCGGTCGCGGTCGAAAGATCTGCTGCGAGCTCGACTCCCTCGGTGCCTATCACGATCTCGATCACGGTCCCTATCTCGATCCCGATCCCGTTCGCGGTCTCGCCTGTAACGTTCCTCGCGTTCTTCGTCTTCGCGCCTGCGGCGAGCACGCCTCTCCTCCCTTTCCTTTCGCTCTTTTTCGATTCGTTCACGATCCTGGCGACGGCGCTCTTCCTCTTCTTTCTCTCGCTCGATACGTTCCTTGCGCCTTCGCTCTTCACGCTCTTGACGTGCCTTCTCGCGAGCCTCGTCTTCTTCCTTTTCTCGACGTCGCCGCTCTTCTCGCCGTGCCTTGGCTTCCCGTTCCTTTTGTCGCTCCTTTTCGCGCTCTTCCTCAAGCTCCTTCTCTCTCACGGCAGCCCGCTCCTGTCGACGTTCCTCAGCTTCGCGGACCCAGTCTTCCTCACTCTTGGACCCGCGTTGCTCTTCATCGGCAGCGGCTTCAGCACCCACTTCAATTGCCCTGTATTCACGCATCTTGACTAAACCTTGCTTTTCAAAGGCTTCGCTGAGCAGGCTTTCGAGTGTCTCATTCACGTTTTTGTAAATGTCGCTTCGTTCTCCAGCCCCTTCGATGAGCGATACAGCCAATCGGGGGTCTTTGGACAGGAGTGACGGGTTGCGATCGGTTTCGCGGTCGACCAATTCTTCGAGGGAGGAACGTAGGGCAGCACAAGCCGGCTTAAGAATGTATTGTTAGTAAGTGCTGCGGTGTAAGATGTGATGCGTTCACGCGAAGAGACTCACGTCTGACTCAAACTGTGTGAAAAGTGCTTTCCTAATTGCATCGTATTCACCCTTCTTCCTGAATGTGTGAACTAGATTGTCAATCGCGGCACGCTTGGCTTGTGAGATGGGTAGGTCCGACAGCTTCAGCTTCTTGCGCGGAAGCTGAGCCTGGCCTTCGCCATCTAGTGAATGTTTACGACCAACCTCAGCCATGGCGGCTGAAGTGGTGTTTGCAGTCGGAGGATCGAAAACTACTGGAAAGGGTAGGCGTGCAGAGGACGGCGGTTTGCACTGTGCAGTTCCGACAATGCCAGAAGACAGCTCGTTAAAAGGAGAGATTTGCGGGGCTGCACGGCAGCGCTGATCCGCTGAAGAGCGGTTGTTGAGGTAGCGAGCGAAACAGTCAGCGTATTGAGTGAGGACCGCAGAGCGAGAAAGTTGAAGGAGCCCATTGACGTTGAAGGAGGTCCCCTAGCTTGGCGAATACACGTGACTAGACTTGGCATCCGGGACCCGCGCTCTCGAGCTCATCCCAGGTCTCATCCCGACAGGGCGAGAAGAACGCGACCTCACAGCACACCACCACCCCCTCCGCCCCCCTATCCGCTATCGCGATAACTTGCGTCCCTCAATTGCAATCTCCACTCCACTCCACGCTCTTCGGTGCCTACACAATCCTTCGCAATGGTTCACAAGGTCCTCTTCTGGGGCGGACTCGGTAAATCTCTCACTACTTCCGCACACCCTCCGGAGCTCTGTATGCTGACTACAGGACCCGTATATAGGCCTCGGTGTGCGACTATGGCAGCTCGGCATTGAAATGCGCCCGCTCTTCAATAAGGAATCCCTCTGGGTGTACCCCGTCTACGCCTCCATCGGCGGTAGCTTCGGTTACTGGCTGATGGGCGTTGAGCAGAGGCAGTACAAGATGCTGGCCGACCGACGAGACGCATTGCTCGAGAAGCGGGCACGAAGGAAGGAGCGCGAGGAGGCTGCGGCGGCTGAGGCATAGATGTGAAAGTGTTGACGGACCGGGAAGGAAAGGAAAACACAGGAGAATACGACTTCTCCCGGCTGCAGGGCATGTTTTTGGGCCGCCACAGATAGATCTGGCATCTGCTATATTCGACTGCGAGATTGAGGGTTGGAATGGACAGGATGCGGGGGCAGCAGAGGATAGCGTTAATGTACTTTATGACTCCTGCGAGCCGAGGACTCAATTCTGTACAAATTTCCTCAATCCACCAAAATCTTCTTCAATTCAGACTCGCAAAATCATCCCTGGACCCTGCGTGTGTCGTTGCATGGGATGGCGCACCAGCATGGCACATTGACATCGCATAATAAGCTAGCAGCTCCTGGCCCAATGCGGCAACTCGAGTTATGACTCTTTCCAGCTAAATTTGGCTTGTGAAGGAGCACATCAGCTGCCCACGACAAGTGAACACCCTGTCAACATTGAGAATGTCTTGAAATAGTCGTGCTTGACCCACTACAGTCTATGAAATCACTTCCGACATCATGTCTTCCGAATCTTTTCCATCTCCCACCCCAACCTTAGCGATGAACAACGCAAAAGTCAAAGGCATCGTCGTCTTCTCCGGCGGTAGCGCTGCCAATAATCTCGTTGACGTCTTCAAGGCGGTGAGGGAGAATAAGAAATGCCCTCTAAGCTACGTGATACCGATCAGCGACAATGGCGGGAGCTCATCCGAGTTGATAAGAGTGTTTGGAGGGCCAGGTACGAGCAAATCACGTTCCGAAGGCATGCCACTAATTGGAAATAGGTATCGGTGATGTGCGCAGTGCGTATAGGCATGTACAGATGATATTCGATCGCAGCTTTTGACAATCATCAGGTCGTCTTGTCCGTCTCATCCCCGACGATCCAGATCACGACGACAGCGAAAAGGCAGCCATCAAAGTCTTCTTCAACCATCGACTGCCCAAAGATAGGGTCGAGGCCAAGTCGGAATGGATGCAGATCGTAGAGGCCGATCATGCGCTGTGGGCCAATATTTCCACGGCAAAGAAAGAGCTGATAAGGTCGATCCTCAACTTAGTCAACTATGAGATCTTGCAACGACTCAGGCCATCCTCGACGTTCGATTTCTCCAGCGCGAGTATTGGCAATCTGTTTCTGACAGGGTGAGAATTGTCGCTAACAACCATATTTTTCCCTTCGATCGATTCATCGAGTTGATATCGCATGAGATGTAATGGCTAATGATCCCAGCGCTCGCCTTTTCACAGGCTCGTTCGAGTCCGCCATCTATCTGCTCTCGTCCATCTGCTCAGTCCCCTCCCATACCTCAGTCCTTCCAGCAGTTAACACCAATTTTACGCATCACATATCCGCTGGCCTTGCCGATGGTAACGTCATCACCGGCCAAAATAGCATCTCCCACCCATCCATCGCAACAGCGCTTGCAAACATCCCGCCCTCCCAGGATGAAGAAACTGAGTACCACGACAGTATCGAAGACGCCAACCTTCCAGGGTCCCTGCCCACCTTAAGGAAGCAATACATTTCCTTCTCCAAAGCCGATGAAGAGGACCTCCCTGCCAGGATCGAGAGGATCTGGTACATCAACCCCTACGGGCAGGAGATCCGCCTCGCCGCAAACCCGAGAGTCATGGATGCGCTGAAGGATGCACAGGCTGTCATCTATAGCATAGGCTCCCTTTATACGTCTCTCATTCCCTCTCTGATCCTCAAAGGTGTGGGTGAGGCCATTGCCAACCCTGCCATCCGCCATAAAATTCTCATCCTCAACTCGACCACGGATCGTGAGACGGGGCCTTCATCCTCGCCTTTTTCGGCCGTAGACTTTATCGATGCTATAGCAAAGGCTGGTGCATATTCCAAGGGCGCGGGGAGTGTAGGCCGAGACGAATACAGGAAGTATGTGACGCATCTAATCCATCTCCAAGGCCCTGGCACACCAAGGGTGGACAAGGATGAGCTCAATGAGCTGGGAATCGAGGCTATTCGCGTCTATGGGAGGCGTGTCGAGGGCGAGAATTTTGTGAGATATGATGGGAAGGCGTTGATTCAGGCGTTGGAGGTCACAATGGGGAGGCGCGACCCGAGGGCAGAGAGGAGCCGGAGGAATACGCTTGAGGGATGAGTGTATACTGGTTGACCGAGGCTTACAGACAGCGTTAAGAAGGAAATTTTTCGACCACTCATATTAAGCTTTCACACCAACAGTGCTCTGATGGTAATTAGACTATACTATAGTGACCGTCACATCCTCAGCTTCTTCGAATAGCGGGCAGGGCCCTCGGAGAGACTGCCAAGAATCCCAAACACCAATTCCGATCCTTTCGAAAGCTCCCTCAGTCTTCGTAGATCCCTTCAGTATTAGGAACCAAGTTTCAGGCCCCATGTACTTATTCTCCCAACCACCCGAAGCACTCATTTGAATGCTCCCGGAATATGCGTACCAGGAAAACATTCTGAAACAGTACAGCTTTTCCTTCCTATTCTTGTTCCAGTGGGAAGCCTCTTTGGTTCTGATATGCAGCTTGAGCTCTCCTAGGAGGTCCAAGTAGGCTTTTACCTTCGTGAGTTTCTCTCCTTGTGTCCCTGACTTACTCTCTTCCATGCAATCAGGATCATATGAGCTGCCTATTCTAAGATGTCTCTTTATACTCGTCATCAAGCCAGAGGATTGAAGAGACTCATCCATGACCAACTCTGCAGGGATCAAAGCTCCGTGTAACACTGCACATCCACTTGCAACCGCGGAGGTAGAATCTTCTGGAACCTCTCTCTCACACCTAATGTCGACCACCGAGCACATCTCTTGAATTTGTGGCTTGTGTTTCCATGATCTGAGCGGCCCAGAGAATGTATATATAACGGGTGAGTCCACTGAAGCCCACGTCCAAGTAGGTGTTCCGACATCGGCCCTTTTTCTATTGAGTTCTCTTGGTTGAAATCCCTGGGACTTGTGATCTGGAGATGCTTGCCATGCCAGATCAAAGACGAATTCTTGCCTCCAAAGTCCAGCAAAGTATTCATCTGAACCACCACTTTCATCTCTCAAAGTATCTCGCACCACTTTTGCAAGCCCAGAAACTGCTCTCAGCTTATCCTCTCGACGTGAAAGTGCCCTATGGCTGTAGTCCGCAATGAGAGATCGCCAATTATCATGCTCAATGTTCGGTAGCCTGGAGCGCCAAGTTCCTTCTCCACTCCTAAGCATGGTCCTCCTTTCCGCATCTGAGATTTTAGTCCGTTGCAAATGACCCCATCTGGGGGTCCCCACGACATGCTGTAATTTTGAAACTTTTGGTTCTGCCTTGAGTCGGAACCTCTTGAGCATTGCACCGTCCCTCCCATATGGTCGCGCTTGGATGCATCGCAAAACATGACCGCACTCGCATATTGTTCGGCATAAGCACTCCCACATCATTTCTCTTCCGTTATAGCATAACCTGCGGTTGGGAAGCAACGACTCTTGGAAACACCATCCGCGCTTTTCCAACGAATATGGCTTTCTCCATGGCTCCATACGCTCATCCTCGAAATCGTCGCGTAAAAAGCCTTCAACACGCACTGTCCCCTCCGAGGTTGTTAGGTCGGTCAAGAAGGCTCGTTGACGATGCAGCCCTGCGTAACTTTGCTTCCCGAGAAACTCTTCATTGCAAGTGGCAGGCTCCTGGGCTGCGATTGTTACAAGCGAATTGAGATATATAAGATCCATCGAAGCTGCATCCCGTAGCCATAGCTCTGGATCATCCTGGATGAGACAAAACGAGTCTATCCACAAGTAACGGATGTGAAGTCCGCGGCAAACAGATACTGCGTTCTGGATTCCAGGAGGCATTGAAGAGAAGACTATTTTTTCAAAGTGTTCCTGATAATTTTTTGTCGTTGTCCTGAGGACATGCTCTGTGTTTGAGCCCCAACAATAGCTGAGGCATGCATAAGGAGCTGGCTCTTTGAGTTCGACAAGAAATGGGTCATTGGAACCGTCCCAGCTACCAACATTAATGAGGCGTCGAGGTATGAAATCTTCGTTTGGGATTGTGCAGGCTTTGTCGTGTTGCAAACAATGATCCAGCCATTTTCGTGCGCGCGCAAACGCCTCAGGAGAAGATGAATCTTCAACGATAGCAAGGCTCTGATGGCGTTCCATTTCCACGTTACGGAGGGGCCACAGAAGAGGAGAGCCCCTATAAAGATCTTCATCAAAAAGTGGATCCGCTTCCAAAAGTCAGTCAAGTCCTACAGTATCGACGCCGATGCCAAGATATGAGTCTCCAGGGGAGATAAAGTCTTACTTGAGGGCCTTATCAGAAATCGAACAGTGCTGTAATATTCGATCGGATTATAAAATGACATTTCCAATGGCGCCATCAATTGCGAGGCATGGCAGCGCACAGTACCCGTGTCAATGCACCTTTTTGTCCAGCCAGGGCTGATCTCTTCGGCGATTCGAACAATCAGTGCGCATTCAAAGCAAGATGACTTGCCCTCGAGGTATCCCTTGATAGGCCCATCTTTCTTCCCGAAGAATCTATTGTATACGCCCGATTTTCCCTCAACGGGGCGAGTATGTGGACATTCGTGAGATGTGAATTCGCTCGAATAATTGCCTTGATAGATCCACCGCGGAATCTGCCCACATGTTGGTGGTTGCTCAGACATGATCCTCGCAAGGTGATACAATGATGAGTGCACAGGGTTGAAAGCAGGTAGCTGAAAATTTTGCATAGAATAGGCAGAAGCGGAGTGCTCTTCTCGCCGAGAGTGAGGCTGAGGGCTGTGGCGGGGTCCAGGTGGTTCTAATGGGTTCAGCTCATCACATGCACAGTTGGGGCTGGTGTGCATTCATGAAGATCTTTCTGGATTTTAATGCCCTGGGCTCTTACTGGAACCGCCATCAATGTTAAGAATTAAAATAAGGAATGTTATGGGCATTGCGAGCGCTCTCTCGGAATCGGCTAACCTTCGGGACATACATGCGATCCCGAGTCGAAGAGTTTCCGATCCTTACCTAAGCTCGGGTACAAGGGTTCCGGCCACCCTCAACAAACTTGCCCCTTTGCGTCAACCTCGGCCACTTTCAACACCAGCCATCCTCAATGAACGCCAAAGAACTAGCTATACAAAGCGCTATAGCTGATTTAAATGCAGGCCTTTATAGCAGCCAGCGAGCGGCTGCTCGGGCGTACGGCATTCCTCAAACTACGCTGCATGGCCGTATGAAGGGCCAGGTACGCAAGGCCATCAGCAACCAACACCAGCAACGGCTGAGCCCTCGGCAAGAGGAGTTTCTTGTTGAGTGGATTCTCGACGAAGAGGCCCTAGGCCGACCTCCCTCACACGCTCGGGCCCGAGAGATGGCCACCCGAATCCTCCGTATGAACGGTGACCAGGCCCCTCTCGGCAAGCACTGGGTCATCAACTTCATCAATCGCAACCCACGAATAGCCTCAATAATAGGCAGGAAGCCTGAGGCTCCGAGGGCTGAGGCCGCTACTCGAGCCCAAGTGCGGGCCTTTCTAGAGCTGTTTGAGCGTACGAGACTGAGGCTAAACATCCAGCTTGAAGACTTGTACAATATAGATGAAAGTAGGCCAGGACTAGAGGTATGTACGAACAGCCAGGTCCTTGCTATCTCACAGAGGAAAAAGGCTTATGTTAAAAGCCCAGAGAATCGTGAGTGGGTTACTGTACTTGAGTGTATCTCAGCCGTGGGAGCCAAGCTGAGCCCAGTGGTGGTTACCTAAGTACCAAGTAGGAAATAGTTAGTCACGTGTCAGTCGCTTCCTTATCAAAGAAAAAAGCGGCAACTTGGCGGGCATAGGCATATGTAGATGCTGGATGTAAATCGATTGTCTTTGATAGGGAATTGAATCAGTGGATGACAAGGTGGTGATGTTGCAAAAAAAAAAAAAGGCTCAGATAGGGAGTCCAGGAGTGAGGATGGAGTTTTCTTGTGGAAATCTGTCAATACTGATTTGCAAATACAAGAGGCGTTGCATGTGGCAGTCCGTAAGTTAACATCATGTAGGAACGAATCAACGAAAGCGGAGCTGTAGCACATAGTTAGTACCCAGAAACCAGGCGCACGGTAAACAAACCCCACTGATAAAAACGTGCTCAGCTTGCATGAAGACGGTGGCTGCAATTCCAAGGAGTCGGAGCGCTTATACGTACCAAATGCCATAGTGTGACGCGCCATGTGCATAGATGCGGGGCTTGACCTGGTCAGCTCTAGCAAAAGTCCGTCACTGCAAAGTATCTTACATGGTTTATGTACCCCGCCCAAAAACAACTCCAATAACGAACATGGCCGAGATTGATATTCCGTCCAGGCCTTCGGCGACCTATACTCAAAGCAGAGCATCGCAAACGAGTTGCGGGGCCGATGGTACCTCAAATTACTAGTTCAGACACCAGTACCCGCGCCTATACCCATAGCTGAACCTGATTATCATATCGATCCAGCAATGACTAATAAGATACTAAAACCCGATCAAGGGTACACTTGCCAGATTCGGTAGCCTCAACAATGTGAGAATTTAATGGCAGCTTCGGGAGCTGTAGCCTTTGGACTGGTTTCAATGGCTCTAGATTGCTGAGGGCAAGCTGAATGGATTACAGTCGCTCCAGAATGTGCAAGATAGGATTTCACCCGAGAGTGGGGTCATTTCGCATCCCCAAGCGCGAACAAGGCTGGTGGTCAAACTCACATGAGCTAACACTAAGCGGAATCGCTTCGTACAGTTCTTTGGAGTCTTCATCAAATCTTTCATATGATTGACATAGCGACCGCAAACTCTTAGCTTCATTCTCAGATCGTCAAGATAAAATGCACTAATCAAAATTCCATGAAAATCAAATGCGTTGCCATACCCTGCTCAACTCAAAACATGATTATGGTACTTTGTAGTTAGGGGAAACAGAAGCCACGCGAAAAATAAAACTCGACAACCAAAAGTGCATTAAGGGATCAACGCCGCCTGGAAAACCACGGTACCATTCAGTAGTCGCCATGACTACAAGCACCCCTCAGAGTGAAAAGGTATGAGACACGCATTTCTCATCAACCACAAGCGGGTTTGACATCCTTGCAGCCATCCGTCCAAACCTTGATGTCTGGAGGGTCGCCTGCGGTCAAAATGTATGCCAGTCTAATTTCTATTTCCTCGCCCTTTGTGTCGTTGGAGAAGACCAATAGTTCTTTCACCCGATAGATATTTAGGACTGCTTCTCCTGGGCAATTCTTGTTCATAACATCGGACACTGCACCCAAACCAACCAGAGAACCATCACTGCTCTTTTCAGCATCGTCGGCGAGTGCCCAGCGGATGCGGTACTTGAACTGGTCGTCTTTGACGGGAGGCTCATCTGAGCTCAACTTCTTGGGCTTGTCCCCGAAGACAGGAATATCTAGGAGCATCATTAATAAAAAAACACTGGGTTGATTTGGAATAATCATAGAAGAACAGGGAAATCAAGTGGACCCACTTTGGTAGCTTCCTTTGAATTCCTTGTCGAATTGTTGGCGAAAGGGAGCAAACCCCTGTTTTCTGACAGTGGTAACGCTGTCCGACTTGTAGCGCGGAATATAGGCGATGATCTTGTACGTCTTAACGCCACTTCCCTTACCCGCCTTCACGTTAAAGAATGCGAAGGCGCTGGGCGTATTATCACGCGTGAAAGTGAAACCCATTTTGAGTCAGGAACTGGTAGACAAAGTTGTTATTGAAAGAATTGTTCGAAGGAAATGAATTTGATTCTCGACTCTTTGGTATATCAGTAACTCCTTATATATCCATTTTCGTATTTTGGTGCTAGACTGTTCAAGGAGACGGACTATACTGATGGTGTTACATAGGGTACCATGAATTTGCGCTCAAAGGCACTAGATTGAAGCACGAAGCTGTTCCAGACCCCTAATTCAGCTGGATGGTTCACATAGCAATACCTGATGAGCGTTATCACACAGTTTTATTGGGCAGAGTCTTTAGACAGGGTTCGAACAAGCTGAAAAACTTGGAGTCAATGCCCCGTAGAAGCTGACCTCCAGATGCAACAAGACAAACACCGCAACACAAAGCGGGAGACTAATATCCCAATTCGTCACTGTTCAGCTCTCCACCAATGTACTCTTGAGCTCTAGACTCAAGCCCAGACGGCCAAGCTTTTACGTTGGCGAATGCTTGAACGGTTGAATCCTCAGTCTAAAGCTCTCGGTGTTACCAGGGTGTAAAATAAAGTATCATCATGCTGTCATTTAGGCCATTCGCTACCACTTAGAGGTAAGGCTGAGGTCTTAGCGAAAGAGTTGTTGGTCTAGCGAGTTGGCATGTGAACGCTAAATTTAGTTTCTACAAATGCCAGCCGCATCGAATTTTGCATCCCAATTAATTAATTGCATGTATTTGTAACCAAATATCTGCCTGAAGAAGCTTTATGGTCGCTATATGGACGTGCCTTCATCACATAAGCATTCTCTTGACCCAGGCTAGCCGTGCGTTTTTCGAAGCTATCTGTCTCTCCCGGGTATCGGACGCCTTGATTTCTAGTCTCATACTTAGAATATGAGTCAACCATTCACTGATACCGTGCTGCGGGGAGTGAGCTCCAGTACTCAACTAGGTTAGATATAACCCCGCATTTCATCGCAAGCTAATGTTAAACACCTCATCCTTGCCTGATTTTACCCACACGGGAACTTTGTGTGATCCAAATAAGAACTAATTATTTTGACAGTCCTTACATCTCCGTGGTGGTCTGGCGCATGTGTGAATCCCTCTCTCACGTAAAGACGCCGATTTAAGAAATGAGCTTTGTCATGGTTGACACGATCATTGTTGTTATTTTCGAAGTATAACCCAACCTGCCTCTGGTTGTCTTAGATCCAACATTATTGGGCTTAAAGTTGTGAAAGTCTCTTTTCCCTTAGAATTGGCAGCCCCTCCAGCATTTAACCCCCTTCAGCTTTATTTCGGTGCTGATTGTTAAGCCTTTCATTTTATTCATACCTCTTACTTGTCATATGCTATCAGGAAATAGAAGCATAGGCTGGAGAAACAACGCTAAGCCAACGATGACTAATGAACAGGTATGATAGGAAAGCTG
Organism: Corynespora cassiicola; assembly: GCA_022059125.1. Classification (NCBI taxonomy): domain Eukaryota; kingdom Fungi; phylum Ascomycota; class Dothideomycetes; order Pleosporales; family Corynesporascaceae; genus Corynespora; species Corynespora cassiicola. The sequence continues at coordinate 817,711 of JAEUWY010000012.1, read as the reverse complement.
AAATTCCAATATGCATGTGCAATTTTTATTCCAGTGTGGAATCGGAATGCTCTGTTATATACCTGCCATATTTTACGAAATTTCACCATCACCAATGTGTATCATCGGTGAAGCGCGTCCAAATAAATCACATTCCTCCATGGGAACTGTGATACAAGTGTTCGGGAAACTTAATATTGATGCCGATTTCCGCCTGGGCCATCCTAAAGTACAATTCGGTATTGTGATTACCTTTTGTGGCGCCCGCGCGATGAATCCATATACGGCGATTATATGAACTCCGGATGGAGCTAGGCAGAACGCCGGACTCTTGGCTTATGGGAATGGGGCGAGGTCAGCTTTGCCGGGAATGGAACCAAAAAGGTCAGTAATATGATGATTGGTTTGGCAACAGATATTTCTAGTTCTTTGGTATTACCTAGATTGAGTATGCCAGCTTGTGTCCGCTTGTACAGCATTGCGATGCACAACACCCTATATGGCGAGGGCTTACAGCTGTGAAATGTAGCATCTCGAATAAAACAGGAACCCCTCTCCAAAGAACTTCTTTAGAATAACAGGTATTCGATTCAGTGAGCTTCCGCATTTGTGCGGTAAGGCGTCCGGCAAGGTCGAATCATGGCCATAGGCCTCAAGTTTGCGACCCCACCAAGCTCGTTTACCTTTCGGCCGTAGTGCTATACCATCTCCGGTCGGCCCCAACATGAGAGCCAATCCTCCACGATACTGCGCCACGACCCATTGATTCGCGTGATGCCGACTTTTTGAGATCGTTTGCCCACGGAGTTGATGGTAATTATGGCTTGGTACGTAGGGTTTTACGATTGCATGCCGAGTGCCGGTCGTTTAGAGATTTGTGCGGACAATACGGCCATGCACCGTATTGATCAATAGTAGTATTTCACACGGATTGTGAATCGTATTGATGATCCATCTAACGACATGGACCACGGAATTCCGAAGGCAAACAGTAGAGACCGTCATTTCAGCTTGCAATGAGCGAAATCCATTCTCAAGACTGTTCGGGCTTAGCAAAGTCGACACTGCACTCCCAGGAACTGTGTCTTAGTCCGGTGGAAGAGCAATCAAATTCATAGAGTTGTGATGGCTTAAATACCAGCTACTTTTCGACTTTCAACATCCAGCTCACAGTTCCACCTTGTCGCTCATTACCACCTCGATCATTTCAATACATTCATTTATTCGCTCACTCACTCATTATACGCTCGCTTATCCAACCACAGTCATTCACTGAAAAAAAAACCTAGAATTTAGGATAACCACTCAAAATGAAATTCCTACAGCAAGGTGTGGCATTTGGTCTCGTCATGCTCTCTCTGGCTGGCCTCGGTCTCGCCCAGAGTGACTGCGCCGCAAGTCCCCATGGAAGAGACTCTGTTGCAGGTGTACCTTGGAACTCCCCAGGAGGTGGTTTATTCTGTGACACCAAATGGAGGGAGGGGAAGGTCATTACAGCCGTCGAGGTGTGGGGGATTAAGCACCATCTGAAGGGAATCCGAGTCACTTTTTCCGATGGACATATTGCACCAACCAGAGGACGACAAGAAGGCGACTACCAAAAGATCGAGTGGAAGGAGGACCAACGGATTGATGAAGTATGGTACTACATGAATAAGGGCGAAGATGCTGTCGGCAGACTCTACATCAAGGTTGCAGGCAAAGAGCTGGATATTGGAAGAGGAAAGTGGGGAGAGCGTGTTGACGTACACAGTGGCTACTTGATCGGCTCCCATGGCCGCAACGGGCACTGGCTGGATACTCTCTCCTTCAAGTTCTTGCGCTCTCCCGTTAAGAGTGCTGAGATGATTGATATCAAGTTTAAGAATGACTTGAAAGAATGGAACAAGAAACACGAGTAAGTTCATTCCCCAATCAGAAGCTTAGACAAACTTTGCTGACAGTTGTTCCAGGGGTATTGAGCAGGTGTCTCTATCCTCAGTATGCTATGAAAACACCGAAACTGGCCAGGAGCACACTTTTGAATTCGAGGGAACGCATAGAGTTATGACCACTAAGACCTTGGAGCAGTCAACTTCGAACACATTCGGCGTGTCGGTCGGTGTTACGGTCGGTGCCAGTGTTGGAGTACCATTGATTGCATCGGCCTACGTTGAAGCAACAACTGAAGTCAGCTACGAAACGACGAGTATGGAGAGTCGATCCCAGACTACGGAGCGAGAGGATACACTTAGCTGGAACCGTGCCGGCAAGATCTTGGAAGGTGAGGTTGCTCGCTGTGATGCCTACGCCTTCTCGGGAACATACCGCAGTGAATACGAAAGCACTATCCAGGTGGAATTGGCCGATGGAACCAAGTACAAGATCAACCGGCCTGGTTACTTCGAGAGCACTGGCTACACCGACGTTGTCAACAAGTGTGTGAACAGGCCCGAGAAGGAAGCAAAGGGCCTATGCCAGTCTATCGAGAGGAAGCAAACCAAGAGGGCGCTTCGTGGGGTTCACTTCAGGGTTTGATTCAGGGTTTGAGAGGTTTAGACTTGCAATTTTGCAGGTTCTGGGATGTTCGGAAAGGTCTGCCGTTTTCGTGTTTTGCTTTGCTCTTCGGTCCTTCTGTAGATCTCCTTTCACTGTAATACCTCTATAGATTTTTCTTCCGTGCTCCAATCGAGTATTCTTTCTCCGATATCAAGACCTTGGCCATACGTGGTAAAACCCATGTGCTGAGATAGTACATTGCTGATAAGGTGCCTGGGGCTCAAAGGCTGGGTGGGTGGTCACACGGACCACCCCAACGCGTCATCTTTGCCGCCACTCGTCCATCTGCGCTTCAGGCACGCGTCCCTTTCCATCACACTTCACACCTCACACCTCACACCTCACATATCACATATCACATACTTACGCGCGGACGTGCAGCATTAAAAACCAACTTGATGCAGAACATGTCATGATTCTAGTTTTTGGTTCATATCCAAAGCATATCGGACGAAATGCGGGATAAACCGTCGCTTGCTTTTCACTTGGGACGAGCGCTGCAACTCTACACACGTGAATCCAGTCAATCGCGCCGATAGCAATTACACCAGACGAGAGCTTTTTTCTGCTACGCAAGCGACTCGCGGTCGCGGAAAATGGCCGCTGGTCATTCCGTCTGGCACCAATCAGGATCTAACACACGACAGATTATGTTGACAATCCAGACCTAAATGATTAGGCCGCGTTTTCTCGGGTTGATTGTCGCGCGCATAAGCACGGTCTTGTTTGGAATCCAGTTGTGCACAGCTCCTGAGACTGTGAAAGTCAAGCGGCTTGTTCCATGGGGGTTGCACAGCTCAATGCCCTCCACTTCCCGGGTGGGGTGACATGTTCGCTTACAAAAACCCCACCCTCTGCCTGACAGCTTGCAAGACGTCGATTGCTCAATCACAGTGGCTTAGGTCCAAAGAAGTAATACGCGTCTGGTTTGGGAATATTTCACCCTTCCCCACGGTGCCCCATTGACCTCCCCAGACGCTGACAAGGCGCTGCTCTGGTCGTACTCGTTTTGATAGGGTCGGCAATTGCCAACTATGTCCTCCGAAGTGCCGATTCTTTTAGAATCCTAAGCCAGGCACGCATGGCAATCTGAAACGCACACCGTGTTACAAGCTTCGAGACCTTGGCATACATGCCTGGCGCCCTGTCACGGCAGTTCAGCCCTGTCACGCACTGTCGATGGGTATGCGGCTGAGACTAAAGTAGCACTGTAGATCGAATGTTCCCAGCGTAGTGCTTTTTCATCAATGTTTCGAAGTGGCTGGGTAGGCCCGGCCCGGCCCCCCCTGGTAGCCTTGCTGCCATACATGATAATGCCCTAGGACAGACTTCATCCTCAAGAGCCGGCCTCTATTGTCTTCTCCAAGCTATTTCCATTTGTATTCCATCTTCTTTACACCACGGCAAGTGGTTTTCATTCTCTTAATTCGCTTCTTTTTCGGGCTGCAGGCAGTCATTCCTCATCGCAATCATTCACATTGTTTCCTAGACTATACCTGATTCACTATAAAAACTTGAAAATTCAAACGACATAATGGGTTGGGGAGTCTTGCAAGATCCTCATATGGCGTCGCCTCCGGGCACTGCCATCATTGGGGGTAATGAATCTGCTGGTGAGTGGCTGCTTCATTGAGAGATAGGGGGTGAATGCTCACACGGAATGATACGCAGACAAGGCCGTTGATGATACCATGTTGAAGCGTGATGGGGATATCATTCTACAGCCACAGCCATCGGACAGTCCCAACGATCCGCTCAACTGGTCGCGAGCATGGAAAGAATCCATCATGGTCACCCTGGCCTTCAGCTCAGGCGTTACGACTGCGTATGATCTTCTGATTCCCCATAAAATACATGGATGCTGATATCTACCAGTCTTGGTCCTATGATTACACCTGGTCTCCGAGTAGTGGCCATGAAATACAACGTCAGCTTGGACATGACGTCGAGTCTTCTCATCGGTTTCTTGGCTTTCTGGATCGGATTCACGACTTTCTTTACCGCTTCTGGCGCCAACATCTGGGGTAAACGCCCGTTCTTCATCATATCGACAGTCCTTTTGCTCATCACGAATATATGGGGTTTCTTCGCGAGTGTAAGAGAACTTCCGCGACCCTGTCTTGCACATCTAACGCCCATTAGTCATTTACTTCATTGGCCGTTATGAGAGTTTTGCAAGGTATCTCTTCAGCTCCTCTAGAGACGCTTGTCACATCGACGGTATCCGATATGTTCTTTGTTCATCAACGCGGCACACGACTCAGTATTTGGGGAATGATGTTGGCTTCCGGAGTCCTTCTAGGCCAGACAATCTCCGGTGTCATCATTGAGCAGATTTCTTTTGAGGCGACCTTTGGGATATCTGCATTGATCTTCATTCCTATTCTCGCTGGAATGTTCTTTGTCGTGGTGGAGACTACCTACAACGGACCTCGCGGAACGCCAGTCGAACTCGAGGAAAAGGGATCGTTCTGGCAGGCCGAGACGGATGTCAAGGAGACGTATCGCCAGAAGCTGCGTCTCTTCCGCGGTCGTCTCTCTGGAGAATCTTTCTGGAAGGGTGCCTGGAAGCCTGTTCCTTTGATCGCATATCCCGCCGTCCTTTTCTCAACTGTTGTCTACGGATCCTATTTTACCTGGCTGCTTACAATCTCGGTTCTGTCTGTCACAGCCTTTTCAGCTCCACCATACAACCTCGGACCCGCCCAAATTGGCCTGACAAACTTACCGCTCCTAGTTGTTGGCCTCATTGGCTCGCCTCTCTCTGGATGGATGGCCGATGCTGTCGCAAAGTTTATGGCAAAGCGTAATGGAGGTGTCTTTGAGCCCGAGTTCCGTCTCACACTCATGCTTATCGCTACACCTCTGGCAACTGCTGGCTTCTTGGGATTTGGAATGAGCGTTCAAAGTGGGGCTCCCCTTGTTTGGCCCATCGTCTTCATGTCTATTCATTCCCTATCCGTACCTTTCGCGTCGCAAGCATCGCTCACCTATGTTATCGACTGCCACCCGAAAGATGCAAACCAAGCTTTCGTCACCATCAACTTCACGAAGGCTGTATTCACATTCTTGGCTACCACATATGCGAACGGCTGGTACGCGCAAGTCGGACCCAGTGGAGTCTTCACTGCCATCACTTTGATCAACTTGGGCGTCTGTACCCTCACTATCCCTGCATACGTCTTTGGCAAGAGATTTCGTTCTATTGTAAGCCCCTTCTTCCCTATATCAATCGCATGCTAACATATATCCCAAGGTTGCACGCAGCTCTTTTGGGCAAAACCTTTCCAAATAAATGGTGGTACAATTTCCTTGGCACACTCGCACGCATTTCGGGGTCGGAGCTTTCTTTTGAACATGAGCAATGCAAAAAATATCGTGCAGAGAAGGACTTCAGCTACAACACAACTTATGCGATAGACTCATCATGTATCACTCATCAATTGCTATTCATTCTGTCGCATCAGGAATTTGCTCGACCTGTGATCCAAGATTTCGACAGGCTGCAAGGCAACGGGTCGCCACGCTGCCCCAATCTCCCTGGGCCGTAATAATAAATCGGATTTACATATATAAACATCCTAAAAGGCCGAATAAGACCGGTTAACCCAAGCCACGGAACCTGACTCAAGCAGATACGCGCAGATGCCGCTCGCTGCCCGCTCCTGCCCGCTCACGTGACCACGATCTGCGCTTGGCACCACTCAAAGTCCAATACGGAGTTACACTTTGTCCAGGGGCGGAAAGCAAGCGGAAATCAAGCTGAAGATATGAGTTTCGAAATAGGTCTGCGGGACTCACCAGACACCACTCTTGCTCTTGTTAACATTCTCACCGTTTTTATGTATAAATGCCTGTCAACCCCAGCCCTTGACTTACCTTTTCTTCGATACAATACCCAAATTTTTGTGGCTATTGACCACTATCCAACAGAAATGACGGACGCTTTTGATCCATATTCTTCGCTATACTCCAACCCCTCCGGCCCTGGAGATCAGCGCCCCACCGCGCTCCAGGTTGTTAAAGATAACGACCGCATCAACAAGCTTACGGACAAAGTCGTACTGGTGACTGGGGCTACATCTGGTATTGGTGTTGAGACTACCAGAGCCCTCCATGCTACCGGAGCTCATGTGTACATCACCGCTCGGAACATGGAGAAGGCCAAGGCGGTGGTTCAAGATATCTTGAATACCAGCGAGGGTAAAGGAAATATTGATATCATCAAGATCAACATGGACAGTTTAGAGAGTGTCAAACAAGCTGCAAAAATGTTTCTGCAAAAGAGCACCAAGCTCAATATTTTGGTTAACAACGCTGGTAAGCTTATCGTACAAAGGATGCCGGTAACGGCGCTGATAGTTTCCTTAGGTATTATGGGCTGCCCAGAGTCCCGTTCCAAAGACGGTCACGAACTCCAACTCGCAGTCAATCACCTTGCGCATTTCGCATTCACAACTATGTTGCTGCCAACCCTCATCGCTAGCTCCAGTCCCGACTTCAATTCCCGCGCCATCTTTGTCGCTTCTTCGTCTCATCGCTTTGCCAGAGTTGATTTTGACAACATCAACATGACTGGCATCTACCAACCTCAACTTGCCTATGGGAAATCCAAAACAGCCAACATATGGACAGCGAATCAGATCGAGCGTCTGTATTCTTCTCAGGGTGTGCATGCTCTATCGCTGAATCCGGGTGGAATATGGACAGAGCTTCAGAGATATTCATCCGAGGCTGATATTGATGGATGGAAGAACGATAAAGAACTTGCGCCACTCATGCAAAGTCCTGCTCAAGGTGCTGCAACAACGCTTTGGGCGGCTGTGGGTAAGGTTTGGGAAGGGCTCGGAGGAAGCTATGTGGCCGACTGCAAAGTCAGCGCGCCCGCGGAGAGGATGGATGATGCAGTCAACAATGGTTATGCGCCCTGGGCTTACGATGAAGAGAGTGAAGAAAAGCTGTGGAATCTCAGCATTGAACTGACTGGTGTAACGCCGCCTTGAGTATATCGGTATGGCACCATTTTCATGCATGCGTTCGGTTTTTTGTAATCTCATCATATATCTACATCATCTATGAACAAATCACTTTACGAAAAGAGGGATTTTCTATATATGATGGACCAAGTTGTGTTTCAGACATTCAAAAAAATGGGTTGCATCATCCCACGAGCCATATCCACCTTTTCCTTGCCTACCAATAGCTTCAGCTCCCTCTCTTTGCTAATAGGGATCTTTGCCAACTCAAATGCATCCTCCAAGTCTTCCAACAAACTCACGGGACCCCAACTGTATTGCCAGTTTGCAATCATATGCACCGGGTCACCGCGCACCTCGAAAATGAGCGTCCGGCGCATGAAGCCACTCGCCGCGCAAAACTTTTTGCACGATGTGCATGGCTCTTGTTTGGAGTATTTTGGATTGGTGGACGCGAGTACGATGGCCCAATGCAAGGGCTCGCCCGGTAGCTGGCGAAAGCGACAGAGATGGAGTGTAAACCACTCAGGACTGGCAAGATCTGCCTTTACAGGCTCAGCAGGTGGTGCCTCAGAAACGAGTATCCATTCGACGGTTCCTTTGCGGCGTTTAAAGTTTTGTTCGTCTTTGGTGAGGAATTCTGTGAATCCGATTGTTTTGATATTGGTGTGATCGGCGTCGGAGAGCGGCAAACCGGCTGCTGGCATGCTTTGTTTATGTGGTTTTGTTTCGATATGCCTGTATGGGAAATTGCGAGGATGGTAATTTGAATTGTGTTTGGGTGATCAGAGATCGGTGCACATTGATGTGCGTTGCGGCACAGTCATGGTGGCTTTGCACTGTTGCTTAGAGCGAGTCATACGTTCTGAACGGTAGCGCTTATATGAGGCTGACGCGCGATTCAGCGATCAACAGCCGCTCACAACCAGTATTTAAAAAAAAAAACCTCCACGCCTAACATCTGTATCATTAGAATACGTATCAATGCTTACTAAACTAACAACTATATGTATATCAGGCGCTTGTATAAACGAAAAGGATACATATGGCAGCTGGCAAAAAAAAAGAGGGCACGCATCAATCAGCTTTTCGTTTCGACTTGAGGTCATACGAAGAAGCTGCTTCACCAGCAAAAATGAAACTAGAGCCATCGGACCTAGTCCATTTTCTTGCTGCTAGCGGAAACCTTTTTATCTGGTTTTATCACGACTGGGACTTGAACTTGCGCACTTATTATTATGATTTTTTGCGCTTTCCAAATCTCAACCGCCTGTAGGTCTTTCAATCACAGGATTGATAATCCATAATCCGCTTTTTAATTACACATAGGAACAACAAAAAAAATTCCAATCAGTCCAGTTTGTAAGAGCATATGGCAGACGATAAATGAAGGAGGGGAGTAAACTTCTGGCGCATCTTTTGAGGTGAACGCCAGGTCTACAGACATGAAATTTACGTTTGCTCGTATTCTTATATGTACTTGATGACAAAAACAGTGATGTGACAGCGGATGGCGAACATGTAAATGGTTTTCACTTGCAGATGCACTGTGAGGTGTGCATGGGTAACCCTTGGCTTGATGCGGTGGTACAAAATTGCGAACGTTGTGTAAATACAATACCTGCTGCTTCTAATTCCCTTACCAACTACCACCTCTCCCGAGATTGCGCCTAGATTGCCTCTGTCTATTCATCTTTGAACAAAACTTGTTATGTTGCCCAAGCCAAACTGCAGCATACTAAGCACGATGGCTACATCAACCGAAGAGTTGAGTTTAATAACCGACAATCCTGGAAGTATGCAATATATCATCATGCTAGTCGGCTAGGCCTACACTGATATCATACAGATTTACAATACGGCTCAGGATTTGCGTCGATATTTTCCTACTTGAGTTGCACGATTGCTTGGTTGTGCGTCCTCATGTACTCTACCAGTGAGCTGTGTTTCCAAACTCTACTCGATGCAACCTGGTGGCCTTTCAACGCGATTTCTGCATCAAAAATCCATCCTGTATGCCTACCAAAACCAATTCCCATCGTAAGTTCTAGGGTGCGCAAAAGTGTGACCAAACTCTGTCAAAATGGATGGACGATGTTCAATCTTGGAAGATACGGAGATCAATCAACGCCAAAGGACGATCAGATTAAATACTACAAGACAAAAAATCGAGGGAGTAGACCTTTGGTTTCACCACGACCGTCCAGCGGGTCGGATTTGTCTGCACACAATATTCTATGTTGCACGATAAGAGGAACTGATGTGATCCGAGATAACCTTCCTTGGAGGATACGGTCAACGCCAGAAAATATGCTTGAAGCAATCATTCCAAGGCTTCTGCGGTGCTTCCGTACTCCATTCTGTCACCAGAATATCAGCCAAGAGGCTGTCGAGGATATGGAGACCGACTATGTTCCTGGTTTTCCATCACTGGTTGAAGATATGATGAAGAAGATCACCCAATTCATCAAGCCTCTCAAACCGGCCCATGGTAGTCTTTTCACGACGCCAGGCTTCATCAAATCTTACTGGGATGACAAGGCTCTCTGGTACGGGACAATTATTGACAGCGTCTATGTTTCAAGCAAATATCCCGGTATGTGGTTAATTCAATGCAGCGAGGAATCCAGTGACTTCAGAGTCCTACGATGGAATGCTGGTCTCAACTATTGGTACTGCGAAGACTATGGCTTTGCTATCTGGTTCGAAGAGGCCCCCAACGAAGCCGGTCAAGGAGGCAAGACGGCCGAAATCTGGGTTGAAAAGATTTTCATCGAGAATGGAAAGCGCATCAATAAAATGGTGCGCGTTGAAAAGAAGCCAAAAGCTGGCACTCATTTCGAATGGAGGGTGAAGTACGGTGGTGCCATAGCCTACCAAGATGCTGCACCGAAACTGCCCATCCAGTATGACCCTCTAGAAGGACCCGGCTGGAGGATTGCATACGATGAAGCGAAGCAGCGCGAGAATACAGTACAGGATGAGGATTATGTTATGGTGGAGAAAGAGCCGGAAGATGAGAGGTTACTTGAATACCTAGATGAGCTCCTCCAAGAAGAGGCAACTACAGGATCTGGCCTGCAATGGGTATCGAACGCAATCAAGCGTCGCAAGACTAAGAAATCTCGAGTTCCCAGACACTTAACTAAGGAGAATGAAGAGACATGTGAGCTTCTTAGTGGAACTGTCCAAGAAGTAGACATCGTGTCCAAAAAGAAGGCGAAGCAAGATGCAAAGATCCAGCAACAGCAGCTCAAGTGGGAGGAAACTAGATGGCATGCTGAGCGAGATCAACAAAACCTGAAGGGAAATTCCACAGAGGGCAAAGTTCAGCCTGATCGTACAGACGATTCGGCTCATGCACAAGGAAAAGATGCCTGGAAAGAGGCAATGAGGGGTGGCATTCCTCTGACGTACGTTCGCATCGACGGAGATCTGTACGAAGTACGTAGGAGGACATCCGCAGAGCGTATGGCGTACAAAGAGCACCTGGATAATCTTACCAAGTCATCTCGAGAGCACAATAGTTGAACGTCTTTCGTAGAAAGTGACCATCGCAACGCTATGCTCTAGAGCGACACCCGATCCTTAATACGCCCAGCTTCTCAAAAAGTCTTTTTGCAAAAGCTTAGCACATGTATCAAAAGGAGAGTCTGTGGAAATTTTAGCGTTGGATGTATATTTAGACCGCACGAGCTACAATAGCACAGTGCCTTCCTTATGGCGGAAAAATCTGGCATCATTCGATCAATAGGCTGGCAAGACTCACCAACCCTCAGCTCAACAACCCACAGGAAAAAAAGCAATCAAGAGGTTCAGCAACTAGGCAAACCCATGCATAACAAACATCCACAATCGGCCAGAAAGCCGCGTAATGCTCGCATTCCCATGCCAAGACTTGCCTACAAAAGCGCATCCTCCCACCCCGTCAGCAGCCCACAGGGCATTCCCACGCCCCACCTTTTGCCTATTTACTCACTATAAGCCCAGCCTCTACAATCCAATCCTTCAGCCTTATCACCAATTTACCGTCTATGCACCCCGCTTACCGCGCTCCCCTCCCTTCACCCACCATCCAGCACCCAGCACCCAGCACCCAAATCCCCTGATACCCCTTCTTCAGCTCACCACATACCTACTACATGCCTCGTACCGCCCAAACGTCCCGCCCGCACTCGCACACCCTCACCGGCCCCTCCCGAGCTGATAAGCTAAGCTACGCTGCAGCACCCATCATTTACCCCGCTCGCAGCTCCCGGGCCAGCGAACCGGAAACACCTCACCTGCCATCTGCCACTCGCTGCATGGCATGGCACGGCGTGGCGGAATTTCAATAGTCTGTGCAGCGGGAGGCTGGGCCTCGATCGCGGCCGCATTCACGCGATACGAGCTTGGGCTGGGGCTTGGCAATGGTGTTGGAGGGGGTGTGGGCCGCCGTGTATGTAGCCGTCTTGTTCGGAGGCGTCATCGCCGGAATCGGACTATGAGGCGGGCGTGGGCGCTACGTACGTACGCACGCACGCGATCTCTTTTTTTTTTCCCCCATAGACATGTCAGTTTTTTTTCTGCAAAAGGTGCGTGCGCGGTGAGATGGTGTGATGGTGGGCTACTCTGTCGAAATAAACTTCAGTAGTAAGGTTGCAGCCGCCAAGTGGGGCGTGAACCGCGGTTTGGATCTGTCGGGTGTGTGCCCGGACTCGGGTACCCGTGCTGCCACGGGCGTGCATGGCGAGCGCGCCGATCGGGAGGGTACCTGCTTTGTAGTTTCGGTTCGAGGGTCTGAGGGCTCGTCGGCGTGAGAGGGGATCTGCGTTCATCCATGGCTAGACGGATCCAGGGAGTTGGATCTGAGGGCTGTGGAGAGCAGGTATAGTGTCCATTTTATAGATATCAACATGACGATTCAAAGGCACGTACATGTCATGAGTTATGCATACGGGGAAAATATACTAGCGGGTGTGTGCATGAAAATTTCAGATTAACATCAAACCCACTGCGTGCTTGGTATCCATGATTATATCCATCATTGCGTTCAATGCGCATTATCCATGCATTATCATTACAGACATTAGAAGCGAGGAAAAAAAAAGTTTTTTGGCCCTCTTATATCAGGCCGAGACCGACACCAGCAGCGCCAATCAGCCAGCCTTCAATTCCGCCAAAGCCCAGGCTTCCTTTGACAGGAGCCGCGGCACCAGTGAATTGCAGGGGTTCGCTCGACGTTGGAGGGGGAGCGGCCGATGTTCCGTTCGCGATCTGCGTGGTCGTCGAGGGCGTGCTAGAGATTTCCGGGGGAGTGTACGAGGAAGGTAGAGGAGCGGACGAGGGGACCAAGGTTGGGCTTTCTTCGGGCGTCGATGGAGCTGGAGCTTCAGAAGTTGAGTCAGCTGCGCTGCTTGAAGGAGGCGCACTACTTGGAATAGGAGTACTAGAAGAAGCAGGGGGTTCGCTCGTAGGCACAGGAGCCTCACTCGTGGGCTGAGGAACCTCGCTGGATGGCAGGGGAGTCTCACTGGAAGGCTCCGGAGCCTCGCTGGTAGGTTCCGGGGTTTCGCTGGTTGGCTCTGGAGTCTCGCTTGTAGGCTCCGGAGTCTCACTAGGCTCTGGCGTAGCACTAGAGGAAGGAACAGGGGTAATACTTGGGCTACTTGATGGAGCAGGGGTGCTCGAAGGAGGAGCCGGTGTAGTGATCAGATCTGCCTGGGCAAGTGTGCGCGTTGAGGTCAAGTCTCGGTCGGTCCGCGTTCTCACTTCTGTTCTACCGCCCAGTGTGGCCGTATCAGGTGAAGCTGTAGTGCCGACAATTGGGTCACAGGCGCCTGTTCCAATCGTCCGGCCGAGTTGCGATACGACTTCCGGCAATTCGTTGAGATAAGACACGACAACAGGAGCCACATATCTAAAGTCAGGGATCGCCGTAGTGGGCAAAATAAGCGGAGAAAAGTTCGTTGGAGATGGCAGGCTGAGCGTAAATCTCTCGCTTGAGCACGAAGTCGATATGGGCCGGACCGAGATGTGGCTGAACGTTGCGTAAGCGGCATAGACGGTCGGGTAAGTCCTGTAGCGGATTAGCACCATGTTATGTGACGGGTGTTGTATTCTTACAATGTCACATCCTCGAACACCCATGTGATTTCAGCGTCGGGAGTTGGCACATTAGTGACAGTAGATGTTGAGACTGGCAGGCCGTTGTTGGTATTCGTGTAGACGTCTATGTAGACCGCAGGTTCCGTAACAGTACTGATGACAATGCGACCAGGGTATTCAAGTCGAGTGGCTGTAACATCAATCTGGCAATCGCTCGAGCATGAGATAGATGCTGGCGGGGCTGATGTGGTACTTGGAGCGACCGTTTGCACAACAGTGGTAGGGACCAACTGAGTCGAAGTAACAGTCAGAGTCGAGAGGATGGTCGAGACAACAGTGCTTGCGGGAAGCTCGGTCGTGACAGTTTCGGTCGTTCCTGGCGCAGTGACGACACTGGTAATGGTCTCGGCTGGGAGAGTCGTGGTCAACAAGATCGTGCTTACGCTGGTTGTCGTGAAGATGGATGTGATGAACTCAGTTTGGGTCGGTCCGGGAACGGTCACCGGGCTGGTGAAGATGCTGGTAGGTCCAGGAGTTTCGACTACATCTGTAATGCGCTCTGTCACGGTCGTGGGCGACACAGTTGTGAAAACCTCAGTCACGGTAGTGCCATCTTCGGTTATTGTTGTAGTGACGATGTCAGTAACCAGCGAAACGAATGTCGAGATGGAGACTTCTGTGACTGGGACAGTCACCGGAATAGTGACTGGAATTGTCACAGGCACGGTTGTAGGTGATACTGTCGTGATGGTCTCAGTCAGGGTCGTGCCATCTTCAGTGACTGTCGTGACGATGGTATCGGTGACTAATGAAGTCACTAACGAAGTTAGTGTTGAGATGGACACCTCTGTGACTGGGACAGTGATTGGGATTGTCACTGGAGTCTCCGTTGTGATGATATCCGTGATGGTTGTGGATGAAACGACAGTAGTAGTGATGGTCACAGGGGTGCCAGACACCGTCGTGGTCGTGGTGATTGTATCCGTAACGAACGAAACAGTTGTGACAGGTACCGTCACAGGCGTCGTGGTGGTAATGTACGAGATGTCAGTAACGGTGGTAGGAACGACAGTCGTCGAGACCGACGTGATAACGTCTGTAATTGTGGTTCCATCCAACGTGCGAGTAGTGGTGATGTACTCGGTCACGGGAATAGTGACGAACACAGAAGTTGGTGTTGCAGTTGTAAACGTGGTCGTGGTGACCTCTGTGATAACTGTTGGTACAAGAATAGTCGACACTGTAGTTGACACCGTCGTGTAGGTCGAAGTCACAGTAGTTCCTGGCTCCGTGAAGGTGGTTGTGATGGTATCTGTAACCTCCTCAGTGATGTACGAGGTGAAAATTGATGTCCTTTCGACTGTAACGGGGGTTGCGGTCGTGATGTACTCGGTGACTGGCGTTGCAGTCGTGAAGGTCGTAATATCAGTGATGGTAGTAGGGACAGTAGTGGTATATGTCGAGACGACAGTGGTACCACTCTCGGTGAAGGTCGTTGTTCGCACTTCAGTAATGTATGAAGTTTGAATATCTGTAACCTCAGTTGTATACACGCTCGTCTCCACAGTCGTCACGGGGACAGTGACGGGGACAGTGACCGGAACGGTGACAGGGACGGTATAAGGCACGCTGGTGACAAAGGTGTCGGTAACGGTTACACTGATGATGGTTGACCATATGGAAGTCACTGTTGTTCCCGGCACTGATCACCGTTAGCATGCATAAAGTTGGGTCTAGATCAACGGCAACTTACGCGTTTCGGTAGTGGTGTACCAGGATGTGATGAATGAAGTGAAAACAGTGGTAAAAGTGCTGTAATCAGTCGTATAGTATGTGCTCCAGTCGGTGGTGAAGAAAGTACTCCAATCTGTGGTGTGAAATGTGCTCACATCCGTGGTATGGAATGTGCTCACATCAGTAGTGAGGATCGTCTTTTCAGTGGTCTTCTCAACAGTCGTCGAATAATACTAATGTTGGTCAGGAAGAGTACTGGGTTGGTGCGGAAAGCGACGTGTATTAGAGAGGGATTGGAACCGTCTGTTACTTACGTCGGTCAGGGTGATGTAGCTCGTCGTAGTGTTCCAAGCAGTCTCCGTCAGAGTGCTGAAAAGAGTTGTGGTGTTGTAGAGCCAGGAGGTGATTGTGTGCCATTTGTCGTTAGTGTGCGTTTTCGTCGTTGTCTCGGTGTGGGTCTTGGTCGAATGCTCAGTGTGCGTCTTGGTCGAATGCTCAGTGTGAGTCTTGGTCGACACCTCGGTGTGGGTCTTGGTTGATATGTCCGTATGGGTCTTGGTAGAGGTGATTGTGACAGTATCCGCCTTGCACGTTCCGGGCTTGGTAGACGTCGGCTCAGGAGGTTTCGAAGAGCATGGAGGTTGCCCATAACCGCCGCAAGGGGGAGGGCATTCATCCTGTCCATAGCCGCCACAGTCGGTGGATGGTGGAGTGACGACGGGATAGCCATCCTCGGTAGTGGTCTGGGGAGGGGTGAGGTTTATGCTGTAGGTCTCATTTTGGGCTTGAACGACCACGGAGCCAGCAACGGCGAGCAAAGGCCAAAAGTTGCGCATTGTGGGAGCGAGAGAACGCTACGATGGCCGAACTATGCCACGCAGCTTGGAGCTGGAGAGAGTCAGAAAAACACGTGATGGGCGCATCTTGAGAAGAGCAAGATTGGACAGCACGACAAGATATAGCCACTGCAAGGTATGGCAGGGGTGCACAAAGGACGTCGGCGCGGTGGCACACAAAGCGGAGGGCAGTAGACAATAGCAAGACTGGTAGCAGGCCAATTGGCCAAGAATGGAACTTACCTCGAGCAAACGATGGGCTGGAGACGCAAACCTGAACGAGGGAAGGTAGAGGAGCTGGAGGCAGCATGGTTGACTATAAGAATGCGGGCAGCTAGCTAGCAGGCTGCAGGTCTCGGTAGCATATCACTGAGCTGGCGGGGCTGGGCTCGCTCGACGATCCTGTTTGCCAGGGCAAGGTAAACATGGCAATGGCCCAGGCGGAGAACACCATGCAAAATGGAAATGGGCAGAACGAACAACCCGGCAAGGTCCCGTGGAAAGGCAGCTTGGCGGCGGGCGCGGCGAGTCGTCGAGTAGAGTTACAGCCTCACTAGGCCCGGATGGAGCAATTGCATGGCCGGCAAAAGGAAGAGGGCATGTACGCCACCCCAGGGACCAAGGGGAATGGATAACGTGAGAGGCGGCGACGTCGTCCAAGACGTCAGTCGGAATGGGGGGATGAATACGGCGTAGCATCGGTTCCTGCTGGGCAGGCACGGGCAGACATGGGGGGCAGCTTCGCTGGATGCTGACGAGTGGTGGTCTAGAAAGGTATCACGAAGCCCATCCATGGCGAGTGCTTACATTGAAGAATTGGATGGCCGGATTGGGCTAGGGGACTGCCGGGACGAGGCTAGGGAGCTGCAGCCGATCATGGACGGTCTGTATGCACGTTGGTGGGTGCGGCCGGGGGCTTGGGGCAGACTCTGATGGCTGAAGGCTGAAGGCTGATGGCTGGTGGAGGGCGGCACAGGCCTGCAGTGCTGCTGGGGGCCAAAGAGGTGGGGAGAGGCAGCATCAGACAAGGAAGGTCGCGGCCCGGCCCTGGCAGGCCTTTGTTCTGCCGTTGACGTCGGCATGTTCGCGGATCGCTCTTGGAGACGGGCGCCGCCGAACATGGCGGGTGGCACAAAGCAATAACGAGAGCCGAGTCCAGACGGTGCTGGACGCGAGCGTGGGCGTCAGTGGGTGTGAGCGGATGTCGTGTAGGCAGAGCATCAATCTACAGGGCGGCGAGGCCCCGCACGTGAGTACCGGTGAGACGGGCGATAGGTGGGGCGTGCGTCACGGCTGATTGGCTGGCGGCGCATCGCTGAGTAAGGCAAGCCCTGTCGCCCCGAGTGCCATTGGGCTGGAGGCCTCGGCCACGGCGGTGAATCAGTGAATCAATCCTCCTCGAGCCACTGCGCCGTGCATCCTTGGCCGCCCTCTATGTAACCCACCCCCTCTGGCGCCGTCGCGAATCCTACGAGGTGGCAACCCTGGAGCCCTACGTGCCCGCTGCCTACGTGCACTAATAATCCCCCAATAGTAGCGCCATTATGGCCCACTGCCGTCGCGCCGCTCGCCCGCCTGGCCACTAACGCGCCGCTGTGTATGCGGCCGGTACTCGTCCTCTACTGATCCTATCAATGTGATGCCCCGCCGGAGCCACGGCGCCTGCTCAAAAGAAACCAGCGGGCCTTGAGCTCCTCTCTCTCGTCCCGCTCCTGCGCAATGTTGCGCGCCATGGCATGACACCAGGAATCTTAGATCGCAATCCAGGCTGACGCGCCTTGCATGTGCCGTGGCTCTTTTTACATCTGTTTTCAGCTTAATCTGGGTCGTGTTCGGGCCCGCGAGGCTGCGCAGTTTTTGTCACCACGGGCGTTAGCTTTGTCTTACCAACCTCGCCCCAGAGCCGTCTATTGCTATCACCCTCTCTTGGTCCTACCCGTCGCTCTTGATCCCGACATGCGAAAGTGCCCACCATGTTTCTCAAGAAGCGCAACGACCCTGTGAACGTAAGCCTGCCGAAGGTAGTGGAGGCGACTGGAAAGTACGATGGCAACGATGGCCGATGGTCGACATTTTTCATCAACACGGGAGACGACGGGCAGAACAGTCGTGGCCAGAACTTTAGGCTCCTTGTATCGACCTCTAGCCCACTAACCATGCCGGCTGCAGCGGCCAGCGAGTGCGACGAAGAATGTGCCCCTGGCCGCGGCGTCGAGGTGTTTGAGAACAATCAGCCGCGTGGTTTTGAGGATGATATACAAAGAGGGTGGGATCCGTTAGGTCTATACGATTTACCTTTGCCATACTGGTGGCCCGAGGAATTCCCACGCCTGAAAGCAGAGTATGGGACATGGACTGTCGGCTTAGGACTAGCCTCACGAGAGAGCCTGATACTTGCAGGTCAACCAATTGCCCTTACACCGGATAATGACCACTACTACCTGGGTTCCTTTGGATTAGGGGTAGATAGGGTCGAATCCGACACCCGCCGAACCACCTTTTTATACAACTTCAAGGACTCTGGACACATGATAGAAACGGTATCATATGGCTACGGTGCAGGCGCAGTCTATAGTAAGTGTCATTTCACGCTTGCCCGTTACTGTTGGATGCTTATCTCTATTCAAAATGCCTATATTATTTCGATGCTGGGCTTTTGTCTGTTCCCCCACCGTACCTAGGTATAATTTTTTGATACTAACTGGTATAAGGAAATAACAATGGTGTGCTTGGAAGTCTCGTCCTAGGCGGCTACGATGAATCACGAATGGTAGACGAAGGTGTGTCTATCAACATGCCTGATGGAAACAACGCAAGCCTCGTCGTCACCGTCTCTTCTATCACATATCATCCCAAGGATGCGATCGATGACAACATCCATTCTATCACAACGAATGAAACATGGACCTTCAGTGCCACGATAGATTCCTTGACTCCCTACATGATACTTCCGGAACCTATCTGTAATGAATTTGCAACTCTGTACAGGTTGACCTACGACGAAGAGCGCAACATGTATTTTGCGAACGAATCTACGCGTAATTTCAACCAACAGCAGGAAGCAGACTTAAATATCAAAGTAGACGGTCAAGGAGGGGATTCTGTCACAATCCAACTTCCATACGATGCATTCGATCTTGAGATAAGTCGGACTGACCTAAACGGAACTCTGAGATATTTTCCCCTGAAGAGATCCACCAACGGGTTCAACGTTCTCGGCCGCTCGTTTTTGCAAGAAGCTTATCTAGTCGTCGACTATGAGCGCAGAAACTTCACTGTCGCGTCCGCCCGCTACGACGATCCCATGCCACCACCAGCCCTCCGCACCATCTTCAACAGCTCCTTCCAGACTTCTTCCCTCGGAGACAACTCTTCGGGTGGTGGTGGGATTTCTTCAGGAGCCATCGCTGGTATTGTCGTTGGTATCGTAGTCGCTTTCCTCGCAGCAGGCATTGGCTTCTTCTTCTGGTGGAAGAAGCGGCGCAACGCCAAGAAAGCACAGCTATACTCCGAGAAGCCCTCCGAAATCGACACCATGCACGCTGGAAACGAAGTCAAGCACCGCCGTGTCTCGGAGCTGGATTCCAACCCTCCTGGCTCCCCCAAGTCGACGCTTGTGGGGTACTACGATCGCGATCAGAAAGACGGCACGCTCCCATTCCCGCCCATCAGCGAAATGGACTCTCCACCTGCGGAGCTCTACTCGCCGCCCCCTGAGACTCCTGCGCTATCTAGCGTAACCCCTAGCGAGCGCAGTGGTGGAATCGATTACTTTGTCGCAGGGCACAAGGTTAGGCGGCGAGGCGCAACTCGCGAATCCTCTACGAACAATACACCCGGCACTCCCGCCGCCGCACCCCTTGCGGAGCTTCCAGGAGATGACGGCCAGTTCCAAGTTGGTGGACAGCACTTTGAGCCGGTCAAGTCGCCAAGCACGACGCCTGACCTTGAGAGGGCAATACCTGCCAAGGGGCCGAGCGATGCGTCGATTGCGGGAGTGATGGGAGCGGCAGACGAGAAGGAAAAGAAAAGGCAGAGAGAGGAGGAAAAGCAAGAGGAGGAAAAGAAGAAGGCCAGAGAGGAGAAGGCAGAAGGCGAGGATATCATCGCCAGCCTCGAGCGACGGCCCTCGCACACGCGCGGCCTCAGTGATACCAGCGACGTGACAGCCGTCTCGCAGCCCACAGCCGAGGAGCTCGAGCAATGGGCCACGAGCAACCGCTCACCAAGGCCGATTTCCGAGCAAGATCGCCTTCCTTAGTTCCACTTTTGCCTTCTTCTACGGACGTTGGACGGTGGATGATGAGTGGAGATGCGTACTTGCTCCTCCGTTGAACGAATTTCTTTGCTGTGCACCCTCCCCCTTCACACAAGAGAAAATCGCACCACGCACACCTTTTCAAATTTTGTGTTAATGCCGCTCCCTTTCAACACTGCAACCCTTTCGCCATTTTCACGTTTTCCATTATGCAGGGAGTTGGACGGATATACACACATGCCTCCACCAGCGCGTTGAGCCAGTTTGGTTAGACGGGAGCAAGAACTGCACAACGCCCTGGGTGGAGGCCTTTTTGGGGGGATATCTCTGGACACATGGCTTTTTTTTGACGAGACACTTGGGATTATTGTTTCTCTATTTGGTACATTGCTCGGGGGCATACGAAAGCCACGCACACATTCGTCGTTCGCATTCGATACCCCCATCACGCTCACTACGATCTTACCAGCTATAGTCATATTTTGTAATACCAGCGCTTTTTCCGCCCATCTTGCCACTGCCACTCACCCTTTTGGACTACTACCCAAGGTCATCCAGGGGGCCAGCCTCATCCCTTCGCAACCAAGTAGCCGCCGTTGCAATCGTAGTCGCAGTCGCAGCCTCCACCAACCCCCATCCTCCAGCGCCACAATCTCGATTGCATCGGATACACACGCCCTTGCTTCCAGCCCAGCGGCTCCCATCTGAATAGCAGACCCCTTATTGAACCCCCACAACACAAACATGTGCTCATAATACGCCTAACGGGCAGCGACCGTTCGTCGTCGTCGCCGCCGCCGCCGCGCAACACACAAAACACCGCGCCGCACCACCGCAGCGCCATATCTGTAACATCCGCACCCCCCATCAGCAGAGCACAGCACCACAGCAAGGGTTATGCAAGCCGGCCAATTGGTTGGCCTGCGGCAAACATAGAGCAACAGCAACAACAGACGGGAAAAAAAAAACTTCAGCCTCGCCTCGCCGACCTCCTTCCTCCCGCTCACGCATGCACCGAAGATCGGTACCGCACCTGGGAGCACGCGCTGACCCAAAGCGGAGGGAGGGTTGGCCGGGCGCCTGTGTGTTGATTAACTCGTCTTCCGCCGTGAGACTGCTTAGCAACATGGATGCTGGACGGTGACTAGGCTGTCCATACGCTACGCTACGCTACCCTAACCATGAACCCACATCTGGCCCGAAGTGGGTGGCCCACACACACCCTTCCCACCCAGCCATTGAATTGATGCACTCGCAACGCAAACTCGCCATTCGATCCCTATCGTTCAGGTGCTCGATTGCATTATTCCAAGCCATTACATACATACATACATACATACATACATACATGCATTTGTCCATGCACGACCGCGTCCCCACAGAATCGAAAGCAGCAAACAGCCAGGGCATGGGAAAAAGGGAGCGGGGCTCGTACACCATACACGCCATCCCCCTCCCTCTGTACCCATCCCAGCCCTTCCTCTCCCAAGCCAAGGGTCCGAATTTCGCGCGGTTGCGGGGGGAAGAGGAGCACAAAAGCATGGGGCGGCTACGTAGCACCGGCCTCTACGGCCGTGCGGTGCGATGCGAGGCGATGCGGTGCGGTGCGGGAGCGAGGCCGAGTCCAAAGCAGGCACGGGCGGCTGGATAATAAGGTGATGTGCGGCATGCATGTTGTTGACTAGGTGCTGTAGGTGTACGTCGGCGTGCCACGGACCCTGCTGCCCAGCGGGCGGGCAGGGGTGTGCGCGCGAAAGACGGAAAAAGTGGAGAGAGACGGGCGGACAGCTCGAGTAGGGATTACAAAACGGGACTGCTGGGCTCGGTACGTGCGCAGACAGTACCGCCCATTTGCCGCAATCGCAGGTGGGCGTTGGAAGTCCGAGACAGGCGCCATCGACAGCTGTTGTCGTGGGCAGATGTCTTCGCGTGGGCGCGCGACTCATGGGCCGTGTTGGTCTGATCTGATCTGATCTTACTCGAGCTGGACCACGTCGTTCGCCCATAACAGTATTTTCCCGAGGCGTTGTGGCGGAAATCTGACAGGCCGAATTTGAGGCCGAGAGAAGAGAGAAACACACACACTCAGCAATGGCTCTGACCTGTTGGGCTGAGGGCGTAAAGCTAGAACGGCCTGGATGATCGGTGTGCAGGGCTGCGCTCGGGATGATGCCATGGAGGCCTTGCCCGTCCGCGGAATGCCGGATGCGTGCTGGCAATCGCGACGATGAGTGCTGCTGGGCAACGGTAGCGCCGCGTCTGATGGCTAGTTGTTCGCATTGAGAAGGTGACTGGGGGAGAAGAAGGCAACGAGGCAACCAATTTGCGGCCGTGGACATGTGACTGCTCGCGACATTTTTTCTTACGCCTGTGCTAACGGCTAGTTACCTACGTTGAGCAAAGTCAATCATTGCACGCTGCTTGCCAATTCTTCCGCCAGGGTCAGATGCGGTGCGAATACGCTGTGCGTTGGGGGTGCAGAGTGCGCCCCGCGGCACGCCTGGCGGACATGCGGCCAATTCCGGTCTCGCTGATGCTGACGGCCGTGGGCAATGATGGGCACGGAAGGTCGCTCTGCCGCTGTTGCGGGTTGCTGTGCCGCAATCTACATATACAAAGCTTCCGGCGGCTCGAAGATGCAGGACGAGGCTGCACAGCGCCGTGCAGCCAACCGTCCCTGCTCGCTTATTCTTCTGTCCCTGCGCTTCAGTGCTGTGGCAAATCGTATTGCGGTACGATTATCTCACAAGCCATCCTGGAACTGATGTATTCCTTGCTGGGCATGACGGTTTGGCAGTCGGGCTCTTTGGATTGTGGTGATTCCTGCGGCGGCACCTGGCCTTGTTCTTCGATGATGCGGAGAGGCCATTGTATTATCGGGTGCCACGAGGCTTCAATGGTATGGAGCGTCATGCGCATGATGCGCTCCGCCCACCCCTTCATGAACCAGAACTCCTGAGCACTCACCGAGAGCACTGCTGCATAATACATCAATATAACCATAGCACCCGGTTCCTTTTGCCGTAGCCGTGCATTGTAAGGAACACCCAGGCGGAGGGGAAAGTAAAACAAGAGACGTAGGGTTCGCACGTCCAAGGAAGACTGCATTGAATAGTCTACGACGACTTGGATATGGGTGGCCGCTTCCAGATACTCGCGCCGAGCGTCCTCTGACAGACGGAGCAAAGGATCAGAGAAGAAGGCAGTGAGTTTGGGCAGTTGATCCAGAAGATCCTGAAAAATCGGGTGAATCGAGGTTCCTTCCTTGGGAATGCGGAGCATGGCTGCAAATGAGCTTTGCTTCACGACATCCTCGGCACTGAACAAGACTTGGGTCATGCCGGAGATCAACGCAAAGATGTCTATCAGATCATCTATCGGCTGGTCTATGCTTTCATCTCCATTAAACGAAGCCTCGATTCCTCGGGACGCAAAAACGCTTATGGTGAGCAGAGTGGTGGTGGCAAAAACGGCGCCGGCGTTCTCGGTGGTGATGTTTTGGAGCATTTTCCGCACAGAACGAATGGTCAGGTCTTGGTGGTGGATTCCGAGTGCGTAATGAGCTCGTATCTGCTCCGGCTGCATGAAAGCCATGTGAAGCGCCGAGAGGGCGAGGATCTCGTGCATTAGAAATGTATGGGTGATGGCCTCTTTCGGTGCTATCACCTTCCACATGTGTCGTGTATCATCTCGGTCTGATAAATGATAATAAGCCTCTGTTGACCAGTGGTGCCTGCGATGAGTTAGTACTGAGAGCGAAGGGCCGTTGAGCGTAATGGCTGACATTAGTTCTAGATCGCGGACCCAGTAATTGGGCTGGATGGTGTCAGCCTTGTTTGTAAACTTGGTGAAGAACGGAAACGGATCCGTCTGCGACTGCGGAGATTCCCCTTCCGAAGTCCCTGTTGCCGTCGACGGCGATGGGTTGAGGACATAGTCGATGGGCAGCGATGCTGGCGTGTTGCTGTGCGTAGAGACCACAGAGGGCTGAGATGGATTTAGCAGACTCTTGGCAGACGATCAACCTCCAAGATACCTTTCTACTGCGACTTGCGGCTCTTTTTGTGACACGTCCTTGGCCGACGGGCCTTACGGGTGCTGGTGGGGAGGCATTCGGGTCCCACGTGATCAGGCTGCACTGAACACCATGCCTGGCGCAACTCGAACATGGCTTGTTCTCATCACACTAATCACTGTGAGCGATTCTTCTATCCGGGTTTCTGGTAACGAAGGGATGGAAACGGGTAAAAATGGGGTCGGTGGCAGCGTACCTTGACGTGCCGGGCCTTGCACTGGCGACAGCCATTCCTGGACTTCTTGTGCCCTAACCGCGGCATTGGACGGGAGTTCAGCTGCTGAGCTAAGCAAAGAGGAGGCCGTTGACGTTCCAAGGGCAATCGCCGACGAGGATGGCGCCGCCAGCCGGTCGAGAAGAGGTCGAAAGCGAACGCGAGCAGCGGAATGGAGTGGAGTTGCAGGATGGCAAGAGTTGTGCAGGCCGGCCCGACTGGGATTGGCTGGTTACGAGGCTAGCGGCAGAGGGGCCGGTCGTTCCGCCCCCGCGACATGTGCAGACCGATCGCGAAAAAATGGGTGGGAGACTTCTAGCTTAACAATCTGCGAGGGATAAGAGGCATCGCTTTCTGATGCTCGCAAATGTTCGAGAACCAATTTGTGCTGCTTCTCTAGCTCGTTGGAGGGTACAGGAGCAGGAAAGTTCCGCGGAGACAGCTAGTGGACGTAAAACGATGGTCTGGCCTGGGCACCACTTTTGCAAACGATCCCACTGGCGGAGCACCACCCGCCCATGGAAAGGAGAGGCAGGTATGAATCAAATCGAGCAGCTTCGAGTCAGACAAAGGGACAGGCCAAACGGAATGCGGCAAGAAGCCAATCGGAACAGATGACAGAACTTCAGAGAACGGGAACGAGCAGCAACAAACGCGGCAGCCCGCATCAATCGGGACGGTTAGATCCCGCTTATCGCCTCATACGATGCTTGGAGGCGACATCATATTTCCATTGAGTGGAACCTGAGGCCAACAGGCGTCATTCCAGGGTGCGGGTGCATCCGCGGAAGCTGAAGTGGTTAAGCTACCTAACCAAGGGTCCTAGTCATGCTCTGTTTTGATGATTAGGGCTGTGTACATCAACACTAGAGCATGACTACACCCCTTGGTAGCCCGGACATATTCTGATCTACATGGACGTGTTACCTAGCTAAGCGCCTTCTTATGCAAGCCTATCTATGAAGACTCTTTTGTAAGCAGGACAAACAAGACATTGACCTTGCGTATACCCCCCCTTTCCCCTTGCCATAGTGTGACCCTGCATGCTATGCCGGACGTATGCAACAACAATGTTGGCAATGCTGGCAAGACTTAGCTGAGTAGCTCCTTGATGTCTTCGATCCTTTGAACACGTTTCTCTTCGTCAGACATCATGCCCAAAGAGCTCGCGCTACACCCTGTCAGCACTGTTCAAAACCAGGGAGTAGGAGCACTCACATGAACTTCTTCCTGTCTTGAATCTTCAACATCTTCTCTTCGATGCTGTCTTTGACGACGAACCGGATGACCTTGACTTCGCCCTCCTGGCCCATGCGATGCACGCGATCGATAGCCTGGGCTTCTACCGCGAAACTCCACCATGGATCCATCATAAACACGCGTTGAGCGCACGTCAAATTTAGGCCCACGCCGCCCGCTCTTAAACTCAGCAACAGAACACAAGGTTTATCAGATTCTCGGAACTCGTCAAGCACGGCTGCGCGCTGCTTCTGTGCCATTGTCCCGTCAAACCGCAAAAACGGGATGTGATCGCGCGTCAGGGCAGGCTCAATGAGGTCGAGAAACGATGTGAATTGAGAGAAGACGACGCTCTTCGTATGCTTGTCCTCTTTTCGGATCTTTCTGAGATGGGTAAGAAGAGCTTGTGTCTTTGCGGACCCCGCCAGGCCGATGCGTCGGAGGCTGACCCGCGGTGTTTGGATTGCAGATGGCGCTGCATCATCCAGTGTATCACTGCGGATGTTCCCCTCATCCAAGATGTGGTCATGGCGAACGACCTCAAACACATCGCGCACATTTACAGGCTCGCGGCAGTTGAAGCAACGCGGAATCTCTCCCTTGTCACGTTGATGGTTGATGTAATTTAGCAGACACTCTTTGCATGCCGAATGCCAACAGCCAGTGACCGCCTGATCGATCATAGGTTCCTCAGAGCAGATGGGGCATTCGGCATCAGCTTCGTCCTGGATTTGTTTTAGGACGTTAGCGCCAAACCTATTGACATCCTGCTCGCCGTCCGAAGTGAATCGTTCAATGAGCGACGACAGATCCATATCGTCCGCAAGACCGTTGGCTAGGTCGGAGGCTAGCGCTGCATCTTCTTCATCCGCGACAGTGCTGGCGTGTCGAGTGAGCACCGGATGGCAACAAGATTGGCGTAGACGGAGGATCTGTGCGAAGATGGTGGTGTACGACTTCAAAAGCGTCCCGGCCTCGGCGTTGGCGCTGAAGACGCGTTTAGCGCGAAGGAAGATGTGGTCGTACACATCTCGCTCGTCCTGGGACATTTGAATCCGGTTGATCTCGATTGTTCGCGGAGGCAATGGCACCAGGGCTTTGCCATCGGGCGTTTTCATGTCCTTTGTTCGTCGAAGCACCAGCGGCTCGAGCACGGTCTGCACAACATCTAGGGCTCGGATAAAGTCGCCAGACTCGAAAGGTACTGTTATAAAGGTCTTCCAGAAGGAGAAGTTGCTCCATGGTTCAACCTTGAGGAATCGAACGAGACTGAACAGATCCTCGAGGCGATTCACAATCGGCGTACCAGTGAGTACCCAGCGATGTTTTGCGCTGAGCTCGTAACACGCCTTGGCCGTTTTTGATTGTCTATTCTTGACGTAGTGGGCTTCATCAAGAATGATCCTGAAGTAGTCCAGTGAGAAGAGACCGCCGTGTGAGCCTCGATTGCCGCCCTGGTCAGTGACCTGAGTGTACTCGGAGAGGACGACTCCGTAGCTAGTGATGATGACATTGGGTGCATTGGCTCCGTTTGACTCGCTGCACAGCTTTTGCAGGTTGGCGGCCTTTTCAGAACCATAATAGACCATGACCTTGAGAGTGCCATCCTTGGATGCCTTTTCGGCCTCGCTCTGCCACTGAGCCAGCAGCGACATTGGTGCCACCACCAGAGTAGTATATGGCGCAGGCTCTGTTGTAGCACTGGCCTTCTGTAGCCGTGGGAAGGACCGCGATGCGGCAGATGTGGCTCGACTAGGGACCTCATTTCTGTGCGTATGAATAAGACTGAGCATCTCAATCGTCTTACCAAGGCCCATTTCTGTTACATGTCAGCTCATCATTATCCAGAGAGATGGAATACACGACCGACATACCATCAGCCAGGATGCCACCCAGGCAGTTCTGTTCCTGTTTCGGGAATTCCAAAGAAAGTTCGCCGGAATATGGGTTGACATAGAACATGGTCTGATCTTCAATGACGGGCAGAGGCTTGTTATCAACATCTTGCATCGGCCATGCATATTCTTCCCATAGTGGGTGCATAGATTCCTCTTTGTGCTTGGGTGACTCGTCCTTTTCTTTTCCTACCATCCAGAATAGCGCCTGCTTTTGGTACTTGCGGAGATCCATCGAGAAAGTATTAGCGGGCTCCAACGTTGGGGTGTTGAAATCGAACGACTGAGCCTTCTTGTACAAGGAGTCCAGCTGATCCTGCTCAAGCTCCTCTCCCTCCTCGGCCTCGTCGGAGGGTGGTGAAGTAGCAGAATCGGCGCTGCCCCCGTTCCCGTTTCCGTTCACTGGCTTTGGCTTTTGCTCGTTGTTGTCGGAAAGTTCTGCAGCCTGCAGGATACCCTGCTGCTTGTGTTTTTCGTTGTTTTCGTTTGACCGTATTGGATGCAGGTTGATGGCCCGGAAAAGCTTGACCAGAGCCACCTGACGCAGGCGCAGATCTCGCTCATCCGAGCTCTCCTTTTGCTCGAATAGGTTGATTTGGCGGTTGTTGTCAGGCTTGTCGAACTGGCGCTTGTCAAAGGCACTGGGGATAAAGTATGCGTGGAGCTGTAAATATATGTTTTCGCCAGTGGTAAGCTTGTCTGGCGTATATACAACTGAGCCCTCAAAAGTACAGCATTTTTGGTCGATCAATGACGAGATCCACGACGCAGAGTCGTTGTCTAGCCTGCCAACCTCTTCCCCCCTCTCACTGGTGAATCGTACTATAATGTCTTGCTTCTTTAGTTGTACAACACGTCGACCTGGTTTCGCCTGTTTTGGTCGAGCTTTGGCGCGCTCGATCGCCACCTTTTCTCCATGCCGCAGCATTCCCTTGCCGCTTCTTGTAGCAAAGCCAATGGCTCCAAATGATCCGATATATCTTCGAGGAGGCATGCGCTTTAGTATCGGGGGCGTGGACGGTGAAGGGTTGGAGGCAGGCGTAGGAGCGTGGGATTGTTCGGGTTGATTCCTCTTGAAAGCGCCTGCAATTGTGAGCTGGATATGCTCATCGACCGTATGAGCCTTGGGGACCACCGGAGGAGCCCGAACAGTCGCCCAAGAGCCATCGAGATAGAGGTTAATGGCTAAAAAGAGTCAGCTTCTCCTAGTTGTCCGGCGTGGCCGTCTTCCTACCTCGTTCGACATTGTTCCCGCTCACCTCCTTGAGCTTTAGCAGGGTTGCCGTGGGCAGCTTCCCCACAACTGCTTGGAGAGTGGCGAAATCGAAGCCATCCACGGATAGGTCATTCTCGTTACCGTGTGTGTCATGCGCTGCTTGTGTAGAATTCGCAGCATTGTCGACCGAGGGCTCTGGTGACGGCGAAACTTGCGAGGGCGAAATTGGGCGGTTTG
This sequence comes from Corynespora cassiicola, assembly GCA_022059125.1. Lineage (NCBI taxonomy): Eukaryota > Fungi > Ascomycota > Dothideomycetes > Pleosporales > Corynesporascaceae > Corynespora > Corynespora cassiicola. The sequence goes on along the minus strand of JAEUWY010000012.1, from coordinate 788,427 downwards.
GGGATATTTCGGACAGGGCGGGATCTTCAAAATAGCGTGGCTTCTTGCGAGGGCGCTCGTCGACGTGGGTGGGCTCCATGGTGGTCGCGGGTGTAGGCGGGGGACGTGGCCGTGGTGCCTTTGATGAGGCGCGTCGGCGGCCAGAAACGCGCTTTCACGGTCGCGCCTGCTGGGGGTGACGGCGTCATGCACTGGCCAGCACCCACAACCACTCCTCGACCACTCCTCCCCGCCATTGCCCGTCCCATGTACTATTAACTGTATAACACCCTTTTATCGGCCTTTTTTCTTGTCAATATCTGCCTCCTTGCACTGCCTCCATGGCTCCCTAATCTCTTGCCCGCCACCTGCCAGTTCTCCCCGTCCGAAAATTTCCAATGCTGCCTCACAAGCTCCTCCCCGTAGCTCTACGGCGCATACACGCCCTCCCGCGCCCGCACCAGACGAGATCGCTCCACGCTTCGGCATGTCTCCGCGACTCTGCGCGGCCCTCTGCGACCGAGATTGACCGCGCGAGGAACTACTGCGCAAACCTCGTCAAGTAGCTGCCCAGTGTCGCAAGCGTGGGCACACCATTGACCACTTCCAGGACCTATGATGGACCGTCACACGTACTCCAAACATTCATCCCGCCCTCCTCGCGCGATGCCTACCTGGCCATTCGGGCTTTCAATGTCGATGTTGCCCGCGTCGCAGACACGACCAGCACGCCAACCATTGGCATGATGCGCATGCAGTTCTGGCGGGACACAGTGGCGAAAGCCCTGGCTGGCGCACCTCCCAAAGAGCCCGTAGCAATACTGTTGGCAAAAGCCGCCGAAGACTTGCATGAGCGTTCCAGAGGCAAGGCCAAGCTGAGCAAGAATTGGTTCAACCGCATCATCAATACCAGGGAGCAGCACTTGACCAATCCGCCCTACCCGTCACTGTCGGCCCTCGAAAGTTACGCCGAAAATACGTACTCTACCATGTTATATCTAACCCTGTCTGCCCTGCCCCAGGCCTCCATCACCACTGATCACGTCGCGTCTCATATCGGAAAGGCCATGGGCATTGCTGCAGTGCTGCGAGGCATTCCTCTAATCGCATTCCCCCCTCCTCAGCCTTTGGGGACAAGCAACTCCATGACTGGCGCATCTGGACCCACCCAAGGTGCAGTCCTCTTGCCTTTGGATGTCATGGCCGAAGCGAACGTCAAGGAAGAGGACATCTTCCGACAGGGTGCCGAAGCCCCTGGATTACGGGACGCTGTGTTCACCGTTGCAACTCGGGCCAATGACCATCTAATCACAGCTCGTGAGATGCTCTCAAAGCTTCGCTCCGAGGGAACCCTGGGCCACGACTTTGAACATCAAAACGAAGAGGACCACCAATACAGCACCCAGCAGTTGAATGCTGATTCCGAAGCCCAACTGGGCGAAGTAGACCAAGCATTCGGCGTTTTCTTGCCGAGTATCGCCACGCAATCTTGGTTGGATAAGCTGCAGAAGGTTGACTTTGACGTCTTCCATGACTCACTACGCACTGCAGATTGGAAGCTACCCTGGAAGGCCTATTGGGCCTACAGTCGACGCAGATTATAGACAATGCAGCATTTGCTTCACGGATCCCTTTTTCAGTGCAATGTCGTTATGTTCCTGTTTCGGGCCACCTATTTCCTGGTTGAATTCGGTTGCTACCAGGTCCTCACCTTTGATGCATCCACTGGACAGATGAGCCGAGTAGAAACTTTCAAGCCATTGGAGACATTGTAGGGCGCATTTCCGTGCCAAGCACTGGGCTAGCATGCGACTTCAGTCATTGTAAGAACAGCAAAGCAAGAGAGTCGACGCGACGCAACTTCGCGGGGTATCGCAAGTCGCTTGAAATTTTGGGCGGTCTCAGAACCGTCAAAAGCCGGCTTACCACACCGATGCGGTATAGTTGGGAGGATGATATCCTGCACTCCTTGCCATTTACCCTCGTCTTGGCACCTTCAATTGAGTCATCCCACATCTCCCCATGGAGACCTTTTAGACCATAGGTGTGTCCTCGTGAGGAGCGCCGCCACTATCGCTTACTCCGGATTGCAATCATCCCCCTCACCGTGTTGATCATCGCATTCTCATCCCGGTGTGGTTTCATACCGACGTTGGCGATGATTGGCTGGCGCGTATAACAAATTCGCTGCCTGCGTCCTTTTTGGTTTATAGTTTATGACGGCCATCAGCCCTTGGAAGGTTACGCAAGATTCAGAGAAAACAAAAAGCTTTCGTCTTTCAATCTTTACTGTGCCCTGAAGTATTTTGCAAACAAAGATGGACGACAAAGTCGATATTGAGAGCGATGGTCCTCCACCACACGCTAAACAAACTACCGAGGAGCAAGACAAATCAAATACTAGAAACGCCGCGATGGACTTTGAAAAGAGCACCATAGAAGGACAGCACTTCGACAGACAGCAGGCTGATCCTGTTGATGAAGTCGTTAATTGGTATGAGGACGATGACCCGGAGAAACCTCTCAATTGGTCCAACCTGCGCAAATTCAAGACCATTGTAGTCGTATGCTACTGCACGTTTCTCACGTATGTCCTTACTGTACTTGTCGTTCTAGTTTTCTCCCATTAGATACGTTGCTAACGCTACACAGTCCTCTCGGTTCGACCATGTTTGCACCAGCCATCGAGGAGGTAATGAGGACATTCAACGCCAGCTCGCCGACATTATCATCTTTTGTAGTCTCCGTCTGGGTCTTGGGTTACTTTTTTGGTCCCCTCTTCCTTGGCCCTTTGTCCGAGCTTTACGGCCGTTACTACATCTTCGTAGTATGTAACATCCTGTACACTATCTTTAATATCGCAACGGCCGTATCTCCTTCGATAGCTGCCCTCGTCATCTTCCGCTTCCTCGCTGGAACCGCAGGCAGTTGCCCTTTGAGCGTAGGCGCAGGCATCTTTGGCGACATCATCAAGCCCCAAAGCCGCGGCAAAGTCGTAGCCATCTGGAGTCTCGGCCCCATTCTAGGCCCCATTCTGGGTCCCATCGCAGGCGGCTACCTAGGCGATTCTCTCGGCTGGCGCTGGATCTGCTGGGTCCTCAGCATGGCCGCCGGCCTCAGTGCACTCCTCGTCATCCTCTTCCAAGAAGAGACCTACCCGCCGACCCTCCTCGAGCGCAAAGCCAAGAAGCTCCGCATAGAAACGGGGAACGCGGGCTTGAGGAGCGCGCTCACGACCCAAGAACACCCAAGGCAGCTATTCGCACGTTCCATCGTGCGCCCGCTTCGCATGCTATTCCTCTCGCCCACGGTCGGCCTGATGTCGCTCTACCAGGGCATCACGTACGGCTTCATGTACCTCCTCTTCACCACATTCCCCGCCGTCTACAGCGAGCAGTATGGCTTCAGCACGCAGAATATCGGCCTCACGTACATTGGTTCTGGCGTGGGGTGTCTCGTCTCCGTCGCCATTGCCGGCGTATCGCTCGATGCCCTCTTCAAAAAGGCAAAAGCCCGCGGCGAGCCCTTCAAGCCGGAGTCTCGGCTCGTACCCCTGATTCCGATTGCGTTTGCACTGCCTGTGGGCTTGTTCTGGTATGGATGGGCGGCGGATAAGAGGGCGCATTGGATAGTGCCGATTTTGGGGACGGCGTGGGTGGGGTTGGGGATTAACACTGTGTTGGTGAGTACCCTGTTTTTTTACTGATGCGTTTCTCTTCGAATTTTTGGCGAAAGGACGCTTGGCTGACGCGATGAAATAGCTCTGCACGGCAACGTACCTCATCGATGCCTTCCCGCTTTACGAGGCGAGTGCTACTGCCGCATCGGCATCTCTGCGCTCCCTGTTTGGCGCTGTGATTCCGCTATTTGGGAATCAGATGTATGATGCTATGGGGTTGGGGTGGGGGAATAGTCTACTGGGGTTCTTGAGCCTTGCGTTTTGTGTGTTGCCGTGGGCTTTTTGGAAGTGGGGTGAGGGGGTGAGGAGGCATAGGAGGTTCCAGTTGAAGCTGTAGGGGCGGGTGGAAGACGGGATATGGGTTTGATCAAAGTGATGGGATGATGGGTGTTGTTATTTCTTCCATGTGTAATGTTTGAGTGTTTGGGACGGTCACTATCTTCATTACTGTGGAAATTTGTAATTTTTAGCCCTCTTCTACACCTCACGCTGTTTTTCTTTTCACTTAAAATGCGAGGCTACGGGTCTCTTGCTTAAATAGAAAGTACTAGTCTTTATTAGAGGACAGTAGATATGTGCTAGAGAACTCAAAGGTAGTATATAAGTCGAGACGTTTCAGAAAACCGGATGACAGGATATCAAGAGGATGGTGAGTCAAGATATTAGTCTCGATTCTCAATCAAGGATATTACGAAGATGTCCACTACGATATCACATTAGGATACTACCAAGATAACAATTGATGATAACACACTGGGATATAATCGGATATTGACCCAGAATATTAGAAGGATATTGATCCAGGCTAATATGTGAATCACGTTTACCGTATTCCTTACCATGTCATAGTTATGTCAAGCCAGGTTACCATAAGGTTACCGACAGTTACCGACAGGATACTGATCTAGTATGTTAAGAGAATATAGGGAGAATATCAAACTAGGATACCGAAGAGACATCGATCTAGAATATCAAAAGTATGTTAAAAGTATAGCAACCTACGCAATCATGTGTAATCACAGTTGATTCCTTTTTTCCTACACCTACCCCTAATCTATTTACTTAAAGTCTATATCTTTAAAATCTTCGCTAGAATTGTATGCTATCTTGTGTTAAGGTCAATCAGCTTGAGGAGCTCTTTCCTCTCAGGGTTGGTCAAGCTTTCTTAGTCCATCCAACCTTGGAACTACCTGACCTCAACCGATCAAAATGGTAAAGATCTATAGAAATAACCTCTGAGATGGGAAATAGAGGTGGGAATCATGCAGGAATCACCTTATAATGGAGTGAGTTGCCGGTTAGTAGATGCTGTGCCACAGCCCTATGCTGATGATTGGCGGAACCGACGGGCGGCGGAAATATGACGACACACTGCCCATTGTGCCAGCTACATATATATAATGCGTCTCCGCTATTAAACGAATATGACGTTCTACGGTATCGTTATCGCAAAATGGAAACTTACGACGTAGTGTGGCCGGAGGCCTACAACGACGTCGCCGACATTCTCTTCAGCGAAATTCCGTCGACTTCCTGCAGTAGCCCGCAAAAATCTTCCCCGACACAAGAAATGGTTGAGGCAAGCAAAAATGGGGTAAAGTCGTCCGTGGATGAGAACGAGACGGCGCTCGACGATGAGGCACAGGAAGGCACAGGCCATCTTCAATCCATCGCGCCGCACATCAACGAGCACAACCCAAACACCACCGAAAAATTCATAACTCATGTTACCAAGCAGTAAGTACGCAGCACTAATCTCCTCTCATAAATTTACATTCATATAGCATGTTTAATACACGAGTGTTTCTTGTCATCGGAAGACCCGGAACATGGAAATTATCTTTGCTCGAAGAAGTCGTAGGGGAGTTGGTTGGAACGTACAAGTGCACAAAGTCTGGTCAGTATGCGCGTTAGAAAACATGCAAACAGCGTCTGATATTAAGAAAACCAGGCGCTCTGACACACGGTATATGGCCCACAATCATTGATGAAAAGCAGTATCTCTTTGTCGAAATACCTGAGTTCGGCGCTGCTGATACAAACGATGTTGACAATCTCAAGAACGTTGCCAGCTGTGTTCGTGCTTTCAATAAATTCACGAAGATTACAGGAGTATTGTTTCTCCATGACTGCAACGAAGATTGGATGTCAAAGCAAGGATTGCAAGCCATTCGCTGGCTGCAATGCTTCTGTGGGCCAAAGTTCTACGATCGCATCACTATCATTACCTCTAGAGGGGATAACCGGGACTTGGAGCAGAACACTGTAACATCTGCTAGGGGAGATAGACTCAAGGAAGAGTACTTTGTGCCATTAACCTGCCCACCCGCTCCGCTACCGGGAGCTGGAACCCTCTACCACGCCTTCGCAGACTACATACGAACGGAGGAAGACTTGGAGCCTCTTTCAGAGCATGAGTTCCAGTACAATAAACGCAGTGCTTGGATCAGGACGAGCATCGCTAGGATATATGATGACTATCCTGACATTGAGCTACCTGACATTGAACTGCAGGTAACAACGGAGATGAAACGGGGGGTTAGACTTTTGGATACTGAGGCTGAAAGAACCCTGAGCTTGAAACCTTACCATACCATCATTCGTGCAAACGATCGCTGGGCCATTGTTTATAAAAACGGTATCGACTACTCGATTGAAGATTGGGCCTCGTCTTACGCGAGATGCCTGGAAATTCCCACCAAGGTTGCTCTGTTGGACGCGACTCTGAAAGCTACAGCCGAAGGTAATGCCAACGCCAACGACATTTTGGAGGATTTCCCATACTTGAGATATTGGCTGAGAGTACTGTATGCTGCAGCCCTAGCATTTGAGCAAAGAAAGCAAGATGAAACAGTGAACATGGCGGTGAGGGTGAATGAGCTGATGGACATCTGTTCGGATATGGGTGATGGATTGGAAGGACTAGTGTCCCTCAAGCTAAACAGAGAAAAAACGAGGGATGAAGCATAGTTGGCTTTGTTTCTTGGGCCAACAGTATCAGTGCTGTCTTTCTAGTTATAGTCGAGACTTGATTAAATAGCTTCATGTCATGGCTGACTAAGAATAATAGATGCTATTCATTTTCTTTCTAATTATTCATGTGCCGCTGCAACTAGAACTTCTCAAGAGAGCTTACAGTCTCCAGCTCATCCGCTGATGCCTTTTGCTCTTTCATTTAATTCTGTTTCAATCATTTACCCATCCAGAAGTGATGATAACGCGATATTGCCCTTGCTTCAGACATGCTAATCTCAATCATGGTGAAAGGGCGGTGCTTCCTCTCACGCAGCCGCCTTCATCCGGTTGGTGACTATAACCTAGGCCTTCTAATTTTCCGGGAGTACATGGGGAGTATCTCGCATATTTCAGACAGTCTCAGTAGAATTTCTTTATAGTTTGCTTATTTCTATAACTTTCTGTGTCTGCTTTACATTTTTTTATGGAACTGCATTATACTTGCACTCCAGTATGTTCATTGACCGAATAGTTCACAGACTATATAATCTGACAAAAGGTTGAAACTTTATTTCATTGAAGATTAATTGCTCGATTCGAACAAAAGTCGACATAAAATGGTTTTGATGGAGGCTCCTGCAGCTACTTCCACGATCGTATTTTTTAGTGCTACCCTCTCAAGGGAGGAAGCACGCCACAAAAAAAAGTACAAAACCAGTCCATAGAGGGGCTTCCCATGCCCTAGACACAAAAACGGATAGGTAAGTCCTAGGAATCGAATTAACGGGCAGCTGATTCCACAATACCCTCAACCAAAAGCATACTGTCGGCATAAGGTAAGACCAGAAACGGTTCGAGGCTTGGTGAAAAAACCCTCAAGTAATCAGAGTCCTCTGCCTGCAAATAGCGGCTTATACTCCTAGATTTTTCGATCCTCAACAATGGACCAGTCCTGGTTAACAAGGCCAGAGGGTTTCCTATTGCCTTGCAAGTCGTCTGTCTCACCCCCCGTATCCTCATTGGACTAGGCCGTCCATGAACGGTCTCCTGAGACCCAACCACCAATTATGTGCCCAATGAACAAGCTGCCAGCATGCGCAATCAAAACATAAGACACATTGGCGCCGTCATCGTGAAATTCCCAAAGGTTTTCAATTGCACCGTCAAAGCGTTAGGCCCGTCAAGCTTCAATTCCCCCTTATCAAAGCCTTGATTAAATCAAGGACCCCAGGACAAGCAATTTACCAAAAGCCTCTACGATCTTTAAGAAACGGCGAAGACAAGCTTTTCAGCCATGTGGCAAAACATGTAAGACGCTCCGGCTTGGGCATCTACCAACGATCTAGACGCCCGTCTGAATCGCTCTAGCGCCAGCAGCATCGTGTATCGCGAACATCTAGCCCACACCCAACCGACCACATGTCCCTGTCCTGGCTCTCTTTTGACCACTGACGACCACAGAATCAGTCAAAGTAGCCGTCCTCTGTACGCGCGCTCCCCTTTCAGGCACCGCTCACCAACGAAACCCGGGTTCGCATTCAGGCCACGTACCTGGTACCAAACATGTGCGCACGCGACCAGCGATGTGAAGCTTAGCACCAAGGCACGAGACATGTCACTTTTACCTTTGTTCCCCTCTGCGAAGAAATACCGTGAAACCGCGCGGCTGTCTTGCAGAGAAAGCAGAATTGCCGCAAGGGGACTTATTCGCGAGCTTCTCCAGACCCGCGTTCTGCAGCACCACACAGCAAACTTCTGTCAAAGTGATCACGCGCAGGAATCTCCCAACGCTATTGCTCCCTCCTCACGTCTCATGCCGCAAAAAGTCTGACGACCCCGAGTCGAAGTATCATGGAACCTTCGATGGGCGAATTGGCTATCCCTCGCACGAACATCTCAGCGCCTCACCACCACATCCCAAAGCAGGACCCGCACCACCACACCACCATATCCCAACCTGAGGGCTCAACACCGCCACACCGTGCCACCACCACACCACCCAGCAATCTAGAGATTAATAAACCCCAAAGAACCTACACAGTCACATGACCCCCTTAGCTCCCGCATAAACCCCTTCGGCCACATCCTTCCGACACGGACCCGAAACCCCAACCGTCAGACCCGGAGCCTCAATCCTCCGAACCGCACCCCCCTCCCCGACCTCCGACCTCGAACCTCGAACTCTGGATTTGAAATCCGCTCTGGAGGTATGTCGGCGGCTGACAGACGATCTTGACGATCTTCTTGGGAGGTTGGGGATGGGAGTGTGGTGTAAACTACTACCCAGTATAGGGATTCTGATATAGGAACATGCAGCAGTCCTGAGCTGCACTGTAGAACACGTGGATACGAAATGCGCAACCCAACCAGGAGAATAGAGAGTGAATTTCCACCTCCCCGCTGCCAACCCAAAAAAAGCGGTCGCAAACTTAATACGCTGTAAGGGTCCCCGTCACACCCCCTCCCCCTCTCCCCTCCAGTCCCCGGCAGGGAAGAAGGGTGGACATTTCCTCCCATCCACCCACCCATCGCACCCTCCTCTCCCTGCACTGCGCTGCCCTGCGCCGCGCTGCGGAACTGCGGAAACCAAGACCGCGCTTGGCACACGCGCTCTCTCGCACCTGGCGGGCTTGGAGCCGACCCTCACACACAAACACCTCTTGGCCGCCGTCTTGTGGAGGATCTTCCAAATCACAGAGTGCGGAGAGGGGGCGTGCCGGCGCGCGGTGCGAAGGCGGCATTTGTGACAGGGCGCATCGGCGCCGGCTTGGGCGTGGGCTTGGTGCTCAAAGGACAATGCCGCTGCCGCTGCGGGAAGGGCACGGTGGGCGCGGGGGGACGGGTCATGTCTCGTTCGACTCAGCGCAGCTCAGGTTCGATAATGGTGATGGAGTTTGTGAGATATTAAGTACGTAGGTAGGTTTTTGGCGAACAAGGCCAAGGTTGGTATGCTAACAGTGCGTCTTTTTTGCCCAGGGGGTCGCTCCCCTTTCCCCCCACTTCCCACTTCCCCCGCCCCGATTTGACGGCGACAATATACAACAAGATGACAGCTAGGAAAGAAAAGAAAAGTACGAGGTTCCGTAAACGTACATCCAAACATTGGCAATTCCGATCCATTAGGTAGGATATAAAAAAAAAATGAAGTTTTGAATACAATACACATACCCAGAGGAATCTGCGCTGAGTGAGACACAGCCCTCCTTCGGTTTCCCATGTGGCGCCCTTTCTTCTTCTTCTTCTTCTTCTTCTTCTTCTTTCTCCTGTTTGTTCCCGTTTTCCTCCTCAGGTGCTTGCCTGCCGTTGTGTCCGGCTGCTAAATGCTCAATCAACGCTGATGGGGGATATGTTATGCTTGCTTGCTTTGCTAAACGAGGATTGGAAAATGATTTGAAAAAAGAAAAGAAAATGACGTCGAAAAACGAATCGCAACCATGGTTGCTAGCTATACACAGGTGGTGGGGTTCGTCAGGCGACTTGACTGTCATGACAAGACCGTGTTCTTTCGTCCCATGTCGAGGATCTCCGAGGGGACTGTGCTGCGGGTGCTGAAGCGCACTTCCGTGCCAGGGTGCGCCCGGAAGATGGGTGCCGTCTCGATGGTCGCGCGGGTGTCATGGCGTTCGTGCTTGATGTTCTTGCCAGGCAAGCCCGAGGGGATCGGTGGTGGGGGTGGTGATCTGGGCAGCTTCGAAGCGGGTCGGATCTGGGAATCATGGGCTGAATCGTTGCGGGATGCGTTTCCTTCTTCGCGGAGGGCATCGACGTTGCTGGGCAGGTCGGGGACTTCGGGGATGGTCTCGTAGTATCGGTCCTCGTCTGGTCCCGATGAGGTGGTTGTCTGAGTCCAACGGAATTGCTCTCGGAGCTGTTGCTCCTCGAGGCGGTTGGTCTGCTGGTTGACCCAAGAGTCGATGGTACGGAAACGGGGAACGGATGATCGTGAAGTCATGTAGCTGTCGCGTCCAATGTTGTGCGTATTCGTGTCGCGTTGAGTGTCGTGGGGCGTCTGCGGGGCATTCGAGTTGGTCCAACTGAACCTGCTGGCCATGCCTCCGGCAAATCCAGGACGTCCAGATACTGAGGGTCGGTTGAAAAGGAATTGCTTAAAGGTCGGTGGAGGGGGTAAGGGCGTACGCTGCTCTTCTCGCGGTGGGTCTTGGAACTGCAGTTCGGAACCTTCAGTCATGGATCGGGTGTTGCGCGTCGAAGCACTGCGGCGTGAGTCTTGGAGCGGGAGAATGGGCGAAGAAGGAGTGGCACTGTCATCGCGGCGGTGAGTACGCTGGCTACGCTGAGTACGCTGAGAGTTGTTGCGAATGGGAGGCGACTCCAATAGGAAACTCCTTCCAGTTTCAGGGCTCGCCGATCTCTCTACGGTAACGGTTCGAGTGAAGCTAGACGACGTTAGACTAGGTCCCATGGGCGATCTGCGGTATGGGGTTTGAGAAGAAATTGGGGAGGCCAACTGCAGCAGTCATGCAATGCGGAGAGAAACAAAACATTTTGAAGCAGGGCGGAACTCGAGACGATTATGCAATTAAGGGATCTCGCAACGTACCTGTCACTTCGCTCGAGAGCCAGAGGCCGCTGAGAGTTCAACGAGCCAGACCGGCTGATCGCTGCTGCTGGTTGAGGGGGCATGTCGTTGTCGTTTTTCATTGATCCGTAGTCGGAACTGAATCCGCTCTTTTGGTCCCACGAACTAAAGGCTCTCTTCGGTGGTGGGGGTGGTGCTCTGCGCGCAGCTGAAATCTTGCCACTTGACAGCAACTCGGAGAATGAGAGGCCTCGCTTTCGCATCGTGTAGATGGCCAGAATGACCATGACTATGATGATGGTTGCGCCTGCGTCTGTTAGCGCATGCCCTCGATTTCTTGCACGTTCGACTTGCCAATTGAGCCGGCCGCAATGAGCAGATGCTCGGTAGTCTGAGAGATTCCTTGGCGGTGGTGCGGTGGTGGAGGGCGAGGCGGCGGCGAGATGGACACGACGACGGTCTCGGTGGGTTCTTGCTCCTCCTGGGCCACGGCTCCTCCAGTTGCCTGCGCTTGAGGCAGCGTCATGGTGACAAGAAGCTGTTCACATTAGCCCCCGTTCTGATCAATTCCCACCAATACACCTTACCGGCGGCGGCGGCCCTCCTGGGCTGGGGGTTGCTTCTTCTTCTTCGTCATCGCTATCGCTGTCGATGTCCAAATCGAGATCGGTAGACGTGGGTGTTGGTGCAGTTTGTCTCCGCGCGTTGGAACGTCCAAGTAGCTCGTCAACCGTGGCTGTGGCTTCGTCGGATGGGGACCTGATATCCGCGCCCTGCTGCTCCTCCCCCTCGGCGCCATCCCTCCGCACAACCACGTAGTCCACCTGGCGGTCCATGTCGCGAGACCTGAGTGCCGGCATCCTGTCCAAAGTTTGGGGCGTCGGTTGGAAAGGCCCTCGCAAGCTTCCTACAGCCCAATGATATCCACGCGCACCATCTGCAAGTCGACCAGCGAAGAGAATGTCGAAGGGGGGAAGAAGGTGAAGCTCTACAGTCCAAGCCTGCTAGGACCGCTGCTAGAAAGAAAAGGAGGGGAGTGAACGAAAGTATGTAAGGATTAGCAACAGCAGCCCGGCTGCGAACGAAGGACAGAGAAGGTAAGGAGGGTGAGGTCAGTCAGCAGCGGTGCAGCAAGATGCTGGGCGAACGCACGAGACTACATGGGAGTGCGACAGGAAGGAGGGGAGCATATGAGAAAGCGCATGAAAGACGCTAGCCAGTGAGTCGATTCTGGTCCCATGTCGGTTTGAGGGGAGGGGCCAGCTGTGGACACACCCCTACGGGCGAAGACGAGGAATTAGCAGCAGCAGGGTCGCGCAAAAACCCTGGACGGGCAGTAAATCTGTCACTAATTTGGCCGCTTTTGGGAGAGCCGCAAGGTGGGTCTCTGGGGCATGGACGCCCTCGTGGGCCGGCCAGCGGTGCGCGTTGAGGCGGCCCCTGGCAGCTTGTCTTGGACCTGTCTCAGGACGGGGTCTTTGCGTTTCAACGCCCGCTTCCGGCAAGGCTGTCCAACTGAGGAGGCAGATCAGAAGCCACAGGGGCACGACCTGAGACTAGAAAGCGCGCAGTCTTGATTGGACGTGTCTGAAGAGAACTGCCTGGTCGTGAACGATGCCGTGATGCCTAGGCGCCCTGGTGCCCGTCCCCCCAGGTGTGCGATGCGAGTGATGCAGTCTCCCCACGGCCGCCTCTTTTTCCTTTTGCGAGGAACCGGCATGCCGGCCTGATGCCGTGGCAATGACGCGAATCGGTGCCCAACGAGCCACATTCGCTCCGTGGTGCGCCGTGGCGCGTGGGGATGGCTGCGCCTCAGATGGCGTATGGCATACTGGCGATTCAACGAGAGCAGCCTTGGCCGGCATCATCGCACCGGCAGCTACCGCGGCGGCCCAAGGTTCATCATGGGTTCGCCGGGGCGCGAGAGGCTCATACACGCCCTCGCCCTCGGGCAGTTCCCGGCGCATTCCAGTGCCGAGCAGTCCGGGTTCCGGTGGCGGCCTTGTTCACGGGGAGAAGCACAAGAAGTTTCGCACGAGGCCATGAGAACGGAACACGTTGTTTCCTGAGCCACCAGAGCCACCTGAGGCGCGGGAAGGGCGTATCCTGAGGGCCTTTTTTTGGGCGAGCTGGGCCGTCGACGGCCGGCGGATGGATGGTGGTAGAGGTGCAGAGGGAAACGATGTGTTTTGGACCGACCCATCAGCCTCAGGCGGGGCCGCGGCCAGACAACCTTTTTTTACCGAGACGCTGCAGGCCAGCAGTCAGTCAGTCAGTCAGTCAGTCAGTCAGTCAATGAGTGAGTCGGCCGGTCGGGCATACATGCACGCAAAGGACTCGGCGTCGCTGCTGTAGGTATGCTGGGCGCATCGCACGCACCGGAAAAGGCCTTTGCATGCGGGGATGCAATCGCTCGTTCACTGCGGCTGGTTGGCTTGGGGCTGAGCGCTCAGCTCCCACATTCGTCCATCTGCTTCGCCTCCTTGTGGTCGTCGACGTTTTTTCTCAGTCATCAGGTCGGAATTCCAGTGCCGTAGTGTATAAAGGATCCTCGTAGTGCCCGTTCCTCATCCTTCCCCAAGATCCCATAAGATTCACGTCGCCCCAAAGCCAAATCTCACCCCTTCCACTCTACAAGTACCGCCTACCCCTCAACCACCCCTCCCGAGCCTCCCGTCCCCGCCCTACACCTACCACAGCACACCCACCTTCGCCATGTCTGACCCCTACAACCAATACAACCAATACAACCAGCAGTATCCGCAGGGCCAGTACGGATCGCCCGCGCCAGGCCAAGGATACCCGCCACCCCAGCAGGGTTACCAGGGAGGCTATCAGCAGCCTGGCTACCCGCCTCAACAGCAAGGCGCCGCCGGAGGATACTACGGCGAGCAGCAGCAACAGCAATACAACCAATCCTACGGCCCGCCCGCCCAAGGCGGATTCCAGCACGGCCAGAGCCCAGCTCCCTATGACCAGCAGCAAGGGTAAGACAGCCTCCCCCAAACCGCGATGCGTTTCGAAACCGGCGCTGACATGTGCCCACAGCCAATACGGCCAGCAGCAGTACCCGGGCCAGGCTCCTGCGAGCCAGTACCCTCAGCAGGGCGCGTACCCGCAGGACCAGTATCCTCAGGGCCAGCAGCCTCCCCACGGCCAGCAAGGCTACGGTCCCACGGACCCCAACGCGCAGGCCGAGGGCGACCGCGGCCTCATGGGCGCGCTGGGAGGCGGTGCCGCCGGCTACTTTGGCGGCAACAAGATGGGCGGCCACGGCGTGCTCGGCGCGCTTGCAGGTGCCTTTATGGGACACAAGCTCGAGGACAAGTTCAAGGACAAGCACAACAAGAACAGCAACGGCGGCTGGGGGCACTGAGGCTCTCCCAAGCACCCCCGTATGTACATGAAATGTGTGTTTTCGGATTAATGACGGCGTTCCGGGGCTTCCGCATTTGGTAGAGCATGACATTGCTTAGCAACCTTCGTCGAGAGGATGGCGTGGGGTTTTTCTACATACTACCGATCCGGTAACAGGGCTCCGAAAAGAGCGACTTGGTATTCTTACTCTTCATTATTATGGAAATGCTTAATTACGAATTCCCTACTCTTAAGATGTGCAACTATTCACTATTTTCAGGCCCGTGGTCCAGGCCCCAGATGCCGCCGCAACGGCAATCTATCGCAGACCGACCCGGGCGTGGCGGGCGCGAGTGCACCACTCTTTCGTCCGCCCCTCCCCTGCCGCCGCAACAAAAAATCGAACAATGATCTCCAACATCCCTCCCCCACATCATCGTAACGACTTACCCTGCCATGGCCGTCTCTAGACGGGCGGCGGGCTGTGGCGTCCCTCACGAGTCCAGTCCTTAATTAACCCGTGCAGCCAGCCCGTCTCGAAACAAGTAGTCCAGGAAAAAAAAAGAAGCAACATGGTCCACGAATCCCAATGACGAAGCCCCCCAAGGCCTGGTTTTGTTTGATCGCGATACCCGTCCCGTCCTGTCCTTCGGTCGTAACTATCGGTCACGTCGGGCATTCGGTCCAATGCCCTGTGCCATGTAGAATGCGCCGCAGGAAACAAGACGCCATGCTCCTCCAATAGACCTTGCATCTTCGGCCCTATCCACGTCAAACACGAGGAATCTGGCATAATTGACACATGTAGGACCAACATGACAGTTAAAGCAAGACGAATGATAGACAGCATTCCAGAAGAGATTGAGAAAAAAAAGGTACGGCCGGTAAACTTTTGCCCCCAAACCATGTCAACCCGCACGCCATGGTGGGAAAAACGTCACGAAACGCCCAAATCGTCGACGCGTACTCCCCGCCGCCCGTCACCGGCAGATGCCAACGCGTGTGCCCTCCCCCCCACGCGCCCAATTGGACAATTGCAAGCGCTGCCCGCGGAAAAGTTGCGCGGCCGGCCGTTGAAACGCTCCGCGTCTCGCGCTGCTAGCTGGTGGTGGAAGCAGCCTCGGTCCACCACCACCACCACCACCATCGCCCGACCAAGGACATATTAGCGGCCTTTTTTTTCCCCCATCGCACATCCCCGGGCAGGCACGGGCTACGCGCCTGGGGAGCCGGTAAAAGCAGGATAAAAAGGCCCGATGCAGACGGGGCAGGCTAGGTGGTTAAAGTGTGGAGTCCTTAGTTTCGAGGCATCCCCTCTGCGAACCTAATGCGAACAACTCTCGTCTCGCGTTGACGACATGTACACCCAGAGGGACATCCATCCAGCATGTTTGTGGGCTGGGGAGCGCTGTCCGGAATACCGTTCGGAACGCTGTTCCGTTCCGGATTGGAGAGTTGAAGATTCCGGTTTGGAGAGCAGAAAGCCCGTTTTGGAGACGAGGGGGGGGAATGCCTGGCAGGGCGGCGTTTTTGATGGACATGACATGGTATGTCCGTGTCCGCGCCGTCCAGCGTCCCCCCTTCCCTTCTCAGGTGCGCGCGCGACATCCAGACCGGCCCCTAATTAATCGTTCTTTCACAGCAGCGGGCGTTGCGTCCAGATGGCAGTACGTCCCCAAGGCTGACAAACCGCGGAATTGGCACCGACGCATGGGTGTCGTCCTGAGTGCGTGCTCCTCCCCCCCCTCTCCCCCGTCTCAAGCCCGTCCCCGGCAACAAGGGCAAAACGGGGGCTTTTCTTCGGGAACGAGGCGCGCCATTGGGTGGGCGGGCTCCATCAAGACGACGGGGCCGGCTGTCTGAAGAGTCGAGCTCCTGTTCATCGGCACTTGCTTTTTGGTGCGAGGTGAGGTGCGACGTTGCGACGGCGGGCTTTGCCTGCTTGCTTTGTCTCCTGGATTGAGGTCCGGAATGTGGAGGGCGGGCGGCGCGGACGAGTAAAGCCGATGGGCGACGGGGAACGTGCCCTGGCTGGCTTCAGAGGTGCCGTACCGTACCGTACGGGTACCCAGGGCAGTGCCGGAGCCTTTTTTTTCTTCGCTGCTGCTGGCCTTTGTTTTGCGAGGTGTCCGTTCGACAATGTGCGGAGCGGACACTGACCGGCGCCTGGCCAGGCCTGGCAGCGTATCGTCTCACACTCGCTCGCACATGTATGCGTTGAGGTGTACGCTGTGCGAGGTACCTGCGGCCCTATTGTGGACTATGCCCGCATAAACGCAGTCTTGTTTCTACTAAACACTACAGTTGAGCCTCCCGCCCTTGGCTCTTGGGTATAGTCTTCGGTTGTATGGGCACATATTTCAAATAGTTTGCCCGTTTACGTTCATGGCATGGCACTTGGCTGTTTGCGTCCATCAACTTGGCAGTTTGTTTCCTGTCTACTTCTGACTTGTACCTGTTAGGAGCCTCAAG
This sequence comes from Corynespora cassiicola, assembly GCA_022059125.1. Classification (NCBI taxonomy): domain Eukaryota; kingdom Fungi; phylum Ascomycota; class Dothideomycetes; order Pleosporales; family Corynesporascaceae; genus Corynespora; species Corynespora cassiicola. The sequence goes on along the minus strand of JAEUWY010000012.1, from coordinate 771,445 downwards.
GGCTTTCAGCCTCATGAGTTTCAATACCCGGACACTGCAATGCTATCGGACTCGCCCTGTTGTCCGGCCTCACAAACGTGACGATACGAATGTGAGCTCAGTCCGAAGCCCCCCAAGGCAACGCGCCCAGCGCATGCGACCTCCTTTTTCCTCCAGCATGGTAAGGCCCGGTGAGGCCATCCGTTGTAATACTCAGCGAGTGCATTTCCTTCTTTGGCGCTCTCCTCGTAGAGTCCCAGAGCGACCTAATTTGCATCTTTTGCACCGCGACGATTGCCTCAAAGACACTGCTCGTCGGACCTCAGCATGGAAACGTACACGTCATAACCCGTTCCTAAGTCATGTTAGCTGCTTGTCCTCATACTTTCTGTTCCTTGTGCCTTTGCCTCTCCTTCAACACTCCGGCTTACACCCTCAAAGGATCCAGAAGACAGTATACCACTTACCCTAGGATTAACCACCCCATCCGCCAAACAACTCCAATCCCGCACATCCCACCCTCCAACCACGCACCTCGCATCCCCATCCGCCTCACTCTCCGACCAGCTAAACCCCCCGTACTCAAACAGCACCTCGTCCCGCCCGCTCCCCAGCCGAATCTTCAACTCACTCGCCTTTTCCATACTGATCTGCTGCTGTCCCCTCATCGCCCCCGCCTGGACAGCATGACCCTGCCCTACGCCCGCAATCTCCCACTCCTCATCTGCCGCTAGGTGCTTGTAGCTATTCTGATAACTCAGCGGGCGCTCGGCGCGCACATCAAAGGCGAGTTTGCTCTCGGGGTCGAGCACGGCGTTGAGCCGAAGGTACGATTCTGGGGTGCCGGTCGAAGGATCGCAGGACTGGAGGTGGTGGGTTGTGAAGATGCAGAAGGCGTGGGGCGAGTCTACATGGGCGGAGGCGCGCAGCGCGAGGGTGAGGAGGAACGTGCAAAGGAAGGTGGACGGCATGGCGAGCACAAGCAAAGAAGGAGGGTAGAGGGTACGTAGGAAAGAACGACTGCGCCGACAAAAAAAAATCCCAGATTAAAGCCCAGAGAATAGAAACAGACAAAGGAAAGCAAAGGAAATGGTAGGACGCGATGCCAGCACCTAGAAACAAAAAAAAAAGGACGATAAAAACTTCCAATCTATCCCGCAGCCTTGGGCCTGCTCATGGCTATATACCTCCCATCGCATCCCATCGCATCCCGTCTCGGACTAAAAAGTAACTACGCCCCCAATCCCCAATCCCCCATCCCTATTTCCTCGCCAACCTAACCCGCGCTCCTGGCCTTCACCGCCACTCACGCCCTCTCTCGTCCCCCGACTCGCAAATTCCCAGATCGAGCACCCATCTCGGCCCCCGAACGCCGCCACAGGGTCCCGGGGTCTGCAAAGCGAGGCGAAGCGAGGCCCCCCTCCACCTCCAAGAACGCGCAAAGCGCCCGCAAGCCACGGAATAGAAAAGGTGTTCGGGGCTGGATCTCGTCGGAGGGTAGTGATTTGCGATTCGCGAGTTGGGGGCTTGGGCGTTGGGGGGGAGATTAGGTTTTGCGGTGGTGGGGGAGAGGGTTCGGGGGTGGAGGGTTTGGGGGATGGGATGGGATAAGATGGGCGTGAGTGGCCGGAGGGTTGGGGGATTTTGGGATGGGAGATTTTGGAGGGTTGTTTTTTTAGAGATTAGGTTTAGAGATAGATTAGGTTTGTGAGTAGATTAGGTTTGGGTATATGTGTGGATCTTGTAGGGGTTTTGGGAACAAGGCTGAACGGGTGGTCTGAGGGTTTGGGCGAGAGGAATAGTGTATAGTGGCCTATCATGTTGTGGCTGTAAATGAGGAAAGGGAGATTAGTGATCATGTAATGATGTCTTTCTTGTGTTTCATGAGGTGCGTAGTAGCCGGGCGCGGAGTTGTGGCTGAAGAAGAGGTCTGTTCAGCGATTTTATGGATACAATATCTCCACCATACGTCACCATCCATGATTGACGTTATCTCAGAACTCGCCTCTCAATATATGATATCAAGAATTCAATCAATAGAACAGAATAGAATAGAATAACTTTCTCCCTACACAGTGTAGTAGTTTATCATCTTGTTTAATCTTACCAATACGAGAGGACACCATCTACTCCACAAGAGCGGAGCCATTTGGTATGCTGCAAAACACATACGCCAACATATCAGGCAGCAGTCCATGAGGATATGTTAGGCTTCACTGCCAATATTTGGTGATCCAATAAGTCCTCGAGGAAACCCTCATCGTGGGACGGATGCCGATGTCAGCGGGGCTGTGTGCATGCGACAACGCACAGCCGAGATTCCGCGCCTGCTAATATACCCGACACCTTCTCTCAGCAAACATCGAACAACTTCCTCTTCACATTAAGATATCTGTTCTCTTATCAGAAATCGATAGCTTTTCATCTATAATTGCCCGAAAATGCGTCTACTTGACGTTCATACCAAGGAGCTTCACACCTTTTATGGAGAGGACATCCCTCCATACGCCATTCTATCACATACATGGGGAAAAGACCACGAAGAGGTCACGTTCCAACAGCTTCACGACGTTGAAAACCGGTCCAAGATCCTAGGATGGCAAAAGATTGAATATACATGCGACGAGGCTGCGCGACAAGGACTTGAATACGCTTGGATAGACACTTGTTGTATTGATAAAACAAGCAGCGCCGAGCTTTCAGAGGCTATCAACTCGATGTTCGCCTGGTACAAATCAGCTGCTATTTGTTACGCATATCTCATCGATGTGGTGGAGGGGGGCGATTACCTCTCAAGTCGCTGGTGGAGTAGAGCGTGGACTTTGCAAGAGCTTCTCGCACCCATCAATCTCGAATTTTACAGTAACTCGTGGATTTGTCTTGGGAACAAGATTGAGCATTCAACAGCTATATCACACAAAATCGGCATAGATCTGCTTGTGATCAAATTTCCTAGCGTGATAGCTACACAAAGTGTCGCTCAAAAGATGTCGTGGGTTTCCAAAAGAACTTCCACAAGAGTGGAAGACATGGCCTACTCACTACTGGGTATTTTCAAAATCAACATGCCATTGCTATATGGGGAAGGAAAATCTGCTTTCATGCGACTACAACGTGAGATATTAAATACGACCGCGGATCAGACTCTCTTCGCGTGGGGATTCAGCAGTCATGCACCCTATCGTGACAGTATATCCGGCCAGCTGCGCGACCCCTTTTATTACGATTTTCCATGGCCTGGTACTTCAGGGACCCCGACAATGATTTACTTTGACGATGGGATGTTTGCTAAAACTCCAAAAGCGTTCGAAAACTGCGGGGACCTCAGGGTTAATATTCAACATATGTCTGCTTCCCAAATCATCCAGGCTCATGGTTCGGTGCAGATCAATTTGCATTGGTTGCCCGGCGTACCTTCAAGTCTTATAAGTCCACAAAAATCTGCAGAGTGCCAGCTAGCATTGCTTGCTTGCGTACATGCACGTCGGCCGCATTTCCTCGTGGGCATCATAGTGCAACGCTGGAAAAGCGACCGATTCCTACGGATGGGTATTAACTCCAAGATTGCGACATTTCTTATACATCCAAGAGAAACGCGTGGTATATCTGACACAAGATTATGGGTTGATCAGTACATCCGCATAGCCCGAGCTATTGCAGACGAGGGGAAGCTAAAAAGCATTGTCATAAATTTCAAAGCAGAATCCGGAGCTAAGTACGAGCTGAGCGAGGTATCACCTGGCTGTGAGTGGGACAAAGATAACAGCACTCTGTACGATCACCACCGATACACCATGTCCGACGAGTATGAGTTACGATATTTTTGCAAAGAACAAGGAATTGGCCTAGTTTTTTACTTTAACATTGCTTGGTACGGCATAGACCAAGGACTCAGGTTCACCAAATTCTTTCGATTGCTATGGCATGGCAATACACTAGAGAGCTATACAACAGAACCGAAGACATCACTCATATGGATTGACCTTCCTCACATACCGCATCAGGCAAAAGCCACTTTTCATACCTTGTTTGACTATCACACTATCTGCGAGTTAACAATCAATGCCCAGTGTTGAGGTTTTGACTTCACATCTGCGGTAGCGTTGCGGGTTGGCAATCGCCTGTGCAAGCCGAGCTTTGGCATAGTTTTGGATAGGAAAACCTGTAATTACCCTTCTTATCTAACCCTGTACCGTTCGTTTGTAGCGTCAGATATCATACAATAAACCATTTTCCCCATTCTAATGCGTCCGAGCCCATTCCCTATACCAGTTCAAACAATCTGCATTCGCGACACTGGCCGATGTCTTTACATTAAGACCACAGAGTATCTGCTTGACAGCACCTTCGACCCTAAACCACATGTTAGTGACTATCCAGTGGGCTAATTTGTACCGGAAACTTACTTCTTCCCATTCGTCGTGACCGGGATTTCCGGACACTCGTCCACCACACCGGGAACATGGCGTGCGCTCAACCCCTTCTTAATCACAGCCTTGATTCCATCCACAAGCTCTGGCGAAAACCGTTTACCCTCCGCCATCTTGAGGAAGAGAACAACAATCTCATCGCTGTCCTCCTGCCTCCGCCTGCCAATGCAAAGAGCATCCGCAACCTCATTCGCAAAATGCTCAAGCACAACATTATAAATCTCCGCCGACCCAAAGCGAATACCCGCCGGCTTCAAAATCCCATCGCTACGGCCCAGCATCCAAAGGCCGCCAGTCTCGGGGTTGAAGCGCACAAAGTCGCCGTGGTGCCACACCGGGTCTCCCCGGAGGCTCTCAAACTTTTCAAAGTAGCTGCTGCGGTATTTCTTCTCTCCGTCCTTGCCCCAGAAAGTGACGGGCTGGCAGATGAACGGCTTAGTGCAGACCAAGTCACCTGGCTCGCCCGTCGAGGTGATGTCCTGGCCGGTGTAGTCGTATGCCGCAATGGCCATTCCGAGACCCGGACCCTGGATTTCGCCCTCGTAGACGGGCAACAGGGGGTTTGGTGCACCGAACAGCGATATGATGTCAGTGCCTCCGGTGATACTTCCTAGGTTAATCTTTGAAGGGAACGCGGTGTATACGTAGGAAAATGTTGACGGTGCGAGAGGCGAGCCGGTGGAGTAAATGGCCTCGAGGGTGTCGAGGGAAAGATCGGCGGCTTTTGGAGAGACGGACTTTTGCTCCAAAACAGAAAGGTACTTTGCGCTGGTGCCAAAGTGGGTGATTCCTACTTCGTCAATCAAGCGGTGCATGGCCAAATCGTCGGCGACGGAGGTTGTAGGGTCACCGCGGTCAACGTAGCGGAAAGGCGAGCCATCGTACAAAACGAGTGTCGCCCCTGACGCCAGCCCGGAAACCAGCCAATGCCACATCATCCATGTGCAGGTCGTGAAGTAGAAAAGTTTTGAATTTGGGGTGACAGAGCAATGAAGAATGTGCTCCTTCTTGTGCTGTAGAAGGGTGCCAATGGCACCATGGACGATGCATTTCGGCGCGCCAGTGGTCCCTGATGAGTACAGGATGTACACTGGGTGGTCGGCGGGGAGGTGTTTAAAAGTGAGCTCTTCTGTGCTCTTGAGAGATTTAAAGGTCGCATAGTCGTATGCTTTGCCCGATGAAACCTCGATAGCGCTGATGGGGGCGTCTACTGAGGCTACGGTGGGGAAGATGACGACCGCCTGGAGCGAAGGCAGAGCGGATGCGATCTCGCTTACTTTGGGGATGACCGGGTGGCTTCGGCCGTTATAGAAGGCCGCGTTGTCTGCGAACAAAAGAGTAGGTTCAATTTGCCGCAGTCTCTCCAACACCGCATGCACGCCGGTATCGGGGCTCACGGCTGTCCAGATTGCCCCCAGTGACGTCGCCGCCAGCATTGCTACCAGTGCATTTGTGTGATTGGCAACATAGCCAGCAACGCGGTCACCTTCCTGGAGGCCCAGAGCAAGCATACCAGACTGGCATTGTTTCACCCTCTCCCTCAGCTCTTTCCAGGTCACAGTCTCCCTTGTGGTCTCTGTTGCGGCAATTATCGCAGGGCTTTCGGGATCGACTTCTTGGGTGGGGAACAACAGATTCTCGGCAAAGTTGAGTGTAGCATCTTCGAAGAAGGTCGGGCGAGGAAACATGGGCGCATCTTTATCAATGACCTATGTTCAATCAGATGGTGCCCTTTTAGAGTCGCAAACGACAGTGCTGACCTTTGACGCCTGGCAATTCGCTCGAACGCCTACAAAACTCCACACACGACCCCAGAACTTGGCGGTGTTGTCGACGCTCCACTTGTGGAGTTCTTCATAATTGGACAATTGCAATCCATATTTCTGGTTCACATTGTGTAAGAAGTCGAACATGGGAGTCGACTGCGGGGCAGGGTGTGTCCAAAGCAATTTTGAGCCTTTGGATGCTCCATTGGTCCCGTTGGTGCCATTGGTGCCATTCTCCGTGTTTCCGTTGCTTCCATTCATCTTGACGTTGAACAGGCGAGGAAGAGAGGGTCGGAAAATTGTTGAAGAAACGGCGGCGGATATCGAAGGCTTTGAGAGACGAGCACGGGCTGAATCCCTGCGCGGGCCGGGTCCCCACAGTCGTTGGAGAAGCCGAGGCTGCATTCCCCATCTGGTCTAGTGCCGTCAGACTGTGACCTCGACCTCGTTCCAGAGCTTGTCGAGTCTGATGAAAGAGACTGTGAAACCCATCTCCACCAATATCGTTGGCCTTTCCAACTACTTGCATTTGTCACCAAGGCTTCTCGGTAGCCTTGATAAACCGATTATCGGAGACTTACGTGCTCTCGTTTGGCCTAACCAGTACGGGATGCGTTCCGCCCACATACGGAACTAATACCGCTGTCGCTTGAACAACACTTTTACTCAGTGCCTTGACATGCGTACTATTTGCGTGGGTAATATCTCTGTGATTAATCTTTCCAGCTAAGCCGCGGGAACCTTTGGCTTTAGATAGCGTGGTCTCTTTGGCTGGCCCCTTATGTCGAAGCATCTTGCAGATTATTTGGTTTCTGAATGCATAGTTGTCCAAAAGCCACCAGAGATGCAGGCTAGATCAGAGTATTGCATCCTCATGTGATTATCTACCGGAAATGGTTTATAAAGCCGGTTTTCCCTAATATCATACGATCTTCGCGGAGACATACTCTCACTCTCTCTGCACGGCTCGTCATCTCTCAGGAGTGCCTTTAACGTATCATCGTGACTACGCCGTGCAAGACATCCTTGAAGTTTTGTTTTCTTCATGAAAATCATCCATCGTATTAAAAATCAAAGATGAATGTGCAGGTAAGAAACAAAGTGTGAAGAGACAAAGGTCACGCGTCCTCTACACGGATGACTTTCATGTTCTTTATAGTTTAGTATATTTATCCATAGGCCTATTTATCTCCAGCAATGCAGCTGCTGTGAGAAAAGATAAGCTTGCTTCTACCTCGCTTTCCTATCTAGTCCTCGCTTCCTAATAGAGCCTTTCTCTTGACGTACTCATATTATAAACCCTTAAATCTATTCTCTAAGCAGTTCTAGGATCGTTTTTAACATGATATTCATAAAAAGATAAGGTTTCTGTTAGTTAAGGCCGTTCTCTGTGATATTATTTACTTTTTTGTACTCTTTTTAATTTGTGACATTGCATTCTCTACTAAGCTTTAATGGATCAGTCCGTATCAATCTATAATGACGTTATGAATACCCTATCCACAATTCAGCATCAGGAGATCTCTTGTAACTATAGCAATGCAATTTAAGTTCCTTAAAACTATTCTTGTAACCTTGCCACGAACTCTAATATACAATCACGCATAGATCCATTTTCATCACTTCAAAATCAAATGCACATTAGTCTGAACAGACTCTAGGGATGCAAAATTACACTTGTGTTCCTAAGTGCTTGATTACCTTGCTGTCGAGCAAGGGTCGCTCCGGTGAAAATGGGATTTGTTAACTTATAGGACTCCGACTCTAGGAGCTAGATTTAAAAAAAAATATACTAAATCAGCCTAATCCAACGGCATTTTTCGGCCACTCTGTCCATGGGCTCCAATAAGGACCTAGGCAGTCGTCCACTGCACCTACGACACTCTTTCCACATCCCTCCATCCACCAATAGTCATCCAGTTGCTGAAGTAGTGTTCCAAAATACGCAAAGAGAACTAGAGCCAGTGGCTGCCTTTGCTGTTGAAGAACAAAGTAGCTTTCTGGTGCAAGAAACAGCCATGCGAAGGGACCTGACCACTCTCTATTATATCCTCCCTCGACCTCATCGACTGGCTTGTTCTTTATATATTTCATCCAAGCATTAGTTCTCCTCAACAATAGCAATGCTTCATCATATATGGTCGAATGTTCGTCCGTTTTCCATATTTCGCCGATTTGCCGATATTTTTCGTCGTTAGGACCGGGTGCTGCATCTGGGTCTATCTCAAAAAAACTTCCAAGTCCTAGTAATGACCGCAATGGGCCAGCATGCAAATAATCGTACACAGGATGGAGTACAACTTCGATCCCACGCACCAGTGGTATCCAATCCGCACCAAGGATTCGTGACGTGTGTGACGAGGTACCAGCATCTTCGCCGTAACCATCATACATTTTGCCGAATGTGACGAAGGCATAGAGGAAAGTGATTGTGGCACTCGCAAACAGTGCCTCGCTATTGTGTGGGCCAATATTATTAATATCTTCTCGAAAACCTCCGAGGGCTTCCGTGTGGTGATGTGCCGCAATGCACAGATGTTCGTGCTTATTCGAAGGACGTAGGTAAGCTGCATGCAGCGAAGTGATACTGAGAATTATGTGCATCACGTATGGGTGTCGGAATGCGATCTCTGGAAACACCTTCTGCCAAAAGTGGTTCAACTCCGGCGATTTGATGATGCTGAGGCTGGTCACCAGTGTCCAATGGTGCAAGAGAGCCATATCTCTCAATTCAAAGTTCGTCTCTGATGCAATTGACGAGCTTTCATCGAGACACAGGAAAGACGAGGAATCAGGTGACTCTGTCTGCGGCGTGTTCTGCTGCGATGCAATTGTCGCTGGAGTGGAATGCTCGGGCACCGGCACCACAGCATACAAACATTGCACGTCGTGGCGCAGACAATGTGTACAGTGTGGCTTTCCTTCATCGCACTGTCTTGATTAGATAATGATGACACGCAGAGGATCCGATGCGGGTACCTTGATTCTTCGGCGCTTGCATTCGCGGCATCCATTCCGTGATTTTCTGTGCGGCTTTCGCTTTAATGTCATTGGGCAGAACTGTTCCGCATATGAAACTCGGATTATTCTTGCTACAGATATTTGGTGGTAAGGCCGATTTGCTATAAGCTAAGGCTGAAGTCGATATACGATGAACGAAATACGCGAGACGGATGCGCTATATATACTAGTCGCGCAAACGCACCAGGCTTGATTGAGCATTAGCCGGCAACGAGGGACAAACCCGAAATACACCCGCTGCACACGCAAGTAACGAGAAGAGCTAATGACAGCTAATTGGAGATTTCGCCTGCCAGATTATTTGGCTATTCTATGTAGAAGTTTTCAATTCCTAGCTCCTGCCTTGCCGCCTCAAGGGTATACAAAAAAAACCCTCTAAACATGTGTGTAGCTTCATGTCTATTCAATGAATACTCATCATACATCGCCATGCGCCGTTTAAATCAGTGGGTGGATTTCTGAGAATTAGAACCAGTCCAGTTTAACTCGCTATCCTTCTTGCAAAAACATCGCCCGGTCTGTCTGCTTTTCGAGCAACTCTCTGGGGTCACCTAATTCCTTTCGTAAAGACGAATAATACTGTCGCGGTCCCCCTTCCCCACGCTACCACCAAATATTTCATTCGCTCGAATGAAGTGAAACATTACTTGGACTCCCAGCATCGGTAGTGTGTCGAAGATATACATGTATACCTCATGGCTGGCGAGATAACCGGCATGCCCTTGTCCGAACTCAATCATGCGGAACACACATCTCAAAATGATGATCACTGCTGCACAAAGCATGAGCTTCAGCAAAGCAGTCCACGCATACTTTCCGTACTGTGGAACCATGAGTCCTGCCGCAGATTTCCGTAGGCGCGTGTAAAAGATGATTGAAATGATAAGGAAAAACCCAAAGAAAATGAGCTGGACAGCGAGACCGAACAACATGATCTTCTGGCCCATGTCACTCATAGAAACTTGTGCCATCATTCCGCCACCACCAGACTGGAGCAAGAAAGCCATTACATCGCCGGTTACGAATATTTTCGTGACTTTGGTTGGCTTGATTATGGACGCTTCGGCAGCGTTGACAAAAACAACAAGGCGACCATAGATCATGTATATCGTTGCAGCGTAAAGAGATGGAGGGAGGATAATGAAAAGACTTTGGGCGATATAAGGGCCGAGATCTGCTGGCGATTTGGCCGAAACGAAGCGAGCTGCATAACCAAGGGCCATCACTAATAGAAGTCAACCAGGAAAATGGCAGTTGTAAAAGGGCAGATTACTTACTGATCGATCCCACTGTGAATGAACTGTAGAACCAAGCTCTACTGCGACACATCTGGAAAAGGTGGTAGATTGCACTGGCTCCAAATCCGATAGTGAAGACCATTGCAGCAGCTTGATTCGGTTTGTAGGGGTATATGCCATTTTCGCCTGCCATAGCTGTTGGTGTGTGCAGATGTTAAAAGAATGAGTGTGTGTGTGTCTAAAATGAAACTGCGCCGAACGACCAAACAGTCAAATATTGTATGTGTGCAGTAAAGAGCGTGATAGAACGATGAAAAAGGTGGAAAATAATAACGATAGATCAACCGGATGCAATGAAAAAGGATGTAATCTGCTTTTGGAGGCATGCCATAGTAGTATTTTTTTTTATATAAGCACTGTAGCTATTCATGCCGTATTCAATACGCCCGTAACTAAGATAATGGATACGGTGATGTATACGCTGCAACGAGACTGGGACAAAATACCCTTGCGTTACTGGGATCATGGGTTGCGATAGCGCTCAAGGGTTTGCATGACGCTAATCGGCCCGGGGAAGATCTAGATGGCTATACGAGATACGCCGCCAAGGCCACTACTGTCAGCTTGCGACTTGCTACAACAGGAAATATGGACTTCATGAAGATAACATTTACCAATGATTAGGTATAGAAATATCTGCTAATTGATAGATCACCAGCCACTCCTATAAAATATCTCGTATGTCGATCGTGGGTGCCCATGGGCAACTCATAGTCTTTCCGAGATGTTTAAGTACTTCATGTCTTCCGAATGCACCCCCCTCCATAAATCCTAGTCGTATGAAATCTTAATCTCTCTCGACTCCTTACGTTATCTCTCGTTGTCATTACTTCCGTCCATTTCACTGTCGCCAAAACGCACAGATTAAATTTGTGACATGGCAGAGCAATACCGCCCTTCTCTTGATGATCCTAATGTCTGGGTACCTTACCGTTATCATCCATCTCGAACTGCAGCCATTGTATGCGTAGGAGCCTTTGGAATCTCTACTTTGTTACACATCCTTCAAGTGTTTAGACGAAGGACATGGTATTTCATACCACTTGTCGTCGGTGGTATATGTGCGTGTTCCTGGGTCGATTTCAATAAGAGACAGAAGCTAATATGTTTTTTGGTGCAGTTGAGGTCGTCGGATATGTTGGACGAATCCTCTCTGACAACGACCTATGGGCATTAGGACCATATATCATGCAATCGCTGCTCCTGCTCATAGCACCGGCATTGTTTGCAGCATCTATCTATATCATCCTCGGTCGCATTATTCTCTTGACCGACGGTGAGAAGCACTCTCTTATTCGTCAGAAACGGCTTACCAAGATATTTGTTACTGGGGACGTGATCAGCTTTCTCACACAATGTTGTGGAGGTGGAATTCAGGCTACTGGATCACTGAGCCTACTTCATACAGGAGAAAAAGTCATCATTGTGGGCTTGTTCCTACAGCTTCTCTTCTTTGGGATTTTTATCATCGTCGCGGGGATATTCCATTATCGACTCGAGAAAGCCAACTCGTCGAGGACTTCTGGCGTCTCGAGAAGTTCGTCAAATCAACACTTGGAACTCTTCCATGAGGAATCCAACGTTACTGTTCAGGGCCTTCCCTGGAGGCGCCATATCTATACGCTGTATCTTGCATCGGCTTTGATTATGGTCAGAAGCATATTCCGCGTTGTTGAATATCTACAGGGAAACGACGGCTACCTTTTGCGCCATGAGATTTTCCTCTACATCTTTGACGGTTTGCTCATGTTCATTGTCATGGTTCTTTTCAACTGGATTCATCCGTCCGAGATCACCGAAATATATCAAAAGCGGATGTCCAGGCAACCCTTGTACAATCTGGAAGAGACAAGGGATGTATATCTTGGAAGAAGCGATGAATACAGGCGAAAAGAGCGTGTAAAACGCTGTAGGACGTAGAACAATCGATCAGAATGATCATACATTTGGATGTAAATGGCTATTGAGTGTTTATAAGATAAGGATAAAAGTAGAGTATATCAATAAATTACATATTGCGAGAACGTCTAAGTATGTGTCAAATCCCCCACCTAATGGCTCCAGGAAGGTGCTGAGTGAGCTATTCGTCTGCATTTTATAGACAAAAACCGCTGGAGATATATATTAACTAGAAGCGCTATAAGACCCCTTCTACGTTACTACAGGATAATGCTGTAGCCAAAAAACCCTTTTGTTCCGAGGCTGAGAGAAAGAATGGCCAATACGAGATACGAGAGAGAAGTCTGGAAATACATCGGCCCGATGTCCTCTTTGGGATGGTGTAAAAGCTTGGGTCAATGACCCAAAACGGTAGCGCCAGGCGTATCGACATACGAAAGGGTTGGTTTGAGGCGGTGCATTCAGATCATACTGCATAAAATTCAGATGCTAGTTTCAGAGGTGCGCGGACCCAAGTTCGTCGTATGCCAACGTAATCGCATCAAGTTCCCGAACTTCAATTACCTTCCAATATGCATTTAATCGTGATACGGCCCCAAATGACAGTCTTTTATTCCTCGGCCATCTTTTTGACTTGCCCTTTGGCGTTTTCCTCGAATTCTTGGCGTTCAAGCTGTTTTTCTGTATACTTCATCCAGAATGAGCGGAAAGCAAAGATACTCGCCCGTTTATGAGCTGCCGGGAGACACAAGCGTGCCGAGCGATGGTACACCAGCCCGTCCAGGAAGTGCTCCGGTATCTCAGTATTACAGCGACCCCACAGAAGGAGAGCCCCTGGCGCATGTGGAACACCCCGATGGATCCTCTCAATTCAGTAATATCGCCAAAGGAATGGCAACCTTCACTGGTAGGCATTAATTTTTCCCCAGCGCAACATGTCATTTGCTCATGCCAATGAACAGATGATGGCCGTGTCAATGTGGACCTGAACTCAGGCCTCGTGCGTAGACTTTCGAAGCTTTATGCAATTGCCCCAATCGACGATACGCCAAGTACCCCACCACCAGAGTATTCGGAGTTCGACGCCTCGACGACCGGCGAACCCTTTCCCATAAAGTTGAACATAGTGATTCAGGTCGTCGGCAGTCGGGGAGATGTGCAGCCCTTCATCGCATTGGGCACGGAGTTGATGCGTCGCCATGGACATCGCGTCCGGCTCGCCACACACAACGTCTTCGAGAACTTCGTCCGCGAATCGGGTCTCGAGTTCTACCCTATCGGCGGCGATCCGTCCGAGTTGATGGCATACATGGTGAAGAACCCTGGGCTGTTGCCAAGCATGCAGAGTCTACGTGCCGGAGAGATAAAGAAGAAACGGATCATGGTAATGGAGATGCTTAAGGGCTGTTGGAAGTCCTGCGTGGAACCCGACACGCTCACTCACGAGCCTTTTGTCGCAAATGCCATCATTGCGAATCCCCCTAGTTTTGCGCATGTGCATTGCGCGCAGGCTCTTGGTATTCCAGTTCATCTCATGTTTACCATGCCATGGACGAGTACAAGGGCTTTCCCACACCCATTGGCGAATCTGAAGAACATCAACATGGACGAGGAAATGGCAAATTATATCTCGTATGGGATCGTCGATTGGCTAACATGGCAAGGGTGAGTGGTCATCTCCAAACGTCCACCTCTCTCCGAGGCACTCGGCAAGATACTGACGTTAAAGGAAGGCTGGGTGATGTGATCAACGAATGGAGGAAGACCATCGACCTCGAGGAGATTGGCATGTTCGACGGCCCTAGTCTAATACCTTCGCTGAAGATCCCCCAAACTTACTGTTGGTCCCCGGCCCTTGTTGCTAAACCAGCTGACTGGCCGTCATACATCGGTAAGTTATATCCAACTCACTCTTCTGTTGAGAGACTGTGACTAATTAGTTTGAACAGATGTATGCGGATTCTTCTTTCGAGAAGCACCTCACTACGAGCCTCCTAGTGATCTCCGAGAATTCATCGAGGCCGGCCCGCCCCCAATATACATTGGATTTGGAAGCATTGTGCTCGAAGATCCGCAGAGAATGACCTCTGCCATAATAGAGGCTGTGGATACCCTAGGTGTCCGAGCGATTGTATCCAAGGGCTGGTCAAATCTAGGGGGCTCAGGAGAACAACATCCCAACGTGATGTTCATTGGTGATTGTCCACACGAGTGGCTTTTCCAGCACGTGGCTGCCGTAGTACACCATGGAGGTGCAGGTACAACGGCATGCGGTTTAAGGAACGGGAAGCCGACCACCATTGTCCCATTCTTTGGCGAGTAAGATTCTATGGTGCCCACCCTGATCTATCATAGATAAGATACTTACTGGTGAATAGTCAGACCTTCTGGGGCCAAATGGTTGCTGCAGCTGGTGCAGGCCCTGATCCTATACCTCAGAAGGAATTCACTACATCGAGCCTGATGGAGGCAATACGATACTGCTTGTCACGAAAAGCAGTAGATGCGGCAGTCCAAATATCCCACAAAATGGTATCAGAAACGGGTGTCCAGACTGCTGCCGACTCTTTCCATCGAAACCTACCCCTCAGCAAGCTGGGATGCGACATATACCCTCACCTTCCAGCAACTTGGCAACATTCGAAGAAGAAGGGTTACATGAAAATTTCGTCTCTAGCCGCGGAAACACTCGGATCCAATGGAACGATGGACATGAAACAGCTGAAGATGTGAGCAACCCTTTTATCTCTTTACGAGAGGAGTTTGTACAGAAAAATCTCTAACAGCATTGAAGATACGAAAGCAAACCTCTAGTCATCCAGATAGAACGCTGGGACCCTGTTTCAGGTGCTGCTTCTTCTCTCATGGGCACCACAATGGATCTCACCACCTCCATAACCGGCATCGTGACGGAGCCCATTTCTGAATATCGCCGGGATCGGAAAGAGCGCAAGTATGAAGAGTCACATGCCGAATCATCTAGGACTCCTAGTCACGACCACCTGAAGGTCGAGTCCGACGATGCGCGCTCCATCACCTCGGTCACGAGTTCGAAGTCTCCGCGCAAAGGCATTCCCGCTGGCAAAATGGCCGCGTCGTCTGCGCTCAGCATCGCTGGATTTGCACCCAAGGCAATCAAGGGTATGATGGTCGATTATCCCCTAGCCCTTACCGAGGGCTTCCGGGCCATCCCCCGACACTACGGCGAAAAGGTACGGGATTATGGACAAGTGACAGACTGGAAAAGCGGCGGGGCGGTAGCGGGGAAGACGTTCGCATTTGGAATGGCCTACGGTCTTAGCGATCTTGTTGTGAAGCCCTATCAAGGCACCCGCAAGGAAGGTATGAAGGGGTTTGCCAAGGGAGTGGGCAAGGGCGTCGCCAGCTTGACGACGAATAGCGGAGCAGCGCTGTTTGGCCTTATGGCATATCCGGGCGCAGGGATTGCAAAGAGCATAAGGGCTGCGACCCATACGGGAACGAAGAAGAAGATTGCAGAGGCGAGACATGTCGAAGGTAGGTGGCTGGTGGAGAAGAGCCAATTAGGGGCTGACGTCATCAGCGGGATCGTCGACCAATTTGAATGGCTCAAGAAAAGCAAATAGAGCAGGTTTAAGTAGAACTGGATTATGCGGGGACTGCACGGTTGTACTGGTAAACATTTTGCAAAAAAATGGTGGGTGGATTAGGTGTTCAGAAAGTAACGATACCCTTCTCAATGTCCCTTGGCATTTCTCAGAGACGCCCAAACTTGGATAGCACCCTCTATGCTCTGTATTAGTCCAAATAAAAGAGTCAATCCAAGCACAACCATCGCCACCCAGAATGTATACCATTGTACTCCATTGCGGCGGTCATGGAACCACTGTGAAAACGATTGCGGATGAGAGTCATCAAATGCTTGCTTCAATATGACCAAACGGTCTCTCCAGAACGAGAATGTTTCAATCTGTCTGTTAGCAGTTTTGAGCTTGCCGCAAAGAAATAGCTGAGGGTCAAGTGACATGTGGGTCGAAATTTTGCGATACCATTGCCGTGTAGATGGGTCCAATGTCTGAGGAAAGAGGAGAGCAAGAGTACGGATGGTCTCTTCGGTAATGTTCTTGGGCAGCATGGAACTATTTGTGTCAATATAGGGTTTAAATTTGGGGAGAAGGTGTCTCATACTCCTCTGGCTGAAGCTTGAGGAACGAAACACAGTGGAATACATAGACCTTTGTATCCTCATTCGTTAATCGCAGGTGGTCGAGTAGGTTTGTTGTCGGAACAAAGTCAATCCCTGCAATCCGAGCCAGATTCAGAGCATTGAAGTTCCGTTGTAATTTTGTGCTATCGCTTACTGATATCAACGGTGCTTGGTTGAAATGTGAAGATATGCAAGACCGAATCGATTCGGGGCCATTCCAATGCAGTCTCTGTCTACTGGTAACACCATCCTCTATATCTCCAAAGTCTACCATCAACAGAAGGGTGGAAGCAAGGTCTATAGAACGATCGAGAAGCTCGTCTTCGTTGTGGTGCGCTCTTGTAAACTTAGAGCGGAGAGAATTTCGTATAACAGCTCGAGAGATTCCCGACTTCAATTGAGCTACAGTATCGAGAATGTCTTGATGAGTGCGTATAAGTAGATGCCTTCCCTGATCGCGGAGGGCAAATTCGCAACTTTTGCGGTAATGATCCCAGTAGGAATCTAATTGGTAATTTGGTAGAGACGAACCCCAGAAAGCCTCTACAATTGTACGTTTGGTTGACGGATCAGGCATATCAGTAAGTCCATCTTTATTTGAAGCCATTAATCTTGAACAAGGCTGATGTACCCCCCCCAAAAAGCTGAAGTATGCCTCTCGTGTCCTTTAAGACCACAAAGTTTCGTATAAAAGCATATATTGTGTAATGGAAAGAACTTTGCAGAAATGGCCGGGGCGATTTCCTGTTTTTATGCTATTGTTGGGATGACCGTGACGTAAGAGGCATATAGCGGAGATAAATTATCTGGTTACACCTGACGTCCTTGCCTCCATGTCAAGATTCGTGACATGATAAGCTGTCAGACTAGGCAACTTCCCATCAAAGCTTCGATAATATGCCGACAGATTCATGTGATCCATCTTCGTCTGCGAACGCAACCGACATATCTGAAGTACCGGAAAAGAAATCTCTTGCGAAGAAAGCACTGCAAAAATTGAGCTGGAAAGGCAAAGGGAAACAGCTGTCTTGGCCCGAGCCCGAGAAATCTATCGGCGACTTCAAATCGAAGATTGGTCCACAAAGCTACTGGACAGTCCAGGCGTGCAGCCCTGCCCGTGATGCATACAAAGAAATTGCCCCCAAGGTTAAAAAATATCTGGAAGATTACATGGGTGATGACACTCTAAAACTTTTTTATTGGTCGTTATACATGGTGGGAGAATCGAAAGATACTGCTTCACCGACTATCGTATTCTGCTGCGAGCATTCACGATATCGAAAAAATGCAGTAGAATTGATCTGGCAAAGTGGAATTCTTGATGAATTCCCCGGTTTCCTACTGTCGCATCTCCCATGGCTACCCGGTTCTACAGGCCCGCTTGTCGAAATGACTACTCTCCCGTCCTCCGCAGAACCTGGAGGCCTGGACAGGAAGTCTCAGTCTCCTTTGGAAAAAAGAACCTTGCAATCTACAACTGACTCCATGGATACTGTTCGCGAGCTCAGCAAATACGAAAGTTTCCCTCGCATATACAATTACAACCAGAGAACGGAATCGGGTAGTAAGATATGCACAGATGGAGGAAAAGCCAATGGTGATAATAGGAAGGCGACGATTGGGGGGCCTTTATACATTGATGGCATCTGTTGTTTCATGACGGCTGCCCATGCCTTCGTTGAAGCAGCAGTGCCTCGCTACCCAGATGTACCCTTCTCAGACACCGAAGACTATCATACCGCCGCATCGTCCGAATCCATAGGTCCTAAGTACAGCGGATCTATAGGAGCGGTACCCATGTCCACTCACTCTCCTTCCGTGTCCCAAGAGCCAGAGCAGAGCGCGAGATTCATTGGAAGGCTCTTTTATTCGTCAAATAAGGATGGTCGAGCCGAGTTAGACTATGCCTTGGGAATGACGACGAGAAACGAAAATTTAGAATGGAAATATGCTACGATGCCCAAAGCGGGCATATTTAAACTCCCGTTGTATACCAGAAAAGCTGGATTCGAAGATCTTGAGGATACTTCCGTTTTTTCCTGGACTGCTTCGGCATATCTTAGTGGCAGCATCGATCCCACTCCTGCTTTCGTCTGGCATCCAGGCAGCAAGATGTACCGCCTTGTCTTTTCGGTGCAATTCACCAATTCTCTTGCCCTTGGGGATAGCGGCGCATGGGTTCACAGCAAGTCGAATGACATCCTCCATGGGCACATAACCACTGGATCTCCACGCGATGGACTTGCTCTCATAGTCCCTGCCTATCAAGTATTTGACGACATCCGCTCCAACCTAAAGTCGGGAACCCCCAGCTGGACTAGCTTTTCCGAGTGTAGGAAGAAATTGCAACCTAGCGACACAACCATCGCACCATTGAGAAGGTGGCTTAATGAAAGTGCACAGGATGAACCGTGGAGCTCCGCGGCCCGTGTGAATTGAGCGCTAGGGGGGGATTTTCTATTCTCGATAGATCCGTTGACACCCGACTAATAAGAGCGGCATGGCGGATCTTGGTGGTTCCGAAATTCATATTCTGATATGGCACATCCTTTGGATTTTCCCGACTGATCGTATAGTTCCACACAGGCACCTCCAACCTCCTTCACATCACCATATAACCGCAAGCACAGCACATTTATATCTTAATCTTTTTCTCATTACTACTCTCTTCTTCTTCTCCTCCTCCTCCCCCCACCTCCCCATCAAATCTCAAACCCTCCCCACGCGCCAAACCCCTCATGACACATCATTAAAATTACCCACTCCCCCCCCTCACTGTACAACCCCCCTCCCCTCACCCTTCACACCAAACCAGTTAAAAAAAGTCTATCTCCAATCCAAGCAAGGGTATATTTCCCAAACCCCCCATCCATCCTCGACCCCAACCGAGCCGAAGAAGATATATATCAAAAGATAATATGACCAGCCCAAACATCCACCCCCTACCAGAAAGAAGAAGAAGAAGAAGAAGTAAAAAAAAAAACACCACAGCAAGCATGCATGGTGCTCGGGTCTCGAGAAGAAGAAGAAGAAGTAGTACAGCGAGGGTATGAAGCATATCGTACAAAAAAGTAGTAAAAAAAGGAACAGAAGGGAGAAAAAAAGAGGTGGACAAGAAGCCCCTCCAAACGGGAAGAAAGCCAACAAAAAAAAATTCCATGCATGTAGGGACAGCGGAAAAAGAGTCTAGCAAGCGCTTAGGACATGGGAAGAGAAAGGGGGCCCACCAACCCCACACATCAATGCCCAACATCAAGATAACTGCGTCTTGCTTTGCTCCCTCATATCCCTACATATAGCCACAACCTATTGGTTACGAGATCGATCCAGCCGCGCTACGCCAGCCTATTACCGCAGTTGGTGTTGCACGTCCTCGACACCCCTCTTGATCACCTCCTCCAGCCTCCACCGCGGCGGGTTGATGGCCTGCGGATCCTTGGATACCTCCTTCTCCAGCGCGGCCAGCTCGTCGGGGTGGGCACCGCCGGCGACGCCACTGCTGAATTTGAGCTGGAGGAGATCGCCAATCTGGTCGCAGGCGGTGAGCATGCGGTCGAGGTCTTCCTTGGTGTGGGCAGCTGAGACGCAGAAGCGGGCTCGTGACGAGACAAGAGGTGTGGCGGGGTATCCGACGACGACGACTGAGATCTTACGACGGAGCATTTCGTGGGAAAAGGCGGGCATCTTGGCCGGGTTGTACAACATGACGGGAATAATGGGTGAGTCATCGTGGCCGTAGACGATGTAACCCAGCCTCTTCAATCCCAGGCGGAGATATCTCGAGTTAAAGGCAAGACGCTGCAGACGCTCCTCACCCTGACCGGGAATGAGCTGACCGTCAATGAGACGAAGAGCAGATGCGATCTGTACGAGGACTGGTGGTGCAGGAGATTCGGCAAAAAGCATGGCGGCGTTCTGTGTCCTCAACTTGTCAATGATGGCCTTGTCAGCAGCAATGTATCCTCCATTGGCACCAAATGACTTGGTCAGAGTGCCCATCAAAATGTCCACCTCAGAGGGATCAATGCCAAAGTAGTCGCAGACGCCACGTCCCCTAGGTCCGACACCTCCAACAGAGTGAGCCTCGTCGACGAACAGGTTGAACTTGTACTTCTTCTTCAGCTGGACCAATGCGGGCAGATTGCACATGGTTCCCTCCATCGAGTAGAGACCCTCGACTGCGACCAGAATCTTCTTCCATGGGCGGTGAGTGCGGGGCTGTCCCTGAGAGATGGCTTCGCGCAGCCTTCGCTCGAGATCGCGCATATCGTTGTGCTTGAACATGCCAATTTGAGCGCCAGAGAGACGAGCACCGAAGCGGATCGATGAATGGTTCAGCTCATCCGAAATCAGGAGACAGCCCTTTCCAACCAAAGTGGGGAATGCGGTCGCGTTGGTCACGAAGCCCATGGAGAAGACCATGGAGGCAGGCTTTCCGACAAATTTAGCAATCAAGTCCTCAACCTCGACAGTCAGTTCCGAAGTACCAGAATCCGATCGTGGGCTGGCCATGGAAATGCCATATCTTCGAATGGCGTTCTCGGCAGAGTCGGCGCAGGGGCCCTCTGACTGGGCAAATCCGAGGTAGTTGTACGAAGACATGTTCAGGGTCTCGGTGGTGGTACCTTGCAGCTTGAACGTGTGGTTTCCGTCGTCCGACTTGCGGTCCAAGAGGGTAATGTAACGGCCGGGGACACCGGTAGTGGGGCGCGAGAAGCAGTCATTGATCCTCATCTTCAGCCGCCGTGTGTAGAAGTTATCAAAATCACTGTTGAGCGGGGCGTATCCATCTCTCTCAGCCAAATGGCTGTAGTGCTGCCGCCTGAAGCGCTTGCCAAAGAAGTCGCGAACATGTCCAAATACTATTAGGATTAGGTAGCTGATGTAGGTGGTGAGGAGGAAGTAGTAAGGAGGCTCGTCTTCGATTGGGTCGCCGAACTCGCCCTCGAACTTGCTCTCGTATCGGTGGGCCTGTGAGCCCAATGGGCCAAACTGCGCGTGCGCCCTGGCGATGCGTCTCGCTTCTTCAGGCGAGGGGGGCTGGAACAGGGTCTTGGGCTCGGTGGGCATCTTCTCGCCGGTGGCGGTGGTCAGATTGATGGTGGGGAGGGCCAGCGACGACGAATTGATGTGCTGGGGCGGCGACGGCGAGTTGAGCAGGGCCTGCTGCTGGGCTGCGAGGGCTTCCCGCAGAGCAGCAGCTTCGCTCCGGGCCTTGGGTGAGTTGCCGCCGAACAGCGATGTGAATCCCTTGCCCTTGGTAAAGGAGGTGCGGCGCGGCTGTTCCCTCTTCTCGCTCAATGCGTCTATGGGAGAGGTGGCGGGGGTGTTTGTCGCGAACGGGTTGATGTTTATGGTAGGCATGGCAATTGTGCGTATGGTGGTGGAGCACTAGAGCCTGGCGTACGGGAGGTACTCGGTCGGAAATGCAGGCGGTGAGGATGGTCAAGGCAGCACGGTCCTATCGACAGGGTCACGGTTAGTCCGGGCGTGGGATTGCGCAACAGCGGGAGGGAATGGCAGAGTGCGCGAGGGGCAAGGAGTGGTGAGGGTGTAGGAGAGGCGGAGAGGTGGTAGAGGGCGTGCGTGTGGTGTAGCTCATGGCGACATGGCATGGGGTCATGACGCCGGCGACGGCCGGATGGGAAGCGGCGGAGCAGGCGGAACGCGTGCAGATTGTGGAGAGGGACGTACACGATGACGGAGTGCGAGGCTCAAGGCTTACAAACGGCGGCGTGAACCAGTCGCGTGCGGCGGAGGTGCAGTCGCAGTCGGCGGGAGCTGTCGCAGGAGCTGGGGAGCTGTGCGTGTGTTTGGGTGGCGCAGAGCCGCCGGATGAGGCCCGCCAAGCGCGTGTGGTTAGGCTGAGGTGCTGGGCTGGTGGCTGAGAGCAAAAGAGACCACGCACTCCCGGTGTTGACTGTCGAGGACTGCGGGCGCGAAGAGTCGAGGGCAGGTTATCAGCAGGTCCCGGGCGGGGGCTCAAAGGGGGGGGGTCAGCGGTTTTAGGAGAGCAAAATTATGATGGTTGGGAGTAAAATGAGCTGCCATCCATGGGCGGCGGCCCCCGGGATCCGCCTCGACCCAAGCGAAGGGCGCGAATGGCCAGCCGTCAGCCGCCAGCCGCAGAGGCAGTCAGGGGCAGCGCCCACAGCTCATGGCCCACGGCTCGCCTTGGTCGGCGATCCGGCGACAGCAGCAGCAGCAGCAGCAAGGCTTGCAAAGCTTTGCTCCGCCATCCGGCTTCCGTCTTTCCCCCGAGAAAAAACGCTCAACGGCCGTGTCCTGCTGTCCGAGGCCTGCACGTCAGCTCCACCGCCGCCCAACTCAATCTCGACGTCTGCTCTGCCTGTCTCCTCGCCCCGGCGACAAGTGGCCTGACACTGCGACTTGGCGCGTAAGCTTGACAGTCCGCCGTCTGCCAACCTGCGACGTCCATTGCCATCCCACACCCGATCACCACCTGCGGAGGGCGATCGTTGCCAGACCGTCTATCCCAGGCACATCGCCTGCCCTCCTGCCCTTCTGCCCTTTGCTGCCGCACACGACGTGACGGCCAGGGCGCCGCCCTGCTGCACCCTTCCTACCGCATGCCAGAGCGCACAATTGTGCCATCGTGCCTTTGTGCTGCCCGTGTGTCTGTGAGGCATTTTACCTTGCTCAGGGGTGCGCCGTGGCCCGTCGCACAGATTCCATACCTGTATCCTCGAGCCGTCTGTGTGGTGGCGACTCTGCATGGTCGCCTCCCTCTGGCTCCACTCTGCCCTCCGCTCTCAGTCATGTCAAACCCCCAAGTGCACCGTGGCTGATTCATTTGAAACCTGGCAATTGCCTCCTACAAAGGATGATGCTTCAATTTGGCCATCTGTGACTTCATGGTTGACAGTCGAGGATATCCTGCCTCTGCCGTGCCCTAGCCCTCCCGAGCCCTCCGGCCGAACAGCACATGGCACCTGTCTTCCACGCGTCGCAAGCCGTCACACCTATATGGCTCCCGGTAAGGTCGTTCCCCGTCGCATCAAACCCATCGTCGATTCTGCCTTGTGGGGGAGAGAGGACGACGGCCAAGGCACACCCCCCTCTCACAAGCACATCCAAGCACACACATCAACACCATCTGGGCACACAGTCACCACCAAAAGTACACTTGAAGTGAAATGTTATCTGTTTGTTGCTGGCTCTGTAGACAGATTGACTTGAATTGTGACCTTAAGAAAGCTTTCGGTCCGCACAGCGGCCTTTTCGTCCGCGTCCAAAATCTCTCCAAAATCGCTGCACTCTCGCCCGTCCCGTCTGCAAACAAAGGAAAAGTAAAAACCCCCGCACATGAAAATCGAACAGAATGAAAGGTTAAAAGGTTCCACAAGAAAAGTCGAAGGGAGGAAAGAGAAAAAAAGACACCAAGAAAAGATTTGAGCCAAAAAAAAAACTGAACAGACAGAAAATGCTTGCAATGAATTGCACACATGTCAACCTCCAACACCTCCTGACAGCCACCCACCCCCACAACCGAGGCGATGGGTGGAAGCGCAGGTTCGACCAGTCCGCCTTTCTGTCTGTGATGGTTATCCCATCATGTCCAAGCCTAGCAACGCCGTAGATGTCCCGGTCCCTTTATGGTGGTCGTTCAATTTGCGTTACGAGAAATGGGTCGGTTGGTAGAAGAAATTAGTACTCGTGGAGAGGATACTAGGTTTTTGAAGAAGAAGATGAGGTTCGGCGGCTGAGAGCGTATTTCGGACCTTGTGACGCAAATATGTAGTGGAGCGGCGAGCAGAATTAAGTATTGGAGCCAACAGAGACAGCCAAGGGCCGCAACTCTTCGTGCCTGTCTCAAGGCCGAGATTCTGCGCGCCGCCGCCGCCGCCTCTGTGACTGCAACAGGGGTATTAGAAGAGGAACGACCGACATTAGAACAGACCAAGATTAGAAACCATTTTACATCTGATGATGATGTTCAGGTGATAAACTCGATGGATCTATCGTGCCAAATGACACAAGGTTCTGCATGTCGAGGTCTTCCACCTTCTCCTCAAAAGGGGAGCGAATCTGCATGTTGAGGTTGTGCTTCGCATACATGTCCGTCATGTGCAGCGCCTCGTCTGACATTCCGTTCTCGTGTGACATGGGATACACATCTGCCGAGCCGTCACGGCCAAACGAGGACAGAGGCGGGGACTGGTTTGCAATCACCGGATCAGGGTGGCCCATTGACGGCATGGGTGATGCTGAGGCGGCCGAGTGGGGAGGTGGTCCCATTGGGGTGTGGAGATATGGAGGAATGTTGTACTGGTGGCCAAAATTCGACGCAGGCACGTTGTCATTTGATGGACCAGAGGTGAAAAAGGCAGGTGTGCCGTACTCTGACGGTGAGTTGGCAGTTGTGGCCGACATGGGATACTGGCGGTAGTCCATTCCGTACCCTGCTGAGGTGTCAATGCTCAGGTTGGGACCAATGGGGCCTGGCGCGCTTTGTGGTACAGGCGCAAAAATCTCAGGGTTCGGGATATATGGTGAAGGTTCGGGAGGTGGCATGAACGAGTTCATGGGGTTGCGAAGCAACGAAAAGTCGACCGCTACAGGCACCGAACGACTGCGTTGGCGTTTGTGACCCCGCGGCTGCAGGTGGCTTGCACTGAAGGGCGCGTCGTGGAACATGCCGCCCATGTGGGGATGCACAAGGTGGTTGGGCTGAGAAGCTGGGCGGTGGTTGATGGGCGAGACTGGTGCCGAGACCGCCAGGACGTTCGGATCGTACATGTTGTGGCGGTTCTGAAACGACTCGAGAGAGACCAGTTTCGCCAACTGGCCGCTGAGCACCTTGGGGTGGCCGCCGAGATGGTGCACCAAGACCTGTGAGGCCTGCTGGTCCTCGGTGAAATCGCCGCACTGGAAGAAGCCGCCCGAGCCGGACGAGTCCATGAAAAAGTTTGGAGGGCGGTTGAGCTCGACGATGAGGCCGCCGGGACGCTGCGATGCGCCCTCGGCGTTGGCCGTCATGTCACCGTTCTCCAGGGTGATGTTCTTGATGTACGAAAAGGGGTACTCAATCTTGTAGCCCGCCGAGTCGTTGTTAATGTAGTACGTAACGCAGCACTTCTCTGGTGAGTAAAAAATCACAAGGTCCATGGCACTCTGGCCGACGCGGCGCCAGGTGCCAACGCTCAGTGAGCGGCAAGCAAAGTGGTGGATGACTGCCAGTGCGTTAGCTGCGACCGATTGTGATTCAGCCTGTTTGGCATCGGAGTGAGACTCACCAACTTTGGACGAGCTGGTGTCCGTGTTGAGCAGCATGCCGCTGCCGTAGGCATTCATTGGGCCGCCAGCGCGGCCGAGAAAGCTCGACTTGCCAGACTCCATGGCCTGCAGAGCGAGGTACCGTCGCATCGACTCTGGGATGTCGTTGCAGTCGTCGCCATTCTCAATGCTCTTCTTAGCAATGTTCTTGATCTTAGCTCGTCTGTACGGGCGTCAGCGCGAAGTCCAAAGTTTATTCACCCTCAGAGGCAATTACCTGTTTTGGAACCAAATCTGCACAGATCGCTCCGTCATGTTGATCTCCTCTGCTATCCGCTCGCGCACAGCAGCCGTGGGGGTGGGGTTCTTGTTGAACTCCATCTCCAGCGTGACAAGCTGGTCCTGGGTGGCGCGCTGGCGCTTCTGGTTCTTCTGCTGCTGGGTGAGGGTGCTCTTCCGCGGCGGCCGGCGCGGTGCCGAGCTGTGGGTGGGGGTCGAGGCCGCGGCCGATGGGGAGGGCGTCGTGTCCTCCATGGCGTCCATGTTGGGCGAGTCGCAGGCGGGTGCGCCGGATGGGGAAAGGGGGGGAAAGAGGTGGAAGGGGCAGTCGCGAAGGGTGCCGCCGTCTATGGGTGGTGTCGTCGTAAAGAGTCGTGAGGTCAAGGGCTCCGCGCAGTGCTGGTGCGGGAGGGCGGGGTGGTTCAATGGGTGAAAGTTGGAGAACGTAGAGAGAGCTTGGCAGAGGGTCTGCGAGATCGAGGGGTTCGGGTCCTGGTGAGGCAGGAGCGAGGGGATCCGCGAGAGTCTTTCTGCTCGAGACACCGTCCAGGCGCTGGGCTATGCTGATGCAGCTCGGTAGCTGATGTCAAGGAAAGAAGCTGCTATCCGGGGAGCAGGTATCGAAGTCCGAGGGTCCGTCCGGGGCGAATCCGAAGGCGCTGAAGGAGTGGAATGGGAGGGTAGGGAATACTAAGGAGTGGACAGGCGGAGCCTAAGAGGAGAGGGTGGAAAAGAACGTGGGCGAAGGCCGAAAGGAGTGGCAGCTCTTCGCAGAAGTCGACAAGGGAAGGGAATGTGAATTGAGATCGCACCGGCGCAGAGGTGACGATGCGAAATCCGGATAGAGAGATCAGGCGGGTGTAAATGAACGACTTGGTGAGGAGCGAAAGGGGAGATTAAGGAAGGGGCCTTCAAGCCAGCAGCGTAGGGGGAGGGCGCGCTAGAGCGGCCTTGGCGGCTGCGCTCGAAGCAGCAGGTGCCCCCGACCGGAGCCGGCGACGCCTTCCAAAGCCCACCAGCGCCCGCCAGCGCCCGCCAGCGCCCAAGCGGGCAAGATCAGAGACGCTTTTCTTAGCACGCCGTTGGCCTCGCCCTGCCCATCGAGCCCCCGTCGCGACCCCGTGACGACCCCGTGACGGCCGCGCCCATGGCTCCCGAGCGAGGCCTGCTGCCCGCTCGACGGCACGCCTGCGGACGGCCTCGTCGTCGTCCCTCTTCGTCGCTGCCGTCCAAGTCGCCGCCGCCGTCGTCTGCTCCGTCGCCAGCACAGCGCCGCCCCGGCCGCCGCCGCAGCCCCCTCCCCCCTTCACCGCATCGCACTCCTGATCGCGCCGTCTCCACCAGCCAGCGCGCTCACGCACCACCACCCCCAGGGGGCACGGCTCGGACTCGGACGCCAGCCCTGGCCTGCCTGCCTGGTCGCCCACGGCTGCGGGCGACGACGGGGTGCGAGGACGTGTGTGAGTGGTGCTGCCATGCCGCGTCAAGCAAGCTCCATGGCCCCCCCGTCGCCCCCCCGTCCCCCATCCCAAGACTCAGGAGACTTTTTTCTGCCGCGCCTACGGCCACGGCGGCCATTGCGTCCGCGTCCGCGCCTGTGCCTACGCCTGTGCCTGTGCCTGAGCCGGAGCCTGCGCCTGCGTCTGTGTCTGCGTCTGTGTCTGCTGCTACGCCTGCTGCTGCTGCCGACGCCGCTGCCTCTGCCACTGGCTGCCGCTGCCGGGGCCCTCCACGCTCGCCGCCGCAAGACACTCGTGGCCGTCGCCGTCTGAAGAGGCGGGTGCATGAAGGCTCTGGGGCGCCATTCGCTCTCCGGTGCTGCAGGTACACGCCGTGCCCCCCAGCCAAGCGTTCCGCTGCGTGCCTGCGTGCCTACGTACACTCGTGCCGCCGCCGGCTGCAAAAACAACCACACCCCCCAGGAATAGCACCACGTCTGCCGCTTTGCCGCTTGCGCCCAGGTGCGTCTGCGAGGAGCTCATGCCACCGCTTGTTCACCAGCAGTCTGGCAGCAGCCGATCGCCCTGCCCTGAAGGGAGCTAATCGACGGTCCGCGACGTGATTCAAACGAGCGAGTCAGCACTGCCGTGGCCGCTGTCCATTTTTCCCTCCCCCTCTGCCCCTCCGTCTGTCGCAGCGTGTAGCGTGTGCCAGGCGCCAACTGTGCGGTTTGTCCGGCGCTGACTCTCTGCGCGGGCGGGTATTGCGAACAGTGCTCGACAGCCCCTCGTCGCTGATCTCTCGGATGGGCCGAGACGAAAGACCAAGCGCCGATGCGCTTTTCCGTTGCACCACGCCCAATTGATCGCTGGGCCCCCGACCCGGCGGGCATGCGCTGGAGCGCGCTCAACACCACTAACTAATGGCCTGCGTGCACTACTTACTCACTGCCTCTCTTCTGTTATCGCGGCTACTCGCATGCCGGCCCGATCAGGACCACCCGTCTAGTCGCCCTACGCCTGTCAATCTGTGGAACCAAACGCTCCCTGCAAACCGCCCCGTGGCTGTTGGCTGTTGTACGGACTGGCTCAGGCTGGGCTGGCTCACGTCAGGCACCGCAGCGCAGCGTATGGCTCCGTTGGCGAGCGCCCGCCGCCCACACATCATCCCAGATCCCAGCCCGTTCCTGGCCCGCCAGAGCCTCGATTCTGGCACCCAACCAGCGCGCGCCAACAGCCTCGGCCTCTGACAACGCCGTGGGCGGAACGCCGTGGCCTCCTCCTACCGTGGCTCGCTGCTCGCTGCTCGCTGCTCGCTGCTGGCTGCTGACTGCTCTGGAAAAAATCCTTTCCTTTTCCGTCCATGCATTCCCTCCACCTGGAACAGCGCGTTGCACTATGGCGCCACTTGCATTGAGAGCCTGCCAAAACGGCCCCAGCTCCACCGTTCCCGACAACCTTGAACCCCACAGCCTGTTTCAGCGTCGCACCTTCGGAAGCTAAATGCGAGGTCAAGTCCTCGTCCCAATCCGTCCGGGCCTCTGGCTGCCGCGACGAGAACAACACATGGGATCGCGGGGTCATTTGGAAATGGACGTCAACACCGCCCTTCTGTACCCACCCGCCCCGACCATGCGTGGCCTTCTAGAAGCAATTCCAGAAGCGCAGAGGCCACCCCATTGTTTAGAGTACATGTCTACACGGCGATTCGATTCGATCTCAGGGGAAGTCGCCTTGTGGTGGGGGGGGAGGGTGATGGATGATACGGCCGCCGCCTGTTGCAGCGGCGCCGGACTCGATTCGGCAGTGTCATGCACGTAGTCTGCAGTTGGGCCAAGCATGTCAACGGCTGTCTCAATTTTCTTTTCGTTTTCGCTCATGACGAGTACTGCAGCTCGATACCAACGGCGCGGATTATGTGCTCCCGCTTCTTGAGGTCGAGGCTCGCGCCAAGGGTGAACAGCAGTTCTTTGATCCTGCCCTCCCACAGCACGCCTATCCTCCAGTCCTGGTCCACGCGCGCCTTGAGTATGCCTGAGACGTCTTCGTCGGACGAAACGGGCGGTCGTTTCCAGTCTGGGCGCAGCTTCTTGACCGCCCATTCTACGTCGGTGTTGCGGCGGCGTCGCCACAGCTCGCACCCGAGCTGCAGGTCGCTTTCGTAGGAGTAGAAGTTGAAGTCAAACCGCGAGCAGAGGGCCAGGTTGGGTCCGGCCTTGACGGCATAGGTAGACGAGAGGTTCCCCATCAGCGGATTCAGCGTCAGCGTCATGGTGTAAGGAAAGCCCGTGTGGTTGGGCAGGGTGGTAAAACGTAAGCCGGTGCTGATGCCTCCGCTCTTGTTCAAGAGTCCATAGTAGAGCTCCGCTCCGGCACTGAAGCGGCCGTGCACGGGCTCGACCACCTGCTGCAAAGTCATCGGCTCCGTGGGACCCTTTCTGGGGTCTGCTCCGAAGTTGTAGAGACCTCGTATACCCATCAAGGCCGAATCCGTGCTATACATGTACTCGGTGCTATACTTGCCCGTATCGTTCTGCAGCAGGGTGAGGATGGTTCCTCCGTTGTTGAGGCTTGAGTCGCTGACGGCCGCTACCCGGAGCTGCTGCGTGGGCGACAGGCGGCGGAGGTACAAGGCCTCCAGCCTGGATTGGGGTAGGAAGATGCGTCCGTACAGCAGAGTGTCTGCATTCCGCTGAGCCGTGATCCGAAACATGAAGTCACAGAGACTCACCTCTGCGGTCTATCCGCCGTCCGCCATGCCAGACCTCCCACCACCAGTCCTCGTCCGGCCGCCTCAGCTCTTGGAGGTGCCTGTATCCCCTGATGACATGATGGAGGTCGAGGTTGGCACTCCGGAACTCCCTCTTCAGCGGCAGCGATGAGTAGAGGTAAGACACGGAGCCATCAACAACGCCGACACTCCCTAGCGTATACGAAGTCGCAAAGTTGGGCGCGGCAAGGGACGATATCTGGAGGCGCAATCCCTTGGGTGTCTGGAAGTCGAGCAGCGCTGTGTTCACAACCCGTCAGTCGTGTCTTTCTTTGGGCGCGAGATGGAATGGGGCGACTGAGACGGAGACGTCACTCACCTCGGGCAGTCGCATTCAGGGCGCCGTAGGAATTGTCGAGGTTCCAGTGGGAGGCTTCATAGAATGCATTCTGCACATGTTCCATGAAGTCCAACATGGCGCTGCCGGCTCCGCATGCTGTGGTTCCGTGGGCAATGGGGGGGAGTTCGCACAGCAACAGCTTCCAACCTTGCTAGCCACGGATCGCCGCTGGCGGCGGAGGAGCTGGAACCGAGGCCGCCAAGACCGGCGCTTCGCCAAAAATTCCCCGCCGCCGTGTTGCACTCGAACTTTTTTCTGTCTGCGATCGATAACCACATCTGCCAGCACCAGACCAGCCGCCCTTTTCGCAATAATACCGCCACAATGCCCAAGTCGAAGCGCGCCAAGGTCGTTCACCTGTCCAAGACGGACAAGAAGGGCAAGGAGCTCTCGCAGAAGCTGTTTGCCAATGTGCAGGAGGCCGCCGACAACTTTAGCTACATTTTTGTCTTCTCCGTGGAGAACATGCGCAACAACTACCTGAAGGAGGTGCGGTCTGAGTTTTCAGACAGCCGGTATGCGTCCCTTCAGCTCCATTCCCCGTGCCATGTATCCCGCGCAAAGTGAAGCAGAGCATGCAACCCTCAAACAACCAAAGACAAGAAGAAAAAAAACCCTCTCTAATAAACGTCCACAAACAGACTCTTCTTCGGCAAGACCAAAGTCATGGCCAAAGCCCTCGGCCAAACCCCCGCAGAGGAACACCTCACCAACCTCTCGGACCTGACCAAGCACCTCGTCGGCAACGTCGGCCTCTTCTTCACCAACCGCGAACCCGCCGACATCATCGACTACTTCTCCACGTACACGCAGACGGACTTTGCGCGCGCCGGCGTCGTCGCGTCGCAGACCTTCACCGTGCCCGAGGGCGTCGTGTACGCGACCGGCGGCCAAATTCCGGCCGACGACGACGTCCCGCTGCCGCACAGCCAGGAGGTCACAGTGCGCAAGTGGGGGATGCCCACCCGCCTCGACAAGGGCAAGGTTATGCTCGATGTGCCCTACACCGTGTGCAAGGAGGGTCAGACGCTCAATAGTCACCAGACGGCTCTGCTAAAGCTGTTTGGCGTCGCCTTGGCGGATTTCAAGATTGAGATTTTGGCTTACTACTCTAAGGAGGCAGAGGAGGTCAAGGAGCTGAACGCCATGGAGGAGTAAATGGCCATTCTGGGGAAGACAGGAAGGAAATCGTCACAGAAGCGGTAAAAAAAAAGGAGAGAAGAATGAAAGAAGCAAAAGAAAGGTTGGGTCAGACGGATGGAACGAGTGAGCCGCGAAAATAAAAAAGACGGGCTCTCCGCATCAATGACGGCGTTTCCGAGGCGTTTGGGCGGAACCAGGCACTACAGGTCGGGGTTTTCGTTTCTTTTAACACTTTTGTTCCAAAGGAGAAGTGGGGGAGAAAAAGAATAGGGGCTCTAGGTCCGGTCATAGATATTACCTACTTGTCCGCGTCACGTGCTGAGAGTCTAATATACCCTTTCTACCTATCCAATGCTCGATATTACTTTTTTTTTTCTCCTGCCGTGGGGTTGGACCACAGTGTCTCCAGGAAAAATAAAAAGGTCGGCTCCTCACCCTTCGAGCCGGCATATGTCGTCCGTGCCGTGCACATGCTCAAACGCCCTCACCAACCCGACCAAATGCGCCACCCCGGCGCAGATTACCATGCAATGCATGATCTGGTGGCTCGCACCCCACACGTCGAAACGGCGTGGATACCACTTCTCGGGAATCTATACAGCAGCCGCCGGCAACAGGTTAGCCAAGGTGTACTGCCGAAGCCGCCCAAACTCACTCGAAACGCGAGGGCTCTGCGCGCAGGGAGCGTCTACACGCGTAATGGCGAGCAGTTTTGAGGGTGGAAAATGGGACGTGGAAAGGAAGGCGTACCCGTAACGCGTATATTCCGCCGCCCACGAGGTTCAGGACGGCCATTAGGGCCATCCAGTCCAGGCTCATGCGGTCCATTTGCACGCTCCAGCCAAACCGCGACACACCGTGCGCGATTGGGATGAGGAAGGAGAGGCCGAGGCCGGAGTACATGGCTGTGCGGTAGGGGCGGTAGTGCGGACGGCGGAAGGCGGGGTGCAGCGTGGCGTATACGCAGAGCAGGGCGAGGATCGAGACGAGCGAGTAGTATGTGATTTGCAGCGCTGGCGTGCAGAAGAAGCCGTAGTATACACAAGGGATGGTGGAGCCCCACATTAGGATGATGATGCCGAGCTGGGGGTTAGCATGTTAGTTGGGTGGGCGGACGAAGGCTGAGTTGTATGCAACGTACGTAGTCGAGTTGGTTGCCGAATACGTGGACGGCTTCGCTGTGGTTGTTGAAGATGTGAAACCTGCATGGCAGTTGGCATTGAGGAACGATTGTATCATGGGCGATCGGGGTGAAGGCTCTGGTACAAAAAGAATGGTATATGACTTACGTTGCTGATAGAGCAAAACAGATTGCAACGCCAAAGAAGAAGGAAGAGAATACAATAATGTCAGCGGTTGAGGCCGATGCATAGACTGGTTGCAGCATATTGTAAACCGGGATAGGCAGCGTAAAGAAGAGAACAGAGCCCACCAAATGCGAGGAGATGTTGACTTGACGAGGTCAGCATCTTGATGTAAATTGGATGGATTCCAGAGATCGACCCAGAAATGTGTCGTATCTATATGGTGAATTTCCATCTCAAGTATATCGTACCAGTTTCGTTATGAATAACGAGAATGCTCCTCATTGATCTCGTATATGAATTTGAAATACGTCTATTCCTGTTATGACCAGAAAAAAGCGTTTCAGATCATCTTACCTGTATCCTGAGAGCACGTATTCGTTGTCCCTTGATTGTATCAGTTTCGAGTTTCGTGATCAATCAAGCGGATGTGAACATACTGGTACCAGGCAGCTTTCAGGCATCGATTAGCTCTTTACACACTGAAAGTGTCTGGCACACTCACGGATCTCGTGCCATTCAAGTAACGGCGCATTCTTCGTCATTACCTTTGGTTTCGCCTGCAGGACTGTCTCGATCTGCGGAGGCGTGGACGGCAGCTCTTTCGACGCCTCATCGCCTTTAATATCGGAGGGAATCTTGCGAGATCGTACAGTGCTCATATCTAACTATGTTTTCTATCAGGTTTCTTGTCAGAGAGTGTCGTGTACAACGAAAGCAGGCCATAGGATAACCGAGTAGAACAGGAATGTGTATGCACGGACCACCTCATCTCAATCTCTTAGGAAAGGCGACCTGCTTACACTGCTCAATGACAATCTACGATATGGAAGGGGATGATATATAGAAATTCCGCGGATTAACGAAATACTTGTCGAATTTTAGGGTATATGGAAGTAAGCAAAGTCTGATAGCCTTGTATACTGACGTAGTACAGAATGCAGGGGCGCACGAAGGATTTATTGCCGGTCGCTCGGCCCATACGATTGTTGGTGCCCCGGGACGCCTGAATTCCATCTCAGTTTCAGCTGTAGCAGATACTGTGACTGAAATAGCATAGGATCGCCTGAGACTGAATTTAGGAGAACGGTGTAGCCCGCCCGCTAGCCTCAACATACCAATCCACTGTTCGTTAACTTCAACCTAGAAATCTGTATATGCGACATGTCTTCACTACAAAAAATATTGATTTGCATACTTATTCCTGGTATATCAGATGTATTCGCTGCGGATACGGCAGAGAATGCAGAAACCATCGGATTTGTGTCGGAAGATAATCAGCGCGACACGTTGTCTTTACTTGTGAGCTGCCTCGTTACATTGGGATTATGCGTATACTCTGCAGTACATCTCAATGTACCATCCAAAAACGAATCATATAGTCGGATGGTCTGGAAAGAGCTCAAATGGTGCCTCGTCGGCCTCTTCGGTCCTGAACTCGTGCTCTACGCGGCCTGGCGCCAGTGGGCTTCGGCAAAACAGTTGTGCGATGAAGTCGAAAAGAAGAACGATTCTATCCATAAGATCAATATCAATGCATCATCCCAGGGCTTGAACAAGGTATGTGTCACATGTCGCTGACTCTGGTGCTTCGAATTCCTAAACAGTACTGACCGTTTTCAAGCTCGGTCCAACCTCTGCAACCCACGATCAAATCTCTCGCAGCACCAGTTACGAATGGTCACTTTCACACAGTTTCTATGCCACCATGGGTGGATTTGCCATCGAATTGGATGAGAAAGAGTCGAGCTACACATGTTTGTTCGGGGAGGCTAAGCGCCTCACCTTGACAGCAAAAGGTGTAGCCTTATTGGCACACTGTGGTCACCTCCCCAACATCTCTGCCGATGAGATAAAAGACAAGAACAAGACCGACTCTCTGGCAAAGTTTCTCGTGTGTGTCCAAGCTGGGTGGATGGTTGTCCAAGTCACGACCCGCAGAGCTACAAACCTGCCTTCAACGCTCCTTGAAGTCCACACTGTTGCTCACGTCGTTTGCGCCTTGATTGTGTATGCGATTTGGTGGCACAAGCCTCGCCAAGTGGAATCGCCAACCCTGCTAAGGGGCGACTGGGTGTGGCCTCTCGCAGCATACATGTATTGCGCAAGCAAAATGAGTGGCAAAACTACCAATGATGGTTATAAGATGACCAGAAGCCCTGAGCCGGAGTTCAAAGAGCTAGCGTATCTGAAATTTGAGGGGTCTAATAGAATTCCTTCTAGCGACGTCACTCAGAATCAACAAGTAGAAAACGGAGATCTATTCCCTCTAGGCCGTTTTTGTTTACGGGATAACAAGACGGTTGACAATAGCGCTAAAGAGCCGGAGTCATCTGTTCCATTGGATGAGGTAGATGAGGAAAGAAGGCGTCTCGCTGCAGAAGCCGTTGTGAAATACCCAGCTATCCAGAGGCGATTCGAACGATCCGAGAACAACTGTTTGATCCCATACACAGACGAATTAGTTCAGCATTACTCAGTCAATTGGCCAAACGCAGGTCTTCTCCGCCGCACCCAGTCGCTTGTAATGGGCATGGTTCTTTGGGGTGCTTCAATGGTATATGGCGCTATCCATGTTTCAGCCTGGGATTATTTTTTCCCGACAAAAACCGAACGTCTATTATGGCAACTCAGCTCCATCTGGGTGACTTTTTGTGCAGCTTTCTGGCTTCTAACCAATCTCTTGGCGCACTTTTTCCCAGCGGTAGATCGCGTCTGGATGGCATACAACGAAAGGCGGTTGAACTGGTTCTGGACTGTTGTCATCACTTTGCTATGCATTCTTTGCGGATCAAGCTACATTGTCAGCAGGGCGTATCTAGTGGTGGAGGCTTTTGTGAGCATTCGTGAGGTGCCTTTGCAGGTTTACAACACACCGAGTTGGTCTCAAGTGTTCCCACACTTTTGATTAAAAGACTGGCCCAGGAGCACAACTGGAAAGTATATGTATGCGTCAAATCAAACTCTGTTTAGTCTACTTAGTTAGCTTCCATAATCGCCATGTCTCGTTTCCTCAGCTCTGTTACCAAAACAGGCAAAGGGTTTATCAAGCGGACCGAGGTTCCTAACTCCGCCCACACCGAACCTTCCAAACGCTACGAGTTTCGTGCCTGAGTATCCCAAACGTCAAAACTCGCCCAAGCGCTTCTGCGAAAAAACATCCGATCAACACGACCGTTGGCTATTGCGGCAATACTTATCGGGAAGATGTTTTTGACGATCGCTATGCGTTACGTGGAAGTACCGTGGAACTGATTGTGGCTCAAGCATCTTCAACATCGATGACAACCTCACCGTAATATTCTCACAAACGCGCGCAAGAGCCCTCGGCTTGTTCCATCTCCTTGTTTCTGAGGTCCTGCCTGCCATCTCCTTGCATCATCCTCAGAGTATGATCCTCAGGTAGCGCGTTTTACTCGCAGCGTTACTCGGCTTCGCCATTCCAGGCACAATGCCCGGGCGAGATATAAACGCCCAAGATCCGCAGATGAATGAATCGTTCACCAACATCTTCAATATTTTGTAAAAATTTTGACTTTCCATTCTTTCGCTTCTTGTTTGGCTGGACCACATTCGTTACAATAATTTCTACAAGATATACCTATTATTATCCTTGCCCAGACCAAACATGAAGTTCCACGCGTTTTTGCTTTTCGGCGCATCCGCATCCGCCGCCGCCATTTCTTCTCGACAAGCCGGCGGCAACCTCCAGAAAGGCGATCAAACCCTCGTGCTGAAAGAAGTCGGGGGCGTCCCCGGAAACGAATGTCTCACATTCCGCAACAATGGTGAGTCTACCGCAATCCATGCCGCCATTTGTGCCTCGGCCAGCTTCTAACCCTATCCCCCCCAAGGCGAGATCGTCGATGCGGCCTGCGTGAACGAGGCCGCGGATCGCCAGCTCACGCCCTCCACCGTGGGCGGTGCTGATGTGTTGGCTGTGCAGCGATCCTTCTCCGCGGGGTTTCGGCAGGACTTGGTGAACGCGCAAGCCTGCGTCGGCTTTAATGGGACGCATTTCCTCGCCCAGGACTGTGCGGGCGCGGATCTGGATCCTGTTAGTTTCCAGAATGGGCAGTTGGTCAGTGCAAGTGGTGCTTGTCAGAGCGGACACGACGATAAGGCTCAGATCACTGTCGATCCAAATGGTCAAAACTGCGCCCAGTTGACGAGTACGGAGGTTCAGCCTACGGATCCTTGAGCAGGATTTGTAATAAGCCTTCTGTCACCCCCCGTTTTGGTATTTACCCATATTCGGTAGCTCAATGTGAATAGAAATGGGAATGGGAGTAGGCCAATGGGAAGAGAATTCTAATGTATGGCTGTAGCCCCAGTTGATATTGGATATGTTGATGCGCATGCATGAACTACTCGATACAAAGTTGCCTTTATACTTGGAAGACTAGTGAGACAAGGCCGCAAATCTGACATGAGAAATGTAGGCAACTGCATAGAATAGCATGCCGCGGGTGCGACGTAGAATTTTTGAATTAACTGTACGGGGCGTAGACTGCCAAACATCTTCTCACCGCAATATAGACACTGACAAAGAGTTTCACTGCTTGCAGTTTATAGTCTGTTTTTAGCTGAGTCCAAAATTTATTGATTGTTGAGTTGGATTAGGCACAGATTCTGGCAGAGAAGCCGATAAACCACATACGAAGACACAGCAGTCCTGTTATCTCGCTTGGTTGTAAAAAATACTTTATGAGGGATAGCGTGAGTTGTGCTGACTGTATCCTAGACTTGGCTATCCAATACTTGATGGGGATACCCCTCATTTCCAACCAGCCTGTCTGCGCCCAACATTGAAGCCTTCAAGCTACCCTCTCTTCTTCCCATCAAAACAACAGCTATTACTTTGTTTTTGAGAACTACCAGAGCTAGCTACACTACCTGTCTCTATACCTCGCACGTACCATGGATGAACAGACCACATCAGATCCGTTATGTGCACAATGTAGCCAGCTACACATAACTGACACCTTCGTAATACCCTGTGGAACAGTATCAGAACTCGAGTCGAGGAAGTCATGTCCCGTATGCCGGTTAGTTATAGGAATGTGTGGCATCGAAGCACACCCAGATTCTAGGGTATCGATCAACAAGTTTGCACTAGAAGGGCAATTAATCTGCAATATAACGCCCAAAGGCGGCTTAGAGGTACTCCAAAAGCAGAATCAAGTACCACAGCCCATGAATTTGAAGCCTCTTGCAACAGAGGAGTTTACTGTCCACTTGGATTCAAGAATTATGGGTGAATTATTCTATTCCATCCAAGATGGTTCAACTGAAGAGGGGAAAGGTTGTCTTCCATCAGGTGGAATTCCCAGTTATTCAGAGAGACTGGGCTATGCCAAGATAATGTCCCAGCTTTCTGAATGCAATTCCAATCACGATATCTGTCGCGCTCATCACCTTCGCCGACAGGAAATTCCGTTCACGAAAACATTTTTCATCGATACTACCCAAAATTGCCTCGTTCTGAAAGACACAAGCAAGAGATACCTCGCATTGAGTTACGTATGGGGCCAGACTCCCATGTTCAAAACAACTTCTTCCAACGTTGAAACCCTTCAACAACCAGGATCGTTGATTGAGATCGAATCTGCCTTCAGCTCTGTGGTACAGGATGCTGTTAAAGTTACAAAAGAG
Organism: Corynespora cassiicola; assembly: GCA_022059125.1. Classification (NCBI taxonomy): domain Eukaryota; kingdom Fungi; phylum Ascomycota; class Dothideomycetes; order Pleosporales; family Corynesporascaceae; genus Corynespora; species Corynespora cassiicola. The sequence continues at coordinate 732,699 of JAEUWY010000012.1, read as the reverse complement.
CTGGGAGAAAAATATCTGTGGGTTGACGCACTGTGCATTCCTCAAGATGATGAGGCTCAATTAAACTACATGGTGGCAAGAATGGACTCAATTTACGCCCAGGCCTATCTCACCATTGTTGCTATGAGTGCCAACGATGCAGACTCGCCACTTCCAGGCGTTCGGCGCGGTACTAGATCCCCCAGTATTTCATTGATACATCGGGTAGTTCCGCCACATGAAAAACATTCTCCAAGCACATATGCGACCATCCGATTGTCTCTGAGTCATCTTACCGTTAGTAGCCGATATGTTTCTAGGGGTTGGACTTTTCAAGAGAGCTGCCTTGCCAGAAGATGTCTGATATTCACCAATCACGAGACATTTCTCCACTGCAACTCAGCGTTATGGACAGATTCTGGCATTGCCTTGAGCCGTGACATTTGGCCTGGCCGTATTGCGATATCTTCAATGATCGGTATGCCTTCGGATGAAATCGATGAGGCCAATCGATTTTTCCTTTACAAGCAGCTTATCTTCACTTTCACTTGGAGAACACTGACATATCCGGAAGACTCTGTGAGAGCTATAAGTGGAATACTCGCTATATTTTCCAGGGTATTCGGGTGGCGATTTGTCGCTGGAATGCCATCTCATCTCTTAGAACTCTCTATTCTATGGAGATCGACTTCTGGTCTAAAACAGGATGATCACCTGTCACGAAACCCCAGATTTCCAAGTTGGTCTTGGGCCGGATGGGTAGGTCAAACGAGTTTCGATCACCAGGTCTTAGAACGTTTTGCACAGTACCACACTGGGAAAGACTATTCAGCGGGCTTATCATTCCGCTCTGAATTGAGTCTATCAGAACAGCAGGCAGCATTGCTTGCTCACCCCGAAGGATTTCAAGAATCTCAACTCTATGCTCTACAAATTGAAGTGAGTTCGGCATCCATTACTGCCTTCCAAATCAAGCCAAACCCACTGCCCTATAACCAAAAAGGTACTCTCCTTGCCTCTTTCGACTTTGTCTGGGCTGTAGGCGGGCACAGATGCGGCGTTGTATTTGATTTTAAGGACGATGGTTCAAAAAAGCAGAGAATCATTGCTATCTCACGATCAGAATGGAGAAAAGAAAGGATGGTTTTCCATGGATATTCCGATGGAACCAGCAATTATCATCTTTATTGTGATGAAGAGATTTTTCAGTTTTCGGAATATTGCTTTGTCAATGTCTTGTTCATTGAACCGAAGGGCGATGCTTGGGAAAGGGTTGGTGTTGGATTGATACATATCGATGCATGGGAGGCGGTTGAGAAGTCGAGAGAAAACATCGTTCTCAAGTAGATTCGAACAGATCCCATGCCTTGGGGTGTCATGCGATAACGAATGATTGTATTTCATAATGAAAAATATACGTCATCTGTGTGAAAACACCTGAATGATTATAGACAAGTAGTCGGCAACTATATACACTTAGCCAAAACACACAACTCGTACATCATGAATCATGTCAAAAGCATAGATTCCAACCTCGCCTTCTTCTCACTCACCCTCAACGCAAACGGATGCTCCCTCCCAAGCCCCTCTCCGCCAATCGTCTGCAACGCATCCTCCAGCTCCTCCAAATACACAACCGCCGCACTAAAATCCCCCTGCCGCTCATGAAGCCGCACCAACGTCCACAGCGTCATGATATGATCGGGATGATGCCCATCCGCCCTCGCCGCAGCCTGATAATTCGACTTCCTCCTCGCATCCTTCAAAATGCGCTTCGCCTCCTCGAACTTGTCCTGCATGGCCAGAATATTCGCATGGTGCGTCTCCCCGGCCAGCGTCCCAAAGTGGCTCAATCCCAACGTGCGCTTCGCAATCGGCATAATCTCCTCGAATATCTGCGCCCCGCGTTCGGGCTCGCCGCGCGCGCCGTGGATCCTGCCAATGTGGCCCAGCGCCAGGAGTGTGAGCGGCGACTGCTCGCCCAGCTTGGTCCTGCGCTCGTCGTACACGTCTTGCATGATGGCGAGGACGTCGTCGAGGATGGCGGGGGTGCCGCCGCTGCGGTTGCCTTCCCAGTCGATGTACGCCATGGAGAGGGCCTGCATCGAGTTCAGGGTCTGGGAGGCGTTGGGGCCGAGCATGATGAGCATTCCGAGGGCGGATTTTTTGTAGTATGTGCGCGCTTCTTCGTAGCGGAAGTAGCGGCCTAAGATTACGCCCATGTTGCACCATGCTTCGAAGAGGTCTTCTGGTTTGGTGAGTGAGTTTTTGGCCGCAGTTTTGAGGGGGTGTTCGTATTGGGAACGGGCTTTTTTGAGGCTGGCTGGGTCGAGTCTTTCGAGGCTTTCGATGGCGGTGTCCATCAGGGAGGATACTTCCTTCAGATTTGCTTCCATGGATTGGATGGCCTTTTTATGGAGCGCTAATGCGTCTCTAAAGTGGCCTTGAAAGCAGCGCGTAGCACCCAAGGTATCCATCATCTTGTGGGTCTTGGGGTGGCGTGTACCCAATGTTTTCTCGTAGAGATAAAGAGCTTGCTCCTGTAGTTCGGCAGCTTTGTTATGTCGGGTGTTTAGAACATAGGTCATGGATAGGAATAATGAAGCAGTGATGGTTATAGGATCGCTTGGCCCCAGTCGTTTGCGGACATACTCCAGGACGGTCAATTGTAGCTCTTCTGCCTTGTCCCACTGGGAACATTCCATGTAGATACGGCTAAACTTTGCACGATCCTTTATTTCTGAAGGCCATACAGTTGTTGGGCTTTTCGTTAGTGAATTCTTTATTGTTTGTGACAGGGATCTTGGCCGAGTTTCTCTGCTGTCCTGTATCCGTTGCTGAATATCATCCTGGCATCTTTGGACATGATTAATGTGAGGAAGCAGTGATCTGCGCATTGACTCATCCTGTGCCGAATTGTCATTTGCAGATAGTGATATTGACTGAGCCAGACTTGTTCTCGCAGCTTGGCACCACAGGGCCTGCTCCGATAGCCTCATGGAAGGCCTTTCTCGAACCCACTGGTGCCATAGTGGATGCATGCTGTAACTGTCGGATGAACCATCTTCATGTCGAATTATGAGTGACATTTTGGTCAAATGGGTAAGTGCCAGACGGAGGCGATCCCCGAGATCCTTGGGCGTCAATGAGTCGGCTTCTCGCAGAACATCAGGAAGAACAGGAGGGCTCCGATCTTTCAACATGAACATGACAAGATCGCGAACCCTGGCAGCAACGTATTCGCTTGTGGTTTTCTTTCTCGAGACGGCACGCAGACGCACTTCGTCTTCCATGTCTTTGCGTTGCTGCTCCTGTTCTTTTTTTGGATTTGTCGCAGCCTTGATCAACACATCAAGACGGATGTTCTCATAATGAAAGCATGAGAACATTTTGAGGAGCTGGACAGCATCAATGTGTGACTTTTTCGTGGACCTTTCGAGACTTTCGAGGTTGATCTCGTAGCTTGAATTGATTATGTCCCTTTCCTCTTCTGCCTCGGCGGAGAGACTATAGCGTGCTTTGCGTATACGCTGCCACGCTCTCATCAGGTAATCAATGTAATCGGCCAAAAGACAAAGATTCTGATATACAGTTGTTCCGGCCTGTATCAAAGCCACAGGCAAGTACCCCAGCTCTTTCGATATCTTCGCTGCATGACCGTGTGTGGTGGGATCCCAGGGAGGCGATGTGTAGTATGCATGCTTTAGGAGCAGATGGCTTGCATCATCAGGGGGTAGCTCTCCAAAGTGGTGCGACTTTTTCCCCACGGTGCCGAACTTCTTGTATTCTGGGTTCCGAGTGGTGATAAGGATGCAGCCGAGCTTACTGTCTGGGAAATAATCGTCCACTGGGCATGAGGGGTTGTCTGCATTATCGATAATCAGCAGCCACCGCTCCTGCGTCGCAAGCCAATCTTTTGCCGCGCGCATGTTTGATCCCTCGCTCGCTGCAATGTTCGCTCTTTGGTTTATGCTCGCGAACGATGACTCGGCATTTGCGGGGCTGCTGGCATCGATCCAGAAGACACCCCAGAAACTAATGCACTTAGATGAAATTCTTGATAGTGACAGAGTAGGTGACGTACTTATCTCGGTTATCATCTGCAAACTTGCAACAAAACTGGGTCTTCCCTGATCCTCCCACCCCAAAAGCTACAAATCGCTTAGGCTTTTCAGGAATCTCTTTGGAGACATGGAAGACGTCGAACGCAGCCTGTAATTCCTTCAACAATTCTCGATGACCTGTGTAAAAATCGCTGACAGGCTTGGGTATCGAGAAATGTTGGTTCCTCTTGAACAACTTGACTGCTGAGTTTATGGCTTTGTAGAACTGGTCATCGCTCGGTACAAGACTGTGACCCAGGCGCGCTATCGTGACCTCTAGCGTGGATCGCATACTCTGAACTTCGCCAGACAGCTGATTGTGGGAGCTCTGGAAATTTGATCTGTGTAGAGTTATTAATGTGCCATTTCTTGCTTTTTTGTTCAAACTTGCAGGTTCAAAGCAGCTAGAAGCATGCTTAGAGTATTTTGGTATTTGTCCACCTTTTTGAGCTTCGCGTTGAAGTTCTCTTGTCGCTTCTCTTTCCTTAGTACCGTCTTTATGGCCTCCCAAGTTCCGTGACGCTCAGAGTAACCCACTATGTCATCTATGATACCGTCAAGTTGTATAAGGGTGATTTTACATTCGATCAAAGTAGTATCAACTTGTCGCCACAAGTTATCGGTCGAATCGGAGCCTCCTGATGATGAGAAGCTCGGTGAGGCACTGTTCTTCCTGGACTGTTCCTCTTTCAGCTGTTCTATTGACCGATAGGTCGAATCAAGAAAAGACACATGTCGCCGCAAAGTTCGAATATCCTGGTCCACATGTTTGCTCGAGTCTACGATGTGCTTGAGATTCGAGCCAATGCGAAACAATACGTCAGCGATGCCGACGACGCCCGCGCCAACGGAAAAAGGATCAGCCATGGAGGTCCTGGACTCAGACGGGACTCAGCATGTGTCGATAAGAATTGAGATACTCTGCGACGACAGACATGCTTTTGGGAAAGTGGCGGGCGACAGAGGCCAGAGGGGAGAGTGTAAGACTTCAGCCTTCCCACGCTGCGTCAGCCCGCAATGTCGAGGATATCAGCAAGCAATCCCCGCTGCAGCCCCCACCGACAAGCACTGCCAGATGGCTGCATATGAACGAGCCTATCCATGTACCCGAGACATCGGTAACACCGAGCTTTTTTTAGCCGTGGGCCATACAGGTGCCAGCGCTCGTCACCATTAGGGAACGCAGCATAGGGATCCCCGCTCGAGCCGTGTGACACATAGCACATCTCAATGGACAATGCGCCCACCTCCTAACTCTCGGCCTACGTACCCGTTATTACTCGAGCCTGGCTCCGTTTCCACTTGCCAGGACTGTAAGCCCTATTTGTTCAAGTATCACGGCCACAATATCGCCTGCAGTTTCAGCCTCCTCTCCCTCACCGTATCTCCGCAGTACTGTTTTTTTTCTTTCTTGTTTGCTGACCCATCTCATCTCAAATCTTTAAATACAGAGTATCCCGGAACTTGACACCATGGTTGAACGTTGGCTGCTCTTTTCCAGTCATTCTGAACAGAAAACACCACCAGAGCTACAGCTGACCTCAGGGAAATCTCTCGTTGGTGCCGTGACCATGAACCCCCTTGCATGGACGGCAGACGAGGCCCAAGCTCATATGAGCCGGCGCCTTGTATTCGCCATGCTCGCCCTAGGCTACTTCACCTACCTATTCATCCGCCGCAGAATCCAATCTCAGGTGTGCTCCTCCCAATCTCCCTCGACGTTCATGTATTTCCAAATCCTCCTATGCGACCTTCTACCACCGACTAGTCTTCACACTATAGCTAACCTCAGCCCAGGCCGACCAAGCCTTCGCCGCCCAACATGGCTGCCTCCCCATGCAAACAAAATTCCCCTCAAAATGGCCCTTCGCCCTCGACATCCTCAAGAAGCAATACGACGCCCTCCCCTCCAAACGCCTCCTCGCCTTCCAGTCCCAGTACTTCGACAAGATCGGCCCCAACATGGAGCTGAAACTCTTCGGGGCGGCCGGTTACATGACCACGGACCCCAAAAACATAGAGTCACTTTTGTCTACAAACTTTGAAGGTGAGTTTCCGCCCCGCCCCGCCACGCCAGATTGGCCTGTTCCGAGTTCGCTTCGGCGCAATTGCTGACAGTTTGTCGAAAGATTGGGGTCTTGGTTCGCGCGTGGGTGGATTGTTCCCTCTGCTTGGGCAGGGGATATTCACGCAAGATGGGCGGGCGTGGAAGCACTCGCGCGAGATTCTGCGCCGCCAGTTCGCACGCATACAATACCAGAACCTGAAAGTGTTTGATGAGCACATCGAGGAGCTCGTGAGCGGGCTCAGCGCGGCGGCTGGCGAGGGGAAAGACACCATTGTTGATATGCAGCCCTTCTTCTTCCGCTTCACGCTTTCTACGACCACGGATCTGATCTTTGGTGAGCCGCTGGGTACGCTGGGGGAGGATGTTAGGGAGAAGTTTTCGAGCAATTTTGACTACGCGTCGTTGATTTCTGCTATTCGGTTGCGGCTTGCTGACTTTCACTGGTTGCATAGATCGAGCAAATACAGCGAAGCGTGCAATGTGGTGAAAAAGTATGCCGACCATTTTGTATCGCAAGCACTTGCTTGTCGAGACAGAGAGGGCGAAGAGGCGGCGTCGGAGCGGTACCCGTTCATCCTCGACCTCTACAAGGACCTGAATGATACGGCACTGGTCAGGGACCAGCTTGTGAATGTCCTCATTGCCGGACGGGACACTACGGCTTGTCTCATGTCGTGGACGTTTTTTATGCTGGTGCGCCATCCGGAGAGTCTGCAGCGACTGCGCGATGAGATTGCTGCTGCGCTGCCCGACGGTCAGCCCCTGACGCGCGCACTTTTGCCCAAGATTCCATATCTTCGGTATGTTCTCAACGAAAGTGAGTGATCATCACCCGACGAAATATCTTGCTCAATACTCCCCACTGACTTGATCAGCTCTTCGCTTGTATCCCCAAATCCCCGTCAACGTCCGCGTGGCCGTTAAAACAACCTTTTTGCCCTCGGGCGGTGGCCCCGACGGCACCTCGCCCGTCCTCATGCCCAAGGGCACCGGAGTCGGATACTCGGTTTATCACATGCACCGACGCACGTCTCTATACGGGGAGAATGCCAACGAGTTCTGTCCCGAGCGGTGGGAGAGCACGGATCTCGAGCGCAAAGTCGGGTGGGGATTTCTAGCCTTCCATGGTGGGCCGCGGTTATGCCTTGGCAGTGAGTACACTCCCATCACCCAATGTATGAAATGCGTGTCAATGTCGGACATGCGGAAAACGGACCCCAGACTGATGGTTCTGCCGCAGAGGATTTTGCGCTCTCGGAGGCGTCGTACGGCATCATCAAAATCATCCAAACGTTTCCTGGCCTGCGCCTCCCGCCGAGCATCGAGAAACTGCCGACGGGCCAGGAGACGCAGAACCTCACGCTCGTGGTGTCGAGCGCGGAGGGCTGCAAGGTGGTGCTCCGCTGACCAGGACAGGAATTGCGTGGAAACGTGTCCAGCCAGAGCAGAATTCTTTGGCCTGCTGCATGTCCAAGGGGTATTTATGGGTGCTAGGGGGAGTTGCGATATGGCACTTGGGCGGACTGGTGGGCGGCTAGGGCGTGGGCTACACGCGTGGAGTTGAGTCCGGGCGGGCGTGGTTGTGCAAATAAGCCTTGAATGCAGTTAGCGTTGTCAGCCGAATAGGCAAAGACGGGGCTCTAGGAGCCTAGGTGCATGGCGCTACGGGGCCTGATCTCCCCAAGGCCAACTCTAAATCAACATGGCTGTGGCTGGTGAGGGAGAGAAGAGGGAGAGAAGAGGCGAGCTTGCGCTGGCGTTGGGAGAAGGGGATATGGGATGCTGTGAAGCTCCAAGTGCGAGGCGAGATTGCGGGTTCGCGAGCGCAGCGAGGTTGCGAGCAGGCGGTACTGCATGGCCTGACCAATGCGGCACAGGCTGCATGGGCTTCCGCGGAGGCTGGTGGTTGAGCAGTGAGGCCAAGGGCGTAGCCAGTGGTTGATGGATCGCCGCGCCACGCGAGGGCTGGTTGGGGAGCGGCCCACCTAAGCGCCCAGACGCCCAAATGCGCAGGTGACACCGAGAAGGCATCGACTATACATGCTGGACGGCTGTTACATGGTAGATGGGCAAGGGTGTTCTATAGGGGTTGCTCTGGAAAGACGGCGGAGTGGCCAGTAAGCCACATGGGCCAGTTTTCAGCCCTGCCACCTGGGGACGATGCCAACCGCGCGGTGCTATTCTTTTATCGTCGTGCAAAGGGATGAGTCCAGTTGACTGTTAGAGGCCCCGGCTGATGGTGTTGGGTCGTAGATGCACCAGCCCTGATGGCCGCCGAGCAGGTCACATGATGGGGCCCTAAGCGATGCCCATGGGAGAAGGGGGGGCATATTGGGTGCTCGGTTCCCTGGATGGTTCTTCTCCACCACCCCTCGCTCTCCTACCGCTTTCTTGGATGCCCTTTTCCCACACCAGCACCAACCGCGCATCGAGTCGCACAAAAGCCTTGGAAAGGCGCCGTGACGACATGTCGCACGTGCATCATCGCAGGCCTATCAGCAACACCTGTTCGCGCGGCCGACGCTCTCCGCGACGCCGGCACAGATTGCCTTCTTCTTACGGAGCCCAGCCCAGCCCCGCCTCGCCCCTGCGAAGCCTGCAATGCCGCCCTTGCGGCAACAACATGCTGTGAATGGGACGAGGCCAATGGCAAAATTGCACAGGGCCTGCCCAGGCGATCTTGTCCCCATGTGGGCCTGCGGTGTCTCTGCTTGGCGGCGCCGCAGCTGCAGCGAGCTGGATCCGACACGTATTGGACCCCACGCGCTGGTCTGCCCATTACGCTGGCCCACCTCTCCGCCAGCAACATTGCCTCGTTGTGGCTCTCATCCAGCAGCAGCATTCCACCGTCGCAGCGCAGCCTGGCCTAGCTCCCCTCGCGCTGCCGTGCTGTACCGAAGATCCCTGCAAACCCAAAAGGAACACTTAAGCGAAGCCTGCAGACGGCAGTAACTCGATTGATCATCCCACGAAACGCTCACGCGTCTCCCAGCTCCATTTTTCTCGTGCGGATATCGCCGCCTGACTTTTCTTATCCCCTACACTAACTGCTGGTGTTTGCCTGCCCCTACCCAGGCATCCCTCTCACCCGCGCCCAAGCCATGTCGTCTCCGCCGGGCTACAGGTACTCGACAAAGGAAATCAGCTACGTCCTCCGGAGACCACGGCGCAACGCCGCCGCCAGGCCCCGCAGGAGAGAAGGGAGCCTGCTCGGCGCCTTTTACAAGTTCATCGTCGAGCATCAGATTGGTATCGAGCCCTCAGAGTATCCCTTCACATCCGCCCGTCTGATGACACCCTAGGCCTCGCCATCACCCTCCTGCTGCCATTGCTCATTGCCCATGTTTTGTTCCCGTGGACACGTGGACACACGCGCAAGTACTTTGAGCTCTCTCACCACCATGCCGCTACCCAGACCTACGGCCCTGGTTGGGATGATCTCCCCTTTGTCTTCTTCTGGCTGGTCATCTTCACCGGCATGCGCAGCGCCGTCATGGACTATGTGCTGAAGCCGCTTGCGCTGCGGGGAGGCATCCACCGAAAGAAGGCCATGCAACGCTTCTCGGAGCAGGGCTGGCTCGTCATTTACTACACCCTCTCGTTTGGGGTAGGCATGGTGAGTATGCGGCCCAAAGAAACGCGTCGCCCGTCCATCCGTGGGCGCCAATTGCTAACAAACCCGCACAGCGGCTGTGGATGAGCTCCAAGTACTGGCTGAATTTGCGCGAGCTTTGGACTGACTTCCCCGACACCGAAATGAGCGCCCTGATGAAGCGCTACTACCTGATCCAATTCGCCTTTTGGCTGCAGCAGATTGTCGTCATCAACATCGAGAAGCGCCGCAAGGACTACTGGCAGATGCTGACCCACCACTTCATCACCTGTGCCTTGTTGGTCTCCAGCTACGCCTTCTACATGACGCGAGTCGGCAACGTCATCCTGTGCCTCATGGACGTGGCCGACATTGTCTTATCGGTTCGTCGAAGCATACGCTCCATGCAGGCATGATTCCAGCCTCACTAATTCTCTATCAAGTCTGCAAAAGTCCTTCGATATCTGGCATACCAGACCGCCTGCGATGTCGCCTTTGGCATCTTCATCGCCACCTGGTTCATTTCGCGCCACGTTTTCTACACCATGGTCGTTTGGTCCGTATGGGCTGACCTGCCCGTGTACCTGCACCTCGGGTGCTACTCCGCGTCGACGGGAGAGAAGCTGGAGCACGAGACGGGCAGCGGGTTGAGTCATTACATGCAGCCTTTTTCCCAGTCGGGCGACGTCGTCTGCTTCGACAAGTATGTTCATTGGCAATTTCTGGGTCTACTCGTCTCGCTCAAATGCCTGCTCCTCGCCTGGTTTGCCATGATCTTCAACGTTGCCTGGAGGGTGCTAAAAGGCCAGGGCGCTGCGGATTCGCGGAGCGACGACGAAAGTGAGGAGGAGGTCAATGGCTCAGCTAATGGGAGGGGCCGCCAGATGAAGAGAGGCTAGCCTTTGAGCTAGCCTGGGGGCCCAGGACACGCTAGTGTCAGCGTCTTGGGGGTCAAACTTCTTTTTTTTCCCTCCCGGATGGGAGACTAATGAACAAAAATAGATATGAACTAGCTAATCAACTAGATACCAAAGTAGGAATGTAAAAGCGAAATCCCCAGACTCGACGTTTCTCTGTATCAGTCGTGACGAGGACAATATGGAACTGGACAACTTTCTGGCTCTCTATCTGCTCTTGACAGGCATGCTGATCCACTTCTCCGCCGACTTTGTTTTGACAAAATCTATCTTTGCGTAAAGTCAGAACCAAAGATGCAGTCTTTTGAGTCCCACAAAAAAACACCACGATTCTCAGGAACATGGACCTGGCCCGGGCCCTCTCCCATTCGCCCCGTGCAAAAACTCCAACAATGCTACCTCTTTCCACCCACTAATTCCTACCTACCCCCCCTACTCCCTTCCCCCAACACCCCGGCATCCAACTCATGAACCCTCCCAAACCCTTCCTGCCCCTGGCCCTGGCCCTGGCCCTGGCCCTCCTTCGCAACATCCCAATAAGGATACATCTGTCCGTGGCCGTGGCCCTGGCTCTGATGCGCGGCATCGAGCTTGAACGGCTTGTTGACGGGTGGGGTTGGAGCTTTGCGACTAAACGGACGCCGCCGCTTGCGCAGGTACCACGCTATCAGCGCGAGGAGGGACAGGGAGATGGCGGCGAAGGGGATGCCGATGCCGAGGCCGATTTTTGCGGATTGGGAGAGGGCGGTGGAAGGCGAGGGCGATGATGAGGGGGTTATAGAGGGAGATGGAGATGGGGTTGGTGTTGTGGGGGAGGTGGAGGGCGAGGGAGAGGAGGATGAAGTGGAGGGGGTAGTGGAGGGGGTGAGGGTGCTTGGGGTTGGGGTTGTTGATGAGGGCGCGGCTGAGCTGGTGGTGGATTCTTCGATGAGTTCGCCGGCGGGGCCGAGGGGGGTGCCTCGGCCTTGGGTGCAGCATGCGGAGTCGTTGTCGCAGCAGTAGGTTCCGTCGGAGCAGAGGCGGGCGCGGGGGAATCGGCCGCCTTGGGGTCTTTCGTCTGGAGGGGGGGTTGTTAGCTCACGGTACCCTTCGAGCCGTACATTTGGATGCTAGTAGTTGAAGACTGTTGTTGCGAAGAGAAACATCAAGAGCTTTGTCGAGACAATCAGCAAGAGCTCGACGTGGTGCCAACTCACCGTAGAGACAGATGGTCGCGCAAACCGCCGGATCCCAAGGGTGCACGGCACAAGGGCCCCTCACAAACGTGTTCTCGCGCTCGCCCTGATTTTCGCAAAGCCGGTTCTCGGTACACGTCGCGTTGACGCCGCAGCACTGGGAGCTGCCGGGGCAAATCTGCTGATCTTCGTAGACGAAGCCATCGTAGGAGTAACAAGACAGCGCGGCTGAGAGCTGCATTGTCGAAAGAAGAGCAAAGGCAATTGACAATGACGATGAAGATGGGCGGAACATATTTCTTCTTCTCCTATTGTTTTCCTGCGCTTTTGGATTGGGTTTCACTCGGAGGGCGAACTCCACGGCAGTCCCCTGGGTCACTCTTAGGGGATGTCCCTTATATGGATGCCAAGGACTACGCCGCCCCCATGGGTTGACCGCACTGTCGCACCTATTTCACAGCTAGTCTTCATTACCTTAATGGGATGAGGGCCTTCCAATGGAATCCCTGAAATTGTGGGTGGCGAGCGTGCATAACTGTCGCTTGTGGTGTGCTGGTATCGACTCCAATTTCCACCGTAGTTCCCGGGCGTAGTACAATCGATGTTCCAGGTTTCCTGAACCTTTCTGTCCAAAACTTGTTGTTCTTCTTCTTCCCTTCAAGACATGTATTTGCTGAATTCGAGTCGAAGGTTGAAGATGATGGGTGTGTTGGCGGTGGTGGCTCTTACGCTATCAATGGGATTGTTCTTGTACTTGGAGGATTTTTCCAGATTCAAGTCATTGCGATGGGGAAAATCTGCTTCCTTACCTTCTCCGCCTATGGGAGGATCCGAAGCAGGCTCAGAGAAAAGCCCTTCACACCCTGATCCCAACGACGAATCCACCGATTCCCAACCCTCCGCCATCGTCGCCGCTGTAAAATCCGACACAGACCTATCCTGGCTCTCTTCCCTCAATGACAGGTACCATATCTTCCTCTCTTCTTCCTCCCATACGTAAGTTTGTCGGGTTTTGCTAGAGCCTAACCTTACCCCCAGCCAGTGGACCCTCCACCGCTACAACTACGACGACCCCTCCCCACCCCCCTCCACCTGGTTCCCCACCAACAAAGGCCACGAAGCAATGATGTACCTCTCCTACATCATAACCCACTACAACGCCCTGCCCCCCTACACCCTCTTCATCCACGGCCACCGCACCTCCTGGCATCAGCAAGGCGACATGCTCTCCCTGATCACCTCGCTCAACCTGCGCGCCCTCGACCGCGACGCCTACATCCCGCTCCGCTGCGACTGGTACCCCTCGTGTCCCGCCGAGATCCGGCCCCTGGACCACGACGCCGTGGTCTGGGGGCCGGGCGTGCATCGCGAGGATGCCGAGAGGGAGATTGGGAGGGCGTGGGGGACGCTGTTTGGGGAGGGGGTCGAGATGCCGAGGACGATTGCTAGTCAGTGCTGTGCGCAGTTTGCGGTTACGCGCGGGGCGGTGAGGAGGTGGGGGAGGGGGGTGTATGAGGGGATGAGGGAGTGGTTGGTGAGGACCGAGGTCGAGGATGATGTTAGTGGGAGGGTGTTTGAGAAGTTGTGGGCGTATATTTTTACAGGGGAGGGGGTGAGGTAAGTCCTTCTTCTCCAATTGTTGTTTGGATGGGAGATTGGGAGCTGGTTCTGACGAGAATAGGTGTCCGCCGCCGCAGAAATGCGCTTGTGAGTACTTTGGGCAGTGTGAGCCGATGAAGTGGCCGGTTCCACCAGAAGGACTTGTGAAGTGGAATGATTGATTTAATTTGTAAAGAGAGAATATATTGTCTAGCTAGATTGCGCAAACAAGCGGAAGCAATTTAAAAGTTACAACAAGAGGCTTTAAATAGGGGGTTGACCTTCCAGTCTTTCTTCTTCTATCTGATTAATATTGAAGCATCTCGATAATAAGATTCAAAATACTGAAAGTTTATAAAACAATAAGAACCTGTTTTCATGGGCCCGTGCTATTTCATCTACCGCTTTATTGACTGTGTCAATAAAGTCTTGGCGGTCCATCCGATACAGCTCTGCAATCTTCTGAGCCTCTGGGTTTCTTTGATGTTTCATGTGCCAAGATTGATTACACCATATAGCTTCACTAGAAAGCCATAGGTTTTCAAGGCTAATGCTGGCTTCAGGTAGGCTGGACGCCGTATAGTGGCCGTGATGGTTGATTCCCAGACAGGCTATTTGTCTGAAACTAGGGTTAATAGCCATCAAGTTACTCTATAGAACACAGATACTTACTCTGAGACAATTTCAAACCTGATGTCAAGATAATGATTTCTCAAGACTTGCATCCCCTTGTCTCTCATTTTTCGAAGGGTCTGCTGCGTATGCCATAACCTTAGCCTCCATAGCATCTTCTCATATCTAAAGATGGACTCTCCAATCTTACGCTCAATGATGAATATTTCGGTAAACAATCTCTCCAGGTTCTCGACAGAGCTTTTTTCAATGAGGTACAAGTTCTTCGGCGATTTTGCCATTCGTTCTATCTCCTTATTCTGCGACTGGAGCATCCCGGCAACCTTGCCAAGATACTCTGGAGAGCTTCGTTCCATAATCCAAACCTAACGCGCATAAGCTCCAGCTGCTATGGCAAAAGCAAGGACCATCATTTGCAGGACGAGGCTCACAATTCCGATAGCCCCGACGCGATTGAAAAATGGCTATCTTGATCAGACATGTCTCTGTGTAGGTTTCATGGAGATGCAAATGGAGGAAACAAAAGCTAATATCAGGTTCAGACCACCGGGAGGGGGGATGATGAGTAGGGCTTGCGAGAAGGCGGTTGTTGTACGAAGATGGAGTTGACATGAATTTATAAGTGAATCTAACCCGATCCACGTTTTTGCAGCGAAGTAGACTGTGAGAATGATAAGCAAAAGGGATATTCTTTTTAGAAAATCAAGACAATCTGGGGAAAATACTTAAATATCCGGTTTAACTGCGCTACTAAATTAGCTATTGTTGATGTTTCAGTGGCATTTAGTAACATCTGTTCACCTCATTTGCTACATTCCTTATGATCAGGCAGATGATTTAAGTTTATAGCCTCTTCATAAGCGCAAATCTGTCACTAACTACTTAAACTTAATTGCTAACGCTCAAAACTTACATTCCAGTTAAACACCCCTAAATTTTGAAATTCTGCCTTAAAACAAGCATACTAATGTTTGTTAGATCAACATCTAAGGTGTAAATGTAGCGTATAACTGACTATTTCAGCAGCTAAATCTCAGCCTTGGAACGTTTTCAGAGGAATCTTGGATTCAGAATCCTTCGGGGAGGAATTCAACCCGACCTTTTATAGCCACACAATTGGCCATTCCGCGCGCCTGATATTATGTTTATTCCCTCAGAGAGATAAATGTCCTCTAAAGGACTTAAATTTATGATCTCACATACCTCATCACTACGGAAGATCCGATACTTAATAACGTCAGTGCCGAGTAAACGTCTACCCATACGCCCTTTCGGTAACTTATGATTTAATTGATAGCAAACCCTTCAGCGACACTAGAGATGATAGTGAGCCAGCTCAGAGTGCATTAAATCCAGTGCTCACTCCTCAGCCTTACTGCTTACTCTCTTAAATCTTGGCATATAAATTGTACCAAATCATTGGCAAATGCTCTCTCCAACTATGGCCGTATGCTCTTCACTGGAACTAGAAATTGCAGTATAAGGCGACGTAATGCGATCATGGCGCAGCCATACTAGGCCTTTTTGGCCAATCATCAGGCTCTTCAACCGCACAGGCTGCCCTCAAAGCCCATTGCCGCATATGCTGTGTACCATATTAGCCAATAATGTTCTTGAAATGGGGGTTTGAACTCTTCAGCGGCGCTAGAGATTGCAGTGAGTTCGGGAAGTAAGAGCCAAAAGCCCGGAGCTAACCATAACAGACACTCAAAGAAACAGAAAGCCAATGGTACCCTATCTCACCTCACCTTTGTACATTTTTCAACTCAGCCTTGAGGTCAAAATGTTCCTCTTCTGCTGAAAACGCCATGCAACACAGAAAACCCTCTCCTTTTCTCGTTATTGGATGGATAATCACGCATATCCAACCGCGCCCGCTCCCTTTAACCCTTGTATCTGCTCATACACATCCATGACAGGTCCTGCCCCGCACCCACCTCCGCCCCATCCCCCATACCCACCCACACCAGCAAAACCAACCAGTGCAAAGTACACACATACCCCCCAACGACCATCGTATACGCAAACCCGCACCACCCCCCTCTGGCATCTCAAAGATCCAGTGTCTCTTCACAGCACCCGTTCAAAACTCTCAACTCCATGCCAAAGTTCCAAAACAATTGAAAGGGCCATCTCATGCCAGACATCCAAGCCTGGTGGGTGCAGGGGAGGCTGTACACTGAACATACGCCCACCATCCACCTTTAAACCATACAAGGGGATGGGTAGCCGCACCTCTCAAGCCCCCTCATCCCCCGGAGGGAAGGCTCAGGCATCAACCGTGCTCAACTGGAAGTCACTTAGCATCATTTTGCTCGCAGAATCCTTTTCGCGGCATTTTCGGGGAGGATGTCCCAACATGCCCTTTGCGTCGGCATCATGAACCATGCAACTCTCGAGACCGCCCTTGAGGCGCCTATACAACTCCAATCTTGGCGAAATTTTTTTCCCCCAAAGTCTCCGAGTGGCAGTGACTTGACGCTGTCAACTCTACGATCGACTTTCCCAATTCGAAAAAGAAAAAAATGGGCTATGCACCGCCAGACACACAGAACACACAACATCGCGGCCAAGTTCGCAAGTTCGAAACTTTTCAAACAAGGAATCTGTTCCTATGCAGTATATAATGCATCCATGCACCCACACCCCCTCAATTATAATACGCTTCAGCACTCCACCTCCCAACCTCCTCTCATACACCAACTAATCCTACCTCCCTCCTCTCCCCCTCCCATTAACCATCCTCCCATCTCAAACTTCCCAACACCTCACGCCCCCGAACCAGCAAAGCCCTTGTGATCACTGTGCGCCTTATACCAATAGCTGTCCTTCTTGGGCTTGAGCTCGTCGGACAGCTTCTCGAGAATGACGGCGAGCAGCTTCTCCTTGCCGGCCTCGTTGTCAGCGTCGCGGTTCCAGACGGCAATCTGGACCGCGTTCCAGCGGACCGAGTAGCTGATGCCGCAAATATCGTCGTTGAAGGCTGGAATAGACGGTCAGCTTTTGGTACGTTTTTTGGGCGTGGAGAGAAGGATTTTTGCGGCGTGGAGATGGCAGGGGGGTAGGGTTTGCGGAAGATGCCAGGAGAAAGAAAGATAAGACTTACACTCGCGCTTGGTCTCGACGGCGCCCTGGAGTACATCGCCGACAGCGAGGAGGCATATCTCATGCCAGAACTGGGCGGCGACATCCTTCGAGATCCTGAAGTAGTAGGCGCCACCACGCGCGTTTCGGGGGTCCTCCCACAGGGGCTTTACGCCGAGGTGGAAGAGGTGGATGCTGTCGCGGAGCTTCAGACTCTCAACGGGAATGTTGTTGAAGTGCTGGTAAAACTCCTTTACGCTGATGATCTGGTCTCCGAGGGGCTTGGGGCGGGATGCAAACTCTTCGGCGGCGGCGGTGGTGCTCTTGTCCTTGGATGAGGGAGCAGACTGCTGGCCCTTCTCTGCCCAAAAGTGCCACTTAAAACGGAACTCTGGGACGCGAACAGACTTGAAAATGCTGTTCAGCATGGCCGTGCCGCGCGCAGGAGAGGCGGTGGCCGAATTCTCCGTGGCGGAAGCCGGGGGCAGGTTGGAGGTAGTCAAGGAGGGGAATCGACCAGCCATTTTGGGAGATGTGGCCGTGCCTTTCTTGAGTGAGAGCGAGAGGTTGTAGAGTTTCTGTGGATTACTCGCCGCCTTCAAAATACGCTTGCAAGTGGCAACGGCGACGTCGTTGAGCGTGTCCCTGACGTATGACGGGGATCGAGGCCCTTTAACTTCGGTGGGAAGGACAGTCTTGACAGAGCAGATAATGTGATTGACACCCTTGCTGAGATCTTGAACAGGCTTTGGGGAGCACAGTGGCTTCGGTACAGAAACTCGGAGAGTCTTGAGCAGAGGGCTGGGGGCGGCCTTGAAGTCCTTGTAGTGGTCGAGCGGAGTGGGCGGGCTGGGACCACAATCAAGAGGTCTGCCAGGTGAAGAAGTGACAAAGGTCTTGTACTCGTTGTTCTCGGCGGCGGAATTCTGCAACATATTGATCAGACGAGAGATCTCGGCCATGGTGGCGGTGGTGGAGTGTGAGAATGGAAAAGATTTGGGAATGAGCAGTCGGGCAGCCGGAAAGAAGATGGGGACAGAGTGGTGGGGAGATGGAAAAGAAAAGTAGAAAGCAGAGAGGGGAACAGAATAAATCTGCCACCGTACAATAGCTTTCCTTCATATTGTGGCGTACTGAGAGAGGTGAAGGTAAAGGTAAAGGTGACGATGGTGAAGGTGAAGGTGAATGGCAAAATTTCGGTTGCCGCCGTGAATGCTATTTATGTAGCGGTTGCCAAAGAAGACAATAGGAAACAATAGAAAACAATCAGGGGTCGGTTGCTGGGGAGTATTTTGACTGTAGTAGGCTCGCTGGAGGGTTTGATATGGACTTGGCCGATAAGCCAGCCAGCCGCACAGGTGGGGTAACCTGGTGGCGGGGCAAATCTCCGCGGCCAAAGCCATCAGGGGATCGAGGGAGGAGCAGAGAAGGTTCTCGGGAAAAAAAAGCAAACGGGCATATCGGATGGAGATATCACATACCGGAGGCTGATACTGACGTGTCTACCCCTGTTATCGTAGCCTGGGCGTGGATTCGGTGGGCTGGCGCTCGGGAGCTCAACCTCGGACTTGCACGCAACGAAAGGTGTCAACGACTGGAGCCAGAGGAGGCAGAAGGAGAGGTAGCGCCACGGTCCTGGGAGGAGAGGTGAGGTGCTATGTAATGGAGGCTCGGGACAACGGGATTTAAGATGGAATGTCCCCAAGCAGCGCGGACGGCCAGTCAGCCTGCAGCCGCCCGTTGCGGGTTTCAGTGCGCCGTTTCACGACCCCTGCTGACACGACAAGAGAGACTGCGCCTGAGGCCAATGCCAGCAGCCGCCAGCCGCCAGCCACTCTGGGCCAGAACGACAGGCCTTGGCGGTGACGTTGGGCGCTGCGGGCCGGCCATTGGGCCCGGGAGGTGGTTCGCTCGCGGAGGCATCACACGCGGCGGTGCTGCTTTTTCGCGCCCATGTTGGGAGTGCCTGGCGGGGAGAGGGCTGAGGGGTCGATGGTTGACATGAGAGGGCGCCACGGCGCGGGGGCCCACCCATCCTCGCCCCGACTGCAGCCGATCAGCCCTGCAATCCCGCCGCCGTCCCCATGTAGAAATTTTTGAAGCTCCGCCAAATTTCCAGACGTCGTTGCGCCGAGACCAAACACGAACCTCGCGCTCCTGCTCTCGCACCGAAGCCCGCACCACTATCCCCATATCGCACGCGCCCGCACACAGAACCGGCCATGGCCTCTGCGACTGGCCCAGGTCCCGCGACAGACGCCGGGTCGCCCTCGTCCCGCCTTAGACGCGTGAAGCTCACCTCCGACACCCCCAGCGCAACCTCCGACCGGCCTGTTTCCGATCAGTCGGGCCAGATTCCGAAGAGCACGCCCGGCGGCGACGTCGACATGGACAGCGAGAGCGAGCTGTCGACGTCGAGCGAGGAGCCCAGCTCCGAGAGCGACAGCGAAGACGAGGACGAGTCGGACGGCGACGGCCAGGGCGCCGATGGTGTCGTGAACCTTCGTGCCAACAGAGGCATCAAGCCCACCTTCAAGCTGGACCGCGACGAGCTAGGCCCCGACATTCGACCCTTCCTCAAGGACTTCCTCCCCAAGCTCAAGGCAGCCAACGAGGAGCTGGAAGCCGCGCGCAAAGCCGGCACGCTCAAGGACCGGGCCATAGAACGCACCGACGAGGACGGCGTAGAGGGCGGCGACGAGCAGTACATTGAGATGGTGAGACGAAGCACTGTATCTTTCAAAAGCAACGAGACTCTAACACGGCTGCAGAATCTCGGCCTCGGCGTGCTCAAGGAGAAGGATCCCAACGCAGCAGACGACAGCGCCTCTGACAGCGACAGCGAGCCCGACGATGGCACTGGTGACAAGGACGTTCTCGACAAGCTGATGCGGCGCGAAAAGAAGGCAAAGGCGACCAACGGCGCCATCCAAGACCTGGGCGCCGCGCAAGATACATGAGTAGAACAAAGCAAAGCAAGAAAACAAGCACTTGGAACAGGTGGGGTGTGAGGAGAGTGGGGGGGGAGACGCAGACCCCCCAGCAACATGATGTCTACATTTTTTTGGAGCGCTCATCTTGCTAAAAACGGAAATCCAACACCCTGTGCGACGGGTGGACCGAGGCCCACGTCCCGGCTGCGCCTGCCATGTTTGATACCGGGGACAACCGCTTCCCGCAACTCGCATCACGGAAACATGTCAAGGTTCGGACGAAGATGCGGAAGATGCGGAAGACGCTCAAGACCAAGTGGAAGCACTTCCGGTGCATGTCCAGGTTCCGTCCGGCCTGTTCCAACAACAGGTCCCACTAATTAGGCTCTACTACCGGACACGGCCCCTACTCGCTCCCTTTGTCCCCTTTCCTCCATGTAGCATCTGCCTCCCCAAACGTCTCCGGCTCCCCGATATACTCCCTGACTTCCTTCTTCCTCCTCCAGTCACTCCCAAACCTCTTGTCCCTCTCACCGACCGTCTCCTCGAAATCCGGCATCTGGCTCTGATCCGTGAAGCTCGTCATGAGCTTGGGCTCCCCGAGCGGCAGCGCATCCCCGCGGTCCGTCTGCCAGAGGTGGTACACCTTGCCATATAGATGCACGACCTGCTCCATTTCCTTGTTTTCGGCGGCTTCCCAGACAGCTTCGGGGACGGGCGCCGGCTTTGGCATGATGAGCATGCCGGATTTGACTTCGAAGACGTGCGTGTGCCAGAGCTTTTGTTCTGAGGGAGGGAGGGTGGCGTATAGGCGGGGAGTTATCATGTATTCTGGGTAAAGTTAGATTTGGCTCGCGCTGAGGTTTTGGAGGCAAAAGGACATGAGATGGCCCTGCTGCAAAAAAAAAGGGATATAATGAAGACGTTTAAAACATTACTAGACCCCTGTACTTGACAGTCGTGCCCGTTTTCCCCGCAAAAGAGAAGAAGGGGGAATGAAGAAAGGTACCCACCAATCCCGATAATCCTCGACGGCAGCGTGGCAGAATCATACAGCACACACTGCCTCACCTCATCATTCAAATGGCTGCAATAATGATTCGCCTCAACCCGCCGCGTCGTATCGTCGGCATAGCAATGGAACGCATTCAGATGCGCGCAGATGCGCTGTACGGGCGCAAAGTTCTGTCTCCGTATTAGTATTCCGCTCGCCAGTCTACATATTCCGACCACACAGAGCTCCATGTGCGTGTAGATAGGAGGTTGTTTTTGGGAGGGACATACCTGCACTGCGCCAGCGCCTGTTTCGAGAGTCTTGTTGGTCAGCGACTCCGGCTCGCCGGCTGCCCCGTTGGTGGAGAGAAGATTGTCGGAGGACATTTTCTGATCACAGAGGTATGGCCTTTGGATCGTACTCGGGTGGATGATGTTGACGGTCTAGAGTTGGGAGAGGGGTTCTTGATGGGTGATAGGTGACGCGAAATGCGAAATGCGCGATGCGCGAAGGGTGAAGATGTTTTGACGTCATTGTGATGACGTGTTGTTGATATGGACGAAGGGCTTTGGCAGCATAGACAGGAGATATAGCCAGTAGGTGTGGGTGTTGGAGGGACAAGGAGCGACGGGTGTTGCTGTCGGCGAGGCGCTGGGCCATTGGTGAGGGTTGATTCGCGTCCATGAATAGCGGACAGGTGCACGGCCATGGCGTGTTGCTGTATATAGCAATAGGGACGAATGGTATAACATTGAACAGCTCCAATCGTTAGACATGCATCCTCTTTTGTATCCTATCTGGGTCTTCATTCACCTTGGTATCACCACAGCCCCTGGCTGTCCTCTATGCCCAGACCTGACTTTCCAGTCTCTTGAACCCAAGTCACCACCCGCTGCCCCATCCACCATCCATCTCATACTTACTCCTTGATCTTTTGTTTACGAAAGATATCTACACACATAGTCAGCTTCACGACCCTTACATCTGACTCCCATGCGCGTAGACCGCCTTGGCCTCCCCCCACCTCCGACTGCACACTCACCAATCAAATATCCCAGCACATGCAGTTACTGCTTTACGAACTGGGCAAGCTCACCGGGAATCTCGGGCATCCAGTCCTCGCGTTGGGAGCAAAAGAATTCACCCTTTGGGGGCAGGGCCGAGGGCTCGTCCAGCGAGCCCAGGGCAATGTAGCGGTAGAGGGTTTTGGTTTGTTCCTGTGGCTAGTGTCAGCCGGCATAGACATTTCTCTCCGCAGTCCGACATCGAAAAATGTCACTCAAACTTCGTGCAGCCAACTTACGCCGTACTTGCAGATACAACTTCCGCACTTGTTGCAAAATTCGCGATATGCAGTCGTTCCCGAGCCATTGTCTGCCGCATATATCTATACATCACGTCAGCATCTTCCCTCTCATCCCCAAACAAGGTAAAGTCACTGTAGGCTTCCCATTCGTGTACCGAAACCCATGCAATGGTACCTTGGTCATTAACCCAAATGCACCCCCAAACGCCTTCTTACAACTCCCACAATGACACAGGCTTGTCCGCGCCTCATCTTTACTATCCAAACGCAGTTGGTAAACGAGACCACGGCAGAAGCAGCTTCCCGACAAATGGATTTGGTCACTGGCCTCTGCGCCCTGCGCTTGGGCATCCCCACCCCCGAAAACCGACGGTTGAGGCATGGGCGTTGGTCCCGGCGTCGTGAGCTGGGGTCTCAGGATAGGAATTTGGTACGTGTAGGCGGGATTTGGGTCTCTGCGGCTGTGGTTGGACTCCGTGGTTGGACTGCGTGGTTGGAGAGCGAACGAGCCAGTTGCGGGAGGGTTGGGGCAGGCGATTCAGACGGATGTTGCGTGATGTGCGCCCAAGGGCTTGACAAAAGCGTGAAGGATGCGCGACATGGGGCGGGGGCTTACCCGCTCTTGTACTTATTGTTGCTCTGATGTGTTTGTGTGCCATCCGGGAATGGCCTCCGGTTTCCTGTCCCGATGCGGAGTGGATACCGCGCTTTTTGGTGGGGAGTCCAGAACTACGAGACTTGGGTGGGTGAGTGGCTCGGCTACTTACTCCGCGGGACTTGGTCGACTGACTGATCAAAGATGCTGCAGCCAGCGTATCCGTCTAGTCGCAGGGAGTCAGCTGGTCAAGCATGGAAGAGAAAGAGATTATCGCAAGGTTGACAATTTCACGCAGAGCAGGACAGCAGTGATGGGTGACGTCACGGTGAAAGAGCAATGTCATGTTGGTGATACAATCAAGGGACTACGGAAGTCGGGCTGAAGGTGTTCAATGTGATAAGTGCTGTAGAGATTTCGACTCCGCGGGAATAATACACTATGCTTGGCTTGGTCTCGTGCCGGGTCCATCCCGGGAGATCTGGTTTGACAGATCCGATGCAGCGATCGTGGTGCTCTGGTGTTGGCTGGTATCAAAAGCTCGAAATTGTCAAGATACTGACTTTAAGAGGAGACTATTTCCCTACGTTACAAGGAAGTTTCGTTGTTCACAATGTAATTATACAGCATAGCGCCGGGACTCACCGGCGATGCATTTTACCAAAATCCCGAACCCTTCGTCCTGATGTCCTCCCTTGGGCATCTCTTCTTTAGCCCCTCAATCCCAAGAGAAAGCTTCCGCCGCTCTTGCCGCCCTCGCCGCCAGCGCCACCACTTGGGAGGTATGAGATGTTGGGGTTCCTAGCGAGCATCTGGGCAATGTCCTTCTGGGTTTCAATTCGTCGGATCATGATCAAACCATCACCGCTCTTGGCGACAGCCTTGCTAATGGTGTCGGCAGCCTCAGCCTCTCCTTCTGCCC
Organism: Corynespora cassiicola; assembly: GCA_022059125.1. Taxonomy (NCBI): domain Eukaryota; kingdom Fungi; phylum Ascomycota; class Dothideomycetes; order Pleosporales; family Corynesporascaceae; genus Corynespora; species Corynespora cassiicola. The sequence continues at coordinate 708,799 of JAEUWY010000012.1, read as the reverse complement.
TAATGACGTTGGCCTGCCTCTCCTGCTCGGCCTTCTCGACAACGAATCGCGCGCGCTCGGCTTCCTGCTGCGCAATCTGCTTCTCCTCGACGGCCTTGGTAAATTCCTTTCCAAAGGTCATGTGGGTGATGGACACATCCTCGAGGGCAATGTTGAACTCGCCGGCACGCTTGAGTAGATCGGTTCGGATGCGGTTCGAGACGGCTTCACGCTGGGTGATTAGTTCGGCGGCATCAAACTGAGCGACAATAGCCTTGAGGACTTCGTTTCCGATCGAGGGGAGCACACGCTCATCGTAGTCTTGGCCGAGGTTCTATAGCTGCGTCAGCCTGGAACGGAGGTGGCGCATTTGACATTCGCAGTGAGTAGCTTCAATCACAGCGTTTCCTGCGAGACCAGGAGACAAAAAAGACATCATACCTGGTAGATCTTCGGCAGCTGCTTGACTTCCGGCCGGTGCAGCACTCTCAGGGTGAGCGTGACCATCTGCAAGTCCTTGCTGCCCGTTGTAGTCGAGATATTCCTCGGGCGCGTCCTCACATCATACACAATCGCCCTCTGCAACCATGGAACCAGAAAATGTGTGCCCTCATTCACCACCTCTTCCTTGACACCAGACAGTCGGTCGAAGATGACAGCGCGGGTTCCACCCTTGACGTCGTAGATGGAGGCCTGGACAAAGCTGGCGGCGATGGCGCCGGGCACGACCCATCGGAAGAGCGACTGAGGAAAGGCCATGGCTATCGGTAGAGCGTGTCGGACGGCCTAGGGTGAGGTTGGGATGATCAGAGCTGTCGTGAGGTCGAAAAAGTCAAGCTTCCAATCACCTCTCGATGAGGCTAGCTTGGCAATCACGTGCACCGGAGAATCGGGGATGAGCTACCCAGGTGTATCATCTACCTCATCATTCTGGCTGACTCGCCTAAACGTGATAGCAACTGTCACAGCCCTTCCCCCCCTCCCCCCTTTTTTTTTGCATGGTCGATTATTTTTCACGATGCTTTTCTTACATGATTGGCGGGGTGATGTGTTGGAATATTACGAATCAGGGGCAGTGCCAACGGGTGTACCTACACACCATCATCACCACGTTAGCTGAGCAGCGCACATCGTTTACGCAATGTACCACGGAGTCTCGAGGTCGGACTACTCCATATGTCAACCCCCGGTTGGTCAGGGTTGCGAGAAGACCTTGGTACTTGAGCGTGTCTACGTGCTTAGCGGATCTTCATTCCAAAACACCAGCCATCCACCCAAAGCAACGGAACGTGCTCCACAAAGAACGTCACCATGTGCCATGTTGTCAGTGTCACCACTCTGGAACAGTTGACGCGGCCGCACTGTACACACTCGGAGATCTTAGCGAATGGCCGGGCAATCCTATCCCTCGGTATACATCGCTGTACAACTTGTCAGAGTGGCGGCAAGTCCTTGCAACAATGTAAGGCGACTTTGGTTGATCCTTTAGCTGCAGGCGCTCCATCAATAGGAGTACGACAGTCAATTCTCCGTTGCACGACACAGTAAAAGCCTAGTAAACGAGAATACCATGGAGCACAATATATTCGTAGACATAGTAAGCATATGTAGGGTCCATGTCTCTAAGACGCTCTGACTTGGAGTTGTGCGCTGCTAAAACGTTTCTCCTTTTTCTGGGACTCGAAACAACCTGAGGAATGACCGTCCGTTTCGTATCCCATCTCAAGATGTACATCGTCATTTGTCTCTGCCGCAAGTTCATGGGCCTTGTTTGAACGACACCTCAACAGGCGACTGCGCTGTCTCCTAACGTGTACAAAAAATCCCAATCGAGAAGAGAGCAATCGAAAAGGGCAGCTTTCGCAGATCGTGTGCAACGTTCTAGCCGTTGAGCGTCCTGCGGATCCGACCCCGTTGGAAGGTGGCTGGCGACTGGATGTCGATCTTTCTGCTTAACATGCATAGGGTTTGCGTCGACGGTTGCAGCCGAGCCGCAGTAAGCACTCTCGGCGTCAACAACGACAGCACTCAATGCTCAAGGGGCTGGGGCGCTTTGTTCCAAGAAGAGTGGATTCCTGGTGTGTTTGCCAGATATTCGAGGTATATGGGCAGCTATGAATCCGTGGGCTCTTGTTAGCACAGCAAGGGGCATTCAGCCCCATCGATGGATTGGCTTTGCGCCAGGGTAACCCAAAAGTCTCACACGGCAGATTGTGAACTTCTAATCGATGATGAAATGGCTGCTACACTTGTTACGGGTATTCACGTTCGTGCAGTAGACTGCCTTCCAAGCCAGTCCATTCCTCTTGGAAGATTCGTCACCCCGCGAAGGCACCCGGGGAATGAAACCGCTGCAATGCAAGCAGCGTCTAGTCCTCTTAACCTCTTTTTGGACACCGCATTATCGTGATTCTAGATTTCTTGGGCCGTCGTATATTCCCCGACCGACACCACCGATCTGAAGCCCGCCCTCCACCCCGCAACTAATCGCCCGCACGTGTTACACGGCGTGCAGCCTTGCGTCTTCTGTACTCGGACCTACATAAGGTCATCGTTTTGGATTTGACACTAGCTCTGAATGTGGCAACTACCAACTCCGGCTCTCCGCTAGCGCGTCCGAAGCGGCTCAAACTACTCTCGCGCCACCGAACGAGCATGGCAATTGTAATTCGCAGGGCTGCCATAGCGATCTTGGCTGAGACAAAGATGTATGCTTTTGCTTTAGGGGAAAGAATCGCCTCCATGGGCACGGGAGAGATGGGACAGACTTTGAAGAGAGGACTGCTAACGGTAGGTTTATCCACCGATCCCCCGTGTACTATGTTACCCATGCATTTCTGGCCTTGGTGGTGGTATTTGAAAGTTCGCCCTCGCTGCTCTGTCACCATTTTTCAGACGCCTCAAGTTACACTCATACTAACACCCGAGACTGCTCTGGCAGTCAGCAAACATTCGACACATCCTATATGACCAACTGGCCGTTGTCTGGGGAAATTTCTCAATCAATGGATAATCACTCAGAAATGTCGGAGAGGGACCGCCCAGATTCGAGCTGGAGCAGCAATAGGGCTGCTCGTCATATATCACTTCAGACAATGGTAGACTCCATAGCCGAAGATGAGATCTACACCGACAATGCTTCCAAGGTATCCCTTCCTACATCTGGGAAGAACTGGCACAGACAATCCCAAATATCTTCCTCCAGGGGCCTTGCGAGTTCCCACACAGACACGGATCACTACGACATGCCACACCACAAGTCAAAAGAGGATATAGAAGAACGGCATCAATCAGAAGAGGAACCTCCACCGCCAGACACCCCGCCACCAAGTAAACTGGTCGAGATGAGTACAACACGTGAGGTGCTCTTTGTAGCCGTCTGCGCAGTTTCTCATCTCATGACCCAGGCGGCTCTCGGCCAGGCCCTTGTCCCCATTGATATTATCGCATCCGACTTTGGCGACATATCACACGGCCAGATGTCTTGGTTCATCGCGGGTTACAGTCTCACGGTCGGAACCTTCATCATGATTTCGGGACGACTAGGCGACATATTTGGTCACAAGCGCGTCTTCGCCTTTGGATATGCCTGGCTAGGCATGTGGAGTATCAACGCCGGCTTCAGCGCATATGTTGGTGCACAAGAATTTTTTGACGTGTGCAGAGCCATGCAAGGCATTGGCCCAGCACTCCTCATGCCCAACGCCCTCGCACTCTTCGGTCGCGCATACCCCCCTGGTATCCGCAAAAACATAGTCTTCAGCATATTCGGGGCTTTAGCCCCGGCCGGTTTCGTCATCGGGGCTGCTTCTGGGGGCCTCTTTGCCCAGCTGGCATGGTGGCCTTGGACCTTCTGGTCCTACGGCATCGCATCCTTTGGCTTGGCTGCCTTTTCTCTCCTGGTCATTCCAAGGGCCCTATCGGAACGCCCCGCTCATCGCCCAACTTTCGACTGGACAGGGTCAGGCCTGGTCGTTGCGGGCCTGGTCCTTGTCAACGTCGCCTTCAACAACGGTCCTCTCTACGAATGGAAGACACCTCATGTCTACTTCATCCTGCTCATGGGCCTCATGTGTCTCGCTGGCTTTGTATGGGTCGAGCTGCGTGCAGTGAACCCCCTATTGCCCATGCACGCAATGAACAGTACCGTTGTGTACGTTCTTGCACTCGTGGGCGTGGGCTGGGGCTCCTTTGGTATCTGGGTCTACTATACAGTGCGGTTCCTGCAGCTCGTGCGGTTCGCATCACCACTGTCCGTCGCCGCACAATTTTCGCCGGCCGTCATTGCGGGACTGGTTGCATCTGGCATGACAGGGTTCATGCTCACTCACACACCTGTCTCTTTTGTCATGATGATCTCCATGGTCGCGTTCCTGGTCGGCATCATCGTCGCCACGTTCCAGCCTGCGCAACAAATCTACTGGGCGCAGACATTCGTATCCATTGTCATTATGCCGTTTGGAATGGACATGTCATTCCCCGCGGCCACGGTCATCTTATCGAATCACATGCCCAGGGAACACCAAGGCCTTGCTGCAAGTCTGGTTAACACGGTCGTCAACTATTCCATCAGTATTGCGTTGGGTATCGCTGCCACGGTGGAGGTTTATGCCGAGGCCGATGGAGTGCTCGAAATGAACCGAAATGCAATGTACAGCGCCATAGGACTAGCAGGTGTCGGTGTATTGCTAGGCGCAATGTTCTTCGGAAAGAGCCTCTTGCGAGAAGGCTGGAAGGTGATGGAGCACTAACGCCTAGTGTACATGAGAGGTGCATCGCCAGGAGCACTTCAGCATCTCCCACTTTCGTTTTTCTTTATCAGTGGTATAACGTTTTCTTCATGTTTTCCCTGCTCCATATACCACATATTACGGAGTCTTGTTTCCCTTGTGTTATTACTATAATCTTTCTATTACAAAACTGGGGGCCTTCGTGTCTCTTGTATAATTCTTTGTGTATCTATCTAGCGGCTCAGTTTACAAGCCGCGGATATGTCGGCTGCTCTGCGCAACTACCGAAGCCACACTCTCTAATATGAATGGCACTTTTCCTATTTCAATTCGTAGGCTCTGATTTTTGTTGTTTAGGCCACGTCATTGTAAGCCATGTCTCGGCCAAACACCCGTCTTCATGCACGGAAGCAGCCACGCCGCATTTTGTCACGTCATGCCGGACGACCTCCGTCGATGTACTAAGCTCAGCCCAAATTCTAGAAAATTGTCCGTTATAGGTTCATCTAGGTTCATTAGCACATGTCATCTGCCAATAGGCGATCCTTGCTATATATTTCTCTGTAGTATAGCATAAGCAGACTAGTAGAGTCTGAATTGCAGAATATGATAAAAGACTTCAGATTTTCAATGTATGGAATATTAAATATGCATAAATCTCCTAAATGTCATGCATATAGGATGCTACGAAGGACGGGTCTGTAGCCAAACTAAAGCAATCTTCCCATATATGCGTCCTGAACTAAGAACTGTCGTCAGCTTTTGAATCCCAGTCGTAATCCGTGGTTACTGGATCTCCGCTGGATCGAACGGAAGATATATCCGAACCGTAAGCGCTATCATCGTCCGATAGATTATCAATCAACCTATCATATGATCAGACTCTAGAGTGTTTTTTTATTTTATTTTCCTCGAGGAATAGCACCCACCTAGCCGTCTCATTCAGCAATTTCCAACTATGAATGACCCCCACAGTAAACGCAATCCACCTTTTCGTTTTTTGGGGACCCGTCAGTGCAGGGCCCCCACGGAACTCAATCGTGCCAGATGGTCTTCCTGATTTACGACGAGTCAAGTTCTCGAAGTTCCAGAGCACCCTCCTATCATCTTGCATGAAGTTTACGACTTCGTCAATTGTTCTCATTGCAGTGATTCTATTTCGTATCTCGTTGTTCACTCTGGATAAATAAGCGGGCCATACTTTGTTGAAGTCGTCACATAGTAGCCACATATGTTGCCACTTTTCCACTATATGCTGAACAGCGGTTGAGTTAGTGCCATTCATTTGGCAATATTTATTGCCGCAGCGACACTTGGGGAGCATGTTGAGTATCTTTGATTCGTAGAACATGACGCCTATAGCAATTTTCTTTACTTCTTCGAGATACCAAGGTAAATAGGGCACTGGTAGATGAGGGCTAATATGAATATGGGTTCCGCAGTGATTTGAGAGGCGTGGCATTCTGAAAACACACCCTTGCGCTTCCCAGAACTTGTTTATATGGTATTCCCAATCCCTATCTGTTTTTAGGATGGGTGAGACTGCCTCAACAGCAACTGATAATGCATTAGCATACCAGGGTATTTTGACTAACCTGTGTATTGAGCTTACGACAAGATAGGATGAATTGCCTTCATTCTTTCGCTCCTTCAATGAGCCATCTCTCGTTATCCACCAAGATTCTTTATAGTACTCGGTATGCTTACGATATGATGACTTAAGGTCATCCCATTTTGCACGTGTATCATAATCCTCCAACATGTCTGCAAGCCGTTGATAGTAATAGCACCTTTTGCTTTTCTTTCGCCGTTCAAGAGGTTTAGCGACGAACTCAATCTCAACACCAAACTTGAACGACTCAAAGGACATGGTAGCACAATGGACGTGGAAAAGGACCCATTTCAGGTTTGATGAGTATCTCGAGCATCAAAAAGGAGATGTGTTCAACACAAAGGCAGCCTCAGATCATATACTCTACTCCGAATGTTTATCTGCGGCCTAAATTGAGGCAGCTTTGGCTAAACTCATCAATCCCTCCGTCATATACTTTTCAAACAAGCCACAGCGCTTAAACCGACTCTCGGCGGAGAGGATCAAGTGGTAGTGATCAGTTATTCCACACATCACGTGTACGGCTTGCCTATTCCAGTCTTCCGTGAAGATCGAGAAAGAGTCTGGAATAAATCGGGGGCCTTGGCTTAAAAGAATATTGGGTGGCTTTTCGAAACCTGAAATTCGCCAGAATGAGCATAGCGCTGCCGTCAGATCATGATGATCTGAAGGCTTGGGAAACCAGCCTTGCGCCATATGCCCCGCGCTATATCTGCTTCATTTAAACGCACCGAAGATACAACAACCTTGAAGGTGCGTTAAAACTATAGGATTGATTCGGTTTTTCATATGAGCTCTTGAGTTGGTCGGAAATAATACGATGAACCAAATGAGGGGGCTAACAATGCTTAAGAAAGAGCAACACGTCTTTACATTTGATATTAGATATATAGCAGCAGAAACCAATTGATCAGAGACATATATAGCTACTTTGCAAAGTATCTCCAAGGGCCAGCTCAAACTCCAACCCACTCTGTCCCCTCTACAATAACAACAACAAAAAAATTTCCTTTTGCCCAGCGAAGTCAATCAACTCCACTCCAAGCGAAACCCCAAGTTTCCCAAACAATAACCTATAAATCGCCGCCCCACTTTTCACACTCCTCATCATCTCCCCATCCCGGCACCCCACGCCCTCCCCTGCCTCTCCCTCACATTCTGCCTCTCAATCCCCCTTGCCCTGATCGTGACCCTCGGCGCTAGGTTTGCCGAGCCCCTCATTTCCCGTCTGCGTGATATGATTGTTAGGAGGTGGCGGCGGTACCAGAGGGACAGTGACATCCTTCGGACCCGCCGTGGTGGGGGGAGCGTTACCAGTTTGGGTACTTGGTGGTGGAGTTTTTCGTTCGTGAGAGGACATGTTGGAGAGATTGCTAGTCTGATGGGGGTATGGATGGCTTAGATGTTGTGATTCAAAGGGCTAAGTTGGTATGTGGCATGTACCGGATAGTTGTGTACCTAGGTATGCTTGGTGTGGATGTGGCTTGGTGATGGGATGGATGGGTTTGGGGCTGCACACGGTCTACGCGACTGAGTAAAGATTTGGGTATGAAAATAGTGAATAGGCGTTACAAGTATGTATGCGGTCGTTTTATACCGGCGTTCTTTGTGGTTCTGTTACTTGGGTGACTCAGGGAGGTGACTGGGGGACATGACCCCAAAGAACATCGTCGTTATAGAACAACGTTCATCATGCGACTGCAACAGGGTGCAGGTAGGATATTTTCTTTTGCAACTTTGGAGGATGCATACTCCCTTGTCATCGTTGGTTTGTTGTAGACAACGAAACCGTCGCCAATAAATCCTGCGAGATGTGACTCGAGACCAAGGAACTCGATTGAGCGGCACTGAAACATGGCACTTACTTGGCTTTCCTCGAGTCCAACAATACTATGGCGAACAACATCTTCAAGTATGCTTGGAGCCATGTTAAGCAAGCGAACAGCAATGCCAACCGCCACAGCCCCTTAATACATCACGCCTAATCAAAGAGACACAAGATAACTATGCCATGGTTCTCTATATCATTGAACGCAACTAACGACCCTAGCTTTGCGTACCAAACACAGCCCAGCCACCCACCACCCACAATTCACAAAACCCCCCGCGGACAAACACGACTCAAGCAACCTCCAGCATCACTATACACACACCCTCAATTTACCTCTCGCCAACATCCATATACACTAAACATTAAGCCAGCCCATATAGCGAGCAAATATAAAGGGGGAGCTTTTGTGGACTGAAAGCCATGAATTCGGAACCTCATCCTCAAAGCCAAGGCGAGAGAATGGAATAAGAAAAGCATACGAACGACAAGGTATATTCAGACCAGTCCTCGACAAGTGATCGAGTCCCACAAACAACGATATAAAAGAAAGCGAAAGGGATGGGGTATATCATCTTCTAACCCAAAAGCCTCTCCATCAAATCCACAAGCCAGAGTAGTCTATTTCCTCCTCTCTCTCATTCTCCATGGATATAAAACATGCTCGCTGAAGGAAGGGAATCGTTGATCGTCAAAAGCGCGATTAAAAATGGCGGTATGGGATAAAGAATGAAAGTTCAATCCGGGGTATATGGTCGAATGCTGAAAAGAAAGGAATGAAAAGATGGTTGAAGATAGGGAAATGGGGGTGAAATGGCTGGCAAATGCTGGGAAAATCGAGAGTGCCATGGCGAATGCGCGATACAACGCTGGGATGCCAACAAAAAAAGGACCAAGGACGCGTGCTAGTGGTGTCACATACAAGTACAAGATGACAAAGGAAAATCCCGTATATTCTCCTCACATCATCATCATAAGTCGGGTTCTCCTCTTTTGGGGGTTCTGGGTTCGCGGTCCGCCGGGGCCGAGGTAGTTGTTTCGCTGGGCGGCTGCATGGTGGGCATGTCGCTCACAAAACACTCTTCCATTAACTTCGAAATAGTCGTCACGCAACACAATGCGGCATGTCGAGCATGTCAAACACCTGGGGTGAAACTTCTGGCGCCGATCGGTTTCAAGATATTGACCTTCGATGCCACGGTTGCACGACTGGCAGAGGGAGCCGTTGAGCTCGTGGTAATGGTGCTCGCAGTAAGGGGAGTTGTTGAAGACGTAGAATTCGGCGCTTGGGAAGGGACTGCGGCAGGTCCTGCAAACGAAACAGTCCCTGTGGTATCGACCAGTTAGACGCCCAGAAGAATCCTTGACGGACTTGCCAACGATGGATTCCGAACAGCCGCGACACTGACCCTTGCTCGCTGCAGTCGGTCGTCGGTTCACCTGTTCCCGAGGCTCTAATGGTCGCGGCTCTGTCAGACGTGGCTCTGGCGTTCGACGTTCAGGTTGTCGCAGTTCAGGTGCCGTCATGCCCCGTGGGAGCGGGCTCGAGGCCATGTTCAACGCAGGATCTCGAAGCGGCATTTCCCGGCGCATGTTTTCGTACGAGAGCCCTCTCTGGATCGCAGGGTCCATTGGGGAGTTTGGCGACCTTGCGCCGTTGAAGAGCGGGGCTGGTGCTGGAGGTGGTGCGAGACGGGGCTCTGGCGTCCTTCGCTGTGGCTGCGGTGGGGTTCGAGGGTCTGTAAAAGACTCTGGGCTGGTAGTCCTCACCACAGGCTCTTCATCGGCATAATCGCGACGCCCAGATTTGGATGGCTGGCGCGAGTGGCCTGCCTCGGAGCCAGGAGGGCTCGACCGTGAGCTTGCTGCACTCCTATAGCCAGAGCTAGCAAACGAGTCATCCGAAAGACCCGAGTCTGACGGCGTATGCACCGGGTTTGGGGGCATGTCTTTTGAATAACTCGGCACCGGAACTGGTGGAAGTGGTGGCATGTCGTTCAGTCGGATATTGCCTAGCGATGCCCCACGGCTGGACGTGCGCACAGGGTATGGGCGGTGGGTGGGGCGGCCAGAGTCCGCGGGGCGCCTCGAATTGCTGTTCGTATTTAACGGAGGTGGGACCTGGGTAGCATCTCTACTTTCTTGGCCGAGTGGAGCTGCCATTGACCGGTTATCCGGAGGCGGGCGTCGCGATGGTGCCATTGTTTCCTTTTGCAGGCGGCTGAGAAAAGCATCGATGCCCTCGCTCTCATCATTCTTCGGGGGAGGCGGTGGCGGCGGCATCGGTTCGGCGTTCTTGAATCCAGGCTTGGGGCGAGACGGCAGTCCACCGCTGCGGTTCGAGAAGGTCGAGGTACGTGACGCGGTGGAGGCTAGCGACGTCCTCTGATTGGGGCCGTTTCCGTTGCTGCGCGTGCTGCCCTGTGTAGCCGTCCTCCTGTGTCCAAATCCTTGCCCGCTTTGAATTACGTTTGGTCCGTTTGACGTGCTCGGTCTGCGATCTTGATCACCGCGCCCATCAAATGGTCCAGGCGCAATGCTGTCCATCCGCTTGATAACACTCTCTCCGCCATTCAGTCGGGGACTCAAGGGCGCAAACAAGGGGCTCGGCTCGGCATATCGTTGGGGCCCCAGTCTGTCCGAAGACTTGAAGGCGGCGCTCGTGGGCGTCGCGACACGTTTAGTGGGAAAGGTTGGAAAGGCAGAGTCCATGTTGCGTGGGAAATCTGGCGACGGAGGGCCCATGGGTCGAGGCACGGGGCTTGTAGCACTTCTGTTCATCTTGTAAGGTAATCTGTTATCACCAGGCGAAAGTGGCGATGTGCTCTTTTGGTCACTGTAGTTGGTCACGGGCGACGGGTCCGCGGCACGGAATGGTTTATCTGCACTCTCAGTAAGATTGAATCGAGCGGCGCTTGTCAGATACTCACTGGCAGCAGCTGAATCGATCCGCGCTGGCGGAGGCATGCGACCGGAGCGCGTCCGTCCGTCTGACCTGTTGTTGAAGGATGCGCCGCCACCAAAGGTCGCAGCGCGATCAAGTTTGGGCGATGGCGGTGAGGCAGGTGTGGGAGCATCGTCTTGAGTTATGTCAGTAAGCCTGCAGGGCGGAGGAGATGGGGTTGGCGATGTACTCACTTGTCGCTGTGGTAGCACAGACATGATCTGCCAGCTGTGAGATTTCGATGTCTACGCCGCAGTCCGAGCATTTGATGGTCGGCAGGAAGCTCAGCCTGTCCATGGTGGGTAAGGCTGGGCTTTCGCAGGCGCTCTTGCGCGAATTACTAGTCTTGGGAGTATAGTTGGAAGACGGAGGGAGGCAGGTCACGTCCAGCGAGATATAGCACGGCAAAGTGTTTTGGAGTTGGTGTCATGGGGTAGTTGGAGGTGAGGCTCGATGAGACGGGGACCGGATGGCTCAAGTGTCCGCCGAGGGGAATCCCTGATGACCAAGAGGCGTCGGATCTTCAGAGACGGTCTGACTTTCTGGATTGGGAGGGTTGATACGGAAATGATGCTGAAATTGGGATCTGATCTGAAAAGAGACGGCGGGAAAACAGCTAGCGGGAGTTGCACGGTCTGAGAAGGGGAGGCCAGCAACACCCGGTTTGAGGAGGGCTCTAGCCCCGCAGACAAGGCTGGTAATGTTGGATATTTGGCGAGAGTAGCAGAGGCAATCAAGGGCAATTAACAAGGAAATTTGCGGCGGGAGGCCAGACAAAGTGGATTGTCGGGCTCGGAGGGCACGAGGGCAATCAAAGAAGAAGAGGGCATCAGCCAAAGACAAGCTCACAGTTCTCAGGCTACTTTTGGCCTGCACGTAACCCGCCCGTGTCCCTGAAAGTGGCGCCGTGGGTCCTGCTCGGCGGGCGGCGTGATTCGACGCCGGCTGCTTAGGCGTGCACGGAGCGGCAGCTTGCAGGCTGTATGGCCCTTGTCGGTGCAGCCAGTCGCGGCGCAGAAGAGTGGCAGAAGGCGATGAAACGACGCGTCCACCGGAGTGTCTCGCTGGACGTCGAGGACGTCGCAAGCGCTGCCGGGCGGCGGGCGTCAACGTAGCAGGCTGGACAGGCGCGATGCAGGCCGCTAGGGGGAGTGGAGGAGGGAATTGAGGCCCCGAGGGGGGGGAACGGTCACGGGGGCGGGCGCAGAGGCGGATGGGAGGAACGAGGGAGGGCGCAGAGAACGAGGGTTTGAGCCGAGCAGCCAAGGGCTCAGGCGACGCTGCGCGGCGGCGAGGATCGCAGGACGGGCGTGCGTTGCTCAGGAGAAGAGAGACATGAATCGATATTAGGCCCGGGGATTAATGGGGTTAGCTCGACTCGACCTGGCGCTCTGAACGCGATCCTCAGCCGTTTGGCCCTGTTGGGCCCAGGAGCTCCAGGGTCAGCTCCCGGGCCTCCTCCAGGGCCTCGAGGGCGTCCAGGGCCACCAGGGCCACCAGCCGCCCCTGGAAACGCGAAGAGCGTAAAGTGACCGCTGGTCGTCGCCTCGCGCTGTTGGGCCGGCTGCACACTGCACGCTGCGTGCTGCACGTTGCATGCTGCCCGCAAGACCGCAACACCACGGCGGTGCGAGGCGTGGAGCCCTTCTGGGCACCGCGGCCGAGGCCAGCAAGGCCAGTCTCAGATACAGTGGGCTGCTGCCGCGCCCTCTGACTCTGCTGTTTCGGATTTTTTGTGCGGTTTGATGGCCATGAAACCCAGCAACGTCCGTCAGCCAAATTTGCCTCGCATGACAGCACATGGTGTTTTCTCCGGCGGACTTTGCGCCTATGCTACGGCCTCGTTCTGGCGGACTTCGAGGTAGCTTCGGTGCAGGTGCTTGGGGATCTTGGGAACCTTGGGGACCTTTGGACGCCTTGACAGGCTATACATAGCCGCCACTGCACGTCGCTGTGTGAGTGCATGATAGCTGTACCTATGTGCTGTCAACCTCACACGGTCGGGCCAGTTTCAGCTATAATCAGCGGGCGAGGACAGCACACATTGTTTCTGCCGGCCAGAGCGCTCCCGCAGCTGTCCGCGGTCGGAGAAAGAGAGGAGATCGCTGGGGGATATCGTCGATTGGCGCTGCTCGGGGCGTGCGGGAGCACTGCGAGAGCCACAAACATGTTTGAAGCTGCAAGAGTATCAAGAGCGCGCAGTCGCGTGCCCCGCTGCCGGCCCTGGAGGAGGATGACGACGGCAACGGCGACGCAGTCTCTGCTTCGAAACGCGGAAGAAAAGCAAGGCACGGGCGCCAGAGGTGCAAGAGATTCAGAGATCCAGAGATCCAGAGATCGAGCTGTTTCCTCGGCGGGCAATGCCCTGAGGCCGGGAGCGCAATGGCATAAGGCCGCCGCCGGGTGATCCCCAGGCATGGGCGTGTCCAGGCGTCAAGGCGTCGAGGTGTGTCAAGGTGTCAAGGTGTCAAAATCGGCGGCCCGGTAGCATGCGCGTTTAACGTGGTGTGATGGGTGATGGGATGTGCCATGGTGGGGCAGCTCTAGCCGGCGGCGGCGACGACGACTTCGGAGGGGCGGGCAAACCACGCAACCACCAACACACTGACATTACGGTACGCGATGCGCATCGCTACGCATGCCGCTCAGCACATGGCCGTAACCGTTCCTTCGTGCATTGCCCTGCGCCCGCAGCCCGTGTGACCAGCGTGCCCGCCTGCTCGTTCAGGATGGAGGCTGCTGCGCGTTGAAATTGACCTCACCATAGCGGGCGCGGCACGCTCTCTAGCAAAGGCGAGGCCGCGCGACTTGCGTAGCCATTGGCCTGCCGCTCCAACCCGCGGGCTATGGCGGCACCGTCTAGGCACCAAAGCGGACTGGAGTCGAAAGGGCGGTGGAGGGCACATCACACGTCTGCACCTCTTGCTCCGGCTTAGAGCGGAACCTCGACCTCCTAGGCTGGCTTTGTTTGCTATCGATAACACCTGACGCGAACCCGCCATCCACCGCCCGCTGTATATAAACCGCCCAGCGTCATTCCTCTCCCCCCCACCACCACCGCACTGCAGACCGCACCCTGAGTATCCACCAGTTCGGCCATCCAGCTCTCTTTCCCCACCACCCCCTCCCACACGTTCCCCCGGGCCATTGCCCAGATAGTCAAGACGTTTTCCAATCTCCTTAACTCGTGAGTGCCCCTCCACGCCCGTGGCTTCCTCGCGGCCATTGCGACCACCGCCGGACACCATGACTGACACGCTGCAGCGTCCACAACCAATTCGCAGGCCGACGCACCTCTCCTTCTGGGGCAGCATCGGACCTAGACTACAGCCGTTAAATCTCAAGGCAGTCTAGCCAACCAACTTCTACCGACTATTCAACATGGCTCCTCACGCTGAAGAGGCCGTCGGCTTTGCGAATGGTACCAGTGCGACCCAGACCCCTGCCAAGGACCTTTTCACCGTCAACTCCCCCAATGTCAAGTACACCGACGACACCATCGAGACAAAGTACACTTACCGTACCACGGCAATTGAGAAGAATGCCGACGGCAAGATCGTCGCCGCCCCCAAGGAGACCCTCTACGACTTCAAGGTCGACCGCAAGATCCCCAAGGTCGGCGTGATGCTGGTCGGATGGGGTGGTAACAATGGTACCACCGTCACCGCCGGCATCATTGCCAACCGCAAGGGCCTTGTCTGGGACACCAAGAACGGCAAGCAAGAGGCCAATTACTATGGATCGGTCATCATGGGCTCCACCACCAAGCTCGGTGTCGACACCAAGACGGGCGAGGAAATCTACATTCCCTTCCACGACCTCCTGCCAATGGTTCACCCCAATGACTTTGTCGTTGGCGGTTGGGACATTAGCGGCATGAACCTTGCCGACGCCATGGACCGCGCCAAGGTCCTCGAGCCGTCCCTCAAGTCTCTTGTCCGCAAGGACATGTCTTCCTTGAAGCCGCTCCCCAGTGTCTACTACCCCGACTTCATTGCTGCCAACCAGGAGGAGCGTGCTGACAACGTCATTCCCGGTACCAAGGCTTGCAATGCCCACGTTGAGCAGATCCGCAAGGACATTCGTGACTTCAAGGCTGCCAATGGTCTCGACAAGGTCATTGTGCAGTGGACTGCCAACACGGAGCGTTACGCCGACATCATCGAGGGCGTCAACGACACTGCCGACAACCTGCTCAAGTCGATTGAGTCTGGACACGACGAGGTATCTCCCTCCACCGTCTTTGCCGTCGCCTGTATTCTGGAGGGCGCCCCGTTCATCAACGGATCTCCCCAGAACACCTTTGTGCCTGGTGCCATTCAACTGGCCGAGAAGCACAATGCCTTCATTGGCGGCGACGACTTCAAGTCTGGCCAGACCAAGATGAAGTCTGCTCTCGTGGACTTTTTGATCAATGCCGGCATCAAGCTCACCTCGATTGCCAGCTACAACCACCTTGGCAACAACGACGGCATGAACTTGAGCTCCCAGAAGCAGTTCCGCTCCAAGGAGATTTCCAAGTCCAACGTTGTTGACGACATGGTCGCTGCCAACACCGTCTTGTATAAGGAGGGCGAGCACCCTGACCACTGCGTCGTCATCAAGTACATGCCCGCCGTTGGGGATGACAAGCGTGCTCTGGACGAGTACTATGCTGAGATCTTCTTGGGTGGCCACCAGACCATCAGCCTGTTCAATGTCTGCGAGGACTCGCTTCTCGCCTCCCCATTGATCATTGACTTGGTCATTGTTGCCGAAATGATGACTCGTATTCAGTGGAAGGCTGAGTCTGCTGACGCCAAGTATGCTGGCTTCCACAGCGTCCTTAGCGTTCTTAGCTACATGCTCAAGGTGAGTGATATCTGATTCCTTTCCAGTACCCTGCTAAATCTTCAAAGGCTCCTCTCACCCCTCCCGGCACTCCTGTCGTCAACGCTCTCGCCAAACAGCGAGCTGCTCTGACCAACATCTTCCGTGCCTGCGTCGGTCTCGAGCCCGAGAGCGACATGACTCTGGAGCACAAGCTTTTCTAAAGCATGATGCTCTGTTGCTCGTTCGGACTTGAAGTACCGATCACAGGACAGTAGATCGAAGACATGTGGTGAGGGAATTGGCGTATGGCTTTGACGAGACCAACTCTGCACTATCCTTAAGGCATTGAAATTGAACCTAAAACCCTTTATTTACTGGGACGTCTTTCGGGACAATAACGTCACCACCATGAAATTGCGATTGTCCATGCATGTGATGTCTGCAGTGCTCATCATTTCTTGGCCGTGAATGCCCTGCCTAGGAGGATTGTCTTGTGTAATGAAGTGGAGGCAATAAAGCCGGGCGCGCCGAGAGACCCCCACTACATCTACCACTACCGCATACATAGAACCGAAGGTAGGCCCGAATGACATGCAGAGCAAGTGCGTAGCTGTACGATCACCGCGCGCTGTACACGCGCTCTGCAATGGCACATCAGACGAGAGGTGCAAAAAGACGGCAAAAAGACCAGGGCCATCGGATTTTTCCATTTTCTTGCCACGTGGTGAAAACCTTTTTTCTGTAGTTTTATCACGATTCGAACTTGCGACCTTTATATGGTTTTTGAATAAATCGTTCCAAGCTCTATGAACCGCGCAACAGCTGTTTCAAACTGTGCGATTTGGTGATTGAAGGATCGGGCTTTGGTTATAAATAGGACTACAATAGGAGGGGTCTTTATTAAATATGGTGGTTTTTTGAAAATTGGATGTACTGAGGTGTGGGTGGTCGCTTTGGAGAGAAGTGAAGGCTCGTGGTGTTTACAATTGCTTACCTGCTGAGAATCTTTTTCACATGCGCATCTCACACTCCTCCAATCGATTTATTGTACCTTTCGAATGAAACTGTAATTCTTAGTGCGCCCGAGATCGAGTGTACAAAGATGGAGGACTCGAGGTCGTATGCATTGTGGTCCTTCCCCTCTGAGAAGGCACGCCTTCTCCTTTGGGTGGATACATCACCTCGATATCTGTAATCTTAAACACCGACCACGAACAGGAGAGAGGATCTCGTAGAATTCCCTCATACATCTCTTGAATACTTCGGATCTAGTCATGGCTCCCTCCGCATCCAACACCCCAGGCGATGGATTCACGCTGGAAGAGATAGAGGCAGTAACACGCTCCTCGGCCTCAGACTGGACACCAACCTTGGACTACGAAGACGCCGAGCTGATGACTCTTGCACCTGGTCCCAGGTATCTTCATTTGATGGGCCGCGTAGCCAACTTTTACTACGTACCAAAACCTAGCAAGAGATCCAAGGCTGCGCAGGGCTACATCAAGATCATGATGGCAGACGATACCGGCGCTCTAACTGTGCGCCTCTGGTATGCTAACAGTCGATACAAGATCTATATCGGCCAGCTCATCACAGTATGGACGGTGCACATTTCGAATGGAGAGTCTTCATCACTTGCACTCACCACTGCGCCTCTGTTTACATCCATATACCCCGAAGGCGAACGCAACTGCCACATCATATTCCATCAAAACAGCGACGACGGCACCATATTCAGGAAGCCATTTATTGAGAAAGACGAGCAAGCTCTTCCAGGCCTCATGACGCTGAAAAACTTCATGGACGGCGGCTACGATGTACCCAACTGCAAGCTCCTCGTATGCATAAAGAGCATCGGGGCGAACAAGACATGTGGGCTCTTCAAACAACCTACCTTTGCATACCATGTATACTAACACCCCAAACAAGTCACCAACAAATCCGGCCAACCCACCTCCCTCCAAACCCTCACCCTCTACGACTCCACCATCCCCGGAACACTAACCCTCTACGGCCCCCTCTGCACCACAACCTCCCTCTGGACCCCCTCCCACACCATCCTCCTCCTCTCCAACCCCGGCTTCCGCATCGAAAACCACACCCCAAAGCTCAGCCTCACCTCCAACACGCGCGTAGATGTCGACCCGGACATTCCGGACGCCCGCTGGCTGCGCGGCGCCGCTCAGCGCCTGAACCGGCGCGAGCACGTCAACCCGCCCTTCCCGCTGGACGAGCAGACGGTCGCCGCGGCCAGGGAGGCGCAGGTCAGGGTTCTGTACCGCCTGGGCGAGATTGACGAGGTTGTAAGGCGCAATCCGGGGAAAGGGGTGATGGGGTATATCAATGTGGTGGTGGCGGGGAGTAGCATTGTGGTGAGCACGAGGCGGAATATGTTGATGTGTGCGGAGCACTGTGGAGTGCCGGTGTTTTCAAATGCGGTGGTGGGGAGGTGTAGGGAGTGTGGGCGGGAGGTGGAGTTGGGGGTTAATCCGAAGATTGTAGGTGTTTTTGCTGGCGTTTTTGGTCATTTTGGTCGTCGGTCATGCTTCTACTTTTATTCTTCGTTTGGCTTCGCTTTTAGTACTGTTTCGTTTATCTATCTCTCTATTCGGAGTAGATCACTTACTAACCAATGACCCAGCTCGGCCCTGTCCTGGACGAAACGGGCCAGATCGCTAGCGGCAAGCTCATTCTCTCTCCCTCTGCTTGGGAGCAGCTCCTTGGCCGCACTGCCGAACAGCTCATTGCCACTGATATCGACGTTTTGCAATACCTCGAACAGCGCCTTTTGTTTCTACGTGTCACGATGGGTTTTGGGGTTTGCCTGGGAGAGTGTTCAAAAAGTGGGAGTGACAGCGAGGAAAAA
The DNA here is from genome assembly GCA_022059125.1 of Corynespora cassiicola. Classification (NCBI taxonomy): domain Eukaryota; kingdom Fungi; phylum Ascomycota; class Dothideomycetes; order Pleosporales; family Corynesporascaceae; genus Corynespora; species Corynespora cassiicola. Next base: position 690,028 of record JAEUWY010000012.1, on the reverse strand, counting down.
GAGAAGGCGGAGGAGGCAGAGGTGGGAAGACTGGCAATCTGGTGTGTTTGTATGTAGGATATGGGAGTGTATGCGGGAAGCTGCTGGGGAACTGTGGAATGGTCAATCAGTATGTTGGTCAGGCATTGAGCTGGAGAGTACGCTGCAGCACTGATATCGGCCGGTATGGTCGACTTTCGTTACAAGGATATAGTAAGGGACAGTTATGAGAAAAATGAGCATCGTAAGATTAATCAAAGATTGCATTCTCATATCTTTCAATATGTGTTTACACTTACATGATGATATCCTTTCTGGCTCTGAAGATGTCCCTTTATACATTAAAATTGGCATCTATAGCCAAACCCCCCGCTATATGAATGAGTTTGTACACGTATTAGATTGATGGTGTGCATATATCACTAACAAGACTCAGCAGCCACAACCGTTCACAATAGTTCTAAACTAGAAGATCATGTCACATACCCGATATCTTGACTAGTCTATTCAAACGGCTCTAAATAGATCAAACTGGCTGGTAAGTCCGTTCAACCCAACCAATCCAACCCGCATCATAAGATTTTAACAAGCTCCACACTCACAATTCCCGGGTATTCAAAGACCTACACTGATTCCCCCCAAACCAACCCCAACATCACACCACCACCTCACCCCCAAACCAAACACCTACTAGATAGATAGACGACCCAAAAAAAGAAAAAGGTGTAAATGCATCATTCTTCATACCCAATTGACCAATCCGTTCAATCTGAGCTAGCTAACCAGGTACGTACCCCCCAACCTTCCATGTATGCCAAACCCAAGCCAAGTCAAGTCAAGCCAAGCAAAGCCATGATACCGACAAAACGCCTCGCCTCTGCTCTGCCATGCCCACGCACGCACGCTCGCTCGCACGCATACTAAACCAGCATCGAGCAACAGAGAGAAAAAAAAAAACAAAGGTAGAGGGGGTAGCAGGCCAAAAAAAAAGTCGCTTCGTATCAAACCTCCCCAACGCTGGAAAAAAAGGGAAAGAAAAAAAAGGGTTGGTCCCACTCTGCTTGTTTGCTTGCCATTTCGACTCGCCGACTTCAAGACTGCGAAAAGGAGGAAGAGGGAGAGGAAGAGGAAGAGGAAGGAGGACATGATTAGATTCAACGCCATCAATCCAACTCCCAGCATAGCACATGACAAATGCCTTCCTCGTAGCTCCCTCCCTCTCCCCCAAATCAAACACCTCCCCTTCAATCATTCAACACCCCCGCCAACCCCCTCAGCACATCCCCCACCCCAATCCCCTCACTCCCCACCTCGGCCTTGGCTTTCTTCTCCCTCTCCTCCAGCTTCACCGCCGCATCCCCGAGTATTCGATCCGCCACTCTCTCCGCCGTCGCGCGATACTGCTCCATCTTGTGTACGCCATCGGCGAAAAGATCGACGTGGGGCTCGAGACTGAGGGATAGCTGCTCGAGATGGGCTTGTAGCGCCGCGGGGGTGGAGTAGGAGAAGGAGAAGGACGGGGACGAAGGGGGCCGCGGGTCTGCCGTTGTGGATGCCGGGGGGTTCTGGAGGGAGGCGAGGATGGAGGCTTGGGTGGGATCGAGGAGCGAGGGGTCGATGTCGGAGAGGGTCGGGGTGTGGCCTTCTATTGAGGGGGCGGGGGGTGGGGGCATGAGACTTGACGAAGGGGATGTCAGGGCGTCCCATGCTGCCTTTTCTTCCTCGAGACTATAATATGACCTTGTTAGAATATGGATTCGGGGGCTTGGCACGGTGTGACGTAGGAGGCGTACCGTTTGATTTCCTCTTCTAGGTCCTGCAGTGTAGCCATGTTCTTCTCGTTTTGGGGATTCGGTTTTTTGACCACTGGCGGGGCCTCGACCTCTGGCCGATTGAACCAGTCTGATAATTCCGGCTTATTTGCAAAGTCGTCGATGAGTTCTTGTTGTATCGCGCGTGCTAAAAGTGTCAGCATCTCTGCTCCAAATCTGCAAAATCTGACACTTACCCGCCATGATCGCATTCGCGTTCTTAACGTCCCCAGATGGCTTCTCTGGCAGCGCTCTTGATCCGCACCATGTGAGAAGCTGCTTCATCCTCCGTGGCTCCGGAAGGCTCTGTTCAATGTACTTGTAGAAATCGTGAATTTCGACCTCAGAATGTGGTAGAGCTGGATCATGGTCAGCTCCTGGATCTCTGGGCCCACCTCTTGTCCGGCGCTCCTCGGAAAAATCACAGTCGCGTCCAGACTCACCATTCGACATGCCGCTTTCAATCAGCGAACTTGCCCGTCTGCCCCGCAACCCCGTGCTACTCCGCCTGTTCCCGTCCTTTTTTCCCTTGCGCATCTCCTTGTTCCGGTTTATAACTGGGGTGTCCGCAAAAGGAAGCATAATCTTGGTTGGCTTCTTGACGCTCTGTCTCGGTGTTTGTGTACCTATGGTCTTGGTCCTTTCCTTCTTCTCCGGTTGGGGCTCCGGTACCGGCGTGATCTGCTTCTTCTTCTTCGTCGTCGTCTCTGCCGGCGCAGTCTTCTTTGTGGCTTTCTGCTTTACAGGCGGTGCTTTCGGCGCCTCCGAAATCCTCTCTAATTGCTCCTTATCGGTGGATAGACGCGCAGACCGCCGCCGTTTCGCAGGTTCAGACGGTGCTGGCTCCGGCGGAGGCACTGAGCTCTTCTTTCGACGCGCCGGCGCAGGCGCGATTTTGGCAGGTTCGTTCTCAGGAATCGGCTCGGGGATCACGGCCGCTTTGCTCGCTCTCTTCGATGTCCTGCGCGTAAACTGGAACCCATCGTCATCCTCGTCATAAGCTATGCGCAGTCAGCCCTCCGTCCCTATTCCCCCATCTATCTCCCAGATTGCATCCCAAGGCGCGTCCAAATTGCAATGCGACAATCCCCGCATCCCGCAATCCCGTAGAGTGTCCGACTCACCAGTCTTTGCGCTCTTCTTTGCAGCACCATTCGTTCTCTTTCCCGCGCCGTTCACGTCCGTCTTAGGGCGTTTGGGCGCCGGCGCATCGTCCTCCTCGAAAGCCTGCCTTGAGCTCCTCCGTCGCGTCGTCGGGCGATTCGTTGCCATGGGAAGCGATTGTAGAGGAGACCTCGCAAGCACGGCGGTCATGAGTATTTCGGTTGCTATGATGTTGTGGGCTTAGACGGGAGGGTTTGGCGCGTGCATCGACGGCGCAACGGGCGGCGCTCGAGACTCGGGCAGGAATTATGTTCGGCAGACTGGCAGGGCTCCTCCGTAGTGATTGGCGATAATGCGAATAGTCGTAGGCTTGGTGGATGCGGATTTTGCGGTTGCACGCGGGCTTGCAGAGGTGGGTGCGTCGTTAGTTCCCAGCCAGGACGAGGGGACAAACGCATCAAAACAAACGGGCTGACTAAGCGCTGTATCCGCCCAATCGGGCATGGCACAAGACTTCACTTGCGCTTGGGCACCTGAGCAACTCTCAGGCAGACCAGAAGCAATTCAGATGGCAGTTGAACAATGTTGAATTATTGTTTCTAGGTGGCCCAGCTAATTCTCATGTTATCAAAACACTAGCGAATAGGCATTTGTAGTTTATGTGTATGTATGCATCAGCCGCGGACAACAACGCCGAAAGGAGCAGCTTCGGCTGCAATCCCATATGCTTCCATGATTCGCGATGAACCCCTTCTTTCCCGCCAAAAAAGGATGTGTACTATCATCAAATCGTCTCGTTTATGCCTTAGACCCAGGGGTGAAAAGATTCTAAAATCCGTATTTCCAAGCCCAAAATCCTTGCCTGCCCAAGATGCCCTGTCCTTTTACGTCCAGCCATGATGGCGGCATGCTATCAACCAAATATCTACCCTATAACTTACATTCCTGCTCCTGGCATTGGTCCCTTGACGCCAGCGGGAGCAAGGCTGCCCTCAATACGGCGCTTCGCGTCCTGCTTCTCCTCAATGGTTGGGTTGTCCTTGCGCATGTCTGGGACGTGTGCGCCTCGGTTGGGGCTATGGCCAATGGACATACCAACGCGAACCTACCAATTCATTAGTGAAATGATCCAAAAGACAAGAGTCTGGATACTTACGAGAGTCTCAAGAGCAGAACGAGAGTTGTCTACCAAATCGTCGTCGTACTTCATCTGACCGGGCTCGAAGAGCAATAGGAGCGTGCTTCCACCAAATTTGAAGTAGCCTAGCTCATCGGCCCTCTTGACTCGCTCGCCTCCTTTGCGCGTGATGACAGTGCTACCTACCATCATCGCTCCTATGCAGATCACCATGACTCGGCCATGAGACTCTGAATCAATAGGACAAATGACTCGGACGTTCTCGCCGTACACGTCAAGTGTCGATCGAATAGCCATTGGGTTAACGGTGTAATATTCTCCCTCGATCGTCTTTGGCTCGTCCATGATGCCGTCCACCGGAATGTGGAAGCGGTGATAGTCTTGTGGTGCGAGACGGAAGATGCCGAGCGAACCTCCTGCATAGCGCTTGGCGTCATCGGGGTACGCATCGCCCAAGAGTCGCGCCACAGTGAATTCGCGTCCCTTGACCCAAATGGCCTGGGCAGTGTCGATGGTGTTGAAAACGACCGATCGGCAGTCTGCCGGAGAAACAATGACCCTCGGATCGTCGGGTGCAGAGCAGGGGCGCGCCTCGGGTTTCAACGCCCTGTAGAAGAACTCGTTAAAGTTCTTGAACTCTGACGTCGGCAACAGAACTTCCGACATGTCCAGCTGGTGGAAGGCAATGAAAGGTTCAATCTCGGAAACAGAAGCGGGGTCGTCGTATTTCCTTCCCTGCTTGAAACTAAGCGACTTGAGTAGCTTTCGGATGCGCTTCTTCTCCATGTTGTTCGCCTTGAGACCCTTGTACAGGAGGCGAATGCCGAGTCGAACGTAGACACTCATGCGCTCTTCATTGATCTGGCCCGTGATGCGGTCCTGGACAAGAATGTTGGCCGAGTTGGCTCCAAGCTTGTACCCACCGTACGAAATCTTGGTGATGACCTTGGAGTACCACTTGCGCTGGGCCTGGCTCGAGGTGACGAAACCTGCCATGACAATGTTGTTGACCTGTCTCCAGTCCTGACTAGCGCACGTAGCAACATGCGTGATGATGTCTGCGTCGGACTTCTTGTTCAAGCGCGGCTGGTGACAGATGGGGCACTCGCGAATCTCGACTACGTGCTCTTCTCCCTTTTCGTCGGCCAAGTCGTCATGCAAAATGACGTCGCCCTCTTCGCCGCTCTTGCCCAACACATCCTGCTCCATGGTTGGTATAGACGTGGACGAAACATGGAAGTTGGATGGAGTCTGTGTCCCCGATGCCTGCGAGGGTGTCATGGAACCCGGGGTGGATGCGAAAAGATCTCCAGTGGAGGCTGGGAGGAAGGGTAAGCCATGTTTCTTGGCGACCTGCTCCTGAGTGCTCTGCAGCTGGTCCTCCAGACAGATGACTGTTTCGTCAAAGGTCAGCAGCTCCTCTCCAGGATGTTGTGCAGCAAATCTCCTGAAGAACCCGTCAATGGTCGACTCGTGGAGCGTCGATCCCAAGGTGTCCAGCATGGTGGTGAGTTCCACCTTATCGATCAGGCCGCTGTCGTCGGCATCGTACTGCTTGAGCATGGCGCGCCAGAATTGCTGGCGGAGGGCCTTGTACGGCAGGTACTTGGCGCGAATGTAGATTTGCGGGTTGTGCTTCGCTTCCCAGCGCTCTTTGTTCTTCATCTCCAGCGGCAGCGTGTACCACTTGAGGTCTTGATCATCTACAGCAGATGGGTCCACCTGAACGGCTGGAACCGGAGCTAAGTGACCGTTAGCATCCACTGCTGGAGTTTGCGGGGCGCTTGTGGGAGGCAGGGCCTGGGAGCCACTACTGGAGTCTTTGGCGGAAAGAGAACTTGCAGAGTTCTCCTTCTTCAGACCGGGGCGTGCTAGGCGAGACAAACTGTGGGTAGAGGAGGAACGCGACATGGGCAGTCGGAACCGAGACCTGCGGGTTTCTGGGATACCCGGAGAGTCTGAAGGCTCGGGGAGCTTGTAGAGACCCGTGACGGGGTCCGCCTCGGGGGCTACCGAGACGGCCTTTTCAAGCGGGAAGTTGACAGCCCCCACGTAGTCATTGCCCGAGAACTTGTCCTTGTCAATCACGGTGAAATTGACAGAGTAGTTCGTCTCATGCCGCAGCACCTGGAATACCAACTTCTCCTCATACACGGGGTTCAGATCGTGGCGGACGACCTTTGTGCGGTACGTCTTCTTGCCCAGCGACGTGACGACAAACGGGTCCATGTCAAAGGACGTGCGGGTGACGTTGCGCTCAGGAGGTAGGTCGGTGATCTTGTTGATCTCGAGGAACAGGACGCCGGCGACCTCGGTCTTGTCGGAGAACTCGTATGCGCGCTGCGTGGCCTTCTTCTTGAGTTTGGCCAGGCGGAGCTTCTTGCGCCGCTTCTCGCGCTTCTCGGCCTTCTTGGACTCGTCTTGGGCTTCGTCAGAGCTGCTTTCGTCATCCTCGTTGTCGTCATTATCAGCGCTGTCACCGCGCAGTAGGGCATCGTCCTCGTCCTCGTCGGGGCTAGGGGTGCCTGTGGTGAAGGTCATGAACTTTTGGATGATCTGCTCCGGGGATGCGGCAGGGTTGCTGGGATCGGCCAGCGAGAACTGGATCTGAATCTCGCCCGACACATGGCTGCTCTTCTTCTTGCCAGTGCGGCGAGACTCTAGGGGGAACCACCTGGGCTCCTGGGTAGGGTTCGCGTTCTGGAAAAGGTCCTCGAGAATGACGTCAAACTCGCCCATGTAGTCCTTGCCAAAGCGGTCCTTGTCCCAACAACAGGCCTCGAGCAGCAGGCTCTGCACGCCCGAGATGGGTAGGTCTACGGTGACGTTCCATTCGGGGTTCAATGTCTTGTTGATGGTAGGGGTGGCCTCCTTCGCGTCGCCGAGGGTCAAGACGAGGTACTGGCATGCACCTGTTAGCCGGGGAGCGCGCAATTGCTTGCAGCGGGAGAGACTCACTGGGTCAGAGGTGCCGCTGCGGTCCTTTGCGGCGAGATTGCGGCCCTGGGAGCAACGTGTCAGCGCATTGCGAGCGTCCTCTGGCTGGGATGGCGGGGTATAGGCGTATGGCGGCGCTGGCATACCTTGAGGACCGTCGCCCTCAGCACCAGGCTGGGCTTGTTTTGGTCGGACATGGTGCGCTTGGGACTGGTGCCGCGACTCGGGGGGACGCTGCTGGGGTTCGAGGCGGTGCCGTTGCCGTTGCTGCTGTTGTGGTTGTTCTTGAGGCGGCCGGGCAGCGACAGCTTCGAGGTCAGGCTGGGGCGCATGGCTGTGCGGCTTGGACAGGCCACAGCCCACGGCGGAGGGCGGCGGCGGCGGGCACGGAAGCGGAAGACGGAACTTGCTGGCTGGGCTCGACGGAGCCAAGAGGGCTTGACTGCTCGCCTCTGGGGGATGCGAAGGACGCGGCCTCAATGCATGCAGCGCCGAGCTCTCGGGCCCTCGCGTGCAGGAAACGGGGGGCAGCAGTGGCCGCAGTACTTGGTGCAGCAAAGTGAGGGTGATTGAGGGAGGAGAGTGACTGGAGAGTGAAAGAGGCGGCGGCGGCAGAAGAGGAGCGCGGGCTGGCTGCTGGGCTGGTCAGCTACGGGCGACGGGCGGCGGGCGGCTTGGGGCCAGAAAAGGCCAGACAGGCCAGACAGAGCGGCGCACCCAGCTCGGTATATGTGCGCGCAGCCGCGGGCAGAGGAATGGGGTTGTGGAATCTGTCTAGTACAGTACGTGCAGCGGCAATGGGTGCTCGGGGTCGACGGGCTCAACTGGGTCAACGGGGGTGGGCGGCGGGTGCAGCGGGACGAGGCCGCGCTTTATGGGCTCGAGGAGCCCTCATGGCTTGATGCCACGGGCGCTGAAGCAGAGGGCACACATTGCACGATCGACGCCGTTTATGCTCCGCGACAGCCACTCTGTGCGCACGTCGCGCTCGTCTGGCACGTCTGGCAGCCGTCGTCGTTAATTTTAGCACTGGGCTGCCCGCGCTCTCATTTCCTCCTGAAACCACACGCCCGCCACTCGAGCACAACTCGTCGTGCTGCCCGCCGCGCCGGTCCAGCTTCCCCTTCTGAGCCCGCCTCTATATTATTACAATGGGGACCTCCTTTCTTCTTCCTCGACGACTCCTCAGCGCCCTCGACGTCGGCTGCGAAAATGCCGCATTGGGAGCCCGCATAACCACTGCCGCCCGCCTGCCCGCCTGTCCATACGAGCACTGCCCGCTCAGGACCCCTCTTTCGCGCATTAACTCACTCCTCCCCGAGGGGTCCCCTCAATCCCCTCCAGTTGTCGCCTTCTACCCTCTTCCCTCGAACGTCAGTCATCCGTCGTCGGCAGTCAAGCAGCGAGCAGTCAGCGATATACGTACACTGCCACACCAGCCCCTGCCCCGAGTGCCTGCCTCTGTACATGTGCCACACCCGCTGCAGCCCTATTCGTCACCACCGCGACCCCCTTCGTCATGCAACGCGTAGAACATGTGCTTGTGCTAAACAGACAGATTCCTGAATTGGCGACTCTATCTATGTACCTTCCTGTATAGACCACGTCATCCTGCGTGCTTCGAGAAACCATCTGCTCCTCTCCACGGCTCCGGTACATGCCAGACCTGCCACTCACGCCCCGATCCACTAGGCCCATGGGCCCGCCCGCTCGTTAACCGCTCAAGATAACCAGAGGGAACCCAACCATCGAAGCCGCTTAGTCCGCAAGTGCGACTCTAGCTACATGGCCCCAACGGCTCAGGAACTAGTTGCCTTGCCGCCATAACAGTGAACAACCTTGACGCCGCCGCACACCCCGTGATCGAGTGGGTGCCGTTAACCCGTCCGTATCTATCCAACTCCGTCAAAGGGAAAAATGGAGAGAAAAAAAAATGTTCCACCCATTATCTATTAGATGCGTCGCTGATTATGCTGAGAAAATAAAAACGCCAGGGTAATGCCCGAGTAGAAATGCACGAGTAGAAAGTTTAAAAGGAGGGGAAAGATCCCAGGACTCAAGCAGCCGGCGCCGCCTGAATCAGCTCTGCGCGCTCATGCAAGGGAGACTTGAGCGGCGCGAAACTCTGGGGCCAAGCCAACGTCTTCTCTTCCTTTGGAGTCAAGGCAGCGAGCACGTCTGCGACGGCATGCTGCGGGACTGACGTCTGCTCGGGTGCCTCGGTGGCGTCGTTCGCCTTGGCGGCGAGCTTGGAGACCTCGCGCTGGACGTCGGCAAAGGTGTCGAAGGGGATGTACGGCAGGTTGTTCTCGATGCAGTACTCCTCGAGGCGCAGGCCGCGGCGGGCAAACAGCACGTCGGCTTCACGTGCGGCTGGCAGATCCGAGACGCCGTCGCCGATGAAGACGAGCAGGGGCACCGAGCCGTCTGCGCTCTGCTGCCTAGCCGAGTCCTTGTAGTCGTTGATGGACTTGGCCTTGTCGTGGCCGAGGGCGCAGTCGTGGAGCCAGACCGGTGTCCACTTGTTGTCAGCAGAGATGGTGGCGTCGTTGGCGACGATGTCGATGTGCTTGGACTGCTGCTCGCCCAGGAAGTGGTCGAGCACCCTCCTCAGGACGGGCTTGAGGCCGGCAGAGATGACGTTGAAGGGGATGTTGTTGCTGATGCACCACTCGTGGAAGGCCTTGAAGTCGCAGTCAATCTCCAACTCATCCTTCATCTTCTCGAAGCCGTCGTCAAAAGAGACATCGAGCGATCCCCACATCTCCTCGGATACGTCGCGGAAAGAGCGCTCGCCAGAGTGGATCTGCTCATCGAGGACCTTGCGCTTCTCCGATCCACAGCCGAAGTTGTTGAAGAGGATGTGGCCAGTGTCTTGCATGAAGATGGTGCCGTCAAAGTCTGACCGAGTTAGGAAATTGACCTTTTTTTATTTAGGAAGTGGATTGATTCTACACACCTGAGAAGCAAATGATGTCGCGCTTTGGTGCCGAAACGGGCTTGAGATTGAAGGACTTGGCCTCGACAGCCGGAGGGGTGATTGCGATAGGAGCCATGATGGTAGATGTGAATCGAGTTGTTGTTATTGTGTTGCAAAGAAGAAAGCTGGCGGAATGGTTTGCCAAAAGAGCTATTGCTGTATGATTGATACTGAGGTTTGAAGCTGATGCTGAATGTCCTTCCATCCCGCCTCCGTCCCAACTCTTTATAACCCACTCCCTTCCATCTCCCTCCCCGCCAGTATGACCGCATCGCCATCATCACCACCAGCTCCACAGCCGCAACACCATACCAGTCCACCGCGCAGCAGCGCAGGCACCACGCCCTCCTGTCCCAGCCTCCGGCCGCGGATTTGCAAGCCCACAAGCAGCACGCGCGCCCGCTGCTACGCGAAAAGGTACCGCCCGCAAGCGCGATCGCAGCGCCCCGATTGGCCCGCCTGCGCCGCCCGCACCACGAGCCTCCACCTCAGCCGCGCCCGGCTCCGACGTCATACATGGCATTTTCGACGACTTTTGCCCAAACGCCCGCAAGCGTCCAACGTCAGGGCAGTGGGGCTCTGCGTCCCGCCCTGCAGCGAGGCACCGTGGTCTGGACCCCCGACCCTCCATCCGTTTACCGCCTACGTCGGTGACGGAGCGCGGTGACGACAGAGAAGAGGATACTTCGCTTCCATGTTCGGTGGAGGGGTTGACGTTTGGGGTCCACTGTTCCCCCTCTGATTTTCATCCTCGAAGGCGTAATTCCGATGGAGCGAGCATCTCAAAGGCGTAATTCCGATATCAATCACGATGCAGATTCGGCTTTGGCGGTTGGTACTTTCCCCCTCGCTGAATTTCGCCGTTTCCTGCCCGTGCGAGATGGGGAATCTCGGCCGTGGAAAGTGGGCGGTTTCGCAACTTTTTTTTTTTCCTTCGAGACCTGCACGGCTATGGTATTTTTTGAGGCTGAGCAGGCGGGCATGTCCGGTGGGCGGCCACGTGCGGTGGCTCTGGGGTTCTGATATGCCAGAGTGAGTGATTTGGCTGTTGTTGGGATGGAGGGATACGAGGCTTGCGCTCCCAACCCAGAGCCCAATGCCAGGCACCCGTTTCCCTTCGACGGAGGCGCGAAATACCGCACTCGAGGAGTCATACAGGCACGCGCTCTCGATTGCGCACGCGGTCGCTACCAAATTGCTCGACATGTTGCGCTGGGAGGTGTAGAGTGCCCAGCCCCAGAGCCATATCCGTGCGCGGAATGCAAGACCCCCATCATCATCGACATGTGCACCTCCCCTCCCCCCCCCAGCCAGCCTCACTTCTCCCAAACTCTCCCACAGGCGCTCCTACGTCGTTCTGCGCACTCCCGTGCGGTACTCCGTCACCGGTTCTGAGATCGGGGTGCTTGATCGGGGGAACGAGATCCAAAGGGCCTAGCTAGCTGGGTAGATAAGAAAAGGCCCGTCTGTCCAGACCAGGGACCGGCCGCGACGCTACGGTGCGGTGCGGTGCGGTGCGCTGGTGATCGCCGCTCGCTCGCTCGCTCGCTCGCTTGGGGAATGATCTCACTTGCACGTGCGGAGGGGGCCGAGATGGGGCGGTAGGTGGTTGGGTTGGGTTGCTCTAACGGTAGGATGACGGGTGGGTTGCATTGGGAATGGGGGGAAACCTGTGTGCCTCCCCCCCTGTCTTGTTCCTGTTCTTGGATGTTTTCTTTCCCGTTTTTTTTTGGATTGGCGTGTCTGGTTTGGGGTATAGGTGGGGTGGGGTGTTGTTTGTCCGCGGATGCGCGGGTGGAGGGCGTTTGCTGGGCAGAGATTTTGCATGTGCTGTTGGTGGGTGTTAGATGGTGATACGGAAAAAAAAGTGCGTGATTGGAAAATTTGCTGTATTTGGGCCCGAGGTGAGGACATGTGAGTGGTGCTTGGGGTATGGGCTTGTGACTGAGGTACAAGTGCGCGGGTAGGAGGATGTGGCGCTGGATGCGCGGACGAAGATTTTGCTGTGCAGAGGTATTTGAGGTTGGGCTTCGTGATGGATTGGGATTTGGGTAGACATAGTGCTATCTTGGGATGGTGGCTATAAAAGTAGTTGAGGAACCGCATCCAAAGTCTCGACTTACCTTTTTACTTGCCATATCCGGGGTCTGTGATGCAATAATGGCTATGGGTACGGTTTCAACTCTATAGCATGTATGTTATCTTATTTCTTTTGGTGAGCAAGTATCACTAGCGGTATGTAACAATCTATGGCTTGTCTTTTGTAATGACATACTAATATTTGAAGTTGTTTTCGAGTAATTCTATTTACCTCCGCTACCATACAGTTTTTTGTTGTAAGTAATTACATGTTACAGATTACGAATTCACTGACACTGGAGCTGACAAATGTGTTGGTTGCGCGTTTGCATATCTATTGGCACTTGAAAGGGACTCAACTCCAGTTTTTAATATGCGGGGGTAGACCATGGTGCATAGACATTTAGCAAAGACTTATGAATAAGACTAGATGAATGACAGAGTGTAGGAGGTGACGGATGATAAGATAGGGAATTTATACTGAATAAGTATATCCACCAGTCGGAGGACTTGCTTGAGTTGACCCCTGAAAGTTAAGTATTTGAATTGCACATCAAGCGTTGTTTGTTGTTCATCGGTACTAGTGTAACAACCCTTAGTCTTTATAGGCTCTAAAGAAACCGTTATATACCTGGTAGCTCATTCAGAATATCTATTGAAGATGGTTATGAGCCAATCATAGGTGAAAACGGGAATTTTAGGGAACAAAATTCGATGCAGAGTATGCTCAGGACATCCATGTTCGCGTTGACCTAAGCAAGCACAGTCGTTGCTTACTTGATAACGAAGAAGTTGCTGAGTGTGAAGTTCCAAGACTGGATTTCTTCAACTTGTCGATTCTTGCCTATGATGCGTGCCACATGTCTTTTAATATTCTCATTGATCTTGTGCGCTGTATTTGCAGTCACACTATATTGAAACCTTCCCTTATGTTTAGTACTTGTACATACTCTCAAGTAGGGAGCCATTGTAGGCTATTTGATTAAATACTAATGAATATGGCAAGTGCTTGTACTTAAAGCAATGTCGGACACGAAGCATCTTTTAATCCCTAGGTAGCCGATGAATTAGTTATTGCATGGGGATGCCTGGTGAAGAGCGCTATAAAATGGCATGCAGACACTTCGGTGTATTAACTGAGTTGCCAAATGTTGGTAAGCCCATAAGGATGCCTAGTGTTGCTACACAAAAGCAAGATGACAACAGTAGTGTAGTGCTTGACCACCACTGCCAAGCATCAAGCATGACCCAATCCGTCGACAACACCCAAAAAGGGAAACTGCCGACCTAAGAAACTGCACTGTGTAAAGCCACCCCAAGCCCCAAGTGTGTGCACTGTGCCCCACTGAACCCTAGGTACTCCAATCATCTACTCATCATCCCGATGCCAACTCCAATAGCTTGCATTTACCCGCTAATACTCGAAACACTACCATCTTACACCGCAGTCTCTTAATTCCCGAATCTCACTTCCATAGTCACCCACTATCCCATATTCCTTCCAATACAAACCACAACGGCTAGATCTCCGAAGCCGTCGCCAACTCTATTACTCACCCATAATTCCCGATGGCTGACGCTCTAGTACCACCCGCAAACCTCCCAACCGCAAAGACTAAGATCTCATCGACCTATCGATGCGAAACTCCGACAAGGCCTCCCACCGGACCTCTATACCACTGCATATGTGAACGCTCTCTTCCATCATCAACTTACCAATCTCACCTAATAACTGCCGCCGAAACAGGAAGGCCCTCGCCCAAAAATAAACATCTCTGCATGCACCGCACCGCACCCACGCAGTCCTCGGGCGGAAACGCACATATCCCTCCGCGGCGCAACCTACCCACCCGTTCCATGTGCCACACCCGCCACGCTTTCTTGCACCATGCTGTTGCTGGGCTCTCACACACAAGTGTGGATCAGTTGAGGGATCGATGAGGGCTGAGATGGGCGAGGGACCTCCCTTGGCCACTCAAGCGAAACCCGAAGCGCTTACATTTTGGGCATTCCAGCGCTCTCTCGATCCCCGAGCCTCATTCGCTAATGCACGGTCCCCGGGGGGTGCATCTTGCTTTGGCTGGGCTGCTGCATGCACGCACAAGGCCGGGCAGGACATCTCGGACCCGCCGAACGGTTCCAGAGCGGCGGCATTCTGAGCCTCTTGGAGAGGCCGAGCAGCAAAAAAAAGAAAGATGGAAACGAAAAAGGTTATCTGAGAAGGAACAAGAGCCAAGGCAGAGAGAAGGTTGGAGCATGGGTACTGCCGCGTTGGCGCAGCTGGCTGGCCACCGCAGTGTACCCCGCGCGTTGGTCTCGCGTCGGTCGAAGACTCGTCCACGCCCTGCGCAGCGCAGCGCAGCCCACGACCCCCGGGCCCTGCAGGTCCGCAATGCAAGGATGGATGGGGCAACATCAGCAGCAGCAAGTAGCGCATGCAACTGCATGCGTCCAGTGCATGCTACCCTTATTTTCCGCGCAGAGCCGGAATAGCGACTCGCCTCGTCCAGGAGCTCAAGACGGAAGCATGTGGTTGGCAGATCATCTCATGATTACCTATTCTCTCCCGCTCCTTGATTGATGATCAGGGTGCGACGGCGACAACGGAGACGCCCAGCGGGGCTGCCCAGGCTGAGGCGGATGTTTCGTGGGGGGCTCGCTCGAAATCTTTGGTTGATGATCAAGGCGCGCGATGGAGGGTTTTGCTAGCTGCCGGACTGATGGTGCGATCAGCGCCTTATTCGTCATGACAGAGTTGTACGCATCGTACCGCTCCTGCGCGTTCACGGCTCAGCTGGGACACTTGCACTGTTGGGGACTTGCACTGTACGGCCTGTAGCCATTTTCCCTCCCTTGGTGTCCCGTTGCCTGCCCAACGCGCCATCCCACCCCAACCCAAAGGGAAAACACCAAGATAGCCGTTGGAACACACGGGAGGGCACTCGTTTGCACCGTGGACCCTAGAACCCGGTACCAGCTACATCCAAGCCCAACCCTACCCTACCCAACCTTCCCCTTCCACCACCCACAGGCCCAAAACACCCCCACCAAGCCTTTCCCAAGCCAAACATCCCCCCCCCCCCCTCCCCTCGCACACTGAACTCCCGCAGAGACGAAAGACGAGAACTTTGGAAAAGCACAGAGCCCTCTTGTACCAAAACAAAGCCAAGCACCACCTTGTTTATTTTTTTTCGAAAGAGACCAAGGCAGGGCAAGGCAAGGTACGGCCCGAAAACTGGCATTTGGGCCCCACGCCCGCCCGCGCGTAGACGGGCCTTTTCCCTTCTCTCTTGAGCGTTTTTTTTTTACCTCGGCGAGCAAGCATTGGGGGGGAAACGCCGTGCTTGCGGGGGGGGGCATGGGGATAGATTGGGGTGCGGGTTTGTGGGTTAGGTGGTTTCCAAGGTACCTAGGGACCGACCTATCTAGCTAGGTCCGGTGGCTGCTAAGTTAGTATTGGGCAGGGTGCCTATCCGACGACGTCCATGCCATACATGCCATGCACTCTTCCGTCCTTTACTTGGGCGTGGATGGATGAATGGATAGATGGAGAGAGACGAAAATACTGGTCCCGCTTCGGGATCCTCACATCGCACAAGGGGAGCTGCTGTGATCCCGTCCCCAAACGCTTTGGCTGAGGCTATGTTTGTTCATTCGTCCATTCAGCACCCTTTTCCTTTCTGTTCAAATGCATCCATCCGTGCATTTCGTACACCCACATACACCCCCTTCCCATTCTCTCCTTCTGTGTAATGTAACCCCCGCCACATCAACCCCCTCACACATGTACCACCCGCCCACCTCGCACGCAAACATCACACCTCAATCAAACACCCAACACCAAGAAAAAAAGGTCATTCACAAACAAGAAATCATTCACTACATATCTCGCTCGATGCCTCAACCCTCAAACCCCCTCTTTCAATCAAGATTCTTTCCCCCCTCCACCCCAAACGCATCTTTTGCATCTGCATCTGTTTATACTCGTTCCTCTCCCTTCCTCCATTCCGTCGGCTTGTTGGAATAAAAAAATTAAGTAAAAAAGTCGAGAAAGAAATGGTAAAGAAACAAGTGAAAAAGATCCGTAACCCCATTCCGACCCATCCCATCTTTCCTCGTCTGTCGTTGTTTGCGTGACGAGTAAGGCTCTTGTTGTGGTTGTTGTTGTTGTTGTTGTGGTGGTGGTGGTGGTGGTGGTGAAAGTAGTTGTAGTGGTGTAGCAGTCCGGATGGGAAGGGGCGGAAGAAACGTGGAGACAAAACCAAAGCGAAGGCGCTTTCAAAAGGTCGAGGTAGACATGAGTACTCGGTAGCTTAACAACTGCACAGGCGCTCCCAAAGACATGTGGCCAGGCGTGACAAAGTAGTGGTAGTAGGGGAAACAAAGTGATCCCAAGGGAGGTGGTTTCCCCATTTCCAGTTTACAGGAAGGAAAGAGAAAGAAAACTAAGATGATGCTGGTAGACTAGCAGAGTTTCTACCGCTCGGAAATAAAAAAGGTTACTTTGTTGGTTGCAAGCCCCGGCCCAGGCAGGGTATCAAAGAGAACTCGGGAGGGGAGCCGCCACGCAACAAAAGTCGAAGTGTGGCAAAAGTCGACAATAAAGAAACGCATTTTCTCAACGCCGTAAATGGCCGTCGTCAAAGCATACAACCTGTGACCAACTCACAGAAAAGACTTTTCGTCCCAATTCCCAGCTTCTTATATGAGACCGCACAACCGAAGGTTCTCCTGGATGATGATGTCTGGGTTGTATTAGCACGGGGGCCATTTTTGGGGGATATACGAGGTGGGCTACGTACCGTTTACTGCGGCCATGACGAACCGGATCTGCATGGTATCCGTGGCACAGGTGAAGTGGGTATAGATCTGCTTGGTCTCGTGCTGGTTGAGCGAGACGAACCTATTGAGGATGTAGTCACACGCCGCAGCGTAGTCTGGGCCGCCTGTATCGATCGATTAGCACATTGCATCGTTTGCAAGCGGTGACGCGCAATCTTACCCTCGTAGTCGGGGAAGTAGTTCTTCATGGGGCTGACGGGCAGCTTCTCTTTGAACCTATCGATCTTGTTCAAGAAGAGGATGATGGATGTCTTGACGAACCATCTCGAGTTGCAGATGGAGTCGAACAAGGTGAGGGCCTCCTGCATACGGTTCACCGTCTCGTCTTCGAACAGCAGCTGGTCGTACTCGGAGATGGCGACCAGGAAGAGGATGGTGGTGACGTTCTCGAAGCAGTGGATCCACTTCTTTCGCTCTGATCGCTGACCTCCGACGTCGAACATGCGGTAGGTCAGGTCGCCGATGATGAAGGTGGTCTCGGTGATACCGGTCGTCTTGACACGCGAGCGGAGGACATCCTGATCGTTGGGAATGTAGTCGGGGGCGGCAATGCGGTCAATTGAGTCGAAGTAGCTGGCAGGAGGGTCAGTGCGTGCAATGTTGTGGTAGCGGCGGTACCCACTATTTGGCCGAGTCGTTCAGTTGGTATTCGCGCGAGCGCTGGAAGCACTGCTGCACGCCGGCATCCTTCCACAGGGCCGAGATGGCGCTGCCGACCTCTGGGGGCAGGCTGTCGCCTTCGATCTGGGCGGGCTGCATGAAGATGGTCTGGACGTGGTACTCGGCGCGCTGGTCGTCGAGGGGCAGCTCGAGCGACTCCATGGCCTCGAGGATGACGCGCATCGACTGGACCGTGTTGCTGAAGATGATCTCCTTGAAGGACTCGCGCTCGTCGCGAGAGTAGCCGCCCTCGTGGATGAGCTTCATCTGCTTCAGGATGGTCGACTTGCCGGATTCACCGGCACCTGGGACGGGTCAGTGGGTGGATTGGGGGGGTGTCAGGGCAGCTGGGACGGACCGAGCAGCAGCATCTTGATCTCGTTGCGCTGCATCATTTTGTCGCGCTTGAGCTGGTTCTCAATCTCCTCATTCCTCTGCTTCCCCTCCTTCTCCTCTGTGCTCATTCCGCAACCCATGGCGGCGGATGGTGTGGGCGGGTATTAGTTGGGTGAAAGTAAGTAGCAACAATTGATCCGTCGCGAGGCCGGCCGACACGGAATCTGCAAGCAGGGAGCGTCAACACACGAATACAAGGCACGGGGGAGCAGGCGGCGGGCCAGCAGCGGGCCAGCAGCGGGCAGGCAGGCGGACTGACGGCGTGGCGCGGGCGATCGGTGATGGCAGCAGAGCGACTTGCAGCAGTAGTAGCAGCAGCAGCAGCAGCAGGGCAGGTGTTTGCTTGCTTGTTCGTTCGCTGAGCGGACGGCCGAGTCGAGGCAGGCACGGCAGAGGGCGGCAAGGGCAGGAGCGGCGGGAGTAAGGCAGGCAGGACTCACCAGGAAATTACGGGAAAAGGTTGCTTTGTCGTGGCGACGTGGACGTGACTGCGGCGTGCAAAATAAAAAAAAAGGGACCGTGGGTGGTGAACGGGGTGGGTGTGGGTGGATGGTGAATGGTGAATGGGAGACGGAGGTCGGATGCGGTTGGGAGGGCTGGCGCTGGGGGAGCGGCGAGCTGGTCGGGGCTTGGAGAGGCGAGGGTGCTCGCAGGGTCGCAGGGTCGCAGGGTCGCTGGGTCGCGGGTCGCGGGTCGCAGCAGGTCGCAGGTCGCAGTTCGTAGAGGCGCCGCTGGGGGTGTCGCAGCAGAGGTTGCACGGCAGCTTGGTGCTGGCAATGGGCGGGCTCGGGGGCGTTCAGGAGGCGTGGAGTCGGCGTGCCGTGAGAGAGGGCGATGGGGGAGGATTAGAAGGGACAGGACAGTTCGAACGGACGGACAGAACAGGCGTAGGTTCGGGGAGGCAGCCAGAGGCTTTTGGACTGCCGCGAAAGGGGAGTCGCGCTTGCCCAGAACCGACGCTGAACCGACGCTGGGCCCTGCGAGAGGCAAGCGAGCGACGCCGCCAGAGTCTGAGCGGGCAGGCGCGACTCTGCGCCAGTCTGAGCTTAGCCATCACTAGGCCCCAGTAGGCCCCAGTAGCAGCCCGCGCCATTGCGGTGCCTGGTCGACGGCGGTTTCTCTACACTTGCTACCTACCTACGCTCTGCCTCTGCTACCCACCGCGCCCTCCTACTGTCTCCGACACCACCTTGGGCTGCCTGGGCCGCCCGTTGCGCCTCCTGCGACTGGCGACGGCCGCGACGGGCGACGGGCGACTGGCACTGACGGCGCGACAGTCGGACGCAAACGCCCAAGCGACAAGAAACGTCTTTTTATTTTTCTTTCCCTCGTTGTTTGTATATGTCGCCTTGCTTCTTTTTTCCTTCTGGCTCCTGCTGCCGTTCTGCCTCTCCCACCCCTCCGGCCCGCTGCGCTGCCCTGCGCTGCCCTGCGCTGTGCTTGCTGATTGATTACCAATGCCACCATGCCACCATGCCACCCACCCCCGACCACGGCAAAGGCGATCCGCTGCGACGCTCCCGCTGCCCTGCTCACGCTGTCCCTGTCGCCCTGGGCCTTCGCCTCTGGGGACGGACTGGGACCTCGCTGGGACGGACTGGGACCGCCTATACTGGCCCTAGTGCTGAGGCCGGCCCACCCACGCCTGCTGCTTCCAGCAAGGCCCCAAGCCGCGCCCGAGCCTGACTAGCAAGCCTTTCTAGAAGTTCTGTAGAAAAATAGGGGCGTTGGTTAAATAAGAGCCAGGCGCAGGGGCCGCCCAGTGGCAAGAGGCCCGCTCCCAGCCCGCCGTGAAACGTTTCTGCGTGCCTGTCGCAGGCCCGGTTTGATCGTAGCCCTCAACGTCTTGCCCCCGCAAGCTGCTCCCTGCCACACCGCTGGTGACGATGACCTGCCCATCC
This sequence comes from Corynespora cassiicola, assembly GCA_022059125.1. Lineage (NCBI taxonomy): Eukaryota > Fungi > Ascomycota > Dothideomycetes > Pleosporales > Corynesporascaceae > Corynespora > Corynespora cassiicola. The sequence continues at coordinate 670,201 of JAEUWY010000012.1, read as the reverse complement.
AGCTCGTCGAGCCCATCCAGCCCGCCGATGCCGTAGTGCCCAGGTTTCAACCTCGCTGCAAGGCATCGCCGTGCTAGCAGAGCGGCTTCCAGCAGCCCGTCGCCGCCACGGCCAGCTATTTGAAGCCATTTGCAGCCATTCGCACACAGCCAGCCGTCGCGCCAGGCCCCGACTCCGCCAGCCAATCACGCCTGCCCTCGCCGCCAGTGCCGGGCCCAGCCACGCCATCACCTGCATGCATCGCATCCCGATGCGGCCTAGCGCCCCGTTCGCGAACACTCGCCCTCCTCCAGAAACCTTCGTCGCGTTTCCTGACCACCGCGTCTTCATCTCCCCGACTCGTGCCTTGCCCGCATCTGGCCAATCACCCGCCCGCCCGTGGCGACCCTCTGTTGCTCTGCGTGCTCCGCGGCTCGCTTCCCCTGAGCCTCACCCTCCCAAGAGTCCGTCCATGATTTGAACTGTCAAATATCCGACGCGTGATCGCCTTCGCCTGCGTTCGGAGCGGGCATCGCAGCAGAGCCCTTCTTGAAGAGGTCATATACCCCGTAGCCGCTCCCGACTCCCGAGCAGTTGCAAACCTCTGCCCCATATCCTGGTGCCCTCCTGGTGCCCTCCTGGTGCCCTCCTGGCGCCCTCCTGGCGCCCTCCTGATGCCTCCCTGCCTCACCACCCCCTCTGTATCATCTCCACCGGCCAACCCAGTCGAGCCGTTACCCGCGGCCGACGGCATCCTCTGTGAATGCCTCCTACTTGCGAATCGTAGAACGCTGCCGACATATCGTACCACCAAGCAGCACTATGGCCCGCTTGCCGGCGAACTGCCGAAATTATGCCCGCTTCAGGAACGCTTCATCGCCATCACCATGTGCCTGTCTGAGATCCACACAGCTCCCTCAGACCCTTGCTCCCACGTTGTGAGCGTTACGAGTCAGCCCCCGGGGCGATCAACGCGTCATTCCACCATGACCAATGTACCCTCATGTACCAGAGTAGACGGGTCTGACTGGCGTCCTCTTCACCCTTTTTCACACTCACGAGACCCAATCCGTCACCCCATGCTGCTGAATGGACACCGCCATGGCATTGTCATATTGGCATCCCATCTAGCATGCCTCGCGTGGGTATCTACCCACATGCCCATGCCCATGCCCATTGCAACATGGAAAACTCTGAAAAAAAATTATCAGCGGGACTCTTTCCTAACAGAGAAGCCACTGGACACTGTTTGAGCACGTTGCCACCACCATGGCTGGAACACCGCTGTCAGGCGCAGCCATTCATAATTGTGACACCGGACGGACATAGGAGCGCTCCATCTGGAGATAACCTCACGCGTCAACGGATGAATGCTTCCAGCATCAGATCGACACTGGCACTGGTCTCGCGTTGCACCCTACAGCCGCGTGTCCCGGGTGAACTTCCTGATTGCACACGACCTGACCCACGATTGCATCAAGCCCAGCGTGCGGAGAAGCGTGGCTGGTCACGGGGGGAGACGCGACATATCCGATCACCAGCCCCGAGTCTTCGGCAGGAATTACTCCCATACAGAGTTCGACTCTGACAGCGGCCCGTGTCGTAGCCCCGTGCGCCGCTTGAAATCTGACTGGGCTGGTCTCTCCACAATACACGCGGTGCAGTTTACGGCTGACGAACAGATCCGTGGGGCAGTCGATCAAAGCTACCGCTATCGATTAGTGCGGCCCTGGAAAGGTCAACAGAATACAAGGGCATGTACTCAAACTCACTGCTGGTCGTTGCGCGGCAATTTATCTCCGCGAGCGGCTTTCTTGATCTTGGCCCTTTCTCGGTCTGAGCCTCAACCCGCAACCCTATACACTGCGATCCAGATTTGTCACGCAACCTATTTTGAGGACCAACAAGCGACGGCTGCTCCCGCCTCTTACCTGGCTCTTTGCCTGACCGTCGGAGTGCATCGCGACAAGCCGGTTGAATGCGTATCCGCATGTACCATTACCAATTTGTCAAAAATCGGACCCAAGGCACAGGGCTCCATCGGACATTTATGGTGAACACACGTCTGGAATAGAACATCATTAGCAAGACGGCCCGCGAAGGATGGGGCTCAGAGGTTCCGACGTCCCAGTTATGCGTGGATGGTGCGGGACGTTTCTAAACTTGTGGGTTGTACTACCTGTTTTCCTGCGAGATCAAAGGCTGTGTACCTCGCGAACCACTCGCTTGGGATGCTTGTGTAGCTGTACCTTCGCACCAGCCACAGGGCCACGCTTGCGGTCGGATCCATCCGTTATATTTCGCCAAGGGAGAGTCTTGACACTGCCTGTGGCGTCAGGATAGGGAGACAGAGACAGGTCTCTGTCGCGCCCCCCCTTCCATTGCACGTTCAGGTCTCTCTGACGTACGATACCGTCGCATCTAGGCGCATCGCCCAAGGCACCAGGAACCGATCCACGCCGAGCCTCCCAAGTGCCTACAAGTGGCTACCGGCTGCAGGGCACCGTGCATAGGCGGCGAAGCACACGTCTGCCAAGGTCTATTTCGATTTGTCCCCGGGTAGAATTAGCCAAAAGTCGTGCGTCGACAGGTCAATCCGGCAGGCCAACGACACGGCCAGCGCTTACGCATGTCCCGATGGGGCTAGCCCCGATTCGAAGCGCCCAAGATTAGCTCTCCGACCCAAGCTTTGCATCACAACACCATGCTCGTCGGCGCTCTATGGCAGATACTCTTTCTGCTCCCTCCGAGCGCTAACTATTTGCACCAATGCTTTCGAGAACAATTCTGGGGCAACGCCTCGGCGGCTACTCAAGCAAACCTCTGACGCAGCGCCTGGAGACCATGTTGGTACATATTATCAACCTACCGTCCAGCGCTCAATGGCATCTCAACACCGTTGAAAGCAAGTCCATGAGACGAGTGTTGTGTTGTCGTTTCTTTACAGTCTATCCTTCAATTTCCTAGCGTCTGCGCCGCCGGATCGGCGCTACTTTCTGTGTAGTCTTCCCAATGTCGCTCTCTTAGTCCTTTCGAGGTTAGTGCACTTTTGGTTGGCTACGTACAGCCTCATCCGGGAGAATGCCTGCTTATACCTTTTCAGCTTCTGTACGAATATGCTTCTAAGCCTCTTCAAAAGGCTATGCATCACGTTGCCTACCCTAATTGCAGCTACGCCTCATACCACCGGGTCGTTCCCGTCCCTGCCGACGGCGCTCCCGCCCTTGCTGCAGCGGGAGATCCCCACATGTGCACAGCCATGCCTTCGGGAATCACTTGTTGAACGCTTCCCTCTTGCATGTACAGCTGAGGGCAACATCAACTGTCTGTGCTCACGGTACAGCACTTCCGGGGACTCACTCGGGGAGGCGGCCCTGGGTTGCATATATGCATCATGCCCCACGGTGGATAGCAGAGCAGCTTCAGCGTACAACATTTGTCTGGGGCAGAGGGATGCAGTTCCGCCAACACACACTGTCCTGACAGTCGTTCCCAGCTTTTCCACATCCTCTAATTCTGCCACCTCTACGAGACCATTGGCCACCACCTCACCGACGCCACCAGTAACTTCGTCATCACGCATCCAGTCTATACCTACAAACTCGGTCATAGTAGACTCGATATCATCTATTCCGTCTTCTACTGTTCCTCCTATTACGTCTGCTACTCTTTCTCCTACTTCGCCTGCGACGCCTACCACGCCTTCCACATCTGAGTCAGCTTCACCTACTACGAGCCCAGCTGCTGGCCAATCCGACGGCCCCAAGACAATGACTCCAGCACAGATTGCCGGTCTCTCTGTGGCTGCTGTTGCAACCTTCATCATTGCCATTAGTCTCATGGCTCTGAGTGTTTTCCTCCGAAAAAGAAGGGAGCGGAAGCGTGGCACTCAAATTGTGGAGAAGAGAATGGAGGGTTCTCCGGACCGCCAATTTTCAACACGGTTTTCGCGTTACTTTTCTAGGAACCCGCCTCCTGGTGCATCAAGACAGTCTCCAATGAATTCGCCTCAGCCAACCTATATATTTCCCAGACCTCCACCTCCGGCGGTTCGAAGGGTGGGTACCAACCTCGAGTCAGTATCGAGAAGACAGGAGCAGCCAACCATCTTCCCTGTCCCACGGCAACAGCAGGCTATCAGCAATTCATCACAGCCTGATCTTACACCACAAGGCCCCGTGCCCGATCACAGCAGTACACATCCACTGCTTCGACCAGGTGCCAACAACAACTCGGCGCCCAATGTGCCTCTTGACCAGATTGGCCTTGCTATAAGTGCAGAGTTGCCCGGAGAGCCAATCAAGACGTCTCCAACAACCAAGCCTGATACGGTTCCCAAGTCTGATACAACCCCCAAGTTTGATGTAGCTCCTGCAAGACCTAGGAACGTCAAGCGGGAAGTGGCTTTCCGTCCAGACAGTGTTCTTTCGGAAGAGACTGTATTCGAGGAAGACGATGCGCCACAACGACGAAGGTCATCGAAGCTGTTACCAACGCCTCCCATCCCGGTTCCGCCGATACGCAGCTTACAGCCATCGCGCCAAAGGCAGGCGATGAATGGAAATGCATCATCGGACCAAACGCCCCCAAGCAACCGTCAGCTGCCTCAACAACCCGAGCTGTTCTTGGACATACCAGTCCGACATTCGAGACCTCTACCAAAGCGGATCACGCCCGCAGAATCCACACCTCAACGGCAGGCCTCCACGCAGAGTCGACAGCTCGGATCGCCGATACAAATGACCAAGTCGTATACTGCGTACAGACCGCCACCCAAGCCGGCCCATACTCCTGAGCTGAGCATGTCAAGTGACATCCCAGACTACTATTTCACTGCGCATCAACCCAAATACGCCACACCCGGTGCAAGCCCAACACCCCTTTTGCGTCAAGCTCCGTCGCCCAAGCTTGTCAAGATCAAGACCAAGCCCTCCTATGGCAGCATATCGCGGGCAACATCTCGTGCTTCGAGGGGCTCAACAAATATCCGGGATTCCATCTCGTCTCAGACATCGTTCGAGACGGTGGGTACCAACGACCCAACGCCCGAGGACGAGGACGACAAGCGGCTCTCTAGAGACAAAAACAGACTGTCGGCAGTGGCCGAGTCGCCAATACACAACCTGCGATATCCCAAGGTACCGCGGGCATCCAACCAATTCGTGCCGCGCAGCCCCAGAAACTCGCAGAGTCCAATTTGGAGCAGTCCTTGGAGCGGTGCGTCAGAAACGCCGTCGCTTCTCATCAAACGGCGAGGCGAGCGCGAGGCTCTGCAGCTCGAAGGACGCTTGCGCATGGGAAGTCCCAACAGAGCAGGGCTGAAGAGCCACGCACAATACATCCGCCAGCACCTCCGGAGCAGCAGCGTGGAATCGTGGAGTCCCAGCCGAGGGAGCGAGCGCAGCACGCGGAGCCAGAGCGGGCAGTGGCCCAAGAGTCCGTTGATGTACGAAATGGAGGCAGTGCGGCCGCTTCAGATCCGCGCGAGGCCGCAGGAACAGCAGCCGGTGGATATTAACGCGTTGAAGAGCCCGGCGTGGGTGCCAAGGCTGACGCCGACACGGCAGGGAGACGATCTATTGATTTCTGTTACTTATTCCAAGCCCGGCCAATGACGGCCTTTTCCACGCCCTGTATGATTGTAGCTCCTAATTCCGACGATAGCAACTCGAGGCGGCATCACGTCACGCCGCGCCACTGTCATTTTCCATCCAGCGGGCCTGTATTTCTAAAAAGATACCCACCAGCACGCACACGAGTATGCACACTCACACGTAGTCTTTCTTTGCATTAGCATGGCGTTTTGGGGGAAGGGGGCTTTTTTTAGGAGGGAGGGGCGGATATTCTTTTTTTCCTCGGAGAAGCAGTGTACGATAGCACAATTCGAAAAACAGAGGCATGGCCCCTCGCTCTAGATATCTCCGAAGACTTATCTCTGATGTAATGGGCGTGTTCAACAGAATGGCAGATGGGACGAAATCTCTGTCGCAGGGCACCTAGGCCAGACGGGGGCCGGGCGGAAAATAGGATAAAGTGTCGGATTTCCGGGCGCGTGCGAGCGAGCGAGCAACCCCCGTGACGAGTCCAGACTGAGCAGCCGGACTACAGCCTACCCACGATGCGGCGGCGAGGGTGGGCAAGCGCGCGCTATGGCAGGCAGCGTATCCGCCGGGCGCGGTGTCGAGGGTGCACGATGCTGGGTGGGCGGTGGGATGGCCGGAAGCAGCAGGATGTCGGCGCCTCCACTATTCTTCCGCGTGCGCGCTCGAATTACTCCGTCGAGTGCAAATCTCTCGTGGGCGGCCAGGGAATGGCGTTTTGGATGTTTTGATGGCGGGACGGACGGCGGTGCAGCGCAGCGGCGTCTGGTCGGCGTCGGCCTTTGAAGCGCAGGACGGCCAGGGCTCCCAGGCTCCCAGGCTCCCAGGCTCCCACCTCTCTCCCCTTGCGGATGGCCAGCACAGGCTCTACAGGCTCTACGGGCTCTACAGGCACTACGCGTGTTACTAAGGGACAGTAAGGTCGCGACACATTCCTGTGTCAGCCACGCCGCGAGCTTATTCACGGAACGGGGGGGCGGCCACCTGAGACGAGGCGTGGAGGGGCAATTGGGCGTGGGCCATGGGCGATGCGCGGCCGGAGGCAAAAAGAGACCCCACCATGGCCTCTCATAGTGACAACTGATTAATCCGCTAACCCAGCCCTGCCCCTCTACAAAACCTCAGAGCTCCCCCCCACCCCGACGTCCTCCCTCATTCTCCTCTAATCGCCTGTCCATCTGCCCATCATGCCGTACGGAAAGGTCGACGAGCTCGCCATCAACACCATCCGCACCCTCGCGGTACGTCCAACCTGCCCCGCATCCCTCCCACCACCACCGCAGTCTGCCCCGCCGCGCCCGTTCTGCCTCCCCCAACAACTGCCATCCACCTCTTCTGCCTCAATTGCTGACCCTCCGCCACTCTGCAGGTCGATGCCACCTTCCAGGCCAACTCTGGCCACCCGGGTGCCCCCATGGGCATGGCCCCCGTGTCCCACGTCCTGTTCAACAAGTTCATGACCTTCAACCCCAAGAACCCCAACTGGGTCAACCGCGACCGCTTCGTTCTTTCGTACGTCTTCCCCTTCCCTCCTGCACCACTCGCAGAGACAAGACACAAGGGCCTCGAGACAGTTGCTTTTCTCGTACACTCCCAGGCCCTTATGTCATGTCTGCAGCTTTTTTGTGGGCCAGCTCCGCAATTCCGAGCTTTCCGCTCAACAGCTTTTGGCAGCTTTGACGTGGCTGCTACTTCACCGCGATTGACTGAGAGAATGCCATGGCTGACCCTCCACCCACAGCAACGGCCACGGATGCATGCTCCAGTATGCTCTGCTCCACCTTTTCGGCTATGCCGTCAGCATTGACGACCTCAAGAACTTCCGTGTAAGTACCTGTGCATAAAAAAAACAAGCCCGACATCGGATGCTCATTCCGAGTCCAGCAAATCGACAGCATCACTCCCGGTCACCCAGAGGCCCACGACACTCCCGGTGTCGAGGTCACCACTGGTCCCCTCGGCCAGGGTTTCGCCAACGCCGTCGGTCTGGCCATTGCCCAGGCTCACACTGCCTCCGTCTTCAACAAGCCCGGCTATGACCTGATCAACAACTACACCTACATGTTCTTCGGTGATGGCTGCGCCATGGAGGGTATTGCCAGCGAGGCTGCCTCCACTGCCGGTCACTTGCAGCTCGGCAACCTGATTGCCATCTACGATGACAACCACATCTCCATTGGTATGACTCGGGTGCCAATTGCTTCTGTAAATTGTTGTGCTGACCTTGACTCCAGACGGTGACACCAAGTGCGCCTTCACCGAGGACGTCCTCAAGCGCTTCGAGGCCTACGGCTGGCACACCCAGCACGTCGAGAACGGTGACTCCGACCTCGAGTCCATCGAGGCCGCCATTGCCAAGGCCAAGGAGGTCAAGGACAAGCCCTCCGTCATCAAGCTCACCACCACCATTGGTTTCGGCTCCAAGCTTGCTGGAACTGGCGGTGTCCACGGCAACCCCCTCAAGGCCGATGACTGCAAGCAGCTCAAGGAGAAGTTCGGCTTCGACCCCGAGAAGATGTTCGCCGTCCCCCAGGAGGTCTACGACCTGTACCACAAGCACGCCGCCGAGGGTGCTGCTGCTGAGCAGGAGTGGAACCAGCTGTTCGAGAAGTATGGCAAGGAGCACAAGGACCTCCATGCCGACCTTGCCAGGCGGTTGACTGGCGACCTTCCCGAGGGCTGGCAGAACAAGCTGCCCACCTACAAGCCCACCAACTCCGCCATTGCGTCGAGGAAGCTGTCCGAGTCCGTCCTCGAGGCCATCCACGACGTCATCCCAGAGCTTCTCTCTGGTTCCGCAGATTTGACCGGCTCGAACAACACCCGCTGGAAGAACGCCGTCGACTTCCAGCCCCCCAACCTGGGCATTGGTGACTGGTCCGGCCGCTACCTCAGGTACGGTGTCCGTGAGCACGCCATGGCCGCCATCATGAACGGTCTCTCCGCCTACGGCACCATCATCCCCGCCGGAGGTACTTTCCTCAACTTCGTCTCGTACGCTGCCGGTGCCGTCCGTCTCTCCTCGCTGTCCCACCAGCGCGTCATCTACGTCGCTACCCACGACTCCATTGGTCTTGGTGAGGACGGACCCACCCACCAGCCTATCGAGACCCTTGCCCACTTCCGTGCTCTGCCCAACATGATGGTCTGGCGCCCGGCTGATGGCAACGAGACCTCTGCTGCCTACTACATGGCCCTGACCTCCAAGGGCACTCCCTCCATCCTTGCCCTTACTCGCCAGAACTTGCCCCAGCTTGAGGGCTCGACCCTCGAGAAGGCCATCAAGGGTGGATACGTCGCCCTTGAGAACAAGGACGCTAAGATCACCCTCGTCTCTACTGGTTCCGAGGTCTCTCTCTGCCTCGAGTCCGTCAAGACCCTCGCCGACCAGGGCATCCCCGCCCGTGTCGTCTCCCTGCCCTGTGTTGAGGTTTTCGACGCCCAGAGCAAGGACTACAAGCTGTCCGTCATCCCCGACGGCATCCCTGCCCTCAGCGTCGAGGTCATGTCCACTCTTGGATGGGAGAAGTACTCTCACGAGCAGTTTGGTCTCAACCGCTTCGGTGCCTCTGGTCCCTACAAGGAGGTCTACAAGGTACGCCCATGCCCTTTGATGAATTCTAAGAAAAAAACATATGCTAATTCCCACTACAGAAGTTCGAGTTCACTCCCGAGGGCATCGCCAAGCGCGCCGTCGCAACGGTCGACTTCTACAAGGACGTCAAGCCCCTGCGCTCTCCTCTCAACCGTGCTTTCGAGCAGCTCATCTAAGCTCTTCGAAAAGTTTATCGGTCTGTTGATTTAGGAGTGCGCAGCTATTGATTCCCTTGTTTTTTTCTCCGCGGCCTCCATAAACCCTCCCCCTCCCCTACTACCCTCTCTCTCCCTCCACGCCCCGACGAACAACGCGTTCCGATTGGAAACGAAAAAAATAGCCGGGTCACATGATTCTTTGTTCTTGGTTTTTTTTCTTCCGTGGCGGGGGAAAAAGTGATGGATGCTATAGATGTTTGAGATTCCCTTTTTCTGCTTTGATGTGGTGGTGGTTGGTTGATTGGACGCGAAAAGGGGTGGGGATGTAGGATGTAAGGGGGTAGGGGAGGAGGGCGGGAGCTAAAGTAAAGCTATGAATGAATATGAAGTTATGAAAATGGAGGGTTGTGCTCTGTACATGTGTGTGAATATTTGGCAGGTGAGGCTGTGGATTGGGAATGGGAAATGGGTGGGCGGCGTGCGAGGCCCAATCGTTGGTTGATTGATTGCCATCGGCGGCTGGTCTACAGGTGTGACACGGGTTTCTGAAGATGCGTGGTGTAGCGTAGCGTAGCGTAGCGTAGCGCAGCACAATGTACCTGAGCATCTCGGATGGGGAATCTACATGCAGCAGCAGTAGCAGCAGCAGCATGGTGGTGGGAGGGTATGATGTCACTGCTCGAGTGTCTGGTCTTGGTCTCGGCCGGACCTTTTTTTTCTCTCTCTCTGCAAATCCGTGCGTCGCGACAGTTACCCCAGCGACGCGGTGAGTGACGCGTTTTTCTTCTTCTCTTCGGAGGCTTTTTTTTTTTTGCCATGGGGGTAAGGTGGGGAGGGGTGATGTCAGTGTGGGGCTGGGGGTTGGGTGTAGGGCCGAGTCGAGTAGGGGGGGGCGGGCCGGGTTGGGTGGTGTGGTGTGGTGTGGTAGGGCCGGATAGGTGGCGGCTTGAGGGAGAGGATTTGGGTATTGTGCGAGCTTAGGGCTGGGCGAGGGGGGTTGCGGGTTGTATTCTTTTTTTCATAGTGGAGCGGAGCGGATGTGTGGGTTGAGGTTGGTTGCGGTGGTTTTTGTCGAGTGATGCTGGTGGAAGGGATACATACGTGAACACTGATGGGTGTTGGGAATGTGCAGCGTGTCTGTTTTGCTGCCGTTTACTGTGTAGACGTGGAGTGTGGAAATGTGCTTAGGCCAAGGTGCTTTCATGTATATTGTTTGCGATGAGTTGTTTGTCGATAAAGATGCTATGATCGACGAGATGCTAGCGCGTTTTAGCTACCAGTCTTGTTCCAGCCAAAAAAAAATCCCATGTAGGTGGAGTATCCGAGCCAGCACTACGTCCCTGTTATATTTCAAGTGGGCAACACGTTCAGAGAAGGTGATAAGCGGACGAAGTTGTTATTTCTGTTCTAACACTTAATTTTTTGTTTAATATTCGTGCAAGGCTGGGACTCAATATAATAATGTAATACATACAACTTCAATTGAGAGGGACTGAAATTCTATGTGAAGTGTATAGGATGTTGGGCTGCACCGGGCAGCTGTTGGATATTAGTCACAAGCTAAAACAAGAACATATAACACCAAATTAATCAGCTGAAGTTTTGTCTTTTCAGGTCTAGAAGTATGACTAGATAAGTCACCCTTAGTGTTGTGGTAGAAAACCCATGCCGTGTGGAAGAGTTAAACGCTAAAGACTATGTTTGCTTCTTGATATCAATGGCCCGTTCTAGAAGTGTATTGATACGTGCCTAGTCCACTTTATTTTTAGAGTGGAATCAATCAGCTTTGTTGAGTTGCACCGTATGATTTTGCACTTCTGGCATGATGTAGCTCTGGGAATGATGTAATGACCACGCCATATTCCGTCGAGGAAGCAATCCATCCTCGCATCCCAAGTGATATTCATTTTCGCATTGAATTTGATACAACATCGAAGCCTATTGAATTTCAACATATCATAACAGATTGATGGACGATCTCTATATCACTTCTTGCCTATTGTGCAGACTACCTCAGATGAAGAGTCTTATCAAGGAGACTGTGCAAGAGTCGGGCAGTCCCAACACAAGGTTGATGATAAACATGATAACAAGGCAGACAGTATGAACATAAGAGATGGCTCGAGCTTTTGATACTGACTAGAGGCGAACCAAACTGTCAAGTGTATGCATGATTTGATGCATTGAGGAAACAACCGACTACCACTTTTGTCTAGCCATATGGACGAAATCCTGGCCAGACCCTGAATTATCTGCGCTATGCATATGTCTACCTTTATATATACATGGAGCAAGTGGGTAAATGGATGGAAGAGGTTTAGCCAGCCAGCCACCCACCTCCACATCAGCTCCCCTAGCAAACGCCACATAACCGTACATACCATACGCCCCGACGCCAAGGCCCGCAACACGCTCAAAGAAGCGATGCCATCCTTCCCGCTCACGGCTCGCGAAGCCGCAGTGCAAGCAGCGGTCTGGCTTCGTGATCTAGAAGAAAATGAAAATCACGTGAACCCCAGCCCCCAAAAAAGGGTTGTCCTGGCCAATCACAGACAGTCCGCAAATCATGTGATCCTCCCCCCCCCTTTTACTTCCAAACCTTGGTCCCCGCTCCATGACAGACGGGACGTTCCCACAGGAGCAGCCTCGGTCCCCAATATTATCCGGCATGGCGCATTCTCTTGATCTGTACGTACTGGCGAGATCGGGAAGGTGGAAAGGCTGGGATCCTGGCCCCCCTCCCCCTACCCCCCGTTGCCAAACAACTGATGCCGTGCCACCAAAGAAAACCGTTCCGAAGCAACGCACGTACGCGCTCTGGTCGGGCGTGTCCGGCGTCTATCACCATCCCCAAAACTCCCCCCAACCCAAACCCAACAACCGCGCAAAAAAAAAAAAAAGGTTGAGAGAAAGGAGACCGCGTCAAGGCTTCAAGACCCGGAAACGACCCATTGGTTGCGCCGCCATCCGTTGGCTGCGGATCTGGTGACGGATCCGTGAAGGAGCTTTGGCGTGGGTGGAGGGGCTGTGGATGGTGACCTGGAGGTCGACGTCGAGTCTGGGATGCTGTTTGTCGAGACGCGGCGCGTGTAGCAAAGCGTGGTGGTAGTAGTGGTAGCGGTGGCGGTGGGATGGTGGGATGAATTGGGTCCGTTCTCCGGGGAGACGATGGAGGGATCGTACGAGTGGCGTCGGAGCGTGGGGAGGGGGTAGAGGCGGGGGTCGTAGGGGCCTGGGAGGGGTTGGGGAGGTAGTTTCCAGGGATAGACGGGTTGGAAAGGGAATGAGGCGGGGGATTGTGCGTCGTTTTGGTCTGCGGGTTGCTCGAGGTGGATGGGTGCGTGGATACGTTCGACTTGGTGTTGGTGTTTTAGAGCTTGGTCCGGGTATGGACTCGACCTCGAGGATTCCTTCTCTTTTGCTTCCTTGATGGGCTCTGTCCGTCTCTTTCTCCGTGCAAAGTGTTGCACGACAAGTCGTATGCTAGCAACAAGAGCTAACACTAGGAAAATGGATGGCACGTAGCCGCCGACTAGACTGAAACCCGGTATACGGGAATGGCCCGTAGGTATAGAAGAGGGAGGCATGTGAGACGAAGAGAAGAGAAGAAACGGATGCTGGGGATGTGTGGACGTGTATGTATATGTAGACCTTGAACCTTTCCGCAAGATCTACAGTGCATAAAAGAGGGTGTGGTGGGATGATGCAAGCAGCCAACCACTGGCAGCCAGTCAGTGGGAGAGAAGCGGGCAAAGGACAGCTATTTCAGAGAAGGAGGACTCGGGCGACTGCAAAGAAGGAGGACGGAAGAACCGTTGGGCATAAGCACTAGGGAGTCTTGAACCGGTCAAATGGTCAGCAAGTACTGGAAAGCGTTTGCTGGATTTGCGGGATTGGCACATGGGTATAAATATGGGTTGCGGTGGGGGGTGGTGAGTTATTGTTCAGGTCGCCGCATTCTCGTGCAGCAGCACCAGCAGCAGCACCACCTCCCCCGCCAATGCCATCTCTCCCCCCTCCCAATGGGCCCAGCAAAGTGGAATGGCCACATGCGAGAGCTCCGCGCCTCACCTCCGGCGAGGGGCACCTCCTGATGACGGAGGGCAGCACGACTCCAGACGCGGCCACAACCGTTCGTGATTTTTCAGCTGTGGACAGTCGCGCCTCCCGATGATTTACAGGATAAGGCTGCTGGGGTTAGCCTGGAAGCAGCATGGCTCTGGGCGCCTTTCAGCAGCGGCTGCACGTCTTGGGCCTCCGTCCTCAGCTGGAGAGGACTTGATGGCGTCCGCAGTGGCGCGTTCGCAGGGGTCGTGTGCGCCGCTACACTACGCCGCCGGGGTCTCCAAAACATCCAAGCTCGCACCGCCGTGATCCGAGCCCAATTCCATGCGACCTAGCTCGCCAGCGTCTTGCTACCAGGCTAGCTCACTGCGGTACTCTGAGACTGGCTACAACGGCGGCGAGCTGGGCCAACGCTGGCGGCCTTTGCCATCGAGATCCTGCCCAGGTGCTTGTTTTTCGGCCGCCGGCACGTGTTGTGACCACATCGTACAGTTGCTTTCTGGTCTCCCTCTTCAGCTTCATCGCCCGACGCCAGCCGACGTGCTTAAGCCTTTCGTGGTGGACGCCCTCGCCCTGGCGCCGCCGTGCCTCGGAAAACCGCGACGCCAAAGATTGGATTCCCGCAACTGAGTGTCCGGCTTCACATTCTCCACAATTTGCTTTTTGCCCTCCTTAGCCCCCCTCCCTCCATCTTCCTACTTCTCCCACCAGCCTTTCTCCCGAAACGGTCTTCTCCGCAGGGGCAATCAAGTCCATGGCGCTATCGACGTCCTGCGTCCTGCGTACTTGTGCGTACATAGGCGAGCACCACCCCCATGGCTCGCTGCCTGCACATGCGTCTTCAATATTTACTCGTCGGGCGTCTAAATCTAAAAACAAACAGGCAAAAAAGAACACAGGTAGCCGCGATCCCCAGATCTCGAATTACCTTCCGTAGCGAGCTGCAGGCTGTCTCGAGATCGACAATCTCGCTACGGTAGTTTCCAGCCGCCAGACGTGTACATAGTACGTTCCACCTTCAGGGTCCCGCCATGCGCTTGCGCCATCAGGCCCAGGTCCGCCAATTCGAGGCGCAGGAAATCGACTTGGGCGGATCTGAGGTCCAGCGGCAGCGACTCGTGGCTGGCTCGCTCGCTCGCATCTCATCTACTGCGAGGGTTAGGCGATGCACTGCCCTGGAGAGTCCCGTGGGCAACGCCCGACGCAGTAGCGTAGCAAGCCCGCTACCACCACACACCGGGCCAGGTCGGCGCATCTCGCAGATGGGCTATATACCAAGACAATCGGCCTCTGGTTGCTCGGCGATCTACCACACAGCAGAGCTTACTTCGCCAGGCCCGCGGCGCCCATCGTGACAGGATCGCCGTCTCCATTGCTTGCCTGGAGTTTTTGAGATGCAGTGTGGGCGGAGATTACTCACCGATCGACTTGCACACTGAATGTTCCCCATTGAAATGACCGACTTCTACTTCGAGAGTGCTGATGGTTCCATTTTGGAGGCTGGCCTGTCGGGTCATCACGGCGACTACAAGGACCACGACAACAACGAACAATCCGGACACTGCACGCTGTAGTAACTCGCGGCTGACGGCATCTCCACCCGCACAATCCAGCCGTGTTTCACAGCAGGGACTCAGGAGAGTATCAGGTCGAGATCAACGGAGATGCCGTCGGCAGTAATGCGGCCGGTGGTGGCATACAGCATCATTGAAATCGAACACCGTCCGACCGCTCTGGGCCGCAAGAACATGAGAAGGACCAAGCTGTGTATGCCCCGCCTGCTCGCCGTCCTTCCTTGCCGTCCCAAAACCATTTCTTCTCACTGGACGCGTGGTTTGATTAGGTGGAGAGTAAGCGAGTTTTTGTGGTTTCGCCTTCTCAGGTCCACATCCTCAGCTGCGTTTCCCTGTTTCCCTTACACACGCCTAGTCTGCTACGGACTCCCCGTCGCCACACGCACGCACGTGACCCACCGCACCCCCGTATCCTTGCCCGAATTCGGGAAGAAGTAGCTTCTCATCACCTCTGAACTCGACCGCCTTGCGGGCATGCAAAATCAGACCTAGCCTTCCGGGCACCAATTTTGTTTTGCCTCATCCACTTCGCGTAGTCCTACCGTAACTATACGGACGTGATGCCGAACGAAAACTTCCTTCTTCCCCCACCCCCTTTTCTTTTCTCGTCACCCCCTCTTTTTTCCTCCCCGTCAGCAAAAAGCAAAAACCCATCATCAGCCCTCCGAACCCGCCTACGCGCCCTCCGCAAAAGTTCTAAATCCGCGGTCCGATGTACGTCGTTGGATGAGGAACCCCGGTCCCCCTCATCCCATGTGCATGGCACAGCCACACCCAGAGCCCGCGCCTCACCACACCACCCTGCTAATCAGCGCCCCTTCCCTCCCTCCAATCCAAAGGTGAAGCCTCGTGCCAGCGGACTGGGGACCTGGAGAGGAAAAGCCATGTACAACAGCCACGCGTCCCGCAATCCTGCTCCCGCGCCCGCACCCTGCCTGGGTCCTGCGTAGTTGGCGCACGGCGAGCGAGCCCGGCGCTGGCCCCCCGCGGATCCGAGTGACTGGGCGCAGGCAGGATCGCGGGTGGGAAAGCCTCGCCGGGGGCCCGGGGGAGTGGGATGGGCGAAGCTTCACCGGAATGGGGCGGTGCTGTGCTATGCTGTGCTATGCGGTGACGAGCGAGGTGCGCGGTTTGTTTGCGGCCGTGCGGGTGTGATGAGGTAGGTGGTGGAAGGGTGGATGCGTGAGTGCTTCGCCTCATGCGTGAAGGGAGAATTGGCACACCGCTGCTGGCGGTTTCAGAACGGTTGCTTCTTTGGGGTGTGGCTGTGTTTTTTGGGGGGGGTATATAGGTTGGGGGGTTTGGCGTTGAGGATGTCGGGCCGGATAGTAGGGCGGTTTTTTTGGTGGGCTTGTAGAGCTTAGGTAGATTTGATAGTGCAGGTAGTGTAGCTAGTGTAGCTAGCTTGTATAGCGTAGACAGTGTGGTTGACGTAGTCTTGTGAGGCTGAGGGGTAGGTGAGATGGTGACGTGCAAGGCTGAAGATGACTAGAGGTACTTGATAGATAGGAGACGTATTGGTTTGCTACTAGTATGTCTATCTGTAGGAGCTTGAGGAAGAACTAGTTTCAGCTGCATAAGATCTTGATAGTTTTATTTATACAGTATCTTTCAAAAGTGGCTATAGTTTCAATACATATATATATCGAATGGCAAAGTAATTCAAGCTTCGAAACGCAATGTTGTGAACTGATTCAGGCTTAAACGCTCCCTTCAGGCCCGTCCACTGATCCACGTGCCGTTCACAACACCCGGGTATCCTGACAATTAGTTAGAGTTACCTATAAACCAGCCAGAAGCTAATTACCATTGATTTTTTTCAAGGAAACCTAGTTGCTGCATACGCAACGGTTTCCGCTGCTGTAGTCTAGTTAGCAAAAGAACATCAACGCAGCAGATTATCATAGTAACATACCCATCAGGATACGGCTCGCAGTAAGGAATCCTGCCGCTGCACCAACTTCTACACTCATTTGCTCCACCGCAACGGGGAGGCAATTGGATTCCCTGGGGAGAAGCGTTGGGTGCCGCCATAACGACAGCAGCCAACGAGAAAAGGAGAGCAAGAGTAGCCTTCATTTTGAGTAAATTTCGCGAAGAATAGATGTTCTGTGGTAGGAATGAATGTGCGAGTCAGTGTATTTTATCTCAAAGAAGGCCAATGGCTATTTAAGATATAGGAGATTAGTCCACTATCTCCGTTTTATCATCGACACTAGGAGACGGAGCGAATGCATTCCGCCAAGCCAGCGAATATAATTTACTACGGCGCCGAATATATTTCCCAAAGCCGCCGAGGACGTTTTATCAAGACGCTAAACACACTTCTTCTACATAGCGCAATGCACTTCTCCAAAACAGCAAAATGGACTGCTGCGTATCTCCATATTTTAAGGGCTCCGTGCAGGCTTCCGCGAGCTTCCATAAACCTTTATAGCCGTTAGATCCTAGGTGCAAATCTCGTTAATCTAAAACGTATCCATCGCCAACGAGCCTCGATTGGCGGACTTTTTTTTGGTGCGCCATAATCTTGAAATACTTCACCTCCTCTTGTCTAGCCCATCTCCACACAGGCCCCAGGCCAACCCATCCTCCAAAAATCCCCCCCAAGACCCCAATCTCTCCCTCCCATACATGCCAGCCCTAGAATCAAATCCAAAATAAGAATCCGTATCCCCGCCTCACTCCACCCCCCTCCACCTCTGCTCCCCCACCACCTTCCCCCTAACCACCCTCCTAACCCACTCCTCCAAATTCACCTCCCCTTGCACACCCTCAACCTCCATCCCCTCGCCGACCCCCACGCCGCCTTCTTCCTTGCAGCACGCGCCCTCGGCCACCTCGCACGCCTCCTCCCACTCGGCATAGCTGAACTCGCCCTCGCTCTCGCTGAGCAGCAACCGCCCCTCTCCTGAGAAGGCGAAGACGTGCACGCTGCGCATGGGCCCTGCGCGTAGGATCTGGTTCGCGGTCGGCGAGACGAGGGGGGAGGCGCTGCGGGAGGACGCGGGGAGGGCGATGAGGGCGCTGGTTAGGGTTGTGGAGAGGGGGATGGAGGCGCTGAGGAGAGAGAGGAGGGCGGTGTGGAGGAGGTGGGGGAGTATGGTTAATGTCTGAAGGGTTGTTAGTTTTTTGGGGGTTTGGGGGTGAATGCGAGGACGTACCGTGTTTACGCCCGTCGAGCCGTCTTCTTCGGGCAACGAGCGGATCTGCAGTGTGATTTGCACCAGAGTGCGCGGGATGCTTCGAGTGAGGATTATGGAGCGGAGGGTGTTGTGGAGGACGGTTTCGAGGTGGCGTTCTTTGGGGCCTGCGGGGGTTTGCGTCAGTACATGCGTCTGTTGGAATGTGTGGTGGAGAGAGCTTCTTGGGAAGGAGGAAATGGGATCGCGTACTCCCTACTCCGGCTGCGGGCCGTACATGGACTTCGACGGTGGCCTCCTCTGGCAGCTCGTCCTTGCGCTGCACCTCAATGGGCCCATTGACCGCGCCGACGATGCAGAAGCCGTTGTGCGAGAAGGTGGCCGAGCCGTCTGCACGGTGCAGATGCGAGAGCTGGGCTTCGGGTGCCATGGCGCGAATCGTCTGTTTCTGCGCGCAAAGATGCGGTGGAAAGGATATCGAGCGGGTGTTTCGAGGTCGACGTGGTGAAGTAGCGAATGCGCAGTCGGGCACTGGAACTTTTGCGCGCGCAGGGATTGAAAGCAACGCCTTTCTTTCGCGGGGACAGCAGAAAAGGCGCCCGCCCGCCTCACCGCCCGCCGGGCCAGCTAGCTAGCTGGCGGGCAGGCGGGCAGGCGTGTGGCTGGAGCTCTCCATCACCCATCCATCACCCCCCAGCACGCACGCGCACCCACTCCCGCCCTCGTGCCGAGGTGCACCCCCATCGCCGTCACCGCCGTCACCGCCGCCAATCCAGCTCTCCCTCTTTTGTCTCCGCCCGCCTCTCCCAGCTTCACCCGCTCCCCCAACCCGCCCAATTCCCATGTCCCTCGACCACCGACTCGGCGGACTGGCCCCGGAAATCTCAAAAATGGCCTCGTCGCGCGCACAGGGCCCGACCAAGCGCCTCCTCACGGAGCTGCAGACCTACCAGTCCGACCCCAACGATGCGCTCCTGGAGCTTGGCCCCATCGACGACGACGACTTGCTGCATTGGCGCGCCGTGATGCGCGGCGTCGAGGGGACTGCCTACGAGGGTGCGTACAGGGCCGCTTTTCCTTTGCCATGCATCTTCGCGACTCTGTGATTGCCGTGTACACCGCCTGCGCGCATGCCCCGGCGCATCGCACATCCACCTCCCCCCACCCATACAAACGTGCAACACACTGTTCTGAAAGCATGCCGGACATTGACGTGAACGACAGGCGGCATCTGGCTCCTCGACATCCACATCCCATCCGCGTACCCGCTCTCCCCGCCCACGATCCGCTTCGTGACGCCCATCTGCCACCCCAACGTCGACTTCAAGACGGGCGAGATTTGCCTCGATTTGCTCAAGTCGTCGTGGTCGCCTGCGTACACGATATCTACTACCATGACTAGCATACACCAGCTGCTTACCAGTGCCGAGCCCGACTCCCCGCTCAACGTCGATATCGCGCAGCTCTTTCGCGTAGGCGATTATGTGGGCGCCGAGGCGCTGATTAGGTTTTATACGGAGACGGAGAGATATACGGGTGGGAAGGGGGAGAGGGAGAGGGAGAGGAGGAGGTAGTCGGCGGGGCGGTGGTGGGGGTGGATGATGATAAGGAAATGATCATGGAGTATTAGGTCGGCCGGAGTTTGGCTTTGGTTAGATATCACGGCATTGTCTTGGACAAATTTCGAAACGCAAAGAATCGTCATTATCATGCGTTTTCCCACTCCGATGTGGGCGTTATGAAATCCTTCTATTTGCGGTTGCTGTGTACGCGTATCGACGTGATGAGTACAGCTATGCTATCGTGCTACATGCAATTATATAGTGTTTATGATACTTTCCATCAGATGCAGATCCCTGCCTGTAAATGCATGTCAAGGAGCGATGGCGTCGTGAGGTCGTCATTCGTAATCGTCGTGTCGTTTCCCATACCCAACCGTTGCCAGCCATATTTGCACATATCCAAACATGTCGCTCAAATACAACCAAATCAACCCACCTCAAACCTCTGCCGCAAATCCCTGCGGCGTGCTCAAGCCCATATGGTCTTTGTTGGTCTGCTCGGTGAGCAACTCGATGAGATATGCCTGAGGGTCCCACTCGTTTACGCTAGGAACCTCCCACGTTTTCACGTCAGACTTGTTCGGCTCCTTCTTCTCCCTATACTCTCTAGAGACTACCCGTGCGGCCTGGAGCCATGTCCTCCAGGCATCGGTGTCGGGGCATGCGTTGCTCTTGAGCACCCAGTCGGTGTTCTTGGTGACGAGTATGGCTTTCCAGAGCGCCTGGGTAAAGGTCGTGTTCTCTGACGGGTAGCCCTTCTTTTCCATGTTGGAGTCGGAGAGACACTCCTCGGTGACCGTGTAGCACGAGTAATCCCAGTGCATCTTGTTAGGCAAGGCGGCCACGATCCAGTAGGACGAGCCGAGAACCATGTATGATACTGCCCATGCAATCTGCAGTTCAATCTGCGCGTTGGCAAGGCAAATGACACCGCCCATGAGCATCATGGTGCCGACCAAGCTCAGAAGCCGGTACGCAGGGGGGTGCACCAGCAAATACTCGATGGTCTCGGGCGCGAAATAAAGTTCTCTTGCCACATCTTCTTCACATCTTACGATGAGAAAGCTGCCTTTGGGATATCGGATCACGACGTCTCCCAGTGGGACCTGTCCCTTCTTGACCTTGCGCTCTGGCAGCCGAAGCTTCCACTTGTTGCCAAGGCCAATGAGCGTGGAGAGAAATGACAAGAGGCAGGTGGCAACAATGGACATGCCATCGCTGCGCCAAATGGAGAGTGCAAGGAGCACGACCGAGAGGAAGAAGCCTTCGATGAGCACTATGGTCAGTGGGGCCAGCGTCTTGGACTTGAGTGGCGTGGTCCCAGTGCGCTGGATCTTCACCACGCGGACAGAGTGCTCTGGGAGATTGCTGGCATCGCTGGGGAAAAGTCAGTCACGGCGTGGGAGTTTAAAGTGGCAGTGACTGGCGGACAGCAGCGTCATTGTTGGAGACCCTGGTGGACGAACCACGGGTCGGGCCCTCGATGTTGGAGGCTTGGGAGGAGCTAGGAACTAGCGGGGCCGTCCAGACGTGCCAAGACGTGTAAGGAACAGCCCTACTCACCAGACAATGTTGCCGATGTGATTGATGGAATCTCGGTGATTTCCCGAGTAGATTCCCGAGATGTACCCAAGTGCAGGCTCCAGCTTATTCGGTCGCGTAGGGCGCATCAGGGCTTGCGGAGCAGGAATAAGGCGCGGCAGGAATATCCACCGCGAAAGGGTCGACACTTGGGCGTTGGCAAGGACTGAACCTTCTCCCAAGATGGCGAGGAAACCTACAATGTCGAGCTGGAGCTGCTGGATGGATACCTCGCCATTCTCGTCCTGGAGCCAGTGCATGCTGGTGCAAAGTGAGTGGCGCTTTCAGACAAAGACAGAAAAGCGAAAAGATTGATGCGGGAGGAATATCAAGGCTCGGATATAAGCTGAGGAGGGACAAAGGACATGGGTCAACGCGGACGCTAGAATGAAGGGGGAAATGGTGAGCGGGTAGGTAGCAGAGCAAGACGGCAGAAGGCCATCGACGAAAGAAAACGCAGGGCGCTGTCCGGAGCAAGGCGAGATAAAAGCAGGAGGCAGGAAGCGCGGAGGCGACGTCCATGGGGGCCACAGCCTCCCCCAGTGGACCGGTCAGACCAGGGCTCGAGTTCTTGGGGGCCCTCAGCCTCGCACAAGATGCCGTTGTACCGTGTGCAACGATTGGGTGCCTGAGGCAGCGAGTGCAAAGAGGGGCATGCGATGCCCATTGGAAGGTGGCTAGGCACCGGCATGGGGAGGCGTTTGCATAGCCTCAGTGAGCGTCCCGTGGAGCCTGCTCAGGTTGACTCCCGTTCCCTCATCTTCGACACAGGCGCTTGTCGCAAGTCTTCTCGAAACGCTGCGCCGCCGTCGCCGCCGTTGTCGCCGTCGCCGTCCATAGGCGATCCGGGCGTCTTGTCGCTGTTGCTTTTCGTCATCACCCGCCCGCCGCGCTCGTCGCAAACCCAGCTCTTTTACGCGCCAGCCTGGCCGTGAGACTCACGTCGATAACCCGCAACCCCACATCATTTAAAACCATCGCGCGCGACTCGGCCGTTGTCGCGGAGGCCGGACGGAGTGAAAGATCGATCAACTGGTGCGCTGAGAGCGTGCGCTGATGTATGTGGGAGCTTTGTTAGTCATTCGGCCGCTGCGGGCAGGCACGCGCAGTGTCCCCCGCCCGCCCTCGTGCCTTCCTGCCCCAGTAGCTGCTTCGAATCTCCTTCGTCCGTGGTGCATCTGAGTTCCTAATTCCCAATTCCTAACCCCCCACTCTGACTCTTCATCTCTGTCGTCCTTGTCTGCAAGCGTCATTTCGCGCCGCTCGCCGTATTGCACCGTCATCCGCCCCTTCTTCCAGGCAGCAGATGATAGAGTCAGCCTTTCCTTGCACTACCAGATTAGACTCACGGGGCTGTGCCGCCTTCACATTTCTTTATGACTGTATCAGGAAATGAAACTGACTCAAGCCTACCGCTAGGCCACAAACCAGGCCGGCTTCTACCAGACCAGCTCTTCAACTCTGCTCGCCAGGGTAGTCTTGCTTTCTACCAGTTACAACAGATCACTTTCTCAGCCTCCCCTCATTCTCCATACGGATTCTCGAGCACTTGGGCTTGAAAACACAGCCTCTTAGGCCATCAGCAGATCCTCTCACTACTCGTATCACAAGGCTGCGATCTTGTTCAAATAACAAGCAGCAAACATTTGCCCTTATCAGAATCTTGTGCTCTGTTTGTCCGTATCCTTCATTGCCCCATAGACCGGTATGAACCGGTGATCTATCTGGCTACACCACCACCATCGGCATGCCCGCTGACACTAACGCAAAGATTTCAAGCGAAGCTGAGAGACCTCGTCAGGGGTGGTTGGCCAAGTGTGGTATTCATCTGTATGTTCGCCTACCTGAAGCCTCCTGCATTTTGCTGCATTCATACTGACCTTTCTAGTCCCGTACGTGAAAGACGAGCTTCTGAGGAGCTCCCAAATAGACCAGTCATGATTCTTGCTGACTCCAAAGAGAAGAAGAGAAAACGTACTTCACAGAGCCCTGTTCCCATCACAAGAACAGCTGTGCACATGGGTACCACGCGGGGGCTCGAGAAGCCCCACAGTTCTGTGGAAGCCACCTTGGCTGCTTTTGAGAAAGCTCGCCGGAACGGAGATGGACTCGCTCAATACGAAAAAGCCCGTGATGGTATATTGAAAGCTGAGCTGGAGCAGTCTTGGGATCTCCCTGCCAAGAAAGATGCATCTGATATTGAGAAGAGAGCCGCTGCCATTATCCATGCTATCAGGGAGTTTGAACGGGACTTTATTTTCGGTAACGTGGCTAGCGAGGCCATACCAGGCCCCGAAACACGGGACATGGGAGGTCAATTCGTGACCAATAAGGATCACATCGAGAATCGCAGTAAACTCTACAGAATTGCCAAACAGCTTCCGAAAGGCGCCCTACTGCATCTTCACTATAATGCTGAGCTGAACCCAGGAATATTGCTACAGCAAGCGCGGGATATAAAGAATATGTACATTAGGAGCACCCAGCCCTTGTTAACTCGGAAAGACCTAGAGGAGACCGAGATGGTACTCAACGTATGGGATCCTGACGAGGTCACACCAGACGTGAATATTTTTTCCAAGGACTACAAAGGAACACTCAAGTCCAAGAATGTTGATAAGGACATCTGGATGACCTGGAAGGATTTTCGCCAACAGTTCCCAATGCAATTTCCCGGTGCCTACAAACAGGACCGTTCCGAAACAATTATTGGTAAGGCAAGCTGTGCAGAACCAGGCAAACTAGTCTTGGGGCCAGCCGAGAATTGGCTCAAGCAGAAGATGATCCTGAGCGAGGAAGAGGTTTATGGCATCAACCAGACAGTAAATGGGTGAGTTGGTACAATCCGATCAAACAAAACTGCAAATGCTAAAAAGTATGCCAGGGTTTGGGCTCGATTCAACCAAGCGACTCGCGCTTTCAAGGGGCTCGCAAACTACGAATCGGTATATAAGAAATATATTGACCAAGCTATTGAACGTCTGATCGAAGAAAAGGTCATGTACGCGGAACTTCGACCCATGTTAATGGACAAATTTATACCAGCCGATAGTGGTAAGACTCAAATCGACCATGCTGGCCAGATGCAAATCATCGTCGACGCTATCGAGAAAAAGAAGAAAGCCCTTTCCTCCAAGGGAGAGCTGCACAAATTTCCTTTTGGGTTGAAAATTGTCTACTGCGCACCTCGCTCAATTCCCAAAACGAGAATGCAACAAGAGATGATGGATTGTCTGAAGTTGAAGGTTCAATTCAATAACCTTATCTGCGGTATGTGTCTGTCATCAAATTCGTGCAGGCTCAATTCGATTAACACATCGCAGGCTTCGATCTCGTTGGTGCGGAAGATAGGCCCAACCACGTCGGTTACTACAAAGAGGAGCTTGTAGCGTTTCGACACGTCTGCAAAGAGCAGGGACTAGACCTACCGTTCCTGTTCCACGCAGGCGAAACGCTCCTCGATACAGGTGGCTCAAAGGACCCAAGCAACTCCAATCTGATTGATGCGCTCGTCCTTGATGCAAAACGTATCGGCCATGGTTTCTCGTTGATGAAGCATCCAGTATTGGTCGAAAAATTCAAGATTAAGGGCAATCAGAAAGGAATCTGTGTGGAGCTGTGCCCCATCTCAAACGAGCTCCTGCATCTTTGCAGAAATATTAAAGAGCATCCTTACCCCGAACTTCTCGCTGCTGGAATACCATGCACAGTCAATAGCGATAATCCTTCCTTATTTGGGTACGTAGAGATACATCCCCTTCTCAGTGTGGTCAGGACTAACTTCTTCACACAGTAATTCAATGTCTCATGAGTTTTATCAGATCATGGTCGGCTCTCCAAGTATTTCGCTCCATAGCTGGAAGCAACTTGCCATTTGGAGCTTAGAATATAGCTGCTTGTCCGAAAAGGAAGTGCAACAGGGCAAAAGTTATTATGAACAAAGCTGGGCACACTTTTGCAGGCAGGTTGTCAATAGATATGGCAGGCTAATGGCTGGAGACAAAATCATCGAAGATGTTGCAAAGGCAGCATACGACAGGGAGTCAAATTCTTGGGAAGCCGAATACGCCAACTGGGACACTGAAAACGATATAGTTTTGGAGGCCAATACCTTGCAACTCGAGCCAGATGACGCGTAGTTACTAAGCGTGAAAGTCGGAGTGGTTCGTACAATGACTTGGTGGCCAGTTACCTGGATAAAGGCTCAGGCGCTGAGAGTATTAATATGCCGGGGCTATATCCACCCCAAAATACCCCTGAAAACGCAACTAGGACGGAACTACGAGAAAGGTTTTGCCGACTAGCAGCCATCGTGCTACCAAGCGGCGAAATAGGATCAGTGGCTTCTTCAACTTGATATACCCAATCGCGGGAGCTTTTGTGACGATTGTTGGTTGAGATAAATTGGTTTATATATGATTATTGGGTTTTTTCCTCCATGGCAATATCAAAAGGACGTCACGGACGAATGATGACCAGGTTTTATGGATACCCACATCAAAACTATTGGACCCTTGGCGTCTCTACTCCCGGATAGAATTATATACTGCAGGGCCCTCCAGCTCATGTTGTTTCTTCTATATTTATCATCGACTGTACTTCCATTTTAAATGAAATATGTACACACTCGTTTTGGCAAAAATCGTGTAAGATGCACGCTACTTGACTACATTTTTACTTGTTGTGCGTCTTGAGCGTGATACGACCAATTTCCTGGTAGTCATCCATACCCATTACAGTTACTCATAAACCTCAAATCTTAAATCACTGCGTAAGACAAATTCATATTCACTCGTCATTGAGCAGACTGAACAACTGAGACCAAATTCTCGCCTGCCGGCTAACCTGTCGGCCGTCCCCTCCCGCACCACTACCCCCCCGTTCCCGCCAACGCCGCTTGAGCAGGCACGTGCTCGACCTCGCGCCCGCACGACCAGTAGTACAATCTTCTCCCACAGCAAACGCCGCCTCACCACGAGCGCCAGCGAATTCCTTTTACTCTTAGCACCCGAAACCCCGCCTCCCTTCGATACTTTTAGGCCCACCTGCCACCGCAACTCCAAGCCTAGCTCGGCTTCTGTCCAACATCTCCGCTCTCACGTTGCTCACGACGCTGCCATGGTTCAAATGAAGCGGCTCGGCCTTGTGGGCTTCTTCGTGCTGCTTTGCTTTGAGATTGGAGTCTGGGCGAGGGTTTTGGCGCCTACCGCTGGGGTGACTGATGGGATGCTTAAGGGTGGGATGGAGAGGAGGCAGACCGTTTTCACGAGTAAAGCTGCACCTAGCTCTACTAGCCGCACATGGTATGATTGTGACCAAGGTCATAATGTCTGTAAGTTCAAGACCCTACAAAATGGCATCATCCCAGTCCAATCTTCGGCCCGAGTTACAAGATCAGGTGGAATTTGACCTACCTAGTTACCGATGCACAAATGTTCGATGCAGGCCACCTTCACCGCAGTTTCTTTTGAATCTATTTGCTAACTTTCAATCTAGTTGTTTGCAATAATCTAGACTATTGCCAATATTCGAAACAATTTTTTGGTTGCTGCGTCAAATCTCCGTGCGCAGTATACACTAGATGCATAAGCAGTGCGGATACGCAATTCTGTGGTAACGATCAGTTGTGCCAAAGATGGTATGGTCTCTTTCTATCCCAGCCTCCAACTGTCAATTTTCGGAACATTGGAATGGCGTCCTTGCTAATGTGAGCCCTAGCAACGATTCGACCTATAAATACTGCGCCAGTGACATCAACACTGTCATGAATATCACCGGGTTTCACTGCGCCTCAACGTCCAAGGTGCAGTTATACACATTCTCATTCAACACTGGTCAAACACCGGTAGTCGTTTTCGAGTCCACAACCGTCACCGTGTACATGACTCAGACCAGTAAGTGCTTTCTTTTTCTTCAAAATCGAATCGAGCCCAGTAACCTGGAACCCTCAACCGCCAATCTCCCTACAAATATCACTGTACAATCAGGCACCTACCGCCCACCAAGAAGCCTCCAACCCCCAACCCAGCTAACCAGCCAAATCAGCCATAAACCCCGCCGCCTCCATCGGACCGAGCAATTCAAACTCGGCCCCCACCCCCACCGCTCCCTCCCAATCAGGCCCCGTCCCAGCCCCCCATCCCCACAACCCATCCACAAACACACACCCGCCTGCATCCCCCAACGCGGGCACAATCGCCGGCATCTCCGTCGGCGGCGTCGCCGCCCTCTCCGTCCTAGCTGCGTTCCTGTGGTACCGCTACCGCGTCACAGGAGGGTGGCTCTGGTCCGCGCGCAAGGATGGCAGCACTGCTGCGGCTCAGGCGGAGAAGCCGTTGCCGCCGCCGCCGCCGCCGCCGCCTGCGTATCCGGAAGAGAAGAGCGGGGTTGTGGAGTTGCCCGGGCAGAAGCTTGCGCATGAGATGGGGGAGGGAGGGGCGGTGGCGAGGGTTAGTGAGTTGCCGGTTGGGGCGGAGAAGGTGAATGCGGGGGGAGAGGTTTATGAGTTGGATGGGGGTGCGGTGGAGGGTGATAAGGGTGAAGAGGTGGGTGTGGGAGAGGCTCCTGGTGCAAAGGATGTGAAGGAAGGAGAGGAGGTGGCGGGAGAGGAGGTGGAGGTGAAGAAGAATAGTGATTAGGGAGGATTTAAGGGGGAGTTAAGGTTGGGAATGATGGGTATGGGGGAGCATAAGAAAGTTTCCAGATGTACTTTTCATATTACGTGGGAGGGAGCAGTGAGGTTCTCTTTTTGGGCTCGGGATATTCTGGAATTCCCAGACCTTTGATTTCATTATGGAGGTTTGTCTTATGTCTTATGCCTAATGACTGTATGCTGTATGCTGTATGGTGTTGAGGTTTTTGGTACAAAGGTGGCTTGAATGAGAATAGAGGCGAATAAACGATACTAGCTTAGTAGCGGTGGTAAATGGTGTTTTTCTGTACTGATTGGTTTCATGTGCAGATGAAGGTAGCAAATATGGCGAAAGTTTTACTCTATACATCTAATACAAAGAGTGGGACTTATTTTGTGCCATGCTAATGCTAGACTGCAAAATTAGAAATAATTCTCTGGTTGTAAATTTCGGTGAAAGCTCAGTCAGACCCCGTTTACTCTTAAGATTGTAGGATTGTCTCGTCAAAATACAACTAGCTCCACAGAATTAAGAATAAAAGTTTCTGACTATGATAAGTGTCTCCTTAGAGATAGGGGTTACTTCAGAACAAATAGAGTAGGCTCGTAGGCAAAGAAACGAGTAAACGCTACAAATATTTGGTGGTGGTATTCTGCGAAGCACCGAAATTTTGCCACTCTTGTCCAAGCTACGTCATTAATTTTTCGACAGATCATAAGACCGTCGACGCGTTGCGGATGACTGCTACTACAATACGAAAACGGTACGAGACAGGTCTCGAAGTCATCATCCAGAGTGACACTTGTATAATCGAGCGAAAATCTGAAACACAGATCATTGATCTGCAAAGTATCTCCAGGAAATAAAGTAGTTCTGTTGGGAACTGGAATTTTACGCCCGACCAAATACAAAAAGGGCCACGTACTACAAGCCTCAGATGAAGGAAGTGCACTCCCATTAGTCGACAAGAAGGCGTACGCCATGGGCAAATGTTTTTCGTTCGTTACAGGAAATAACAATTGTCGCGTATATGATGCCCAATGCCAGCTCGGTAGGCTCGAGTCCCTGTTTTCGTGCGGTAAATCTGGGAAAGAGTCATCAAGAGGAGTCCTCTCTGGGCCACCTGTAATATAAAAGTTCCTGTCCACATATGACTGCAAAGTGGCTTTATCCATTGGACACCACAAAAGTACTTCGGAAAAAGTCTTTCCGAGTAAACCACGATGATGGATGTCATGGGTTAAAGTAGCAATCCATGCTATCACACCATCAAGAGCTCGAAGGATGTCTTTGGACCGGTATGTGAGGAAAGTTTTGGAGTAGAAGATAAGCAAAGAGAGCCAGCGGTTGTAGATTCTATCTGATAATTTTTGGTAACTCAGTGGGAGCTCTTTGATTGTCCAAAAAGGAGCCGTGGAGGATATATGTTTAAGAATGTACTTGGCACATTCAACAGATTCCTCGCAATGTACGGCTTCTGAGTATTGCCAGTGAATTTGGTCGGAGTGGAATGACAACATGCGGTGGCTGAGGATAAGTTCTTGCATCACCCATCCACGCTGTAACAGTTTAGACTTCAAGAGGTGTTCAGAAGGATGTATGAACCTGCCCAGCCATGATCTGGGATGATGAATGGTCCAATCTTCGGAAAAAGGGTCATCCCCCATTGGCTTCCACTGTATCCTTCCCAACACCAAAGCTTCCCTGCTACAAAAGAGTCCATCCATTGGGTTTTCAGCAAAGGATGCTCCAATGTTCAAAACAGAGTTTGCGTAAATTTTGTGCATACGTGAAGATTCGATGTCCCAGTCTCTTATGGCTTCTTCATCTGATCCCTGAAGAATACAAAAACAGTCTATCCAGATGTACTGTATCCCAAAGAACCGAATGACCTGAAGGGCATGCCGGAATGTTTTTTCAAAACGGGACACATCTATTCCCTTCCGGAGTTCCTCGAGCGTATTGCTTGTCAGATTCCAGAAAGGTCTAGTCCCCCAACAGTGGGAGAGCGTGGTGTAGGCTCCTTCAATTTGCTCTTTGGACTTCTCAGCCAATCGAATCCGGGGGAAGTTGGATACATCCAGTAAACGGGTGGGCACCCAACCCTTTTCGATACTCTGATTACAGTCTTTGTGTGTTTTCTGACACCTCTCCAACATTGCCCTGGCAAATTCGAGCACAGAATCCGAGCCCGTGTAAGTAGACGCCTGTGACTCGAGTGCAAGATTCCTTAACTTCATATCTTCCATTTCAGGCCCCTTACAGTATTCGTAATCAACGATCGAGTGAGGGTCTTTCCACGATCGTATAGCATACTTCATGCCTTCATTACGCCGTTGGCCAAAGGTGCAGATATAAAGCCAGTATTCAGTGACGATGCCTCGTTCCTGGCGACGATCCGGATGGACCTTTTCTAATCCAAATCCTAAAGGAAATTCCAGCTCATCATTTAGAAGCTCTTCCTTGAACTTATTCACGAAACCTCGGCATAGTCTGCATCCGGCATCTGCAGCATCAAGTAGTGCCGATTTCGATGAGTGGTGGAATTCCCTGAACTCGGATGAACGATCTGAAAAGCCCACACTTTTAATTTTGTCTTTGAAAGTATCGTATGAGCCTGGGTAAAAGATAGAGACGCAGACGTAGCAGATTGTGAGGGGGGTATACGATTGCGGCATAGTAGTGGAGTTGTCGCACCTAATGGAGTCTATGTGCCTATTTGTATGCCAAAAATTGATAATTATACGCGAATGATTCGAAGAAGTGAAGAAGGTGGAGCGGAGCGGGGTTGAATAGAGATGTCAGCCTAGAGGTCAAGGGTGTCAGCTTGGACGTCTTGGTTAGTCAACATCTAGATTGGCACATGTATCTGCTTATCATCAAGACAACTGTGCTTCTCAAATATAAAATATTAAATATACAACAGCAATGCTTCTTATCTCTGCAAAAGATAAAAAAGTTGTTACCTTTCAGGCTTGCCTAGACTAGATCAGAATTGCAGGCATCTGGCGGATAAGGGTAAGAGCTTACCATAAAAGCCCAAAAACCTGTTGTTCTTGATATCCAGATACTATAAAATAAGACTTGATTACAAGAAGTTTATTGGATTACCTTATCCATATCGTTTGCAGGGAATTCTATAATTCAACTGCTTTTTATACTAACGACAATCCTTTCCTAATTGACCTCTCTGAAAGGGGGTTCGAGGCAACGGATCCGAAATTGAGATACCGCGACATGAAAACATTTCGAGGAGGAGTAAAGTGACCGATATAGGAATAGAGATAGATGCGCCAAGAGTAGGCAATATAGGTGGAGAGGCATGAAGGTCGAGTCCAGAGTATCCCCATCTCAGGTCCCAATCGGGCAAGTCTAGGCGAGCGCGTCACATCCGAGAACGCATCTTCAACTTTTTGCGACATCACCAACGCCCAACTGCCCGCGACCCGCGCAGGCGATGGAATATGACGTCCGAAACGAGCGAGCCCAATAAATCCACCTCGAGCCATCAGCCCAGTCGCCAGCCGCAACCTGCGCGCAGCATCTTCGCCGTGCCCGCCCCGATCAAGCAGCTCTTCGACCGATTCCCGCTCGTGACGTACCCTGCGAACGACCTTCCGCTACGCGCCCCGGCGAACCGCGATTCCAATGTTCTATATGTGTTTGCGACAGACAAGGATGCCGCAGCTGGAGCTCCATCGTACAACCCAGCGTGCCTAAAGTGGCAGGTAGGAAGCGTACCGACATGCTCAGCTCCAGGGCTAATTGTCGTAGACCTACCTTAAATTCTCCAACGTTGCATTCCGATTAGCATCTTCGAATAATCATGCTTCCCCCAGTGGGGCGCTTCCTTTTCTCCTCCCATCCTCGGTCGAGTCCTCGAAACAGATACAGCGGGTTCCGTCGGGGAAGCTACAGAGATGGAGCATGAATAACAGCCCAACTGCCATTGAAGAGCCTTCAGACCTGCGTTACGAAGCATACCTGTCGCTTTTGGACCACCGGATACGACGAGCTTGGGTGAGTGACATCTCTAGTCGTGTAGACTCTATATTAACGCACTCGTAGCTTTACACCGTCTACATCTCCTCCAATTCAACCTCCATCGCCGAACCATTGTACATCCTACCCACTTCGAACAACTCGTTTGTTCGGCTCAGAATAGCACACGAGCTGCGGGATGCGGCCGAAAAGGAACTGCTCAAGTTCTCCGCCGTGATAAATGTGGAGGAGCTATACAAGCAGGCAGAAGAAGCTTTCACATCGCTGGAGATGGCATTGGGCAGCGACGAATGGTTCTTTGGTGCCTCCCGGCCTGGTTTATTCGATGCAAGTGTATTCGCCTATACCCACTTGCTCCTGGACGAGCGACTCGGCAAGGGTTGGCTCGACACGCGTCTCCGCGACGTGCTTCTGCAGCGCAAGAGCTTGGTCAACCATCGGAACCGGATACTCACCGCCTACTACCCGAAGACGGCCTAGATTGATATGCACAAGGCATCCAGCAGCGCGTACCCAATTGTAGTATCAGCTTGTACGATACGGTGAGAGTCGAAGAAAACCGGATGAAAATATCATGTATCATATTATCGCTGCATGTCGGCACGGCGCACGGAGCATTCTATTCGACATTGGAGTTTTGTTCTGAATGGGTGTGGCGCCCGCGGTCCCGTCCCACTTGGCACGCAGTGCGCGTTGCTCGTGATGCAACTCTGAGTCACCTCCTGCACGACATGATAGACGTCCAAATCGAGTTAGACTATAATACGGAAAGGGCGCGAACGGTTGATATATATTCCGTGCTCCTCAGGCTCAAGGAATGGCTCTTCTATTCATCAGGTTTTCCAGGCTCACTTTTACTTTACCCCGCATTGCGTGAGATTGTACCTGAAATCCCAAGTGCTGAATCTAGATTTCCATTTGGGATTTAGGTTGATCCACATTCCTTCCCGCCTCAACTGCTCGCGCCTACAGATATCACTACCTCGGAGTACTGGACATATCCTCGGATCGAACAATTGCCCAAAATGACGCAGCCCAACTCGGTCAACATGACCTTTGATACCTCCCTGGTGGACCTCAATCCCAATGTTTCCTTCTCAACGACTGAGTCCGAGTCCTCAGACACTGGCTACCCACCCACCAACGCCCCTCAACCAGATTTAATCACCCCGCCCCTTCCACGACACTCGACCTCTGAAGAAGACCTTGCGTCCACACCCAAGCTCTCCCAACCCTCTCAACCCTCCACTCGCAATCCCTCAACCCCCATACAGTACGTGGCAACTCAGACCGCCTACGACCAATGGTCTACCACCTACGACTCGGACGGCAACATGCTCCAGTCTATTGATGACTTGGAACTCGCAACCCTCCTCCCCGACGTCCTCAACACGGTCCTGCGCGCAACGGGCCCTGAGTCGACGCCCGCACTGC
Organism: Corynespora cassiicola; assembly: GCA_022059125.1. Taxonomy (NCBI): domain Eukaryota; kingdom Fungi; phylum Ascomycota; class Dothideomycetes; order Pleosporales; family Corynesporascaceae; genus Corynespora; species Corynespora cassiicola. The sequence goes on along the minus strand of JAEUWY010000012.1, from coordinate 636,876 downwards.
TGGACCTAGGCTGTGGCACCGGCCGCAACACCGCCAAGCTGCTCGATTACGCGTGGCCTCCTGCCCGCCGCCCCGCCGTCACGGCGCTCGACTTCTCACAGGGCATGTTGGATAGGGCGGCGGAGAGGTTGGGACCGCTGGCGGTGGAGCGGGGGGTCAGGGTCCGGGTCCAGAGGGCTGAGTGCTTCCCCACGGCGTCGGAGCCAGAAGCATCGCCCTTGCCCGTTGTCCCTGGTGCGCCGCTCCGTCCGTTCGACGCTGTGGTCAGTACGCTTGTACTGGAACATGTGCCATTGTGTGCGTTCTTTGGCACGTTGGCGGCGCTGGTGGTATCTGGGGGGGTTGCGCTCGTGACGAATATGCATGCGGAGATGGGGGAGATTTCGCAGGCGGGGTTTGTGAATGAGGTGGGGGTCAAGGTTAAGGCGGGGAAGAGCTTTGCGCATACGGTGGAGGAGTGTGTGGAGGAGGCGGGGAGGGCTGGGTTTGAGGTGCTGAGGGTGGTGGAGAGGGGGATGACGGAGGAGGATATTAGGAATGGGATGGTCGGGGAGAGGGGGTGGAAGTGGGTGGGTATTAAGGTATGGTGTGGGTTTGTTTTGAGGAAGATGTGATGAGTGGTGGTGATGGTAGAAGTGGATGGTGGAAGGGAAATGTAAAAGTTTGCAGGTTTCCCTTTAATGAACATTTCTTTCTTTCTTCTTTCTTCTCCACTCCCACGTGGAACACGGATAATCTTGAAGTTGGGACTTCAATTTTCTTTTGGCTCGAAATATTTACCCATCTTATTTTGCTTAACGACTTGATCATCTGTCGCTGGTTAGCAGCATACCTAGGTACGACAAAATAATCGCAAAATATGAATCACCAACTAAATGCCTGCACCAAGCACTTCCCCAAGAAACCCGAAGAGCAGCCTCCTCTCGGCAGAAGTAAGCAGACAGAGTCATCTCATGCGAACGCACAAGGGTACCCGTTCAGCCCCCATCCATGCCTGAGCCAAGCATCCACCACCACATCCCAAACAAGACCAAACAAAACTTCCTTCCCACTCCCCAACCCTTCCCTACCTATACCACAGCCCACTAACCACCTGCAACCATCTTCTCCCCGTCCTCCAAAACGCAAAAAAAAAAAAAAACCCAGCCTTGCCCCCTCCTCCATCACACACCAGGCACCTATCCTCCCATGATCGCCACCAGGATACTTACCGCCACGCCAGGCATCCGCCCGCGCCCGCAGGCGCGCACGCACGCCCACGCCCACGCCCACGCCCACGCCCCCGTATCGCCGCCGCCCGTTCGCATCCGCGAACCCCCAGCCCAGCCCAGCCTAGCCTAGCCCAGTATACTACTAGCACGCACAAGCAGGCTCGCAAACCGGCACTGTACGCTTACCAAGGCAACACGCGCACCGCCACATTTCTAATCCGACCTCAGCCAGCCCAGCCCAGCCGAGCCGAGCCGAGCCTGTAGGTGGGCTAGCTAGCTCCGGGCCTAAGGCCGCCGTCCATCGTCCGTCGGACGAGGATGGAATGCGAGATCCGAGGACCAGTACCGCACGAGGGAGGGAGAAGGGTGTGGAAGGCGGACGAAGGGTGGCGTGGCGTGGGCGTCGTCGGTGTGGCCGAGTCGAAAGGTGGGTTGCCTGCCTGGGGTGGATGGATGGGTTGGGGGGGGGGGGGGGGGCGAAGGAGCGACGCGGCAAGACGCGCGATCGCGCAATCACATGCCCGCGCGCTGGGCCAATGGGGGTGGGACACGGTGCGGAAGGCGAGGTTTGGGGGATGAGTCAATGGCGCGTTGGTCTGGTGGATAGTCTGTGGGCTGTGCTTGCCGCCTTTTTTTTGCCGCTCCGGAACAGGTTTTTTTTCTCTGGCTCTTTTCTTTTGGTGGTGTTTGGGTGGGGGATTGGGCGGAGGGCGGGTGTGTGAGGCGGCTAGGCTGCAATATTGGTGGGCTAGGGGGCTGTGGGGGGGATATGTGGGTAGGTGTGACTGGATGCATTGATCGATTGATGTGAGGAGATTTATTTGTGGTGTGGTGAGGCGATGGGATTGGGGATCAGATGCGAAGGCTTGGATGACGAGAATGTCATGTCGAGGCTGCTAGCTGGATTGGGTTACCGAAGCCGTTGTGCAAGCTTGCACACGCTGCTTGCCTTCGCAAGGCATCAGTCCTGTTAGTGCCATGTGAGACATTAGCGATGGATCGTGTTCCTGGTTTTCCGTGGTTATGGGTCACAAGGTGACGGCCGGGAGACGCTAAGGATTGCAGTGATTTGACCTTTCCAGTAGTGTCTACGTAAGGAACTGGTTTAGTGGACAACTTGGTGGAATCGAGGCAAGTCTTTTAGTGATTTTGTGGCTATATATTGCCAAGGTTGTGAAAAAAGGCTGCAAGGCAACAGCATCCTTATTAGCTGGTTGGCGCTAGAGATTGCAGTGGATTTTCGTGGACAGGGGGTTTATTTCAACTCCCTTCGTGCTTCGGAACAAGGCCAGAACGGCCTATTCGGAATGTTTGAAGCGCAACCGGTGATTTCAATCTAATGCATATTATACTACTCATCACTAACGCTAGAGATTACAATGCACTTAGCGCTCACGCGGCACCTAGCACTTTATGATTTCCGTTGCTCAATGATTTGCCCATACTCCGATCTTCAGCCGGTGAATAGAAACCTGGCAAGGCATCCACGCATCTAGTCCTGCACCGAAGGCCATGGTTGGTGCTGGAGTCTGCAGTAAATAAATATAATGGAGTACAAGTATACCTTCCAGGCTTATGATTTGACCATATCTCAAACACTAACCGGTGAAGACGAATCTTGCCACGCATCCGGCTGGCATCTAAACTGTTCACAGGCGCTAGATATTGCAGTGAACTTGCAGCTGTTCTTTCCAAATCCTTCAATACCCTCGTATACCCACCGCCCTCGCCAGGCATCCCCCAGGCCCCCCAAAAGGGCGGCCTCACCCCCCAAGGCAACAACTCACATAAGCGACCCCAACCAACTCCCAATCCCGACACTAACCCCGCGCCCAAAAGCGCGTTAATCACCCGCCTCGTATACCGCGAGCAGTAGTCTGCGAGCCCAAGTGCGAGTGCGAGGTGATGTGATGTGATGCCGTGATCCAGTGTGGCTGTGCCACGGCTGTGCAAGGGAAAAAAACGAACACAATCGCAACGGCCTCGATTTGTCAACGCTTGCGATTGGCCAGCGCAGTACGTCCCTCAAGGCAGACATTTTTCGAGCGTTGGGTGACACAGGGCAAACGGACACAGGGAGGAATGATTGTGACGAATGGGGGTTTTTTTTTATTATTCTTGGTGGAGAATGGATAGATGAGAGGCTGTGCTATATACCAAACTTTTTTTTTTTCCAACTCCTTTGCGCAGATTTCGCTATTTGATTGAATGGGGAAGGAGGGGATGTGGTGGTGCCGAGACATTACATAGCAGCGAGTGGCCACCGTACACATTATGAGTACAGTTACACAAAGGTGTAGGGTAGGGTAGGGTAGGGTAGGTAGATCTATGAGTAGATGTAGCCTTTGTACATTGGCGAAAACGAGTTGAGAGAGCAGAGGAAACAATAAGACAGAATGAGATAAAGAAAACAAGGCCGTGAAGTCGTAATGATGATGCGTGTTCCGGCACGCCCTGTTAGATAGAAGCCCCCCTTAACCACCCACTCATAGGAAACAACGTATCTATGTGCAAATAAGGGGGACGAAACAAACGCTCAGTTTTAAATGATGGGTATGTACAACGAGCGTCGTTCTGCCAGAGAACAAGAGTTGAGTGGCCGTAAATCTTGAGAGGTGGAAGATTGGAAAGGAAACGAAACAGGAGACGAGGAAGACTGAACAAGACTGATAAAGGAAATTTGACAGAAAGGAAGAAACTGAAAAGCTGAGGGAGATTGAAAAACAACACCGTGGTATGCAAATTCATCGCTTCCCCCGCCATCCTCCCATACCGTTATGCCTTGTCCGATATCCGTACCCGTCGTGCGCCGACATCCATTGCCTTGACCGTGGCATTAAAGATTGAAATAACAAAAAATTATCGAATACAAAGAAGGTAAGCCCATGTGGGCACACACTGATACCATAGTAAAAGGAAGACAAAAGGAAATACTCTCCGCTAAGTGCAAATAAAACAAGGGGCGTTAGGATCTACCGACGCTGCTGAAGGGCCATGACGGCTTGCTCCAACTGTCGCAGCCTCGCATCCTTGTCTTCGTTCTCTCTCCTCAGGCGCTTGATCTCGGCGCGGAGCTCCTCGTCGCCGTGCTCAGAGAGACCGGCGTCAGAGACGCGCTTTCTCTTGAGCGAGATCTGCGTGTCCTCGTCCTCGGGGACCTCGACAATGCGCTGATAGGGAGAGTCGGATGCGAGACGGACGTCGGCGGTGGATAGCTCAGTAGTATCCGAGCGATGGATGATGAGACTACCCAGGTCAGCCGACATGCTCGTCCTCCGATGCACGCGGCGGATGTGCTCGGCCAGGTTCTCTTTCCGCGTGAAGCCGGATCCTGAGCTGCGCTTGCAGTCCGTGAACGGACAGAAGAGAGACTTCTTGGTGCCGCCGTGCATCTTGTGGACCTCGCGCTCATGGCGGAGAAGCCCGCCGCTGTACGTGAAGCCTTGCAGCTTCTCGCAGCCCTTGACGTTGCATTTGTAGGGACGGTCGTGCTTGTCCATGTGCTTGCTGTGGTGACATTAGCAAAGAAATCAAGTATAGGCCGTGGGCGTTCACTTACCTCCATTCGCACTTGCGATCAAATGTAGCTTCGGCGCACTCCTTGTGTTTGCAGACCATCTTGCCTTCGAGGTTTCGTGGCGGTTCTTCGGCGCGCTTGAAGGCATGGTTCCTCCGAGGCGAACCGCCGTCATCGCCGTCGACGGACGAGGCATCGTCAGACAGCGAGCGAATATGCCCGCGAGAACTAGCAACCGAGTGTCGTCGGTCGCCTACGGGGGAAAGCATTGGTGAGCGGGGGCCTGACATGCTGACGGGTGTAGGGATGTTTGAGTTTGAGTTGACAGACGAAGTCCGCTCGTGCCTGGGGCCAGGGTGTTGGATTGGCGATTGCTCGGGGGGCTGGCAATTTCCCATCATGAAGTCGTAGTCGAAGTTGGTGTTGATGTTTGGAGGGGCCTGAGGCTGTTGGGGTTGATATATGGGGTCGAACAGGTTAGACGCGAAATCGGATTGTGGCTGAGCGTAGGGCTCCGTGTCCGCGCTGCCGGTGACTCGAATACTTGGAGTACTCGTCAGATGACGCGCACTGCTTTGTGGCAAAGAGGAAGAGGGCGGGATGGAGTGCCAAGACTGATTGAGGCTGTCCACACCGAGCGGGAAGACTGTAAGAGAAGTAGGGGCTTGGCCTGAAATGCAAGGCAAGGAATTAGGTTCGTGGATCACTGCATGGTCGTTCGTGATGCGGAACTGAGGGCAATAAGTACTTGGGCCTACTCTTGGGTAAGCTACTTTCCGAACTACAGGCTGAAACCGATTGAACAACGTAGGGGAGGAGCGAGGCACCAGGCGTGACTCACCAGGCCCTAGCATCTGCCCTAGTCCGGCAGGCGAAGATCGTGGCGCGGTGGCATGGGCACGTGATGCGGCAGCCCCGGTCGCCCTCGGCCTCCTTGGCCTGGCATTTGCTTGGCGGGCATATTCCAAATGGGGCGGATTCATGGAAGCCGTGTTTCGTAACCTGAGGTCTACACCATGGTGGCGCCCCACATATCCGTCCCCGCCAAAGGGCTGTTGCGCTGCAGGTTGCGGTTGCGTGCCAGTTAGCTCCAGGCCTTCGAGCAGGTCTTTTGGGAGGGTCAGCACATGAAACCATCTCTTTTGGGGATGGGAGAGCGAACACGAACATTCAGACGAACCCGGCGCGCTCCACTGAGGAAGCTCTCCGAGGAACCTGGCCTGCGGCACGCGATGATTGCCTTCGCTGCCCGCCGCAGAGTTGTAAAACATCCAACACACACCCCACAAGACTGCCAGCGACGGCTTGATGGTCCAAGGGAACGTGCTGAGGGGCCGGGGCTTGTCAGAGAACTCTGTGAACCAGTTGAGAAGGCGCCGCTGCGTCTTGTCGTGGCCCCCGAGCAGCAAAGCCTCAAGGACCTTGCGTGCGAGCACGTCGATCAGCTCCGCGCGCAGCCGGATGAGCAGGTGCTCATAGTTTGCGATGAACGCGTCGTCAATGTTGAGCCCGATCTGGAGCCCTTGGGCAACAAGCCATTCATCATCGTACTGTGATCTGCAGGCATAAAGCACGTTGATGGCCTCGTGCACCAGGATCAGGAAGTGCACCGTCTCGTTCAGGGAACATGCCTCGAAGCTGGGCGTGTTGTTTTGTTTGAGGAAGAGGCTGTCGTTGGCAGCCACGGCGGACAGGCCCCCTCCCGAGCAGCTCAACTTCTCATCCAGAGAGCTTAGCATGCTATACCCAAAGCTTAGCGGAGTGAAACCAAACAGAATGGGAAGAAGTTGGACGTACTGTTGCACTTTGTCGCCAGATGCGTTTGGTTTCGCGGCAGTACTCTGCTCCGAGGACTGCGGTTTCAATGCGGGCCTGAGGACGTGCCTATTCTGGGACCTGCGACCCTTAGAAACGCGGGTCGAAGCATGGTGGAAGTGCTTCCGCTGCTGCACGCCAGCCTGCGACAAGCCCTTTGCGATGCTCCTGAGGGCCTTTGATTCGAGGCCGAGGCAAGTCGCCGAGCCAAGGACTGACGAGCTGGCCGTCGCAGGTCCACGCGGCTTGAGGCGTCGTCGGAGGGAGTGGACGAATTGGAGCACCTTGAAGGTCAGGTAGATGCTGGGCTGGGTGCGCTGCTTCGGCGGCTTCTGCTGCTGCTGCTGCTGGACGGCCATGGTTGTGGGCCGAAGATGCGAGAGCATGCGGAGAGGCGTGACGACAACAGGCCGGCCGTCGCCCGTCTGCCGCCGGCTATGTATATGGCGAGCGGCGCCATGGTGGGATACAAGGCTCGAGTCCGCCTGAGTATGAAGGTGTGCAACTTTCACCGCTCCCCGCGCCCTCTGGCTCCAGAGTGGGCAAGCCACAGGGGTGCGCGCGTCTGATTGGCCCAGCCGCGCCTGCTCAGCCACACCTGCCCGACTGCGCCTACACGTCCTCCTCCCGTGCCTCCCTCCCCGCCCGCCGGCCACCAGCACAGCAGCACAAACCAGCACCTCTCGTCCTATCATCCCTCGGCCGCGGCCTTCGATGCTTCGATCGCGCAGAATCCCCCCTTCACCACCTGGTATCCATCGTGAGGCGCAGCCGGTGCCTCTTCAGACGGGGTGCACTCCTAGGCGCACCGCTCAACTCGCTGCCGTGATCCCGTCATGACGCCCGCGGTTTTGTCGCTGCCTTGAACGAAGCCTTTCGTTTCCCCATCTGGAGATATTTCTTATGCGCTCCGGTGCTCTGGCTCGAGAATTGTCAACCTGATGTTTGACAGGCTCCCGGTATGGCACGAACTTTCTGCCGAAACGATCTAAGACACGACTCAGGCAGTGCCGTCTCAGTTCCCGGCTTTAGCCTCCAAAGGCTACCTCTGAGGCAGCGTAGCTGTTAGAAGAACTATCTGCCCATCTCGCATGAGATGGAAATCGCTAATCTGATGTTCTAGCCGCCGTGCTGTCGCGCGTGTTTCCGGAATTGTAAAAGCAATGCCGCTTAGAACATCATGGGGGCATCGTGATACAGCCTTGCGCTCACGGCCCAATATCCACCGAGCCTTGCCATTCGTTTGTTGTCGGATGTGTGCCCTTGTGGGCTATTCTCCCTCGGTCTGCCTACCAATGTCAACGGAAACAATTGCCAGCGCTTAACACAACCAAAGTATTGCTCTGCTGGGTCCTTTGGCACCCCCGACCTTTTGCCGCTTCCAAGTCGCCGCACCTGTAGACTGACGTCAAACGCCTCCCAAGGCCATCTCGTCCTCGATCTAGGGTCACTTTGACGTTGTGTCGCGCCGGACTGATCAGGCTAGATTTCACTTTCTGCTCGATCCGCAGCACCTTTGCGATAACATCCCCGTGGTACCTTTGTCCAGTGCGATCCGCCCACCACTCTGCTTGCATAGCCGGCGCATGCCAGCGTCGTGACTTTCGGATCAATAGCCTGAGATGGCGCCCTCTGTGTTGTGCGTCAGCTATTCTCGACGCAGTGCTACTCATCAGACACTCACTCATTTCCTGGTCCAGCTCAAATCATTCTCTCAGAAAAATACCGACTGGTGGATATTCTTGCCGCGAACTAGTTTCATCTCGTTGATTTGTCGCCATTGGTTCTTTAGACGATTCAAGTTTGATACGTGTGCTTCAGTGTACCTGTAACTATGATGAGCCGAGTAAGTAAATCACCCCGCCACTAGTATTCAGCCTCTATTACTGATACACTCCAACATATACTAATTGCGGTTCAATATTGAGCCTGTTTTCGTCCTCATATCACGCAGTGGAACCATCTGTTCAGCCTTGTAAGACCGGTCAACCATGTACAGCCTAGCCATATCCGATAGGCTGCAGCTCGATATCTACCGGTTGTTTGGGCTTACATGGCGCCTTTGCACGTAAGAGGTGCCACCGCAGTCTAGTCGCATTCCGGTGTAGATACTCAACCGGTATCGGCGCTTTTGCGCCTTTGGAACCTAGTCGTCCATGGTGTCCGGTGAAGCCTAATCTGTTGGGGCCGTTCCACTCCAATACCATGGGCAGTCTTGTCTCGAACTATGGACCGGTTGCCACGCTCATCTTGCGGTCGCTAGTATCCCACTGCTGTAGCTCGATGCCATACCGGGACCGCGGCGCATTCGCTCTCACTTCTCCATTCTAGGACACCTACCAAAACAAATAAATCTTCTTCTCGCACAGAAACGCCCTCAAAACCGGGCTCTCAGTCAAATCGGTAACCAAAACACCAAGAAGAGAGTGAATAAAGTTTGACTCGGGCAACAAGATCAGCAGTCAGACAGCCTGACACCACCTTGGAACTTCGGCGACACAGCCCTTGCAGCCCGGCGAGGCAGTCCCGGAGCCTTCAGACCATCAGGTTAGAGCTTCCCCAGCCTCCAGTCAAACATTCGGACACTCCACCCACAAGGTCCGGACCTCATCCGCACAGCATCTGCCCGAGATGCCGCAAGAGGAGGTCTAGCGGGAGGACGGGCAGATACCGTTGGGTTTCCATGCAGTAAAAAGCTTGTCTTGTTTCGAACTGAACCCGTGTTGACGCCGCCGAAACCTTTTGGATGATGCCTGGCGTGAGGTGGCTGGAGATAAGGCAGTCTTGCAGCTTTCGGAAAACTGGATGACTGAACTGGTGACTAAGGATCTGGAACACGTGGATGCCGGAAAAGAGTCTCGTTCTCGTCAATTCCCTCTTTAGGAAATCTGTCCGGATTCTTGCAAAACCCACAAAGCGAACCCGAACAGAAGACTCCGGGAGATCCAATGTAAAAGTTTGTTGTGAAATGTCTGCAAAAAGAGACTTATTGGACCAAGCTACAAGTACGTGCCATGGCATGATGATCTAGTTGATCCACAGTCATTTGTAAATATATTCTATTGGCGCCATTTTGGATCAATATCCCATCTTTTTTCTCTAATTACTGGCCCTTCTACCTACTCGAGATCGTATCCAGCATTTTGCAACTCTTGTGAGACGAAGTACTATTAGAGACTGGATTTGTCAAGATCGAAACATCACTTTGATGCATGACTCGGTCCATCGTAACACAACACGTACAAAGATCATTGGATGCGAGCCTATCAGCTCCTAACCTATACGAAGTGAAAACGAGAACGAAGTCGTGTATCAAATTACAAACCCGGCAAGTTGTCAGGTTGGCCATCAAAGCGTGATTCAATGCATATAAACCTGGGCAATTCACATGAGCAGATCCAGAGAAGGTACACGTACAATAGCCGTGTATCTGGACATAACGAGATGGTGAATTGCATGTAAAGGATGACAACGCAACTAGGTTTTGTTCCAATCCCTAGGAATGATACGGCTGTCTATGATGGCCTTATTCACCAAAGATGGTAGATCAAAAGGTAAGTTACATCACGTCTTTCTCCTTGAAAAATAGAATCCAGGTTCTACATTTTAAATACACGCTTGGATTTATTTCCAAGCAAATTTGATAGAATATCAACTAATAGATAGCAAGGTTTTACAGAAAAGAAGAATCGTTTGAGATCAGAAAGATGGTCAACTTGCATCGTAGAAATGGAGGATCACAAAAGCAAAAGCAAGCAGGTACAAAGCACCAAGTACAAGTAACAAACTGGGTTATCATTAATAGACCCACTTGGCTTGCCAAGTATGCGAACGGTTCGCGCTATCCCTGCTAGTGCGACCAAACTCTAACGACTATCTAGACCTCGATCCCCACATTCCGACACAGGAGCTGAGCGAGCCTCTTACAACTTGCGGCCAATCTCCATGCGCTTCTTGAGCCTGTAGGCGATGGCCCTCTTGCGGGCAGTGGTGCTCTGGGTGAAGGCACCGGAGCCACCAAAGGGACCAGCAGCAGCGCTGTTGCGGACACGGGCAATGCAAACGTTGTTGGCACCACCAGCCTGGCCTTCGCAGGTCATGCCGGCAGGCATCATCATCTGCATATCGAACTCGGTGCTGGTGGCAAGGGAGATACCCTGAACACCAAGACCGGGCACGTCCTTGGTCATCTGAGCTGGCTGGAAGGCGGCAGCATCAGTTCCACCAGAGGTACCATCAACAGAGGCCTCGAGAGGACCAGCACCGTCCTGGTTGATCTGTGTCTTGTTAGAAGTTGCCTCAGGTGTTTGGTTGTCGAGTCGATGCTTACCTGACGGAAGGTCATGTCGATGGAGCCATCGTCATTGGTGGTGGGCAGGCCAGAGGAGGCACCCTGGCCAGCAGCAGCAGCGACACGAGCCTCAGGAGCGCCCTCAGCCTTGGTGCCGCCACCGCCGAGGAGACCTGCGATACCAGTGGCACCACCCGCACCACCCGCACCGCCAGCACCACCGCCACCGAGAAGGCCACCAAGAAGCTGACGCTTGATCTTTTCAAGCTGGCGCTTGGTTGCGCCCTGGCCACCCTGGGTGGCGCTATCTGGGAGGTTGTCCTCAACACCAACACTGCCAGAGGCACCGTTGTTGGTAGGGGGAGCAGCAGCGCTGGCTCCAGTGCCCATGAAGGCAGCAATCATGACGTTGGCGTCAACGGGACCGTTACCCTGAGTGCGTCCCAAAGGACCACACTCGCCGGACTCAATCTCGGAGTCACGAATGATGGCAGTGTCCGCCTGGGAACCACAGCCGCTAAATCCAAAGTCAGCAAGGATAAGATTTTAGAGCCCAAACGCCAGCTTACTTGGAAGAGCAGTCACGAGGAGTGCCGTCAGCGACAGTGAGACCAGGCATGGTCACACCATTGGCGCCCTTGACCTCGATGAGCATGCCGTGAGCAGAGACATAGGAAGCGAGCGCAGCCGCAAGAGCGAGTTCCTTGGTGAAGTGCATTGTGAAGTTGTTTTGGAGTCGCGGACTCGAAAAGATTACAAGATTGAAGAATATACAAAAAGATTGGAAGGCAGCTCCAGGCTAGTATGAACAGAAAAGAGTTAATAAAAAGGAGCTGGGATATGAACAGATGATTAGAAGAGAAGGTTTGAATGCGTTGATGATGAATAACAAGCCAGCTACCCACCACCCTCTTTATACGAAAAAAGGTTTGCAACAAGCACTGGAGATCCTTTCTCCCAAGCTTGTCAGGTAGGAAGGTTCAGACCGCCACCCACCACATCGGATACTTGCCCGCGCCCTCATCGCTGTGCACCCACACACACTCGATGGGTTACCAAAGCATTTGGTGCCTCAACAGGACCCGTCTCCAACACCTCACATTGATGCTAGGCATACTTGGCTACCTGTGTGCGTTTCCCCAGAGGCTTGGCCTGCCTACTTACTCGCTGCGCCTGCAAACTTAGCATACCGATCTCCCAAATCCGGGTTTCACAGCGTGTGGACACGCACGGGGGGAGTGTGTCAGGCCGATGGCTCTGCGCAAATGCCAGAACAGAGGACCCAATCAGTGCACATTTCGGTGCGAACAGACCGAGGCAAGAGGTGCTTGGGCAAGTACGGACACTCCCGCTTCTCTCTTTTCCCGGTGCGCTTCTGGATGGCTAGCCGTTTCGGAGGCGGGTACCGCCTCTCACGCTGCGTTGTAGACTCTTCTTTTTTTGGCCCCAACCACGATTAGTGCTGCCGTTTGAATCGGTAGCAAGACTACTGACGTACAAGGGCAACAAGCTCAGTTTCCACAATGTCGTAGTTGTCGCCCCCATCATCGAATCAGCGCGTGTCGCCAACATTCCCTCTCGTCGAAACGCTGTCACAATTGCCGCTCGATCGCAACTCCCATCCAACCTTGCAACCCTCTTTTTGCCAAAGTTCCACCACGCGACCACGATGTAATTCCAAAAACTTCCATCATCATTTTCAACGGACTACTGCCGTTTTCGGAATGTTTTTCCAATTTTAGTGCGCGGGAGATCTCTGTCCGGGCGCTGGTGTGGGTCTTGGCGGCGAGTCACGACGGTTTCGCAATGTGCCGTTTCATCGGATGTTTAGGAAAAGGGTCCCCCTTTTTTGCTTCTTCACGCCCAAAACTTGGTTGCAAGGCGCCCCGTTCGCAACGCTGCAGGCTCACGGTTGGTCGAGCAGAGGCCGAGGCTTTGCGGTTTCGTGTTTTGAGAAACAGAGATGATCCCGGTGGTTTTGGCGTTTTCGGGGGGGGGGGGCTTGCTCCATCAGATGTTGCGCATGGGTTTTCGCGCCTCATGATGTGTTTTTTTTTCGCTCGTCCCGAGGGTGCGAGGCTGGGGAGAGGGAGTTATGGGCATGGGTGAGAGGCGATATTGGGATTTTGGGATTTGCGATGGGATGACATGACGGTTGGTCCCGTCGGTGGGCGCACACCTGGTCCTATTCTGACAATTACAGGATATTTTTAAACCTCTACAGCGCTGCAAAAATACATGCTACGAGTGACCAGCTACAACGAGAAATCCACGCTCCGTTCGCACCCGAAGACTCACACCCCTCGAAACCGCAGTGCCACGATGATGCCCCCAACCTTCCATCCAGAACGGACTCCCTCCCTCACCACCACGTGACCCTGCCTCGCACCTCCCACTCCGGAAAGTTTCCCCGCGACGCTGCAGCGCACCAAACGATGCAAGGGGGTGGAAGCTCGAGCTCCAACGCTGAAGATCCCGGCTATAGTAAAGCCGTCTTAACCGTGCTTCGTTTTGCGCATCACCTTAGGCATGGAAGGCTGCACACCACGATAGCCTTTGGCCCCGTGCGTACCGAAACCTGAGGAACAATTGCTCAGCCGTTTGATCCAGATGCCGTGGCCGTGCGGTGCCTCGGGGTGGCGGTTGTGGGGCGAGGCTTTCTATTTGGTGCGGGCCTAATGTTTTGAGGCGGTTTGGAGTAAGGCTGGTGTGCGGTGGTGGTGGTGATTGGGAGAGCGGTGCCTGGAGTTTGGTGTTGGAATGGTTTCGGGCGGCAAAAGGTCGGGTGGGAAGGATTCTACGAGCAGTATTCCTTTTTTTCCTTTCTCGTTTCTGGGCTGGGGGCGATGACAAAGGTGAGGAGTTGATTGTTGCTTGGGTTTTACGTACTTTTGTGACGGGGGGTGGAGGGTGAGGCGCGCTGTTTCTCTTGGACGGTGCTTGTTTGGGGGAGGGAGGGAAAAGTGAAAGGCACCAAGATTCTATGAATCGCACCATTGATTCTATATCCACCTGCGATACGGTGATTACTTCTTCTTTGTGTCGTCTTTCTCTTCGTCCTTGCCGTTTTTGCCGGTGTCTTTCTTCTTGTTCTTGTCATCCTTTTTCTTCTTTCCCTTGCCGTCTATGTCCTCTAGTGCCTTGTCGGCGTCCTCATTTCCTACGTGCTCTAGATCTTCCATCTCCCTCTCGATCAGGAAAAGATACCAACAGATACCGAGGGTGATTACAATGGCGAATGTTGCGCTGACGATGCTCTTGATCAAGTCCCAGAAGCTGACTTTGGCAAGCCAGCGGAGGAAAGGGGTTACTATCTGTTTTCTTTCTTGCTGTGATGTTTTAGTATAGTTCTCACTGTTTAGTTCCAAATGAAAATGCACATGAGAGAAGAGACGCTGGTATATCATCGTGTGCAAGTGAAATGAAGATGTGATGACTTGAGGCTGGGAACAACGTACTTCCAAATCAGGGTTCACACTATATAGCAATAGCAGCAATGCTAGCAGGATCAAGAATAAGAAGAATACAGTCAAGACTTGAATCACTGCAAGCAAGATCGAAATGTTCTTCGTTGTGCGCAAGACCTTGAAGCCGGCGGCAACGAGCGGCGTGACTTGCTCAAACGCAGCGTTGATTTCGCGTGAATATGGGATGCCCATTTTCGTCGTTGGATAGTCTCGTCAATAATACCGATCCTTAAGCTGGGTTCTTTGGGGGATGGGGGGGTGTCGCAGCGTGGGGCGACGCGGAGAGTAATGTGTCGTGCTGCGATCAGTCTTGCCAGGATAACAAAGTTTAAGATGAAAAGATTAATATATGGGACCAGATTGTAATGGCAGTATGATCGATCGAAGATAACGAAGATCTCAAAACGCGAACCGGGTATGTGGGTATAAGATTTGCGATCCGCGATCGCGGGATGCGGGTAGTTTTGAGCATGGAGGTGGTGGGTGGGGTTGACGTCATTCTTTTGCCAACTTTGGCAGGGTGGGTGAAGAGAGGCTACGCCATGCTTACATGGCGACTCGTAACTCGCCGATATTCAATGATAAGCTTGTAGAGTTTTTTCAGCTTCCAATTGTCTGTAGCGTAGCCTATACTGACTTTCATCATTGCCGCAAATCTTGCAACTGTTGTTTCTGATCTCTCTCCGACGCCCCATTTGCTTGTAATTCAGGTAATCGCTCCTTAGTAGGAAAATTACGCTTTGAAGGTTGGAATGTCAGGTATATGAACCTATCATGAAAGACTTTGCACTCATGCAATGGCGTACTCCTTTAGTTCTTCTGGCACCGGGTATGCACCATAAAATGCCACTCTACCATGTTTCAATCTTGCCGCCAACGCATCTCCTTCCATGTTGAAGTTCTGAACAGCTCCACTTCTCTGAACAAAGCTTTGAAATCCGAGTACTCCAGGGCCCTCAGTTCCGTCCTGCCTTTCCCCGTCTGCGCAGAGCGCAATGCCACTGTAACCATTGGGAGGATCGAAATCAGGCGCCACTCGATAGAGAATGGAAGTAGATATGAGTTCAGACCATTTAGAATAACCAAATTCTGTCTCTATACTGGATTCATCGAAGTTTGCCTGATTACGAAGGACTCCTTGGCCGACGATGAGAGCCTCAGAGTAGGTGTTTGTTTTCAATGTTTTGGCTCTTCTATCCGAATGTAGTCCGGACACGTCGCCTAGGAGCCTAATATGCTGACTTCGATGGCGAAAGGTACCATGCACACTTTTATTAATCCATCCAAGGTTGGGGATAGGTGATAGGATGGAAGACGTAGAAGCTTCATCAGCTGGCTTAACGAGCGTGACATCGTGATAGAACCCATCAGGATAATATCCTGCTTTTTGGTCGAAGGTTTTTGCGATCTCGCCAATCTAGGACGTTTTGATACACTTCTATACCTTGCGAGATAATTGCCTTTACTTACCTTCTCATTTCCGGCCCAAATCGCGACATGTTTGTTCCAGTCTTCGTCCAACTTTTCAAAACGATGACCCCTTCTTAAAACTGAAGAGACCAATGACTTCGACAGGATAGCTTCAGTGATGACATGTGTTGACATCAAAAGATAGGATTCGCTATTTTTCACCACCCTCAGACCTATCCTACCCGAAAATCTTTCTTTCTTAAAAGAGGATTTGGGTCGTGCTTCGATAAAGTCATTCAAACGGAGAGGCTTAGCTATTGGTTTGTTTCCCTCCTTAGTCAACTTCAATCTTTCGGAAGGAGGTGAGCTCCGAGTTATGTCTTGAGCAGTCGAGCTAGATGCTTTGGCCCTATTGGTAAACATCGTCGGTTCTCTATCCTGGGGAATATAGCAGATTTTCAATCCACCGTACTTGTGTGGAAGATGTGAAGAAGCCCATACAGTATCGAAATCGATGGGAATAATGATCTGTAGAAGACCATTTATGAGCATATAAAATCCAATACTGCCCTTGAATGTGATCAGTATGTCACGTATAATTTCCAATGATAGTTCTGTTTTGCAGTCGATAGGCATTGAAGGCCGTGGATCAGGGGGTGGGACTACCCCAGCCATTGGAGGCCACCGATATTCAACCGGAAGAACAAGAGGCTGTCCAGCAATCGTGAGTGGTAGCTGTATGGGCTCATCAGGTTCGGTTGATACGTATGTCCAACAAGAATCTGAATATTCTACATCCCACATCCACGATTCCGGTAGACGAGATCGAATGGCTTCCCAATTATCAGGCCTAGGTTCTTCGCAGTATCCCAAAAGATGAGCGTCAGAGGTTCCGTCGTTTGAATGAGACTCTAGCTTCTTATTCGCTTCTGAGAACTTCAGTGTTGTTGATATTTGGTCCGAAACTTCATGAGATTTACCATATGGAGAATAAGACATGGAATCAGCGGATTTGGGCCGATCTTCAGACCATAGTGGCTGCCAACTAGTGTCTACCTCCTTCAATTTCGCCACCAAAATATCCATTGCTGAAGTCGGTCTATTTGGAGCCGGCTGAATGAGAGGAGTGAGTTCCTGGCCCAGGCCATTCAATGATTCATCCTTTTTTCCCTCTTCTTGAGACTTCTTACTGATCCCGTGTTCTTTTTGAGACCTCGTATGCTGAAACTGTGGATGACTCTTACGCTCATGCTTGAGCTGTGCGTCTTTCCACCTGTAAATACGCGGGCATACCCTACACCTGTATGTAATTTTCCCATCGTGGCTGGCATGCTTAAGTACCATATGTCTTCGAAGATTTCGGTTGGCAAACGGGCCTGTGTACACTTTATCGCAATTTTGACAGCACGCACTTGAAAATGTATCCGGTTGTATGCTGTGCATGCATAATCATCAGCAATCTTTATATTTACTACAGCGAAACTGTCTTTGATTGACTCACTTAGGAGGCTGGGTTCCATCAAAACTGATGACAGAATCTGAAGGGTTAGGTGGGTGGCTATGATTGCCATCGGCGCAAGGTTTGCTGTACTGGTCGATAGGGGTCCAATCCAGTGGCAATGGCTGTGGATGATCTATCTCAAAGGAAGAGACAGGCCTGGAAACCTCTGGTGGTGACGAAATAGATAGTGGCCCCTGAGCCTCCGCTGCAGCGGTTGGTATTCCCATTCGAAAAGTTACATCTCCATTTCCACTATATGATGACCCTGGGTTTTCATGATGATTTCCAAGGACTCGATCGTCCATGCTAGGCATCTTAAATTTTTCAACAATGATGCAACGGCCGAGAATGGACCTCAGATTCAATTAGAGAGAAATGAATTCAAATACAGGTAAGATTTCTGTCTTTTTTAATCCTTGGAGAACGTAACCCTCATACAATGAGTAGAGCGAAACTCCGGAACAGCTTGTTATTCAAGATAAAGATAAATGGTCAACTCGGGTTCGAAACTCTGCCAGACCAAGGGCAAGGCCTGGAAAAATAATGGACGAGGCTGGAGCGCCCTAGTCAAATGAGGGATTGGATAAGACCAGAAAAGAAACGGGCGACTCGCAACATACAAAATAGTAAACCAAGCAACGCCGCTAGAGCGATTTGACAGATACGAGGTTGAAAAGGATAGTGTAAGACCGGCGGCAGGCAGAAGTTGAGTGAGAGCGTAAGCGCTCTTCCAGCCTAGTCTGTCAGTCATGCACGCGTCCTTCGCCACCACTATAGTGGGGTCACACACCCCTGTCCGCCAACGCACATTTCCATATCCACCCCCAGAAGGAACCCACAGAGCACACAAAACAAAATACAACTGTTGATAGACCTGGAAGCTTGCAAAAGCGCGCTTAACCCAATTTCGCCAATCACTCCAAAATTTAATACCGTAATCTTATCCAGCCTTGTCCGCACGCTTGTACCCAGATAGTCTATGACCCATTATTTGCCATGATAACAATGAGGAGCTATATGTTCGAGACTTTCTACCCACATAAATACCACAAGAAGCCTGAAGAATTGACTTCTTCCACAAGCTCCACCCTGTTCACCTTTGGATGACAAGGGTAAAAAAGCGACGTTACCTGCCCCTCTAGGACCCGCTCCCCACAGACACATGTAGAAGTTATCATAAGCATAGCCACACACGAAGCCAACATCATACATCTCAAAAACACAATCATTGTTGAATGAGTAAAAACGGTTCAATTAAAACCTGGTATCATCCATAAAACCTCAGCCTGAAAAAACGCCCTCAGCTCCCAATCCCACATCTCCACGCAAAATCCCGGCATATTCTTCGGAATCTCTACAAGCTCATCCTATATCATACCCCAATAGTACCATCATATCTATCACGCGTTTGTAAAAAAAAAAAAGGGGGGGGGGAATCTTGCATTATAACCAGATCCCTATTTTTGGACAGAGAGGGATTCTGAACCTTTTAACGAACAACTAGCGTCTTAACGACATTGCAGTCCACATCATGTAGCTCGGGCGGGAACTTGCACTGGTCGCCAAAAATGCATGTCTTGCCGCTCTTGGTCGGCGTCTTGGCGGCGGGAGCCGGGCAGCGGTGGCCGTAGATGCACTTGATGTCTGCACAAATGCTGCCGTTCTGGCAGGGCGCCATGCGCGCAACGAGGCGGAGGGTATTGAGCTCGTTGTCGGTCGGCTGGTAGGCGTGGAGATGTGTGCAGTTGTTACCAAATGGGCATTCCTGGCGTAGAAAATGCACATTACACATTTTGATCTTCTTGATCCTGTCCACTTCGGCCTTGTCGTAGTCCTTGGATGGGGGATCGACACGCTGACCGAGTCGGTTGCGGGCAACGACTTCTTCGCGATTCGCTGGCTTGTAGACTGGCGTCTCGGTCCTGGAAGGGGGCGGAGCAGCTGCCTTTGCCGCCCAATTCATCTTAGGAGCGATGCCATCACTAGAGGCCAACGTCGAAGTTGAAGGAGTCCGGGGCATATTCAAGGTGGCCTTGGGCGGGATCGGACTGTCGAGTAAAAGATCCTTATCCTGCGGAGTTCCAACTCGGCTCGGAGGAGGAAAGCGAGACGGCAGGCCGCCGATCATATTGTAGTTCTTTGGCGTGGACGAAACAGGGCTGCCTCCCGCAACTGGCGAGGCCGCCGAGGGAAAGCTGATCTTGGAGTCGCGGAAAAGTCCCTCAAACTTTTTCTTTCTATGCGGCAGAGCTACCAGCTCCTTCTCAAACGGGACGCCTTCCATCAAAACCACTTTTGAAGTGTAGACCGGGTCGGCAACATTATCCTCAAGGAGCCTGGCATATCCGTTGTCGTGCGAACAACCAAGGAAAACCTGGCGACAGTGAATGTCGTTGATGAAGATTTTAAATGTTTCTGAAGAGTCAGCAGTTGATAATCAAAGAGCAGAGCACTGTAAGACAGTCGCCTAGAGGCCTTGGACAATGGCCGTCTATCATTGCGAGGTTAGGATAATACGTACCGATGATTTTCTCGTCGGCCCGATCTTTGCCAGGTCCGACGTCGACAAAATCAAACATAATCTTGCCGCGGGTAAAGCCACGCACAAAATCTTCAAAAAGCCCAGCGTTCTCAATGGCACCGGCGCGCGCGAGGACCTCGGAAAGGCCCTCGACATTAGCGTAGACGCGGCAAATGATGCGAGATTCAACCGGAATGTCGTTGACTTCATGGGCAATGTAGTGGCTGATGGCCGAGTGAAGCTTCGCAGCAGCACGGCGACCGCCCAGCTCACCATCCTTGAGATAATCATACTGAAAAATCATGCCATCGCCATCGACAAGGGCGACAACAAAGGGATTACGGTCCTGACATGAATAAGCTTTGGTTCTACCATGGTAGTCGATGGTTCTCCTGTCGAGTTTGCATCCTCTAATCCTCTGAACCAGCGGCACAAGAACCAGGATACAGCAATTGGAAAGGCTAGGTACTCACAATGGTGATTTCCATAGACCGCAATGTCTCGGCGCAGGCCTGCTTCTCCAACTGCCATTTGAGAGTAGCTTCTCTATGCTCCTTGTTCAGGCGCTCATACTCTGTCGAGATGTAGTTGTACCTAATAAAGAGTTCCTGCCATGGTCAGAAGGCCCTTGGCAAATTGTAGGCCAAGCATACCTCAAGCAATTGCGTTTTATCCTGGTCATGACGAAGAATTCGCGCCATGCGGTCCCGTAGGATGCCAGTCTGAGGCTCCAAAGTGCCTGTCGTCGTCGCGGCAGCCCCAGCATTGGATACTGGAGGCGTGCCGATTGGGGAAGGGCCAGGGCCTGTAAAAAATTGCGCAGGAGGCATTGCTGTACACGGGCAGCGAAAAAAACCAGAGGGATTAGTTGAAGATAACCAAGCGCAGGCGTGTGGCGAGAGAGGGAGAGTTGGAGGCGCGTGCCGTCGCGAGATTTTTTTTGGGGTGTCAGTGATGGCGGAAAAATAGTGAAACGGCCCGCAGAGTGGAATTGGGTGAAAGAGGCTTCAAGAAACAAGTGGAGGCGATGTGAGCGGATGATATGGAGTTTTGGAGGAGCGGAAGCAGCAGTCTAGAGAAAAAAAGGCGTGCGACAAGAGCAGTGCGACCATGCATGCAGGCGCGAGACTGACGGGCAGAAGCGGTGAGAAGACGCAAATCAAAGCTGCGGGCTCGCGTAGCTGCAGAACAGAGACGGTGGGTGGCGCTGCGCTGGCGACCGTGTATGTTCCTTTTTTTTCCTTTCTTTATAGAGCGCGTCTGCGGTTGTGTAGGCGCGCGGGCCGTGGGCGAAACTTTTGCGAGATGGTGTTGATTGGTTTCGTCATGACCGTGTCGGGACTAGCGCGCCGCCACCAGTCCAACCCAGCCCTGGCCTACCGCGGCAGGAGCAGGGGCGGCTGCTGCTGTTTGCGCCAAGGAGGAAGGCGCCCCCGAGCTCCGCTCCAGAACAGAAGCCACGTTCGAATTACTAGCTGCCATCGTTCCTGTCCCCTCTCCTCCCACCACCCTCCGCCTGTCTCGCATCCATCCCATTGCCGTGTTCCGTCATTCACCATGGTCGCCTGGAAGCTGTCTACCCTGCTGCTGCTCTCGCTGCGCGCCCTCAATGCCTTCGCCGAGATCGAGGTAAGTGCCCGCCGCCGCTCGTGCCCTGACGACGCATGACATCAACAATACCCGTGGATGCCTGCTGACCATCACAACCCACACAGGTCGAAAGCGTAGAGGAAGTCGTCGAGGAGCCCCAGACGCCCAACCTCAAGGTCGCCGCCACCGTCAGCTTCCCCCAGTCCGAGATCTTCGGCGTGAAGCTCATCAACGGCCACGCGACCGAGGCCCGCCTGTCGATCCAGAATGACGAGCCGGAGGCCGTTGTCCTGTCTATTGTCGGCGGCACCCTGCTGAAGGACACTCCTACGGAGCCCCAAGTCCTGCGCAACCTGACGGCCCAGCGCTACTCGCTGGAAATCCCCGCTGGCGAGGAGCAGACGGCCACCTACAGCTTCACCACGGAGATGCACCCCCAGGACCTGCGTCTCCAGCTCATTGCCGTTCTGCAGGACTCCAAGAACGCCTTCTACACTGTCGCCATATACAACGAGACGGTCAGCATTGTCGAAGCTCCCACTAGCCTCTTCGACCCTCAGATGTACGTGACCCTGATCGCCAAACACATGGCCAACGCGCTCCGCCTTGGCTGTTCCAATTGACAATTGCTGACATGATGGTAGCATCTTCTTGTACGTTGTGCTCCTCGGTGCCTTCGCTGGAACTGTCTACTTCATCTACAACACCTGGATCACCACTCTCTTCCCCCAGAAGAAGCGCGGCGGCAAGGGCGGCGAACGTGCCAAGAAGTCCACTAGCGGAACCAAGCCCGTTGACCCTGCCGAACAGGCTGCCGTCGTTGGTGCCGATGGCCCCGCTGTCACCAGCGGTGCGAAGGCCTACGACGAGAGCTGGATCCCGGCTGCTCACCTTCAGCGCCCTGAGGCCAAGCGCGTCAGGAGCGGCACCCCCAAGGGCAAGGCCAAGGCTTAAGTGTGCCATGTATAATACTGCTGCTGGTTGGATGGATTGGATAGGGAGATGGGGGAGTTGAACTTGTGGATATGCCCAAGAGTTGGATGCCTTTAATCAGTCGATTTCTTGGCAATGTGGTGTAGGAATAAATGTGCCGCGCCCGCTGGACTATGTGGGGCCGGCGTGCATAGGATACTGCCCGGGACGCTGAAAATGCGCCCGCGGCCACGAATATAGTTGAGCGTCTTGTCGAGCACGGAAATGTCTCGTCACGAAACCCGAAAAGTTTGCCGGTCTTGTATAACTATAGGGGTCAATGAAAAATGGAGTTCTGGTATTCTGTCAAAACGTCCGATAATTGGAATCGACAACATGCATCATTACAGGTGTGCTTTTTTCAGCACGTCATTCCTTCTTCCACTCTTCAAACTCTCCTTCTAAATGCCTCTTTAGCTCTGCAAACTTGTTGGCAAAGTTCCTCCCACAGCGCCAGCACTGCATATCCCACTTGGGCCAATCCCCAGGCTTGAACCGCGGACTCCCAATCTCGAGTGGAAACTCATCCAACCTCACCATAAAGGAGCTATTGAAGCTGAGGTAGTGCTTCTTATGCTTGAGCCACGGCGAGTGCATGTCCCGACTTATAACATGGATGTGTAGATGGTTCATCGAGGGGTGCGTGTGCACACCCACAACAATATCCTTTTCCCAGTCGCGCCCTGGAGGCAGCAAAGACGCGAGTTCCGAGGGCGACGGCGGGTCCGAGGCGCTCATGTGAGCTTCCAGCGCGGACTGGTAGGGCGCGTCGGAGGCGCTGGAGGGGTACAATCTGCGCAGCTCCGAGGCGGCGAGGGCTTTTACGCGCGTCGCGCGCGTGCGCACTTTCTCGAGGAAGGCGGGGGAGGTAGACAGCAGGGCAAGGGGGTGCTGGAAGTAGACTTTTGGGTCGCGCGGGATCAGCAAAAGGTGCACGCTGTACCACCGCCTGTTAGTATTATTGTGTAGGCAGACATGCACTTGGGGCTGTGTTGAGTGTACCTCGCCTTGGGGAACTTGTCCCGGATCACGACGAAGTCGTCGTCGTAGTCTACGACGCGGCCTTCGGGGTTGTCTTCGGGCCGCTCTGCGTATATCCCCAGGCCGTCGCGGGGGTCCCATCCGCGCCTCCTTGGCTCTGGCAGATCTTCTGCGGGGTTGGGGGATGTGGGCTTGGGCTTTTTGGCCGCGGACATGAGTTCTGTGACTGCAGGGTGAGTTTGAGTACGGGGGGTTTGGGTTGGATGGTGCATATTGGGAGTGACGTACACGCATTAGAGCGTTTTGAGGCGGGTACATTGTCGGTGAGCTCTTCGCGGGTCATTGCTTCTGGATGGGTTTCACCGGTTGGAGAGGACATGGTGGGTATGTGCTTCCCCGATGGGAAGCTGCAGGATCTGGGGGGTGAATGGATTGCGTGGGTTAAGTGTTTTACGTGTGGAAAGAGGAACTCGGTATTCTGAAAGACTGTGAAATAAACCGGGTCTGTAATGCATCAAAAGTGCAATCAGTCGAAAACACTTAGATTGGCGTAGATTAGTTCATCACGGTGACGATAGGTCGGAATGAAGTCAAGCTCAGGAGGCCCGTGCGCGGGCTGACGAGCGCCAAGACATCGCAAATCTCGGAACTCGGATTGAACGAGGGACCCCTCCATGCTAGAACGTGCATTTCACCATGTTGTTTGAGACTACTTTGTTCCTGTGGCGTAGGAATTTCCCTCTCGCCTGTGGTCTGAAGAACCATACGCACAGCATTAAGCCCTTTTATCTGAAAGTTGCGCCCTTTTTCGCCCACTGAGACAAAAAAATTGTCAAAGGACTCCCCCTTCCACATACATCTAAATGGAGTTTGCAGCGCTGAATTGCCCACCACCACAACCCGTTGAATATGCCTAAGAATCCGCACCCGCCGCGTGGCGGCTCATCCAAGAAGTCTGTGCCTCCAGCCGAAGATACGAGCTTCATCGTCTTCGGCGACGGCAAGAAGAGTAAGAAGAAGAGCGGCGAGAGCTCTGCCAATGCGCCAAAAGCAGCTCCTGGGGCTCAGAATGACCCCAAAGGCAAAGGAAAGGCTCCCGCTGGCCAGCCAGAGCAACCGCCCAGGCCAGACACCAGGACTCTAATCGGAGGAGCTTCGTGGACCGGAAAACTGCCCGTGAACCTACTTTCCGAGCTCTTACAGAAGCAGCAGTGGGCCAAACCTGACTACAGAATGGTATGTAGATGATGCACACAGCTAAAGCACATAGTTGATCTTTAGATAGAACAAGCAAGGCGACAAATTCATCGCCCACGTAGTCCTCTCCAAGACGAACCCCAAGACCCGCGAAACCACGACCCTCCCCCCGTTTAATATACCCCCGGAGCTCGTCAGTAAGGCCCGCCAGCCTTCGGCCGTTGAAGCCCGTAACTTCGCCGCTGTCTATACCCTGTTCCGACTTGCGAGCGCAAAGAACATGCACATGATGTTGCCTCCCACATATCGGGATCTCTGGAAAGGAGAATTTACCGACCTGAAGAAGCAAGACGAAAGGGAGGGGAAGGCATGGATGTACGAGGCTGACCCCTTCCTCGTCCAAGCCGAGCGCGAAAAGGCCAAGGAGATTGCGGCGAAAGAGAGGGAGAAGAAGGAGAGGGAGCGTGAGGAGGCCAAGAAGGCACACAACCTTCAGCCGGGAATGTCTGCGCCGAGCTCCAGAGGTGCTTCGCCTGGCCGGAATATCTTGAAGGGATGGGAGCGCGTTCCGAAGATTGAGCTTGGGAAGAGGACGCGCAAGCAGGTCGAGCGTCTGATTCGACGGGATGCTGTCTGGAATCCGAATGCCGTCAAGATGGAAGAGCGTGCCCGATCCAGAGTCGTGGACGAAGTGACCGAACTTGGATTCCGTCGTAGTCACGTTGAAGAGGCTGCTGAGATTTGCAAAGACAGGGAAGAAATTCTCGAATGGCTGCTGATTCACGTACCCGAAGACGACCTGCCATCATGGAGTCTTCCGGAGGGCTATGTTGCCGGTGTCAGTATGGCAAGCTCGAATCTCAAGCGCGAGGGAGCCATTAAACGTCTCGCAGCGGCTGGGTATGCGATGGAGCTTTGCGAAGAAGCTTATGATAGCCAAGGCAGCGATGAGAGGAAGGCGGCAGCTTTACTCCAGGCCCAGCTGCTTCGGCCAAACGAAGATGACAATGATCTAGCGAAGGAACTCGAGGATTTAAGTCTCACGGAAGTGCCTGAGGAAGATCTTGATCCATGGGAGGAAGAGATGTCGTCTCTTGAAGCCATCTACGACAAACTATTTTCGAGGCCGACCTCTACGTCGTGTCGCATAGAACTCGACATCAAGCAGCAAGGAAAGCGCCTTATCCTCAAAGCAACAAAACCTTACGGCCCATATCCCTCGGTCATCCCTATCATCACATTTGAAGCCGCTATTCCCGCCTATATCCGTCTCAGCATCATCCGAAAAGCTCTCCTTCACGCCGAAGCCAGTTTTCTTGGGATGCCCATGATATACGATATCGTGGACTGGGTCCAACAAAATGCCAGTGAAATATTCAAGAACCCTGGCCGACTCGCCGATGTCTCTTCTGGTCTTGCTGCGGACCATCAGGAATCCAGTACTCAGACCCGCGAGCGCAGGAACAAATTCAAGGGACGCAAGCCGATCAGTTGGGATGTCGCTAATCCCGTCAGTCAGAGAATGCTCACGCAGTGGGAAGAGAAGCAAAACACCCCAGCTCAGCAGAAGATGATGACAGCTCGACAGAACCTCCCGGCCTGGAGGCTGCGCGAAGAGGTTGTGCATACCGTCAACCGATGCAAAGTCACTATCATTTCTGGTGAGACGGGTTCTGGAAAGTCCACCCAATCAGTCCAATTCGTACTCGACGATATGATCCAGCGAGAGCTTGGTTCTGCAGCCAACATCATCTGCACACAGCCTCGTCGAATTTCAGCCTTGGGTCTCGCGGACCGTGTCGCTGATGAGCGATGCTCTCAAGTTGGCGACGAGATCGGTTACGCTATTCGAGGAGAGTCGAAGCAGAAGCCCGGCGTGACCAAGATCACGTTTGTTACCACCGGTGTACTTCTTAGGCGTCTTCAAACGTCAGGTGGTAGCACTGAAGACGTAGTCGCTGCCCTTGCCGATGTCAGCCACGTTGTCGTCGACGAAGTCCATGAGCGGAGTTTGGACACAGATTTCCTGCTCGTTTTGTTGCGCGATATTCTCCGCCGACGAAAGGATCTCAAGGTCATTCTCATGAGTGCTACTCTCGACGCCAACGTCTTTGAGGCCTACTTTGCCGATGTTGGACCCGTGGGGCGCGTTGAGATTGCTGGCCGAACCCACCCAGTCGATGACTACTACGTCGATGATGTGGTCCACTTCACTGGCTTTAGGGGTGCTAAAGGCGAATTTGACGATGCAGGTGATGAGAAATCTTTCAATGCCAATCTGCGAAGCATCGGCTTCGGCATAAACTACGACCTCATCGCTGAAACGGTCATGTACATCGACCACACTCTTGGAGAAAAAGATGGTGGCATCCTGATCTTTATGCCCGGAACGATGGAGATTGAGAGGACTTTGCAGGCACTCCGACAATACTCAAACTTCCACGCTCTCCCTCTCCACGCTTCATTGCTTCCAGCTGAGCAGAAGCGTGTATTCCCTCCGGCGCCTCCTGGTAAACGTAAAGTCATTGCAGCGACCAACGTGGCCGAGACATCCATCACTATTGAAGACATCGTCGCTGTCATCGACACGGGTCGAGTCAAGGAGACTAGTTTCGACCCTCAGAACAACATGGTGCGACTCGCTGAGACATGGGCTTCACGAGCTGCTTGCAAGCAGCGCCGTGGTCGTGCTGGACGTGTCCGCGCCGGCACGTGCTACAAGCTGTACACACGCAATGCGGAGGCAAAGATGATGGAGCGTCCAGACCCGGAGATCCGACGAGTGCCGCTTGAACAGTTGTGCTTGTCTATTAAGGCTATGGGTGTCCAGGATGTCTCGAACTTTTTGGCATCTGCTATTACACCTCCGGAGAGCACGGCTGTTGAGGGTGCTATTAAGCTTCTTGGCCAGATTGGAGCGATTGTTGACAACGAGCTCACTGCGCTTGGTCGTCATTTATCTATGATCCCTGCCGACTTGCGTTGCAGCAAGCTTCTTGTGTACGGTGCTACTTTTGGCTGTCTCGAGGCCGCACTCACTATTGCCTCCGTTCTGACAGCCCGATCGCCCTTCATCTCCCCCCGCGAGCGCGACGAAGAGACGCGTGCAGAATATGCCCGAATCCGAGGTTCTTTCTCTCAAAACCAAGGTGACCTTCTCATCGACCTTCGTGCCTATGAGCAATGGTCCGCACTGCGCGCCAAAGGCGTCAGCTCGCGCGACCTACGCTTCTGGTGCCAAGACAACCGCCTCTCATCGCAGACCCTCTTCGACATTGCTTCAAACCGTTCGCAGTATCTCTCCTCGCTCAAGGAAATCTCCTTCATCCCACACTCATACACATCCACAAACCCAAAATCGCACTCATCCTACAACAAGCACAACGCCAACGACCCCCTCCTCCGTGCCCTCATCGCCGCCTCCTTCAACCCACAAATCGCCCGCATCCAACTCCCGGACAAAAAATTCGCCGCGGGCATCGCCGGCGCTGTGGAGCTCGACCCCGAGGCCCGCCAGATTAAATACTTCAACCATGAGAACGGGCGCGTGTTTGTGCATCCGTCGTCGTCGCTCTTCAGCTCGCAGACGTTCCCCTCCAATGCGAGTTTCATCGCCTACTTCAACAAGATGGCCACGAGCAAGGTGTTTATCCGCGAGCTCACGCCGTTCAATGCGTATAGCTTGCTCATGTTTGCGGGGGATATTCGCGTGGATACGTTGGGGAGGGGGTTGGTGGTGGATGAGTGGATTAGGTTGAGGGGGTGGGCGAGGATTGGGGTGTTGGTTAGTCGGCTTAGGGGTATGTTGGATCGGGTGCTGGAGGAGAAGGTCAGGGAGCCTGGGGTTGAGATTGGAGTGAAGGGGCAGGAGGTGGTGGATGTGGTTAGGGGGTTGGTGGAGAGGGATGGGTTGGATAATTAGAGGGGGATGATAGAAAGGGGTTGGGAGCGATGAATGGAGTTTTTTGAGCTTCGTTAGATGGTAGAAGGTGGTAAAAAGTATTCTTTGGTCGACCATGCAGTGCGAACTTTTCCATTTAGTGCTGCATTCTTTCCAAAGGATAGCTGACCGAACTTTGGAAATTGTGCTTTCTCGAAAGTAGACTAATCTAGCTAGTTAGGCGCCCAAAGGGATGCCTAAGAACTGCGTGTCGATATTAGCGGCACTTTAAGAGCGAGTTTCTGTCAGCCGCAAGCCTCTCACTCAGATCAATGCAGCCCACAGAATCCTACCCCAATATCGAGATCGATTCTCTTGAGGAAAGAAAAGGGCTGAATGGTGGGACACATTTGATTGGACGGGTAAAAATGTAAGTAAGCAAGACTTTCTAGGCACTCACCGGAACGCCTGGCAAGGCTTGACTATGCCAACAAATGGGAATACGCCCGATAGTGTGAACCAAGAATCAATACATACTTCACATTCAGCTTCAAAAGTCTTATGCATCTACATACATGGGGTTCCCAGTCAAAACTTACCTAGGTAGGTGTGGAAGCTTGCATCAACTGACTTGTACTGTATGGGTATTCTCAAGTAGCACCTGGCGGCAATTCCGGACTATATGAAAAGTGATATGAAACCTAACTGGAAATCAGCCTCTTTGAGTATTAGCTAGGGAAAAGCTATTGCTCTATCATTGAAGCTACCAAATGCGATTAATTTACTTAGTAAATCAGGACCAGATCCCTAAGTCATATCTAACCAAGCAAGAACACATACGATTATCCAAGCTAGTACAATCTCAGGAATATCGGGCAGATTAATCGGCTGTTCCGATAAACTTATCTAGGAAGTAGAGACTCTCAAGAGTCGTCATGCGTTACGTCAGCCTACGGACCGTCCGCTGCTCTCGGTGATACATTCAAAAGCAAACATTCGCTCGAAAAGATGAGGTGAGATACTATTCGTATTCGCTATCCTATCATGTCTTAATATGAGCCACTTTCTTCGACCTCTACTTCCCTTTTCGTATTCTGAGCGACGATTATACCGAATAAGGGATGCATAGTTGTTCAATACATCAAATTGGGTATAGAGGCTGATTGAAGATGTTCGGAGTTTCATGGTTTGCTATGTATGTCTCAAAAGGGCAGATTTGGGGGCCTTTTTCACGATATCATTATGGTCGAAATCATCCGGAAATGAGCAAAGAATCCTTTGAAGTAAATTCTCTTAGATTACAAAGTATCTTATCTAGTTGAGATTTGTATCGTTACATTCTGGAGACAATTTGCCACAGAAATCTAACTACATTGCTCTAAATGTGTCTCAAGGTGAAATGATTCAAAGACTGGACCTCAGAACGAGATATCTTATGTAATCCATGATATGAAATATCAAAAGGAGGAATGAGATATCAAAAGTACAAGGGTATCATGCTTAATACACCCAAAAGCTTCGCGTCTTGAGAGTTGTTTTGAGAGGTCTGGCCTTATCGACGGCGACATCACGGCCTGATATGATCATGCAAAGAAAATCACATCTGGAACTGACTAAAATGATTGCCATTAGATATGAAAAAGGGGTACAAGTCTGAGCTACAAAATATAAGATTCTGCCCAATCCTGAACCACTTCTTTTATGCTATTGAGACTAGCCATACGCTACATGCTTCTAGACCATGTCAACGTTTCGCTTCTGAAAGCCTCCGAGCTTGAATTCTGATGCGTCAGAACTTTAGCGATTAATAATTACAATACCTCTAATTTCATCATGCTTATCTTTTAGGTTTCATGCATATTCGGTAGGTTGCAAAACGTCAACAAAAATTTCTTTCCAATCGGAGTGATTAATACTGCTACACGAATCACCAACCTACTGTATCGGATGTATAAGTGATGATGGAAGTATGTTCATGGGCTCGTAGAGTTTAACAAACACATCTTGTTCAACATTCATGGATACCATGCCCCCTACACCGGAACCTTGGGCGCAGGAGAATACTAAGAGAGTCGCTTGTATTCGCTGCCGCTCCCAGAAACTCAAATGTATCAGATCTACAAATCCAGAAGTATCAAATCAGTGCAATCGTTGCCGAAAAGCCAATACCGAGTGCAACTATGCCGCGGCCAAACCATTAGGACGTCCGAGAATAGGCAACTCGCAGAGACCAAATGGAACGCGTACACCAGAGGTCCCATCACAAGCGACGACTCCACCAGATATACCGGGACTCCAGTTTGAAAATGAAATTACCAGGACTTCAATAGACCACCAAGATTTTGATTTATTCTTTGGTGACATGGGGGTGTTGCTGGGGTCATGTGACACCTCAATGGGCCGAGACGCTGTCAAAGCAGCAAGCGACATAGATGGATTTACACCTGCCTCATCAAGCCAAGGAAGCACAAACTTTCCGAATGATTTCACTCCCTACATGATCGGTGTGTCAACAGAAGTCTTATCTCCAAGTCCGCAAATCGAGCCAAAGATCAACACCAATATGTACATCCCAGGCACGAGAAGAGACCTGCGTCAGATAATGCAACAATTTGCTGATTTGGGCCTTACACTCTTCTCTCACATGGAAAAATACCAGAAGATAGACACCGATTTTCCAATGTCCGAGCTTGCTGGGGACGTCCTTCGTAGCTCTACCGACTATCTGAATTTGCTTATGTCCTTGGACCCATCTTTCTTACCAAGCCAGCCAACCAGTAGCTGGGGATCATGGAGCGCGCATGCACAGCCAGGAAAGAGTCATGACCCACTATTGGAGATGTCAGCTGGTTTTCAGCTACTTATCCCGTACGTCCGACTGGTACAGTTACACGATACTCTGTACAAAAAGATTCTGGACAACGTTGCAGGAAATAGAAAACCGGGTGGCGACCTGACTCCTAGCTTCCCCGAAATCTGGGTGGGAAATATATGCATCAAAGGCAGAGGGTTTTTCCAGTCACGAATTCTGTTGCATATAAATGTGCAGGTCTTGGCTGAGATTGAGGCAGTGCTAGACTTGCCGTGGGAGGCACGTGTGTGCTACAAGGAAGCCGATTCGGGCGCCGCAGCGGCAGCGTCAGCAATGGAGCAAGAAGATACACGCGGCATTATGCGCAGGGTAGTGTCACCAAGGCTGCTCAAGATGATACTGGATGAGCGGAACCAGAGCTGTGCTGATGTGCAGTCGATGCGTCAAAGGATCGCTCAACTACAATGCTTACCCTAGCACATAGATACACCAACATATACTGTTTTGTCGCACTATAGATTAAATGCAGCCATGATCACCATGGGACGCGTCGATCACGAGTTTGTGACACCGCAACATGTGCTGATGCTTATTCCAATTTCTATCGGCACAAATCGAGTGCTTGCATCATAATTTGTGCTGTATAAGCTGGCCCCTTGCCAGCAATGTCCCCACCAAGTCACTTTACGTATAGCGTACTTCAGATGTTTGGTTTGGCTAGAGCTAGCCCATCATGAAGAGTGGACCGTAA
Source organism: Corynespora cassiicola (assembly GCA_022059125.1). Taxonomy (NCBI): domain Eukaryota; kingdom Fungi; phylum Ascomycota; class Dothideomycetes; order Pleosporales; family Corynesporascaceae; genus Corynespora; species Corynespora cassiicola. The sequence continues at coordinate 604,960 of JAEUWY010000012.1, read as the reverse complement.
GAGCTAGAGTTGACTAACAACTAGAGCTCCGACACAAGCTGAACATGGCACTAGTACTTTTGACAGCCATTATGTCTCCAAGGTATATTTTACATCTCTTTCTCTGTAAGTTTGACAAAAAGAGACCTTGGCTCGAAGACAAGATAAGCTTTCTGTTGCATCCATGTTTGTGGAGTAGCGGGGTCCAGCTTCAAGTCAAAGTTCCACAAGGTCCGTGCGAGGAGTACCTTGGCCTCAGCAAGAAACACCCTGGGATAAGATAGTCAGCAATTGCGCGAATTGGAGTGCCTGCATCAGGCACACCGGATTTCTTCGGACTGCTTACTTGTTTCCTAGACAGCCGCGCGTCCCGATCGAGAAAGGCTTGAAGGATTCTCGGTCATCTTTTTCGAATCGCTGATCGGAATGGAGGTGATCAGGCGGCAGGAATCGCTCGGGATGAAATTCGAGTGGCGCAGTCCAGTTGGAGGCTGACGTTTGAGCCGTCTGCATTGCGATACCCATAACGGTCTGATTATTGTCGGTTAGTTACAGAACTTGCTTACGGTTGGCAGGCCGATTGGTAGACTTACGTTGCCTGGTATCCACTCCCCATCAACCTGCAATCCATTGTTTGGGATTAGACGTGGGAGATGAACTGGTGAGGGATGATGAATTCTGAGGGCTTCATCAATGACAGCTGCAAGATATGGTAGGCTAGCTGTCGAGGTGACATTGATGTCAGCATCCTTGTTGAAAGAAGACGAAATCTCATCTTTTAGACGCTGCATTTGAGTGGGGTTCCGAAGAAGCAAATATGTTACCGTTGTCAGAGCTACGGTCGGAAGCTGGGACCCAGCTATGCTTACAGCTAGCGAGTGGGTATTGAGCTCATTGCGAGTAATGCCTTTTTCCTTCGTATCATTGATGTTCCCTATGACAGGGGATACGAAATCTGACCGCGAATCGCCCAGATCGCCCATTTCAAGTCGCTTCGTCACCAAATCGGCGGTGTACTTCCAATTTCGCGCCCGTACTTTAGCCGTCAGCCGCAAAAAGATGTACCCAAAGATTCGATCCAGTGGATAAAAATAGCATAGTTGATTTCTGACAGCTCCGAACTTTGCACCTAGAAAGAAATTCATGATCCAGGTGTGTTCGTTGTCCGCCTCCAGACCATGGAAGCTTTCGCCATATGTCAGGTCTGAGACAATGTCCAAAGCTGCATAGCCGAAGAACTTGGCGAGGTCGACTACGCCATCGGCACTCTTGGCTGCCTCACGGCGTATGCGTTGCACAAACAAGTCGGTGTAGCCCTCAATGATGGATGACTGCGCCCTGAGCGCCCTATCGTTAAAACCGTTCAGCAAAGTTCGCCGCATACGCTGATGGGTAGATCCGTTTGCGGTGAAAAGAGAATCGGCGCCATTCATCGGAGGCGTTTGTGGATGCGGGTCCTTGAGAAGCTGTGGTCTTTGAACGTAAAGGTCTTTCCATGCGCCGGAGGAAATGGTAGTCAGCTCATCGGGTGCTACACGAACGACACTGCCATAGTGCTCATGAAGCTTGTCGAGCCATTGGTACTGTTGGCCGCGCACGGCTGATAGCGAAAACGGTAGACGAGAGAAAGCTGCTGTTTTCGGGCCCGGGTATTTCGATAGTGGATGGAAGTATAAGCAGTAGATTGCTGTGGATATGTAATACTAGAGAAAAACGTCAGTTGACTTATGCTCCGAACATATGGTAGCTTAAACTTACCACTAACGACACAACTCCCAAAAACAAGACTAATTGGCTTGCAGTTGCAAATTTAGGAGTATGTTGTGAAATATCCATGATGCTGTTATTTTCAAAGTATGACGAGCTCATGGTTCCCAACGCAGGGTTTGTATTGGGGAGATGGAAAAACTCAGATTTTGGATTCTGGAACGCAGATCCTGCGCTTTAAACAATCGGATTACCCTCGCACAGAAGTTTCTTATATCATCATACTCTTATTAGAAATAGCCGAGCGATGTCGAGCATTAGTGACCGGATCCAACATTATGGCCGTATCCGAATACACAACAGTGTAGCCAGCAAAGCTGTTAAACGTAATTCTATCAATTCAGTTCAGTTCAATTAGGTCGGCGTTAAACCTAAAGTTGCTTAGTGCCTACTAAATCAAGTAAAACCAAGTAAAATTGAATAGATTACATTCATTGTTAACAACTCTGGTCGCCGGTGTATATCGGTCCCAACATTTATTGATATAAGGCAGAAGCATATGATACACACCGAAAACAGCTCCGAATCTTCGACCGATACATTTAATGCCGACCTCGATAAAAGCCATATCATACTCCCCGCTCCGAGACTGCTTTGTGAGAGCCATTCCAACTGACACTTTGAACATCATTGTACAACATGACTTCCCCGAGGTTTTCTCAAAAGCCATCTGTGGCAGTCTTTTGCCCCCAGAGCAAAGCCACGAGCAAAGAATATCTTGGCGAGCTTCAACGCTACATGAAACAGCATGAGAAGCTCCACCGTCTTGGCGAAGAAGTGAAGCAATTACGAACGACATGGGACATAATCGCTGCCCGGAGAGAAGACATCGCAGCGCTTCCTCAAGGTCCGAGATATCTTAAAGCGCTTCACGACTGGATCGACGTTGGTGCGTCAGAAGCAGTTGCCAATGCCATGTCTGGTATACTGTCTCTGCCACTGCTGGTGGTGATCCAAACATGCCAGTACTTTCAGTATCTGCAGCTTGCAGAATTGACGCACGAAGAATTCCTAGCTGGCCTCAAAGTTGGAGGGGCTCAAGGTTACTGTGGAGGACTTTTGCCAGCCCTGGCAATAGCATGCGCAAAGAACGAGGACGAAGTCATTACGATGGCATCTGTCGCGATGCGTATTGCCCTCGTTCTGGGTTCATATGGAGAGCTAGGAGACGACGAGAACATACCAGGCCCAACAACGATTGTCGTACGTCTCAGGAGAGAAGGCCAGGGAGATGATCTAGTTCGAGGGTTTCCAGGAGTAAGATCGCATGCGTATAGACGAGGATACTTCTAACTTATCAAAGGCGTACGTTTCTGCTATCACGGATCCCAAGACTATCAGTATCGTGGGTCCGGTTCCCACGCTCGAAAAGCTTTCAGCGTCCGCTCGTCAGCAAGGTCTACTAGTACAGGGCATGCATCTCAGGGGAAAGGTACATAACCCAGAGAATGCTGATCTGGCCAAAGAACTTTGCGCTGTATGCGACGAGAATGAGAGCCTATCATTGCCAGACTGGAGTCAACTCCAGGTCCCGGTATACTCCAATACTACCGGCCGACAACTGAGGGATTGCTCTCTCACACATCAAGTCGTTCGAACAGTACTCGAATGGCGATGTGAATGGTGGACACTATTGAATGAGCTGGCACAGGCTCTTAAAAGTACCGGAACACAAGATCATACCTTTGCCATGTTTGGCATTGGGGACTGCGTTCCCTTGACGCCCTTCCATCAGGCATCACTTAAGGTTTCCAAGATCGACGTTCACCGCAGTATCCAGGAAGCTGAAGTTAAAGATTACAAGCCTCCTGCAGATTCTATCGCTGTTGTAGGTGCTGCTTGTCGCCTTCCTGGAGCCAACAATCTCGAAGAACTCTGGGAAATTTTGGCTACTGGGACCTCAAAGGCCGAAGAGATTCGCCCGGAACGTATCCCACTTTATACAAGCTTCAGGGCCTCTCAAGACACCAAATTCACCGGTCGGCGCAAGTTTTACGGAAACTTCATCGACGGAGTGGACGGCTTCGACAATGCCTTCTTCCACACCAACCCGAAGGAGGCAGCTTATATGGATCCCCAACAAAGGATTCTCCTTGAGCTGGCTTATCAAGCAATGGACTCCAGTGGATACATGAGAACTCATAAGCGAGAGGCCGGAGACAATGTTGGTTGTTTCATTGGTGCATCCTTCAATGAATACCTCGACAACACATGTGCACACGCGCCAACTGCATACACGGCGACTGGCACGATTCGAGCATTTCTGTGTGGAAAGATAAGCTATTACTTTGGATGGAGTGGACCGGCAGAAGTGATTGACACTGCCTGCTCTGCATCACTCGTCGCTGTGCATCGTGCGTGCAAGGCCATTGCCGCAGGTGAATGCTCAATGGCTTTGGCGGGCGGTGTCAACATTATGAGCGGTGTCAACAACTTCATGGATCTGGGTAAAGCTGGCTTCTTGAGTCCCACAGGCCAGTGCAAGCCTTTTGATAAGAACGGTGACGGATACTGCCGTGCTGATGGGGCTGGATTGGTGGTTCTCAAGTCACTCCAACACGCCCGCGCCGATGGAGACAACATCTTGGGCATCATTCCTGGGGTGGCTACCAACCAAGGTGGTCTTTCTGCATCGCTTACAGTGCCCAGCTCCTTGGCTCAGATGGCGCTGTACCGTCGTATCTTGAAGCAGGCAGGCATGAAGCCAGAGCACATATCGTACGTCGAGTGTCACGGAACAGGCACCCAGGCCGGCGATCCTCTGGAGATAGCTTCGGTACGCGATGTCTTCAGTGGTGGAAATAGGCTAGAGACCCTACATATAGGGTCTCTCAAGGGCAACATAGGACACAGCGAAACGGCGGCTGGAGTAGCGTCGTTGCTGAAAGTCCTTGCCATGCTGCAAAAACAGCGCATCCCTCCACTCGCCAGCTTCAAGACGCTTAATCCCAAGATTCCTGCCCTAACACCTGACAAAATAGCGATAGCCAAACGATTGGAAGAATGGGATGCACCACTACGAGCAGCATGCGTCAATAGCTATGGTGCAGCGGGAAGCAACTCAGCCCTGTTATGTGTCGAGGATACAACACGTAACATGCAAGACCGCGAGTTTGCAGCAAGAGCATCCGCTTGGCCTTTGGTCATCAGCGCAGCCAGTAAAGAATCCCTCACGAGATACTGCAATATCTTGGATGACTATCTCTCCAAGCATGCCGATCTTGAGCTTGGCGACGTGGCATATACCCTCGCTGAGCGCAGGCAGCGCCATCGCTTCCAATTGACGACAACAGCGCATGACTTGGCTAGTCTTCAAGAATCCCTCCATAAAGCAGAAAGTAATATTATCGATGTCGCCAAGAAAGAAATTCGACCTGTCGTCCTCGCCTTCGGTGGACAAAGTAAACAGACGGTGGGGCTTTCTCGAAGCCTGTACGAGAGCAGTCCAAGACTTCGAGCCTACATCCAGGAATGCGACAACCTCCTCATAGAGCTCGGTTACCCTTCTCCATTGTCCGCGATATTTTCGCAAGAACCTCAAGAGGATGTGGTCACCCTACAAACAGGGACATTCGCAGTACAATATGCATGCGCCAAGTGCTGGATGGATGCAGGCGTACCTGTCGCCGCTGTCATAGGCCATAGCTTTGGCGAATTGACAGCTCTGACGGTTTCTGGAGCTCTAAGCTTGCGTAGTGGTCTGAGGATTGTAGCGGCCCGCGCCAATCTTATGTCAACCAAATGGGGCAGTGATCGAGGCACTATGCTGGCCGTTCATGCTGAGCGTCGCATTGTCCAGGTCCTTGTCGATCTCGTTGGTCAAAATGAACTCGAAGTGGCTTGTTACAATTCCATTACAAGTCAGGTTCTTGTTGGAACTGCATCTGCCATTGAGCGTGCAGAGGCACTCTTGACGAGCGAATCTCAGTTTTCTGGGGTACGCAGTCAGCGTGTCGACGTTACTCATGGGTTTCATTCGAAATTCACTGAGCCACTTTTGGATGACCTTTCTGCGCTGGCATCAACCATCAGCTTTGGAGAGGCTAAAATACCGCTTGAAATGTGCGTGCCAGACGGTTCGGAACACCAGCAACCGGATGCGGCTCGCATTGCTCAGCATACACGCCAACCAGTGTACTTCTCAGACGCAGTCCGTCGCATCGAGAAAAGATTGGGCCCCAACACACTATGGCTAGAGGCCGGTACTGATTCTCCTATCATACCAATGATCAAGCGTGCCGTGTCACAGCCTGCCGAACAAGTCTTCCTTGGTCTGCGTTTCTCTGGTGCCAAGAACCAAGCTACAGTCCTTCCCGACGTCACATTGAGCCTTTGGCGGGAGAATATGCAGGTCTCTTTCTGGTCTTCCCTTGGTGGACCTACAGAATCAGGCTTCAACCATGTTTGGCTACCGCCATACGAGTTTGTGCATACGTCCATGTGGGTCAAGAACATAGACCATGCAACCGAAGCTCAAGTTCAGGCTAAAACGAACTCCAATGCTGCTTTATCTACTGCAGCCATCACGCCAGAACACTCTCAGCGTCAGCTTGTGACCCAGAAGGAGCAGGGTTCGATGGAGTTTTCCATTGATGTAAGCACTAAGCGCTTTCGTGAAATTGTTTCAGGTCATGCTGTTCGAGCTCGCCCACTATCGCCAGCATCTATGTACATGGAATGTGCTTTCATGGGCCTCCAGCAGTATCTTGGATCTCGCCTTGACAACAAAAAGGCTTTATATTTCGACAATCTTAGCTTCGAGCAGCCGCTCGGCGTCAATCTCAACCAGGATGTGACTGTATCGCTGCATGACAATGGTGTTACTGGATCCTGGGACTTTCAGTTGTCCAGCAAATCAAAGGCAAATTCCAAACAGCGTGCCTCAGTCCATGGTCGGGGAAAACTGCGCTTGGGCGAACAACCCACGATGCGTAGTTTCCAGCATCTCGTCACCGAACGCATGGAGGAACTAACCAATAAACCTGGAACCGAGACGTTGATGTCCAAACGAGCTTATGGGCTTTTCTCCCAAGTTGTGACCTATGCACCGTTGCTTCAGGGAATGCAAATGGTCACCATGGATGGCACACGGGCAGTTGCTAGCATCAAGGTCCCAGCACCGTATGTTGGGACTGAAGAGAGTACCGCCATCCTGCGGTGCGACACCGTCTCTATCGACACCTTTATACAGGTCGTTGGTCTTTTGATCAATAGCAGTGATGCGTGCATCCCCAACCACGCGTTTGTCGCCACAGGGATCGACAGTGTGGCAATTTCCAACGCATGCGATTTCTTGGCCGCCAAACTTTGGACAGTCTATGCCAGCTATAGGCTTGTCAATGAGACTACAGCCGTCGGCGATGTCTATGTACTGACTTTAGAGGGAACAGTTGCCATCACTATTTTGGGTGTCAAGTTCACTCGGGTACCAATTAACACGCTCGAAAAGTTGTTGGATAGTGCGAACTCTTCGACGCCAACGACGCCGACGCCGACGAAGACTGCTGCTATGAAAGCACCCGCTCCAAAAGCTCCAGCTCAGCCTCCAGCTCCGAGTCTACATGCCGTTCCCGAGTTAGTATCCGATGATGAGGGCACTGACATCGAGACACCTCCTAGTTCGACACCATACAGCGAGCGCGACGACAATAATATTCGTAAAATGATTGCCATGCACACAGGTGCATCTGAAGATGCCATTACTTTGGATTCTTCGATGGCAGACCTAGGAGTGGACTCTCTTGCTGCTGTGGAATTTGCCGAGGATCTTCGCTCACAATATGGCAAGGAGATAGAGTCAACGGATCTCCTGACCAGTACTCTCATGACCTTGACACAATTGTGCTTGGTCCCCGAGCCAAAGCCACTGTCACATGTCAACAAACCAAAGAGCTTTGCATCTGAATCGTTACTTTCAGTACCAACTGTCCAATCCCGCGTTGTGGAAAAGCCAGCAGGAAATGTTAATCGACAGAACCTGTTGAAGATAGTCTCTGAAGCATCTGGTGCTCCGGTCGCTGACATTACTGACACTCACACACTTCGCGACTTGGGGGTGGACTCGTTGGCTGCGGTAGAGCTGAAGAGCGAACTCGAAGATGCTTTCTCCAAAGAGATCGACGAGAATGATGTACATCTCGATTCGACTGTTGCCGAAATTGTTGCCTATCTGAGTATTGGCAATGAAAAACCTGCTGGCCAAGTCTCCGCTGCTACTCCAACACCTATCGCGGTCATCCCGCAGGTCTCTCAAAAAATTCCTGCATCCACAGTTGATGCACCAAGGAAATCGAACAATGTCCGTCATCGCGTCATTAGCATCATTTCTGAGGCATGTGGAGCGGAAACTGATGCTATGCGCGATGAAGATACCCTTCGTGATCTAGGAGTTGATTCGCTAGCGGCAGTGGAGCTGAAGAGTGAGCTCGAAGATGCCTTCGATATTGAGCTGGATGATAACCTGCTTGATCTTACCGTCAAGGAGGCAGTCAATAACTGCGGAGGTGCCCCTATGGGAGCTACTGACACTAATGCTGCTTTCACGAGTACGTCCACCACTTCAATGGCGCCGACCATGCCAACGGAGACGAGAACTAGCATAGCTGCGGACTTGCACAGTACTAATGGAAACTCGAAGGCACACAATAGTATGAGAAATGACTCGGGGGTACTGCGACGCCCATCTCCATGGTCCAAATTCGAAACCGTGGTCTACAAAGAGGTGGATGGTGTTAGCGTCCAAGCTGATGTGTTTTTTCCACAAAATCCACCAGTTGAACCGATGCCAATTGGTGAGTTTGTCACAGATCTTCCTTATTTTCCATTTTTTCTGTCGCTAAGACATCATTTAATAGCTTTGATGATTCACGGCGGCGGCCACATGACCCTTTCCCGCAAAGCAGTGCGCCCCGCGCAAACCGACTTCTTACTAGCCAACGGAATTCTTCCTGTTAGCATAGACTACCGTCTATGCCCGGAAGTTAATATCATCGAGGGACCTATCGCTGATACTCTGGATGCATACAAATGGGTTCAAGTGGAACTACCGACACTCGCGAAAGCTAGGGGTATTGTTGTCGATCCGAAGAGAGTCGTAGTAATCGGTTGGTCGACGGGTGGCCACCTCGCCATGACAACCGCATGGACTACTAACGAAGCCAACATTCGTCCCCCGAAAGCTATCCTGAGCTTTTACGGCCCAACAGATTTTGAGTCTGGTGACTTGGATGTTCGTAGGGCAGAAGAATACCCTGAGAGAACTATGAAGATGACGGATATCATCAAGGCATTGCCAAAAGTACCCGTAAGCTTTACTTTTTCTTTTGCAAAAGCAAGAGTATTTGTTGACTGAGTTTCTGCAGATTACTGGCTACGAACGTGATACTGCCGACACGACAGGACTCGGTTGGGTCCGACCTGGAGATCCGCGCTCTGAACTTGTTCTGTCGCTCTTCAAAGAGGGCAATGGTCTACCATTGCTGTTGAATGGCTTACCCAAAAGTGCAGACGATGCGAAATCCTTCTGGTTGCAAAATCCATCTCCAGATCGCGTTGCAGCCATTAGCCCCATGTCTCAGCTGCGTCGCGGCAGATACAATGTACCGACCTACATCATCCACGGAACAAATGATGAGATTGTGCCGTATCACACCGCTGTTAAGTTCATTGATGCTATGCGCACAGAAGGTATCGAAGGAGATCTGCTCACAGTGAAAGGAGCCAGACACATACACGATGTGGCTTTGAAGCCCGGCAGTAAAAGATGGGAGGAAACAGTTGCTCCTGGCTATCAATTTCTCTTTCGACACTTATGAATTTGCAGACGGATAAATTTCTTTCTTTATCATAACACTTCTGTTAGACTTTGCTTGTCGCAGCTTTCTCTAGCTTTTCCTTTCATAGAGCATAGAAGATACATTTTAAGATACACTAGACCACAATATGAGATAGATTTACTATAATATAACGTCTATAAAAGTCGATACTGCCGTGAACTGATGCTTCTGAGCCACCTTGGTGGAAAGCACTATGGAAGATAATACCTAGAGCCTCTTTTTGTGACATTTTTGCATGTTCCAACGTTGGAATCATGAACCGTGGAACTTGATTCCGCCCTTGAGACAGCCTATATAGTGCCCTTGGCGTTTATCAACTCTCGAAGATAATACCTACACCGTTCCTAGCATGCTATAAACACCAGTTTTTTTCGCTATGCAGTCTCGTCTTGGGCTTAAATTCATTGGGAAACATGGAAAAATAGAAACATTCTTCTAGGAATAATCCAAAGAATATTACAGCAGTTGTTTCATTATAATTTGCAGTATAGGAGGATTGGAAAGCGAGCATATTATTAGGTATTACACTACAGGTATGTTAAACACCTCAAAGCCACCCTTTTCTCTGTAGCCGCTCTAGACGAGAAAAAAGGACCACAAGAATTTTTTCGAATCTATGTTCAATTCATGAGAGTTTCAGTTTGTTTTCCACCGAGTCATATAATGCAAAAAAGCCTTTCTAGGCTCTCGGCGCAGGACTCACCTGGGGTAACACTTCATGTACAGCTGTGTTATGATCGAATATATTGCGGGATTATTCAGTAAAACTACCCATCACCTAGCATATCGTGTGCACCCTCATGCTGCAAGACAATACATCTGAGCTCTCACGGCATGATGCATACGTACCTCGGGCGCCGCGCCAGCTCATCGGACACTTTTGTAGTTCGGCCCGGAATTAACCGATTTCGATGCCGGGCTCGGCTGTTTCGGTCTGTTCGGGCATTACGTGTTCATACGGTCCGGATTTGTAAAAACCCACCGGCAGCCGATCGAGTCGTCGATCATAGCCAATTTGGACATCTCGTCTTGGCTTCCAGCACTTCCAGTTGGACACTCTTGGGAGCATCGCATGTGTTGCTGATCCAGTGCCACTAAATTGTGGCATTGCTATGCACTCAATCAATAAAGAAAAACAGTGCACTGAAGAGAATCAGCAATATATGTATGATAGAAATCCTAAATAGAAAGGCTCTTCCAGATAAGAACATGGATGAATTCTCTACAGGATAATTGCCAAAACATTGTCTTTTGGAGTCTTTCATCCTACTGTTCAAGAACATGTACCGATCGCCTTATCCGACGAGGAAAGTTGGTGTCCTGCAGCGGATAGCTCCTTCAAAGAATCACCCAATTACTCGGCCAAATCCTTCCTACGTCGCAGGTATAGATTGAGGTTAGGCTTCTCCCGCATGATGAAGACTTTCTGCTTCTCGAGGGCAAAGTCATCGTCGGCCAGTTGCCAATCAAAGCGCCATACGATACGTGCCAAGATAAGTCTCATCTCCGCAAGAGCAAGGTTTTTGCCCACACAGTTGCGTGGGCCTGTGCTGAATGGCAGAAATCCCTCTTTTCGATCATTTTGGAACTCGGTGGGTGGATTTGCGAGCCAGCGCTGGGGTGCGAAAGTTCTTGGGTTCGCGAAGTTGGTGGAGAGATGGTAGGTGGGTTGTTGAGCAACATTGACGATGGTCTATGGAAAATTTGCGTGAGCAATCCGAAGGTATAGAATAGAATACAGTGTAAAATGAAGTAAAGAATAAGTACTCACACCTTCTGGTACAAAACGCCCTGCAACAACAGCTCCGCCTTTAGGTGCGGTGCGCTGTAGGCCAGCAGCTACTGGTGGGTATATGCGCATGCCCTCATATATCACGGCGTGCAACAATTTTAGGGGACCTACGGTGACCATGTTGATTTCCTCTTCCTTGGAGAATGCTTCCAGTACTTCCTTGCGCAGATCTTGCATCACACCTGGATTCTTGGAAAGCAGATACATGGCACCGCACAAGGCCGTCGCCACGGTTTCGCTACCCCCCGTGATGAACAGGCTTGCATTTGATTCCATCTCTTCTACCTTCATCCCCTTTTCATCGTTGTGCCTTAGAATGTACGTCCAGAAATCAGATCGATGCGGTTGCTCACCAGCTGCCAGCCGCCGGTGTACCTTCTCTGCGCTGAGTTTGATATGTTGTTGACGCTGTCCGATAACTTTCTTGGGCATTATAGCAATGATCAAAGGAGTGAATGGCCAGAATAGTCTTGCTGCTCCAAAGAAGGATAGAGCCTTGATGAAAGGGTACATGAGAGCAACCCAAGGATGGTAGGCAGCATCTGATAGGCATCCAAATGGCTCTCCGAAAGCAAGATCGCCAATGATGTCAAAGGCTGTCCATTCAAGCCAATCCTTTATATTAACGAGTTGATTGGAACGTGCTTCCAGAGAATTCATCATCGTATCGATGTAGCCCATGATAACACCTTCTTGAGCACGCAATGCCTTATCGCTGAAGGCATGATTTACGAGTCTTCGCTGCCTCGCATGATCTGCGTCGTTTGCCGACAAGAGATGGTCGACAGTCTTGTGGCTACGAGTCATACCCCATTTTGGAAAATGTCGTCCGTGACCGTAGATATCAGCCCAGGCCGCTGGTGCAGTGAATGAAAGCATATTTGGCGCAATGCGCACGACATCTCCGTATTTTTCATGTAAGGAAGTAAGTTCATGCGGAAGATAGCCATTGAGTATATAATATGCGTGCGGAGTATGGGAGATGGCTCGTATCGTCGGGCCTGGAAAAGCTCGGAGGGGGTGTAACACAAGGCGGTAGATAGCTCTGATCCCGAGAGCGATAGCGATCTAGAGCACATTAGAGACAATTGACTCTAATTTTAACTGTTATTTTATCATACTAGAGAGATGGAAGTCTTGACTGTAAATGAACTGAAGAGTTCATGAGATACGAAAGCTGGCCTGAAGGCTTCTAGGGTCATTGTGCTTCTAAAAAGTTTTTGCTAAGATGGTAAGCCAAGATTGATTCCCGCTGAAAAAAAATAAACATATACATAAGTAAACTTACGATAAGAAAGAGGTCGTTTAAATTGAAGAATAACTGAAGAGTTCTCTGACGAAAAAGAAAACTTCACAGATAAGTTCGTCAAACTCGGTTCTCCGTGTTATGGCGCCAAGCAGCTGATATTAAACGGGCGTAAAGAATCCAGCTAACGAATACTCCCCGAAATAGGCCGGCCCCACAAGCATGCTGCTAAAAGTAAAAGAAGGCTATCTGTGCCTGAGAATCGGGTGTTGCGTCGCGGGGCACATGACGTTAATAATGGCTTACCTGTGTGCTTTCAAAGCACGGCGACACCGCATCAAATGTCCCGACGAAAATCAGACCTACATTAGTAGAGATCTTCATTCTCTTAACTTTTGTGCCCTCTTTTTAAAACGAGGTTGGTTCATGCGAAAATATGTCATTGATGGCTGCCCCAAACAATCTTCGAAAGGATATTTCATACGGATATTCGTTTCAGATAGTAGAAATTTCTCCAATATTTGTGTCAATAATGAAGGAATGGCCATATCTCTATTGTATTCAACTCATTGATGGAAGATACCATTACTGAGCATGAGAACAATGATGATGCAATAACTTCATAAAGTTCATGACGAGAGAAAGCTACTTCGAGAAACGAGGGAAAAGTTTCCTTGCAGCCCCAAAACTGATTGATAGCCGCTGTTCTTCGCTCATCGGCGTGGCCAGGATATTTGCAATTTGGGGTACAACGGTCTGCTCGCGCCCGAAAGGAAAGTCGCTGCCATACAAAATATGATCAGTCTCAGCGAAATCCTTCAGTAAATTGAGTGCAGTCTCATAGCCAGTTAAGGCCAAATCATAGTAAAAGTGTTTTGCGTCACGGAGAAAGTCAGCGGCGGACTTGTCCGTCAAGCCGAGGTCCGCTGTCAGGTGCGCGACTCGTGTAGCGACATAAGGAAGTGTCCCACCCCCATGCGACAAAATTATCTTGCAATGGGGGAAATCTTGAACAATCCTCGAAGTTATCAGATGAACTGCGGTTCGAGTCGTCTCGTGCGGGAAATCCACGATGGGTTTGGGGAACATCGGGTCGGCTGAGACATCAACGTTTCGAGCGACCGTGGGGTGAACGAAAACTACGGCGTTGCGACGATCCAATTCCTTCCAAATTGGCCGGAAACTCTCATGACCCAGATATTTCTCGTCGTAGCTTGAGAGAAGAACTACACCATCCGCTTTGAGGATATCAAACGAGAAGCGCAGCTCTTCTAAGCAGCTTGCAGTTTGTTCGAGTGGTGGGAGCGTCGCGAAAAACCCAAAGCGACCCGGATAGGCCGCCACTATCTTTGCTGCATATTCGTTGATCCATCGGCAGAATCTGACCGCTTCATCAACTGGTTCGATGAATCCGACCCCGGGGGCACTGAGTGAAAGGATCGAGGCGTCAATCTGGTTTCGATTCATAAACGCCAAATCTGACTCGACATCCCACGGGGGCGCTTTTAATCCCTTGGGTATCCCGGACGCCTCTCTCCATTCTCGTCTACGCATTAGCCCAAATTACACATGGCGCTTACGCTTAAGCTTACTTTTAACATATTCAGAGGGTAGGATGTGGTGGTGAACATCGATTTTCCCCATCCCGCTTGTATCCTTGCTTTCGCAGCCTAGACGGGTACGCAATTGCGGATGGAGACAAAATTCAATTTTGGCTCTGTGTCTCCAGATTCTCCAGGGAAGGAAACACAGCCAGGTCTACGTTTAACAGGCAAACAGACAACGGTGATTTAATATTAGCCCGAGGAGCCCAGACCTGCCGAGACTCATAAATATCTCATGTGGCGCCAGAATTCGCAAGCTCCAAATTACACTGCATGCTCAATGGTAGTAAGCACGCGACATATTGCATCTGTTATCTGATATTGAAGTCCAGTCTTGTTGATCCACGAATTTAATAAGCAGAGGTTGTACAGACAATCTGGTCAGACCAATGCCCTTCCAAAGCCCAACTCCTCGGACTCTCACCTTCCACGTTAGGCTTTTTGTTTCGACTTGGCATTCATGCTCCGAAAAGTGATGTTACACAACATTGAAATGCCGTTGCTTAGCTTCTCCGAAAGATAATATGCATGCCAAAGTCTTATAGGAACATTGCTTTTGGGACGACACATATCCGGCAAAGAGGCCATTAGAACACGGATCAAGGATACCACAGGCATGTTACCTTGCCTCATTGGAATTAAGAGACTATACCCTCAGTAGTGCAGCTTGTGTTCAAGGAAACTACTTTCAACTCATAAGATACCCCAGCTTGATTATTTACTGTAGCGAGCATCAAGGCGTCATCTAACCGCAGATAACATCACAAATTGAACACTTAGATAGAATCCAGCCATCTTCTCTTCATATATTACCAGTTAAACTAGAACAGTATCGCCTATCTATCCCGGCACTTTTAGGTAAGACATGCTGTTGAGATAGTCTGTTTTAACTGCAGTCGCTTTGCGGGGATTCAAGGCCGATCCAAGCACGCATCTGGATTGAAGCTGTAGGTGATTAGACCGAAAGTGTCGCTCATTTCAAGTTTTTGTCGACAGGGTATGTATTAGTTCCTGATGTTGGGAGAGACATGGTCACTTTGCCAAGGGCGTTTACCTGCGGGATACAACATCACATGACCGAACTCAATGAACCTTTAAAGCTGCACATATCTATACATTTGCATACCTAGTTATGCAATGTAGGTATGTAAAAGAGACTGGGTTAGGAAGCTCTCTGTGACATAACTCATAGTAACTCTTCAATTTCGAAACAGATTATTTTCTTTTGAAGACACTAAACAAACACGCTTTGTGTGTCTGTATGTGAGAACATCCGCTTTCTGTGTCTCTGGGCAATTTTTGAGGGGCAGCTCCTACGCGCCTGTTCTGTGATTTTGGACCCCGGTCCGGGTGTGATTTTGCTTATCCAATTTGAACTACACGAACACAAGAATCAAGATTGTCTACCTAGGTGGGTATGCTTTTGGGAGAATGATTACAGGTACTGTGTCTCTTGAATAAAGACTGCCGTTCCAGATATCGAGGAAGTACGGAATACAACGTCGGCCCGAGTATATACAGGTGCATATTCAATTACTCAAACGTCTATCCATATAGTTAGCACTAGAATGAGCTCCGGATAAATTTTCCACCTTGCCTACGATCGACACAACACTCAACTACGCTGAGAAACGTATTTGGAATATCTAGGCGCTCGTATAATGAGCAAGAGCATAGGCGCACAGCCGGTAGTTCGGAAATATTACCGAACCTTCGGTTGGACATGACATACAGTACGACTTGTGGGGTCCCCAACCTGACCAAGCCAATCTCCGGCATAGCCCCGAGCCAGGATTCCGGATTAAACACTGCACATCAAACGGTGGTTCTCCCTGCCTACTGCCAACTTGGCGACCAAGTCATAAACGCGGCTCATTAACCGCTTGTAGGCAGTAGGTGATGGCGCAGCAGCCGCTGATTGGTCCTCTACGCTATGCGCGCATAGCTGATCAAGACTACAACGCCCTCAAAATCTCCAACGCACCTAGACTGAGAGACTTACGAGGTAGGAGCACAGTTGATTTATCATTTATTAAGTCGGCTCGAACGTCCACTTGGCAGAACCCTCGACTTTCAGGGCGCTTCAGGCAATCAGGGCGGTCGAGTATAAAGACCAGGCCAGCCTCGCATTTCCCTCGAGCACGCATTCTCTACACTGAATAACGCCAAATCTTACAGCTATACAAGATTCAGACAAGATGCGCTCTTTCAACCTTATCGTAGCCGTCCTCCCGGCCCTCGCCGTTGCTTTCGACGGTCATCTGTGCAACGGCGCCGGCGGCTGCAGCATGCTGGCCGAGGGAGCGGCCAGCAACCATCCCTTCCGATGCCCCGACGGCTCGAGGCAAAACACCATGCAGACACAAATCGTGTCTGGGCGCAACATAACGGTCGGTTACTACGAGGTCGTTTCCAGGGAAGAGTTCCCGGCGACTTGCCTTAACGGTGCTGTTCCGGGCGACGCGGACACGCTTGCTGTAAGTCGAGGCTCAATGCTGTATCCCTAACCGAACGATTCGTGCTGAAACATTGGCCTAGTTAGCCGTGAGTGTGGACGGGCTGAAGAACTACTGGTTCTCGTCGGGAGAGTGCACCGATCTTAAAGTCGAGGCGGTTGATTGCTATGGCTACTACAAAAACCCTCACTAGTAAGCGATATTGAAACCTTTCGAGTATCGTGACTGACTGACATGCGCTTGCAGTTACGATCTATGCCAGGTTGTAGACACGAATGGGGAGCTGTGCGTGGCGAACCCCAGTGCAGGCGACTGCGAGAGGTATGGCGACTATGGCCGTCCGGAATGTGTGGGATGGACACCTGAGCAGGATGGACAGTAAACTGTTACGAACGAGGCTAGCAACTGAAGATGAGGCATTAGTCGTGCGAAACGCAAAGTGCCATGCGCCGATTCAAACTGTATATATTTTCTTCAAGTAATAATGTATATACAAGGTCTGCAGCACCATACTACATGATATTCGGATTTCGCAATCAAAAACTGTGTAGACACTCTGCTTTCTATCTGTATTTCAAAATTATTCAGCAATTAGAGCATCTATATTAGAGCAGTTTCTAAATCACACGTCTTTGCTAAATCTTATTCGCTCAAGCAACACTCAATAACCCCCTCGCCACAGAGCGCGCGCATAGTCGGTCAACACCGCCACATCCTTACCATCTCCTGATGATTTATATTTAGACATATTCAAGTAGAATATGCAAAAAATCACACACGGACTGGGGTCTAAAAATCGCAGAACAGACATACCAGAGCTACCCCTCAACAATGCCCAGAGACACCGAAAGCGTAGGAGACTCGCAGATAGAAACACAAAACACTATAAGACGGGCCTCATATATTAACACATATACGACGGAAAAACGAAATCAACACTCTCGGCCTAAATACCACCTTGGCAACACCTCGCATCTGCGGCCCTTCACGAAATTACGCCGGTCGAACATAAATACAACCCCAATGCCACATCAAACCCCCCCAAAACCCTCGATAACCAAAAACACCCAATTCAAACCGGAATACTCGCAATCCCAACATGCACTCCCTCGCCCTCATCGCAGCCTCCCTCCCCCTCCTGGCCGCAGCCTGGGACTCCAAGCTCTGCAACAACGTCGGCGGCTGCAGCACCTCGACCTGGCGCACGCAAATGCCCTTCCGCTGCCCCGACGGCACCCGCCAAAACATCCTAGAGACGGGTCGCACGCTCAACGCCATGTCCGACGGCAACTACTCGGTCGTAACCGACAGGGCCGAGTTTCCGGCTGCGTGTCTGAATGGGCCGACCCCGGGCGCGGCGGATACCCTCGCGGTGAGTTTTTTCGTTTGGTCCCAGCTTGAAGGAATGGGGATTTGTGAAGGGAGGAAATGTGCTGACATGGGAGTGCTAGGTTGTCGTTTCGCCGAATGGGCAGAACAATTACTATTTTCTGACGGGCGAGTGTACGAGCGAGAAGCTTGCGACGACGGATTGTTATATCGAGAGTGACAACCGGTTTCAGTATGTGCTACCAGGCCCCGTTCAGAGATTGTGGAAGGCTAATGTTGTGTGCCAGGTTTCATCTTTGCCAAGTGGTGGACCCGACGGGGGGTGTATGCACGCTCAATACGAGTGCGGGGAAGTGCGAGTCGTATGGAGATGTTCGGAAGGAGTGTGTGGGATGGACGCCGGAGCAGGTTGAGGAGCCGTGCACTTTTAATGGGGAGGCGAATAACTGCCGCTAAGGGGTTTGCTGTGGAGGATGTGATGTCGCTGTACGCGGTTATGTTCAAGATGTAGATATTGGTTTGACATGTATATACACAGTTTGCAGGGCCATTCTTTACAGGATGTTCATTGCTTGATGAGAACTTATAGAGAGACCCATTGATATCTGTAAATATCACCAAAGGGCCCTGCCATAAGAAACTCTTCATTGAAGGAAATCGCGTTTTTGGGTCTTCTCTCTCCTCTTCTCAAGTTCATCTTGGTAGAAGACACCGTGGCATACAACACCTCGAGAGATGACCATCATTGATATTAACCTACCAATTCCTTTCTGGATACGACCCACAAAAATTAAGCAGAACAAGTTAGCACAAGAAACATCCCCAGACGAACCCCACTCATGACCAGGATGCTTAGAAAAACTATGATGACTACTCATTGATAGCGTGAATTTCTTTGTGTACCTATAGAGCTGGCACAATATGTACTAAACATATAAACAAGAAAAGAAACAGGCCAAACATCAGCCCACCATCCACTTCAAACCCCCATGTCGGTTATGATACAAACAACCCTAAACATTTTTTACCCCTCTCCCCTGGAAAGAAAGCAACCAACCAAGAACCCATCACCCCCCCCAACACTAATTCCCCTTCTTAATATCATCCGCCACCTTCTCTGCAAGCGCATACACCGTACTCTGCGGATGCCCCGGCGGCAACAAGGCAAACGCACTCACATCCACCACCCTAAGCCCCTTCACCCCAATAACCCTCGCCTTGGAATCCACCACCGCATTCGGATCATCCACCTTGCCCATGCGACACGTGCAGCTCGCATGCCACACCGTATGCAGCGTATCGCGAATCGTGTTCAGAATCTGCGCATCGGTCGCCACGCCCTTGCCCGGGAAGTACTCATTCGGGTCTGCGAGGCCGGCTTGCATGGCGGGCGTGGAAAAGGCCTGGCGCGCGCGCTTGTACCCCGCGACGGCGACGGACTGGTCCGTCGGGTCGGTGAGCCAGTTCGGATTGATCAGCGGCAGGTCCGCCGTATCTGCGCTCGCAATCGTTACTGAGCCGCGCGACCTGGGGGCTACGAGGGCGGCGAGGATGGTGGCGTACTGGTACCCATCCTTTGGCTGCTGCAGGAGCAGGTTTTGGAAGTTTCCAATGTAGCCGGGGCCGGAGAGGTACTCGATGTCTGGCCAGGACGTTGGGTACTGGTCCAGCACAGCTGCAGCGGCGGGCGTGATGAGGTTGCGGGGCGCTTTTTCCCAGCCCAAAAAGTCGCAGACGGGGTTGGTGAGGGGGCCGCGCTTTAGGAGGGTGTAGTCGAAGGCGAATTGGGCGGCCACGTAGAGGGGGTCGTTTGCGAGGCGGGTAAAGGTCTCGACGCGCACGCGGTACGTGGGGCCGAAAAATATGTGGTCTTCCATACCCTGGCCTACGGCGGGCTTGTCGAGGATCACGGGAATGTTGTATTTTTGGAGGGTGGCTTTGGGGCCAATGCCAGAGACCATGAGGAGTTGGGGGGATTGGAAGGCGCCGGCTGATAGGATGACTTCTTTGCGGGCGGAGAGGATGGCTCCGTTGCCGATCAGAACGCCAGTCGCGCGCTTGTCTGCGTTGAAGAGGATCTTCTTGGCTAGTGTGATGGAATAGACCTTGAGGTTGGGGCGATTCTTTGCGGCATTCAAGAAGGACGTCTGCGAAGAATCTCGGTTCTGGTTGTTCGGATTGATCGTTGAGCTGCAGTACTGGGCGCCCAAGAGGCTTCCAGAATTGAAATCTTGTGCAGGTGAGATGCCAATGGAGTTGAGCCCTCCCTCCATATAACTGCTGAATGGACCCGCATAGTTGGCATACGAGACCTGGAGCGGCCCTCCAGCCGGGTCAAAGGCAGCCGGGTTGTACTCTGCAGACGCATTTGGAGCACGAGGTGGCGATTTCGGAGGAGTGAACTTGATTGACTTCTTGAAGTAAGGGAGAAAGTTGTCCCAAGTGTAGGACTGGTCTCCAACTGCGTCGGCCCAGCGTTGATAGGATCCCTTGTCTCCGCGCTGGTAGATCATGTAGTTGCGGGCAGAACTGGAGTTGGGTCAGTGCATGCTATTTAATAGGTTAAACCGAAACAATTCACCTTCCACCCAGACACTTTCCACGGGCATAATGCAGCCGTCTGTTGTTTGCACCAACTTGAGGCTGAGTGACAAAGTTCCAGTCAACAAGGGGATTTGTATCAAGAGGACTGGCACCGGAGAAGATGACATCCCCTGCGGGTGTTGACGACAGAAGCGGGTTGGTGATTTCATAAAAGGTGCCGGCCTCAATAACAGCAACCTGTACATTTGAGTCTTCCGACAGGCGGTTGGCTAGTGTAAGGCCAGCAGTACCGCCGCCGACGATGACATAGTCGAATTCGGCATTTTGGCGCTTCTCATGATCCTCAATAGGTACTGCAGACCCGAGTATGTAGAAGAT
The DNA here is from genome assembly GCA_022059125.1 of Corynespora cassiicola. Taxonomy (NCBI): domain Eukaryota; kingdom Fungi; phylum Ascomycota; class Dothideomycetes; order Pleosporales; family Corynesporascaceae; genus Corynespora; species Corynespora cassiicola. The sequence continues at coordinate 584,030 of JAEUWY010000012.1, read as the reverse complement.
AGAGAAGGTGAAAATATGGAACTTCATGTTCACCAAAGGTACAGGAAACAGCCGATCCGTGCAATGGAACAGCAGGTACCTACCCATCTTTATATCCTCCCATGACCGAAGCTACAGCACGAAGCATTTGGGAACTCTCCTGCGGATTTCCAATGAAGGTTATGGACTGACTTATCCATATGCAGTAATTCGAGGGGTCAGCTATGCCAAATGTTCCTGACTAAAAGTGATCGGCCTGGGTTCATCGTTCCAGAACGCGGATAGCGGACGCGGGTCCGATCGCGATAGAGAAACCTGACTGGTGAACAAGGGGACAGCTACACCCTCGCCGTGGGGAAGTATGGAACATGATCTCACCAGTTTATGGGGTGTGTGGCGCGAATGCAATCATCGATGCCGGAGTGGCACAGCGGTCGGCAATCGCACGCCTCCTGAGAGGCACATGAAGACTATTGAATGCAGAGAAAGGGGCACAGCGGCTTGGATACCGAGCGGCCGTTGAGCCGCCGGCCAAACCTGGAACGGTCCGGGGCACATCCACAAAGCTTAGCGACGACGCGAAGCCTGGATTTTCTGATGTTTGGAAACACGCGGCCAATGGGCGGCGGCGGGTTCCCAACCTCATGCTAGGGAAGGCTACGGAAGAGGCACCTGTAATGAACCATACACATCGTGGTAGACCCAGGATCCAGAAGGTTCAAATGCACAGATCCAAAAATAAGCAAGCGTGCATGGTATTGCAAATGTCGGAGCAGATAAATGCAGGTGCACATTGGAGGTGGGTCCTGAGATGAATGCCTGTCCAGGTCATCAAGGGGGTTCTGACTCGGGTCGAAAGCAAGAAATGACCGGGATAGTGAAGAAGACTGTATTATCATTAAGTATCCGTCTATGGAATAATCGCTACACCAAAAGGACACAGTCGGCCAGTGGGCCGCTCGTGGGTATCCAATGCGCCACCCATGTTATGTACGTCAATAAAAACCATGATCCGTCTGTTGCATGTATCGTGTAATAAGAGTGAAATATCTCAGAGAAGTAGGGCCGCGCCGATGATGCCCACGACGGCACCGAAAGTCTCTGCACGAGGCACACGCGTGGGATTGGCGCTACCCTCGGCGGGCGCTTCTGGTGCTCCCGTTGCGCCAGCAGCAGCTGTCGAGGCGCCAGCAGTAGTCCCGCTTGCCGTCTCGCTTGCGAAGGCAGAGGAGAGGGTCGACGGAATGCCAGTGCTGACGGCAGTGCCATTGACAAAGCCAGTGGGGGTGGCAGAGGCGGATTCGGAAGCAGAGCCAGATGCAGCGCTCGACAATGATGCGGAACCAGAAGCCGACTCGGCTTTGCTGCTCGCGACCGAAGTTGCAGCAGTGCTCGAGGGGGCGATGGAAGAGCTGGATCCGGGTTCCTCAACGTACGACACGACGATGTTAACGGGGGCGCACTGGTCGCCAATGCTGCGATCGTAGAGGTTGCCAAATTCTCCGCTCATGCACCGGTACCAGACGGTGGAACCGCCGAGGGCCAGTGAATTGTTCTGGCAGATGGAGAAGCCGCCAGTGTAGATTGCACCTGCCTGAGGAGGGCCATCGAACTGGAACTGGTAGTTGGCGACGACGGAGCCGGTGCGGCCATAGGGGTCGTGCAAGATTCCGTCCTCGAGAGTGCAAGCGAGGGCAGCACTAGTGGCCTGGAGAATTTGTCAGTCTGTGATGCGATGCGATGCGCGGGATACGAGGTGATCGACGGCCAAAACCGCGAACGGAACAATGACTGCATGGACAGACGTACCTCGCTTGCAGTCTCGCGCTTGGAGAGATTGAGGATGCCAATGGTGAAATTGCGCTTGGAAGTGTCCTCGCAGCCCTCGGGGGCAGACTGGTCGGGAGCGATGCCCTCTGGGACGGCCTGGGCGAAGGATGAGGCCGCGAGCGGCAAGACGGCGAGAAAGCTTGTGGCGCGCATGGTGGGTCGGCGTGGTAGGATGCTCCGATAAACAAAACTGATGGCAAAGATGCTCTGGTAGACAATTTTTTCCTCCCAATACGCGGGCACGGCAGCGATATAAGAACAAGAGGGGGGTAGGGGAGGAGGCGTCGAGGGCAGAGGGAGCGAGTGAGTGCAGGGAAAGCAGCGAGGTTGGTTGCGCGTCCTGGTTCAAATTTGTTGGCGGCAGCAACACACCTGCAGCAAGGAAGTCGCGCAAGACCAAACCGGTCGTGCCTGCCGATCGCCCTCCGCAAGGGGCAAGGCGCCGCGAGGAGGCTCCTCGGTGCCCAGCTGCGACATTCACCCATCCACACACCCCGTCGCCCCAGCTCGCCCCAGCTCGCCCTGCTCCGGCCCTCGCCCTGGGCCGCCCGCCCGCGACGCTGCTCCGAGGCGCCTGCGACGCATCAGAGGGCCTCGCCCGCGCCGATGACACGCACAGCACCAAGGCAGAGGCTGCTCTGCGCGCCCGCTCACCGCGTTCCGTTTCAATGCGCCGATGGGTCGTGATCAGAGGCGATCGCCCGCCCACACCCCCCGGCCACATGATATCACGGCAATCTGTGCTCACGAGCACGGGCCGCGCGGTCATCCACTACCTAGACGTCGTCTAAACCTTGTTCCTTTGGCGACGGGGACGGCCGTGGCCGTGTGTGTGGTCGTCTCTCTCGGCACGTCTGCGGGCTTCTTATCTGTTACGACGTCAACTCGGCCATCGCCCCCGGCTGTCACGGTTTGTAAACACGCCCACCAACGCGGTTGACATGGCGGCGCCCCGAGCCATGCACCTCCCCGCTGCAGCTGCGACACGTCGGGGGCACGTCGGGAACGCGGGGAACACATGTCAAACCACCCTCGCCGAACCCGGACGGCGGGCTACGCATGGCAGACGACTATAATTATCATTCATCTAGACGAGGCTGCCATAGTTGGGCCTATACATGTTCCCCGCTGCCATCGACATACTGAGTGCGCCCTGCGTCATTTGCTTGTTCATCATGTCGTTCATCTGCTGCTGCATCTTCAGGCTCTGCATCTTCAGCGCCGCTTCTTGCTCCGCCGTAGCTGCGGCTTCTGCCGCAGCATGAGCAGGCGCCGTTTCTGTTGGCGCACCCCTCGCCACCGATCCTTGAATCGCCGAGGCCATCTCCTGGCAAACCCTTGGTACCGTTGCCGTGCGAATCGCTGCGGCGCGCCCCGTCAGTGCTGGTGCCTCTGCTGTGTCTCGTTTCCGCAAGTCGGGCTGGTTCAGTACACCAGGCTTGTACGTGTCAGCGCACAATGCTTGCAGCATCTTCTCGAGATTCTCTGGCTCATGGAGCATATCCATGAAGAAGTGCTTGTACCAACCCGCACGGTTCAGCGCTGGCATGTAGGTGGGGTACGGCACGTGGGCGGAGGGAGCCTCTGCCGCAATCTTCATCTCCTGGGAATGCGACTGCTGTTGGTAATTCCAAATCGGCATCAGCGAGGGCTGGCACGGAACCATGATGTGTGGAACCCCTTCGAGAGCCCATAGCTTTGCAAATGCTTCAAACGAGTTGAAGGTGAAGATTTCTGTCGAGTCAGCAAAGGCCCTGCCACTGAGGGGAAAAAAAAGAATTTCAAACGAAAAAAAAACTTACGAGCAACCTCATCAGCCAGTTCCTGTTGCACCTTCCAACATTCTAGAATCTTGCTGGCCTCGATGATCCCTGTGTTCTGCGGCTCAAACCTACGATCCATGGCCTCAAAGAGAAGATCCGCCAGAATGTAAAACTCCCGCGTAGGTGTTTCGGTCACTGGGTCGGCAAACCGCCAAGGATCAGCAAGGGGGAGGCTGCTCATGCTGACGGCCCGCCGTGGCACTGTGAAGCCTGGTCGAGGAGATTGGCTCTGGCTTGCGGCGGGAGGCGGCGTATAAGCCTGGTATGGAGAAGTAGACTGAGGAGGATGGACCGGCGCGCCTTGAGGCTTTGCATTCTCCACGATGCTCATATTTCCCATGTCTGCCGGTAGCTCTGCGATGAACTCTGTCGGTGCAGGTTGAGTGGGCGCATTTTGGGTAGGAACTGCAGGCGGCTGGGGTTGTTGCGGCGGGCTACCGGCCGATTGTGGGGGTGGCGGGCTCACTGATGGAGGAACATGAGCCTGGGTCGCTCCAGGGGATAGCGGCGCCCATTGTTGATGCTGCTGTTGGTCAAGCTGGGGAGGTGGCGAGACTGCTGGCGATATGCCGTATCCCTGGGTAGGCTGGACAGGAGGCGGGGAAGTCATGCTGTATGATTGAGCAGGCTGCGCTGCCTGGAGGCCTGGAGAAGGCTTCGAGCTGTAGTTTGGCGTCGGCGCCCCCCACTGCTGCTGGTTCGGATTCGGCTGGTGTTGTTGGGGTTGATTGGGCACAACTCCAAACGCCGCCTGATCGTGGAAAGTTGGCGGCGATGTGGTCTGGGGGGAAACGGGAGTACCGGTTGTCATGGGCTGCACGCCTCCTACTACCCCCGTTTGCTGCCCGCCAAAATGACCTTCCTGATAGTTTCCCTGTGGCGGGCTCTGGTTGTATTGGCCTTGTTGAAACTGCCCCTGCGCCGGCTGGGGTTGAGGCTGAGACTGCTGTTGAACCCCAATATTCTGACCCTGAGGGTATTGGCCCTGGCCGTATTTTTCATTGTTCGGCAGCGGAGGAGGCGCGTGAATGTTCTGTACCGGGGTGCCCTGCTGTGCAGCATAGTTGCCTTGGCCCACGATGCCCGAAGTCTGGGTATGGTTGGACTGCAGATAGGGATTCTGTTGTTGTTGTTGCTGCTGCTGCTGCTGCTGCTGCGGGGCGGAATGAGTGTTGGTTTGTGGGCTCTGTTGCGCCGGTTGCCACTGCTGCTGCGACTGCTGGGGAGTAAACTGTTGGTTCGGGTTGGGCTGCTGGTAGTGCTCCTGGTAGTTTTGGTAGCTCTGCAGGTGCTGCGGGGTGGAGGGCGTGGACTGCTTGCTACCGAGCTTGGAGCTGATTGTCTTCCCTAGCTTGTTCAACATCGGCTTACCAGTCGTCACGGCCTGGTTGAACATTTGGCCAAATCCAGCGGAGCTCTTGGGCTGGTAACCGGGCGTCGACTGCTGGTAAGGAGACGACTGCGAGGGGTAGTACTGCGACTGCTGAGCGCCGGCGCCAGCCGCGTTCTGATTCTGAGGGGCATACGGCCCCGGCGGCGGAACGGAGGGATATTGCGACATGATTTTAGGGCAGGGATGCTATGAAAGAAGAACAGAGATTGTTAGCTGGCGGGCAGAGCAGGCGAGTCGGACTTGGGGGCACTCGGACAGCGAGGCTGCCTCCGTCCTAAATTCGGATCAGCCGCACGGGATACGGGACTTGGCATGGTGGCTTGAGTTTTAGATTAGTATGGAAAAGAGAGCGATTGTGACAGAATTCAAATGGGAATTCTCGAGTGTGATCTCGCAGACGGTGCTTTGGAAGATAGGACGTCACAGGAACTGGATAAGACGAGGTGTACAGGCCATGCTTGGCCGGCGGTGCTTCGTTTTATCCTTGGCCCAGTTAACGCGCCCGACGCGTCGGCCTTGACACTTATCGATAGGGCCCGTTGCCGAATTCCGACCGCCAGCCTCGCACCTCGACTTTGGCAGCCATGCAATCATCTCAACCGCTGTCTTCGGTATATCGCTCTGTTAACTACTAGGATGCGCAATTTGGGATGCTTTACTTGGGTCAATACGCCCAAAGCTTGCTAATGCTCATACTATGCCCTCTACCCCTTCTTGTAACCTGTCAACAATTCTTACCAGCAGAAGCTCAAACATACAGATCAACTCGACCAATTCGGAGCCCTACCAATCAAAGACCATAGGAAGAGACAGGCACCTGATATTGAGCCCTGCTGAACACAGAATAATGGGAGAAACTACTATCATATCTGTGTACTATGGGGGGGGGGGGGGGGAAAGGATCTGCTCTCAGAAAGAGCATTTGATCATTACGCTGCCTCTCGAAATACGCCGGCGTTCCCCCCGAACCATATCCACGTTCTCTGGACGACGATATGTTCAAACAGCGTACTTGGTCTGCTTAGTCCTAAGGAGCACTGTCTATTCTCTATTTCAGAATCGGATTTGTACTCCACAAATCTCATTACATCATGGTTTTTGTCCAAGTCACCCCACGTTCCCGCCATGTGTATGTCTTTTACTTGAAACCAATGGATGTCAGCGGAAGCATGAAGAACTCGAGAGCAGATGTCTCCGATGTCCGGCTTGCTGGATGTGACGTGGATCATTCCAACACCAATGTTAGCAAGGACTGGTCATGTGTACATGTTCTCACCGCCGGGTCAGCCTGCTACCTAATTGGTGTCGGGTCGAAGAAACGAAACAGTCTGAGAAGGTGAGGGGTAATCGCAAAGTCTGGCCCTTTTACGCATCCCCTGCTATAGGGTTTTTACGCCGCTTGCAGTTCCCTGCATGTGCAAAGCGACAGTACACATTGCAGCAGTCATCCCAAGCCTAGGCCTCAAGGCGCAAGAGCTTCGCTCCAAGAATAGGCGTTCCAATGAGAATAGCGTGCCTAGATGTTGGGACGGGCATGCATAACTAGATCCGGTTTTTCTTCGTCGCCATTTCTAGAACACGGCATTCCTGGAAAGATCATCGCTCGGGCTGAGGGGAAGAAACGCCTCCCGGTTTCCCTATCGCAAGCCCTCGACGCCATCAGAAGTACACGGAATCCCATCTTCACCATCATTCCACGCACTGCTGGTTTGCCATCGCAGACGAAAGTCGCCCAACGAGCCAATCTACATTCTACTCTGTATTACACAATCACCCCACACGTTCCAGGATCCACCGTCCTAACCCGGTAACCCGAGCCCAAGAGCTGGCCTGGCCCCAAAGCGTCCCCCCACCCCCGCAAAGCTTGACACGAGGCCATACCCCATTGACCGCGCCCAAGACCACCACCACACACGACCACCGCCCCGGACACGCGGACACGCTGGAGCTCATCCCGCGCGCGGCCCCATATCCGACAGGCCATGGCATCGTCATGCGCCAGGCAAACCTTTTCCTAGGCGCGTCTCCGCCTTCGCGGCGTCGGGGGCTTACGGACCTGAGGATCGTCGCACCACGCTGTAGTATTCTTGCGTGCCAATTCTTTGCGGTTCCGGTCTCCAGACGCTGACCCCATATCTACTGACCCGCCCGGGGAGCTGACCTGCCCGCACGCCAGACGCCTTCCGCTTCCGCTCTGCTTCTCCGCTTTCACGCCATCCTTCGCACTCGACCTACGTAACCAACACCTGCCCTCGTGTGCTTTTCGATACCCGGACCGTCTCTTGTTTATCCGCTTCGTTCGCTTTGGACCAAGAGTGGAGACGGGCGTAGCATACCCTCTCTTCGCTGTAGAGCCGTTCCTCGACTGCCTATAAACGGCTTTTTCCTCTGTTTCCTCTCTTCTTTTCCCTTTTGGAAATGTCAGCAATCGAGTCGGCTTTTGTGAATAGTGTCATTAGCGTCACCGACCGAGACAAGGGATCCACGACCGTCCAGACCTCATCATGCGCGCCGCAAGGTTTTATGGAAAAGAGGATATTAGGATTGAGCATGTGGAGGAACAGAAGTGCGGCGAGGGACAAATCAGAGTACGTTCCTTTGCCGTTTCCTTTTCCTTGAATCATCTGCGAACCATTTCCTCTTTTTTTTTCTGTCTCCATAGACTCCACAATGCGCGTCGGAATAAGCACAATGGCCCGCGATATCGAATAGCGCCCCCCTCTGAACCCCTATCTTGCAAAATGACGTACCAACGCCCTCTTCACAGGTCTCCCCTTCCTACGTCGGCATCTGCGGCACCGACCTACACGAATACCTCGGCGGCCCAACCTTCGCGCCCCTAACTCCCCACCCCGTAACTCGCGAAACCATCCCGATAACCCTAGGCCACGAGTTTTCGGGTGTGATCTCAGAGCTCGGCCCCGGCGTGTCACCCACCTCGTTCCGCATTGGACAGCCCGTCGTCGTGCAGCCCTCCATCTACTGCTCCGCGTGCAGCGCCTGCCGCGCCGGCGCAGAGAACGTGTGTTACAACGGCGGCTTCATCGGCTTGTCGGGCGGCGGCGGCGGGCTCTCGGACTCGGTCGTCGTGCCCGAGCGCGCGGTGCTGAAGCTGCCCGAGAACGTGCCGCTGGATGTGGGTGCGCTGGTCGAGCCGCTGAGCGTGGCCTGGCATGCCGTCTCCGCGGCGCCAATAACGCAAGAGTCGACGGTGCTGGTGCTCGGCGGCGGGCCCATTGGCCTCGCCGTCATCCAGTGCCTCGTAGCGCTCAAGACGCGCAAGATCATCGCGTCGGAGGTTTCGCCCGCGAGGCAGCGGTTTGCGCGCGAGTTCGGCGCACATCACGTCCTCGATCCCAAGACGTATGATCTCGTGGCCATCAGTCGCGAGCTGAGCGGTGGCGAGGGGCCGGATGTGGTGCTGGATTGTGCGGGGGTGCCGCAGAGTTTGACGACGGCGTGCAGGGCTGTCAAGGCCAGGGGCACGGTGGTGAATGTCGCCATCTGGGAGAAGGAGGTCCCGTTCCAGCCTAACATGTTGGTGTTCAAGGAGTCAAATTATACCGCTGTGCTGGGGTATCAGAGGAAGGATTTTGAGGCCGTGATTGAGCATTTGGGTAATGGTGAGTTGAGCCCCCATCGAGCTTTGTTGGTGTCATGTGAGCAAGTCGCTGATGTGGGAGTAGGGAGTCTCAAGCCAGAGAAGATGATCACTAGTCGTATACCCTTAGAGAATCTGGTGGAAGGTGGTATTAAGAGGCTGATCAATGAGAAGGACAGACAGGTCAAGGTCCTGGTTGAGATTCAGGCGAAGAGAGATTCAGCCATACATTTGAACGGGACAAGTTAGATGGAGGAGCGCTGCTGCAAAATTTCGTAAACGTGCTGTCAATACCTTTCTACTATAATGTAATAATCGGACCTACTCATAAGATTAGCGTTGTTGTGTGATATCCGGCCATCCCGTGTATCCCTACGTATCATTATTCAACTCTTCTAAGCTCAATAGAACAATGTGATCATGTAATTGCTCTTGCACCATTGGATAATCCCTTCAAGCATACCAAACTTCTTCGAGTATAATTCGTACGGTACAACTGATTGAACCGCTCACTCAGGCTAGAGATTGCAGTGAAGTCACCGCAGTTTCATGGAGAAATGAGGCGACCAATAAAATAATTGTGTCAGTACCTTCTGCCAATGGAGCTCCCTGATACATGTAAATAAACAGGCTTGATAGCGCCAAGGCATCCGGTCAACAAAGCCTACTCTATTAAAACCAAGATTTAACTCGAAAACGCCTTGTAACTGCTCGCCCGGCGCTAGAGATTGCAGTGAAATCAGGGGAGGCTAAGCGCTTGTACGCCTTGGTGCCACCAAGCAGATATGATGATGCCAAGGGTTCCGGTCAACGGGAACTGTTCCAATAATGTTGAATTACTTCTCAAAATCTGCCTTAGAACTCTTCGTTGACGCTAGGGATTGCAGTGCGGGAGGCGTAAAGCAGCAGCGCCACGTCTAGCTTGTAATTAATTCTTCACCGGTGCTAACAATTGCATCGAATGACATGGAGTAACAAATTTAGATCCAAATTTGTAAGCAGATCTTCACTATATTTCTGGCTTTGATCGGTATCTCGCATTGGCGTATTGCTTTTGTAGCATAGGAAAATTTGTACTCGACACATTCCGGTGAGAGTAGCAAGTTTTTATAAGTTTATCAATGGCAAAATCTCCCTTGTAACTCTTCGTTGACGCTAGAAATTGCAGTGAACTTCCCCTGTAGTCCGCCGTATCTCGCATGGCTTGGTATTGTCTTTGTAGCATGTATATATCTACTCGGCGGATTCCAGTCAGCATCCAGAGCTAGTAGGCTTGTCAGAGGCAGAATCTGCCTTAAATCTCATCAATAGCGCTAGAGATTGCATTGATCTCGAGGATTTTGTGGAATTGAAGGGTATTTGCGAGGATTCTGTGGAATTGAAGAATGATTAAGAGTGTAGCACCACCGCACGGAAGATATCCCTTAGGCCGACCCACTTGCTCCTGTCATTTTTCACCTTTCGTTTATCCGTTTAGGGTCATAGCCTACCTTGAACTCCCGAATGATCGTAAGATATTGTAAGGAGGACCATATGAGCTGATAGATCCCCTGACCGTCAAACGAGACAGGTTCGTACTTGGCCTGACTAAGTCCTAATATTTGTTTTGGATCTCCTTGTATAATCTAAGATATTGCGGGCAAAGCCTTTGACTGAAGTGCTGTCCCAAGGGCTCTTGCTGAACAAGACACTTGACTGGCTACCAAAATCTTGAATATGGGCTTTGAGCGTGGTATGCACTATATTAGTTACTATAAATTATTTACTACAGCGATACTTTTCCTATTTGCAGATAGCGATACCGATTGATTGATATCATTGAGTTAGTAAGATGTGAATTTAATTTGCGAAACAACTCAATACTTCAGCAGATGAACCCCTTGGAGTGAAGTGATTAACAGCATATCAAGCGTCCAATAAGGCGATAAATGGATACTGCTAATGCTGATTTTCTTCAAGAGTGAAAAATGAAGTATATGAGGTACTGATTCTCTGTATCGGTAGCTTCTGAGAAGCCTGCCGACAGTCACCTGTCATCACTGGAAGTAGCATGATAAGAAACCGACACAATAAACAAGCCTGTCTACATGGTATCTCCTATGCTCGTACACGCAGATGCAATATATTCCAGTATTTTGACACCAACTTAGCATCCTTGTATATATAGCTACTTAGAACCTTAATGTTAACCTCCGACACCTTTGTTACGTGACTTTCTCTCTCACGTGACCACCGCCCTCATATTCAACGGGCAGTTACCCCTATATATAGGGGTAGGCAGGTTCTTCTTCTGACGGTTTCCAACGCTTTCCAAAACACGACAACCACCGCGCAACGCCTTTAGCTGCTTCCACAGCCCTCCAAGGTTCGTCCCTCAAGCCTGCGTCGCGCAGCCCACTCAATCACCTCGCCTCCACCGCCGCCGCCCTAATCGTTTCGCACGGTCACACATATTATGGCAGAGTTTTACGCACCGTATAACTCACATCAATTGTGGCACAAGCTTAAAAACGAGATAAATTTATGAATAAAAGGGATTGATGATGCCAAAAGCTATTCTCTGCGAATGCCGTCACGAATGCCATCACGCATCCTCTTACACCGCCATGAGGGCTAACGCCTCAAGAAAGAAGGAGGCCTTGACCATGAACATGTATCCTGCGCGATTTCACTCCCGCCAGGTAGGAATTTAAGGGTTCTGCGCCTTGAGTCCCTAAGGATTGCTAGAACAAGGAAGCACGTGGCGACGAAGATGATTATGATGATGTTGACGATGTTGGTGATGCCTGTGAGCATTGCGTTGTCCATCTACACTGATCAGCCTACTGTGAGGACTATGGGTCTCGAGGGCTTACAGTTGGCTGTGGGCTATTCTGTGGGCTAACTGCAGTTTAAGCAGCAGCAGCGGCAGTAGCTCGAGGTTGAACAGCTCGACCACTATTGTTAGGGCCAGAAGGACTAGGAGCACCACAAATACATTGGACAGCGTTATTTGCAACTTGTTGACCAGCGCATGGCAGATTACCACATCGAGAGATACAAGCAGCAGAACAAACGACTTGACGCTCTTGCAGTATTTCCGCCCTATCCCTATGAATCGGCCCAGGCCCAGCAATAGCCAAGCTAAGGAACATAGGGATGAGGAGAATAAACTTCATTCTGAAACAAATAGGTTGGCGACAGTTTTGTAAAGAGTGGGTAGTAGGTCCTTATTTGCAGTTGGTAGGGTAATTGAGGTTGATTCCGTGAATAAAAGTGGAGTGTCGTTACTATCAGTCTGGAGGCACCGCCCCTTTTATATTCTCCTTTAGTGTGGCTATAGGGCCTATTCAAAATGACAGGGAAACCTGAAATGGCGGTGACGGAAATACTGCCGTCCCTTTGCGGAGTCACATAGATAGGCATACAGTTCAACCTCGGGTGATCTCTATTGCTTTTGTTCTGGAATGCCAGATACTACTCGAATAGGAAGATCTCAAACGCTACAACTTCCGCCCCGGTCCTTTTACGGGGATGCACAGATATGCGCATAGTTTTACTACAAGTGATTTGTATCATGCATGTTCTAGAATATTAGATACTAGCTCTGCCACGGAATATGCATGTGCCCAGCTCGGTCTTACCTATGCCTAGCCTGTGAGCTAGGCACTAAATATCACCGAGCGTCGTATTATAAAGGGTCTGAGGTACTTGAAGAATAAAATACATGACTCTCCATTCACTCGCCCTGATCACGAGCTCGCCACATACCCAAACAGGAAGATCTCAGAATCTACAACTTTTATGCCGGCATCTCTGCAGAGACGCACACATTCTATTACTACGTTACAAAACAGATTGCAAAAAGCGTTATTCTGCGATAGCAATTACTTAATCCTTGTTGATTTTCGTTGGAATCCTCTGGCTAAGATATACACAAATCTTTCAACATATACCTAAACTCGCATTCTTGTATAAACAGAACACCGCTGTATTTTTCTTTTGTTTTTTTAGAGTGGTATCTTCTCTATCTGATTTCTAGAAGCAGTTCGTAAAATCATGCTGCATGGCCGGATTCGTGCTGTATCGCACTGGTTTGCGAAGCAGTGGACGTGGGCAATCTTGCTACTTTCTATTTGTCTATCATATAAGCCTGTATTAGACTGCTTTAAGATAAGTAGCGGTATTTTACAGCCTAGCATTGTCTCAGAGCAAATATGGAAAGACTCCGTAGCTGGTCGTCACCAGTACATGGAATACCTCAAGCAATTCACCCAGAAGGATCTTAAACTGTTTTACTTCCCTACCTCACTATATCTCAAGAAAAAACACTGATGCCCCTTAGTTTCCCCACGAGAGAGTCTGATCCTGACGCACTGTATCATGTCTGGGAATTTTTCCCTCCAGCATTCAATTGCCCGGCAGATATGCAACGGATAGGCCACTTCGGCGACGGCGGAAAATGGATCTGCGGCATGTCAATATATGAATCGTTTAAACGCAGGCCACTCACAGTATACTCCTTCGGAATTGCTGAAGATTCTTCATTTGAGCGGGAGATGCTTGAAAGAACAAACGCTCATATCTTTGGTTACGATTACACTGTTGATTCATTCGGTCCTGATATTACAGAGGTACATCAAAATCGTACAGCAATGAAAAAAGCCGGTATCGGGCCTCTGGACCGTGCAGAAGACCCTCCATTTTATACATTAGAGTCCTTGATGAAGCAAAATAATCACACATACATCGACATTATCAAGATGGATATTGAGGGCGCCGAGTTTGATGCACTGGAGGCTTTCATGAACAGTTTTGACGGTCAGCAATTACCTGTTGGCCAGATTCTGATCGAGATACACCTCTTTGAAGGCGTAACGTCTGTCCATAAAGTCACTAAGTGGTGGGAGCGTCTTGAAAAATTCGGTCTTCGACCAGTTTGGGCAGAGCCCAACTTGTTAGCGGTCACTTATGGGGGGGTTTTCCCATGCTGCACTGAGGTAAGAATCAGAGATTCATAGCCTGCTATCATTGCACTAATATGTTTGCGCAGTACGTTTTCATCAACACGAATGACAAAAAGAACATTCTTTGGCAATAAGAGTAGTCTTTTAGTACTTTGAGTAATCGGCAGATAGATCAACATGTGTAAATTAGGAATAGTCAAAAGTGATAGGAAGCGCCGGCGTATCTGCAGAGAGAAAAGGATAGAACTTTTTATCTACCTTAAATATTGCTCCTTCTCCCATTGTGCGTTTTGCTATTGGCTAGTTCAGATAGTGGGGTTGTTCTGCCATGTATCACTGTCTTCATGCACAACAGCTAGGCATGTCGCATCATCCCTTTCGTAACCAACACCCAAATGCCTCTATATCCTTACACTCCCATTGAGTGTACGAACTCTCTAAACTTAAACAAAAAGGCACACGTGCTCAAAAGGTAACGATTAAAATAACAGATCGCGAGCGAATTACATATCAAATGTTCCTATCAGTAGCCAAAGACATGTTTTTAGTGTTTTATATAAAACTATTTTTTAAATCGCTAGACGAAGCTATCTAAGCCTCTTCATCTTTCAAGAACGAAATATAAATAAGAACAAATTATCCGGCTTGATACACAGGGTTTTCTGTCTGGGGAAAGTCAGCAACAGCTCGTATAGCCAATGACTAGGGCATTGGATCAGGCCTTACCTTATAGTATATCGTCTTAACAGGCTGTTGTTCCATAGCATGTCTGTAAGCTGCCTTGGCTACCGCCTCTCTCCTCTTCATCTTCTTCTCCGTGATCTGCAGCGCCCGAATCTGGCTCTCTGGAACACCCACCAAACCCAACTCACCACGAACAGCGACTCGGCGATCGTGACCCCGTGAAGGCTTGCTTTGCGTTTCATCTGGCGTCTCTGGGTTCTCCGCCGCAGCAATCGCTCTCCTCTCATCCCTCTTAATCCGCTGCTGGGAACTTTTAGCTCTCGACTGCGTAAGCCCTGGCCTAGCGCGAAGCTGAGTGGTGTCGGAGCGCGAGTTGATGACAACCCCGGAAGGCAGCCTCATCTCCGTTTCCGACAGCTTGATCGCCAAGCTCTTTGCACCCTCCTCCTCCTCGCTCTGGCCCTCGCCCTCACTGTCGGAAAGCTCCCAAAAGTCAAGCAACTCGGAGTCTGCGCTCATCTTGATCATGCAATGGCCCTTGTCGCGCATGTGCGTCTGCACGCCATCGACGGTTCCTTTCTCCTGGCCGCAATAGAGACATTCGTTGTAATCAAATATTATCGTGGCTAGGTAGCCCAGGAAAGATTCCAGGTCTGATAATTGCTCTGGCGAGGGGATGAAAAGGCCATGGGCAGATGACATGTGCTCGATGTTGGTTTCTACCGTTGGGGAGCCTTGGTCGCAGAAGAGACACTGTGTTGGAGGAATCTCTTCTGAATCTTGAATTTGTATATCGGGGGTATCCTCTGAGTTCGGATCAAGCTCCACTTGGGCACTGTGTAAGGGCGATTTCCGTCTTGACTCCTCGCTATCCTTTGGTTGGTAGGGGACCTCACGGCTTGTGGCTTGCTTGTCGTACTCTTCCTCCGATAATGCTGGTAGCTCTGCTACTCGACGCCTTAGATTGTATATACTGCCACTGTCAGCCACAGATAACTGATACTTGGTGGTGGTTAGACCTACTGCCAAGGCTGTCGCATGTGCGAACGTTGAAGTTCGCTAGTTGTGAAAATAATTGAGCAAGTATTGCAAGGGAACTTGCGCGGTTCTGAAGCCATGATGAGGTAGCTTCTTTGTTTCTTGATAGGTGTGAAGAAAGTTGAGACTTTTGTGCCGGTGGTTGGGTGTGGAAGTTGTGGAGGTGCCCCTTGCTTAGTGCAGTTACAGGGGCAATTGCAGACTGTATTGATGGATTGGCAAATGAAGCGATTCTAATGAAGCCTTAAATGTGAGGATTACATGTTGTTTTAGAGTATGCAAAGCCTGAGCTCAAGAGTCACATGATCGCTCGCCTAGAGGGTGATTGTTAATCTGAAAGAGGCGCAGCGCGATGCAGCCACAAATGAGTCATAATTAGTCTACTTTGCTCACACTTAACCATGGCCTCTCATGGTGTCTATCATTGATCAAGCTCTTTTACATGCAAGCTAGACTCTATTCTCACGAAGAAATGCGAAAGTCTGCAGAAAACGGTCAAGAAGTTCTAGTTTCGTGCGTAATTTTAATGGACTCGTGCCAACTTGCATTGGACTTGCCTGCCAAGACATTGTGTGGCTTGATCTTGACAAAGCACTCCTTGGTGCAATTAATTCCATCACGAGTGATTAGGACCGGCACTCAACATGGAGGGATCTGAGATTCTCAGGCCATGCTATGCGAAGTCAAAGTTGTGGACGTGCCTACACGGAATGCGGGTAGAAGATCACAGCCTCGGTCGCGATAGGAATCCTGCAGCTTTTGGAGTAATCATTCAGCAACAACTTCGTACTTTATATTGATACCCTATCCTATCTATCTCTTTCATCTGGATATGTAGAGAAGGTTGACTCGAGGCATCAATCAGCATGATGAACTGGTCATTCGAACGATCCCACAACCTGCGCTAACCCCAGAATGACTTGCAGAAACGTCAACAGGACAACTACAGTCGCGAAGAAGAATGTCCAGAACTGCAATGTATCTCGTCGGTCCCGGAACAAGATCCATATGCTCCAAGGCTTCGCAGCTTGCAAATGTTCCTCCAGCAGCATGATACGCGGCCAAAGAGAGGGGAACAATTCGTGTGACCAGTCTGAAGATCGTTGCTCCATTAGCTTGACAATTTGGGGATCGAATTCATCTTCAAGTTCTAGTTGATCTTTTCGCTGCCTATGACGGGTGTCTTCGTCGAGGATTTGTCTGTACTTTGCGATGACATCCTTCCGGTAACGATAGGCTGCGCAGGACCAGCACCAGCAAAGTCTGCGGATTCCAAAATATTTTCCAACTTTTGCGTGTAATGGTTGGCTGGACCAAGCATTAAACAGGATGCAATACGACTCCTCAATTTCCTGAATCAACTCAGATGTTATTCCCACGACACCGGATGATACGCTGGCGGCTTGGAAAGCACAAGGGAGAGCAAATATCTCCAACAGGCATCGATTCCGGTGGCGAGAAAGGATCATGTGCCTCGAAATATTGCGCGTAAATGCTATCTCTACAGCCCCCAGAAGATTCAAGGTGTACGCGTTGAGCCTCGTAGCTTTAATTGAAAGGGCCTCGAGGGAATCGAAATCTTCCAACGGATGGTATGGAGCGTGGCTACGAGAAGCCTTCGAATCATAATGCGTGATGAGCGAAAGATCAGAGGAGCTTTTGACCTTCTTGAGAGAATCGCCACGGGGATCGGTCGAGCGTGATAGCAATGAGACTAGCTTCATGGCGGTTTGGACAACTTCGTCTTCAACCTCCACCTCATCAGTGTCCATGATTTGATCCCGTGATGGAAGCAGTCCCGCTTTGGTTACCAAAGAAGAAAAATTCTCATCATACGCGCTCGTACAGCCCTCCCCTTCTCTCACATTGTACAAGGTCACCACTTTACGAGCTCGGGTTGGCAATTGCACGAACGAACTCAGCATCATCGACCACGCACCAATGATATACATCACTGCATCCTCCACGTATTCTTTCCGCTCCATATCTCCATTTCTAGTCTCTGTATATAGTTCCTCGCTGTTTCGTGCTTCTATCGTGTCCAGGAGAGACCGTATGCTCAGGGGGGTTGGCTCCGAAAAGGAGTTTGTGTGGAAGTACTCGACTACACGTATAAACAGCTTGATATATTGATCTCGTGTTCCTCGTCGGAGGTGACGGTTCGAGAGGTATCTGAGATAGGGCTCGGCGACGAGGTTGGTAGGGTAATCGGCATAGCCCAAGGCGTGAGCGAGTCGGATCCGAAGATTATCAGGGTTGATTTGATTACTACGAAACATGGTGAGCTTGCTGTATGTTAGTAAATGACTGAAGATGAGTACGATATGATGAAGAGATCGCCATTTTGACTGCCTCGAGGCTAAGGCCAATGCTAAGCCTGAGGCTGTTGTGCATGAGTGCCTTGGAGAACGCCTGCTGAGATGCGGGCGAGGCGGAAGATAGATGGCTCGTGCTTTGCGTTAGTCTGAATGCGGATGCGACGCGCTCCAACACCATCTTCTGAATACTTCTGAGTCTATGAATATTAAAATGGAAAGCGATGGCTTGATTCTGCTAATTTTTTTCAAAGCAACATTATTATAGACATATCTGACTTTTGGCGCGTTTCTTCCCGTTCTGGTTTTACTCACGATATTTGCTACCTGTAGGTGCAGGACGATTGTATTCGATCCCAATTAATTCTTGCTTTGAAGAAGCTGCTGAAAATTGTGCATTATGGGACTGATAGTTTGAAAGTCGGAATAAATTAGATATACACAGAGTAAATTGGCTAAGTTGGCAATCAAAAAGCGAACAAGAGGTATTATATTCAAGGCACTCTATCGTTGACCAGTCACAGTATTCCCCTTCTATACCCTAGTATTACCCCTCGGAGGCCCATGTGGCGGACCCGGCCATCTTGGTGGAGGTAACTGAGCACGATACACGTGACCTTTGATTCGGATGAAGATCAAGCCACCAATGCATAGAATATCCAAGATTGCGATTCCGGTGAATAGCCATCCATAACCCATGGCCTTCAGCAGTTCATCAATGATAGCAGCAGCAATAGCTGACCCACCATTTCTTGCCATACCAGTAAGTGCGACAAGAGACGCCGCTGCGGTAGGCTGGCATTCAGTTTGATAAGCTGTCGATGTGACCATGACAATGCCAGCTCCAGTTCCAGCTGTGAGAAGAGAGGATCAGCAAGGAATGTATTTTCAAATCTTAAACACTGGGTTGACCCACCGATAGCACTCGCCACCAATCCAACGGCAGGGTGATAATTTTGCTTGATAGACCATCCGAACAGTGCTCGTCCTGCAGCTGAGACCAGTAAGCCCCAGACTTGCAAGTCAAGCCTCTTCTCCGGTACTGGCGTAGTGTCCAGTCTCTTGGCTTTCGCTCGTCGGTACAACATGTCGGAAAGTCGGCCGATGGTCACCGAAGCGACAAGTAATGTTATGCCTTCTTTTGTCAGTATGAAGCCCGGAAAGGCATCCCGAAGGTCTTACCGGGTGCCAGATAAGCATATCCAGTCTCGTTTCCTGAGAATCCATAATTCACCTGCCACACGCGGGGAAATACAAGGTATATGCAATACAGCCCAGCAAAATTGAAACCTCCGATAAGAGTAACGATTAGGTTCGGAACCCAAATCAGGATTTTGATGAGGCCTTTGATCGTGGGCGGAGGTGCGCGAGGGTATCTGCTTGAATTCACCACCTGTTCTTGGCAAAGCTTGGGCTTGACGATCCAGGAACTAGTCTCAGACCAAACACTGCCATCTCCGACAAGGCCGCGTAGTGTTTCTGGAAGACCGAAAAGAATGAGCAGGTAGACCGGGAAACAGGTTATTGCTGCGTGAGTCCTACGTCAGTCACACATCGACAACTGGGGGATCGAGATTTACACAGAAAGCCAAAAATCCATCTCCAGTGACTCTCGTCGGAAAAGAAGCCTCCAATAAATGGACCTAGTATTGGACCTAGCTGAGGGCCCAAGAGAAAGATGCCCATCCGCGAAGCACGTTTCATTGGTGTGGTGATATCGGCCACTGTTCCAGCGCCAATGGAGGTAACCATTGATGCGCCGATTGCCTATGATGATTAGAAAAGTCCCGCTCCAAGCATTGAAAATATCAGTACCTGGAAGACACGTAACGTGAAGAGAGACCCTAAGTTCGGCGGAAGAACAGCCAGCAGTGTATTCGCGATTAGGAAAACCGCTAAACAAACAATGTAAACTGTTTTGCGCCCACCATAATCGCTCGCAGCTGCGCCAAAGAGGGGGGAAATAGCAAAGACTCCCATATAAACTGCAACTGTCGCATTAATGACAGTACTCGATGTGCGGAAGATCTTTTCGAAAAGAATCAAACTCGGCATGTAGATGGAACCACATATTGGCGCGAAGAATCCAGCAGCTGTTACAATCGTCAAAATGAATATCTGTCGGGAATGCGAAAAGGCCGTGTAAGAAATTTGCGATGGTGATTCGGCGATAAATTGTTCAGGCCGTGCTCTTGCATCGGGATTCTTTTCCAGAATGCGTGTTGTGCTCCAGACAGATCCGGCATTGCTCCTCAAGGACTCCTTGGACGGCGTGTGACTTTTTGTCATTGTTGCTACCTGTTCTTCTTCTCTGGTACTGGGTATTTAAGAGATAGAATACCAAGACATACACTATCGATTTCCGAACTAGTGCTTGTTCAGCTGCAGAGCACGATCGGTGGGTCGGCGCGGAGCGACTCCGCAATCATGGAGAGCCGAATGCCCAGACATGGTGACTTGGGTCCTTCCAACTATGGTTACCGTGGATGATATCATGAAAAGCTATCCGTAATTCACAGGAGCTTTGGAAAAGGGGGCATAAGAATCGGAAAAACACCTTTGTTCAGAAGAGCACCTGTCACATTGATTGTCCAAGCGTGTATTGATCTATCTTTCTAATTTACTGATCTGAGATATGCATAGAATTTTCTCTGATACATCCGTCGCTATAAGATCTATGGTCAAGTCCTCGAAGCCAGATCTATTTGATTCTAAAAACACCGCGCTCGCAACAAATTTCCAACAAAGCATCCTGCTCTCCAGATCTATTAATTTATATATTTCTCGGTAGTATCTGGATCTGAGCCTAAAATACCGGTTTTATGTGAAACCCAGGTCTTACAATATGACTAGGATTCTATGATCCAGGCTTGCCAGTTAACATCGTGAACTACGCCTTGCTTCACACATGCCCATCGAAACTCCTTTCAGCTGAGCAGGTATCGTCGCCGTTATTTACTGACAGTTCTTGTAAGGTATAAAATTACACAACAATATTCAAGTCTTAAAGGCCTTAGTCCTGGGTGTGATGGGGCATTTGGACACAGCCTCTCACTGTATCGAGACAAGCCTACCTGTCTCGCGATCCAAATGTCGCGAACTAACCTTCGAGTCTCCGGATTTCTCTAATCTCATCATTCTATCACTTTCTATTTAAGTAAATGGTAGGTTTTCATGGGTGCGCTGGCTGAATGTTCTTTGTTCTGTCGCGCGGTCAAGCGGCCAATGCGTAGTGCTGATGAGATATCCACGGGTAGCCCTTTATTGATAAAAGAGCTTTTGAGCTTATTGGAGCCTCTTGTAAGTGAGAAGAGATCTTAATTTGGATGGGATTTCTTCTCGTATCACCTGAGATACAACGCAGCCAGCGTTAGGTGACATCCATTGCAAAGTACAAAGATTTCATCGCATTCGAGTCACAGATATCTTGGAAGAAAGAAACGTGAACCTAAGAAATGAGTTTTTAGTAATTCACGATTTGTATCTGCTATTGTGACACTCTAAACGAGGAGCCGAAATATCAGCTGGTACGCGTTTTCATAGACATTTACATTAACCATTTGGTGATGCTCCTTGCAAATGTGAAAATGTTACGATCAGAGAAAACCTGTCGGCCTATAGTATAAAGACTTTTCCTCTTCTCCTTGATTAAGTTGACTCGAACGGCGTACAGAATATCAACAAGATAACCCAGAATTACAACTATTCCTTTCAGGATTCGAAGTTGAATTCCAGAAAAAGGTACAAGCTCTTCAGAAGAACAACTGATTGCTTATATAAGGTCAGTCTAATAAGCACTTATAGAATTTCTTCCATATAGAGATGTCCTTTATTATGACTCTTCTATTATTTACATACGACCAAATCTTCGACACTATAATACCATGTACAGCATTTGGTATATGTGCGGCAATGTCTGGAGTAGTCCCAGGCTTGCCTCCAATCCGGCCTGGTAATATTCTTTGGCGGATTTACTCGGTCACACTTTGGCTCTGGCTACTAGCTCTTCAGTTCTGCGTCCAGAACCAGCGCGATATCAAGTCGATCCAGGAAGATCGTATCAACAAACCCTGGCGGCCGCTCCCGGCAGAGAGAATCTCCTTGCAGCAGACTGGTATTTTGGTTCTTGCTGTGTACTTGATAGCAGCTGTTATCAGCTCCAATTTTTCCGTTCTGCCAATGTTTGGGATCTGTTCACTCCTGGTAATTTTGTACAATGATTTCAGTGGAGGCGACTATGGTGGAATGACCCGAAACCTGTTCTTCATAGGAGCGTACTCCTGCTTAATCTCCGGCGCCCTAAGAATATGTATTGGAGCTGATCATGAAATGAGAAACGCGTCAATCAAATGGGCTACCACATTTGTGCTGGTTCTCGGTTCGACCATTCAAGCATCAGAGTTCCGCGACGAATCTGGCGACAAAGTACGAGGACGAAAAACCATAATCACGACTCTGGGCAGAAGATGAACCCGAATTTCGGTCATCATATCTGTGGCCTTTTGGTCAATATACGTCCCATTATACAGCATGGCCGTGTCTTGGCTAAGCGCTTCACTTCCGATCTCTATTGGGGGGTTCCTCGTCATTCTGAACCTTCTAATGCTGGATCATACTGAAAAGAAGCGGGACAGGTTTATGTATCAAATTTTGGGGTTGTGGATGTTGTCATTTTGCCCTTTACCATTGCTGGAAAGCAATGGTTTGTGAAATAGAGTTCGGATGGTGAATGGAAAGACTTGGCTCGTAAAATTGGAAATTTTAAACAAGGATTTTTCATAAACGCTCCTGGCGGAACGAATGAATTGAGCCATCGAGTTTGCATTGAACGAAGCGTAAAGCTACCCCATTGGCTTGAAATTCCACTCAATGATGCACCTTACAAACGAGGTGCATAAAGCGTAAGCGGTGAACATTAAAGTCCGAGCAAAGTAAGCAATATGCCGGCATCTATGTTGTTTCAAATCTTCAAGGGTCGAACAATCAATGTTGGCTAGTTATCTGTTTCTTTCATTGGATATTTATGGGGGCAGTGTACTTGGCAAGGTTAGTAGCTGACCTCTTGCGACTGGTCCGGCCTTGGCAGCTGAACTGCTGGCTCCGCAGCGCCCAATCCAGATAACTTATTAGCGAGTATGCATCGGAATTCTCCATTAAGAACTTTGAGCCATACTTCGGAGCACTGTGACGGTAGTGCAGGGTCCAACCCTTGCACAAATCGTGCGAACTTCAGCGCCCCGGGGAGTTTTAGGCGCTTCCAGACCTACATGAAGACTGAAAAGTTGGATTAGATTTTCCTCAGCCACATCTGACCATCTAAACGTGGATTGGAGACGAATAGGGGCTGTTTTCAGGTCGTTTGTGCTGCTGTTTGTGGCTTGAAGGCATGTGCATGTACATGATCTGCCACCTCCCTGCTTGTAATTCCATCTCCGCTTTCTACTTACTCTGACGTCTTCTAGTCTCATGAAGATCACCCAGTAAAGACATTTAGTCAAAGACGATCGTCGAAGATGCCAGCAGCAAACCCAACCTTACCTTTGCGTCCACGATGGCCTGCCCCGCCCTATTCGAGTATGTCTTTGTCCAGGAATACGGCTTTTCTGACCCTTTAAAGATGAGACTTTTGCCACGTCCAGTGCCAGTCCGCGTCCAGGAAATAATGTCCCAAATGCGGTAGAGCAAACGCCAGTTTCGATCCCAGAGCCTGTATATGAGACTGTTTCGATATTACCAGCCGATCAGATTCCTGCAGAGCCGACACGTAACCCCGTGGCTCAATATCAAGGCCGGAGCGAGACACTTTTGAAAGGATACTGTACAGAGCCGGCTTATACAATCCTTGATGGCCCGACAGCGGTGTGGATACCAGTGATTGGATGCATATCGTCGAAACCGGATTGCTGCCCGACGCAAACTACAGATGGGGGATCAAATCCGGAACCAACTGGCGACGGAAGTGGAAATCCAGGAGAGAATAATCAAAAGCCGGACGGTGATGGGGGCGATACTGGTGGTGGAATAGGAGGACAGAGGCAGGGCGCTCAGTTCCCTATATCATTCATGCCTACTCAAGGAGTTTTGACGGGTTGTCCGAAAGACTACCACACGGTAGGCGGTACTGCATGCTGTCCATCGTAAGTTCCAGCTCATAACGACCGATTCACCGCTGATCAGATAGATCATACTGGCTTTGGAGCACTACGCTCGGTGGACAAGTCCCGTGCTACTCTTCGCTTTCGAAGCCACTCGTCCCGCCACCCATCCCAGAGACTCTCGTTGACGACCGCGGCGGTCCAGATATCACCGGTTCTTACACTGGATCTTCATCCGCCCCGCCAAACGCACTCACAATGACGTCAAAACCGACATTAGCAATTGTCAATATTGCGTACGCAATGCAATTTCCCGTGGTGCCTCCCCCGAAGCCAGCTCTCGAAACCGACGCGAAGATCGGGATTGGTGTGGGCGTCAGTTGCGGAGCATTGCTTATGGGTGTTATTGTCTGGTTGTTGCTCAAAAAGTACAGAGCCCGTGAGAAAGCAGCTGTGGCACAACAGATCCCTAGTGTATCGCAGCGGTTTAACAGCCAAGTGGACACGAGTCGTATAGCGCATGAGCCAGCTGGTCTAGAACGAAGTTTTGGCGGAGCAAAGTATATGGGAGTTTCAACCAGGGGTATTGATCATTGATGAAAACGGTTCAAGCACTTGGCAACTTTCCGATGCATTCTCATAGCAATGCATAGTCAAGGAGGCTGTGTGGAGCCCTTCGAAGGCATCGGGAGCATTGATTAGTAATGCTTGGTAGGGATAGCCACGAAAGTGTAAGCCCCATGGCAGCACCAGAAATGGTCGATCGTTTGTTGAGTAGATATTCCAGTTTGTGTTGAGGAGTCGCAGGTTTTGGGGCCGACGCGTTAAGGTCCCTCGATGTGACAGGACTTCCTGATATGGTTTAGCGTAACAAGCAAAGACTTTCGCCCGCGCGTCAAGTTCGCGCCAGTCTCCCTTTCCATCCCATCGACTGTATCCATCTGCTACCCGAACAATTTTATGATTAATCGTTGACGGCATCAGCATGCCTTATTTCATCTTGATCGCTCTGCAATTAGATCTGTCTTAAGTTATCCGTACGCGTTCCGCACAGTTCGTATACGCGTCTCTTCATCAAGTCTTTCCACCACGGGTATATCTAAAACAAGCCCTGCAACAAAGTACTTTGCTATTGCAGCACAAAGACTATATTCTTTCTAAACTACTGTTGTGGACGAAGGTGGTGCATATTCCTGGCCAACAGATCATCTCGGTGGACCGTCAGTCAAGCCTTACGCTATATTCGGGCTTTCATCACTCGAATCAGGCCGAAGCTACTTGGACGACATTTTCGCGCCGTGCGTGCAAATTTCATCGCCGATGTTCTAGGCTATTTTTGCCACTGAAGCTTACCGACACCGGGATCTAGATATTATCCGATCACCCATATTACACTTCATCTGCAAATGACAATTCGGGGAAGAGGTTCTCTAATAACGAACTAGAGTAAAGCCCAGGAGAAAACCAAGCGATTCAGCTTTCATTCCCTGGTCCACAAAAACTCAACTTGTGGGAGCCGGCGAACAGGTCATCCATGAGGTTTGAGGTTGCTGTAACTCCCAGCATTTTTCATCACGCCACAAGATGCTAACAGTAGAGCTATTATAATTCCGATACTTCTTTCACTTATGGTCTTCGTCTCTTGGATAAATCCATGCAGACTTGATGATCTTGACCCGACGCGGCGTGCTTCAATCCATGCGGCTCGTATGGATATAGCATCCTCACATTAGATGCGATCATACGATACAATACCACCATTATTTGGGGTTCTTATGTGGCACCTAACTTCAAAGTATATCCCATCTCGAAGGCCTACTTCCTTCCGCCAACTTTTGATTGTGAAATTCTGACCTCCATGGCATCTCTGGGAAGCTTTTTCTACTTTTTGGTTGTGGTATTCATGCTGACGGGACTCTCCGACGCAGCAGTCACTGTCAATAGCACTTTGCTAATTCTTGCCCGCGATGCAAACGCAACCATCTCCGCGACTGCGGTACTGCAGGGCTATGGTATCCCGTACCTGACCATCGATTTATCGGCTCCGGGGGCCACAATTCCACGACTGAATTCTACTCCCGACTTTGGAAATTTTGGCGGCATCGTCACGGTGAGCTCCCGGGGATACAATGGCGGCGACGACTGGGCCACAGCAGTCAACAAGAAGCAATGGGAAGAAATATACAGCTATCAGGAATTCTTTGGTATCAGGCTCGTAAGGCTGAATTCTTGGCCGAATGCGGATTTTGGTGTTCAAAGTTTGGGAAATACAGTCACTGCTGATCAACCGGTTGCCATAACAGACTCAAGTGAGTTCGCAACAGCAAACATCGTGGTGTGAGCCTTCCATATTGGTCGGAGAAACGTTCCTAGAGCTAATGTACGTTTCAGAAACGCCCAAATGGGCACCGTGAATCTCGCAAAATACCCAGCGAAGATTACAGACTCTGAATTGGCTACAGAGATAGCCCAATTTGGTGGTACAGGCTCCAAGTCGACCGCTGCTGTCATCAACAAGTTTCCCACGGGACGCGAACAACAGGTGTGGTTTTCCACATTCAGTCCAGACCTCACGTCATCTACCCTCCTATCACATGCATGGATTCATTGGATAACGCACGGAATATACTTGGGGTTTCGAAGGACCTATCTGAACACCCAGGTAGATGACGTGTTTGTCATGACTGAGCTCTATCAAACTGGTGTATCTTATCGCATTAAACCAGATGACTTCAGGGAACACATTGCATGGATGAAGGAGGTCAACTCTAAGCTTCCTGCTGGCTCATCATACATGATTGAGCTTGGACACAATGGAAATGGAAATATCGAAGAAGCAGTAGAACATGATTATGACAATGAGCCTGCGCTTTGCGACCCACAAGAAGGGATATACTATCCAGACCAGATTGATGGACCTCCCGAATATATGAAACCAATTGGAACCGGGAAGGATTTATGGGATAAGAAATTCAAAAGGTATACTTGGGCTCTGAAATGTTCAGATCTAGATCCCTTAAAGGTCTACTTTTCGGACAAGAAGAACATGAATGCCTATTTTCATGTTTCCCACACATTCACGCATGAGGATGAAACAAACGCGACATATGCTGATGTGGTCAAGGAGATCACATGGAATCAGGAGTGGTATGTCGCTTACTCGATGCACAAAACGCGCGGGCTGATGGGCTCTAGGTTCAAACGAATCGGATTTACGGATGCTTCATCAGCGCCCTACTTCTCACCGAACGGACTCATTCCCCCAGGGATTACCGGATTGCATAACGGAGATGCGATCCGAGCTTGGTTAGAAAACGGGATCCAATATACAGTTGGCGATAACGCGCGCCCAGTCTTGATGAATGTAGCCAGTCGGAAGTCAGATTTCCATCCCATCATTACCAACGTAAAGGAGAACGGATACGAGGGCGCGTACATTATTGGCCGATTCGGAACCACCATCTACTATAACTGTGACCTCCCTGAATGCGACAACACGGAATGGAAGGCGATCGCGAATGGACAAGGTGACTTCAATGCCCAGCTAGAATACGAAAGAAGTGTGAACACAAAGTACCTTCTCGGCTTGAGGTGGGATCCGTACATGTTCCACCAGGCGAACATGAGGATAAGCGACACGCCGCAGATTACACTGCTAGGAAAAAGAAAGAAGTGGAGCTTACTCATGGCGTGGACCGAGGCCGTGATCTATGAATTTACTAGGCTGTGAGGCGACCTCTTCCTTCTCGATATATTACTGCGGCGCAAGCTAACTCCTTCTGTAGCACCCAGTGGCCCGTGATCACTCTCAAGCACGACGACATTGCCAGAGCTGTCATCGCCCGAAAAACGCGTGATGAATGTCTCCCGAACTTGATTTACCAGCTTTCGGATGATCGCAGATCCATTACCGGAGTCGTAGTCAACGCCAAGAATACGCAATGTGAAACCAGTTTCCCCGTAACAGTGCCGGGAAACGTCGTTAGCGCCGCCAGCGCAACAAAAGAAAAGCTTGGAAAAGACCCGTTGACACTCTGGGTGAGTTTAGGGGGAGGCGCAAAGTCATATTCGCTGTCGAATGCGGTTCAGGTGCGTTGAAATAGCTATCAATCTTGAAAGAGAGTATTGCAAAGCAGGCATTTGAGTCATGGTATATTCGAACACTATCGGAACATTCGATAAGTCTTGGCTTTTCCTTGTCAACTCGTTTTTAGAAGAAAACCCCAGTTCTGGTTTGTCAAGAAATAAAGAAACTCGGGCATATTTCTCTCGCTATTAGAATCCCCAATCTACACCTAACATGAAGGGAGATGAAAGTCCTTGTCATCTTCTCCATGCATGAGTTTTTCTCTAGTAATATGCCGTGTCACCCTTCATACCAGAACGCCTCTAAAAGGTTATACCAAAGCGGCCAACAGATGAAACGGTGATGTGGTACCACCGTTCGCCAAGCGACTAGGGAGGATGCAGCCTTCTCTTCCGTACCCAGGATTGAGGGAAAAACATACACACTGAAATGAAACGATAGACCTTCTAGTCCTGCAACCAGACATGGGGAATATTCTTCGGCATTCCCCATCCAGATACAACCTATCTCATTCTGAGAGACCCATCATGTCACCTGTGCTAGAGCTAACCAGCTTCTGTCCGGGGGTGTAGGAATATGCCCCCTTTCGAATATCTGCAAAGATATCGCGAAAAAGTCACTGTGTATAGTGTTGAATCTCCATCGACGCAGCGGATTTCCTAGCATTCCAGGAACGAAAATACGCCTAGCCAAGAACTGCCCTTCCGCGGTGGTGGCGAGACAAGAAGAAGCCATGGAGAGCAAACCCGAGAGCAAAGGGTAATCCGCCACCTTCGGAACGAATATCGCATGGCCTAGCATCGTACTGCTGAAAAAATATATTGCTTTTTATTCAGCGACAAGGCCATATTGGGGAAAATGCGGGGATTGGGGTATCTTCGGGCATCTTCACCACGTTGATATAAATTGCGAAATGCAGCTAGACCAAGAAGCTATTGGAGGCTCATCAGACGTGTGTGTTTTGTTGCCCTCGCCATCTGGTGATCCTTCTGCATCGCCTCGCTACCGGCAAATTCTCGCAGCCTTCCGGGGGAAATAGATTAACTCATGCGGCGAAACCGGGCGCTTATCCATGCCTAACGGCACTGCAATAATCTACGTAGCGCGAGCTTATTCTCCGCCAACACCATTCGGGTATCCCTCAATTTCGAATAGGTGACTATCGTTTTCGCTTGCAGCCTTGTCCCCCATATGTCTGACCAATTTTGTTCACGTGGTTAGTATGGTGCCAATCCAAGGTCGAGAGCCTAGACTTCGCCATTTCGGTCCTATCGCGATTTGCCCAGAATCTTGATCTGACAAGTCTTGTGCAATTAACATCACTCTAAGCGCCTCTGACTTTCCGAAATAGGTCGGTGAGAACACTCCGTTTTCTTGGGCGCTCGATATTGTGATACCTGGGCATAGAAGTAACATATATAAAGGCTGGGGACGATCTCCTTCCAGTAGCAGCATCAGTTCAGATCCGCAGCTTCATCAAGTACAATCAGATCTCCTGCGTCTTCGACCAATACTGCAAAGATGTACTCCACCGCCATCCTTGTCACGGCTCTTGCCACTCTGCTCGACACGGCGTCTGCCCACGGTTTCGTCAAGACCATCACTGCTGGAGGAAGGGCCTTCCCCGGCTCTGACCCTGTCTGGTTCTACCACCCTGCGTCTACCCGCCCTGTCACTACTGGTTGGGATGCCCTGAACCAGGACAACGGATTCGTCGAGCCCGCCGCTTTTGGAAGTGCAGACATCAACTGCCACAAGAGCGCTACTGCGGGAAAATCTTACGTCGAGCTCAACGCTGGCGACAAGATTGACTTCCAATGGAACACTTGGCCCGACAGCCACAAGGGACCTATCATCAACTACATTGCTCCCTGCAACGGTAAGCGTCCTCACACTAACCATTTAAAGATGCATCACTGACAAAAATAGGCGACTGCAGCACGCTCAGCCCCTCCAGCCTTCGCTGGACCAAGATCAGCCAGGGCGGTTTGATCACCCCCGGCGGATCCGGCTACTGGGTCACTGACGAAATGATGGACAACAACTTCGTCTCCAGCACCGTCATCCCCAGGAACCTCAAGGCTGGCAACTATGTCATCCGCCACGAGATCATCGCTCTCCACGGTGGTAACAACGACAACGGTGCTCAGATGTACCCCCAGTGCATCAACCTCAAGGTCGGTGGCAGCGGAACTGCCGTGCCTCCTGGCGGTGTTGCCGGAACTTCGCTCTACAAGCGCACCGACCCCGGAATTCTGTTCAACCTCTACGTCTCGCCCACCAGCTACCCCTTCCCTGGCCCAGCTCTCTGGACTGGTGCCAACTAAGCGGTATATAGTGGATTGTATAACGCGGTTTTGAGTGATGAAGGGCAGTGCCAAACAATTGCTTCTTGTACATAGCTTCAAGCATTGATTATCACGCGAAATATCTTATGTTCAAGAAACATGAATAGACTTTTGAATATTTAACATTTTCTCTCTGAGCTCACAGTGAATATGAAGCCCGAGTAACCGAAAAATGGTGATCTTGACTTATCCTCCATCTACGTCGCATTCTTCAACATCGTTTTCTTCATCACCACATTATTTTAGTATAAAAAAGGCTACAGGAAAGTAGGCACAAATCCATTTTATTCAAAGGGAAGCATTTTTGTGATAAAATGCTGTTTATCCTCGTTTTCGATCCAGCCGTAACTCCCGCCAAAAAAGCACTTGTACCGTTTCTAATCCATTGTCGAAGCCTTTTATGCCGTGGCCCATGGTAATGATAACTCCTGTTGTTTAGAAGCGACTGGCCAAAGCTGCCTCATTCTCACGACGCGCCCTTTCCATATAGCTTCTATCTAATGCAACCAAAGCTTCTTTATGATCCGCACCATAGCCTGTAGCGAGAAGAAAAGGGTGCTCGGGATCATCGCCTTCGCCCCATAAAGTAGCAGTGTATCCGTTACCATCTCGAGTGGAGTAGACATGGAAAACGTTCATACTCCTTTTCTCGATCATTTCTTTTCCTGCGCAAGTTACAGGGGCAAATTAAGAGGTCAACATTGATACATGGATATACTTACCCACTATACCCCTTGCGAAGTCTGCGACCTCAGCTATGGTGAACGCCTCCCTCTTGCTAGGTACTCTTTCGCCTGCATGCTGCGCAGCTGCTTGAATTCCTTTCGCATCTTTTCGCCATCCTCTTTCCTGACTTCTTTGAAGCTGCTGCTTGAGTTTTGGTCGCAGGTAATCAGGGTACGGAGTTCTTTGGTTATACCTGCCAGTATTTCTAGGCACGCGTTCCCAGTGGTTCTTGAATCGTTCAATCAGTCCACCGATGCCACCGTGCCTAGAGGTAGTCGGACTGCTAAGGCTATCTTCGGCTTTTACAGTGATGAGCCAATTACTGGTGTCGCCTCCTCGCACTGTGATGCAAACGTGATATGTTTCGGAAACTAATTCTCGAGGATCCATGGCTCTTGCTCCCAATTCCTTTAATATACAGCCTAAGTTTAAAAGATATCAATAAAAAGGTGTCTGACCTAGAATTTTGTTAAGGGCCTTTTGCAGAGTTATATAGAGAACTCTAATTACTTCACTGTACTCCTTGTAACCAATACTAACGCAACTTTTTCTTCACTAAGCTGTTTTTAAATTCAATTTTGATATCCTCTGTTTGTAAAACATAACTTAATTGTAGTATTTTGTTTGATTTAATTTTATGCAGTGTTTTACACGGGAATATTATTTTAACAAATGCTATGCTTTGGCAGGATTAAAATGTACAGACTAGCCGTATTAAGTAAGTTATATATTATGGATACACTTTAACGCCTCCTGTAATGATGCCATACGCTGATTTCTGTTATAGCCAATCTCTTTCAGTCGCTTTTACATATATGTAAATGTAAGCTACGTCATTATTGGAAGAGATTTATATGATCCGAATTAAAGTACTAGAATAAGAGTATTAAGCATCGAGACGATTGGAATCACTATATACAGAGGAAAGCACAAGCATATAGAAGCAAAATTATTTCGCCTCTCTTTGAGAAACCCATCCCACTTCTGAGGTACTGTTCCGCCCTTTCCCACTCGCTCTAACCCTACTCTGATCTGTTCCAGACTCCCGCCTGCTAATAAAATTCTACTCCAACTCTATCAGCACTGAAGTAATTTAATCATTTTTCTCAGAGTCTTCTCCTGCCGTCACTATCTCCATAACCTTATTTGGCATATAACGCCTGTCTTGTTCTTTGCGGCCAAGCCTTTCTTGTGGATCGTACTTGTGATAATGGTGTACAAACTTGCTGAAGGAAATATTTTCGACCTCAATAAGCCTTTTCCAATCCTTGACTTTCCGTAAAGCCAATTCCATCAGGTCTGTTTGGTCCGTCACCAAATCTGTGGCCCTGGATTGATAAATGAATTTCTTGTTCTTAAACACGTAAAGCCGTATAGAATACGTCGGTATCCTTTTTCCCTTCTTTTTCGTGTCACTCCCTAAAATCCACTCTTCCTCAATACCGTAACTTGAATGAGAGTTTCTGACTATTTGGTGAAAGGTTTCTAGGCCAAACATTTAGCTGAGAACCACTATCATATCAAGTATCATACCAAGGTATTCTCGTTGTATCTCTCCAATTGTGCGGGAATTTGCTCGTGGAGCCATAATGGTCAATGATGATTGCCTCTACGCGGTAGTAGCCTTTTGGATCAGAAATGGGTTTAAGTTTTTGATAAGGATGCTCTGTCCTGTAAGATGCTTTCTGCGGGATGTCGCAGAATTGTTCTGAAATTTAATAATGTGAGTTCAGATTGTGGTTTAAAAAACAGGAAGGAGTCTGTTGTGAGGCATTCCTTGTATTTTTTTTCGATGACTTATTCACTCAGCTATGACTTTAAAAGGTCTATTTCTTTAATTCTACACACCCGACTGGGAGCCAGTCATACAGAAAGACTGTATAAGTTCAACATAGAGCCAGTCATCAGCTGTAAGATTCATCTCTTATGGATCTGTTCACTACAAAACTCAGAACAAAGGACGTTTATTCTTTCATACTCCAGTTCCTAGAATCTGAGAATAAATACATTCTTTCAAGACTATCCTATAAGGATTTGCAACTAAGACACAAGAAATAAAATACCTCTTGCTTGATCTGATTGAGTTTATTGATACAGGACTAGCTCTATTTATATCTTACTCGGATGTTTCCTACATGCTTGGATCTACTGCTTAACCCCTTCGATCGTATGTATACACTTCTATAGGTGGTATGCTCCGCTGTTTCCTCCTTATTTGACTCTAGACTATCTCTTTTGCACTCCTCTTCTATATCATCTTTGAGCTGCTGAAGTGCGAGCGACTGGGATGAGCATGTAGGGCCCTTTTTGAATACGATATTCTCATGAGAAAGATACCCAACCCAAGCCTGCCAAATTCGGTCTTGATCGAAACCATTGGTTACTATCTTCACGTTTTCTCTATGTTGATTGTCTGCACATCGTAGCCTGATATAACAGTCTATCAAGTATCTTAGCAAGGATACCTAGGAGTCTGGATTGCTCACCTTTGATCTCTTCTCCCAATTTCTTCAATTCACGATTTGGGTTCGATAATATTATTTTGCTTCTATCGATCGAGGTGTAACGACTGTATCGTTCATTATAGCTACTGTACTCTGGGCGACTGTAGATTGGGTTCGGCATTCAGGGGTTAATTATAAGATAGCGCTCGGAATAAAGTCAGCAAATGAAAAAAAAAAATAGCTTGAAAAGTTCAGTATATGACTATAGAGTTTGTCAATATGTAGTTTGCGCAAAATTAAATGAGAAAATCGTTCAGGGTGCCGTTCATGTTACAAAGAGTAGATGAGTCCTTTGCTTAGAGCATGACTCTACGCATGTGGTAAAATACTGGTGATTCACAAAAGCAAGTTTCTTATGAATGAGTCAAACAATCTATTAGTAGATGTGTATTTCAAGACCGCTTCACGGTGAAGCCGCTTTGTTGTCAGACCAGAGGGGCAAGATCTAAACATGATCCGGACAGTCACCGAGTACAATGACTAATCCCAGACCTGCCGACAACTCACGTTGATCCGCTTAGTCGCCATATACCCCTTCCATTTCTTGTAAGCCCTCTCTTCCTCCGGCGTCGCCCCCGGAGTCCCCACAGGCCAGCTCGCCAAATGAGGCGGACACGTGCCAGGAATCGTTCGAGCCATGGCATGCCACGCCCATCGTGCATCGCGATCGAGATGCACGCAGTCGCCGCTGCGAACTCTGATGGCCACCGTTCTGGGGGCATTCTCGCCAACGCCGTCGTCCTCTCCCCGGGCGAGGATGAATATGCCATCAAGGCCGACGCTGAAGCTTGCAAGTGCGCGTTCGCACTGTTCGGAGACGTCGCGGTGAACGGGCATGAAGTCTTTGGTCGAATAAGTCAGAACGACGCCGGACTCAGGGCGGATGTGTGGGAAGAGGCCGGTGACGAGCTTTGAAAGGTCCGCTGGGAAGGGCGTGGCGTGTTTTGCGTAGCTCCGTGTCGGCCAGTCGTACTGTTCGCCTAATGTGAGCCAGCGCAGTTTACTGTACAGGAACTGTTCCTGGTTCAAGGGCTTGTTCTTTTCAGGTTCCTTGGGCTTGAGCAGGTCCTCAGATGCAGCACGTTCGCGGGTGAAGAATGAAGAGTCAAACCGTTGAGGCCCCGGCTGGTCTCGACTCTTTGACTCTGGCGGATATGGTATGTCATAATCGGCTTGCAAGTTGATCTTGTGGCCGGGATCCGCCAAATCACGATGCATCAGACATGATGTGAATAGCACCTGCGTCTCGGGGGGGAGTAGACCAGGAAGAACTTGTAGGCCTGGGAAATCGCGGTGTTCAAAGAACGGAACGTCTTTGGCTGGGGTACTGAGTGGTCGCCCTCCACTGTAAGCCTCACAAGCAGCTTGCACTTGCGCTGCTGGTATGGTGCCAGCTGGTAGCCATATTTGATTTTGCTCTTCAGTAAATTGGTCGCGTTTGCTGAGGTCGAATACGGTAGGGTCGCTCTCAAGCTCAGCTCTTCTCATACTCTGGTACCTCCAATGCTCTCTTGTGATGAAATTCGGCGGTGTAGCATGAGTATCGTGATGGTGATTCGATGAACCCTATATTGAGTCAATCCCACTCGTACAGTCAAGAGCACGTGACATACGAACTTGAGAGCTCGCTGCAGGCGAGGCTGCTGTAGACAGATCCATGATGACTTGAGATCGAGGTCGGAGACGGAATCTTCCGAGTGATGTTTTCAACAAGGCTCGATGCAGAGTTCGCACAGAGTACATCGACGCAAGCCGCCACCCAAAGACGAGATGAGCCAAACAGTCATGAAGTGGCCAACACTGATCGAGTGACACGAAAAAGAAGAAGCTCGGTCTGTGCGCAGGCGCTTATCGATAAGGCCGACCTCGGATGCACCAACAATGGCCATCTCATCTGCAGCCCGCAGCGTGACTCAACTTTGCCCCCTATCGCTTTGAAGGATCTGCGCATGCCTGTTGGCCGTATGAACGGAGACGTCATTTTCCGAAAAAAAAGGTCACCGGTGACTTGCCCAGGCAGAGTAACAAACGAGATTCATCGCAGTTCATAAAGGCATCCACACAGCGACACCGGGAGTCGATAGTACATTGAATCGCCAATAGCGAGCGAACTCCGTTTGGTTGGCTGTCGCGTTTGTTTGATGATTTTGCTTCACAGTCAATATTGGTGCATTTCAGATGTGACGATGAGGCTCGATCGGCAATGCGACAGCGTGAAGGCTAGACCGCAGAGGATCATGGAAAATTCGAAACGAAATGCGAAAAGATTTAGCAAATATCCTGATCTGTTACAGACACTTGACTGGCAGTATGGTAATGTGCCATATCCTCAGCCTACGTGAGATATCATGAGCCTTCAACATACGTCCATGACCGGAACAAAGAAATCTA
Organism: Corynespora cassiicola; assembly: GCA_022059125.1. Lineage (NCBI taxonomy): Eukaryota > Fungi > Ascomycota > Dothideomycetes > Pleosporales > Corynesporascaceae > Corynespora > Corynespora cassiicola. The sequence continues at coordinate 548,270 of JAEUWY010000012.1, read as the reverse complement.
CCGACTCAACTAAGTCTCAACCCTTCTGAAATTGGGAGCAACCATACCTTCCAAAGTTTTATCTCTTTCCATTCCACTATTTCATGCCTTGACTTTCATTCGCGAGTACATAGTTGAACCCTTTGAGTTTGGAATCAAGACATTGGCATCACTGGGATTGCCGTCCTTGTCATCTACAACGCTAAAATTCGTCGCACCTATGGCAGCTTATTAGCGATGGCCCAACACAAATCAATATCACTCACCCAAGCCCCATTTCCGGAAATTCCCATATATCGCTTCATTGTGGCCTTTGGGCGAATGGTACAACTCATGCATCACACCCAAATACGGAGATTTTCCAGCCAACCAAGCGTCCTGGCCCACACGATGAGCAGCACACGCCGCAAACGCGTGCAACCCAGCTACATCCCGCCAGTAAGTAACCCAGATAGTAGTCGATCCCTCGCTATCGGAGGTATCAGCCATGGTAGCTGTTTTTCCTAGATCTAATAGAGGTCAGGAATCCTGTGCGGATTAAGGTTCTATATCGTCCGACTTACAACCCCATCTTTTTCGATTCTTCTCTGCCTCCTTCCACATGTTTTTGAAAGCAGTATCCATAGGAAGCGAGCCTGGTGCAAGTTTACCAAACGGGCTGCTCTTTATCAGTGAAGGATGGGCAACAGAAAAACAGTTGTGCTTACTGGTTGAGTCGCGCCCCAAGGATGAACACAACAACGCCATCCGCGCTGCCAGGCAATTGCGTTGCGTGCAGCTCACGCTTTATATCGGTGAAAGATGTAACGAATACTTTGCGAGAGGCAAATGCAGATCTAATGAAGCGCCATCCCAGCCAAAGCAGTGGAATCAGCGCGCTGACGCGGCTGGGTAGATAGGCGAGGCTCAGGAGCTGGAACACGGCGCCAAAAGCGAGGAACGTGGGAATGGAAAAGTCACTCTTCTCTAACAGGTCATGGAACTGGAGGCAAAACTCATCGTATTCTTTCTGGATGCGTGCGAAAGCCATTTCATTGGATGTTGCTGGCGGTTGAAGTCAGCTTCTTCGATGTTGTGATGGCGGTGAGCCGTGCTTTTATCTTGAATTAGGCGTGGGGCGTAGAACTACGCCGCATCCTCGGGGTTCAAGGAGAACAAAAACCAGAAACATCACATACAATAGGCACCCAGACGTCTCGGTAAATGGCATTTGATATTCTTACATTCGTACTATCGTGAAGTTCTCGTAATAACTCAACTCTATATGTCATGGGGGTGATGTCGCGCTTCTTTAGACTTCTTGCCCCTGCAAGTAGCCCCAAAACAGCCATCTCCCCAAAACATATCCCAATGATATACAAATTGGGTCATCTAAAATTAAACTTGTTTTGCCATGTGATGTATCGATGTTCCATTGATGCCTTGATCTGTGCAATGTATCCTACCCACAGTCACTCTAATCTTGGAATGGGCCTGGACATGATCAGCCAAGTACCAAGTAGCGACTATTTTCCGCTCTCAAACTTACAACGTTTCTTGCCTATCAAGCAACACCCATTCCTAACACAGCGGCATTTGCCCCAGCCGGAGCAAGGACATTCGACGCATCGGATCGTCAGCTCTTGGCCAAGAGCGTTCGTGACCGTGCGGTTTGACTCCGTTGCCACGAACTGTAGACTGAGTTAGAAAGATTACAGCAGGAAACATATTGTAGTGAATAAATGGGTGAAGATTCGGATTCCCAATACAGTGTATCATTCACGAGGCGGATAGACTGCTACTTACTACGGGGCTTGCTGCCACAAAGGTGGCTGCCATGAGCGAAGAGGTAAGAATAGAGAACTTCATGTCAGTCGTTATGGTTGTAGTTCAAGGATGTATCAAAGTCTTTGGAGGGGTTGACTGGGCCTGAAATGCCAGTAAATATAAAGGTGCTGAAGTGAGGGGCCTCGGGTCAGCAGGTGTGTGACTTGGATCATCATGTGATCTGTGAGTTCATATATCCTCCAAGGCTATGAGGTCATTGGAAACGTAAATGACGAATTTTTGTTTCCAGCGTTATGGGTTTGCGCGCAATGGACGTTATTTGGACGAGGTCTTGGGTTCATTGCGTTTGTCAAGTTTTTGTGTCCAAAGGCCTCATAGTCTATGTGTTCCCCACTCTCTTGTAACAATTCAAACAGTTTTTTTTCCCTCCATGAGTGCCATTTTGTGAGCCGTGTGCAGAATCACTAGCTGCGCGGGCAATACACCTGTCTCGCTTCGTATCCTGTAACAGCTATTCAATTTGCAGTATATACCATTAAAATCAGTTTACCCCACAAGCCAGTCACTCGCATAGACAAACATAATAGCAAAGGCAGATTAGACGCTGTAGTTCCAGCCGATAATTCCCTCTTGATGTGAACAGAAGCCCTTATCTCAGCAGCCTATCTATAGTCTCGAAGTACCTTTTCACCACTGTAGCTCTTTCATATTGCCTAACCCGCCGCACTTTTCGGGCTGAGCCTTGTCCGACTTGCCCCAATCGTAGATACCTCCTCGGTCGATGAAAGATTTCTTGTCCCAAACAACTTGATTCATCGCTTTTCTAACACCGACGTCCAGGATCGACTCGCTCTTTGTCATCATTCCTTCACCTTTGTCCAGAAAGCACATGTATTCGTCCAAGAGTAGATAGCTACTCGCCATTGATGAGTTGTCCTCTGGTACGTAGCATTTGAGGTGCTTGTGTCGGTCACAGAAGTGCTTCCATTGCTCGTCGGTTACGAGGAAGTGTCTCGCGTCCCGCTTCCTCTCTTCGCTATCGTTCTCACCAGCCACAATGAGACATTGGAAAACCTTCCAGCGGAATGGGTCGAGCTTCTTGATATTTTTGGCCATATCCTCGTTCCAATTGTGTGTATTCACGACCGTGTTCAGCTTGAATTTGACGCCATAGTTCCGACACCATTCCGCGATCTTGAAAAGTCGGTTTACGTTTTGTCCATCATCGCCGCGCCCAATCCGTATATTTGTCTCTGGATTAAATGAGTCGCAAGAAATGGCTAGGATGTCCAACCACTGGCAGTTCTCTTTCATCCACTTCTCCTGGATCTTGCTGCCATTGCTCACGATGCTGATGCTTTCTACACCTAGCTCGACCTTGCAAAATTTCAGCATCTCATGGAGGAGTTTAGGGTATAGGAACGGTTCTCCGCCAGCGATATTAAGTTTACGCATTCCCGCCTCCTTGAGTAATCGCAGGCCACGCTTGACTTCTTTGATATCAAGGACGAAGGAGGAAGTCTCAGTATGGAAACAGAAACCGCAATTGTAGTTACATTTCCGCGAAGGAAAGTAGTTTACAGAGACTGGGTCGTTCGTTGCGTTCAATGGATCTTTGGCAGGTCCGTTCACCGGGCTTCGAATGAAGCGGTGTTTGATCAGAATGCAAACAAATATGCAAAGCACACCGATCAAGGGGGCTGTAAACATTGACATCTTGGTCAAATCAAACACTGTATCGTTTCTCAGGTGCGTATTGAACAAGTGGAGCAGTCGGCTAACTACGCCGCCGGGGATCGTGTAGCAGCCTGTTGGATTGGCGGTCACTGTATTCCGGTATTTCTGACGTGGAGCGTGAATACAGGACCATGCAATGTATTGAGTGTGGTAGTGCTGAAGAACCAATGGATTTTGGTGTTTGGTTGTAGTAACAATCAGGCATGAGAAAGCTGTGGGGGACTAACTATGGGTTGCTGGGCAAGAACCCCTCATGGGAACCCTGCACTCACGTGCAGGATGGCAACCGCGCCGCCCCCGCCCGCTTCCAGCCTGTTCGCGTGGCCAATGCTCTCCGCGACGCTGGCACAGATTGCCTCCTTCTTATGGACCCCAGCCCAGCCCCGCCTCGCCCCTGTGAAACCTTCAGCAAACGGAAACAATAAATTCTTAATTCATCTTCACTAAAGAGCCACTAGTTTCATGGCTGTAGTCACCCCCAGCAAGTGCCGCAGTGGCTTCGCAATAATTTTTGTGCTTGGTACTTTCCCTTCATCTCAAGTAGTTGGGTCTGTTCTGATTTGCTTTCAGGAGCGCCGGGCGCCGGCAAAGGAACCCTTTCTGTGCACCTTGCCCAAAAACATGATATGCTGCACTACTCTGTGGGTGATAGCTTGCGTAGCTGGATGCGGGAGAACCGCGGAACGGACCTTGCAGCTCAAATCCAAGACCGACTGGACAACCAAGGTTTCCTAACCTCCAAGGAACTATATCCATTCATCTGTGGAGCAATCTCCGAAGCTATCAGCAAATGCAAAGGGAAATGCAAGGGAGTCATCGTTGATGGATTTCCTCGATGCGTGGAGCAATTGGAAAGTTTCGATACATGGGTGGCCCAAGACAAGCTACCACCTGCCCTGGGCAATGACGGTCAACCGAGGACAAGTACAAGACTCGACATGGTGCTTCTATTTGAAGTCTCGGAAGAAAATGCGAGAGCAAGATATTTGGGTAGAGGTCGAGATGACAATGATAGTAGAGAAAAGTTTGAAAGGCGTTTTGCAGAGTATCGACGTGAGACTTTAGTAGTAGAGGAAGCATATGAGCAGCGCGGCATTTTGTTACGTGTAAGTTCTAAAACTCCCTAGGGAAACACTTGGATACTTACAAGCGCAGGTTGATGCAAATGGAACGAAGCAGGGAAACATCGCTGAATTGACGGAACGGCTCGAAGGGAGCAAGATATGGGAGAATCTGGGAGCGAAATGGGATTCAGAGATGTGACGAACATGATTACGTTCAACCATGATTGAATGCTCTGCGAACTGTCCAGTTAAACCAATTCGCTCCAAGCTCATTAAATACATCGTCTCCACTCCCGCTACTATGGTGCCTACGACAATAGGAACAACGAAAGGCCTTGGACACGCAGCCACCCGTGTAAGTCATTGGTCATCGCCTTTTTTTCCGATGTAAGCTCTTGAAATCTAGCACTCTTCCTCCACTATATCTGCAAAAGCTATTCTTTTTTTTCGCTCGGACGCTTCATCTCTATAGACAGGGCAGATTTTACTGGTCAATTTGAGGCTCCTATGGGTCGCTTTTAGTCAAGCACCTATATTCGTTTACAAACAGTTTTATTCATTGCAAAATCATCGATTAATTAAGTTATTATTATTTTAAGGTCTTGATTTACGTTGCAAAAAAGTATCCACTATCTTAATTGAGGCTGGCATCCGGTTGGATCAAGGTTCCGACTTTGCTCGTTTATTTGGACAACTTCTATCCGAATAGTCATCATTTTGGTAGGCCCCATCGGATAATGGACGCTTACGATTTGCCGCTGTAGCTCCACTAAGTGGTGGATTGAGTACAGATTTAAACCACTCGAGACCATCCGCCTTTGGTTTCCTGACGAAATAGTCTTCAAGCAAGTGGTTAAAATCCAGAGTGTCGTAGCACTCAATCCACTCCTGTTTCCCATCCGCAAACTTGACAGAAAAGATCAGTTTACCTCTTTCCTTCGTTTTCGTGTCGATGCTTTTCTTATCCAACCATGAAGTCAAGACTTGGACTGGGACATGGCGCCTTTCAGCGACAATCTTCTCAACGAGATCTTGGCATTCTCTCTCTTGCCAATAACCCACACGGTTGACCTCGTCCAAATCTTCCGCAGCATACCAAGCCCAATTTTTCTTCAAGGCATCTTTTTTGCCTTCTCTTCTTCTGTTCTTGGGCTTGCGCGCCTTCGTTTCGGTATCCCAGGCCACCCATTGCTTCACACTGGTTGGAATCTTGAACTCGTCCAGGGCATTGTTCCTGGCCCAAGAGACGGCATCCCAAAATTCCTTGGTGAAGAATTTGTGGAGCCATAGTGTGTCAATTGGGTATACAATGCGCGGGTACGTCCATATGGATTTCTTACCCACCCATGCGTGCAACCTCCGCGCCGCTTCTATACTGACGCCTCGCTTAGGGTGGACGCAGGCATCAAACTTCATCCCGAACAGAGTGTCTTGAATTCCAGAACCTATCTCTGGTTCACCCTGTTCCAAGTTGTAGTATGGTTCGACGTAAATCTCGTCTCCCGGAGGAAGCCAGTATCTAGCGCAAAAGGCGTGCGAAATCTCGTGGGCAAGTGTTACCGCCAAGTAAAACTGGGTACGAAGATCGCACTCCTCGGTGCGATTTTCCGATGTTTCGTCCTGGCTCAAATAGTCAGCATAAGCGACGTTGAGAAGGATGCGATGGAACCCTTCAGCATCTGCAATCAGCGAGGTATCACCTTTGAACATAACCTTTTGGATGTACTGCCCCGGAAACAGGTGACTACCATGTATTGTGGTCTGGTACTGGTCGGTGTCTATGGCAGCAAAGGAGAATTTGATCTCTGCGGCCAATTTCTCCATCTCCGCTGCCAAAACCTTGAGGGCAGCATCTTCCGTAGCCCAGCCCAGTTCAGGCTCAGGAAGATACCAATTCTCAACATTCGGGTGCTTCCTTCTTTCACCCGAATGTGAAGGAAGTATCCGCAGCCACAGTCGCAATATCGAAGGGACTGTGAGAAATTTGGTCGCCAATCGCAGTGCGGGTTGCATGCGCTCGAAGATCATATCATCGTGATAGACCAGCCCGCCACCCAGTATCCAGTTCTCTCTTCTCAAGATACTGTGGATACCATTCTCAAGGTTACCGAGATGTGGGCTAGGGACGCTACGAAATGGACGCTTGCCACCTGGCACATGCTGAGTTTTGACGTTCTCAAGCATGTAATCACGCCAAATTAGCTTGCTCCACAATCTCGCATCATCACATCTGAGCTGCGAATGTCTGTGTCGCCCTTGCTCAGGCGATTCTTTGGCAGTCCGGCTGAAAGAAGTACTTCGAGCCCTTGGCTGCCAGCTCCAACTTTCAACAATTGTGTCCATCACTTTCCTATTGGAGTTGCAGGTTTCAAGGTCTTCCGTAGTCCTGCATAAACATATTGAATTAAAAGTGGAATAGAATATATATGTCGCCAAATTCCCTACAATCCTATCAATTATCTGTGAGGGCATAAATATCCCACCACAGTGTCGATATATCACCACACAATGTAAAACCCGACCATAAAAAGGTCCTGTTCGTTTGTGTGGTTAAGCTTGATTTGTAACGGTTTCAAAGTTGTCGTATACATGAGCATCTAGATTGAGTGATAGTAAGGGGGAAATGTTCAAGCCGGAAGAAAAACTTCTTTCGATTCATGTCTTCACAAATCAAGAATTGTAATGCAAGGCGTTGCAGTGTAGCTGTTAACCCGGTAGCTATTATTGGTACACAGCTAGTCAATGAGAATACAGTACGTACATATGAACGTTAACATAGGCCTTTGTGGCCATGTTGAAACCACAATTCTTTTGTTCGACAAGTTCACAATAGCTTTGTGACAGTTCTTGACATGCTTGGACATCCTTCGCATGTGACACGGAAATGAAAAATTTGATGCCGACGGGGATTTCAAAGGTGACCTCGCGTAGGGTCTTACAGCTAATTGAAGTTTTGAAGGACTATTGATTGATCCTTTTTTAGAATAATAGATCTTGAGACAAATCAGGATAAGAGGCTACGAGAAGGGCAAATGAACAAAATATCTGACGTTTGATACAACCTAAGCAGGTACTAGAAGATGGCAATCGCACCAGGTGGGCTTCCAATGCCACCTTTAACATGCAGTGGCGCGCTGGTCAAAAAGAATGTCCAACGATTCTTCTGCTCGCAAAGTTTGCTCAGACCTTCTAGATCCCACATCTCTCCAATAGGTGTACCCCACTGAGTCAGAAGCCATTCGTGCAGACACCAACCGGTTTCGAATTGAGGAGGCCAGGCTTCGAACGCAACAGTATCACCAACAACGGCAGCAAAATGGTGGTCGTAGAGCCAACGGACCGACTTCTCACTGCCTTCGATACCAATAGCCACGCCGGCTTCTTGGGTACCATACTTTCGCTCGGATTTTGATGCATTGCTTTGATGGTGAGCAACTCTTCGCACGAAAAATGTAGTCGACTTACTTGTGCCATCTTACATATCCGCTGCGAACCAACAGGATATCCCCTTGCCTGGTCGATGTGCCCTGCCATTTCAGAACCTCGTTCAATTCGTCTACGGATATCTCGTGCCTTGTGACTGGGCTCGGTACTTGTCCCTTGGTGGCTTCGTACCATCTCAGCCAGTCGACCAACACGCCTCTTCCGACGATACCGCCCCTCTCACACCAATTATGTATTCCATTCGTGTCCGATCTCCTTGCTTCATCGTGCGTAAGCCCATTGTAGTACTTTGCGGTCGCTTGATGTGCGAAATGTTTCAAGCTGTCCCACTGGCTTCCCGACTGCGTATTAATGTATAGCTCATCGTCCATGCTCTTGAAGCCCAATTTCTCGTCTAGATCGATTTTCGTCTGCTCGAATGGTTTCCGCTGGAACCCGGGAAATTCCACATTGTGTAGAGGCCAATCCAGCTGGACATGATCGCCAGACTGGATCTCGCGGGATGCGGCTTGCACGACCGAGGGTGTCAGGAGGTTTATTGCTAGAATTTCTGTCAATAGACGTCGCGCGCAAATGACGAGACATACGCACATCCAACCTCATCTTTGATACCGTCTTTGTCGAAGAACCCCCAAAGGCATCCTTGAGGTTCTCCATCCACTTTTGGCAGGTCTTCCAATGCGGGGAATTGATACCCGGATCTGATCAAGCCCCCCGTGAGTGTAGCCGCCACAGCCGAAAGGCGATTCTGAGCAGTCTTGAGTCTGTCCGCCATTCCGGGAAATTAAATTCACAGCATTGATGGTACAAAGACGCTTGCAACAGCGCGTGATGCCACTTTATGGGGTCACAGGGGCATTGCGGTTCCACCTCGTTCTACCGGCCCTCTTTCGGCCACCATGGCGAAAAGGTGCGGGGGTCGCAGTAGGAATACTTCTTGCGATGACGTTTCCTCGGGAGATCATCCCGCAGATAGTCCCCAATTGGAGAGCGAGTCGCGATGACTGACAATCGCAACGACGCATTCGGAGTGACGATGGAAGTTCGTCTCCACTGTGGAGAGCGACCACTCCGTATCATTAGCACCGCTCCACAGTAATCCGGGCAATCGGCGCAGCCAGTCAGCTGTTTACTCCCTAAAACGCGATTCTGGATGTTTCGGTTTCGGGCTATCTCCCATGGGTTGCTCGGCTTGGAGCGCTCACTATTCCCGAAGTGTGTGGATTGAATGAAGTTTTTCGGAAAACAGCGCCTGTTTGTCACGATTTCTGATTAGCATCTCTGCGCTATTTATGGCAAATATCCAGACGGCGATTTGGCTCAAGATTCTGAGACAGGCTGGTACCATGGAAACCATCTGAAGTGGTTCTAGACCTACGCACGGGAGATCTGCGCCGTTTACTTTACCAGGAGCCAGGATGGCATCTGACATGTGCCATAGTGTTGGGTATGAAAGTTTGGTAGCGGACTTGGTCCGGTTTGTCATAGGGACGACGAGGACGAAGAAAAGGTAAGAGACAAGATCAACAGCAGGGCTTGTATTGTACAGCCTTCTCTAATTTCAATGAATCTGCACCGATCTTTGAAGAGAATTAGAGAAGAAGTTCGTCACGTTCATTGCCGTATAGCTGAATGTATGCGGCTGAGAGGGTCTAATGTGTCCCAAGCCATGCTGCTATCCATTGGTACAATAGCGGTGACCCCGGCCCTCGGAGAAGAAAATGTCGGAGAATCGGGAGCAGCTTCATCTACTCCATCGCAGACGGCGAAATGGCAGTCTGCTCCCGATGAACAACCATGGCAATGCTCCGAGGCCACGTGAAACTTGATACTGTTCCGCTGTCCTAGAGATGTCAAAGTATGTGCTAAAGGGTCCTTCTCATGGGGCCACGAGAAGCTGAACTGGTCGATCCACGGTTGCTGAAATGTATCTTGTTACTCTGGATGTTTTTCGATGCATAATTCAAAGGCATATAAGCATGTCGCATCAGCTTCTCACATCCAGCGACAGAGAGCTCCAACAATCATTTTCTTTTCTTCTCCGCACTGTTCGAAAATCCTCAGTTTTTTTAATTTTACTTATATCCCAAAATCTATCATACAGCAACCAACTATGTCTTCTAAGCTGGCTACCCTCCTAGCCCTCGCTGGCGGCATTACTGCCCTCCCTCAAGGACGTAGCCTTACTGCTCGTACTCCGGACGCTTGCTCTCCGCTACCTCAAGGATCTGGCCCTGTTCCTAGCCCTGATACTGCTGACGCTTTTCTTGTCGATGCAGATTTCGCCTGGGCTGCCAAATCCGCTGTCGCTCCCCTGGGGTATCTTTCGACCTTCACCAACATCCAGGCCTCCCCTAATGCACCAAATTACCTGGGCTATCACACACTCTCTTCCTACGATGTTTCTGGCTGTGCTGATTTCTGCTCTTCCACGGCAACATGCACCTCCTTCAACATCTTCTTCGAGCGCTCCCCCAGCCTCGAGCCCGCCGACGACTGTCCCAACCCCCCTTCCACCACCCTGATCAAATGCGCCCTCTGGGGCTCCCCCATCTCCGCCGAGCTCGCAACAAACTTCGGTCAATACCGCAATGACTTCCACGTCGTCCTCGCCGGAAGCAACGGCTACTCTGCCCCACCCCCCGAGAGCCCTCCCGCCCCCGTCCCCACCACCCTGGCAGGCTACCACTCGCAGTTCCTGAACGACTCGGCCATCAACGCGCCGCTCGACTGCAACGGCGCGTACACCTTCATGGGCGCCAAGACGTTCCCGGCTACTCAGGTCAGCGACTACGATCCCGCCATCTGCGATCAGGTCTGCACAGAGCAGAATGAGTATAACACTGCGCACCCGCCCTCGGATGGCTCCGAGCCCCAGATTTGCAGCTTCTTCAATGCGTACTTGCAGCTCAAGAATGGGGCTGTGGAGGAGCAGGTTTGTGCCATGTATACGCGTGCGTGGCCGCTGTGGTACGCGACCAACCGCGGTCAGTGGAGGGATGGGGATGAGTATACGATTACGGCTAGTGTTGGGTTCCAGACCGATGATATTCCGTGCAATGCTTGCTTGCCCGAGGGTGATTTGGAGAAGTTTGGAGGGGAGGGGATGATTGGTGTTGGTTTGGGGGTTGCTACACCTTAGGTGGATGATAGGGGATTAGTGGAGGAATGTGCAGAGTTTGGGGTAGGGGGCTGCGTTTTATTTAATGTTTGATAGACGGGAGTATGGTCTTCATTCTAGGTGTCGTTTTTGTTTTTCGTTATGTTTGCTGACTTCAAAATTGTTAAAAATGTGGATCGTCTTGGTTTTTCTTAGTATCTAGGATAGTATTGAATCGAATTGCACGTTTGCTTGACAAATCAAAACATTATGAATACCTCTGACGGACTTCAAGATCGCTCCTTGGATATGTCCTACTTAACGATTATTAAAAGCCTATGGATCAATGATGAACCGATACAGACAAACTCAGAGAACAGAGGATCGGCACATTTCCTGTTATGAATGACTGCACCTTCTCTAATTCAATTCCTATTTTCTTGCATTATGTGCGGTTGACATGCGAGTTCTTTAGTGTGCAGTAGCTTACATAACCCCTGAGTGCTTTATATAGCCCCTTGCGCTGCCCAGGGTATGCCCTATGATGGCCTTGATGTAATACTCCTACGACTCAAAAACATCCCCTTAAATCCCACCAGCTCCACAGCGGATTCGGCATGACACGAGTACCCTGTTAAACGAAAGAGGAGCAGGAACCCGGCGGAACGCAGCTCCACCAACACCACCAACCTCATCCCCCAACCAATCCTCGCCTAACCGCAGCCGCCAACCTCGGTTTCACTATCGTGGCTCTCACGCGAGGAAACATGTTTCACACCTCCACCCACCTGGCTCTTTACGGATAATTCTCCGATTGGAGGACGTATTACCCCAGATTCGTGTGCATCGCATAGATTAAGCGGCGGCTCACAATTACCACATCAAGAAGTGACATGGCTCCGATCAGGCAATGAACGGCGCTGCGAACTATAGTGCTCTAGGGACGAATTTCACCGTGTTTCAATATCATGGCGCGATCGCGCTCCTCTGAGCAGGTCCGGGTTTGCCCTTTTCTCGTCCTTTTTCTCATTCTTTCTGTTGTTTGACCCTTTCCGTTCTTTTCCCCGTCCACCTCCGCTCAAAATGCGTACCTTTGCGGTCCTCTCCCTCGCCTCCCTCCTCCACTCAGCAGCCGGCCTGCTCGCCTTCCCCGGCGCAGAAGGCTACGGCGCAAATGCCATCGGCGGCCGCCAGGGAAGCGTGTACGTGGTGACCAACCTCAACGACTCGGGCGAGGGATCCCTCCGCGATGCCGTGTCCAAGACGGACCGCATCGTCGTGTTCGCCGTGGGCGGACTGATCAAGATCGAGGAGCGCATGGTCGTGTCCAAGCGCATCAGCATCCTAGGCCAGACGGCTCCGGGAGACGGCATCACGGTGTACGGAAACGGATGGTCGTTTTCCAACGCCGACGACACCATCGTGCGCTACATCCGCATCCGCATGGGCAAAGGCGGAACCTCTGGCAAGGACGCTATCACCATTGCCGAAGGCTCGAGTATGCCTCCTCCTCTCCCCCCCACATCCCATCAAACTAACCCGCACGGCGTAGACATGATCTTCGACCACCTAAGCGTGACCTGGGGCCGCGACGAAACCTTCTCCATCTCCGGCTCCGAGGTATCCAACATCACCATCCAAAACAGCATCATCGGCCAGGGCCTGGAGACCCACTCGTGCGGCGGCCTCATGCAAACAGACGTCGGAAACGGCATCTCGCTGTTCCGCAACCTGTACATCGACAACAAGACGCGCAACCCAAAGGTCAAGGGCTCAAACGACTTCACCAACAACGTCGTCTACAACTGGGGCGGCGGCGGCGGGTACATCGCCGGCGACAGCTCGGGCCAGAGCGAGGCCAACATTGTGGGCAATTACTTTGTTTCGGGGCCGAGTACTAGCGTGACGGCGTTCACGCGTGGGAATGCGAACTTTAAGGGCTATGTGGAGGGCAATTTCTATGATAGTGACAAGGATGGGGCGTTGAATGGGAAGGAGTTGGGGGCTAGTAGCTCGAACTATGGGGGCATGCAGATTGTGGAGGCCAAGTGGCCGCACCCGGCGCCTGGGAAGGTGCTCAGCGCGGCGGATGCGCTCAAGCATGTCCAGAACAAGGCTGGCGCGAGCAAGGTCCGGGACAGCGTTGACAAGAAGTTGGTTGAGGAGTTAACGTCCTGGGGCAAGGGTGGGCAGCTGATCAGCGATGAGAACGCGAGTCCAATGAATGGGCCGGGAACGATTGCTGGGGGTACCAAGGCGGTGGACGCGGATGGTGATGGTATTCCGGATGAGGCTGAGGCGAATTTGGGATTCGATGCGGCGAAGGATGATGCTATGGAAGATAAGGATGGGGATGGGTATGTGAACGTTGAGGCATGGGCGAACTCGCTGGTCCCAGCGGATTACTGAGGAATGACGGGACAAACCGTGAAGTTCAGGCCTTTTGGTTTCAGTTGTAAATATTCGCAAGTTTGAATCGTATAACGTAAAGGACAAGCGAGCGGGTCAGACAAGCGAGCGGGTCAGCCCCCCTGACTGCCCCAACGCGCACCACCATCTACTCAACCACCTTAGAAAAACACAATAATAAATTGATACAGAAAGTAACTACAGTGTTTATAATGTTGTTTTACACGTACGAGAGTTATGTTTTTGCTCTCTGTATCGCGTGCAGCGCGTTTTTAACTGCTGGCTGCTACTAAAATAAGCTATTTTTTTACGCCTCTTCTTATTTAATTACTTCTTAATATTTTTTTAAGTAATAATTTTAGCTCTTTTAGCTTTTTTTAAAGTTTTTTTATACTAAATCTGCTTTATTTTTTACTTTATACACTACGTAGCAGCTTTATTAGCTTTTTTAAAATTTTTAACCCGCGTATAAAGTAATATAACTTTATAAGTTAGTATTACAGCACTTTTATTAAATTAAACAAAAGCTTTAATAATTAAGACTAGTAATAAGCTTTTATTTTTTCTAATTTTATTATAAATTAATATTAACTAAGCCTCTAGCTTATACGCGTTACTTAGTATTCTAGCTTTTTATAAAGTAGTTTTAGAAATAGCTAGCGTAAACGTACATAGCTTTACGTTAAGCTTTAATAGTATAATTTATAAATTATATAAAATTATTTTTATTTTTTAAAAGCTCGCGCGTATATTTTTTTTAGTAAATAATTATTAAAAAGCTTTTTTAAAAGCTGGCAGAAAAGTAATTTTATTAATATAGTTAATATAATCGCGTGCTAAGCTAGAGATTTTATTACTATACGCCCGCTTTAAGAGCGAAAAGTACTTTATATTAAGTAGCTAAAAAAAATATAATAAATACAGAAATATATAAAAAGTAATAATTTTACTTTTTTTACAGAAGTTCTAAAAAGCTAAAAAGTTATAGCTTTTATAGCTATTAATAATAAATAGTTAGTATATTTCTACTGTACAGCTCTGCGTATAAATATTAAAATATTTTAACTAATATATTTTTAGCTTATTTATCGTCCAGCCTGTTTTGCTAAATAATATATACTAGCTAAATAAAATATTATTACTTTTATACTATATTTAGAAGTAGTATTTACTTGTAAAAATAATAAAAAAAAAATTACTTAGCTGTACGCGTTAATTTTCTAAATTATTATAATTTACTTTTAATTATTTAGCTAAGTGCTTTTAGATTAATTCTGTTTTTTTAATACTATAACTACTAATTAAGCTAATATTACGCTTATTATAAAGTTTATCTTGTTAAAATTATACGTGTTTTTATTAATAATACTATACTTTTTTTTTATATAATACAGCAATTTAAACTAAAAGTTAATAACTTTAAAATTTTTATATAAAATTTACTAGTAATTCTGCTAGCAGGTTAATTAAACTTAAAACTCTAGCTAACGCTTAATAAAGTTATTAGG
The DNA here is from genome assembly GCA_022059125.1 of Corynespora cassiicola. Classification (NCBI taxonomy): domain Eukaryota; kingdom Fungi; phylum Ascomycota; class Dothideomycetes; order Pleosporales; family Corynesporascaceae; genus Corynespora; species Corynespora cassiicola. Next base: position 533,262 of record JAEUWY010000012.1, on the reverse strand, counting down.
CTACTTAATACTAATATAGCTCGCCTCTTGCGTAGTAAATAACTAATTAGCTATATTTTATATAGTATTTAGTATAAGTACGAATTTTTATAAGTCTAGCTTAAGAATATAAGTAATAATTATTTTTTTTTAAGCTTAGTCAGCTGTTTTAAGTTAGACTGGTAATTATATCGCGCAGGTTGTCTAACACGTTAAGCCTAAAAAATACTAAATAGAATTTTATAGATATTAGCAGCGCGTCGCACGCTCTTAATTAAATTATTTTAAATAGCTAAGAGGGCAAGAATAATAAGGGCTTCGCTAGAGACTGATTGAGGATTATTTTGTGGTGGCATTATGGGTGGAGGTGGTGCGCGTTGGGGCAGTCAGGGGGGCTGACCCGCTCGCTTGTCTGACCCGCTCGCTTGTCTGACCCGCTCGCTTGTCCTTTACGTTATACTTTGGTTTCTTTATGGATTTGGTTGCAGGGCGTAGAATGCTATATTACTACTATTATTATGTTATATGTATAGAAAAGCATTTTCTTAGTACAAGCTTGTTAGAAAGGTGCGCAACTAGCTTCTCCTTTACGTTACAGCGTGTTTTCTTCTCGAATCACAATTTGGGAGATGCTTTGACTTTGATAGAAGTTAGATGCAAATTCTCGCTTTGCATCCATGCTTTTACTTCAGAGTCTTTTGCAGCTGATGCTTTCTCTAGATAGCCTACAGTGTCTGAGTTGATAATTTGAGCTATGTTGGACCATGACTCCCAAAGAAGAGTGGCAGTTGCTGCTGTAATCGCGTCAGTGGTGACCTAGAAATGTTTTGTGATAACATACCCTTTAGATACCATGCCGTTATACTGCATACTATAACACTATGTATAAATACAGCACTCATGATAAGTACGTAGGATTGTGTGGCTCCTGCTGCATGATTGGCAGTACGGCCTTGGCCTCCCGGAATCTGCACAGAAACAAAGTCGGCTCGTTGACTTGAGAAGTTACTTCCGTCCATTGTCGCAGTTCTACCCACGAAAAAGAAATAGTCCTGGTAGCGCGACTCCAGCGCGACCATCAGCATACTCTGCATTGCCTCTGCAGTAGTACCGTTAGAGCGAAGAATGTCGAGAAGCAGACCCCCTATGCTGATATCTGCTCTCGCAAATGAAGGAGTCATTCCATCTATCAAATGAATTGTTCGTGCGCCACCGGCATCTTCCATCGAAAGCAATGAAGCGACATCCGTCTCATGAAAGTATGAGTAATATCCACCCCAGTAGGCGGACCATTTCTGAGGTTCTAACGAAAGAACGCCCCGATCTTCCAAAGACCCTGATGAAGTCAACATCTGCTTTCGAACGTCGTCGAAATTCACACGTCCACTATCAGAGTCGTAACTATATCTTGGTTCTACGAGTGGAACCGAAGATGAAGCGGAAATGTTGAATGGTCTTGCCATAAAAAACGAGAAACAAAGGCTGAAGCTCAATTTCGTTCTAATCTCGGCTGGTGTGTAGTTACCATTCGTTCGATATAGATCTACCCAATCAGCTCTATTTCGTCGAATCAGGCCAGGTATAGAGTCGTTGAACAGACGTCCGAGGTAGGCATGATTCACCTGCGGATCGCTTGTAAATTCCGTAATAGGGGTTTCGTGTGACGATAGATCACCTGTGAAGTTTACAAGAAGATATGACTTTTGTAAAATGCTCCTGACCACGTTACCTTCCGGAGGATCAACTTCCCGAAAGGCCTCTTGAAGGTGACCAGCGCCGCCGTAAAATTGACACACCGTCATTTTCCAGTCTGATTGATGATACATGTACTTTTGAGATTCGGACACAGCGCCAATCGAGACTTGGCAGTTGAATTCATCCATTTCGTTTCCATGTAAACGAGAAGCCGCAGCGATCTCCCTCAAATCTGATGGTATGGACATGTTTCCGTGCAACACCGGAAGGGAGGAGTTGAGATACACTTCAAGGTTTGTGATATTTGGCCGTACACAGACCACGCGCGTATCGAATACCTGTGAAAAACCCTCATATTTTTGTATAGAGGTCCGATTTTCTTGTCTACTTATCGGTAAAAAAGCTCGCATAGTGAGTCCGGTATCGGACAGGCCGGATGACCCATCTGCAGCCATACCTTCAGAATACTCAGCAAAAGCAGAATATTCCCGTACACCAACGTTCCATTTCGGGCTTCCTACTTTGGGGGCTTTTCGAATCGTGACGGGATAGGACGCAAGATTCCTGAAAGATGTATCAGAATGGCCTTTCTTGGGTGTTCAGTTTCGTTAAGATCCCGATGAAGGAAACGTTGTCAAGCTTACCCTGTGACATAACCAGTATCAAGATCCGCGAGTAAGACTGTAGATGTGAACTGCAAGAACACACTGGTGATCGTCAATGCAGCAGCAAGACTTGAGAATATCCAGTTCTTGGTGTAGATGGCGGGCCATGTATGCCGGAACAATGTGTATGGCGCTGGGGCAGCCGCTCTCATGATAGAGAGCACAGCAAGTTTTGGCATATCGATTCCGGCATCTTCAAGTAAAATGCTGGCTAGCATCGAAGAAGCAATACCTGCCTGGACTGTAATCGATGTTCTAAGCACTACAGCAGCAACAGCGATTGACCTAGCTGTCCAGCCTGCGATCGCGATATTCTTCCAAAGAATATTATCGTCATTAGCGAACCACAGGAAGCTAATACAGGCAACAAATGCAAGGCTGCCTAAGGCGCTGGAAATTAACAGTAAGCACGGCAGGTAGCCGAGCCTGCGCATGACCTATTCAGTTCTATGTTAACTATTTCATTTCCTGGACCTCGATTGTAGTCTTACTCCATTGGTTGCGTTCAAGGGTACGTCGATGTCAGAAGCGCAAATCCTGGGGCTTTCTCTATCTGAATCTTCATTCATATCCAGTGTATGGTAGTGAGTTGCCATAATTTATAAGACTTGTGCAATGAAATAGCGAACAGGTTATAGCGATGGGAGAGCCTGATATAAATATTCGTATAGTAGCCTAGGATATCAATTTCATGCACCGTCATTGCATTGATCGGTGAGGTTAGCGTTTTGATATGTAAGAAAAGGACCGTTCAGGCTTTTGGAAGGGGGGGGGGGGGGGGGCAAAACTCTAATTTTGTCGCATGGCGCAAGGCTGAGGTGGCTGAAAGTGAGCTGAGGGCACGGAAAGAAGTAATTGCAGAGGCTAGAGTTATCTGTCGACCTTGGCAAGAGAAAAGGCTCGAGGTGATTGGAGTCTGTTTGGGGCCAGCCTTATGGAGATGTGCAGTCAGATACTTGCTTTTTAGTCTTTAAACGCCGACCCTTGGCGTCATGAAGCGGAATGTGGGAAGAGTGTGTCTGAATTATTGTTTAAACCACAAAATGATCTCTCACCCTCACATTATCTCTCTCGCATTCTGTACTCAAGTGTACATCTAATAGCATTGCAAATTATGACACGCATTTGATGGAAATTTATATTAATTAAGCAGAGATATGAAGCTTAGATCTTGACAAAATTATTATAATGCTAGATTTAATAAGGCTGATTGGCGTCAATGCCCCTTTGAGCAGATACCAAATTGTCTTTAGTAAGGTGTCTTTTGTCATATAGGGCATATTTTCGAACATTGATGTGATTTGACTCCACAGGCGCACCGCATGGCCTGAATCCCGTTGCTTCTTGACGACTGGTGGCGGGTTGCATTGCGTTGGCCCAATTGGTCTATGATTTCTGACCATTCCAAATGCCTTTGGCAAGAGTTCGTATGTTTCGTTAACCATAATGTTCCACTAGCTAGTCAGACCGAAATCAAGTCTGGAGGGACAAAAGCGTCTTATGTAGAAGACGGTACCGCCGCGGAGCACGCTCATGGGAGACGGCCTTGGCAATATGCAAGCCTTCAATATCGCCAGGGTCTTGAGGGGACAAATCAAAGCCAGCATGTTGGAATGAATATAGTGGTCAAATGATACGAGCAGATTGTAAATACGAGCTTTGTTGTACAGCCTGGTCCTCCAGAGCGGCTGACGCCATGCATGCTTATTAGTTTGCCTGCTGTACTACGCTCTGTTTGATATATTTTTACTTCCTAAAATCACGCCAGCCTTTCAACTAAGAATAAAACACTTAACGTTCTGTACTCGTTTAGTCCTGGCACATTAAAGCTGAGAGAAAAAAAACTTACAGCTCTTCAGAAAACTCTCAACGTGTTCTATAAGCGAGCAGAATATATAAGTGAGCCGGACACATAAGTGAGCTCGACACAGACGAGCTGGACACAAGTGAGCTGGACCCAAATCCTCAACACAGCCTAAACCAAACTCCACAACAAAGAAGCCAGTCAGAGACTCCTTCCCATCACATCACTCACAAACAAACAAATCCTCAAGGCCCCCGGATACCATCCTCAAAATAAATACTTTTCCTCCGCAGCTATATACACTACCTAAGCCCTCGCGAGCCCCAATTTTGTTTTTATCTACCATCCCATCCCATCCAATTCCACCAAAAATAAAAACCTGCCATAAATAACGCCATACCATTCCATTCCATCCAGCCCAGATATCCTCAAATTTTCAAAAGAAAAAAAAACCCAAAAACGGGGGGCTTAAAAGCATAATCACCACCCAATGCAAACTCTTGCTCTCTCGTTCGCAGCAAAACATAAACCAACCAACCAAAAAAAGCGTGAACCAGCACATACAAACCAAAAAAAAGGGCTTGGGGTATCATCACCATGGCCAAAACGCACAGCCTAATCCTCACCTCTAGGGAGAGTCTACGCACTCCCCGGCGGACCCCCCATATTCAGCAAAATATCCAACATATCCAACCCCCCAACATCCGGCCCCATGGCCGTCTGGCTGATATCCGCCCCCCACTGATCCAACAGCGGATCCAACGGCAGGGCAAGCCAATCCTGATCATACCCGCCGCCATTGCTGCCATTCGCATCCCTCGCGCCACCGCCCATCCACTGGTTCTGCCAATTGCTATTGCTGTACCCCCCGGCCGACCCATTGCCCGCGAACCCGGGCGGCGGCATGATGGAGATGGAGTTCGAGTTGGGGTCGTACGTCTCGTTCGAGATGCCCCAGAGGGGATGGCTCGGCGTAGCGCGCCCAGAGGCCGTGATGCTGAGCGAGGGGGAGCCAGGCACAGACGTAGAGTTACCCTGGTAATGCATTCCGCTGCCGAAGCCGGGGGCGAGGTGGCCCGGCTGCTGCTGGCCGCCGAGGGGTTGCGGCGGAGGCATCATGGGCGTCTGGGCGCGGGTGCGAGGCGGGGAGCGGCTTCCGGAGCGGGACAGGCCCGAGTTGCCGGTTGTAGCCATGCGGACGAAGCGGGCGCGGATGCGATGGGTCAGGGTTTCTACGAGGTCCGCGAAGCGGTTTCCGACGTGCACGTCGTCGACGATGGAGGTTCGGAGGGCTTCTACGCCGCGGTCGAGGAGGCCGAGGGAGTAGGCTACTTCGTCTTCTGTGGCGCCCAGGGCAAACGTCTTGAGCAGGATGATGGCCACGGAGACTATACGGAAAAAAGTGCGGACGGGGGCGTGGCGCAGATAATCTCCTGGATAGAGGCCGTCAACGACAATCTTCAAAACGTTTCGACTCGCGTCGATGACCTCCTTGATATAGTGGCGGTCGTTTCCATACCACTTGACCAGCGTACTGAATGGGATTGCGTTGCCCTCGCCTCCACTTCGTGAAGAGGACGAACCTACGCCGTTGGGCTGGGCATGCGTCTGCTGGGGCGTGTTGTGAGTGCACCGTTCTACGACTGCCTGGAGGGCGAGCGAGTTGAGGTATACTCGCGTGTATTCGAATTCAATGGTCAGGACATGGCGAAGTTGCGTGGGGACTTGATACAGTCAGATACATCACAATGGCATGGGCAAGGTATAGCTTACTTTGTGGGGCCTGGTCAAAAGACCTCTTCCAGTCCATGAGCGGCGTCTGGAAATTCTTGAGCAACTCTTCGTAGTTGCCCGACTTCAAGAGCTCCCTGGTTCGCCGTCGGTTGGGGAAGAGCTTCAGGTTGCCCATCTCCATGACCTTGGCTATTCGCGTCCAGAAATCTAGCACGTAGTCTTGCACGGCGTGTCGCTCCTGGGTGGCTACTGATTCTAATGGCAGACGCTGCCCGTCCGACCGCATTCCGTACTGCGGCGGGGGCGCTTTGATCTTACTCACGCGCTCCACATACAGCTCGGTTGGAGTCTTTTGGGCGTGCAGGTCCTGGTCTTCGCGCTCGACCTTGGGAAGCATAGAAGTTAGTCCAAGCCTACCGCTCGTCTGCGTGACGTAAATGACTAAAAGATCCTTGAGGTGGTTCTTCCGGCGGAAGTAGGCTTTGACAGTAGCATGGGAGAGGTGCCTGTTCGCTTCTTCAAACTCGACCTCGCTCGTGTCGTCAAACACGCCAATCTCAAAGGCCAGCGAGGTCGCGTTTCCTAGCAGCATCCAGCACATGCGGTCGCTCCTCCAGCAGGGCTCCAGCCAGCTGTCGATACGCTGGCCGCCCACGCCTTTGAATAGATCTGCACTCGGTCCTGGTCCGCCGGGATTCACAATAGGCGTGCCTATGTCTGTAAAGTCGTCATTCGGCACCAGCTCGTCATCGTCATCACCGGGCGGAAAATGCAGAGCTCGCGGATGCCACTCGGTCAGCAGCATCAGACTTTCCACCGTGCCCAGCGTGCGCAATCCCTTCCGGGACAGCGGATTCACGTCCGAGCCTGGCTGCTGGCCCGCGCCACAGAAGCCGCCACCAAACTGCTCCTGCCCGTATATCATGCGGTCAATCATGCCCTGGAGGTACTTCCAGAGCTTCTCGTGGATGAGATATGCGCGCGAGGTGGCGCCTGCTCCGGTCGAGTTGCGCGGCGGGGCGAAGCGCGACGAGATGGTGAGCAGGGTGATGACCAGCATGGGTTCCTCCTTGAGCAGCTTCCCGTGCGAGGCATGGTCGCGGTAGTCGGGCACGACAATGGGCGTGAGGGGCGAGAGGAAGGTGTAGAAGTAGTCAATGTAGGCAATTGCCTCCTTGGACGTCAGCCAGCCGGCTCGCACGAAGCGGAACTTGGACCAGGCCCTGACGGCTTCGGCAAAGGCGGCCTCGTTTGGGGGCTCCGGGGTGGCCGGACGCTGCGGCTGGTGGTGGTGGTGTTGCTGTTGCTGTTGCTGCGGCTGCTGCTGCTGGATGGCAGGGTCCACGGTGGGCTCTACCCCCGAGCGCGACTGGGTGCGCGCGTGCAGGCCCGGCGTCAGGCTCGCGTTGGCTTGCGGGCTGGCAAAGTTGGTCTGCGAGCCAGGCGTGCTCCCCGTGCCCAGCTGCGGGCGCTGCAAGCTCCCCGCGCTGCCGGTGCGGTGGTGGCCCTCGAAGTCGCCGTTGCGGCCGGCGGCCTCGAACAGCAGGTTGAGGGCGTCGTGGCCGCTGTAGACCTCGCCGGCCTGCAGGATGGCGGTGGTGGCATTGCTGATCTTCTGCTCCTCCTCGTCGGTGGGCTTGGACAGTCCATTGGGGGCCGTGTTGGGGCGGCGCAGAGGCTCGTAGCGGCCGACGGAGCCCCCGGGGGTCAGCGGCTGCGAGACGTAGGCGGAGGCGCTGGCGGGAGCCTGGTGGGTGTTGGCGCGGGCGATGTTGATGCTTTCGGGGCGGCGGCCGGGCGTGCCCTCGTCGGATCGCAGGCGCTTCCTCCCATTGCGCACCTCGTAGTCGTCGACGTCGTCGAGGAAAGCGTCGCCGTCGGCGCCGTCGTGGGGCTTGCGCTTGCGGCGGGTCGCGCTGAAGAAGCACTCTTTGCTCTCGCGGCGGCACCTGACGCAGGGTGGGTCGTGAGGGTTGTCGACGGGGCCCAGGTCGCAGCGCACCTTGCGCCGGCGGCACGGAATGCAGGCCTGGTATGTGCGAGTGTGCTGGGCAGCGGTAGGTCGCGATGCCGGAGGCGAGGCGTTCGAGGCGGTAGACATGATGTCGCCGATGTCTCCAGCGCGGTCGGCTTGCGGCGGCTCTGGAGGGGGAGGTGTGGTTCGGTTCGGTTTTATGAGGGGGGGATTGACGAGCGGGCGCGGATATATTGGCTGGGCCGCACAAGAACGAGCGCGGGCGGAGGGCGGGCGCGCCGGGCGACGGTAACGCGGAGAGGAAGGCGGGCAATGCTGCTACTGCTGCTGCTGCTGCTCCCCGTCCTCGTTGCACCTTTTCACTCGCCCCGGGCCCTTCCAATGCTGCTGAGGGCGTCGCCGCCGTCTGCCCAGTCGCCGTGGTCACGAGAATGCGGGGGCGGCCTCGAATCACGCTGGGGGCTCGCTATGGCGGAGCGCGCCCGGCCACCACTGGCTGGCACCCTCACCGACTCGTCCAGCGCCCGTGGCAGCTGTGGCGATGTACCTCGCGGAGCTGCCCATGTGATGTCCGCGTGCGCTGCTCGTGGTGCCGCGAAGCTGCCTGGTGCCCGTCCGGTCCAATCACCGTCCCAGGCCCGCCCAAGCCGCCCGGCCTGGTGGGCTCGTGAGCGAACCATGGCTCGCCAGCTTAGAAGAGCACTGGCCGGATGCCCTGCCCTCCGGAGCGGGCGGAGTGCGAGCAGGGTGCTCCTTTGTCTGCCATTGCATCATCCTCTTGGGAATTGATAATGGGTGGGGCCGCGCGAGTAGGTCCGTTTGTGGTGATCTTTCCAATTATACCGGGGTGGTTCGTGCAGGGGCATGGCATTCAGGGCATGACGGGGAACACGCATCGTGAGGCTGAGCTTTCCAACGCCCGGACTCTGATGCAAGAGTGATTGACAAAAAGGACTTGGGGAGTGGACAGTTGACATGAGTCGTATTTGACTTGTTCAGGTGGTAATCACTCGGGTTCTCTAGAAAGAGCCAACGCAAAACATCATTGAGCATGGTACCTAGTATTACGACTATATCTCCAATCACAGGCTCAGCAATCTTACCTTGTAATCCCATCTACAACATCCAACTCCTTCTCCTGGTCCAATTCCTTCTCGTCGTCACCCCCATAGAATCCCTCCCCATCATCATTCTCCCCCAACAGCCCCTCCACCTCAGCCACCCTCCTGACAATCTCCTCCCTTCTCTTGACCCTCTGCTCCCTCCACGCTTGCCACCCCTTCATCACCAGTACCAATCCCACCGCAATGCTGGTCAACACCGCCCAAGCAAACACCATGCTCGCTCCGGCGTCCTCCCAAAACTCCTTCAACGCCGCCCCCTTCTTCATAACGGCATGCCTCAGCGATCCCACCCTCCCATAGCCGTCAAACCTCTCCCTCCACACAAAGCGATAGTATCCTGCCCCACACCCACGCACCCCCTGATCACCACACCTCCACGACCACAACGAACACCCCGTCTGCCTCTCCACCGCCAACTCCCCCTCATATGACTCCCCCACCTCCCTAACCTGAACATCAGTAACCCGATACTCCCACCCGCCCTCGACCTTGACATGCACCACCTTTTGCTTCTCCGCATCCAGCACGTCAGACCTCTGATGGGCCCCAATCCCCAAGACGCGGAACCTCAGCGTGGCGCTCCCATGGTGACCCCCGCCATCCAGCGAGACGAGCCGGTCATAGTCGAGATCCAACAGCCGCCACGCGAGCGTCAGGTCCTCCCACCCGCGTTCCCGATCGAGCACCCCCGCCTCGACGATATTGCGCACCTTGCGCTCGGGGATGCTGGCCGGGACCTGGTAAGCCTTGAGCAGTGGGGGAACATTGGCATCTTTGAGCGGGAGGAGCTGTTCGTTGTTCAAGTAGAGAGAGCGCGAGTCCGGGGCGAGGGTGAGGTTGAGTAGGATGGCCGAGGGAGTGGTGGGCGATTCCTCGTAGTATGGGGCGGCGGAGCGGAGGAGGCTGGGCGCGTTTACCTTGTCGAGCTGCCAGAAGGGGTAGGCTGGGGTGTCGAGCTTGATGATGGCGCTACGTTGAGGGTGGAGCCAGGTTATGGACGAGGTGGCTAGGGCGGTGGAGGAGAGGAGGAAGAGTGAGAGGGGAGTAAGCATGATGGAGGGGTTGGCCTTGGGCAGTGTAGCCGTGGGTTGCAATCCAATGTCCAGTGCTCTTTCCCTGGTTGTGGTCCCAGTAAACAGCTCTTTTGTATGCACGAGACTGGCTGTCAACAAACGTCTCCAGCAAACCTAGTAGAATCAAGTAATGAGTGACGGCGCAGTTATCGACTGACGGAAAAGCACGACGAAAAAGAGCACCCGATAAGAACCACGGGTCTGGAGCCTACCTGGTCAGAGCGTTATACGGCGTTGCGTTCCTGAAATCCTATCCGCACCCAAATATAGCCTCACCCAATTTATCGGATGCTAGCCGCTTCGAGCAGCCTATGGGACCCTGGGCGCGCCGGCAAAAGGCGTGAAACGAAATCGTCGAAACACATCAGTCATGATTGCTAAGTCGGGTATACGATTGGGAAGCCAAAAGCATAGTAGGAAGTCAAAAGGATATCGAGCACACCCGCCACGAGAAGTTGCGGCTGGAAAGGGGGCAAGTAGCTGATCAGACCCATCCGGCTGCTCCATCCGAAGCAACAACCCCGCTGCGAGCAGCAGAGACCGCATCCTGGGATTCAAAGTTAGTCAAGGCAAGCCAGCCAAAGTGTTTCAAATGGCATCCGCCCAAGAGGCTACGGACAGCCGATCGCTCGCCTCCTCCACGAGACCGACCCCGCAACCCCGCGATCCCACATAAAGCTTCCCGCTCGGCTGTCGCCAGTTTGAGCCCCAAACCTCTCCACCATGGCCACCACCGCCACGCCATCCTCGCTCGAGGTGAACAATGCCCGCTTCAATGCCGAGGCCGAGGCCTGGGACGGCAACAAGAAGCATGTCGAGAGCTGCGAAAAGGCATACGAGGCCATCAAGCGCTACGTCCCGTCCTTTGCCGACGGCAGCGCCAAAGGCAAGTTTGATGAGGGAGAAGGAGGAAGGGGAATGGGAAAAAGGTTCTGATGAAACTGATTGCTACCAACAGACCTCGACGTTCTCGAGATAGGCTGTGGGACCGGCCTGCTATCGTTCATGCTAGCGCCACACGTGCGCTCTCTTGTTGGCGTCGACACGGCAGACGGCATGATTGCCGCATTCAATACCAAAGTCGCCGGCCTGCCCAATCCCGACAAAGCAAACCTAGCCGCAGTAAACGTCCTCGTCCAGGAACCAGATGATGTGCACATCCAGGGCGCTGCTGCTGCGTTGGCCACCCGGCGTGGAGAGTCGGGTCACGATGGCCCGTACCGATTCGACTTGATCGTGAGCCACCTGACGCTGCACCACATACCCAGTCTGCCCGATATTTTTGCCACGCTACTCAAGTGCTTGAGACCGGGAGGGCACATTGCGTTGACCGACTATGAGGATTTCGGGCCGGATGCTGTGCCATTCCACCCCAAGGAGAAGCGCGAGGGCGTCGAGAGGCACGGCATCAAAAAGGACGAGGTGGAGACCATCATCGACGGAACCGGATTCAACGAAGTGCAAATCGAGCGTGCATTTACGTTGCGAAAAGAGGTCGAAGCCGAGGACGGAAAGCCGGCGAGAGAAATGGACTTTCCATTCTTGATATGCCTAGGGCAGAAGAGCAGATGATGCTCAGAGGTCCTTCATTAGGTCGTTGACCGCTTTGGCCGCGAAGCGCTTGCGTTCTGCTTCCGGCATCCCTTCGCCCATGTCTGTACACGAAAAAACCATTAGCATCCTGTCTGTACAATAAAAACATTGCTTCCAACCCACCTTTGATGGCCATCATCCTCCTCATCATATTCTCCAACTCCTCCACCTGCGCCTCCTCATCCTCCTCCACTCCATGAACGGCATTCTTCATCCCAAACAACTCCATATTCATCTCCGCCTCCTCCGCCTCGAACGAACCCCCAAACCCCTCCTCGTCCTCGTCCCCATCAACCCCCAACCCCCCATCCCACTCCTGCGCCATAATCGCCTCCTCCACCCTCTTAACCCCCACCTCCTCCCCAAACTCATTCTTCCCCCTAGCCTCCCCATCCACAAACTCAAACCCATACTCCAAACATACCCCCTCCCATTCCTCTCCGCTCATCTCGAGATACGGCGTCCGCCCCTGCGCCATCGCAACCGCAAGACACACCTGATCGCTCGCATACCCACACGCCTTCTCGATGACCTCGGCCACGGCCTCCATCGTATCCTTTATCGTCTGCAAATCCGCTTCGCTGACCGGCTTGCGGAAGCAGTATATCCACGCCCCCAGAACAGAGACCACTTCTCTGGCTTCGGGCTTTGTGAACTCGGCGCGCCATTCGGCGACGGAGGGGATTTCGTCAATCCAGATGGGGAGTTTGGCGGTGTAGTATTTTGTCTTGAGGTCCCATTCGTGCGAGAGGCCGGCTGTGGAGGCGGAGGGGGGTTCTGGGGCGGAGCCTGTGAGGTCTGCGGGGGGGTTAGCGGGTGTGCGGAAGAGAGGGGGAAGCGAGGGGGGGAGGGGACCTTTGAGGAGGCTGAGAACGCCGGATTCGGGGGCGCCGATGGCGAGGATGCGCCGGGGATTCTTGACCTCCATTGTGGGTGTGGTGAGTGCAAGAGTGTGGTGTTGTTGCGGAGTTTCGGAGGTCTTGGCCTTGAGGATGTGGGGGGTTGACCCCACGGACTAGCTAGGGCAGCATGCACGTTCTTCGCAGCATCCGTATGTGTAGGTAAGCAATCACGAAATTCATCATCACATGTAAGTTTTGTGACAAGTTTCAAGATTCGTTTGCACTAGTTGCCCGCCTTTCCGGCGCCGTGTTTAATGGGGTAGAGAACCAATATTTGAGCCTGAACCAGGTAAGCAGTGGGATCGTATTTGGAGGTTATTCTATTCTAACCCTTCATCCCAGATTCCGCACATCATAAAAACCGTGATTCCTCAATTTTGACCGCGGTGGTGTCTCGCGGCGACTGTCTCGCGCGTGGCCGGGGTAGTAGTAAATCGTTCGTTTAGAGCTCCTCGTCAACCCTTCTCCCTCTTCAACGTCCTCCACGCTGGCCACGGGCGCGGTTAACAGTGGCACGGCCACGTGCAAGACCAACACCGCGACCCCTAGTGCCTCGCGATCGGAACATGGGCGCATTCCTAGTGCTCTGTTAGCTTGTCGCCTGCGCTGTCCGGCTGTCGTTGCCTACCTCAGCATGTCGGGGACGATGAAATAGCGGACGTGGGAGCCACGGATATAGACTTGTTCCAAATGGGAAACGCGACCGTCGCGGGCGGTGACCGTAATGTCCTTGAGCTGGACGTTCATGTTGTCCTCGGCTGCTGAATGTTAGCACGCGCGAAGTAGGTGAAGGGACCTTGCTGACCCTCAAGAAGTTTTCCACGGTAGACCTCGCCAGAGGTGATTTCGAGGGTAACAATGTGACCCTAGCATTGGGTTAACTCGGTGAGGGAGGCCAACGGGTTTTATCGAGTACATACGGTCGCCTCGTTCAACAGCTTAATGGGGATACCGATCGTGCTAGTCATCTTGACTGATTTTCTCTTGTCTTATACAAACAGACAGTTTATTCGGATATAGATCGCGCGTGTTGTCGTCGTGGGGCCGATACTATGCGCCAACGTTAGACTTCTTGATCGTGAAATGCCTTGGGATGAACAGATTAAAAGGCGTGGAGCGCGTATATAGGGTACAGAAATGCGCACTGACCTTTTCGCGGGCGGTCCTTTGAATAGACTGCCAAAAGCGCGGGTGTAGCGACAGGTGTGGGGTACGCGGAGGGTGAGGACGCGAAATTGGTGACCTAGTTCACCTGCGATGTTGAAGTTATTCCGAGCGGAGGAGCTTGGACCATCTGCGCTTGAGCCGCTAGCGTCATTATGTCAGCTGTCTCTGTTGTTCCCATCGTCCTACATCACCGCTTCGAACGGTTTACTTTTGTGCAATGAATATTTCGGGTACTCTTAACGTGTTCAAGCTGCTGAGGGATCCCGCTTTGTGCCTTCCTCAGCACACTGTCTCGACTTTCAACCACCTTCCAGTGCCCCTATCAAAAGCATTTCCCAAGAAGGATGGACAGAAGGAGGTGGATATCAAGGCGGTAGTCCTAGATAAGGATAATTGTTTTGCAATTCCTCATACCGATGAAGTGTTTCCGGCATATAAGGTAGGCCACTAACGCCATCCCTCATCACTCAATATACGTCATTTTCTCCTTTTGTTCAAAATGATAGCTTCACTATTTGTTTTACCATACTACTATTCTTTAAATCTTTTTATTGAGACATTTATACTTCTCTTTTGTATTTCTACTTTCGAGGATACCTTGTGTATATCACATTCTTCGCGATTCAACATGGCCGACACTTATCTATTTGTTTTCCTTCCTCCACATCATTCCAGACCAGATACTCAGCCTCTTGCAAAAAAATCAACTGCCATTCACCAACATCGTCTAATTTAATCAAGCTTTCTCGAAACTAACAACCTTGAAAGGAAAAATTTCAAGCCCTCCGCACCGCCTACCCCGGCTCAAAACTCCTCATCGTCTCTAACACAGCCGGCACCTCCTCCGACCCCGGCTTCGCCCAAGCCGAGCTCCTGGAAAAGAACACCGGCGTAAAAGTGCTCCGGCACTCTACCAAGGCAAGTCTTCACATACATATCCAGCTCCCTCTCTACCCATCTTAGTTCCCACTGGTCCTCACCATCTGTTAACACTCCCCAGAAACCCGGCTGCAAAGCCGAAGTCCTGTCCTACTTCCAATCCCAACCCGACTCGGGCGTGACCTCGCCCTCCCAAATCGCCGTCGTAGGCGACCGACTATTTACAGATGTCATGATGGCTAATCAGTTGGGTGGATACGGGTTCTGGATCAAGGATGGGGTGATTGAAAGAAAAAGCTTCGTGGGTGCCTCCTCTTCCTATATACAAAGCTTTCACTTACAAGCCACCAGTTCGCCAGAATGGAAGATCGACTCTCTGACTTCCTGCTGAAGCGCGGCTACGCAGCACCGAACCCAGAGTCGCACTTCGAGTAAAAGATGCACACCTTCTCTCGACGTACACCACGCGAACCATTATGTCAAGACCATGTACCATCATTGTACCAACACTTGTAACTTTCTACATCAAAATGCTTTTGCCAGCTCCATGTACATGGCCAAGTCTACTAGTAATACAACAAGATACATGGATCGCCATCATATACAACATCATACACTCCTCAGCACATTATCCTAGTGTTTTTCTCCAGATATGCTTCACCGTCTGCCGAGCCCCCACTTGGCAATCTTGCCCTGAATCTCGTCCCAGTTGAAATCCCTCCTCTTGAGGCCCTCCTCCTCACCCTCCTGCAGCACAACCGTAGGTGCTCCACTGCCCTCACCAACATTCTTGACGCCACCGCGGAACACATCCCTCGCGACCCTGCGCAGATCCTGCACCGTAACTTCCTCAATCTTCTTGCACATCTCCTTGACGCCGACCTTGCGGCCGTGGACCTGCACCTGCCGGCCGAGATCCTCGAGCTCGACCATGCGGGACTCCAGGTTCATGAGTAGCGAGGAGCGGAGCTGGTTCTTGGCGCGCTGGACCTCTTCCTTGCGGAGGACGTAATGGCCCGTCTCCTCGCCGAGGACGTGCAGCTCGCGGCACATGACGTCCAGCACCGGGGCGACCATGGCGGGCGAGCACGAAGCCGCGATGCCGAACAGACCCGAATCGGTGTAGGAGTGGTTAAAGGCAACGCAGCTCTCGATCCATCCGTGCTGGTTGAGCACGTTGGTGTATAGACGCGAGTACATGCCCTTGCCGGGTCCTCCGGCGCTAAAAGAACCTCCTCCTCCGAGCAGGGTCTGCAGCGTCGCGAGCGCGTAAATGTCGGGTGAATTTATAGGGAGGGCCTCGAAGGCTAGGTGGATGTGGGAGAGGCGGGGAATGGCAGGGCTGAGAGGAATGGGGATCGGGGGAAGCGTGAGGAAGCCGCCGGTGTACTTGGATGGGATCGAAGTATCAATCGACGGGAAGTTGAGGTCTAGCGATGCGTTTACGGACGCTTGCGAGGTTGCGGATGTGGAGAGGTTCTTGAAGAACGGGAGCTTGGAGAGGAGTTTCGAGGACTGCGGGGGCGCACCCATGGGGGTAGGGTGGGATGCGGTGAATTGTGGCGGTGAGTTGGACGAGCTCGACACAGAAACGTCTTCCGATGCGTTAATCAGCGATGGTCCAGAGCCCTTCTTCATGTCCCCGAAATACTGCTGCGCCAGACGCACAGCTTGGCCGTGCTCGACTCCGGCAAATGCAACCACCATCTTCTCAGGCTTGAAAAACTGTTTCCTGTATGCTTCCACAACATCTCTGTTAATGTACGGCAGCCTCTCCTTGGGGCACAGAAGCGGGTTGCCCAGCGTGTTGTCCTTGTATGCCGCCATGTGAACGAGCTCCGGCAGGATCAGTTCAGGCTTGGACCAGATTTCTCCAATCTCATAATCTGCCGTTTCTAGCTGCTGCTGGACCTCGTCCTCTGTGATGAGCGGGTCGCGAATGGTCTCCGCAAGAAGGCCGACGGTCGTCTCAACGGCGGAGTTGAATGTGGCCGACTGGTACATGAGCGACTCTCGCGATGACGCACATTGTATGTTTCCACCCAGAGACTCAATCTTTTCAATCATGTCATCGCCGTGGGTTTTGGTGGTTGACTTGAAGGCCAAGCGGTCGATGATGTGGCTCACGCCGCGCAGCGCATCGTTTTCGTATCTCGAGCCGGCGTCGACGTAGACTCCAATGCCAGAGAAATGGCCCGGAAGGGCCTCGGTCGCGACACGGATGCCATTGGAAAGGGTGGTGATTTGGTCGAGTTCGACAGGGTCCTGGCGTGACGGGTCAGAGGCGCGGCATAAAAGTGCAGTCAGGCACGCAAACCTTCTCCTCGGCGGCGACAGTAGCCAGCCCCCTTCTACGAGCACATGCCGTAGGGGCGGATCTCTTCAGCGAAGATGAGGCCTGGTTTAGTCCTCGCGACAGTGGTCGAATAGATCGCGGCCTCAACATAATCCGGACGGTGCAGTGTGTTTGATGGGAGTGGCAGTTGTAGGTCTGCTGCGTTCCGACCAGCGGCGGAAACTGGCGGTCATTGACAAAAGAGGATTAGCTTGAAGTCACGTGCTGATAAATGGTTCTAGTACATCTTGCTTATCCTAGCATTTGTTATGTCATTTTTGAAGCGTGATTTTGAAATGCGATTTTTTAGTCATTGAATGATTCGACCGATCTCTATCTCTCTCTTCCAAGTTTCCTCTGCAATCAAATCAGTGGAAAGCTGACAGGCAATGCTGTCGAACAAGACCCTACACCTTGGACAAATCTTTTCTTCCTTTTCAACAAACGGAATGTCTAGCGGCTTTCCAATAGCCCGAGTCTCATACAACCCAACTGCAACTCCAGATCAATACGGCTCTGGCTCCGGATCGGGCTTTGCATGCGCCTTCATGAGGAAGAACACCAATAGGCCCACCTGTCCACCAAACCCTACAGCGCCCAACCAAAACCCTAGAGCACCATTCCATGCAACTGCCCCGCTCTTCACGCAGTGTACACCGAGTGCTGGGTAAAGAGTGAGCGTCAACCCAGACATGGCCCAAGCCACCCAGTGCGGAATCAGTGGCTCGGGGCGCTTGTCCGACAGAATGGCGTACGAAACCATCAGATCCTGGCCCATGAACACTGGGAAACCCATGGCATAGACAAACCACGCAAGATCGCTGAGCATCTGAGTGAGTATCGGGTCGCGGTCGAGCCGATAGATGACAGCCGAGAAAAAGTACGAAGGTATCATCATGGAGATTGACCCCAGAACGCCCGAGCCCAGCTGCCCCCAAAGTGCCGTTTGACTAATGCCCGGAATCTTTGAGAGCTGGCGGTTTACACCGGCGCAGAAGATGGGCCAGAATGCGCCAGTCATGAGCATCAGACATATGCCGCCTTTCATGCCCGTCTCGTTGCGTCGGTAGTGGGCTGCAGTCACTTCTGGGGTGAACGATGGGCTGATCGGTGGTAGTTGCATCGATGCGGGGAGAAAAATAAAGAATAAGAATTGTGCTATTGGTCCACAAAGAATGGCTAACTTGTCTAAGGCGTCATGTCGTTGCTTGGGGCCACCCGTCCGTGCAGGGCTCGAGGCTTGCGATTCGGCTACCATCTGGTAAAGATTTGGCTGGTTGTACGGGAGACTGGCAAATGGAAGATCAGCGTTATTAGAGGTGGTGAGACTAATCAATGCAATCATGTGCAGAAACTAGTTTGGCTCGAGTCAACTAACAAGGTAGCGGTTTTATGGAAAGGATGCTCCTCGTCCTCCACTCGCATTCCGGGTCCCGAGCATTGGTAGTCCCAATACGATTTAAAGATTCAGTTCAAATAATCCGGATCCCGAAATTTGGTTGCGCTTATAATCATGGGTGAGGTAGTACAGGGCAGTCTAATCTGGGCGAAATCCTTTAAGAGCGCCCGGACCAGCTAATGCTCGAGGTGGTGCTCCTTTCAACGCTTTGGTCAGACTCATTAAGACCAAAAGCCTAAAATCTCACAAGCAAACGCATCATGGCAAACAAATGTATCGTGACAAACACTGTGTAACGTCTTATGCTGTGTCTTCCGGTGCCCATCGCGTCCAAGTTGAATCCTGGTTTTACGCGAGCCGTGGTTGATGGAGAAACAGGAACCTGCGTGAGTGTTACCAACATGTACGCAACTCAACTTTAGTCAATTACTATGAATCGGTGATTCATTAGGCATCGGAGCACTGCCTAGTGCTCAGCCTGGCGGTGTAGATGTTTTGTAGTCCGCCTCCTCGTCAGGCTGACCTGATGCCTTGTTACACCATTTCCAGATCCATCTCGCCTCACGTAAGATTCGTGCTACCGGGAGATCTACAGTTTTAGAATTTTTAAAACATGCGATGAATAAACCGTCCATTTAGGTAGTCCCAACATATTGCCAATGCCGGAAGCATTGTTTGTGAAGGCCGTTGCCGAAGATTTTGAAGACCTAAAACGGCTGTATATTGCCAAGATCAGAGGTAAATAGTTGCTAGATAGATTTTCTAGCAACTACTATGACCAACGACCAGAAAAGACGCAAGATAACAATCACTAGCGGGTGAAACAATAGCACATCCATAGTCATAGAGCTTGCCTCGCCATACAAAGACACCGCCAAAGCTCAGGTGATTTCAAATATCCTTGCAAAAATAATCCCAGTCTGCTCACCGCACAGCCAATGTATACAAAGAAAAAATGCCGGGGTGCATCTATCACAGAAGATCGATGGCTGGATGGCTTACCAGCTGAAGCATCTAGTTCCACAAGAACAAAGCAGTAGAGTTGTACAGAATACAAGAGAGAGAAGGTGTGACGAAGTAGGTAAAGTGCTTCGTTACTAAAAGTGCCCCGCCATTTGCTTTGCCTCTTTTTGTCACGAAAATTTACTCAACGATACTAAAAGCGCATTGAAGATTCAAGGTTCTATTCGCCGCCTCAACTCTCATGATATGAGCAAGTGTGGTTTAATATACAAAATGTGCCAATATAATGAGAATAAAATCTGTTTAGAGGCTGAGGGATACTGCAATTCGCGGTTACATCGAGCACAGAGCTAATGGGACAACTTGAATAGCCAATAACACAGGAAATACAGTAAAATTCATTCTAGATGAGAAGGAATACATAAAACAATGCGATAATTCTGATTGGAGAAAGCAATGCTAATAACTTCAGATTTATCCGCCAATGCGTCATTCGAAGTTTCACAAGAGGTGGGCTTTAATCCTCCGCTGATCGGAGGGATAACATGCAACTAGGCGTCCCTATGCACAAACTTCCCCATTTGACAGGTAACATGCAAATCGTTAGGATATAATAAAGAAACTAATCAAAAGCCAAGTGTAAGATACGTCACAATCGCGAGGCTCGTGGGACCGTCTAGTACTCTGCATACGACACTGCGATAACCGGACTCCGATAGCGCCGAAAAAATCAGTTTAGAGGCTCCGCGAACTGTTTCGTAAGCAACTACGTAATTCCTGATCATTCAATGTATCATTTACCTGTTGTACTCTACTAGACGGTATTCAATTGCGAATCTCTCGTGCCTGAGTATACTGTTATGGAGTCAGAATATTCATTCATGACTGCAGAGCAAAAGGAATTATCTCACCGGCAAGATGTTGCGTGTGCTCGCTGCAGGGAGCGGAAAGTTCGCTGTGGGCGCGAGAGACCAGCGTGTATGAATTGCAGGCACGACAACAGCGACTGTGAATACAGCCTTCCCGAGAAACGTGTGAATCACACCAAACTTTTGTAAGTCGTAACGTTTTCAAAAACATCCGATTAGAAAACTTACAAGAAACCCAAATCAAGATGTCGGAAGTTCGACAGACTCGAAGGTCGCCTTAGTAGTATCGAAGGGGAGATATCTTGGCTTACCGCATTACTCAAGACGGGTGGTTTTCAACATGGTATTGAAAATACAAAGGTCGTTGAAATGGTCGATGACACAGATTGTGTGGACACCAATACTCAATTGAATCCAAAGAAACGCATCGTACTAGGCCAAGGTCATACGACCGATCAGTACCACGGACCCGATACTCTCCTGACACTTTGTTGCGAGCTCAGAGATGTTGTTATCAAGAATGGGAAATTTGCGCAACAGGAGGTTCAGGACACTGCTATCACACAAGAGACATTATTCTCCAACAACAAGATAGCAAATACCAGCAGCACTGACACACTCCTATCCCTAGACCCATCATATGGCAATCTCTCAATTGGTTCAGATGCATGTAAGGAATTATTGGAACGTATCTGTTCAAATGCAAGCACCGAACCATCTCTGGATGTACCGGAACACACAGCAATTCGGCTGCCACCAAAGCAACTACTAAGAATGGTGCTGCCCCAATTTTTTGCGCAAGTCGACTATGCAACTGATCTCTTCATGGAACCGTATCTTAGAGCCAATATCGAAAAGATCTACACTACACCCCAAATACCAGCCAACGAGGCATGGGCTATCTGTTTCAACACAATCATTCTCCTAGTCCTCGGTTCGGAAAGCTCGATATGTGGAAGTGACCCACTGATGGGATCGCCAATATCTCTACCATTCTTCCACGCAATGCGAGCGGCACTATGTCAAGCCTGGATTTTTACCACTCCGAAACTCATCAATGTTCAAGCATTGTGTCTCCTTGTGAGTCCTCTGAACAGTCGCTTAATTCCCCCAATAACACTTCATTTAGAGTATTACGGCGCAGAGATATTATACTGCATCGAAAAGCAATGCCATTTTTGCACAAGCATGCCTGCTTGCGAGGATGACAGGTCTTCACCAGGCACATGCCGCACCTCTGGAAATTACACCAGATGAAGCGCAAGAGCGCTGCAAGACATACATGTCGCTCTACTTACAAGATAAGAATTTATCTCTGTCATGGTCATCGATATGTTGGTTACCTGGCTCCGACCGCCGGTTGTCTCCCCAACTAAGCCCAACTATGTTTGTCGATCCCAGCATCACTAGTCGCATGCATCTCGCAGAGACGCAAAAGAAGCTCTATCAATACCTATCCGCCGATACTTGTCGGACTGCGCCAAAAACCACAAATGAGTTGGCGAGTATTGCGCGGAGCCTTGATGATTGGGAAAACAAGTACTGCGTGCATACATTGCCATTCTCCTCACTCCATGAGTCAGAGCTCCAACTCACTTTTCTCGCAACGCGACTGCAAGCCAACAGTCGTATACACGCTGAGCTTCACAAAGAAGACGTTATCGTCGACGCACGTGCGAGTTGTCTTATTCTTCTCATATCCTACGAAAAACACGACCAAAGCATGCTAAACATGCTATATTCTATTCGTCGTCCATCAGTGGTGTCGACTAAGAGTAACGCTTCTTCTGACGATGACGCAACTCACAGCAAGGCCAGTACCTTTGCTACAGGCCACTTGAGCTCTCTCCTAGACGTTTTTCCCATCATGGCGTTCTTTATTCTTACCAAGCATATATTGCTGACAAATGCCTCTACCGATACGCTCATCACGAAAGAAAGGCTTTGCATGGACCTCAGATTACTACGTGACGTGCACAGCTGCTTCACTGAAGTCAACAGCCGCACTCAATCTGAGAACCGTGCATCGCAAATAGAGCGTACATTTGGTCTGATCATCGAGCTCATCGATCTATTGAAGGAGCCTAGTCTTGTTTCCACGCCGAATCGTCACGCGTCTGCACAGACTTCTGGCGTCCGGACGCCTAATGGCATAGCAGCAGCGGTGTCCTCACCAAACGTCCAAGCGCCATGGGATCCCTTGGCGATCCAGTTTGGAGATTCCCTAATTATGAATCTGGAAAGCCAAGAAGAAGGGTCGGACAAAGGTCGGAAAAGGCGGAGAACAACGGACACGGACTTTGCCCTGAGTGGGACTTCGCTCGAGACATTCATGCCGGGAGATTGGAATCCGGTGCTGGACTTGGACACCCAAGATTTCCTAATCAATCCGATTGAGTTTGAAAATTGAAGTTTCAATAGAGAGTTCAAGATTAGACGACTAAGATACATTTTCGGATTGGTCACATGAAGGATACTATGAATTCTATCTCAATTTTCGTCCCCATCGTTGCACACAAGCCACGGCTCCGAAACAAACAGCCGTGACTACCCCCTGCAGTCCAAAACTAACATCAAAACCCTGACCAGCGCCCCATTCTTGCTGGAAGTATCCTACTACAAAGCCGCACATTGCTCGACCGAAATTAACTAGTGCGCTTACTTCCCCTGGGTACTCTGGATAGCAGTCGGAGATGAAAGCTACGATGGCTACACTGACCACCATTACACCGGCTTGATAGAGCCCCCAGCCGAAAATAATACCTATCCAGTGTAAGTGCTTCTCCAGTGTTTGCCCCACAAGTATAAGCCCAGGGATCATAATGGCAGCCATAGGGTAGGTAGCTCGAAGTCGAACCTCGGGGAAAACCTTATTGTTGTGCCTCTTCGTGTAGCGCCGAAAAATGTAGTCGTTATAAAAATAGCCAAAAAGTTCTCCAATGATGGTAGCAATTATAGGCGTAAAGTAAATATATCCTATAGCTCGGGGGGTGAGTCCATAGCCACCGGCTATCCGTGGAGTTTCAAGCAAGATTGCAGAACTCTGGTTGATGCCGATGCTCCACATGAAAATGACGCCATATGTGAGCACAGTAATGGGGATTATTGGCTTGAAACAGATTGAGATGAGCTTCCAGAAGCTTTCGATGACGCTGTCAAAGTAACCTTCATGATGTCGAAGCTGCCAGATGCCAATGACTCTCGTCATACGCTCCAAGAATCCACCTCTACGGCAGGGCTGTTTCTCAACCGAGATAAAGCGATTGTACTTTGTCTCGTCGAAGAATGCGAGAGTCAGACCTAACAGAGTAGCGGCAAAAGCAAAAACCAGCCAAAGCACCGGCCGCCACTCCCCCAGACCTGCAATCATAAAATTCCCTAGCAGCGGTCCAGCAAATGGCGAAGTGAGAAAAAAGGCGTACCAAATCCCGATTTTCCTTGCATACTCGTGGAAGAGGAACAAGTCGTGAATAATCACTAAACCGATTGTGGATCCAGTGGCCTGGGTCGCAGCCTGCAGTGCGCGAATAGCATAGAATGTTTCCCAATCTCTAGTCAACAGACACCCTAACGTAAACAGCAATCCCATCAGCGTACTCCAAAAGAATACAGGCGCACGACCCCAACAATTAGCCAGAGGCATCCAAATCAAGGAGCCGGTCCCGATCATGACCACGGCGAGATTATTGGGATAATTGGTAACGTTGGGTGGCTTGTTCCACTCGTGGGATTGCAGCACTACGGTAGGAATTCCAGCGGACATGCCAAAGTCTCCCAGAAACGCACCGAGAGACACGAGAATAAGAATCATGTGCTTCTTTGAAGAGGGCCATTTCAGCGGGTCGTTTGGATCGCAGGATGGGTCTATGTTTCGGGGCGCCTGACTTTGCCATCAGCTCGCAGCTCTGAATTACCACCACGTGATGCAACCAAATTTTCTTACCTGTTCGACTTGAGAATGTCTTTCATCCGCAAGACTTCCGATTGCGGTAGCTTCTTCGTCCATGACCTGCATAATCATCTCGCCACCAACGAGCTGTGGCTGCGGGTCGCTGATTGAGTACTTTGTCTTCGAATCAGACATTGTCTAAGATGAAATTTGTGGAATAGCTGAATGTCATCATTCGCATCCGCCTTCGCATTTGAAATATGCTCGGACACTCAACCTTGAGGCTGGTTCAAAGGCGGCTTATAATTTTGGGGGCACGTTCGGCGCCCGAGACCCGAGCTGGATTTGCTTGTATAAGGCCCTCAGCTACGTCGGCCATGTGCGGTCTGGTGTAACAAAGTCACCGGGCTGAGCTGGATTTTCACCGGGAACAGAACATCACCAAGTTTCGCACAAAGAACATGAAAAAAATTTTCAAGGGACAATCTACTTTGTGATTTTCTCTTCGAGATTAAGTTATAATCGTGGATATGTGTGTTTATACCAATGTTACACATGGAAAGCCTCCATAATCCGGCCCAACGTCATCAATCCTTCTCATACAAACAAGTCGCCGCTCAGGTAACCTAGGGCGAAATCTAGTCACGCGTAAGCTCTACACAGCCTCTAGATTTTGAGCTTTAAGCTGGAGGTTCACGAGTTCAATATGATTATTTAAATGCCAGATATCCCTAGACTCTGTGAACATTCATCGCATCCTTTTTTTAGATTCAGTCGTTGATCATCATGAAATCATCTGTCGCTTTCAGCTATTTTCTCTCTTTGGCCTATCCCGCCATTAGTGCGGCACAAGACTACGAGTCATTCTCCGCAGCAAACACCATCGAACGAGACATTGCAGTCATCGGCGGTGGTTCGTCTGGAACTTATGCAGCCATTCGACTCAAAGACCTTGGCAAGAAGGTCGTTGTCATCGAAAAAGAAAAAGAATTGGGAGGCCATGTGAACACATACACTGCTCCTGGAGGTGTGTCTGTCAACTATGGCGTCTCCAACTTCCAGAACTATACCGTCGTCCGCAACTTCTTCGCCCGTCTCAACGTTCCGATCGCAGCCAACAGGGGAAGCACAACGACTAGCCGATACGTCGACTTCAAAACCGGCACAGTGCTTCCGAATGGCACGATGCCAACCGCCAACTTCACCGGCTACTTTGAACAGCTGGCCAAGTACCCCTACCTAGAGTACGGCTGGGACCTGCCCGAACCCGTACCCGAAGACCTCCTCCTTCCATTCGGCCAATTCATCGAAAAATACAACCTCCAAAGCGTCGCTTATACGCTTTCGCTCTTTACTCCCGCCCAGGGCAACGTCCTCAACGCAACCACCATTCACATCCTGAAACAAGTAGACCGTCATTACCTCGAGGGCGTCTTCGGCGCCAACGTGGGACCAGCCAGCCGCAACGCACACGAGATATTTGACAATGCCCTCACAGACCTGGGCGCCGACGCGCTTCTAAACTCCACCGTGCAAAACGCCTCGCGCTCCGGGAACAGCGTCCGCTTAATCGTCAAGACGCCCAGCGGCAACAAGCTCATCAAAGCAAAGAAGCTCCTCATCAGCGCGCCTCCCAAAGTCGACATCTTGGCACCCTTCGGCCTCGATTCTCGCGAGAAGGGCATCTTCTCTCAGTTCGAGAATCAGGCGCTGTATGTTGGCTTGCTCACTAACACGCGCCTCGACCCGGCGGTTCAGTACTTCAACGTGGATCCTAGCAATTCGCTCTTGATTCCGCAGGATCCGGCCTCGCCCATGGTGTGGGCTACGGCTGCGGAGGGGGTGTACTGGGCGTGGTACAAGTCTCCAGCTCGCATTCCGGAGGCCGAGGTCAGGGCTCAGATGGTGGCTGCGGTACAGCGGATTGCGCCTGGGTCTCAGCCGCGGTTTGTGGCTTATTCTGATCATTCGCCGGCTGGGGTTACAGCATCGGCAGATAAGATTAGGGATAGGTTTTATGACGAGCTGAAGGGGTTGCAGGGGTATAGGAATACGTGGTACACTGGCAGTGCGTGGGTTTCCGATCATTCGGCTAGGTTGTGGAATTTCACAGAGTATGAGGTTATTCCGAGGATGTTGACTTGAGTTGGATGATAAACCGTAACTGACCGAGGGGAGGATGTGTAGGATATTGAAGTAGGACTTTCGACTGAAAAGAGCAATTCGTCTTTGCTGCTAAGACAAAAGTCTATCATGAACCCTCTCTGTATAATGCGAGCTGTCGTTAGAGTTGCAATTGGTGCCAGATGCGATAGTTTCAAGACCGTTCAACCAAAAAATTCGTTCAGAAAATAGACAACGTTGAAGCATTGAGCATGCTCAAGAAACATCATGGTCATGTCGTCGAGTTTTCTAACCAATCGAAATAAATACCTCCATCACCAAACTACTCGAGTCCAGCACCTCACTCCACTCCTAAAAAGACGCCTCCCAAAAACCCATGCAATCTCTCCACATCTCCCAACCCTCCAACCCAACTTATACACTGATCCGGCCTCACGAGCATCATACACCCCCTCCCCACCGAAACCTCAAAAGCCACATGCGCCGACACGCCCCTCCCCCCCTCCCTCCCCTCGGGCGGATCCACAAAAATGCGCCCATAGTCATGTCCCGTCCGCTCATCCAGCGGAAAAAACACCTCATCAAAGTCCGCCAACTCAATACTCTGGGCGCGCGCCCATGCCACGAGAAGCGGTTCTAGCAGCGGCATCCTAGCCTTGAACGAGTGGGGAGCAGTGAGCTTGCGGCTCAGCGCAGCGCCTAGGGCGTTGACGCGGGAGCGTTGCTCGACGTTGGTCACATCTCCCGCGAAGACGAGGAGGCGCCATTGTCCCGTACTACGGAATAGGGACTGCAAATCGACCGGCAGTCCGCTCGCTAGGTTGACCAGCGGGAACGTGGGGATGCGCATCCCAAGCGGCAGATTGATGCGCGGTGCTTTTTGCGGCGGCGGGGCGACGAGCTGGCTCGGGGGGTAGCAGATATTCGCGCCACTGTTGAAGTCGCGCAATTTATCGTACACCGAGTTCACGTCCAGGGTGGCGTGATGCTCCCGCTTGGACAAGTTGCCTGCGAGCACGGTGTCGATGTCGATCAAGAGCTGCGCGATGGGGCGGCGTTCCGACTCGTATGTCGAGAGGATGGACGGGTGGAGCTGCGCTTTGAGGACGCCGCCGAGCTTCCAGCCCAAGTTGTAGGCGTCTTGGACCGAGACGTTCATCCCCTGGCCACCCTTGGGAGTATGCGTGTGCACAGCGTCGCCGCCGAGGAAGACGCGTTGGTGGGATTCGAAGTGGTTGGACACTCTCTGGCCGACTTTGTATACGGTCCACCAGTCGCAGTAGCTGTACGAGAGGCGGTATGGGACGATTATTTTGGCTGCAGAGTCCATCATGTGTTGGGCGGTGGCGATGCCAGTGACGGGCGAGACATCTTGATCGGATCCGGGGAGTTGGATGTAGAGACGTGTGAGGTTGTTATCGCGGGGTACGCTGAGGACGGTGCCGACGGAAGAGAGGATGTAGCAATGTTTCTTGAAGTCGGGGAAGTCGGTGTTGAGCACGACGTCGATGACGCCCCACTGGGCGTTGTGGGATGCGCCCTCCATCTGGAATCCGAGCTGGCGTCGGACCCAGCTATGCGCACCGTCTGCACCAATGACATATTTGGCATGCACAGTCTCAGTGCTACCCGGTATACCGCTGATGGTGGGTATGGTATCAGAGCCATCGGTATGCACGACAGAAGCGTCGATGAAACCCCGTTCTACCTTGATGCTGCCGTCCTTTTGCACACTGTGGGCATTGACGTCCCACGTATTCAATTCAGCCTCGTGAACACGTCGTAGATCTACTTTGACAGCGTATGCATTTGGGTCATTAACCTGGTTCTCATCCAAGGCAATGCTTGTTGGCATTACGCCGCGCTCAACTTGCACACCAGAGCGACTCTTGATGGCATCGATGAAGGTCGCCTCAATGTTGCCTTGATGCATTGTGCCACAGGAGAATTTGGATCCCGTGGTGCCAATGGCTGGTTCTTCCTTTTGCCTAGACAGGCGGCCTTCGCTGTTCGGTGCCTGTATACATGTCAGCCACATATAGTCTCAAGTCAGACCGCTCGAACATACCCAGAGAGCCCATTGCGAAAACGGGACGCAATTATTGGCAAAAATATCTCCCAAGCCAAAACTTTCCCAAATCTCCAACGATCGAACATGCAACCCGTCAGCCTTGCCATTGAGAGCTCGCGTCCCGCGCTGGTCAATGATGCGGACTTTGAGATTGTATTCCGCCAGCCAAAGGGCGCTCATGAGCCCGGTAGGTCCAGCACCGATGATTAGAACATCCACATGAGAATATTCACTCTTGCGGCCTTCAGTGCCGTTGGCAGGAACCTCAAGAGTGTTCATGTTGACTTGGGGTACGATGTGATTTGGGTCCTCTGAGGCCTAGCCGCTCTTATCCTATCTACATGTTACATGGCCTCAGCTCGCCCTCGTTTGGACCGCATTTCGGCGTCCGAGCTGATGCAAAGTTAATCACTGGACACGAGCGGGCGTTTTTGAGGGGGCTCGATGGAGAGCTCGGTCGATAGGAGATCAAAATGTACAGTACGTACTCCATCCAACACCAAAGCCATGACTATGGTCTGGAATTAATTGTCACAACAGAGGGGAGAGATGAAATGATTGCATGTTCAAACAAAATATAGATAGTCAAGTCCAGTGCCAAAGTAACCTAGACCGGGCCAATTTACTTTTCTACGGACACTTGGCGGAACAACTTTAAAACTACGACTTCTTGACTCCTAGATACCAGTACATGACACCAAACGGCGGCAGAACCGTCGCCTCGCCGGACGTAAATTCCCAACCACTCAAATCCAACCCCTTCTGCCTCCGCATCAGGTCCTCCAGCTCCTCGTTTGTGCGCCCGCGAATGCACGACACATAGCCATCCACCGCAAACATGAGCTGCACGAGCGGAATCACATACGTGAAGAAGAGATGAATCGGCGACGTCCTAAACCAAGCCAGGGTCATAAAAAACGGAGAAAACACAATGAAGGTAGTATTCAAAAACGCAGTGAGGGTCCGATTCGTCATTTCAAAGATGCTGCGGTCAGGTCAGGTCAGGTCAGCCGCGAGCCAGGTGAGAAGACACAGCAAGAGGGACACCTACACAAACGCATCCGCCGACTCCACCGCACTCCTCAACACCAACTCCGCCACCCCGTCATCAAAATGATGAAAGCACAAATTGAACACCCGACACTCCTTCTCCCTCTCGCCCGCCGTGCGCGCCACCTTGGTCGCATCCCGCGGCTCAGCCACAAAGCTAATGTTGGCACTCCTCTTCGCAATCACCTCCCACCGCTCCACCGCGGGCCACAAATCCGACAACACAAAGCGAACCGGCGGCCTCCCCCGCTCCGCCAGCTTCGCATTGAGCGCAGGCTCCATGATGGGGATGGGGCCTCCGGCGCCCGCGCAGGGGTCCACGAGCACGTAGGCTGATAGGTCGGCGATGTGCGCGAGCAGCACGTCGCAGGCGAAGGATGCGGGCGTCATCGTCGTCGTTTGCGCCTTAACTCCGGTACCCCCGCCACCGCCGCTGGACATGTTCCACATGTGCATCCGCGCCAGGTGCGAGTATTCGCGCAGGAATTCGGGGCACCATGGCTGATCGCCGATTTCGAGGAGGTGGAAGCGAGGGGTGATGATCATGGTTGGGGCAGGCTGAGGCCTGGGATGGGCGTGCGGGCCCGTTGATATGGGTCTTGGATGGACGTCCGGCCGGACATGAGAGTTTTCACAACGCCGGATTGCGAAAGCCTCGCGGCTCGGAGGGCAGGTTGCGTTGGCAGTTGCGCACGAGGAAGGCTGGCTCGGCGCCCGAGCCCCATGGAGGGAGCTGACATTTATCGAGGACGACGGACGTCCCCTCCCTCTCTCTACCAAAGGCACCGCACCTCGTCGAGTTGGAAACTTCCCCCCCTCCAACCTGTGGCATGTCCCAGCTACACCAATCTTTTCCAAAACAAATTGTCCTAGACTCTGCGAATCCACGACATGGCCATCCTCCTCCTGGGCGGAACGGGCAAGACGGCTACCCGGGTAGCCCACCTCCTCACCCTGGCAAACAAGCCCTTCCTCGTGGCCTCGCGCCGCGGCCCCGACGCCGTGACCGACGCCAGCTGGCCCGCCGTAAAGTTCGACTGGGCGGACGAGGCCAGCTGGGGCGCCGCCTTCTCCAGCCTCTCCATCGACGCCGTCTACATGATGGAGCCGCAGGTCCCCCAGCCGTGGGTCCCCATGATCAACTTCGTCGACTACGCAAAGGCCAGGGGCGTGCGGAGGTTTGTGCTCTGCGCGGGCACGTCGGCAGTGTACGGGCGGGATGGCATGGGGAGGGTGTGGAAGCATTATGTTGATGAGGGGGTGGAGTGGTGTGTTTTGCGGCCGTCGTGGTTTATGGGTGAATGCTCCCCCCGCCAATCTGCAAGATAGAGATATGGAGCAGTAGGCTGACGCAGCGTTTCAGAGAATCTTGTAGAGCCGGGGTTGGTGTATACCATCACGCAGCTGGGCAAGATCTTTACGGCGTGCCAGGACGGCGTCATTCCGTTTGTTAGTGCGGATGATATTGCCAGTGTCGCGTTCCACGCCTTGACGGATGCGAAGTCGCACGATACTGATATCAGGATTCTTGGTCCCGAAAATCTCACGTACGATGATGTATGTTCCAGCATTCCCCCCCCCCCCCTTTTTGATTCTGAAGCTTGAGGCTCATGTCAATGGCGCAGATTGCCGCGAAGCTGTCCAAGACCCTTGGGCGCACCATCGAGCACGTCAAGCAAGACGAAGAAGGCAGGTACCAGGGGTTGGTTCAGGCTGGCGTGTCCGAGTACTACGCACGTTTTATCACCAACCTCGAGGTCAAGGCTGCGGGTGGGCTTGAGGAAGGGTCCAATGATGCGGTGCTCAAGGTTACGGGCCGTCCGCCGAAGAGCTTTGATGTGTTTGCGGAGGAGAATAAGGCTGTTTGGCCTCTGTAGTAGGCTGACTCTTACATCGATTGGCTGTCTCTAGTTAGAATCCAAACTACATTCTTTGAAGTTTTATTTGCTCGATTTATGACGTCTACGTGTCGCTGCCTGAGTTTCCTGCGTAACTCGATCTACTATGGACTAAACTTAGTTATCGTCACGAATACATGCTTTTACTTTGGAGCAAAAACATGGAGGGGTCATATAACAGAGCAGTGTATCCAAGGAACAAAATACGATCCTCACATGTCTTTACACAACGGCACTTCAGTGACTAATTTCATGCATTACAAAATCCCCCCTTGACAATCCATCACATACAAAAGTATTCAGAAGCTGTGATAAACAAGCTATCGTTTCGTCACATCTCCCTACCAACAACCCCACAACACCCCTCCGCAACCCTCTCCAACACCCCCCTAACCTCCTCCCAAACCCTCCCCTGCACCTCCTCCCCCTCCTCACTCTTCACAAACGCCCCCAACCCCCCCTCCCACACAACCCCATCCGTCAAATACCTCCCATGGCTCTCCCGCCCCGCCGCAGCCGCCGAAACCAGCGTGCGACTCCCCACCTCGGCGCTCCGCGCAAACACGAGCTTGTACATCCAAAACGCCCGTCCGTAATCGCGCGCAAGCTGCGAGTGGCACAGGCCGGGATTCGTCATATTGAGCACTACGCCCATCTCCGCAATCTTGGGCGCGAGCTCGCGCACCAGGAGGATTTCGAGGAGCTTGGAGGTAGCGTAGCGCTCCTTCATGTTCGTCTCTTCTGGGTCGTTGAGGGCAGAGAGGATGGAAGGGGCGTTGCGCTCCGGGAAGGAGGATGTGGCGTGCATTTCGCTGGTCACGAGGGTGAGGTGGGGGTTCGCGTCCACAAACTGGTGCCTTGTGGCGCGGAGTTTGGGGAGGAGGAGGAGGGCGAGGAGGATGGTGCTCAGGACGTTGACTGTGATGTGGCGTTCGTGGCCTTCTGCTAGGGAAAACGTGTCTGGGTTTGCTATGGCGGCGTTTTCGACGAGGATGTCGAGGCGGGGCAGCGTTTTTGTAGCTCGCTCGGCGAGGGATTTGACAGAGGCGAAGGAGGAGAGGTCGAGGGGCCAGACTTCGCAGGTCCCCGGGCGGTTGGTGGAGGACTCGATGGAATGCTTTGCTGCAGTGCCGGCTTCGAGGTTGCGGACGGCGAGTATGACTTTGGAGGCGTTTAGTCGTACAAAGTGGCGGGCAGCTTCGAAGCCGAGGCCGACGTTCGAGCCTGTCACGATGACGGTTTGGCCTTCGAATGAGGTGGAGGGGAGCTGGGGCGTGACGAAGAGCTGAGAGTAGTAGAAGCCCATGACGAGCGATAATGGTTGGCGGAGCACGCTGGAGAGGCTGATACGTCAAGCTGGCTCTGTTATCAAGCTCTAGGCTTGGCCAGGTCGGCGCCCGAATCCAGGTGCAACTATGCCCACCCAGAGATCGACGGTCGTCCAGATACCGGAGCCCGAGCAGAAACCGTTTGCCTTGTTTTCGGTGTATCAAATGTGGGTGTATGCTCTGCAGTGCCAAGGGTATCGATATATACTACAGTGACGATGGTATTGGCCCAGCACCTGAGCCATCTTCTCCACACTGACCCTCATGCCTGCCTCAACGTCGCAGCCAAGCCCCGAGCATACGCTATTGCTCTTTGGGCCTCAGTTCATCTCTTTTACAGCCAACTCGCTGGACCAATTGAGAGCCTATTGTCTTGACACTCCAGGTGTACACGACTGGGTCCTTGACACCGTTGGCCAGCTCCCCCATCACTGGGACACCATCGTTGGTGCATTCCCGAGACTTGCCAAACTGCCTTGGCGACACAAATTAGAGGGCTTGTACGACTACCTCCGCCATGGCAGATCGTCAGGCATTTTGTTTCCGTTACCCAACCTGCTCTTGTGCCCCCTGGTCGTCATCGCGCAATTGACACAGTATGTGCGCTATCGAAACCTCACCAAAAACGTCGAAGAAGAGATTCGATTTTCGAGTGCGGGAGTCGAGTCGGCGGGCTTCTGCATTGGACTGCTAAGTGCACTTGCCGTATCTTGCTCGACGACTCGAGAGCAACTAGAGCGACATGGCGCTCATGCCGTACGGCTGGCCATGCTCGTTGGAGCCATGGTTGATGCCAGGGACGAAAAATTGGAACCTGATGACAGATTTATCTCATTTTCTGCTGTGTGGGAGGCACCCAGCAGCCGAATTGATCTAGACCGCATCTTGAAGGACTTTTCCAAGGTCAGTCCCACTCTTGTATTCCCAAGCAAAGACACTTCAAGCTAACAGCAAGCACAGACATATCTTTCAGTCACATATGATGAAAACCGCATGACCGTAACCACCCCCAAGGAAAGTAGTAGTGCCCTATCCCAGAGACTGCGGGATGCCAACATCCGGACCATCAACATGCGGCTCCAGGGTCGTTTCCACGATCTCGAGTACGCCAGCGAAGTCCAAACTCTTATTGAATTTTGCGGCGCCTACCCTGAGTTCTCCCTCCCAGATGCTTCTGAGTTGGTATCAGCGACTAGATATGAGCCCAAAGGTTTCATCAAAGAAGGAAGTTTACACCAGATCGCTCTGTATGCCATTCTCGTTGAACACTGCAACTGGGAACAGACCTTTGCATCCGCATACTCCGGTATTCCAGGGGGGGGAGGATCCATCATAACATTCGGCCTCAAGCCCTGCGTACCCCCCTCCTACCAACGCCATGTAGCCCCTCTGCTCTTGCAAATGTCAGACATTGACTCTGTAAGAGCACGATTCAAGCTCCCATCCCCGCCATCCTCCATCTCCCCCTCTCCAACTATTACCACCACCAACAAAAACCATGTAGCCGTGGTCGGCATGTCCTGCCGCGTCCCTGGCGCTCCCACACTCCCTTCCTTCTGGACCCTCCTCCAGACCACCACTTCCCAACACGCCGAGATTCCCCCCTCCCGCATCCCCTTCACAACACCCTTCCGCCCCGTCTCCGATCCAAAGCGCAAATGGTTCGCAAATCTGCTCTCGGACCCCGACCCCCACGCCTTCGATCACAAATTTTTCGGGAAGAGCGCGCGCGAAGCCACCTTCATGGACCCGCAACAGAAGATGATGCTGCAAGCCGCTTACCAGGCCGTCGAGCAGGCGGGATACTTTGCCTCCGGCTCGGATCCTCGAGGTGCTGGGGGGAAGATTGGGTGCTGGGTCGGG
This sequence comes from Corynespora cassiicola, assembly GCA_022059125.1. Lineage (NCBI taxonomy): Eukaryota > Fungi > Ascomycota > Dothideomycetes > Pleosporales > Corynesporascaceae > Corynespora > Corynespora cassiicola. Next base: position 498,883 of record JAEUWY010000012.1, on the reverse strand, counting down.
GTCAGCAATGTGGATTATCAGGATAATGTGGCGTGCCATGCGGCAAATGCGTATACGGCCACGGGAAACCTGACGAGCTTTGTTGCGGGCAAGATATCGCATTATTTTGGGTGGACGGGGCCTTCGCTCAGTATTGATACGGCGTGCTCGGGCTCGGCTGTCGCTGTGCATTCTGCGTGCCGCGCTCTTATCAACGGCGAGGTCGACGGTGCGCTCGCGGGTGGAGTGAATGCCATCACCAGTCCGCTGTGGTTCCAAAACCTTGCTGGGGCGTCGTTTCTGAGCCCGACGGGGCAGTGCAAACCCTTCGATGCGGCCGGAGATGGGTACTGTCGAGGAGAGGCTGTTGGCGCCGTGTTTTTGAAGAGGTTGGACGATGCAGTGAGGGACGGCGATCAGATTTTCGGGACGATTGCGGCCACCGAGGTGTTGCAGAATCAGAACCGTACTGCCATAACGGTGCCGAATGCGCCGTCGCTGTCAAACCTGTTTCGTAATGTTACGAGCAAAGCAGGTGTCTCTCCCCATGACATCTCTGTCGTCGAGGCACACGGCACTGGCACGGCGGTCGGGGACCCGGCAGAATATGACGGCATTCGCACTGTCCTCGGAGGGCAAAAACGATACAGTCTCCTGGCGCTCCGATCCATCAAAGGCCTGGTTGGGCATGCTGAATGTGCTTCTGGGATGGTTGCCTTGATCAAGACGTTACTCTCGATCCACAACGGCGCCATTCCGCCCCAGGCAAGCCACAGCACCCTGAATCCTGCCCTGCATGCAACACCATCTGACAAAATAGAAATCTCCATGACACTGAAACCATGGAATGCCGAATTCAAAGCAGCCTTGATCAACAACTACGGTGCTTCGGGTTCCAATGCGTCGATGGTGGTCACTGAAGCGCCCAAGATTCGGAGGGGAAACGCATCTCTGTTGGCATATGGCTCTGACTGCTATCAGCCATTTTGGTTCTGTGGAGCCGACGATCGGAGCCTCCAGGCATATATCCACGAGTTTCTCGATTTCCTGCTCTCCGAGGTCGATTCAACAAAGGACGTTTCCCTGGCGAACCTGTCGTTCAATCTGGCACGCCAGTCCAACAGATGGCTTAATCGTGCTCTCATCTTGCGCGCAAACACAACCCAAGATCTCCAAAACAAAGTACAAGCTTTCTTACGGGGCGAGCAATCTTCCATCAACGTCGCACCACCGTCTCCTCCCCGGCCCGTAATTCTCTGTTTCGGCGGGCAGGTGTCAACTCATGTCGGTTTAGACCGGCAGGTGTTCGAACGAGTAGCTGTGCTGAGGAAGCATCTAGATGAGTGCGATGCTGTCTGCAAGTCCTTGGGCTTAAAGGGCATATATCCCGGCATCTTTCAGAAGAGCCCCATTGAGGATACAGTGCAGCTCCAGATAGCCCTCTTTGCGATGCAATACTCTTGCGCGCAAAGCTGGATTGATTGCGGTGTACATGTGTCTGCGCTGGTGGGCCACAGTTTTGGCGAGCTTGTCGCGCAGACTGTCGCCGGGGTCTTCACACTCGCGGACGGACTCAAGGTCATCTCAAGACGTGCTTGTCTCATCAGAGATTCATGGAGTGAAGACAGAGGCGCCATGATGGCCGTAGAAGCAGAGCTAAAGACAGTTGAAACCGTCTTGGCTCGTGCAAATGGAAAAGATACCAGTGGCTACCCCTCGGGTGTCGCTTGCTCCAATGGTCCGCGCAGTTTCACCATTGCGGGTTCTTCCAGTTCGATTCGAAATGTAGAAGAGGTCTTGAAGAAGGACAAGCAAGCGTTTGGATCGGTGCGGTACAAGAAACTCAACACCTCTCATGCATTTCATTCCACTCTGGTTGAGCCACTGCTGTCAGAGCTGGAACACATTACACATGATATAAGCTTCTCTTCTCCAAGAATTCCAGTCGAAAGAGCCAGAATGGCCGAATCAACTTCACCATTGGCGTCGACATATATTGCTGAGCACCTCCGGCAGCCGGTGTACTTTGGCCATGCCGTAGAGCGGCTTGCCAGGAAATATGATGGAGCCATTTGGCTCGAGGCAGGATCTCAATCTACTGTCACGGCCATGGTTGCCAAGGCACTCGGTGTACCCAAGACGTCGCATTTCCAAGCGATGCACCTCACAAGCGACGACTCGTGGGCACGACTTACCGACGCTACGGTCGCGCTTTGGAAAGAAGGGTTCAGGCTCTCCTTTTGGTCGCATCACCCTGTACAAATTGCAGAATACACTCCGTTGCTGCTCCCGCAGTATCAGTTCGAACAGGCCAATCACTCGGTCGAACTGAAGACGCTACAGCGGCCATTGCACGAGGTAGTATTGTACAGTAAGCCACAGGGTCTGTGGACATTCATCAAATTCCAAGATGCCGGCAAAAACTGTGCTCGATTCCGGGTAGAGACTGGACATGCCACATTTTTGGAGCTCATGGCGGGCCACACAGTCGCACATGCAGAGCCGCTATGTCCAAGTACACTGCAACTTGACATTGCCACGGAGGCAATCCGCAGCCTCTGTCCAGAGTTTCCATTGTCAGATTTTCAACTCGAGCTTCGTGATCTCGAGAACCAGTCTCCCATCTGTCGCGACCCTTCACGGGTAGTGTGGCTGGATGTTGAGGCCACTCATCAATCCCGCAACTCGTGGTCTTGGAAGATGGTCAGCAACCCAGTAGACAGTGACGCTGGATCGAGTGCCCACGCTTCTGGCAAGGTATTTTTCCGCTCTCGGGATGATTCCGAGTTTCTGAGTGAGTTTGGCAGGTTTGAGCGCCTCATCACGCACAGTCATTGCCGAGCAGTCCTGGAAGGAAATGATGCAGAGGACATTCTCCAGGGAAAGGCCATCTACAAGCTGTTTGCTGATGTTGTTGACTACTCTGAAGTGTTTCGCGGCGTTCGTAAAGTGGTCGGCAGGATCAACGAGTCTGCTGGACGTGTGGTCAAGAAGTACTCGGGAGAGACGTGGCTCGACACACCCCTTTGCGATTCTTTTTGCCAGGTTGCGGGCGTGTTCGTCAACTGCATGACGGAGAGGTCACACAGCGACGCATTTATTTCGAACGGGGTCGAGCGCATTGTGCGGTCCCCATTCATTCACGATTTTGAAGAGAACCCAGAGGTTTTTGATGTGCTGGCGTTGCATCATCGCCCATCTGACCGTTCGTTCTCGAGCGATGTCTTCATCTTTGACAACCATAATTCACAACTTCTGGGCGTCATTCTCGGAATCCAGTACCAACGCGTATCAAAACTCGCCATGGCCAGATTGCTCGCGCGTCTTACCCCTGGTGCAGAACAGCCTCGAGAAAGCGTCACAGCCGCGAACGACACGACCGAATCAGAGATGCCCATGATAGAGGCGTCAAGAGTACAAAAAGAAGAACGAGCGGAAACTCAATCAATTCCATCAGATATAAGACAAAAAGTCGCCGCGGTGCTCTCGGAAATGGTCGAGGTTGATGCAGCCAAGTTGACGGATAAGACCAATCTCCCTGACCTAGGAATAGATTCACTCATGGGCATGGAAATTGCGCGGGAGCTCGAGTCTGTATTCAAGTGCTCCCTAGATATATCTTCTATGATTTCCTTGGTCGTATTCAGTGATCTGGTGCAATGGGTTCGTTCAGCTCTAGGCGAGGGAACCGACGGCGCTGAGGCTGGATCTATCGAGTCGGGACAGCAGAGTGACTCTGAGAGTTCGCAATATTCAACCCCAGGATCGCCGTCCTCTGCTGCTGATGGCGATGCATTTTCGGAATCGCCACCAATGTCGGAGCTTTCGCGGGCACCGTCGCCCAAACCATCTGAGCTTGGCATCCGTCAAAAGGCTGTTGATGCGCTGGTCGCCCGATATTCTGACGGATTCTCTTTTCCAGCTCCAGTCCATAGCACGGGCAAAGCTCTTGGACAGTGCGTGCTCATTACTGGAGCCACTGGAAGCCTGGGTGCACATCTTGTAGAACATTTTGCCAAGCTCGCGTCTACCACGGCCGTCATATGTTTCAACAGGCCAAGCAGGATGGATCCCATGGTTCGCCAGTTGCAGTCTCTGGCTGACAGAGGCTTGACGCTTGAACAAGACGAGTCTGCTAAGCTGCAGGTAATCGAGTCGGATACTTGGAGGCCACTCCTCGGCCTCGATGCAGCATGCTACGCAAATGTAGTGGAGAGGGTGACACACATCATCCACAATGCGTGGCCCATGACCATAACTCGACCCATTTCTGGGTTCGAAAAGCAGTTCACTGCCATGAGGAACCTGATTGATCTCGCCCGGGATGCGTCCCCAAAAATGCCGGCAGGATCAAAAATAGGCTTCCAATTTGTGTCGTCGATTGCCACCGTCGGCCTTTACCCGGTAGTCACGGGCAATACTAAGGTGCCAGAGGCACCGACCGAGGTGGACTTTGCGCTCCCCTCTGGGTACAGCGACTCGAAGGTGGCATGCGAGAAGCTTCTCTCCCAGACGCTCAACCAGTACCCGGACCGCGTGAATGCCATGGCGGTGCGCGTGGGGCAGGTAGCTGGGTCGAGAATCAACGGTTACTGGAACCCTGCCGAGCACATGGCGCTCGTGATCAAGTCTGCGCAGACATTGAGGGTGCTGCCAGATCTGCCTGGCACCCTTTCATGGCTACCGGTCAACGATGTTGCGGCGGTGCTGGCTGAAGTGCTGCTGGCGCCCTCATCGTCGGCCGTCTGCCACATTGAAAACCCTGCACGCCAGCCGTGGTCCGAGGTGATTGCCCTCCTCGCGGCGGAGCTCGACATCCCGGCTCATGGCGTCATTCCGTACGAAGAATGGCTCGAGTGCGTCCGCAGCTATCCACGCTCCCACGACGCGGGCAATCCGGCGAGAAACGTGATGGAGTTCCTCGAGAAGGAATTCCTCCGCATGGCGTGTGGCGGACTAGTGCTGGATATCGGAAAGGCGGTCAGTTGCTCGGACACATTGAGGGCGGCAGGACCGGTGCAGGAGAAAATGGTTCGGGGGTACGTGCGGGCGTGGAAGAAGTCTGGGTTTTTGTAGAAGACTGCGGCTGAAATGCTGCGAGATGGCATGTGATGTGTTTTGGGACTCGAGCACGAGCAGGAGGTAGGCGTCGACTGGGCGGACTGCTCCCGCGAGCTAGATGAAGCGATTAGACTTCTGTCGTCACTGTCGTGCGATTTGATTTCCGTAGGCCGAATTTGCAGGTGTTGGTGGCCGGCTAGTGAAACTTGGGTACCTAGGAAGGCGCCTAGTCGGTGGCACGCCCGAAAAGCTTAGCCCTGCATCACGTGACCCGCCATGTTTTCACCGTGAAGCCCAGGCCCGGCCGTGGTCGCATGAACAACAGGGCAGGCGGTTTGGGCGAGCAGCCACGGGCGGAGGTGGAAACAGTTCGCGGCGTCCAGGCAGGCGGAGGGCGGGCAAACGGCGCACACGACGCAGACACCTGGGACGACGATGCACACGGCGTGTTGGGCTTCCATCGCCGCCGTCTTGGTCGTCTGCATGCAGCGGACGTGCTAGCGCAGTGGAGGTCGACAATGGGCTACGGCTACGGCTACGGCCACGGCTACGGGCAATTGGAGCAGGAACACGATGGCTAGGTCCCTGGGTAGATTGATTGCTGTGGAACCCCCCTGCTGCCGCTCTGCTGCCGTTCGTCTGGGCGCTCGCATCGCCGTCTGCTGTCTGCGCTGCCGTGTTGTTGTTGTTGCTGGTCCACCACCGCCCACCGACCCGACTGCATCAAGTTCGCTGTCGCTGGAGGATCGCCGCTGTCGCTGTCGCTATCGCCGTCGCCGCCGTCGCCGCCGCCGCCAGTCCAGTCCCCCCTCGTCTGCCCGCCTTGGCCCCCTCGCCGCCGTCCTCGTCTGCTGCCGGCCCCGTGCCCGTCCCCGTCCCCTCGACGCAGACTGCCTCAGACGTTGCCTCCCCACCCGTAAACGGGCTCGCCGTGCTGTCTGTCAAACACGCGCGCACGCCAGCTTGATCCTGATCCTGCTGTCTCGCCGTCTCGCTGCCTCGCTGCCTCGCTGCCTCGTCGGGGCCCGCACCCTGCGTCCTGCGTCCTGCGTCCCGCATCCTGTCCTGCTCCGCTTCCTGGCCCCAGCAGCCCATACAAGAGCGCCGTTCCCTATGTTCACGACCCCAGCCCCGTCCGCCCCGACTGTGTCTGCCACGCCCGTCTCGCCGTCGTCGCCCTCGCCCCGTACCAGCGGCCTGCGTGGCGGCCTCTCGTTCCTGAGGAACTACACGCACGGCCTGCACTCGTCGCACTCAGCTGGCACCGCAGGCGGTCCACGTGAGGACGCCAGGCCGACAGCGTCTCAGACATCCAGATCCCTCCAGCGACCGCGCGCCGCGACCGCGACCACGGCCACGGCTGCGACCCCACCCATTGAGCCCCCGTCATCTGAGCCTGCTCCGGCCGCTCTGCCTCTCAACCGCCTCGCCCGCACTCGCACCGCCCCTGACTCCGCCCTGCTCAACAACAACAACAGCCTCCATCACCACACCGACGCCGTTACCATGACGAGGGTGCGCTCCGAGACCACCACGCCCCAGCTCTCAGTGCGCAACCCCACCGGCCCCACGCCCGCTGCAACGCCCTCGACACAGTCCCAGTCCGCCGCCGCCATGGACACGCCCGACCCTCACGGCGGCGACCCCGCCATGAAGCACCTGCCGTCGATACGCTTCATCCCCCACCAGGACCCCCGAGCCGGCCGCCCCTCGCTGCAGTTCCCCACCATTACGCGCACCCTGCCCGACGAGTCGGCCATAATCCGCGTCGGCAGGTACTCGGAGCGGGACAACCTGCCCGACATCCCTCCCAACGTGCCCTCGGCCGCCGCCGTGGGCTTCAAGTCCAAGGTGGTCAGCCGGAAGCACTGCGAGCTGTGGTGCAAGGACGGCAGCTGGTTCATCAAGGACGTCAAGAGCTCGTCCGGCACCTTTCTCAACCACATCCGCCTCAGCCAGCCAAACGTCGAGTCCAAGCCCTTTCGACTAAAGGATGGCGACATTATCCAGCTCGGCATCGACTTCCGCGGAGGCGAGGAGATGATCTTCCGGTGTGTCAAGATCAGGGTTGAGTGCAATCGCGGTTGGCAGCAGGCGCTAAATACCTTCAAGTACGTCTGGTCCTCCTGCTACCCCATACATGCGGCGAGCAGCCGTTGCTGACAGCTCCCAGCAAGCAAACGCACCAGCGTCTGCGAAACCTAGCTAAGAGCAAAAAGGAAGGGGATACCGCCTCGACCCATACCTCCGAGTGCTCCATCTGTCTCATGTCCATAGCGGTTAGTCCATGCCCATCCCACGACCTCCTCCCCGATGCTAACGCAGCCGCAGCCATGTCAGTCGCTGTTTGTAGCACCCTGCTCGCACGTGTGGCATTACAAGTGCATCCGTCCCATCCTCAACGGTCCGACCTGGCCAAACTTCCTCTGTCCAAACTGCAGAGCCGTCGCTGATCTGGAAGCCGACGTAGAAGACCCCGGCGAGTTCGAAGAGTGGGACGAGGAGGTCGCGCAGGTCAATGGTGAGTCGCAAGAGCACGGAGAAAGCTCTCAAGGCGACCGCCACGTCACGCCCCGCGCCTCTGCCATTGCCCTCCCCGACCCTAGCGGACAAACTGGCACCACCATGTTTGCTGACCTCGAAGCCGCCATCTCCACCATGGACATCAACGCCTCCACCCCCAACGGCGCCGCCGCCACTGCCTCCCCCGAACAACCGGCAACAGCAGCAGCCGCCGATCCAGAGACGCCCGACAGGCAAATCACGCCCCCCTCCAGCTCCGTCACCCACGCCGTCTCCATCAACGTAAACGCCGCAAACGAGCGCGCGGGCCTCTCCCCAATGTTCCCCACCGCCGTCAATGGTCTCAGCCCCGAGCGCGTCCCCGGCCCAGAGTGCCCCATGACACCGCGCAACGACGTCGGCCCCTTTGTTCTCGACGGCAGCGCAGGGCGCGCGTCAGGCGCCCGCCTCCATGACGAGGCTGATTCTCAGCACTCGGATAGCACGAGTGGCAGCACAGGTGCGAATGCAGATGCGCCCACGCTGCCGCCGCTGCGGATGGACTGACGCTGAGGACGTAGAGGGATTGGAGTATGGGGCGTGAGTGGAGTATGAAATATCTATATCCGGGATCCGTGCCGTTTTCTTCGTTTTTGTTCTTTTTCTAGTTCTCGTTTTTAAACCCTGTTGTGGCATTTCCATGGCGTACAAGGCGCTTGTGGGAGCGCTGAGGTCCGGTCCTTACCTGTCGAGCTCTTACTGTTTTGCCAGTTTGTCGTGCATTTTTTTCCCTTTCTCGTTTTATGTTGGCTATCTATATACTATTGCACGGAGGGCAAAACTCGGATCAGAGATATGGCGTGGCTAGGAATGGCTGGGCCGGCGGAGGGATCTCTAATGTGTTATCGCTTTTGGCATTCGTTTGGCCGGTGTGTGCGAGTGAGGGCGGACGAAAGAGCGGGGTGTGCATCAGCTGTTTGAAGATGCCTTGCCCCGGATCGAGCGAGGCCATGGCTGGCGTAGAGGGGGTGAGTGAGCAGACGACAGATGATACTGCCGCTGCTGGGGGTGAGCGCGTCGAGTGCATGCATACATACTTTTTTTACATGAATGGAATCTATCTACGTTCATCTCGCCGTACACCCCCCATCACCCCCGTCCGTCTATACAGCCAAGTCCAGTCCAGTCCACCGCAATCCAACACTCACCCAGCCGCCATGCACTGCCCAGAACCCAGCGAGCCGCCGAAAGGTACCGAAGGGTACCAAATGGGACGTTGGTGTCGTCATCGGTTCGACGGTAGCTCGACCTCTCGCCGGGATCCTTGGAAGCCACCTACCTGCCTACCTACCTACCTACCTAGGTACGTACCTAGGTACAATGCAGAACCAGCTCACGCCAGCGCCAACGCCAACGCCAACGCAGAGTGACGGCGGGCCCCCCGGAGAATTCGCTCGGGCCGGGGACGGGACTCCGCATTCTTTGGGAGGGGGGGGCCATAGAGGGCGTGGCGGAGGGTGTCCGGTTGTGCATCTCGGTCGGTCGTACGGTACCGTGCAGCGAGTGGTCTTGGCGCGTACGCTCCGAGCTGGTAGACGGCATGTTGTCGGGCGTTTGCGAGCGTGGCAGGGTTCCGTGGTTTGCCTGGGCCGGGCCTGAGCCGGGGCGTAGGTGGTGGTGCGCGGGTGTGTGAGCGTAAGCGCGGGTGAGATGGGTGACGGACGGCGGGGTGTTGCGCCGCAGAGCGCCGTACCGCACTGCAGCGCACATCACTGCATCGGTGCATGCTACGACGGGCAGCACAATCGTCTCCACACACGCACACACGCACGCACAACTACCACCCCTCTAGCCAACACCCCCCTCCTCACCCAACCGCCATCACCATACCTCTACAACCACCACCCCATCCAAACCCCCCACCTAATCAAACATGCCGCCCAACGCCCTCCCATCCGCCGTGGCCTTCCACTCCTCGAGCAAGACCATGACCTCGAGGCGCGTATCCTCGATGATGCCATCCATCTTGATATCGTTCTTGTCGTAGCCAAACGGGTCCTCGAGCTGCACGCCGATGCCTTCGATGCCATAGAGGGTGAAGGCGACGATGGCGACGATGGGGATGGCCCACCAGCCGTAGTCGTCGACGATGGCGAAGGGGAGGACGCAGGTGAAGAGGGCTAGGACTTGTTTTTGGTGGATGCTGGGTTCGCGTACGTTAGCCGTTTTCCCCTCAGGCTTTAAGGAGGAAGGGAGGGGGGGAGTGTGTCTAGGGATGTTGGTGGGCAACTCACAGGTGCGCAACGGGGATCGGGGTGCTGCGAATCGTCTCCATGCGTCCGTACGCATCGACCAGGCTGTTCACCTGCACGCTCATCTGGCTCGCCATGGGCCCGTTGAACCACCCCCGATCGAAGCCCCGCCGGATGTAGCTCTCGACCAGCACCGCGAGCTGCAGCGGCAGACTGAGCCCCTGGTCCTCGTAGCCCATCAGCCCATCCGGGAGCAAGGAGCTGTACTCTGCCTTGCCAGGGAACGTGTGGCCATTGCCTTCCTCGTCGTCGTCGGCAATCGGGTTATCGGTGAAGGAGTGGCGGCGCGAGATGGGGCGCGAGTTTGGCCTCGACCGCGAGTACGTCGACGGATGCAGGGGCATGCTCGCCAGGCTCGCGGGCGGGATGTTGAACTCTGCGCGCAGGTTGTGCTTTATGGCGTACAAGATGGCGACCAGAACGCGGATGATCTTCTCGGTATCGCGGCGCTCGGCGTCGGAGAGGTGGCCCGTCCCTGGGGCCGCGTCGTTGGGGCGCGAGTTGACGAGGCAGATGCGGGCGAGGTTGCGCACGCTCGTCAGGATGGTGGTGAGGCAGTTGCGCCCCGTCCAGAAGCGGTCGTACGATGTCGAGTTGCGGAATACGAGCATCAGGCCCACGACGATGGAGAGGGAGGGGATGATGGTGGCGGGGAGGCCGACATTGCCGTTCACGTAGCGGTCCAGGTACACGATTAGGACGGTGAAGATGGAGTGCAGGATCACGGGCACGATGATGATGCCGTGGATGGCGCCTTTGGCGAAGCGCAGGACGAGCGGTATGCGCCGGGGTTTATGGCGGAACGAGTGTGCCAGCGGGTAGGTTGGGCGGCGTGGAGGCTGGGTCATGGTGAGTGAGTGTGTGGACAAGCGGGTCCGGTATCTCGAGGTGGTGGTGTGGCGCCTGTGAGAGAGGAGAAAAGGAAAATAAACAGGGGGAAAAAGAGAGAGATACGGCCGGCGTGGAGACCTGGGATAGGGCCGAGGCGGTGTATGGTATCGTGAGGTACTTGACCAGTTTCCAAGGTTAGGAGACTACTACCCGCATGTGCGTCGGCGACTTGTCCACGCGGGGAGGGCACGGCATTGATGGCGCGGGGATGGGGCTAGCTAGCCATGTAGCCGCAGGGGCCCAGGTCAGGAAATGCACGGCCGGGCAGGGGGGACGAGAGGGAGCTTGACATCATACCCTCTGTCGACTCTCTGGCCCTTTCACCATCACATCTGGCCCTTTATCTGCCCCCCTCCAGGAGTGAAAGTACGGCGGCTACGCCAACGCCGCCTCTCCACAGTCGGCCCGCACAAACACGCATCCATCTCCTTCGCGCCGGGGCGGAACGCATTCCGCGCCCGCCAGCTAGCAGCGGATCGAGTTTCCCAGCTTGGCCAGGGCCCTGCATTCGCTTGAAGCTGGCGGCTTGCGGCTTGCGGCTTGCGGCTGGCGGCTGGCGGCTGACGAGCCTCACTTTGTTTTCTTTCTTCACATGCGGCTCGTCACCGCCATGCGCGGGCGACAACAACTCGACTAAATCCTTCTTTTCCTCCTGTTTGTCCTACTCTTCCCTCGACCAACTCCTCTCCTCCCACCATCCCCTCCAAAATGGCCTCGACAACAATGCAACAGCTCGACCATCCCCCGCCCATAAACCCTACTGCCGCTGCTACCGAGGCCGACATCTCACACCCACCACCACCATCACAACCACCCGCCGCGAAACCGCGCTTCGCCCGCCTAAAACGCCTCGCAACAGCAGCAGACACCTCCCTCCTCCGCCTCAACGCCCTCCTCTCCACCCCCTCGGGGACAGACACTCTGCTCTGCACCCTCTCCTACACCCTCGAGCTCCTCACCGCCCTCCTCTCGCGCCTGCTCGCCCGCCGCCTCCACACCCTCGCCCTCTCTCTCGCCACCAAGACCGTACCCCTCGGCACCAGCACCAGCAACAGCACCGTCGCGGACACATTGCTCTCGCCGACGCCGATATCAGACCTCCCGCTGCTGCTCGGCGGTTCGACGCAGAGCCTCGCCAAGCTGGTCGAGGGCATGAAGGCACTCGCAGCGCTGGTCGGCGACTTTAGAGTTTTCGTCAGGCTGTGGGGGTTGGTGGGGGTCTATGTCTGGCTGAGGGGGACGCTGCTCGCGCCCGAGGCCCCGGCTGCTTCGCCCACTAGCTGCACGCCAGCCCAGCGCCGCCGGGACCGCAAAAAGAAGCTCGTCCGGGCCATGACCTACGTCCAGATCGGCGCCGGCGTCGCCTTCCAGGTCCTGGAAAACGGCGCGTACCTCTCGTCCAAGGGCGTGCTCACGGGCCGCGGCTGGGCTGGCGAGGCGGGCAAGGAGAGGGAGGGGAAGTGGTGGGTTTGGAGTAGTCAGTTTTGGGCTGTGCATGTTTTTCTCGAGGTTTTGAGGGTGGGGGTTTTGGCGTGGGGGCGGGATTCCAAGCCAGGCAAAGGGGGAGAAAAAGAAAAGGAAAGCGAGAAGGTGGGGGAGAAGGCGCTGGATGCCAGGCTAGGCGATGGCGAAAAGGAGGACAAGCTGCAAGAGCTGGAGAGGCAAAAGGAGGATTGGCTCTGGTGGCGCGATCTTGTGAGCAATGTGGCCTATGCGCCCTTGACGTTGCATTGGAGTACCGAGCAGGGCTTCTTGAGCGATGTCGCGGTGGGCGTTTTGGGGACGGTCGCGGGAGGGGTCTTGTTGGTGGATGCGTGGCGGGGGACCAAGTGAGGCGGGCTGGCTCGCTGGAGACCAAGTATTGCAGCCGCCGGGCGAAGAGGAAGATGGAGGTGGGAGGTGCAACGACATCCCCACCAGCAAACATGCACATGTAGAACAACGCCACGCGTTGCACGAGGAGATGGGGTAATTCACGAACATTCACGGCCGGGATACTACTAGACACTGCCGCGGCATTTCTGCTCGCGCGGGCATACACCGCGCATGTTTTCTTGCTAGAGTCTGCGGATGCGAGGGAGTGCCCTCGATGGACATGGATGTATATGTACAGGTCACATGTACGCGATAGACGACGCAATGATACCACACGCCTGCCTTATTCTCATACAAGAAGATGTAACATTTCTCATCCGCTGTGCCACAAGGCGTGATCCCTTAGGCAAGGCTTTAGCACGGACGCAGATGGCGCCGTATACCGCAAATGTACGAACCACAACCCGTCCAAGTCGCAAGCGCAGACGCAGGAGAAAAAAAAAAAGAGTATATTGCGCTCTCCCAACTACCCCCGCCGATCTTCAGACATTAGCTAGTCCATTAGCATACCCACATCTTCGCGACGTAGACACTCATTCGTTCGTTCGTTCATCATTCATAACACATACCTTCATCTCGACCTCGAACCAAGAGAAAGAAAGAAAGAAAGAAAAAAGACGCTATACAAGCACAGGACCAAAACAAACAGGAAAAAAAATGCCGGAAAAGACAGACACAGCGCTCCACAACCCCCCACCCCTCTCCCCACCTCCTCCTCCTCAAGCACACATTCAGACACGTAAAAACTATCCCCACCCTACCCACTCCCAAGCCCAAACCACACCTCCTCAAAACTGCCACACCTCCCTCGCGAGCAAGGTATCCGCATCCAAGCCCCCAATCCCCTCCCCACCCCACGACGCCCCCCTCGCCGGCAAAGCCGCCGGAAGCGCCAGGGGACTCACAATCCTCTGCCCATGGGCCCCAACCCCCAGTCCAGCGCCCAGCCCAGCCCCAACGCCGACGCCCATCCCACCTCCAATCTGCGCTCTAGCAGGAGTAACAGCCCTCGAGAACGCGGCGGCGCCGGCGGCAGAGTACATGCCCAACTGCCTCCCCTGGCCCACGGCGACGAGCACCTCTCTCACCTTGAGCACCTCATTCTCCAGGCTGCCAATGCGTTCGACGGCCTCGACGAAGGCGCACTTGTACGGCAACATGTCGCACTCGAGCTTGACGAGGTTGGATATCCAGTCCGTGCCCCCGTCCGCCGCCGTAGGCGTGCGCAGCAAAAACTTGCGAACCCAAGTCTTGAGGTCGGCGTCAGGCTCGCCGCCCTCGTAGATTTCCGAGAGCAGGGTGACGGGGTCCTCGTGCGTGGCGGCGGGGCGGTACATGCGCTCGAGGGCTGTGCCCTTGAGTTCGTCGAAGCCCATGAGGCAGCCCATCTTGTAAATGCGGATGTCAGTCAGGAGGTAGGGCGGGGAGTTATTCGGGGGTCGGATCACTGGCGGTCCGCGGTTGCCTGTGATGGTGATGGGCTTCGGGTCGGGGCCGTAGGTACCCGTGTGGAGGAGCTCGAGGAAGCGAAGGAACGTGTCGGCAGAGACGTCCTCGTGAATCTCCATGTACCTGCTACCCGACTTGTCAAATGCTCGGCTGATGCTGAAAAATTTGTCAATCTTCGTGTTGGGTACCAGCACAGGCCGGTCCTGGAATAGGAATTCAGACGATTCCATGGTCAGCGTGACCTGTCCTCTAGGCTCTGTTTCGAGCTCATGTCGTTTTTCATTGTATATCTGGACTGTCGAGCTTTGGAGCGTGTCAGGTAGGTCGTATAATGGCTTGCAGGCCACTCCAAAGTACTCGTCGATGTCGCTCTCCGAGATGGGTTCGATACCAGAGTAACATTGACTGCAATACCACTTGTCTGGAGAAGGATTATGTGGCCGGTTCCTCGGCCGATAATAAAAGTTGTCTCTAAAGTTGTGAAATCGACCCAAGGTGTGTCCGAAATCCAAATTCCAAAGAGGGTTGCCTCGCTTGTCTGCCAACTTTCTGATTGTTGACATGAGTTTTCCAAATGGTAGACCGTGACTCAACCTCCCGTATGCCGTCTCCTTTTCGTCTTGAGGCCCGCAAGCAACTAAAAAGTAGGCATGTATCATTTGGTGGATCAGAATTCCAAGAATGTCCCGCGACGTGGACAAAACATCCCCATTCAACATGATGGATATCCTCTTTATATTAGGGCTCAGGGCCCATCCACGAGTATGAGTAGCTCCAGATACGTCGGGTCCTAGGCTAGTAATGCCGAGGTAGACAGCGTTCTTGAGATGACCATCAAATAGAGCATCATCCAGACTGTTAAATAGCCGGTAGGGGATGTCTCTTGCCAGACCGTTCTGCTGAAGACTGTGTGCTGCTTTTCGTATCTTGTGCAGCCTTTCTACAGCCCCTGGGGATTTATTCTCGCTCAGATGGTCGACCAAGAATGCCACAGCCCAGTCGATGTTCCATCCAAGATTCCTATCGCATTTGATATGCTCATCTTGCAGTCTCAGGGCAGGCCTCAGAGGTGGTGTTCGGACAGGCACAAGGGATGAGCGAGGAAGAGAATCGAGCTCAGAATCCGAGTGATATGGGTGATAGCGAGCAAACTCCAACGGACCTGAAGAGCCGACGCCGTACGGCACGAGGGGTGCTGGTCCAAAGGGCATGTGGGCTGACAGTGGTAGATGCAGCCAAACAAAAGAGTCTCGCCCTAGGCGTCAGGAGATTTTTGTCTGGTGATGATCGGCGATGGAGAGGTTATATAGGTGAGGCTGATGCGAGGCGACGTGCATGGTCCAGTCGTTATCATGTCCAGTGTGACCTGCGAGGTTTGTGATGGCCAGTTACACGCGTTTAGCAGACTCAAACAGGCATGTTTGAAGAGGGCCACGTAGTTGGCGTTACTCAGGTTAGTTACTGTGGCCATGGAGCCCAAGCCATAGTTTCCAATGGTCATTGGGCCGGCATCCTGGCTCACGAGAACGAGCTGACCTGGAGGCAGACATGATCGACCGTAACCTCGGAGCCCAGAGAGATGGGATTATAGTCTATCGAAATCGTACGAGGGAGGCAGCGAACTGTCAAATCTAGCTAGGTTAGGGTGAGTGCTCCGATGAGACATTGGTCCTGCAGGTCAACGACTTGGGTAGTACCAGCACACGGACGGCATCTGGCCTGTTCCAGGTGAGAACAAGTCATGTGGGGTAGGGTTAGTGCAGGGAAAAGAAAAGAAAACCAAAGAACGAGTGGGGGTTGGGAAAAAAAAGCTAGGTATGAGGATATAATATGTATTCAGCGAGCCAAGATCAATACCTCCCGGCCCCCCAAAAAACCTGTACCGAACGGAACGCGTCAAATATACAATTCGTCAACCGGGGGCGCATACTGGGAGTGTGGAATGTCGTGGTCAGAGACGGAGGCGCTCCCAACCCAGACATGCGCTCAAAACGACCTGTTCGCTCCCGTTCCCATTAGTTTGTCGTCAGGCGTCATAAGGACGTGCTGTTCCGACGCTTGTCGCTGATCAACGTCAAGCACTACTTCACAGTGGCCGCGAAAGATGAAAAGTCGTGGGACTGCCGGCGGCAGCCAAGAAAGAAGAGATTTAATAACCGCGTCGGTCGTAGTCGTCGCCTGGCCTCACGGTTCCCGCCTGGCTCCGCCCGCTGCCGTCGCCGTAATGCTTCCGCCTGAGGGCCGCGAGCCTCTTCTTCTTGGTGTGCGAGTTGATGTAGGTGCCAATGATGAAGCCGACAATGTTGAAGAAGGGCACCCAGGTGTGCTCGGGGAGGAACTTTTGGGCAAAGGCCAAGGAGATGGGCGACACGATCCAGCTAACCTTCATGACGGGCATGAAGCCGGCCTTGACGGTGGCGCGCACCTGGTGGAAGGTGCGGGCGCCGGCGATGACGGCCATGGATACGAGGTAGATGGCGTTCTGGATTGGTGCGATCTGCGGCGGGTGAGCTGTGGGAACTACAGGCAGGGTGCGGCCATTGCGAAGCTTACCACTAAGTTGCTGACGAGGATCTGGAGGATCTTGGCCTTGAGACTCTTGCGCCCGCGGAACAGCTTCTGCAGCATGCTAATCAGGACGTGGCCCAGCGGGGCGCTGATGAAGGCGCCGTAGATGGCCATCTTGGGCACGCGCGAGGTGAAGTAGCCGCCGTGCCTGCTGCGGTCGTGGGCGATCCAGGAGGCGAGGAACTCTTGCAGGCCGGCGAGGGTGCCCGAGGTGATCATCTTGGTGCGCAACGGGTTCTCCTGCAGCTGCTTGAGGTAGGCCTGACGCAGGAACAGTCAGTACGTGGTGGTGGTTGGCGTAGCGGCGTCAGGGCGTGACGGCGCCAATTGCGCAAAACTCACAGCAAGATAGCCTCCAACGCCGCCGCCCTTGGTGAGGGCCTCGCCGACATCGTGCAAAATGTCGTCCTTGCCCTTGGTCGCGGCGTCGGCGGCGGCGCCCGCGACGGCCTCGGTCGTCTTGAGCGTCTCCTTCTCGAACTTGACCGACATGGCTCTGGCTCAAGCTCAGGCGTCTGGCGGCGGGTGGGCGCGTGGATGCGACGTGGTGCAGTGAGGGGAGGTTGCAGCAGCCGTCGGGGTCTGGGGAGAGGAGAGGAGAGAGGTTGCGGAGCTGATTACGACGTGACGGCTGGGGGTGTTTGGTTTGTTGTCTCCCGAGCCAGCCCAGGGCCCGAGGATCTCGTTGCGTCCAATCCGGGCTAGCCGCGGGCGGCAATTGAATCGGTGGCGGGCGGAGAGACTGCCCTGGAGCCCTCGCCCTGGCGACGACGGGTCAACTCCTCTCGACATGCAGGGATGCAATATGCCTCATCCTCCATGCGAGCCCGAGCCGCTGTGAGTCGCTCCTCTGCTGGCTTCTGGCTGCTGGCTGCTGGCTGCTGGTTGCTGGCTGTTGCTGCTCCTGCTCGTCGACAGGCGGTCAACGCCAACCTGCTGCGTCGGCATCCGCCGGGCGGAGGATGCTTGCAATAACCGCCGAGATAGGTCGAGCGACAGGTCGTCGGCTGGCGGGCACGAGATGGTGCAATCAGGGGCCGAGCGGCCGTGGAGACGCGGTCGAGTCGGACGCAGAGGCTGCTGGGGGTTCCTCGTCTGCAGCTCACGCCCAGGTACTTACTCTAGTCGCTCACGCACTGCCCAGGCCTACATATCCAGCGCATCCCTCGCAGCTTCAACCTCTGCAGCCTCATGTCGCCGCGCGCCGGCACGACACAGCGTAGGACCGTGTCGCCCCAGACTGGACGGCGCGTTGCCCACAGGATGCGTAGATCAGCGGTTTGTATCACTCTTCCTTCTCTCATCAGGTACGGTCAGGCCGGCAGACATGGTGCTGCGGCCCCCGTATGACCGTCCTTCACCTGGCTCCCTTTCTCAGTCCGTCTTCTTCGCTTTCGTCTCGTCTCCGTTTCCCCCTCACTCTGCTTTCGTCCGGCCAGAGAACGACATGGTCCCCGGCGTTTGCTGCGGCCCAGTGAGAGAGTGAGCGTGCGCAGGCACGTAACCTCGACATTGGGACCTCCACGGGGCAGGCCCGCACTGCACCCAGAGCAGCACCCCTCAACACCACCGCCAAACCGAGGCAGCCGCCAGCATGTCCACGATGCGGCGCATCAAGACGCCCACCTGCACCCACACCACCATGGACCGCGTCTACGGTCGGGAGCAGCTGTGCGACGTCTGCGGCCGCATCCCGGGCCTGGGCTTCCTGTACGCGTGCCGCGAAGACAAACACCAGGCCGCCGTCACCGGAGAAGCAGTAAGCCCGTTTTTCGCTCCAGCAAAGATTTTGACCCTCGGGCGGCGATTGACTCGTACGAAGGCGGCCCTCCCATGCGCCATGAAGGCATGCCACACATGCCGCCCCTACTTCAAGGACCGCATCTTCATCGCGCTGGAGGCGGTCATGGCTGGCGACTTTGAGCCCATCACCCCCCACGAGGCCGGCTTCGTCCTTCCCGTCAAGTCTGCCGACGTCATGTCGCGCGTTGGACTGCAGCCCGTGCCAATCTCCCACGAGACGTCTCCCTCGATGCTCTCTCCTGCGTCTGCCTTTAGCGCTGATACCGACCTCGACGACACGGTCGACAGCACCCTCACCTTCAAGACGACGCAGACCGACACGGACCAGATCGCCGCCATGCGCTCCCCTCGCCGCCATTTCTACAGCCTCGGCCACCGTTCCTCGGGAGACCTTGTCATGAACCCCAACCGTTTGCCCATCCTCACCCGCTCCGGCGCCAAGCTCAGGGCCGCCCTCAAGGACATGTTCTGCAACCCGCGACGCGAGGAGAGCTCCGACGGCAGTGCAATCGAGGTGGATGATGGTGCTGCAGTCGAGGTGGACGGCGGCGTGGCTCTCACCGAGGAGGCCATCGAGACCCATACCCCCGATGTTCTGAGCGTGCTGGCTCAACGCTAACCTCGCTGGATTGTTTGTTGAAGCCGGTCATGGCAGGCAGTAAGTCGGCTTCGCTGTTGTGGAGTCGGCCTGACATGTCTGGGGGTGGGGTTTACGGAATGGTCAGACGGCAGCCATCAGCAGAACGACAGTCATCATTGTAAGAAATTAGCCTGGATGGGGGATCCCTTTCCCTTCGCAGAGATACCCCGGACTGGCGTTTAGAGCCTAGAGGCGTACTAGCAGCTAGGTTTGGACATTAATGGATTGAGAATGGCATATAATTCACGTGCAGCGTGGGGCAACGGATGTGAGGTCAACCTGGAAAGCAGCCTTGGTGGGCTGGAACGTGATAACGGCATGCAGCTCCTCGACCACAGTCGCGAAGCAACCTGCTGCGTCCATGCAGCCGGCCGGCCCTTTATACAAGAGTGATGATGCGCATGCATGCATTAGGTACGGTGGCGCATGTGGCAGTGCAGCCTCCCATGGCGTTAGCAACCATGGACATGGGCCCTGCTCGCCGGATACCTCTCTCCACCTCACGAGCCCGAGTTACGAAGTCGCCTAGCCCGATACAAGCAAATGCGCAATCAGCGGGTCAGGGGGGCCGTGCTAGCAGGGCCAATGGCCACAGACGGTGGAGCTGAAGGGGGGACACGGGGGCCACGAGAGGCGCGGGTTGTTGACCGAAGAGGCCGCCAAGGCCATGCCCCCAGGTTTCTCCTTCTCACGCCGCTGGAGGAATGCACTGGCGAAACTGGCTCGGCACGCCGCAGATGTCGCTGGAAATGCCACAGTATGTGAGGCACTCGGGGTTGGGCGCGTCAGAGGTTCCCCGCCAGTTCGCGGGGCGTGATTGGGCGGCTGGGCGCGGCTGGCAGCAGCATCGAGTGTGGCTGAAGCTCGCTCCAGGGCCGGGCGCAGAAAAAGTGATAGTGGTACAGCTGGGGCAGCTGGGGCAGCACAGCGCAGCGCATAGCCTCGCCGTCGTCCAGGTGACGGCCCAAGGGATTGTGATCAAACGGCCACATGCGGCCAATGGGCCTCGTCAGCCTTGCAAGGGCCCCACGCCGGACACAACGCAGTGTGGCTGAGTGGGATGCAGTGCGGTTGGAGTTGGGATTGCGGCGGGCCTGCTGCTGTCATCATCTCAGCTCCCGACCGGGCTGCAACAAAGACTCAACCACCACGTACGGTATTTCACGCCTGGCCTCCCTCTTCCTCCCCCCTCTACCTCGCCTGAACAACCCCGCTGCTACTACACGTCTCACATCCCTCTCCCCCCGCCACCGCAGAAGCCTCAGTCCGCCTCGTACCCATGGGTGTAAGTCGGCTGCCCCTCCATGCCCCGCGCCCCAACACGTCATGCACCGTCGGGCTGACCTGTACCTCTTCTAGCTCGCATCAAAGCTCGCCGCATCCCAGGCAGCCCAAGGCGGCGCGCCTCCTGGTGGCTATCCCCAGGGACCGCCGCAAGGCAGTTATGTGAGTCCGCAGTCGTGAAGCCGTCTCCCGCCAGCTCCGCTAATGCCCACTTCCAGCCTGGGCAGCAGCAGTATCAGGCATATCCAGGTGCCGGTGCTCCGGTAAGCAAAGACCGTCTTTTCCTTCTGCTCTTTTCCTCGCTTGCTCTGCATCGTCATCATCCACGACCTAAGCCTGCCGCAACCTCTTTTCTCCTCCGCCCTGTCCGCCGCCGTGCAACGCCTGTTCTCTCCTCCCGTCTCTGCTCCGCTGCGCTCCTGCGCTCCTGCTGCCATCCATCGCACCGCACGAGGACCCCGATCCCGACAAGGACTCGACCCCCGCAGCCTGCCCGACACAATGGCACAACACCAACCCTATCCGCCCTACCCCAACTATCCGCCTAACCCCTACAACCAGACTCCGCAGCCACAGTCGCAACCCCCCGTCCCCGCCCCCTACCCATCCGCCTCGCAGTCCTACTCACCCTCGCCCGCCCAGGGAGGCTTCGGCGCATCGTCGCCATACCCCCAGTCGCAGTCTGGATACAACAGGCCCCCTCCCCCGCCGCCTCCAGGACGTGCGCCGCAGTCTCCAGCCCCACCGCAATCGCCCTTCATGAGCCAACCTCCCCAATCCCCCTACCCCGGCCAAGCGCCCCAATCTCCGTACCCAGGGCAGGCCCCGCAGTCCCCGTATCAGCAGCACCAGCCCCAGTACGGCCAGCGGAGCCAGTATGGACAGCAACCGCCTCAACAGCCGCCGTACGGGCAGCAGCAGCAGCAGCAACAACAGCCTCCCTATGGACAGCAACAGCAGCAGTACGGCCAGCAGCCATACGGTCAACAGCAGCCGCAATACGGACAGCAGCCTCAGTACGGACAGCAGCCTCAATACGGCCAGCAACAATCCCCTTATGGACCTAATGTTCGTACTTGAGCCTCAACTTCTGCCTCGTGGCATGATGCGATGAAACGATGCAGAGCACAGCCAGAAGAATGCAAATCTGGAGATCACAGGCTAACATTTACTTGTAGGGCGGTCCCCCAGGACAGCCAGGACAACCTCCCCAGCAATACGGCGGCGCCCCGCCACCTCAGGGCGCACCCCAGGGCGGATATGGCGCTCCCGCTCCACAGCAGGTCCAGGGCTCTGCGTCCGACATTGCTGCCTACAAGCAGCTGCTCGTCGCCTGCGTACAGGAGAAGCAGCTCCAGACCTTTTACCCGCCCAACTCTCCTATCCTTGACCAGATTGCTCAGCGTGCGCCTGCCCTGATTAACCAGGTCATCTCGCGCTGGCGTATCGCCAAGGAGGTTGCCAACGATATCGTCAAGCTGGCTCTGTACGATATTGTGCTTTACATTGGTATGTTGGATCGCAAAAAAGAAAAAAAGAAAACGCGACATTATACTGACCAATCCAAGATGACTCAGGTTCCATGCAGTTCGAGGAGGAAGGCAGCCGCATCAAGGACCTGCGTCTCATTCTTGAACGCGTTGCCTTTGCGGCAACGCTTTTCGATGCCGACGGTGTTTCAGTCCGCTTCATGAACACTGACCTCCGCCATGTCACGGACAACAATGGCCGCCCGCTCCAGGATGGTGTCGCTACCGAGGCCCAGATTGACCAGATTATGAGTGGCGTTCAATACAAGGGTCTCACCCCCATGGGCACCCAGCTCAAGGCCAAGGTCATCGAACCGTTGGTTCTCGACAAGGCGAAGGCTGGCCAGCTCAAGAAGCCCGTTTTGGTCATCACCATCACCGATGGCCAGCCGGCTGGGGAGGGTCAGCACGTTGTTTCCGAGAACATCCGCAATGCTTTTGCTGAATTGCAGCGCTTCCCGCAATACGGCAAGGGTGCTCTTGCCTTTGAGTTTGCACAGGTCGGAAACGACGAGCTGGCCAAGAGGTTCCTCGGAAAGCTTGATGAGGATCCTCAAATTGGTGCCATGGTGGACTGCACATCCAGTATGAATTTCGCCAACTTTCTTCTTTGAATCACGCTGACAATGACAGACTACGAGAACGAGCAAGAGGAAATGGCTCGCGCAAACCCGCCAGTCGACCTCACCCCTGATCTCTGGATTGTGAAGCTCCTTCTCGGAGCCATCGATTCTAGCTACGATACCAAGGATGAAAAGTCGAACCGCCCACCGGTCGGCTACGGCGGTCCTCCTTCTGGTCAGTACGGTGCTCCCCAGGGCCAATACGGCGCCCCACCCCCAGGCCAGTACGGCGCACCTCCTCCGGGTCAATACGGCCAGCAGCCTCCCTATGGCCAGGGCCCACCCCCAGGTCAATACGGCGGTGCTCCCCCTCCAGGCCAGTACGGCGCCCCACCACCGGGTCAGGGCAGGCCGCCCCAGGGCGGTGCCCCCGGCGGTTACCCTGGCCAGCAGCAGTACGGAGGCCCGCCCCCGCCCGGACGTTACTAGGCTCGACTTCGCCCGTCTATGATACCCCTCGAAATCAACTCGTCTCAAATGTCACCAGGCTGGAAAATGGGAAATGGAAATGGGAAAGGGGTTAGGTAATGTGTGCACGGCCTTTGGTCCTCTATTCTTTCCATTGGTTTATTTCCCTCCCCCTCTCAGACGAGGGAAAGATGAGAGAGTGGATTTGTTGTTGCTAGATTGGTTAATGCTATTGATACGTGGCTGATTAGCCGTCGTTTTTTTTTTGGGTAAATTGATGATGTGTGATTGATGAAGTTTTTTTTTTGTGTGGTGATTGTGTGTGAGTTGGGCGTGGCTGATGCTTGAGGTTTTTTTTTTTTGCGGAAATGGTGGAAAGGTGGGAGGGAGTACCGTGGCTTGTGGGGTCTCAACGACGAGGTGTTGGGATGGTCGTTGCGGAAGGGGTGGTTGAGTAGCAGAAGAAATTCCTTTTCTAGTTTTTTGGCGGAGTTTTTTTTTTTTTTTGGGAGGAAATGTGGGGATGGATGGTTGGGGCGAGGTGTGAGGTGTGAGGTGGAGGGGAGTGGTTGGGATTGGTTGGGATTGGAGGCGAGCGGGTGGGTGGGTTCTAGGCGGTGGTTTGAGGGAGGTTTTTTGTTCTTTCGTGTGGGTCTGTTGGGTTCTGCGGGTCGGTGGAGGTTGGTTGGTGAGTATAGCATATATACATATTTTTTTATCGTTTTTGTGGGTTACTTTTAAGAAACGCTGGGGTGGGCCTAGGGGAGTTGGTTTTTTTTTTTTTTTATAAAAAAACATATAGCAGTGTGGTTTGGGTTTTCGTTTCTCAATTAGTAGGTAGGTAGAGCTATGTGCGACAGAAGTTTTTGTGGACTAGGGAAGTGAGAGGCTACGGTGTGTGGTATAGCGGTTTTGGGTTGTTAGATGGGAGAGGTGCGTTCTTGTGTCGATAGGTTGTTGGTAGGAGATGAGCTCTGTTGTGTTGACAGGTTATGGGGAGGATGTTGTCTCTGTCTGTTTTACTTGAGCTTTTGTGGACACTGCAATCCTTTTATAGTTATTGAATCTCTGAACTAGTGGAGTATGTGTGTGTACTCTGAATTGTGGCGTGCTTTCTCCATTAAGAGAAAGGTATAAGGAATGAAGATTGTGTACTCCGAGTACTCTACTTTATTGCTTGAGATGCTGGCAGGAGTGTAGGGTGGAATTTCGATATTGTCATTCGGTGTCTCTGAGCTCCAATAGAATCTCATTACCTCCCCTCAATCTCTTCTGCCTTCTATTCTCTAGAGATATGGAAAAGCAAGGTGTTATCTCAGCCTCTCTCGTCAAGCAACGCTAGAGTATAAAGTGCAACAATCTGACAGTGCTGCATCTATCTGCAGAGATATCTCCCGGCTTCTATGGGAACCCTTTACCCCCCCTTTTTATCTTCCAGCCTCTGTTCCTCGAGAACCCCTGGCAAAAGAGGCGTTATTTCAACCCCTCTCATCGACCGATGTTGAATTAAGAAGTTCAGCAATCCTTCTATGCTAGAACGATAAGCGAAAATCCAGTCACTACCCCGCGTCCCTTCGACTTCATGCCTTGACTTTGGGTCGAATGTATGTTCGACGCTGTCGTTGGATAGTTTGACACTGTGGCTCGGTACATGCCGGACCTGGAAGTTAATTTCATCTTCAACTGCAAAAGAAAAGGGCTGCGATGTTTGTTGATGGCACTTCAATGTTAACGTCTAGGTAGCTGCTACATGGATTGAGCAGATTAGGTACTTAGCGGGTGACTAGAGGCTGACAATCACAAGGAAAAAGACTACTATAGGCGTTACTGATATTTCACTTTTAACGTCTGCATGGTTGCACCTAGTGGATGATTAAAGGCTAAAAGCACAGATGGTACCGATTCTAATCTTACACAGTTGAGTATACAACAATAGTTCTGGAGGTGATGTTCGTCATGGTGTTTTTTTTTTTTTGCTGAGCGACAGAACTATACAAGAAAAGCGAAGCGCAATAGTACAATGACACACCAGTCAGCCCTGCTGACGATTATGTAAAAACTAAAACCTCCACCACTAAAAATATGCAATAATAGAAGAATTATAACAACAAAGAAGAACCACGAATTACTTCAACAAATCAAGATCAAGCCACTCATCCCAAACCACCGCCTCCCTCTTCTCCAAAGCACCAGACTCCGCAGCAGGCTGCTTCTTCGAAGGCTCCACAACACCCTTTGCTGGCACTGGTACAGCAGCCAGCTGCTGTTCTGAGGGCTTCACAACCCCCTGTGCAGGCGCCAGCTCTGCGGCAGGCTGCTTCTCCAAGGCCTTCAAAGCGCTCTGCAGAAGCGGTGGCACCACAGTAGGCCGGCCCTGAGAAGCCTTCGCGAGCTTGTATTGCTGAAATGCCCTCTCGAGGGAGAAAGGATGTTGCGAAGCCCTCGCAACACTCTGCGTAGCTGCCAGCGCCGAGGCGGGGACGTGGCTTGAGGGCTCCAAAAAGCCCTGTGCTGGCTGCGGTGCCGGCATCTCGTAGCTCGACAGCGCGGTGGTGCTGTGGTAGTTTGAAAGCTCCACAAAACCTTGTTCTGGTGCCGATTCCGCGGCGAGGAAGTCCTGTGGAGACCTCATAGGGGCCTTTCCTTTGTTGTTGATGGCGTACGGAGACGGCGCCAGGGTGAGGTCCGGGACTGGATCCGGATATTGGAACTGCACCGAGGACACCTGGTTGAAGGGCTCAAACGTTTGTGCCTGTGTTGGGGTTGTTGGGGTGCCATACTGCGGCATCGATGCCCAGTTCGACGGGCCGGGGGCGGGAGGTTGGGGGGCCCAGGGGCTCTGGAACTCATCGGGGAGGTAGTATGGCAGAACCTCCCCCTCCTCCATCTTCTGCCTCTTCGGTGCCCGTTCCTGCGCCTCTTTCAGCGCCTGGCGTTCGAGCCACCGCGTCTCGACTTCCCAAGCGTGGCACGCCTGCTCGGCCGGCGTCATCGAGAGGCAGACGACTTTGATACCCCGCTCAAGGAGCTGCTCTCGGTAGCGGCACCATTTGTCCAGGTGCTGGTGGCCACTGTTGATGTGACTGTTGCGGGCGCAGGCCTTGTAGGCCTCGAAGATGGTGCGCTCCTCAGCCGAGAGGCTGATCGGGGGAACGGGGATGCCTTCGGGGGATTTTGCACGAGGGGCCATAGTGATAGTGACAGTAGTAGTAGTAATTGTTGTTGTTTTGGTGGTGGCGGTGGTTTCTGTGTAGATGTGCTTTGGATAGCGAGAGTGTGATGGACTTGATGGATATGGGTGGCTCTGAGCAGATGTCTTGATATATCGAGATGGTATATTAAAACTCCAAGAAAAAGGGTGAGAGGGGAGTTTAATGCAGTCTTTATATACTATTCGATGGTAACCTTAAAACTAGCTCTAACAGCGAAGAAAACTGTGTTGAGTCCCTGCAACAGTGATTTCTTGGTTGTGAGGGATTTATATGACTGTATATCAACCACCAAAACTCTTAAAACTCGGTATCTTCATTTCTTATGCTCAAAAAAACATTATTTAGAATGGAATAGAATCGAGTCTATCAGACTTGAAAGCCTACTATCAAAAGTGTTAATACGTATCGTCCTGCAGCCTCAGAATAGCTGCACAATTTTATTTTTCCCACTGTGTGTTCGTGACGCGTGAACTTGGAACCAATGATACCACAGTATTCTGGTGGAGCCAGGCTAGATGCCCTTACCAGATATTTTCAAGAGCCAATGTTGCTACGAGCAATTTTCTTCCCAACAGACCAGCGACAGTGAGGTATACTTCCCCATTGGGATCAGGTAGGCTGTATTTGATACATGTATCAACTTCTTTGATGAAACCAATATCTTTATCCTTTGATATCTAGTCATATATTCTGTGCCTAACATATACAGTCATGATACTTTTGGAATAGAAATCGGCCGTACTGGATCTCCCTTGAAGATACGATTGGCTGAGCCGGAACCCCCCTGCGTGATTTTTAGTTTTGTGGAAAGATAAATAGAGCTAGTACCATTGCCTGACATGGACGTTGGGACCATGTGTAATTCTGAAAGATCACGGCCACGTAGCATGACGAGACGGCCCCATGAGAATGGCCCAACGAGGACCACTCCCTAGCGAGAATTAGAAAGTCAGCGAACTGATGAAATTACTACTGGTAGCTGATCCATATGCGGTATCCGGAATGCGGTCGGTGTTCTAACCAGTGAGATTGTTAATGCAGTAGCGTAACCTAGATACTACACACTATGGCTTGGGGACGACGGCCATCGATCGACGATAACATGGAAGGACAGTATCCCAATAGCATATTTGGATTGATTGTTTCTTCTGGTTACCCTATTCTTAGAATAACCTGAATTTTCCCAAATGAATTATTGATCCAGCATAATATTAGTATAGAGCACACTTAGGCCTCTACAGATCTAGTGTGGTAAATTCAGTCTGTCTTTAACTGTTTAGGTACCCGCAAAACATTCGCGCACAGTCTTGTAGCATCTATAGCATAATTGAATTTGTTACTGTCCCGCGTTCTCTTCTTCACTTCCCAAGTGCAACCGTTTTGCAGGAACGGGTGAGGATGGGGTTGGTTGGCTCTAGATTTGCCACCGTTCGCACGCCGGAAAATCGCCCGTCTCGGACTAGGCGAAAAGCCCGTACAAGAAGGGTCAGCACTCTCCGTCCATGCTCGGTTCAGTTTCCGAGGGTTGCGCTATGCTGTGTATCATGAATCCAATGGGTCACAATGCCGCCGTAGCAGCGAAACATGTCGATATCTTGTGCGATTCTATGCAGGTAATCATAAAGCCAATAGCTTTCATCGAGCTGCTCCTTCGAGGTTGTACCTGTCTCCTGTAGACATTTTAGCAGTAGCTCTGAAGTCAATAACACCCGACCTTCACCACTCTGCGCCCGCCAAAAAACACGAAGGGCAAACCAATTCGTAGCAATCGCCCAGGATCCATCTGAAACCACCACAAAAGCCCCCAGTCACTTACCAATTTGCTAGATCCCATGACTTGTGCCGCCATATCAGTTCCGGGCGAGTGTCAGGCTGATTGCACCTTCCTATAACCTCCCCCCATACGGCATCCTCGGAGGTGTCGGAAATAGAAGGAGGTCTGACCTTGGATGACAGTTAACGCCCCTACGTCAACCCCTCACTGAGGGAAGCTTTTCAACAAGATTTTGTACAGGTTAATCTCCTAATTCTCGTTATTCTCATGAAACTATCATCTCCGTCGCTTGTTTGCCCTTCCGCATGCATGTGGTGATCATTCATGGGCTGTCATCCAGGACGTCGATATGGCCCTCGCCCGGGGCACCAAGGTTGGCAACATCGCCAAGGGGCTACATATGAGTCGTATGATGGTCTAAAAACTCTGCATAAAAAATGCAGATCTATGGGCAGCCTTACTTGCCGCGTGCGCTTGTCCATGGACGCACTCAGCATGCCCTGACGTACCAGAAACAGGTGATGGAGCTTCCGGACCCCTTGATTCTGACGTAGCTGACAAGGAAGGCCCTTGATTACCGTGAGCATAAGCCACGGACATAAAGCGACTAAATGAGGGAGTTTCTAAGGGACGAGTTCTCCCTAGAGTGTTCAATTGCCACCATCTACCGGTACCTCAAGGAGGCTGGTTTTAACAGGAACACCGTTACAAAACACACAAAAGAGAAGATCAATCCACTCCACGAATCCTAGATAGCAATTTAATGTCACTTGAAAGCCAAAAAAAATTGTATGTGTAAACAGATCAGCTGCTAATGAGCGTACAGGTGATCATAAAAGAGGCTGGGGTCAGTGACCGCTCCATACTCTGTTGCACGGCGATAAAAATGGTTTAGATTGCCAGTCTTTGGTTTTGAAAGTTATACGGCGTATGGGATTCACCTGGGAGCGTTCAGCCAGGGGATGTTTAATCACTTCATCCAGTATGAGGTGCTAGCAATGTGCAACCCCTACCCACAGCGTAGGTCGATTCTAGCATCAGACAGCGCCTCGACTCGCCATTATATACTTCTGGAGCTCTACAACGCATCAGGAGTCTTTTTTCAAAAAGTTGTTTCCCGCCATAATCTCTCCAAAACATAAGTGTAGAAAGGAAGAATAAAAGCTAAGTTGATTGTTTTAGATAACTAGGTTTTTTTCTTAGATTTTTTATAAAATAAAGTTTATTTAAAGGGCGCAGAATAGTAATTTTTATATTCTAGAAGTAAATGTATGATATTTAAGCAGAGCTAGGCAAATAGCACGCGGACTGGGGTCGTATATCGCACGAAAACACACAAGGGCTGCCAAATTTGACGTCAGCTACGACCCTGTAGAGAAGCTCGAGGCATCGCAGATCACGGAGCTGCCGGGCCATCAGGCTTCTTACCCAAAATTTCCAAAGGATCGCCTGCAGTGGTTCTTGGCTATCTTTGAATTGTGGATGGCGAGGGGTCAGGCAAGGGTGTTGAGGAAAGGCAGCTTGAATAAGATGTTCCCGGAAATCAAGCCACTAACAATGAAGGAGATGATGCAGGAGTATTGGAGGGAGAGGAAATAAATCTTTGGGCTTTGAAAGTCCATTAATGGGATGCTTAGATGCCGTCGATACTAAAGAAATCCCATCCTAATCTTTGCTTGGCTACCTGATCCTTTAAAAAAAGTTTTCTCTTTTTGAGCCAACATAGTCGTAGGAGGAAGTTGCTACCTCAGTGCTTTCGATGTTATGTAGCCTGGGTTGACATAGAACACCACAGATCAAACACTCAAAACGGCATCTATGCTTTGGATAGATGTTGAAAGGCCTCTTCCTGGAATGTAGAACCCACCTGAATAGTCGAACAAGAACTCATTTCGTGTTTGTGCGCGCGATGCACTCCCCAACTTGCAGTTTTTCTCACCGGCATACGCTCATCCGTAGTGTTGTGCTTTCCTTTGCTCCAAAATTCGCTGGCTTTCTTTAGAGGATGGAAACATCTTTTCTCTATGTCTGCACCAGTTAGAGCGACCATAATGAAACGGTTCTATTATTTTATATCTAAATTACTTGTTTCAACTTAGCTGACTAGGCGCGCTTTTTCAGCTTATATTGTAGGTACTCTGTAGCCGCGGATGCAAAACCTCATGCTAATTCTGTGTGTTGGTAGAGAAGAGTGTACCTACTTAGGTAGGTAAGCCTCGGACCCCAGTCGAAAGATGCCGCCGATGGATAGTTCGTATTGACAAATCCAACTGCAATGCATATTCAGAAAAGGAAGAGGTAGGGCAATTTGTGAGATGTTTCGGAACTTACCCCGCTCGGAGACGTTAAGCCATACGGCTTTGTCATAGGAAGTGCTTTTGTAGGCATAAAAGCGCTCGAGAACATCACCATGCGCCGAATTATCGCCGTTCGATGAAGCGTTGAGTTGATGGCATACACTCTCGCGAAGCCTTGAGACATTGGAGGTAGATTGGTTTCTTTTCATCACACTTCAGTTTTTGTCGACAACATGTTAAGCTATTTAAGAAGCCGTCAGCGTCAGCTTTTTTATTGTTGTTTAGGGGGGGGGCTCTCCGACACAGGGTCAAAACAGCTTACCATCCCGTTCGTGGGGGTATCTTTGTGGCTTTTGGTAAGCGAAGTGGGTGACTATGTGTCCACTCGACAAACAATACCGTTGTGGTGACGGTGCCGGACTCTATTCACGTACCTTTTGTGGTGTTCATTCGGGTGATTCTCACTGTAGTTTTCAGCATCAAACATTCCAATGTTATGCTCAGTAGAGTCCAAGGCTTCAAAATAGTTAGCTTCCGTTGCCAACAGGACAACTGCAGGACTACGTCCTTCTGAGCGGGAACAGACCAACTCCACGCCAGACTTCAGAATCCAACCCTCCCATCTGCGCTGCTGAATCATAGCAAGAAGGTCCAACCTTCGTATCCGAGCCTAGTATATCTGAAGGCTCAGCGCATTGTGTAGATGTTGTTGTTAGTGCCGCCTTGCGTTTTCCATTTGTCCTTCGGAAAACATCCAAGCTGCTAAAAACTGTCGCACGCCAGGATGATCTGCATCACTAAGCTTTCTGTGCAGCTCCTATCTAGATAGCTAAGCTAGGGTGCAACTAAGAACAATACGCTAACTTTTCATGATATAAGACCACTTATTTAAGCACTCAAAAGTGCGACAACGGAGCTGAAAATGGAGGGCTGTTCGGTGCTGTTTCGGTAAAATCTCACGCGTACCATTATCCTCTAGCTCACACAGCCCCAAAACTGTGGTCGGCGATCCGATGGCAATGAGGGCGGATAGCAATTAGTCCAATGGAGCTTGGCGTTGGTGTGCGCGGATTCCATCCTGGGAAGCTTCGCCTGTTTCAGATGTAACCTGGCGCTGTATAACAGAGCTCCGTTCCACCTAATGTTAGACCCGCCAACGCAATACGCCGAGGTCCACGCATAGAAACGATATCAATCTCATTTATCAGCATTATAAAGAAGCATGCCCACTGTCGCGAATGCTGGAGATACTAGTGACATCTGTCGAACAATTCTGGGAGTCATCAAAGATTATCCGCAGCACCGAGCTGTCATCCTTACTCGGGAGGTGATATTTACTGTTTTGTCAGATGGCTTGTTATCTGCTAACGACATAAAAGAGTTTGATTAAGGCTTCTGCTGCATATTTAGAGACAAATCATTTCGTGCCCAGCGTCTTCGCTGCAGCCTGCCCGGAAGAGTGAGCAGAGGTTACCAACTTACTAATTACCTCGTGTTTAAAGAATATTTTGACGGTGTAGACGAGTTGAAAATGTCAAAATGTCAGACCTGCAATGGATCCTCGTTTTCAATAGTGTTTCGATGGACTATTTCGCTATAGGCCGAATCAAGTGTCACCTTCGGTCGCGCCTTATGGTGATTGACATTAAGAACGGAATGGCCCCTTTATCTGGTGCTGGAAAAAGCCCTGTCACCTTCACGTACTCTTTACGCATGGTTTAAAACTTCCTCGCCATCCTTAGCCTTGAGGAGTGGCCTGCAGAGACTCGGAAAGCTGGTGATACAGTCACGTGGAATAAGTATGTTAGCTAAGCCGAGAATGCAACAGGTACGTCTATTCTACTCTTGAAAACTAAACGCTTTAATAAAGATGTAACTCTAGCAACTGCATAGATAATTTTACTCAATGTTTATGCTTTTGTTTAATGAGCGCGCATCGCGTTGCGGTCACCCGGGGTCCGTTGCCCTCGAACCGGCCATTGTCGGCCTAGCAACTCAACGGGCGCCGACTGTCCCTACGCCAGCTCGGCAGTTGGAACCGAAAGCGACAGCACGGTTGCCTCTTTTCCAATAGCTGCGTGCAAATCGGCCGGAACGTGCGCCCGCAAACTTTCCACAAGGTTCGGGTAGCCGGTGAAGCGTCGATCACGTGCTGACATAGGGCTGAGCTAACAGCGGGCGCCAGCCGTTATTAGACTAAGCGCGGCCCCATGGATGCAGGGAATTGCCAGCAATCCGTCTGAAACCCGTGTGTTTCGCAATCACCATCTGCCGCCCGACCAAGTGACGCACAATCTCACATTCTTTGCCTCCCTGCCTCACCTCCCTCCCTCACACACGGCCTGAGGCTCCTGCCGTTTCCCCAGCCCCCCCTCGAACACAAACAACAACTTGGAAATTTCGCGGGCGCGCGCTG
This sequence comes from Corynespora cassiicola, assembly GCA_022059125.1. NCBI lineage: Eukaryota > Fungi > Ascomycota > Dothideomycetes > Pleosporales > Corynesporascaceae > Corynespora > Corynespora cassiicola. The sequence goes on along the minus strand of JAEUWY010000012.1, from coordinate 466,260 downwards.
GGTCATGGCCGTTGCACTCGACATTCCCCCCGCGCCCTCGATAGACCTGAAATCCATGGCCAGCGAAGCGCACAGCTGTCCGACATGCGGAACCCACCTCCCGGTGGAAAAGGAGGCCGAAGACGCCCAGCGGCGCATCCAGGAGCTCGAGGCAGAAGTGGAGAGGCTCAGAGTCAAGGCGACCGCAGCCGGTATGTAAATTCCTGCCCTTTGGTCCCAAGTGCGAGAGGACGACACCGACACCGACACCACGAGACGGAAGCCATGCTGACGGACCGCCCGCGCGCGAACAGTGGACAAGTGCGCCGACTACGAAGACCAGCTCCGCGCCTTCAAGCTGCCAAACGGCGGCCTGCCCCGATCCAACACGGCGAGCTCGCTCGTGCCCGACGACCAGCAACAGCAGCAGTCCGCCGACGACCGGCCCTCGACCGCAAACTCGGCCTCCGCCAAACCCTCGCGCTTCTCGTTCCTGCGCCGCGGATCCCCGGCCCAGGTCCTGCCCTTTGGACACTCGCCCTCGACGAGCGACTCGCAGCTCCTCGCGCAGCTGGAGCAGGAGCGTGCCCTGAGGGCAAAGGCCGAGGAGCGGGCTCGCAAGGTCGACACCGAGATTGAGGAACTGAGCGTGCAGCTCTTCTCCCAGGCGAATGAGATGGTGGCCGCGGAGCGCAAGGCTAGGGCCAAGCTCGAGGCGCGCGTCGAGCAGCTTGAGAAGAAGGACAAGGATAAAGCGGCGCGGCTCGAGCGCTTGGAACAGGCTGTCACGCGGATCGATCGCGTAAAGGCGCTGCTTGCGGCTCCGACGCCGGGGTCGACCGCGGCGAGGAAGTAGGACTTTTCTTGCTTGAGGCAGAGGTTCCAAGGCTGAGAAAGAGAGGAAGAGAGGACCGCGGAGGAAGAGAGTTGATCCACGAACGACAACCATGCGTACACGGCCGGCACACACTCATCATTTGGTTTCTTGTTCTTCTCCTTTTTTTTTTTTATTCCCCAGACGCCTTTGTTTAACATTCACGATACCCCCTTTTCCTACCTCTCTACATCTGCACACTCTCATGTTCCGGGACCTGAATTTTTAGCGTTGCATTGGGTTTAGGCGGGATGTGTTATACCCCTGGGGTTGTTCCGTTTTCTTTTCCTTTGTTTTTGTTCTGTTTCGGGAACTGCGTTTGTTTCTGGGGGCCTGCGGGTATGAGATGGCGTTTTTCGGAGGTTTGCTTTTCGTTGTTTGTTTCGGCATGGCACTGGGTGGTGGGTTATGCAGGGTTGGGTGGATGCCCATAAGCGAAAGTACTCTTTTGTAATATGGGGACTTGGTGAGATGTAGGTAGATTAGTAGTTCAAGAAGAGAATGTTGCGAGCCGTGTACACCTTTCAGAGTGATGTGCTACATGAGAGATGCATGGGTCATTCTTTTTCTTTTAGGCCATCTAACCACAGTATTTTTGTCTAAACCCCACAGCATACTCGCATTGTTCTGGGAACGAGGTATCCTGCTACAAACACCTTGGTGGCATATTATCTGACCAACGATAACGAACCTTTCAATTGGCGGGACCACATAAAATGCAACAAAAGATAGAAAGGCAAATACATTGGAAACTTTACTCTTGTATATGAGTCGTGGGAACCGGAAGAAAGGCACAATGACACCGGACAAAAGTCAGACCATAGTCCAGAGTCTTTTTGCGTGAGTACTTGTGCCAAATGAAAGAATAGGATGCCATCAATTACAGAAAGAGGGGCTACAATAGTCAGAAGCAGGGATAGCGTGGCTGTAAACTCATCCTTAGTACCGATATCAGTTAGTAAAATGAGTGGATTACTATCTTCCTTTATAACAAACTCGGTGCCTGAAAGACGCATGCGTTTTGTTTGTCGTCGGCACCAGACTTGGGCTTCTTCATGAACTTGGCCTACAACTTTATCGAGCAAGCCACGCTGTACCCGTCTAGTTTTTTTCGCTAAAAGAATAAACTTTTTTCTAAATTTTTATGATAGGTATACAAGTCCTTTCTTTATTTGTACACTGGCTAGGTTTTTTCAGCGTTCCAACTGCTGCTGTTGCGCTACAAGGGCCTGGATAGAGTTTACAGGCGTCTTCAACCAAAGCAGACTCTATAGCCTACAGTTTCGGTGCTACTGTTGCCAAACGAGCAATGTAGCTTCCGATATAGAATATCATCACATCTGTCCATATGGCGTTCCGGCAGAGCAAAGCGCAATCCTTTTCGATGCGATGCCGTGGCACGCTGATGCTGCAGTTGGATGCCTAAGTCTTGCCTTTTATAAATTAGCTAAAAGACATCTGGCGTTTGTTTCTTGAGGGTACGATGATGGCGATTTGAAGGTCTGATAAAGAGTCTGGGATCTTAAAAATGCCGGATCGATGGCAGTCATGCCACAAGGCTGAAAATGCCAAGTCGACTTTCAGCCTCATGTCGAGCATCTTCAGAATTTCGTTCCATGATACCATAGTCGATAGCCAATCAACCATTTCTTCTACTAATAAACTCATACGCCGAAAAGAGCCAATGTCCAGAGCAGGGGTCTATGAAGGGCAAACTGCAAGAGCTGATAACCAAGGCGCCTGTGCCACCCACGCGCTGCTCTGTACCACCCACCCCTGCTCGACTCTCTCCAGCGTCGATAAGTATACCGCTCTCCCCCTACCCCTTCGACCTCCTGTTGCCCGCCATTCGTCCAATCACATCGCTTCATCCTTCATCCTTGGCAATCTCAGCCTCGTCACTTCCCTCACCGGTCCCAAGCCTCATTTGCCCTGCCACGACACCATGCAGACGCCCAACTTCAACAACAACAAATCGGTCGACTTCGAATACGACATGGGCCAATCATTCGAAGATGGCTACATCATGAAAGCTGCCGTCAGGCAGTATGAGGAGGAGAATCCCTGTTTGGGCAACGCTCAGTTGGAGCCTGCCAATGGGGTTGGGTGAGTTAAAAAAAAAGACAGGGGCTGACAAAGGGCAAAAGTTGCGTTCCATCTCACCTTTCGGCTGTAACAGCCCCGAAAATGGAAGCTGCGTGTCCCGCAGGCCTTGGCACCGTGTTCTTTCCTCCACATTACCCACCGCAGCCTCGTGCCAGGGCCTCTCAGCATGCACACGCTCTTTTTTCGACTGAAAAAATACGCATGAATACCGGATCTGTGTTGGACCTCCAGAACACGAAAGCCTGCGAAGAAAGACCCAATCTGAATGAACATGGCCAATTTCAATTCCAGAGCCGAGCACTAGTCATCGAAGACAGGTCAAAATCCAAGAAGAACTCAGGGTAATGCCAATGACATCATCAATGGGAATCGACTGACGGGAGGCAGAAGATCAGAAGACCCAGATGCACTGAGATGCACTATCGAGGGGTGCAAGTCTAAGCGAACATTCAAGAGAAAATATGAACTTCAGCGGCACATGCGAAAGCATACCAGCCAAGACAGATACCGGTGCATAGTGAAGTCCTGCGAAGAGGTATACTATCGTCTGGACAAAGTAAAAGAGCATCTCATGACGGCTCATAGCAGCTTTGACGACTGTGGCTGCGCTTGTGATGGCTTTTCATCAATTTCGATCCCTTTGATTGTGATGAACATCCATGCCTCTGATTTTAGACATAGGTTCAATTTCAGAACCTCATACTCAATCACAAAGCCTCTGGAGTATCAAAGGTCCTGTTTAGTCGGCTCGTGCAAGAGCACTGTCCACATCAAGGACATGCGAGAACACCTCTCTGCTCACTCATCACCGGAAAGGCAGAACGCCGCCCAGCAAATTAGAGAGGCGGGATATGATCCGAAGACCCTGGATATCATATGCCCAGTCTGTCAACATCCGACAAGCATGCCATCCAACTTTGCCGACCATATTGAGAGTTCTCATCTCGTTACAGACTGGGAATATTTCAAATCTCTAAAGGAAGTTTGCACGTATTGTCCCTGGTTATCACGTAAGCTGTGGAGGCAAGAATCGCTAGATTCGTTCAATTTCGAGATGGTTCAGAAAACCGTACGAAGCCACAACCTCCAGGTAGAATGGACTTCGGCAGACCACCACGTCAGATATCTGAAGGACTACGAAGAACTTCGGCCCCATAGAGCGGTGATTCTCTTCCACTGGCCTGAATTCGAAGATCACCCCATTTTCAACGACATTCGCCAATATGACTGAAATATTGGGGACCGCAGCTTGTAAGTTATGAAGATTTAGCATCCTGTTGTCATTGACATAAATACAGAGTAACATCCAAAGGACAAGTTTTCGTATTGGCGTTGGGGTTATGTTATTTCTTTTCCCAGCAACTAGATTGTAGAAATCCATATAAAAATTAGACATCTATTTCGTTGGCACACCGGTTTTCATACTGATAGCAACGTACCTTTTTATTCTGATAGTTTCTGCTATCATATTCTAGTCTAAAACAAGCTGCGCTATTAGATTGGATGTAACGTGGAAAGTAAATAGGCTGAAACAAGAGTCGTACCTCCCCAGCTTTGCAAGCTTCAGTGCAGACCACCCTCTTCCATTGTTGACACTCACATACGTACCGAGTCCAAGGAGGACTTTTAACAGCCTGTTATCGCCGCGCCATCCCGCCGTTCAAAGAGAGTTGTTGGGCCCGTCTCTGTCAGAATGGTCAAGCACTTTCCGGATTCGGAATCTGGTTGACCTCTGCCCCCTGGTGGAGAAAAAAAGAAATGACGGGGATAATTTCATGATCTGCCGCGCGAGAGAAGACTCAACTACCCTTGAGTCCATCGCAGTCTTCCAGATGAGCACCAAACCTGGGGACGGTGGGGCTTGCGGCGGCTTTTTTGAGTGCGTAGTGGTATGCACAGTTCGGACTGAGAAGAGCTACACGGGAGAGATGAAACCTGTCCATTTCGGGGTCGTTACATGTAGCGCTGAAACTGCATTTGCAATGACTAGAAAGCGCGTGCCTAGTGTTTAAGGGAGACTATAGTACTTACATGAGATAATTGCCGGAATGCCTTGTTTTCATTTCAGTATCCCAGCCACGTACGAGCAAGATGTCTAGGGCGTCTCATTGCCGCGTTGACCACGTCTTTGCTAATCGAGCAGCCGTTGTCCAGGAGTAAATTCAGTGCAGCGCATTGATTCGCGCTTGCTGCCCCCTCGCATGCCATAATCAGTGCATAATTGAATGATCTTCGAAGATTCACCGGGTCTTGTTTGTTTTTTGTCTTGGCCGATGATCTGACGAAGGGTTTCAAGGTCGCTTGTAAGCATGGCCGCCTCTATGGCCGCAATGACTTCGATGATCAATCTGACTATCACGAAAAATGGGCAGGTAAAGGAATGTATGCGATTATATTCACATCTTACTTTCAAAAGATTAATATGCGGCAATAAGTCTTGGTCGTTCAGGAAGCTAACAGAAGTACATGCAGTAGTGGTGCAGACATTAGGGGCACGGCAAGTTTTTAGCCTCTCCCGAGTACATCGCTCATGGCCTACGGCTTCCCTAGCATACCGTACACTATCCTTAAGATTTATTTTTATGACTTGCCGCGTGAAACTTGCGGGTAGTTTCACAAAAACCGTTTGAAATCGAGAGGCGGGCGTGAGAATGCGTGGCTGTGTGTAGAGTTCAAGAATAGGCGTCCCAAAGCTAGCATTTTTGACCCTTTCATCTTCTCAACCCTAGTTAATTCAAGTCATAACTAACATTTAGTATCTATTTTAATAGTTCGAGATAGTTGGAAGAGGCCGCCCGTAGTTTATTTTCCATTTGTCCCTTCCCAGACCCACACACTGCCTATGCAGCTCAGCACAGCCAACCCTGCAAGAAACCAAAAGCCCAACTCCACCGCTCCGATGTTTAATCCATAGCTAAACACTGAAAACGCAATGTATGGAAATACACTCCGACTCAGGTTACTGATGGCGACTCCTGCCGTGTGCACCGTCCCCCTCACACTCGCATGCGGCGTACAGTCGTTGATCAACAAGCTTGTCGCCGGCACTACGCAAGTCCTTCCTGCCACGAATGATGCCACGATAAGTATCAAGGCAATCCATATGCCCACCACGGATCCTGTTGGGTCTTCTCCTTCCTTGACTTGCTGGCGTGTTGCATGCGAAGCTATCAACGCACTAAAAGGCGCGAGGATGTACACCAGAGGGAAGACACAAAGTGCGGCTCTCCAAAGTCGGATGGTGCCGAAATGATCTCTCAACGTCGGGTAAATCAGAAACTGGAGGATGATGCCGGTAAAGCCAATGAGCGAGATTGCGATACCGACACCGCGTGGATTCATGCCTAGACCGCCAGTGAAATTGAAGGGTGGGTGTTGGTCCTTTAGAGGCGCGGCTGGCGTGCTTATGAAGACTGCTAGTAGCCCGTTAAATGTCCCCATGTGGCCGACAATGATGAACTGCGCGAACATGGTGGTGATAACGTTCGGAGTCCATATACGGCGGAACGGTAATGGTTTATTTGGAGTCGACGGAAGAAGTGGCGAGGTTTCGGTCTGTCCTTGGATTTCTGGGCTGTTATATTCAGAGCCACTCGATGGGCTGTTGTCGGCGGGCTGCTGGTATCCTTCCAACGTTTCTGTGAGCACAGATGCCGCAACTAGTGCGACACATATCTGGATCCCAGCGACGCAAATGTTGGGTGCAGCAAAGGGAAATCGAGATATGATAGCGCGATCTTTTTTTGCCGCTGAGAGGAAGCCCCCAATCAATGGCCCGGCGAGCGCTCCTATATTTGCAAAGATTGGAAGCAGTGCTAGTGCGCGTGCTCTTTGTCTACATCTTTTCAGCTAAGAAATTATACGTGAAGGAAGAAGTTCTCACCTTTTTGCAGGATATAGCTCCGAAATCATGCATCTGACCATCGCAAGATTGGCATTCAGAGCTCCGTCTGCAACTTGCCATGCTACTGCGACTGCAAAACTTCTCGAGAACCCATAACCAACTATCGCAAAGCTAGAGGCCAAGAGCCCGAATATCATGACTTTTTTTCTGCCAATATTTCGATGGTCTGCAAGACGACCCCAGACTAAGCTTGTGACGACGTGCGCGGCGGTTTTGGCGCTAAACAGGAGACCTATGCGCATCGCAATAGTAGCCATCCCAGCCGAGGGCATGAATGATTCTATTTGGAAGAATACATAGGACTGCCAAGTTAGCCTGGGGTCTTGTCACGGGTAAATAGTATGATGACCGAGCAGGTGAACTTGTAGAATTCATACCAGAATCGAAGAAACAGATAAAGCTTCGGTGAAGCGACATATCAAAAGTACCAGTAATTCGCCCTATTTTTCGGTCCTGTCAGGAAGAAGCGACGCAGCCAGGTATCACTAAACTGACCTTGCGGGGAAGATTCCAATAAGAGACCTCAGCCGTCTCGTCGTCCATGACGGGCCTGAAATCCAACGAAATGGAAAGAATATATTCGTCTTAAATGATAGAACGCCTTGTTTCGAGTCTGCGCCAGTTTTGGTGTGTAAAGGCTGCGGTACAAGGCCGAAAAGGGTGCCTAGATGACTCTGCTATGCATGGCGCTGCTTAATCGAGGCCAGGAAAATCAGATAAGAGAAGGGCAACAGTCAAGCCTCGCGGCATCAGATAAACTTATAGCCCCGGCTCGCCGGATAGGCACGCGGGTTTACCCAGCGGTCTTGCATGCCAACAGATCTATTGCCGCGGGTCATGGGATCTCATTCCTCTCGTTGGCTGCACTGCCCCTAGCACACGACCATTCACGCCTGCCACCCATCGACCTTGCGACGCGATCAGAAAGCTAAGGTACAGCGTTTAGTGGGGCTAGTTCGTATTCGGAGTGGATCTGATTACCCCTCCTCGAGATAGCTACATCAGCGGAACGAATTTCTTCGCCGGCATCTGATATCAAAGTCTATTTCTCCATCACTCATGCATCGCACCCACGAAGCTTTTCGTCAAAACGCACAATGGCTGCTTCCCCGGATCCATTTCTCTCTCGGGTGGCCAAGGTTTCTGGTTTCGCCACGGTGCTGGCATCCTCGCGCGATGCCAAGCTCCTCTTCCTTCAGCGATTTGTCCGTCTTTTCGCCTATGGCGCTACGTTCATAATTCTCGTCCATTTTCTTTCGACTTTGGACATTTCCGACGAGCATATCGGTCTGTTTATGACGCTGACGATGCTTGGAGATGTCGTCATCAGTTTCGTCCTCACATTGATCACGGATCGAGTGGGAAGACGTAAAGTTCTCAGCGCTGGAGCAATATTGATGACTATCAGCGGAGTAGCATTCTCGCTGAGCAGTAGCTATTGGGTTCTTGTCTTGGCCAGCGTTGTTGGCGTAATAAGTCCAAGGCGAGCCTCAGCCACAGTTAAAAGAGGCCGAACCATGCTAACTCACATTCAGCGGAAACGAAATTGGGCCATTCCGTGCAGTTGAAGAATCTATTCTCGCGCAACTCACTGACGAAGATGACCGAAGCGACATTTTCATATGGTACTCCATGTGCGGAACCGCCGGAGCGGCTCTTGGTACCATGACTAATGGGTGGCTTATTCAGGGCCTGCAGTCCCGCCCGTCCTGGAACAAGGAAAAAGCATATCGTGTTGTGTTCATGCTGTATGCTGCCTTTGGCATAATCAAGCTTGCACTTACTCTTATTCTCAGTCGAAAAGTTGAGTTGGAGCAAGAGGAAGTCGCCTACCAGGAAGTATTTGAGCTTGAAGATGAAGACCTTCTATCCGATACTTCGTCCGATCATCGAAATTCTGGAGAGGACTCACCTCGGGCATCTCGACCAAAAATGCAACCAGACCCAGATCTCGCGCCTCAAAAAGCTACTCTCCTTTCCAAAATTCGTGGACTCTTGCCCAATATATCTCCGCAGTCGCGCCGCACTCTTCTGCGCCTCATCTTTCTCTTCTTCCTAGATTCTAGTGCATCCGGGCTAGCTTCTCCATCCTGGCTCACCTACTTCTTTACAACAGTTCATGGAATGGCACCTTCTGCACTCGGAACTTTATTTTTTACCACAAACATACTTGCGACGCTGTCCAACTTTGCCGCACTTCCACTTGCGCGAAGATTAGGACCATTGAAGACCATGACCTTCACCCACTTGCCCTCTGCAATTTTCCTGGGAATGATTCCGCTACCACCCGCCAATACAGCCGGAACCTGGATCGCAATGGCGTTCTTGAGTCTGCGAGCTTGCACACAGAGCATGGATCAAGCTCCGCGACAAGCGTTCCTGGCCGCTGCAGTACGCCCAGAGGAGCGAACCGCAATTTTGGGTGTTGTGAATGTAATCAAAACGCTTGCACAGGCCGGAGGCATAGGAAGTGCTGGCTTTTTGGCCGAAAGAAAATTATGGGTTGTCATGCTGGGAGGCGCCGGCTTGATGAAGGCCACATACGATGTACTAATACTGTGGACTTTTCTAGGGGCTGAGAAGGCATAAAACAAGGACCAAGTCATTGGAGTTCATATCATGGAATGTAACTCACAGGAAAAGCAACTCTTCAGGTAGATTCACAATAGTTTGTGATAGCTTACAAACACACCTCACATTTTGAAGCATCATTATGGTCAACATTCTTGAGGAATTCTACGACATGATTCCTGATACTAACTGATATATAGAACGCACAAATTTCGATCAAATTTCCAAACAATATCCCACTATCTACCCAGATCGTCGAAAGTATACGCCGATATGGTCTTGGTCGAAATCGACTTTTGCTTGCAACCATATCCAGTGGAGCACAGATCCTATCTTCAAACAATACCTGTAGAATATCGCCCTCGCTTCAAGGACGCCTCGGCACGGCATACGCCTGCGATGAGGACAATAACGTGTATAAAATTATTTGGAAAGCCGATAGAGCGCCGTCAGCTGCGCATACAGATGATTATTTTGAAACCGAACTAGTTGCCAGAGACGCGATCCTGAGGCCCCCGTGGAAGGCCGATACGAAGAGCAAACGATGGGCCTGATTCGACTCGGCGATATACGCGTGAGATGAACCTGGACTTGGATACGACACCCTCGTCAGATGCTGCATCATCTTCAGGACAAAGCACCGAACAAGATCCATCTGACTCCTCAAGCCCGCCTACGCGCATAAAGTTCTATATATGGGAAGATGCTATCGGTTACCTGGAATTTTATCGCTCCGCCCTACGAAGACCTTTCGAGCAGCAACAAGTTCAGCGCATGATTGAGTTGGCAAAACGTCTGGACTCCAAGCGTCCCATCGTAACTGAAGACAATTGGTTGGCCGAGCTTCAGGAGATACAGTTTTTGGTCGCAAGGTATGATTTAATTGACGAGACATCTAGTCTAAGAGAGCTCTACGAAACTACTACTGTGGAGGATGAGTTTGTGGACCAGCCCTCCCCCAATCGGCATGACAATCTCTCTGAAAGGTTCATTCTCGAAACTCGGGAAACTCACCACAAATACAAACATACATCTAGCAGCTGTGCTGCTATTTGCATCCCAACTTCCCTACCGTCACCACAGAATGCTTCAAGTCCGGCTGAAAATGATCCCATACCAGCCCAGTATTTGGAGATATCAGAAAGCATAGTTCGACTATCCATTCATCTCCCCAAGGTTCCCAGCGTCAGTCCCAATTCAAGTGATGGTAGAATCAAAGGGATCGATGATGAAATTAGGGATCGATTGTGTAAGCTCTGGGAAAGGCAGATCGCAAAGGGTAGAAAACGCAAGCTACAAACCAGGCGCGCGAACCAACTGGAAATGCAGCGAGCCAAAAGCATACGCATCTCAAATTTAAGAACCATCAAGGTAAGATTCGCGACTAGAAAGCATGTCAAGACGGAAAATGGTAGTGTGAAGTCCTCAATCATTGTTGACAATGAAGGTAAAAGCGAAACATCAGGGTTTAGGCGGCCGAAGAAACGAGATTTATGAGGCTTTTTGGTGTTTTTTAATCACTATAGCCTTTTTCAGCTTTATATTCTCGAGAAGTCCTTTTGTGCTCAATATCATGAGTCATCTGTCAGTCAGAAGCGAGTGTTCAAGAGAATGGATAAATCACACAGGCCAACAGGGGGCCAAAAGCACAAGTAGACACGCTAAAAAAAAATAAAGCCCCTAACACAATTAGGAACTAGCAACATAAGCTCGAAAAGATAAAAACGCTGTAGAACAGGCCGGTGGCTGAGCCATAGCATAGCCCCGCCAAGGCTACGGCGCACAAAATGAAGAAAAGAAGCTAAAAGAATCTGATTTTAATGCGCCCACTAGCCCATTGGCTTATCAAACGTGCACTCAAGAAACAATAGTTTTCAGCTAAAGTGGGTCAGTCAACACACTAGAAGATAACCGGAGAGTATATTACATTTCACCATAGTTATACAGGCACACAGGAGACCAGTGGAGTCCACAAACACAAGGAAATACACAAATAAATCGAAGCCCTTATAATACGATGTCTGGGCATACATGTCGAATACTTCGATCAACCATGCTAGATATCGAAATGTTGTATTTGCAAATACCAGCTGAACTGAAATGCCCCAATCAGGAAAAAGCTGGTATCGTCCTGCGCGATCTGACATAAGCCCTAACTCTGTAACAGGAAGCTTAATAGACTTATATATAACCATACATCAGCAGAACTTCTGGAGACTCATAATTTCATGAACAATATGATTCTATCCATGATCTTTGCACCCGTCGTGCTCTTTCTTATATTCCGCAGCTATCATCTCGTGGCCAACTACATAGCTGCCAAAAAATATGGACTGCCGATTATTGTCTGCCCAGTCTCCTTCGAAGACCCCTGGTGGATAGTCATACGTCCACTCTTCAGCTGGGTCGAGCGTCTACCTTTCGGCCTTGGAAACTGGTACATTTACACAACCATGGGCTGGCCTCAAGAAGACAACATCCGAACGGTCAAGCGGCTGGGAGAAAACTTTGTACTGTGTTCCCCAAACAGCAACATCATCGTCACATGTTACCCTCCCGCAATGGAACGTTGCTATGGCGAAATCAAGAACTGGGTGCGACTTGAGGCTCAGTCACGGTTCCTTGCTTTCTACGGCGAAAATGTTTCTTCCAAGGATGGCGCCGAGTGGCAACGGCACCGGAAAATTACCAGCTCTGCCTTCAATGAGAACACCATGCACGAGGTGTGGAAAGAGACGGCTACTCAGGTGAATAAGATGGATTTTGATAAAGAGTCGGTCCGTACACTGGGTCGCATTCGAACAACTTTTGACATTGTGGCCATGGGTGTTCTCGCTTCAGTTGGCTTTGGGCAGGATATCGACCTGATAAGTGTGCCACCCAACCATCGCGAATCATTCATGGACTCCTTGGGGTTTATTCTCCAAAACATCATGATTACCGGGATTTTTCACGGTCTCAAGGCTCCTGACTTCCTCCTGCCGGAAAAGCTTCGGCGCTTGAAGGTCTCCGTTGCGGAGTTCAGGTTGCACATGCAAGAGTCTGTTTTGCGACACATTCAGTCTGCCAAAAAGTCGAATCAATCAAAAACTACGAGTCTTCTAGAATCCATGGTCAAAGCCAACGAGGCAGAAAAGAACCAGCTACAGCATTCCACAGGCCGACCATCGTATCTGACAGAATCAGAATTATATGGCAACATGTTCGTTTTCAACGCGGCCGGATTCGAAACCACCGCAGGGACAATGACGTTTGCCTTGCCTTTCCTCGCCGCGCACTCAGAATACCAGGACTGGGTGACTGAGGAGGTTGACAAATATCACGACCCGGAATCCATCGACTCAAATTATGCCGCCACGTACCCCAAGCTCGTTCGCACTCTTGCTGTCATGTACGAGACGCTCCGCCTTACTAATCCGGCGCCGATGCTAGTACGACGGTCTACCAAACAGACCGAACTCCCAATCATCACACCTTCTGGGCCCTCCACACTAAATGTCGCACCTGGGACCATTGTAGGCGGCGAATTCTACGGTGCCCATCTCTCACCCCTCTGGGGCCCTGAAGCGGAGGTTTTCAACCCAAAGCGATTCGTTTCAGTCAACGAATCAGGCGAGGAAAAGTTGGTTGTTCCAGAAGGCCCCATATATTGCCCGTGGATCTTTGGACCTCGCGTTTGCCCGGGAAAAAAGTTCAGTCAGGTTGAGTTTGTTGCGCTTGTGGCTCAGATATTATCCAAATACCGCGTGGAGGCTTTCAGAAATGAAGGGGAGAGTGTCAAGGCTGCCGAGTCGCGGTTGATGGGCGTTTTGGACCACAAGTTTTTTAACATTAGTACCCATCTGAAGCATCCTGAGGATGCGAGCATCCAGCTTGTGCGCAGGTAACAGCACTGAGGTGGGTGAGAGATAGGTTGAATTTGCGTAGGTCATGGCTGGTAAGCCATTTTCAGATCTTCTCAAATTTTTTCGGCTCGTTGGATAAAATCCCATTAGCGAATAGCTCTTTTTTAACTATCTTAAGAGTGAGAAAATACCTAAGCATTCCATTCCCATCACCCTTAGCTTCAATAATGTGCCAATCAAAACTATGCAAGCAATGAAAATTTGTGAGAAATAACTTTCATGAGTTAACCAACTTTCATTCAATACTGTTTAGTTCCTTATCAACGAGCGGTTCTATCCCTTCGCTAAGTTTTCGAATTATCAAAGCCTCTGAATCCACGGTGGCTTCAACGATCAACTGATGGTTAGCTCTACCGGCTGCAAGCAAGTAGTATCAAAGAAATACCTCGTCTTCCCATAGCTGTTAGCTATATGATAGGTTTTTACTTCAAAGAGAGTTTTAATATTTTCTTTCTTTCATATTTTCTTCTGTTCTAGCCGTCGTTTTCTGTCTAATATTCGGGTTATCTATTAGCTTTTTCAAGAGCGAAAACGAAGCAAAAAACTGAGTCTGATGTCGGTGACGACGGGATTTGAACCCGTACTCCCAAAGGAACAAGGATTCAAGCTGGCCCAATGCCAGGCGCCTGCCCTTCTGGGTGCATGCCTCTAGCTGTCGGCCTTGCATCTTAACCACTCGATCACGTCACCGTAGACTCTTTATGCTCTATCTGAACAGAAACAAAGTATACATAGACTTCTCTAGGTGTCAAAACGAAATGAAGTCACTGCGCTCACAGTGTGGGTGACTTGAGGAAAGTGCACCTTCTATACAGGAGATCGGACATCTATCAAAGGCAAGAACCCCCGTGCAAGTTAAACTAACCAAAAAAACATTTGCAAGCATTCTGTCTCTATTCAAGCAGTTCTTATCTTCTCTGTATCATATTTGTCTAGAAAGAATACTTCTAAAACGGCAAAACTGACCGCAAAAAACAGATCCCTTAAGTTCTGAATATCAACTAACCAATTAGACTTCCAATGTATATTAAACATAGTAACTAGTAAAGAGTGAAACATAAAATTGCTTGATATAGCAGTCTGTTCCAAAAGTTTGTGTCGAATTTGAGATTAGACAGTGTCTAAGGTGCTACCAAAGCAAACCCAAGGGCGGCAAATTGAGTACCAAGTTTCATAATCTCCTCCTGATGCGGAGAAGCAGAGATATCTGAGCAAGATTATAGGTTTTGCAGAGCACGGCTATCAGATATCGTAGTATTTGCAGAGTTAAGTCCTCGGTGGAAAGCTCTCTGGCCGTACCAAAGCGTTCGAGCGCCAAGAGCCTGTGCCATCATAGGTGCCATGACGCACTGACCATGTACTCACAAGCAGGTCGCTTGATGGTGCCACTTCAACATTTCTACTCCTTTTTTCTGATTATTCCGCATCCCCTTTACCGCAGTCCCATACAAGACCTGGTCAGGCATGACCCCTTCAGATATCCGCTTCAGGAACATCAGTGAGCTGTGGAACTCCAAGATCTCCGATCTCTCCACGCTCGAAGAACGCTTGCATAAAGCAGTTCTAGTCAGCCTTGATATTGAGTCATTCGGCGCAAATGCGAGCGAGGTCGGTCTGGCGGTGTTACAAGCTGGCAAGCAACCTCCTCCATTCCATGGTATTCTCACAAGATACTACGAAGAGAATAAAGTTGAGGCCTTAACTATTCGATTACTTGATCGCGGTCTTAAATACGAAGACCCTGAGTGGCGTTTTGGTGATAAGGTAAGAAGACATCAAATCACCATCACCCACTTGAATAAAGCTCATAGAAACAAGGTACATGCGAGTATTGAAGATGTCCACCATCTCACAGCAAATATGCTTTCCAGGTACACAGGAGAGAGAATACTCATTGGCTTTGCGATGCAAAATGCAGAAATGAACTGGATCTCGAAATCATGTCCGTCTCTTGCAGTTCATTTCTCAGCTTGGGTGGACATTCAAGAACTAGTATCCCAACGGCGTATGCAAGAAGAACTGGGAAGCCCAACTTCCGATATCAAATATCCCGGGTTAACAAACACCCTGCGAGCGATGGGTGTTACCGATTGGCGTGCGCAAAAGAGAAGACACTGTGCAGCAAACGATGCCTTAAGAAATCTCATCATTCTATCTGGGCTTATCTCTCATGTTCCAATAAATCCTCAGCATCCCAGCCCAAAGGTCCGTACTTTTACGCAACTAAAGCCTACGAAGACACATCACTGTGCAGCCACCATTGCAGCTAAAGATGGGGGGAAGCTGCCTATCTACTCTCCTGACTCCGTATCTAAGCTGTTTTCAAACCATCCGGGTCTCAAATCCGTTGCTCTAAACTGGAAGACACTACACCACAGGACAGAAGGTGTTAGGTTTTGGTGCGTAGAGTTCGACACTCAAGAATCACTTGAAAGCTTCATCACTGATATCGATGGGTCAATGATTGACAATACAGAAATTTCTGTCAAAACAAGATTTTAATGCTCCCATAGGTATCTTTACGGGAAACTTTGCGTTCAACCCAAAATGGTGCTGGCTTCTTCATTATAAACGCAAGACCTACCGCAAATATGTAGGAGGAATAGCAGCATAAAGTTACGGAGGAAAATATATCAATGAAACCAGCAGATATCTGCTATAGTGTATCTTTTTGCAGCTTCTGCCCGAAGGAAAAACGCAACCATTTATAATGTGTCAATTTTGTACCTTCTCGGTGTTGAGATTGCAAGCTCCAGCTTTGGTTGTTGACCCTTACGAAAGCCATTGAACAAATTATTGCCAGCTTTGACATATTTTTCATCATACTGTGTCATTTGTAGTGACTGTTCGTCTGTGTGTTCTCCTGATCAGAGGCTTTCCTCTGAACCGGAGAAGAGGCAGAAATCTCGATGTTCTCAATTTATTGCCCATAGACTCCGACCCAATATCCTCCAACCTCGTCCCTTCTTTCCTAACGTCTTGTTCTCTTTCCTCATCTTCTTCCTGGTCAAGTTTTCCCTCGCTCTTGAATAACCATACGTACCACACTCCGATCGTGATCATTGTACAGAGAGCGCAGCAAACCAAGAAGACCCACCATCCGTCGCTTGCCACATTCTCCCCATCTTTGCCCCAGTTACCGAAATCGAAAACTGTCCCTGAGAATACAGCCGAGACGGCTGTAACGGGGAGGAAGATGAGTGTCAATACTGAGATGGTCCTCATGGCGCTTGAGTCCTTCTTCGCTGCCCGAGCAATATAGTAAGCCTGGCGTGCATCCCGCTGCACCATCCGGTGGTGCAGAACCTGGATCAATGCCCGAGCGATCTCAATATTGGAATCCAGTACGGCACAAAGACTCTTCGTCTGGTCTTCAAGGCTATCGATTTCGTAGATTGTTTCGCTCCCATGTGCTCCATACATCGCAGATGAATATGGTTTCGTCTTTCGTACTGCTTGTATGATGCGAAGCAGGGTTGGGCCACCGCCATGAAAACTATTTGCCATCTTCTTGAGTAAGTGCAAATTTTTGCTTATAGTGAACAAACTTGTATTCAAACCGTCGTAATCGTCATTGGGCACATAATCTCTAGCAGGTGGGATGTTTTCTGTGATCCCAATTTGAAACTCGATACGAAACAAGTCATCGATGGAGTCATTCGCTAAGTGGAAGCTCTGGTTTACGCACTCGTGAATTGCCAGCCCTATAAAGTATAGAGGCTCCTTGAGGATGATTCTGCCTTTTATAGTGAGCAACTTCAGCATTTCGTTGTCCTCGAAAACCCCTGCTGTGTAAATAACGACATCCAAGGTGTTCGTTTTGCAACTGTAATTCGCCATAAAGCCTAACATAGGCGACGTGAATCCGCAACAATCGTATACGAAGCTCACGGACTGAATTTCATTCTGATCTCTCTCCATGTCAAATGCAAAATAGTCTGAGGATTTTTGATAGGCTGTGGAGTCCAATAATGAGAGTGACATGCGGTTGGCCTTGATCCAGGCACTGAAAAACTCGATTGGCATGCTGAAAGGGGAATAATCCTCCCCATACCCGTGAATTTGAGTGACCCTAATTTTCGGTGGGTGCGAAGCATTATTGGGACCAAATTCTCCAATGCCCACTGGTGAAATCTCGTGTACTCCAGTATCGTCCACGTGGTAAACCGAGCCTTCAAACTTTTCCGAAAAATTTCTACCAGTCAAGAAAAGTGACTTCGCGCACTGTTCTTCTGGAAAGGTGTAGTCTGTTTCATGTTCAGGTATCTTGTGTATCAAAGAACCGGTGATTTGAGTGATGGACGAAAATTCGAGAATGAAATGAGGGAAGACTGACAGGAACAGTCTTCCATTTATAGTACCAATGGCCCCTGTTTTTTGCAGTAGCCTGGCAAGGATTCTTCTTAGCCTTGCTTAAACAGCTGGGTATTGGCACACCATCTATCGTAAATCTCATAAGGCTGTGACTTAAAAAATCGAGAGTAGTCAAATAGGAATGGAAGAGGAGCACCAAATTCTTCGAGTAGAAAACGCTTGAGGAACTGGAATATGATCTTGACCGCGCACAATATTCAGAAGGCAGCAGCTGTGCATGATACTGCTCGAATCGTACTTGCATGCCAAGAAACAAGCGAGTCCAACCAATGCGCGCCATCTTGACCCCCAGACTTCAACCTCCCTCTTTCTCAGTGTCGAATATGACGCACTCGAGGCACCTCTCCAGAGGGGATCTTTTTTCAGCTTTGCTAAACACTAAGTTGATTCTATTCAGCCTAGGTTATCTGATCGTCTCATACCCCAATTCCACGTTGTTGCTCGCAGCACCATTGCCGGGTGGTACGAACGTCCTGACAGGCCAGCTGAGAGCTGCATGCGCACGAAGTGGGCTATATAGCCAATGCCTGTGAGCACCGCGGACTTGCATGTAGATTGTTCTGCAGTATAGAGCAGCTTGGAGGACAGATCCTCAGGCCGTCCTGTTGGGGGTGCTGGGGTGAGAAGCATGGCAAAGGAAAGAGAAGAAAATTCGGCATTCAATTTCAAGTTATTGGGAATTGAAAAGTTCAGCTCAGAGCTGGAGAACAGGCTATTTCCTCCTCTCACCTCCGCAGTCCATCTTATTGCGGGGAGTTTCTGTGTGTCAATCCAGCGCACAAGGGTAGCGGTTGGTTCTCAAGTTTCAAATCGACTTGGGAGTTGGTACTCTAACTAGTATAGAGCGAAGGGAAGTCCGAAGGTACAGGCGAGGCTGTGTAAGAGTTGCGCTGGATGGTAAGTTGGAATAGGTACCTAGGTACCAGGTGGGTAGTCAAAATGGGGTGATCAGCACGTGATGCGATTCCCGCAACTGCTCTCGGCAATTGTGTTGTGATCAGGAGGGACGTAAGATAGCCACGGAGTTGTAGCGTATGCTGCAGGACATCAACATAACCTTAGAGACATCAAAGCCGGTAGGCGTATGGCTGCTGGAAGGAAATTAATCTGCGCTTGGCAGTATAAATTTGTCGAATGCTGGCGGTGCCAAAACTTTTATCTGCTCTCTTGTTTATTTCTTCTTCTTGGCAATCCTCTTCATCGCTCGAACGTCCTTCTTCAAACGTGCGTCCACCATCTTGTACTTGCCCTTGGTACCCTTGGGGCGGCCCTTGATACCATTGTTGCCACCACGAGCGACAACGACGGCAACCTTTTGCTTGGGCTTCTTCTTGGCCGCCTTGCTCATCAGCTTGGCGATGCTCTGAGCCTTTTCCTTCTCAGTCATGCCCTCCTCGTCCGCTAGCAGAGCACTCTTCTTCTTGAGCTTCTCGAGACGCTGAGCAGCCTTAAACTTCTTACGCGCCTTGGCTTCGCGGACCTTCTTGATCGGGCGGGCGTTCAGGGCACGCATCTTCTCTTTGATGGCAGCGGCAGCAGCGGCCGTGGTTGGGCGCTGGAGTTTTGAGTGTCTATTCTCTGTAGGGAGTTAGCAAATGAACAATGGTTTCTAAATTCCGACACGTACCATCATCGAGGAACCAGTCCGGAAGTCCATCTGTATCGCGAAGTGAATAACGGTTGAAGCTATCGTCGAGAAGATCATGTTTGGTCTTCTTGCCGGTGGCCAGTTGATGCGCTAGTGTCATAGCTTCAGCCGTGATGATATCGATATCTGGACGGCCATTTTTCATGGGTATATCGTCATGCTCCCAGGCGGTCTCGTCGCGCTTCACTTCTTCAATGGCATCCTCGTCATCCTCTGAGGAGTCCTCGTCCTCCTCTGGTGGTGGGGATAGCTCAGCCTGCTTCGCAGGCGTCTGTTTCGGCTGCTTCACCGCAGGAGCGGGCGCTTTGGCAGCTTGGTCGTCGTTCTCGACATCGATGCCACTATCCTCGTCTTCCTCATCCTCAAGGCCATCTAGTCCATCGATGCCCTTGAAGATGTCCTGATCGAAGAAGCGTGCTGCCCGATTCGTAAGACCATTACGAGTGCCGCTCTCCCCACTGAGGTCGGTAGTCAGCGCCTTCGGGCCATCTTCGTCATCGTCGTCGCTCCAGTCGCTGTCATCGTCTTGTACGACTTCCTCGTCGCTCTCCTCTTTGTCGCTGTCGGAAAATCCATGCCACTCTCCATCTTCGTCCTCTTTCCTGGCTCGCTTTGCTCTGTACTTTGCGTCCTTGGCGGATTTCTGCTCAACATAATCGTTGTAGGCAGCGTCAAGCTCTCGTTCGAGTCGATCCTCTTCGTCATCAGTCTCCAAGTCCTCTTCTGGTTCTTCCTTGGGCTTTTCGCGTTCCACTAGCGTGGCCATCTTGCCTCGTGCGATCTTGGGCAAAGCGCCAGCCTTATCCACAGCCTTGAGACCAAACATGGAATCTTCGCCTTGTGGTCCCGATTCGACGATATCGTGAGGGGTCGTCATGTTCATTTGCATGCGGAAAATCTCCTTTTGCTTCCGTTCGTTTTCTCTCCGCCTCTCCTTCTTCTTTTTCTATGAGGTTGTTAGATTGGTGAAGACCATGATAAGAGCTTCAGACTTACCTTGGAGTCTTGTTCCTTGAGCCTCTCCATTTCTTCCTGGATCCTCATTTCTTCATCCATGGACTCGACCTCGACCTTCGCGTCATCTTCCTCCTCGGGCTTCTCTTCCTCCTTCTTTTTCGACGAAAAGCCGAAAATCTCGCGCACCTTCAAACGCCATCGGAGCAGCCGCTTGAAATCGGCTCGACCCAGAACTTTGAGATCGTCGCAGCAGTCTCGGATTTCCTTGGTCGTCTCCGGGAGTTTTGCAATTGTTGCGATGGCCACGTCTCCATTGGGCTTCTGGTCGAAGCTCAACTTGTTCAGCGTTCCCAGCATGGCGATGGGGTCCGTAGTCTGTATGAACTCGCTGACGGGAACTTCATGAAACTGAGTCCAATCTCCCTCTTCGTAACCTTCTCTCTTCCTCTTCTTCTGCTCGGGCTTGTAGACACGTGCCTCATTGTTCGGCGCGGGCGCGGCGAGTTCAGCAAAGACGGAGCGAGGGTCGAGGAAGCGGGGATCAATCTTCTTGGAGCCCTTGAAACCGCGGCAGACGACGAAAATTTCGGCAGAGACGTTACGCGAGGAGGGAGGTTTCGTCGCCTCGACCTTGTCGAACAGCTGGTTGAAAACCCAGACGAGCGAGTTGTAATCCTTGGAACGGAAGACCTTGGTAACAAAAGTACCGCCCTCGACCAGGAACTCGGTCGCAAGCTTCATACTTTGCAGCACCAGCTCGGCCTGGGTGAAGGCATCCTGTACCCATGCAGTACCAACGTTGGGCGCACCATCGTGCAGCACAGTATCAGCCTTCCACGTCTTCAGGTGCTGGCGAATGGTAGCTCGGCACTTGTCGGTGGTGATGTCGCTCTGGAAGGTGATGCAGCGAGGAATGGGCTTGATCGGGGCGAGGTCGACTCCGACGATGAGGGCATTGGGGGGCATGACTTCGGACGCGACCTGGCCTGGATTGTGTTAGACTAGCTGCAGACGACTTCTCCCGATAGGTGCACCTTACACCATGATCCAGGGGCGGCGCAAAGATCAATGAGGACCTTGCTCTTCTGGAGGAATCCATATTTCTTGTTCAACTGGATGAGCTTGAAGGCGGCACGCGCACGGTAGCCCTTCTCTTTGGCAAGCTTGTACCACTTGTCGAGACGGCCCTTGCCGTGCTTCTTCTGGATGGCCATGGCTGCGGTCTGGCTGCAGTCGAGCTGGCGGAAGGACAGGCGGTGGAGTGAGGGCGGGCGCGAGGGCCTCGGTGCTGATGCGAGACTGGCAAATCTCAGAAATTTTAGCGGTCCCTGTGGTCGCGGGCGGTGGCGGGCGGCAGAAGGCGGGCACAGGCAGGGGTCAGCTGCCGATACGAAAACGCGCTAATAGCGAGCGCGCCCTTGGGCACACGGGCCCGCCGCTGCGTCATGGCCAGCCGGACAAGCCCAGCAGGCCAACGACGTGCCTGGCCACGGACGGGATCGAAGGTCAACACCTTCACCACCTCCCAGCCCGCCAGCGCCCATCGCGACTCTCCCCAGCCTGCCCTCGATCAGCCAACCCCCCCGCCCCCGCCCCCCGCTGGAATGAGCCCGCGCAAGAAGTCGAAGCCAAACCCCAAGGCACCTGCCACTGCCACTGCCAGCAGCACCGGCCCCGACACCCCCGTGGAGCCTAGCAGCATACACGCTACCTCGGGCACCGCCTCCGCCGCCAGTCCCTCTATTCAGGATGCCCAGTCGACCCACTCTGTAGCCCCCTCCGCCCTTGCTCCCAGCGGCCCTCCAACCCCCGCGGCCCCAGGCGACGAGCCCCCGAACAAAAAAGCAACCCGCAAGTGGCTAGGAGGGACAGGCAGTTGGCGCTCAAAAGCCCCGGCCATCGTCAAGACTGCAAAGGAGAGTATTGGTGTTGCGGGTGGCGCCACGTCGGAGCTTCCCAGTGAAGAGGCAAAGAAGGCAAAGGCGGAGGGGCCCACCAGATTCCTGACCAAGCGCAAGTCCAGCAAAGGCGACTCCATTCCAGCCTCCATGACCAAACTCAACGTTTCCTCGGATGGGTCCGTGGATCAGACACCAAGCTCGCGAGAGCCTCCAAAGGAGCCCACAGAATCACCTATACCCAAGGTCAACGAGCCGCCTTTGCCACCAGATCCACCAAAGCAGGACCCATCTGCAAATACTTGGGGCTGGCGGAGCTGGTGGTCACGGCCGGATGACTATACCGATTCTGCCAAAACCAAGGGAACTAGCGATACCGAGGACGCGCAGAGAACCCCTCTGCCAGGGGGTACACCTTCTGAAGAAGCCGACGCCAAGTCCAAGGAGCTCGGGAGCAGTAAGACGCTGGTGGACCTTGCGAAGAGCCAGGACACGATAATGAACGATGCACCTACAGACTCAGCACCGAAACAGGATGTTGAAATGGAGGCCGCTCCCAAAGAGCCTGTACAGACACAGGACACTGAGATGAAGGATGCTAGTGCGGACAAGACTAGCGTTGCGGCAAAACACACGTCTACTTCTTCATGGTTTTGGATGTGGAGTAGTGCTCAGAACGCGCAGGCTAATACAGATCGACCCTCTGATCAGCCTCCCGAGCAGCCTCCCGAGCAGCCTCCTAAAAGTGACGATTCTGCTCCTAGGCCAGACGCGCCAAAATATACAATGCCCGAACCCCAAGAACCTTCGCAGCAGACGCTGACTGAGCCAGCCTCTGCTCCCGAGGTCACTGAAATGACCCAGAAAGAACCGCCCAAATCTTCCAGCTGGGCATTTTGGTTCAAGGGTAACCCCAAAGAGGATAACAATGCAGAAGAGCGTGCCCATAAGCAGGTCGGCGAAGTGGCAGTCTACAACACTCCATCGCAGTCACATCCAGAGGCGGCACAGTTCAATGAGGAACAGCCCAAGAAAGATGATACCAAAGCTCCCCCAGAGCCGCCAGCGGAAGAGCCTGCCCCCAAGAGGTCCTTCATGTCTTTACGTGGGCGTCCAAAGAACAAAGGTACTCCCAAGGATACTCCAATAGATACCCCAAGCTCCAGCAAGACTGCCACACCTGCAAAGACCTCCCCAGCACCGTCGCCTACAAGGCCAGCAGAACCCGCACCGCCGGCCAAAGCTGCACCGAAGCAGTCGCCGACAACAAAGCAGCGAGAACCTAACCTCGTTTTTCCCGAGTTTCGGAATACATATCATATGGTTCAGAAACCTACCTATTGGCAACAGATTCGGAAGTATTTCCTTGGTAATGAGGAGCCCACTCCGCATCTCCATATAAATCCTGCGCCGCCGCGTATCAAGAAAGCCGTGGCCATTGGTATTCACGGATACTTTCCCGCTGCCATTTTCCAAAAGATTATGGGACAACCAACTGGTACTTCTATCCGGTTCGCGAATGCTGCTGCAGCCGCTATCAAAGATTGGACCGAGGCACGTGGGTACGAGGCCGACATTGAGCAGATTGCATTGGAAGGCGAAGGCTTCATCGCTGAGCGCGTGAGCACCTTGTGGAAGCTGCTTCTCAACTGGATAGAGCATATCAAGGCAGCTGACTTTATCTTGGTTGCTTGTCACTCTCAGGGCGTGCCTGTGGCTACAATGCTTGTCGCAAAGCTCATCCAATTCGGTTGTGTTAGTTCTGCGAGGATCGGCATCTGTGCCATGGCTGGTATCAACATGGGCCCCTTTATTGAATACAAGACCAAGTATTTTGGCCCAACAGCAGCAGAGCTTTTCGAATTCTCCAACCCCAAGAGCCTGGTCAGTCAGATGTACCTTGCTGGGTTGGATGAGGTGCTTCGATTCGGCGTGCGCATACTCTACGTTGGTAGCATTGATGATCAGTTGGTGTCGTTGGAGGTAAGTAGACCAAAGTCCTGCTCGTATCATCACGACTAACATGCAAAGTCCTCGACCTTCTCCAACCTTTCTCATCCATACATTTATCGTGCTGTCTTTGTTGACGGACGGATCCACGCACCTGACTTTCTCACACATCTCGTCGGGTTCACATTGAAGCTACGCAATCTAGGCTTACCAGACCACGGCCTGATCCGCGAGCTCTCGCCCGCGCTAGCCGGCTCCCTCTACGGTGGCGAAGGCCACTCACGAGTCTACGAAGACCCCCGCGTCTACGAACTCGCAGTGCAGCACGCCCTCGAAACCACATCCCTCCCCGCCCAGCCGCAGCCCCGTCCCTCGACCTCGGGCTCCCTCACCGGCATCAACATCCCCGTGCCCGGCGCCAAAATCGACGAAAAGGACATTTACGCCCTCCGCGTTAAGGACTACGACAACGTGGGCAGCGGCAACACGAACCCGTACTTCCTCCCCTGGGCCATGCGCGGCCTGCTCGAGGAAGACTTTGTCAAGAAGGCGCTCGGCAAGGAGGTCGATGAGTTGCTGAGCATGTTTGAGGACTGGAAACCGACTAATAAGCAGCTCAAGGATGTCAAGTTTAGGCTTGAGGGCGTGAGGAGTAAGCTTTGATCTTTGTGGGATGTGATCGGTGCGCGTCGTTGGTGGCTGCTGGGGTTTTTATCTTCTCGTGCACTTATGGTAGGGATGGGGAGGCATCGGCATGGCGCTTTGGATGGGTATGGGATCTTGAGCCGAGTGCGCTTGTAGTGGGAGACTTTTCTTCGGCTCCGAGGTATGTGGAAGGACAGTATGTTTGATGCTTACAGCGCACCCTTTGCTTTTCGACAATTTTTTTACTCTTGCCTTGGAGTTTGGTGCGAGCAAGAGGCGTGTGGGTTCGCGATACCTCTAGACCCGGACATGCAAATATAGGTCCCGGCGCAACATCTTTTCTGAAATACACAACTTTATGTTTCGAGTTTCGAAATCTTCATGCATTGTTCCAGTGTGCTTGTTTTGTGAGTTGCGCGGCAGGATAGATGGTTGCTGGCCCGGTGGGCTCAGTCAATAACATACTACCCTGCGCCATGCCGTGCGCGTGCCGTGTTTCAACCCGCCATTCTTCCTAGAGGCTCCTTATCCGTTATTCCCATTCCGCACAAGAAATACCTCTAAAATTCCCATTCGATGTATCAATCCATCCAGCCCTCTATCGACTCTCCGAAATATGGTTTCCGCGCGCGCTCTAATCGTAGAAAATGTCCTTGTGCCGATGCGTCGCCTCGACCACTGCAGCCGCAGCATTGAAATCTAGATCACGCCACAAATTCAGCAAGAGTCCTCTCCATGTACATTAAATACACCTGCAAGAAGACTAGAAGAAAGCTTACCTATCGAAGTGCCGAAATCGGTGGCAGCTTGCACCTTAATCTTGAGATTATCATCAACCTTGCCGATAATCTCGACGGCATGGCCAACCGCGAGATGCGAATCCTATTCCTAGCTGTCAACATCATAGTCCTGTCATCCACGCGCAAGTTTGTGGGAGGAGGCAAGTGGTGCGCGACGATACGTCGCGGGTAGGCGGGGGAGGGGTGAAGAGGGCTGCAAGGTCCATCGTACCCGGTTCAGCTGCACGTCGATGTGCCCGCCTGCATCGATGACGGCGGATTCACCCTTGAGCTGGACGACTTTGCCGAGGACGCGGACGATGCGGTGGCGGAATTGTTCGAGGTGCGAGGCGAGGACGCGGGGGGTTTGCGGGTGGTCCATTGTTTGTTGTGCGGCTGATTGGGATGCAGGAGTGAGGGAGGTATCAGAAGCGCTGGTAGGGAGGGGAAAGTGTGTGGATCGTGGTGGTGCGCGGTTGTGTGGGATGCGGTGGTGTGGGTGGTGTGGGTGGTGGGTTGGGATGGTGAAGGTGAGGTTTGCGACGCGTCGCGGGGTTGACGCGAGGTGCGAGGGCACGTGATTGGGCGCGTCGGATGGAATCCCTAGAGGGGTGTGGTTTTGCTCGCTGTACTTTTGCAGAGCATCTTTTATTTCTTAGAAACTGTCTGGGTTGGACTACAACAAGCATTCAATAATGCTTTTCTCTTATCATATGGATCTGCCTATATGTCTACCTTGGGTACCTCGTACTTAAGTGCCCACACCTTCACAGTCACTAATATTGTCAAGTATCTACGAAGCCCCAAATTCATCACGGCCCAAACTTCTCCCCTTTATGTAAACTAAAATATGTGCATCCCTTCCAGTCGCAAGTATTCTAGGTTCCAGCTTTAGCATCAGTTAACGGGTCAGCGTGGAAAAGAATCTCACCTGGTAAACCTCCGTCCCCCACCACGAAAACTTATCCGCCGCACCCGAGTAGTATACAGCGAAGAAGATCAACACACCACCAATGGCTACCGAACAGTCAAGTGCAGAGCTGAGGACGAAGTTGTAGCGTTTCCACCAATCCCTCTGCTTGCTTTTGATCCACAACCCAAAAACCAGCCCAACAATGGCCCAACTTCCATAATTTGTACCAGACGCCGGTGGGATGTAGTTCAACCCGCCGAGAAACACGGGCACGTGAATCTTGCTGAACCACTTGGAGTTTGGGAAGAATCTTTTCCGCGTAACGTGAACGAAAATGGGGAGCAAAGCCCCGAGAAGGAAGAACCAGAGCAGAGGTCGATACAAGGCATCGCTAGCGAAGAAGCGACGGGGCCCCACGGCACCCCAGATTAAGCTCGTATTGAAGTGCGTACGGGAAAACGGGCAGTTGAAGCCGTTTGCCGCCTTCTTCGTGCAGATGTCCGGGATGTGGTTTAAGGCCCAATTTACTACTGCGACCTGGCTGAGTGAGCCGATCAGAATTCCGACGGCTTGGGCAATGAAGAGTTTCTTAGGTGGTATCTTTTTAACGCATGGTTAACTCTTGGAAACTGAATGATGACTTGACGGAAAGCACTCACGTTGCAGTAAATACCCAACTTCAGATCCTGCGCAAATGCTAGTCCCTTAATACCCGAAATGTAGCCCAAGTCAAAGAACCAGATGTTAGCTAGCACCTTGCCTTCAAAAACGTAGCCTGCAATCAGGCGACAAAGGATGTCGATTTGCACCTTGATATTAGCTGTCGCGAAGACCCATGCGAGCTGTTGTTTGGAGATTGTCAGGTCACTGAGCTACGAGAGCAGAGTTTAGAGTTGGGACTCACGGGAACAAAAAAGACGAAAGAGATGGCGAATGCAAATATCGCACCATACCATCGCAACTGAACGGGGTAGTATTCACAGGAGAAAATTCCGAGAATCATTGCGACAAGACCAACAAGGCCATACCACCATGTTGGTGTCGCAGAGTATTGAGGCTGAGGATTTCTCATGTGGAAGTTATCCTTGCTCCAGAAGCCTCCGAACCATGATGCGCGTGCGATAGTCATAATGCTGTGTCTCTTTTCTAGGAACAACCAGACAAATAACGAGGCGATGGTAGCGAAGCAGAGTCCAAAGGTATTGAGACCGTACGCCACGGGCATATATATCTGTCCCACTGTCTCAGTTATTGCCGTTAACCAAGAGACTGCTTATTTACCTCCGAGTATTGATTGTATTTCGTGATGTTGAAAGAAAAATCAGCACCTTTGTCGATCACTTTAGTGACATTGTATGTGGAGCCAGTGTTGTCGAAAACCGAATTGCTTTGGAAAGGGAGGTATGCAGAGTTCCATGTGTTCGTATAGTAAAGTGCCGGTGATACAATCCAGATCCAAAATATGAGAGATGCGAGCACGTTAAGAACCGTCCAAGTCGGTACAACCAATGGCGAACCGATGTAGGCTATCTGGCTCCCTACACCCCTTAGCATAACACAAACTAGGTCGACAAGATGGGTTGTTTACAATCGAACGTAAACGGA
This sequence comes from Corynespora cassiicola, assembly GCA_022059125.1. Taxonomy (NCBI): domain Eukaryota; kingdom Fungi; phylum Ascomycota; class Dothideomycetes; order Pleosporales; family Corynesporascaceae; genus Corynespora; species Corynespora cassiicola. The sequence goes on along the minus strand of JAEUWY010000012.1, from coordinate 438,152 downwards.
AGTAGACCCATTCCGCTCTTCATACCAAACACTTGGTTTATGACTGTATTGTCTGGTGCGGCCCAGCAGATGAAGGTGAAATATCCCATCGCTGGGAAGATAAAGTCAGGGAACCAGTACCAGCAGAATGATACGCAGAATGCGAGCATGAAGAACCTATAGCGAGACATTGACCATTTACTTCTGTGCACCTGTCAGTCCGAATCCGCCAAGGCGTTAGTTTCGTACCCTTTAGAACTGCCATTGTCTCTGAAATGTAATGCATGACTGAGAGCCGTATTTCCTAGGACTCCTGGCCAGACAAACCCGGCAGGCTCGACTACAAGTGCTCGAAATAGTCCTGAAAGGGCAAATCCAAATATAGAAGTGGCGAGAGTTATCGCGATTTCGAATCCCCACCCTGCTTTTAGTCCGTAGAAGAATCTCTGCTCAGTTAAGACGTCCGCACTGAGTCTTGTCATGTAGCTGAGATTGGCAAGAATATAAATCAAAATATTCTCCTAGCAGCTACCATGAGACTTCATTTATTTATCATGATGATTGAATTTAACTGACCTTGTAGTTAAAAGGGCCGGGGTTAAGAGATATGCGGGTTCCAAACAAGCGGATTCCCCAGTCTGGTAGAGCATACTCACAGGCTTTGCCGATTGGGTAAGCTAAGAATTGCACGGCAGATTGAGATAGGGATATTGAAGGGAATCGAAACGTATAAAGCGTATTGAGACCGCTTCCGAGCAAACAGAAAACAGTTCCAATCGTCCACATTCTTATTGTCAAGCATGGAAGGTTTGGGTCGTCCTCTCGAAGCCCAATGCCTGCAGCTAGAAGAACATCCTGACTTGGAGCACCGGACTCGTCTAAAAATCAAATCAATATAGTGATGAGTTTACTTTTTTGCGTTTGATGTACCTGATGTTCTTCCATTGGGAATGTTGCCTTCTATGCTCGATTCATGCACGTTTGGTGCACCATCAAACGGACCGTGTTCGTCCCATTTCTCTCCATTTTCCTGTTCTGGCCTCATTTTCTTGCACAAAAAAATATCTAATCAGAAGATGATAAACATTGCATCAGATAAGATGGCCAAGGACATGGTTCATATACAAGAAAGCTTGAGTGAACGGCACTGGCGGGCCGCACGGGAAGGCTAGCCGTATATCGGGCCGAACAGGAGTGAATAATCCGGCACTGCGGCAATACTACACGCAAGCATCTGCTCACAAAACTTGATTCATTAGACTGATTAATCCTTACTTGATCAAGTGCTAGATGTGGCTCCGCTCTCTACAATTGTGGCGCCAATTTTGTGGCACTAAAGCTAACGCCACGTTCAGTCTATACGAGGTTCTAGACCAGCTATAATCGTTTGTGATGTGATGCCGCAATCGGTGGTCTGGTAGCCTTTCTAGTTTTATCTTGAAAAATCGGTTTTTCTAACCTTAATATTTGGTCCTGAGCGTATTGGTATGTCCCACCACGAGACAATGCCGTTAGCGTTTGTCGTACCGAATGCGGCTAAGCCGTGAGCTATAATGATGTGAAGAAAGCATCTCGCTGAAACCTTTCGCTTGGGTATCATAGGAATTAAGCTGGGCTTGAATGAATTTTAGATTTGTAAGAAAGCACAAGGGAAACCAGGGGGACCCAAAAGCACAAGTAAGCACCCAATAGGCTGTCCCTGGAATTTGAATCAATTTCATTGAAGAGCCGTGGTAAAACATCATGTTTACTTCGCAGCATATAATCACTGATCCCTCTATCCGTCTGAACTCTAGAACCAGTCAACTAGAAAATATTAAATGACTTAAATAGAAAAAATGGCCTCGTAGGAAATCCTTATCGTCGTAACAAATCCCATCCGCTAAGCTTTTGTGGATGAGCTTCCTTAGGTTTCCAAAGAAATTTGGTTGGCAGACTGTATGAGCTCATTGATCGTTGTACCAGTAGGGTCTTCGTGGAGCTGAACAATTGGTAAGGGCCATTGGGCCAAAGAGTGCATAGCTATTGCGGATTCGTCGTCGGCCAAAATATTCTTCACGGTGACAAATGTTTGAAGCAACTGCAGGTCTTCCGGTTTTATCAGGCTTTGTAATGCAACCGAGGTTAGGGTCGAAAGGCGGTAACAGCGTCCTTGGCTTTCCATATTCTTGGCGCAGAGGATAAGGGTTGAAAGTAGTACATCCCGAGTAGTGAACATGACTTCATTTTCCGCCCGCAGATCTTCGATTACCAATGTCTGTAGGTATACAAGTAGCCCAAAGAACATTGAGTTGTGGAAGTCAAAGCTGTGTCGAAGATAGTAGAGACGTATCAGAGTCTCGGTGCGGATCCTGGAATCATGAACAATAGAAGTAGCCATGGATTTGGATGTGTCATTTCCAGACGCCATATGCGGTCGGAACAATTTAGATATCGTCATTAGGTACTCACAACTAGCGGTCATAGTCAGTTTCCGTCCATGAATGGATACAGATACAAGACCATCGATCAAGGGAGTTATGGTCCATTGGTTAAATCCTCATCCATGCACCCATGTCTATGAATGCTTCAATATAGGAAAAATAACTCACTGAAGCTCAAATTGAGCTGGAAATATAATTTTCTTGGCCTGAAAAGGCTCTGGTAGGCGAAACAGCCAAACGTCGAGCTTTTGCTTGAAACTGAGTGCTTGTCCTAGGGATAGCTGAGAGCGAATCTCAGAAGTGTCATCTAGCTGGCTGTATCTGAAGGACTGTTGTCCAATCTCATTGATGATAGTGTGAAGATGAGCTTTGGCTACTATGATGCTTCCCATCTGGAGAGCTGTTGGAGTTCTACTAAGAGGGTAACGAATCCGTATCTCACCATACCACTCTGATTGCGTCACTGGGTTCGGAAATGGGTATTTAGGTGGTATTGGCGTGTCTGGTGGGCGAAAGAAATGGTACGTATTGAGCACCTGCCAGCTAAAGAAGGACCATGCTGTGATACAACGGGCCTGCGTTGCCTTGGCGTCTTCGTCTGCTTTTGGCGAGTCAAATAGTTTCAGTTCCTTGGCCATCTCTAGAGCCTGACGATAGTATGCTGAGCCAACCTTGTCCATGCCATTGAGATTTGTAACATTGTTCAACATGCATGCTGCTTGAAGCGTGGTAATTCGAGTTGTTGTGAGAAGCTCCAACTCCCAAAGCCTTTTAGCTTCGGCAAGAAATTGGTAGCCAAGGTTTTGGGGCATCCAGAATTTGTAGCGATCGGGAATCTGGGAATGACTTTGACATCCAGCAGCAAGAACAGCGTTGACAAGGAGTGTGGAGCAGAATCCGGTATCTCCCGAAGCCATATCCTCCAGGAAAAGATCTTTGTGGAAGTAGAAATGCGAAGGGTGCTGGTACATGAAATAAGCAGCAAGCAGCTGCCTGAAGAGCTTGTTGTCAGATATTACCCCAGTCCATTTCGAAGCAGTGACTTTTTCCAATAGAGGATCAACCATCTCGGCTGCCCAGTAAGGTTTTGTATATGCGTTATTGTCCCAGGCTCCGTTTTCTGGGCTTAAGGTTTGCGATTCTCTACGGGAAGGAGCTTCATCCCCCATATTCGGTTGTTGGCAAGTGCTGCCGTATACCACAGAACTCAAGTATGGATTCCCGGGAACCATGATGAATGCAGGGAGTCCTGAAAGATATGGAAGCTCATAGTTCCGGCGAGACTCGGGGACCAGGGATAACTCGATCAACATGTTACCACCCTTAACGTGGTTCAAGATAGCTCGAGCATCGCCACCTTCTCGAAGCCGCCGGACAATATCGATCGCATCGTTCTCTGGCAAGGTCTTAAGTAGACTGATGAGCTCCTCATTTATGCTAGACTGATCTCTAAGTTGCTCATATCTTCGTCGTACTTGACGTGATTGTGGCTCTGTGAACTGGCACCGCGTATCACGAGCTATACATTCGCCGCATTGCGGTTGTTGGCCATCACACTGCGAGAATCAGAGGAGGCAATTTCTTCAAACTAGGAAGTCTTTACTTTTGATTTGCGTGACCGACAAGCTCCGCATGCAGTTGAGATTCGGGACCTCTTGCCTCTTCCCGCGTCTTCTCTTCGAAAATCTCTCACGGCAGGGAGGAGCGGAGGTAAGCGGCGAGCGGGGTCGCGTGGCCGATCGTCCATCGTATATTTCGCAGAAGGATATATGAATCGATTGAAGGGGCTCGGTGACGAAATTGTTTTATCTTCGTAAGATTTTGTTTTTGGGTAGCACTTGGCGTCGGACAAACCGACCCCGCCAGGTCGCTGCGATCTCAGCTCAATCCAATGCAACTGTCAATCAGCTGTGCTCATGACTGAGGCAATCACTCGCATGAATATGGCTAGCTGCTTTTCATTTTGATAGCTCAAGGGCTCAATGGAGAGCCCAAGGGAGAGCCCAAGGCCTGGCCGTATGCAGGGGCGAGTTTAGGGTGCATCGGAATTTCGAACCGCACGGGTCTGATTCGCCGACCTGTGCTATCGATAAATGACGGTGGAGAGATCTTCCGGATGCCTGCTGCCTCGCGAACAACAAGCACCAGTTTCCTTTGGTCCCATGAGATAGCTCTGTGAATTTGGGGCGAGAATGATGCCATCAGACAGGTTTTAGCAGAATCGCAAATCTATTAAACTTCGCTAGTCTTTGCATCTAAAAGCCCGTTACAAGACTAACAGCATAATGCGCTATTCGCGAGTCTCTTTACGGACACCGGCAAAGCTTTGTTGGGCTAGTGCGACCCCACCAGGATGGTTTCATCCGAAGAAATGCCAATAACAAGAGGCACATCAATGATTTTCCGGCTTGCTGCTACCCTCAGCATACTCGTACCGGTAACAGTAATCAAACTTATCCACATTCATCAGCTGAAACACCATCTTCTGTTCACCCAGATACCCAAAATCCAACACAAAATCGAGCGTGGCATTTTGGCTCGGCGGCATGTTCAATGAGGTGACTGTTCCGTCAAGTGCGTATTGACGCTCATGGGGGTCCTTTGCCTGCCACTGGGCATACATCAGATCAATCATTGCATGGTGCAACCAGAACGCAGGGTCACTTGGACTTGCGAATTGATCTTGCATATCCTTTCCAATAGCGTAGTGGCCTCCTCCATGTGGGCCCATGATCGGGGTGCCGGGTATGAAATCGGATAATCGAGACTGGAACGCTGCTATATCTGGACTAGCAAGTAGAAAGTCGACATGCTCCTGGGAATTATGGGTGCGTGAGATCCCATTGTTAAAATCTCTCCTCAAGCAATGGGGCGCGTATTCCAGTTTATTCGGCGGCACAGCCAGACCTTCGAAGTTTTTGAAATGCAGGGTTGTGTTGGCAAATGGTCCCGTGTCAACACATCCACCACCTGTTCCGCGCGGGAATGTATAGTTTCCGTTGAGAAGAGGCTCGGCGCTAGCATTGTAGTACCCATCTCCACCTAGACTTGTAGGGCTACCATCAAACAAAGGGCTGTTGTGCAGGTCCGAAGCCCACCATGGCCAGTTCCAATACGGAAGTGTGCCCTGAAATTTGCATTCTTCGCGGAGGGCTTTCTGGAAAAGGTGAAGATATTGACGGTGCCAAGTCAGAAATATGCCGTTGTTATGAATGAGATGTGTTTGGTTGATATGGGTTCCGATGAAGTCATCGTATCGAGATATAGCTCCAGGTGCTTCTTCCCGAGGTATTTTTGAGGGTTTTTCCATAAGACATTTGACGCTGGAAATGAAATCAATACGCTCTGGGCCAGTGAGCGCGCTCCTGTGATGGATTAGATGCGCAAGTGAATACATGAAAGGCGCCTACCATTCTTTGTGAACTTCTGTTGTGTTGTTGGCACACTTACCAGACACATTTAATTCGACGGGGGATGCTTGAAGTATTGGCAGCGTTGCCACAAGCATAGAAATTGTAGAAAGGAGATACATAATAGTCGAATATGGACCGGAAGAGATGATATGGGCCATTACTACAGTCTTGAAGTATCCTTATATACGCAATATCCAGATGACTATGTTCTTGAATCATGGATCTACAGCACTCGTTTACACTGCAGTTGTACGAAGGCGCAGCAAGAACCAAAAAATGTGGTGGCTTAGTTAACACGGGTAATCTCACGACGATGAAATTTAGTCAAATACGACCGTTTTACATGCATCTTTCTAAATATGATGATAACGGCCGAGGGAATTCTGGTCGTCCTGAGCGCTTGGGTCGTAAATACCATGTTCTTGGATGCCAAGTTCGTATGAACCCTGTCGGTCTTCGATATCCTGGTCAAACAACTTAACGAGATTAGACAGTCGAAGGATCATTTTGCGAGGGTCTATTTATTAGCTAGATCAACGGATTTTTTTTTTCGCTGAAGCTTTGGCATCGATTTGATTCTGGTGGCATCGAGTTTTAGCTGGCACTGTGTGCATTCTGTCTCAAGGCATACCAATGAAGTCAAGTCATCTTTTTTATCAGTAGAGGGTTTTCGATGGAACCCTCATTTCACAGCTATCTTAGTGTTTCATCAATAATGATACCGAAAGACATGACCCAAAATCACTCATCTCGTCTTGCTTCTGTTGTAGAATCTGCTTCAACTCGGTAATATCCAATGAGAAGCTGCTGAATCTCAAATACTTCAAGCATTGTGAATATTCGAGGCACTAGGTCTTATAAAGAAGAATTCTGGTCATATCAAGAATGTAGATAGACTTGGTCACAGTATGAGAGGCTGTCCGGGCTAGAAGATGTGCTCGGAGAAATAGATGCATGAGAAGCGGGGTCGCTTGGGTCCCACATGTCTATTTTCCGGCCAATTTCAAGTGATTCTTTGCCGAAAGTACGAGGGTCCGGCAATGATTAGCGAATTTCCCGGTATTTTCCATTTATTCTCGGCCTTGGTAAATCGCTCCATCATCATTCGTCCCACTCTCTAAACCATCATGAAAGTTCATACTCCTGACATGTCCTCCTGCTCTTTGCGTCCATGACTAACTTGGCGTCATTTATATGCTATCGAATGCGATATTATCATCACTAAATAAACTTTGATGATGGCCAACGGAATCACATAGTAGTATGGTGTTTTTCCGCATTCACATCTAACCCTGACTTGCAAGATATATCAATCCAGCCCCATTCGTTTGATCTTGAAATCTGTAGTCATTCAATACACTGTAGCAATGTTTTTGAAGCAAGATCTTTTTATTCTTACTCTTTCGGCTCTCAGAGCTACCGCAGCTCCAATTGAGACAGTCTCCCAAGCCGCAGCGCCACCTTCAACGTTTGCAGCAAACCCAAAGATCGGGCCAGGAGGCAGCATTTTTACAGATTCCGCTCACTTTCGAGTCTATGGAGCGAGTGGCACCACGGCAAAAAATGCTCTAGATATGTTAGAGGCTGCATATAGCTGTTTCGTCGATACTCTTGGCTGGCGCTCCTCTGGTCTTGCCTACAACGACGATACCGATGCAGATGGACCTTGGACAAAAGTCAACATCTATTCGGTCGGAGCACTCTCTGGGGCGGCTGGTGTGATGCACTCAGACTATGCTGCGGGAATGTCCTGGCTTGAGGTTGTTAATTCATACCTTGTTGTCCCAGGAGTGACTGTTCATGAATATGGTCATGGACTCACCTATCATGCAAAGACATGGGTAGACCAAGGCCGTACTGGAGCCTGGTGGGAAACTGTCGCAAACTGGGTAGCCGATACCTACAAAACCTCTCAGCTATGCGCGGATGCACGTTCAAAGTTTGGACAGTCAGCCACCACATCCGAGATCAACCTTTCCAAGGTGATTGGTGACTCCTTCCAAGTACTCGTAGACGGTTCCTCGTCAGGAAATTACTATGAGGCCTGGCCATTTCTAAGTTACCTGACATACAATCCCGATGGCTACACTGGGCTGGGGAGGAATACGGTTCGCGAATCATTCACCCAGTATAGTAAAGGGAGTAACGAGACGCCATTGCATACTTTCGCCCGTCTCTCAACGGCAACATCGATTCAAAAGGTGGTTGGGCGATACTGGGCCCGCATGGCTTACGCAGATATCGGCCACCCTACTGCGCAGTCCATCTTCTCGAGCCAGCGAAACCGCATCAATTATGCAAACTTGGATTCTCAAGGAAATGGTGTCTACAAAGTCAAGCCCAACCGTCAACCGCAGTACATGGGCGCCAACATCACTCCGCTGAAACAGTCGGGCGATGCCAGTATCACAGCCAAGATTACTACGAGCGGCACATATACTGCAACTCTGTCTATTCGAAACATGAGAACTGGTGCGACCCGGTACATTGATTTCGTGAACGGATCTGCTTCTTCTTCAGTATCTAGTGATGAGGAAGCCACTGTCGTTGTCGCAAATACACCTTCTCTCATTCAATATGACCCGTTTAATCTTTCGGTGGATGTAAAGAAGGGTTTGGATTACAGTATTTCCCTGACGGGTGCGACGATATGAGTTATATTGAAAGTCTTGATAAGACAAAATTGCGATCGTATGCGGTTCAAATTTGGTTTGGATAGTCTGTTTGGTCAAAATAATAGACCGTTGCAAGTCAGCAATGTATCAGTTGAGATCTTTTCTCTGCCATTGGGCGAATGTGCTTTTCATGGAAGCTCAACAGACTTATAGTTGAGCTGTCGGCAGTTCCTAGTGTATTGCATTAAGGCCGCTAATGAAGTCGCTTTCAATCAATTATGTGGACACTGACATTTACAAAAGCTAGATAGATATTGGTCAGACTAAGACAAGGAACCATGCTGACCCAATTCACACTCAGGTTATTTGGTCCATCGTGTTAGTAGAAGGCAACAAATGTCACAAAACGTTTTCTAAGAAGCCAAGACTTCTCTTCGCAGTGATGGGCAAAAACACAATTATTAAATTTTATCCCCGACGTGTTGCGGCATCAGCCATCGGTTATATACTGGTCCCTTTGGAGAGCATTTGTATTTTAGTTTACTCTAATGCAGCCAGAACAAATGTCATATGGTTGTCTAAGAACTTGGGAAGCGAAGAGTGCAAATTTGAGTAGTGCGAATAGCATGGTGTGTGCGGACTAAGAGCTTGGGCGAATTTTGGAGCCAGAGGTTGTCCGCAGCACGCTTATGCATGCCAATATCCAATCCGCACATCTCCACTCGCACAATGGAAAATTTGTGAAAGAGAAGGAGAGATGACAGCAATTAGCATAAGCTTTTTCGTAGCTATAGATACGATACTATTGGTCACTCTTTCATCTAAGATGACTACCACAGCATCGGTGGTTTAGTGGTAAAATTAGCCGTTGCCATTAAGTTACCTTCTCAAGAAGATAACTACAATGTCGGCTAGCCCCGGGTTCGATTCCCGGCCGATGCAATTACAATTTCTTTTTTGCTGCTCTAAATGGTAGAGGACATAATAGGCAGGCCTGTTGCTTCGCCTAGTCGGACACGAATTTGCATAGAGCCACTGCATATTTTTAGACACAAATCAGTTGTAGAAATATTTGGCTCGTCGCAAATTTGTGTCTAAGTTGGCAAGACAACAAGCCTCTTATATGTTTTTTGTCGCCTGTGGTTACATGGTCTCTCCTGGGTTTGTGTAAAAGTGCAACTAAAAGAACTTAGGTGAAAACACTAGCAGCTCTTTGAAAGCCGTGAGATAGAGCGCGGAGGAGCCTTTTATTCTTACAATCCTAGGCAGATCTATGCGATACAGAACGAGAGAGATATTGAATACATTGCGAGTCCAAATTACTTTTCTACTTTGTGCTAGTCGTGTTTGTTGAGTACCCACAGCACGGCAGTGAGTGGGCCGAAAATTTGATTTTTGGCGTCTTAACACCCACGCCGTAGCGTACACCTAGACAGGTGCGCTCAAAGCCCTTAGGTAGTACAAGAACTGTGAACTATGTATTCATTAACTGAGCTTCTCTTTCATCCAATCACACAAGACAACGTGCCAGAGTGGTTAATGGGTATGACTCGAACGCCTCCCTCTCAGGTCTACTAGATATCATATGGCTTCGGCCGCGAAGGTTCGAATCCTTCCGTTGTCGCAGTATCTTTTTTGCTGTTTGTCGCTGTTTATTTTGCCTGTTTGGTGTCTCTGTTGGCCGCTGGGAGTGGGAGCGTTGCCAGTCATCTTTGACGATTTTTTTGCGCATTCGCGGAGCAGCACCACGCCCATTTCTTGACAGATGGCACTAAATCTACAGAAGATCGAATTTTATATATAGAAGAGAAACAAGTTTTGAAACAATCGTATAACGTCTTTTTGTATTTTGCAATTCTGTACAGTTGCTGGCACATGATTTGCATTACAGACATCCAACACAGCGCACCTATCTGCCTTGATGTGTATGTGACAGACAATCTACAATTTACATATGAGGTTTTCACAAATCGCGAAGGAAGTCTCGGTCAGGTTCCTATCGGCACCTTTTTTGAGACTTTTATATGAGGCATCAAGTGTTCATGACATAAGTGCTGCTCGCCGTTGTGCCTATGCTTCCAAGACTGGGGCTGAACGAACATATTTAGAATCCTTCTATAGACTGAGTGAGGTATACAAGCTACCATTCGCTACTCCAGATCATTCTATCTACTATGTGTGGTATAGAAATAGGGGCATGCGTTGACCAGAAGGGTTTCTTATGTTACGTGAGCCGTCAAGCTATCCCACTCAGTGTTTTTCCATGGCTACTATATCCGCCCTTCAGACTGTAAAATATACAAAAGAGCTGCTGATCAACTCTTTCAAGGGTTTATTTGATGTTTCTCCAGCTCCAAGGCGGCACATCTGCCAATCAATTAGTTAATCAATTAGTTAAAGTGGAGTGCAATAGTAACTCCAAACGAACCGTGATAAAAAGGCCTTCCGAACCCTTTCCGTACATATACCGGAACGTCCCAACGTGACAATTGCCCAGCAGATACCACGGTGTGCAAGCTACTTCGACACAAAAAGCCTAGTCTTCTGTGTGGTCTGTCATCTCCGGAATTAGATGCCTTGTAGGGCGGGACGATAGACTGCGAGCACGGCGCCACCGCTGGAGTGCTTTCTTAGATCCAAGGCGACTTATCTTCTCACACTCAATCGCCGTTCGAGTTGTCACTTCGTTCACACCAAATCCCCCATACACTTCGCACAGCAGATTCTTCACATTCACGCAGCCATCAATTCTCAACCAACGTCAGCAAAAATATTTCAATAAACTCTCCTAACAAAACCTTCTCAAGCCAGTCTCCAGTCCAGACCGACCCCTCCGCACGCGTGCCGAGAAAAAAAAACCGAGGCAGAAAAGTCGATACTGCAAGCATCCAAGTCCCTCATTTTATCTATCATCATCATCCATAAATCCTTACTCAACCAACAAATCGTACACTACCGCCTCCGCCACGGTCATAAAACGGACGTTGCTCGAATCGAGAAGAGGGAAAGAGAAAAAGACACGCCAAAGCTTGCTCAACTAATAATATTTTTTTGGTGGGAAGCTAGCGCCCAGCCGCGGTCGACAGAGGACTCGCTCACACGCCGACACCCACCACCGGCAAAACTATTATACGTATACCCTACTCATGAACAAAGAAGATGGTTGATTAAAAGGAACACAGCGAATGAAGGAAGGATAAGATGGAAGAGGTAAGATGCATGCAGTACGACTTTGAAATGCGGAACGCTCGAGTAACAAAAAAACAGCAGTAAACAATGACAATTGTGCCACTTAATCCCTTCCATAAAATATAACGCCGACTGGGTATCTTACAAGCGTAAGGGAAATTAGAAATGATCAACGACGATTCGTCGTCCTTGGGATTTTTTGTCGCAATGTCGGGAAGAAGCACTTCACGTGCTCTCTACCGTTTTGCGTTTTGTAGTCGTCGAGATCAACATTTCGTCTCCCATCTCTCGTGGACGTACGTAGAATGTCTATCAAAGACGGCGGGGGTTCATGATGGACGGCCGTCATCATGGAGGCATGCCATGTTGCTACCTGGCTTTGGAGCACACACTGCACGAGTTTCAAAACATGTCGTTGGCCTGGTGGCCGTTGCTTCTCAGGTCGGATCGGCTGAGCGAGTGGTGGAAGAAGCCACTCCCCTGGGCGTTCTCTTCCTTGGGTGTCATAAAAGCCTCTGGACTGGTAAAGTCATCATGGCTGCTGCTGGGGCTATGGCCATAATCGCTGTCACTATGGTCGAAGCGAGAAGGGCTGGTCGATGGCCTGGCGCCAGTCTTGAGGCCTAACCCGTGAGCATTCCGTGAAGCGCGTGGCGTTGGCAGACGCTCCTCGTTGGATGTGATTATGGCGTCGGGAGAAGGGGTAGGGTATGACGGACTCGTACTGACGAGCCTATGGACCATGGCGTGAAGGTCTGAGACTTCGTGCTGCAAGTTCATGACCTGCTTCTCTAATGCCTTGCGAGCGACCCTTTCGTGCTTGAGTGCATCGTACATGGCAGCGAATCGGTCCTCCAGGTCAACGTGTTGTGCAGTCGAGGGCCGCCGATCGAGGCCGATCGCCGTATAAGGGCGCTCAATTTGGGCCGTGGCTGAAGATGTCTCCCTAGCCGCCGAATGAGGAACGTGATTCGGCGAAGGGGGATTTTCAGGCTCATTCCATCCGCGCAAGCCGCCGTTGCTGCCGGCGCTGGAGTGGAATGAACCTTGCCGATCACTAGCGGTAGAAGAGCTCCTGTTCCTCGAACGTCTACCCTTGGGCGCATTCTCCAGAATGATCGTCTGGCGGTTGCTGCGCCCTGATAGACGACGGACCGAAGTTTCGAGAGTGCGCATATTATCCTCCAAGTGCCTGACGCGTTCTTCAATTGAAGGACGCTTCTCGGAACGTGGCGGGATGTCTGGCTCTTCCAAGTCTTCATCGTCCGAGAATCCGCTCCTTAGGTTGCCGAAATTGAAGGCTTCCACGGGTAATTGAATCTCACTAAGGTCTTGATCGTGCTGGGGGATTGGTGGAGGCTGAGCCGTGCTCTGCTCCGCAATCGACTCTGGCATCTTGGAGGCGGTGTCGTGAGTATCGACACTCCGGACAGTCTCCACTGTGCGCGCAGTCTGCGGGCGTGTATTTTGGCTATAGATACTGGCGGATGCAAAACTAGTCCTCCAGTATCGAATTTCTGCACTTCTCCTTCGCTCACTTGACGGCCGAGCCTTGGCCAAGTCACGTAATGCGCCAGCACTTCGCGACCTGCGCTTTTGCTGGACGGACCATGGTGGACTGGAGAGGGCGATGCCAATCTGGGGAGATGGCAGCGGGTCACCTTCGTTGGTCTCATCCCACGTAGACAATGGTTGTTTGCTGGAGCCAGTCCAGACATTCGTTAGCGACTGCGTTTCGGCGTTGGCCAGTACGGTGGGGAGTGTAGCCCTGCGACGACCAAGGTCTGGATGAGGAGCTTGGAAGGTAAGGTATTCGTGTGGCGGACTCGACTCCTGTGGGGCGTTGACGTTCATGGGGAATGGAAGATGCTGTCCAACGGGATGGATAGGCTGGAGCTCTTCAACTGGCAGGTCCGATATTCGGGGTCCGTTTTTGTTGCTAGCACCGCTGGCATTGGCGGTGGTGTTGGCGCTGGTGCTGGGATTGGCTTTTGCGTGCGCATTCGTAGCTGGAGCAGCATTTTCTTTGGGAGGCGAGGCCGACTGCCTTAGCAAGCCAGGGTCCTGGTTGTCGTTAGCCTCGATACATCGAGCCGCATTACATGATACGTACGCTGGCGTGGTGGCCGTGACCTTTGCGAATAGGCGTGGTCGGCTCTGCCGCAGGCTCGTCCTCCTCCGCATCTTCGCGACCCTTCCTACCGAACATCTTGCGAAAGACATTGCGCAGACCGCTCTTGCGCTTTTTCCTTGCGGCCGCCCTGGAGCCGCTATCTGGTAGAGAGGGGAACGGACTCGGAGACGTAAAGGACGCAGGCTCAACAGAGCTCCTGCTGTACATTTCGCTGGTGTCGCGGTGGGCGGTCGACGAGGTCTTGTGGCGTGCTTCTTGGTGGTCCTCTGGCGGCTGCAGCTGTGTTTCTATCTGCCTGGTCGTCTCCTTGGGAGACTCATCTTGGGCAGCGGGCTGGGACTGGGACTGGGACTGGGACTGGGACTGAGACTGCGACTGGGATTGGGGTTGGTGCGAGGGCGAGGGCGACAAAGGCTGGGGATGAGGCTGCTGGGAAGACGGGTCCTGCGGCACGGGTGTGGCCTCTGTATTATGCTTGTCTGCATATTCACGCTCCTCGTCCTCGCTGAGGGGCGTCTCCTCGGTGATAGGTACGGGACCGCTTATCTTGAGGTCCCCCCGGCGAATGGCTTCCACCTTCCAGCTAGAACGCTGGAGATTGGGTTCCCCACTCATGTTAGGGGCGACAAAGTCGTCTTGGGTGAGCATGGAATGCGGAATAGCTACTCTAATAGAGCAGGCGAAGCGTGGAGAGCCGCAGGTGGAGATGCAAGCAGGACGGAGCCCCACGCAATATGACAGGGAGGACCTGGAATGTTGTGGGTATGCTTCCCATTACCCTATAAAGCCACGCAAAGGCAACTACACATTAGATGAGACCCGCCCCGGAGGCAAGGTCTCGGTCCTGGAGATGAAAGCGCGGTATGCACCCCACTAGGGAGCTTGAATGGCGCAATAATAATGCCGACGACGACGACGACGACGAAGACGACGACGACCAAGAGCCAAGGGCAGCACGAACGAAGAAGACTTTTCGAAAGAGCGACAAAGTTAAACAGGGCGAAAGCTGGCGGCAGCGAGGGACGGGAGAAGAAAAGAATAAGTACCAAACGCAAGCGTCACGGGCAGGGGGCGGTGTGGAAGGGCGAAAAGCATGCCACAGAGTCAGGCCTCGAGACGGACGCAACGATGGCGCATGGCAGAAGGAGGAAGAAGGGCTCACGAGGCGGGCGGGCTGCGGCGGGCCCGCAATGGCTATTATAATGGCAGCAACGGGCGGAGAAGCCCCCAAGAAGACACCATGCCAGGACGCGTGCGGGATGGGCGAAGGTTGGAGCCATTCGTGGACGCATGCATGTTCGAAGTGCAGCAGCTGCAAGAGATGGGAGCATGGGCCGGCTGCGCGAGCGGTGGGAAGCGGTGGGAGCGGGTAGCCAGGAATTGTGGGCGCGTGCTTGCGTTTCAGACTTTGATAGCGGGCGTGCGGGTGCCGCCTGGCAGACACTATGGCGCCATGGCGCTACCGACACGGCCGGGATGGAAGCAGACTGCCCTCGCTGGGCGTCCAAAAGCGAGCGTCTGGTGCGTCCCAGGAGGAGCCGCGTTTCCAAGCTGGGCGTCCTCAGGGCTTCGACCAGTGCAGACGCGAGCTTCGGGAGGCGCTTTAGGCAAGGTGTCGCTGTCAGGACCCTGGGCGGCCGCTGCTGGGGGGCCAGGCTGGTGCATTCGCTGGCTGTTTGAGGGGGCCTGCATGCCACGCGCAGACGTCGACGGCATTGGCAGGCGACGCCGTTCAACAACAGGCCGAATATCGATAGCGATATCAACGTGGCTAGCCGGCGCACACGGACGGTCGTGTGTCGTCGTCGTTGTTCGCTCCGTGCTCCTGAATGGCCTGAGGCCGCTGCCGCCAGCCCACAAGTCCACCGCCGCCGCCGCCAGGCCGCCGATGCCAACCCATGCCGGCATGTGCTGTCGAGCTGTCGGCGGCGCGCATGGTTGACTGCCCCCTCGGTCCCCTCATGGCCATCTCGTCATATGAAAAAGCATATCGACAAGTTACCCCGCGTCGCCGCTCGCAGCGCATGGCAGCAATTTCAACAAACTTCGTGCGCCGTCATGCTGGCTGTACGCTGCGGATGCCGTGCAGCAGGCCGGCGTCCATGGTTTCTTGCTACGCAGCCTTCGGGTTAGGCCCGGCCGTTGGCTACTCGCCTGTCGTTCCCTTCTGGGGCCTGGTTCAGAACCTCTCCGTGCTCTCCTTGCCCGTCCTGCCCGTCCTGCCCGTCCCTAACCCGCTAACGCGCTCCTCGCTCCTCGCTGCACGGCGGAGCCAGGTCGCGTCGCATTGGCAGCCCGCCTGCATCGCCCACGCCATCCAACGTCGTCCTGTGGCCGCAAAGTCTGTTTCAAGCCGGCCACTGCTTCCTGAATCGTCTTGCCCTCAGCCGTCCACGTACACGTCGGAGAGATTGGGGTATCGCAGGTCAGCATTCTCCTCGAGGAAGTCCATCCACGCCTTTAGGAACCGGCTGCCCCTGCGGTGCTCGTCAGTCCTGGGCCACTCAAACCGCGTGCCCGCGTGCCCGCGCCCGCGTGCAAAACACGGGGTCTGTGTCACGGCAGCCACGCACGCACGCGTCTCGTCTCACGCTGCACAAAAAAACACAGGCCCGCGCCCACGCCCACGCCCACACCCACGCCCGCGCACCCGGAAGCAAGCGGCGGCTGCTGCACGGAGCAGGGGAGCATGGGTTGGGCTGAGGCCATTGCCAAATACGTACCGGCCAACCGTGTCCGAGTCTCCGACAACGCATAAATGTCGTTTAGGCCGTGTCATTGCGACTGCACAGTAGTGGTAAGCAGCTTTTCATGTAGAGTGAGCAGCCCGCGTCTTGCATGCACTGCGGAAATTGGGCCGTGCTGTCGTCCATGTGTGTTCCCCTTACCATTCAATCGCCGTTTTTCGCCCAGGAACCCGACTTCGTGGTCGGCGTTGCTGCGTACCAGGCTCACCACCACCGCTTCCTTTTCTCTGCCCTGGAACCCGTCGACCGAGCCCAGTTCAATGCCCGGAAATGCTTCTTTGAGCATCTGGGACAGGATCGCCAGCTGCAAGGCACAACACTGTCAGCCACGCCGTGTCTCCCAATAGTCATCCAAGCCGGGGCTCCCGGCCAGCCTGCCTCCTCGGTGCATGGGTGAGCCTGCCTACCTGAGCATTGTAGGGCGTAACCACTGCTATTTCCTCTGCCTTGACGCCAGCGTCGATTAGGTTGCCCACGTGTAGCTTGACAAGCGCCGCCTCAGCCTCGTTGGATTTGCTATCGCCGAGACTCATGCCCTTGCTTCCTTTGCCCATTTCTTCGTCTTCCGTCTTCTCGGCGAAATCGCCGCCCTGCGTGTCCCAGAAGACTACGGGCTCGCGCGTGTCTTCTGTGTCCTGGACCTCATAGGCGAGGTCCTTGAGCAGTCTTGCCTTGACAAAGTCGGCCGCCATGAGCTTGGAATCATACATCTCGTCAGAAGGAAAGCGCATGATCTTCTCATGCATGCGATATTGCGTCGTTAGCATGCGTTTGATGGATGGCCCATGTAGCGCCAGCAGCCTATCAAAGAGCGTTGTTTCCAACGTCATATTACCTGCTGCTGGCTTTGCGGGCACATCCACGCCGTCCTTACCGTCATCCTTTGCTTTCTTATCTTTGCCCTTCTTCTCATCCTTTTTCTTGGCTGCTTTTGCTTCCTTGGAATTCAGGGACTTGATGGTGGGTGGCAGCTGCAAGTGGTCTCCCGCAAGGACCAGCTTGGATGCCTTGACCCATAGGAGCGGAACCCAGCATTGCGCCTCAAGCGCTTGGCTTGCTTCGTCCACTATAACCACGTCGAATTCCTGGCCCTTCAAATGGAACCCACCTGCACCATGCAGAGTAGCAAGCACAACCTTGCTACCTCTGGTGAGATTATCGACGCAGCCTCTTTCACGCTCTCTGTACTCCTTGCGCAGCTCCTTGAGGTCAGTATATATCTGCCGACGCTCCTTGGCATTGCGAGTCTTGCGGATGGAGGCTTGCTTCTCATCCATCTCCTTGCGGACATCCTGAACTAGAGCTGCGGCCTCGGATGTGCGGGTGAGCACGTCGAGCGAGTGGCTCAGTACAGAAGGAAGCAGGCGAGCAGGGTGCCCCAGTCTAATCATGGGCACCTTGTGTGAAGCCAGTCGCTCCACAATGTTGTCCACTGAAATATTCGATGGCCCACAGACAAGAATCCGCAGCTTCTGTTTTAACATCTGTAGGATTAGCTCGATCAGCGTATGCGTTTTACCAGTCCCAGGCGGACCATGTATCAGAGCAACCTCTCGCGACGCCAGGGCGAAGCGAATCGCCTCCATCTGGCTGGCATTCAAGGTTGGGTCGATCCATTCAAGCTTGTGCAAGGGGTTTGAGGGATCGTTGAGATCTGAAGGAAGCGGCGAAGGCGATGCCTGCCCGAACAAGACGCGCATGAAGGGCGTGTAGTCCTGATCCTCATACTTCTGGAGCTTGGTCATGGTCTGGTTCATCCTCTTGTAGGTGACGTCGTTTGCAAGTTTGACGCTGCAAGAGCCATCAGTTTCATCCTGTTCTCGCCTCGATGCGCAGAGCACACTGACATCCATAACTTGCCTCCACTAGGCACGTCCGCATCTTCCTTGTCGAGGACGATCTCAATGTTCTCTCGTCGGACCCTCAGCACCACGCCCTCGACGCCCTTCTTTGCCAGCTCGCGCTTCTCGGTCTTCTTTGCGCTCCCAGCAGGCTGGTCCTGGACAGCCACAATGTCGCCTACTCTGATGCCATGCTCTGGAATATCGGCCTTGTCGCCCTTTGTGACCACGGCAGGGTCGAGACCCAGCTCTACGACGGTCTTTCCGCCGAGGCCAGTGCGCATTGAGGAAACATTAAGATTCAGGATGGCGAGCCCAGCCCGGGAAAGCGCGGTTGGGGTGTGTGACGCCAGTAGCGCGTTCGTTTCCGAGAGTTCGGCCTGGAGTTCGGCGTCCAGGAGCGTGAGCTGAGTCGCGGCGAAAGAAGAAATGTCGGTCGGCTTCATTTCGACGTTCGCTGCCGCTTCGGTGCCTGAGGCCCTGGTTTTGAGACAAACAGTGCGCAGACGTGATCGCGTGCAGTGACAGGTTTGTCACCGCCAGGGTATGGATGGCGGGGTCGTCGACGCGAAGCGTTCTCGTGAGCGCCGTCGGTCGGCGACGGCGACGGCGACAGGCCGCTTCGGCAGATGGGAAATTTGAGACGGGTGTGCCTGATCACCGCAGGGGAAGGAAAAAAGCACGAGCTGGACGATTGTGGCAGTGTGATGGTTCCTGCCGCTCCTGGTCAAGGGCACGCTCGGGAAAAGATGGGCAGTCATACCGCCGCTGCCAAGTTTGGTGTGGGAGCTGCCCTGGCTCGCCCTCGGAGTTTGCCGCCCTCCTATTGGCCGCACGCGTGAACGCGTCTCAAACAGGTGCCGTCAGATCGCAGCTCCAGCTTTCCCAATTCTTCTCGACCTGCTTGCTGCCCACCTCCCACGCTCCTCCCTCGCCCCTCGCCCTGTCGCCAACTCCTAGAGATGCGTACCTCTCGCATATCGCGCGACACGGCCAGAATCCTTGCCGCGAGTCGTGCTGCCCATCGTCCATTACGTCAGACTCGCTCCGGCACGAATGCGGCGACTCGAGACTCTGCTCTAAACACGATTGAGGCCGGTCCTGTCGCAAGAGCGGGGGGTCGCGAGTCAGAAGCAGCTACCAGCCATCTCGATACGGATTCGGATTCTCAGCTGAGTTCTGTGCCCGAAGACTCAGGCTCAGAACATGCAGCGGCTGCTCCAGTGAACAAGAAGCGGAAAAGGGGACAGGGCGCTCCTCGCGTTACCATCAAGCAAGAGACCAAAGAGGTTGCCGTTGCTGCCGTTGCATCGCCACAAAAGGCCCCCAGGCCGAAGAAGGCTCGCCGCGTGCCTGCAAAGAAGACGGTCGGAGCGGATGGCACTGTCAAAGTTGAGCCGCCGCCCAACTGGGAGGAGATGTATGCTCTGACGCGAGAAATGCGCAACGAGAATGTAGCCCCCGTAGACACCATGGGATGTGCGAGCCTAGCCGACCGCAATGCAACACCGCGCGACCAGAGATTCCAGACACTAGTAGCCTTGATGCTGAGTAGCCAGACCAAAGACACTGTGACTAGCGTTGCCATCAAGGGCATGCAAGATAACATGCCCGGAGTAGGTGTCTTACACATCATGCCTGGCCGTGACTGACAAGGGCAGGGCTTCAATCTTGAATCTGTTCTCGCCATTGACCCTCCAGCTCTTAACACCTTCATCTGCAAAGTCGGCTTCCACAACCTCAAGACCAAATACATCAAGCAAACAGCCGAGATTCTGCGGGACAAGTGGAACTCGGACATTCCGGACACGATCCAAGGACTGACGTCGCTTCCCGGCGTGGGGCCCAAGATGGCATACCTGTGTATGAGTGCAGCGTGGGGCAGGGACGAGGGCATCGGAGTCGACGTTCATGTCCACCGCATTACTAACCTCTGGGGTTGGAACAAGACCAAGCAGCCAGAAGAGACGAGAGCAGCACTGCAATCCTGGCTGCCAAAAGATCGTTGGCATGACATCAACAATCTTCTTGTTGGCCTCGGACAGACAATATGCCTGCCCGTGGGGAGAAAATGCGGAGAGTGCAAGTTGGCCGACAGAGGGCTCTGCCCATCCGCAGTTGTGAGCAAGTCGGCCAGTGTGAAGAAAGAGACCGTGGCAGTCAAAGTCGAGGCGCCCGACGGCGATGCTGTCGTGGAAAAGGAGAAGACAACCGGCAACGAGGCCGAGATCAAGGTAGAGGACGTCGAAGCGAACGAGGAAGGCGCGGTCCCGGACATCGAAGACATAGGGAAGCCGCCACCCAAACGCACCCCGCGCCGTACCCTTCCCAGATAATATCTCCTTCTCCTTCTCCTTCTCCTTCTCCTTCTTCTTCTTCTTCTTCTTCTTCTTCTTCTTTATACTGAGGCCCAGGCACCAGCAGTGAGCAATACCATCTGGCTTTGGTAGGTAGTCCTGTGCGTGTCACGTTCTGTTCACCCATTTCGTATATATCAAAGCCTAGTCGTCGGTATTGTCGTGGACGCGATCGAATTCAGAAAACAAATTTCGCTCCCGTATGCATGGCCAATCGGACCACAATATGGTGTAAAAACAATATCATCAGAGTCCACACACGCGTCTCTGGAGTCCGTCCCCTGAGGCTTGCATATTCACCCTCTTCTAACAACCTATATGGTGACATCAATGACCCCCTTGTTATGCTTTGGCACTCTCTCCAATATTAGCACACAATCTGGGGTGTTTGGCTGACTACACTCTGGTAGGTCTGCGGCACCAAAGGGTCGGGTGCAACATTCCACTGTTGTGTCTGTCCTATTACGTGACGCCAATGCGAGACACCACTTTGCATCCAAGTATATACAAATTTGTCTTCTCCATACCATTCCCCAGAGTTTGACAAATTCCATGGTATAACACCACCTTTCACCGTTGGCAGCCACAGATTCGACTCGGGTGATTCCAGCACCGTCTGGCGTGATACAGGTTCACCGCACCTTGGAGCAAACGGATTTCACCCTCGACCTTGCCGCGCTTTCTACCTGCGCACGGCCTTGAGGTACTTGGCTCCGACTGCTTTTTCTGTGGTTTCTAAGATTACAAGTTTCTCCCCACGCCAGACCTGACAACCAACCTACATCCGGCAACCGCTTGTGCACAGCTTACGATCCGTCTACCCAGTCGCCCACCATGTCTTCCAGTCAAGCTTCAACTCCTACCACAACCATGAATAGTGAGGCAGCCGTCTCGGTGGCAACTCGCACTGCAGCCAAACGCACTGCTAGGCGTGCCCGTGGCCCATTGTTGGCTGTACTCGCGTCTTTAATCTACCTCTGGACCTGCTTACTACTCTTCAAGGTAAGCTTCAGCAGCTATCTCGGAGCAATCAGTCAAGTCGCAAACGTTACCGAGGTTCGACTGAATGCTGCTACCAGCGAGCTCTACAAGGAGACGTTCGTTCACGATAAATTTGAACAACTCCTTTCCTCGTCAATGCCTGATGTCTACCGAGAAAACCACCGCGAATGTCTCGCGCGCGGAGCCGATCTGGCCTACGAGCACTACTACCGTCTTCCATTCTACTCGTACCCGGCAGTCCGCAACGGCACCATGGCATGGATCGAGGACAATTGCGGTCGGGTTCACTTCTCTCCCCTGTCCGTCCGAGAGGAAATCCCACCATTCAGGAAGGGTTGGTCGGCACTCGGCTACAAATTCGAGAGGCGACTTCGATATGTGAGAGATCACGTTGTGCGCATGTTTGGTCGATTCTTCTTCAAGACATCGCCTGTCAAGCCGTCACCAATCAACTCCACTATCGACCAGATGAGCCTCACGAGCAGCCGAGAGACAATCTTTGACACTCAACCAATCAATTTGCCGAAACATTTCCGGTTTGTCTGCGAGTTCTCACGTTGTCGTCTTGGGTACATTTCGGGCAACTCCTTGGATCGAGATGCCGCCGACCAAGAAGCGGTCCTCAGATACCAAATCAAGCTTAAAGTCATGGGGAGAATCACGGGCAAAGTTTTACGTCTCATCTCCCAATTCGGGGCACTACAGAGGGTCATTCTATACTTCCAGTATATGATCACAGGAGTCTGGGTAGTGATCCAGCTATATGCGCCCAAGACACCGACTGTCCCGGTTCCTGGTGGTATTCTATCGATGAACCCCAAGCTCGATTTCCTTTTAGATAAAAAGGAGGCCTATGTACTTCGATCACTCATACTCCAGGCAATATTCCTAATGGCCAAGCGGATAATGTCGACGCTAGAACCAGCCCCCTACAGCGTCGCTGTCCTCCGGGTCATTTGTCTCTTTTGTTCCTCCATCGGAGTGCTAATGGTCACAGTATTCCTCGCGCCAAACAACCACCCCGAAGAACTACGCAAACTCTTTCTGGCGCTCTTTGACCTCGTCGATATCTGCTACGCGTGGCTCAAAGCAGATTCCACGGCCAATTACGGCAGCGATACCAACAGTGAGAAAAGCGTGGAGACTCCCAGTGATGGATCGATTTCTAGTTCTGATTCTTTGTCTGATGAGTCCGGAAATTCTCCTCCTCGGCGGAAACATCACTTCACCCCAACATCCACGCTCCAGAACGACATTCGTCGCGAACGTGAGATTATGCGTGAGAAGTGTGCTGCTGAGGAAGGACTTCAATGGCTACACGGCCTTGAACCCGACTTCTCCGCTAGTTCTAGCGAATCTGAATGGGATGTTGTGGCTGGGGAGTAGTTGAGGGGGGGTTTCATGGTGAACTGGGCACTGCCCGCTTACATCTATGACAAGGGTATTTCAAGGGCTATAGGCGCCGATATGGAGGGATCTTTTTGAGGATGAGGATAAGCCTAGAGGCTGTTTTCTCTGGGATTACATGAGACTCCAATGTGGTACACCACTATGCTGAAACGTTATGAATTACTTGGGAGTACAATAAAGATCTTCCAATAATCATATTCCATAAGGGACCTTTTTGCAGGTGAACGTGTTTGCAGGTGAACGTGTTTTCATATACGTTCAAATCTAGATAAGTATTTGTTGCATTGCTACTATATCCGATATCACTGACCAGACCGATGTTGCTCAATGTATTGTATGCCGTCCCACATATTCAGCCATCAGAATAGAGACTCTAGAATGTATTTATGAAGAAGTGCCAATGTCATGTACATAAAGGTATCAAAATGCCCCACGCCTCCAATGCCACATTTGCGTCCAACCATCACTCAAAGCCCCTCCCTCAACTCTGCAACAGCAAAATACCCCTTACTCTCCACAACGCCCCGGTCCTTCACAACAGCAGTGTACTTGACGACCCACTGCGGCTCTACATCGCCCTTGAGACCCTCCGCATTCCCTTCCCCTGCCAACACACCCATACCCTTCTCCCCCGTCCCCAATATCTCCCGCAGCGTCCCCCTCGGCAAGACATTTGTGCAGTCATTATGCGTCAACAGCTCAACGCCCTGCTGCTTCGCATACAAGATAAGCGGCTTGGGCACCACACAGCAATCCCTAACATTGATCTGGTCCACACTAGGCTTGACCTGCGTCCTAGGCAAAAACTTGCCCAACCTCGCACACCCAAACTCGGAGATGCCCAGGCGGCCCACGAGCCCCTCCCTATGCAGTCCCTCGAGCGTTCTCCACGTCGTAATCATCGTCTCCATATCCTCAGGCGGCGTCTCCGCATCCGCACATCCCTGATCCACCGCCGTCACTCCATTGGTTCCGGACCCCGCGCTCGACGTGGGCGCCGACGCGCCATCCTGCCCCTCGTCGAATTCGTCGTCGTCGAGATCAGAGTCCTCGTCGTCGGCGTCGAACGAGATGCCCGGGAAGCTGACGATGAGCAGGTCGATGCTGCTGGCGCCGAGCTCGCGCAGGACGAGGTCGATGGCCTCGCGCGTCTGGAGGCAGCGGCGGGAGGCGGGGATGTTGGGCAGGTAGAAGAGCTTGACGGTGATGTCGTACGAGTCGCGGGGCTCGGAGAGGGGCGAGGGCGTATGCGTGGGGATGTAGAGTTCGGCGCCGTGCTGGGTGGTCCATGTTTTGAACGAGGGCTTTGGGCGCGCGGTGCCGTCGAGAGTGGGGGTGGGTGGGGAGGACTGGTGGGCAGTGATGTTGGCGCGGAGGGAGGAGGTGAGTTCTGTATTTGATTTTTCAAAGGTTGGGCGGCGGATCACCGAGGGTCCGCCGGACATTATGTTTCTGGGGTTTTGGTGTCAGTCATGAGAGGGGATCGAAGGCGGGGAGATTGTGGAAAGGCGTACGAGGTGGATAGTACCAACTTCATGTTTGGCGACTCTGTTTACTGGAGAAACCAAAGAATGGAGATTGCGGCTTGTGTTTTTTTAGTATGTAATATCGCTCTCGCCCTAGGTCAGTGAAGTCGTTACGACAAAAGAAGTGATTCGGAGATTAGAAAGAAGATGTTTGTAAGCCTGCGCTAGCGGAGCCGCTTTCAAGCGGTTGTTATCGTTTAGCGCGGCAGATGTGAGCAAAAATCCGGAGGACCAAATAGTGAGACGCCCCGAAAAAGAACTGTTGGTGAGGTGTGGAACTGTCCCGCCCAAGTACGGTGGTCTAGTAGGCTTTACGAGCCGCGGGGTGAAGGAAGGGCGCTTTGACGTCGCGGGGCTGCTGACCTGTCGCCGATCCCCGACTTTTCGTCAGGGACACTCAACACGACGACATCTTCTCCCCCTCAACCCAACATGGCCATCAAGTAAGTCGCGCCGGCACGCGGGGGTTGCCGTAGCCTTCTGACAGCTCGCAGATACCTCATCCTGCTCTCACGGCAGGGCAAAGTGGTACGCATTGCCTGCGCCCCGTGGCCCGTTGTGCCCGACTGACGCTGAGTAGCGCCTAGCCAAATGGTTCACGACGCTCGCCCCCAAGGACAAAGCCAAGATCGTGAAGGACGTCTCCCAACTCGTCCTCGCCCGGCGCACCCGCATGTGTAATTTCTTGGAATACAAAGGCTAGTGGGGTCCAGCGCAGGGGTCCACCTTACAGGCTAACAAATTCTTCCAGACACCAAGATCGTGTACCGTCGCTACGCCTCCCTCTTCTTCATCGCCGGCTGTGACTCGACCGACAATGAGCTGATCACGCTCGAGATTGTCCACCGCTATGTCGAGCAAATGGACAAGTACTACGGCAACGTGTGCGAGCTAGACATCATCTTCAACTTTCAAAAGGCCTACTTCATCCTCGACGAGCTGCTGCTCGCCGGGGAGCTGCAGGAGAGTAGTAAGAAGAATGTGTTGCGGTGCATCGGCCAGCAGGACAGCTTGGAAGACATGGAGGTGAGCTACTAAACTCGTCGTCCCGTTGAGCCCCTCGTCCCCGCCCAACCATAGATAACGTATCGCCTCCACCACGTGTGCTCTTTGGCTGGGTCTCGCTGACGCATGCTTC
Organism: Corynespora cassiicola; assembly: GCA_022059125.1. Taxonomy (NCBI): domain Eukaryota; kingdom Fungi; phylum Ascomycota; class Dothideomycetes; order Pleosporales; family Corynesporascaceae; genus Corynespora; species Corynespora cassiicola. The sequence goes on along the minus strand of JAEUWY010000012.1, from coordinate 412,378 downwards.
TCTCGCCAGGCCGAGGACGACATCGTCACGAAGATCATGTAAAATGCAGAATCCAAGCGCACTGTGCACTTACACGAGGCGACTTGTGGTCCGCGTCCTTTTCTTGTTCACAGTATCCTCCTTGGAAGCTTGCTAATCTAGACCGCGCTCCCGATCTCCAGACCTCAGATGTTTTCGAGCAGAGACTGAAAGAGAATGGCATCATCTAATCGGCCGGAACCTGGTATTGCATGACAAGGCGCACAATGGATGGCTCTGGCGTTTGGGTTGATGGGGTCGGGCGGCGCGGTATACCACTTTCCACACCCTGTGCTGTGTGGTGTTGTTTCTGCTAAACAAGTCTCACAAGGGCAGTCTTCGAGCAGGCGGAACAGAACGGAGTGCAATGCACGTTGCGGGCCGCGCGGGACTCTTGGAGAACGCACCATCTGCCAGCTTGCCATGAATGAGCGACTGGCGATGGATGTACTCTATATACACACTCAACTACGAAACATTTCACATCGGGCTGGCGAGCGTGCTCGAACCAGCCAGGTTTGGCTCAAGTGGTCTTCTGAGGCTCGAACGTGATCCTACATGTCATGACATCGAGACTTTCGCCCTTGATATTCCTATCTTTTGTGATTGATTTCCATGCTCTTCTCGTTCACCGCTCTCGTCGCGTCGTCGATGCGGCGACACTCACATGTACAGATGATCGACGGGCACGCCCCATGCCGCGACGCCGGCCCATTACTCCATGGATTTCGAATTGACAGCAGCAACACCAAATGGTGGCTCGTCGGCTTCCCATTCGGTGCGACTGGAGCTTATCGTTGGTCAGTCGTCGCAGAGTGGACAGCTGGCAGACAGCCAATCAGGGTGCCGGAGGCAGCAACATGACGCCTTAGCTCAGCACTCAGCCGCCAAGAGACCCTCTCCGCAGTCGCGCGGCCTCAACTACGACCACCACGACAACTCACACCACCTCGCCTCCCCTCTGTTCCCCTTCTACATCGCCATATGCTCTTTGCTTGCTAGACGCCCGTCTGGCCGAGCAACAGAAACGACTCCTCTCCGCAGCCAGCCTGGAGCAGCGTTTACGTGTTGTCCCGGTTTCGCGCAAGCCCACCCCACCCCGAGACAAAGCGTCCCCGATAGCCAGCACACCGCTGCGCTGACCTGTTATCTCTCCACCGCGACTGTGCGCATACGCGATATCCCACCCAGCGATTCCCCCATCGACGACACCCCCCGACGACATAATGAAGGTATGTTTGTGGCATGCCTGCGACACCCCCTGAAGCGATGATGTAGCTGACTGACTCGGCAGTATCTTGATTTGTGCGCCCTGCATGAGGTGAACCTCGCCCTCAACTTCGATACCCAAGACTCTGCCATCGTCGGCGGTTGCGACGTATGGACCACCAAGGCCGCCGGCAGCGACAAGAAACTGTACAAGCGCATTGAGAAGACGCTCGAGGAGCGCCACCAGGAACACCTTGATGCAGTCGCCCATTTGCCAGCACACGCCGTGGCACAGTTTGGCGCCGGGTTGAATATGGCGCGGGATACGCCATTTGGCAGTTTCAACGAGGCCGCCAACCGACATACGTTCGCCTACATGATTGCGACGCTCAACGCGACTCACATCGATTACGATTTCGCCAACACGCTCAATCCCGATGAGTTCCGCCGCGAGACCCAGCGCACCTTCAAACACAAAATTGACACCACCATGTATTACCTACGTCCTCAAGTCTACTCCGCCGGCCTCCCCGCGGGCGCCGTGACGCCGCTCGGTTCGCCCATCTGGAGCCCTCGGAGTTGGAAATTGATCGATAGCGAGATGGAAATGGACGGCTGCGAGTACTATGCATGGGAGCCCTCGGATGACCCGTTCGCCGACGACGGAGCGATTTGGAGCCACCACTTCTTCCTCTACAACAAGGAGCGCAAGCGCGTGTGCTACTTTTACCTCCGCGGCATCAGCGCCCTCTCGCACAGCCCTAGCGTCCCCACCTCGCTCATGACCCGCTTCAAGCAGACTCAGCATGAGTCGTCTGCGAATGCTGGCAGCAGAAAGCGCGCGGAGTACTGGCTCGGAGGAAATGCTCGTCGTGGTCTTGAAGCTTACGGCGAGAGCGACGAGCTTGACAACATGGTCATTGATCACCCCGGCGACATTGTCGATACCGAGGAAGACCCGTATGCCCTTGCGCGCGAGAGCAGCATGGGCATCGATTATTCCAGTGAAGACGACAGTGACGTTGAGGATCTAATTTGCATGGAGAGGGAGAAGATGCATACTAGAGCCGTGAGTGAACAGGTCGTCGGCCGGATGGAGCTATAAGAAGGGAACTTCCTACCTGTCCTATGACCTGTTCGCTGACTACACAGCTCAAATTGGGACACACCAGCATGTACCCACCCAGAAGATGTTCTACAATCTCGTCGCTCAACGGGACGAGAGCGCACACATGATCAATGTCCTGTGTGCTATTTCCTTTATATGATGATGATTACGACGGTTGGCACTTACAGGCGTTTAGACACACGTTGGGCGTCACGGTGCATTGCATTTCACGGCTTCGTCTTGAGTACGATGACCTGGGCGTTATCGTGTTATAATCGGTGGGAGCGATTCCGATACGTCCTTGCTTCATCGTTGCACTCGAGATACCCCCTTTCCTAGTTTTTTTTTTCTCTATCTCTCCTCTCTGCGTCCAAACCGCTTTCTGCGATTCTCTGACCTTGATTTCGATTGTTTTTCACGTATGTTTTTATTCTTTGTTTTTTCTTTCACCGCTCTAACTGCTTTGCTTACCTCGACTAATGATCTTTCGGGGATGGCACGTTTTCTCGATACTGGGGATGGCGGAACCTTGTTCCACCGTATTGACGGCCTATGGGAATCCTTGAATGGGTACATGGAATATGTCACGATGGAGGCTGGACGGACGGTGGGCTTCTTTTCCTCTTTGCTTTTCCTTCTTTTTCTTCTTGTTTTGAAGAGTGGATAACGAACGGGGGAAGTGTATTGATGCCGAGGAACCTCTAAATGATACGAGTTCTCTGCTGTGTAAAAACCTTGTGCCCGCCTCCCTGCTTTGCCGGTGATGTTGGTCTGTGCACTGCGGTGTTTTCTGATGGGTTGTCGTGGTGTAATGGGAGCGGCGGTGGTGGTACTGCTACTGCTATGCTACGCTACGCTACTACTGCCATTTCCTGACTCTGAGTTCTGACCCAACCCAGCGGCAACGGAGAGTTTAGATCGCACACGACCACCCCATCGAGGTTTACAGTGTTGATCGATCGATCGATGGGTGAGTGGGTGTGGTGTGGTGTGGTGTGGATGGGTAGGTGTGGGTGTGAGTGTGGGTGTGGGTGTGGGTGTGGGTAAGCAAAAGTGTAACCTCCATCAAAACATAGCCACCAAACCCTCTTTCCCACCCTCTCCCCCCCCCCCCCTTGACCGCCACACCTCCACGTTCCTTTTTCATGGTTCGCTCGCTCGCTCCCTTTCTCCCGCCGAACACGGCGTTTGTGCGAGCTCCCCTGCCTGGGTCGTGAGGAGGCGGATAGTCAGTCAGTCAGTGAGCGAGTGGGTGCTTTTTCGGTGCAATCGGGTCCCCTCCCCCCTTCGTGCTGGGTGGGTTGGGGTGGAGTGGGGTGAAGTACAGAACGAGCGGCGTATTCGAGGGGGATGAAAGGGGCGGAAGAAAGAAAGAAGGGAAGAAAGAAAGACTGATGGAAGGGTAGGGTAGGGTAGGGTAGGGGGGGTTTGCAAAAGCAAGACCAGGAATGGAAACGTGTTGGGCGGTATCAAATACCGTGGCCTCACGGCCCCTTCTATGGCCTTGAGTGCGCTCTGGAACGCCTTGCACGAGGGCGTGGCCGCGGATCTGGAGTGCTGCTGCTGCTGGGTAGGGGGGTGCGAGTGGGTGCTAGACGAGCAGCTCCCGCGTGTATGTGAGTCCCTTCAGAGGTTTTGTGCTGGTGTGGGCGCTCCTGCTACTCAGAAGCAAAACCGCATCGACGATACCGCGCTCCCCAATCGTCGATTCGCACACCCAGCTTCGCCATACTTGCGAGGTGCCCAGCATCGCCGATGCGAGGGTAAGGGTCTGCTCTTACAAGCTGGGTTCGTGGATCCAGGATGGGCAGCTACAGAGAGCGTGAGGCGTCTTGGGCATGCGTGGAGCGAGTCGTCCGTGTTTTCTTTCCTTCTTTCTTTCTTGCTCGGTGGGTGGCCAGGGCTTTTTTTTTTTGCTCAAGGTCGGGGAATGGGCGGTGATGTGCGTACCTCTCCCCCTCTCATTCAGCTTCCATCTCGTCTTCCCTTCGGGGAAGAGTGCTTGGTTCTGAGCTACCGGGGATGGAACTATCCGAGGGCGGTTGGGGGTTGAAGGTGGTTTGTGCGAGATGGGGGAATGGGAGGGGCATTGGAGGGGATGGAATAGACAATTCTGTGTGAGGGGGCTGGAAGCGAAATTGGAGGTTTGGATTGAGTCGAGTCGATTCCAGCCGAGTCGATGCAGAGCAAGAGCGGTGAGTGTCGGTGAGTGTCGATGAAGGGCCCACGTTGCTGGGTCGGAGGGAGGGAGGAGGAAAGGGAGGGAGGGAGGGAGAATATTGGGGGTGTAAAGGTACCGCTCGGAGGATTGGGGTCTGTGTGGCTGGTTTGCCATGTGGTTTTTGGTGTGGATTCGATAGTGTTCGTTGGGGGCGAGGTCGGCGAAGTTGAAGGTTGAAGGTTGAAGATTGTTGCGTTCCGGGGAAGACATAAAAGGCGAGAACGGCTGTGCGTTGCCTCTGATGGCAACGAATTGGGTAGTAGATAGTTAAAATCCGGACTCGGAGGCTTTTGTAGTGAGGTACAAGGTCATAGATTGAGGGTGCCCAGACGCAGTAGATGCAGTCTAGATGCAGTCTAGATGCTCAGCCTGGATGGAATCTAGAGCCGTTGGATGTGGGATTTTCGCATTACATAGCATAGATGGTGCCACTGGCACGCATGATTCATACACAGATATTCTTCTCTTCTAGAACTCAATGTTGCCTCTGATTTTGGATTCGAGTAGAGTATGACGTATCTAGACTGCAGAATAAAGGATCGGACATTACTCGCATGCCTGAATATATTTCCCCGCAACTAAGTGAGTTCTTTATCCTAAGCCACAGATCAGTCTTCTAATCATAATGGTCTCTGAAACTCTATCGATGATATGCAAAGACAAGCCCTTTTCCAATGCCGCTTTAGGTGGGCGTCCTGCTATTACGCTGGCAATGTGACGTTGATACACTTACATGTACTTTCAATCTTCTCAGCCTGCAGTAAGGGACGTACGAGCATTGTATGTGAGACAAGATGCTTGGAACTGATTTTATTGTCCAGTAATTTAAAGGCTTTGGATACTGGTGTGCCTGGTACATTTCGAAATCGTCGAGGAGCACAGTGTCTACATACCCATGGCCACCAGGATATCATTGGGACCCGTGTCCATGGACCCGGTATGCCATGATTCTTTTTGGAAGGAATGATACTATCACTTGAGTACCTAATTCTGGTACCGTGATAAAGCTTGTACGAGTAAGAAAGGTCGCGAAAGTCACTGTTCTCTACCCCGCGGAGTTCTATGCTGCACGCCGTGAAACAAGCAATACAAAGCCTAGAAGCGTTGAACAAAGAAGTCGTCCGCGGAGAGAAAGGAAGGCTCCGAACTGTCGGTGAAGATGAACCCTGTGTTCCTTTTTTTCGAATCAAGTTTCAGTGGCAAAGTCACGCGTCAGTGGTATTCTCTCATACGTTGCAATATCCAGACCATCCGATACAACTCGTGCAGAATGGCGTGTCGAAAACAGAGTTGCATTTCAGATTGAATGCTCTCCGCCTCATCCAGAACCTTGTAATATAATTTAACCTCGAGGATGTTCAACAAAAAGCTAGCCTTTGGCTGCCGACATCGGTGGTGCTGCCTCACTCTCAAACCCGAACCCGAACGGCGGTTTTGAGGCATACCAGGTACAACCTGTGAGCGGGGCCTACGGGTTCCCGCGCTTCTGGAAGCGCACCTTCATGTTTGGAATTCGTTGCTGTCAGGTTTCTACTTTTGCCTGCGAGTGCGATCGGGCAGTTCGATGTGGATTGCCGCAGATGGCTGCCTTGTCCAGAGCAAGCCAAGCCGATCTTCTGTCCGAAGCGTTGGTGGCACATAGCTGCATCTGCAAGCCAGGTCGCATTTCCATATAGCCCGAGGCTGCAAGAAGACTGCAAGTCCGTTGTCTGTCGACGTTGTTTTGTTCGCTACACTACAGGAGGATCAGCCGTAACGTGAGCTCGGGCAAGGTGTTTGCACAGTGATCAGCAGTGCGTCCATGTTGGTGGCTCAGCACGAGCAGCGAATAGCTGGGCCCTCGAATCTGATATTCACCGATTCGCGTCGCACGACTTTGCTGCGTGCTGCAGTCAGACCCGATGATGTGTCAGCGCCTTTTGGTGCCACCGTGCGTGCGTGCTTTCACCGATCACGACCCCTCGAGATGCACATGCGATCCCAGCGCTACGGACCTGGGGTGCATGCCAGTCGTATAGGAGAGTCGGGCACCACCAACGCGTGGGCTCGCCGCATTTCAGGCCCAGAGCTTGGGAGACAAGTAGTCAGGCAAAGGTGGTGAGAAGTATATTCGCGCCGTATGCGCCAGTCCTGGCACGAATTCATGGCGTTGCTTCGCCGCAACGGGCCGTGGTGGGGAGCAGTGGACACACTTTGTCGAGCAAGTAAGATGGCTATTGCGAAAGCAGCCGCCCACGACTCGACTCAGTGTCCACTCAACCCTTATCCCAAGGTACGTCGTGACTTGTCGCCTTGCGCTCCGTCGCCACATTGCCACTGACGTGAATCTGGTCTTCTCCACTGCATTGACGACCACGTCTGACAGGCCGCTTGCAGGGCTGAGCGACCCACTATAAGCCCTGAAGATCATGCGTAGAGTGAAGCAGGGCGCATAACCGCGTTGCAAAATCAAAGATGCTTACCTCAACCTCACGCCCAGAACACCGACGACGCAGAGATTTGGACAGCGGCTGAAATCCGGAATCCGGGCGTTGGGTTGCTTGTCGCATTGCTGCAGTGCGCTGGCTTCAGGTTGGCGCGGCCAGATGTCAAATCTTATACTGCATAACGGCACCCAAAGCGGAGACCGTCGAGGGGGGGCGAGATAAACGGGGGAAAGCGGCCATTGTAGTTGGGTAGGGGAGCGGCCGAAAGAGAGAATAAACTTCTGACCATGTTATCAGATACCGCCGAGGGGGGAGAGGCTGTCTGAAGAAGCGCCGGCCTCCAGTGTTGAAGGAAACTCTATGCGACAACAATCTAGATGGCAGTTTGAGCTGAACCAGACGGATGGACCTCCCGGAGATAATGAAGGCTGATTGCGCAGTGCTCACAAGGTGGTGTGAGGGAATATTCTAGTGCCGAGAGGCGCAAGGGCGTACACACGCCAAACGCCTCTTGACTTTTCCAACGCTGGCCAATGGCATTTGGAGAGCCTGGGTGTGTCGAGGAGAGGGCACCCAGCGCGTTGTCACGGAATAAGGGAGGCATGGGTGGACTTGAGGTAAGTCGTGGCTTGCCTGACAGCCGTCTACCGGTAGACTTTGGCTACCAGCGAGCCCTGCGATCATGGATTACGCAGCAAAGGCAATAGTGATGCCGCAATCCGCACAAAGGTTGCGTTGATCTGGGGTGGGCGAGAACCGATCATCTGCCTTTCCAGCTGGGAGCGTTCCTGCATCTAAAACAGCCGAACCGGGTTTTGCGCCGTTTCAGATGGGGAGGGGCTGTGGGGGGAGGCGAGGTCTGGTTCGCCCGGGGAAAGATTGGAAGACAAGACGGCGGAAGGGCTCGGGAGGGAGGGAGGGAAGGCAGGCAGTGGGCCGGTAAGAGGCGAGACGCAACGTCGTCGTGGGAGAGGGGAGGGTTTGTTGGGACAGCAATGGCGGCTGGCGGGCGGCGGGCTGGCTGCCGACTGCGGCTCTGCGGTTGAGACACGGCGAGAGGGGAAGAGGCATCAGATTGCAGAGACAGCTGTCAAATTGGAGCATTAGACTGCAGCCAATCGAGGCCGGCAAGTGGGATGCCGCGGGCTGGCCGGCGGACCACGATGGATGGCGGCGGATGACGATGACGATGACGGACGGAGGCGTTTGCCAGGCGGGCAGTCACTAGGGCGACGGCGCTGCGGTTGTCGTCTTGGTCGTCTAGGGACCGAGTACGGGTGTAGGTTGGCACGACAATAGTGTCGGACACAAGGGCCCCGGCCAGGAGAACTAAAAGGTGTAGGGAAGATTGAAAGGAGAATTGGGGTGATGTATTGCTGGGTTGATTCGGGAAGGTGCACCAACCACGCGAGTTTGGATTGGCCGGAACGGCCATGGTTGCGAGTGCCTACTTGCCCTTTGCGACACGACCAAATAAACCCCGGAGATTTGATCGTATCAAGGTCCTTTTTTTTTCTGCCAAAGACGTTGACGCCTGCGCCACACGAATTACCGGCAGATGTGCCCAGTGCCAGGCCGCAGAGCCAGACAGAGATTTTTCTTTGTCCTCTGCGAGGGCGGCATTGGAGGCCGTCGCAAGGGACCGATGTCTTGGGCCACGAAAACTGCCACAGGGTCTGTCAGCACTTCACGGCGCCCCAAATTGGCAATTCGCCCCCCTTAAGATTGCGAATCTCTGCGACAACCTGGCCAGGACAGGAGACGCGGAGCGAGGAGACGAGAAAAGAGGAGAGGAGCGTCGGTGCGAGGAATGCAGACGGCCAGGGTCGGCCAGGACCAGCAGTGTGTTGGATGAGGCCATGCAGCTTCGCTCAAAGCGGGACGCCTTCTGCTTTGGGAGGCCGGTCGTGCCTCCAGCATCTGAAAACGGCAGCGGCCTCAGGGGCGTCGCGCAGGCGAGACGAGACGCTGTTGACAGTAGTGACAGCTAACGGGTCACTGCGGTCGTTTCAACTGCGGTGCGGCGAGCTGGTGTTTGGAAACCAATTGGACGGAGCGGCACGGAGCCTGGAGCTGTGGGGACTAGAGTCGAAAGCGTTGCAGCCAGTGTGGCAGTGCAGGCGGTGCTTGACTCGACCCGGCCATCGCGAAGTCACAAAGTCGAGCTGGCGCTGCCCATGCAATTTCACAAGCCCTGGCCTGGGTGAGTGGAGCGCAGCGAGCAACATGTTGGATGCGACCCAGGCTTACCTCACCGCGCCTTGGTCGGGGCAAAAAAGAATGGGTTTGAGTTCGACGGCGCCGGCTTGGGGGGAGAGGCACGTCGTCGTTCGCGCGCCAACTCGTCGGATCAGATCGTCAGGGTCGGCATGAATGCAGGCTGTGACGTTTGCGAGTTTCGTTTTGGCCAAATCTCTTCTGGCCAGAGATTGGTTTCCCATCAGAGTTTGCAGCCGGCCAAGCATTTTTTCGGATCGGATGAACGGCGGAAATTGTGAGAGAAATAGAGATGAACGTTTGGACGCCGCAAACACTACCGGTTGGGGAAGACCGGCGGCCCTCAGACCACGCTGGCAGGCTGGTTCATTATTTGCCCTGCCAGATTCTTGCCTGAGCCTTGCCTGAGCCTTGCCCAAGTCCCTGGCGATCTGCGCATAGCGGCGGCCATGGGGGCCGAGCAGCAGTGACGTCGTGCTATCGTGAACGACTCAGGATGGCCTGGCCTATATGCTGCTGGATACGAGCAGGGTGGATACGCACCAGAGGGGCTTGCAGAAGCGCAGAGGCCGAACTTCTCCAGCGCGCCAGCACGCCCACACACGCCCACCCGCCAACGCGCCAGCGCGCACAAGGCGCGTCCTCCCAGCGCATGTTGCACTATCGGCTGCTGCAGCAGCATCTGCGGAGGGCCTGGGTCTTTATGACTTGCAGCAGCAGCGAACAACCTCGTGGAGGGGCGCTCAACTGTCCACTAGCGCCCTGTCCTGTGTGCAGGCGGTCAGGGCGAGAAGCCAGAGGTCAGAGGTAGGGGGGCGTGAAAAAGCAATCGTGGCAAACTTTGGCCCTGCGACCAGACCAAATGCCCTGTTTCGAAGAAAGTTGCATGTCGAGTTTGGAGAGGGCCAGAGGAGGGCCAGATGGCAACAATGCGCGCCCCCCCTCTCCCTCTGGTCGGACCTGGAGTGCGCGAGACGACACGGTCGTGGGGGTGGAGGCGCTGGCGGTGTGTGGTGGTGGCAGCCGGCAAAGATGGGCCAAATGCGTCCCAGGTGGGAAGGCTGGCCTCCGCACCTCCCGCTCAGGTACCGTCGATCGCGTTTCCGCCCAGGACGGCGCAGTGCATCAAGCACTGGATGGATGGATGATGTGGCCCTGGGCATGACCGCCTTTGCCGACAGCATCGGGGATACGAGGGGGGGTGCCCAAGCACGACCAGGCACGGGGCAACCGCGGAGGACACGATGGGCATGTCCAAGGTAAACAAACGTCACAAGACGGTCGCTCAAGCCATCTTCTCCGCATTTCGTCTATCAAGCACCTATTTATGGGTGGCAACGACTCTTCGTCTCCCACCTCACGCTTGGGGTTAGCAGCCTGAGGCGGCGGCGTCGTGCTGCCCCTGCATCTCTAGCCAAGGGCAGGCTAGAGGGCGCGCCGCTGCCATTGGTCGCCGCCCAGCGGATGGCACCAAATTCCACGGTGAAACACAGCTGCCTATCATCATGTCAGTTGGCCATGTCGTCCAGCCGAGGGACCTGGGTAAGCCGCGGGAGGGCCGTCGGGGGAGAGCATGGCAACGAGAGCAGAGAGCAGAGGGCGGAACAGCGTGGAGCAGCGCGTCGCAGCGCCGAGGGCGGCGGGACGGTGCAGAAGAGAAATTCAATCAATTAGTCGCCGCGACTCCGGCCGTCGAGCCCGATGCATGGTGCCGCGGACTGGAGGGGGAAGGGCAGGGCACGAGGGAGCGTGGGAGGGCTGGAGGGCGGGTCGCGGCAGGGCAGCCAAGAGCGTCTGCCCAGGTGGGATATCAGAGTGCATGTCGGTTGCAGCGAGCCAGCCGTCCTCGCTGCAGCAACGGGCGCGCGCGATAAGAGCCTCGATGCAGCAGCATGCAGCACGCAAGCACAGTCGCGGGCGTGGTTGCAGCGAGCGGCGCGATCTGAGCGGGAAGCGTAGATGCACCGAGAGCGACCTCGCCCGCAAACGGGGCTCCGGTGCAAAATTGCCAGCAGCCTCGTGATGGGCGGGTATCGATGATGTTCAGGAACGGCCGCTCTTGGTTCGCGCGAAACGAGAGCGAACGAGCGGCATGGCAGGCCGGCCGGGCAGGGCAAGCGTACCTGAGCCAGCGAGCCAGCCAGCAACCGCGAGATGGGCTGGCGGGCGGGCTGGCTGGCCGGCCAGGCTGGGGCTAGGCGGAGGAGGGCAGCCACGGCCCACCACCAGCACACACGCACACGAGAGAGAGAGAGCAGGCGCGGGCAGCACAGCAGGCAGGCGGGCTGGGCTGCCCCTTCCCGGCTGCCCATCGCAGGCAGGCACGACGCGGCGGCGCGGGCTGCTGCTGCTCTCTGCTGCTCTCTGCCGCTCAGTCGCGCAGTCGCGCCCGGCAGCGCCACTCCGCTGCTCGAGGGCTCCCTCACTTGCCCTCGGCGCGCAGGCACGCAGGCGTGCAGGATCAAGGAAGAAGCAACTCTTAAACCGAGCGTGCTGCAGCCTGCAAAAAGCGTGGCCAAATCATCCACACCCACCCTGGCCCGCCGCCTGCATGGAGCCCCTGCCCATTTTGTGGGCCTAGCGAAATGGGGAGGGCCCGTGCCAGTCAGCGCAGCAGCCAGCGGCGGCCAGCAGCGCAGGAGGAAGTCGCTCCCAGTAACGAACAAAAGCAGTCCGCGTCCTCACCCTCACCTTCACTCCGCCTGCATCGCCATCCCTCCCCCCTCCCCTCCCTCCTTCCCCCCCACCCTTCCTTCTCTTCCCACCCACACGCTCTTTTGGAGCCCCATTGTCGCCTCCACAGCCCGTGTGCGAGTCGACTCTGCGGTATCTGTCCGTTCATTTCCTAGTCATTCCTTAATCGCTGGATGTACTGGCTCCATCCACCCCGACCTGTTGCGCCCCAAGCAAGCCCGCCGCCCACCCCCTCACAACCACCGCCCGCCGCCCTCGACTTCCTGCCCGCCTCACCCTCCACGTATACGGTACGCCTCTGCGCCTCCCACGTCGCCCGCTTGCTGGCCCGCTTGCAATTTGCGTGCTGACAGGTGTCGCTCACCGGCAGGAATCGCGTCAGCACCTTGCTCCTCGAAAGCGCTTGTTTCGTCTCAATTCCGCTGCGCTCCCCTCGGTAGCACCGACCGCGACGCCTGTCCAACCACGCTCCAACACGGCTTTCCCCAACGAGCGGTTCCTGGTTCTCCCCGAGCCAGTCTCATCCGCTGGTTCTACCAGCGCCCCGACCTAATTTCGTCGACACTGCCCTGCTTCACCATGGCTCAGATCGCTCTGCCACGACAGCACCTTACCCAGGCACCTCCATCGGCTGCCGCGGGCTCGCCGCTCTACCAGCGTCGCTCCGCCTCCACCGCTGGCCCCGTCGAGCTCATCCCGAACCCTGACTTCACATTTCCCATGCGGGACCCCGACAGCACATCGTCCGAATCCGCCCCCGCCTCCAATCCTCGCCCAATGTCGCTCCAGCCGCCCTCGGGAGCCCGTCGAGGCTCTGCCCCCGCTGGTCGTCGACAAAAGTCCGTCTCTGCACTGCCAGACTTCTCGTTCAACCCAGCAGGTCCTTCGACATCGAAGCCGGCGAATACTACACCCCCACATTCGCCTCTGCTGGCGACGCCGACAACTCCATCGAGGCCAATTGGCGGTCACAGGCGAGGTGGAAGCGAGTTCATTGGAGGAGACGCACGAGCTGGAGGCGCGCCCCCCATGCTGAGCACCAGCCCTACCAAGAGTGACGATGGTATCTCGTCGAGCGGTGGTCTCCGACCAGTCGCTCCCCACGGACGTCGAGGACATGCCCACCGCCGTTCGGCAGCCATTTCTTCCCACGACCTGTCAGCCATCATAAACCCGCCGCCTCCCCCGCCTCCAGCACGCGCAGGCAGCGCTCCTGTCACGCCAATGGAGGGAGATGAGTTCAAGTTTGGCCATTCGGTAAACAAGTCCATGTCGCAGCCGTCTTTGCGAGGCAACAGTTCTTTCAACGAGAGCCCAGACGCCTCACGCCGGCCTCCCTCGAGGGCTCGCGTGGGATTCTCCGACAAGGTCGAGTACATCCGTCCGCTTTCGACCATCTCGTCAGAGACCGAAGTTTCGACGATCCGTGGTCATTCGACCACTAACAGCTTGTCTTCCATCATCAGTGGTGCCGGCACATCGAGCCCCAAAACCGCACGAACAGGCCGCCCATCTCTGAGCACAACGCCTGAGGACGAGGGCCGACCCAGCACTGCCGGTGCTATTCTTGACAACTACAAGAATGCTCACTTTGGTGAGGAACTGTTCAACAGGAAGCGGCCATCGTCGGCCGTTTCGCCTAACTCACCAACAGCTGTAGCTTGCCCAAATTCACCACGCCTTCCTGCGAAACGTCGAGGCTTTTTCCGTCTGCGAGGCGACCACGGCTCCCCAGCTCTTCAGGCGAGCGCATCCGATCCCTCTATGTCGGTTCTTCTCGACTCGCCCCTTCCATCGCCCATGGTCGAAGATGAGGATACTGCAGACGATTCTGAGAAGCCAAAGTCGAACTCGCGCAAAGCTGGTCGAAAACCCCGAAAAGTGAAGTCTTGGGCAAATTCAATCATCACAAAGAAGGGCAAGAGTGGCAAGAAATCAAAGGTCCGGCCACCAACACCCCCACCGGAGTCGGTGCCAGATGCTGAGGATACCGATGCTTCCGAGGATCTGGATCTTGAGGCGAGGCTGAACTTTGACATCGACAATACTGTCACCATCGTGTCACCAACCGAGGCTGCAGCTCCCAAGATCGAGACGGACATCAGCTCATGGAAGCCACGTGAATTGAAGCGCGTGGATTCTGATACCATGAGCCCTGTTATCGATCTTGATGCAGCTCTGGGCCCTTTCAACACACCCCAAGGGCCCAACGCCAATGGTCGCCAACGTGGATTTGGCGCTCATCGACGTGCCATGCACAGTGCTGGGGGGCTGCTGCAGCATCATCGCCGTACTGAGAGTGCGCCAGAATTGGTGCCCTTCGAGCACAGGCCAACAACGGCCGCGAAGACCTCACCAATGGCTGATGTTTTCGAGGAGGACGAGCCTGAAGAGGAGGCGTCCGAGGCGAAAACTCCGCCCAAGTCCCCTGCAATGTTGGCGTATGAGCCCGAGGAACAGGCCGAAGAGCCAAAGATCCAGGTTGTAGAGACTGAAGGCAGCCATAATGGCCCATCCATTAACTGGAACTTCAACGACACACCGATCAAGAAGCGCAAGGATCGCGTCAGGCAGGATTCGTCTCCACCTTTGTCTCCGCTTGCCGTCCCTCCTTCAGCCTCGAGTCCCAAGCAGCCAAAGACGGCGATTGACGTTAGCCCCGTTGAAGTCGTAGAAGACTATGAGGAGCCTCGCACATCGTCTCTCACGCATTCCTCCGACTCGACTGTCACTCAGATTCCTACCGAGGAGACAAAGGAGAACCAGTCGGTGATGAACGTGGGGCTTCCGCTGCCCCAGCAGACACTGATGACACCTGATACCTTTACTTCGTCCTTTTCATCTCCGGATTTCAGGTCAAGCCAGGCTTCTTTGGACACACCTCGACTCGGCACTGCCGCTTCTTCAATGACCGATTATCGCGCAATGTCGTCTCCACAGTTTGGAGAGCCTGGGCCAGAACTCCGCATTTCAGTCGATGATGTGCCATCTCTCACATCTTCCAGATCGACCATGACGAGCGCGATGCAATCCGCATTCCCGATGATGAGTCCTCGCAACCCCGGCGATCGATCGGCGTCTCTGTGTTCGGTTCCCAGCGACGTTGATAGCCGGCGTCGGAAGCGGTCCAGCATTGCCAGTCTTTCCCGGTTGATCAACCATAGCTCTTCGTTTGGCGAAAAGAGCAAACTCTCGATTGAGCAGCGACCCCATTCTGAGTATCTGGAACCCTCCAAGGACTCCAAGAAAAGGCACAAACGGTTGAGCAAGCTGATGCAATTCTGGAAACCCAAGGATACCTCACGAGCCTGAACGACACACCCACACTACCATTTTCACCACCGAAACCCCCTAATACCGTTGGAACGTAGTTTGCTTCACCAGGCAACTGCATGTTGATGGCACGAAATCATGGTTTCCTACCGAGTACACACTCTCATTCTTGCATGACATGGAGTTTATAGCGAGGCTACGACTGTTTTAATGGCGCACACTGCGATGCATTTTGGAACGCGATCCGGATTTTACCTTACACCACTTTCCTTGAACACAATTTCCTTCTTTTTTCTTTGCGTCTATGATGTACCGGGTACTGGAAGGATGGGTATCTAAGGTCCTGAATTGCAGGACGCCATCTGGGTACTTTGACTGGTGCTTTGCTGGAGATCACACTATTTTCTTCCTCTCGTTAGCTTCCTTTGTTTGCATTCTCGCTCTACCACACATATTCCCCGGCATCGGGCTGTCCCCTTGCGACAGCCTTGTTTGCCCTTGCGGCGCTGTCGACGTGACAGGCGCAAGCGGAGCTTCGATGCTCACGACAAAATCTTCTCTTCTTTGAGGGCGAGGTGGTCAGACCACGCCATGGATCTACGCAGGTTTGGCTTCTTCTCCGAAGCCCAGCTACGTGAGGATGGGCAATCTCGGATGCCATGTACACGAGCTGCAGTTAGATAGCTATCAAGCCCACGCGGCCCGTCCAATGCAATTCCTGAACAATCAGAACAAACCTCTCCACCCACCAGCCGCGCGTGCATACATGGTCAGTAGCCTGGCTGCCCATGCTGCCTGCATTTTCTCCGCCCCGCATCGTCGTCGCCACCTGTACCCTCGCTCTATCGCGATAACGCGCAATCAGCCTGCCGCCCACCTCCACCGCTACCGCCGCCGCCGCCGCCGCCGCCGCCGCCGCCGTTGTGCGATGCAGTGCAGCGCGGATCACAGCGGGACGGGATACCACGATAGTACAAAGATTGACGGCGGGTTTGGCGGGACTGATTCGCGATGCGACGCACATGGTACTCGGACGAGGTGGACTAACTAGGCCCGCTTAGTCCCCCCCTCCCCAATTCTCGCTTCCAACCCTCTTGTCCTTTATTAAATCACATCTTCCCTGATTGTTGTGCCGTGCGTGCGTGCATGCATGTATGCATGCATGCAGGAAAGTGGTATGCAGGTTGTGTTCATCACCCGCTCGGCTTTTTCCCCTGTCTCAGCGTGTTGTTCGGTCTGGCAAGTTTTTTTTTTGGTTTCGCGTTCATTGGGGAGAGGACGAAGTACGCTCGGCTTGGGTTGGGCTGGGTATTGTTTTGTGCCCAGCCGTTTTTTTGTTGTTCTTTTTGGTCTTGCTCGTGTCTAGGTAGTAACTAGTCGGGCTGGTGATTGCACGGCGAGATGGAGACAAAGGCTTATGCCGCCGCACATGGCGTATATCTAGTGAGATTTTTTATTTTTATTTTTTTTGGTGTGTACAAGGCACGCGGAAAAGGCATGTGTTTTGATGGAATGGCTGTATGTAGAGTGGCTATGCGGGTAATCAATTGGCCCGCCTGCCTGCCTGCCTGCCTGCCTGCCTGCCTGCTTCACCATTGCCAATGGTGTGGTCACGTATCCTGACCCTACCAGCGGGTTTTTCTCTTTCTTGCTCGGACAAGGGGCCCAGAAAATTACTGGCGTTCCCGTCCCGCGTTCCTGCGTGCGACTGCGCCTTGACGTCGACGCCACGCAATCTTGCCAGCGACTCAGGGCTCTGAGCAGCGTCGGAGATGGGGCGTGAATGGGGTATGGTATCTATTCTGTAGAGCGGGAGCGGACCAGGTTTTTCTTCTGTCTCTCTGGCGCAATGAGGGGAGCGAAGAGAGGGGAAGCTTGCTGATCTTCAGGGTCTGCTGCCCGCGTTTCTTGCCTTCCAAGTCTGCGAAGAAGGCCGTCCCCATCACCCGCTCGTGCTATTGTTGTTGCAGTGGCGACGGCGGCAGTGGCGAGGTTGGAGATACGGGGGGAGTGTGTGTGTGTGTGGGATGAGCGAGTAAATCCTCCGGCTCAGCACACCATGGCAATAGTACATAGGTACAGAGCAGCTTAGCGCTATTGGAAACGTCGACAGTCCCTCACTCGGTCGTTCCATCGTTCCATCGTTCCATCGCTTCGCCTGCTCTGCAGTTTTGGCCGGTCGCCCCCCGTTCCTCTCGTCTGACCGCTACGATGCGATTGGGTCTGGGGCCTGGCTTGGGTTCGGTTCGCAGATCAGGTACTGGCCTCATTTCGTGCTTCCTTCCCCTCTGGAAGCGCAGTTTGAGGAGACGCGCTGTGTCAGAACACCGGCTTCCGTGGAGGCTCTCACTGGAGGGAAATTCCTGTCCTCTTCGTCACGCGCCATGGATGAGGCTGCTGCCTCGTACCTACCACCCCAAGAGAAATGTGTACCCGCGGCTTTGGTGGTGCTACTGGGCGGCCAGGTGCTGGGTTAATTCCCGCGACGGAGACTTGCGGCTGCGCCCACGGGATGGTGGTGGGCCCGTTGCTCGGGCACTAAGGCTGTCACCGTTTCGCATTCATTATTTACGTGCCCTCGTGCCCGCCTGTACCCGTGGTTGTGGTGGTGACGATGGTGAAAGACGCAGGAAATAGAGACGGGGCTTGGCATGGGCATGGGCATGGGCATGGGCATGGGCCCGCGAGTCAGACCCGTCTGTTTATTGTGCTCATGGATGGATTCTCGGACTAGCCAAAGAGGCCGTTGTCAGGGTCCTGGCGCCTACCTGCCTCTCCCCCCCCCCCACTCCACCGTTGTTGCGAGCAAAGGACAGGTTGGTTGTTATGTCCATGCCTTAGTGTCGTGCAGGGTGGGACGTTGTGTGGGGGGTCGACGAGGATCGCAATTGCGTGAGATTGCGGGATGATGTCAGTGGGGATTACGATTTGGGCATGTGGAGATGGGGAATCTCGAGATTGAGGGTGGAGGACGGAGAGACGGAGATGCAGGGTCGGAGGGCGGTCTGACGGTGTCGCGTGGGCTTTTCGTTGCTGTGGCAGGGCCGCGACGCGGGTGGTGCTGGATACATGCAAAAGGGACGTGCTGAGAGCAACACGTCGCAATCGTCATCGTCATTGGGAACTGCGCATGAAGGCTGCGTAGTGACATGTTGAGATTGTGACGGCGCTTTTGCACCGGCCCACCACGAACCTGTGTAGCTTGTACCTATGATCCGAAACCACCCTCTTTGCCACTTGGTTGTCTTGAGATTAGATGGAGGCTCTTGTTGTCCATGTGAATCGTCGCGCGCAGTCACACGGGACCAAAGCCGGCGCAGATTTCTGTGGAGAAGGACCGCGAGACGTTGCCCAGAATATGCATGGTATGCGTTCCGAATACCAAGGAACGACTACTTGGACCAAGAGATTGAAGTGGGTGACGCAGAAGTTGCCGATTCGGGCCATATGGCATTACTTGCGGTGCTATATGCAACACCAAGTGTGCCTCAGGCACATGTGCCGCAGGTATAGGGTTCAAGAACGTCGACTTGGGCAGCTTGTAGCAGGTGTGCTGGGAACGCTTTCTATGTAGTCCAGCCACTATATCAGCAAAGATTGCCGCCGATGGTAATGCCTCTACTGCTCTGTGGAACGCCACATAGATTATTTTGTTATCGCCCACAATATTGGCAGCGGCTAAATTCATGTGAGCGGAGTTCAGGACCATGTGAACTCGACTGCTGTCTCAATCACATTAACAAGTACCACCGTTGCTTTACAGGATTTGTGAGCTTTGTGTAAGAATCGGCCATCGTAAAGTGGATCTTTCGGCCTGTAAGCCGTTGAGGGCTTTTATCCCCTGATATAGGTTGACTGTCTCCTTTTTCTGTAGCATTCAAGAAAATATAGGCGGGTCATATGACAACACACGATCATCTTAAGAAACAAGGTATAATCCAAATCGGGCGTCCCCTATCCGTAGTTGAAAAGCGGGTATTACATATTCTTGTTCTTCAATAGACTTCGAATGGGTTGCTCCTCCACAAAATCCGACAGGTATGAATCCCCAAGAGACTGCCTCAGCTTATATGTGACTGGTTCGAATGTTGAAAGGCATGGAATTAATCTCAAGTCATCATTATTGTCACACTCTGAATATAACAACATCCCCAGGAAGCCTAGAACAGTATGAAGACTGTTGTTTTGCGACAGTACTCTCCCGTGAGGTTCCGATCACCCTTGACCTTGTGACATTAGCTTGGCTATTATTACTTGAGAATAAGGAAACTGCCGTTTTAATTGCTAGTATGTATCCCAGAGTCATTTTAGATACTGCGACATCTACAATTTAATGTTCTGCACCTTAACTTATACTTTCAGTGGGCTATCTGGCAGGCCTTCTACTTGATTAATGAGATTGTAATACTAACAGGGCAGAGAAGCAGGGGGGATATTATCTATTCGATACGCAATAGTCTACCCTCATTCGCACGACAGATTAGTTTCAACATATTACGGGTTTCTTTCCGTTGTACTTATTTATATCTAGCAGAAAGCATAAACATGGAGATTAAGGATATATAATTAACTTCTCTATTATTTTATTTTGTTTTTTGTTGGAAGTAGCCCTAGCATTGACATGATTTAAGTGGGATGAGTTGATAATATTGGGACAAAGGAGCTACTCATCGGCAATAATCAATCCTCATCCATCAGTCTTAGAAAAAAGCCTGGAATTATTGACACTAGCAATACAAGTCATCCATTCCTTCGAGAATCCTAATTGAGGTTTTCAGGGCCACTTCGTTTAGTCGAGGAAAACGAAGAATCGCCAACACTCTGTCCCGCCAACAAAGTAGGCTTATAAGAACAAGGTGGCTAATATATCACAAGGAATAAGGAACCCGTGACTTTCGAGAATGTCTAACTGTGCCTGATGGGTAAAAACCAGCTAGCGAAACCCGCATTCAGATAAATTGCAATAGACGTGTGCGACGTAGATAATCAGCATTTAGTATATAAGTCCAAGTCTGTTGTAAATAGTAAATAGAAGTTTTAGATTAGCTGGACTGGGTTAACTTGATCCAACGCCACTGAATCACTCATCTCTGGCCAGCAGAACCCCACAAATTTTGGAACAAAGTGAGGATAAGTATCTAGATTCGGCCTCTGCATCCCTTCTCCATGAAAAAGAAATTGACAATTTCTATATCATTTCATGGCAATTTTTCTTAGAAATCTTGGCAGTTAACAAATATATCCAGAGACACTACTACCCTTGTCCAGCCAGCACACTGTCGTGGGCACCGTAGCAATGCAATTGATCGAAGACGAAGCAGTAAAATTGAAGACCAGGGCCAAATACTTGTCAAATATTACAATTAAGACCAAGGCTGGACCCATACCTAGCCATAACGACAACATGCTGATTAAAGAACTGGATCAAGTGAGCTCTGGACTGTAGCGTTCCATATTCAAGAGTGATGCCATGGAGACTTTTTGAAAATTAACAATTTTGCACTTTTGATAATTAATTAGTCAATGGATGAAATGACCATCGACCAACATTATGAGAGCAGCATGTAGCACAAGATTAAATATTAATCCAGAAAAGTTAGTAATACATCTATTATGTAGCTGAAATGCTTGATCGCGTATAAACTACCCGCTTCAATTTATTTCAAAAAGCAAGGCATACAAGAAACATGTGTATCATGCCAAACGAGTACTTGGCCCTGCTGCAATTTGAAAATTCCAAGGTTGGAAGTGAGGGGCGAGTTCTTTCCATTTATGGATTAGCGCGGTCTAAGAGCAACGTTGCCGTCACCGAACATCGACTTCGGAGCTCTCGACCTGACCGACCAGCTCCCTAACCCACCCCTGCCACATTTACCACCCTACCAGCAACGCAAAATGGCCGACGAAGACAAGGAGAAGGCCGAGAAGGTCGCCGCGGCTAAGAAGAGAGTAGGTAGCCCGCTCAAACGACTCTCCGGCGTCCTCAGCAGCTCGAGTTCCGCGATTGGATCCAGCATTCCTCTGGCGGTAGTAGAGCTTGAAGTCGCTGCCATGTGTGGAGCAAATGCTAACTCAGCTGCATGTAGTACGAACAATTAAAGAAGCAGAAAGCCAAGAAGGCAGGCGGAGGGAAGAAGAAAGAGGAGAAGGCCGAGGCTGCAGAAGCTGAACCCTCAACTCCAACCACGGAGAAGACGGAGGAGAAAGCAGAGGAGACGGCTGGTGCCTCTGAGCCTGTCGAGGCCGCGAGTGCGTCTCCTGGCCCAGTCGAGGACGAAGAACCTTCTGAATTGCCCAAATCTACAGCCACCACGTCGCATGGCCGCAAACCCTCCGTTGCTGTCGAGTCGCGTCAACGCTCCGCATCATTCTACCGAGGCGGAGCTGGTGGTGGGGCAACTTCGCCTCCCCCGTTGACCCCCGGTGGTGGTGTATCCAGCGATATCTATAGGGAACAAGCTCAACGCATTGATGAACTTGAGAAGGAGAATAAGCGGCTGGCGGCAGAGGCGGAAGAGGGAGAGAAAAGGTGGAAGAAGAGCGAGGAGGAGCTCGAGGAATTGAGAGAAGGTAGAAGCGATGCTGCGCTTGCTGTAGAGCGGGGTAAGGAGGCCGATAAACTGGTATGTCGACACTCATTACCCTCGCGCAATGTAAGCTGCAGGCTCACTAACACGGCCCAGAAGTCGGAAGTCGAATCACTCAAGCGCCAGCTGTCACAGCTCCAGGTTCAGACGTCCAAATCCAACCGCAAGACCTCTACGGCGTCCCCCAGCCAGTCCGCGTCGATCGATGATCTCAATGCCCAAGTTGCCTCCAAATCGGCCACGATCGAGTCCCTCGAGCTTGAAATTTCAAATCTTAACAAGCAGCTTTCGGACCAGACGAATAAGAGCAATGAACTTCAGACCAGAATTTCCAGTTTGGAATCGTCGTTGGAAAAGGCAGAACAAGAAGCCAAATCTACAAAGACGGAGCTCTCAGATCTCAAGGCCAACCTCGAGAAGGCTAGCGAACAAGCAGCCAAGGAAGGCTCGGATCGCGATTCTGCACAGACACGCATTGCACAGCTAGAGGCTGAACTCGGTGCTGCGAACCGCAAAGCTTCCGATGCGGTATCGCGTGCGGAGCTTCTGGAGAAGAAGGTTGAGACCTTGACGCAATTGCATCGCGACAACGATGCACGGAATCAAACTCGTCTACAGGAGCATAACAAGATCGAGCGCGAAGCTACTGAGCTACGCACTCGCGTTACCGGCCTCAGCAACGAAAACGCCCGCCTCCGAGAAGCAGAGCAGCGTCGCCGAAAGGCGGATCTGGGCTCAATCGAAGACACAAGTGTCGAAGAACTTGTGGGCGAGGAGCGAGACAAGCTCTTGGCCAAGGTCAGGGAGCTCGAAGAAGAGAACTTTGAGCTCAGGCGAGGCGTATGGCGCGACCGCAGGCAGCAAATGCAGCCTTCAATCGACGACCATCCCGACGGCTTTGACGATGTCGACCTCTCTGGCAACCCGCCGTCGCGCTCGGCTAGCCGGCAGCACTCATCATTCCAGGATGTCATCCAATCTGGGATCTCTGCCTTCACTGGCCAACCCCACCGCCGCAGCGATGCCGCTTCTCACGCCAAGCCGGACTTTGGAAGGGGCAGAGAGGCAAGCCTGGGCAGCTTGGACGACGACTTTGAGTTTGACGAGGACGCCTTCCGCAAAGCCCAGGAGGAGGAGCAGAAGAACAGGATCGAGAGGGTCCGGGAGATCAAGAGGGGCCTTAACTCGTTCCAGGGCTGGAGGGCGGATCTCGTGGACATTAGAGCTGGTCTCGGTGGTGTCTTCGAGATCTAGTTTGTCACCGCAGCTCATGGTACGTAGATGGAGGGAGTTGTAGGATAGCAACGGCGATGAGGGCGGTAGGGGACGTGACATGTTGTGACGACGCCGCATACCGGTTACGACGAATCAAAGAATACCAAACAAGAGCATTGGTGTGAATCTTTTCCATTGTTCCAAAGTCATCTTTTGACAAATGTGTCGTCGACTACCTATACCACCTCCCTCAACCTCCCACCCACCCCGCCGTCGTCTTCCTGATCCTCGTCCAATGGCTGCATCGCCCAGCACTGCACACAGTCGATGCCGCCCGGCCCCTGCTCCGTGAAGAATCGCTGCCCGCCGCAAGGCCAACCTCTCCCCTCGTTGAAATCTCGGTCCTTGTCTGTAGATGAAGGCCGGTTTGTCGAAGATTGAATATTGCCGGTTCTGGTATCACGTTTGGTGGGTCGCTGATGTAATATGGGTGGGGATTTCGTTAGCTGATGGGTTGAATTCCGGGCGGGAGGTGGAAGGAGGGGGGTGGGAGGATAAGGTGACTTTGAGAACAAAGGGGCACTGTTTGTGTGGATGGAATTGGAATGATGGGTTCACGAATGGGGGGTGCGAGGCGTCATTCCATGGCTGATGTTGTCACGGTTCGGAGACGAGAGCGTGCGTGAGATGGAATTTTGGATAGCTAATGCTTCGCTTACTATTTTGGTTCTTCTTGCCCTGTTATTTCGGGTGAGGAAACTTGCATGTCACTGTCATAGTGTTAGTCTATTGTTGCCGCTGGCACTTGAGGCAAACCAGCAGCCAAGGTCCCTTGGTTGCCCACACCACCTCCCCTCCACACTTCTCGTCCCAGCAGGTTCCCTGCTTTGGGTCTATCAAGTTTCCTTGAGCATCTCTCTCACCTTCATCCCTGTCCATATCGTAACCGCCCACCTTGTCCTTGTGCTCCTCTTCTTCCTCCCTAAGATTGCGTTCCTGCACCCTGGCCTCGTATCCATACTCTAGAAACCGAGGGCCCTCAGTTTGCATCAGGAGTGAAGTTATCTTAGCCCTGGACTCAGGAGACGTATCTCCAAAGCTTACTGTCTGCATCCATTAAGTCATGTTCGTTCCCGAGTTATTGGAGCCTGGAGCCCTGTGTACCTGCGGGACTGCGGCGCTGAATTCTGGGCGGGAGCTTGGGGCTTGGGGGGTTACTGATACGCTTGTAAACGATAGTAAGGATGGGTTCGTTGGAACTGTGGTATAGCTTTTGCAGTCGCCGGCGCTAGTGGGCATGGATACAACGCTTGACGGCTTGGTTGGACTTGAGGACTCGGGTTCGATGGTGATTATGGGAGGTGAAAGTGGACGCGGTGGTGCAGTCATTTTCTTAGCTCTTTCTTCGAGTTGACCTTATGCAGTTGTTTATGAAGCTGATCCCGTACATCGGCGAGGAAGTATAATGCTGTCTGCGATTCGGGAACATATATAAATACAGGCCCGCTTGATAGTATGGGATTATGACAGCGAGTCATTCGTCTGTGAAGTACTTCCCAATGTCCTTGACTACTTTGTTCGTATAATGTTCCATTGTACAGACCCAAAAACACTTCACTGAATTAGTTTCCAGTTCAGTGGCATGTACGTATACAATCCTGTAACTGTTTAGCAATCAAGTACAAGAAGCGTCTCAATGACAAAGGTCACGATGATTACATGTACCGAAAGGTGTTAATCAAGATATATTATATTTTCTATAAATTTTCAGTTTCAAAAATTTTGGTCGCCCATGTCGTGACATGAAAAAATCTTTTAAACTCAATGGAGATGCTCGATTATTTCTGTCAGGTCAAATTCTTCGTTGAATTGTCACTCGGTGACACCACCAAGCATCCCCTCATGGCAAGGCTACCTTACACGCGAAATGAACAATAATCCCTACCTCCTGCAGTCTTTCAACTTATTCCCACAAAAAACTTTCGCAAAGTCCAACACTGCGTAACAAATATGTCTAGTAGCCTCAAATGCCTCTCTCCGGGAAGCGTCAATTAGGTAGCTCACACTTTGTACACTCAACTCCGGAAGGTCCCTTACCCGAGTACTTGATAGGACCACTGCAAGCCCAACAGTCACCAACATCATTACCCAGATTTTCATGTACATTTGGTAATGACTTGCGCCTTGAGTAAGAAGAGGCGTCTGAGTAGGAGCCCGAGGAGCCTGTGGAGCCTGTGGATTCCATGGAGTCCGAGGATTGAGGCTGTGAGTCATTTTGGGATGAAGAAGGGAAGGTACGGTTTGACGATTTGGAGGATTGGGGGAGCATGGTGATGGGGGATTTATGGGGGAGTGTTTGCTTGCGCGGTAGTGCTAGCACGATTAGGTTCTGGTTCGCCTTACCACGCGTTTGTCCTATGACACTGGAATCTCTAAGAGATTTTTTTTCCCCCTGAAACTCGAGTATGTGGCCAGTGTTATTATTGATAGCGTTTGGTGCGAACTGGTCGACGGTATTCTCTTCGTTACGCAAAGTCACGATGAAGCTTCAAGTCTAATAGCAAGCGTGGATATGAAGAATACTATCGCTGGATTTGAGTGAATAAATACATATAGAGTATTAGTTCCAAGTGAAGGTGTTGTCTTTGTTTGTGG
Organism: Corynespora cassiicola; assembly: GCA_022059125.1. Lineage (NCBI taxonomy): Eukaryota > Fungi > Ascomycota > Dothideomycetes > Pleosporales > Corynesporascaceae > Corynespora > Corynespora cassiicola. The sequence continues at coordinate 386,755 of JAEUWY010000012.1, read as the reverse complement.
AATTATTGTCTTGGGTGGTTTGTCGTTGTGCATTGAAAAAGGTGAATGCCTAGAACACACAGGAAACGAATGCCTGAGGCATGTTTAAAGGGGATAGGCTGGATAGAGCACACAAGGTATCTGGTCACAAATTTGTCTACCTAGTCGTATATCACATTGTATATACAAACTCAGCCGAGCATCTTGTCAACATAAAATTACAATGCTGTCAACGTACGCAAGTCTCAGTCACGACGGGGCAATATGATGATATTGCAGTACTCATATGCAGATAGACATCAGTCAGAGATAGGTTATATTGGCATACATGTTTTCGTAGTACTCGAGAAGAAAGTCAAATCCGCACAGTCTGCGCATTTGGTGATTGTAAGGTTACGTCATTTTCAAAGGCAATAATAATACATGTACTATAGGTGTGGAGAAACTATAGTTCGTGGAGCCTTGCCTACCCGCCTGGGCTTTGTACTGTTGCTTTCATCTGCGATTCTGCAGGTGCTGTAACACATTCGATGTATGCAAGAGGGCGAAATCTTCTAGGCCTTGTTCTGTGGTACTTGTCCTGAGGTGATTATCATGCACCTGCACGTCACTTGGGCAAAGCGCATGTCATCATGCTTCTTCCCAATCCTCTTTCATTGTCATAGAAGTCTGGACAAGTCCACATTGGTTAGTACGGTGGTATCAATGTCACGAGCCATAGCCGTAGTCCCGCCGGGCAATCAAGGGTCCGAAAGTTTGAGGCCCAAGACAGAAATATCGCCGGCTCGCCACGACCCCATTAAAGCGGACGGCATTTCCCCTTTCGGCCATTCTCCGACGTCGCTAGGTGATGAACAGTCGGTGGTGGCCAACAGCGATGAGACCCTGAGTAAATTGCCGCACTCCTGACGCGTAGACGCAGCTTCGGCTGTTGGGTACGGTCGGGCGCGTACGAGCATTTGCAGAACGAGATTTTGACGGCTCAGCTTACGACTAGGCTCCTACCAATCTTGTTGGTGGTCGAAGAGTCTGCTCTAACCAATGTCTCTTCGAAGCCAGATACGTCGAAGATGCATGCGAATTAGGCATCACCAGCACTCCCGCGTTGGTGTAACACTCGACCCGCAACAGCCTCTGGCGTCAGCATACATTGCATCCACTCGCAGGCGCCGCAACTGAACGGTGAGGATCAAACCCTACGATAAAAATATGACTCATTAAATTGACAGAAACACAGGAGATGGCGAGGCAAATAAATGGATCTGGAAGGGGAAGCTCAAACCTAAAGTTATGCACAGAGAAAGGGCGGTTGACAGCCTGTCGTCCCAACAGCAGTAGCCAATTGAACTGTTGAGGCGAGGCTTCCCGGATTAGGCTCATCTGATACGAGGGCACGGAAAAGGAAGACGTCAGCCGGATGATTGAAAAGCAGGAAACAGCGGGCTCTGCGGCCAATCAAGGGTCCGGAAATAAAGGGAGTCGGCGTGGTTTGCCAGAGAAGAAACAGGAGAAGGAGATTGCTGCAAAATCTGTTAATGGATGGGTGAGGTATAAAGCATCGACGACAGGTGATCTGTGAGAGCATTGATTTAAGTAGATGCCCTCTCGTTTAGCTGCAGGCGTCTCGTAACGAAGTAATGAGTATAGGAACTGTTGAACATAGATTGCCTTGGCACAGGCGGGAATATCGGAGATTCACAAGCAAAGTCAGGGTCTCTGAATGGGACCAAGAGGCAGCCCTTGGTAGAGGACAGGTGACCCGGCCACAGGTCAACAGAGAGCTGCTATTCGCGGCCTCAGAACGGCCCCATGCTAGCCCAGGATCCGTCAGAGCGGTAGGCGGCGGCGGCGGATCGGCTGGCAGCGTGAATGGAAAATTTTGAGGTGAGTTGTCGGGACGGCAAAGCTATTGCCGAGTGCGACCGATATACAGCCGATGGAGGCATCGGGATGTTGCAGCGGGCGGCTGCCATGTCGCGTTGAGCCGCTGCGGAAAGCCTCCGTGGGGAAATTCCGGGGGCGCACGACGGACGCGCAGACACGGCATAGGCCAAAAGATAGCAGAGCGCCGTGCGCCCATGTAGACGCCTCAGTGGGGATTGCGAAGATGTTTGCGAGACCGTTCGACGTCCACTCATGCTCAATGGTCTAACCGGATGTGCCCTGGCGGCTTGGCGCACAATAGTCGCTCTCCCGGCGCAGGAGCAACGAGATGGATGGCTCGATTCATATTGGATTCTGGCCGGAAGATCTGCTCGATGTATGGTGCAGCAAATGGCCTCTGTAGGGGCAGATGGAGTGCAGACCGGGTCGTGACTTCAGGCTCAGATTGGAATCTGGGGTGGGCCAGCAGGGCCCTCCAGGGGGGTGCAATTATCGTGAGCTGCCAACACGTTTCTGCTGACTGCATACGCAACGCAAACCAGCGTTTCATACATGTCCTGCGGCCTGGGTGCTGCGTTGCTGCGTTGCTGCGTTGCTGCGTTGCAGGGCGAAGGGGACTTGCCGTGCTCGTGCTCGTCACCACGGTACACGGCGGATGGATTGGTAGGCGCGGTGGGCAAGCTGGGCCGAGCGGGTGATTTGCCGAATCGACACAGCCATCCTCGTCGCCAGGAGGCCTCGCTCGCATCCGGGACAGAGGGAGCAGTGGCTCGCGAAGTACCTGCTATAGCACACAGCACATGGTGGCCTGATAGGCTGGGATGCCAATGCAGAGGTCAATCAATCAGATAGAGTAGGGGAGCAGGCATGGCTGCGCGCGCCCTTGCCCGATGCGGCCAAGTGCGGGGACGGGCTGGCTTGGCGCTGTGCTGCCGACTGGGTGCTCTGCTTCGTCCCGCTCGCACCTCCAGACGCTCGTCATCAGAGGGATGCATACGCCCCGATGTGGCGGCCGGCAACCTCGTCTGCCCCCTTCGTCGAGCTCCGCCGCGTTGCGCTACACTGCCAGGCCGGAGGCCTATGCACCGCTGCCTCTCTGCCTCTCAGCCTCTCAGCCTCTCAGCCATGCTCGGGGCAGACAGAGCGGACTACCAAATGCCGCAGCGGGCCTCCTAGGGCCACAGTCGGACCCCTCTAGCCTTGCAGGCACTCGGCGTCGTTTTTGCCCAAGGACGGAAGTAGTCATCCACCAGCATTGGCTACAGAAGCGTGCTGCTCGGATGCAACCCTGCCCCCTTCTCTCCTGAGGCTTTGCAAGCGAGCCTGGGACGGTGACGTTTGCGTGGCAAAGCAGACGACGGATCTGCTGCGGTTCTGCATGGCAAGACAAGCTCATGGCAGATCTCTCCCGCCGAGCTGATGGAGCAGCCCGTCTTGCGGGCCCGCCCTCTACGTCAATCGAAGAGTATTGGAACCAACGTCGAAGGCGAGGAATGGCGTCAGGACGGGGCCATCAGCCCTACCAGGCGCCAGAGCCACCGTGGCTGTCGAGCACATGGACGCTCACTTCTGTGTCACAGACGTTGAAGTCGGCGAAACCTAGCCTTGTCGATCCCGCCAAAGAAGGCGCCCAGCGGTACGTATACGGTACTCGACGTTTGCTCTCGAGGCAAATCGCCACCAAATCAGGCGAGCTTCTCGAGGTGGCTAGAAAGCGCGGATGACGCTGATCTCCAAAAATGCCCGCGCGACAGGCACGCAAATGGCAAACTGCATCCTTACACGACGATGGATTCCCCCCCAAAGACGGCGAGAGATCATCGATGGAGATGCAGCCTGAGTGGGTGGATTTTACTCCGAAGAGGATTGGGGATCCCCGGCAGATAGTACGCGGTTGGGACTGGCGCGGCGAGAAAATAGCAGCCGCCATACACCTCACTCAATACACACGGCCAGCTATCCTGACGGGCACGCAGCTGGACCCGGGGCGAGGGTCGAGATGGCAGCGGCCAAACAGCGACACCGACGCAGAGTAGCTGTCGTCATGAGCAAAAGGCGGGCCCCTGTCGTCGAGGTAGTGTCAAGGAGCGATGGATGCTGTGTGGCCGGTCCTAGGTACATGGCCGAGGGAGACGGCAAGGGAGCTGTCAGGGCACGTCCTGTCCTCGCGCTCCAGAGGGTCATGTGCAGTGCTAATACCCACAGTGGGCTATTACCGACGCAGCGACGGCGGGCCTCCGTGTGGATACCGGGCGTGTGAGAGGCGCACAGGTCGTCCGTCCGCCGTCTTGCAGATTAAACAGCCTGGCCGGCGCCCGGAGGGAGGCAGAGGGAGGGAGAAAGACGGGCCCAGATGGCCTCTGGATGGCGGGGCCATGGCGGCAGCATGCGGGCTGTTGGGGAGCAGCAGCAGCAGCAGCATCGCGACAAGGCCGCGAGAGCTCGCAGCTTGCACATGGCGGGCGTGGGCTGGCGCTGAGCGGTTGGGCGAAAGCGGCAGTGGATCGGCGGAAGTCATAGGCGGACATGAACTCGCATGGGCTCGCATGGGCGATGGAGGCTGGCCGCTGCAGAGGCAGGTCCAGAGCGGATGGGGAGTCCCAGAGGGGGGCTGAGCCGTTCGCAAGGGCAGCGAAGTGGGCTGTTAGCGGGCCAATCAGGGGCGGCGCCATGGCACGGGCCAGCTGCACGAGCTAAACCCCTTGTTAATCTGGGGAAAGGTCATGCGTCGGCGGGCGAGGAACTGGCCGCCGTGCGGCCCATGGGCGGCCACCGCGCGCCAGCTGTTCCGATACCAAGCTCACATCCTCCATGTTTGCCCATCTCTAGCTCTCTTTCCCCAGGTTTTCGCCAACACGCAAGCCGCCCGACACCTGACGTCGGCCTCGCTGCGACACTCTCCCTCTGCCCGCCCGCGCCTGGCGCCTGGCGGCTCGCGCCTCGCTGCTTTCCCGCCACGCCGCCGCGCGCGTCCATCTCCATGGCTCCATGGCCCCATGCCCCCCGTGGCTGCGTGGCTCCATGGCTGGGCCGTCGCGACGCGTAGCGTGCTGTCAAGGTGGCTGTTCCTGTCGTTTGGCGCTTGTTTAAAAAGATGGAGACATGGGAGGGCATGTATGCAGCAGACCCGTTGCGCTGGCCTCTCACAGCACCACCAGTGCTTCCGTGACCAGGGCCAAGGGGGGGCCATGAAACTCGATCTCGGAAGCCAAAGCAGCGTCCGAGAACCGTCCCATTATCCGACTGTGATGGGCCTATTCGGCCTGCAGCCCTTACGTACTTGGCCCCCGAGTGCATCCAGGGACGAGGGACGATGCTCGATGCTGCTGCCCGTTGCCCGTTGCATATTAAATCCGAGTCGCACTCAATCTACACGCAGCAAGGCGAGATGAGGTCGAGGGCGGACGAGGTGCCTCGAGTTGGTGGGCCGCCGACGGCTCGATAGTGAGAGGCAGCGGCCAGCAGCTCTCCGCCAGCCCGGATTAGCAGCATGCGGTTGGGCGGCCGGTCGTGTATTGAAAAAAAAAAGGGGGCTGGCGGACCAAACAAGGCGATTCCTGACCATGCGCAAAAGGCTGCTACCGTCGTCGTCGCATTCGCAGGCCGAGCCGAGGCCTGCAGTCGGTGGGCCCTGCTGCGGTTGCTCGAGGGCCAAGGCGTTTCGGTGGATTCGTCCAATCGTCCAGCGGCCTCGCCATTGACCGTCGTTGGCACTGGTATTTTTACTCACCTACCACGCCATGCCGACTTCCGGGCTTCACCTGAGCGAGAGTGGGTCGCTGGGGATCGCCATCATCGGTGGCCAGCGGCGGCCAGCAGAGGCCGTGGGCGCACATGGCCGCCGTGGCCGCCTCGAGCAGCTCGTAGGCAAAAGGGCAGCTCGGGGCCACGTCGGGGCGACGGTGACGGCAGGCCACGGCGGCGACGAAGGCGAGGGACCCTTTGCGCGCCCGGGGGAGGGTGTGGGAGTGGGCCTTGGGGCGGCTTGGAGGGGACCTGTGGGCGTTAGCAGGGCTTGGGGCGGCGGCGGGCCAGCCTCCCCTGGCGGCGGGCTACGCCGGTATTGCCTGTATCGCCCGTATTGCAGATGCCGTTCAGAACCAAAAGGGCCCTGATGCTGCATGCCGCAAGAGGCGTCTGGCGTCGAGCAGGAGCGGCGAGAAGCGCAGCGCAGCGCAGCGGCCAGCACGCAGCTCGCAGCACGCAGCGCGCGCATGGAGCCATCGCAGTCCGAGGCCCTGTCCATGTCCCTCTGCCGTCGTCGAGCGTTGGCGTCCTGTGTCATGCAACAGCGCGCGCGACCTGGTACTGGACGGAAACCTAGTACCGTCCTTGGGGATCTGCTTACGACGGGGAGTAGGTGGGTTAGGTAGTCGACGAACGCCTTCCTGCTTGCTCCAGGCGCTGCCTCTGCCCTCTCTACCTGCCCACTGCCACCGCGACACCGCGACACCGCGACCCGTCCACCCTCTTCTTCTTTGCCTCTCGTTCAGCCTCCCTTCCAAGCACGGGCATCGCCAGCGAGCAGGTCCACGTCGTGCACCTTGCCGCGTCCAGCTTCGCCCCGGTTTTTGTCCCTCCCGTTGGCCGCGCCCCCGCCAGCCAATCGCACGCCCCCTCAATCAGCGCGCTGTAGAGCTACCCACCTGTGCTCGCCGACGCTGTGTCTGGTGTCTGGTGTCTGGCCTGCGTGCACGCTGCAATTCCACTCTGCGAGCCTCGCCAGGCCCGTCCGCCCGCCGTCCGAGCACATTCGCCGGCGCCCAACCGCAGCGCTGCTGGTGACATTGAGCGTTGCAGACGGGGCCGTCAAGATCCCCCCGCCGCCTGCCCAGCCAGGGCCGCCAGAGCAGCCAGAGCAGCCAGAGCAGCCAGAGCAGGCCACCGTGCTCCATCCCAAGCAGCCCCACGGAACCGCCCGTTCGATTGGCCCTCTGCAGCTTAGCTGTTAGTTTCAGGCGTCGGCTTCCCTAGTCCTGTCTGTCGTCGCGCCCAGCCAGCAGCCAGCAGCCAGCAGCCGCCAGCAGCCCAGCAGCCCAGCAGCTACCGGGCCCGTCCTCGCCCACCAAGCCAGCCTTGTACCCTCCGCGCCCTCCAGAGCTCCTCGCCCTCCGCACAGCCGCTCGTTCGCCACGCAACGGCCGTCAATTACTTTTGTGTGCTCTCTGCTGCCGCCCGCCTGCCCCTTCCGCCCATCCCGATCCCCCATTGACCGCGACCTTCCGCCCTGGAGTCGGTGGGCTACTCGCCCGTCCTCGGTCCCGCCTCTCATCACCGCCCACCCACTGCGCCGCCCTCTCCGGAGCCCTGCCCAAGGTGCGCCTCCCTCTTTCCCCAGACTGATCTTCAAAGACCCCCGCTGACGTACCTGCCTGGCCAGCAGCGCCCCTTGTCCCCGCGAGCCCTTTGTCTGCCCGCCAGAGCTCGCCCGCGTCGTGACTTTCGTCCCGCGAGCCCACCAGCTGCCGCCCCGGCAACCTTGGGTCCTGCCCCGGCCCTCGCCCTTTCATCCTGCCCTCCATCGGGCAGCCGCCTCAACCAACCCATCCCTGAGGCACGCGCACCCCTAGCAGTCGCCATGTCTGCAGAGGTCGACACCGGCACAATGCGCCCCGCGAGCAACTCCAGCTCGAGCGGCGCCAGCAGCGGCAACTGTAGGCCCCCTCCCACACCCAATTGTCCCATGACCTGACTGACGCGAGTGCCAACCGTAGCCTCTGTGCAGACCGCCAAACCAGAGCCCACACAGGCTACCACTGCCCCGTTCCCCCCACCAAAGACGGACAAGCCGAGACCACACATCTGTGGGACATGCACGCGGTCCTTCGCTCGCCTGGAGCATCTCAAGCGCCACGAGAGGTCTCACACCAAGGAGAAGCCCTTTGAGTGCCCACAGTGCACCCGGTGTTTCGCACGGCGTGATCTGCTCCTGCGCCATCAGCAGAAGCTACACCAGCAGGGCGCAACCTCCTCCCGACCCCGCAATGGCCGTCGAGAGAGCACAACGGGCCTGCCACCCAATGCCCCCGGCCGAGTACGCAAGAACTCGGTTGCGAGCAGTATAGGCGCCGGTGCCGGTGCCGCGAGCATGAGACCGCGGGCGAACACGATAAGCCATATCGATCCGAACGCTCTCACCAACCTGCTGGCATCACACAGCGCCTCGATGGCCAGAGGCCCCGGCCACTCACATCATGCCAGCCTGTCTGGCTTGAATGGCCCCAGCCCGTACGATTATCGCGGCATGTCCACGGCCATGGGCAACCACGGCATGCCTCACGGGCTCTCAAAGCTGGACACCCATCTCGGCATTGGACTAAGCGGCGGGCTGCGGACAGCGCCCATTGCCAGCTTCAGCCAGGAAGACTACGAGTTGGAGAAGTTCTTTGGTGCCTCTTCAGGCTCGACCATAAACCCCACCCAGCTACACCAGTTCAACGGAGGAATCGGAAATCCGCAGTCGCCGTTCAACTTTGCCAATCCATTCGCCAACACGACTGCCATCGAGGAGGACGAGTTCGCATGGAGTGCCGGCTTGGAGAACCCGATGATGTTCCCTGGCGCCAATGACAACGCTGTGGACGGATCCTCCCCTTCAGCAATTAGCACTGCAAGCCAGAGTGGCTTCAGCGAGGTAATGCTGGATGGCTCCGGCCAGGCTACGTCGGCCGCCATGTGGCACAATCCTTTGGTTACCCATGCCAATCTCAACCCGGCTGCATATTCTCTCGATGCAATGGCGCCGGTGTTTCCTGAGCTGATGATGAACAATGTTTCACCAAAGGAGCTCGCAGAACAAGGTGCGCCGGCAGATTTCTACATCTCCTCACCCCCACCAATGCCTTCCATGAGCCCTGCTGCGGGTATTCCGGGTATGCCGAATCAATACTTCCAAGCTCCCATGGCATTCAATTCTGATACCGGCAGCATTTCATCATCCTCAATAAATGGGAGTGCCAGGCACAGCTCCGTGACGTCTGTTTCAACCGACTCGATAACAGACGCCACACGGCAGGCTCTGATGTTCAACTTGTCTCAGGCCCTTGGACATGGCAATGCTCAGAGAAAATACTCGCAGCCTCACATCAGCTCGCCTTTGTCGGCCACGGGGCCGGGCAAGGCGCACGGCCAAGTTGCGTCGCTCCCTACCACCATTGACCTGCAGCGCTTCGTGAACGCCTACATACAATATTTCCATCCCCATCTTCCATTTTTGCACATTCCGACCCTTTCATTCGACACGCCGGCGTACACGTTTCAATTACGATCAAACGGCAACTTTAACCACGATGGCATGGTTGGTGGCGGCGGCTGCCTGATCCTTGCCATGGCCGCTATAGGAGCCCTTTACGAGTTTGAACACGGCATTGCCAAGGATCTTTTCGAGGCGGCTAAGAAGATGATACTCTATTACCTGGATGAACGTCGCCGGGCCGGTCTCTCGGCAGCGGTCAACGGAGGAAATGCCTCCAACGACTCCATCAACAAACCTCCACTTTGGCTCGTCCAAGCCATGTTGCTCAATCTCATATTCGGCCACAATTGTGGCGACAGGCAGGCGGCCGAAGTCGCTAGCACCCATTGCGCGGCTCTAGTCAGCCTCGCCAAAGCCGCCGGCCTGGACCGAGCCACTGACACCCAGCCTGCGGACGGCCAAGGACAGACAACGCCCAATGCCACCGACGGCGACATTGAGATGATGGATGATTCAAAGCCTACTGATACTTTCCAGCAAGGGTCCCAGAACGAGAGCCAGGATGAGCACGCTCAGTGGATGCAATGGAAGAAGGCCGAAGAGCGCAAACGTACCTACTTTGCCGTCTTCTGCATGTCGAGCCTCCTCGTCTCTGCCTACGCTCACGCCCCAAGGATTTTAAACTCGGAGATTCGCCTGGATCTTCCATGTGAAGAAGACCTATGGTCTGTCGACAACCCGCAAGCATGGGTTGCCATGGGCGGGCCGATGGTCGCCCAGGCGAAGGGCCTTTCGTTCAATGCAGCCATGACCTATCTGTTGGAAGCTAGCATACGCCAGCAGTCGGACCCCCGCGTGCATAGCTCGTACGCGCAGACGTTTGGGGCAAACCAGGTCATGCCTGACAATGCAGAAAGCGATATTCGCCCGAGTACCTTTGGATGCTACGTCTTGATCAACGCCTTGCACGTATACATCTGGGAAACCAGACAGCGACATACCGGACGCCTATGGAAGACACAAGAGACCGAGGCCATGCATGCGCAAGTCGAGCCTGCTCTGAAAGCATGGCAGGCAGCCTGGAGGGCGAACCCAAACCACAGCATCGAGCGACCAAGTCCTTTTGGTCCCTTGTCTGCCGACTGCATCCCTTTGCTAGATTTGGCATATGTCCGACTCTTTGTCAACTTGGGCCGCTCCAAAGAGCTTCTATGGCAGCGGGACTTCGACGGCATGGCGACTGAACTAGCGAAGGGTGTCGACATTGTCGCCCAGGCCGACGGTACTCCCGACCGGTCATCCGACCCTAACGACCCTGCAAAGGCATCAGCTAGTCCCCCCGGTGCAGTCACAACACCTCAGGATATGGATACTATCGGTGACCTCAGTCCCGGCCAATCCGGCGCAGGGCTCCAGTCCAGTCAATCCTCCAAACGCGAGCGCCATCTCCGAAAAGCTGCTTTCTACGCCGCCGACTCTCTGTCGATGGCCGATAAGTTGGGAGCCACCTATGCTGAGTTCACTGCACGTGAATTGCCAAACTCATCTGCCATGTGCACTTTTGACTGCGCGCAAATCCTTGGCGAATGGGTTGCCACCGTCCAGGACCGCGTGGGCCGTTTCCTCGGTATACTAGGTAAAGACGAGATTGATTTCACGGCGGTGCCTGCCATCATGCTTCTCGAAGAAGAAGACGTCAAACTTCTTAGCAAAATTGCAGACATACTTCAAACTGCGGATATGAAGCTTGCATACGACATCACCTCTAACGCGATACCGATGCTTGGAAGCTTGTCAAACCTCGGTCACTGTGGATATGGCACAAAGTTGCTCATGGTCACAGCGTATATGCTCGAGAAATCCGCTGTGTGGCCTGGTAAGCTGATCAGTTGGGGTTTTCCTTTCATCTGCTAATATTGTAGTAGTGACCCATGTGATGGCGCGCGCATTAGAAGCACACGCACATCACATCAACCAACGCGCCGAAGCTTCCCTCTCCGCCTCGTAAATATTGTCTGTAACTACGCCGTGTACAAAATCTTTTCCTATGCCTTTCACGTTGTACTGGCAACGGCTGATACCCCGATTACGACTACAAGTTCATGACCGACCTTCAATACACATCGTCCATGATGTTCACCGTGGGCACAAGCAACAATTTCCAGGATGTCTATCCCCATCTTCCCCCTCCCCCTTCAACCCGCAGTGTCTCCAGCTCAATAGAAAAAGATGGGCTAGAGGCTTTGTTGTATAGTCAGTTTCAGCATCCCTTCTTGGGCCGGCCATCTTTGGATCGAAGTTCGATTGTAAACTGGAAAATTGATTTCCACGCACTTACGCTTACGATGGATGGCTCCAGGATGCGCGACATGAGTTTAGGAGTCTGTATCCGGTCGCATCTCCCCATCAGCTTCAAGTCGATGAAATTATTCTTTGTCATCAATTTCTCATGGTTGTGCCTGTCGCTAGCTTCGTCTCGCTCGGCCACCAAGACTAAAATTCTCGCATTTCGGAGTTTCTGGTAAGGCTTTCGGCAAGGGGCGGATATGGTCTGGGATTCTTTTCGGCGAATAAGGGAAACATTTTTTTGGACGAAAACTCTCTGATAGGACCGGAGCAGTCGTGTCATATGCCATGTCATGTCGGATGTACCTAATGACCCCGAGGCACAGGCAATTTCGGCTTCGGCCTGACTTTTTCTATTTATCGATATTCTTGAGACGGGAACGATGCCACGAATCTTCTCTTTACGACCTGCCTAGGAGGGAATGATGGCCGAAGCGGACTGGGTAGGCGAGTTTTTTTTTTAAAAAGGTCCGTGGTCTTGGAAAATCGACTGTTCGCGGTTGCATAGCAAAAAACAATCGATTCATTGCCAATACATTGCCCTTCGACACGTTGACTGTGCGCGTGAACACCGGTCTTCGGGCCCCAAGGTACCTTTCTGCTTGTCGATATCACACTGCAGGGTCGCATCGGAACTTGACTAGGAAGAGTCGAGGATAGGCAGGTCAGTCCGGCCAGCTATCCAGACGAATCCCCTTCGCTCGAACGTCCAGCCCCAGGGCCCTCCCCGGACGCGCCGTGCACACGCCCTAGTCCTGCCCTAAAACCTCTAGACAAGCACGCTACCCCACAATCCGCTAACGATTATTCTTCCCGCGGAAGGGGGAGGCGCCTGCCCCATGGCAATATCCGCTCATCATCCATTCTGACCCATATGCCATCAATGGCATTGCTTCTTTTTCCTTTTCTAATCCGTCTCCTCCAGCGTCATCCCCTGCATCCGGCTGTGCGCTCGGAAGCCCTGCCGGGCCTGCGCGGTGCCCACATCAGCTTCGAGTCTGGCTCTGAGCTGCGACACACCGCCCCTCTTACTCACCCGCGTGCTTGTACATGCTGGCTTCTGCTACTCGCGCGCATGGCATGGCGTGCGAAGGGCACGGTACGTACATTACGTGAGCCAGTCCTGCGCCGCCATTTGCGCCCCGGATCGACGGCCAGCAGCTTAGCGGAGCAAGGTAGAGAACAAAAAGCAAGACACACGGCGCCTGGCAAGACATGGGGAAGGAGGGTAAGCAGGCAAGTAGGCAAGCAATCTTGCTGCACGGTGAGAGCTGTTCTGCCTCAGCTTCAGCAGCTCCACTCCACTCCGCTTCGTATCGTCCCGCTCGCTGGCTGGTTGAAAGGGACCCTCGTCGATGCATGCCGCACATACTTTCTCATAGACACACCGACGCTGGCCATCGGCATGTTCCATGTGATGTGTAAGCCATGCGTCTAAATACAAGTATTTACGCCCGTAACAGTGAGGCGTATGTACTCATGTACCCGGCCCAGGTATCGGTGCAGATGATCTGAATGGTACATGGGTCATGTTTGTGGGAACGCAAGCCTCCCCCCCCCCCATCGACCCTCCATCTAGCCCGCCACGTACGCAGACAAGCGTACAGACAGACATGACCGTCCTGGCTACATGCCAATCTGCTGCCCACTGTCCACAACCCACCCCAAGTACGTACAACCCACGCGCGTTACGCGTGGCCCATCATCATTGTCATCGCTGTCATCGCTCCATCCGCCACCTCGGATGCGAACACCAAGCCCCAACGCACGCTACGCTTCCCACACCAAGTCATTTGCTCACACGGCAGTTGGGCTGCGGCACGGTACTTGAGCGCAAAAAAAAAAACTGAAACAAAACCCTTTCCTCCGGGCGAACGAGAGGGCTGCAAAAATTCCCCTCCTCCTCCTCCCCCTAAAAGACTAGATGAGAAATAGAAACAAGTAGCTTGACCTGATTCCAGCGTTTGAAATGCGGTGTTTTTGTTGTATGGGTTGCGTGCACTGGGGTTGCAGATTGATGGTGGCATGGCCATGTTCCTACACGTACTCTACTACAAAAAAAACCTACCTACGTACCATACCATACCATACCCTACGCCCACAAGAATCAAAAAGAGAGACGGAAAGGAAAAAAAAGGGCATCAGCCAGCTACCTACCTAGCCAACTAACTAGCCAGCTAGCCACCTAAGGGATAGTCGACGCTGCAACGACGGCGCGCCTCAGGCTTGAAAGATCGAGATTTGAGCACGGAATCTAGATCGACGACGCGCGAGCGAGCGAGCTAGCTACCTACCTTGAGGGATGGTGGTGGTGTAGTGGTTGCTGCCGCCAGCCGTCCAGCTAGCTAGGTAGTTAGTTGGGGTGCGCGGTTGGCCGTGCTGGGTGGTGGATGCTAGCCGATCGCGTCCAGCTTCCTTCGCTCCAAGCTGGCTGGTTGGCCAGTGTTTGCTAATCGGTCGGCCAGCTGTTGCGGGCTCGTCTCTCTCTCTCTCTCTTTTTTTTCTTTGATGGCTGCTGCTACTCTCGCTTCCCTTTGCTGCCGTCGCCGTCGCCGTCTCCCGGCGCGGTGGGTGCGGTCGGCTTCCAGATCAGGTCCAATTGTGTGGGCTGGTTCGCCCCGTTGGGTGTGCATTCTGGTCAGGTGCGGGCTTTAGTCCCGATCTGGGGGTTGTTAAGTCCAGGTCTCCATCTCTGCTAGTAGCTTGGGCTGTTATGATTATTTTTTTGGTGGAAGATCATGGCCGTCAATGGCCATCATTGTAGATGATATACTTTTGAGCGTTTTTTCTGCACTTCTGGGTTCATCTTTGTTTGGATGGGTTGAATTTCACGGCATCAGCATCATCATCAGCATGGGCCGCGCGTTTTATGACACCTCGTAGTCGACCCTTTTAGAGCTTGGTCTGTGGATTCAGTAGAGTTCAGCTTGTTGGGTTCGAGGTGTAGGATTGCCCCGGCTCGGACTGCATCGGGTATGGTATGGTTTGACGATCAGGGCAAGAAACGAGATGGCTCCTCGCGAGTCTGTGTATGTGCGCATGGCAGCACGGTTATCGGTCTGTTGGATGCGAGGGCTGCCAATGTAGGGAAGGGGTCCAGACGGTGTCAGGTTGACGGGCGAGATGCATCCAGGTTGTGGCCAGGAAAGGAGCAGAGTTGCAGGCGTTTCGTGTCGGAAAAATAGGTATCTGGGTACTGCCCTGTACCAGGACCGAGAAAGGTAGATCGCGGAGGGATTGGTGCAGCTGACGAGCGGTGATCGTCTAAGAATGCTGGCTAGTCTGTACGTTGGCCTTGTTTTTAAGGGAAAAGGATTTGAAAAGGGAGCCCAATCGTATGGATCGCTTCGGTGGTTCTATGGCGGCCAGCGGGCTCTCTGGCGAATTCAAGGACATGTGTCCCATTGCTTTGTAATGGACGTTGGCGATTCAATGGTGAAGAAAGCAAGATTTGGAGAGAATGCGCGCCTGGTTTGGTCGGATCGGATACCCGTCTAGCCGTCGTAATGTCTCTCATTCCACCTCGGATACTTGACGCGCACTAGTAGTCAGTCGCCTGTGGTTATGTATCTAGCCCATCTCTCCCCCAAAACGCCGCATGCACGTGGTTTACGGGCCTTGGCCATGTACTTCCGTCTCACCACGGCCAATGTACCTACGCCGCAGATTGAAATATGGATACGTAAACGCCGCCGGCGGTCCATTCACCTCGGCCGCGTGCGTCGATAGCAGCCGTTTCGATTGGTACCTACTTTTGGAGAGAAGCGCAGGCGATGCGTACAACTCATGTATGTACATGACAATACATCAAGCATCAAGTGCATCTTCTCCGATAAAGTCCCTCGAGCTATTGTGCCGCCGCACCTTTTTGTCTTCTCCAAAAAAAAAATCCGCGCTGCCACCAAAAGCCACTCTGCGGAACGATGCTTCCCCAACTGCCCGTTTGAACCACAACGTCGGAACGGCCTGATGGCCTGCCGGAACCAGCTCCGTGGTGCCAGCGCGTCACGCCCTCTGAGGACATCAAACTGGGGCAGGAATAGTGTCATGCGAGTGTCGGGTGACAATAACAATCGGCCACTTTCGGTTTCGATCTAACAGAGTGACGGTGCGGGCTTTTTTCTAGAGAGAAAATCTTGGGTCCGTCCGTCGGATGCGGCGCTCCCTGATTTATTTGAGTTTGCTGTTGCCCCGAGGCTCCGATCAGAAGACTCGAGCGCCGACCGCGACGTGCGGTACCTTGCTCTCGGACATATACCAGGCCCATGACTGGATATATGTGTCTTGCTTAGCCATGGATCGAGACCGTTGTGAAGTGTTGAGACGCATGGGTGAGGTGGGATGCGGTTTCTGGGCCTCGGATTTGTGTGATGACGACATGAGGGGCAGTCACTGGAACCTTGGCAGGTTACTTTGGTTCAGTGACAGATCGAGCCATGATACTTCCAGCGTTGATATGGATGTACTTCAAGGTTAAAAATGTACACGGCTCGTCCTGGGCCAAGTCGTGTATTCCTGGCCCGTATGACGGAACCAAAATATTAAAGCTCAAAGCATCCTGGAAGTGGATCCTCAAGTTAGACTTGTAGCTGAATCAGCTTGGTACCTTTTGCTTGCAGCATGTTTCAACTCTTTCATGCTTGAGCAAGTGCGCTGCATATGTATTTCTAGCCTCCGGCGGATCTTCAGCATCCGCACACTCTGCTTCTCCATTTGATTCATCCAAAGTATGTGGTGTCCGTATGGCAGTATTCCATCTGGTCCCATACTAGCTAATTAAGAACGTGTACACGAACAATCGAGAACATTACCGAACAGAGGATAGAGAAGAACTAGTTTTTGCCAGCACATTTCGAGCGAACTCGTAGCCCACTACTTGAGCTGCAGGCTAAAACCTCGCGGCCAATGAATCCCGGGTAAGACCAACGCTCGATACTCACCCTGAAAGGGTAGGTTTTAGCGACTGCTTATTTTGTCTTGTGTATGCGCCACCTATGGTTTTGACAGCGGCGATCCGATTCCGCTTCTTCCTTTTGGATTCCGAATGTGCGGAAACACGATGTCTCATCCTATTGATGCGGTGGTACAGCTCCGTGCTTCATGATTGAATATAGGTAGCATCAACTCAAAAGTATAATCTCAAGAGACCCTGGGAGATCACGCATATTGGCATGGCCCCCGATTAGTGATCTGGCCCTTGTTCGATCAGTAGGGCTGAAATAAAATACGCATCATGCCCACTGTAACAATTCTTTACAATACCAAGGGTTAGGAGCCATCAGGCAATGCTTGTTTAGGCAATGGCATACATTGATGTGGCAGCTCAGGTTACCTTGCGCGTTAGACGTTCGAGTTGCATTCAGGAAAGAGCACATGCAAGAAATGGTATTGCAGTATTGTTCCAGGAAGCTGTCCTAGTCATGCGAAAGTAGTATTGGCGGGAAAGTCAAACATCATGGAGGTTGCAGGGTTAGTAAATAAAATGAGCTTGAGATGAGCAACTGTAGACTATAGGAAGAAATTGAAACTTGCAAGAAAACGATATGAATAGATAAGCGTCATACAATTTCTCCTCTAGGCGAATAGACGGAGGTCCTTCTTCTAGATGAACAAAGATGAAGTAATTGTCCAATGCTCACAACAGTTTGACGCGCATAGATGGGAGCCCACCACTGAAATAACAGAATGAGTGATTGAACCGGGCGTCTCATCAGACTAATCCTTGCACCTTACAGGTAGGCAATTCAATCACGAAATCGTCACAACCATCGTCAGGATCATTTACCAATATTCCAGTCTTGCTATGAAGGTCACGTGTAACCAGCCTGATTGGCCGCTCCACGCTCGGGCCGTTTTCAACATCGAACTTCCATACGCAAACACATCGTCTTCAACACAGATCCACATTTGTAGCAATACAAGCAACAGCCTCTAAGGACATAGCCAAAGATAAGAGATATTCTCGGTGCATTGGCTGAGCCAAAATGTCGCGCCCAACGGCAAGGAAGCCCGCGCCAAAAGGCGAATACATCGAGACGGTGAGTGACCTCCCCACACCCATATATCATCCAAGTTTCGACCCCAAATCCCATGCACAACCTCCACGACACTCATCCTCTCCGACTTCCATGACCCCTTTCACCCCGCCGCACCCTCTCCTTCAATTCCTCCCGAACAATCTACAACTCTCCCCCTAACCACCCCACCCATTTCCAGGACTCGGGGAACAAGGTCTCCCGCCGTAGCGCCATCACCGGCACCGCAAACATCACGCTAGGTGGCCGCACCGTCATCATGGCCGACGTGCACCTGCGCGGCGACCTGCACTCGACGCGGTCGGTGCCCTCGTCGTCGGGCAAGGAGGTCACGCCCACCAGCATCAGCATCGGGCGCTGCACCGTCATCTCGACCGGCAGCGTCATCAAGCCCCCCGGCAGGATGAGTAGGGGCGCAATCAACTACTATCCCATGAAGATTGGGGATAATGTGTTTGTGGGTAGGTTGTGGGCATTCTTTTTTCCTTTCTAGAACATCCACTTGTACATGCATGCATGCTGGCTGCTCGGCTCCTTCACCCTTGCCTGATTTGTTTCCCTTTTCTCTTGTCCGGTGAATTGTTCATCGGAGGACAAGGGAGAGGGCTTTACTTTTTCGTTCTACGTTCTTCACCTTTATTCCTTTTTCTTCTTTTTCTTTTCTTTTCGCAGAGGCAATGAGTGGGGCGCGCGCTCCCCCTCCCCTGCCTCTCCCTTCCTTTTCCCTCGCCCCCATTTCTTCTTCCGCCCTAGGGGCAATGCCATGCATGCATGCATGCATGCATGCAATGCGAGATGATCAGGGCTGATCATACCGGCAGGTCCAAACTGCACAATTTCGGCAATCAGCGTGTCGTCGCACGTGCACATTGGCGCGGGCGTGACCATCCACCCCTTCGCCATCATCAAGGAGAACGTCAAGATATTGCCCCACACCGTCATACCCGCCAACATGGTGATCCCGTCTGGGTCCGTCGTTGGGGGGCGGCCTGCGCGGGTGGTGGGCGAGGTGGGCGAAGGGTGGGGTGTCAGCGGTGGAGGGGCAGGTGGAGGACTTGGTGTGGGTGGTGGAGGGGAGGAGAAGTGGGTAGAGGGTGGTGATTTGAGAGAGCTGGTGAGGAGCATCAAATGAGGGTAGATGTTGCCCCGATCTACAATTGGAAGCAACCAACATGAATATGATACCCTTGCATCGGACAAAATCTGCACTCAAGTCCGGTCGAAGTGGTTTGGAAGTAGAAGTGACCAAGGTGAATACAAAACAGTCGGATCGGACACCTCAGGTATCGGGTGGCCAAATGCGAACCCAACCCCCGGCTTTCCGATCCCAGTGTATGGTATTCGCTTTCGTTGAATGGGTATTTGCTATGTGCTCATATGCTTTCTAAAAGTGGGTATCGTCTACGGGCTGTAGTATTGAATTTGAGGACAAACATCGTGTGAACCATATTACCCAACCACGCTATGCAAGAAACGGGACACATCAAGTCCCTTAAAGTAGAAATATTGTAAAGAGGAAGAAGATGTGAAGAGGGAGAAAAAAAAAAGGGGACACCAACTGGTGCGTACCCGGCTTAAACTTCGATATTCTCAAAGGGATCCCGATCCGGTGGCAGACCCCTGTACAGAACATTTCCGCTCGCATCGAGCCTGGCGTTAACGCTAGTGATCCAGATCTTGTTACTGAAGCGGCTGGTTCTTTCAATCTCATCCTTAGCGATGCCTAATTGGTCATGGGGAATCCATATAGCCGGTTGAATTGCCCGAGCTGCTGGATGCTGAAAGCTGCGCTTAACCAGCTTCTGGCGGGCCTCGGGGTCAATGTCTTCGAGCTGATCATCGATGTCATCGAAGAGGTTAGCCGAAGGCATGCCTTGTTGTTCAATGTCACGAATAGGCCGTGCCGCGTCGTCCAGGCCAGCCTTCAGAGCGTTTGTAACAGCATCGAGAGGGTTACCCTTCTTTTTCTTGTGGTGAGTTGAGCGTGATTCAGATCGCTTCCGTGAACTGTCGGCCCAATTCGTTTTGCGGCTCCGCTCGGGCGATGCCGAATGTGATTCAGAACTCATGGCTCTCATCTCATATGATTCCATGTTGCGGTGGGCTTCAGATCGAACGCGGTCCTCTTCCTCCAAAACCTCCGACTGACGTCTCTCGGCCTTTTCTTGTGCCTCGAGTTCACTGTTGAGAGAGCGGTGCTCATCGTTGTCTTGCCTGTTCCAGCGGGAGGCCTGAGCACGCTGGAACTCAGCGTCTCTCTCAACCGCCTCGTCCTCAAATGTGATGGGCAGGTACTTGAAAAGGGGACCAAAGGCCCTGTTGAGAAGGTACTGGAAGAGAACCGTGAAGAAGATGGAGATGATCATGATGATGGCTTGCGGGAAGCACGTCAGCTCTCCAGCAGGGTCTCGCTGAAGGAAGAACAAGCCGACAAGGCACAGCTCCAGAAAATAAAGGCCCGTGAACAGCTGATTGATGGCCTTGGGGAAGATCAAGCCGTTGGTTTCAGCCTTGGCGTACGATACATAGATCATCTGGTAGCGGTAGGTGAACCAAAAGAGACTGAATGTGATCAACATCATTATGATGATGAGTGGTGACACGACTGAATAGATGAGTCCTGCGAATCGTTAGCCCGTGGCATTGCAACCGATATCAATTGTGCTCACCAATTGAGCCGAAGTTGGTATAGACGGGGATCATGTTGCCCCAGTTGATGCCAGGCCGGGCAAGGACCCTGGAGACCTTTTGTCTGGGCGTGGTGTCCAAGAAACGGCTAAAGAGTAGGATGGCAACTACTGCAATCTGAAGCAGGGTACCAGAACTGATACTGAAGGCCTGGAGAATCATGTAGGAGAAGAAGTAGTTGGCGGCTTTTGGGAGATTGCTACCCAGTGTCTGGGGAATGCTGACCGGGTCGTTTAGAATGCCCTCAATGGTGCTGCTGATACCGGACGAAATCGAAACAACCAAAAACAACTGGATGAAGACAAAGGCAAAGTAGAAGTTCTGGACCATGAGCTCTCGTTCTCCCGTGGTCGTGACACCGGTCAACTCAGCCATGAATCGAAGGAGGATAGGCAGGACAGCAAAGAGAACGGCCAAAAACAACGGGGGCAACACACCCTGAATGAAGCTGAGAAGCCATCCAGGAAGGTCCTCCATCCAGGCCAACCACGGCAAGTCGTCCGTCAATTGGTGAACCTGCGAAAGCGCACCGGTGAAGGAAACGGGAATACCCCAGAAGATGATGAGACCAACGATGGCTGCAACGACTCCGAAAGTTCGGACATAACGGGTCCACCACTTCATGGTCAGGTTGTCCCATATGACATAGTTGGGGTTGACCTCTACAGTGCGAGGCGCCATCTGGCGGGGAATGTGGTGGCTGAGCGATTGGCAAGCCATGTGAGCAGCTACTTGGTGGTTGAACTGGATGAAGGCAGAGTTCATCAGAGGGAACCGCTCCTCGTTGGCCTGGTCGTCGGCGATTTCGTGGTTGAGGCGAGCCAGTTCCTTACGACAATGGTAGATTGTATCGACTTTCTTGCCAATGAGGGGCAGAGACGGCCACCAAGACTTGTTGAAGAGCGGTATGCGCATGGTCTCGCGATCTTTGGGCTTGATGTACTTTCTCCACAGAGCATCCTCATCATCTTCAAGAAAGTCCTCCCTGTAAACACCTACCATATCATACTTGATCTCTTCGGGATCTGTGACTTCCATGGGGAATTCTTCACCCTCGGCACGAAAAGGCTGCGGACTCGCGAAGTCGCTCAAACGTCGTACAGGGTTGAACGGGGAGTCCTTGATGATCTGCAAAGGAGCCATGGTAGGTTTGCGCTTGGTCTTGGGTTCGGTCTTGGGTTCGGTCTTGGGTTCTGTCGATTGAGGTGAGATTGGCTCAGGCGAAGATTGTTGCGTTTTCTTCTTGTCCTTACTTGGCTCGTTCAAAGGCGTAAACGTGTCGTACGTGTCAGCGCTTGTGCCCCGTGGCTCGTAGTCTGCGGAGACAGGCGAGAGGTGTACTGGCTGTTCGCCCTGTGTACCCTGTTCACCAGCACCATCGGCCTGGGAGGGATCACGACTATGCTTTCCCCCGAATGCGCCCTTGAACCCTCCGACCATCTTGTTGCCGATTTTACCAACACCCTGGCCCACATCTCGGAACCCCTCGCCCACAGCCTGAAAGCCCTGTCCGACCAGCGGGATTGCCATCTTCTTTCTCCTGCCATCAGGCGATGAGGACCGAGACGAGGATGAGGATGAAGAGCTGGAGGAAGAGGAATCGGACTCCTCCTTCAGCACCTGTAGCAGGGTTTGTTCAATTTGATGGGGGTTTCCAGCGCTTGAACCGTGGTCCTGGGAATCCTGCTGAATGGCTTCATTTCGCAGGGCTTCCTCCTGTTTCTTCTCACTCTTGGACTTCTTCTCGCCTGCTTGCTTGGCTTTCTTCGCTTCCATCTTGTTGTGCCTCTTTGTGCATTCGATGATGAGGTTTGTCTCGGCCGACTCGAGAGCACGGGCAATCTTTGTGCGCCTGTTGACCTTTTCCATCAGATCGTCGTAGTCTCGGTTGATCCAAATGTCCTTGATGCCTCCGGGGAAGACATCATAGAGGGCATCCAAAGCCGCTCTCGTAAGCCACTTTCGTGGGATGCTCTGGACAAGAATGGTGGTAGCGGATGCACGGATACGATGCTCGGGCATGGTGAGTATGGTTTGCCTCAAACGTACAAACTTGCGCATGGCCAAGTAGAAGTTGTAGCACACCCAGGCAATGATGACGAGGGCGAGAACCAAATGCGCCCAGAGGCGCTTCACCTTGGCGTAGGTGCCGACATTGGGCCAGGCAAAGGAATCCAGGCCTGATACGTCGGGAACTTCTCCAATGCGGTTAATGGGGAGGAGGATGGGCAGGACGACAAAGGCCATTGGGATGAATATCCTGAGTAGGAGCTGCAGATACTGCAGAAAGAGATAGCCATCGACGCCAGCAATGCGAATGAGCTCGCGGTCGCTGATGGTGAAGACATTCCTAAAGGACTCGATAGCGGTGGTAGGAGCGGCTATGCGCTTTCGCTTAGGTACAAAGGCCGTCTTGTAGTAATATATCTTGCGGAACATGCTCTGGCGTTCCGTGGGCTTCTCGGCCGTCTTCTTGGACCTTGTAATCTTCCAGTTGCCGCTGAGAAGCAGGAAGAGCAGGATCTGGATGCCGAACACGACAGCGGCCGTAGACAGCGAGGCAGCAAACGTTTCTATGCTCTGGTTCTCGTTCTTCTGGGCAGCGCCAGCATTGGAGTCGGCACCCACCGTGGCCCTGGCGGTGGAGCTTGCCGAAGCAGACATGATGACGAGGGCGGTGCCGCCGCACGGTCTTGGGGGAAAGGTGTAACGTGGGCGCGCAGTCTATGTCAGGAAGAATGGTCCATGGGCACGCGATGTCTTGCTGGGGTGCGGTCGGGGGGGGGTGGTGTATGGCGGACTCTACTTGCAGGCTGCGGAGAAAACGGGGTGTGGTGGTGTGGTGTGAAGGAGGGTGGAGGAGCGCAAAGGCGAGGAGGGCACGGCGGGGGACAAAGTAGAAGGCGGAGGGTGGAGGCTGTGGGCAGTTTGTAGGGTTAAAGAAGTGAAGCGTTTCATCAAGATAGCCCGAGCACGGCGGGTTAGGCCTTGGCAATGGGCAAGCGCGCCATTAACGTCATTTACCGCCACGTCCAGCGAAGCGAACAAGCGGGAGCCAAACAATGGCGGCTGCATGGCCCAGGTCGAGACGGCGGACCGCGCTCCTCTCGGTGCCCTCTCCCTGGGCCCTTCTCCCTGCGTCCTTGTGCCTGGCTAAGCGGCAGTCGCGCGCCTGCACAGCAGCTTTGTCTTGCCTGCTCGGGGGCGGGAGACTCGATCTCGGGGTCGGGGACGGGGGACGAGGGAGCGATACAATGCTGACATGTGGCCAGCACGACTCATTGAGATGGCGCAGGGCCAGCGGTTGGCCCAGGCACTGCATACACGACAGGCACATATATGACGACGGTGCGCATGCCCAGCGCTGCAGCGCCCCGGGAGGGCCAGGAGGACACGCCCGCGCTCAAGGGTCACGTGCCCACGGACATTCACGCGCCAGCCCGGCCACCTGCCCCTTTGCGCACCGCCACATGGCTGCGATCGGCGTGGCTTCGGGCGGCCGTCCTAATTCTCCTAGGACGAGGCCGCAGATGCTGCAGGGCAAGAGCTGGCATGTACCAAGGCATGTAGGTAGGCAGTTAAATGAGGTGCCTCGGTAGCGCCGAGCTGGACGGCGTCAAACACAGACAGCCCTGGAGGCCCTGGAGGCCATGGAGGCCATGGAGGCCCTGGAGACCCTGGAGACCCTGAAGCCACCACCCACCCGCTGGACATGGTCCTCTTTGCCTGCTGGGGCGCCTCGTCCTCCAGCTTCATGCAGCAGGCGCTCATGGAAAACTCGGCGCCAGCTCCGCGCCAGCTCTGCACGGCCTCTCCTGGCCTCTGAGAAACCGATGCCGCCTGATCCAAAGCGTACTAGCGCCCAGCCACTATCGGTCCGCCACGGCCTTGCGCCTCCCGTTCCATCCCATCATTTCCACCCACCATGTCGCCGTCGCCAACCGGTCTCTGCCCATCAGAGACGGATTGTGCGTCAGCCGCGATCTACATGGCCACCATCACCGCTCTCTCGACCTGGCCCGCTCCTCCACCCTTCGTCATGCAACCGGCCTCGCATGGTGGCTGTGCAGCCTAGCTCCAGAGCGAGCCAGATGATAATCCCTTCCCGTCAGGCTCCCTTTTCGATGCCTTAGCCCATGATACCGCCCAATGGCAGGGCCCACCCCTCCGACTTGCTTCTCACCTTCGCAGAGCTGAACACCATAGTTCCTGGCGTTTTGAAGCAATGGCTTTAGAGTTGGCGGCTAGGCACCTGGGTTTCACCTGCCGTCTCATTCGTTTATTTTTTTGCAAGAACAGTCTGCCTGGGTAGTTACTTAAGTCACCCACTTCCCCTTTGTGCCTCCGACATCCACGTTCCTTTCCAGTCACTCCCTCAGTCGTCTTTCCCAATAATCCTAATATACGGATCTGCATCCTCTTCAAATAACCCTGTATACGTCCTCGCTCTTTCATTCTCGTCAAGTCATTCCAAAAAAAAAAGCCATTTCTCAACAACCACCAACATGACCACCGCCACCACCACAATAACCTCCCAGGAAACCGAGACCGAGCCTGTCACGACTCTCACCCCACCCCCGAAGCGGAAATTTGGGAGCATCCGCCAGCGCCTGGCACGAGTCGACTCGAAGAGCTCTTTGAAGAGCTCCCTGAAGAGTCCCAGGGCGACCTCTAGCAACGAACGCCTCAACAGCTCCCACGGATCCGATGCTTCCCATCTTCCCCTCGATGAGCAGCCTTTCGTCCCGACGCACACCTTTTGGGTGACTCCGCACGGAACTCGCGAAGTCAGGGTGCTGGACCTGACCGACGACATCAGCGTGCCGTACACGGAGCTCGACTCGGAGTACAAGGCCGACGTCAAGCGGGCGCTGAAAGAACACACCTTCTCACCCGTCTTCACCTACTTCCGTGAGGGCCCGTTATTGCGCACATCCAAGCACTACAGCATAAAGGACGAGCGGGGCGAGGAGCTGGCCCAGTTGAAGCTAACGGGGAGCACAAGTGGGGAGACGGTCATCACCTTCCCCGAAGACTCGCCTCACTGCCACCATCCCATTTCCACCAAGAACAAGCCCTTTTCCCCCGAGGCTTTCACCCTGAATGCCCAGTCCTACTTTTGGGAAGCAGAGAAGGGATTGTCGGAGAAAAAGACGCTGTATCGCATCGAGGGCGAAGGGCAGGATCAGCGCAAAGTCCAGATTGGGAAATATGCCCTCGGCGGCGCCTTCTTCTCACGCGGGGGCATATGTGTGGTCGACGACCGCGAGATAGACGGCCTGGTGGCGTGTCTGACTCTCCATGCTGCCATTTAGAGAATCGTTTTATTCAGAGTAGTAACAAGACCTCCACCGATGTACTGAGGTACGACAAGGTATGCGTGTTCAGGCGGATGTTGAAGAAGAAACAGGAATTTTGGTGGTTGGCGTCTACATTTCCGGGGCGCGCTCGTATTATCTTTATTTTTTGCATTGGCGAGCAGAGGTTCTCTTTTTTTGTTTTTTTCCCTTTCCCTTTGCCCTATTTCGATTCCACGGTCGAATCTGGACCCCTCAAGATACCTGGTTAGTGTAGTGTTTCATCATAGACGATGCGAATACTAGTTGCTTCTTCCGTTTCAACATGTCGCGACAGGGCGGCCAGGAGGCGTTGTGTGCTGGGATTGCGACTACTCCTCCCTATACTTGTGCTACGTGGTGGGGATCCGAATTTGGTTTTTTGGAGGGGGGTCAGAGGTTTTATAGCTCACGACTACGAGGGAGGTTTCGCACGGGCGGTCGTGAGGGGGGGGGGGTTCACACGACGCACATGATCATACAGGGAGTAATATCCACTTTATCCCCACAAGACTGCAAATCATTCATTCCGCAAGCCCCGGTTTTCTCGCTTCTCACATGCCGTGGGATGATGGGTGCCCCTTGTGACTCTTTGGGGTCGCACTAATCGACATTCGGCGGAGAAATTCGGCATCGTGATGTGCGCTCGGGGATTGGCGGTTGTGCGGAGGAGCGTGCTCTCACGAATATTGTTCACGTCATACAATATGCCCATGTACCAGAAAGATCTCAATATCCTGTCAAAGATGTTCCCTCATGAAACATGGCTACAGTGGCAAATGAAGATATACGATTGCATCTCAATGCGACTGCCGGATTCTTCCGCACATTGCCGGCATCGATCCTCGCCCCCTGATACCATTTTTGTTGATTCTACACCTTCTTCAAAGAGGACTATTCTAGAATCAGGAGTAGGTGTGGTGTTTCCTTTCTATTCTCCGTATTAGCCCCCCAGTCTCGATTCAGACCAACTTCCGGGAAGTCTCACGTTGGCAATGGCCCGGGCACCGAGCCGTGTTACTGCCAGTCCATGCTTACATCTATTCAAGAAATGTGCGCAATGGAAAGAAAAAAAAGGCTTCTCTAAATGATGTGGACTCGTCTTGAAGCAAGAAGGGTGGCAGAAATAGTGTATATGATAGCGACATGATACGATTCATATATGCTGGTTTACGTCAAAACACCCGAGTACCTCTTCATATACTAGCGATCACATCGAATCGATCCTTTTCTCCCGAAGAGAGAATGGAAGCCGCACCAAAAGTGACCACCTTCAACGTGGAACATATATACTACCAGCCCAGGGCCTGCCGGTCCAGCGCTTCCGCCATTGGCGTCAAGGTAATGCCATACTTTTGCAATGCCCCAATATCCACATTATATCCAACCTCCCGGTTCCAAACATACGACGCCAGGATGAGAGACTGCAAATCACCCTTCGCGAGCCGCTGCCTCTCCTCCTCATCCGATATGTACTCTACCCCAACCTCTTCCCCCCTCACCCCCTCTAACTTCTCAGCAATCTCAGAAGCAGTCAGCTTCTCCGAAGCCAGCGCAACCTCTTTTCCTGAAAACTCCTCGGGCGACTCAAAAGCCCTGAGCGCGAATTTGGCAATGTCCTCCACGCCAATGAGATCCAACGTCGTGTTCGGGCGGTACGGAACCCGGAGCTTGCGCGGGCGAAGAAGGAGGTCCGGGAACATGTGGTCGCAGACGGGCCTGCAGAAATTCTGCATGAAGAACGCGGGGCGGAGGATGGTCCAGTGCCCAAAGTTGGCGCCGCGCACCATGTCCTCGATCTCGTGCTTTTCGGTCCAGTACGACGCCAGTGGATAGTTTGCGTTCCAGCCGGGGAAGGATTCGTGGTCGCCGGCTCGGGCGACGCTGGAATATATCACGTGGGTGACTTTCTTGCGCTGGGCTGCTTCGATGATGTTCTTTGCGTATTTGGTTGCGTCGGGTGCGGATGGGATGGCGAAGTACATGGCTTGAGAGTCGTCGATGGCGTTTTCGATGGCGTCGATGGATTCCAGGTCACCGGCATGAAGTATGGCGCCCAGTGACTTTAAATTTTGGGCTTTGCTTGAGGCAGGGTCGCGGACGAGGATGTGCACTTTGTAGCTGCGTTGGAGCAGGAGTTTCACCAGGGGGCTGCCTTGGGTACCTGTAGCTCCTGCGACAAATATTGAGCCTTTCATGGTGAATTTGATAAGGTAGGTCAATCTCGGTATTCCGAGTATAAGGGTGATGAGATGGCAGTTTTGTGCTATGGATTCGAGAATCTCTATGTTTTAAGAGCAGCGTGCCTATTTTATATTGCCAACCATTCATTAGTTGCAACCAGTCTTACAAATCATTGCTCTAAGAAGTAGTTTAATTCCGTTACATTTACGTTAAATCTTGCAGCTTTACTAATGGGCTAGAAGATTTCGTCCGACGGGGTTCGGAGCATCGGAGGGTCGAAACAGCTCCACGCATAATCGCTTAGTACGCACTACCAATTCGTGAACCAATCAATTATTGTCCTTAGAATAAACTCAGAAGATAAAATGGATTTAGGATGCCCAATTTTGGCAAGTCAAAGGGCAGATCCATGAGGCATACTGCTATCTCACGATATTGTTCGTAAGGGCTGGTCATAGCCCTGATAATAATCTGAAAGACTAGGATGAGAATTCTCCTTCATATAGACAGATGTATCGCTCGTTTGGATGTGCCTGGAGTAAAACACAATGCTAAAAACTAATACTTGCATTCAGTTGTCAGGTAAAAACAGAGCAGTGAGCTAGTGCGCTAAAAGCAACAGAAATATTGAAATCGCCTTAGAAACTATTTTATATACAATGTTTAGTAGTACTTAAAGTTTCAAGTCTGTAAATCAAATATCTGAAGAGCTGTAAGGGTTCTCTTCTCTTGGCTTAAATACTACTTTTTATTTCTCTCTCTGTAGAACATCATAACAGAAAGTTCTACTATATTAGATATGACTAAATTACATAGGCTTTATATTTGGTCATATACACAAGCAAATGTAAAATTCAAACGAAGGAGATCTGGTAACGTTGATTTGAGTCACGTGATATAACCATTCACTGGCCACCGTATTAGAGAAGTCGAGCACTGCATCGCATCAGCCTTCTGTTAATGATATAATTGTTCAGGTAATTCTAGCTGTTATTTGCTTGTAAATTCCCGTTCCAGCGTATACGTACGTCCTTCAGTTTAATATTAGCATTATCTTACTAGTTATTATACCTTGGTGTCGCGTAGAAGCTGCACAGGCGATCCCTAAATATCCTTCTTTACTCTTTTAGGTTAGTTCCAAACGGTAGACCGACGTTATAAAGCAGCCACTCAATCTCTCTTTTCTCTTAACCGTTTACCATCGTCGAAAAGTCCTACCAAGATTTATTTCCTCTACTTGCTGCTCTAATCATGCCGTCGGAAAAGTCGAGAAGGGGGAAGAAACCCGGTGTTGACCGCAAGAGGCCGGCCGAAAAGCCCAGCACCTCAAGGAACACCAAAATTCCAGCCCAACGACCCCGTCTTGCCGCTTCAGACGAGCATCTAAATAGCCCCCTCGTCTCGTATATCAATTCAGTTCCTCTCTGTAGTCCTGAATTACCTGCACTTCAGGACAATCATCCATTAAGCAGCCCTGAAGCCCCCACTGGTGTAGGGCCTCACTTCCGCTTCCTCTCGGGGAGATCGGACTACCCATCTTCTTCCGATGAGGAGTCTCATGAAAAACACGAGGTTTGTTCATGTTTTTCGCGTCTTTCTGATCTCTGTTTTATATATTAAGGGCATGGAACACCCTTTTGAAAACATCCTAGCCGTGGGGTGCCTCCCCCTCCCCCCCTCCCCAAGAGGACGCTCCTAGAGATCTGATTGGTTCATTCTTTTCCTCATTGAGATCGAGGTTTTTTTCATACTCCCTCGTTAACTTCGAGCTTTTCTTCACCCTACCCCCAGGTACCTCCCCAAGCTAACACTGTACAGTATCACGACCAACTACCCACCAAAACCAAGCGCAAAGCAACCTTCTATCCTAAGAGAGACCTGGACAATGCTGATGAGCTTCGTGAACAGTGGGAAAAACGGTGGAGTCTTAAACCTGACGAGCATGCGCACTTAGAGGAACGACTTCGGTATGTTTCAACTATACTAAGCACTGCCAAAGACTAACAGCATATAAGAAGAGCTTTTTGAGGAAACGCAAATGCTAAGCCCCGCTGCTATAGTTGCAAATCGTTAGGAGCAGTAAGTAAAAAAAACCATGATTTCCTTGAAGTTCTACTTCAATCACTGCCAAGCCCCTGAAATTCAATCCACATTCTCCAACTCCTCAACAACAGACATCTTCACTCTATAATATCTGCAAGCACAAACCTGTTCAACTATCGTTTTCTAATTGAATGGATGCTTTTCTAAAAGAAACATTGCTTACTGCTTGATATGTCAACTTTATCAGTCATGGCAAAAGCCGCTTATAAAGCAGGGATAGGACAAAGCTGACTTAATACGAATAGAAAATGCCAACAGGAGATGATGCCCCAGACGGTACCGAAGAGGAAGAGGTCCTTCCATGCGGCTGTCCCTATAAGGTAGCAATTCTCGAATCATGTTTGTTTTCTGCTGCTCACTCTTAGTAGGCCTCTCTGCTCGAGATGTGGTATGTGAAAAAAGGTATCTTTCTTGTAAGTATGCCATCGCAATCTACCTATACAATAGACTGAATATTTAAAGGAACCCAACAAGCTACGAGAGGAACTTGAAGCCCTTGGTCTGTCGGTCAAGCACTTGGGACCAAAGCAATTTGGAGAGAGCAAGATTCTCCTGCTTCGAGCCTGGGAGCTGATCTTCGGACCATTCAAGACTGATGTCGTGAGTTGATTTCTGTACCTTCTTTCTTCTGAAATAACTTCTTAACTGCTGATAGCTTTTCAACTTCCGCGGGAGGAGGGAAGAGGCGTTGATGAAGTTTGGCTGGATGGAAGGCCAGTACATTGCTTATCTTGGTAAGGAGGGCTTCCAATTCTCGCCCCGCATATATTTCACTTGATTGGAGAAATATCTGACGTATGATTTTGCAGAGCCAAACCCTGGCTACCCTGATGTAG
The DNA here is from genome assembly GCA_022059125.1 of Corynespora cassiicola. Classification (NCBI taxonomy): domain Eukaryota; kingdom Fungi; phylum Ascomycota; class Dothideomycetes; order Pleosporales; family Corynesporascaceae; genus Corynespora; species Corynespora cassiicola. Next base: position 356,169 of record JAEUWY010000012.1, on the reverse strand, counting down.
TTAGGCCAAGGGCAGTAGAGCGTGAGGAGGGACCCGAACGATCGTGCAACTGCGGATCTGGAGAAAGAGACAGTGGTGTTCCAAGGATGCCAGGGGGAACTTACACGATGCTAATATGCCTCATTTTGATGCTTCTTCAATCGCAGCCACTCTTCCAATAGAAACATGCGACAGAATGTAGACGAAGAATGATTTCGTTTGTAACCAGGAACCAACCAGGCAGTCATTCGTTTACAGCCAAGTCGTTAATCTCATAGTTTAGCCCTTAATTATCCTATGGTGTTTTAGTATACATGTTTTAGATTGGGAATGCTATTTTTCTTAAGGTAATTACAAGTGATAGGTGAACAACCACTGGTATCGTCTCATAGCCACTTGGAGACCTTCCCCCTTCTCAAGCCTTATCCGAAAACAGATCCGACAGCCACCGATATCTTTATAGTTCAGATAATTTACCCTTTAGCACTCGATTCACTGTCGCACATGATTCTGCTGTTGGCTTGTCTCCGCCCGCGACGTCGAAGTCCGGCGCTCAATCAACAGCCTGATCGATCTCACGGCCGTAAGATTAGTTTTCGCAAGCTAATGGGATGATTTGCCTAAAAGGTAGGGGGAAGAATCACAACGCCGTTAATTTTAATATAATTCCGGCTTTTCTACACGCACATCGCTCTGCTATGTATGTCGCTGCGCGCGTTACTAATACCATCTAGAATATTCGGTACCTCTGACACGGTGTTACCTTAGAAAGTATATATCATTATGAGACAGTCGCTACTTGGAAGAAATTTCGGCGCATAACTTCTATGTGGTGTTGTACATTGATTCCTAGCATAAGAACTTGAATATGGTTATAATCGATCAAGCTATGCCTTTCTTGACAGTTGCACCAATGCATAAACTCCTGCATGGTGCATAAAATACACATGACACTCTCGTAAGAGGGATCTAGTGTCCACAAATAGTAAACCTCGACCACAAAGCGTTTATATGATCAATTGACATAGAGACAGAGCTTATCTTGCAGTTCCAAGAACTTTACCTCGTGCTGGGCTGTAAATCGCCTAATTTTGCGTCTATAAAAACAGCCAAACATCAGAACAGTAGTGTTCAAGTTTGCTTATAGTATGAACCCCCCGAGGCGGTATCGCCTAGAGCGCTGTCGTAATGAACAACAGGTAGAATGGGGATCGAAAGCCCTGAATTCAATTAGCAGTATGTAATTGCAATGCTGAGACAGTCACCACACAATGTATATATAATCGGAGGTTGTGTTGTGGTAGAGGATAAAAAATGGTCCTCCAGGACGTCATAATAGTGCAGGCAGTTAGGTCAGGTGGGATGCATCCACGCGTGAGCTCCCGAAGGGTCCAGCTCTGGGGTGGTTAGAGCCAGTGAGCGAGGAGCGGCAGGCCTTTTGATTTCTTCTTGCAATGGACTGGCATGGTGACTAGAGCAGCTCCAATCCGCGCATCTAGCAACTTCCGGAGTAATGACAAGATCGAACAAAGTGGTTGAGCCAGCACGTGTCTGCTGAGAATGCAACGAATTGAGGGAAGAAACCGGGTTATATATGATTTCATAGATATGAAAAGTGAACACAACAAAGGGATGAGCATGGAGAATAGGGCTGGTTAGTAAAGAGAGAAAGACGAAAAGAGCGGGTAGATGTACGCACTCTACCTGCCAATTCCTTCTTTTCCCAGAAATCAGAATACCCCGAGTCCAAAATTTGTTGCAGCCTAGATTGACTTGGTCGCTCCGGAACTGTGAATTCCCCTTTCTTCACATCATTCTTCACCTGCAATTTGGCTGCTCATCATGAAACCAGGGATGTCGCCGCTTCCTGCCAGTACCACTCCACACTCTCCGGTGAGCCACACCGCGGAAACGGGAAGCAGTTCGATCTGTGTAACAGGTATGATCTATTTTCGACGAAACAAACACCACGTCGCGGGATGGGAAAAGCGGAAACGCACGTTGCTGTCCATGGCGTATGGGCGAAAATAGAAGGCAGCACACACGGCATACACACCCGGATGTATGCATGTATCCCCTTTCTTCCTCGCACGAAATCCAGTCACACACACACACACACACACACGCATGTCCTCTCCGCCTCGCTCGCCAAACACACGGGTGATCGATGTTATTTAGAACGGAATGAATTGAAGCCGACATATTGATACCCGTGGATATCCGCAACGGAATCACCGTTTTGCGAAAATCAAACGCCAAAGCATGCAATGCAATGCAGCGCGGTGTAACCTCTTGTCCTCTACCCGCAGCAGTAATGTATGCTGCTGCTATATCGGCTTTCGAGGAATTTTTGATTGTACATATCTGGAAAAACGGGATATCAGCAGCATACATTACCTCTTCTTCTGTTATATCGCCCCCTTGCCATATCGATACAATGCCGTATGCAGTGTCACACGCAATCAAGCACCACGTCCACCCCTCTCGTCCTGCATGCCAATGGCCGGATCAGGCGCCTCCGGATGCTCTTCCTTGGCCTTCTTCACGCCGCCAGCCGAGTCCTTGCGTTCGGTTGCATGTCCGCCTTCGCCGTGTTTGTGCGCGCTTCTGATGGTATTAGCCACATGTTCAACCCAAGCCAAGAAACCCCCCCCACATCCTGGGGAAAGGGAAGTGCGTGGCGAGAGAGGCGGTTGTATGCATTTACAGGGCCATTGCATATCCGCCTGCTCCACGGCAATATGACATGAATGCCCCTCGCCGAACCGCCCACACACCGCCAACCCCAGATCAACCCATGAACAATAGAAAAACGGGGATCCCTCACTCCATGCCCGCGCCCACGCTATCTTCCTGGATATTCAACCGATCGCGCTTCCGCGTCGCATGCTCGTCGTCGGGATACAAGTCCGTCTTCGTCTTCTCGTTGGTGGACAGGTCGCCGGGGTACTGCTTCGCAGGCCGCACGGCCGAGACGGCAAACGCGCGGCGAAATGGCGCGGTGCGGATCACAGCAGCGGCGGTGGTGGCGGTAGTAGGGTGCGCGGAGAGGGTCAGGGTGCGCGCTGAGACTGCGGCGAGGCGGTAGAAGGTGAGGAACTCGGAGGGCGAGGGAGCGGAGGCCATTGCTGCAGTGTGCGGACGTGTGCGTATGTGTATCGGGTCTACGGGTCCGCGCGTCTATGCGTAGGATATGTAGGTAGCTAGGTATGCAGGCTGGTTGACAGCTCGTCGTCGTCGTCGGATGGCGGTGGTGGTGTAGTCGCAGGGTATGTAGCAAACCAACTACAGAGGGAAAAGAGTCGATGATGCAGCTCGCATTCGTAACGTGCGCGATGGGACGGGAGCTGGCCCCAGGGGCCGCTTTGAAGACCACGCCATATTGACGGTTGGGTGCTGGGAGTGATGATGGTCAATGACGCTGTCGACCATCATCACTCTTCTGGAACGGCAGTTTTAGCGCGGGGCCTGCGCTAAGCAATGGGCGGGGGCGGGGCTCTTGTTCGCCCGCCCCGGCGTTGGGAAGGTAAAAAAGGGCTTTGGGATGGCGGGACTGGGGCGCCCCAACGACGACACTGGGGGTTTGGCATCGATCGTGGGAATCCGGCTGACCGCGCTTCCCACCCCTAGACTGGCTTTTGCTGAGGTTGCCATCGCGAGCGAAAGACAGCGAACATGGCGGCGACGGCAGAGGCCCAGAATGGAGCGGACGAGTTCCCTTGCAAAATGTATGTAGTGACTACCCGCCGCGCTCGGAGAGGCCGGGAAGAATGCTGATACCCTGCATAGCACCCTCGATATCCCCTTTCCGACTGCCCACCTTGCATCCACGGCTTTGACCGTCATATCAGTCGACGAAGAACTCTCGCCCCTCGTCCGCCGCTCTTTCGAACTCGCCGCGCCTGAGGCGTCGCAAGTCCAATCCATCCTGCGTGTTCACTACTCGGCCACTACAAATCGCATGCTGCGCGTTGCAGTCAATGGTTTCTTTGAGAGCGTCGGCGTCGTCATCGGCGCCATGAAGGACTTGGACGTCGATGTCATCTACGATGCCGTCACAGATCCCTTGACAGGCGTGCAAGGGCTAGAGGAGGTCAAGGGATGAATGCTACAAGGTACCATGAGTGCAATGACACAGTTGTGCCTCTTGGCATAGGCCTGGAAGGGGCTGCATCTTGGATTCTACAAAGGGTTCAGGCTGCGGATGTAGCCATGGTTTCGGTGTGGCGCAGCGGAGGCATTGGTGCTGGATCAGGTCTCATGGCATCATTTACAGGGACGGCGGTCCATGGTATATGGAGCGGCACAGCGTCCAAGTTGCAAGGACGAAATGCTCTCATTCGGTCGTGTAAACTACCATCTGATGGAGCCTAATAACTCCATGCCGCATTTGGGTATCATGGAACAACCCTCCCATAAACGCCGAACAATCCAATACTTGGAATGGATTTTTCTAGAAGGGTTTTCTGTGCCTTGGCGCACGTTGCTATGCCTCTACTCCTCCTTCAAGTACCCTGATGGTCATCGTTCTCGATATTTTTGTACTGAATCCTCCAACCCATCACATGTGCTTCACTAGGCGTCGTCCTCAAAGTCTTTGTACTTGCGCTTATCTGCTCTGTTAGAATTCTGGGATGATTCCGCGACAGGAATCATCGACGGCGCAGTTGGTGCGTATGAAGAAGAGGAAGGCTCGGGGGAGGGCGAAGACGCAGTCGTCTCTTCAACCGGCAGTGGGGGGTATAACTTGCCATCATGGGCCTCCCAACCATCCTCCTTCATGTGTTTCCACTCCCTCATAACCTTGTACCGGATGAGTTCACCTGCTGCTCGGGCGTCCTCGGCGCTATCGTGGCCAGCTGCGCCACCTTGCTGAATGTCCCAGTCCAGGTAATTCTTTGCGAGCTCGCGCAACTTGAGGCGATATGGCGGGCCCTGTTTATGGGGGAAGCAAATGGCCGAGTCTGCGACGTAATCATGAATGAGGCGAAGCGCTCGGAGGTCATTCTCCAATGAGTGGCCCATCAGGACTGTGCTACGAGACATGTAGGACACGAGCAAATCTCGTGCAGCAAGTGGCGATTCCACAATACGCAGGTTCTTGGGATCAATGCGGCTATCTTTGGGATCGTATGGCTTCGCATTCAAAAACTGATCCTTTGTGATGCCGGAGAAGCGCGTGTTGAGGTCAAGCAGAGCGCCCAGGGGACGAACCAAGACATCAAGGACACGCCGATGAGCGGGCCACGATACTGCTGTCATGCGGATTAATTCGAGCCCTTGAGTAGTATATGCCATCTCACAGTCCATACTAAGAGCGGGATGTGCTGAGACATTGTCTTTCTTCGGAGTCTCGATGAATGGCATCATGACGTGCAGGCGAGCGGCATCTGACACCTTAAAGACGTGCGTGCTGTGAGCGGTACAGCCAGGGGTACCGACATGCTCGTTGCAGCATGTATACTTGTGAGAGCGGCCCATCCAGGAGCGCCTACCCCAGTGGAAGACACACTCTCCCCCAGTCGTGTGCAAGCCGTCCGTCTCCCTCCGCTCTGGGAAGACCTGGAACCGGTTCTGGCACCGGTCGCACTTTTCCCAGCCCCCGTTGGTTTGCAGGCTCGAAAGGCACTGATCCACATCGGACTGCTTGGGTATATCTGTTATGTAACTGTAATCTTCGAATTCCTCTGCATCGGCCGTGAGATGTTCGTGAACGACCTCAACCTCCAATTTGGCGTCCAGGCCAGTATTGACCCTCTTTGGGCCCGCCTTCTTAGGACGTGAGCCCTTTTCTTTGGCCAGGGCCATGTTCCTCTCTTGGATCCACGCATTGACGTCCATTTTCCTGAGAGCCATGATACGCTGCTTCATGACATTCTCGTAGACTGAGTTGTTCTCGATACCAACCTTCTCTTCCTCGTCTACGGCTAGCTTGTTGAGCTGATTGTCGTTAAGGTGCAGCTTCTTATGTTCACTGCTTTTGGCGCGCTTCATCTTGTCATTCAAGGGGACCATGGCTCCCTTGAGAACCTGGAGGAGAGCGGTTCGCTTGCTCATGATCACGGGCTCGTGTGGAAGCTTGCGCGGGATTAGAGATACCGGGGTATCGGGCTGGGAGGCAGCCTTGGCTTCAGGCGCCTCTTCCGCCGCAGGAGCCTTTTTGTCTTGCGTGTGTTTGCTAAATGGAGTCGCGGAAGGAGCACTGTTGCTCGTGGACGGACTGGCATTTGCTGAAGCCTGGGCGGATACAAGTCTGCGTGAGGGTTGAGGTGATGTGCCCGCATGCGAGGAACCACCCCTTGTGCCATCATTCAGCTTCATTAGCTTCCTGTCCGGCTCATTAACGGATTCGATCTCGTCCGAGGCCTCGGCGGCAGTACTGCCCCCAGTCACGGCGGCATCGTGGCGGAATATGCAGTTCGGAAGCTTGCATTCTCGTTGTGGTTGGTATGGGCATTCTGTCTGTTTGATTTTCCGCGAGGGCGAAATCGCCCACATTTCGTCGGAGTCTGTTTCCATTTTGTCAAACCAATGTAGGGGGAGAGGGGAGACGGGGCAGAGACCAATTCAATTGAAGCAGTGCAGTACTGAATTCAGCTCATGAGATGGCTGGGCTGTCTGCTTAGAGTCAGGTGAGCCCCGCGAGGACAAGGTAGAGAAAAGGCGCGCGGACACGGGCGGCGGCGGTAGTGGAGAAGTCGACGGCGCGTCAACAGTGACGTGACGGTGGATGCGGGCGGCGGGACGGGAACGGAGGAACTGCAGCCAGCGGAGGCGCAAGCAGTGAAGAAATAAGAGGCACGGTGGGGTGTGTCGAGGTGTGTCGAGGCGTATCGAGGCGTGTCGGGGCGGGAGTGTGTGGGGTGCGCAGTAGGAGCTCCAGCGAGGGAGGCCGAGGGCTGTGGCGCGAGCTCTCATGGCTAGCGCAGCGTTGGCGCGTTTGCCAAGTACGCACGGGCCATGGCACCGGGGCCCCAGTTCAGCCCTGGAGTTTTGGGGGCCAGATGGCTCGCCCTTGGTGATGACGTCTGGATCGATGCTGGAATGCTTGCGTGCGTATGTGCTGCTGCGCTTGATCCCCTCGAGGCCTGCATTCCCCACGGCGGCCTCTCGCCCCGGCTGGTCGGGGCAACCTGGACACCGGCTGGCCCCGGGCGCCAAGTTCAGCCCTGCGACACAAGAGGGCGCGTCCCGACTCTCCGTCCGATAAGACCGTGGCCGACGAGATATGAGGTCAAGATAAAGCACGTCGGGCGCCACCACTCCGCATTGCACACACTCCACGCTCCTGCTTCCACTCCCTATCCCACCTTTCTGCAGACTTCAATGGCACTGCCTGCGTCTGCCCCAGCCTCCACAAAAGCGGACCACCTCTGTGTTCTAGTTCATGGGTAAGGCAATCATGGCACGCGACACAATCCACAGTGGCCTGTCCGCACCGCCAGGCACCTCACAGCTGCACATCTGGACTCCCTCGCACGCCCACGCCAGACCATTGGGCTCTCGAGCCTGGGGAACCCACATCTCCAGTGCGCCTCTCCGCTTGGGCTAGTGGCCGAGGACGACCCCGTACCGTCTCACGCGGCTCTTGGACGCACCATGGGCTAACGCAAGCACACAGACTTTGGGGAAATCCAGACCATCTCAGGTTCCTCAGCGCCTCCCTTCGCGAGAAATACTCCGAGAACGAGCTGCACATCTTGGTCGTCAAACGCAACGCCGGAAGCTTCACCTATGATGGCATCGAGACCGGTGGCGAACGTGTTGCCAATGAGATAGAAGAACACCTAGACGACCTTGCCAAAAGGGGCAACCATGTCAAGAAGATCAGTGTCATTGGCTATTCCCTTGGTGGCTTGATCTCTAGATATGCCATTGGCCTACTGTACTCCAAGGGCATCTTTGACCATATCCAGCCAATCGTACGCAATGCACTCCTTGGTCCTCCATCACGATCTGACAGTACCTCCAGAACTTCACTACCTTTGCTACCCCTCATCTTGGCGTTAGGACGCCTCTAAAGGGTTACCACAATCATATCTGGAATGTGCTGGGCGCCCGCACTCTCTCCATGAGCGGCAGACAGCTCTTTACCATCGACAAATTCAGGGACACGGGCCGCCCACTCCTGGCTGTTCTCGCGGACCCCGAGAGTGTCTTTATGCGCGCGCTGGCAATGTTCCAGCAACGAAGCTTGTACGCCAATGTCGTCAACGACCGTTCTGTCACGTACTACACGGCCGGCATTTCGCAGACTGATCCCTTTGTCCAGCCAGACAGTGTCAAGATCAACTATCTGGAGGGTTGCGGGGACGTTATCATCGATGCCAATAATCCTGTCTCGCCCAAGGAACCGGACGTCTTGCCAGCTTTCACCCAGCGACTCAGCAGCGGCACCAAGACGGTATTCGGCAGGGTGCCCTTTGTGGCCTTTTTAGTCCTCTTCATTCCCATCGGGTCCACTGTGTTCCTCCTCAATTCTGCAATCCAATCCGTTCGCAGTCGTCAACGCATTCGTTTGCATGAGGAAGGCAAGGCAGGCGTTGACATTGGCGCTTACCGCATCCCGCTAATGATCAATGCAGCACGCAAGGAGGTCGAAGACATGTTTGAGAACGTCAACAACGTTCAGGAGCAGGAGTATCTCGAGGTTGGCAGCGAGGAGCTGGCTTCGCCCACTCAACCCGCCTCCCCCAAGATGCACCGGAGAGCTTCATCTGCGAATGCAGACGCTGCCTCGGATTCGGACATGGACTCGGTTCAGGAACAGAAGATGGAGCTTGGCATCGAGTTTCCGACCCTGGCCCTCACCAAGGACCAGTTTGCAATGATCGAGGCATTGGACAATGTCGGGTTCAAAAAGTACCCCGTCTTCATCCACAATCACCGCCACTCCCACGCCGCCATCATCCGCCGCATGGACAGGAAGGCGTTCGACGAGGGCTACGTCGTAGTTAAGCACTGGCTGAACGAGTTCGAGCTCTAGCTCACTAGACGTGCCCGCGATCTTTGCTAATCCCACAGACCATGTCCCCCCGACCTGTGGGACCGCATCTCCCTTTTCTTCGATACGAGCAGCGGTGTTGGTGTTTTCCCCAGTAAGCGGCGGCGAACCCTGGGCGAACCCTGGGCGAACCCTGGGCGTAGACGGGTTCTTGATTATTATTTTTTTTCCCTCTTCTTCATCGGCGGGGCAGCAACTGGGCGGTGAGTCGCTTTTTTGGGTGCCGACGGTGGGCGGTTAGACTTTTGGCAGATACCCCTTATCGAATAATAGACTAGTGGACAAGAATACCCTGACCGCAGTGACCGTGGGTTGTCGAGTGCGTGCGTTGCTTTTGTGATCGATCGGCTTTGCATGGAGGTTCTGAGCGGTGAGCAACGGGCACTGGATCTACAGTAAGGTATGAGTTGGGTTGCCGTGACTGCTGTTGTACGCGCTGTAGTGTCGGGTTTCGAAGCTGCTCAGTGGATAGGGTAGGGTCGGCGTACTCTGGGCGTGTACACGTCGTATAGGTACGGTCAACGCATACCACAGTCACTGCGTGAATGTCATCCATCAGAGTCCCTCTGCATGACCTCCGCCCCCATCTAATTCCCCTCCAGAAACCAATAAGAAAAACAAGAACAACACATCAAAACGCTACAAAATCCCGCACGCGACAACATCGTTAAAATGAGAAAAGCAAAAAGGTAAAGAGTAACGACGGTCCTAAGGCCCGCCATGTCTGTTGCATACAAACGCTATATACATTACACATACACAGCTAAAAGAAAAACAATGAACATAAGATTCTTAGATCGCTGGCCAAGTACAGTCAGACCAATGCAGTCCAGTCCAGTCCAGTCCCGTTCCCAGGAACAGAAAAAACGCCGCTAGATGCTTTATAGAAAAAACCCTTTCCGTCTTTTTTTATGCAAAACAGTTACATGCACACATGCCTCGTGGCCCCATTATGATATAGCAAAAAAGGTGGTCGCTCGCCATCACACTCAGTTCTCCTTCCAGTCGTCCCACTCCTGCGTTTTCCTCTGCTTGCGGTCTTCGCTGGTTTCTCCATTTTTCCTGGGCTTGCCCCTCGGGGGTGGCTGCAAAAACTCGTTGGGTACGTCGTTCCAATTCTGGTTTGGGGGTGGTGGGGGCCTCGCGATCTGGGTGGGCGCTGTGCGCTGGTCGGCCCGTCCTTCGTCGCTCGACACGTCGTACTCGTCGTCCTCGGATATGTAATTGTACTGGTCAAACTTTTTGCGGTCCATGGGTTGGAGTTGCATGCTGTCTCCGTCCGTGTACATGTAGCTTTCCCGGCCAAGAATTTGGTCCGCTTTGCTTGGACTGCGTCGACCTCCAATGGGCGTGTTTATGATGCCATTCGAGGTAGTCAAATAGCGGGCCTCCTCGCCGTGGCGGCGGGGTGCTTGCCATTCGGGGCGGCGGGGCAGCCTTGGAGTAGGAGGAGAGTATCGGTTTGTTTGCCAGCCCTCTGGCATTCTCCCATTGTGCCTGAATTCTGCCTCCGTAGGCGAGTCAACACCCCAGCCAGCTGCACGCTCGCGCTGCTTTTGCATCTGTTCCTCGGCCTCCCGCTCTTTCCGTATGCGTTCACGCGCAGCTATCCAACTAGGGCTGGCTTCCCACGACCATCCGTCGCCAGTTGTGTTGCATATCGGCACAAACCAGAGTACTGGCGATGGGCCAAACACATGTCCAAGGTTGGCCTTCCAGCCCAGATCAAAAGCATTGGGGAGGAGTTCGTTGTCTCTTTCGTCGAGATAGCTTTCGTAGCGATCGTAGTTTTGCTGCCGTTCGCGATGCTCGTAATTCCATCCTGGGTGCGAGTAGCCGTTGCTGGTCGAGGTGTCGTTTCGCGCCGGGGATCGGGAAAAGGACCGCGGCGTTGATTCGCCTTCCTCAGGCCTCGTTATACCAGGCAAAGCATTGGCGTGAATCTCGCGCAGTTGGTCGCCAATGCTTAGCCGTCCGTTTGCTTGGGCATTCACGTAGTTGCGGTCGTTGAGGTGACCCTTCATGGCGTTGCGCACTGGCGACAGGTACCGCGTCTTTTCCAAGCTCTCGATTGTTGTCTGGCCCTTGACTGTCAACCAGAGATGCCAGCCAGTGAAGCCAGTTATGACTAATCCAATGATTCCCGAAAGTACGGCAAGAAGGACATAGTTCACGGGCATGAACGACTCGGTGTACTGGCCCTCGTTCAGAATCTCACTCCATACCCACGACGAAGAGGTAGCAAAGCAGACCCAGCAAAAAAGGGTCAAGTAGATCAAGAACAGCACGAATGGCTTGTAGTTGTACAGGCCGACGCACGTCGCCAACCATGGGCAGTGGTGGTCCATTTTTAGAACACATCGCTTGCAGGTCGAGCAGTGGTGGGCGCGATCGGGCTTCTTGGTCTGACACTTCTTGCAGAACCTAATGTCGCCTGTGGAGGCCTTGACGGTGAAGGACGTGTATTGCATGTCACCGCCCTCCTGGGTGGGCAGGTGGCTGTAGCCATTGTTGAGGTTGAGCGGCGAGCCCGGATCGGTGAAGACGGCGGTCGTGTAGCTCCAGTTGAGCATGCAATAGAGAAAGATTCCGAGCAGGGAGGAGAGGGAGCCTTGAGGGTACGAGTCAGCATCCAACATTCAGGGTCACGCAGAGAACAGCAGCGTGGCGCACCGGACCAGGCCTTCTTCGCGCCTGCGAAGCCAATGCCGGCTTGGACCCAGACGGCCCACGACGTCAGGCCGTAGACGAAGAGCAGCGGAAAGTAGGTGATGGTGTTGCAGCAGTACCGCTCGACCCGGCGGGCCCAGCCCCGGCGGCGCATGGTCCTGGAGGGCGACGAGGGCGGCGAGGGAGAGCCTAGGGTGGCCATTGCAGTCACGGCGCGGGTCTGCAGGGCAGCATATGGTGAAGCGAACGAAAAGGAACAGTCTTGCTCGGAGGGCAGGGCTAGTGACGTCGGTCCATGTGCGCAGGCGTCGCGAAAGGCGTCGGGCAGAGGGCAGAGGGCAGAGTGCAGAGACGGCGAGGGAGAGCAGGCGGGCGTGTCGCAGCAGGTGTTTCAGGCACAATCTGACAGTCCCCGTAGAGACGAGGGCGCAGGCGCGGGCGCAGGCGGGTGGCCAACGGCGGGCGGCGGATGGGTGGGAATGGCGGGCAGGCGGCACGAAGCAAAAGAATAGACGGGCTGGCGGGCGGGCAAAGGGGGAGAGAGACTCAGCGGGAAAAAGGGTTTGGATACAAGGGGGATGGAGGCGTCGCCCGTCGCTGAGGCGCATGCTCGCTCCGGACACGTCCCAGTCGTCGACTGTCTCGGCGGGCGGCGGACTGGGCCAGCCGGCGGGGCACGTGACGCGGAGGGCCAGCACCTGGGCGACGAGACCACGGGCGCAGGGCTGCTGCTATATGTCACAGCGGCAGGCCAGCGCTGCGTCTGCATCTTCTCCATCTGCCTGCGAGCCGGGGCTTGGGGCTCAGGCTCGGGGCTCAGGGCTTCCCGCTACCAAGCCCATTCGTCACCGGGGTGGGCGCTGCGAAGCAAATTACCTCCCGCCGTGGGGCTGCTAACGCGTACTGCGACCATTTGATCATCGTCCCCTGATGTACGTCCGAGTACACGACCGATCCATCATCAAACCGCCCATCCATGAAGCCGGACCAGTGCCTGTGGTGCTGTCCCGCCATGCCCCCCTGCCTGTGACCGCCGCTACTGCTGCTCTGTGACCCCAGACGTGCTCCCCATTTGAATTGATAAAGCTCGCCGCCGAGCCTGCCTGGCCGCTCCACCCTCCTGTAGCACCCTCTCTTGCACCCTCTTGCGCCCTCTTTGCCTCTCTGTCCAACCGTGGTTCACCCCTCAACGCCTCAACGCCGTCGGAGAAACGACTCAACGCTCGCGCGCCCGCCCTTGGCCATGTCCTGAAGACCTTGTCCGCTTGCCCGCCCCGTGTTTCTTTGCCTGTCCGCCTTGCCTGTCCGCCAGCTCGCCAGCTCGCCAGCTCGCCAGCTAGCCCTCGACTGCCCTCCAGCCAGCCATGCTCGCCCCTCGACGACGGCCGCTGCCGCTGCTGGTGGCCGCCACCCTTGTCCTCCTTTTCTTCTTCTACCACAAGGACCCAGATCGCATATACACGCGGTGGTCCGCCTCCATGGAAGCGCAGCAGCACAAGCTGCCCGCCAACAGGACCCTGGGCTTCGGCGCCGTCGTTGTCGTGTCCAAGGAGGCTTCGACGCGCCGCCACGCCCTGTTGCAGGCCGCCAACGTAACCGACATCGACTTGACCATCCCCAAGCAGCCAGAGTGGACCGAGGGCGACGTGCAAAACTTCCGCAACGGCCAGGACAAGAATGTGCAGAGAGGTTCGATACTGGCGTGGATGGGCCATCACAACGCCCTGCGATGGTATGTCAGCACCCAGCACCCAGCACCCAGCACCCGTATTCGCACGTGTCTTGGCTTGCATGCGGCGCGCAAACGGGACGCTTCGCTAACCCGCTATTCGATAGGTTCCTCGACTCCGGGCTCGAGACGGCCCTCATCCTCGAAGACGACGTCGACTGGGACGTCCGCCTCCGCAGCCTCGCCGTCCCGCTGGCCGCCAGCGCCGCGCGCAGCCTCCTCCCGCCCAAGCGCTCCTTCTCGCCCTTTGCCCAGACCGACAGCAACCATACGCAGTACTGGGGCGACCATGGGTCGTGGGATCTGCTCTACCTGGGCCACTGCGGTGACTACTTCAACGAGGTCACCTATGACGGTCTGGTGCCCACTGACAAGCCCTTCAACTTGAGCGACATTCCCCACGCCGTGTACATGGACGGCAGCGTTCCAGTCCGCTCCGAGCTGCACCCGTTTACGCAAAGCTTGTTCACTGCCTTGAGGATTCCCGCTCATTCGCGCGCATTCCATCGCTCCAAATTCCCCCTCTGTTCCTTTGGCTATGCCGTTACCCGCCCTGCAGCTGAGCGCCTGCTCACCGACCTTGCGCCTCCAAAGCTGCGCGCCAAAGGCCCCCGAGCTTTTGATGTAGCGCTACTCCACGCCTGTACCAAGGGCATCAAGACGCCTTCCCCCACGCCCTGGTGGAATCCCAACCCGCACCCAGACCCAAAACTGCGGCACAAGTATGCCAGCCGCGGGCTCAGGTGCTGGACCGTGAATCCAGAGCTGTTCCATCACATGCCCGGGGAAAGCCAAATCGCAGAAATCGGGCAGGAGGCAGGTGAATACCACGGGATCCCGCCTGTCGACTTGGCGGGCCAGACACAGGTGCTCGTACGAAACGAGACGACGAACATTGAATGCGGCTTCTGGAACGGCAAGTTTGCATTCGAAGACGGCGACATGGAGCGACTGCAGTTCCTGCAGGAAGAAGTGGGTAGAAAGGGACGATGCTTGCGGGAGGATTGAAGATCCCCCACCTTGACCATTCTTCACCACCGACATGACAGGCGCAGTCTTTGTCATTTCTATTCAACTGTAAATTCTTATCCCTGGGCAGGTATATAACACAGCATACCGTAAGGCGTTACCGTGGACATTGGCGTTTGACAGCATAGCCGTCATCGGATCTGGCGCTTGCAGGTTTGGACTTTTCAGATACCATAGCAGCAAGACTGCATTGAGAGGCGAACCCATTGGACTGTTTGTTTGTTTTCGGGTAGACACGGAAGCCATATTATGATTCTAGCACGAATAGGACCTTTTGCATTTCTCCTCGAGTGCCTTTGCCTACGACGTGCTCCTTCCTCGAAAACGGCTCACCAACGGGCGCTCCCTCGTAGTCGTTTGCGAGTATCTCGTATGCATTGCCGTCGAGAGCCCCGGCCAAGACTTTGCCGACGCCTCTTTTGCATCCTCATTTTCGTTATCAGGCTTTTGCGCACTCTGCCCGGCCGCTGTGCATGGCGGCTCACCCTCATATCCGAGGGAGCGCCGACCAAATCTCTTGCCCTGTGGCCGCCCAATCTGGCACCCCATGCTGCACTGGCTATCTCGCAAGGAAAACCTCCTCGCTGCAATTTCAAGCCCTCTTTGCCTTTCGAGCAGCCCTCGACGGCCCCCGCCATGAGCAAGGTCGAACCATTGCAGGCGCGCGTCTATGCAGACCGATGCTCAAAGATGGCTGAGGACGCCCATGGCCCGATCCCTTAGGCGCCAATCTGGTGTCCTCTTGGTTTCAACGGCCGCATGACCGTCCACGCTCGACCACCTTCTAGCACGAGTTGAGCCCTGAGGCAAGCAAACAAGCGCCGCACCGGCATCGGTTCCCTTCCAGCACCCTCGTCTTTGGACACGCACGCGCGACTCGCCCTGGGTTTCCGAGCATGAGCAACGCCTTCCGAGGCGTTCGGAACAGGGTTGGGGCGCGTAGCGCGCAATCTTTCTGCGACGGTTTGGATCGGCAGGGGGCGAAACACCAGGCCTCGATTTCGGATCCTCCGTTCAGCACTTAATGTGCTGCGACGATCACTGGACGCGCTTTTCATTCCGGGAACTCAGGAGATTTGAACAAGCGGCCAAAACCTACCCAGCCTATCACGAAGCCCCGGAGCCTGGTAATCGCCTCGACGCCTGCCCGTTATATCTTCCCTTCGTCCCCCAGGCCCTGATGTCATGCGGGTGGGAGACTTGTTACCAACTGATTGAGCAGAAAACTGGGGAATCAATCGAGCAAAATCCGACGTTCATCCACACGGCTCCCCGACACTCAGCCCTTTACGACGCGCAACCTCCAAGCCCCTCGAGCAATTTTGGCACCACCCACACCCACATGCCCGTCGCCCACGCCGATATTGTCAGTGGACTCGCAGGAGGCTTGAGACCGGCCGACCCGCCGGCGCTCCTGCTTCAACTCTCAAGGTTTTTGCTGCCTTATCGATAGGGTGCTGCCAACGCCATGTGGGGAACTGCCAACGCGCCATGACGAGGGCTCCAGCCAGGGAGGTGGGAACAAGGGCCAAGACACGCAATGCGAATGCGTGGTTCATGGCAACTTGTGGAGAGAGAGTCCTTGCTCGACGTGTGCGGCGGGATGGATCGGTGACGAATCGAGAGAGTGAGGCTCGACAGCTGGGTTATTTTGGCAACGGCGAGAGGGCTACTGGACGTCAGGCTAAGTAAGCTTCATGATGGACCCTGGTGCAAGTCAAAATATACCGAGGAGCTGCCATGACGTTCCGGGTCTGACGTTGCTTGGGCGAAAGCTTACGAAGGGTACTATGACCCATTCCGCACACTAAACTTGGCCGATACAGAGACTCACGGAGTGACATGCGCATGCTTCTGAAGTTGTTCTCTCGACAGGCCAGGCCCAACTTTTTCAGCTCATGCCCATCCGTCATCTCGATTTGTTCATGGGTTGCAGCCAGCCCTAATCATCATCAACGGACTACCCGGCCATCGCCTTTTGCTGCCACGATCCTCTTCCCGTGTGATCTGCACGCTTCATTCACTCGTGGTTCTGGTCGAGTTACTCCTTTGGCCGTCCGGATCGCGATCCATGTTGCTCTTGCATCCCAATTCCTATTTGAATACTAACAGTGTCCAAAGAATACCATCAATTAGGCAGCGCTTGTTTTGTGCTGGATTTACACCACATAGTGACAGACTCCCGCTTCACAACCAACTGGTATTGTGACGGGCGATTTCTCTGATAAACTATCCCTGCCAACAAAAAATTGGCGGCCAGTATAGTTGGCGTTTCCATACCCGATATGGCTCTTGATACCGGGGCAAACCCCGCCAAGTGTGCTCTCTTGAACTAATCTAGGTGCATCCAGAGTAGAAATAGGCGCTTCTAGATCTCTCAGATGGATAAGAACACTTGGGATTGGATGTAGTCAAGGCTGGGTTCTACACCTAGTGAATCACGAGATCGTAGTCCTCGTTCAGGTTCCTCGGTTCAGTTGACAGAGGTGTATCCGTGAGACCAATGATACAGGTTAGGGCAAAGGACAGTCCGAATTTGAGTATATCAAAAGGCGATCCTTCGAGTTTTAATGTATTCAATTTTTATCCTTCAGTACGAAAGCCACCGGTAAAGCCTCTATGACGGGCTATATCGCTCAGTATTTGCGGTGATAGACTAAAGCACTGCATGGGCCAGAACACCAAAAGAGCCCCTTGGCATGCAAGACTGCAGACCATGCACCCATGCGGCAAGAAGCTAAGGCCGAGGAACTAACAACACGATGCAAAATTCCATTGAGGCAGGATAGAGGGCTTCGTTTTGTCCCGTACCGTTGGACCCCGCATGCTAAACCCTGCAAATCGCTCCTACATGTTAGATCTCAGATGCTAACTCTCATGTGCCAGATTCAGGGTGTATGCTGGCCGATTAGTATCCAAATGACGGGAATGCTCTTCTGGAAAATACATAGATACCACCCGTTGTTCTCAAATCTCAAATCACCAGTTGCACACTTCAGCGCATCGATCAACTCGTCATCCTCGATTGATTTGTCTCAACAGCCACTCACCGATTGAAGCTGTACGAAATCTAACTGCGTTCTTTTAACCAGGGTTTCCGAAACTGCAAGGTAAGGGTATCGCCCAACAACCCCTCTATTTTCCCCTTATTAAGCCCCCCCCCCCCCTTTCTTCTCCATATCCCCCCTTATACCTTTAAGATTGGGTGGATGCACACATTAACCCTCTACCACACAGATCATCAACAATATGCCCGTCAACGCGTGCTACAGCGAACGCCGGGGAGGCAACTGGGAAGGCTTTAACAATGACTGGATGACGAGTTTCAAAGTCGCGGGTGGGTGCTGCAGGTTCTACGAGCACGAAGATTGTATGCGGGAGATGTTCATGTCGTGCGGGGAAAACTCGAACGTGGGTAATGCGTGGAATGATAAGTTGAGCAGTATATTTTGCTGGCTTTGAGGGGTGGGGGGATGGTTTGTGTTTAGTTGGGATGTAGCCGGATATTGATAAGAACATGAGTGACGTCTATCTTCGATTGATTGATACATACTCTACAGTCCACTCATTGTGCGATTCCTCACCTTTGCCATCGTTCAATCTCCAAGGCTCGCAGCTCTGTATTCTCATGGCGTTCTTTCGGATAAGGCGATGCCTCCTTTCCGAGCGTAGTCCCAACACCATAGACGCCTAAGCGATAGTATAAGTGGTTTTCGCTGCGTCGATGTAACATCAGCACTCCAGAACGCCATCCAATCCGGTCGTTAGACACCCAAATCTGCAACAAGCATACAGGCAACTTATCAGTAGATTCCTTGACTACGGTATCTCTATGCTGCTGGGTGTATCTTAGCCGTTTATTAGCTTCAGACTTCGGCTATAATTTGATTCTTGATACTCTATGAACCTAAAAACTAGGTGTATTGCAACTAGCTAAATAAAGTAGAATATACAGAGATAACATCTTTTCATGAGACAAATCCTGGGTAGGTTTCTACAAGTTAGGTCTAGCAACTCCTCCCAAACTTATCAAAACATGAGAACTTGGTGATTCTAAGCAACAAGACATACAGGCAACAAAGATAAGCCTCAATATTTACTCCAGCTGGTTGCTAAACTATACATTTGAATCGGTTCATAGCCGAGGTCGAACTTATGGTGCTTTCTCGTGACCACCAGCACGGGCCGAAGACCCCACATTGATCTGCATGCACAGCCGGGCGGACCGAGCCCGTCCTCACCGCTCTCAGACTGCTGATAGTATCTCTCAGATCCCGTCGCTTATCGATCCCTCTATCAGCCACTGGCCAGCAACGTATGCTCCGGATAGTGTTGTGTGAGGTATAAGATCCAACGAAGTACAAGAATGACCCAATCCGGCGAAATGTCAGGCAAGCCTGCCAAGGCGGGAAAGACCACAAAAGACCGGAAACGAGAACTTGACCGCAAAGCACAGCGTTTATCCCGTGAGCGTACAAAGCGCCATATTGCTCAGCTCGAGGCAACAGTTGCCAGCTTTCAGCAGGCCAACTCCGATGCGCGTGTTCAGTCTCTTATGGACCGCCTAACGCAGGTCACACGCGAACGAGATAACCTTTTGGAACTCCTAAAATCTCTCCAGGCTACCATCGAAACACATATCGATGGGAATTCATCAAGCGATAATCGTCCGTCTCCATCCACACCCGATAAGGTTCACTTTCCGCCGCCTTTATGCGAGCCGACTGTGTCGAGGTCGAATCAGCCGCCAGAGACGCACCAAACTACATCGGATAGTCTCTCTATTGATGCATGTAGTCAAGTCTTTCCGGATTATGCCGAGTCCCAATCACTTGGTCAATGCAGCGTACCTGGAAGTTACAACAGTGTCCAGCCTAGTTTGGATGACACACTTTTGTTTTCAGAAGGCTCGCTCCAAACAACTTCACCCCCTTTGTTCAGAAACTCCGGCGGCACCCACGACGTCATTTTCCCTCAACCTGTTCCCCCAACATGTGAATGCATGAAGCATGCATCCGGATCTCTGGATTCCTCCTTGAGCTTATGGCGGGCACTGAACGAAAATCTGAAAGATGTTTCAGTTCTATGTCTAGATCCTACGACGGAAGAGCATGAAATCGAGGACGCCCTGATTCGCGCCATGAAGGAAGGATGGCATAGTTCAAGAAGAACAAGGCCAGTTTCCACGATCCTCGATAAACTCCGCGTATATGACGAGTTAATTCCCAAGGAATGCGGGCCAATTCAACGACTAGCATCACTAAGTGTAGCATATATTGCGATGGTTCATCATAGCAAGAACCAATCGCATTTACCGCGCTGGCTCCAGGCTGGGTACGTCCAACCAATAGAAGTTTGGTTTACCGTCCTAACAATGAGATAAACACAGTCCATCACAATGTCTTCCACATTCAATCGCCATTGACTTTGTCTATTGGTAGGAGTGCCATAGCCGCTCTTGGCTTCTCCATTTTGGCTAATGCAGATCCAGGCCTAGGGTTCGAGAGCGGTTGGTCTTCTTCCAGCATGATTATTGTGCGGATGAATTCTGGAGAGGAGCCATGTCGAATACCAAGGTGGCATGGCCTTTTGATTTTAGAGATACTTATGTGTATCACTCTGCGACAGGTAAGTTCTACCTCTCCTCCCATTTTCGGGAGTTTATCCTGGATCTGGATAACTGGGGCGTAACGCCGGAATTCTTGGAGAAATATCCAGATATTCGAGAGGACATCGAAAAAGATAATGTCGAGAGGCTAGCAGGAGGTGAATTGGAGTGTTCCGCTCTTGGCTTTGGGGAGGGTGACAGAAACTGGTTATTGTAGGACATAGATGAAAAACATGTGTTTGAGAAGCGCCGCCAGCAGTTTAAAAGACATGAAGGGAAAAAAATCAGACCAGAGAAATTCATTTGTTTCTGATGGGATTCTATGGAAAAAAAATTACTTGGCTATTTGTGTCCTTCTCGAGTCTACAAAAAAATCCAGGAACAGGAAATTGAACGATACTTTGACATTCTTCAAAAGTAGATGATCATGCCTCAAAATGAGCATACTGTGAATGTAAATTCGTAATTCTGCGGGGGCTATTCATAGAAGCGAGGGTCGAGGTTCTCAAGCTTGAGATAGGGGGTACGGTCCGCATCCGGAGCAGTGCTGAGATCAACCGGTGCATATCCGTAACCAAGGTACTGAAAGACGTTCCGCTGCGAATCAATGGTAAGCCGGCAGTAGCTCAAAGATGAGGGACTTCCCTACCGAATGATACTTGATTTCCATATCCTCCCACCGAGGATCTTCGATGGCTTCTCGGAAATGAAGGGCACTCCCTGGCCAGATTGCATCCACACGGCCTGTCTTTCTGTTCTTGTCTGCCGCATAGTCAGATTACTGATTTGACGGGGCTCTATCCAGAGGAGCCAGAGGGTGAAAGTGATAGAGTTGGGGCTTACACCAGGCATTGCAATTTTCCTCCCACACGGTGCCCTTAAACCAAGACTGCGCATGCCGGTTGAAATCATCGGTGACATCCTGGCGAGGCACAAAGTATCGGATATTGTCGTGCTGCACCTTCTTGATAACCTTGATGGTATAGCTGACGATCGCCTCAAGGATTCCTATCGCGTTTTGTAAGCTAGCGTGATAGGATATATCGAAACAAGGCAGCTAGCTCACCTGTAATGCTGCCGTTTTCAACGGGAGTGTTGGGCCCGAGGTACACTGCCGGTTCTATCAGAAACAGCTTCAACTCGAGAGGTTTATCGTTTTCTTACTAAGGAAGTTGGGGATTTTGGGTGCCATGACCTGCTCAGGCATTAGCAACTATATTGAAGACCTCTAGTAAAAAAAATACATATGGGAACACTTACCCCCATATAACTCGCTGGAATACTGTGCCAAGCCTCACGAAGGTCATAGTTGTCCAGGCCAAGCAAAGGAAAAGGTGGCCGGTAGCTGTTGTCTATTGTTGGAGTTAGAATTGCTGTTTTGGATAAGGGGCGGTGTCCCTTACCAAAGCCAGTCGCGCACACAATGGTATCGCACGGAGTGTACGAGCCATCGTCGCCGAAGACACCATTCTCATCTACGCGCGCGACACCCATAAAGTGCACCTGAACATTCGGCTTTTGGATTCTGTAACGCGTTCTATTAGAGAGGGTGACATTCGGTGGCTAATTTTTGATAGGTTTTACTTACGCTAGCATGAATGGATCGCCTGGAGTAATGCGACGACAACCAGGGCTCCAGGTGGGGATGAATGGCCCAAGCAATTTCTCATCCTTTATCCACTCACGGGTTCTCTTTGTCACTGTCTGTAAATTTTGTGATTAGAGAAGACATCTACAGTGGTAATATCGTTGGGGTTGGTGTGTATGCGAAGGGGATTTGAGGGTTGCGAAAAGGGATCTTGTTCAGGATCCGATTCTTACCTCTCGAGCCTTGTAATAGGCAGGATTATGCTTCACCAGGATGTGATATAGCTGCAGCCCATTAGCCTACGAAATAATGATTTGGATTCTACAGTGAGACTGACAATCATTATGTTGTCATCATTGCCCTTTGCATGTTTGAGCATTGCGCTGCGATCCCTCCTGTAAAGTGCCTTTTCTTCTTCGGTATCTGCCCCAGAGTGGCTGGTCAGTTCCGATAAAGGAAACTGGAAGAATTGCACGTTAGTTTTAACTCACACTTATAATCATGGCTTCTAGCTTCGCCTTCCTCGGGAAAGGCGAAGAGCCATGCCGGAGTGCGTACGAAGCTATGCACTTTCTTGGCATAAGGTTGCATGCCGGGTACAACTTGGTACGCGCTTGCGCCTGAGCCCAGAACGGCGACTTCTTCATTCTCCCACTGGTCCTTGGTATATGAGTCCCATCTGTTGTTTAGTTAAGTCGTGCCATGAGACTTGATTGCAGGAATCTATAAGAGGCCGGGGGCTTACTGTGACCGATCTGCTGTATGAATCACCCGGCCCTTGAACGACTCTAACCCGGGGATTTTGGGGTTCTCCCAGCGGTCTAGGATACCAATAGCACCTAGAAGGAGATCACAATCGTCCTTGAAGATCCTCTTTGTACCGTCACTTGCCGTTTGCTCAACCATGATTTCCCAGATGCCCTTTCGCTCGTCGAATCGAGCTTCAATGACCTTAGAGTTGAAGGTCATATACTTCTCGAGATCAAGCTTTTTGGCAACCCGGTGGATATAATCACGGAGGTATTCCGATCCTGAGTGGAAACTTTCCCATTCTACAGCGTCATGTCAACAAGTCAAAATCTCTTTGGGGTCTGGTAATATCCATCCATATGGAAGTCAAGAAATTCGCTATCATACCTGGATCGATAGCAAAGTTAAGTTGGTATGTGCAAGTTGGCGAGTCGCACGCAGCGTTGGGGTATCGATTTTGGTACTGGTCAAATCAGCACAAGCTCCCAAATCTAGAGGATACAAATTCTATTGAATAGAAATGTGTTTTGACAAGGTTGGAATTACCCAAGTACCACCAATAGTGGGATTCTTATCGTAAATGATATGCTCAACATTAGAACAATGCTTCTCAATATTGTATGCAAGCATGACCCCTGTCAAGCCCGCTCCGATCGTGATGATCTTTAGCCTTCTATTGGCAGGTTCACCAAGAGTGACGAACGGAATATGGTATCCAGCCTTTGAATCGTTATGATAGTCGGCATTGAGCTTCTCAGTGAATAGATTTCCTGGTCGGGTGTTGGCTTCTGCATCCTTGAAGAACTTGAGACCGGGAATGAAAAAGGGTGATTCATGTTGCTCCTCAGGTGGAGAAATGACAGTCATTTTGGATGTAGTAATTATAGAAACAAGATGCGTAAATGTGTTTTGAGCTGCGCAACCAAAGGCTGTCACAATATCTTGCGATGCAAGCTATTCAACGTGGCGAAACGGTCTACATTAAAAACAAAACTCGTTGCGTTCTGACAGAAAGGGATAGTGTAGTTCGACATTGATTCGGGTCTTCACTTTCCGTCGTTGACACATTGCTTTCTGACCTGGTATCTGCTGCGACATTTCGGGCTTGTGCAAGTGGCTGCCGGTATTGAACATGAACCGGATCCGACGCAGAGAAAACGCTTGCTTGCTTACGCAGGCCTCATGAATCAGCTGACTCGAAGTTGACTCAGTCTTCCACTCGCACAGAAGTCTTATTATTGACTCAGTGTAACAAAGAGCTGGGACGTACAGGTTTTCCCGGATGAATGACATAGTTTTTTCTGACTCGGATTATTGCTAGTCGGTCTATGTCTTCCGATTGGCTGTATGCGACGATGTGGGGATACTCCAATCCATATACCCAGTTCGCTAGGAATAAAATGGAGACTTATCCCTTTGCGTAATTCATGCGAGACGTCTGATTATTCTTTGATAGATGTGAAGGAAATCAGTTGCTTTGCTGATTACTTAGACAGAGAGAAGCACCGAAAAACCGCCATAGGCTTCAGATCGTTAATCAACAGCTGGTGCGCTCTGTCCTATATATAGTTGCCCAACGTATACTACTTCACCACTGCCGTTCGCCTGATTTTTATTGAAGCCCGTGCAAGTCTTGGAAAATGTCGATTTCAGTCAATTCTAAGGCTGAGCTCGCCGAGATCAGTCCAGAATGGATCGATGTGAGTTTTGTTTAGCGCATATCGGGTGCAAAGCTCACTAAACCCCACAGCTTACGAACAAGTTCCCCATCCCCACCATCTCAGGTTCTCTGGAAAAAATTCGTGCATTTAAATTCCCAAATGATCCTAATCCTCCTGTCGGCTTCACCATTGAGGATGTTAAGGTTCCCGGATACCAAGGCTTCACCAACACAGCACGCATCTACACCCCAGAGAATAGCGATGGGCTTTTACCTGTGGTCATATAGTAGGAGAGGTTCCTTCCGATCTTTTATAAACTGTCGCTCATACGATTTTGTCATAGTGTACATGGTGGAGGTTGGACCATAGGCGACCTGGATAGCGAGGACAAAGTCTGCCGAACCATGTGCAAATCAGCCGGAGTGATTACGGTTAGTATTGATTACCGCAAGTAGGTACATTCTTTTCTATCGCTAATTCTACCGAAATGGTGTAATATGCTAACCCTTCTCACGGGGCACCTGAAAATCCATTCCCCATTGGCCTAGAAGATGTCTGGGAGGGAGTTCTTTGGGTATTTCAACTCATTCTTGGAATAAAAGAAAACATTTTAAGTGATCAACATAGGTTTTTGAGAACATTGCGACGCTAGGAGGATCGAAAGATGATATTATAATTGGGGGTCTAAGCGCTGGTGCAAATATTGTAAGTGCCACTTTCATTTCTTTTTGATAGGACAAAGAAGATACTAAAATTTCCAAAGTCAGCAGTTCTTGCCCAAAGGGCACGAGATACTGGGAAATTTCAGCTACGTGGCCAAATTCTAAGAATCCCTTTGGTTGTCCATCCAAACGCGCAACCAGAAGACCTTGACTTTTCAAGCTACAAGGAGAATGAAAATGCTCCTCTTCTACCTACCTCCTCCGTCAGCATGCTCATCAATTATTACGATGCGCCACCTGAGGATATTCGCATGTCTCCGCTCTTGGCAAAAGACTTCTCTGGACTACCACCCACCTACATTCAGGTAGCTGGTGCTGATCCGTTACGCGATGATGGATTCGCATACGCTGAAAAGCTTCAAAAAGCTGGGTGAGTGAATCTTTCATATCATCAGATTAGCTTGTCAGAGGTAACGGCTGACGGAAATCTACAGTGTTCCTGTCAAGACCAGTGTCTATCCCGGCATGCCACATGGCTTTATGGCGTTCCCTTTGAAAACTGCCGTGAAGAGTGACGATGAGTTGATAGATGCAATTAATTGGCTTCGCAAGGATGGTAAGAAGAATACTACGTAAATTGTCACTTCTTAGTGCCGGGGACTGCCCAAGTCGAAGTGGCGCCCTTTAATAAATAGCTCCTGCCTAATTGCGTCTTGTGCCCTTGTCTTTTTTTGCTCTCATATTCAAAAAAAAAGGAGAACGTGCTGTTTGCCATATGGAATAATGGTACATATGAAGAGTTTCAGCATTGTTACTTGGCTTAGATACGGTGCGACACTTTTGTGTTGTAGGATGAAGGTACAGGATCTGAATCACAGGTTGATTCCTAGGATACCTCCTTTCTGTCATATGACATCACCTTTCCATTTCCTTTCTAAATCAAACACTGTGCTACATTTTCTCAACAGTGCTGGTAGCCCGGTACTACAAGTCTTCATTGCAATCTACTTGAAGTTCAATATCGCTTAAAGGTCAACAGTCTCTAAATCGCAAAATCGCAGGTTGACGCTAGTAGCTTTGCCAATGCCTCCAATGCCTCTTGATCATCTTCCGTGAATCCATTGAGTTCGGCGCAATCGATATCGATAATAGCTTTGACCTGTTTCCCCATTAGCTCACTTATTCTCTCCACCCACTAGTCAAAGCTGCCGAAGATGAATGATTAGAAAAATGTAGCCTAACACGCACCTTTCCATCCTGCAGAATTGGAACTACGATCTCACTTTTGCTAGCGCCATCGCATGCGATGTGGCCAGGAAATTTATCCACGTCCTTGACCAGCTGTGTGACCTGCGTCTGCGCCGCGGCACCGCACACGCCCCGTCCATATGCGATGATCTGACACGCAACCTGTCCTTGAAAAGGGCCGAGAATGAGTCGAGAAGTGTTGGAGGGGTCTGTGAAGTAGAAACCAGCCCAATTCACCGCGTTGGACGGGGCGGGTAGGGAGTGGAAGGCATGCCAGAGAAGGGACGCTGCATTAGACAGGTTGCTGTGGATCATCGTCAGGTCATCTCCTCTTGAATATTTGCCCAGGGCCTTTTCATGTTTGATGTTGACAGCGTTGTGCGCTCGCGAGTAGAAAAACCGCGAAGATGACGCAAGTATTTGAAATACTCACCAGACCTGGTGGAAAAATCAGCAAAAAAAAAACTTGCCTCACGAAAGAGAACGCTTGGACGAAGGAGAACAAAGAGACATTTCACGAACCCAGTTTCTCTGCCCATCGAAAAGCGCTTCAGCCTGTTCCAGCACCTGCGCATAAACCTCCCTCTTGGTCAAGCCCTCGGCAAATGTCGATGCATCGGCGTGGACCTGATTTTTTGCAAAATGCGACTAATCAGCCTCCTTATGCTTATCCATGTTAAGAGACGCTGATTACTCTGTTTCAGCTGGAGGAACACGAACCATTTTAACGTGTTTCAATCTGGTGATCAAGTTCAGTCGTGGGAGTTGCTGTCGATCGAGAGCGTGTCTGGGTGGTCAAGGGTCGAAATTGCGCCATTGAGGTTGTGATTGGTTGGGTTGCGGGCTGGCTCTTTTGTCAAGCTTGCAGCAGGGTTACGGCCATGATGGCTGTCCATTATTCCTGTATTTGAATCAATATACTTTACTTTCAAATCCTACCCGGTAAGTTCGGAAATGAAGGCGTGTTGCGCGTCTGGTGCCTCCCAAAAAAAAAATCGTCTGCGCTGAACACTAACTAACAATCCAGTCATTCACAAAATCTTCAGATTTCTTAGGCAGAGCAACCAAAAAGCAAAAATATTAACGACCACGCCAGGGATCGAACCTGGAATCTCTTGATGTCTGATCGGGTGATCGTAGTCAAGCGCCTTGCCATTTGGCCACGCGGCCGGTTGTTGTTGTGATGCAAATGATGAAAATATAATATATATATATACATGTATATATTATCATGTACAGAGAGCTTGACAGCGTAATCTCTTCGCAATTACAGGCATGCATATATCATCGCTAGAATTATAGGTGAAAAGCAGTAGTGCAAGCAAGTGGGGCGTGGCTTAGTGGATCAAAGCAAGTTTTTTTCGAGCTAGTGCTGTTGAGCCGGGGTTAAGTATGAACGCTAGACGATTTAGCAGCTAAAAGTACGTGCTGTTTCTTTATCTGCTAAGAAAACGAGAATAGAATTCGGTGGTTAATTTCGTATTCTTTATATATATAGCTTGTTTTACCCGGCTATAAATGCTGCCAAACTACAAAAGCACAATTTATTCTAGTCTGTTAGCATCAAAGTACCGAGTGCAAAACAACAACTCTCTAAACCTCCAGCCCGACAATTACAGCTATTAGCTCTATATCCCAGGAATCAAGTTAACTGATTTTCAAGCCCTCTTACAAGAGCTAAAGGCAGTGATTCTAAGATCCCGGTGTCCCACGGAACCAAACGAACTTCAAGAAATAAAGCCTACAGCCATCTCGAACCATGAGAAATGGATATTACCAATTCCTTTCTTAGGATTGATTCAATGCCTTATTAGATTCTATCAAATCCCCAAGTCACTCCTATATCACTCAAGCTCCTCCTTGCCCACTTCAAAATACATTCTCCAATGCCCCTTGCATCCTGGATTAAACCCAGCCCCACACTCGGTACATTGACTCCCACATGCCAGATACTCGGCCACGCTCAGCACATGTCCGCACTTCCCACACAGCACTGCCTTCTCGTATCGTTGGTCCCTTTTCCACACCTTGGCAGAGTGCGCTGTCTCGATTGCATTGTGGCAAGCAATGCAGGCATAAAATTTTTGGCAGCAGGGGTGCTTGATGGCGATGATGTCGAGCGGGGAGTGCCAGTGAGCGCACTGGGAGAGGAGGGTAACAGAAATGCCATGAACGATTGGCGGTGTGGCCATATTCTGATCGTCTGCTTGCAAAGCCTCGATATCGATGATTTGTGCGTGGTGAGGTTAATGCTGGGTTGGATGAATCAGATGCTAGCCAGTTTTCGCTGGACATCTCGCGACTATCCCTCACCCAATGCGAATTAGAAGTCAACACAGCACGTCAAGATGGATTGGAAAATATCAATAACGCACCTGCAAAGGCGTTTAGAGATTCGTATTTGCATTAACATGGGCTTAGATAACGCGCGACACGTGCAGTACTGGAAACAAAGTGGCTACACTAACAGATCCCGAAGCCGTTCATTGCCGCGGCATAGCATTAACCATACAATACAATATTTACACACAGCCGTTCACGTCAGACGTCGTACAGCATCAAGCGAACGCATTACCCACACAGAACATTTATGCTCATCTACCAGGGTGGATGTATCACGGTAAGATCGTCAAGTGAGGGTTGCAAACTCCTTACCTCTGATCCTACCTTGATTACGGAAGCTCTTCCATAAGGCGAGCAAGATACTTACATACCTACCCGCCTGACTGAAGGTGGAGCTTAAGAAGCCCAACGAAAAACCCCAACCGTAATGAAACATGAAAAAAGAAAACCCCTACCCTTCCAATCCGCCACCGTCACTTCTCATGATAAGAGTGAGCATTGGCATCATAATCCAGAAAGACAGCAACGCAACAAGGCTGCTTATAAAGTCATGCCCAGCTCCCCATAGAGGGCAAAGGACGTTGATGTCGCGCGGTTTGGGCTAGAAGGATGGCGAAGATACAGCAACGGTTGAGAACCTGCCGGGAGGAAAATGCAAAATCCTTACCCTCTTCGATGGTATGATAGGTCCCGAGTGCCATGAAGGAGAGTGATCTGTGCTTACCCCCAGGTATGAGAAGGGTTAGACGGACAAGGCGAAGAAATGGGGTATAACCTTTGGACAAACCCATTGGTGTGCTGAGCAGATTTTGGAGCTCAGTACCTCCGTCGAGAAGAGCCGCGGTCGTCATAGCTGTCACCATCGTATGCGCGCTTGCGCGAGCCTCCATAACTGTCGTCCCTGCCACCATACCCACCGTCGCGATCTCGGTCGCGGTCGCGGTAACGGTCTCGGCTGCCTAGAGGCTCGTTATTGGCGCCGCTAGAGCCTGCACCGCGGCGGTCATCGCCATGTCGACCTCCACCTCCGTAGCCGCGATCAAAACCTCCGCTTCGGCCGCCACGTGGGCCTGAAGGAGCACCATCAGGAGGGCCGTAGCTATCGCCCTGATAGCCAATACCGCCACGTCCACCACCTCGGCCGCCAAATCCACCACGGAATCCGCCGCGATCGCCGCCGAAGCCACCTCGGCCGCCACGACCTCCAAAGCCTCCACCAAATCCTCCGCGACCACCAAAGCCGCCTGGTCCAGATGGAGGCCCAAAGCCGCCTGGGCCCACAGGACGCGGAGGTGGGGCCTTGGTGTAGCCTCGACCGCCAAGTCCACCGCCGAAGCGACGCGGGCGCCAGCCAGTCACAGTGCGACCACGCTCTACGTCGACGCAGACAGGTCGACCCTTGATGGGCATCTTGTCGGTGACCTTGAATGCTTCTCTCATGTTCTTCTCGCGCTCGTAGACGATGAACGCGTAGCCACGCTTGCGCTTTTTGGGCGGCGCGTCAGGCGGAGCAGTAACATCCTCAACGATGCGTATGCGCTCAATCGGGCCATATCGACCGAATTCGCGCTCCAAGTCCTCGGACGTGACATTGTACGCGAGGCGCGACACGAACAGGGTCTTGAAAGCGTCGCCTTGAACCTTGGGGTCATCATTGGGCTTGTCTACAGGTGATTTGTTAGTATCGAGCACTAAGGAAGGTGGGGGAGGGTTGTCGGACAATCCTTGATGCCTTCGGTGAGCAGCCTCTCCTGCTTTTCCTTCTTTTCGAGTTTCTTGCGGTCGCGCTTCTGCTGCCAGCTGTCCGTGGGTACATAGCCATCGTTATCTTTGTATTCCTTGAGGTCTTTCATGTACTGGCCGATGCCAGAAATCTTGGCCGTGTGACGCCTCTCAGGCGGGTGATCAATGGGTTCCATCCACCGCAGCGGCGGCCGCGGGGCAAACAGCGAGAGCAGGTTGGGCGGAAGTTTGTCCGTCATAATGGCGGTGATCACTGACTGCGCGCCAGGAAGCGAAGCAGCAGGGCGGTTGTGAGGGGGTTGGGTGTGTGGAGAGCGACGATGGAGAGGTGTCGAGGGCCGACACAACTTGTCGCCAGGAGAATGACTAGTCGACTTGGCGCGTCTGCCTGGCACGTGACGGCGCTCCGCGAAAATCGAGAGAGACAACCACGGAAAGGGCGTGAGACTCTCACACTGTCCCCATCCGCCAACATGCCTATATCGGCCCTCCGGACAATTGCGAAACCGCAGGTATGTCCCAGTTGCAGGCCCGTCCCATATCATGGGTTCTAACAGCCGCAGAATGGCGTTGGCGCCTTCATCCTCCAGTGCAAGAAGCTCGACTTCCACTACTGCGACTGGGCCGGCTCCTCACGCGGCATGAACGCCTTCATCAAGTCGTCCCTCGGCAACTTCGCAAAGCGCAATCCTCAGATCGAGATCTCAGTCTCCCCACGGCCTAGGAAACACCCCGTCATCATCGGCCACTTCATCAACGGTCGCCAAAAGGCCATCTGCGTACGCAACATGTCGGTTCACGAGGTGCAGCAAAAGGCAGAGCTGCTCCGGGATGACCGTGGCGAGGAGCTCAAGAGAGTCAACAAGCCTGTGACGAGTATCAACGAGAGTGTCAGAGGTATCTGGAGTCCGTTCCACGGTGCCAAGGTCGAGATATAGGCAAGACAAGTGGGTGCAGCACGCACGAGGCGATGAAGGCTGGCAGAAACGAGGAGAATTTCTGGACACGAAGATGTTTGGTGGCTTTTGCATAAACTACTGGCACAAAAGGCGCAACTGGGTTGGGCATGTACATCACTGTGCAAATACTGTATTAAGAAACGGCAGCGAAGTTGTAGGACACGCTGAAAGTCATTCATGTTGTTCCATTGATCTCATAAGCCAGGTTTTTGCAAGTACATGTCGCATTCACTCATCCATTTGGCTGGCCTGGTCATAGCCGGGCCTCCCCGCCATGAATTCATGCCGAGTTTGAGTTGATGATGTCGACGAACGCTGGCTTTAAGCTGGCACCACCGACCAAGAAGCCGTCGATGTCGGGCTGTTTGGCCAGCTCGGGCGAGTTCTTCTCCGTTACACTGCCTCCGTACAAGATGCGAGTCTTGTCGGCGGCGTCGGCAGAAACCTCCTTCTTCAACCACTCGCGGATGGCAGCGTGGACCTCCTGAGCCTGCTCAGTGGTAGCGACCTTTCCGGTGCCAATAGCCCTAGAATCAACTAGTCAGTGTGTGCATGTTTGACGGCAGGGGCTCTCCCGTACCAGATGGGTTCATAGGCAACGACAATCTTGGACCAGTCCTTGACCTTGTCGGCGACGGCCTTGAGCTGAGTGGTGACGACCTCAATGGTCTTGCCAGCCTCGCGTTGCTCCAGGCTCTCTCCGCAGCAGAGGATGACGCCAAGTCCACCGTCAACAGCGGCCTTGGTCTTGCTGGCAACGAAAGAGTCGTCCTCCTGGAGAACAACCCTGCGCTCCGAGTGGCCCAGGATGGTCCAGTTGATGCCACTCTCCTTGAGCTGCTGCACCGAGATCTCACCAGTAAAGGCGCCGTTTGGCTTGTCGTAGACGTTCTGGGCAGCGACCTCGAGACCCTC
The DNA here is from genome assembly GCA_022059125.1 of Corynespora cassiicola. Lineage (NCBI taxonomy): Eukaryota > Fungi > Ascomycota > Dothideomycetes > Pleosporales > Corynesporascaceae > Corynespora > Corynespora cassiicola. The sequence continues at coordinate 324,281 of JAEUWY010000012.1, read as the reverse complement.
GCGGAGGTGCTCGCGGGCAAGGAGAAGGTAGAGGGAAGGGGGGGCGATGACGACCTCTGGCGCACAGTTAGCAAGGGGCCGCGCCGCATTGACAAAGGCTACGTACCAGCGTTGGGGTCTAGCTTGGCCTGGCTGAGGTTGGTGACAATCTCCTTGATGGTCTTGATGTTACCATTCCTACAAACGGATCAGCTCCGCCGCCGACAAGCTGTTGCTCAGCTCAGGTGAGATGCTTACATTTTGAAGTTGCCTCCGACGAAGAATTGGCGACCCATTTTGGCGGTTGGTGTGTGGAATTGGACCGAGTGTTGCTTTTTTGGGAGGGTTGATGTGGAATGCGAGAGAGACTCAGTGTGTGAGCGTGGTGGTGCAGTGTGTTGTTGAGCTCAAAAGTAGTTGGCGGGGCACTAGGGAGGGGCACGATGTCATCAGAGGTTTTCGGCGACCTTCGGGCCTGGCGTGTCCCTCGTCACGGCCGTGGGCGGGAAAAAGGCCATGAAAAGCAGCCTGCACCCGCAATTTTAATGGTTCAAGAAGAAAAAAAATGGAGCTTTGGAGGGTCCCATGATGCGGCATTTCTCATGCTTCCGGTGTGCTCGCTCCCACGTAAAACGTCACTGGCACCGTCCACGCTTTGCGGCGGCACGCTCCACGACAACTTGTATTGCAGCTTCGGGGGGGCCGGCTACTTCGCTGTAGCCGAGCGCATGCTCGACCGATTCGGCATTGCTCCTGGGCACGTCTTTTAGAGCATTGGCATCACGTTACGACTGATTGTCAGTATATTTTGCTTCCCATGGACCTGCAGGAGAACGTCTTCTTTCCGGCCGTCGCCACCACCCCTGCGTCACAGGGAACTCCCAGGCGGGGGGCATTGCCATGCTCGACGCACATGGCGGAAAGCAGTTTGCAAATAAACTTTTTTTTTGCATGGCTGCCACTCGAACCTTGACTTGCAAGATTTTGACACCGCGTCCTACGTCCGATATGATGATGCCACTCAAAGTTGCTTGGGGTCTTGATGATGTCAACAGTTCACCATGTGGATCCAAAGGGCCGGCCCATAACCAGGCCTGTGTAGACAAGAGCATGTTTCAAGCAACCACTAGCCATGTCCGCGTGTGAGGCCCCAGGATCAGAAGACAACATAGGTACCGAGATGGGTCACAGGAAAGATACGGACCGAAATCGTGGGTGCGGAGACATTTGGTGACGCTTTGTTATTTCTCCCAAACTCTAAATCCTAGTCGGCCGACCATCACTCCCCCAGTTTGGCTCTTGGGCAGCGGCATGGTACTTGATTCTACTTTTATTTTGTTTGATTGACGTGCGGCGAGTAGCGAACAGCGAACAGCGAACAGCATGCCATCGAGCCAGGCCTACTCGCCACGCACCCCAACAGATGACGGCACGCTTGCTTATTTGCCCAGGGTCAGGAACAGCCTGTCGCCAATATCGCCTAGGCCTGGCTTGATCATGCCCTTCTCGTCGACGTCCTTGTCGCAGCCGCCAACCCAGACCTCGACGCCCTCCTCCCACTCGCCACACGCGCGCTTCAATCCCTCGTCGGTGGCCAACACGGCACACACAATGATCCTCTTCACGCCCCAGTCCTTGAGGGTGTCAATGGCCGCGCAAGCCGTAGCCCCCGTCGCGATTATGGGATCAACGATGATGGCGAGCTCTGCGGGACCGCCTGCAGTGGGGTTGGCGGCGGTCGGGCCGTGGTAAGGGAGATTGTTGTAGTATTCCACAGGCTGCAGGGTAGTCTTCTCGCGGTACAGGCCCAGGTGGTGCACCGGCACTGGGGTGGGGAGGAGGGACGAGAGGGCAGGGACCATGGACAGTCCGGAGCGGAGGATGGGGACCAACGAGATGGCCGAGGGCGCAGGCGACGTCGTTGTGGCCGTGTAGCTGTACCCGAGGGGGGACTTGTCCTGGGATGGCGTGTTATCATCCGTATAGCATGAAAACCAAGTGCGTTGTGTCCTTTCGGAGGTGGCCGACGGTGGGAGGACGGCCGGAGCGGGGAAGCTCTCAGAAGTGCTCTCTCTCTCTACGAGAAAACACAGTAGAGGTAGAAGAGAAGAGAAGAGAGGTGACTCACTGTTGGGCCTTCCTGCGAGGTCAGGCCAGAGGCAAGGGCCTCGTAGCCCACCATCAGCGAAATGTCGTGGACGAGAGCTTGAACATCTCTTGAGCTCGTGGATGCGGACCGCAGCTGTGAGAGCTTGGCCTGGAGACAAGGGTGCGTAGAAACGTGGGCGTTCTTGGGAAGGGCCATTTTGGGTGCGGTTGATGCCTGGCGGTGCAGTGAGGACTGTGGTGAGGCTCGGGGTGCGTCAGAGGATTATTGCAGAAGGAGGGAGGGTTGTCTGTGGTGGCTGTCTTCAATGCAGGGTGATAGCTCAGGCGCACCAAATGATAAGGTCGGCACGGCTCGCTGTCATGGCCAGAAGCGGACGCAATCTGCAGCTAGACGGGCCTAGTGCATGATACGCCAGGTACACCCATGCGTAGATCTGGCATGCGGGCATGGAGCTCGCCGGGCAGGCATCGATGCCGTTTTCTTTGCTTGTTGCATCCCATCACGCCCCCGGCCATGAATCAGAACGCACCGGGCGTCTCATGCCGCCGGCTGGGGCCCTCAGGGAGCCAGACTGAAAAGCAAACACGCTATATAGCAGCCGTTTGGTCGCGCGGGCCCCCAATTCCCCAACCGACCCGGCCCCCGCCGTGCCACCCGTGGACTCGCTAGCCCTCTCCACCCCGCCTCTCTTCACCTGGCCGAGGCTCGCTGCCTGTGTTTCGGCTGGATTGGCATGAGACGGACACACTCCGAAAATGGCAGACAGCGACGATGGGTCCCTCAGTCAGCGCGACTCCCACTACAACCAGCAGCGCTCCTCGTTCCCCTCGGACAGATCGATGCGCACGTCGTCGCGGCCGCACTCGCATCGGCAGAGCTCCAATCTGATCAGCGACTTCATCCTCGACAGCAGTGACGCGCCGACCCTCCCGCCAAGCCCGTCCCCGGCTCCTGTAATCCCACGCAGGAAGCAGAGCCTCGACAAAGGCAAGAGAAGGAACAGCCATGGGGGCCGCCAGGACAGCTACCAAAACATCTCGCCCACTGGATCGAGAAGCAGGAACATTGACGAGCTGCTGCTGCCGGACTGGGACAACCTCAACCTCGATGAATCCCCCGACCCTCCGCCCATTCGAGATGGGCGTGGCAGGACCTTTTATGCGCCCAGCACCCTCGAGGAAGAACGCTCCTCGCGACGGTACCAGCAGCGGTCCGGGAGGTCGTCTTTCCGGTCGAGTCCGCTCAGTCCGCTGAGCCGCAGAGGAACTCCAGCCACGGATTTTGATATCACGGCACTGCCCACCATCCCAGACGCACCCTGGCGCAAGAACAGGAACGTACAGGCCGAGGACTACATGCGCACGCGAGCAAGCCCCGCCCAGCGGCGGGGTTCACGCATAGCGACCGAACTGTACACCATTTCGTATCTGATCTTCTTTTCCATCTTCGGCACGCTCGCGCGACTTGGACTGCAATGGCTCACCTTCTACCCCGGCGCGCCGTCAACCTTCTCTGTGCTGTGGGCAAACTTCTCGGGCACGCTCGTCATGGGCTTTCTCGCCGAGGACCAAGGCCTATTCCGCGCAGGGTGGGGGGCGGGTGCGCCGTCGCCCGTCCGGAGCCCCACGAACGACGAGAAGGCTCTGGAAGAACAATTGGCGGCAGCCAAGGCTTCACATGCAAAAGTAAAGAAGACGATACCGCTGTACATTGGGCTGGCGACGGGATTCTGCGGCTCCTTCACGTCGTTTTCGTCCTTTATGCGGGACGTCTTCTTCGCCTTGTCCAACGACTTGCCCTCGCCCACCAACCACCCCACACCCGGCACGGCCGCGAGCACGACGTCGACGGTTGCTCGCAATGGAGGATACTCATTCATGGCGGTATGCGCCGTAATCATACTGACAGTCGGGCTATGCCACGCGGGGCTCAAGGTCGGGGCTCACATGGCCGTGTTCCTGGAGCCGTGGGTGCCCGCCATCCCCTTGAGCGCGGCACGGAGGTTTGTCGACCCCCTCGCTATGTTTGTGGGATGGGGCGCGTGGCTTGGGGCGGTACTGATGGCCATCTGGCCTCCCGACCGGCCGGGCGGCCCCGAGGGGACTGCATCGTGGGACGGCGAGACGTGGCGGGGAGTGGCCATATTCGGGTGCGTGTTCGCGCCAGTGGGGTGTCTGCTGCGCTTCTACGCGTCGGTCCACCTGAACACGCTCGTGCCGTCGTTCCCCATCGGCACCTTCGCCGTGAACATTTTCGGCACCGCGGTGCTGGGCATGGCCTTCGACCTGCAGCACGTGACCGTGGGCGACTCGGGGACCGTGGGCGGCGGCAGGGTCGGATGTCAAGTGCTGCAGGGCCTGATGGACGGCTTCTGCGGGGCGCTCACGACCGTGTCGACGTGGGTGCTGGAGATGGACGGGCTCCGGCGGGGCCAGGCGTGGATATACGGCTCGACCAGCGTGGCGGCGGGGCTGGGGATTCTGGTCATGGTCATGGGCAGTGTGCGGTGGACGGTGGGCTGGGCGGCGCCGGCGTGCGCGACGTGAAGGGCGCGAGGGCGCGAGGGCGAGGAGGCTGTATGTATGTATACGTGCCTAGGCAGCGAGTGGTAGCTAATGCTTGTGCTTGTACCTTGCAATGCAGGCCGGGCTGCCCCCCCCGTCCGCGGGATCCGTCCGCGCTGCAGCGGCCGCCGTGGCTGCAGTGCAGTGGCGGCGAATTAATGGCCAGCCCCAGCCTTACCGGGAGTCACGACAGGCAGCCTTCGACGCGCTGGTCCCGTGCGTGCTGGCCCTTCTCAACCTCTCCCCTCTGCCCTCGGCCACCCGTGTCTCCTCCACCGCGCCCCTCGCCCTCGCCCTCGCCCTCGCCCTCGCCTTTACTCTCGCTCTCGCCGCGCCCGTCGCCATGTTTTCCACCAAGCCCAAAATCCGAACCAAGACGGTCGCCGTCCCCGTCAAGAAATCCACCGCCCCCAACGCCGCCGCGCCGCCCGCAAACCGCTATAGCCTCACGCCCTCGATAAAGGTGCGGGCACCCGCCTCGTCACAGCAGCCGCAGAAGCAGCGTGAGCCCGCGCGCAAGTCGCTGTCCGTCTCCCGCGTCCAGCAGAAGCGCAAGGTCTCCCCCAGCACCCCGCAGTGGGCGAGCAGCGACGAGTCGAGCGACGACGACGATGGAGACGACCGCCTGGGCGTGCGGAAGCGCCAGAAGATGAGCAGTAGCATTGAGCCTCCGGCTATGAACCGCTGCCTGCTGCCCGACCCAAAGCGCCGCGTGCGCATACACGCCGCCGCCGACGACGCTCCTCAGGAGGCCAACAAGGCAGCAAAGCTGATACCGGGCCTCAAGATGACGCGGGGGGAATGGGTCAAGAAGTTCAAGCCCGCCTTTTCCGGCTCCAAGGAGAACCGCATCGTCGAGCTGCAGTACCCCAGTTCCTCTCGCCCGGAGAAGTTTGAAACCGTCGTCCCGCGCGATGAATCCGACTTCAGCCCAGTCAACGATATTTATTTCTGCATCGAAGAGATCATCCAGCACTACTTGCCGCCCTCCCTCGCCATGTCCCTCTCCTCCGAGACCGACGGTACGGTCCGCTTACTCAAGCGTGCCGTTGCCAAGAACTCGCCCGACGACTTCGAGGCCGCCCTGAACGACTTCAACACCCTGATCAGGAAGAGGCTGAACGATGGCACCATCCCCAAGGTCTTGGATGAGATGCATGCCATCCCCCTCAGCCTAACCAAGCGTATCTTGGCCCAGGTCTACCAGCGCACCGTCTCGCCGCATGCACACCTTTTGCGCAAGGTCAAGGGCAAGGAGACAACCTATGGCGAGCTTCTCCCCCCATTCGTCCACAACATCTTTGACCAAACCTCGCTCAACTCATCGTGCGTCTTTGTCGACCTAGGCTCCGGCGTTGGCAACGTCGTCTTGCAGTCCGCACTGCAGACTGGCGCCGAGAGCTGGGGCATCGAGATCATGGACACACCCGCTTCCTTTGCAGACCGTCAGGCTAGCGAGCTACGCGCCCGCGCCAAGCTATGGAACATCTCACTGGGCCCCATTACCCTCCTTCACGGTGACTTTCTCGAGAGCCCTGAGGTGGACGAGGTTCTCCGTCGTGCCGATGTTGTCCTCGTCAACAACAAGGTCTTCCCCCAGAAGCTCAATGGCGCTCTCCTGGACAAGTTCCTTGATCTCAAGCACGGCTGCAAGGTAGTCAGTCTCGAGAGCTTCGGTGGCGGGAACAAGCAAGGTGTGAGGAACGAGCAGAGCATTGCAAACCTTTTTGACGAAGAGAGATTCGACTCGGGCACCAACAGTGTGAGCTGGGCGGGTGAGAGCGTCGAGTATTTTATTGCTACCAAGGCGCGCTGAGCGTTCTAGATTTCCTTCGCCCCTGGCACACACACATGCCGAACCTTCGGCCTTGTTATCCTTTGTATCATTGATTAGGTGGGTGGCCTGAGTATCCGCATCGGCGGACCATTGTGGTACACATAGACTATTGTTGTCATTGTCGTTGCTGTTGGGCTAGGTCTTTGTTTCGGTTTCGGGCGCGCATACCCCCTGTGGAGAGTGTTTTCTTTTGGTGTATCAATACCCTTGCGCGCGCATGTATGTGTATGTATAGAAAGGCTGGGCAAGGGAAGGGATGGGTACATGTTTTCGGTTCGGGACTCCGTGTTAGGATAGACCAAAAATGTTGAAATTGTTAGAGAAGAGCACGTATCATTTGGGTGAGGAGGCTCGGAGAGACTTTACAGGCGCGGGGGGTTGGTGATGGGTTAGCTCCCCTTCTTCCTCCGACATGAAAGTCACCCACCCTGGCGTACAATGCCTAGGTACAATATCGGAAAGGTTTGCAATTCCAAAAAAAAAAAAAGACTCTAGAAGCCTTCTGGAATCGCAGCAGGTTCTTAGATAGACGATCAGACCTGACGTCTGCAGGGACTCAAACTCTGTTTCCGTGCCACGCCGTGACAGTACCTGGGTTAGACAGGTAGGTAGCGGGTGGATGCAATCGGGCATATAGCAGCCGAGCAGGCTTCGCATAGCGCTTGCACCGCACTTTTTGGCCCTGCCTGATGGTCTGCGACAAAAACATCCACCTTGGTAGCGTTTGGTATCGCGTATTCTTGCTTTGCTTTGCTTTGCTTGGGTCAGACTAGCTAGTCAGTTCCACACTCTTCCGTCGTGTTCTCACTATTCCTGGGCGCCGAGTGGGTTCTGCTCCGGCTCCACCTCAGCTCGTGTTTCGCACTCGGGTCCGTCCGCACCTTTTCTCCCTTGTCCACGTTTGCCTTGTCTCCAGGAATAGCATGGGCTGAGCGTTGGAGGAGACCTCACGAGGCCAGGTTGGCGAGCTAGTACATGGGCATGCATTAATATCTGTATTCACAATGCAAGACCAGCTGTGCCTATTCGACAGAGCTGCTGTGGTGGCCTGCAAGAGTATACGGTCTGGACAAATTACAAATCTACAGTGCCATAGGCTTCACTCTCACAAAACATCCATTCCTCCACCCATTACACAACGGCCGCCCTGCATGCCATCCAAACCCGGCCATTCGCAGCCTTCTCTGTGCTCCTGCCTTTTTCTCGAATCGAAGTATACAATCGGGGTATATATTCCTGCATCGCTCAAAGGATCCCCGCAGGATAAGGATAGACGTGAGCCTCTAGTCGGCTCTGTGTACGCGCCATAAAGACAGAGCAAAATGACATCAAATGTCCACCCATCCATGCCCAAATACCAATAACAGAAGGACTCGCGTATGCATCGCTAATTTTCGAAGATGTACATTGACGATGACGATGTGGGCGTGGCTATAACGCTCGGTACCGAGAAGGAGGACTAAGGATGGTGTGTATGCAGGTGGTTCGTGGTTCGTGATGCGTAGACTTTTATTTCTTCCTCTCTGCATGCCCAAAGGGTTCCTTGTTTTTTGTTTTTTTGCCCATCCAAACGTGCGACCCGGGTAGGATAACGTTTATGCTCTTCTTCGCCCGCAATCTCTCCAATGATTGGATGGCATCATGTTCGCTCTTCACACAAACAAGGCCAATGCCCCTCCCACGGCGGCAACGCCGCCGACGAGGAAAGGGTGAGCCTTGGCCGCAGCTCCGGTTTGGAGGCCTGGGGCACCCGTAGGAGTGCCGGTAGGCTCCCCATCGTTGCTTCCTCCCGTGTTGGTGGCACGCGCAGGTTCCACAAAGGTGTAGCTCGTAATGACGCTGGGGGCGCCGTCTGCGCCGGTGGTGGTGATGAGCAGGATTGACGACACGCGACCGGCTGGGGGCGTGTACGTGGTCAAGAAGGTGGAGCCCTGAGCGTTGGTCCTGGTGAGAACTTGGCCGGCCGTGGGCTGGAACTCAACGGCAGACGTGGTCACGAAGGCAGAGCCCGCGGAGTCAGTTGCGGTAAAGATGACGGCAGGCTTGGTCTCCTGGGATACAAAAGTCTGGCCGTCCTCGTTGGTGCGTGTTACAGGCACGGCGACCGAGGCCGTCGGCTCGCTGAGGATCTCGCTAGAAATGACGGTTGGCTGGCCATTGGAGTCAGTGGTCGAGATGGGGACCGGGACCACGACAGCAGATTCCTGGCTAGACTGGGGGGTTGGGGGGCTGCTGCTGCTGCTCTCAGGCTCGGGTGCCGGGGTGCTCTCTGACGGTGTCTGGCTCGACTGGGGGCTCGACTGGGGGCTCGACTGGGGGCTCTGGGTGGGAGTGGTGGTGCCATTGGAAGGGGCCGGCTGCTGCCTCTTTTTCAGGTCCTGGACGGCAGCGACAATGAGCTTGGTAGCAAGAGGGGGGTTGTCCTGGTGCACGCGTTCGACACCATGGCGGTGGGATTCAAAGACGCCGTCCTTGAACTTGGTGAGGCTATGCAGCGCCACGTGAAGCGATTCCTCGGGGAGAGCGTTCAGCAGGTCCTGGAAGGCCTCGTTCGCGTTGGCGTAGAAGGGGGTGGAGTCGGATTGCTGGGTAGGCGAGGCTGGCTCTTCCGAGGCCACCATGCCGAGCAATGGCAGGGCCAGCAAGGCAATGCGGTGGAACGAGGGCATGGTGGTGGGTGGTACGGTATGCGCGGGACAGCGAGAACGAGAGTGAGGGTGGGATGGGACGGTGAGCTGCGGCCGACAAGTGGTTAGCAATCCGACATTGTCTTTGCTCACAGAAGAAGAGGGCAGAAGCGTGGGCCGGAGCCCGAGCCGGGCAGCTGAGGCCTTTATCGCGCTGTGGTTTGGTCGGAGAGGGGCCCGCTTACACAAAAGTAGGCCAGTTCTGGGTGCCCGTGGTGGTGGTGGTGGTGGCTGGAGCAGGGGGGCAGGGGGGCAGGGGAGCACGGGAATGCCACAAGGGTAGTAGGCGGGAGTTGCGACGAGATGGGGCCGGGACTTGATGGGGGGGCAGTCCTGGCAAGCAAACGAGTGTCCAGAAGCAGTCCTGCACAGCAGACGGGAGGGCAGGCGAGCGAGCGAGTGAATGGTTCTTGACGAGGCGAGGGAAGAGGATGGGGAGAGGGGAGGGGGAGGAAAGCGAGCGGCGGTGGCGACGGGGAGCTAGCTTATGATGGAGTCTGAACACGAGCGTGCTGGTGCTGGTGCTGGTGCTCGCGCTGGTGCTCGCGCTCGTGCTCGCGCTCGTGCTGGTGGTGCGGTGCAGCGCGGGCACAGTCCGGCCTAGCAGGCATCCCAAAACATCACCACTCCCGCCCTCTCCGACCAAGATTTTCTGGCCCTCCGCCCTGCCTGCCCGCGCCCTGCCCGCGCCCCGCCCAGTCCCGTATATGCCTGGCCGTTTGCTTATTCGACATGACATGGCTCTGGCGTAAACCGCAGGCTTGAAACAGTGCATGTCCATCGATTAGCCCGACAACCCTGCGCTGCCTACACACCGGAACGTCCAGATTTCGAGCAAGGTCCCAAGTACCCAGAAATCAAAGGCCCATTGTCTCCTTGTCTCGTGCTGAAACTCTCGAGTGGCTGCTGGTACCTGGTACTCTTGGGTCTGCCTCGCCTTGTGCACTCGCAGAGTCACCCTCTTCGGCCAATCCCTTCCCGTTACCACCACTGACATGCGTCCCATAGCACTACCCCTCAGCAGATCCTGAGCCTTGGGTGCGTCCCATGCCATCCTCAACATCAACGCGCCGGGCCAAAAATAGAACGCGGCACATGGCCGGCGAATCAGAAAATCCAGACCCCGTTGCATCAGCGCGCCGCACCTGTAGCGCTGCCACCGCAACCGCAGCTAGCGAAGCACCGACACGATGCGAGCGCCCAACGTTTGGCCTATCGCCACAACACCTGTAGCTACATGGCACCGCCAGTCTTGTTGCATCAGCACCGCTCGAGCAAAGTCAGGATCCAGTAATGCTCCCCTCATTCCACCCCAAAGCCATGTCGGAACGCGGCATATCCAGCCACTGGAGCTAGTCTGCCCGCGAGCGCAGCATTGAAAGCTTGATTCCAGCGCCGCGGAGCCGAGTACGGAATGGCACCGTGGATGCCGAATGCTCACTCGCTCCCGTGTCGCCCAGTCGCTGTACACTCTCATGCTGAGGCATCCTCACCAACCACATCGGCCGACCTTCGCCTCTCAGTGCCTGGGAGAAGGAGAGGGTGGGTAAAGCAAACATGCACACACAAAGTGACTGTCTCGCCATACCCGTCCAAGGACCCTTCGCAATGCAGCCCTGGGCCTAGACCTCTGCCCGTACGTGATGTTGCCAGCTGAACCCGAGCACATTGGGCTTTGAGAAATATTGATTCGTCACCCGTTTTGCGCCGAGCTGCTGGCCTTGCCCTTTGATGCACTCCGCTGACCGCCGACCAACATCACGTACGGCGTCATGGGTGCGGCACCTGTGCTCGCCTTGAACATCCGCAAAGGACTTCGGATCGAGCGAGGTAACCGTCTACCCGCCGCATCCTTTCGGCCGTGCTTGCGTGTGCCCATGTGTCCATGTGCCCGCGCGCCTGTGTATGCATGTGTACAGTGCTGCACTGCTGTACTCGTCTCCCTCATCCGTTCCTGACAAAGGGCGGGAGTTGGACTTGGGCAGCATTTTGCTTGCCAACCCCAACCCCAACCCCAACCCCCCCCTCCTTTTTTTTTCTCTCTTACACCCCTTCACCATATACATCGACAGTCGGCCGTCTCCTTTACGTGGGCTTAGAAGACAGTCGTGGAACATTTCGAAGCATTACATTAATCCTTCCGCATCATCTTCCTACATATCCATTCCGTTTCGAGTATCCACAAATGGAACCACACTCGGCATATATGCGCAAAGGTGGACACAACAGGCCACCGAGACGAACAACGAGGAAAAACAACACCGTCTCTCCCTCTGGCTTTACATATCCAACAAATTACAAGACTGGCAAAGGCCAACGTGGCGCTATTTCGGGTGTAGTGGTCCCAAGGAGAAAGAAGAAAATCCCACCAAGAAACAGGCTGCTCTCAACCTTGACTACATACAGTACAGCCCGGCCCATGCCACCATAAAAACTTCCCTCTAGACGCCGCATTGCCGCTTGTTATTCCCCCACCGACGAACCCCGGCATTACAAACAAGACGATTAAGAATTTAAGACACTCCCACTCACGTGGATGGGTTGGCAGGCGGGTCAGAAGGTGAATCCGCAGCAGGATGGGAGTTAGAAGGAGTTGGAGTAGCCATAGGCAGGGGTTGCGTCTGCGGATTGGATGGCGCCAGCGGCAGCGGGTTTGTGCTGGGGCCAGTCGGTGTGATATCGCTCGACCCTTCACTAGCGGTTCGAGGTATGTCCATCGACTTGCCACGGACTGGAAGCCCTTCACTCGACGCTCCGAAGCTCTGCGGGGCCATCAGATCGTGCGAGCTGCCTGGAGGACTCTTAGCCCGGTTCTTCTTGTCGACTCGTTCCTTGTGCTCTTGTCGCTTCCTCTGGAACCAATCCAATGGGCCCTTTTTCTCCCCTGCCTCCTTCATATCAGCGTTGCTGTACTGCGACAAATCTGAATTTTGATGGGAATCGTGCTGGAGACTACGTCGTCCTGCAGGCCAGCCGGAACTGCTGCCGAAGGAGCTCATGCTTTTGTCGGCTCCGGGCACGGATCCGTGGAGATCAGTCTGGCTCGCGGTTGGCGTCGCCTTGCTCTCCCCACGTTTATGGCTCTTCCAGAAACTCCGCTTCTCTTCCCTAGGCGGCTCGTCGGGATGCTCCGCCTCGGAATATTCCGTTGCCGTGGAGTGGGACCTAAAAGAGGCCGATGGGGACATGGTGGGCTTTAGAGTGGCACCCGAGTTGCGCGAAGAGACAGTGTCTGCATTGAAAGACTGCAGAACCTCCTTCGAGCTGGTCGCTGGATGCTGTGGGGCAGGGGGGTGAGGGTACGGCAGGGGGGAAGGTGGACCATCAAAGGCTGCATGACCACCCGTCAACGAATGCGTGGAGCTGTGGGCGCTCGGATTAGCACTGGTGGGCAGTCGCTTCTTTTGGAGCTTATTAGGCTTCCGGCCGGGCTGCTTTTCCTCGCCGGACGGCGACACCTTGGCCAAGATCTGCGTGAAGGTCCGAACAGCTGGTGTTGGCTCCACTGACGGACCGGAATCGACAGGGCCCTCCATAAACTCGGACTTCTCACGCGTCGGCGTAAGATGCGGGCTACGCTGATCGAGTTGTTGTGGAGCCGGAAGCCCCAGCTCTTGAACGGCCTGAGAGGGTGCAGTGGGTGTGACTTCGGTCGATGGAGGAATTATACCGGGAGAAGGGAAGGGGAAGGCTCCTGGGATAGTGTCCAACGCGGGCGTGATGCCGGCGGGCTTCACATCCGTGGGCTTAGCTTCGGGTTCAGGCTTGACAACACTCAAAGCCTCAGGCGGATCGTCGGGTGGAATCAAAGATGAATAAGCCTGGAGCGGCGGTTCATGTGCGGGCTGTTTTGACGCCTGTTGGGCAGGCTGCGCTTGCTGGACAGGCTGTGATTGCTGGACAGGCTGTGATTGCTGGACAGGCTGTGATTGCTGGACAGGCTGTGATTGCTGGACAGGCTGTGATTGCTGGACAGGCTGTGATTGCTGGGCAGGCTGTGATTGCTGGGCAGGTGGAGCGGGATGAACAGGAGGAGCGGGCTGGATAGGCAGTGGTTCCTGAACAGGTTGGACGCTCTCGACGGGCCTCACAGCCGGCACCGGCTCAACGAGCTGTAGGGGTTGCGCTGGCGGTGGGCTTGAGGCAACCTCAGGCGTGACAGTAGGAATGTTGGTTTTGGGGTCGTCTGCAGCTGGCGTAGAAGGGTCCGAGTTCTTTTCCCTTGTGAAACGGGAACCCGGTATAGCAGGTGATCTCTTTGACGGGACTGTGTTGCTTCGGTGCACGCCAGAGCCGGAAGGCGCAACAAAGGAAGGCGTGGTAGGGCTCGGAATAGCTCCAGAATGACGTGAATGCCTCGAAGAAGCAGAAACATTGCGACGAATGCCTCCGAACTTGCGCAGACTTTCGGCACCAGCACTGGACGAGGTCGAGGCAGATCGTCCGATACCCGACTTGTTACGGCTGGGTGTGTTGGGCGTCTTAGCCTGGGGGGTTGAGGGACCGCTCTCTACGTGCTTGACTGTTCCCTCGTCAACCGCAGTTCCCTCCATTCCAATCAAAAAGTGGTCTTGGTTGTCAATGAGGAATATGAGAACGTCCTGGCTCAGGCGGTAGTCTGCAGGCGACATGTCGTGCTGAGGGTGGGACAGAATGCCAGGTTGGAAGATGGCAGCCAGATTAGACGTAGTCATCTTGTTCACGTCTGACTTGGCAGCAAAAACGGCGAGTAGATCCAGGATATACAGCAGTAGCTGGCGGTTCAGCGAGGGCAGCGACTTGATCAGATGCTGGTATATCCGCACTGCCTGGTCGGGGTCGAATTCTCCGACGGACGGGGCCTGGCCTTCAATGGGGCCTACGGCTTGGGCCTGGTGTCCGCGCAGGGGCTCACGGAAGGCATCGTAGTGCTGTAGAGGAATAATGGGCTCGGGCAGTTGGTTGAAGTAGCGGCGGAGAATGTTGGCAGCGTCATGGACTGTGTAGCCGGTCCAGTCCAGGCCCTTGCCCCACCGTGGGGGGGTGTCGAAGGCGATCTTGAGCTCCTTGATTCTCTTCTCGGAGCCGGCCAGACGAAAGATGCCCTCGACATCGGTGGCTGTAGTACTGGTTAGCCATTGGCGCGGAGGGCATGTGCGCCAACTGACCCTTCTCCTTGAGAAAGACACCGCACTTGGCGACGACGATTGGCACATAGCCATAGATGTAGCTCTCGCCCGTCTCGTTGAATAGCGAAATGGCTACGTTTGCGTAGGGGATGCTTGTGATGAGGGGCACGCCGAAGATGCCACGGGGTTCGGGCTCTGCATGTAGGCAAGTGATGTCAGTGAGGGCAGACGAACGGGCGCAGGCGCAGGCGCAGGCGCGGGGGCGGACGCAGGCGGCGCGGACCATGGCAGCATACCTTTTTCCTCTTCCTTCTTTGCACTGCGCTTGCTGAACTGTTTCCACCAGGAGGCCAGGTCGCGCTTGGACGGCGCGGGCGGGTCAGAGGCTGGGGGCGGAGCGGGCTGAGGCTCCCCATTCCGCACGCGCGGAGTGGAGAGGTGGTTGTGCATGCCGTTTGGCATGGCTCACGAGGACTCGAGACGGAGCGACAGGGCGGCAGGGCGGCAGGGCGGCCTGAGCAGAAGTCTGGGGGAGTGCGGGCGGCAGGGCGAGCCAGGCAGGTAGATACGGCGAGGGAGCGAGCGAGGGAGCGAGCGAAAGCGCCCTGGGCAGGGCGGCGGCGGCGGGGGCGTATGCAGAGCCGTCGCGTGCGAGCAGGCACTGGAGCGAGCAGGTGAAGGAGGGCGAGGGCGAGGGCGAGGGCAGGGTCGCGGTCGCGGGCGCTGTGGGCGGCAGTCGAGGCAGCTGGCGCAAGGCGGGCAGCGTCGTCGGGTCGGGGCGTGGTGTAGGTCGCGACGGAGGTTGGAGGCTGCAGCGCAACGCGACCGGGCGACGGGCGACGGGCGACGGGCGACTGGCGACTGGCGACTGGCGACTGGCGACTGACGGCGGCTAGGGGCAGGGAGGAGGCAGAAGGCAGCGAGGGCGGCGACGCCTTGGGCACGCGGCGAGGAGGGCTGGGACGGCGGGTCGAGTGCTCGAGTGCTCGAGGCGTCGTCTGGACATGCAGGGACGAGGGCTGCGAGACTGCTCGGTGCCGTGAATGGAGGGTGAGCAGGCGTTGGGGTTGGCGGCGGGCGGCGACTGGGACACGGGGACGGGGGACGGAGACGGGGGGACGGGGATGGGGACTGGGCTGGCAGCCCTGGGAGCCCTGGAAGCCCGAAGTTGGACTGACGAAGGACGTTGCTTGGCCGCCTGTCACTTCTGGCTTGCCTGGCCTGTTTGGCTGTGTCTGGCCGTCCGTCTGCGATGGCTGCCAGCCTGCCAGCAGGAGCCCGGCGGGAGCCCCAGCCAGGTCACGGCGGCGGGCATTGCGGCCACGACGGGCGGATCGTCGCCGCAATCCAATACGCAGGCGGGCCGTCGTCGATGCTGCTGCTGCGTCAAGCAACGGGAGCAGCGGCGGCGGCAGCAGCGGCGGCAGCAGCACCAGCAGCACCAGCACCAGCAACAGTGAATGGCATCAGCAGCATCACCACCGCCGCCACCACCACCACCTCCTCCTCCTCCACTTCCACCTCCGCCGCCGCCGCCTGGGCCGAGGGCCAGCCTGCGCGCCTCCATCTGGTCCCGCTGCTCAGCAGCTTAGGTGCCCTGCCGGCCAGCAGCGACGCACGGGCCGCAGACCCGCCCGAGCTCGCGTCCAAAAATTTGGGGAAGCTCGACAACCTCTCCCATTGCTATTGCAAGCCATTCCCATCCCCCATCCCATCCGCCATCTGATCCAGCAATTGATCCCTCCACCTCAACAACCCACACACTACACACCACCTCGCCCTCACAATGGATTCGTATGTCACCGTGCCAAGCCCCCTGATGCCGCCCGCGCTGATCGTGCCCACGCCAGGCTCACCCAGTCCGAGCAGCGCGAGCTGCAGAACCGCATGGAGAAGAAGCAGATGAAGGAGTTCATGAACGTGGGTGCTCACCCGTCGCCTGCATCGCCTGCCTTCGTAGCTAACCCCTCCTGCCTCCACAGATGTACTCCAACCTCGTCCAGACGTGCTTCAACGACTGCATCAACGGCTTCGAGTCCAAGTCGCTGACCTCGCGCGAGGAGAGCTGTGTCATGCGTTGCGTCGACAAACACATGAAGGGCTCGCAGCGCCTGGGCGACCGCTTCCAGGAGCAAAACGCCGCCATGGCTCAGCAGGGCAGCCTTCCCGGACGGTAAAGCCAATACTGCGCCACTGCACACTGCACCCACCCGTTGGGATTTCTGTATTTTGAGCATGATCCAGCGCTGGAGGGAAAAGGGAAACGGGCGCGGAAAACTTGGTCGGCGACTGCGGACGGGATGCTATGCTACGCTATGCTATGCTCCATCCTTTGTACAAGTAAATAGGGTACGGCTTCTTCTGGGATGAACGGCGCACGGGGAACTCTCTTCCATCACATCTACCTCCAGTCCGGTCCTTTTTCCTCTCCCGTCTGTCTATCCGTGACCTGTGTAGCCATGGCCGTCTCAGTGTGACGGCGACCGCGTGCGCAATCGACGGAGCTACCCGCCACATTGATCCCCGCCTTCACCACAGCCCCAACCGCGTCACAGTCTCCCCTCACCAGGTTTCGCCAGCCTCCTGTTGCCGCTCCAATGCGTGGTTTCCATGGTGCCCAGCTGTGGCGCAGCCGCTGTGGCTGGCACGTGACACTGCGACAGCTCATCTGGACCAAACAAGGCGGCCTTGGCTGTCGTAATCAGCGACGCCCACTGCCCAACCTTGCTTGCTTGTCGCCCTGCCTCTGTCCCTTATTTAAACAACACCTCGCCCGCGCAAACACTCAAGCGTCCAACTTCTGCATCAAGCTCAAATCCATTACCGCATCTTGCTTCCAACCCTTGCCTCTACCAGACCACAACCATCTTCCACAATTTCCAACCATGGGTCTCATGTGGACTAAGCACTGGGGAGGCCGTCATGGCGGTACGTATTGGACTGCCCCACAACCAGACGGTGCTTACAGTATACTGACGCATCCAGGTGGCGGTATCGTTGTCGACAAGCACGGCGTCCGTCGTGCTCCCTTCCGCATCTCTCTGGGCCGCTTTAGCTGCTTCCGCTAAATGCCGCCAACTCTAGCCTCCCAGAACTCGACGATTACGAAGCTTTCGACTGTTCCTTTGGCGCATGCAACGCTGGCCTCTGCGCTTTTACCCACCTTGTAATACCCACTGGTTTGGCAAACGGCGTTGGGGGTTTCTCTTTTGGTATCACGACGACATGCGCGCTGCCACGCTGCAACCTGGCAAGCACTGCACCCCACGGCAGAGAATGCAGGCTGATTTCCCATCGACTTCATGTCTCGACTGCGTGTCTAGCCCTAGATAGCACAATACAATCTTCTCCGCAAAAGACCGTATTCATGCAGGGCAATTTCTCCGATTTACGAGCCGATCCACACGACCATCATCGACAGGGTCCCTTTGGCGTTGTTAGGCGCTGCTAGACCCGTTACGACCGACTTGGCTGTCTGCGTTGTGTGTGTGTGTGTGTGTGTGTGTGTGTGTGTGTGTGTGTGTCCAGGGGTGTGAGTGGGAGCTAAGGTGCATCCCCCCGGCGTCCCTGACGTCACCCCTCGCCCACGCATTAAGCGGCAGGGAGCCCCGCGGCAACAAATTTGGCCATGGCGAGGGTGATGCCCCATCATCCAGGTCAGACCACCCCCAGAAACATCCCCATCCATGGGCGAATACCGTCAAGGCCGCAATCCACGCTTCGGCAATATGCGCTCCATTCTCGTCATCAACCCAAACTCGACCGAGTCCATGACTGATGGCCTCAAGCCGCTCATCGACGCGCTCCACTTCAAAGATGTCTCTACCACCAGCACTCAGTCGTCGCCACGCCTAGTAACCAGCCCACTGACAGACAGCTAGACTGCCCACGCCTACTTTACCGCCCCTTCGGGTCCCAAGAGCATCAACAACGAGGACGATGCTGTAGACAGCGTGCCCCACTGCCTGCCCCCGCTGCGACAGCTGCTCGGCCACCACGACGCTTTCCTTGTGGCATGCTACTCGCAGCACCCGCTGGTGCCTCTGCTCAAGGAGCAAGATGCTGTCAAGGCCGCCCGCAAACCCGTCACGGGCATCTTCGAGGCCAGCGTCGCCACGAGTCTGCAGCTCATCCACCCCGACGAACGCTTTGGCATCGTGAGCACAGGCAAGGTTTGGGAGGACATCCTCTCGGATGCCGTCGTCAAGTTCCTGGGCACCGCTGCTCAAGACGCGAGTAAGCGCTTCGCTGGAGTAGAGACCACGGGGCTCAATGCAACCGATCTGCATGATGCCCCTGCCGACGAGGTGCGCAGGCGAATGAAGGAAGCGACGAAGAGACTTGTCGGGAAAGGCAATGTGGGCGCCATTTGCCTTGGCTGTGCGGGCATGTCGGGCATGGACGAGATGGTCAGGGAGGCGTGCGTCGAGGAGCTGGGCGAGGTGGAGGGAGGCAGAATACGGATCGTGGATGGAGTGCAAGCGGGGGTCGCATGGTTGGAGGGAGCTGTCCGGTCTGGATTTTAGCAAAGGAACCGGCGTGAGGGCGAGTGGAATGGCAAAAGGAAGATGATCGGAGCTTTGACTATATTCACTCAATGGAGCTGGCAATCTTTTTTTAGGCTGGAGATGCGGTGGAAGTGAAATACCGACGTATGCATCTCGGTATGTATGCAAGTAGGTATCCCCTTTTGAAGGCAACACATTTATAGTGCCTACTTCTACCTCCGTCATTTGTTTAGATAGATGTAACCCAGCACACTACAAAATCGATATTCGAGTAGATTTAACATAGTACAATTCACTCGCGTAGCCGAATCATCAAAGCCTACGAACCCCAAAGCTGAGCTGCTAGATGTCCATGGTGATCGATAAAAACCACCCTCCAGCTGTTTTACAAACATCACTGCATACTACACATAAGAGGATGTGACGATCCGGGCACCTAAACGAGGATAGGCTCGAGGGTTAGATAGCCACAACTTGCAATCGTCAAGCTTTCGAGAGACTGTCTAGGCATTTACCAGATTGGTGGGTGCAACTCAGGGTTCCAATGTGGGGTTGTAATTTTGCCGTACTCGGACTGGTCGAGAGCAACGGCTCAATTAGTGGCAATCACGGCACTTGCTCTACGTATGTTTCCTCAATACACTTGTCTTGGCCAAAGTGTGGGACGTCGATATGCTCTTGGGAAGGTGGCCTCTATATAGTCTCGTGCCGTGACAACCAGGGCGAACCCAATCTTGTCCCGATCAGAAGCCTGAACATGCCGCCCTTTCATTGGAAATGCCAGCTCCTTTTTGCAGCTCTGGCATCCCAATCTCTTGCTATTCCCTTCTCAAAAGCTTCGTGTGACCGAGCCATACTTGCAGAAGCAGCCGACGCCTACGTCGCCGCGCAGACTACCGGGTCTATTGAGCCTCTGCAAAAAGTGCTTGCTGGGAATTGGACCTACGAAGAAAACAATGTCAAGAAGGAATACGCGGCTGGGGTTCTTCGCAAGGCACTCAAGCTCGACCACCGCCGCACAAACTATGACCTCGTCACCTGCGCGACCTACACAGAACTCATCGCCGCAAGCGGTCCCTATGTGATTGGTGCGCAGATCCGCCACTCAGGAGATGGCAAGGTGGACTACATCGACACCATCGTCACGACGACCAACTCGTGGCTTTTCAACGCCACCAAAACACTCGAGTATGTCAAGCAGGAGAAGTGGGGTCCCATACCACCGGAGAATCGCGACACACGAGAAACCATAAAGGCAGCAGGCGATGCCTACATGGACATGTGGAGCTCGGCCACGGCGCACGAAAAGGTTCCATGGGGCACGCCTTGCGTCCGCCTCGAAGGCAGCGCATACACGGGCAAGGGCAGCGCCGATGATTCTTGCAGGCCGGGGATTCCAAGTAATCACTCCCAAGCGCCCAACACACGGAGAAGGTACGTGATTGATGAGGAAATGGGAAGCGTAAGCATCTTCTGCGTCTGGGAGCACATGATGATGGCCGCAGATAGTCATGAGTTCAGGCTCGAGAATGGGAAGCTACGCTACGTCCATACAATGACGGAGTGTGGAGGAAGAGTATGCCGTCTGTAAACTTCAACCAATTTGCTTCACTGGATTCGGGGAAACAGCTACTTCAGACTGATGCCATCTATCCAACTAGTTTGTTAATACAAGGACCCGAGGACCATGAAAATGCAATTCGATGTCGTTCGGTGGTATCTAGCCTGATGTACTGACCCTGACGTCAAGGCTGTGGTCCCTTATCCACACTCCATCATCCATTCTACTCCAACCATTCCCTCGATCGTGAAGGAGTTGCATGTAATCATCTACTTCACTGGCAACCCGAAGCTGGCTCGTGTCTGAACTCACAAACTCGCTCCCATCGCTGAAGTCATATGTACCAAGAAATCCCGCAATAGCTCGGTAGCTTTCGTTCCATTCTAGCCACAAGTCCCTGGGTTGTGCCCTGCCCATTCTCTCGGTGGAGCTGAGGAGATCGTTCTCTGACCCGGGCGCGAGCTTGAACTGAACCTGGCGTAGAGTAGGAATTCTCTGGAGAGCGCGAATCACTGTGCTGGTGTTTGTGCCAAACGGAAACACGGCGAAGAATGAGAAGGATTCAATATTACAACAGGCTCGAACTTCTTTGGCCAGCCGTGAGAGGATTAGGTATAACATCTTTGGTGACTGTTTAAGGTGGTACTCGTAGGTGCTGTATGCGCTGACTGATGAGCCTTCATTGTAGGCCAAGTGACTCCACGGTCTTTGGTGGATCAGTGACACACCCCACGGACGGCACGACGAGTCAAGATGGTCGTGTCGAATAGGCTCTGGCTGCCTGAGCTCAATGTAGTGCATCTTCATGTCGAATGCCCACGTATCCGAGCTGAGCATCTGTGTATCCAACAACCCGGCAAGTGTAGAAGGTGGTGCTGCAACAACCACTCGCAGTGGCTCTAGATGTAGAAAAATCCGGGTCCAGAGCTCAGTCACAGCACGGCTCAAGGGTGCATCTGCTGTGGCAATGTGTCTCAGCTCGTACTCTTTCTCTGTGTAAACGACCAAACTTTTGATGCGGTTTTTGAGGTTATTGCACGCGACGAATTGTGCGAAGATCGAGAATCGCGGCGGAAGATGCGGAAGCCAGAGGACATGTGGGGCAGATTTCAAAAAGTCATCCCCATCCTGTACTCGACAGAGATTCATGAGCAAGTCGTCAAATGCCTCCCCGAATGCGAAGACCGAACTAGTCTTCAGCTTGGATCTCATTTTCTGATAAATCAGAAACTCGTGGTTACTGAGCCGAGTTAGCTGGCCTTGCATGCTCTCGATAAGCCGTGCGTCGATGGGAACCCATTGAGGATCAGGGTCCAGACGGATCTGGCAAAATCGAAACAAAATGGGAAGTGTGATTTTCCGCCATTTCCAAGATACCAAGGATAGTGCTTTCAGATTGGTGACTTTTGAGCTCGTAAGTTGCGTCGAGGGTTCATGAGAAAACTTGTAAACCGACGGAGGCTCGTCGTCGAGATTCAATGCAATCTGATCGAGCAGTTCGTTGGGAAGCGTATCCATAGCAGCGTTGTTGTCCACTCGCATCCGTAGATGACCGTAGGCAATGCCGCTGTTCCAAGCCGACGGCGCCGGTGCCAGAAACCAGGGCGGAACGAACAAGGAGTTGCAAGCAAGGGCAGCTATATGGAGAGGGATAGAGTGATTGGCTTTCAATGTTGGTACAGGATGGGTGTCGATGAAGTGCGGAGCTGATGGGTTGGTGGAGCTTGGATGTGAGCACGGGCCGCAGGTTATCCTGTACGTCACCCCACCTGGGCTAGTTACCCACCTGGTACCTGTTACTTCGCAGGCGCCTAGAAACTTAGCTGGTAACATTCCATCATCATTCCTGCAAGCCAGCTGGCTTTGTCACTCAAGGCAAAATGGGCGCGATTCACGATGCCAGGAGTACACCTTCCTACTACACGTAGCACGCGCGCAGGCAGCCAGAATTATTCGCACCCTCGTGTGTCGTCTCAGCCCAGCACGAATGGGAAAGGAGACCCCCACTGGATAGGAATACATCAAAACCATGAGGGTGCCTACGCAGACCTAGGCACCTCCTACGGTCCACTCGTGCCTACTGTCTGCCTATGCGAGATGCTGAGTCGACTGTCGACATCAATCCTTGAGGCAGCAGAGCGGCACCGGCGGCCGTCGATGGAAATGCTCCAGGAGGGCGATAGCCGTCTTTCGTATTGCTAATGCAAGGCGCGGTGTTCGGCCACATTATGGACTACGTGCAGGACAAGCGATGTGGAAGACGACCGAATCTGCCTAGTTGGCGAGAACTTCAGGTAACGATGGGGCGATCCCGATGTCCTCGAGTCATGGCCGTTCACGCTTACCGTGTGTAGAAACCCCCACACTCACTTTATCGCAAAAACCATGCAATGCTGGCGACCCGTGCCCATGCCGCAAAGGGTCGGACAACGAACCGTCAGGCAGTTGCCCTGGATGCCCGGCAACAACCCTGAGATTCATACATAGGACGGAGCCCAGAACGTGGCCTGACTGAGTTATCGTAGCCGTCCCTGGGGAAATGCATACGTGTCCCGGCTTGACCCTGGAATTTCACCATCAATGGCCACCTGCGGGCCTTCAACCGCGCCGCAACGGAGCGAAACCGTTACTTTGTATCCCTGCGCCTTCCCCACTCGCATGTACCTAGCACCGGCGCTCCACTACTTCTCTGCGACAGCCGTGTTCGACTGATCCCCTCTTTTGCTCTCTCATACACCACAATGGCTGTCGTGGTCATGGAATCGTTGAGTTTGGGCTTCTTGCTGCTCACTCTAGTCGTGGCTTATTCCATGGTCAAGGCCATTCAGAGGCTCTTCTTCCACCCACTTTCCCAGATTCCAGGGCCGTGGTATGCAGCCGTGTCAACTCTTTATGAGTTCTGGTGGGATTGTCCAAAGTCGGGCAAGTATTTTCTGAAGATCGAGGAGATGCATGAGAAGTATGGTACGTCCTGCTGGTCCTGCTGGTCCTGCTGTTCCCTTCCCAGTAGCATTTCCCTTGGGGCGAAAGCTGGAGTGTCCAATCCCATCAATATTAGCTGAATGATCAAAGGGCCAATCGTTAGAATCAACCCATGGGAAGTCCATATCAACGATCCAGCATTCGTCGACACCCTCTGGGCAAACAGCAGGATGGAAAAGGATGTCTTCTTCTACGGCGGTTTCGGTATACCGCAGTCTTCGGTAGCAACCGTGTCCCCCGAGTCTCATAAAATTCGCCGAGGAGCCATGGCCCAGTTCTTTTCCAAAGCAAATGTCGCAAAGCTCGAGCCAAGGGTTCTTGCGCGTGTTGACCAGCTTTGTCGGCGCGTCAGGGAGCATTTCAAAGAGGGCAAGCCCGTCGACATTTCGAATGCTTATCGTTGCCTAGCTACCGACATCACCACTGACTATGCAGTTCCGAACACCCGGAACTTCTTGGATCATCCGGATTTTAATTCGGTCTTCAATAGGGTCGTGCGAGACACAGCCGGTGTCATAAACTGGAATCGCCACCTTCCATTCATTTATCCACTAATGGTCAATGTCCCAAGAGAGATTGTGGCTTTCTTCGATCGACAGGGCCACACTCTTGCCATGGTAGACAATCAAAAGGTAACACTGTGCTATCATGTCATACCGCCGTAGTCCACTAATATTCTCATAGGATCTAATGGACCAAGCAAAAGCCGTTGTGATGAACGCGAAGACAAAAGAAACCAAAACAGTCATCAACGCAATTTTCGACCATCCTTCCCTCCCTGACCGGGAAAAGACCATCAGTCGCATCTTTGACGAGACCGTTACCGTAATTGCTGCTGGCACAGAGACTGTCGGCAACACCCTTTCAAACCTGACTTACCATGTCATAGCCAATCCTAAGATTTACGATACCCTGAAGGCGGAACTGAACGAAGCGGCAGCAAAGCACCAGGTTTCGGACGACCAGTCATTGGTATGTCGTATAGCCGAACAATTGCCTTACCTGGCTGCGGTTATCAAAGAGTCTCTGCGTATCAGTTCTGCTGTGTGCGGTCGCTTGCCTCGCCGCAATCCTGCCGGCGTCATTTCGTACACGGCTTCCTCTGGAAAAGAGTATACTATGCCGCCAGGTACCGCTGTCAGTATGTCTGTTCGCGACATTCATCTTAACGAAAAGATTTTCAAAGACCCACATGATTTCAACCCTGAGAGATGGCTCACCAAAGATCACGAAGAGCTTGCGCAGCTAGAGAAACATTTGATTGCATTCGGAAAGGGCGTCAGAGCATGCCTGGGGCTTGAGTTGGCGAAGCAAGAGATGCTTCTCGTCGCGGCGAATCTATTCTGGAAATTCGACTTGGAACTTTTTGAGACATCAGTCTCGGATGTAAATATCGAGCACGACTTCTTTGCCCCCTTTGCATCAACCGAGAGTAAAGGGGTGCGGGTGAAGGTTATATCTTAAGACATACGTTGCTCTCTCCAGGCATATGTTCACGTGCGCCTGTGAGATGAACCTAGTCGCTTCCGGAAAAGTTCATTCACAACGACGAGCTAGGTAGCGAAGGGCCCGCTTCTAACATCCATTTCTGTGTAAAACTTGGTTCACGGTTCTTTTTGGCCCATGGATAATATCAAGGCGAAGTCGAGATGAAATAACTGCTCTGCTATTGTGTCATTAAACTACCCTCTTCAGCCCGCTGTGCCATGAATCAAAAGTCATGAGAGTATCTCTCATTCAGACTGATATTTGTCAACACTGTTGTCGACACACCATGGGAGCCGTATGAGTATGCGCTATTAGAGCAGTTACCCGGCGGGCTAGCACCGAGGATGGTGACATTCTTGATGACCAGATCAGTCTCGTAGCCAAAAGAGCCCGTCATCTCGAAGTGACCGTTGTCATAAGTAAACACAATCTCCGAGACTGAAGGCTGCTCGATCGCATCTCCTTCATCCAAATAGAGACTACCAGTCGCTTTGTTAGACGCATTGGCAGCGATCCACAACACAAAATCTTGCTTGCGAAGTTCGGTTGTTGTGTTTGTTGACTCGGCTCGTAGCGGAAGGATAGAGCCGCCGCGAATGTGCAGAGGAATTGTCGTGAAGGGAACGTTAGTGAGGTTGAGCCAAGAACCCTTGCCTTCAATCCTCTCATGAGTCCAATAATCGTAAAAAACTTCGTTAGGCAGGTAGATTGAGACATCCGTTCCATTTTCCTCAGTGACAGGAGATACTAGGAGGTTATCTCCATAGAAGTACTGATACTGGATAGGGAAGGTGTTCTCATCCTCGGGGTACTGGAAGAACAATGGGTTCAACATCGGGAGTCCGACAGTAGATTGGCGATGAAGGTGGGTATAGATATAGTCAAGCAGTCGATAGCGCACCGACATGGCATTTCTGGCTGCCTCTGCAACGGTAGGCCAAACGAAAAACTCTTGCTGGATTGAATCATATCCAGCGTGATTGCGGAAAAAGGGGCTGAAGGATCCCAGAGTCGCCCAGCGTGCACAGAGTTTCTCGGTGGTGTTGCCACCGAAGCCGCATACATCAGCACCCACCATGGGAACTTGGTAGAAAGCAGCAAATTCAAGTATATTCGCAATGCTGATGCGATAATGATCCCAGATGGAGAGGTTATCACCAAGCCATTTACCGACGTGGTGCCCAGCTCCAGCGAACTAAATGAGTATTAGAGGGAGGAGTTTAAGATCTTCCAGGGGATGGTACCAGTATCACTTACAGTACTTCGAGTGATGATGAGTGGTCGTCGTTCTGGACGCCGCGCAAGCAGTGCTTTACGCGAGGCAATAGACATCATTGAACCGTACAAGTTGTGGGTGTCATATTGATAGGATCCGTCAAAGTTTTGAATATCAGTAGGTAGCGTCAAGTTGCTGATAGATCCAGCACTGTTCTTGATCTTGTATTGTGGGTTGATCAGGTCACGCCCCGGAAGTCCCAGTTGTGCACCAGAATCATTGGATTGACGAGACCAGAGTGATCGTTTTGTGGTTGTGGATGGCTGAAAATCTGCGGGAAATCCGGGTATCACCCTACCGGAGTTATTGCGAACTGGCGGAGGTTGAGGTGGATTGCCAGCCTCATCAGCGAAACCTGTACAACGGTAAGTACGAGGAAGAAAAGAGAATAATCATGGAATAGACCCTCTCATTCCCATGGAGTTTGAGGCATTCAATAAAGCTAAGGAATGGCCTTGCCGTGCAAATTTGGGGCAAAGGTGAACACCTAACGGAATCAAATTGGAGAGTACTCACCCGCAGGGTCCGCGCACGGATATGGACAAAAGTTTGCCGCTTCGTTCATGTCAATCCATAAAGCATCGATATCTACACCGGTATCTCGATCAAAAAACCTCAAAAATTCATTATTCCAATACTCTTCTGTATTAGGATGAAACCTTCGAACGAATCAGCTTATGGTACAGCAACAAGAGTCGCTACTCACCAATCTGGAAATACTGCAGGGCCTGGCCAAACAACACCTGTATATATTGAGCCATTGGGAGTCTTCTGGAAGATGTCTAGGTCAACTCCGTTACTATATGGTTCGTTATCCTGCTGACCCACAGCAGGATCTACCATAACAATATAATGTTGCTGATGAGCATGCAGATAGTCAACCAGCTGGCGTACGAGATTGAGCGGAAATCGTTCTGGGTCCAGCGTGAATACCTGGCGGAGATACATGTAGTCGATATCCGTCCACATTGTCTATTTCATCAGTACCCAGGCAGCGAGATGACCATAGGAGTGTGCTTACCTCTAGTGGAATGCTGGCAAGCGAGTAATTGGCAACGATTTCGGCCACCATGAATACATCTCGATAGCCGTACTTACATTGGTGGAAGCCAAATCCCCAGTATGGTTGCATCACGGGAAAGCCAGAAATGTCGGCGTACTGAGCACTAACTTCTCGGGGAGATGGACCTGCTAGAAAATACAAGTCCACAATCCCTCCAATGGTGTTATACTCAAGGTACTGACCATCGTTGGAATCAATCTTAACGTCCATCCCACTTGCGCTGAGCAAGAAGACACCATGAGTACCTGAAGATCCGCGGTGATCAAAGTAGATCGGATGATGTCCATATAGATTACCGCCAGTGGGTGTTCCATACGCATCACGATTCCAGAACTGCGCAATGTCAACGCTAGCCTCTTGTATATCCAAGGACTTGGTCTTACCGGCCGTGTGTAGTTGGTGGTATTCAGATGGAAGGGATCCGTATGCTCACCCAAGCCGTATAGATGGGGTGACTCAGGAAGACTTGTTCTCAGCCGGACATACTGTGTCTCAAAAACCAGGCTTGCAGCCGAGGTATCGAAAATCGTCTCGTTGGTGCTTCGACGCTTTACAGAGAAAGAAAATGGATTCTTAGTCCACGAAAAGACAAGTTCACAGTCGGTGGGATCGACGCCATCGCTTCGCGGCCTCGGAAAAACAGTCTCTTGTACCCGGTAGACCTGTTCATCGGCGTCATATATTTTGACATGAAGCCTCTTTGCTGCCCAACCTGTTAGTTCCAGCATATCATCGGCATAAAGGATCCCTTGCCTGTTTCATACTGGACCTCCAGCCTGAGGTCAATTATATCATCCCCATAAACATTGCAAGGGGTGCCAGCCAGACTCAGATCAGCAGTCAGCCTAGAACCCTCGTTCTGTACGTTGGAGGCCGAGTACCCGGGGCAGTTTTCCAGAGTCGAGGTTTGACGCTCGACCAGGGTATTGCCCAGGCCGGGTAAAGCAAACCCTAGAATGAGGGGTAGCTGGCGAAGCATGACGGGCAAACACAGTGCACTTCTTCAGGGAAGCCTGGGAACTTTGTCGCGTACTTTGCGCAGTACTTATATAGACGTCCCGGCTCAGTAAAAATACTACGCCGATGAGGTAGCGGCCAGTGCCCAGTCCAGGCCGTCCACTCAGCTTGACCCGGGGCGCCGTCCAACAAAAAGGGCGTCCTCCGCGATTGAATCCCCGCAATTTGCAGCGTCATGTCTCCATACACCGTGTACCTCCACAGTGATCGTCATCTTGGCCCCGGGACTGAGGGGATTGGCGGCTCGACAGAGAGCGGAGCAGACTACCGGACAGCAGTCGAGTGCAGATTGGCACTGCAATGGCCTGCAAGCGCAAGGCCCAGAAGCAATCGCAGTTGGAAAGTTGGTGACTTCATCTCGGAAGTCAAGGATGCTGTGCGAGTGTCGGGCCGAGTTATAGCCAACCACACAATTGTTACCTAAACGACCCGTTCGACGCCGGGGTTGATGCCATTCTCGAAAGGCACGAACACGACCGCACTCGAGCCATTAATCCAAAGTGCGGCACAGTTTGCCTTTTTGCCTCGGCAGCGTGCCGTCTCTGCGGAGTCGGACGAGCAGGGTTCCGGCTGGCGTGCAACACACGCTGGCTTCCCCAGGTTGACTGCTGCATGTGCCAAGAGATATCACGTGTAGACGGGTCTTACCACATGTAGAGTAGCGCCATGAAGTCTCAAGATTTCCGACGCGACGAGCTTGGGGTGTCGCAGGCAGTACGACCGCAACTATCCCAACGCTCTCTCTAACGCCCACGCCCCAACCTACGACCGCCGTCATGCTGTGCGCGATTTCTGGAGAGGCGCCCCAAGTACCAGTGGTTTCGCGCAAGAGTGGCAATGTTTTCGAAAAGCGCACGATCGAAGCTTACATCGCAGAGCACGGCAGCGATCCCGTCTCTGGCGAAGACCTGACACTTGAGGACCTTATCGAGCTCAAGTCCCCTCGCATCGTGACGCCGCGACCGCCAAATCTCACGTCGATCCCATCCTTGCTCAGTACTTTTCAGGCCGAATGGGACGCCATTATCCTCGAGACGTTCACCCTCAAGCAGCAGCTATCGCAGACGCGCCAGGAGCTCAGCACTGCCCTGTATCAGAACGACGCTGCGACACGAGTTATTGCGCGTCTTTCGCGAGAGAGAGATGAGGCACGGGAGGCACTCTCAAATGTTACCATCAGTGGCGGTGGTGCAGCGTCCAACGGTGATGCCATGCAGGTCGATGGCCAGGCACTCCCAGATGATCTGGTGCAGAAGATCGATACCACCCAGCAGCAGTATGTATACCTACCCAGGCAAACCACGAGCGGGCCCTGAATTCAAGCAGTTTGTTCAATACCCGCCGCACACGGGCCACTCCCGACGGTTGGGCTACAGGTGACGATATCTCGGCCTTTGATTTGACGACCTCGACCGATCCCCTTTACCCAGGCAGTACGGCCATTTCTCTAGACAACTCCGGCGAACTGGCCCTCTTCGGGGGCGCAGACGGCGAGGCGGGCGTCTATTCGTTATCACAGAAAAAGGTGGTCCATGGGTTGAAATGCGGTAGCGCAGTAACTGCCACAACCTGGTGGGGCGCACGCGCAGTCATCGGGACGTCAGCTGGCGTAGTCAAGGTATTCGAAGACGGCCATGAGATTGCGCAGTTTGGCTCCCATGTAGGCGCTGTCACGTCGATTGCTCTACACCCAAGTGGAGCTTTTCTGGCGACGGCCAGTGCAGACAAGCGATATGCATTCTACGACCTAGGAACGTTCAAGAAGGTGTCGGAGGTCTATACGGATGCGGAAATCTCCTGCAGTGCTTTCCACGTCGACGGTCTCCTCTACTTCACTGGAGGCACTGACGGCAGCATCCGGATTTCTGACGTTAAGAATGGCAGCGCCATCGCCAACCTCAGTACTTCGGGACCGGTGCGTGCCATTGCATTCTCGGAAAACGGAACCTGGTTCGCTACTGCCGAAAAGGACTCGAGCACGATTGGAGTGTGGGATCTACGGAAGCAGGCCGTCATCAAACAGCTCGATGTCGGTGGGCCAGTCGACAGCCTCCGCTTCGACTACACGGGGCGTTTCTTGGCGACGGCCGGGCCTTCAAGCGTGACGGTGCAGCAGTACACCAAGGCTGGCAAGACGTGGTCGGAGCCGCTCCGGAAGGCGGTTGCTGCGAGGGACATTGCATGGGGCGCGAATGCGTCGTCGCTGGTGGCACTGACTCCAGAGGGCGGAGTGCAGATTCTTGGCGCACCATGAAGGGGGCAGACACCAAGGTGTTCCCACTAGAAGCAGCAGCTCCGGCGCAAAAGGTACCGGGCTCGCGCGTGCAACCAAGTGCGCGCGGCGCTGGGCATGGATTGGACAGGTCAGATCAGGACACGGACAGGGGCGCTTGGCTAGAGTATGTTCGCTGCGAGGATACAGCGAGCTCCCAAATGTAACGGCTAGACTACCCTTTTTCCTCTTGCTGTAGCGTTAGTCTGGAGTAACAAGAATGTATTCGAGGTGCGCAGTCACGCCCCGCTCTGACTGGTGAAGCGCCCACTCCGGATCGACCGTGGCGGCTACGGCGGCGAAAGGCGAGGGATGGGGGGTGTTGAGGCGCCAGCAGGTGGTGGTGGTCCACGAGGTTTCCGAAGTTCGCCCTGGGGTCATTCCAGGTCGGAAAGGCCCTCATCCTTGCCACCAGCGCCAACGTCGACTTCACCGCACACCCGCCGCCGACTCTCCTCCTCTTCACTTCCCTCGTCCCCACTGCCACTGCCACTGCCGCCGCCGCTGCCGCTGCTGTCTGCCACTGCATACCCACCTGCGGCCCGATCTGCCCGTGCCACCCACCCATCTGCCCTCGACAACCTCAACCGGCCGCCCACTGTCGCCGCGCCGGACGCTGAGCATGGACAACGACTTTGGTTTTGGCTTCTCGCACGGACACAAGGTCAGTGACAGTAACAGCTGCGGTGCATGGCCGTGGTGCACTCCGAGCCATCGCTGACAAAGCGTCTTCATCACAGCGCACACATGCCCAAATGGACCATGACGGCTCGTCGTCGCCATCTTGGAGCTCCCTTAACCGCGTCTCGGCCTCCCGAGAGCCCAGCGCCAGCGCCTCGCACCCGCACGTTTCAGGCCTCCACCTCCCACGGATAGGAATGCCTTCTGGCCAGCCGCGCCGCTACCCAGGAGACGGCTTTGACTTCCGCCGGCCCGTCCTCTCGTCGCAAGACAGCAGCCAGAGTCAGGTCATTGACCTCACCGTCGACGATGCTGGCCCCTCTGCATCGTCCAGCAACCGCCAAGCCGACTCGAGGGCGCAGCGCCCCCCGCGCTTTGCAAGGGAAATCATAGACGTGGACAGCGATGATGCGCCGCATTTGCATGCCCCGCCAGACTCGCCCGAGATCCAGTTCATTTCCTCGCGTCCCATTGCACCGCTCCGCCGTCCAAACCCGCCCCCGGTCCAAGTCGACGTCGATGTCGACGAGGATGATATCGAAATCGTGGGCTCCAACCAGTTACCGGGAGCCCAGAGGCGGAGAGGCTTCGATCTGAACCTGGAAGGAATTGTAGGCCTGTATGATATGGGACCCTATCTGCGAAGGCGCGTCGAGGGCGAACACATGGAGCGCCGGCGACATACCCCAATCCCCGCGCCCGGGAGGCAGATACGGACCCGACCGGCGCGCATCGGCTTTGTCGTGCCAGATCTTAACTTCGGCTTGACTGCCTTCGACATGGGCATGGGGGCAGCACATCAGCCATCACCCCCAACCTACGAGGCGCCAACTGAAGCGCCGGAAGGCTTTACGAGGAGTGCCGCGGAAAGTGACGTGCTCCTCTGCCCGAACTGCGACGAGGAACTTTGCGTGGGTGATACCGAGCAAAAGAGACAGGTTTGGATAGTCAAGCACTGCGGTCACGTATGTCAAACCCATCGGCTACCCACGCTGGCGTCCACTCATGGCTGACTTTCTACAGGTATACTGCGGAGACTGCACTGCCAACCGTTCTAGCAAGC
Organism: Corynespora cassiicola; assembly: GCA_022059125.1. Lineage (NCBI taxonomy): Eukaryota > Fungi > Ascomycota > Dothideomycetes > Pleosporales > Corynesporascaceae > Corynespora > Corynespora cassiicola. The sequence goes on along the minus strand of JAEUWY010000012.1, from coordinate 292,085 downwards.
GCAGTGCCAAAGGGAAGGAGAAACAGACACCATCTAAAACGAAACCATTCAAGGAATGTGTCGTGGATGGCTGCTCGAGGAAGGTTTCCAATCGGGCAAATATGATACAGGTCTTCCTCTAAGCCTTGGGCTCTGGGATGCTTTCCTCGATGCATCCATGCTTCTCCCTCTTTGTACATATTATGCCTCGGGGCCGGTGTGAACGGCATATTTCCACGATACCCTAGCATTTCAAGCTGTTTCTAACCCAGAGTCTTGAGGCTTACGAGTTTACGAGGTGCCTTTTTTTCTTTTTCAACCCCTCTGAAACGGGTTCGGCCAACGTGCAACTGGCCCACACCAGCATGCACAGCTGATGTTTGCAATTGCATAGCCTTGGAGTCTGGCGGAGGCATGCATCCGGCCTTGTTGGGGCAGCAGGGATAATGGCGGATCAATGGCGGGCAAAACAACATTATGGCGCTTTCGGAAATGTAAATGGGTAGCAATTTAGAATATGGTATGAACATGTTTTCCCACACGGTGTAGATGAGATCATGCCCCGGCGTTAAGCGGAATTTGCCCACCCCCTGTCGTCCCTTTGTGCCAAGCCCCGCGAACCCTGCCTGAAATTTACTGCGCCTCGGTTGAGCTCACTCATTCAACAGGCAGACCTCCAAGACTCTACCACGAGAACCCCGAGTCCTCCAGGCCGCCTCACGCCTCACTCGAAAATGCCGCCGAAATCGAAGACCCAGGACAAGCCTGCACCCACCCACTCGTTAAAAACCACGTACCTACTAGGCTATAATGCCCTCTCGGCCCTCCTGTGGTTTGCGGTCCTTGGTCGCGTTGTCAGCATAGGGGCAAAGAACGGTGTTCGGAATGGCAAGGTCTATCGAGATACTGAGGAATTCTGCCGCCTCACGCAGAGCCTGGCGGGCCTTGAAGTGTTGCATTCTTTGCTCGGTGCGTGCATGCTCCAGCATTCGGTGTCCTTAACAAGGTTCCATCTCTGACGGATTCCAGGCATTGTGAGAGCGCCTCTTCTCACCACCCTCATGCAAGTAGCCAGTCGTTTCTTGCTGGTGTGGGGTATTGCAAACAACTTTCCCGAAACCACACAGCACAGTCCGGCATATTCGAGCATGCTCGTTGCGTGGAGCGTTACCGAAGTTATCCGATACTCCTACTTTGTCTTTGTGCTGTCTGGCAATGGCGTTCCCGCTTTGTGGACATGGCTCCGGTATGTTTTTAGCCAAACTACCGCATTTTCCCTTTACTAAGTCCAGAGCAGATACAACACTTTCCTCGTCTTGTACCCCCTGGGTGTCGCCAGCGAGACCTGGCTCATTTACCAAGCTATTCCGTCTGCTTCTCGGATCGACGAAAAGTTTGGCTATGCTCTTTATGCCATCCTTGCAACCTATGTCCCGGGATTTTATATCCTCTTTACCCACATGCTGAAGCAGAGGACCAAGATTATGCGCAGCAAGGCTGTATGAAGGCAGATTTGGGAACGTCCTCAGCTGTAGTATATGCAAAATATCTAGGTCAGCGGCAAAGCCTTGTGCCTGTCTTTCAAGGTTTCCAATTTTTGTATCCTGTTGATGTTCTATGTACTTGCATCGCCTTCCTGTATTTCCTCCATTAAAGATACCGTGCTTAGACGAGAGACTGCCTTCAGAATAGCTGTGGATGTACACCTCCGCTTGAGGGGCAGTCGCCACTGATAAGCCCAGCAAACATGGCCAGTGAATACACTCGATGAGAAACGGCTGAGGAGCTACTTCTCAGAGTGGAACAGCAGACATTCTCTCTAATAGATACCGTTCTGGTGCGCTATATTACTAATCCTACATTAGTACTTCTAAGGAAGCTAAATATTCTCGTGTGCTTAGTCGGCTTACGCCTATCCTCCTGCTGGGAAAGACATTGGCCATTTACAAGATAGCGTGGGCCTCTACGTCGTGCTGAATATCATGCCCTAGGAAAAAGTTGATAGACCATTTACACCCTTTACCATTCGCTCTGAGCTGCTTCTCGTGTCCAGACACTGCAAAACACCTCACAAGTTAGCTCATAGAGTCCGCTGCTATCAAATCCAATCACTTGAATAGAACGCTGAATGAAACTAGTAATCGATGCGAGCTTATTGTCTTGCACAAGGCTGAAATGATGCAATATATGTAAAGTTACATGTAGCTGTGGCGTTCTTCCTCCCCCAAGAGGATAGTATTAAATTTTGAGTATATAAAGTTAATTTGACAGCAGCGGTACATGCCTATATGTAGCAACAGCAAAAAAAACCTGTAACAGCAAGCGTAAGGTATGTCAAAAAGAATAAGCAGAGGTTCGTACATCTGCACCGAATCAATAATTTCACTTAGATGTGTCACAATCAAAGATATAATGTAAACTTTTTGAGTTACTATCATGATTGGTTTCAATTGATATCTTGCATTATTGTGAGCTATTCGATTGTCATATTATGCCGTCTATATATATGCAACTGGAATCGCATGTTCTCCAGTTCAATGGGATATTTAAGCTCATGCGGCAGTCGAAACCATTGAGATTCATCCTCTTGGATTTTTTCCCACGCAGGGTCTTCATCTTTTGTACCCTGCTTTAGCAAGGTATGGTCTAAGAGCCACTGCATGGGATATTTTCTTTCTGTACCATTGAGGCTGATGGAAGAATAGCTTCCTGGGCTGTCTACAACCAGAAGTAGGGCGCCGGGCTGGAGGCATGTAGTGAGGACAAAGAGGAACCTCTGCGTTAAAGATATTGAGGTCGAGTACAGCTCATTTAGCGTGAACATAATAGTAACAAGACCCGAGCCTTCGAGCAACGGCTTTAAAGTAACGATGTCGGTATTAAGAATATCGTGTTGATGGAACGTGACACCGAATTCGTCACCACTTAGTAGAGGTGCATTTGTGGCCTGAGCGATAGCCGATGCGTACTTCGAGAGAGGAGGCGCAGTCAAAAGGCCATCAGCCAGTCTTCCGACAACATTTGTCCAATTCGCCATATCAATGGCCACGACTTCCAGTTTTCTGGTCCGCTCATCCTCCATGTCAATATGTCTTGCCATCTTCGCAAACCCACCAAGGGCTACTATCTCGGCTCCAGCACCTCCTCCGAGACAGACTATTTTTCTCCCCTCATTGGATGTATCTGCAGAGATACCCGGTGACGTTGTGATCTGATCTTTGAGGTTGTTAAGTACCTGAAGATAGCCTAAAGCCCTTGACGGACTCCATCTCGCGGCATAAGCTTCCAGATATGCGCCTTTCCCGAATGCTGTTGGAAAATCTCTGTTGAATAGATGGCCTTTGATCTCTTGCAACAAAGGTTGCACGTCTGAACTGAGGCGCTCTGAGAATGTATTCTTGAAGATATCGAGGAGGAGTTGCTGAACCTCTATCGGAACCGATGGGCTGGCCTGCAGATTCGAAGCGTCTTCTTGTACTGCTTTCTTAGCTGACTTTGTATCAGCCCTCTTATTGTTCTTATAGCTCTGTTTTTGGGGCGCCATAGGGGTATTATGAATCGCAAAAGGTGACGGCGATAAAAAACTAGCTAGCGTAAAAATTAGAGTTTCAAGGTTGTTATCTATGAAAATAACCGAGCTATTATTATTAGCTAATAATAAAAAGTTTTTAATAGATTAATAATACTAATTTTAAAAATTTAAATTTTATTTTTAAAAATTTTAATTAAAAAATAATAGTAAAAGTTTTTTTAATTTATATTAAATTAAAACTAAATAATAAATATTAAAAGTTTAGTTTTTTTTTATTATTAATAATAAATATAGCAGAGTAATATTTTAAAAAAAGTAATTAAAACAGTACTTTTTAAACTTATATAACTTTTTAAATGTACTAGCTATTTAAAAAAAATTATTTAAGTTATATAGAAATTTATTAGGTTTTGTTTATAATTTAGAAAAATAGTTTATATAATATTTATAGCTTTAAAATTTAGAATAAAAATATATTAAAAAAGTAAAATTAAAAGCTAAAATACTTTTTATTTATAAAACTATTTTAATTTTTTATTTTATATTAACTAAATTTAGTTTAGTTTAAATTATATAAGTAGAAAACTAGAGCTAAAAAATTAATTTAATATTAGAAAAATTAAATTTAAAAAATAAAGTTTTGTTTATATAAGTACTAATTATATAATAATAAAATAGTTAAATTAGTATATAAATAAATATCTTAGAAATAAAAAATTTAAATTTTTATTTTCTCTAAATAAAGATAAAAAAGAATTTTAATTTTTAATCTATAAAAAAAAGTTAATCTTTTATATAAAGCTAATATATCTATTATAACAAGTTCTAATATATTAAATAAATTTTAAAAAAAGTATTTATAATACTATACAACGTATTAAAAAGAATTATTTAATAGTATAATAAAAAATAAATACAGAATAAAATTAAGCTATTTATTAAAGCTGTGTTACAGGCTATAAATAAAACTAAAAAATAAGTAGCTGCTTAAGATAATTTTTAAAAATAAATACTAGTAAAATTATATAAGTAAAATAATATATAATATATTATATAAGTTTCTGTATTAGTAATAAAGTATAATAAATTAATAGTTAAATCTAAATAATAAATTTACTAATAAAGTATAATTATATAAACTATATATAATGTATACTACGGGCGAGTTAGTTAACGGGCGAGTCGGTTACTTTTACTAAAACTATACTAAAACCTAACTTATTATAGCTTAAAATACTATATTTTAGCTTTTTATAGCAGACTACAGCACGTAATATTATTTAAAAAAAAAATTTATATTAATTTTACACGTTCGCGCGTTATATTTAATTTAATTATATTTTTTACAGCGTTTTTAAAATAGCTTACTTTTTTAAATATATATCTGCTTTTTTATTTTTTTTTATTACTATATATTTTAAACTTTTTTAAAACTACTAGTTACTGCCTATTTTTAACTATTAAAGTTTTTTTTTTAAATTTTTTTTTTATATAATTTTTGTTACGTAGTAGCTTTATTAGCTGTTTAAAACTTTTTAATTTTTTATTAAACTAGAATTAGCTTATACGTAATAATTACGGCTTTTTTTAATACTTTTTTAAACGCTTTAATTATAAATATAAAAAAACTGTTTATATATTTCTAAAATTTTAACTTTATAAGCGTTAATTATAATTTAAATTATAAAGTATTACTAAAAATTTATAACTACTAAAATACATTATTTATAGTAAATAGTAGTAATAAAATTTAAAGCTTTATATTAAAAGCTAATATAATCTGTTCTAGATTAAAAAAAACTAATTTAGTATTTTAGAATTTTTTTTATATATTACTAAAAGTAAATACTATATTATAAACTGCTTTAAAGTATAGCAGAAACTTAAATTTTATAAAATAAGTAATGTAGTTATATATAAATATTTTAGTTTAATGTTTATACGCAGTTTTTAAAAAAGTAAAACAGCTTATATTAAGTAGCTGTAAAAAGTATAATAAATATAAAAATATATATAAAGTAATAATTTTATTATTTTTATAGTATTACTAAAAAAAAAGTAATTTGTAGTTTTTATAGCTATTAATAACTAGTAGTTAGTAGGTGCTAATAGTACGCTTTTTTATATATTTATTAAAATATTTTAACTACTTAAAACTAAATTTATTAGTTATTTAGCTGTTACTAAAAATTTTAATAACTTAGTTTTAAAGCAGATTTTTTTTTATATTAGCTAGTAAAGTAGTAGCGCGTTTTAAAAATAATAAAAAATAAAATAGTTTATTTTTTAGTATTAATACTTTATATAACTGTTTTCTACTTATAGTTATTTAACTAAACTATTTTTAATTTTTTTTATTATTTTAAAGCTGTAATAACTGCTTCTGTTAATATTTAGTCTATTATAAAATTTATTTTATTAAAATTATACGTGTTATTATTTTAAATATTATACTTAGCTTTAATACTAGCTACTAAACTAAACTAGCTTTAAATTACTTTAAAGTTCTTATATTTAGCTTTTTTATAATTATATTTTTAATTAAATTTTATTTTAAGCTTTAGTTAACGCTTTATAAATATACTAAGCTAGTTTATACTAATAGAGCTTAAATTACGTTTAGCGCGCAGAGAATTAGCTATAGCAGCTATATTTACTAACTAAAAGCTAAATTTTTACATATTTAGCTTAAGTATATAATTAATAATTATCTGTTTTTTATTATTATCTAACTTTTATAAATTAGATATAATATTAGTTTATAAAAGTCGTTCTGCGTGTTAGTTACTTAATATATTTTAAAATACTTTATAAATAGCTGTAGCGCGTTACTAAAAAAAATTTACATTTTATTTAAAAGCTTAAAATATAAACTGTACTTAAGCTTTCTAAAACGTATTAATAATAAGTTATTATTAAAGTATTAGTATAAAAAAGATATTTTAGTGTAGTTTTAGTAAAAGTAACTGACTCGCCCGTTAACCGACTCGCCCGTAGTATATATTATACTAAGTTCTATAAAATTTTATAGTTTTATAAAACTATTTTTATAAAACTATAAAATTTATAAAACGCTAAGTTATAAATTCTAAAAATTTTATACTAAATTTTTTTAGTATTACTATTTTTATAAAATTATTATATAACTTATTTTAGTTTAGCAGAATAATAAATATTTACTATTAATATTAATTATTAGTTATTTTTTAAAAGCGTTGTCTGCGCTGCTTACTTTTTTAAATTTATAATACAATTTTTTTTTTAGATTTAATATTTTTATAAACTAATTTAATATTATTACGTAGTACTGCTTATTATTATATTTATAAAAATTATATTAATATTAAACTCTGTTTTTCTCTACTGTTTCTATTTTATTATTAATAAGCAGCGAGTATGTTATTCTATTTCTATTTTATTTTAGTTAGCACGTACTGTAAAAATATAAAACAACTTATCTCTAATACAGCTTAAGTACTACTTAGAATAAAAGTTTACAGAAGTAAAAAATAATTATAAGTTAGAATCTATAAATTTTATAAAAAAAATATTTCTAGACTATAAAACTATTTAGAAATATTACGTTTTTTAATATTTTTTTTTAAAATAAAATTATTTTTAGTTTAGTCTAGTACTGTTTTAGTTATAAAAAAATAAAAAAATTAAATAGCTAAATATTTAAATTTAAATTTAAATTAAATTAAAAATTAAAAATAAAGTTTAGTTAAAAGTTAAAGTTACGTGCGTAATACTAAAAAGTAAATTTAAACTTTATATAAATAAAATTTATTATATTTTTTTTTCTAGTAAACAGATTATTTTAATCTGTTCTAAGTTATAGCTTATTTAAAAAAAATATAAATATTTTTTATTAGAAGCAGAGTACTTTATTTTATTATTTATTTTTTATTTTTTATATTTTATAAAAAGAAGTATTACGCGTTTACGTAACCAGCTAAATATTTAAAATATTACTATTTAGCTAGTATAAATTTAGCACTTTTTACTTTTTTACTTTTTTTAATTTTTTAGCTATTATATTCTATAAGTAGTCTGTTCTAATTCTAATATTTAAATTAATTTATTTTTAAAGCTTTTAACTATTTTAACAGCTCTACTTTACTATATTTATTTTAGTTTTATTTAGTATTTTATTAGCAGTTTATTATAAAATATATCTGCACGCTTATTACGCTTTAGCTAAAAAATATATTATTAATTTTAAATTTAAGTTAACTTTAAATAAAAAATACGAGTACTATACAGTTTAAAATTTTTTTTTATAAATTAGTATATATTTAATTTAGAGCGCATTCTAAATAGTTAACTAATATTTTATTTTTAAATTTTAAAGTACTACGCTAATAAGTATAAAATATTAGTATAAACTATAAATAACTAAAAAAAAAATTAAATTATATTTTATTTTTTACTACTGTAAAAATTACAGCTAAAATAGTTTTAGTAATAGTAGTTTAAATAACTAAAGCAGAGTTAAAGCGTATATAAACTAAAAAAATATTACTAGCTATTTATACACTTTTAAAAGCAGTTTATAAAAAAAAAATTAAATTAAAAGTTAGCTAATTTAAAAATAATTTATTTTTATAGTTTAATTTATACAGATTAAAAAAAAATTACTAATTCTGCTAAATTTTTTTTAGTAAAACATTTTTAGCAGGCAGGTAGATTAGCTAAAACTTTAATAAAGCTTAATAATAAGTTAAAACTAAAAAAATTAAATAATGATATATTTATTTATAATAAAAATAAAAAAAATTAGTAGTTAGACTAGGGGCAGATTTAAAATAAATTCTAAATAAATACTTAATAACTATTTTATACTACTTTATTATTTTACAGATAATTTATATTTTTTTTTAATACTTAAAGCTATTAGTTTAGAGACCGAAGAGGTTTTAGCTTATTTAAATAATTATTATAAAATACTTTAAGCTTATATAGAGCGTTTATAAAGTTAAATATATTATACTATATAAAGTTTTAATTATGTCTAATCTAGCTTATTTAATACTTTAATAATAAACGTATTAATTTACTAGTAAAAATATTTTTAACTTTTTATTTTTTTACTTTATTAATAAGTACTCTTATAGGTTTTAGAGTCTTTTATTTTAAAAATAAATTATTTAAGTTTTTATAGAAAATATCTAGTATAAATATATTATAAATTTTTAATTTAAAAAGTAATTTAAAACAGTATAAATAGTTTATTTTTTTTTATTTTTTTTAAAAAGATCTGTCTACTGTTCAGACAGCTTTTAGCTTAATTTTATTAATAATAAATTTTTAGTTTTTAAATATACTTAATTTCTAATATTTTAATCTACTTAGTAGTAATAAGAATTAATTTAAGCTTATATCTATTTTTAAGTTTTTTTAAAAAAAAAAATTATAATTTTTTATACTTTATATATTTAAAAAGTTAAAGCTAGAGTATTTTAGTAGTTTAGCTTCTTTTAAAACTTTAAAAGTTTAGATTTTTTTTAATACTAACTCTAACAGAGTTTAGAACTAAATAAAACTTAGTATAAAGTTATTTTTAAGTTTATATATATATAGTAAAGTAATTTAGACGCAATCTATTAATAGCAGAAATTTATTTTAGTTATTTTAATAATAGCTTATAAATAGCTTTAGTTTTTAGTTAGTATATTAGTTTATAATTTTAGTTTAGCTGTTTATTTTTTTATAATATACAGTAAACAGTTTAATTTTAATACTAATAATATAATAGAATTTAAATTAGAAGCTAGAGATGAACTGCGGTTTTTAGTTAAATATAATAGTTTTTAAAATATATTTAAATTAGTATATTTACTAAATAAACAGATAAGCTATACTACGTGTATTAATATTTTTATAATATAAAATTAATACAGCTTACTTAGAAAGTTAATTAATAATTACTAAAATTTAGTTATATCTAGTTTTATTACAGAATTTTTTTTTAAAATTTATACAGAAATATTATATAAATTTATTTAAAATAAAAAGTAAATAGATTTTTTTAGCAGTTTAAATTTATTTTAAATATACCTGTTAACAGATAAAATAGTTTTTTATATATCATTTATATAAGTTAATTATACTTTTTTAGTAGTATTTTTAGACTAGTAATTAGTAAGTTTTTATAAAACTAAAGTATACAGAAAAAACTTAGTTATAAACTTTTTATATTAAGTATATAATAAGCGTAGAATTCTAAAAAATATATAACTAATATTAATATAACGTAAACTATAAGTAAGCGAGCTACACAAGTAAGCGAGCTACTTTCTAACTACTCTAATATAAACTATCTATATCTATAATACTATAACTAAAAAAAGTCTAATTAGCTTATAAAAAGGCTTTAATAACTCTAGCTTTTTTAGCTATTAAAAATAATTTAATTTAAAGCGTGTAATAAGCTGCTTTAGTATATAATACTCTATATATAATAGTTAGTTATTAACACGCTAGACGACTTACGCAATATAATTACTAGCCTAACTTAAAATAGCTAACTAAGCTTAAAAAAAATATAATTATTATTTATATTTTTAAGCTAAATTTATTAAAATTCGCATCTACGCTAACTATTATATATAATATAGCTAATTAATTACTTATAGCGCGAGGTACAGACTATATTAGTATTAACTAGCTTAGTAATTTTATTAAGCGTTAGCTAAATTTTTAAGTTTAATTAATTTACTAGTAGAATTACTAGCGCGTTTTTTATAAAAATTTTAAAATTATTAGTTTTTAATTTAAATTACTATATTATATTAAAAAATATATAGTATAATTAATAAAGACACGTATAACTTTAATAAAATAAACTTTATAATAAATATAATTTTAGCTTAATTAGTAGTTACAGCTTTAAAAAAATAAAATTAACTTAAAAGTATTTAGCTAAATAATTATAAATAAATTATAAAAATTTAAAAAATTAATATATATAGCTAAATAACTTTTTTTTTTATTATTTTCGCGGGTAAGTACTACTTTTCTCTATAATATAAAAGTAATAATATTTTATTTAGCTAGTATATATTGCTTAGCAAAATAGACTAAATAATAAATAAGCTAAAAATATATTAGTTAAAGTGTTTTAACGTTTATACGCAGAGCTGTACAGTAAAAATATACTAACTACTTATTATTAATAGCTATAAAAGTTATAATTTTTTAGCTTTTTAAAACTTCTGTAAAATAAATAAAATTATTACTTTTTATATACTTTTATATTTATTATATTTTTTTAATTTTTTAATATAAAATATTTTTTACTTTTAAAGCGGGCGTATAGTAATAAAATTTTTAGCTTAACACGTAATTATATTAACTATATTAATAAAACTACTTTTCTGCTAATTTTTAAAAAAGTTTTTAAATAATTTTTTATAAAAACTAATATACACATAAGCTTCTAAAAAGTAAAAATAATTTTTATATAATTTAAAAATAGTATTATTAAAATTTAATATAAAGCTACGTATATTTACGCTAGCTATTTCTAAAGCTACTTTATAAAAAGATAGAATACTAAGTAATATATACGAGCTGAAAATTTAGTTAATATTAATTTAAAACAGATTTAAAAAAAATAAAAGCTTATTTCTAGTTTTAATTATTAAAGTTTTTATTTAGTTTTATAAAAGTGCTATAATACTAATTTATAAAGTTATATTATTTTATACGCAGGTTAAAAATTTTAAAAAAACTAATAAAACTGCTACGCAGCGTATAAAAAAAAAATCTAGTATAAAATTTTTTTAATAAAAGCTAAAAAAGCTAAAATTATAGTTTAAAAAGATATTAAAAAGTAATTAAACAAGAAGAGGCGTAAGAAAATAGCTTATTTTAGTAGTAGCTAGTAGTTAAAAACGCGCTATACGCGCTGCAGAAAATAAAAATATAATTTTTATATATATAAAATAACAGTATAACTACTATAGCTACTTTTTATATTAAATTATTATAGTATTTTTTTAAAGTAGTTAAGTAGATAGTTGCGCACGCGTTAGAGCAGTTAAAAAATAGCTCGCTTACTTATATAGCTCGCTCGCTTATAGTTTACGTTAATATAAATCTGTTTTATATTTAGTACTTATAAAATTTAATTAATTTTTTTTTAAAAAAGTATTAATAAGTTTAAGAAAATTAAAGCTTATAAAGTTTTTTAAAAATATTATATATATATAAATAATATATTTAGTCTAAGCTCTAATATATTTCTAAACTAACTTAGTATTAATTTAAAAATTAAAATAATACAGTCTAATTAATACGTAAAAATAATTATTACGCTAAATAGTAGAAAATTTTTTTATATTCTGTTCGCAATAACTAAAAATATCAGCTTTAGTATTATTTTTATTTAAAATATATTTAATATAAAAATTAAAAAGCGCTAAATTCTTTATTTATTTTACTTATCACGTGTTAAAAACTTTAGTAGTTATAAAATACTTAAATAATTTATAGTTAGAATATACTTAAATCTAATACTTTATAAAAAAAAATTAGCTTGCTATTTTTTAAAAGCGGTAATAATAGTAAAAAGTTTTTATTATATATTTTCTAATTTAGTTTAAAACTAAATAAAATTTTACTGTAGAAAATATAAAAGTACTATTTTCTATTGGCGTGTTACTAAAATTATATATTTATAATTACGCTGTTTAATATATTTATTTTTAGTTTTATAGATAACTTAAAATTAAAATAGTATAGCGTTAAAATAGAAAAAAAACTTTTTTTAAAGCTTTAAAAGCTTAGTTATATACTAAAATCTATTTAAAAAATACTATAAAACTTTAAAGTATACTAATTAAAAAAGCTATTTAAAAATATTTTAGTATAAATTATTAGTAGAAGCTAGTAAATTTTAAAAATAATTTTATTTTAGTAATAGTAGTAGATTAGATCTAGTTCCGCAGAGCTTTTACTTTTTTAAAATTTATTTTTAATTTTTAGTTAGTTAGAATATATTTTAAGTATTAAGTATATTTTATATAAAATTTAGATTTAGCTATATCTATTTATAGTTTAGCTTAATATAGTTATTTTAAAACAGTTTTAATATACTAAATATAAATTAGTTTATTTTTAGAGTAAATAAAAATATTATTTAAGTATGCGATATAGAAGTTGTTAAAGTAATTTATTAAAATGTTATTTATATACTGCTAGAATATAGCTAAACCGTTATACAGCCTAAATAAAAGAACTTTATATTTATATATTCTGTATTATATTTAAAAAGTAGTATATTTCTTACTATTAAAGTTTATATAAATTTTATTAAACACAGCGTAAATATTTAATTTTATAAAAAATTTAGCTTTACTAGATTTTACTAGTAGTTTATTTATTTAGAGTATTAAATAAGCGTTTTTTTAAATAAAAGCGTTTAGTTTATAATAGTTAATATATATTTTAAGTTTTTTATTTAATTTATAGATACAAAAAATAGAGAATACAAAACAACTCCGGCTCTGCTTAATAAAACTCTATTAAAGTTAAATTATTAGAAATTTTTAAGTAGTTTTAAGTTTTTTAAATTTTTACTTATATAAAAAATTATAGCTATTAAGAAAAAATTTAGTTAAAATAATTTTATAATTATATAGTTAATATAGAAAGAAATAGAGTGCAGTTTTTAAATTAAATATATTTTAATAAAATTTATATATAGAAAGTAGTTAGTTTAGTATTAGAAAAATAATAGTTTTATTTAAAAAATAAAAGTTCTGAATTTATCAGTTAATTTTATAAATAATTATTATAAAAATTTATTTTTAAATTATTTTATTTAAAAATAAAAAATATTAGTAAATATAGTAGCTATTTAAAAATTACAGCTAAATTTAAAACAGTATTAAACGTTAGTTAGAAAAAAGCGTTTAGGCTAAAAAGTCTAAATTTTTAAAGTTGATATAAATAAAATTTTAAATTTTTTTAGTTTTATATATATATATATACATTTATAATATATTTCTACAGAAAATATTTTATTTTATTTTTTAATTAGTTATAAAAGAATTTAAACGTCGGAGAATAAGTAAAGTAAATATATAAAAAAAAGTATATTAAGCTAACTACATAATCTAGTTATATTCTATATTTAATTTAAGCTTAAATTTTTTTATTTATTTTAAACTAATAATATAGTTTTAGAATCCCAGATTAAGAATAATAAAAAAATAATTTAAAATAGTACGTTTTTTTAGGCGAAAATAAAAATAGATATAATAAATAGCTAAAAATTTAATTAAATTTTAAAAACTTTATACTTTAATTTTATAAAATAGATTTTAAATAAATACTTAAAAAAACAGACTAAAAATACTATAATAAAAGTATTAATAAATAAAAATCTTTGTGTGCTAGTATTAATAAAAAAATATAAACAGATTTTAAGCTTATTAAAATAAAGAAAAAAAAGTATTTAAAAATAGTAGCTTTTTAATAAGTTTAATAAGTTTATATTAAATAAATTATACTTACTGTAATCTAAAACAGAATTTTTTTTTAAATATTTTTATTTTTTAGTTAAACTAAATTTAGTTTATTAAAGTTAATTACGTTTTTAAATTAGTTTTATAAATTATTAGCAATAAAAATTTAGTTTATTTATAAAAAATTATAATTACGTGTAAAATAGCTTTACTTATTATAATTATAATAGTTTTTTTTTACAGCTAGAGCTGTTTTAAATAGCTTACTAATTTTATATTAGTATAGTAATTATAACCCCGCGCAGATAGTACGCTAATAAATATTTTTTTTATATAAATACTGTAAATAAGCTAGTTAGCGTCTAGTTTTTAAAACTTTATATAAAATAAAACTAGAATTTTTTTTTGATTTTTACTAATAGCAGATACAGAAATACTTTAGCGTTTTATATTATAAAAAAAAATATTTTACTATATTATTAAAAAAGTTATTCTATAAAAATTTAAATTTAAAATTTAATACTCGTAAAGCTAAAGTTATTTTTTTTATAAGTAAAAATTTTTTTTTTTATATTTTATTTTTAATAGTAGTAAATAAAATTAAACTTTAAAAGTAGAAAAAAGTTTTTTTTATTCTATCTGCAGCTAGTAGAAAGCTATTTAATTTTTTACTTTTTTATTTTCTAAAATAAAGTATAATTTTAAAAAGTTAAGTATTTTTTTACGTTAAAAAACTATTTTTAAAATTATTAGCTAAATAACAGAGCTCTAAGTATTTTTAAGCTAGTTTTAATATATATTTTTAAATTTCTACTATATAAACTTATTTAGTAAAATAGTAGTTTTAATTAATATTAAAGTAATTTTAAATAGAAACTAGCTATTATAGAAAAGTAACAGTTTTTCTGTTACTAAAAAACTTAATTTTAGAAATCTATTTAAATAACTTTATTTAAACTAAAATTAAAAATAATTTAGATAGTTATTAAATACGAGTTAATAGTAATAGTTTTAGCTATTTTTTATTTTTAAAAAAAAAGTCTGTAGCAGCAGCTTTAAATTTTAATATTTTAGCTTATAACTATAAAAATTTTATTTCTGTTAGTAGAGAATAAAAATTACTATTATTAAATTAGTATAGAAATTTAGTAGATTTTAAATTATTATTAGAAAGTTAAAGCTGTTTTTACAGCTAGCTTAATTTTTAAATAGCTTTTTCTATAAAAGTATTTAGAAAGTATATAGTACTAAATATTAATAGTTAGAATTAATTTTAGTAAGTTTTTAATAGTTATTTAGTTTTTACTTTAGTATATAACGCGTTTTTTTTAAAAGTAATCTAACTTATATAAAAGCGGAAGTTTTAAACTTAAAAGTTTTAGTTATTAAAAAATTTAAAAAATTTTAACTTTATTAAAAATTAAAAATATATATAGTAATTTAGAACAGACCTAATCTAATACGTGTACTATTTAATTATACTTCTTTTTATAATAAATAAAAAAAAATATTTTTAAGCTGTTACTAGCGAAAAAAAGTTTAGAAATATAATATAAAAATATAGAGTAACTTATTTTTAATATAGTTTAAATACTACTTAAAATAAAAGTTTATAGAACTAAAAAATAATTATAAATTAAAATCTATAAGTTTTATACGAAAAAATATTTCTGAACTATAAAGCTATCTAAAAATATCATTATTTTTTTATATTTTTTTTAAAAAACTTTCTATTTCTAGTTTAGCTTAGTACTGTCTTAGTTATAAGAAAATAAAAAATTTAAATAGCTAAATACAGAGGGGTGACATTAAAAAAAAACCAAAAAAAATTATACTTTTTAAACTAGTATAACTCTGTAACTAGACCAGCTATTAAAATAAAAAAAATTTAATTTTAAAGAAATTTAAAGGCTTTATTTTTTTATTAAAACAATATATAGCTTATATAATATTTATTACTTAGAAATTTAAAGTAAAAGTGTAGTAAAAAAAAATGCAAGCTTAAAAGCTGATTTATTTTTTTTCTAGCGTAAAATTTTTATTTTTTATTTTATTTTTTTAAAGTTGTATACAGTATATACTTGTAGTTTTTTTTGAAAAAATATCTTTTTTTATTTTTTTAAAAAAAAATTTAATAGTGGAGATTTTTTTTTTAAAAAATTAAATTATATAAATAAATTAATAATTAATTAAATTATTAATATTTTGTATAATACCCGTTAGCTTTATTAACTGCCTTCTAACGTTTAGGTAAAGATAATATACAATTATCTATTATTTTTTGTGGAATTAAATTTTATTCTTTATTTATAGCGTTTATAAATAAAGTATTATTTTTTTTTTTTACCTAATACATTAGAATTTAATTTTTTTAAATTATTTTTTAATATAGCCTAGATATTTTCTATAGGTGCTAAGTCTGGGCTATAAGCTGGATGTTTAAATAATTTAATTTAATTTTTTTTAAACTATTTTAAAACTGGTTTAGCTGTATAAATTTTTAAATTATCTTATTAAAATTTCTAGTCTATAAAGTAATTAATATTTATATTAATTTTATAATTTAGTCTTTAATTAAATTAATTTAATTAAATAATAAATTTAATTAAAAAATAAAAAAAAAGGTATATAAACTAACCGGGTTTTATTTGTTTTTTAATAATAGATTTTAATACTTTTTATATATAATCTGTATTATTAAAATTATTTTTAAAATTAAATATTTTAAATAATAGATTTTAATACTTTTTATATATAATCTGTATTGTTAAAATTATTTTTAAAATTAAATATTTTAATAAATACTAATTCTGATTTTCTTCCTATCTAAATAGCTCCCTATACTGATATAACAATATCTTAAGCTATAATTTAATTAGTATAAAACTTTTTAAAAAAGTAATTAAATTAAAAAATTATAATAAATTTTTAATTATTTTTTAATTATTTTTAATTATTTTTTTTACTTACAATTTGATTTTATAGAAGCTAATTCAGCCCCTATACCCTTATTTCTTTTTTTTCTAATATATTTCTGTCTAGAACCTAGACCCTTTTCTATTACTAACTTATTAGAAAATATAATTTTATTTAAATATATATTTTTTAAAGTTTTTAATTGTTTTTTTGCGTATTTTAATTTTATTTTAGCTTTTTTTTATTTAAATACGGCTTTTTAGTACTAATATTTATACTATAATTTTCTTCTTTTAAATATTTTTGTAAGCTTCTTTTAGATATTTTTATATTATTTTCTAGTAATATTTTTTTATTTGTTTTTTTAGGGCTTTTAATTAAATCCCTATTAATAATTCTTTTATCTCTTTTAAATAGCTTAATTTTATCTTAATTTCTTTCTTTTTTTAAGCTATTAAATAATTTTTTTTTTATTTATTCTTTGTATAGTATTTTTAATACTTATTTTATTTTTATTTAATATATTAAAATAGTTATAATAGGTGTATTGGCTTTTAATAAAAGATTAACTTTTTCTTTATAGTCTGAAAATTAAGATTCCATCTTATCTTTGTTCAGAAGAAATAGAAATTCAGAATTTTGTTCTAAAATATTTATTTATATACTAATTTAACTAGTTTATTGTTATGTAATTAGTGCTTATATAAGCAAAACTTTATTTTTTAAATTAATTTTTTTTAATATTAAATTAAATATCTAGCTCCAATTTTTAACTTACGTAATATAAGCTAAATCTAATTAAGTTAGCGTAAAACAAAAAGTTTTAATAATTTTTTAAATAAAAGATAAATCAGCTTTTAAATTTATACTTTTTTTTACTATACTTTTACTTTAAATTCTTAAGTAATAAACATTATATAAGCTATATATTATTTTTCATACAGAACACGAGCCTTCAAATGTCTTTAAAATTAGTTTTTTTTTATATTAATAGCTAGTCTAGTTACAGAGTTATACTAGTTTAAAAAGTATAACTTTTTTTGGTTTTTTTTAATGTCACCCCTCTGTACTACTAAATACTAGTAATATAAAAAAACTTAGTAGTTTTAAGCTCTGCTTTTAAGTGTAATTTATAATAATTTTTTATAATATATATACTTTTTACGCGTAATAATTACTATAAAAAATTTAAAAAATAAAAAATAGTTAACGTGCTTATATTTTCTATAAATAAATTACTACGTAATAAAAATAATATTATTTATTTTAAGTACTAGAAAATAAGCTACTACGCTAATAAATACTAAAATAATAACTTAAACTAAATTTTAGTCTGTATCTACTAAATAAAAAAAAACTAAGTTTTATTTATAACTTAAAAACAGTAAAATATATATTTATATATATTATATTAGATATAAAGCGCACGTGCAGCGTATCTAAAAATATAATATCTAAAAAATAATTATAAATAAATATAAGTTTAATTAGCTAACGTATTATAGTAGAAATAGACTTATCGCCTATTAAAGAAGCTAAACTTTTTAAATTAAGTTAGATAAAAGTATACTACTAAAATATTTATATAGTATATATAATTTAAGTGCGCTTAGTAAATAATATAAGTATAAAATAAAAAGTATAAACTACTATTTACAGCGTTAATAAAAAAACACTTTTATTACTATAAAACTCATTTCTTAAAAAAAAGTATATCTATTTTAATTATAAAGCTTAAATATAGTGTTAAAGCTATATTAGTATAAATATTCAGCTGGTTACCGTTAAAAAACTAAAAAAAATAATAGAAAAAACTAACTCTAACTTTTTTTTTTAGGTATTTTTTAGGCTATAAGTAATAATAAAAAATATAAAGCGCGTATTTTTAAAGTGTATACAGTATATATAATACACGTAGTAGAAGTATTAAAAAACTATATTAATATATTTAATAAAAAAGCTATAGCTATACTTTTTAATTTTAAATTATTAAACTACGTAATTTTTTTAATAATAAAAAAACCGCTTTATAGTCTGCTTTATAATTTTTTTTTATAAATTTAAAGTATTACGTAAATACTTAGAGCAGACGCTAAAAAATAGTTAAATATAATATAGTATAAGTTCTGCTAAAGCTCTAATTCTATTTATTTTAATAAAAATAGAACTTTCCGCTTCTGTATAGACTACAGAAATTTAAACTTTATTACTATTAAAAATAAATATTTTTTTTTAATTAAAAAAATATTAAACTGCTTATTAAGCGTATATTACTATATAACTTTAAATTTTGAAAATACTTATTACAGATTTAAAATTAAAATAAATAATAAGTAAAAAACTGCTTTTAAAACCCGCTACAGCTACTTTAAATATTTTATAATACTATTTAAATTAATAAATATCTCTGTAAGCTTCTAAGTTTATATTAATAAAATTTTTATTAAATACTTAGACTATATTTATATAGTTTATCTAGATAATATTTTTATTTATACTAGTAGTAATAATTTTACGCTCTACTAGCGCGCTGTATATATAGTACTTAAATTATTATAAAAAATAAAATTATTTATTAATTTACAGAAATATATATTTATATTAAATAAAGTATATTTTTTTAAATTTATTATAGGCACGCGAGATGTGTGTGCTAATTTAGTTTAAATAAAAACTATTATTTAATAACTACAGCTAACTAATATTAAAAAATTATAATTTTTTTTAAAATTTACTAATTTTTACTAATACTCTATAAAAAAATAGACAAAAAAAACTATTTTTTTTACAGACTTAAAAAAAGCTAGAATTTTTACTAAAATAAAGCTGTAAATAATTTTTTTAAAAAACTAAAAACTTATTTTTTAAATATATTTATTTTATACTATTATAATTTATTTAATCTGCGTAGAAACAGACGCGTTAATTTTTACTAAATTAAATACTTTTTTTAATTATTTAAAAACTATAAGTAGTACTTAGTTATTTTTATATTAAAAAAATTATAAGTTATAAAGCTAAACTATAAAGTTTATAATTTAAAGCTTTTAGCTATTATATACAGTTTTAAATAGTAGAAATACTACTTTAAAAGTACTTAGTATACTATATAAATGCTAAGTAATTATAATAATCTGCGTAGTATATATATAGTATAAAAGCTTAATCTGTAGTAAGTAAAACAAATAATATATTTAATAGCGTTTAATTTTAAAATAAAATATTATTTAAAAAAAAATAAACTTTATAGATAGCTTTTTATAAAAAATAGATTATATATAAAAAAATCTGCTGCTAACCTAATTATTACCTATTTTATAAAATAAATTATTAGTAAAAAATATAGTTAGTAAAGTAAAAAAATCTGCGAATAAATACAGCTTATTAAATATATATAAAATATATATTATTTTTATTTATAGAACTAGTTAGATTTTTACTATTGGTATTATAGAATATATACTATACGTACTATATTTATTAGCTAAAGTACTAATTAGCAGTAAATTTATAAAAATAAAATTTTAATTATTTATTTAAACTCTGCGTTAGCTGTAGTAAAAAAATATTTTTATTTAAAAATAAATTATAAATTTAAATAGTAAAAATAGTATTTAAAAATATAGTAAAGCGCACGTTTAGCGCCTAAATAAATTTTTTTTTTTAAAATATAATAATAGAGTATATATTTTAAATAAACTAGCTATTAAATAAAAAACTTTATTTTAAAACTATAATATATATATAGTAGATTATTTTAGTGTACGTAAAACGCTAAAACTAATTAAAAAAATTTATTTTTAGTTTTTTATTAGTAAAAATATTTAGAATTATATATAAATTTACGCTGTATACTAAAAAAGTAAAATTTTAAAATATAGTAAATATAAAAAGCTATTACTGCTACTAGTATTTAAAAATAATTTTAAAAAAGTAATATTAAACTTTATTACTAGCTTATTTTTAGTAAAAATTTTTTAGAAAATACGTTTAATATAATTTTTATAATAATATACTACTTTTTAAAAATAGCTTTTTATATACTAGTTTTAAAAATATAGAACGTAAAATAGTTCGCGGAAGCTTACTTTATAAATATTATATTAAAATTTAAAATATAAAAAAGTATTATATTAAATAGAAAAATTATTTTTATTTTTATTAAATTTTAAACAGAAATATACTACTAACTATAAATAAAATATAAATAAAATACTGTTTTTTATCTGTAAATAAACAGATAAACTAAATACTAAAATTAAATACTAAAATAATATCTTTAGATATTTATTTTATTATTTTAAAATAATTAAATATAACTTTTACTACAGTGGGGTGACACGAAAAAAAAACCAAAAAAAGTTATACTTTTTAAACTTGTATAACTCTGTAACTAAACAAGCTATTAAAAAAAAAAAATTAATTTTAAACTAATTTATAAGCTCTTTTTAGATACTAAAAATAATATATAGCTTATATAATATTTATAGCTTATTAATTTAAAGTAAAAGTATAGTAAAAAAAATGCAAATTTAAAAGCTAATTTATTTTTTTTCTAGCGTAATATTTTATTTTTTTATTTAATTATTATAAGCTTATAGACTGGGTATATATATATAAAAAATTTTAGTATAATCCTTTTATCTAAAAAAAAAAAAAATAGAAAAAAAAATTAAAAAATCAAACTATATAAATAAATTAATAATTAATTAAATTATTAATATTTTGTATAATACCTGTTAGCTTTAACAACTGCTTTCTAACGTCTAGATAGAGATAATTTACAATTATCTATTATTCTTTGTAGAATTAAATTCTATTCTTTATTTATAGCGTTTATAAATAAAGTATTATCTTTTTTATTATTTTTTTTGCCTAATAAATTAGAATTTAATTTTTTTAAATTATTTTTCAGTATAGCCCAGACGTTTTTTATAGGTGCTAAATCTGGGCTATAAGCTGAATGTTTAAATAATTTAAGTTTATTTTTTTTAAACTATTTTAAAACTGGTTTAGCTGTATGAATTTTTAAATTATCTTATTAAAATTTCCAGTCTATAAACTAATTAGTATTTATATTAATTTTATAATTTAATAATTAATAAAAATTAATTTAATAAAATATTAAATTTAATAAAAGAATAAAAAAAAGGTATATAAACTAACCGGGTTTTATTTGTTTTTTAATAATGAGTTTTAATACTTTTTATATATAATCCGTATTATTAAAGTTATTTTTAGAATTAGGTGTTTTAATAAACACTAATTCTGATCTTCCTTCTATCTAAATAGCTCTCTATATTAATATAATAATATCTCGAGCTATAATTTAATTAGTACTAATTTTTTAAAAAAAGTAATTAAATTAAAAAATATAATTAATTTTTATTTAATTTTAATTTTTTTAATTATTTTTTTTACTTACAATTTAATTTTATAAAAGCTAATTCAGCTCCTACTTTTTTATTTCTTTTTTTTCTTATATATTCCTGCTTAGAACCTAGGCCTCTTTCTATTGCTGACTCATCAGAAAATATAATTTTATTTAAATTTATATTTTCTATATTTTTTAAATTTTTTTTTGTATATTCTAATTTTATTTCAGCTTTTTTTTTATTTAAATACGGCTTTTTAGTACTAATATTTGTACTATAATTTTCTTCTTTTAAATATTTTTGTAAATTTCTTTTAGAAATTTTTATATTATTTTCTAATAATATTCTTTTTAGGGCTTTTAATTGAATCCCTATTTATAATTTTTTTTTCTCTTTTTAATAGTTTAGTTTTATCTTTTTTTAAATCGTTTTTTAAACTATTAAATAATTTTTTTTTTATTTATTCTTTATGTAATATTTTTAATACTTATTTTATTTTTATTTAATATATTAGAAATAGTTGTAATAGATATATTAGCTTTTAAAAAAAGATTAACTTTTTCTTCATAGTCTGAGAATTAAGGTTCCATCTTGTTTTTATTCAGAAGAAATAGAGATTCAGATTTCTATTTCTGAAATATTGTTTTTTATACTAATTTAACTAGTTTATTATTATGTAATTAGTGCTTATATAAGCAAAACTTTATTTTTTAAACTTTATTTTTTTAATATTAAAATAGATATTTAGCTCCAGTTTTTTGCTTACAGAATATAGACTAAGCCTAATTAAGTTAGCGTAAAATAATAAACTTTAATAATTTTCTTAATAAAAAATAAATTAGCTTTCAAATTTGCATTTTTTTTTACTATACTTTTACTTTAAATTAATAAGCTATAAATATTATATAAGCTATATATTATTTTTAGTACCTAAAAAAAGCTTATAAATCAGTTTAAAAAAATTTTTTTTTTATTTTAATAGCTTATTTAGTTACAGAGTTATACAAGTTTAAAAAGTATAACTTTTCTTGGTTTTTTTTTCGTGTCACCCCACTGTAATAGTATAATTTACTTATAATAATTTAGTATATAAATTTATAAAAATTACGTTTTTTTACGCAGTTTATAGTAAAAAAAATTTATCTATTAAATTTTTTAAAAATAGCAGACTAAAAAAAAAAGTATTAAATATAATTAATAAAGTTAAGCGTATGCCCAGCGTAAAAATAGTATTTATAAAGTATTTAAAAAAAAATATAAAAATATTAAAACTAGTGCTATAACTAAAAAATATAAATATAAAACTTTCTGCTTAGAAAATTTAATACTACTTAGTACTAAATATATAAACTTAGTATAATAACTAAGCAGAAAACTTACTAATAAATTTATTAGTTTATTTAAAATTTTAAAGCGTAGTTAGATTGCAGGTATACCGCTTACTTTTACTACTTTTATATTATATTTAAAATATATTTTATATTTTTTTACTAGAGCGATAGAAACTAAAGCTAGAAAAAAAAATATACATATTTCTCTAATATTACACTAGAAAGAGAAAAAGTTTAGAAAGTAAAAAACATTCTTAAAAAATGTTTAAAAAAAGTTAACTATAATATTTACTCCGCTAGAAAAAATATAATAATTTCTAAAATATATAAGTTTTAGTTGTAAACTTTAAAAATATAAAAGATATAGTCTGTAACTATAAATTAGAACTAAAATTTTTACGTAAAAAAGTAAATAATATATAAATTATATAAAAATTGTACTAAAACTGTAAGTTAAAATAATAAAAAATTACTAGCTTAAAGTTTATAAATACTATATATAAAAACAGTACTAGACTGGCGCCGCACCTGCTAAAATATAAATTATTATTTTTTTATTTATTTTTTTACTAAATAAATTTTTTTTAGAGTTATTTTTAGATTTAGAGTTAGATTTATTTAGTCTACTATTAGCACTACTACTCTATAAATATATTAGTATACGCTATAAATATATTAAAAACGTAAACTTATTATACAGGCTAAATAGCTAATAATCTGCTTAAGCGCACTTATAATATAATACTACTTAACTAAAATTAATTTAAAAAATTATACTAATATAGTAGATACTTAAATAGTAATTTTTAAAAATATACTACTATAAATAGTAACATAGTAGTAGTTAATAAACTTAAAGTTAAATTAGTACTAATAATATATAAGCTTAATACTAGCTGTAATTATAGTAGTATTAGTTTTAAATATAGTAGTAATAGTAACAGCAGTATTATAGCGCGTATAAAATTTATATAAATAATTTAAATAACTATTAAATTTTTAAAAAATCCGTAAATATTAACTAAAATATATTTATAATATATAATATTAAGATTATTTACAGCTATATAACTACTACAGTTACTTTTAACGTAATACTTATACTAATAGTATTTAAATATTTTATAAAATTTTATTTATTTTATAACGTTCTGCGCGTAACGTATATATATTATATATATTATAATAATATCTATATACTTTTTAGTATTAGACTATATAAAAAAGCGCGTATTGCAGAAATACGTTTTTTTTAATATATTTAAAGTTAAAATAATAAACTATAATAAAAGTATTAAGCTTACATTTTAAATATAGTATAAAAATATTTTAAAAGTGCTAAATATAAGTAGAGCAAAAGCGCTGTTATTTATATACTACTTTTATAACTTACTTTTACTAAATTTTTTAAAATATAAAATAATAAACAGATTTTATTATAATATAATAAATATTATAAAATTAAATATATAATAAATAAATATATTATATATAATACGCGCGTAAAACGAGTTAAAAATATAAATATAAAATATATTTTTAAATACTTTTTTTTTTTAAAATAAAAGCGAGATTTTTTATTAAAGCTAATAGATTACTGCTAGAGACTACAGCTAAAAAAAAAAGTTCTATAATAAATAATATAAAATTTCTGCTATTTTATATTTATATTAGTGTGTAAAATAAGCTGTGTAAAAACCTACGCTAAACGTATACTTAAAAAATAATAAATATTATTTTTAGAACTACTATTAATATATTATCTAAGCTATTTTTCTGTTATTAATTCTAGTGTAAAGCAAATACTATTATCTAAAGCTAAATATTTTATATAATAATACTTATTAATATAATAATTTAAAAATAGCTTTTAGAACGCGTACAGGTAGTTAAAAAATACTTTTAAAAAAAATATAGCTGCTTTTTAAATAACTATAGAAAAAAAATAACGTTTATATTTTTTTTATTAATAATAAGTAACTAATATTTATAATAAGCGCCTCTGTAACGTTTAATAAGTATATTTAAACTATAAAAAAGTAACGTAATAAGCTTTAAAAGCTATAACGCTTATACATATTAGAAGCTAAAATTATATAACTTAAAAATATAAAAAAAATACTATTTTAAATATAATAAAACTAGCTATTAAAAAAACCTCTAAGTTCTACACATAAAATATATATAAAAAAATATATTTAAAGTATTTATACTATTACAGCTAAAACGTATACTTAAACTAAAAAATTTAATAAAATATAGAATTTTTTTTTAAAAAAATACTGTAAGTTTTTCTACTTTTATAAAATAGCTTTTTAGCTACTATTTTAGAAGTTTTATAATAGCAACAGTAAAGTTTTTTAGACTATATAATACTTAGTAAGTAATTTAAAAAAATATAGTATTTATACTATAAATGCACGTTTAAAGTACGTAAAAAATACTAATTTAAAAATACTTTAAAACTTATATACTTAACTTATTTTTTAATTTTATTAACTGTATTTTAGAAGCTGCTATAGCGTATACTTAAATTATTTAATAAAAAAATTAAATAATCCGCGCGTTTGTAATATATTTTAATATTTTAAAAAACTAACTTATATTATATACTAAATTATAATAAATTTAATATTTATTTTTAAAATTTTAACTAAAAATATAACAGACAATAACTAACTACTACTAAATACTAGTAATATAAAAAAACTTAGTAGCTTTAGATTTTATTTTTAAATATAATTTATAATAACTTTTTATAACGTATATACTTTTTACGCGTAATAAATACTATAAAAAATTTAAAAAATAAAAAATAACTAACGCGTTTATATTTTCTGCAAATAAATTACTACGTAATAAAAATAATATTATTTATTTTAAATACTAAGAAATAAGTTACTACGCTAATAAATACTAAAATAATAACTTAAACTAAATTTTAGTTTATATTTACTAAATAGAAAAAAACTAAGTTTTATTTATAACCCGGGAATAGTAAAATATATATTTATATATATTATACTAGATATAAAGCGCACGTACAGTATATTTAAAAATATAATACTTAAAAAGCAGTTATAAGTTATTTTAAACTTATAAATAAATATTAGCTTAATTAGCTAATATATTATAGTAGAAATAAATTTGTCGCTTATTAGAAAAGCTAAGCTTTTTAATTAAACTAAATAAAAGT
Source organism: Corynespora cassiicola (assembly GCA_022059125.1). Classification (NCBI taxonomy): domain Eukaryota; kingdom Fungi; phylum Ascomycota; class Dothideomycetes; order Pleosporales; family Corynesporascaceae; genus Corynespora; species Corynespora cassiicola. Next base: position 265,281 of record JAEUWY010000012.1, on the reverse strand, counting down.
ATACTGCTAAAGTACTTATACAGTATATATAATTTGAATATATTTAGTAGATAATATAAACGCAGAATAAAAAGTATAAACTACTATTTACAGTATTAATAAAAAAAAATGTTTTTATTACTAAAAATATTTTTTTAAATATTTTTTAGGCTATAAGTAATAACAGAAAATATAAAATATATATTTTTAAAGTATATATAGCGCACGTAACGCGCGTACTAAAAATATTAAAAAACTATACTAATATATTTAATAAAAAAACTACAGCTATACTTTTTAATTTTAAATTATTAAATTTTATAACATAGTTTCTAAGCAAATAGCTAATTTAAGTAAGTAGTAAACTTTTAACCTGCGTGTTATTTACGCAGCAATATTATATACTAATAATAATATTTATTAATAATTATAATAAGCTAATTTATTTTTTAGATTTATTACTATTTATAAAATTTTCTATTTCTACAGTATAAATATAAAAGTTGTATTTTTTTTACTATAATATTTATAGTATTTTATACCGCGTATTTTACACGCAGGCCTTTTACTAGTATTATAATTTTTTTATTTTTTTTTAGTAAATATATTACTTACTTTTTTTACTGTTAAAGTTTTTTCTGTCTATATATACTTTTATTTTTTTAACTAATATTTTATAAGTTTATTAATTACGCTTTATATACGCGTTTAGTTTTTTTATAATAATACTATATTATATATAATTTACTATACGCTTTTATTTAGTTAGTAAATTTTTTCATCTAATAAGTTTACAGAAAATCTAAAATAGTTTTAAATTTTTTTTTAAATAAGTATAGTCTGCGCTTTAATTTCGCGGACGTTATATAGTATTTATACTTTTTATATATTTTATTTACTTAGTAATAATTTTAGAATTTATAACTTTGTATTAAGCTTTAATAAAATAGCTTTTAAGTTATATAAAATAAGTCTAATACTTTTAAAACTTATTTTAATATTTTTTACAGTTAAAAACTATTTAAAAACTAGCTTAAATATTTAGAAAAAAGTTTTTTTTATTTATAAAGTATATACAGTTACGTACTAAAACTAAAATTTATATATTATATCTATACTTTAATAGCAAAAAGCAGCTAATATTTAAAAATTATAAAAATTATAAAAATTATAATAAATATAAAAATATATAAAAAAAATTAATTTTTTTTTATAAAAAGTCTAGAATATAAGTAATTTATAGTTTTTATAGCTATTAATTATAAACAGCTAATACGCATCTACAGTAATTAGCTTTATATATTTATTAAAATACTTTAACTAAATAAAAGTAAGCTAGTTATTAGTTTAGCTATTAGAGCTTATTTTAAAAATCTAATTGCGTAGTAAATTTTTAAACTAAATATTAATAAATATATTATTTAAAAAATTAATAAAAAATAAAAGCAGATAATCTGCAGCTTTTATATTTTAAATAATAATAACTTACTAACAGTTTTTTAGCTAAATTATTTTTTTTTTAATTTTTTTAAATTTATAACAACTATTTACAGTATAATTTTATTTATTATAAAATTAGTTTTATTAAAGTTATAGATATTATTATTAATAATTTTTTATTTCTGTTTTATTATTTTTACTAAATTAAACTAGTATAAAATAGCTGCAGAATTTTTATAAACAGCTTACTAATAATTATATAAACAGTTTTAGCGTATACAGAGCTTAAAAATTTACTTAATAAAGTTATTTACTTAGTTTTTACTAATAGATTTACTATTCTACACTTTAAGCAGTTTATTTACTATATTTTATATATATATTTTTAAAAATACTAGATTTTATATAAACTACTTAAAAATACTTTAAACTATAGTTTTTTTTTTTAGTTTTATTAGGCGCTTTAAGTTCGCTTTACAGTTATATTATATATATTTTTTAGTAAGTTAGTTATTAAAAGTTTTTTAAAGTATATTATATATAGCTGCAGCGTAGTTTAGACTTTAAATATATTTTATATTAATATTAGAAATAGTAAGCTGTATATTAGCTTTAGTATAAATTTTAGAAGTTTATTATTATAAAAGTATTATATAATATTACTGCGCAGACAACACGCAGATTAAAAATTAGCTATTTATTTAAATTAGCTATTTACTTAAAAACTACGTTATTTTAAAAATTATTATACTTTTTCTAGCAGAGTAAATATTATAGTTAACTTTTTTTTTAAACATTTTTTAAAAAAAATTTCTACTTTCTAAACTTTTTTTTTTTTAGTGTAACATTAAGAGAGTGTGTATTTTTTTATTTTATTTTTTAGTTTTAGTTTCTATTACTTTAGTAAAAAAATATAAAATATATTATAAACATAATATAAAAATAGTAGAAGTAAGTAGTATGCCTGCAATTTAACTACGCCTTAAATTCTAAATAAACTAATAAATTTACTAGTAAGCTTTCTGTTTAATTATTATACTAAATTTATATATTTAATATTAAGTAGTACTTAATTTTTTAAGCAGAAAATCTTATATTTATATTTTTAGTTATAGTACTAGCTTTAATATTTCTATGTTTTTTTTAAATATTTTATAAGCGCTGTTTTTACGCTATATATATACTTAACTTTATTAATTATATTTAGTATTTTTTTTAATCTGCTATTTTTAAAAAGCTTAGTAAATAAAAAGTTTTTATTATAAACTGCGTAAAAAAATATAGTTTTTATAAATTTATATACTAAATTATTATAAATAAATTATACTATTAGTAAAAGTTATATTTAATCGCTTTAGAATAATAAAACAAATATTTAAAAGTATTATTTTAGCGTTTAATTTTAGTATTTAATTTATTTATTTATTTATAAATAAAAAGCAGTACTTAATTTACGTTTTACTTATAATTAGTAGTATACTTTTATCTAAAACTTAAAAGTAAAAATAGTTTTTCTATCTAATATAATAATTTTCTATATTTTAAATTTTAATATAATATTTATAAAGTAAGTTTCTGCAAACTGTTTTGCGTTTTATATTTTTAAAACTAATATATAAAAAACTATTTTTAAAAAATAGTATACTATTATGAAAGTTATATTAAATAAGTTTTTTAAAAAAAAATTTACTAGAAATAAGCTAGTAATAAAGTTTAGTATTATTTTTTTTAAAATTATTTTTAAATACTAGAAGTAGTAATAGTTTTTTATATTTACTATATTTTAAAGTTTTATTTTTTAGTATACAGCGTAAGTTTTTATATAATTTTAAATATTTTTACTAATAAAAAACTAATAATAAATTTTTTTTAATTAGTTTTAGCGTTTTATATACGCTAAAATAACCCACTATACGCGTATTATAGTTCTAAAATAAATTTTTTTATTTAATAGTTAGTTTATTTAAAATATATACTCTATTATTATATTTTAGAATTTTTTTTTATTTAGGCGCTAAATATACGTTTTACTATATTTTTAAGTACTATTTTTACTATTTAAATTTATAATTTATTTTTAAATAAAAGTGTTTTTTTACTACAGCTAATATAAAGTTTAAATAAATAATTAAAATTTTATTTTTATAAATTTAATGCTAACTAATACTTTAGCTAATAAATATAGTCTATATAGTAGATATTTTATAGTACTAGTAGTAGAAACCTTACTAGTTCTGTAAATAAAAGTAATATATATTTTATATATATTTAATAAACTGTGTTTATTTACAAATTTTTTTACTTTACTAATTATATTTTTTATTAATAATTTATCTTATAAAATAGGTAATAATTAAATTAGCAGCAGATTTTTTTTTATATATTTTATTTATTATAAATTAAGTTTTTATACCGCGCGCATACCGCGCAGATTATTATAATTATTTAATATTTATATAGTATACTAAATATTTTTAAAGTAGTATTACTACTGTTTAAAGTTGTATATAATAGCTAAAAGTTTTAAATTATAGATTTTATAGTTTAGCTCTACAGTCTATAATTTTTTTAATATAAAAATAACTAAATACTATTTATAGTTTTTAAATAGTTAAAAAAAAAAATTTAATATAGTAAAAGTTAACGCGTCTGTTTTTACGCGGATTAAATAAATAAAATTATAATAATATAAAATAAATATATTTAAAAAATAAGTTTTTAGTTTTTTAAAAAAATTATTTACAGCTTTATTTTAGTAAAAACTTTAGTTTTTTTAAGTAAGTTTATAAAAAAAATAGTTTTTTTTATATATTTTTTAATAAAATATTAGTAAAAGTTAGTAAATTCTAAAAAAAATAATAGTTTTTTAATATTAGTTAGCTACAGCTATTAAATAATAGTTTTTATTTAAATTAGATTAGCGTATACATCTCGCGTACTTATAATAAATTTAAAAAAAAATATTTTATATAATATAAATATATATTTTTGCAGATTAATAAACAGTTTTATTTTTTATAATAATTTAAGTACTATATATACAGCGTGCTAGTAAAATATAAAATTATTACTACTAGTATAAATAAAAATATTATTTAGATAGACTACGTAAATATAGTTTAAATATTTAATAAAAAATTTATTAATATAGGCTTAGAAGCTTACAGAAGTATTAATTAATTTAAATAGTATTATAAAATATTTAAAGTAGTTATAGCGGGTTCTAAAAGCAGTTTTTTATTTATTACCTATTTTTATTTAAAGTCTATAATAAATATTTTAAAAATCTAAAATTATATAGTAATATACGTTTAATAAATAGTTTAACGTTTTTTTAATTAAAAAAAGCAGATATTAATTTTTAATAGTAATAAAGTTTAATTTTTTTTTAATCTACGCAGAAGTAGAGAGTTCTGTTTTTTTTAAAAATAAATAGAATTAGAATTTTAGTAAAACTTATACTGTATTATATTTAACTATTTTATAGTATCTACTTTAAGTATTTACGTAGTACTTTTAATTTATATAAAAAAAATTATAAAGCAGACTATAAAGCGGTTTTTTTTTATTAAAAAAATTATGTAGTCTAATAATTTAAAATTAAAAAATATAGCTGTATTCTTTTTATTAAATATATTAGTATAGTTTTTTAATATTTTTAGCACGCGCGTTCCGTACGCTATATACACTTTAAAAATATATATTTTATATTTTTTATTATTATTTATAGTTTAAAAAATATCTAAAAAAAAAATTAAAATTAGTTTTTTTATTTTATTTTTTTAGTTTTTTAATAGTAACTAGCTAAATATTCATACTAGTATAATTTTAACGCTATATTTAAACTTTATAGTTAAAATAAATATACTTTTTTTTAAAAAAAAAGTTTTTTAGTAATAAAAAAAATTTTTTTTTATTAACGCTATATATAGTAGTTTATACTTTTTATTCTGCGCCTATATTATTTACTAAATATATTTAAATTATATATACTATATAAATATTTTAGCAGTATACTTTTATTTAGCTTAATTTAAAAAATTTAGCTTTTTTAATAAACAATAGATTTATTTCTACTATAATATATTAGCTAATTAAACTAACATCTGCTTCTAAATTTAGAATAACTTATAACTATTTTTTAAGTATTATATTTCTAAATACGCTGCACGTGCGCTTTATATTTAATATAATATATATAAATATATATTTTACTATTTTTAAATTATAAATAAAGTTTAGCTTTTTTTATTTAGTAAATATAAACTAAAATTTAATTTAAGTTATTATTTTAGTATTTATTAGCGTAGTAGTCTATTTTTTAGTATTTAAAATAAATAATATTACTTTTATTATATAGTAATTTATTTGCAGAAAGTATAAACGTATTAGCTATTTTTTATTTTTTAAATTTTTTATAGTAATTATTATATATAAAAAATATATATATTACAGAAAGTTATCGCAGATTATACTTAAAAGTAAAATTTAAAACTACTAAATTTTTTTATATTACTAGTACTTAGTAGTAGTTAGTTATTATTTATTATATTTTTAGTTAAAATTTTAAAAATAAATATTAAACTTATTATAATTTAGTATACAGTATAAATTAGTTTTTTAAATTATTAAAATATATTATAAACGCGCGGACTGTTTAATTTTTTTTATTAAATAGTTTAAATATATACTATAGTAGCTTTTAAAATACAGTTAATAAAATTAAAAAGTAAGTTAAGTATATAAGTTTTAAAGTATTTTTAGATTAGTATTTTTTTATATATTTTAAACGTATATTTATAGTATAAATACTATAGTTTTTTTAAATTATCTGCTAAGTATTATACAGTTTAAAAAACTTACTATTACTATTATAAAACTTTTAAAGTAGTAGCTAAAAAACTATTTTATAAAAATAAAAAAACTTATAGTATTTTTTAAAAAAAAAAATTTATATTTTACTAAATTTTTTAATTTAAATATATATTTTAGCTACAGTAGCGTAAATACTTTAAATATGTTTTTTTATATATATTTTACGCGTAGAACTTAGAGGTTTTTTTAATAACTAATTCTGTTATATTTAAAATAGTATTTTTTTTATATTTCTAAGTTATATAATTTTAGTTTTTAATACGCGTAAGTATTATAATTTTTAAAACTTATTACGTTACTTTTTTACAATTTAGATACACTTATTAAATGTTATAAAAATATTTATTATAGATATTAGTTACTTATTATCAATAAAAGAAATATAAGTATTATTTATTTTTTATAGTTGTTTAGAAAGCTGCTGTGTTTTTTTTAGAAATATTTTTTAACTATTTATATACGTTCTAGAAGCTACTTTTAAATCATTATACAGTGGGGTGACACGAAAAAAACTCCCTCTAAAAAATAGCAATTTTTAAACATTGATAACTTTTTAACTAGACTAGCTATTAAAAAAAAAAAATTAATTTAATAGAGATTTATTAAGATTTTAATATAAAAATTAAAAGTTTAGAATTTATATTAAGGTTTTAAGGTTAGAAATAAGCTTAAAGTAAGAGTAAAAAAAAATATAAAATTAAGTGCTTAATTATTTTTTATCTAGCGTATAATTTTTATTTTTTATTCAATTATTATAAATTTTTATACTATATAATTATCTACAAAAAATTTTAATATAGCTTTTTTACTTAAAAAAAATAATAATAATAATAGAAAAAAAATTTTTAAAAAATTAAACTATATAAATAAATTAATAATTAATTAAATTATTAATATTTTGTATAATATCCGTTGGCTTTAATAACTGCTTTCTAACGCCTAGGTAAAGATAATATACAATTATCTATTATTTTTTGTGGAATTAAATTCTATTCTTTATTTATAGCGTTTATAAATAAAGTATTTTCTTTTTTATTATTTTTTTAACCTAATAAATTAGGATTTAATTTTTTTAAATTATTTTTTAGTATAGTCTAGACGTTTTTTATAGGTGCTAAATCTGGGCTATAAGCTAGATGTTTAAATAATTCAATTTTATTTTTTTTAAACCAGTTTAAAACTGGTTTAGCTGTATGAATTTTTGAATTATTTTGTTGAAATTTCCAGTCTATAAAGTAATTAGTATTTATATTTATTTTATAATTTAATATTTAATTAAATAAATTTAATTAAATAATAAATTAAATAAAAAAAAATTAAAAAAAGGTATATAAACTAACCGGGTTTTATTTGTTTTTTAATAATAAGTTTTAATACTTTTTGTATATAATCCGTATTATTAAAGTTATTTTTAGAATTAGGTGTTTTAATAAACACTAATTCTGATCTTTTTTCTATCCAAATAGCTCTCTATACTGATATAACAATATCTCAAGCTATAATTTAATTAGTATTAATTTTTTCTAAAAAGTAATTAAATTAAAAAATTATAATTAATTTTTAATTAATTTTAATTTTTTTAATTTTTTTTTTTACTTACAATTTGATTTTATAGAAGCTAATTCAGCCCCTATACCCTTATTTTTCTTTTTTCTAATATATTTCTGTCTAGAACCTAGACCTCTTTCTATTGCTGACTTATCAGAAAATATAACCTTTTTTAAATTTATATTTTTTATATTTTTTAATTGTTTTTTTATATATTTTAATCTTATTTCAGCTTTTTTTTTATTTAAATAAGGCTTTTTAGTACTAATTTTTGTACTATAATTTTCTTCTTTTAAATATCTTTGTAAGCTTCTTTTAGATACTTTTATATTATTTTTAAATAATATTCTTTTATTTGTTTTTTTAGAGCTTTTAATTAAATCCCTATTAATAATTCTTTTATCTCTTTTAGAAAGCTTACTTTTTTCTTCTTTATTAGCTTTATTTAAACTATTAAATAATTTATATTTTTTATTAATTCGTTTTATAGTATAATATATACTATTTTTAGATTTATTTAATATATTAGAAATAGTTATAATAGGTGTATTAGTTTTATATAAAAGATTAACTTTTTCTTCGTAGTCTGAAAATTAAGGTTCCATCTTATATTTATTTAGAGAAAATAGAGATTCAGATTTAAATTTTTAAAATATTAATTTATATACTAATTTAACTAGCTTATTATTATATAATAATGCTTACATAATCGAAACTTTATTTTTTAAACTTTAATTTTTTATACTTTAAATATAAAATTATAGCTCCAGTTTTTTGCTTACGTAATATAAACTAGATCTAATATAGCTAGAGTGAAAAAAAAAGTTAAAATATTTTTGTTAATAAAAAATAATTAAGCACTTAATTTTACATTTTTTTTTACTCTTACTTTAAGCTTAATTCTAACCTTAAAACTTTAATACAAATTCTAAACTTTTAATTTTTATATTAAAATCTCAATAAATCTCTATTAAATTAATTTTTTTTTATTTTAATAGCTAGTCTATTTAAAAAGTTATCAATGTTTAAAAATTGCTATTTTTTAGAGGGAGTTTTTTTCGTGTCACCCCACTGTAATAAATATAAATAATAAGTATAAATAGTAATAACGCTGGTTAGGCGTTTAATAAAACAGTAACTAAAAATAATAAAAAATATTTAAATTATTAACGAGTATATAAGCGATTTTTATTTTATAAGTATATAAGTTATAAAAATTATAATAGCTTTTTAAAAAGTTATTTATAAAATAAACTATTACAGAGTCTCGGGTATATACAGAGGGGTGACATTAAAAAAAAGTGTATAAAAAAATCGTACTTTTTAAACTTGTATAGCTTTTTATTTAAAATAACTATTTAAAAAAAAAAATTAAAGTTAGAGAAATTTATAAATACAATAAGAAAATATTTTAAAAAAAAAGCTTATATGATCTTTTTAATGTTTTAAAAAGCTCTAAATATAGTGTAAAAAAAAGTTTAAATTTTTATACGCTGTAATTTTTTTTAAAATTTTTTTTTAAAACTTTTTATTTTATACTAACGAAATTTAGCTTAGTTTATATTACGTAAGCAAAAAATTAGAGCTAAAGTTTTAATTTAGTATAAAAAAAATTAAAATTAAAAAATAAAGTTTTGCTTATATAAGCACTAATTACATAATAATAAACTAGTTAAATTAGTATATAAATAAATATTTTAGAAATAGAAATCTAAATCTCTATTTCCTCTGAATAAAGATAAGATAAAATCTCAATTCTCAGACTACGAAGAAAAAGTTAATCTTTTATATAAAGCTAATACTTCTATTAAAAATATATCTTCTATTTTAAATAAATTTATTACTAGTATTTATAATACTATAAATCGAATTAATAAAAAAAATAAACTTTTTAATAGTTTAAAAAGAGATAGAAATCAGGATAAAATTAAACTATTAAAAAGAGAAAAAAAAATTATTAATAGGGATTTAATTAAAAGCCCTAAAAAAACAAATAAAAGAATTTTATTTAAAAATAATTTAAATATATCTAAAAAAAGTTTACAAAGATTTTTTAAAGAAGAAAAATATAGTACAAATATTGCTAGTAAAAAACCTTTTTTAAATAAAAAAAGCAAAAATAAGACTAGAATATGCAAAAAAAAATTTAAAAAATATAGAAAATATAAATTTAAATAAAATTATATTTTCTGATAAGTCAGTAATAGAAAGAGATCTAGGTTTTAGACAGGAATATATTAGAAAAAAGAGAAATAAAGGTGTAGGAGCTGAATTAGCTTCTATAAAATCTAATTGTAAGTAAAAAAAAAAATTAAAAAAATTAAAATTAATTAAAAATTAATTATAATTTTTTAATTTAATTACTTTTTAAAAATAATTAATACTAATTAAATTATAGCTCGAGATATTGTTATATCAGTATAGGGAGCTATTTGGATAGGAGGAAGATCAGAATTAGTGTTTATTAAAACACCTAATTCTAAAAATAATTTTAATAATACGGATTATATATAAAAAGTATTAAAACCTATTATTAAAAAACAAATAAAACCCGGTTAGTTTATACACTTTTTTTTTACTTTTTAAATTAAATTTAATATTTAATTAAATATATTTAATTAAATATTAAATTATAAAATTAATAAAAATACTAATTAGTTTATAGACTGGAAATTTTAACAAGATAATTCAAAAATTCATACAGCTAAACCAGTTTTAAACTGGTTTAAAAGAAATCAAATTAATCTTTTTGAACATCCTCCTTATAGCCCAGACTTAGCTCCTATTGAAAATATCTGGGCTATATTAAAAAATGCCTTAAATAAACAAAGAACTAATTTATTAGAAAAAGGAAATAATATTAAAAGTATTAATTTATTTAAAAGAGCTATAATTAAAGAGTGGAATTTAATTCCACAGGAAATAATAGATAATTGTATATTATCTTTACCTAGGCGTTATAAAGCAGTTATAGACGCTAAAGGATATTATACTAAATATTAATAATTTATTTTCTATAAATTTATTTTAAAAAAACAATTTTTTTAATTTTATTAATTTTTATTTTTTTTAGATAATAAACTTATATAAATTTTTTTTATATAATTACATGCTATTAATAGCTTTTTTTAAAAAAAAAAAAACTAAAAATTACACGCTAGAAAAAAAATTAAAACGCATTAAAATTTAGATTTTTTTTAACTCTCTATTTAGAGTTTTTTAAAACATTTAAAAGATTATATAAGCTTTTTTTTTAAAATATTTTCTTATTATATTTATAAATCCCTTTAACTTTAATTTTTTTTTTTTTAAATAGCTATTTTAAACAAAACGCTATACAAGTTTAAAAAGTACGATTTTTTTATACACTTTTTTTTAATGTCACCCCTCTGTATAAAATAAAATATTATTTTAAAGCTTTAAAGCCTTAAAACTCTAAAATAGTAATATAAAAGTTTATTTAAAGTTATTATAATATTAAAGTAAATAATTATAATTTATAAACTAGTAAAGTTTTTTTTTTAATAAGTTATTAAGTGTTATAATACGGTCTCAGGAGGACTCGGGCAGGCAACATCAAAAGCGCGGCTCCAATCATATATATAATTACGCGCCCGAGAAGGAACTGCTGTACTACATTACGTAACTAAAAAAGATATGTAATTTAGAGCTTACGCTTTAGTAAAGTAAGCGCTTACAAACACTGATAGTAAGTATTTATAATAGGTATAGGTGAGCGCGGTTACTATTAAGTATATAGTTCGCATAATTATACTCTATAATTATATTTATTTTATTAGTAAATTTATTATTTAGAATTAACTATTAACTTATTATGCTCTATCGCTAACACAGAGACCTGTACAGTATATCGCACATCGTTTTACTTACGTAACTTTACTAGTACTTATTTTTAAGAATTAATCTAAGCAGCTATTTGCTCTCTAGCCTCGCTTATAGCTTATAGCACAGCTTTAATATTATAAACACTTTCTAAGATAAGTATTACTTTAGAATCACGCGCACTCTTAACTCTAACCAGTAGCACTGTTAGTGTTAAAACTACTATTAGTATAATTATATAACCTAATACAGCAGACAATAATTCTATTAAAGTAGCAACATCTAATCTCTACTATAGGGAACGAAGTAAGCTCGAAAACTGGCTCTTACAGCTTAACTTATTCTTTAACTTCTAAAGTAGAAACGTTAAAAAAAAAAAACGCGTTATGTTCGCAGCCACGTATATAAGAGACAAAGCACTTTAATAGATTAAACTAGTTTTTATTAAGTATAAGAACGGCGAAGCCAACAACAACGTTAACGAATAGATAGAAAACTTTAACAAATTTAAAAAAAAGATTAAATAAGTTTTTAGAGTCTCTAATAAAGATATAATTGCCGGACGAGCTATCTAATATCTTAAGTAATAGGCTTTAGCTGCTAACTACGCTAATAAATTTCAGCAACTATTAATTCTTACTAAATAGAATAATAAAGCACTTATAACAATGTACTGTTAAGAACTCAAATCTAACGTTAAAGAGGAACTTATACGTTCTAGAGCTCAGCTCAACACGCTTAAACAACTTATAAATAAGTTTATTAATATTAATTAGAAACTGTATGAATTACGAATGGAACTACGCTAGAACTGGAACCTAAAATATAAACAACGTACTAAATTAAGCTATAGTAAAAAGTACTACAACGCTAATACTAGTAAACGAGTTAAACGTAAGGTAACGTATTTTACTTATAATACCTATAGCAACGAACTAATAGTTCTCGGTAATATTCAGGAAGCGGGACGAAAAGGTAACAAAAAAAGAAATAATAAGTTTAAAAGCAAGGCTATAACTTGCTACGCGTGTAGAAAAATAGGTTATATTATAAAAGACTGTTAATTAAAGAATAAAGTTGTTTGACAGCTAAATATATTGCAAACTACTCTAGAAAATGAATCTGACGCAGACAATAAATAGAAAGTTATTATAGATAGATTTTATAAAACAGAACTTATCTGCGACAGCGAACTACTGCGAAACAGAGAAATAGAAAGATTTTTTAATTATATTCAGTATTAAGACGAAGGCACTTAAACGGAGCTTAGAAGCATTCTTAAGAAAGTTAAATTTAAAAAATCTAGCTCTAAGAAAAAAAAAGCCTTTCGCGACGTATATAATTACGAAAAATATTTAAGCAACTACAGCTGTAAGTATAAATTAGAAAAACTTACTAAATTTTAGGTTAACAAGGACCTTAAATAGAAACAAGAATTAGCTAAGATTTATAAGAAAAACAGAAGAGATTCGACAAGAACGCCTGTATAGTAGAAAAAATCGCCTATAATATGTAAACGGATAAAAAGACATAATAACTTAGACAAAGAAAATTAAGACTTAGAAAAACGCTAATAACAACGCAGTTCTAAAGTATAGAAACAAGTCAGTTAACTAGATTTAGAAATTAGGCTAAAAGTTCTACTAGACTCTGACAGCGAACTAAACACAGTTCTAAGCTTTCTATAAAGCTGACACACGCAAAAACTACAATACTATCTAAATCTAAAGAATCTAAAATATATAAGCTACTTATAGACGTTCTGCAGAGAAAACTAATGTTAGATTTATTACTTAAATAAGGTAGCAGTAGAATAGTTTCTGAAGAAACTACGTAAATATACGTAACAGTAGTTTAACTGCGAAACACACGTATATAATACTTATTTATAGAATAAACGATAAGCGCGATACTTCTTTAAAATAAATAAAAATAAAGAACTCGTAACAAATATACTAGTTAATAAAAAATATATACAAAATTTCTAGTAAACGTGTCTACACAAAGATTACGAACGTTACTAAAATAAAAAACGTTTATATAGATTTAGTAACGAGTTTTTTTTAGAACAGTATTTAGCGTCTAAAATTGACTTAAAGTATTATGCGCTACTAACTCAGAAAACTTAGTTAAGCTACCTGTTAAACTTAATAGATACTAGATAAAGGTATTATTAGATACAGAGGCTTAGCGTAACTACCTTTTACAGCAGGCTGTAAAGTATAGTAAAATAAAAATATATACTTATAAACGACTCTATTTTCTCTACACGGCAACTAGAAGAAAGATACCAGAAAAAGTATTAATAGATTAAAAAGCTACAACTATTATAGACATCTAGAGATACTAGAAAGAAATTTTCTTTAATATTATAAACACGGCTATCTACAACGTTATTTTAGAACTTCTATAGTTTAGAAAGCACAACTTATACATTAATTAGGCAAAAAAAAAGCTTTCGTTTATAGGATGTAATTGCGCTATTACATCAGGACTTATATATTAGCAGCGTTTGATGGTAGATAAAATTACGCTGAATAATATAGGTAGTAAAAAATTAAATAAAACGCTTTTGAAAAGAAAGGTTAACTCCGCTAGATCTAATAAAAAGCTACTAGACGAAAAAGTAAGAGTTTTAGAAACAACTCGCGTAACTTCTAAAATCCCTAAAAAGTATAGTAAATAGAAACTATTTTTTTAAAAAGAGGTAGATAACAGAGCGTTACTTAAGTATCAGCTCTGGGACTGCGAAATAGTCTTTTAGAAAGAAAAGTATCTGACTTTTAAGCTTATCTACAGTTTATTAGAAAAAAAACTCGTAGCGTTACAAGTATATCTTAATAAAAACTTTAAAAAAGAATTTATACGCGAATTAACGTCAGAGACAGAATATCTAATTATTTTTGTTTTTAAGAAAGATAGATCTCTACAGTTATGTGTGGATTTTAGGAAACTTAATAATATTACAATTAAGAATAGATATCTACTACTGAATATTTAAGAGCTTAGAAATAAGCTATCTAGAGTACAGATATTTATAGCCTTAGATTTTTAAGGCGCGTACAACTTAATACGCATAAAAAAAAGTAAAAAATAGAAAATAGTATTCCGGACGCGGTATAGGTACTATAAATATTTTATAATACTATTCGGTTTTACTAACGCATCTGCGATATATTAAGCACTTATTAATAACGTGTTAAAAGCACACCTGAATATATTCGTTATCGCATACCTAGATAATATTTTAGTCTTTTCTAAAAACTTTAAAGAACACATCTAGCACGTATAAATAGTACTAGAATGTTTAGAAAAAGCAGAACTACGACTTAAACCAGAGAAATGTAAATTCTATAAAAAAAAAGTTAAATTTTTAAGATATATTATAAGAAGACACAGAGTTAAAATTAGTTTAAAAAAAATTAAAGTAGTTAAGAACTGGCTAACGCTAAAAAACGTTAAAAATATACAATTCTTTTTAGGATTCTGTAACTTTAACAGGCAGTTTATTAACTACTATTTAGAAAAAGCACTACCACTTACAAAATTAATAAAAAAAAATATACTATTTAAGTAGAATACAGACTAATAATAAGCTTTTAAAACACTCAAAGAAGCAAGTATATTACTACCAGTTCTTATATCTTTTACTAGTAGAAAACTTTTATGCATAGAAACAGATGCATCAGACCTAGTGATAGAAGCATGTATTAATTAAAAAAAAAAAAGTAAATAGCACCCGATTGCCTATTACTTAAAAAAGTTTAGCAGAGCTAAAGAAAATTACAATATTTACGATAAAGAATTACTTACTATAGTAGACTTTTTTAAATATTAGAGAATCTATGCAGAAAGCTGTTCAGAACTTATAGTATATTCAGACTATAAAAATCTAATAACATTTATAACAACTAAACTATTAGACTAACAACATACTAGATAGAGTGAAAAACTAGAACAATATAAATTTAAGATTATCTACACATCAGGTAAAGAAAACAGAAAAGCAGACGTTTTAAGCTAAAAAACAGATATTGCAGAAACTAAGTCAACGAACAAAGCTGCTATTTTTAAGTAAGTACTAAACAGTACTTTAGAACCAGCACGCAGTATCAACCTTATTATAACAGTATATTAATAAGTACTAGAAGAACTTTATTAAACTATTATCTAGCAGTATTACAAAAATCTATTACACGGATATTTAAGTGTTAAACAGACAATTAAACTAATACAATAAACGTATAATATTTCTGAATTAAAAAACAAAGTAGCGAAGTTTATTAAAAAATATATAATATATTAAAAGAATAAGCATAGTATACACGCTTAGTACAGAGAGCTATAAGCTGTAGAAATACTAGATAAACTCTAAACAGATATTACTATAAACTTTATTACTAGACTACTAACGTTCTATAACCTAGTTTCTAAAGTACTCTATAATACTATTTTAGTAGTTGTGGACAGATTTATAAAATACGCAGAGATAATTCTATTCAAAAATAACTATACTGTACTAGAACTAGCACAGATTATTTTAGATCGCGTAGTTAGATATTACAGATTACTTTAATTAATTATTAGTAACAGAGACAAGCTCTTCACGTTAAACTATTAGACAACATTAATATCAGCTATCAAAATAAAAAAAAAATTATTAATAGTATACTATCCACAGACAGACGGTTAAATAGAAAAAACAAACCAGACTATAAAAACATACCTACGGATGTATAGCAACTAAAAACAGAATAATTAGGTATTACTACTATTTATAGCACAACTCGTATTTAACAACAGAGAATCAGTAATAATAAAATAATCTCCTTATTACGCATTACACAGAATATATCTAAATTTTCTATTACTAAAAATTAAAAAAGAACGAATCAAGCTAGTTGCAAGTTAAGTAATAGATAAATTAGAAGAATTATAAAAACTTTACAAATAATTACAGAAGAATATTAAAACAGCACAACGCAAGACCATTTCTTATATTAACTAGAAATAAAAAATAGCACCTCAGCTAAAAAGAGGGGATAAAGTGTATCTTCTTACGAGAAATTTTTAAACAACATAACTAAGTAAAAAATTAGATCACGTTAAAGTCGGACTATTTTTAATTCTAGAACAAAAAAGACTAGTTAACTATAAACTTTAACTTTCTACTAATACTAGAATACACCTAGTATTCTACGTGTTACTATTAGAACCCGCCGACGCCGAAACACCAGTCTAAAAACACTTCTACTACAAAATAGAGAAAGAAGTTAAATTCAAAGTTAAGAAGGTAAAAGTATATTAACAATCACCTAGAGAACGAGAATACCTAGTTAAATAGAAAGGTTACCCTGAGTCCGAGAATATATAGAAACTAGAAACTAACTTTAGAAATTACTTAATACTGTTAGACTATTATTAAAAAAAGCAACAGCGGAATTAATAAAGTTTATTATAAACTATATTGCAGGTAAAAATCTAACTAGAGTATTAGCAGCAGAACAGTTTATAGATTAAGCGGCGTCTAACTCGCTATTCTCTTCTATCTCTAATACTAGATAGAGCGCTTTCTTCTTCGCACGCTCTTCAGCTTATTTTAATATCTTTTTATTCTATATTAACTAAGATATTACCTGCGCTAATAACTTTTTATCTTTATTTACTTTTTTTTAATACTTGTTACGAGTATGGTTAAGCGACTTCTACAACAAGCTTACGCAGAGGCGACTAAGTTTAGTACACTTAGTACACTTTAGGCGAGAATTAGATATAATAAAGCAATTTTAACTAAAAGCAAAATACTTGTTATAAAAAAAAGAAGAAATAATGTTTATGCGACGAATTTTGGACGTAAAACAAATACAACATACTTAAAAGTTAGAAAATATAATATACTAGTTATACTTATAAGATGCGGGGCAACGGCGTTTATAAGCAAAACTACTAATTAGTTATATAATTCGAGGATAAATTCTAGAAAAAAAAAAATAGTGTTATAATACGGTTTTAGGAGGATCCGGGCAGGCAACATCAAAAGCGCGGCTCTAATTATATATATAATTACGCGCCTGAGGAGGAACTGCTGTACCACATTACGTAACTAAAAAAGATATATAATTTAGAGCTTACGCTTTAGCAAAGTAAGCGCTCACGAGCACTAATAGTAAGTGTTTATAATAGGTATAAGTAAGCGCGGTTACTATTAAGTATATAGTTCGCACAATTATACTTTATAATTATATTTACTTTATTAGCAAATCTATCGTTTAGAATTAACTATTAATCTATTATACTCTATTACTAATATAGAGACCTGTACAGTATATCGCACATCGTTTTACTTACGTGACTCTACCAGTACTTATCTCTAAGAATTAACTTAAGCAGCTACTTGCTTTCTAGTCTCGCTCATAGCCTATAGCACAGCCTTAACATTAAGCTGTAGATTTTAATTCTAATATCTATAAATATAGAAATACTGTTTACTATACTAAAACTATATAAAATAAACTTTTAATAAAAATTCTAAAATTACAGCTTTTTTAAATTATAGAAAAAATATCTTATTTTAATTAAAACTTTTTATTATAAGTAAGCTATTTTATAGAACTAGAATAGCTTACAGTTAACGTAGCGTAGTAATATAACTATAATAGTTATAATAGCTGTAATAATCTGTAAAGCTCTAATTTCTACAGCTATACTTAGCGTAGTTAGTATTATTTTAATAATTTTAGTCTATAGTAAAAATAACTTTTTTTTAAAACTTTAAATAAAGCTTTAGCTAAAATTTTAGCTAAAGTTTTTAGTACTAATAATAGATTAAAATTTAAATTTTAACTCTGTTACGCAGCGTTTTTATTTAGATATTCTACTTAGCAGATAGCTCTTCTTTATAAGCTTCTAAAAGCGCTAAAAAAAAAAGTAGTAGTTTAAGCAGCAGCAGCAGCAGCAGCAGCAACCTATATATTATATATACTTTATATCTAAGTAACTACTAATATACGACAGTAATCGCGAATTACGTAATAGTAGTTATAAAAAACAGTATTTATAGGTAACTTTCAGCGTTAACAGTTCTTTTACTTAGTTAATTACATCTTCTTTTTCAGGCCTTTGCTATAACTAAAGCACATATTAATCTAATCTCTTCTTTTAAGCTCTTGCTATAACTGTAAGCTATACTATACGTAACTATACTATATATAACTCTGCTGTAATGTTTATATAACTGCGTATACGGGTAGCGGCGATTATATAAACTGCGCGACGCAGGCACAAAGAATTAAAAGCTAAAAATACGTCTAAAAGTTGTACAGTTATAGTTATAGTTATTATAAATTAAAAGTAGAGAGAATTATTAGAATAAGTATTTATTATTATTTAAAGTAAAAGCGTAGGTTACGTGTTAACGTTATATTACGTAATAAAATAGTATTATAAAATATATAAAATTACGCGATAGATAGTACGTGCTAACTAAAATAGAATAGAAATAAAATAATATACTTACTGTTTGTTAATAATAAAATAGAAACAGTAGAGAAAAACAGAGAATTTTCTTTTATATTAACTATATAATTATAAAAAAATTTTAACTAAATTTTTTTTAAATAGCTATAGTTTTTTTATATATATAAAATTTTAAAAATATAAAAGATCTAGCTTTAAATAATAGTATTTATTTTATACTAAAATTAATTATAAAAAATTAGCTTAAATAATATATTAATAGTAATTCTAAAAATAATATTTATTATTTTTAAAGTGTGTGTTATGCGTAGGTTTTACGTAGTTTACTTACTCTATACGCTAATATAAATACAGAATAGCTAAAATCTCGTAATATTTGTTATAATTAGTATATATCTTATTTTATTTATTATATATTTTTTTATATATTTTATTTTTAGTTAGTTTAACTTTTAACTACGCTGCAGAGCTTTACACTAAATTATTACTAAAATAACTTTATTATAAAGTTTTTAATTAGTTTAAAGTAGTATATTTTATATATTTTAAAAAATAGCTTAGTATAACATTTAACTATATATTTCTAAAATAAATTTTAAATAGTATATTTAGTAACTTTAGTTTTTTTAAACAGTATATTTTATATTTCTAAATCCTAAAATAAAGTATTTAGAAATATATTTTAAAAGTATTAGTAGTAGTTAGTATTTTTGTAAAGAATCTAGCTTTAAGTAATAGTATTTGCTTCACACTAAGATTAATAATAAAAAAATAGCTTAAATAATATATTAATAGTAGTTTTAAAAATAATACTTATTGCGTTTTAAGCGCGTGTTAAGCGCAGATTTTACACAGCTTACTTACTTTACACGCTAATATAAATACAGAATAGCAGAAATTCTGTAATATTTATTATAGAATTTTTTTTTCTAGCTGCAGTTTCTAGCAGTAATCTATTAACTTTAATAAAAAACTTTTACTTTTATTTTAAAAAAGAAAAAAAGTATTTAAAAATATATTCTGTGTCTACGCTTCTAACGCGCTTTACGTATATATTATATATAGTACGTTTACGCGTCGCATGTCTAATCTTATAATATTTATTATATTATAATAAAGTCTGTTTACTGTTTTATATTTTAAAAATTTAGTAAAAATAAGCTATAAAAGTAGTATATAAATAACAGCGCTTTTGCTTTACTCGTGTTTAGCACTTTTAAAATATTTTTATACTATATTTAAAGCGTAAGTTTATTACTTTTATTATAGTTTACTATTTTAACTTTAAATATATTAAAAAGACGTATTTCTGTAATACGCGCCTTTTTATATAATCTAACACTAAAAAATATATAAATATTATTATAGTATATATAATATATATATATTACGCGCAGAACGTTATAAAGCAGATAAAACTTTATAAAATATTTAAGTACTATTAGTACGAGTATTACGTTAAAAGTAACTATAGTAGTTATATAGTTATAAATAACTTTAATATTATATGTTATAAGTACGCTTTAGCTAATATTTACAAATTTTTTAAAAGTTTAACAGTTACTTAAATTATTTATACAAATTTTATACGCGCTATAATACTACTATTACTACTACTACTATATTTAAAACTAATACTACTATAATTACAGCTAGTATTAAACTTATATATTACTAGCGCTAATTTAATTTTAAGTTTACTAATTACTACTACGTTACTGTTTACAGTAGTATACTTTTAAAAATTACTATTTAAGTATTTACTACGTTAGCGTAATTTTTTAAGTTAATTTTAGTTAAGTAGTATTATATCGCGAGTGCGTTTAAGCAGATTATTAGCTACTTAACCTATATAATAAATTTACGTCTATAATATATTTATAATATATACTAATATATTTATAAAGTAGTAGTACTAGTAGTAGGCTAGATAAGTCTAATTTTAAATCTAAAAATAACTCTAAAAAAAAAAGTAGAAATAGTCTGTCTAGCAGAAAAAAAAATAAAAAAAAGTAATAATTTATATTTTAGTAGGTGCGGCGCTAGTTTAGCGCTATTTTTATATATAGTATCTATAGACTCTAAGCTAGTAATTTTTTACTATTTTAATATGCGGTTTTAGTGCGATCTTTATATAGTTTATATATATATATATTTTTTTTTTATATATAAAAATTTTAGTTCTAATTTATAGTTACAAACTAAATCTTTTATATTTTTAAAGTTTAAAACTAAAGTTTATATATTCTAGAAATTATCGTATCTTTTCTAGCAGAGTAAATATTATAGTTAACTTTTTTTTAAACGTTTTCTAAAAATTTTTTCTATTTTCTAAATTTTTTTTTTTTAGTGTAATATTAGAAAAGTGTGTATTATCTTTTTTTTTTTTTAGTTTTAGTTTCTATCGCTTTAGTAAAAAAATATAAAATATATTATAAATATAATATAAAAATAGTAGAAATAAGTAGTATGCCTGCGATCCAACTGCACTTTAAATTCTAAATAAACTAATAAATTTACTAGTAAGCTTTCTGCTTAGTTATTATACTAAATTTATATATTTAGTACTAAATAGTACTTAATTTTCTAGGCAGAAAGTCTTATATTTATATTTTTAGTTATAGTACTAGTATTAATATTTCTGTGCTTTTTCTAAGTGCTTTATAAATACTGTTTTTACGCTATATATACGCTTAACTCTATTAATTATATTTAATATTTTTTTTTTTAGCCTGCTGTTTTTAGAAAGTTTAGTAAGTAAAAAGTTTTTACTATAAACTGTGTAAAAAAGCATAATTTTCGTAAATTCGTATACTAAGTTATTATAAATAAATTATACTATTAGTAAAAGTTATACCTAATTACTTTAAAATAATAAAATAAATATCTGAAAATATTATTCTAGTATTTAGTTTTAGTATTTAGTTTATCTGTCTGTCTGCAGATAGAAAACAGTACTTAATTTATACTTTATTTATAGTTAGTAGTATATTTCTGTTTAAAACTTAGAAGTAAAAATAACTTCTCTGTTTAATATAATACTTTTCTATATTCTAAACTTTAATATAATATTTACAAAGTAAGCTTCTGCGAACTGTTTTATATTTTATATTTTTAAAGCTAGTATATAGAAAACTATTTTTAAAAAATAGTATACTATTATAAAAATTATATTAAACGCGTTTTTTAAGAGATTCTTTACTAAAAATAAGCTAGTAATAAAATTTAGTATTACTTTTTTAAAAATATTCTTAGATACTAGTAGTAGTAATAGCTTTTTACATTTACTGTATTTTAAAGTTTTATTTTTTTAGTATACAGCGTAAGTTCTTACGTAATTTTAAATATTTTTACTAATAAAAAACTAATAATAGATTTTTTTAATTAGCTTTAGCGTTCTACGTACGTTAAAATAGTCTGCTATATATATATTATAGTTTTAAAATAAAATTTTTTATTTAATAGCTAGTTTGTTTAGAACGTATACTCTACTATTATATTTTAAAATTTTTTTTTTATCTAAACGCTAAACGTGCGCTTTACTACGTTTTTAAATACTATTTTTATTATTTAAACTTATAATCTGCTTTTAAGTAAAAGTGTTTTTTTACTATAGCTAACGCAGAATTTAAATAAGTAATTAAAACTCTACTTTTATAAGTTTGCTACTAACTAGTACTTTAGCTAATAAATATAGTATATATAGTATATATTTTATAGTATTAGTAGTAGAAATCTAACTAGTTCTGCAAACAGAGATAATATATATTTTATATATATTTAATAAACTGTACTTATTCGCAGATTTTTTTACTCCGCTAACTATATTTTTTACTAATAATTTATTCTATAAAGTAAATAATAATTAAATTAGCAGTAGATTTTTTTATATATAATCTGTTTTTTGTAAAAAGCTATCTGTAGAATTTATTTTTTTTAAGTAATATTTTACTTTAAAATTAAACGCTGCTAAATATATTACTTATTTTATTTACTATAAATTAAGCTTTTATACCGCGCGCATACCGCGCAGGTTATTGTAATTACTTAGTATTTATATAGTATACTAAGTGCTTTTAAAGTAGTATTACTACTGCTTAAAGCTGTATATAATAGCTAAAAGCTTTAAATTGTAGATTTTGTAGTTTAGCTTTACAGCCTATAATTTCTTTAATATAAAAATAACTAAATACTATTTATAGTTTTTAAATAATTAAAAAAAAATATTTAATATAGTAAAAATTAACGCGTCTGTCTCTACGTAAATTAAATAAATAAAATTATAATAGCGCAGAATAAACGTACTTAAAAAATAAGTTTTTAGCTTTATAAAAAAATTATTCGCGGCTTTATTTTAGTAAAAATTCTAACTTTTTTTAAATAAGTCTGTAAAAAAAACAGTTTTTTTTATATATTTTTTAATAAAGCGTTAGTAAAAGTTAGTAAATTCTAAAAAAAATTATAGTTTTTTAATATTAGTTAGCTACAGCTATTAGATAATAGTTTTTATTTAAGCTAGGTTAGCGCATACGCCTTACGTACCTATAATAAATTTAAAAAAGTATACTTTATTTAATATAAATATATATTTTTATAAATTAATAAATAGTTTTATTTTTTATAGTAATTTAAGTACTGCGCGTACAGCGCGCTAATAAAATATAAAATTATTACTACTAGTATAAATAAAAATATTATTTAGATAAACTACGTAAATATAATCTAAGTATTTAATAAAAGTTTTATTAATATAGACTTAGAAGCTTACGGGGGTATTTATTAATCTAAATAGTATTATAAAGTATTTAAAATAGCTATAGCGGGTTCTAAAAGCGGTCTTCTACTTATTACCTGCTTTAATTTAAAATCTGTAATAAATATTTTAAAAGTTTAAAATTATATAGTAATATACGCTTAATAGATAGTTTAATATTTTTCTAATTAAAAAAAACAGATATTAATTTTTAATAGTAATAAAGTTTAAGTTTTTATAGTCTATATAGAAGCGGAAAATTCTATTTTTTTTAAAAATAAATAGAATTAGAGCTTCTGCAGAACTTGTACTGTGTTATATTTAGCTATTTTATAGTATCTGCTCTAAGTATTTATATAGTATTTTAAGCTTACGTAAAAAAAAATTATAAAACAGACTATACAGCAGTTTTTTTTTTCTATTAAAAAAATTACGTAGTTTAATAATTTAAAATTAAAAAGTGTAGCTGTAGCTTTTTTATTAAATACGTTAGTATAGTTTTTTAATACTTCTAGCACGCGCGTTATATATGTTATATATACTTTAAAAATACGCGCTTTATATTTTCTATTATTACCTATAGCTTAAAAAATATTTAGAAAAAAAAAGTTAGAGTTAGTTTTTTCTATTTTTTTTTCTAGTTTTTTAATAGTAATTAGCTAGATATTTATACTAGTATAATTTTAATACTATATTTAAACTTTACAGTTAAAGTAGATATACTCTTTTTTAAAAAAAGAGTTTTCTAGTAATAAAAGCGCTTTTTTTTTATTAACGCTATAAATAGTAGTCTATACTTTTTATTCTGCGTCTGTATTATCTGCTAAATATACTTAAATTATATATACTATATAGATATTTTAGCAGTATACTTTTATTTAGCTTAATTTAAAAAGCTTAGTTCCTTTAATAGGCGACAGATCTATTTCTACTATAATACGTTAGCTAATTAAGCTAATATTTATTTATAAATCTAAAATAACTTATAACTACTTTTTAAGTATTATATTTTTAAATACACTGCATATACGCTTTATACTTAGTATAATATATATAAAAATACGCTTTACTGTTCCCGAGTTATAAATAAAATTTAGTTTTTTTCCGTCTAGTAGATGTAGACTAGAATCTAGTTTAAATTACTGTTTTAGTATTTATTAGCGTAGTAGTTTATTTTCTAGTATTTAAAATAAGTAATATTACTTTTATCGCGTAGTAATTTATTTATAGAAAATATAAGCATATTAGCTACTTTTTATTTTTTAAATTTTTTATAATAATTATTACGCGTAAAAAGTATATACGTTATAAAAAGTTATTATAAATTACACTTAAAAGTAAAGCCTAAAACTACTAAGTTCTTTTATATTACTAGTACCTAGTAGTAGTTAGTTATTATTTATTATATTTCTAGTTAAAGTTTTAAAAATAAGTGTTAAATCTGTTATAATTTAGTATAAAATATAAATTAGTTTTTTAAAATATTAAAATATATTACAAACGCGCGGACTGTTTAATTTTTTTATTAAATAGCTTAAGTATACGCTGTAGCAGCTTCTAAAATATAATTAATAAAATTAAAAAGTAAGTTAAATATATAGGTTTTAAAGTACTTTTAAGTTAGTATTTTTCTATATACTTTAAACGTGTGTTTGTAGTATAAATACTATAATTCTTTTAAATTACCTGCTAAGTATTATATAGCCTAAAAAACTTTACTATTACTATTATAGAACTTTTAAAATAGTAGCTAAAAGGCTATTTTATAGAAGTAGAAAAACTTACAGTATTTTTTAAAGTTTTTTTTTTTATATTCTGCTAAATTTTTTAGTTTAAATATACGCTTTAGCTGTAATAGCGTAAACACTTTAAATATATTTTTTTTATATATATTTTACGCGTAGAACTTAGAGGTTTTTTTAATAGCTAGTTTTATTACGCTTAAAATAGTATTTTTCTTTATATTTTTAAGTTATATAATTTTAGCTTTTAATACGCGTAAGCGTTATAGCTTTTAAAGCTTATTATATTACTTTTCTGCAGTTTAAATACGCTTATTAAATATTATAAAAGCGCTTATTATAAGTATTAGTTACTTATTATTAATAAAAAAAATATACGTATTATTTATTTTTTATAGTTATTTAGAGAGCTGCTGTGTTTTTTTTAAAAGTATTTTTTAACTATCTGCACGTATTTCAGAAGCTATCTTTAAATTATTATATTAAAAAATATTATTATATAAAAAATTTAGCTTTAGGTAATAGTATTTATTTTATACTAAAATTAATAACAGAAAAATAGCTTAAATAATATATTAATAGTAGTTTTAAAAATAATATTTATCGCGTTTTAAGCGCGCGTTAAGCGTAGATTTTACGTAGCTTACTTATTTTACACGCTAATATAAATACAGAATAGCGGGAATCCCGTAACATTTGTTATAATTTTAAACAGTATATTTTATATTTTAATTAAGTTAGTATATTAGCTGTTTTAAGTAGAGTATTTTTTTATTTAAATTACTAATATATTTAATACTTTTTTAGTATAAAAACTAAAATAGTATATTAGACTGTTTTAGTAATAAAATTTTTTTTATATATTTTATAAACTAATATATTAATAGTATAAATAGTATATTTTATTATTAGTTATAGGCAGAGTACTATTTATATTTTTAAATAGTTTATATATTAAGTATTTATAGTAGAGTACTATTTATTTATTAGTTTAAATATTAATTTATATATTTTAATCAGCGCGTTTTATAAAATTTATATATTTTTTAATTATTTAAAGCTTAAAAACTTTTTAGACTATAAAACTAATAGTTTAAATTTAGAATATTATATTACTATCGCCAGCTATATATTAGTAATTTTATATAATATAAATATTAACTAAAAAGTAAATATAAAATAATAGATTCTAGATTATACTTTAAATAATTTAACTATACTAAAATAAAAAGCTAAAAAATACAGAGAGTAATTAGCTTTATATACTAACTAGTTAAAAATAAAATAAATAAAAGTAAAGTAAAGTAATTAAAAGTAAAAAAAAAAATAGTATAGTAAAATAGTATTTAGATCTAAATCGTTACAGCTAGGTGTATAGTATTAAATACTACTTTAAATTTTAAATAAAATAATTACTTTTTTATTTTTATTTACTGTTTAGTTTTAGTTTAGTATAGTAAAAAAATAATTATTTCTATAGTTTTTTTTTATTAATTACAACTATAATAATAATTTAAAATTATAATATTTACTATTTTTTTAATTTTTTAATTTTCTAATTTTTAAAATATAGTATAAAATACTAAAGTAGTTATTTAAATTTTAAATTACTTTCTAAAGTTAAAAAAAATGTACTTTATTACATTCCAAGTCTTTAGCACAGCTATCTCTTTTTAGTTATTATTTATATCATCCAGCTACTTCTACATTTTTGTTACCTCTACCTTAATTTAGGATCTAAAGTGCTATGCCTTCCTATCGCAATATTATATATTTTTTCTTCCTTCTGGTTATCGCCCTTGCCCAAGTTGCGAGTGCTGTACAGATATGCAACAAAGTCGGACTGCATAACTCCAGTATCGCATCATTCTATATGGGAAACTTCTTTTTCAAAGCACCTTCCACTTTCGCTCTGTGTGCCGACTTCTGCAAGAGAGATAACCCTCGCTGCAAAAGCTTTCGGTACTCATACTTTTCTGACGCAAATAGCCAATACTGCGAATTCTTCGAAAACTGGTTGTAAGTTTTGACACTAAATGCAACTAAAAAGCTTAATACATGTTTAATTAAAGTGCAGAGAGAATATATTCATTCCCAAGAGCGACGAATCTTATTACTACTACGACGTGGATTGCGGCTTTCCTGTGTATGCGATTCGAGAAACAGCGGTTCAAGCCACTACTACCATAGCTGGGCCTATAACCACAACGCACACTGTTGTACAATGGCAGACCCAGACAGTTTTATCAACACTATCGGCTGTATCGACTTCGTATTCGACCGTGTACAGCAGAGTCAGTACCAAGACTGTCATTCAGCATCGGACAACCACGAAAATCTTCACTTCAACTCTAAGACCAGTGGCAAGGACAGTAACAAGAACAACAACAACAACTGCAAAATCAATATTGCAAATTACAGCAAGGAGATAAAATTGTCTGCTGTCTGAGCTATTTTACATGCTCAGTGGCCTTTTGGGTGTCCCATTATTTGTGTGTTGGGCATATGAGCCGTGGAACACCACTTTGACGATTACTTCATCAAGTCTCGACAGAGAGAAAGCTCGTAAGCTATTATTCGGTCCGACCATAGACACAGGCGACAGAAGGTCATACATGATACTTTCTCCTCTCTTGATAGCTAGAGCAGCTTTCCATCGAAATAGATTGCGCATACCCAGGCCTAGGATGACTTATCCTTAAACAATATGCTTCGTTATCCAAGTTGGAACATCCACAGTTGAATGGAAAAAGGGAAATATAACGTTCAGATGTGCTATTGCTGGTCAGACTTACATAGGCTATTGCCGACCCCTAACCTTGATCGTCTGAACTATAGTCATCCCGGGGTTCTGGGTGCCGCATATGTACTGTCACGTAGTGCAGTTTTCTAGCCAATCATGTTCCAGCCCGATTATTTCTGGGGGGCATAATTCCGGAGGGCCGAAATGATAACTAGATGGAAAGTGCACTACAAGCTGAATGACTGCTGTGATACGTTAAAAATGTGAAGGTGGGGTAATTTCGCGCGCGTTTTTCTCAGGTTGGCGAGGGTCGCCCAGATTGCGTGATAGCAAGAGCGATTGCGTTAGCATTACCAAGGCTTCTACGAAGAAAGCAAATTGTTTATATACCCATTCATCTGCACAACAGTCTACTTGCTTTCTATAATAGCTTCTATATCCAAAGCTGCTATATTGTAGTATATTAGAGATTTGTTAAACTCTTCGCTTATCGTTTGCAAACCCTTCATTGCATTATCTTCTATCCCACGATGACTCCAGTGCCATCTCACAACGAACCTCCAGCAGAGATAATTACGGAGGCGCTTATCACCCGCCAGTCATTAAAGCCAAGTGGAATACTCGATAAATTCGGTTACGAGGATGTTACACCTGTTATTGGACGCGAGTTTCCAAATCTCAATCTAGTGGACGACATACTGAAAGCTGAAGATGCGGATGAACTGATCAAAGAGCTAGCAATAACCAGTGAGTAGCGTATTTGCCGAGGATGTAATTGTCAGCTGACAGCTGTTTGTGCCAAGTCTCCCGCCGTGGTGTCGTTTTCTTCCGCGCACAGAACAACCTGACCAACGATTTGCAGAAGGAATTGAACAACCGTCTAGGGCAGTTGACAGGCAAACCTGAGAGTTCATCTCTCCATATTCACCCCATCCTCAATAATACATCTGAATTTGGCGTGGACGATGCTGAGATAAGCACTATCAGCTCGGAAGCCCGAAAAAAAATATTCAGTCATCAATTGAAAGCTGACAAGCGCCGCTACGATGCCGCACAATGGCATTCCGACATTCAGTTCGAGCCAGCTCCCGCAGACTACACATCTCTTCGCTTGACAAAGCTTCCAAGAAACACCAACGGTACCCCTGTCGGTGGTGACACACTTTGGGCCAGCGGCTATGAGCTCTATGACCGATTTAGTGAGCCTTACAGGAAATTCCTGGAATCTCTGACCGCCACTTTTAGCGGAGACGGGTTTCTAAAGGCCGCAGCTGCCAATCCGGAGAAAGTAAAGATCTACCAGGGCCCACGAGGATCGCCGGAGAACGTGGGAAAAGAATTGCAGGCCATACACCCAGTAGTCCGAACCAATCCTGTGACTGGTTGGAAGAGTGTTTTCTCGATTGGCCCGTTCCCCAAGAAAATCAATGAGCTCCATTCGGATGAGTCGGAGGAGCTGTTGACCAAGTTGCTGAACACCATCTACCAAAATCATGACCTCCAGGTTCGTTTCAAGTGGAAGAACGAAAATGATCTGGCCATCTGGGATAACCGAAGCGCCTTCCACACTGCGACTTTCGATTATGATAACTTTGGTGAAAGATTTGGAAATAGGGCTGTGGGTATTGGCGAAAAGCGTGAGTATAAATCCTACACCCGACTAGATTCAAGGATCTAACTAGTATTTATAGCATACCTGGACCCAAAAAGTCGATCGCGCACCGAAATGTTGGCGGAAGAGGCAGAGTAGATTTTCTATAGTTTCACTTTGGATGGATGAATTCATCTAGATCTCCAGAACGCCCTTTCATCCCTTGAAAGATCGTGTGATATACTCCATAGACTTTATAGCAGAAGGAATACAGTCCAGAAAGGAATTCCATACAAGCGGAATGAATACACAATGCAGAAATATGAGAGTTATCCATCAACGTTTGCCCTTCTTGTATACCAGGCCTTTCCAGCTCTTACTATCCCGGATTCGCTTCAGCGCTTTGGCACACACAGGATCCTTGTAAAGCTCATCTTGACAGGCCTTCTTTTCCGCCTCGCTCTCATGCTCGTGAAATTCACACCAATCTTTTTCGTTCTTAGGCCTTTCGCCCTTAGCTAGCGTAGTGACTAGTTCAAAGAGAAAAGCCTGCGGCAGTTGTGATCGCAGTGGGATTGTGCGCTCATCGTCCTTGTCGGGGTTCCAATAAACACTATACATATCCAAGAAATACCTGCATAACGGAGCAGTGGGAGGTAGATCTTCGTATGCAGCAATTACATTGCTGTGATCAGGCATAGATTGAAGGATTTCATCGTTTGTCTGCCACGCAATAACGACAGCACGACGCAGCTTTGGAATCTCGTAGCGATGAGCGAAGACGTATAGGGATATGAAGCGTCGTTCAAGGAAGCCTTCTAATCCTCGCCACTTGTATGGACGCGCACAGCATGGACAGAGAGTTTCCTTTGGAGGTTCCGGCTTGTCGGCCGTGGAACGAGTAGGAGGCGAAGGAATGCTCTTTTCGCTTTCGGTTTCGCCAGGTACCTTCTCCGCAGTCTGTGGGGAGCTTGGGGATTCGATGGGAGGATGCCCTTCAGCTGGAGGCTCGTCGTTGTCAAGATTGATTCCCCATGAGATGGCGTCGACATCGTCTGTGCCCTCTTTATGCTCAACGTCTGGTGCCCCGTTTGTTTCGTTGAGGCTGATGGGCTGTGAGGGAGGATGTACTTCCTTGCCACCCTCGATCAAATGGTGAGGGATGTATCCAGTATATAGCCATAGCATAAATGCGTCGAAAACGTCGGGATTGGTGTCTTCAAGCTCCAAACCAGTGTCTCCATTTTTGTAGGGTGAAGTGCCCTGCTGTTGGAAGTAGCGATCGAAGTATCCTGAACACCGGCTCAAGAGCTCTCGGTGGCAGCTGAATGATTCGGGATGGTCTCCTTTCCCGACCTTGACCGTTATGATGGTCTGGTCAAAATTCCTATTTCAGGTCAATCGATTTGTGTGATGCATGTCGAGGGGATTTTACCTGAAAGTATGACCTAAGGTGGAAGCGCCTTTGTTCATGAAAGGCATTTTGAGCAGAAAATCGGCTTCCATGTATAGCTCACCAAGTTGTGCGAGAGGTCATGGTTTTATCTGGACAAGACAGGAGTGGTGTTTCAGGGCCAGTGACACCTGGAGCTTGGCGTTCGGGTTGCATGGGGAAATGCTTGTACGCGACTAGGCAACGGGCTTGGGTTGCTTGAGCATCTTTCTTGTTCAGGTACGTCTAGAAGGTGTGGCTGGGTGATTTTCTCTCCGTGTTGTCCGCAGGTAAGTTTCAACCGTCTACCCCCGCGTTTCATAACGCTTGGCGGGTGTTAACTGCCTCAGGATGGTGTCGCTATCCCTGACCGAACTGGAGGACAGTGTTGACCAGCATGGCATCTCTCAGGCAAACAACGGGAACTATGCACCATCGTCAGAGAGAGAATGCTAGGCGCGTCAATGTTTGTTATCGTGATGGCGGGTGATGCAAAGTGTTCTGTCCGGCTGGTCGGCGAAAATCGTTGCGGCACTTTACAGCCGTCTGTGCATCAGCTGACGCCTAACTGTTAGGACCGCTCAACCAGTGTTCCATCAAGCTTCATCAAGCTTTCAACCCACAGCAGGCGCCGTCGAAGGTTGCAACAGGTGCGACACCTTATCCGCTTAGCGGAACTGGTACGTTGTCCTCGACAACCCCTGTCTCCCGGCCTCGTACGCACATGGGGCGAGATGGTGGTAATCCCGCAGCAGCGACAAGAATTCGCCGTTCCAACATTCATCAATACCACAAATCCAATGCCTGAAAGCTTCCCTAACTATTCAGGTCTTACTCAGGTCCCATCCCACCTGGCATTCTGCTAGTGTTCATACGCGCTTCGCTCAAGCTAAGATGGCATCACATCGTCTCACACAACAAGTATGTCTTAGCATTGACTAGTTCCATGAATAGCACAACGGATCATATAGCTATGATCTTGGTATGAAAATCGCCAGGAGAGACATAGTGACAGTGTGAACGCCCTCCTCCCTAGACACAGTGGTCAGTCTATCGTATCGACATTAGAGTGGCACACTAAAGCCACAGATATTGTCCTGGCTCGCGCCGTAATTAGATGACCATCGCCCCTGAATTAGGAAATTAGCCTGGTACGGTCATCGGATATCGACACCGGTGGTCGGTTCGGGTGGGTCGTATTTTCGCACGTCATTCACGTGAGAGTTGACGATCTTTTGCTTTGTCAACTTTGCGCAATTCGGAAGGGGATCGCTTTCCAAGATATAAGGCTTTAAGAAGCACATACTATAGTGGGTGTAAGATTTACACAATATCCGTTTCATTATGGTCGGTGATCCCACGAGTAACATTCTGAACGTCGCTATCGTTGGTGCCGGACCTGGTGGTCTTGCAACCGCTATCGCTCTCTCCAAGATACCTAATGTGCGCACAACTATATACGAAAAAGCCAGTATTTTACGGGAAGCCGGTGCCGGTATAAGCGTAGGACAAAATTCTTGGAGGGTTTTGGAGCTACTGGGCGTCGCAGATGCTTTAACCAGTGGTCATCCTACTTGGACGGTTCTGAATATGTGAGGGCCCTTGAGGGAATTTGGAATCACAAAAGATCTTTGATCTAACTCCTGTTTGAAGGAACGGTCGTTCGGGGAAAGAATTGCACAGAAGAGAGAAACAGAAAACAGGAAACGCGAGACCACCCATCCGGACCCAGCGAACGACTTTACAGTCTGCCCTGTTAACTCATGTGCCACCAGGGACTATCAG
Organism: Corynespora cassiicola; assembly: GCA_022059125.1. Classification (NCBI taxonomy): domain Eukaryota; kingdom Fungi; phylum Ascomycota; class Dothideomycetes; order Pleosporales; family Corynesporascaceae; genus Corynespora; species Corynespora cassiicola. Next base: position 232,074 of record JAEUWY010000012.1, on the reverse strand, counting down.
GCTATCAAAGACGCTCTGGAGATTGGACAAAAATGGGCAAAAAGGGGTCCAGCTTCATTTCAGGGATGGCACATCGGCTATTGCAGACTTAGTCGTAGGCGCTGATGGTATTCGGTCGGTACGTGTTCTACAATTCCTAGTCTGATGATGCCTGACAAATGCGAAAGGTTGTACGCGACACGGCATGGCCTGATTACGAAATTGAATTCACAGGTACTACGATCTGGCGCACACTGCTTCCACGGGACAGAGTTAACGACTTGGACCCGCGCTTCCAAATAACTGGCTGGTGGCACACACCAACGACCCATGTATACTTCTCACCTGTCGGCGAGGGGCTTTGGGAGATTGCCGCAAGAGCATGGCATGACCCAGCTATTCATGGTTCCAGCAAAGTAAGCTGGGGTGTACCAGTCGCAAACGCACACGTCGAGTCACATTTTACTGTATATCATCCCTGCATTATGCATACGATTCAATGCTGACAAATTTTTTTGCAGAAATACATTCCTGAAATTCGTGAAGCATTATCTCGTGTAACACCTGGCGAATGGAAAGAATTTGCCGCTTTCGCAGGCCCGGAATTGGAGACACTAATAGCATGGGATAACAGAATTGTCTTGGTAGGTGACTCATCCCACGCACTATCTGGAGCTTTTGGGTCAGGGGCCGGATTTGCTATGGAGGATGGTTGGATTCTCGCGCAAACTCTTGCCTTTTTCAAGAACAATTTGGGCAAAGCTTTGCCTCTCTTTGACGACATTAGATTGCCATACTACGCGCGAATGTACGCTCATTTGGCATCTGAATCTGTTCAACGCAAGGCTAAGCTAAGTCATATTGACAATCCCTCATTTGATGAACGGGTTGCAAACAAAATAATTGTGGATGGCGGAGTGGATATGTCATGGATCTACAATAACGATATCGAGGCTGTTTGGAATGAATGGATCAAAAGACGTGAGTCTAATTTGTGAGCGAATAGGCGATTCAATCTCTAGTGGGCAAGTTTACTCAATTCAAAGTGCATCGAAGACTAGACCAACAGCTCTGGGATGAGAAATATAATGGAATTCAATCTCTTTGATAGGAACGTGCAGTGTGATATGTTATCAAGAATATTAGTGCTCTTAGCGCTCAACTTCCTAGCTATATCTCGTCCGCCTATCCACACAAAAAGCCAGCTTATAGAGATAAATACCCTGCACCCCCAGCTCCGCGTCCAGGACAGGCTTCCTGATCTCCATGCTAACCAGGCACTCCGGCCAGTCCAGTCCTGTTGACCGCCGACAAATCCATCATGTCGCCCTAGGTATGCCAAAAGGGCCCTTTGCTTGTATTCGAAGGGTTTCAACTGAGAACTGGTATCTGAGTTCAAGTAATCCACTAGATACTCAGATTTTTGCAAAGCTACCTCCGCAAGTGTAGGTAGAGATCCGCCCTCTATATCAGCTACATCCCCTAATGCCCAAGTATCATCTATTGGAGCTCCATCAGGATATAGCACCCGAAGATATCGATCTGTAGAGATTCTCAGAAGTCCAGAACCGGGATTTTTTACAGGGATATTCTCTACCAGAGAGTTAACTTCGTTTCCCGTGGCCCAAATCAAGATCCCAAAAGGCAGCCTGCCGTCTTCTACCCTCTTGATTTGAGAAGACGTCTTAATATTGATGTCTTCACCATTCAAGGAGTTTATCGCGTACTCCCTGAGGCGCGAATCAAAGGTTGACAAAATGTGAGCGGAAATATCGTGTATCGTGATTGTGACTTTTCCATCTAGGTGGGGATGTGGGGATAGAGGAAGCGCGCTTCCTTAGCCTATAGATCGTATAATTCAGCTGCTGCCTCGATTTCGATGGCACCGCCGCCCACAATACGAATTTGCATAATCTCCCGTTGTTGGATCTCGTTGATGGTAGGTAGCGAAGCTCTGTCCAGCATCTACAGGAGGCGTTGTTGAAGGTTGCTGGCATCGTTTGTCGTGCGAAGAAAGAAAGCATGATCTTAGACTCCAGCGGTGCTGAAATCTCAATTATCGCAGCCCGGTGCTATGCAAATCTTGCCATAAGTGACTTCAAAGTCTGTTTGAGCCTCGTCTGTGGTGTGCGTCGACGAGTTGGGCCAGGGTTACGGGCTAACAAAAGATTCACCAACAGGCGAGTCTAGCTCACCAGCGACACTTGAGCCTCAAGCATCAGGAAAAAAACCCCAAGCCCTGCGTACTAGCAATCAATGCCAATCGAGTGTTATATTTTCTCATATTCGGTGATCTTCGGGATGAATAGACGAGAATTATCACCTTGGCATTTTTGCAATGTTCGCCTGCCGGACACATGATACGCTTTATCTAGAACAAAAAAAAGGAGAGGATGTCGCTGCGTAATTGATTAAAAATTGCAACGTGAATATGTTGCTCTCTCGGCACCGTAAGGAGCAGCAGTTTGAATCTGGGACCTTGAGAGGGCAAGTGGGCCGTGGATCTGAGCACTTATTGGGCAGGTAAAACTGCCCAGACACGCTAGAAAGCTTTTCTGTCAGCTCACTGCATTAGCGACCTGTACGTCTTGGCATATATCCCTACAAGCCGTATTGCTTGACTGTCATCTCTTTGCAGTAACTACCCCTGGACTACGCAGTGCTTAGGACTAGAAAATTAACAGGAGTTTTGGCCCATGGGTTCCAAAAATACCTCAGGAAGTTCACTCATTGAAAGGGTGTACCGAAATGGTACTGAATATCCGCATGTGGAAGTATGAAGCAAGCGGTAGGAAATTTGTCGCTGCTGTTCTCAATGCGCTTTTTTGTTCAGTAGATATACGTGACTAATTAATATACAGGAGAGCCTCTGGTTAACACAGTCCAAAATGCTTTTGCACCTGTTATTAACAAGCCAAGTCGGCCAATTCGACTCTCCCGACTCCTAGAATGCGCGCACCAGTGCCTCGTTTTGCTTGGCAAATGAACAGGACTTTCGGGATAGGGATGGTCGCCGGTGGACGACAAGAAGCCTAGTGGATCCATTGGCTTTGATGATGACCCCGATGACGTTGTCGATACTATACGCACGTTCAATCGCAATTTCTTCTCGGCCTAGCCATGCAAATGGTGGCAGTGCAATCAGTTTGTATAGCTCTGGAGGTGATATAAAATGCGGCGAGTTGCCGCCTCAGAGGAAATGCATTCTCATCCTTATTCATATCTCACCATCCCTAGAAAGACACTACCTAGCTATCGGCAGACTAGTACAACACCATGGTTGCAATGGGATCCAAATTTACCTCGCTCGGATTTTTAGCCATGGTCAACACAATGCTGGCAGCTGCACAAAACTTGTCATTCAGAGCGGACAACTTCTACCAGAGTAGCAATGTCACCGTCCGGCCAATAAGCTTCTTGAACCATTATCGATGGAACATATCCGGGAACCTCTTCGTTGCCAACGACCTCGACCTCAACTCGACCTGGCCTGCTGTCTTTGTTGGCCACCCCAATGGTGCAGTGAAGGAGCAGGCAGCGAATCTATACGCCATCAAACTCGCCGAACAAGGCTTTGTTACGCTGTCGCTCGACCAGTCGTTCTGGGGTGGCAGCGAGGGTGAGCCACGAAATGCCGTTTTGCCAGACGCATATTCGGAAGCATTCAGTGCTGCTGTTGACTTCCTTGGTCAACAGACTATTGTTGATCGCGAGCGAATTGGCGGCGTTGGCATTTGTGGCAGTGGTGGATTCCTGATCAGCGCAGCCAAGCTCGACCAGCGCATCAAGGCTATCGCAACTTCTAGCATGTACGACATGGGTGCTGTCAATCGAAATGGCCTGCAGAATTCCATCAGCATCGAGCAACGCAAAGAGATTCTTGCTACCGCTGCCCAGGACCGCTGGAACGTGCTTGATGGCGGCGAGCCTAGGCTCTTGGCTGGTGTCCCGACCGAGATCAACAACCAGTCCGACCCCATTTCCCGCGAGTTCTTTGACTTCTATCGTACTTTGCGCGCCCAGTATGCCCCTCCGGGTGTAGAGCCCAACACAACTACGACGCGGACATATGTGGACGAGTCAAAGTTCATGAACTTCTACCCGTTCAATGACATCGAGACCATCTCCCCACGCCCACTTCTGTTTATTACTGGAGACCAAGCACACTCAATCGAGTTCAGCGAAGACGCTTATGCCCGTGCTGCCGAGCCAAAAGAAATGGTGCGAGTGCCGGGTGCGGGTCATGTCGACCTCTACGATCGCGTCGAACTCATACCTTTTGCCAAGCTTAGCGAATTTTTCAAGAAGGAGCTCGCAGCCAAGTAGGACAAGGCTGGGGAACCCCCTGCTAATTCTGGCTGCTGCGTTCACTTCCGACACCAGGTTTGGAGGGACTGGGAAAACAAAGACCATTCATTGCCAAGGACTCTTAAACTCTAGTTGTGTACATAATTCTTCTACTGCGACTCTCGGGCATTGGCAATATACAACTCTATATCCAGTGGTCAAGGAGTCTCTTCATCCTGGTATTGACCTTCAGTGCTCCTTGTCGTAATAGCCAACAGGAGAAGACTTGCAGCAACTCGGAAGAACAAGACACGAGGGATCGAGCATAGTTGCAGGTAATGCTCTCTTGGACAGTGCGGAACGAGTCAAGCAGTCGGGCGGCCTAGATCAAGCATTCGAAGCATCTTGTACCTATCATTCTAGTCCTTCTTGTGACGAAACAACGAACTGCATATAGGATCGCGTAGCGACCGGGCTGACCATGGGCGACCGAGAAAGGCTTCAGTTCGGCACCCTGACCCCGAAACGGTTAGCACGCCAAGCCACACACACGTACACTCTCCCGCAACGGGCCAATACGCGTGGTTCTTGCCAAAGCCCACGGGTAGACGCGTCATACTGTCACGACTTGGTCGCCTATGTCAAGGTTTTTCAGCGTCAGACTGAGCGGCTGCGCGGGCTTAGATGGCGCTTGGAAATTGGAACGGCGCTATTGGCGAAGAGACAAGAAGCCGCAGCCCAAACGTTGAAACAAGCTAAGCCGGCTTGCAGGCGTAGGGTGGAAAGCTATGATGTCCGAGTGCAAAGCCTCATTCCAACAGAAGAAGACTCCATCTGTAGACTCTGCGTGGCTCCAGCCCGAGTGTAATGTACGCCGCTACACATCTGGCGTGTGAATCACATTCGCAGAATCAAACTTGGCCTAGGTCGGTCTCTTTGAAGAAGTTACTGTCCAGTAGCGAATCCGTCTTCCCTACGCCCAAGTCCCATCCAAATCATGCGTCTTGTTACTGCCAAGCCGGGAGCCGCGTCCAAATTAGCGCCTTGCGTATGCTTGTGACGACAGGCCTGGAGTACCTGCCTTCCACGATGTGGACGCATGTCCTGGTATAACCACTCCAGACCAAAATGAGAGCAATTTCTTTTCGCAGGATGATATATAAAGGTTGAATCGTGCATGCTGTTGGGCTCTCATCCACAGCCGCCATTCGTTTGTCTCTTCCACTTTCATTCGCTTCTGCATTTTCCCTCTCACTTACTATTTTGACATGAAGCTTACACGGCTTCTTGGAGCTGCCTTGCTGCTTCAGCAATCCATTGCTCACCCCGGACAAAGTGCCGCGGAACATGCAAAAGAGATTGCAGAGCGCCGCGACTACTTGAGCACTCACAAGCGCTCGCTGGCTCACTGCGCCGAGAAACTCAAGGCTCGTGGCAATGACCTTGCCATGCAGCACCGTCGGAATGCAAAGGTCGATGCATTGAGGGCCAAGAGATCGATTGGCCAGGGTATGTCAAACACTTTGTATCATCTGTATAACCACCTTGCACAAAGGCAGATGCTTGCAAACTAAACACCCCCCAAAACCAGCACATACTGACCGCCGTCACAGAAAAGCCGTATCTCCGTGCACGCGACCTTGATAGTGTTCTCAACACCGACCATGCGTCCAACTTGACTGGAATCACCCTCGAGACGGATCCCGCCGTGCTTTTCTCTGGGAACAATTCCTGCATCTTGACCCCCGAAGTGACGCAGGGCCCCTATTACGTCCAAGGAGAGCTAGTTCGCCAGGATATTACCGAGGATCAGGAAGGTGTTTCCCTTCATCTCGATATTCAACTTATCGATGTGAACACCTGCGAGCCGGTCCCACAAGCCTTCCTAGAGATATGGCACTGCAACTCCACCGGCGTCTATTCTGGCGTTGCAGCTAGTGGAAACGGCGACAGTAGCGACCTTACCAATCTCGATGCCACATTCTTGCGTGGTATCCAACAGTCAGATGACAATGGAGTTGTGCAGTTCGATACGCTCTTCCCCGGTCATTACACCAGCCGTGCTGTGAGTTTCACAATGAGCCCTCCCCGCCAAATTGTAGGCAAAGCGAATTTCTAACGCGTGCAAAAGACTCATATTCATGTCTTGTCTCACTCAGACTCTACTCTAATGCCAAACAACACCCTTTCTGGTGGCACCGTGACTCACGTCGGTCAAGTCTTCGCTGACCAGGATCTCATCACCCTCGTCGAGACCCAAGAGCCGTATGCCAGCAATACCCAAGAGCTCACAACCAACGCAGAAGACTCGATCTTGAGCGAGGAGACGGCTACCGATGGCGTGGATCCCGTCTTTGAATATGTCCTTCTTGGGGACGATGTTTCCGAGGGGATCTTCGGTTGGATCGCATTTGGTTTCGACAACACCAACTCATTCAACATTACGCCTGCAGCATACCTCACCGAGAATGGTGGAGTAGAGAACGAGAACTCTGGTGGTGGTATGGGCGGCGGCTCAGGCGGACCTCCTTCTGGTGCTGCTCCGTCTGGCGCCATGCCCACCGGCGCGATTCCATCCGGGGCTGCGTCGGACCTCGCAGTCGCATCCACTCTGAGCACGGTTATTTCGTCGTCGTTGTCGTCGTCATCATCATTGTATACTGGCGCTGCTTCTTCTTCTTCTTCTTCTACTCCTAGCGATATTGTCTCGAGCTCAGTGTCCGCTTCGTCTGGCAATGCTCGCCCTACCGGCAAGATCCCGGGTGAGAACCAGCCTGGACAGCAACAGGATCAACAAGGTCAAAAGGGCCAGCAAGACCAACAGCCGAAAGAGAAGAAGCCTTCCAAGCAGAATGCTGCACCTGGACATGGCTACTAAATGACAAGGCTGGTGGCCAAGGTTGGCGCATTGGTTCGGATGAACAGAAGGGCGTTGGGCCAAGACAATTGTTAAGGCTTAGCCGTTAATCGTGTATATTATCAACTGCTTTTACATTCTACCGTGCCCCTAGGGGACATTTCGCAGCCTGCTGCAACTTAGACATCAATATTTCGCTAGATGGGTAGAAATCAAGGCCACTTCTTCCCCCAGCTCATCTGGCTCGAAAGTCTCGCTGTGACTTGAGAATTATGACAAAAGTACTATCGTGGCTACTATTTTGGTTGCAGATGGCGAGAAGCCAAAGCTATGGGATCCCATCCGAGCCAAATATTTGAGAAGCAACTTCTCCCCTTGGGTGCTTTGATGTTTGATAGAAATGCATAATGATTGGAAGCAAATCACTTTACCCGAGCAATGTTAGTGGTTGAAGCCAGTGAGCATCAGGCTCTAGGTGTTGCGGCTTCGTCTCGGAGCCAGAGCGAGAGCGTTGCTGCTCACCCACCAGAGTTACATTTACATGAGCAAATGTAGTGATCAGATGGTACGTGCCATTGTATTTCGATTGCAAAGTATAACGACACTGTTTGTAGCCTGTCCACACGCGTAGTCGTTTTACCACGGGATGGCTTCGGGGCCAGTCTCCAATCTCTTGGCCGGGGTCCTACTTTCCTCCCCTCGCTCTCCAGCATCCCCATAACCATGTCTCCTCCCCCACCGAATGCGGAGCCTTCCGGTAGCAAGCCTTCCGACTCCCCAGATTGTCCCAGCAACGCCGGTCGGTGCGAGAACAAAGCCTGCACCGCTGGCCACGAGGGATCCAATGGCGACATACTTGGCGTAGCGAACAAGGCGCCAGCACATGAAGGTGAGCGAGGAGGGAAGGGCGCGGAGAAGGACACGGGTGCGACGGCGCGAAGGGGCGTCAGGAGCCGTCTCGGGATCGTATAGATAGCGGAGGTTGTGCTTGGCCGTGGTCAGGGCAGAGCGGGAGGTTGGGAGCTGAGGCAAAGGCCACTGCCGGGGTTTGCGCCGAGGTGCGCAACCGTGAGGACACGACGGTATTTCTTGGACCGGGCTACGCCAAGGCATCCAGCCTTCCTGTACATGCTGCGTGTGCATTGTGTGCCAAATCTCATATTGGTCTACAAGTGAATGATATGTACATATACCAAGAATATCGACAAAAAAAGGGGAGAAGGGAGCCGGACAGAATATACACACCAGTCAGAACAACCCCCCCACAGTGCCCTACTCTTGGACCTGGTTTCGTAAGCCCCATCTCATGCCTCGCTTTACAAGTCCCTTCAGCTGGCTCTTTACATTGGCGATGAAGTTGCCATTCTGGTAGGCTTGGCTGGCATCCCACATCATGACACCGCCGAAGCTTGCATATTTGGAAGAAAAGTCAATGACAGGGGCGAGCGCGGATGGAGACAGATAGCCTCTGCCTGCACCAGTATTGGCAGGAACCCCAAGCAGGATCCGGACAGCCGAATTCTTGGAAGCACGAGCCCATGTGTCCCACTGGTTGAAGTTGAAGTTCCATTGATCGCTTGCCCCGGGAACGTAAGACGACGCACCACAGCCATTGTTGTAGAACTGTACATTGACAAAGTCAATCGGCACTGTGTCCAAGATGTCTTTGTTGTACCAGTCTGGGAACCTGTGGTGAGAGACGGTAAGGTTAGCCTAAAAGCTAGCTATAACGAGCGCCACTACTTACGGACACTGGGGCGCGGCGCTCAGATAATATTTCTTGCCGGCTGCTGCGTCCATCAATGAGCGCATTCTATTGCCCCAGACCCCCATATTGACATTATTTGCCTCAAAGTCGAAGTCGAACCCGTCTAGAGATGCTGTGCCAAAGGGTCGCAGAGCAGAAGAGCCGTTTTGGAAAGGTCCAAACATGGCCCAGATCTTTTCAGCGCCCGCCGTCGCTAGATCGGGGGATGTGTACCCGCCTTCATTGTAGGCATCGCCACCTAGAGAAAGCATTATAGTCTTTCCTTTTGCTTGACACGACTTGATATCTTCCCTTTTGAATATGGTGAGCGTTGTCTCTAGGCTGTGGCCAACAAGATGGACTTACTCAATCTCAGGACAGGAGAAGGTATCAGTGCCATTGAATGTGTCGCACTTGTCACCTTGGTTGGCAAAATTTAAAATCGGCGACCCACCCGGACCATTGAAGCGCAGGAGAAACGAGATGAGTAGCACCTGGATTCCCCAGTTAGCAATTTTGGCCCGAGAGTAGAGCCGGCTACACCACATGCATCAACATCGGGATCTATCGTCAATGGTCAGCTGCCATATATAACAAGAAGCAGTTTATATACATACTGTCACAATAAAACGATAGTCTAGTTTGAGTGCTCTGCTGGCCCGCGGAGTTTTGACCCCAGTACAAAACTACGTTGGACTTGCTATTCGTATCAAAGCCGGCCTGGACGAAGCCTATGGATGCGGCCAGCGTGAACGAAAGGCATGTAGAGGAACGCATGTTACTGCGTGGGGGGAAAAAATTCTGTAAAAAGACTTTGGGGGCGTTGCTTGCGATTAGAATCTGGGTATAGCCAGGCAGGTCAGCTCTTGCGCAATAAACAATCATGAAGTTCGATTCAGCGGCTTATTATACTCACCACACCCGCCTAGAAACCAGTTGGCGCATGGTTATAGGGTGTTACATGCTGTATGGCCACAAGATCAAGAAAAATCTGCCGGAGGTTACAACCACACAGCAGAAACGTCAGAACAGCTTTCGGCATGGGTAAAAATGCTACAAAAGGCTTGACCATGCGTTCAAATCCACAAAAGTGACCATCACATTGGCTCAGTGTCCCCCGGTCACTATTCTGTAGCATTATCATACAGTTACAATTTGAGGACCTCCACATGCCGTTGTTACAAAACAACGGGGCTATATCTTGACGGCTGATTACCAGGTGTCACTCGGACAGGGCTCCCCATGTACATGTGAGGGGGGCTTTTAGGACTGGGACATGCCTTGCGGTGCAATAGACCTGAGCAGCGAGCCGCGATGGCGCTTTTGAATGATCACCCAGGGCGATTTCTTGGATGTTCCACCAGGTCGGTTATCTTTACTAATGAATACACTGTGAGGCTGGAGGCACCGTGTCAGTGATAGTGGGTCCTCCAAGCACCTTGATAAAAATTCCAAATGACCAAAAACAGTCGCTCCAACATGCCATATACATCTTAAGAGAGATTATCCACATGACACGGTACAAATCAGGAGGTGGGAATCACTTATCAGTCATGGGGATCTAGACGTCGATCTCCAGGTACAGCTTAGAGCTGATTGGCCAAGAGTGCCGGATGTTACATGACATGGCGTTAGGGACGATACCTTCCTCTTTTAGACGTGTAACATCGTTGCTCGGATTTGAATTTGTCCAAAAAGGCTCAGGGCGATAGGGAAAACACCATGGCACGCGGGGATATCATGCGAAGTTACCCGTGCATGGTCTTGTGGTACCTCACGTGACCGACCTTGCATTGGCATTCACCGCCACTCTTGTTATAGTATCTACGAAACGACTTTCGAGGACGAGAACCTCGAACAACAAAAAAGGAAAAGATGTGTCATAGTTTGTGTTAGAATGTGCGACATCCACAATTATCTTTCATGACGTTCTATGCACCGACCCGCCTTCCAGACGTTGGGCCAGGGTTTAAAAGCTAGACTTCGGTGATGGGATTAAAAAGCTATTTTTGATAATTAACAACTACAAAGTCTAAAAACAATAGCCAGGATAACACCTACTTAATCAATAAAAATTCTACTTAAATATATGTAGGTTTAGTTTAATTAAATAAAACTAAAAAAAAAAACTAGATATTTAGTGTGCTATTACTGTATAAAATAGCCTTTTTAAAAATATATAATTAAATATTTTACTACTAAAATAGTGTCATAAATATTAAAGCTTACCATTTGTAAATTATGCAGGGCTAAGTATACTGTTTACTTGTTTGAAGGATGAAGGCGTAATTACAGGTCGGTTACCCCGCAAGACGAACCAAGAGTGACAAGGCTCGGCAGCATAATCGTTGGGCGTTAGTTCTAAACCTCAAAGAACTGCCCTAAACTTGCGCCTTTGTAGAGATCCAGAGCATACTTGTACAAATAAACTCCTCTTTCGCACAGCTAATGAACGCAAAAATTCTCCGCGCTCTCCTAGACAGCACAAAACTGCGCAAAGAGCTGCAAAGTTAGATAGAAAGACTACTAAGGTTAGATTGGGTTGATCCTTGACAAAATTAGCAAAGGGTAATAAAACATTATTGCCACTTGCGGGTCTAAATACGGGCCGGATATCGAGATCTAGTGTGTGATGTTCCACACACACATACACTAACATGGGTTGCCCTTAATATACAGGAATCCTACAAAAAAAGTCCTGTTATTGCATTCTAATTTCTAATGCGGGGTTCCTAATGTGCAGGGTATCTCTAGGCTACTACGGCAGATTCAGGTGCGGGGCTTTACGTATTCAACAATCATCTGGACTATTTCACAATATCTGTCCCACTTATAACTGAAGAGCGCTCTGACTTCAGATTAGACATGCCGCCTGATTAAAAAAGGCTTCACGTTTATCAATGTTTTCATCCCGATTATTTGCTATCTTGATATTAGTTTCCGGATGCTCACCCTCTCAAGAGCAAGCCCGGCCATGGTGGGAGAAGCCCTTTGGGATGTTTCAAACAAACTTGCGTGAGATTGATGCAGATATGGATGTCAATGCAACTGCTGATTGGCTACTTGAGTTCGGTGCCAGTGCTTGGCTTATTGGAGTCGGTGGTATACTGGCAAATTATGAAACTGACCTAGAATTCCATACTCGAAACCCTTATCTGAGGACTCGAGAAAGTGGCGATCTTGTAAGAGATGCGTTACAAGCTGCCAAATCTAGAGGTATTAAACTTTTAGCACGCATGGACTTTTCGAAAGTTCAAGCCGAGGTGGCAGATGAACATCCTGAGTGGTTGTTCGTTTCACCCACTGGAGAAAGACAAACGCATACAAATGGGCTTGTTTCTGTCTGTCCAAGCGCAGAATACTACCAAGAAAGGATTTTCGAGATACTAGAGGAAGCAACTAGTCGATATGACTTTGACGGATTTTTTGTCAATTGGGCAGGATTCAATGAGAATGATTATTTCAAGGTGAGAGGATTCAATAAAACGAAGACAATACACGGTCAAGACACTGTCCAGAAATCAACTCATCTGTGCACAGATTTATCATGGCGTATGTCACTGTGAAAGTTGCCAATCAAGGTGGCGCAACTTCACATCGAACAAGGAGTTACCTGATGGACCCAAAGACCCACAATACAGCGAGTGGAGAGCTTTCAGTAACGGTATTGTAGAAGACTGGACCGCTCGTGTGACCGAATTCATTCACGAAAGGTTGCCTAACGCTGGTCTTATTTTGGGTGACAGTGCAGATATTCGGTGAGTAGTGCTCAACAGATTTTCGGCGAAGAAGAATGCTACTGGATGTGTCACGTTTATTGCGAATCAAAGTGAACATCGTTTTGGATCTTTTAGTCAAATTTTAGCTGATATTCTTATAGATTCCATGAAGCTAACAACGCTGTTGATCGGGATTTTTGGCCTCATTTGACAACTGTAAGGACATACATAATGGATTTGTCAATTGTTAACGCAAAGCAGCAAACAGTAAGCGACCTCAAGAGCTATCGTCCAGAAGTGCCGATTTTGGTAAATTCAGTATCTTTTATCGATATGCCGTATCGGATGGGAGGGGAAGAACCTGCGCACTTTGCTCAATATCTCCTACAAGCCATCTCAAGAGGCGCAAATCCCTCGACTTATATTATGGGATACCCAGGCAGGATACCATACCATAATCTGGATATTGCTGGCCAGATAACTCGTTTCCATAAAAAGTGGCAGGATGTGTATAACGGGTTGCAGCCTGCCGCAAAAACAGGCGTTATACTTCCGGCGTCGTCAAGAATCACAAACACTACACAATTCGACGAGGCTATTTCGGAATTCCGGGGAATATATTCGACACTTCAAGAGCTCCACATATTTTTTGATGTCATTGGGCACACACGGCTTGTCGATATGGCTACCAACGGTGTACTGCAACGATACAAAACCATGATTGTGCCCAATATTGGAGATCTCACCAAAAAAGAAGCGCAGATTCTAGATGATTGGGTTGCGTCAGGGGGATATCTTGTCACGACTGGCAACAGTGGCATTAAAGATGATAGGGAAATCCAGCTGAAGTCTCTGCCTTCTCAGGATGTACTCGAGGTTGTCAGAAAACGCGAACTCCTTTGGTCCTCGTACATGGCGCCAACTCAGCAAAGTTCAGATGTGTATTCATATCATGGGCCGATGATTCCGATTTATGGAGCATACCATATCTTCACATGGAAAGAAGGATCCTGCGGCCTGTACAATGTACTTCCTCGGGCACCGTTTGCCCCACCGGAGTATGCATACGGCCATACGGTATCTCAAGAGCGGGGCGTTGGAATAGGAACGTACAAGGATGGAATGGCTGCCTCCATACCATTTAACATCGGCCGTGCTTATAGAGAGCTGGGACTGACGACGTTTCGCGATTTTTTTAAGTTGATACTCGACAAGGAGCCTCGGACAAATGAAAAACTAAATGTGACGATTTCGTCTCAAGTCGAAGCAACGATCATGTCCAAGGGAACCAGTCTTATTGTTGTACACCTGATCAACATGTCAGGTGCTCGTTACCAAAACTTTGGCAACCACCTTCCAATCCCCGCTGGATCCATCGAGGTGATGGAGAAAAACGTCACGGCCTATGCGCTGCTCAGTGAGCGAGAGCTCGAAGTTTTGAACGGGTCAATCATCTTGCCAGGATTGGATTTATTCGAGGTTATCGTGATTAATTGGGTTGAACAAGCTTAGGATGGAAACCAATCCCACGATTTCTAAGCCCAGTCTGATATAAGAGAACTTTCAAATATTAAAACGGCCAATGTATTCAGAATCAGGACATAGCAGAGCAAAGACGAGCCCTTGATGATGATCTCAAAATGAATAACTCTAGAGCTTTTCCTCACCTTGCTTCTTGCCGCTCCTTGTCACAGCTGCCTTATTCCGTCATACAACATGTTCGTCTGATGGTTTGATAGGAGTCCGCTGTTCCTCATGGATATTTTTTTCATAGCGGGTCGGATATGCCTGTAATATGCCACTGGAGCCTTAAGGAGGTATCCAAGAGACCTGCCTCATTGGCCAATCGAGCCATGGCCTGTAATCGTTGGGCAAAACAGCATAAATCCCGGACATGATATGATGCGTCCAGCCCTTCATGTACCAAAACTTTTCCATGTCGTACATGAGTACAGTGAAGTGCCCATAAATGATGAGTGGGCCGGGCTCATAGTTTTGGAGCCGCTGCAAGAAACCTTCATCCATGCGATACAGCCAACCGAACGCAACGTGATACTCCGAATCCTTGGGGGTATACCGATTATGAAACATTTCTTTCAAGATGTTCACCGAATTTGTGTTGCCATCTCGTTGGCCTTCTGTTTCCGCAATGAATTCCACATAGCTGTGCAGATCTTCGAGCTGTGCCACATAGTCTGGGGGCTCTGTTTCCCGCGGAAGAGGGCGATGCCTGGCCTTTTCATGGGGTAGTTTACGTTCGGTAAAGTGCGACTGGGGAATCGTTTGAAGCGTCGTTTTGATTCCTCTGAACATGATGAGCCATTCCGAGCGGCCGTGGCCAAAGGCCAGGTATTCGCCTGGCTGTGGACCCCTCGCAAACCCGAGAAAGCAGACTAGTTGGACCGAGGTGAAGACAGCATTACAATTATCCGGGCTCATGGATGCCAACTCCGTTGTAACAGATGGAAGTGCAAGTGAGTAGTGACGGTCCGCCTTTGCCACGTACTCTTCAAAGCGTGTAGGCCGACAGGAGGCCAGATGCAGTGCCGTGAAAGCAAACATGAGGTGCAAAAGATGGTTGTGATGAAGCCCGAGGCTTACCATCTTATCTCTCCACTCGATTGCCCCGGTAGGCCACATAGACATTGAGTAACATGTCGATGTGCTCCAATGGTGGGTAAGCTCAATTTCAGAGACACAGAAGTCGTGAGGATTTTGATTACAACATGTTGACGGGGAGGAGCTGGCACCCAGGGATGCTGCATAGTCACATCTGACCTGTCGCTTCGTGCAATTGGCACACT
The DNA here is from genome assembly GCA_022059125.1 of Corynespora cassiicola. Classification (NCBI taxonomy): domain Eukaryota; kingdom Fungi; phylum Ascomycota; class Dothideomycetes; order Pleosporales; family Corynesporascaceae; genus Corynespora; species Corynespora cassiicola. Next base: position 216,681 of record JAEUWY010000012.1, on the reverse strand, counting down.
CTGGCTTCCTTTCGTCACACTATGCATGCACCGTCAGTCAACCGTCATGTGATGTCGGCTAGAGAGATGAGTCCTACTTTGATCCGCCTCTGTTTACAGTTCTGACAGCCCGACCTACTCTTTCTGTGCGATCGTCTTGTGATTGCCTTTGACTTGCTGCGACTTTCAGGTGCGAAATCGCTATCGCGCCATTCCTCGGTGGGCGGGAGGGAGAGGAGACTGTCAGAGGGCTGCGACCTTTCCCTGCTACTTTCCCTTGTAGTGCTTATCGAAGGCGGCGTGTCCTCCCACATGGCGAGCGCCCAGGAGATGATATGGTCAATTTGTCGTTGTTTTGCGCACAACCTTGGCAAAAGGACCACGTATCAGTACGAGGGGGTTCGTATTGGAAAGAGAGGGTCAAGTGTGTTCCAAAGTTTAAAAGGTTCCGGGACTGCCATCGCCCCGCGAAACAACGTGCCTGAACCACTCCTTTTTGCATGCCGGGTTCAGCACTTCGCAAGCATTTCCGGAATCGTCAAAGATCCCAAGCAAGTATGCATTGGGGCTAGATTGACGTTTCGATTCTTGGGTCCAGCGACCAAGGTCACGTGACAGACATTCCAAACAGCCCTGGTGGCCGGCGCATCGTCGGACCTAATAAAAGGAACTCCCAAGGCTCAAAGGTAACCAATCCCTCCCTACCTTTTGGCACAACTCGGAGGTAGGCATTATACTTTGCCTACTTGAGGAAAGTGAACTAGGTCCAACGTTTTAAGCGGCCCATTTGGGGTGGTCTTGGTGCGTATTCTGAGCGTGTTCGTACGCGATACGAGAATCGCAGTGGTCGGTCCGAATCGGGATGCTTGAGAGGCTGCAAAATGCACCCATATGGCCTTGGGCTGTGCTAGACCAGTGGAATAGGCGCATAAATGAACGTCATCTTGCTAGAATCTATTATAAATAGATGTTACTTTGAGAGCATACTTCTTTAATTGGTTTCCACCCGTCTTTTTTCTTCCACTTCCAACCTCTACGGAGATATCAAGGTCTTCTGGCGACAGTGCCTCTTACACCTGGACATCTTACACTGCCTACCTTCTTTGATCCAGGCAGACTTTTAAGTCACTCAAAGTCTCTGTACTATAGCAATGGGAAAGCCTATCCGGTTAGACGTTGAAGCCAACCACGAGCCTGCAGCATCTTCCTCATCAGCGGCACCCACTACCATCCAACAGCCGATACCGTCGCACGCGCAAATCGCACAATCCGTCCACGCCTCCTCACAGCGGCACATCATCACACCAAAAACATTCCGCGCCTCGATAAACAGCAAGCTTGACAACCCACACGTTTCGCTGTTCCGCCTCTCCATTCGAGTGCTACAATTCGTCTTCGCGCTAACATCGGGGATATGCTACGCCGCCGAGCTCTCGAGTAGCCGAATAGAACGCAAGACGAACTTCATATATGCCCAGGTCACCATGGGGCTGACGTTGATCGTGTTGATTGCGGACAGTCTGACAATCCGCTCCTACCAATTCACGTGGATGCTGGAGTGGCTCCTCGCCGTGTTGTGGTTCGCGCTCTTTGGTGTCTTCTACTCGACATACTATGGCAAGTCCATCGAGGCGCAATACGTGGGCGCGGATGTTGGCCGGATGAAAGGTGCTGTATGGGTGGACCTCGTCAACGCGCTGCTTTGGTCAGGCAGTGCAGTATTCTCTTCCTTTATGTGCTGCACAGGGATGAGGGCTGCGATCAGGGGCAAGTTAGAAAGGCGGAGACAGAGGAAGGGCAAGGCCAAGATGATGGAACATGTCAATGAGATGGAGATGGGAACAGTGAGAATTTCCCCGGAGCGAGAAGAGGCGCTGCCAGGATATGAAGAGGTTGAGACTCGAAGACTATAGATGAAGGTGTGATGGAGTTTGCGTAATAGCGTTTAATGCTGAGTTCAAGAATTTAATCGATGATGGTTTCCGAGTAGCAGATGGAAAAAGCATCTAATGGATGTATTTCTCTGGGACCGAGTCGCATCCCACCCCACCACAGCCTGCTTTACATGGTCTGTGCTAATTTGACTACGGCCAAATTGGATCTCACCTAAATTTCGTGGGAGGGATGAAACAGAACAATGCTATGACGAAGGTCGGTGGTGGCGTCGGGTAAGAAAACTTGTATCATGGTTGGCTACATGTTTTTGATGGCATGAGAAAATGTACAGAGGCAGCCTCTAGTACGTTTGCTTATCCGGCTTGGATGAGGTGGGTCATTGATCATTGAGATGGTTCGAAAGGGGAGCTTGACTGGAGCTATGAATGTCTTCATGAGGAAGGGTGGATTTGATCTTCCAAAAGATGGTGTTGACAGGCGAGGCGATGGCCATGCTCGACACGTGTGGCGCTCCTCGGAGCGGGGAACAAATGCGGTGCTGATGGTGACGGCAGACTTGTTGTAAGAGCGGGCACAACGAAGCGGCCGACATGGAGCAGAGAGTCGCATACTAATTATGCCGTGCGGGCGAGGACGGCAATGGCAGGAGGGAGTCGAAAGGGTCGGGTGCGCCGTTCCAGAATAGGCAATCCGACCCTGAGCCAGATCGGCGCGAGCATTCTACTGCTGAATTAAGCCAAGAAGGCGAAAACGTGTAGCTACACGAGAACTGAACAAAGCTCGCGACCGTAGATGCCAACAAAAACGTCCTGCCCTGGGATAGCTGGCGCGCATGGGCAGAAGAGATGGCTCCATCCAGATCAATTCCATGTCTGCTGTGGGACGACACCGAGAGAACAACAAGACTGGATTCCAAACGCTCTGCGACGTGCCCGTCCGGGAGGCGTGGAGGGGACGACATGGGAAACACGACGACGAACGAGGCAAAGTGGCATGGCCGGTTGCTCCAAGGTTGAGAACCGGCGGGATATCTGATTTGTACCTAAACGCCTTCCCATGCTTCTCTTGCTAGTATACACTGCATAATACAGGCAGGCGGACCGTCTAGTCGCCCGAGCGAAAGTTGGCCTGGCCGGGCACGTCCTTGATGTCGTCGAACTTGGTGCCCATCTTGACGATGGAGTAGCGGATCAGGCGCGGGTCGAGCGACATGGTCTTGCGCAGCGTGTGCTGGGCGCGGGCGCTGGCGTCGAAGCGCATGATGAAGTGGTGGCCGACGTTGTGCGTCGACTGCAGCTTCTTCGCGGGCTTGGGCAGCAGAAAGGTGCCCCAGTTGGTGACGCCGCGGACGACGCCGTTCTTTTCGAGCACGATTTTGCCGGCGGTTTTGGCGATTCTGCGAGAGGTCAGCGGGAGGTCGGCGGGCGGGCGGGCGGCAGGCAGGCAGCTGTACTCTTTGACTTCGGAGAGGCGGCCGGGGCGCACCACTCCAATCATCTCGTACAGCATGGCGGCGGCGGCGTGGTGATCCGAGTGTCGTCGCCGTCTTCGTCTTCGTCTTCGTCGTCGTCGGCGTCGGCGTCGGGGGGAGCAGACTGGGAAAAAGTTCCCAGGCACGTCCGACGTCTTGGCGCTTGGCGCCGTCCCCACGTCTGATATCTGAGGTCACCTTGCGACGGCGCCTCTTTCTCCTCTTCCTCCTCCCACCCCCCCCAGAACCCCCAATTGCCCCCGTCACCATGGCCGCCCGCCTTGCCGTCGCCCGCGCTGCCCGCCAATTGACCTCGTCTGCCTCGCGCAGGCCTGCCTTCGCTGCTGCGACGTGCCAGCGCTGGCAGCACGCTCCCCAGCACCGGCTATTCGCGGTATCTGCCCCAGGTCAGAATTGCTCCCCCCGTTGACTGTGCCCTCGACCGCCGCTGATTGCGCCCCGACAGTGCGCGAGAAGAAGTTCACCGAGGACCACGAGTGGATCGACGTCTCCCCCGACGGCAAGACGGCCACCCTGGGCATCTCCGACTACGCCGCCAAGGCCCTCGGCGACGTCGTCTACATCGAGCTGCCCCAGGTCGAGATGGAAGTCAGCGCCGGCGATGCCATTGGCGCCGTCGAGTCGGTCAAGTCGGCCTCTGATATCCTCACCCCCATCAACGGCGTCGTCACCGAGGTGAACACCGACCTGGAGAACAAGCCCTCCAATATCAACAAGGACCCCGAGGGCGAGGGCTGGATTGCAAAGATCCAGCTCGACGGCGAGCCCGAGGGCACCCTGATGACCAAGGAGGAGTACACGGCTTTTACCGAGGAGGCATGATCTATACCATATAAAAGGAAAAAAAAATCTAGTGCTTGGAGTTCTTTTCAACAATGGAGCTAGACAGGTTTCAACAGAGCGAAACATGTCCGCAGACGGTTCTGCCGCAATCTTGAAAGCCACCTTGCCTTGCGCCTGCCCAGTGACTGTGGTGTTAAAACCTGTCCGAAACTCGTCCAGCGTCCAGATCGAATCTACCGAGCATATTCTGACCAACATGTTCTTGCCTCCTCCGCAATCGCACGCCAAAAATTAATAGTCTCCTACTTCCTGCCTGCCCCCTCTCCTATGACAGCCCCTAAGTTGCCGCCCTAATGTCCGAGTGTTGACACTGCATCAATGAGCAATCGGCATGTCTGTTATTGGCATCCTGGATGATTGGTTTTTTTTTCTCTTCTGGGGTTTCAATCATTGGAAACTGTTCCACCTCCTTGGTACTTAGCGGTTATATGACGTAGCCCATGTACCAGGTCCATGCCTTCATGCGTCCGTCCCGCCCAATCCTTGAGGCACGAAAGCCCCGAGCTAAGCCTACCAGCTCATGTGTCCAAAGAAGCTAAGAATACAAATGTACAGGGATAAAAAGGCAAGTCGAATGGGAATACGAAAAGGTATACGCAGAAACCACGAGAATCCCATGACGTGAACAGATCCATCATACAAATGAGGCCACCAAGATCCTCTAGTAGATCCCATTCAACGTCCCCGCCTCGCCACGTCCTCCAGGAACCCAAGCAAGAACGTCTTATCAACCGGGCTTTTCCCTTCAGCCGGAGCTTTGCCTTTGCCCTTCTCCACCGCCGCAAGTTCGTTCAGGCCCGTCGAGCCGGTACTTGCATACCCGTCTTCTGCACCAGACCCCAGGCCGTTCTTTTGTCCAATTGCCGACAAAGGCAATCCGGTCGAAGGATAGCTCGTAGGAATAGTGTGTGGGATGATGATGTTGGGAGGCATCGTCTCCCCAATCGATGAAATGCGCGACCGCGAGTTCAGATCTGCCGGGCTGCCCTGGAGGCTTCCCTTGTCTGGCAGCGGACTGACGGGGCTCATCACACCAGACATGCGAGTTTTCGGGGTGGGAGGCTGTGGACTCCTGGCTGGCGGTACGGGACTTGCTGGTAACGGCGCCTTTGAGTTTGGCGAAGCCGCTGTCTGGGCCGGTTTGCTGAATAGAGAAAGCAGCGCATTCTTCTGGTCTGGCGCCGCCGTGTCTCGTTTATCGAACGATGTCTGAACACCGTGGGCTGCTGGAGCCTGCAAAACCTGAGCTGAAGCTTGGGCTGGGACAGAAGCCGGTGACGCGGGTTTCTTGAACGCATCAAGGAGGGCTTGCGCGTGAGCGTTGCCAGGTGCAGTGATGGACCCAGGAGAGGCTGTTTGCTGAGGTCGTCGAAGAATCTGGGGCTGGAACGTGCTGGCCTGTGGGGTTGCCATGCTCGAAGCCGTCTTTGGACTCATGGCAACCGGACTCTGCCTGTCTCTTGAACTCTCGCGCCTCAGAAGTTGAGGCGGAATGAACATGTTCTGATGGCCACTCTTCTTTTCCGAGGGCGAGGGACCGCGCGAATGACCATTGAGGGTATGATGCGTGTTCTTCTTCATCGTTTCGAAATCTGGAGCATTGACTGGTCCTTTGACAGTAGCTGATGTCAAACCTGGCTTCTTGGGTAGTGCGCCGAATGCATCCAAGAGATCCTGCTTTGCCTGCAGGTCAGGCATCGGAGGTCCCGCCTGATTTGCGGCGGTTTGTGCAAATGTGTAGCCGGGAGTAGCAGGATAAGCCGAAAGCTCGACGGGCCCTTCCGCGATCCTGGGAGGAGGGGGCGTTGTTGCAGGTACAGAGGGTGCGCGGAACAAGTTGAGCAAAGAGTCCTGATGTGCACTCCTAGGCTTTGGCTGAACGGGTTCGAAGTTCTCGTTTGGCGGAGGGGATTGGAAAGAGGGAGGGCTTGGCGGATGCGCATGCACACTCGATAAGCCGCGCGGGGGTGAGACGATGTGTTCGTTCGTCTGATGAGGTACAGGTAGTTGCTGGGTTTTTGGCGTCGTGTGCGAGCTAAGCTGTGGCTGCGATGGCGCCTGGGGTGGGGATGCTGCGGGCTTCTCATTCATCTTGAATGCATTCAGCAGACCCAACGCGTGGGCTGTGAGCTTCGGTGCAGGCAGTTTCGAGGCAGGAGGAATAGCAGGGGCATGGACTCCAGGAAACTGGGGATTGTCGAAATGCGGGTCTCCAGTCCGGTGGTACGGCCTTGGAGCCTGTTGATTGTATCCTTGTTGAACATTTGGTGCATGTGTAGAGAATACGGGGTTTGAAGAGTGAGGTGGAGGAGGCATGAACTGGGGCGGGATTGGCATAGGCGGGCCGTTGCTGTGTGGTGTCATGTGCGGATAGGGAGGTCCCCGGAAAGCTAAATGGGGTTGTTGATGAAGTCCAAACGGAGGCGGAGGGGCCATGTGTTCCAGTTGAGGTTGGCGCGGATGATGTTGGCCGTGCGGACTTTGAGGCTGCGCTGGTGGAGACATAACCTGTTCGAAGGGAGTCCTTGGATGCGGCTCGGGCGGGACGGAGGGCTTGCTGCTAGCCTGCAGCATTGCCAGAAGAGGATTTACGGGCGCTCCCTGGGCGGCCTCGGGAGCCTCGACTGGGGGGGTTTGTGTGGGGATGGCCGGTCCGACGCTGAGCAGCCTCTTGAGCTCCGCCGCCGGGTCCAGCACCTGTTCCGTCTGAGGCTGGGCCGAGACTTCTGGCAAAGCGTCGCTCGCACGGTGTGCCTGCTGGAGCTTAGCGACAAGGCTACGGAAGCTCTCATCGGGAGCCTGGGCGGCAGCAATTGGACCCTCGTCGGCGGTGGTGTCGCCCAAAGCTGCCTCGACCTCGTCGGTATCCGTGATGCCCGTCGCGACCTGTGCAGGGAGCTTCGCGCCGGCCTTTGCCCTCTGCTTGTCGAGCCTGTGCTGCTGCTTTATCCACCCCTTCAATGGGCCGAGGAAGGGGGCGACCATGTAGAAGTTGTTTTCCTTGATCATGTCCTGGCCCGTCCCTTGCTGGACCTGGTTCTTGCGCTTGAGGGTGGGCAGGTCGGTGAGCCTGTACCAGTCGATTTTCTGGGGGCCAAGTTAGCATGCAGATTGAAGCCCAGCACCGGGGAAGTGGCATACCGAAATCTCCTTGCGGGTGCGCGGTTCAAAGTGCGTGTCCATTGGCACGCCCCGGAAGACGTACAGCAGCATGTTTTGCTCGCGCATGTTGACGGGGATCTTCTTCATCTGGTCATCTGGCCCCACCAGGCCGGCCTCTCTCAAGTCGTAGCCCGTCTCCTCGTAGACCTCTCTCACGGCGCAGTCCAGGTCGGGCTCGTCCTTGTTGATCTTGCCGCGGGGGAAGCTCCACTTGGCGCCCTTCTTCCATCCCTTGACCAGCACGGCGTGGGTCATGTCCTGGTTGAGCATGATGGCGCCGCGCACGGGCACGCGCGACTTGTAGGCCAGGAAGTTGTCGTAGGCATGGACGGACAGCTGCTCGGCGAAGGCGGAGAAGATTGGGCAGTGCAGGAACATGAGCTGCGAGAAGCGGCGCAGGTTCATGGAGGGCAGGCTGGGGTCGAGCGGGCGGATGAAGTCTTCGTAGAACCATTGTGCCTCCTCGATCTGGAAGCAGATGCGCTCGACCTCCTTGAGCTCCTCCTGCGGCAGGTTGATGATGAAGCGGGCACAGAGATCGTCGAGCCAGTCAACTAGGCGCATGTTGGGGGTCGTCATGGTGAGTCTGGCCGGTGTCGCGCAGCATGCCTCGGCGGGGGACGGCGGCCTGGTTCAGCTGGGCCGGTCGGGCCTGGGTCTAGAAGGCGGTTATCAGAGGGTGAGGGTGCGGGCGATGCACAGCCGCGACACGTGGTCGAGGGAGGTGAAGGGAGGAGGAGGGAGGTGGAGGGTGGTGGAGGGTGGTCGAAGGCCATGGGGCAGCAGAGGGTGGTGAAGCAGCAGCCAGCAGCAGGCTTTCGGCCACGGCGAGTGCGTGTGGCTGTGGCTGTGGCGGTGGCGTGCAGGACGGGCCGGCCGGGCGTGTGGCTGTGCTGCCGGGAGGCCATGACGGCTGCCCGCTGGCTGCCCGCTGGCTGCCCGCTGGCTGGCTCCTCCCCCCCCCGGTCGGCCGTGGCTGGCCGCCTCCTACGGGTTCGGTGGCTCCCATGATCTCATCCCCTCTGGAATCAAGGCAAACCCTTGATGCACCTCACCGCATCTAGGCCGCCGCATTGCTATTTCACTCGCCTTCGCTCTCTTGGTTTTGCTTCTTGTCGCTCATTCACCCTCTTGCCGCGCACCAAAATAATCTGGCTACAAGACGTACTCGCCTTCTGCCCTCGCAGCGAGCCGCCCGTTGACGCGCTCCGTTTCAGAATCGCTGGACAGAAGAGCCGCCCGCCAACCACGACCTCTCGACCCATCTGGCTCCATTACAGCACTGCGCACCACAGCGGAGTCCCCGCGACCTTCTCCCCAGCGCCCGACGCTTATAAGGTGCGCCTGGTCGTCCGGTTGCGACTGCACTCAACCCCCTATTTCTGCCTTGGGCTTTCGTCGCATTCGACACCAGACCAAATACCGCAACCATGACGGCAGCCATTGCAAAGTTCGCCGCCAAGAAGATGCTGTCCAAGGAGATGGACAAGTACAAGGACAAGAAGGTCGAGTCCGACTATGTAAGTGCAATTCGCCGAGCCCCCTCCGAACACCCCCTCACCCGCTGCAGGACCCCTTCTACGAGATGATTGAGAATCCCAGGAAGCCCGGCAAGTTCAAGAAGGTCAAGAAGCAGGTCCCGGCCTACATTCCTGCCCACGACGCCAACATTCTGGCAAAGGCCCGCAAGACCGCGTACAAGTTGGACTTTTGCCTGTTCAACTTCATGGGCCTCCGCTTCGGATGGTCCTCGGTCATCGGCCTCGTTCCGGCCGTGGGTGACGCCCTCGATGCCCTGCTGGCCTTGATCCTCATCATCAGGATGCGCAAGGTCGAATGTGGTCTCCCTTTGCAGGTCGTCTTTTTGATGCTCTTGAACATGGCAATTGATTTTGCCGTCGGACTTGTCCCCTTTGTTGGAGACCTTGCAGATGCAGCCGTCAAGTGCAACTCAAGGAACGTACGCCTTCTCGAGAAACACCTGGACAAGGTCTACAAGCCCAAGCGGCTCACTCTCCAAGAGAAGGACATGGCCCACCCCCCTCCTCCCGCCACTGCCTATGAGGACTTCTCCGACGAGGAAGATGATCGACGCCATGTCTTTGACGATGCCAGCGACGTCGTACGCCAGCCAACCCGCACCTACTCCTCTCGCAGAGACCGCATCCCCGACGAAGAGATGGGCATTCCGCGCCGAGACACTCATCGATCACACCGTTCGCACCGCGACAGGCCCAGCCGCCAAAACACTCATAACAGCAGGCGCCACTAGACACTCCTTCCAATTCCCTTTCCTTGCGTCCGTTCCTTCACGATCACAGCTGGCATTGATACCCTCTTTCAACCATTTCCCACCACCCCGTTCTTTCGAGATTCCTTGATGACATGACTGGTTTCCTGGCTCAAACTGTAACGATACCGTATACCACTGGATTGTATCCGCTTCAGCGTCCTAGCGGCGATTTGCTCTCTTGTATTCAAGAAGCGTAGTATTACTTTAGATTCTGTTTCCTACTTTAGACGGTTCTATACCGTATAGTTGCGACGTCTTCATTCTATTTTTTTGTCTCTACTCGTGAGAGTCGAGCATTCGCGTTGCGCCTTTGTAATAAAACACCTGCTATGCACAATGTAGTCTTAGCGGCTCTGTACCGATCCTTGATCAAGCCCATGGTCGTAGCTACGATCGAGGTTCATATAATACTACACCAATGAAGACTCTCAAGTCCCATAATCTAGTTTTACCTTTTACGATCGATGTGGGTTGACGCCGGCTCTGGTGTTTACCGAATTGCCTTAGGGGCCTTCAGAAGATCTTTGGCCTTCCGTTAAGCGCCCATACCACAAACGCGCGTAAACGACCCTGTTGCAGGCTTCGTGAACTTCGAAACCATTCCGAGTGTTTCAGCAAGCTTATCTCGCCGCCATCGTAGTCCCTGCCGTGGCACAGCGAATTTACTTTTAAACATGGTGCTTAATCGCATGTCGTCCGTTCCGTCTCACATCGCCCTCTTGGTGCTGTGCGTTACTTTGAGCCCAACAGCCTTTCTCAGTCTAATACGCAACGTGCGCCCCTATTGGCTTTTCTCTCATGCTCTCTCACAAAAAGCAAATAAATTCAAGAGCAGGGAACGACCCATACAAGTGCATGTTTTCCATCTCGTCCCTTTTCGTACACCTGGGTTTCTTTCTCCTCATTCTGTCTTCGCACATGCCGCTAGCGCAGCCAATCTCCAACGCGATACAGTTTTCTACATCCCCCAAACAGACGGTTGGTCGGACGGATGCTCCTCAGCTACGCGGAACGTTCGACCTTCTCTCTTACCTCACCACGCTCGCCCTGTGTGCCTGGACTACATACCAGTACGTCCTCTGGATCGAAAAGGCTTATGACGTGGCAAATCCTGTGATTGTCGAGGGTGAAAGATTGAGGAGGTTGGAGCATTATGGAGCCTGTGTGATGGATCAGCGAGTGAACTCCGCTCCAGGGTTGCAATATCCTACTGATTGGTACGCTCGTAAGGCATCTTTCCAGGATCATAAGGCGGGAGATGAACATCAATGCGCCATGCATGGAGATATTGAAATCGAACACGTTCAGTCCAGCCACAAGAACTCCAGGTCAACAACAGTGCAGCATGGATATCGACGGATTTTTAACAATTACTCTGCCCCAGATAAAGAAGGACACTGGGCACTGGGCCCAAAGTGTGCGCACCAGCCATGCCCTGAGATGCTAGAACAAACGACCCATTTGATGTACGCGAATTCAGCCCTGGATTACCTCAAAAGCCGTAGTGTTTATTTCCCATATCTCGTGCGATCTTCTCCAAGTCGAAGCCCTGCTTCCATAAGGCTTCCTACATCCTTCGTTGTTCCGCTGCGCAGCAATCTCATGGTTGACGGTCTATCTAATATGCGGAGAGATAAGGAGCGGACTTCCTATTTCATGCTTGCAATGAAGACGTATGCATTCATCAGTACAGCCTGTGGCGGTTTGCATTTGGTCGCATGGAACTTTGAATTTTTTTACTCCTGTTGAGATGTGGTTTTGGAGAGCGAGCGGCCTTTGCATGATTACGGCACCGACGGCAAGCTTGATAACGCAGGTGACAATGATGGCCGACGTCTGGTTGGCGAGAACGCGAAGACAACTCAGAAAATCATCTGCGAGAATGTATAAAGACCTTTCAGGCGCCAACCCACCAGACTGTCGAGCCCACCGTTCAGTTCATGCTGTGTGGCTTCGGATGTTTGCTAAATTGGCCACGATTGCAGTGGAGACTATCCCTTGCATCTATTTTGCAATCGCGCTCGTCTGTTGGGCGCTATATCCTGTGGCGCGGATCTACGTTCTAGGAGTCTTTCGCTGCCCTCAGGGCACCGGAGAAAGGAGTTTACCGGGCCGTTGAATGGACGAATTTCATCTCGCACGCTGGATGATGCAGCGAGTGGAAGAGACCAGGGTATGCTGTCAGGGTAATAGGGCACCATTTGTTGCCGCTGTTGGAGGGATGGATCGAGTACAACCGTAGCAGAGATTTGGGTTGGAAACGCTTGATGCACGGTCCGAGTCATGTTGCTGGTCTCCGCCCCAGCCGTGTATTCCAAAACGAGCTCCGGCGACGGGCATACTGCAAAGGCTGCAAGTTGGTTCAGACCCTGCATTAGACGAGGCTTCAAGCTTGGTCGTTGTCCTGACGACGTTGGAAACGATGCTAGGAAAGTTCTCCTCGACAGACTCAAAGTACTGTTTCATCAAATCATCAATGGTGGTATTTTTCGAGCTCATAGAGGCTTGGGTGGCGCCAGCGGAAGGCTCATGAACCAGCGGGGCCAGAGGAGGGTCTGATACTTGAATGTATGCAGCAAGGTCTTTCTTGAGCACATCTCGCAGCGGATAGTTGAAGTTGACACCGAATGGAGTCTCGCCGTCTGCGATGTGCCACGGCAGTGAAAAGCCCCTACCTTTTGCGGTCTCTGCTAGAGTCTTTTCGGCGAGCTTGGTGGTGCTGTCTCCCCACAAGATGCCTTCACAGCCGGTGGCTTTGGCATGCTCCACGATGAGTCGGGTCCGGAGGGTGGTGATGACATCGACGCGCGCCGTGGCCGAAGTGAGCGAATTGACCAGGCTAGCAAGCTGCTCTTGACTTGGGACTTGGTTGGCGGCTAGCCCGGGGATTAGATGCAGCAGTGCAGTATCGTGCGGGACGAGACGAAACACGTGGTGAAGTGGCAAGGATGCAAACTCGTAGCCGGGATACTGCTGCTGAAGGGCAGCCGATAGACGTTCGTCGTCGGGGAGCGCAGTCCCAGCAGCGGGAGAAGCGACGAACACGAGGCTCAGGGTAAAGCCAGTGCGGCCAGACTTGGCCATCTGCGTCTTCAAATGGGAATTGAGGATATGAAGCAGGGTGACAGAGGATAGGCCGAAGGAAATGGGCAGGAGGATTTTGCGCTGGTGGTTGGGGGCCGAGTTCCGCACCCTGAACGTCTCCATGCGCTTGATGGCCTTTGTGTGGACATAACGGACGAAGCAGTCTCTGTGGCGGTCTCAGCAAGGTGCATCACGGAGGGTTTTTTTGGTGGGCATAGCGACCGGCAGAGAGGCTCTTGGCGCACCGCGTGGACGGACGGGCTGTCTTTGCAGCGCTGGCAAGGGCGCGCAGAGGCGTCAGGGGCGGGGTGCTTGCCGGGCATTGCGGAGTGCGACGGGAGCGCTGGCGTGTCGACTGGCACTGGCGCTGGCGTGTGGTGGGACAGTGATGGTGACGGCGATGGCGATGGCGATGGGAGTGCGGGATGGGATGCCAAGGCCAAAGCGCCTGCGCCACAGCTGGCGGGCGCGCACGGGCCGGCCGGGATCCATGGGAGGCCATCCATGTCGCGGTGGATATACGACGCGGCCTCGTCGCCAGGAGCGTGAACCGTGAACCGTGGACTTCCCTCCTCGCCGCCTCTCCCGCCATTCTTACGCCCTGCACAGCTGCATCTGCCCCGGAGCATTGCTGCCAACCGCCATCGCATCGCATCGCATCCATACCCCCCGCCTGAGCGCTCACCCGCGCCCTCGTCGCCCGCTTCGCCAGCTGGCCTCTAGCCCCCAGGCACCATGAAGGCTGGATGGCTTCGGACGGCCGGCCTGCTCGCCCTGTCGGCCATGGCCGCCGTTGACGCCGTCGACGTGACGCTGGTAGGTACACGCGGATGCTCCCCTGGATGCGCTCAAGCTAACCCCCCCGCCAGTCGCAGAATGATGCGCAGAAGTGCTCGGGCATGTACAGCAAGAAGTCGTGGGGCGGCCAGGTCGAGCCCTTTATCCTCGTCAAGTTCCTCAAGTCGGGCGACAAGCAGAACGAGGGCATCGAGGACCCGACCGTCGGTGTCGTCATCTGGGAATGGAAGGACTCGCTGCTGCTGGGCAAGCCGTCGGACCGCCCGGTGGATGAGGTGCGTCGCCCCAGCCTGGCCCTGCGCCAGAGGGAGGCTCGCTCTGCTGACAGCTCGACACAGCGCGAATACATATGCAACGACGACTCCATCAAAGCGAACCTGTGCAACGCCACCCACAAGGGCGAGTGGATCCTCGCCGACAATGTCGACTCCCTCTCCAAGAACTACATCCGCACCGCCGCCGTCCACCTCAAGAATCCCTCGCCCTTGAACTACCCCGTCGCATCCAGCGGCGAGAAGAAGATGGCGCTCAAGACGGGGTACTATTGCGTCGCCACGGCTGCTTACACAAAGGACGTCGAGTACGAGGCCATCGTCACGTTCCGCAATGCCTACGGAGAGCTGCCCGCCGCCCAGATCGCGAAGCTCCCCTTTTACGGCGGCATCACCATCGTCTACTTCGTCGTGGCCATCTTCTGGGGCTTCCTCTACTTCCAGAACAGGCATGACATTCTCGCCGTCCAGAACTACATCACGGCCATCCTGGTCTTCCTCGTCTTGGAGATGTTGATGACCTGGGGCTTCTACGACTACCAGAACCGCCACGGAAACAACATCGGCGCCAAGATACTGATGATTGTTGTTGCCGTCCTCAATGCCTTCCGCAACTCCTTCTCCTTCTTCCTGCTCTTGATTGTTTGCATGGGCTATGGCGTGGTCAAGCCGTCCCTGGGCAAGACCATGACCATTGTTCGCTGGCTCGCCGTAGCACATTTTGTGTTTGGCGTCATCTACGCCGTTGCTTCCTTGACTGTCCGCCCGGACGACGCGGGTCCGCTCGTGCTCCTGGTCATTCTCCCGCTCTCCGCCACCCTAACTGCCTTCTACATTTGGACTCTGAACTCGTTGAACCTGACCATGAAGGACCTCATGGAACGCAAGCAGCACGTCAAGGCCAACATGTACAAGAAGCTCTGGTGGTGCATTTTGGTCAGCATCATCGTCATCTTCGGCTTCTTCTTCATCAACAGCTTCACCTTCGCCGGCGTTTCCGACCCCGACTTTGCCCCGTCGCACTGGCAGACTAGATGGTTCGTCTTGGACGGCTGGCTCAACCTGGTCTATCTGGCCGATGTATGTTTCGTTGCCTACATGTGGAGGCCTACGGCCAACAACAGGCGCTTTGCCATGAGTGATGAGGTAAGAGCTTGTGAAATCACTGCTGGACAAAAATGCGTACTGACGAGATTGCAGATTGCCCAGGATGACGAGGGATTCGAGATTGCGTCTTTGCGCGATTCTCTTGACGAGGAAGAGGGCGGCGGCTCGGACCGCCCACCTGGCTACGATCCTGTCTCGCGGACACGCAGCCCCGGCGAGGGAGCCAACCGCGACGCCTCGCCCCTCCCGGCACCGAAGCCGCAGAAGCCCGTGCATCCGCCGAGAGAGAGCTTGGACGGTGACACCATCTTTGCCGTGGGCGAGGATGACAAGTGGAGTGATGACGAGCTAGAGCCTGCAAGCCCAACAGAAGGAGACGAAAGGGCCCGGTTAACGAGCACTCGCAAGAACGACTAGATTGGTGGGTAACGCCGGAGTCTGGCTGTGGAAGGAATTCCTTTTTTTTTTCTCTTCAAGGTTTTTTCATGAGATCCGTTCTTCTGGTGAGGTTGATGCATCCATTAGCTGTCGGCGTTGGGCAGGGATATCTCTGTACTCTAGGAGCTCCAAGGTGTGACTTATACATGTAGGCTGTTGGGTAGGCATTTCTGGCGTAATCCATGTCTTCATCTTCCCCCACAAGTCGATGCGCAATGGCAGCAGACTGTTCAGTGATGCACCAATCGCCAGCCTCCCGATGCATGTGTAATGCGCCAAGAGTCGGCGCTCTGCAAAGCCCGAACCCACGGCGGGCAGGTCCAACTTTTCGTCAGGGCTCCGATGCGACTCATCCGCCCGAGCACCAGCTCCGCCCAATGGCTCCTCGTACGGCATCAGCTCCTTCGCGGGCCGCTTCGTTCGTCTGCACGTCGTGTCTCAGCAACGTGCGACTGTCTGGCCCGCGATTCCTCTCCGCCGCGTCGTCATCGGCGACTCGGGCATCCGCTCCCAAAGCAGGATTGCGATATGCCGGAGGCCAGGCGTCGGCCTCTCGAGCGGCTGCTAGAAGCGCGCAGTCTCCCAAGGCATGCCGCCCATACTCGACTGCTGCGGCAGCCCAGTCTGTACCTCCACCCGTCAACAGGGGATGCGTCCATCTCCCCCATCGCCGCCTCGTCTCGCTCTCTGGTCCCGACGCCGCAAAGTTCCTGCAGGGACTTGTAACCAACAACGTCGACCCAGCCCGGCACGCGTCTTTCTATGCAGCCTTCCTGGACGCGCGCGGGAGGGTCCTGTGGGATGTGTTCATCTGGGTGTATCCCGAGTTGGCCGGAAAAGAGTGGGCATGCTACATTGAGGTCGATGCAGACGAGATGGATGCACTCCTCAAGCATCTGAAGAGGCACAAACTGAGAAGCAAGATCAAGATGGAACCTGTAAAGGAGGACGAGCTCGCCGTATGGGCATCCTGGGGCTTGGCCCAGGACCAGCTGCAGCAGGACGAAGCGCTGGTCGCATCCCTGGAAGATCCTCGCGGCCCGGGGTTCGGCATACGCTGCTTGTTTGGCGGGAATGACAAGACGAAGGGCCACGTTCCCGTCGTGGATGCGGTGCAGTACCGGCTGCGGAGATATCTTTACGGCATCCCCGAAGGGCCCCAGGAGATAGCCAGAGAGAGCGCGTTACCCATGGAGTGCAACATTGACCTGAGTAGCGGCATCGACTTCAAGAAGGGATGTTATGTCGGCCAGGAATTGACAATCCGCACCAAGCACACGGGAGTGGTGCGAAAGCGCATCCTTCCAGTGCAGCTCTACCACGCGCAAGCGCAAGCGCCAGACCAAGACTCGGCCAAGCAAGCCGCCGTGGAATCTACCTTCTTCCTTGACCCGACGTGGCGAGAGCCCATGCCGGACTCGGGCTCTGACATCAAGCAATTGGACGACCAGGGTTGCATCAAGAAAGGCAGGGCGGCTGGCAAGTTCGTCGCTGGCATTGGCAACATTGGGCTTGGCCTCTGCCGTCTAGAGATGATGACCAGCATGAAGATCAGTGCCGAAGGCGGTGGCTGGAAGCCAGGGGTGGAGTTTGGCATCCGGAAGCCAGACACAGCTGAGAATGAAAAGCCCGTGAGGGTGAGGGCGATTGTGCCGCAGTGGTTCAGAGAGAGGGAAAGGCAGCTGTGGGATAAGGGGAGAAGGCGGGTGTAAGCATGGCAAAGCCGCTGTTAGATGGATGCATGTACAACACCTGTTCCTATATAGTATATTATGAATGCTCAAAGCTCAAAAGACAGACGTCGTCTGTCGCTGGGGAGCCTTGCGCTGGCTGGCGTGTCCGAACCTTCCTAGATAGGCAACTATGACCAGGTGTGGGTTGCTGCCTTAGGGCTAGGGTTAGGGTTGGGGTTGGGGCTTCGGCTCAGCTTCGAGGCAGTGCCGTGGCAGTGCTCATCCAACGTCACTGCAGCCAGCACCACATCACCTTCACCCCTGCCAATATACCTCTCTGTACTCTATATCAACCTCGCAGCGCTCCCGGCGAGCGCGACATCCTCTCCTGACCCCCGGATACCTGGTTGTCGAGCACCATCATGGCCGCACTGGCACCAGCTCAGCCAACCCACCACTTCTCCATTTCCAATCTCATATCGCGCTTCCGCACAAAGCGCCGCCGGCCGACAGCTTCGGGCTCCAAGGATGTCTACCAAGACCCTCGTCCGTCTTTGAAACCATCTCCACTTCCCCTTGTTCTTCCAGAGCACCATCGAGCACTGTCCAACCTAGGCTGGACCACCCTTACATTCCCCTCAACCCAAGCCCCACTACCACCATCGCATCCCCTTCAAACTGCCTATCAAGACCTCTTCGCAGCCGCCCAACAATTCTTCGACCAGCCCGACGCCTCGAAGCAGCAATGGAAACACAAGCTCAAGTCCGAAGAAGGCTGGTCCAAGATACCCGGCGAAAAAGAATTCATCACGCTCCGCACCCTTTCTTACACACCCCACGTGCTAAAAGCCCCCGCAAAGCGCTACTGGGACCTCATGGGTGCACATCTGGGCACCACCTTGGACCGCATGTCCACGTCCCTGGACTTGCCCTCGGGCGAATCCGCTGGCCTGCGCAGATTCGTAGGGCCCTGCGCCACCATGCAAGAGGATGACGCCAACAAGACGGCGACAATGCTGCGCTTGTTTCGCTACGAGGGCTGGGGCGAGAAAGTCGTCGCCGAGGCTCACGCCGATCTGGGGCTGCTGAGCGTCGTCGTGGGCGACGTGCCAGGCCTTGAGGTGTGGGATGGATCACACTTCTTCGATGTCGAGCGCAGATACAAAAGTCCGGCCGCTACCATGCTGGTAGGCCGTCAGCTGGAAATGTTTTCCAATGGCAGGTATGTGGCAGGCGGCCATCGGGTGGTTTCGTACCCACGGCCGCAACCACATGCTCAGCCCTCGCACACTGAAAAGAAGTACAGACACAGCATCGTGTTTGTTCTGAGAGCACATGAACCGATCTTGGTGCGTTCTAGCGAGTTGGAATCTGCCATAACAGGAAAGTGGACTGAACCTGTTGACGCGGCATCAGCGGGCAAGATATATGAAGAGATCAGAGCTAGACATTTTAACATCAACATCGATAAGAAAGAGAGGGATAATCAGAGGCTAAAGTTAGAAGATGGAAGTCTAGAAAGAAAATAGACTCCAACGTGATACAGGCTAGGCTCGACCTAAGTAGCT
Source organism: Corynespora cassiicola (assembly GCA_022059125.1). Classification (NCBI taxonomy): domain Eukaryota; kingdom Fungi; phylum Ascomycota; class Dothideomycetes; order Pleosporales; family Corynesporascaceae; genus Corynespora; species Corynespora cassiicola. The sequence goes on along the minus strand of JAEUWY010000012.1, from coordinate 198,076 downwards.
AATAGTTAATACTGTTTTTTTTTAGCGATTTTTTAAATCCTACCTTATTTAAATTATTAATATATGTATAGAAAAAGGTAGTTTTTAACAATTAGGGACTTTGGTTCCTACGCTTTGTACATAAGAATAACGCTATTGTGCAGAAACTATAACCTTTTTAGCTGCTAATAATAAGTGTTTGACTATAACTATAGGTTAAGTTACTTACACACTCTTTTTTATACATTTTTTTTAAACTAAACAAGCTAAGTATTCTAGATACTGCTTTAGGGAAGAAGAACTACAGGTTAATCTCGCGTCTTCCACGATAGTGGAACTTTGTGACAATAAGCTGGAGCTCTAACCTTAGCAGCAACCCCAAACCTTACCTAGAGAGAATCCAGGGTGCAGACAAATTAGTCTTTATTTAGATTAGCGCATGGGCTTGTCAATATATATCTCCGGCTTTCCGGGCCCGTTGCACTTAATCCTTAACACTTATATTGTCTTATCCAGGCGAAAAGACGCTACACGTATCCAGCAAAGCGCGACAACCTTCAACGAATGCTCCCTTTCAATCTTCAGCAATTAAGACGTGTGGAAAGCAAACGCAAACTACGTTTAACGCCACAGGCCTGGCCTTGTTGCACTCATAGCGACCGGCAGAGCGACGAGAGGCAGCCAACAAAATGAACATGTCCGATTTCTTTGATAGTCTGCCAAGTCACTTGCCGAGGCCATCCTCATTCCCGTCTCCCAGCAAGGTGAGGCGAAAGGCGCGCCAATTATCTGGGGAACTGTTCAAGGACAAGGAAGAATTGCACGCCATTGTTGAGCGTCATGAAGGCACAATCCGCAAGAGATGGTCAAAAAGGTCAAATCAGCATAAGCAGAAGATTCTCCTCACGGCCTGGCCTGACATGTCGCCCAAGAACCGCCCCTGATATGGAATCCTGGAAGAAGAACACCAAGTTGAAGGAGGCTTTCATGTGGCCTTGCATGAATCTAGAAGACCTCAAAGAGACAAGGGATTTCTTGGAATTACCTAATGCTAGGAATATACATGAGCCCCGTGAATTCGTCCTTTCAGGCCTGAAGCAGGCTGTCCTGGGTGAAACGGCTGGTGTCAATGTGCCGGCATTCTTGGATGAATATACTGTGTATTGAAATGGGAGGAGTGACCCACAGAGCCATGGTGAGCTTGTTTCTTGGGATGGTGATGAGATTGCCTTTGACGACATGTATAATGGAGTCGGTATGCATCCTGGGCATGGCTTGCAAGCGCTCGAGATCCAGGAGCGTGTCTAGAATTTCCTCGTCAAGTCTTGTAGGCTACTGCTTCAAGAAGTATCCGAAGAAACGTTGTCTGCAGGTCTTATCCAGCCTGGGACAGAGGCCTTGAAGAGCCAAGAGAAGGAAATACTCTTACTGGAAGTTGCTGCAATGGAAGCGCCATATCTTGTTCTAGCACAGCTAGATATAGCCAGGCCCAAGGGGATTGTTTACGCACAAACCAATTCCAGAGAGGATCACATTTGGGCTATGCGGGAAGATGCGAGCTATTAAATGCTTTTCGTGACATATTCAATTGTCCCAACATATTTGCGTTGGGAGGTTATCAACTATAGTACCCGATTCTGCCGCTAAGGTTGCCTACACAGTGCCCTCGACGGTTTCTTTTCAAAGCCTAGGACTCTAATTGAAGCCTATGATTTCTGATAGAATGTGCTCATCCTATATTTGGTCTCACCTTCGTATTGAGCCAGATCCAAAAGGGCTTGCTTTCCTTCGCGGATGATAGCCTGTCGGATAGCTTCGCTTCGTGGCTTGATGCTGACTTTAAAGGGCCGTGGTCGCATATTGAGGCCGTTTCTATTCAAGTTAGCTATCTGAGCTTCCAAGAAACAGTACTAGAGGGACTTGCGTATAGTCAAAAATGTCTACTGGCATTGGTCTTCCATTTTCATCTAGCGCAGGGGCAATCATGAACCCCCACACCAACCTCACGACGGTGAGCCATGTTCCTTGTTCGGCAAGCGCCTGACCCGAGCAGACTCTTCTTCCCCAACCAAATGTCATATATCCTCTTTCGCCAGGAAAAGGCCGGAAGTCTGGGCTGTTCTTGAGGAAGCGGCTCGGATTGAAACGATCTGGATCTGGGAACTCGCGTTCGTGGTGATGAATGGCCCATACGTTTCCCTGCACCCATGTTGACTTTGGAATCAGATAGCCGTTGTAGTAGTCATCTTGTACGGGTGCATGCGGTTGGCCTCCGATGATTGCGACAGATCTCCACCGAAAGACTTCCTTTACGAACGCACGCATATAGGGTAAGTTGGGGTCGTCATCGAATGAAGGACTCCGATCTGGTCCAACGACACGATCGAGTTCTTCCCAGGCTGGTATCAGTGTTTCGGGAAAGGCCCGCATGGCGAGAATGGCTGTGATCAGAGTGCTACTGGAGGTGTCAGATCCGGCACCGAATAGGTTCCCTGCTAGCGCAGAGATTTCCTGAGGTCTGAGGCTGTATTTGGGTTGTTCTTTGAACAGCATCTTTGAGTAGCAATTTTCATGCCCGGACTTTTCGTTGGCTTCGGCAGCGAGCGAGTAGAAGAAATCGTGCCCTCGATGAGCTTTTCCTCTTGCCCCCAGGCCGTGCTTCCATGGGGCATATTCGGTTGGAGCTTTTGCTAGAACTACAAAAGACATCAGACCTAGTTACTTTTTATTTTATCAGGCACATACTGGGAAATGTTTCCATCAACATTGGGAATGTTTTACCGGGTACATTCAGGTCTGCAGCGCGATGCATGACGGCGATGACTTCGGTGATGATTGGGTCCTTGGGGTCTGATACGCGCCTCCCAAAGCCAATTATCGACACTACACTGGTCGCATATCGCTCAAAATGAGCGACATAGTCTTCTGGTGTTTCGAGCATGTCATAGGCGACGAGCTTACTTTCGTCGTTCTGGAAGCTACGATAGCGCTTTACCTGTTGGATGCCCACTCCTTGATGCATCAACTTTCTTTGCACTCGGAAGCGATCCCTCTCGGCCGAAGTGGTTGTTATCATATTGACAAGATTGTTTTGTCCAGAACCTAGTTCGGCAAAAACAAGCATTCGTGGACGTGAACAATAGATGCCCGCTCTCTTATCGAGCAATTCGCTGGCAGTCCAAGCATCATTGATCCAGACCGTGGGATTCCTGAGAATTTCGATTAGCGAATGCAGTAAAAAAGTTTCGCGTCTACGAACCTGCCAATCCAATATGTAATCAGCGGTGTTTTGTATTCCTTCGACAATCGTTCAAAGTAGATCCAGGGCTTGCTATCGGGAAGTTGGAAGGTGTTCCCTACAATAGGCCAAGGAAAGGGCCCCGGGGGCTGTTCTTCGGTCAGTCCCAACGCTATACGTATGCCATGGCAACTCTTCTGACCATCTTGGACCTCAGATGAAGCATCCATGTGTAATCCGCAAAGAGACACAGAGCTAATACAGCAGAAAAGGCAAGAACCAAATTGCTGGCGCCGAATTTTGCTATGCCATACTGAAGGTAATGAAGAGGCAATGCCTCGAACAGTTGTTCAATAGTCATTCCTGCACCAGCTTTGACTCCAGGATGCTGGAGAAGTAGGATCCCAAATCTGGCTTCTTGGACCTAATCATACCACAACATACGAAGTGGGAGCAGAGCGACACGCCTGGGCTAGCGAAGAGATGAAGCGTACTCTTTGGGGGCGCGGCGACTCCTCGCAGACCGAGCCCAGGGTTTGCTGTGCTAGAGGCTTGCATGGCTGGTGGAGAAGTACTCAACCCCACATGGTGGTGGTGGTGGGGCACATAACCGGCAAAATGACAACATAGCAGAACCCGAATAGCCGCACCCGTTCCGAGGACGTGCCTTGTGGTACGTGGCGACTGGTACTGGCTGATGCAAGGATTTGTTTTCTGCCACGCGACGCGACAAAGGGCCGTGCAGGGCGATTCTCATGTCAGGCCATGCATGTCGACATCGAGATAATCGAACGTGTTCAACGCAAGAAAACTGATCTAAATTGCTAAAAAGAAAGAAACCCAGCATGCACACGATGGCCAAAATATGGAGTGGACGGATCCCAATTCGAATCTGGACAGGTCGCAGACCGTTTCCAAGGGGGTTGAAGGAGGAGAGGACCAGTCGTTATTCATTCAGACCTTCTGTCATTCGATAGCATATCATTTTCATATAGAATAACGCCTCATGCCCATTCAGTTTTTCGTTGTTTGGATGCGCGTCCGCATTTGAACCAGTGTCTGTCTACCAAGAACAGGTACAGACTGTGGTCAATTCGTATGCTCGACTTGTTTGATACAAACTCGGAGAGTCTGTTTCTCGGGAGCCTTGCAAGACATGTCAATGGAATTGCATGCTATGTTTGCTTGCTGAACTGATGGTGGTTGGCGATTCCCCCGCAATTTCCCCAGCTCGTACTAGGACGCGCTCGTATTCCAAAGACCCCTGCCCTCTGTAACAGTTCAATTCGTCTCGCAAAAAGAGCTTGATTTGTGATCACTGGTGCTGCTCATGTCACCATCCTCTTCTTTTTTTTTTTCTTAACTTAATTTGCAGACGAACCCTATTGAATTGCGTGTAATTGCTGGCTGCGCCTGCACTGAACGGCCTAGACTGAGGCTGCGGCGTACATGTTAGCGAAGCGGAGAGCAGTCCTGGAACATTATGCTCTGTTCGTCATCAAAGTTACACGGCTTTATCAATCCGACGCGACGCTTTAGCCGTTGGAGAACCCATCTTCGCCCAGCCTGTGCATGGGCTGCGCTGGCCAATCGCGCATGCGAAACATGGTACATGGCGCTCATCAACCCAGCCCACATAACCAGGGGTGTCGATAACAAATCTTTCCCCACGCATTCCTTATTTGAAAAGCTGGCAGGCTTGCTAACCAGGTTATAGCAATGATTGGCTTGGGCCTGGCTCTCCCCGCAGTCATCCCCACAAACCCGAACGCGCTAGGTCTCGGGAAGCAGGCATGCGCCTATCGGCAGATATTGGGTCATGTTTCAATTGGGACGTGACTTGCATTCAAATATGCACCTTCATTGATTTGATGCTTTCGAATAGCGCCCTGGATTTTCTTAGACTATGTACATGAGGACGAGCCTGGTCTACCCTTACGAAACTCTTGTCTCACCAATTTCTGCCTCGTGCACCCACTGATCTCTATCAAGTGTAACAGCCAACATATTATCAAAATGCCCGAGAGTTCAACAGGTAAAGGTCTCCTAGAGAACTGGAAATGCCTCCTTGCGTGCACGCTGGTGTCAATGAGCCCGTTCCAGTATGGCATCGACTTTGGTGCCATTGGCGGTCTTCAGGCTATGCCTGGATTTCTTGAGGTTGATGTCCCTCGGACAAGCAATAGCTCAAAATTGCTGAACAGTGATAGGTTTTCGGACACAGAGACCCTACCAGTCCTATTGGCTACAACATCTCTACAACTCGACAACAGCTCATATCTTCGCTGATGACACTTGGAGCATTCCTTAGCTCTTCCAGTGCAGGCTTTCTGGCTACCTGGTTGGGTCGACGGCAGTGTCTTTGGATGGCTTCCATCCTTTGCTGCGCTTCGAACGTGATCATGATGGCAACAACAAACATGGCAGGTCTATATGCTGGCAGACTTCTTATCGGTATCGCCAACGGCTGGTACATGACCTTCTCCCAGCTGTACATTCAGGTATGCCCAAGAAAGTACATTCAAGAGTATTGTGATTGAACATTTTCAAGGAAAGCGCGCCTGCTCGGTATCGAGGTCTCATGATTTCGGTTTTCCAATCTTGGACGAGCATAGGCACACTCATCGGCACTGTGGTCGACAATGCAACACACAGCATACCAGGACGAGAGTCGTATCTTATTCCCCTTGGGATCATCTACATTGTCCCTGTTCTCATGTCGATCGGACTGTTCTTCATCCCAGAGAGCCCGAGGTGGCTACTTTTGATGGAGAAGAATGACGAAGCGCACAGATCTCTTCTTTGGATGAGACCGAACAAGGAGGCCGTCCCCGAAGAAATGGGTGAGATACAATCTGCCATCCTCGCAGAGAAGGAGTTGGCTTCCAGTGCCAGCTTCATCGACATATGGAAGAATCCCATCGATCGACGGAGGACCCTCCTGGCTGTTGCGGCGATATCGACTCAGGCAGCCTCTGGAGCCATGTTCATGATCGGTGAGTGCTGCCCCAGGGTAGTTGCAAGTGTATAATACACTAAACAGACTTACTAGCGTACGGGACTTACTTTTTCGAAATGGCCAAGTCAGTGCTCTGCCCTCACTTCAGCTTCGGGGATGAATTGATGTACTGACTTCGCACTCTCCACTACAGAGTCGGTAACGCCTTCATGAATTCCTGCATCTTGACTGCCGTCGGTGTGGTTGTTATACTAATCAACAGTGCGGTAATCTCGAAGATTGGCCGCCGGCGTGTTTTCTTGATGATTGGCATGTCTATCTGTGGTGTATCCCAAATCATAATCGCAGCTGTATACCACGTCCACCCAGGCACGGTGGGCACCGGAAAAGTAAGTCTATGCTTTTCATGAGTCTATATTAGCCTTTTAATGATTAGCGAAACAGGTAATAGTTGCCATGTCAGTCATTTACATTTGCGGATACAACGGAATGGTCGCCACGTATGCGTGGCTGGCTGGCGGAGAAATCCCCTCGCGTAAGCAATGTCTCAATGCCCCAATGACTACAAAACTATGCAAAGATCAAGATAGTGATGCTTATAAATCTGTAGAACGCCTTCGTTCGTACACATTTGGCATTGCGGCCGCTGTCGGGTTCGCTGGTGCGTGGCTGGCAACTTTCACTGCACCATATTTTATCAATCCTGACTCCCTAAACTGGGGCCCAGAATATGGTAAGCACGCATCCATAGAATCAATAGAATAACTGTGTTATTCATTGCTAACCAAATCTTCTAGGTTGGATTTGGGCACCCAGCTGCTTTATCACAGTCGCTTGGGTGTACTTCTACTTGCCTGAGATCAAAAACCGTACCCTCGAGGAGATCGACGAGATGTTCGAGGCCAAACTGCCCGCTCGAAAGTTTCGCAAATACGTCTGTACAGGGAGGCATATTCCCGACGAAAAGCTAGATAGGAAGAGCACGGAAAGGCAAGTTTGGCATAATGAAAAGGCAACTGCAGACACAACTGTTCACGTCGGATAATTGTTCTGCTATAATTTCCAGAGCTCTCCAGCCTTTCCCAAATGGCTGTTTAGGCACTTGATTTGAACGCTATTTTGGGAGAAGACTGCGCACAAACTCTGGTTGATGAACCAGCAGTTAGCATAGTGGGCTTTTATTGCAGTTTCCTTGCCTAAAATAAGATCACCAGTGTACTCTGAATCAATGTTCCGGACTTGAATTCAAGAATCAGCGATCTTTTCGATAATCACTGGGAAATTGAAACTCAGTTATGCGCATATCCTGTCAGAAGTGATACCATAATCTCAGCGATATTTTGCTCGAGACATGAGCAGCGTCGAACCGAAAATATGCTAAAAAGACCATGATTGCATCGGTTTGGTTTTGTATGTTGATCACCAACCACGACAGGTCGTCCAATACCCTCTCTCCCACCACCTAATTGCACATTCTAATCATTCAATTCTAGTATGTCACACCTGAATGACTGTGCATCATTCAATCTTAGTGTTCAGATATTCAGTTAGAAATGTATGTATTGTGCTCACTACGCAACGGTGTGTTTAGCTAGCATTTCGTCTCCCACCTCCTCGGCATGTTTCTCAGCGTCGAACCCAAATATCCAATCTTCGCGGGGCAACTGAATACTTTCGGGCTCCTTTTTGACCTTCTCCCAGTCCGTCTTGTGCCACATATCCCTGGTGGTCTCGCCCGTCTTTTGGACTTTGCCTACGCGCTCATATCTCACATCCTGATACGCTTTCAAAGCAGCCCTGATGTTTTCCTTACCAGCCTTCCTCAGAAGAACGGCAAGCGTGACGCCATCTTCCAGAGCTTGTGTAGCGCCTTGGGCGCTTGTGGGTAAAAAAGGGTGAGCGGCATCGCCCAAAAGACATATGCGTCCATGGCCAGGCGCATCGCCATAGCCAGAGACCCACGTCGGCAGAGGATCTCGATAGACTAGCTTCCAATCTACCAATTTCTCTTCGGGCGTCTTGGATATGATCTTTGTGCACATGGGATCCCAACCCTCCAGTACCTTCTTTACGTCCCTGATATAGCCTGGGAAGGACCATGATTCCTCGATATCGGCTTCATCCCGGTGGGTTAGGACCCAGCAGCAGTCGGATCCATTTTTGAGGGTACTGAAAAGGAAGTGCACATCGGGCCCTTTTCTCCAGTCAGCACGCCACTTTTATTGGGAATGGGGCGAGGTGCGACATACCTATCCAGCCGTTGAAAGTATCGCCATTTTCGCAGAATTGACGCGTTTCAGGGTCAGCAATCATGTCCTTGTTGCTGAACCAGGCCCGCCAAACGGCATACCCAGACGACTTGGGCTTGTCTTCATATCCCAACACAAGCGTGCGCGCCTTGCTTCTCACTCCGTCGCTTCCAACCACAAGATCTCCCTCGATCCTTGTGCCTTCATCGAGAATGATGCCAGCTCCAGTCTCCGTCTCAAAGTACTTCTCCACTCTATGCCCTAGGTTGATTTCGACCCCAATTTCCTTTGCATAATTGAAGACGATTTCGTGCAGCTCCCCGCGATGCCCATTGAAGACCGGCGCGGTCTCATCCTTGATGGGGGTCTTCTGGTTGATGACAATCTCCCCCGTGTCATACTTGTGGATGTTGAAGCCATAGTTGGTGAGATCGATGGACAACGCCCGCATTTTCTTGGCGATCTCGCCCTTCGACCATCGATAGAAGATGCGGCCTGCGTTTGGACCGAAGGAAATGATGTCACCAAGGATCTTGAGCGACGGGAACGACTCGTAAATTACTGGCGAATGTCCCTGGCGAATGCATTCTATGGCAGCCGTGAGACCTCCGAATCCTTTTGCGCCCTGGTCAGTATGGCCCAACGATCGCGCCCAAGCATGGCGGTGGAGATCAGTCTCACATACCTGCACCCACTATAATGACTCTGATTCCAGTCTTGGGCTTTGGAACATTACTTGGGCCGTTTGCTTGCGAGATAGCCATGGTGGGGAGTTTGGAATCGTCAATTCTGGCGCGAAGTGGCATTCGTCAGGCTCTACCGTCGACTCGGTGTTCGCTGTCTGGCTGTGAAAACAAGTGTTCAGCCGGGTACAAGCTGAGAGCGACCGAAAGATTCATAGGAAATATCCGGGGCCCTGGGTGGTGGGGCTGAGAAACCCCGGGATCGTTTTCCACCAAAACCTATTGAACCACGCGAATGACATCTTGGAATGGCCTGACAAGAACAGCTAGGAATGGTTTACGCGTTGGAACTAGGCGGCATGCCTCCGATCTGGACCACGAGTGTGTACTTCAGCCGGCCAATCGTCATGGCTGGCCTGGTTTACCGGGATCTCCAAGGCGCGCCTTGGGCGTTGGGGCGCGAGCGGATGAGGGGTGGAAGTACATGTGCCGAATATATTGCAATACGCATGACCGGTGGGATGCATGCCCTGATCCAACCTTGGAAGCTTGGGTTGGGGTTAAGGAACGCCCCACATGTGTGGTGCGGGGACGTGGCAGCGAAGCCACCGCGCGATACCAGATTCAGCCAGCGGCCAGTGGGGTGTACCTCGGTGTCACTGAAAGTGTGCTTGGGGGATGGGGATCATAACAGCATCTACTTGGGGGTGCACTACGTTATGACTAGGTTTCGCTGTGAATGGGTGGGGGCGTTTCTAGCCCGATGGTAGGTCGGCACGCATGGGACGATTGGGGCGTGGAGGCCGTTTGACAAGGAAGATAACCCTGGAAAGTAATAAAAGCATGACATCTGCAGGGCCCTCGGAGTTTCTCAGCAATAATGCATCTTTTTACTGGTCCCCAAACACTGTGACGTTTCTCCCAGGACTACAACATGTCAGTGCGCTTGACCCATCCCGAGTGGAATCAAGAGACGGGTGGGCTAGATGTGGCAAAGGCCTTTTCCGAACATGTGCATGGGAAACATGGTAAGTACAAGGGTACCTTGGGTCTTGTCTGATCGAGTTACTTACTCTCAACCAAGTTCTAGTCACCGGAGTATCGCCAGAGAGCATAGGCTCCTCTACAGCATTGAGCATCGCCTCCCAGGGCCCAGGCCTTTTGATCTTGGCATCCCGCACACAATCCAAACTCGATGCTGTGGTGCACTCGATTAGAAGCGCGTATCCCAACACCCGTGTCGAAACAGTTCTCCTCGACCTAATGTCGCAGTCGGCAGTGGGCCGAACGGCATCAGATGTCGGAAAACTTACCGATCGCCTCGACGTGGTCATCAACAACGCGGGCATCATGTCTCCAAAACGTCTCTGGACAGCTGAGCACATCGAAGGGCAATTTGGCAGCAACCACATTGGCCACTTTCTCCTCACCAACTTGCTCCTGCCTCAACTTCTCAAATCAGCCAGGCTTAATACCCGTGGATCCACGCGAGTTATAAATCTGACGAGTTTGGGCCATCGCTTGAGTCCGATAAGGTTTCATGATTATAACCTCGAGGGTAAAGAGGTTCCGTCCAGCGAGATGCATGCTGCCCTGCCACCAATGTTCCAGCAGGGCGCGGACGACGGCTACAACCCCTACATCGCGTATGGGCAGTCAAAGACGGCGAATATACTGTTTTCCTTGTCCCTTACCCAGCAGTTAGAAGCACAAGGAATTGTCAGTTATGCAGTTCACCCAGGATGTAAGTTTTCCGTGCCGATGGTAGTATATGACATTACTGACAAGAGCACCATGGTAGCCATCTGGACAGGCCTTAGCAGAGACCTCGACCCGGACGGCGAGGAGGCTATTCGCAAGACGAGCCCTTTCTGGAAAGACCACGACCAGGGAGCGGCTACTACTTTGGTTGCCGCCTTGGACCCGGTGCTGAATGGTATGTACCTTCTTCCATGGCTCGATGCGTTGTGTCTGACAAGAGCACAGAGCCCAAAGGAATTCTGCTGCATGATTGTCAAATTGTCGAGGCTGCTCCGCACGCCAAAGACGCCGAGTTGGCGGGGAAGCTGTGGGAACTGAGCGAAAAACTAGTCAGACGCAGCTTCAAGCTATGAGCTGTACAAAGTCGTCGAGATATATGTCATGAAGAAAATGTCAAGGATTAGATGAACCGACTTCTGATCAAAGTAGGGTCCGCGACATGAACGTGACCCTGGCTAGTACATTGACGTTTGATCTGAATTTCCCCAAAAACCGGGAGACTGGGACCGCGTCGGACAGGGGATTAGGATTGGTTCTTCGAAGCACCGCGGGTCAAGCGAACTTGTGAAGTCGTTGAAGTTGAGATTCCTTGTCACCAACCACATTGAGAAGTACCCTAGACTTTGATCAAAAGCTCATCATTCATACACGGGTTGCCCATCAGGACGGGCCGCCGTGTACTTCATTATTGATACGCGGACAGTCCCTACTCAAAGGTGCTAGGGGCGCACGCCCATGGCATCAGTCATCGAATTCCTCGCGTCGTACGCCGGTCCCATGAAGCAGCGTACCGATCCAACCGGTACAGCCCACGTCGCGCATGCCTTGATGGTCCCGGGACACGATCCACTATTCCGAACTCAGCTCCTGCAACATCTCCCTCGTCGCGCTCAGGCTGTTCGAGTCGCCGTATATGGCCGCGATCAAGCTCGAATCGATCTTGGGGAACTCGCGCTGCAGTATCTCTTGGTTCTTCTCGTCTTCGCTTTGCGGGCGGTTTGCTTCCAGCGACTGGAGGGTTTCTATCTGCTCGGCCCGCTCCTGGCCTTGCGGGAGGAGATCGGCGTCGGTGCCTGTGCGTCGCGGAGGCTGGGGCGGGGGCTGTCCTGAAGCCATTCTGTAGAGTGTTTGCGCCTGGTATGGCTTGTTCAGTGTCGCTGGTGAAGGGCGGGCCGGAGGGTTCTGGCTTGGGCGGGGGTGAAGCTGGGGAGAGAGCTGGGGCAGCGTCGGGCATGACGACGTTCCAAGGCTGGCCTGGAGCACCCGGGCCCGGGCGGGTCCGGAATGCGCCAGGCCCCGGTCTAACCCGTTTGGGCCGTCCTCTCTACCTGGGCACCCAGAAGACCTCAACCCACCTGCAGGTCCCCCCGCGACACTAATCGAACGGCCCTGTCCCATAGCCCGCGCTTGATTCTGGAACTACTGGAAGGCGGATTTCTCTTCGATTCTCAAGGAGTCTCTCCGCATGGCCCATGTAAGCCCATGGATGCCGCACCACCTGCCTACCGGTCGGAGGTATATGCTTCGCATGGAACGGGCCTCCAGACCAACCTACCCGTTCGTAAACACCAGGTAGGACTTGGACCGCAGACTGGATTGGATGGGGTGTGCACAGAAGCATGGGTCAGTGATGTCATGGCGGCAAGCATTGAGAAGCTCTAATCGAACCTCATTCGACAAGAGAAACGTTGTTTATTGCTCGCTTTCAGAGGCATTCCTACACTGTCCTCGCCATGGTTTGTTATTCAATGGCGTAAGAAGACATGATCGAGGAGCCTTGGGTGTGCTGCTCTCGCCACCTGCCTCCCAAGGCCAATGTGGATTGCTGGAACAGGACAACACTGCAGAACAAGGACAGTCGGACGATCAAAACGAGCAGGATTTTACATTGGGTATCAACAAAGGAAAGCACGCTAAAACGCTAGCAGATACGAGACGTATACGGCACCATGGAATTTGTTCTTTGCCAGGCAGAAAGCCACTGCTTGTGCCCAAACCCAGGGCGGTTCCGATCCTGCATGCTCGAACAATTGCAGCAAATGCCATCAACGACCAAACCTTCTCCTTTCCCACCCGCACCCCTTTCATCGGGTACCCACCAGACACAACCGAGGTCGTCCGAGCAACATCGGCCTCCTTTCTTCCATCACGGGGCGCACGCATGGGCCGTTGCTATTCTGGGATTTCCTCGGGTCCACGATGTTTTCCGATGGGGAGTCCTCCAGGAGAAAGAAGGGCACCCCCTGAGGAGCCCCGAAATTTGCTTTTATCGGAAGCCGTGCCGTTCGTGGTCCTCAGCACCGTTCCACCCACTATTGCCAAGCGTCCCACTCCGAGTAGGCTCCATGGTAGCGTCTGGATGTTGCTCCACAGCATCATCAAACTGCTTTTGGGCTCGACAGGTTCGCCTCGCTGGTCATGTATCGATGTCGTCCTTCTCGCCGGTGAACTCTGTCGGATGGTGAGGCGAGCGCAGGCGTCATGCTAACGTGTCGTGCCGATATAACCGACTACGGCGCGTCCCCGCCTTGGCGAAGGGCGCCGTGTCGCCATCCCACTTCTCGAAGGCCTTCATGATGGGTGAGGATGCGGCGACGTCGACGGTGGCCAAGGAATGTTCAAGGGACACGTCCAAGGCCCTCAAGTGCGGTTTCGCCATCCACGCCTGATGTGTCGAATTTCCCTGTCCAACTTGTTCGCCCAGCCGATTTGGGCGCCCTTCAATGCCTCCTCTTTTTTGCAAGTGGCCCTGTAAACGCCAAGACAGGTGCTGGCACATTGATCGTATTCCTTGGTGAGGGCGAACGTCTGTCGGTCGAGGTGGTTTTTGCGGCACTCGTCCAAGCACGGCTCCGCTGCCGAGTATATCTCGCAGCAGTGCCCTATTCCGACGTCTTCTGTGCACATGCTCTGCGTCGATATTGATTCGTGCAATTTGGAGGCGAGCGAGGTTAGGATCGAATCCGTAGCAGTGGTGTATCCGGGGAGCACTTTGAAGAAGAAGGCCACGAGGCCTAGGAACACCAACAAGGCCGTGACGCTGGGCTTCGCAGTCTTCATCTTTTGAAAAATTTCGGTGCAGTTCTCGACTTTGCAGGCACGAGGAGAACGAGTGCGAGTACGAGAGTTGGGAGACGGGCGGGGATACAGCGGCCTTATAGAAAGATATGCGGGGGTATGGTGCGGCTGAGGCAAAGAGTTCAAACCGTCGAAGCAACAAGTGGACCAACAGTCCACGTCTCGAAAAGCAAACCTGAAGCAAGTGGCAAGTCCAAGAAACTCGCAGGACGTTGGAAATGGGCTGCCATTTAAAAGGCGGCGTCCAAGCCTTTGCACATGTACCGCGTTGGCCTTGTGGTCTTGCGGTAAGCCGGCATCTTAGGAGTCCCATGTCCTGTTAGAGATATTATGACACCCGTGCCACTTATCCGCTTCCAGGGCCCGCCAACACCCCACAAGGCTTGACCCACTAGCTCGCCAATAATGGACGAGCTGTTACCGGGGGCCTCATGTTTGCGGTCATCTCCAGAAAGGCCGACCCTCCTGTCAGGCCAAGCCATTCACCGAAGTATCAGGACTAGCGAACCATTCGTTCAGGCAGCCACCAAGCTGGGAGATGGCTCCTCGCTCCCGCTGCCAAAGCTATTTCTAGGCCGTTTCAAACCCGATGGTAAGAGGCGCAAAACCAGGACCGGGCGACGTGGAGACGGGATTTTGCTGTGCCCCGGGTGGAGCAGAGTGGCTGAGCCACTGGTGGAATACGGGCGCGGCACAAGCCTCGTGCGAAGCCATGATCTGCCATGATGGCTCGCCGCGCCATCAGTCAGCAACGAGCATAGGGAAAGGCCGGCCTGACCAGATGCTCCAGTCTCGCGCTTTTCTCAGCGTCTGCGCTTGGCACGCCGTCTAAGCGGCCGACTTCCGCACTTATCCGCGCATCAAAGAACGTTTGCAGGGTCGGTCTCTACGGAGCATTCGTCCGTCAGCATGCCGCGGCACATGAGAAGCGTGGTTTCATCCAACGACCTGCCGCCGTATTCTCCGTCAGATCACAGCCGGGTGCGCGCATAACCTGCGGCGCGGCCCTCGACTGGCATCGATCGTCCCCTGAATCGTCCGCTGGGAACGCATGGGTGCGCGCTGGCCCGTTTGGTGTAGACTGCCCGTCACGTGCCGGCCACCCATGCAGGGTTATTCCTAGTTATACATGGGGCTAGATCGATTTGCGGGGAGGTGAAACAGATTCTGTTCACTGCTCAGATGCATGAATTGGAGAGCCTTTGCTCGGCACCTTCCGAATCTTGACCTCTTGGATTTTCATCTCAATTGTCTTCAGCGGCCTCATTCGCGGCCGTGGCTTTACCCCCCTTCTCTAATTTCGGCGCCTATGCCGGCGTCACTGCGCATCGTAACACGAATCCAAGGAAATCCAGACCCAAAGCCGCTTACCGCATTGAGATAATTGTACATCAGCTCACATCAAAGAAGAGTCTCCTGTTTGTCCTGGGCCATGCGACGAGGCTTTTTTCTTTCTTTTTTGCTGCCAGAGGCACCGAACATCTCACTCTTGCATTCAGGCTTACGCTTGAGCTGCATTGGTATATGGACCGGGCGTGGGATCGTATACTGACACTGCCTTTTTTCGAATATGACACGTCTCAATGGCAATTCCGTCGTTGGAACCTAGCTACCGGCCTTCTTCATCGGTCCGCAAATGTGTGGTAGGGCTCTCGTGTGGTGGTCGCCGATCACTCCCATTGTGCTGCCCGTCCTGCGTCGCCGCTCTTTCCAACCCATCGATTCTGAGCATTTTGTCCGTCCGGTATAGCCGTCCATTTCCCTTTGGCCATGTTTCAATTCGCACTTTTCCGGTCTAACCTCTTCGTCAACCGTTGCGGTGAGATTCTGGGCATGCCGGGACATTGACAGTTAGCTGGGCATGGTATCGTGGTCTGGGTGCGATCAGAGCGCCAGGCTGTTGCTCTATCCACCGCTAGATGGTCGGTCAGATACAGTAACTTGCCATAGGGAAGTAAAAAAAGTCCTTGAAAAACCCAACGACGCGAATGAGGGAAAACCCCGCCCCCGGACGTCTCATCTCGTCCTGGGGCTGGAAAACGGACAGTCCGTTCAGGTGTCTGTGGGGAAGCCCTGCAGTTGGGCAGTGTTGCTTTTGCTGTAAAGGCCCGAAGTTGTCTAAGGTTGAACATTTGCCAAGAGCGACGTAGGCGTTGGATATCCCTAGTGAGTACACACTGCAATCGACCGGGTAGCAGGGGCAGGGCACGGACAAAAGCGCAAAGGAGGAAAATTTTATAACCGCAGCCCCTGACCAAGGGACTGGGTCTCCAAAGCAAAACGCTCCCCTTCTAATGCTAGACTGACGTTCATATTGCGCTCCTGCAAGCCCATGTGTAGAACCTCTCTATCAAGCCAAATCTAATGCGACCCGGGTGCCCAACCTGAAGAGCATCTATGTGTCTATGACCAAGAGATACTGTTTCGGAGTTAGCTTGCATGGCGGCGGTGATTTGGAGAAAGACTTACGCAAGCATGATTCCCGCGCCAGTGAACATGGCGGCAAACTGCGTAAGCGTCTTGCGAAGCTCCTTGCCCTTTTCGGGGCCAGTCTCGAGGAGCTCGGGAATGACGGCCACGGTGCCGACATACAAGAAAGTGCCGGCAGTGAAGGGGAGCAACAAGTCTCCCGTCTGCAGACTCGTGCCAAACAGCCCAGGGCCATCCACTTGGGCCGATGCAGAGTTCCCCCCAAACTCCTGGATGGCGATGCCAATACAGGTGCCTAGGAAAGCGCCCAAGGCGGTTACGAATTGAGCGCCCATGGCAGCCTTCTTGGAAAAGCCCGACTGAATCAATAAGGCAAAGTCACCGACCTCATGCGGGATCTCATGGAAGAAGACAGCAACGGTGGTAGTGGCCCCAATGGTGGGGGATGCGTAGAATGAAGAACTCAGGGCCAGGCCGTCGGTGATGTTATGGGTGAAGTCGGCAATCAAGTTCAGATAACCCCCCAGCTTGACGCTGGCACTGATTTCCTTCTCCTCTGTGGGGGGAGCAGGCTTCCCGTCCTCGGTGTTTGGCTTGCGGGAGCGGAGCGAGTCTTTTGAACCTGTTGTGGGTAAGCATTTCGCCATGAGCAAGCACACATGGGAGCTGACCATTTACTTGGGCCCCAGTGGCCTTTGCAGTGGCCTCGGCCTTTTCGTGCGAGTGACCATGAGAGTGGTCATGGCCGCCCTCACCACCGGTAGCAATCCTAAGGCCCTTGTCCATGGCGACAAATGTCACGAAGCCAACCATGATGGCAACTCCGAGCAAAAGGTTCTTGTTCGGCTCGACCATTACGAACTTGACCTTGTCATGCTCGTCCTCGCCCAGGAAAATCTCGGGGAGTAGGTGGAACAGAGTATCGCCCAACAGACCTCCCACGGCAAAAGCCACCATGACGGACAGCGATGAGGGGTCTATGTTGGGCGGGCATAGTGCCAGGAGGAAGTTGGGCGGGCCAGAGATGTAGAGGGTGGCCAATAGGGCGTTTACGGCAGGGGAGCCTGGGAAGAGGAAGGCAAATATCTGCGAAGTCAAGCTGGACGTGTCGGGATTCGATGCGGCCTTGTGTTCGTTGAGTGCCTGGACAAGAGGACACTCCTGCGGGGAGAATGGTTAGCTCCATGGGTGCCTAGGTAGGGAGCCCCGCGGTAGTGAGCACGCGACATGGAGGTGCTCGCCGTCCCTATTGACCTGGGACGGGATCACACACGGGGGTCTCGACGGGAGCTCGACGCGCACGGGACTGCAATTGGGTCAAAGAGGGGATCGTACCTGCAATTGCTCTTCGATCTGCGGCACGGTGAGATGGCCGAGGGCGGGACCCGCCTCGCCCGTGACGGCGGCTGCGCTCACGCTCCACGCCCAGACGGCGAGGAAGGCGGAGAATGAGAGAAGCGTCCTGTTTCGTCGCGACACCATGATGGACGCGTAGTGAACCCTGGCCAAGTCGTTATTGGTGACGGTTCCTGTGTCCAGGGGCGCAGGGGCGGAGGGGGCGGGCGTCGGGGGTGCCTGAGCTAAGCACGTGCCGATAAGGCTAGCCCGCCAAGCCTTCGGAGCGGAAAATCATCCAAAATTTTGGACCCTATCGATACCTTCCTTCACTCTGCCGCCTCTGCCATCCATCCTCCCTAGGCACATACACAGTCGACTCCTCGACGCTTTTCCCTTCTCCCAAGCCAAAATGGGTCGCGAACTCCAGAAAAAGAAGAATCGGTCGTCGATTCCGAAGCGGCGGCAGAACCCAAAGTCCAAGAAGCGCATCCTCCAAAACCCCATCATTGCCGCCAACTGGTAAGAGAACAAGGCCTTGTTGTGGCTCCTGCCGACGGCCTGCTGACTGGACTGCGCACAGGAACCAGAAAGAAACCATGTCGCAAAACTACCGCCGTCTCGGTCTGACCTCCCGCCTGAACCACGCCACCGGCGGCACCGAAAAAACCATCAAACTCCTCGGCCTGAACGACCCCAAATCCTCGCGCGCCGACGCCGCAGCCGACAGCACTGCAAACAGACTCAACATTGTCAGCCAGAAGCCCCAGGCACCGGAGCCCGAAGAAATCGAGGTCGAGCGTGATCCCGAGACGGGCGCCATCTTGCGCGTCGTGGGCGGGGACCAGGGAAAGCCGAACCCCCTCAACGACCCTCTCAACGACCTCGAGGAGGAGAGTGATGGGGGAGAATGGAACGGCTTTGCCATGGTACCTCAGGGCGAGAGCGACAACCCGGTGATTAGGCAGTTGGAAGAGGCGGCCCGCAACGGCGTTAGGAAAGCGCCGAGGAAGCAGAGCCAGAGGGAAGAGGAGTGGATCCAGAAGCTGGTGGACAAGTATGGGGACGACTACGACCGCATGGCCCGTGATCGGAAACTCAACCCAATGCAACAGACTGCCGCTGATATTCGAAAACGAGCAAAAAAGTGGAAGGCCAGCAATGCCCGGGAGTGAAGCATCTGTCGCAAGAACCAAAATTTACATTGAAGGCCGTCTCGGCGGCTGCACCCCACATATACCCACCAGGACCAGAGAAGGAGTCTTGGGTCATGGTCAACGAGCTGAATCAAAAAGTGCGCCAGGCATCAAACACATTTAGTCCGCCTAGAAGCATTCCATCGGCAAATAGACTTGACGCCGTATCTATTTCCTTTCAAAAGGAGGTGTCAAAATTTATGCATTTACCACTCTGATACTGGGTATAGAACAATGGCTCCATCCGTTCCATAAGTGGCACGAATCAAGACCGATGATACCTGCAAACACGGCCCATCAACCTTCACAATGTCCCCAACAAGGACAATCCTTCACTATCTCTCATCTGGCCAATCGCATTGGACATTTCATATTCTGTGGTGTGTCGCAACTTTGAAGGAAAGATTCTCGGCGTATATACGTCCATTCGAGCAATACGCGTCCTCGTCAACACCAATACGTTCTCGATCAGGAACCAGTCTTTCGAACTGCCGCTGATCACCGAAGCATGGCCCCATCCGCATCTCATGATTGGCCTTAGGGTAAATACAAGAACAAGCCGTGCCAATCAAGCATCATGGTTCAGCGCAAGGGTGACTGCACTGCCTCACAGAGAGCTTGATGGTAGGTGTTCAAATTCCGCAAATGATTCTAGGTTTCATCAACACGATGTACTTCAAAAGCATATTCTGTAATCACTTGATCTAGAAAATGGAATCGGTCATTCATATCTGCAAAAATTGAGGCTCTCATCGAATGATTTGCAAGATATAGAAGTGCGGCCTGAGTCTCGGCCTCGCGCAACATCCTCGATTTGCTAAGCCTATGCCGCGACCACGTGCTTATCTCATGATCCTCTGCTTTCTGACGTTCCCTGGAGCCCCAAGGACGAATGGCGTCGAGAACCTTCGTCGGGTATGGGGAAAGCCCGCGCTCCATGCGGAGACATCATCGATCATCAGCACAACCGGATGTTCCGGATCCAATCGCCACCGCTGCTAAGCCTCCTGAGAACGGGAAAAGTTCCTTACAAGTAAGCTTATGCTACTAATCGCGTTTCCCAGATATAATGCTATGACGCAAAGCGTCACGTTCAGGTGTTGACTGGTCGAATCGCGTAGATACTTCATCCAAGGTGGTGGTCTTGGCCTTGGACGACTTCGTCATTCAACGACTGATTTCCAAATACAGACATGGAAAAAAGCTACCTGTTCAACCTGTTCCTATCAAGAGACCGATAATTGTTGTGAACCGACAACATTCGGCTTTCGGAGTTTGAGCATCCAGATGCACGCACGTTTTCCCCTCACCAACAAGCGCTCACGATGTGACACGGAAATCTGCTCCGCGCGTGATCGACCCTCGATAGCTATACAGTCTTCCGCAGTCTTCCGCACCAAAGAATTGACCAGAAAGTCGGATAGGTCCCACCGCAAGCCGCTGTCACATCGATCTCGTGCCCACGGGGTCGCCGTTCCTGGAATCCGCAACCCTACCAGACGAACCTATAAAATGGCTCGGGGACCTGGTAGAACCATGCATACAGTTTTCCAGAACAAATCTAATCCCATCATCTCTAAACGATGAAGCTCTCCAATCCAATCGCAGAATGGAGGCGTCGCAACTCTGTCGAGCACACGTCGCGCTGGGTGGGCGAGCACGAAGGCTATGACACTAGGCCTCTACCGCGGCTGACGTGGGTATCTGTGTCCATGGGTGTATTGGTTTCCATGGGTATGCAATAGGCCCAGAATGTTATTGAATGCTATTCTAATGGCTGCAGGTGGTTTCATATTCGGTTATGATACTGGCCAGGTTTCCGGTTTCCTAGAGATGCGAGACTTCTTGAACAGATTCGGGCAGCGTCGCGATGATGGCACACCATACTTTTCCAATGTCAGATCCGGGCTTATCGTCGCACTGGTAGGTCTGTTATCCACCAGAGAAATACCTGACACTGACGCAAATAGTTATCCATTGGTACGTTGATCGGTGCTCTGGTTGCTGCACCAATTGCCGACTGGATTGGAAGAAGGTACAGCATCATTTTCTGGTGTGGCATCTTCTCTGTCGGAATGATTGTACAGATAGCTAGCACAGATGAGTGGTATCAGGTCATGCTGGGCCGCATGGTTGCTGGCTTTGGGGTGGGTGCACTTTCGCTCCTAGTACCCATGTATCAAGCCGAAACAGCTCCCCGCCACATCCGAGGCGCACTCATCTCAACCTATCAGCTCATGATAACGCTCGGTATCTTCCTTGCGGCAGTCTTCAACTACGCCCTCGAGCGTCACCAGTCTGGCAAGAAGGCCTCGTGGCAGGTCACAATGGGATTGGGATTCGTCTTTGCGGCCATCCTTGCTGGTGGCATTTTGTTCTTCAGCGAAACACCTAGATTTGACTACCGAAATGGCAAAGTGGACCAGGCCAAACAGACAATGGTAAAGGTCTACGGCGTGCCCGAAAACCATTATAGCATCCACCAGGAGCTCGAGGAGATCAAGGTAAAGTTGGAAGCTGAAAACAAGACCAAGGGCAATCCTATTCAAGAGTGGCTTGGCATGTGGACAGCTCCAAAGATGGCCTATAGGCTCATCTTGGGAATGGGGTTGCAAATGTTCCAGCAGCTAACGGGGTGAGTCTGGTGAAATTACCGCCCATGCTGATTTCTGACTCGCATATTCAGAGCAAACTATTTCTTCTACTATGGAACGACTATATTTGTTGGCGTCGGAATAGAAAACTCTTTTGTCACTCAGATGATTTTGGTAAGTGTCACCAAACGACAACATTACAGTTGTTGCTGACCGGATCAGAATGGCATCAACTTTGGTGTCACATTTTACGGCCTATACATTGTCGAGCACTATGGCCGTCGAAAGTCTCTCATAGCTGGAAGCGCCTGGATGTTTATTTGCTTCATGATCTTTGCATCTGTGGGGCACTTTGCACTCGATCGCGAAAACCCGGCAAATACACCCAAGTCGTCGCGAGCAATGATTGTATTTGCCTGCTTCTGTGAGTAAATTGATACTCAAAGACTCGGATTGCTTGTCTAACTCAGGTTTCAGTCATCTTTGGATTTGCAACAACATGGGGTCCCATGGTAAGTCATATCAAAGCGCGACGTAGAGGAGACGCCCGAGTTATTCCACATTGATTTCCAGAGATCCACGCTGACCATCCACTTGCTTTCAGATCTGGACTATTTGTGGTGAGCTTTATCCATCCCGCTACCGTGCCAAGGCCATGGCCCTCTCTACTGCTTCCAACTGGCTGTGGAACTTCCTTCTCGCCTTTTTCACGCCGTTTATCACGGGCGCCATTGACTTTCGCTACGGCTATGTGTTTGCATCCTGCAATGTTCTCGGAGGACTCCTCATCTATTTCTTCGTGATCGAGGGGCAAGGACGCACTCTAGAGGAAATTGATACGATGTACTTGATGGGCGTCGCTCCATGGAAGAGTGCAGGCTGGCAGGTTCCGAATCTCGAAGAGATGTCTGGAAAGGTTAGAGAGCAAGTACTGCAGGCGAACCCTGAGATTGCGGTGCAGAACGAAGTAGCACAAGACAGGGGCGTCAGCGAGGACACTGCACCAGAGAAGAAAGAGACTGATGTTTGATGGAGACGGTGGGTAGCAAGTGATCGGCTCCAAGTACCCAACAGAAGATGCGGAAGGAAGTAATGGACGTGATGGGAGGGGTTGCATCGATAATGAGGGCATGACTGAATTCAAGGCAACTTCTGCGAGTAGGCAAACCATGTCACGACCTTGTCTGGAATGGTGATGAAGACTGAACTTGACATTACTCGGGGTATCCCATGGAATCTTAGAATCGTCACATAACAAGCGGACTCCGCTTTTGCCACTCCTTTACCCCCCACTTCTCCCTTAGGCATCACGGCCCCTCTTTGCCGACCGCCAACCATCAACCCTGTGCGTCCTTTATGCTTCCTCAGACTTGAGGCAGTTGAGCACACTGTTGAGCTGAGGTCTCAGGTGGCAAGTGCCACAACCTGGACAGGCAAATATGGCTTCCAAGACTTCGCCGCTGCGCATCCATTCCCAAAGTGGTGTGCTTTTGCGCCTGCAGCCTCACAGTGCACTAAAAATACTACATGACGCCTTATCGGTGATGGTGATTGAGATGCATATCGTTGTTAGCTTATTCAAGGAATTCCGAATATCCATCCATCCCGCCAAGGCCATATCACGACGGTAAATCGCCACCTCATTTCCCCCCCCCCCCCTCCAACACTCACCAGCGAACATGCACACCGTGCCCAACCAATCAGTCCCCACCGAACACCTCGCGTGCCTGATTGCCGCAAGAGGCCGCCCGCGTGCCCATGCGCGTCCTCGACTCGGTAGCCTCTTAGGCCCTCGTAATCATGCCATAAAGTTTTGAAGTGCCCGTTGCCAAACGTTGCTTGTATCAACACCGGGGCCACCTCTCGGCCGAACGCCGTTGCCGATTGGCGGCGCACCAGCCACGCAATGAGGAATACGTATACTTACCGGAGGGGTCCATGCACGATGTGGATGGGGGCAGAGAGGGGCGGAAGAGGGTGCGGTGTGTATGGAGTGTGAGGCGGAGGGGAACAAGACCCGCACTTTGCTACGCAGATCGACCAATGCTTCAGCATGAAAAGAGAGGAGGGGAAGAAAAAAAAAGGGAACCCTCCGAAATCGGCTCTCAACACAACAACGGGCGCGCTGGCCAAAAGGAAAGGGGAAGATTCAAAGGAGAGAAACCATCAGGAAAAGAAAAGGCATCAACTCCCGCTTCTGCACGCAATTCCGCCGCCACATGAGCGCATCGCTGAGTCGCGCGCAGGCACCCTTGACCAATCGCCCAGCATGCCAGCATCTCTTGCCAAAAAAGCTTGCCCGCCTCCGCCCAGCGCGCTGCTCGCCTATGCAGTTTCCGTTTCATCTTCCGCTCCGTGGCCCGGGGCGCCGCGGCAGAGGTAGCGGCGGCGGCACAACCCTTCTCTGCCAAGACGCCTCAAGACGGTGCTGAGACCGCGGCAACTAGGATGGCGGAGCTTGAACATGGGTGTCCGATGCTTGAGTCAGCCTCGGGTCCTGTCAACGTCACCTTGGTTGGAAGGTCTGGATCCGTAGGCTTTGTGACAGATTTCGAGAAGGGCGGGTGGATTTCTCAAGGAGGTGTAAGAGCTTGTGGGCTACGGCTTGTGAGAGGTTATTTGGAATCGATGCATTGGGGGCCTCTTTTGGCAAACTCGGCAGAATTTGGCCGTGAGCTTTGCAGACTACGGGCGAGTAGTAGAGAGAAACAACAACAATAATAATAATAACAATAACCAATTCCTGTACAATGGAAGAAAGAAACACGGGAACGATGTATGGTTGGATCAATTTGTGAATTCAACTCTATTGTTTCTACTCCGCCAGCTCCAGAGTCGCCATTGTTACGCCCGCCATTTACGTGTAAATGTTAACCCGTGTACGTTTCCGTAGACCTCAATGCTTTCATAAAAGTACAACACCCAAATCGCTCCGGATATGAAATGAAAAAAAGTAATTCCCAGCCATTCATTGCCACCCCCCTTGAGTCATCCCCAGTCGTGCGTGTTGCTTGATTCCGTCTGGGCACACATGTCCCGTGGCTCCTCAACTCGTTCACACCTCGGTGATGGCGACCAAGGTCATCTTGGGCGAGTCGGACTCCTCGGCAACGACTTCATCGCGCTTGGCTTTCCTGGCCTTCTTCTCGGCGCCAGCTCCGGCGGCGGCAGAGTTGGCGGGAACATTAAGACCAGGGCTGACAACGATACCAACACCAGCACCCTCGGAGCCGAGTTCGATCTTGGGGGTGTTCTGCATGGCCTCGCGAGCGTAGGTGAGGGCCTCCTTGAAGCCGGGGAGGTCGCGCTTGATCCACTCCATGGCGTCCTCGACGGCACCGAGGCGGTCATTCTCAGCGCGCTTGCCAAAGTGCTCGACGGTTCGGACGAGGTTGGGGACGGGAGCCCGCTTAGCTGCTTCACCCTCAGCTGGTTGTTCTTGATTCTGTTCACCTTCCTGCTGTTGGCCTTCTCCCTCGCCGCCGCCCTGCTGTTGCTCGCCGCCACCTTCTTGGGGCTGCTCGCCTCCAGCAGGCTGTGCTTCTTGTGGTTGCTGACCTTGTTGTTCGCCACCCTCGCCGCCTCCGTTGCCGGCGGCTCCAGACGCGAGTGTTGCCATCAGTTCAGAGGCAGATTCCGTGGATCCCAGAGAGATTTCACCATCACCGACTACCAGGGCCGGAGAATAGGCACCCAAGTTGATGTTGAGGGGGACGGCAGAGACGGCCGCAGCCAAGGCGAGGAGAACGTGCTGGGGAAGCATCTTGTTGGTAGGTTAAGATTTTGGGAATTATAGGTTTTTCAAACTAAAATCCGAAGTGGAATTGAGTGATGGTAGAAAGAATGAGTTCGAAGGAACGTGACGTGATCTTCTTTTGAACGAGTTAAAAGTAAGATTGGATGGTAGGTCGCCCGGCGACAGAGAAGCTGGATTAAGATTGATGGTGAGAAGAGAAAGTGAGTGGCCGGACTGGAGAACAGAAGCAGTGGATTCCACTCCGTCTTATATCAAGAGCTGGTGCACACGTAGGTAGGTAGTGGCCCGTTACGGGATCACCATCATGACTGCAAGGACCATGTGCCAAGCCAGTCCCGCTGTTTTAAGGCGAGGTTGAAACTTCTGTGAAGCTGGGCCAAGAAGCTGCGAGTGCTGCATGGGATGCATCTCAAAAGTTCGGCGCCGCTCGACAGTTCCGCCAAGCGCTGCCCGCCGTTTGAAGCTAGCTCGAAACTTCTGTGATGTGGTGCCAAGGACGAATAAGCCTGTTGGTCGCAGTCAGGACGACTGGCCGCGCACAGGGCGGTACGTGAAGCGGGGCCCTGGCCGAGGCTTGCAGAGTCCCCAGCGGGAGGCCGGACTTGTAGCAGCCAAGGCCCCATGCCAGATCAGGCATGATATCTCGTCACATAGGGTCTGTGTTGGCGAGGAAGAGAGATGTAAGAGCCGATGCACATCACCACTAGGAGGGATTTGTTTGACGGCAGCCCGAGGTGGGCAGTCTGACTGGGGGGGTGTTCAAGACAGGTGTGGATCAATGGACGTGTTCGCGGAGAAGGCGAGGCAGATCCGAAGGGTCCAGCAGCTGGCTGAGCATCGACTAGTAGCAGTGGCAAGTGTGAGCTGCTAGCGAGTAGGAAAAGAAGGGCAAGTCTAGGCTCGACGTTGCACCCGCTGGCAGGTGCATGAACGCACGCGTTGGCAGAGCTTGCGCTCCCAAGACATGCAAGTGTCTACGAGGCTTGAGCCGCCAAGTAGATGTGATCAACAGGTGCGCGTGCTGGACGCGGCTTGGAGCCGGACAAGCAGCCTGGAGCGGCGTCCTCAGGCACGGCAGTGCAAAGGTGCGGAATGAGCGCCCTTGGCGACGTTTCTCCACAGTGTTCGCCTGGGGGCCAGAGGGCCGGGGCTGCCAGGACTGCCGGCTCGGCGCTCTGAGCTTCGTCGGTAGAAGCTTCGGTCGAGACCGTCGGCGTGTGAGCCAAGTGGAGCAGAAGAATGCTTCGGCGACGTGGGTGGCCGGGCCTTTTGGATCGAAGATGGGTTTGAGGTTGGAGGCCGGGCGTCCTTTCAGGCATCCAGGCGAGAAGGCGTCTTGGCAGCGCTGGATTGAACATGGACTCCAACAGAGGTGCGACGGCCTGCTTCTTGGCCCGCCGTGACCCTGCCCGGGGCCAGCCCAGAAGAGCGCGCTCCTGGCGTATCACCCTGGCCGTCGGGCATCTAGGGGTGCCGTGAGTGGGTGACGCGGCGTGACGGGCATGCTTTAGCCTGTCTCAGCCTTCGATATCACCATGGCGAACCTCGAAAACAACACGAGGCAAGGCTGGCACCGGTGTGTGTGCGCGCGCGGAGTGAGCATTGACGAGTGGCAATAAGAGGATCTGATATATGTGTTGTGAGGAGGCCGGCAGTGAAAATAGAATCGAGATGGGCAGCCGGGTGAAGGCAGCTCGGATGCAGTGCAGGCCAGTTCCGGCAGCACCGCCGGCGCCTCGTTCTTCCGGGGCCGCGAGGGGCAGGCCAGGGGTCCGCATTTCGACACCTTGGCCCAGATTTGACCACATCACCACCTCCCCGCCCTCGCACAGCAAATATGGGGGGTTCGCTCCACTTCGTCACAAGCTACCTAGGTCCCGAACGTGCTCGTGGCCATCCTCCTCCCAGCTGTCCACATGTGGCCTCTCTCTGCGGCCCTTGGCAGGCGACATGCAGCATTTCCAGCATCCAGGAATGACAGTGACGATGGTTCCCTGGCGGTCGCTGGGCACGATCTTGACTTGTGGAGAAGGCCCACTGCCCAGCTGTCTACATCGGATGCCCCATTCTTTCTCCCGGAACCCCAGATTTCAACGAAGCTTGGTGGGAGTAGTCGATTGCTTGGGAGCGCGGCGACAAGACTTTTGGCCTGACAGTCTTGTCGCAGCTTAGTGCCGCCACTGACCAAGGCCACGCGTGCTGCCCACCAGGCCTGCTCGGCCAGGACCTTGACCTGCGTTGCCTCCTTTTCTCCTCTCATCTCCTGCGCGCTTTCTTTCACCCTCGGCTCTGGACCAGAGTTTGATGACATCTGATGGCTTGCCATTGCAAACACATCACCACCTATGCTGAAGGCCGACGGCCGACGGCCAACAGCCCATGCCCTCTTGTTTCCGCTTCACTCGCATGCGAGCGCCGAGGCATTTCCATTCTTCGCCTTGGTCCCGGCTCCGACCTTGGCCTTGTGCTCTGCTCCTCTGCAGCCTTTGTATCTTGCTTGACCTGGCGATCAAAGTATTGACCCTCCCCAGCCTTCTTGGCCGCCACATACCATCGTCGCACATTAATGATGGAGATCGCCCAAGCCCAGCACTGCCCAGAGATGCTTCTGCCGTCGAGGTTTCGCTCAGGCAATAAGTAGACATGGAAGTCTAGGAAAACTCCAGACTGATTGCTGTTCAGATGATCCAACGAGACATACCGTGTCGTTGGTTCCGCTTTATGGACTCTAGACCAGTCCTCGGGCATTTGTTGATCGCCAAGTAACCGCCATCCCCGCTCGAGGCTTTACAATCGATGCCCCCAAGCGCCACACCCTCTCATGGAAAATGGCGGTTGTCTCCAAGACGAGCGACGAACATAGGTCCGAATCCCTCTCTGGATGAGGCTGTTGCTTGGAATCTGTCTCATGCAACGGCGACAAGCTTCTTATCAACCAAGGTGTAGATGGTGCCCAGGTACGGGTGAGATAGACTTGCAAGGGGATGTGATCTCTCCTTTGCAAAAATGAAGGCCTGAACATGGCTTGGTTAGCGCCGGTGAAGCGATAGAGGATGATGGGCAATACAGCAACACGTATGCTTTGAACACGACCGGGTGCTTCTATGTGAGCTTGGGCAGATCGAAACAGACCAGCTCAAGGAAAGCGGTGATGGCACAGACCGATCTGCCTGGGTACTCGTTGATGAGGCTGCACACCATCCAATGTGATTTCAATGAAGAACATGAGCGCTGGAGACGGGGCGGTGAACCACGAAACATCAGAATAATCCGGGAGCGTGCACTGAATCTCCCCAGAACAGCCTTCAAACCAAGAACCATATTCTATGGAGTCCATCAAACCCTGTTGCTGCGTTTCGCTCTCGAGCCAACTGGCCCAAACTTGAAGTTTGTAGTAGATACATGATGCTGCCCAGTCCGCCACTGATCGACAGGCCCGATTCGGTAATCCTTCCTCTCGCAAGTCCTGTCTTTCCGACCCACATGGGAGCCCAGCCCTCGCCCCACTTGCAGCTGAGGAGAGACAGAACAACGCTACCTCTTCTTTTGCAGCAAGGACAACTTGTATATATCCGTAGTTGTTAGCCATTTTCTTCAAGAAATACCGGCTCGGTGGTGTAGTTGGTTATCACGTCAGTCTAACATCCGTTAGTTCACTGAAGGTCCCGAGTTCAAACCTCGGCTGAGTCAATTTTTTTTGTGCTTTTTTGGTCATTGCCTGATTAAAACAACCCAACGAACTTCCTTCCCAGTCAATGGTCGTCAGATGTTTTAATGCCTAGGTACATTATGCTTCTGACATCATCGGCTGAATGTCATGCCTTCTTCATCTGCACTAGCACTTTTTTTTTCTTCTACACGTGCCATCTTTGTTCTTGACTGTATGGTCAATTCTTCACGTTATTCGGGTGTGTCAAAGTGTGTCTGATGATTCAGAACTGAACACGGTATGGTGCAGGGAATCTTGTTCTGGACTAAATAAACATTTGCACAGTAAGAATGACCAAGTCAATGGCTCCTTCCATCATCCAACAAAACCCCGGCCTTGGTTCTATCATCATTGTTTCCGTGCCCGCTCAATTGCTTGAAACCTTGACAGTGCCAACCTTGGTCTTCATTGCCCTCTTCGCCTTGCAAGAGCTTGCCTTGGCGTTCCCGCTGGCATTGGCATTTCCACCAGCGTTTGCATTGGCATTCGCATTGTTGTTCGCCGCAGCACCCTGATCAGCAGCACTGCATTGTTCTATGCCAGACGTCAGCACTTCTTTAAGGCCCTACTCAAAAGGACACCAACTTACCCTTTTGTGTGTTGCAGTCAGCAACGCTCAAGGTTGCATCTCCGCCGTTGGCCGCGTTTGCACACGCATTGAACTGCTGATCGCAACTCCTCTGCAACGCAGCGCCAATGTTCACAAAGGTGTCACCCTTGACCTGGAACGGGCGGTCTGGATTGCCAGAGTCTTGGACGGGCGTGGCCGCAATCCCGCCAAGGGCGCCGGTAAAAGGCTGCAGGTTGTTTTGGCGTCTGGCGAGGGGCGCTGGGGCGCCGAGGGCAAGGCCAATCAGGGAGGCGGCAATGATGGTAGACTTCATTTTTGATGGGCTTTGTTTGGATGTCGATTTTCAACGGTATGATAATAATAATAAAAATAAAAAAAGGTCGAGGATGTGCAAGGGGCGTAGTTTAAAGCCGTGTATAAACAGAAGTGAGTGACCAGCCTCGAAAGAATGTAAATGCGCCGAAGCGGAAAGAGGATAAAGGAGAGTGGTAGTTACGGAACTGGAGAATAGTTTGAAGAGCAAAAGTCGACGCGGAGGTCCTTGTTCCTTATATGCATCCCATGGCTCTCGCTCTCGCTGCAAGGTAGCGCCGAATAATACCTCATCGGCGGCGTGTCGCCTGTCCCTTGGTCATCATAGACCCCCGCAGGTGCCACATGAGACGGTTGACAGTCGCCACTACCGCTCGAACATCTCCTTGATGCATGGCAAATGACCTGAACGGCTCCCTGCGGAGCCTAGAACCGGTGGGCTACCGAGGCCAAGCTTTCAAAGGCCGCAAAGCTTGTGTGCCTCGGACGAATCAAGGACAGCAGCCTTGGGCATAGACAGGAGGGATGTGCCCTGACAGTGTCTGGGAGTGGGTTTGGGGATTGCGCGATGTTGCGATCTGAGGATGCATTGACGTTTCGGAGTCGAGGGCCCGGAGTCCTGGGTCTTCAGGTACCCGAGGCTGATGTTGCGAAGTTATCGCCCAAGCCGGCTGCGAGTCGATGGATTTGAGTGGCTGGCCTTGGTGGTGTGCAGAGGAGCCCAACAGTGCGGATTTGGATGTGGATGATTGAGCGACGAGGGGTGGATTGATAGGTGAAGTTGGGCCTGGCGGTAGACGGTGTAGGCTGGGGAGCGCGATCCCTGTCGGCGATCAAGCACGACCTCAGGCACAAGGTGCAAAGGACGGCTGCCACACGCCCAATGACAGCCATATTCCACCAATCCGGGCGGGGAATCTGGCGCTGTCATGTTCTCTCCCCGAGCGTGGAAAGAAGGCTGAAGTTTCTCCAAACGCATAAGAAAACGTCCTGAGCAACTGTGTTCGAATTCCCACCGTTATGCGAGCCCGCACGCCCGGTAGATGTCGGTTCGCATTCCAAGCAGATGAAGCGGGACAGTCGCCTGGGATCCATCGTATGCCAAGGAAGGGAAGGGAACGGTGGGATTTGCGTGCAAAGAGTCGGGGTGCAGGTCCACGGGTGGCAGTCGGAGGGATGGCTGGCTACGCCCAAAAGGCCGTCATGTATTGCTCCACCGACACGGGCTGCAAATGGGGAAAGAGCGCATTCAGGAAGGGCTCGACGACGCCTTCCCCAACGGCGTCGTCTGCTTGCACGTGCTCGAGCTGGCCCCAGAACTTGGCTGGATAGGCCTCGTCGCACCTTCCGTGCTCTTCGACCACCTTCTCGTATGCCCGGTGCCGGACCTGCATCCTCCCCCCCCTGACCTCCTCCACAATCTTCACCACGCCATCCATCGACAGAGTCTCGCCCGCCATGCCCATGTCCTCCCTCCAGGCCCCCTTGGGCAGCAGACATGCAGCAGCGACAAACCTGCCGACGTCGCCGATCTCGGTCAGGGTGATGCGCGGCACCCTCCCTCCCTTGGTCAGCGGGATAGCGGCCTCCATGTTCTTCACGTCCCAGATGCACACCCACGAGTCCCGCATCCCATGCAGTGCCGCCTCCTCGTTCGCCGCTCCGTAGCCGAGATAGTTCATGAACAGGCCACTGGAAAACCTTGCGAATTCGAATCCTGGGTCCCGTTCCCTGGCTTGCCGGCATGCGTCCACAACAACGAGCTGCGGGCGAAGCATATCCACCTTGGCCGCGGCGAGCGGTCCGCATCCAAGCTCTGCTGGGGCGAAGCGAGACACGCCGGCACGCAGGGCGGCCTTGAGCAGATTGATCTGATTGCTGGCCCATTTGCCATCCGACGCAAATATGGTGCAAATCACCTGCAGTCCATCAGATTCGCACACTGAGTTTCGGGAGGGAACCCATCACCGTATCGACGCCCTCGAGAGCCGCCACCAGCGACTCCACCGACTCGTAGTCCACCTTGCGGACCTCAATCCCCATATCCTCAAGCCACTGTGGCGTTTTGGACGTCGCTCTTCCGAGTACAATGGCCTTCATCCCATCTGCGTGCTGCCTAATGGCCGCAACAATGGCTCGGCCTACACCGGGAGAAGTTCCGCCTGCGACTGCTACCGTGATCATCGTGATGAGCAAGTTGGAATCAGGGGATGGGCGAGAAAAAGCACCTCATCAGCCTTGCCTTATCACCCCGCCGTTTTATCTGCCGCCCTGCGGACGAGACCCCCGCGTTCGTGCGGGCCAGCCAAGGTGCCATCAACGGCGCGGTCAAGGCGCGGTGTCAGATGAGCAGCGGGGTCTGGTGCGACTACACCGAGAGTGCTCGACACAAGGATCGCATTGCTCGCATACGGCGTGGAAATCAAATTCTGATCCAGCATTCGCGTCGAAAGCCTACACGTGTAGTCTCTCTAGCATGATTTCCAAGCTTCGGTCTAGATCAAGTTGCTGATCAATGCCTAGGTACGTCACTAGACTATCGAGTCTCCGTCACTCTAGGCGGCGGGATGGCATGGCTGATATTACACATGATACAGAGTAAAGAGAGCATCCTGTACCTCTTCATGTCTAGATTTAGGGTTCGTCACATCAACCACATTCGCCAACTTTGTCTCAGCTCGTCTGGCTGGGGGGGTTTTTTTGGTCGAGGTGCCATCATATCTTGACGCAATAACACGGTTACTAGTACGCAGAATGCCATTGGCCCTCGATATGACGTGAGACCAGTGGATCCGAGGACTAGATAGGCCAGAGGGCACAACCTTGGTCCGAAAAGGCTGCATACAAGAGTTGCCGGTAGTTGTGTAAATGGCCAATGACTAGGTGATCGGTAGCCATGGCCCGATCGTCGAATCCCCCCCCTCGATTGAGCAAAAACGCAAAAGTAAGGTGCTCGTCTCGTCTCATCACACGCCAAAAGGGGATAGCGTGGCATTTGACATGAAGGTCGGGCTACACAGCATTGGCGGCGGTCGTGGTAGACGCCAACACCGCAGTGCGTCCGAAACCATATTTCGCATCCCACATCACAAAAATACCTTGCCAAGGATGCGGCGTAATTCTAAATCATCCTCTTCAGCGCGAGCACGGGATGTTTTTCCATTGGCGGGGGCCGGGCCCGCCAATGGCGCGGCGTCGACGGCACGCGGCCAGCTCGACCAGTACCAGGCGCAGCAGCAGTTCATCTGGACGCGGATGGGAGATGCGGCGCACATGCTTATCAACATGGGCAGCACGAAGAATCCTGCCTCGGGGTCGAAGGGAGGGGGAGGCGCTGGGGGCTCATGCACAGCATCGGCGACGAACTGGGCCAGGCCAATTGGGGTTGCGCACCAGCCTAGGCCAGACGCATGGTTTGCGCGGACACACGGGCACACGGACACACGGGCCTACGGGCAACGGGTCGCAGGCGAGGGGCGAGGGGAGGGAGCTGTGCAACGACGGCCACGCGATGCTATGGGTGCGATCGACGCAGTGACAGCGGGTCAGCTTCAGGGCTTTGGGTTCATTACCGACCGGCTGGCCCGCGGCATTGGTTCGCCGCACTTCCGCCGGGTGCACGACCTCTCTGCGGGCCTGACCCGCCCCGTCCTCGACCAAGCAACGCGCAGAGCAGAAAAACAAAATGTGCGCGAACTGCAGCCCACAGTCCCACAGTCCCTCGCCACACTGGCCTTCGGCACCCACGGCTGCATCCGCGGCGTTCGCCGCCCCTTTCGCACATGGGTCGCCAGTGGCTCCTCGATGGCGCGTCGCCGACGTTGGTATGCCATCCATGCCTCGTCCCCCTCTTCCAGCCTAGCCACGGCCCTGGCAGGGCCGTCTCCGCTTCTCAGGGCTAGGCTAACTCGGCCAATTCAATTCTAGAGCTGAGAGTGCCAGGCTGCTCCCAGACGGCCTTTTAATCAGCTCAAGCCGCCAGGCTGCGTCCTCGCTGCTCTAGCCACCGGCCTGC
The DNA here is from genome assembly GCA_022059125.1 of Corynespora cassiicola. Taxonomy (NCBI): domain Eukaryota; kingdom Fungi; phylum Ascomycota; class Dothideomycetes; order Pleosporales; family Corynesporascaceae; genus Corynespora; species Corynespora cassiicola. The sequence goes on along the minus strand of JAEUWY010000012.1, from coordinate 164,210 downwards.
GTAGTCTCTTCTCTTTTTGTCCTGCAAGCCATAGTCATAGCCACCGCGCGCCGCAGTCCTCGTCTGCGAAGCCGGTCCAGTCCCCAAGATTGATTCCACGGCATCCGTTTCACTGCGACTGTGACGCACGTGTCAGGGTCCCTTGAGCCTGCAGAACACGGCTCCCTTGGCCGTCCAGACCAGCAGCCGGGGGTGACTGATAGCTATTTCACTATTTGTACCCACCGGCTCCGGGGAGGGAGGGCCCCGCCCTTTGCGCCTTTACCACCGGTGACCTTTTTTTTTCGACAGCTCCGCCCACAACCTCTTCCCCCCTCCACGGCCGCTCGAATGAAAGGGCCGTCCCGTTGCTGACTGTGTCCATTTTTGCCGACGCTCCCGCGCTACTGGGTTCCAGGATCACAAGTATCTGACGTCGAACTGCGGCGCCAGGCCATTCCACCATCATGACGGAAAAGTACGTTGCCGAGACTACCATGGCGAAGGACAGCAGCGAGGACACGGTCGAGCTCGCCGCTCCCACTCCGGCTCGCTTGAACTACACCCTCAAGCTCGACCTGCGCCTGATCCCCATCCTAGGATGCACCTACACCATCCTATTTCTGGATCGGACCAACAGTGGGTCTACCATTGCTTCCTACAACGCTTGAACGGTCAATTAACGTTGCGCAGTCGCCAATGCCAGGATCGAGGGCCTCGAAAAGGGCCTCAACATGCCCCCGAATGGCTACAATACCTGCATCTGGATCTTCTTCATTCCCTTTGTCTTGATCGAGATCCCCAGCAACATGATCATGGGGTTGCCCAAGGTCAGGCCAAACATCTTTCTCGGGATCAACATGCTCATCCTCGGCGTGGTCTCGACTTGCCAGGGCCTCACGGCATCGTACGGCGGCCTGCTCGCCCTGCGCTTCCTGATGGGCATCTTTGAGGCGACTCTACCGGCTGGTGCTGCTTTCTTGATCGGCTCCTACTATACTCGCAAGCAGGCATCCCTCCGGTTTGCATCCTTTTTCACCTTTGGTATCCTCGGCCCATGTGTTAGTGGTGTAAGTAAAAAAAAAAAAAATCGGATGGCGATGGCGAGCGCAGCTGACCCTACGTAGCTTCTCGCCTATGGCATCCGCAACATGCATGGTGTCGGCGGTAAAGAGGGTTGGCGGTGGATCTTCATCCTCGAGGGTCTCATGACCATTGCCATCTCTTTGCTGGTGTTCTTGCTGGTCCCTGACTTCCCCGAGAGGACGCAGATTCTGACGCCGGAAGAAAGGGCCGATTTGCTCGAGAGGCTACGCGAGGATAGGGGTGAGGAGAAGCTGGACCTCAAGTCTGTCAATTGGGTCAAGGTCTTGTCCGACTACAAGATCTGGTTCCCGTAAGTTGTTTTCGTATAGAATGGCAATGTTGATAGAATCTGACATTGAACAGGACCCTCATGTTCTTCTGCTGCGACATGACTGCAGCCTCCATGTCGGCCTTCATCCCCACGATCCTGACGGAGCTCGGCTGGAAGGCTGCTCGGGCTCAGGTCATGTCGATCCCCATCTGGGCCACGGGTATTGTCTGCCAAGTGTTTGCATGCTGGGTGTCTGGCCGCATCGGCTGGCGGTTCCCGTTTGTGATAGTCGGGGTCCTTTTGGCCATGGTTGGCTGGATCATCCAGGTGGTCTACTCGGACAGCAAGGGCCTCGCGGCCGGCACCCGCTACTTCAGTCTCTTTGCCATGAGCGCCGGCACCTTTATTCAAATGTCCATGACGACGTCGTGGATGACGAACAACCTACGTGGGCGCGCCAGCATCGCCGTGGGTACGGCCATGATCCTCGGGCTGGGCAACTGCGCCAACTTTGTGGCGGCCAATGTGTTCATCACGCGAGAGGCACCATTCTACCCGTCTGGGTTCAGGACAGGGCTGGGCCTGACCATTGCGGGCGCTGCCATTTGCATGATCTACGTGACGTTGCTGTGGGCCCACAACAAGAAGCTAGACAAGAAGCGGAGGGAGTTTGGCGGAGAGGACAACCAAAGCGAGTTCAGATATCAATACTAAAGGATCGGCTGGCAGGGGTAGAGGCATAATGGATACACGGTCGGGCGTGGGAGGTGGTGGGCGTACGAGGGCCGATGCGAGAGATCAAAACATGAGCATACAGACACAGCCGTAGTCATAGAGTCTCTCCCTTTCTCACACAGGCACATGCGAACCTGATCTGCAGAGCGACTGAAGTCCCTATCTACACGAAACGACGTCAATATTAGGTTCCGCGGAACCAGATTGAGGCTGCGGCGTCGGAGACCCACTCCTCTGGGCAGAGGTCCCGACTGGAAGGGGCTAGCGCGCGTGGCGGATGTAGCGACCCGGGGCCCGCATCCATCCACGTAACAGGAGGTATGTCCGGCTGGTGTGCTGCCGCAAAAGGGTGACGGAAAGGGTGATGGCAATGGTGATGGCAATGGTGATGGCAATGGTGATGGAAAGGGTGGAGGAGAAGGGTGAAGGAGAAGGGCCCGGCCCAGGTGTGCACTTCACCTGGGAAGCCCTTTCCTCGGCGAGACGGCCTCACAACGTCCGCTCCTGCCTCACGCGCTGTGTGAATGGAAGGCACGCGCATGGCTTCTTTCCCGGCGCAGGCACGAGACAGGCACGAGGCAGGCACGAGGCAGGTCGTCAGTCGCAGCAAGCCTTTGCCTCTTCCACGTCGCATCCCAGGGTTGATTCCACTTCATGAACCCACCCATAGCCGCCTCCCACCACCCTTCGGTTGTTGCAATCCAAAGAAGAAGAAAAAAAGAGTTGCCACTGCCACTGCCACGATGAGGCTGCTTTCGATCCTCGTAGCCCCGCTCCTGCTCCTGGCTGCGTCCGTCTCCGATGCATACAACTCCTCCGACGTCGCTCGTCGAACCCACCATTCGGCCGACCGCGTTTCCCTGGACAAGCGTCTAGTGTACACCGTCTACATCAAGATTGGGTCGGAGCAAATCGCCGTGGGTGCCAACCAAGAGCCCTGGCTCTTCGATAGGATCCTGCAATGCCTCCAATACCTTTGCCTCTCAGGAAAGTATGGCCCCGGCTGCGACCACATGAAGATTTGTCGGATTGAGAAGATCTGCCTCCCTGGCGCCAAGAAGGGAAGTCTTGACTGCAATGCATCGCTGATGTTCAGGGTGGATAACTCCTACTTCCCCAGCACCCATGTTGGCGTCCATGGTTCCATGTGAGTTCTTTTGCAGCCGTTGTTCACGTGGCGTCATATTGACCTTCCTTCCAGGCTCGAAACCGTGGCCGGCATCTATAGCCACATGGCAGTGCCTGTCTCAAGCCGCTGGGAGAGCGGCTCCAAGGACCCCAAGCATAGCACCATGTACAACATTGCGGGATCGGCGAGTGTCAATTTCAACGAGAGAGGCTTCCTCGCGGTAAGGGCTTGGCATGAAGATCCCAGGACCGGCTCATGGGGCAGCTATCATTGCCCCGACGTCAAGGTGCCACTTGGTACGTGGTGGGACGGAAGGATACGGGGGGATTTTGCCAAAACCATGGGCGTGGGCATGGGCGACATTCATTCCCTAATCGAGTGCCAGCCGCGTCCGGGCTGGTATCCGTAATGCAGTCCATTGGCTTGGTGGAGGGGCGCAAGCATCTGATATACACTTGCTTAGGTAGAAATCCGGGTGCAACCCAGCTTTTATACCATACTTGCCATGTCTCGATGGTATGAATGAACCTGCTTGTATCCGCGCTGGACGCGTCCCGAGTAGCTGGTGGCGCGTGCTCAGCAGATCAAACGGAATCGTTCCGCCCAACCGCCCGGGACACACCCTTCACCATGGGCGCGCGTTACCTTCAGGGGTGCACATAAGAAACCGCCCACACGTACATGAACTCGATCGTCGTTCAACTCATGGCGGATACTTCAGGCAGCGTCCGGAGAAGAGCGGCGGGTTTCTGATATGTGGTAGCTAAGCGACACAACCTCGGCAACTATTACCTCAGCAACCTCCATCGCAGCTTGCTCACCTACGAAGCGTCTCCTGTCTGCAATCGAGGCGCTGGTTTTGCCTCGTCATGTTGTACAATCACTCTACAAGCAATATCCAATCTCTCATCGAGCATGCCAAGAAGCATGCCATATCCTACACCATCGACCCGCAGCAACGCGAGGCAAGAGCTATAACAAAGCATTCCCCAGCAACGCAGAATGAAGTCCCGCTGGTCGTCCTCTTCCCAAAGTCTACTGGGCAGGCGTCCGTTCTTCTAAAGGCATGCAATGAGCGTCGGATAGCAGTAACTTCGTTTTCCGGGGGTACCAGTTTCGGCGGCGCGCTGAGTGCGACAAGAGGGGGCATTTGTGTCAGCTTCGAGCGGATGAAAGCCATCATCGCCCTACACGAAGATGACATGGACGTAGTTGTCCAGCCAGGTCTCGGATGGGTAGAGTTGAACGAGCAATTGAAAGACAAGGGGCTCTTCTTCCCTGTGGATCCCGCTCCTGGAGCCAGCATTGGCGGAATGGTGCGTGCTAATGTTACCACCTACTTCAGGAACCTGGATTGGAGAACCGCAGCAAGATCAGGGAAGCTAATGTATACTCCTGCAGATTGCAATGTCCTGCTCAGGCACAAATGCCTACCGCTACGGCACCATGAAGAACTGGGTCATAAGCCTCACTGCAGTCCTCGCCGACGGCACAACCATCAAAACGCACCACCGCCCCCGCAAATCCGCCGCCGGCTACGATCTCACCCACCTGGTGATTGGGTCCGAGGGCACGCTGGCCCTGGTCACCGAGGCCGTGCTCCGCCTCACGAGCATGCCGCGCAATCTGCACGTCGGCATCGCGACCTTCGCGACCCTCCGCCAGGGCGTCGACGTCGTCGTCGCCCTGCAAAAGAGCGGGCACCAGCTCGAGATGCTCGAGCTCGCCGACGGTCCGCAGATGTATGCCGTGAATCGGTCCGGGCTGGCGCGCAGGCGCTTCGACGAGGTGCCGACGCTGTTCGTCAAGGTGGCTGGGCCGAGCGAGCGCGTCGTCAGGGACCAGGTTCTCGCCATGGAGAGCCTAGCCCGCGGGCATGGCGCGTCCAGCTGCGAATTCACGAGCGATGCCGCACGCATCGACGTCATCTGGGGTGCGCGCAAGTGCATCGGGCATGCGCTCATCGCCATGAAGACGCGCCCCACGGACCTGTTTTTGCATTCGGATTGCGCCGTGCCCATCTCGCAGCTGCCGGCTCTGGTCGAGGGCACCCAACGCCTCATCTCCGACGCGAACGCAGCGAACGGGTCCCCGTCTGCCGGGAAGTGGTTTTGTGCCAACGTCGGCCATGTTGGGGATGGCAACGTGCATTCTTCGATTGTGTGTCCGGCCGAAGATAAGGAGAGGGCGGAGGCCGTGCTGCGGGAGGTTGCGCGGCTGGCGTTAAGGCTGGAGGGAACGGTCACGGGGGAACATGGGGTAGGGTTGAAGTTGAGGGATGCGTTGGTGGAGGAGGTGGGCGTGGATGGAATTCAAGCCATGCGGAGGTTGAAAATGGCGTGGGATGAAAGAGGCATCTTGAATCCAGATAAGGTGTTTAGATTGGATGCTTCCATGGCGAAGCTTTAGGTTAGGGTATGCGATGCAGAGTTATTCTGGCAGGAAAAAATAATCAATTGTTTGTTGTCGAGATTTCGCATAGGTTCAACTGCGAGGTGTATAATCGGCCAACAATAGATATTGATAGTATTGGGCCTGAATGGCCACCCTTTCACTTTATGAGCATTGCGATATATTGAACAGGCTTAAGGGAAACGATGAGCAGGTTGGAATGCTCTCATCTTTGGCATTCTGGGTTGATCTCACAAGCGATTTCAAACTAAACAATGAATTTTCAGAGTCACACTTGATCCAGAATGTCGCCATAAATCTGGGTAATCAAGTCAAGATCGCGAGATTTTCCAGTTAAATTAGGGGCACATAATTGTTGAAAAGAGCAAACGACAATGATAAATTCAGTGGGAATACACGTATATAGGTAAATTTATACATTAGGTTTTAAGTCTATCGAACAGTAAAACGGAGTTAAGCTGATTGAGGTTGCATGTATGCAAAAAAAAAAGAAGAAGAAGATAAAACACTTTGGTAATAATTAGGGGCATAGTAAAATCTCTCTCGGTTTGTAGAGAAAAAACTCGCAAAGGTGCGTATTTGAACAAACTCAAAAATCAAGGCTTGTTTGACTTTGCCTGAGAATAGGATGGAAATTCTCTGACTGAAAAGGGGTGCTTTACGGCGGCTATCGGCCTAACTTGCAGGATACCTTGAGTTTCCGTAGCTACCATTCCGATATCCAATAAAAGCAGCTATGCGTGATAGGGTAATAAGACTGATTATTTGGGCGGCTAATACTTCCCATGCTGCCGCGCGGACCTGATCTCGTTGCTTTCTCCATCGGACTGTTCGTTCCGGTTCCGGTTCGGCACCAATTCCGCTTCCGCCCATTTCTACACAAGTCTGCGGTCGAGTTTGACTCTGAAGCAATATTCCAACCAAATACGTTCCACGGTCCCGTTCAGGACAAACAGCGTCTATGAGCGTTTCCCACACTGATTCAGCCCGCCCCTAGACTGTCAACACGCGTACTCCCATGCTGGGACAAGCTCATCTCCAGCCGAGTCTTCCATTCACCGTATTTCATGTTACAGCTGCATCTGTATTCAATTATGTCTAGTATATACTCAATGACATTTAGAGTTATTGTACTGAAATTATGATGAATCAGTAATCCAGGGGTAGGAGAATGTGGCAATTACGAAACAACAACTGGGTGTTGGCAGTGTCCCCAAAGGGAAATTGCCCCGATAACCAGACTTCCAATTTTTATGTGAATCTTTGAATCCAACTTGTTCCTTATATTATGAAGCCATCTAATGTGGGAAATTGTATCGTAAATTCATTATAAAGAGGCTCACTGCTACTCGTGAAAACCAACCCAATATTCCACTCTTTTCTTGACATCAAAGCCTCAATTCTTTTTTCTGACCCCAGTCCCTCATTCGATTTGCATCTGAGATCAACCATACCTCTTCTGACCTCCAGACGGGATGATACAGCGGCAAGAATGGAAATGGTCTCTTTGTTTACTGTGAATTCCCCTCTTCTGCAGACAAATTTAGCTGATAAGAATAGGAACTCCCACTCTGTACCGTGTCGACGGCGATACGTTCACCACGGTCCCCGTCATTCGATTCAGTAGATACTACGTCAATGCATTCGCCGAGAACCTCATTCCTGTCGATTTCGCCATAATCCACGGGTGTGCATTGGCCCAAACCCAAGCTGAGGCAGACTTGCAGCCCTCGAACAATCTAGAGTGGTTCTGCGAAGGCTCCGACGAGCGAGAGTCTGAGATTGCCAAATTCCCCATATCTACTTGCGACCAGAACTTGAAGTTGTCTCTCGTCTTCCCCAACTGTGTCGATCCTGACGATATTTCCCAATACTACTTTGGAGATGCTTCTGGCAAGTGTCCCGAGGGCATGAAGGCTATTCCTCAGTTCCGTTACGGCGTTTGGTACGACACCAAATCGATTGTTCCCAATGGCTGGACCGGCGATGCGCCTTTTTAACTTTCCCGTGTCGATTCTCCAGAAAATGGATACTGCATGCATGGCGATTTCATAAACTGCTGGTATGAAGATGCGCTGGAGAACATGATAGTGAAAGGTGGGGGCGGTGTCAATAGCGGCCAGTTCATCGCTAGCGAGCATGCCTCGGCTCTGGGAGAGGCTCAATGCCAACCCACCGATGCTGATGGATAACGGTATTATTGATTATCTCGAGAGTCTGAACATGACAAAAGATGGCGTGCCTACCACTGGAGCATCCGAAGCGACGAAGACTCTCGATTCCACCTCGGCCGCGGAGCCTATAATTTCTGCGCCTGCTACTGAAACAGCTATGGAGTCTGCGACCCCGGCAGCGATCTCCCAACAAACTGCTTGTTTGAAGAAAGGAAAGCGTAGTATTGGCAACAAATTTAGGAAGGCTGGGAGATGTGAGAATGTTGGTTGTGTTTAAGGCTCGAATTAGGTAATTTATGTGAAGAGCACCGAACGGATACTCCGGCAGTATCCTTTGGGAATATCTGTATCGATGATCAGAATTTGTACATTAGTTTCTTCACTTCGTTCCAGTAGATTACTGTGAGATGTAATGATAGTTTGTATTAAAACATTGCTTTTGTAAAGCAAAACCCTGGCCTCTCAACCCACAACTATTGTCTTTCTTATACCCGCTTACTCATATACGCCGACAATTTGCACAGCCCTGGGCAACACAGAGAAGCCAAATTTTTTTTCCATAGCCTAATATGTGCAGAGAAAAAAATCCTTCCATGACTACAACTTGCAAAAAAATTAAAGGACAAAATACCGGCGAGATATCCATAGAAGAGATAGTCGAGAGTCCCGGGGCCATGATGAGGAATCTTGATGCCAATTTTGTATAGTTCCGAAAGCCTCATCGGAATGACTTGTATTTTAAACAAGCTGTTCAATCAGTGATCAGGCCAAGCCAGAGATACCAACCGGGAGATGTCGGCTTTGGTACATTAGTTGGCGCCCGAGTCGTGCACATGTGTCTGGTCGATGGCAAGCATCACTGAAATTTTTTTTTCTATCTTTCCTGGCTCTATCGTTCATGGTGCAAACCCTTTCATCTACATGGGCTGGCGACCTTGATAAAAAACAGGTAGAGCATGTTGCTTCCCCGAGCTTTTCTGTCACTGAGGAATTCACTAATCTGCTGGAACCGAGATCCAAAACGGGGCTTCACTCTGCAGACTAGCTATTCATATGCACAGTCTACTGCATCAGCTTTAAACTTAAAATAGGAGGGATTGGTCGACGTTTGATTGCGCTGCCAGTAAAGTCTTGGTCGTCCCAAAGAGGTATTTTGCCGACTAAGAAAAGCTAGTGGGTCTCTTCTTTTCGAGCTTGGGTAGAACTAGCAAGGTGTACGTACAAACAAAGGGGTACCACGAAGCAAAAGCTCATAAGCCACTACCCGGCTGAAAACACGATATACGAATACTAGTGGGCCTCTCTAATTCTGTGAACATCGAAAAGCGTTTTTCGGGTCTGATATCAGGTCGACCAAGACTTGTCCAAGAACATTACATGTATGCTCATACAGATAATATGAGATCCAGTCCATCCATGCCCATCCAAATCCGAGAATCTTGTGGCAGCAGATATTCACCCGCTGGATAGTCCCGATCGAAATCCAAGCATCAACATGGGCAATTGTATTCGTGCATTAGCTCCATGATGTATCCTATGCTCTGTGTTCTAACGCATCGACGAAAGAATCTCTACGGTTCTTTTGATTTTTTTTTTTTATCTCAGGTTAGAACCTCAAGCACCCGCCCCTTCACGTAGCTCTTTTGATGTGACAACCTTCTCGATGAGTGACTGTTTGAACGAAATAGACTGCCGTTTCCTTGTAGTTTTCAACTCAAGTACTAGTCCCTTTCGACAGGCCATGTAGCTCATCGTTGTGAGGTAGAGCGATTCGGGTTTGGGGGCCAAAATGCGGTCCGCGAGTTGCGGGGCTCGGCTGTTGTTTCGTCACCCGCGTCGCATCCAGTACGTACCCCATCTCTCCCCACACCAGCGCTGCAGCATCGCGGAATATTTCCTCGGACACCCTCTAACAAGACGATCGACATGATTGCTTCCCCCGCTCTCGAGGATACTCCTCGTTCTCCACACGGCTTCCGACCGTCCCCCCCGAATCACCAAGATGACCAACAAACGCCAACCGCGCCCCCCGACGCTCTCGGAAAAGTACAGCGGCGTGCCCTCGCGCCTGGTCTCAATCGCCCAAGAAGCCAAAGAAAGACTCTATTCTCACAAGACGACGCCCGAAAGTGTTCCGCGACGAAGCCATGTCCGACTCCCACCCAACACAACCCGAGAGGCATTCGATGTTGCCATTGCAGCCTTGGAGCAGGCATTGGGCGAGCAAAACGTTGTCCTGAACGATAATCCGCTCGTTGACGGTTGGTACCTCGAACATCCCAACACCCACGACGCTTTCCATATCGTGGACCAAGAAGACGTCGTTTGCAGTGCCGTCGCGTTCCCGGGCTCCACAAAGGAGGTGCAGGATGTCGTTCGATGGGCCAACAAATTCGACATTCCAGTATACCCCATTTCTATGGGGAGGAATGTTGGGTACGGTGGGAGCGCACCACGAGTTCCCGGGTCGATATTGATAGACTTGGGGAAGCGTATGAATAGGATACTCGGCATCGATGCGGAAAACGCTTCATGTGTGGTTGAGCCCGGGGTCTCATATTTTGCCCTGTACGAAGAGATCCAGAAGAGAAAGCTTCCTTTGTGGATTGATACTCCGGACTTGGGCGGTGGGAGCGTGCTCGGAAATGCCATTGATCGAGGAGTCGGTTACACGCCAATGGGAGACCACTTTGCAAACCACTGTGGAATGGAAGTCGTTTTGCCGAGCGGAGAGCTTCTGAGGACGGGAATGGGAGCACTTCCGGGCAAAGATGGAGCCGACAATCCCACATGGCAGTCATTTCAACCTGCCTACGGACCATTTTCCGATGGCATCTTTTCGCAGAGCAATTTTGGGATCGTTACACAGATGGGCTTCTGGCTCATGCACGAGATTGAGCATCTGTCTTATGCCATAACATTCCCACGAGACGAAGACTTTCCACACATTGTCGATATCATACGGCCACTTGCTCAAAAGCGCATCCTTGGCAACATACCACAGCTTCGCCATATCGCACAGGAACTCAACGTGACTGGCCTGCCGAAATCGCACTGGTATAATGGAACTGGCCCCATCCCGCGCGAAATTATACGCAAGCATGCAACATCAGACACGCCTTTTGGGGACGTCTCATGGGTTTTTTACGGTACTCAATACGGGGATGGCGCTTCAATCAAGTCGCAGATTGGGCTAATCAAAGAGGCTTTCTCCGCCATATCCGGGTCCAGGTTCTTCTTCCCCTCGGACCTCCCTCACGACCACTATATCCACTCACGAGCGCTTGTCTGTTCTGGAGTGCCTGTTCTGCGTGAGCTAGACTGGTTGAATTGGAAGCCCAACGCAGGCCATCTGTTCTTTTCCCCAATCACCCCGACGCGTGGCGAGGATGCGAGGATAGTGCATGAAATAAATGTGCGTTTACATGAGAAATTCGGCTTTGATCTGTTCCCAACCCTTTGTGTGGCGGGTCGGGAGATGCATTACATTACCAACATCATATACGATCGGTCTTCTGATGACGAGAAGAGGAGAGCTGCGGGTATGATGCGCGAGTTGATTGCTGAGACGGCAGAACAAGGCTATGGAGAATACAGGACACACATTCTTTTTGCGGATCAAGTGGCAAGGACATATAATTGGAATCGAGGTGCATTGATGAGGTTCAATGAGACCTTGAAGGATGCACTAGATCCGAACGGTATTCTTGCGCCGGGCCGGAATGGCATTTGGCCCAAGAAATACCGTGGAAAGGGATGGGAGCTGCTCGGAGACCAAGTCGAAAAGGCCATCGGGGGTGGCACAATATCTCCAAAGCTATGAAGCTTTTTAGATGGACGAATTTGACAATTGGTGTTGGCAGTGTCCGGCGAGCCATGCGGAATATGCCACTCAAGTGCCGATCAACCCCACATGTCGACCTGCAGACCCCACGTCTGTCTACCACCCGAGCGAGCGCGAATGGAACAATTCCGCGCCTCACGCGTCGACCCTATCTCAGGCTAAATCGTGGTGGGATAACTCGTGGCATGGTACCCTGAGCTTACTTGACTTATTGTGAGCAACAGCAGCTCCTGGATTGCTTCACCGTAGAGCCCAACCACACACCATGACATCAGAAGCGTATTCTCCCTTGCCATCACGTCACAATCCACCCTTGACAGGTAAGTACCTGCTATGCCTAGAATAGCTCATCCTACTTACCCATCAACGCAGCCATCGTCATCGGAGCCGGTCTGGGTGGCTGTGCAGCTGCCATTGCGCTCCACCACCACGGCCATCGAGTCCTCTGCGTACTCGACAAGGTCCATGAATTTGGCCGCCTGGGAGACTCGCTGGGGCTGGGCGAAAATGCCTTTAGGTTGCTTGCAAAATGGGGCTGTGAGGTCGACGAGATCAAGCGCATCGGCAACCAGGCTCCCAACATGACGATCCGCCGCTGGAAAGACGGCAAGGAGCTCGCCGTGCAGCCCCTCATGGACATGGCGGGCTACATTGGTCACCGCGGAGACTATCACGATGTGTTCCTCGAGTGGGTGAGGCGGTGTGGCATCGCGATAAGGATGGGGAGCGAAGTGGTTGGGTTCGAGGATGTGGACCCGCAGCCCGCCGTGACGCTGAGGAGCGGGGAGACGCTGAGAGCGGATGTCGTGGTTGCTGCTGACGGCATCAAAAGCCTTGCTCGCCCGCTGGTACTCAAGACGCAGGACGATCCCGTGAGCAGTGGGTACGCATGCTTTCGGGCATTTTTCAAGCCCGCCAAGGAGCAGAGGGAGGACCCAACCTTGAACAAGTATATGCAGAATGACTGCGTAAACTTTTGGATTGGCCCGGACTTGCACCTCGTGCAGAACACGTTGCGGGGTGGAGAGGAGTTCAACTGGATCATCACACACAAGGATGATGGGGATGTCCCGGAGAGCTGGTTCCAGCCCGGGGATATGGATGAAGTCAGAAGAATTGTGCAGACGCTAGATCCCGATATTCGAGGCATCGTAGAACGGACGGAAAAGTGCTTGGATTGGAAAATCTGCTACCGACAGCCACTTCCTACGTGGACCTCTCCAGGGTCGCACCGTATTACCCTTTTGGGAGATAGTTGCCATGCTCATCTGCCGACTAGCGCACAGGGAGCCAGCCAAGCTGTGGAGAGCGCAGGATGTCTAGCGGTGTGTCTAGGCCTGATGGAAAGGAGAGACGAAGTCAGAATCGCGACGAGGTGCTACGAGAAGCTGAGATTCGGTCGTACGAGACAGAGCCAGACCAACGGAGAGGATCTTCGGGATAGATGGCACGGTGCCTTGAAGAGCGTGGATGAAGACAGGCACATTGATCCAGAGAGTGTGAAGATCAAGGTCCGCTCCCGCCCGCAGACATTTGTCGGTGTTGCATGCTAATCTCACCAGAATCGGTGGCTGTACTCGTTCGATGCAGAAGAGGACGCGAAATCAAGATGGCGCGCCATCCGCCAGATGGTAGAGGGCGAATTCCACGACGGGAGAATACAGCCGTTGTGTTGATGCCAAGCACCGTCGATCACACGTAGTCCCTTCTGTTTGCACAGATTTGGAATCAAATTCGCTTTCTTTCCGACGACAGATGGCCGGCAGATCCACGGTGAGATACTAGTCGCGCATACATGTGCGGTGGGTGTCAGCGCTTGGGCGCGAATGGCCACTTGTTCGCACAAGACAAGTTTTGGGGGCCGGGATGGATGTAGGCGACTAGATGACGCGATCAACGTTTGGGATAGACTTGGTTAGATGTATACCATCGCGCTTGACCCTGTCAAACCCAATGCTAGCCCCACCTTGGGGCTTACCGTAGGTGACGTGAGCGAGAAGAGGATGGATGCGGGACAGCATCGATGCAATTCATTACCGCCCTTTTCGTCACTTCCTAGTCCAATGGGGCTAAGCAATGGCCGACATGGCAACGAAGATGTTTTTCTTTGAATTGTGAGTCATTGCTCGGATGAGCCGTTGGTGGTGAGTTGGATGCGTGCTAGGCATTCCTTGAGGATCACGTTGTCTAATGACCAGTATGCGAGACGGACCCACGAGAGTTCTTGTTGCAAATGTATCGCTCGTTCCGGGTACGGAGAGGTATGACTGACATTCGCAAGGCTGATGAGAGGCTCTCGGCCGTGGGATCGGCCCACCATGGGTGCGGGGCGCCAGACTGGGGCCAGGACATTGGGCAAACCAGCTCGCGGTGTTTCCGTACTGATTCACAAAGACACTGGTTCCATCCGATCCAGTTAAGCGCCCGAGATTTGGCGACCGCGAGGCTGGCGTTTCCGGTCTCTCATCCTCGGTTACCATGTGGCACGGGTGTACCTAGTGGGAGCATCCAACGGCGTTCCCGTTGGGGGCCTGTTTAGTGCGTGCGCTAGAAGGAGCCGCAAGCCGCTCCCTCCCCCACAGATTCTGCCCGAGAAGATTCCATTCCGAGGGCCAAACGCAGCATGTTCCCATGCAAGCACCGGCAAGCACCGTCAATCGGCAGGTGACGAGACGTCCTGGCGGTAACAGAGGGCGGCTGCACAAGGCTGTCTCTGACGCGGGCACATGGGAAGAGTGTCTGACCCTTTTTGGCAGCATGCCATCAGCATCCCGAGGCGTTTCCACCATGCTCCCCTTTGGGCATACGACGTTTCGGGCGAATGAGATTTTTTTGGCTCTCATGAGTTGCATTGGGCGAGGAGGCCTGCTCTTTCGGGGGTGTGGCCTAGGTATGCCCCGCCGGCTCGACTTTCTCTCGTGGGCATGGCGCCCGCGGGAGGTGGTTGAGAAGTGCGTACCTGTTGCGATTGGGCGAGAGATGCCAATGTGCCAACAGGAGCGGCCCAGAAACACCATGGCCATGGTTTGCTCATCGCCACACAGGAGCTTTCGTGCCCATGCGCGGAGATTGGACGCCTCGCCCTCTTCTCCGCCCGCCTCTTGTCTTGCGGCGGCGCTGCCGATCCTGCAACGAGCTGCTGTTTGGTGGTGACCCCGAGCATGGAGCCCGACCGTTTTCCCAAGCAGAGCCAATACTGCGGGTTATTCAGCTGTTCTATTTACAGGCGGGCCGCGACGCTAGTGACATGGTTCTCGTATGTACTCGTCAGAAGCGTGCCGGCGACATTCAGGACGGCGGTCGAGGGTGTGCGCACGCCCGAAAGCACGGCCCTTTCGTCTGAAGGCGGCTCCGATGGATACAGGCGAGCTCCTTCAGCTGCGCCGACGCGCTGCTCCATCGTCGCGCTCCCGACGCCAATCCTGCCTTCGCGCCGCCTGCACCCGCTTGCCACAGCTTCTTGCCGGATCGGCCGCCATCGAGTAGCATGAGACTGGCGTTTGTTGGCGTGCCCGCTGCCAGCTGGCGGCTGGCAGGATGGAGAAGCGCAGAGCCGTCTGATGGAACGTCACCCCCTGCTCAGCCACACAGTGAGGTCAGGGTCTGCAAGACATGGCTGGTTGACAGTTGAGCTCGCGCATAAAGCTAACGGCGCGGATTGAAATAGTCAGACGGTGATGCTTTGCTAGGTTTTGCCCACTACAGCCTCTCCTCTTCTTTTCCGTCTCTTGTGCATCCCCATCATCCCGTCACTCGCTCCACCTTACGTTCGTTATGGCCTTCTGGAATACCGTCATGGATTCCTCCGTTCCTTATGGAAAGCGGCTTGTGCCGCTCGTTGTTGATGAAATCGCAAAGAATGACCCCGGCCGCATTTGCTTCTCATATCCGCGCTCTTCCAACCTAAAGGATGGCTTTCGAGACGTAAACTTCCGCACCGTGAGTGGCCGCGACGAACACCTCTCTTCGATTTGGCTAAGATGAGGCAGTTTGCAAATGCCGTCAACAAGACTGCTTTCTTCATCCAGAGAGAGATTGGCCGTAGCTCAATGTTCGAGACGGTCATGTACATGGGCTATCCGGACATTAGGCACTTTATTATTTTGGTTGCGCTGTATGTTTCCCTGGTCTTTCAATCCATTGAATCGTCACTGATTTGTAGGCTAGAATGAAAACGGGTCACAAGGTAGGGCTGTGCCCCGGATAAACGGAACTTCCACCCCTAACGTACGCGCTCACATACATAGGTCCTGTTTAGTTCTCATCGGAACAGCGTGTCTGGCCACGCGGACCTGATCAAACGGACCGACTGTACCATCCTCGTGCATACGGCTGGGTTTCCAGTGTCGGGAATCCAGGAAAAATGCAGGATGGAGACCATATGCCTACCAGAGCTCGACTTGCTGCTGGACGATTCGCCATGCGACCATTACCCGTATACGAAAACCTACGACGAGGCGAAGCATCACCCATGCTTGGTGCTCCACACTTCGGGAACGACGAGTCTACCAAAGCCAGTGGTATGGACACATGGCTCACTGACTACCTCGGATAGTCATCACTTGGTACCTTCTATCGACAGCAGACCCACGTTATGGGGGCCTATCGCCGATGCAACCCGGCGTCTATATACTGCGCTCCCTATTTTTCACGGGGCAGGCGTCGCGACCGGCATAATGAAAGCTTGTTTCAACGGCACCGCCATCGTCATTGGTCCGCCTGGACTAGCCACTGCCGACACACTAGGTGAGATGCTGGAATATGCTGATCTTGATTGTATTGCTTGTCTCCCCATCACACTGGAGGATGTTGCTACAAGACCTGATGTCCTGGAAAAGCTTGGAAGGCTGAAATATGCCAATTACGTCGGAGGTTAGCATGGCACGTTCCACGATTAAGCTTGAGACTTAACGCTACCAGGGCAAATCTCCCCCCATGCCGGGGATACTATATCTCGACACGTCCATTTGTATAACAACATGGCCAGTACCGAGACCAACATTCTCGTCCAACATGCCACGGACCGAGAGGACTGGCAGTACATCTGCCTGAGCCCTGCTTACAATGGAATCACAATGCGTCCCGTAGGGGTAGATGCATATGAGCTAGTGTTTGTCAGGGACGATGCCCACGCAGAGCTTCAGGGCGTCTTCAAAGTGTTCCCGCGGTTGAAGGAGTATTCCATGTGCGACCTGTACTCACAGCACCCCACAAAGCCCAATCACTGGAAGTATGAGGGACGGTCAGACGATATGATTGTTCTCGGAAGCGGCTGGAATTTCAATCCCTCGACCCACGAAAGCTTCCTGGCGTCGCACAAGGCCGTCCGGCACTGCATGTTGGTTGGCAATGGAAGAGATAGGCTCGCAGCCATCATCGAACTACGTTCAGAATACTACACTGAGGAGTTGGAGGGGAAGAGGAGATTGGTAGAAATGATATGGCCCAAGATACAAGAGGCAAACGGGCTTGCAGACACAGCCGGGCAGCTTGGTAAAGAGATGATGATATTCGCGACGAGAGAAAAGCCTTTTCCACTTGCCGGAAAAGGTAGCATACAGAGAAAAATGATTGCAAAGATGTATACCCCGGAGATGGACGAGCTGTATGCATCCCTTGGCAAGGGCGGGATAAGCGTTTAGCCCACGACGAGATATCACAATACGAAACGTGTGCAATGAGCGTATGTTCATCTGGGGGAAGAGGCTGTCCCAAGCTCTGCCATTGACCACCAATCTACTTTCCAGGGTCCTGCCCATCGCTCTCTTGCTTGGTCCGACGAGCCGAACTGCCGAGCGCGGCCGAAAACTGACGCACACAACCCGGGCAGAATCGAGGAGCATTGCTCTATCAAATGGAACCACACCATCTCACGGCACTCCCCAAATAATGGTGCAGCTAACATGTCGGTCTCGACGGTGTCGAAAGGTGCGCCGGACGAAAGATGGAGCTCCTCTGCAGAGTCGGACCTGCACCAAATCATGGGTGTTTTGATGTCTGCAGCTGAAACCGGCCGAGAGGTGCAGCTCATCGCCGTCACACTAGCACCACCGACACCATGAGGACTTGCGGTTAACCCCAGTGGAAGCCTGGCGCAGGCTCGTGGTCCCATTGATTATCATGACTCCTTCCCAATTCAGCCGGCACTGGATCCTGCTTTATAATCCATCTTATAAGCGTCGCACACCGGTCGCTACAGTGGGCGAACGTTGGCCCACAGATTCGTGCCCCGCTCACCACGTCTATGCGAAATACGTCGAGGAAAAAAAAAAAGGGCGCAGCGCAGTTGAACTGTGCAAAAATGCACCAGCATTTCTAAGCAGGTTCTTCAGGATGCCGTTACACAAAGGTCAGGCCCGGGCGAGGGGTATATAAGTGAGGATGACTTGCGCGTTGGACTGGGAAAAAGAAAGATTCAGGCCAATCATAACCTCCTACAGACCAAGCTACGGATTCTATCGCGTGGAACACACACTGCAACGCCCAAGATGAGCTCACTCCACGCCCTCGCCGTGGTCCCCATCGTCCGCCTCTTGAAGAACATCACCGCAATCGTACAAAAAGCCGAAGACCAGGCCAAGACGAACGGCATCGACCCCCAGGACTACATCAAGGGACAGCTGCATCCCGACATGAAGGACTTTGCGTTCCAAATCTACTACTTGACCGAGAACGCCGCGACGCTGGGCTCCGGAGTCAACCCCTCGATCCCCACCCTCGATCTCCAGCGAGTCGAGACCACGTTCCCAGAACTCATCGCGCGGCTCCGCAGGACCGTTGCCTACCTCGAAGCCATCGGGCCCGAGGACCTGGACGGCAGGGAGGACGACGAAAAGGTGCTGCGCGTGGGGCCCCAGGGCAAGAGGGTCGAGATGCGCATGTCGATGCGGGACTATGTCCAGCTCCTGGCGCATCCGAACGTCTACTTTCACGTTGTGACCGCATACGACATCCTGAGGATGAAGGGCGTGGATATCGGGAAGTTTGACTTTCTCAATGCGGCCGGGGGGATTACCATGACGCCCATTGAGGATTGAGGAGTATTAAGGTTGGGGTTAGCCTGCGTTGGGTGCTGCGTGTCGCTCGATTTGGGAAGCCTCGAAAAGTTAGACTTTGTGTTTGCAGAGGGCGTTGGAATGTTGCATCGCGTGGTAAAAAAAAAAAAAAAAAAGCAAACGGGATCTTCTTTGTCATGAGAACTTAGTTCACTTGAATCGCTCAGACGTTGCCCTTAATCTCGGGTTATGGTTTGCGATTCCCAAGAAAAACAAAAACAAAAAACATATCATAGTAGGCATGGCTTGGCCTTGCAATGATATTACTGCGAGCTATCATACTCCATTTCCACTTCTCTGAGCCAAATCGTACACTATTGAATTCAACAAGAGATTGCGTCCGCACTAACATTAAATCGCCGCGTCATAAGAGATATCATCAAGCATTACACAAAAGGAGCTATGGCTCATTCGTATCCCGCCTCGCAAGCTCCTGCTCCAACTCGGCCTTCTCGTCCACCGTCAGTTCACTGCTCGCCTTTCCAATCTTGACCCCCAAAAACATGATCACGAGTCCGGTGCTGGCGCATGCCGTGGCGAGCCAAAAGGCAACCTTGTAAGAGCCTCTTGGGCCACGATCTTCTGTCTGCGTGACGGCAAGGTCCGCCAGGCCCAGGAAAAAGGAGATGCCGAGAAAGAGAAGCGAGTTTATAAAGGCACCCGCCAGACCCTGGCGGGCCTTGGGCATCGAGGTGGTGATGAAGATGTTGCTAACATTGTACGTGATGTCGATGCC
Organism: Corynespora cassiicola; assembly: GCA_022059125.1. Lineage (NCBI taxonomy): Eukaryota > Fungi > Ascomycota > Dothideomycetes > Pleosporales > Corynesporascaceae > Corynespora > Corynespora cassiicola. The sequence goes on along the minus strand of JAEUWY010000012.1, from coordinate 144,789 downwards.
CATGGTGGCGCAGAGCATGGCCGGGAAGATGTATGCCCAAAAGTTGAACTCCTCGGGAAGGACGGCGAAGAGGAGGACCGAAAGAATGTAGCAGGTTCCACTTGCGAGCAGGAGACTTGCAAGACGTTAGCCAAGTCATAGACAGTAGTTGGTTGCAACATACATTCTTCCAGGAAGCAGGTGCAGAATGAGGCCGCCAAGACTGGCGAGAAACAGGCCACCGATCGCCATGGGCGCAAACCAGGCACTGGTAAGCAAAGGACCCGCACCGACAACTTGCTCGATGCTGATACAATTAGCCTTCGGTTCTTGCCTTTGTGAAGCGGAAACTTACTAGAAGCTGGCATAGAAAAGGAAGATGCCAAAGACGCCATACTGGAAGAAGAGTGCAAGCGCCAAGGCTTTCATACCTTTGACGTTGAACATATCCCCAGGCAGCAAAGGTTGCTCAGCCACCCAGCCTTCAATGTATATGAAGCCTCCCAGGAACATGAAGCCGAGAACAAAAGTGACTGGAACGTAGGGCGTGGCCCATCCGTTTGGGGCATGAGACCCGTCGGTGATTGCAAAGACAATCAAGATAAGAGCTGGGACGATGGTCAATGTGCCGAGCCAGTCCATCTTGACTTGACGTCCTTGCTTGTCTTCCTTGATGTTCGGAATGCAAAGGAACGAGGCCACGGCGACAATGCCCAAAAGGATGGATCCAATGTAGAAGAACCAGCCCCACGTCATGACCTGGGCGGCCAGACCGGCGAAGAAGATTCCAGCAAAGAAGCCCACGGGCGCAAAGGCGCCATAGAGGCTAAACACGAGATTCTTTCGAGGGCCGGGGCGATACTGGGGGCCCAATCAGCGATGAATACAGATTGGAGGTGTGGTGTGGCTGCCCACTTACGATGCTGCCCAAAAGCATGATGCCAGACGGGAGGAAGGCAGCAGGACCGAAGCCCTGCAGCGCTCGACAGAAGATGAGCATGATGTAGTTTTGGCTGAAGCCGGCGATGATGGACCAGACGACAAACCAGACTAGGCCGGCGTTGAAGACGTAATATCCTCCATACATGTCGGCCAGGCGTCCGAGGGGCAAGAGGAACGCGCCCGTCACCAAGGAGAAGACGCTCGCCGGCCATGTCTCGGCGCTGGATGGAATGTCCAGACTCTGGGAGAGTGCTGGGAGCAGGATGTTGAAGCCCGAGATGAAGTACTCGGCGATGAACATGGATCCGAGTAGGGAGAAGCAAAAGCCGAGCTCCACCCATATCGACTTGAAGGCAGCGGGGCGCTCCCGCCCCAGCCGTTCTATGTCGGCGGGCGAGATGGACAGGCTGGGGCCAGGGCCCTGTTCCGCTTGGACATGCTCTCGAGGGGCGGCCATGGGGAGCGATGGGGGTCTGGGGGAAGCGTGGCGCCTTGTGGCCTGGGATGGGAAGACGTTTGGCGGGGACAAGCCAGATGACTATGACGAAGCGCCTGGAAGTCGATGGTGCACGTCGAGGTGGGCTTCCTGGGGCAATTGGATCCAGGAGGCTGCCCTATTTCTATGACGGCCCTGGGGCCATGGTGCATTCTCGCCGTCAACATTCTGGCTGAGAAATCCAAGTGCCAGGCTCTTCTCCCAGGGCCCCAAGGGCGCAGAAAGCGGTGACTGCGACACGGCCGTTCAGAAGAGAAGTCGTAGTCGCGATGTGGGCCGGCTGGCGGCGGTGGATGCGGTGGGTGCGGCTTGGCTGCCCGGGGGGGTCTAGTGGCGGCGGCTCCCAGTTGCAACCGTCGAGAGGCCAACGGCGGGACATATCGGCCACGGTTACAGAACGCGACTGACATAAGCGCAGGGACGGTATCGGCGGGAGCTGATTGGTCGATCCCTGCCAAGGCCCTGCGCGCCTTGCCTCTCGACCCTCCCGTACCTCCGACCGGGTGCCGCGCCCGGCCACATGATGTCTGCTCCCCCAACCCAAACCCATCCAGCGTTAGTAATTACTCGATTCCGCCGGATATATCTCTGCGTCCTCCACATCTCCTCCACAGAACTCCGCACGCAGGCTTCTTTCCCGTTACAGCCAAAACCCGACACATCCTGCATGCCGCTTATCTAATGACGGCCTCTGACCTCGCCCTGCCCACCAAGGCCTGCCACAACTGCAGGAAGAAGCGCTGGAAGTGCGACCGGTCGCTCCCCGTCTGCCACAAATGCCTTTCCTCCGGGGCCGAGTGCCTGGGCTACGGCAAGCTCTTCGTCTGGAACAATGGCGTCGCCAGCCGCGGCAAGATGATGGGCAAGTCGTATGAAGAGGCCTTGGCCACCAGACGGGACGGCCAAGCCCACCTCCCACGCCTGGCCTTCAGGCCTACGCCCACGCCCAAGCCAAGCTCGCAGCCTGAACACTACCCCGGACTTTCGCACTCTGCGGATCTCGACTACCGTGACGACTCGTCGTCGTCGAGCGGGGAAGAGGGCGAACACGTGGGCACCGTCGTCCAGCGCCCGCTATTGGACCCCCTTGTGCAGGACCTGAGCAGCCACTCTCGCTACTATCTCTCCCACTTTGCCAGCCAGCTGTGCGCAGACATGGTCTGTTACGATGCCCCCGGCCAGAACCCCCTGCGAGAGCTCATCCCCGCAACCTCTGCCTATCCTTTGCTGCTTCAGATCATGATCGCCAGCTCCGCCTTCCACGTCTTCAACATCTCCCAAGACCCCATGAGCCAGTCCGTCTACCAGCAGACCCAGAAGCCCTGCCTCATGGCATACTACCAGGCCGTGAGTAGGTTCGGCGGGCCCCTCAAGTCCTCGTACCACGACGCCCTTGTTGCCAAGCAGCAGGCCCTGTCCCTCATGGCCAAGTCCGTCGCCTCTGTGAACGGCTCCAACATCGACATGATCCTGGTGGCCATTCTCCTCTTCGTAAACTATGACTTGATCGAGTCGGGCCGGGACAAGTGGAAGGTTCACATGGAGGGAGCCCGAAAGCTGATCAACCTCCTGGGAACGCCGGCTTTTGAGCAGCGGCCCATGAGCAAGCTTCGCCAATACGTTCTTTCTGACCTTCTGATGTGAGTTTGCCCCGGTCGTCGTTTTCGAGCACTACTGACGTCTTCAGCTTCTCCATTCTGGGCTCCACCTTTACATTCTCCGTCACCCCAAAGCTGATCCCTGACACCGTCGATATTGAGCCTATCCTGCGATATGCAGAGTCCAACAACTATCTCTCATGCCCGGCGCCCCTGCTCCGCATCATGCTCGAGTCCTTCGCCCTTTCTGACACCCGAAACAGCCCCACTGATGACGTCGCCGCTGATGTGCAAGAGCGAGTTGGCAGCATGATCATGGCCGTTTTGGCATTCGACCCAGTCCAGTGGGCCCACGATTTTGAACCAACCTCTGAGCTGGATGATGTCAAGCAGCGAATCTTGATCGCCTCTGCGCACCGCTCAGCCGTGTGCATCTACCTTGCCCGCATCATACCGTGTAACAACCCCCTTCTCGATCCGGAGAGTGGCTCTGCATTGGTCAGTCTCACTGCGCTTGCAGACGACATTGTCCTTCACATATCAAAACTCCGCCCTGGCGACAGTCTCTTCAAATCCATCAGCTGGCCGCTCTTCCTAGCTGGCGCCGAATCCGAGGATGTTGCGCAACGCGAATGGATCATGAACACACTGGACGAGTTTTACAACGTGATGTACTGGGGTTATGTGAAGACGGTGAAGAGCGTCTTGGAGGAGATTTGGAAGTTCAAGGATCGAGCGGGCGCTGGATCCGCCAATTGCTGGGTCGTTGAAGTCAAAGAGATGGGCACCGAGCTCTTGATTGCCTGAGCCGAGCTTGGCCGTAGCCACTGCAACTACTCTCCCAGCAGCCGTCTTTGGTTTTTATCAAGACGGTGCAACCCCAACACCGACCGTGCCTCCGCATCGCATGCTGCACGTATGGTCACCAACTTCCGGGCCGAGCAAAGCCTCAGGCTCGACGGATGGTCCGTCAGGCCAGCCGACAAACTCCACTCTCGAGTTCCACCGCTCCTACAGTCAGAGACGCAGCCAACTAGCGTTTGGGCCACAAATGGCGCGCTTGCAACTTGGTCCGAGTCTTTGCCTTGGGCTGCAAATCTCGACATGCACCCCGCAGACTAGGGAAAATCGCCATCTACCTCATCGATAGACGTCATCCGCCCGTGATCTGTCATGGTAATGTGATTTTGGTTCCTTGCATCCCAGCCGCCCGTCATGCGCTCTCACGTCCAGTGTTCACCCGCTCCAGGTACCCATCCAGACAGTAGGTCGTGTGGCGTTGGTTTCCACGCCGGCACTTGCCTCCGCTTTCCTCCGTTCAGGGCCCTCCTCGTCTGGCAGATGCAGCCTCAGGAACGACCCTGTAACGCTTGATCTGACCTTTGACGTGCCAAGCGTTGGATGGCGGCTTTGCCCCTTTGGGCTGCTTGAGACGAGCACGTGACGGCAGCCATCGTCCTTAAATTGCAATGCAAGTCAATCGAGTGATCTCCGTGTGGCTTTGCGAGCCGCCTTATTTTTAGCCCGAGGCCTTCATTCGCTGCTGGCCCGTAAATCCGCGTTCCTTTTCCATGTACTCGCCAGTGCAACTGTGATTTTGTTCCTGGCGCTGAATGTCAAACAGGGGCGTGATTGAAAACAGTGGAATGTCTACGCGCCGGGCTTCTACGCGTTAGCGACAGCTTGCGCCATGGGCCCGGCCGCCTTCGTTGTCCACTCTGTGGCCTTGAAACGGCTCGACAAGACTGTCTGTTTCGCGGCGCGAATTGCAGACACGTCAAAGGCTTCACAAGAGATGCAGCATGCATCCCATGGACGTACGGCGCATCCTCAACAGTACACAGAGCTTGTCCGCCGCCGTGGTGCGCGCTTGGCGGTGAATTAGCCTCCACGTGAGCCGCTCCCGAGGCGCAGTTTTCTTGGACGATCGGCATGTTGCGGTTGTGCGCCTCCAACACCAAGGTTTAGAGATACCACCTACCTCATCGTCCATCATTGCGATAGTCGCTTTTTTTTTTCGCGTCTCACGCACCTGGGCCTGCTTGCATGCACAATACTACGGGTTGGAACGGACATTTGCATCCTCGTCACCGCTCACAGTCGCGTTCCGCCGCTCGTTTCCCGTTCGAAACGTCCTACCGGGTGCGTCCCATGAACCACCCGCACCCCCCAATCCTCCGCCATGCGAGCACTTGATGCTGCTGCACGTTTTCTATTCGCTCAGTATGCGTTCACTAGCGAAGATCTGCCTGCCGGCAGGCACCCGCTTGCTCAGGGTCGGGGCCGGCCTCGCCTGGCTGTCCACCCTCAGGGGTCGTTGCAACAGGATCCACTGAAATTAGCGGCTAAGTGAGACTTCTCTTGATGCTTTGCTCCAGCGTCCCCTGGGCTCGCTTCCGTTATTCGTCACCGCGGGTTTCCAGATTTTCCCACGAGGCGATGGGCGAGTGTGATGCCTGGGGAGTCAGTGGGGGGTCCGTCTTGCAACCGGTCTATAAAGTGTGGATGCACCACATGCCGTGCGTTTCGATGGTTTCTTTTCTTGTTTCTTTCTAGCTCGATGCCTGTTTCTTGCATATAAACCTACCTCTCTCGCTCCGTCTGTCTGTCTCGACATCTTAATCACAGTCTCGTCCTGAACTCTTTTGAACCCTTTGCACATCATGCGTCCAACAGCGTTATTCTCATCTGCTCTCCTATCCTCTGCAATCATCCCTAACTGCTATGCTCAAAGCGAGACCGACCCCATCAGACGGGCAGAACTGGCACTTTCTGCACTACAAATCTGGTACAATGCCGGCACAGGGCTGTGGGATACGACTGGCTGGTGGAACAGTGCAAACGTAATGACCATGCTATCTAACCTGGCAAAGCACGACGAGAGCACACAAGTCAAGGACCTTGTGACGAGGGTGTTTGCAAACACCATCCGACAAGCGCCAGCGAAGAATCCACAGCCAGGTGTTGAAGACCAAAGTGCCAGCAGCAAAAGAAGCAACGAGACCGAGTTTGTCTTGTTCAACGGAACAAAGCCCAGTGGTTACAAGAAGTCAATCGGCGATGACGATCTGTACATCACCACCTTCCCGCCCGATTGGAATAAACCCGGCCCATATGTTGACGTATCCACACTGCCAATCTTCCAGCCGAAACCCGACAACGATGTAGCTGCTACCGCAGCTGCCGATCCCAATCAGTGGCTCGACGGCTTCTACGACGATGACCTCTGGTGGGCGCTAGGATGGATCGGCGCCTATGACATTACTCAGAACGTTGAATACCTACAGCTAGCCGAAGGCATATTCATGGCCGTGACCAAGTCCTGGCCTACGCGCTGCGGCAATGGTGGCATCTTCTGGAGCTGGGAAAAGGACTATATGAATGCGATCGCCAACGAACTGTTCCTCAGCACGGCGGCCCATCTGGCTAATCGTGCCGAGAATAAGGAGTTTTATGTCGACTGGGCGAAAAAAGAGTTGGACTGGTTTCTGGGCAGTGGCATGATTAACGAACGAGGCACAATCAATGATGGACTGACCGAGGATTGCAAAAACAATGGCAAGGTACGTGCACCCGAAGCAGTCCAATTTGTGAAGCTAACGATGCTAGACTACTTGGTCGTACAACCAAGGTGTAATCCTCGGCGGCCTGGTCGAACTCAACAAGGCTGCCCCCAACGACACCTTCATTCCTCTGGCAAACAAGATTGCCAAAGCTGCCATCAAAGAATTGTCCGATGAAAAGGGCATAATTCACGACAAGTGCGGACCCTACTGTGGTGCAGACGGTTCTCAGTTCAAAGGCGTCTTCGCTCGAAACCTGCAGCTACTCCACGAGGCTGCCCCGGACGACCAATACGTAAAGACTATCCAAGCGAACGCAGACAGCATCTGGAACAATGATCGTGACCAGGGTAATATGCTGAGCTCCGAGTGGGGAGGGCCTTTTTATGCTCCAGCGAATGCGAGTACTCATTCTAGCGCCATGGACGCACTTGTTGCGGCCATTACAGTTCGTTAATGTCTAATTATACCCTCACCATTGTACTTTACGATTTCAACGATTGCAGCATTTCAGTAGGAAGAGACATTTGGATGTCTGCAAGATATAATACAGTTTGTTCTTACGTTTTCTTCTTACATTCTCTGGAGTCAAGTCAAGTGGTGTCCAGCGTCTTCTCGTCTTTTCTCACTCCACCCCCCTCCCTTCTAGGAAGACTTCTTCTGCCTCTTCGCCTCTCCTCTCCCCTCGCCACCCCTCTTTCTCTTTCCCTTGGCAGGAGAAGCCGCCGGCGCGCCCGGCACGGCAGGGGCCTGGGTGGCCCTCTGCCGCTTGTTGCTGTAGGTCCTGGCCTCCCGCTCCAGACCATTGACTACACTGTAGTCGTCCTGCATCAAACGGATGCGGAGCTCCCCTACATTCCCCTTTGCAATGATGTTTCGCTTTGCGCACAGCGCTGCGCACTGGACATAGCTGTAAGGGGAATAGTCGGGGAGCCCTAGTCCCGGGAGACCAGTCGACGCTGCGGCAACCGCCTTCTTCGCCGACGGCTTCTTCTCCACCCGACCACCCTTCACCTTGGTAAGGGCATTATTCTCGACCTTCTTCTTCTCTTTGGTCTTCTCTTCCGCCGGAGCGGACTTTTCCTCTTCGACGATGACATCGTCCTCAACTACCACCACCCCCCTCCCCTCCTCATCAATCACTCCCGCCTCAAAATCCACCACAAATTTCTTCATAGCAGCATCCCTCTTGCGCTGCGCTGCCCCAGCCTCGCGGAGGTCCATGACGTCCTCGGCGGCTGACGCGACGTCCGGACGGAGCAGCTCGAGGTGCTCCGCCTTCCACTTCAGATCCAGCACGCCGGACCCGTGCCAGGGCCTCGCGAGCTCCGTAGCCGTCTCGCGGTCGATGATGCCGTTTTTGAGGCAGATGGTTGCGTGCTGGGCCATCATTTCGTCCTCGGTTTGCGCGTGACGGGAGCCATACGCATCGCGAGGGTCGGCGGGCGCCTTGGGTGTGGCGGATTTGACGGCGGGAGCGCCGTTGGCGGTGGTAGTGAGGGCGGTGGGGGCGAAGACGGTCGGAGAGAGAGGACGAATAGCAGCAGAAAGAGGAGGAGGCGAGCGGCGGTCCTTGGACCGGGACGCGATGGTGGGCCGCTGGTACGAAGGCACAGGGGCGGGAACCGCACTGGCCGCAGCGGTCTTGGTCTTGGTCTTGATGAAGGTGACTTTGGCGGCGGTGTAGGTGTTGGTGTCGGCGGAGGGCTCAACGACCTTTGTGCGGCGGGGGCGGATGGCGGGACGGTAGTTAGATGTAGTGACCGCCGCTGTGGGCTTGGGGGCGGTGGCCTCGGCGGTGGCAGCGCGACGCGAACGAGTGGCTCGACCTGTGGCAGCGGTCTGGGGAGCGGTCGTTGCAGGCTGAGGGTTGGGGACGGCGGACTCGGTGGCACGCACACGTCCGGAGTGGGTCGGTGCGGTCTTGGTCGTGGTGGGCTTGGACTTGGTTTTTCGGGGAGCCATTGTGTATTCGGAATATGGTGAATTGATAAGAGATGCTCAGTGACAGGTAGGTGTCGCAACAAAAGTTATCGTAGTGAGACTTTGAGGGAGAAAAGAGCTTCTGGTAACTATGACAGCTTTTAGGGTATTTTAAGGTTTCAAGTAGCAGGTAGCTGGTAGTTGGACACTGTGTGTTGGGTGCTGAATGCTGGGCTTGTGCGATCGTAGTGCTGTCGAAGGAAGCACAGTTGTGTCGGAGCAGTAAGTAATTCAAAATAATCGTGGGAAGATTCATTGATATGACGTGATAAAACAATAGAGGTTCAAAGTGAAAGCCACGAGTTTTCATAGTTCTTTTGGCTACTGTTGACTTCGATATCAACGGAGTGAATACTAGATAAGAACCGCCGCAACGAGTCTTGGCAGAGATATCCTTGAAAACAAAATACATTACAAAAGACGAGCTGAAATTCATCTACTCTAGTGCTCTATATAACACGCTGTAATAAAGTATGTGCTATATAGTACTGATTTTTCTATTATAAACTCTAGTTTGTTTTTTAAAATGTTTACCTTTAGAATACAATCACTTTATATAATGCTGTAAGTGTTTGCGCTACAAAAGTTATATAAACGTTTAATTTTTATAAAGCTTATAATTTTTTTTAATCCCTGTAGAACACGATCATATTATTCTCAAACTTACTAGAAAATTTCTTTTCCTTTTCGCACTTGGGTTCGAGGTTGAAAAATATTACTAGCTGTTGATATCTCCAGTATGGTGTCCCCACTTCATATGAAGCTCGCGCTCCAGCAACACAATTCCAAAAAAAAAAGCTCGTTTAGAGTAGGTCGAATATAGCAAACCAGCTTTTCGGCCTCACAGATCCTATAATCTAAGTTTTTGTATCAATAGACTCACCAAATGATGTTTTCTTTATCTTGTAAAACAGTGTCACGCTGTTTGCTGTTTCTTAATGTCAAAAACTTTAGTCTTTGTTTGGGAAAACCCGTTTTTCTCAATAAGAACATAGATAAAGATCAAGAGAGCGTATGTATATAGGTCATTGCTCAAGTGAAATCTCAACAATCCTCAGTCACCTATTGCATGGTCCGTTGCCTGTTCACGATGGCCCCCAAAGCTCGAGAAGCAAGAGAATTCGACGACACAGCAAGAAAGGAGCTTGATCAACATTTTCTGGAGGACAATTTTTCTCAGTGTTGGCGATGCGGCAAGAGGAAAGAAAAGAAAGGCGCGTATCACACACGGGACTGTACAGAGAACTCTGGGGGAGTTCTGTGGATCACTGGTGTCGGTAATTTTGGCCTCCAAGCAAAGGAAGTTGAAGATTATTTCCAGGTTAAACAACAAGAGCGCGAATCTACCAGAATCGCAACTACACCTATCATACCGGATTCTCACGAAGATGGTCACGGAATGACTACCCAAGCTACCGTACACAACTCAAACGTTGAATCTGCGCAGGGGCCTGTGGCAGGGAATAGCTCAGCAAGAGAAAACGATGCGATTCCGCTCTCGAGTCCAGAAAAAGAAAGCTCTAACGATCCTGAGACCTTTGATAATGAAGATAATTCACCAAGCAAGAGACCTCCCAAAGAAACCTCTGGTTTGGGCAAGCTGCTCCAGGTAACAAAGAGCGTAACGCCAACTCCCATGCCGGCTCGGTATCCTGAGAATGGAGTGGCCAGCGTTCTGACCGACGAGATTCAATCACCATCAGACAGAAAGACAATGGTTATCAGCAACTACGTCAGAATACTCAAAGTCCTGGAAAAACTCTTTGCCTACACGTTGTTATTTTCGCATGATCCAGCTGGGTCAACGCCCGGCGAGGCTAAGATTAAAAGGAGAAATGATCTTAAATTGGCCTTCAACACTGTACTCAGCAATGGTCAACTTGAGTTGGAGAGTATGGGAAAGCCGTGGGCTACGGACTACAAAAGTTTGTGGTCTCAGTCTCTTATCGGAAAATCAGAACGTCAGATCGGTTCATTGTTCCATATGCAGCCGAATGGAAAACAAACCTACCTTTGGTTGGAGATTAAAGATGAGGCTACCCTAGAGAATATAGGTGGCAGAACTTTGAAGATAACGGATGAGTGATCGGCATGAATACAGACTCGGCACGTGCGAAGACCTTTCGCAATTTCGGCCTTGCTGCAGACCACCAGCAGTTTTACAAATTGAAGAAAGATACGTCTGGACCGAAGGTCAAGTTCGACCTGGACCCTTCTGACGTCAGAACCACAGTCAGAGACTATCTCGAAAGTGGTAGGTGCATATGACGCCGATAGAAATCAATTTGATACTAATCTCTGTGCAGATGCAAAGGTGAATTTTACTCGGGGCGAATATGACCAGCTTTGTGTAAATGTCGGCAAGAAAGTCGTGCGGACTATCGAACTCAAGGAACAGTCGCTTCAAGGGGCACAATGGGTCCCTGCATGTCTGCTCGAAATTCTACCTGATCAGCCAATGAACGTTCAGATGAGATCAAACCATACGACTGCGATGATCAAATATGCTCTACGTTATCCTGAAGCGAATGCGTTCTTGATCGAGAGTGAGGGTTTAGAGAAGCTTGGCATAAGGCTACATCAGGGCCAGCCTGGTACACTTCCGGTATTTATGTCCCATATCGTTTCAAAGCGTGTTTGAAATTTTTATAGCACAGGAAATTGGGGCTCAATATTCAGGGAAATCTAATTCAATTCGGTGCAAAGCAGCTGGAAAGACCGATACTAATCTACTCCAACAAGGGAAGAAACAAAGTCACCCAAACACCTCACGGAGACAAAGCAAATTGGACATTCAAAAACAGCGAGTTCATATATCCCATAGAGAAGAAGAGACTGCACTTACTGAGGCTTTATGGAAGCAACAAAATCTATAGAGACTACCTAGTGGGTTTCCAAAGAAGATTGGAACACCATGGAATCAATATAGTAGGCGACTATTCTTCGGCCCGAACATGTAGCGACCTCAAACAGGAACTTAATCCATGGTTTTCCCAATGCAAAGAAGGAGATGTTAGCCTGGAAATGCTGGCTGATAAGGACATTGACACATATGCGACCATCAAGCGTATCGGCGACTTCCATTTCGGTCAACATACCATCTGCGCCACCAAGAAGACCTTGAGCTCAAAAAATATTGATCAGACGTATTCCAATCTGGCTGCCAAGCTAAATATGAAGATAGGTGGAATCAATTACCATGTATCGCCCACCAAACTAGGCGCCGTTTTGGGGGCCGACCACAAAACCAGGACCATAATTCTTGGGGCTGATGTTACTCATACGGGAGCTGGCTCGAAGCTGGGCATGCCGAGTATCGTTTGTTTGGTCGGTAGTGTCGATGCGAGCTTCATGAAATATCTGGGGTCAATGAGGCTACAGGCTGGCGGACAACAGGTCAGTCTTTACTTTCTTTTTTCCCACAAAAATGCACATCTAACATGATATTAGCATATAGAGAACTGCCACATGGAGAGCATGGTAGAGGAGCGGGTACGTGCGTGGAAAGAGAACAACCAGAACACGTTTCCCACGTCGCTGGTGTTCTACCGCGACGGCGTTAGTGAATCGCAGTTCGAGAGATGCCTCCAGGAAGAAACGATCGCCATTCGAAAAGGATTTACGAAAGTTGGAGGCACTGGAGACCTTTCGATAACTTATATCGTAGTCGGAAAACGGCACAACACGCGCTTCTACGCTCGGAGACCAGAGGACACCTACACCGATGAAAAAAGGGAATACCGCAATGGATCCATGGTGAAAGTTGGCACGTTACTCAACGGCAACCTAAGACCTGGCTTGCTCGTCGACGATGTGGTGACCCTTCCCGGCTACGAGAACTTCTACCTGCAGTCCCACTGCGCCATCAAGGGTACAGCCCGCTCCGCACACTACCACATCCTCACAGATGAAATGAAACTCGGGAAACAGAACGTCGCCGAGCTCTCCATGCTCATGTGTTATGCCTTTGGCCGGGCAACCACGGGCGTGTCTTACGCTGCGCCTGCGTACATGGCTGATAGGCTCTGCGAATACGGCCGCGCATATCTGCGTCCTTGGATGAAAGACAAGACCAGGGCACCGTTGTTCAACAACCTAGAAAAGAAGGATACAGATGGGAATATCATAAAACTGACCAAGGAGGAGATACTGTATGAGAAAAGGCGAGTGGCGCACGAGATTGTCAGGGATCAAGACATTTGGAGGCCAAATTACAACGACAAGCCTGACAAAAGAGAGGTCAGGCTTAACCCGTGGCACCAGAATCTTGATAATGGTATGTTTTGGATGTGAAGAAGATGCATCGCTGGAGCCGTGTGGTGGTTTCCTGAGATTCGATGGTATGGCGAGACTTGACCGGGAGCATTTTCCTAATTTTTTTTGTACGTCTTAGATCTCCTTCTGTCGTAGATTTCCTTTGTTTCCATTTTGCCTAATGAAATAGCAGTCTTATTGTACTCTGAGAAAAAGATCTGGTAAACATCTAGGGCATGTGTGGTGATGTGGTGCGCATGGCCGCCTGTCATTAAATTCATTTTCTTCACTAGACCAAAACTTGGTGATTAGTAAAATGGCACTTGAAAATATTGGTGACGATGGAAGAGGTCAAACGGAACAGGTGTGATCGAGACGCGAATCTTTTGACTATTTATCTGGTTTTCAGGCCCGACGCAAGCCACGAAATCTCCGAAGCGTATTCCATCCTCAAATATTTCCGTCAAGCCGCAACAGACCAAGATCCAAACGTCCGAACAAGAGCCGACTTATAAATCTCTTTCGAGCGCTCAGGCTGAGCAGCTTAGATCTGGAGCCTCTCCACCTTGTCCTTGAGGGAGCGGATCTGGGTCATGAGATCACTGGCCTCGTTGGTGGTGATGGAAGCGGCAATGACGGGGCGCGCGACACCGCCTGAAGAATGTTAGCTACAGCCTTGCAATGCAAAAGTGGAAAACGTACAAGCACGGCCCAGAGCCATCTTGCTGGGGACGTAGACGTAGGGGACGTTCTTGTCCTCGCAGAGAAGGGGCAAGTGGAGAATGATGGCAAGCCTAGACGGGGTCAGTATGCTGCTCGGTGTAACCGGGCGAGGACGACGCACGGAGTGGTGTCGGCGGCGAGGACGACAATCTCGCTGATGCCACGGTTTAGGGTCTTGGTGGCCTCGTTGGCGCCCTTCTTGATCTGGCGGTAGTGGGTGCTCTGCTGGACGAGGTCGAGGATCTCCTGCGAGAGGGCGGCATCGGCCAAGGGCCAGGCGGCGCTCTGGTCGGTCATTTTGATGTAGTGTGCGAGAAGCGCGGGGAAGATGGAGGGTTCACTGCTTAGCTCGCCCGGGTGGGTTCACTGCTTTGCTCGCCCGTGTGGGAGGGTGGATGGCTGAGTGGTGGTGGTGGTAGTGGGGAAGTCGTGCGGTGGAGGAATCCAAGGTCGCTGGGATTTTTTTTGGAGATCGGCGGCGAGCCTTGGCGATGGGCACGTGACGCGCCAAGCTAGAGCCATCCTGGCTTGGGCTTGGAAGAGAGCGTTTCCAGCCATCGTCACCACCTCCCTCCAACAACATCCACCACGCCGCCGCCTCCACCACGCCCTCCCATCTCCAACCCGATCATCAACTTCATCTTCAAGGCCCGTCGAGCTAGCACAACTCCGTCACAATGCCTTCCGAACTTTGGTGAGTGCCCCCGGAGCTCTAAAACCCGCGACGGCAGGCAGCTCCAGCTTGCGTCTGCCGCATAAGCTCGAGCTCCCTCCGCCGGCTGCTCGAGCACACGACTCCCACATCGCCTCAATCAATGCACGCGTGCTAACTCGATGTCTGAACAGCCCCGTCTACGCTGTAAGTAGCCGACGAGCCTCCGCCTCGCCTCCCTGCCCCAGCCAGTGTCGCAACCACCAGCGATGGCCACCTGCCACTCCAGACCGCATCCGCCACGTGCGACTCGACGACAGTATGCTGATATGTGAATAGCCCTTCTTCGGCGCCATGGGATGCGCGTCGGCCATCATCTTCACATGTTTCGGTGCCGCCTACGGAACCGCTAAGGCCGGTGTTGGTGTCTCTGCCATGGGTGTTCTCCGCCCCGACTTGATCGTCAAGAGTACGTTTCCCATCGACTGCGCGCGGCTGGTCGAATCCCACGCCATGGGGGTTCCCCTGTGCTCTGCCTACGTGCTGATCGACTGACGCTTCCCAGACATCATTCCCGTCGTCATGGCTGGTATCATTGGTATCTACGGTCTGGTCGTGTCCGTCCTGATCTCCAACGACTTGGCTCAGAACTCGTCGCTCTTCGCCAACTTCATCCAGTTCGGCGCTGGTCTTTCCGTCGGTCTGGCTGGTATGGCCGCTGGTTTCGCCATCGGTATTGTCGGTGATGCTGGTGTGCGCGGAACTGCCCAGCAGCCCAGGTTGTTCGTCGGCATGATTCTGATTCTCATTTTCGCCGAAGTCTTGGGTATGTCTTGTATGCTGCATCGATCAAGAGGGAAGTTGACTAACCTATCCGCCCAGGTCTGTACGGTCTCATTGTTGCCCTTTTGATGAACTCCAAGACCAAGGAGGCCGGCAGCTGCTAAGTGGCTTGGTCTCGGTCATCTGCAGCTTGACAATGCCCACCTGCAGCGGGACAAACACTGGCGGCACCATCCAACGAACACGTATCCTCGCATGACTCGAACACATCCCAACTTGCATGGCGCTCGGCTGAACACGCGCGTCGTGTTGTACGTGTAAATTTTCTGTATTTTCTTTGGAGAGGGATACGAGGACAAAGAGGCAGCATGTGGGGGAGAGGAGAGCGGGGGCGGACGATAGGGAGGGCAGGTAGATAATGGCATCGACTGACGGTAAAATGCGATCCATTTGCTGGCGTGTATTCTAGGGTCTCATCATGTTTTTGCTTGTGCTTAGAAACGGAATGCATTGTTTTTTTGATTATGATTTTACGGCATCGTGTACGAATGTGACTGCAGCAGCAGCAGCAGCAGCAGCAGGGTGGGTTGGTCATGAATGCAATGCAGTGCTTGGTATACATATCGTTTATTCGTACGGGACGGCCCCCCGGGTCTGGATTCTATATGGTTCATCCACGGTACATGTCCCAAAACAAAGGTGTGTGAGAAGCGAATGTCGAGAAGCGAAGTATGATACAATGACAAGTCCATCCGATCAAGAAGAGGAGCAGCAAAATGTGGGCGCACACGAGATGTAGCGCACCCCAATCCAAAGGTTAAAACAAAAGAAGAAGAAGAGAAGCAAATCTAGCCTCAGCCCCCAGCGAGCGAAAGAATCGAATCGAATCGAACCAAATGCACAATAAAAAAAAAGGTTGCACAAGAGCATGTCACATCCGACATCTGACATGCCTACATCTCCCTCGCATGCCTCCTCCTCAGCTTGGGCAGGCCAGAGGGATAATACGCCAGGCACGCACATGCATTGCTGACCTCGTCCTGCCTGCAGTTGTGCAGGTACTCTGGGATCTCTGCTCCCTCTGTCCACGTCGGGCAGAAGCCCTTTGCCGACACCGACGCCGTGGGGTTGAAGATTTGGTTGACGCAGTTGTTGCGGTTGCACACGGGCGCAGCTGTGGGGTTCGCTGCCGCTCCTGCGGCGGAGGTAGGACCCTTGGCGGGAGCCGCGGGCGTCGGGGTGGGAGTATGGCTGGGCTGGGCGTAGCCACCGCTGCCGTAGCCAGCGCCCTTGGATGAGGCCCCGGAGGCGTTGGGGGATGATTCTGGGGCCGAGGGTGCGGGCGTAGCAGCAGAAGACGCGGCGGGAGCCATGGTGTTGGCCGAGGGTTGAGGCATTGCAGTGTTGCCGCCCGAAGGCGCAGGAGCAGGAGCAGCTCCACCGCCGGTACTACCGCCTTCTTGCGCATTCTTGCACTCGCCATCACACTTGCGGTAGAGGCTGAGGGCGCCCGCGTTGCCGCAAAACTGCGAGTCGTCGCCCGCGCACTCCATGGTGCAGGACCCCATGATGCCGTCCTGCGGCGCATTCGCCTCGGGCAACTCATTGCCGCAGTAGCACTCACGGCCAAACTCGAGGCCTGCATACGTGAAGTCAGCGCCCGAGCAGAAATCGATGCACTTGTCCACCGTCATGTCGTCGGCCGAATCATTGTCTCCGGAGAGGGCGCGCGCGCCCTTGTCGTCGGTGCCGCAGCCCAGGTACTCCCACTTCTTGGACGTAGTCAGATCGACAAAGTTGGGTTCCGGGTTTCCCATCTCGACAGCAGGGCAGCTGGCCGAGGGGGCCTGGCGCTCTGGGCCGGCGGATACGGGGTTGCAGCCGGGCAGCTTCTCGAGGTGGCCATCGACCTTTTCGTTGACGGTGGCAGGGAGCTTGCATGCGTTGCACTCTGCAGCCGTGAACTGGGTGACGGCGCCGCACTTTTCGACCTGGCCTGAGTCGTCGGTGCACGTATCGACTGCCTCTTGGAGCACATCGACGTCCCAGCCGTTGATGAAGTCGCCGTGGAACCCGTAGCCCGTGGGGTCGCCATTGGCGAAGACAAAGGGGTGCTGGTCACCCTCCCACTCGTCGACATACTTGTTGGTGTCGTACAAAACCTCGAAGAAGATGGAGATGAAGTGAACAGGAAACTCGGGCGGGCAGGATCCCGTGTTGAACTCGTTGCCGGCAGGGTAGCTCATGTGTGACCTGTGGTCCTCGCTATCGAGGTCCTTGCCGTTCCAGCACGAAGGGAAAAAGACTTGGGCACGGAGACCGCCAGGGCAGTTGTAGTTGGGGATGTCGTTGGTTTCGGGCTTGTTGGCACCGAGGCAGTTGAAGTTGATTGCCTTTGCATCGAGGCCGCCGGTGAAGCTGCGCTTAGCCGGGTCGCCTGCCAACATCCTGAAGCCCTCGGGGAAGCCCTTGAGTTTCTCATCCTTTTGTCCGGTACGCTGGAGGTAGTAGACAGTCATGCCACCGTTGGTGTCACTGCCGTCGCCAACGACTGGCACCGGGGAGAAGGTGCCGTTCTTGAACTTGACGTAGAGCTGGGGAGTCCAGTAGTTGCTCATGTCCTCCTTGATGGTGCAAGAAGAACATTTGGCTGCTCGCTGCTGCTCAAACGTCATTTCGGCACTGAAGGCTGATCCACCAGAAATGGTGTGGACATGCGTGGAAACTCCGCCGGGGTTGATGATGGGGTCCAGTCGCTCCCGAACAAGACGTCCGGGGCAGCTCATGCGAAAGAATGCCTCTGCTGGGGAGAGGATGCCTGCGAGCCCGAGGGCCAGGAGGGCGTTGTTGGAGAACATGGTCAAAGGAATGCTGGTGGATGGGAACAAGGAATCTCTGGGACTTGGAATCGAAGATGCGGGTATGCAAACCCAAGGAGCGGGGTCTTTTATAGAGACGATGTCTCAAAAGATGGACTGGAGTAGGGAAAAAGAGTGTGGTGTGTAACGAGCGTCAAGCTCCAGAGCAAAAAAGAAAAAGGTCTCTGACCGTGGATGAGAGGAAGTGTGGTGGTACAGGGGTGGACGGACCCTCTTTGGGGTGGGAGAGAGTCTTTATATCCGAATTCGAAATACATTGTGTTGGGGGCACACTGTCCCGGGCGACATGGCGCTGGTGGCTTGTCGTGTTTGCTCAGTGCGTTTCAAGACGGACGACCAAGAGGGACCATTTCTCCTATCTCTAGGCTCATGCACTTTGCATGCAGTCCGTACCTGCCTCGTTAGCGCGTGACCTTGCAGAAGATGGCGTCCAGGTTTTGGCGTCTGCCCGTTTTACATTTCTGCAATGGGTCAGAGATGAGGTCAGCGGATAGGCGCCCAGACCGCGGCTTTGTGTAGCCCCAACTGAAATATGGCCTTTAGGGGAGGCGGCCATCGAGGGCGACAGACGGCACAGTACGTTCATGGTGATTCCCAAGGCATCCCCGGGGGGATCAAAGGATTTGCAAGGGAGTTTCAAAACACAGCGGAAAGCCAGGCACGCACATGGCGTTCGGAGGACGCTGACTGGACAGTGCGGAGGTGCATATGCGCTCTGCAGGAACGAAAAATGCCCACGAAACGTCGGCCCACCAGAAGCGGGAGGTGGGTAAAAGCAAGCAGCCGGGATATTATCTTTCGTCAGGGCGCGGCAAGTGAGATCCAAACGGGATTTCCGGTGGCGGTGGTCGAGGGCCGGGAGTGGACTTGACGTTAGACGCCGGCCACGGTTCCTGACGACGTCGGCTGTCGCGGGCGGCACGCTAAACCCAAACCACGACCCCACGCCAATCATCTGCCTGGCTCGGCTCCTTTTGCAAACGGGCCCTCTGCCACTGGAATGCGCCTCTCATCTTTTGTCATCTCGTCGGACTTGAAACGCTTTCTTTGTCCTCGCTTGCTCGCTCGCCCGCCAGCAGTCTTCCTATCTCGCATATCATCCGGGCTTCCCAGGTCCAGCAAAGTCCGGCCCATGTCAGTGTCCGTGGAATCCCAGGCCATGAGCCTCCGCCACACGCTCTTCACCCCCATGCCCTCCGTCGCTTGTGGCGTCGCGGCCGATAAGATAGCAGCGCCCTCTAGTCCATTTGGGTCATCGCAGAGCCTTTGGGTTGCTTTGGGCCTCAAATGGTAGGCTGGCCGTACAAGTTGGCGCCCTGTGGACGCACGAGCTACTGCAGGAGCGCATTAGGATATGCCACCAGGACTGGCATCTCGCTTCCTGATGCCGTCGACAGCGCGGCGCATGCGTACATGGCGCTGACGCCCGGCTTTGCAAGTGGTCAGCAGGAGGAGGAGGAGAGCGAAGGGAAAAAAAAAGAGCAGACTGACTTTGTCTCCCGAGGCTGCAGTCCTCGGTGAGCGCGCGCTTCAATGCATCTGGAAACATGTCCTTTTTGAGCCAAGTAATTCTCCATTTGGCCCTGGCAGGTGAGCTTTTGGAAAATCCGTGCGACGGCGCCTGTTTTTCTCTCCCATTCTCTCGACAGGCGGGGTGGAGTGTGTGGACCAAGGCTCGCCCTCTCTCATTCTACGGTACGCCCACTGGCCGACCAAACTCCAGCAGAAAGCCAGACCCGACCACCACGACGCCCCAGAGTAATCTCGACTTCAGATGAAAGGACAGACCGGTTTCCTCAGCACTCGCGTCCGACGGTCTCGCCGTCGGAGCATCTCGACTCAGTGACCACTCCCACTCCCACCCAGGCCCGAATTTCTATCCACCCCATCCTAGAAGAGCCCCGTCCTGACCCCCTTTCTCCACGCACCATGTGATTTTCTTCCAACTCACGCGCGCTGCTTTCCCGCGGGGAGCACGGCGTCTGAGACAGACGGCCCGTACGCCTACAGTAGCCCCCGCCGCCGGCCGCCGACCTGCGCCTGGTTTTTGTCAAATCCGCGCCCCAGGGGAGGACGAACCAAGTGCCTTGATGTCGGACTGGCCTAATGCAGGAACAAAAACGAGCGAGCACACTGTATGGTAAGCTGCGTGACACAGTACCTTGGGAAGGTGTCTTTTAAACGCAAGAGTGCGTTCAGCAGGCGTGCGCGGGGAGGGATCCAGACCGGGCGCACATGCGTGGGCTGCGCATGGCTTTTCCCCGCGTAGCGTCCAACCCATGGTTCACAGATGGAGAGGCGTGGAAGGGGAGACGGAGGATATGTCTCCGCGAAATGGAAAAGCGATTTAATGCCGCAGTCTCGAATCTTATTCCCCGGAGTCGAATCTTCTCATTTGCGCACTCTTTTTTTGCTTTATTGGTTTTATTTCTCTTCGGCTTTGCAAGCTGAATGCGCCTAGCCGGTCCATTGCGTCAACTGCAGGCTCAGGCTCGGATCACATGTCTGGCAGTCTTGAAGATGTGAGCTTGACAGCGACGGGGGGGGGGGGTTGTATGGGCGTGAGACGTTTGTCGGGGCTTACGTCTACGGTGTGCAGACGGTTACGCAGGCGATGTTGTACGAGGCTCGGAAGGGGTGCATATGACGTCCAGATTATTCCCAAGTACGGGGTAAATTGCTTGTTCGGGCGAGTCGGCAATGCACGATGAGAGGGGTTTGTAATGGAAGGGGAGGTCTGGGACGAGACAAGGTAGGTGGAGAGACCGCTTTGATGCGGCATTGAGCGGCCTGGCCTGAGCAGATTCAAGGGAGAAGGAGATGGAGGGGCTTGGGCTGAGTGGAGTGAGCGAGTGAGTGAGTGAGTGAGAGGAGAGAGACTCGAGACTGTGACTGCATGAGATGGGCGGGCAGGTAGCTCTTGCCATTCTCGACCATGACGCACATCGTGTCTGTTTGGGGAAGTCACCACTGGGTCTTTGTTGTGATTACAGCTGCCCTCGGCTTTTGAGATGACAAGACTGGACACTTGGGTAGTCAGAGAGGAATAATGAGGTTAAGCACGTAGGTGTTTTTCGGCTCTTCGAGAAGTGTGGAATACATTCAGACTTTTTCGTCAAGTCTCCTTTCCAATCTTCGCTCAGTTCCCCTCCCTCTCCACCTTGAACAGCAACCCATTGTCCCTCCTCACCGTCTCCATGACCTCCAGCACATCCCTGCTCAACCGCTCATACCTCTCAAACGCCTTCCAGTCGGCCTCATTGATGACTCTGGCGTGCTCGACCGCCTCCTCCCGCAGGTTCAGCTTCTCGGCCTCCCCAACCTTGAGCTCGGTCCTCGTCTTGGCCCTGGGGTCCCACAGCACCACGCTCTCAATGTCGGTGATGGTGGGCACGATGAGGGTGCCCTTCTCGCCGTACACCTCGCTCGGCGCGTCCGAGTTGTAGATCTTGCTGTGGCACAGGTGCACGACGAAGCCGTCGTACTCGAGCACCAGGCGGCCGCCGCCGTCGGCGCCCGTGCGGATGATGACGGGGTAGTAGGTGCTCCGCTTGGGCTTGCCAAAGAGCTCCACGGCCGCGCACACGCAGTACACGCCCAGGTCCGTCAGGGCGCCCGCGCTGAAGTCGAGGTTGAAGATGTTGGGCGTCTCGCCCGCGAGCACCTTTTCGTAGCGCGAGCTGTACTGCGCGTACGTGATGCTGGCCCCGAAGATGGTGCCCAGCCCCGCGATCCTGTCCTTGAGCACCTTGAAGTTCTTCTCCTGGATGTGGCGGAAGGCCTCGATGAGGAAGAGCTTCTTGTCCTTTGCGATGGCGAACAGCTCGTCGAGCTCGGCCGACGTCGACGTCGACGGCTTCTCGAGCACGACGTGCTTGCCGGCGAGCAGCATATGCTTGGCGTGGGCGTGGTGGAACGAGTTGGGCGACGCAATGTAGACGGCCTGGACGTTTGCGTCGGCCGCGAGCGCGTCGAGCGACGTGTAGGTCGAGACGGGCTGGTCATACTTGGACGCAAACTCCTTGGCCGTCGCGTCGGCGCGCGAGTAGACGGCCACGAGCTTCCATTCGTTTGTGGACTGGGCGCTCTCGACGTACGAGTGCGTGATCCAGTTTGTGCCGATGATGCCGAAGTTGATCATGGTGAGGACGAGGAGGGTGCCGTGTGCAATTGGGAGGACAGAGCCAGAGGGTCGGGACGAGAATGAGCGGAATCGACTGGCCCTTTTTCTAGTCTTTTTTTCCCAGTCGAGGGAGGGGGGAGAGACAGAGAGAGAGAGGCGGGCGGATGCCCCTCCAGAGCTCGTAGCGAGAACCCCACCACGTCCGCCCTGAACAGCGCTGGAGATGTGATGTCAGTCGCGGACCCTATCGGCCCTACTAGCGCTGAGTAATCGCTCGCAACAGGAAAGTGAGCCCGCAGCGTGTGAGCGGCCGTTTCTGCCCTTCTCGGGCGACACGATGGTTGCATCAACAGGTGCATGCAATGCATGGTGAGAATGCTGCTTGATTGAGAAAGGGCTGGCTACTACACTAGAGCTACAAGCCATGCCTCGCGCGCCTTCAAGTCTCGAGCCCCAATTGCTCTGCTGGGGAGGGTATCATGCTGCCGGATATCTGCGTGCATCGTGCTGTATCGTACCATATGCTGTTAGAACAAGGTCCGTTGCTCGTAATCCTCGGCGTTCCGTGGTCCAAGGCCTAGACTGAGGAGGCTGAGCGCGGAGGGGAAGCATAAAAAAAAAGAAAGAAGAGAAAGAGGAAGAACCCTGCCCAGAACCAAGAAAGAAAAAGAAAAAGGCAAAGTTTGCCAACCAAAGCCTGTCCCATTAGTCCCAAACTCCTTTGAATGCTGTGACCCATAACGTCCGATAATGCAATGTTACAGAGACAGACGGCGTCTGTCGGTTCATGTCTCGCTCCCTAACCCGTCCCTTCTAGACGCGCGTACGTCCTAGTCCTCCCAGATGGTCTCGAGGTCCAGATCTCCCCGCCTCTCGGCCCCACACACGCTCCATCTCTTCCTCGAGTCCCGCTTGCCGAATCCCAGGGTGCGTCCGCTGCCGCCTGGCACGTCGAGACTGGACCTGCGTGGCGTGTCGCCACCCTCCTTTTCTCGATCGGCGGCCGCCTTGAGCCTCGCGATGCGGTCGGCCTCGATGGCCTCGGCCTCGGCGTCGGGCGTGTCCGGGATGGTCTCGAGGGAGGAAATGGACGGGCTCCGCGAGCGCATCGACGTCGGCGTCGACGGGACCGAAGACGAGGCGAGCGACGAGGGATAGCGCGAGTCCATGCCGGGGAACGGCTCGTTGAACTTGGAGGCCGAGAGGAGGGGGGAAGAGGAGGTCGAGGTCGAGGTCGGGGTGGTGACGGCGGGGGCGCTGGTGGTGCCAAAGGGGCCCGAGACGTGGTGGAGGGGCGAGGCAGGGCGGCGCCTGCCACTGCGGAGGGTGGAGAGAGGGGTGGGGAGGACCGAGGTGGTGTGGATGGGCGCGGGCTTGGGCGTCAACTCGAGCTCGGCGTCCTCTGAGATGTCGCACACGCTGGGGGCGCCCGAGTGGGCGTACGAGTCGTCCTGGCGGAAGGGGCTGCGGGTGCGCTTGGGCGAGCCTGGCATGTACATGGGCGGGGGGTAGGCGGCCATGGCCGCGGTGGACTTGAGGCCCGGGTCGGTCTGGTGGGCGGCGGCCATGGCCGTGGGCAGCGAGTGGGCGCGGATCATGGGCGGGGCGCTGACGGCGCTGGAGCCGCTGTGGGAGCGGAGGTGGGTGCGCGCATAGGGCGAGCGGTTCCGTGGGCGCGGCTGGTGGGCGAGCAGCGACTCGAAAGAGGGGTCCGTCTGCTTTGGCGGAGTCGAGGGCCGGCGGGCGCGGTCAGACGAGCTGCTCGGCTGGCGCGACGAGGAGAAGGCCTCGCCCATGGTGGAGGGGGAGGGAGGGGTGGTGGTGGTGGTGGTGGTGGTGTTGGCGGCGGCGGCGGTGTTGTTTTCGTTTGCTGCCAGGGTCGAGTGGGCGAGGCGCTTCACGAGGTCGTCGGTGGTGGTGGTGATGGTGGTGTCGGGCGGCGGGCGGCTCTGGAGGGCGAGCGGGTTCGCGGTAAAGGGTGCGGCGGTCATGGCGGCGGCGGACGGGGCGGATACATAGTCTGCAGAGCGTGGGTGAGGAGGCTCTCGTCGTCGGCGGGTTTGGTGTTATGTACCGTCCCAGGCCGTGGCACGCAGGAGGGACGCACGAGGGACGCACGAGGGACCTTGCACGCGTTTCAGGCCCCGGGCTGAGGCCGTCGGCGGCCGTGAGTGGCTGCGCGCGCCCCAAGCCAGACGGGAGGCGACAGACGGCGTGCGAGGACGAGCTCAGCTGCTGCTGGGGACGTCGGAGCCGCGAAAAGAAAGCGGCGACGAGAGGATGGCAAGGCGCGTGGTGGTGGCCGTGGTGGTGGCCGTGGTGCCGGGGGTGGTGCTGGGGGTGTCGAGGGTGAGGGGCTGCCGGGAGACAGACAAACACAGACGCGGACACGGCTATATAGCTGCCATTAGCCTCGTCCAGCCGCCCGCCGTCGAGGCAGCTAATCGTCGTCGACAGGCCGGCCAGGCACGGCCGCTCCGCCCGCTGGAGGAGACGCGGACCCTGCCCAGAGTTTGGACTGCACCTGCGCCCTCGCCCCCTTTTGCCCTGGCCTGGCCTGCCCTGGATGGCCACTGGACCACGGCGGGAGCTGCGTGCGAGCAAATCTGGCCTAGGTCCGTAGACTAGCCCCTACTGGCTACCCAGCTGGCTACCCGGGTACTATGGTACTATGGTACTATGCCATGGTACTATGGGACTATGGGGAGGCTCCACCCAAAAGCCACCGCCTCGTTATGCTCCAACCTCCACCTACCATCCGTCCCATCCATCCCATCCATCCATCCATCCCATCCCATTTCCAGCGCCGCCCATTGACGCCCAAGTCCAGGTCCAACTCCGCCCATTCCTCCCCTCTGCCCGCCTCTCCCTGTCTCGCCGCCGTGCCCCATCCCTGTCTCCGGCCAAGTCCCGCGTCCTGCGTCCTGCGTCGTGCATTCCGCACGGCTTGGACCGCACCCACGTCGCAAGATTGGACTGACTGCAGCCACCCTCCTTTTCCGTCCCTCCCCGTTTGAACCGCAGCAAAACTCCCACGTGCTGTCGGCGTCTGAGCTAGGCTCTAGGCCACTCAATGCCATGCTGGGCAATCCGAGCACGGATGATTAAAGGACCGCCCGTCCGCGGTTTTTCCGCCCACCAGGCCCTGTCCGCTCGACTATCTGTGGACCTCGCGCCTGTCCGCATCGGGGCCCTCCTCTGTCGCCCAGCGCGAGGCCCGCCGCCGCCATTGGGCCCGTCCCCCTTTGCCGCTAGCATCACAATGTGTCCATCCCGGGATGAGGTGAGATGCGCCGGCACGTGACCACCCCTGCCCGACCTCGCCTCACCGACCCTTCCGACCTCACCGACCTCGGTACGGCGCCGAAGATCTGTAGTCGCAGAAGCAAACCTGCCGACCCTGTTAATCTCTCCGCTCGACTGGATCCACTCCCTGCGTCATTTTCTCTCTCTTCCAAACCCGTCGCCGTTGTAGACAAAGAAAAGTTTGGACTAGTCGTCTTCCAGCCATACCCAGGTACCTGGCTAGGTAGATGCTATGCCTTGCTCCTATACCCTGTCATTTAACTTCAAATACAGCGAGCAACCCGAAATGCCATGCCATGTCATGCCATACCAGACTCCCTCCTCTCCTCCTTCGCCCTCCCCCTACCACGAGGAGCGGCGGCGTTTTGGTGATGCTCGTTTTCCCACAATCGACGACCCACATGCCACCATTCGGGCCCTAGGGATCTGCAAGGGAGAGAGAGAGAGAGAGAGAGAAAATCAAATCCGACCAGTACCCGCTCTGCCGCAAAACCGCCGAGACGATTGGCGCTCGCAACCGGTTTTTTTTCCTTTTCTCTTCGATTTTGGCCCTTTGCCTTCCCCTTTGGCCGCTGGGCGAGGCTGATCGCCTGCATCGACGGCGCCCTGCTTTTGGGCTGCAGATCGTCGGTGAGCGTGGAGAGTGGGGGAGGCTGGGGGAACGTTTTCGAGGGGTTTTGCTCCCGACGCTGGCGTGTCTACTAAGCCTACATGGCTGCCATCTACCGTTTCGCATTCTTGCTATTGGAACTGGTCCGACGGGGGAGAGGACGGGATCCGACGAGGCGGCTCTCATGGCGCTGCACACTACGCAACTAGATTGTGCTAGGCTCCGAGTAATGTTGCATAGTAGTTCGTGTTCGGTCAAGCTGCCGCACCTGAACATCGTCATCTTGTTCTCGGCGAAACGGTGCGGATGGATACTTGGTCGTCTGCTCCCATCATCCTTTGCGTCACATCTTGATTTTACTGCCCCACAGAGGTGGAGGCCCGAAGATGGCCATCGGGGCACCAGACCTGTCGAAAACCCTCCATCCCGTGCCTGCAAACATTGTCGTGGTCGGGAAGGAGGCAGACCTAACAAGACACGGCAATAGAGAATGGTCAGAAAGCATTCCAGTCGAGCGTCTGGGTATTGGAACACGGCGAACAATTGAATCAATTCTCTGCATTTGTGTGTCTAGGTAAGAGCCCTTTGCCCAAATGGCTATTGTCTCGTGCTTTTTTTCGGCAGTTTAGGCTTCCTCGGAAACTCGTAGATATCTTCGCTTGGCCTCGCTTCGCCCCGTGAAGATGTGTCGCAAGCAACGCGCCCAACTAGCTTGACCGCGAGTCGCCGTATCGTTGGTAGCTTTGGTAGCTTTGCGGCCTTTTGAAGCCTTTATACTCCCTCCAGGCCTGTCCCGCTTGTACCTAACCCGAGGTCGCTGGTAGGAAAACCGCCCAGTCATGGTGTCTGGCGTTTCGCCTCCTTTAGACCATCCTTGACCGCCGGGCCGTACGATTATACCCGATGTGCTCTCCACCATGCAGTACTCGTTCACAAGTACTTTGCTCAATACCCTGCGACATTGGCCACAGTGGGCGTGTGCTAGTGCTAAGCAGCATTGGCCTCCTCCAGCAGTTGCGCAGGTGTCTTCCCATCCTTGTCCTTCAAGTCCGAGCGCGCCCCACTGTCCTCCAGCAACTTCATGGCGTCGACTTGGCCCTTGGAGGCGGCAAAATGCAGCGGCGTCCAACTCCGCCAGTTAGAAAGGACCTCGTTCACGTCGGCGCCATGTTGCATCAGGAGGCGCATAGTATCGAGCTGGCCGCGATGTGCGGCGGTATGCAACGCACCCGTCTGAGCGATGGGGGTCCCGCGCTCCAACAGCAACTCAGTCATGCGTGGACCTTCGGCCATGGCGGCGAGAGACATCAGAGCCGAGTTGTAGCTCCCGATCCTTTTCGTCGCAGAATTCAATGGATCCGCCCCGAGCTCGAGCAGCACAGCGGCCACTTCGGTTCGCCTTCGCCTCACGGCCTCGTAAAGTGGCAGCACACCGTGAGCGACGTCCCGGTGGATCATGTCTGGATCTGCCAATGCTATCTCCTTGACTATAGCGGCGTCTCCGCCTCCGATGATCCTGTACACCGTCGGTTTTGCTAAGATTTGGGAAGGATCAACGCCTTGGTCTTTTGCAAAGGCAAACAGTGTGGACACAACGGCAGCATGCCCATTCGAAGCCGCTTCCGTCAGAGCCCACTCGAGGTTTGACATTGGCGTTGCCGTCACTTGGCGTGTATCGTTCGGACCTTGGCTTGGACGGCTCTCCCTATATATACGGTGCGGTTCTTGGAGCATCTCTTTGATCCATTCTGGCTGCGATAGCAAGCTTTGTAGAGCCGTGTCGTTGCCAGACGAGCTTGCTTCAATGAGAAGGCGGGCCGTGTCCTCGCCTACGAGCACGTCGCCCAAACCTCTGGTCGAGTTGTAGATACTTGGGAAGTCCTTCAGGTTCTCCATGGTCGGCTGTGCCATGGCGATATCGTGGTGGTAGCTGTGGTGATAGTGGCGGTGGTGGTGACAACGATGATGGCTTGTGTCGGGTAGTCGCACTTCTTTATACGCATACAAAAAGCGGGGTTGCCCCTTTTGCCTAGCGTAGAAAAGGTAGCCACGTGGGGGCCATGTCCGGGCTGACATCAGCTGCTTCATCCTTCACGGACCTCCGCGCCCTGCTGCTGACTCGCCCTCTACTAGCATGGTTGCTTCAGTCAAATCTCGACCGGTTTGTCATGGAACAGGACTTCGGCGGTATTACTGGCCCCCATTACGGAATTCCTACCACCCATTAATGGTCGGATCGTGGAACCAGAATTTTCGCGAAATCACCGGTTACTATTCCTAGGCCCCATTGTTCCTTCTCATCCACTTGATGATTGGATTGCGGTACAGTACGCGCGCGAATCCAGCAGTCCTGATTACGAAATTGCTACGACTCGTCAATTGCTCTCATCCCAAATACTCTGCATATATAAACGCAAGCCAAAGTCCTCGACCATTTCATTTCCCAAGAAACACCTCCCACTCTCATTTTCCAGGTTACTCTCTTTTAATATTTGTCTTTCTATCATTCTACCAACTCACCGTCGCTTTTGAGAGTTTGCAAGCCTAGACCAGAATCCATCGATTTGGTTCGGCGCACGCAAACTAACATCATGGCACGTCCCTCTCGCTATGGCTGGTCCAGCCTGACGGCAATCTTCCTCCTTTTTCTATCCTTACTAAGCATTGTAACCGCCTCACCTCTGCCCGATGACCACGTCAACAGGGCCTTGGAAGCACGCGCCTCGAATTCTATCAGCCAGAAGAGATATGAAGCGTACCTCAAGAAGTACTTTCCGAAATCCGACCGCTACCTGTTTTACAGCGGTGGGGCAATGGATCAACTCAAAGCATTCAAGAAAAAGAACCCCGGCTATTACTATTACGACGACGTATTCAACGCGTATACCGACGATCACCCATGGTACAAGGAATTCAATGCAGATGTCGATGAAGACGATGGAGAGGCGTCTTCCAAGGCCCTGGCAGCGAACGCCAAGGGAGATGTCTTGGTATTTGGAGCTATAGAATACAAGACGGCAGGGAAGGCGTCCTTTTTCACCCGCGAAGAAATCGATATCCTCCATGATGGACTCCGCGAAGGCAGAATCAAGTCAATCAATCACATGGCCAAGGATGCTACCAGTCCATCGGATGTCATGGCCAAGGAGGACGCCGACGGAAACTTCACTTGGCAATCAGGCTACAAGGAAGGCGACAAGAACGCTGGCTCCCTTGGTGAGTGCAAGAAACGTGCCCTTGGGGGATGCGGTGCGCCAAAGCCAAACCGCAAGACAAGCTGCGGCTCCAAAGGAAAGCGTGCCGATGCATCCAACGGTGCTTGCTCCATGAGGCCGCCTTCCTCTACAAAGTCTGTCGCCTCCGCCACTGCTTCTACCCAGAAGTCTGCCAGTGCTTCTTCCACGGCTACTACAAAGAAGGCCGCCCCCACTACCACCAAAAAGGCCATCCCTACTACCACCAAAAAGGCCGTCCCATCTTCCACCAAAAAGGCTGTCCCCACTTCCACCAAAAAGGTTGCCCCAACTACTACCAAGAAAGCCGCTCCGACTACCACTAAAAAGGCCGTAAAACCTATTACTACCAAAGCTGCTAAGCCTACCACTAAGAAAGCTGCCAAACCTACCAAGAAGAAGGGTGCTAAGTCTACTTGAACGACTTTGTAAGTAACAGACTCTACTTGGGGTTATATAGTGAAGCTTGACCCAGAAATTACTCTACATAGCTTTGCCACGTAAATTAAAACCTGAATATAGTCCTATTAATGCCATGCAATAAATAGCTATTCTGATTACAACTCAATCCGTTATCGGCTGTGAAGGAGTACTAGATTCACGTGAGATACGAGTTTGATTAAACCGTCGAAAAAGCTAAAATGCAGTTGAATTAGAACATGTGTTTGAAGCATGACGTAGCTTAATATACCAAGAGAAACTATCAATCATACTAGCCATGTCATTCTGTTCAACGTAACCCTTCCCCCTTCTATCAAGCGCAATAAGCCGCAAACATATCGGAAGTGAAGCATGATACTACGCCTGGTTTACCAGCAGCATGATGGCTGGGTAATAACAAATGATTTAATGCCTCCCCAAGGAGCGCCCGAGTTAAATTACAATGCACATGATAAGCAGTAAGCACAGGTAGATATATTTCGAGTTGTGTGAGATACTGCTGGAAAGGTAGGAAAAAGAAGCTAATAAGTCTATTGGAGAGCTCTATTAGATTATATAATATGAATAGCAAAGTAAATAACCAGCAAAGAAGAGATGACATTAAAAGAAAAAGTTGCAGAAGCCATTCAGTTGTCTCTCCAAAATGCTGAATAATATTTTCTGCCTAAATAAACACTGCAGCAGATTGGATGCAAGCTGAAAAGGTATAAAAGAGGGGGGATAGAAATCTTATCAGTCTTTGCTGCGCTACATAGGTCTAGAGTATGTTTAAATTTCCAAGATAATTTCTAAGCCAAATTATCAAAGGGTATAATCTAAGATATTCCACCATTCTACAAGCAGTTACTGGCATCTTGCGTTCCCGAAAGACAGAGATCCAATTCCGCCTCAGATCCAGGCGTCGCCTCTTCCTCCTCATCGTAGATGGTAAACTCTGCCAAGCTCGTCACCAGCGTTCCGCCGATCACGCTTTTGTGGAGCATGCACTCGGTAGTAATCCTGTGAAAGGAAAAGGTGGCAAAGGCTCTAGTCCAACCAGGTCTGACATCGAGTTTCTTATAAAAGACACTGCGGTATGTTGCGTTGACTCCCCCGACGGGCACCGTCGTGTTCAGGATTCCCGCTACATTGCTCGTCACGCAAGCTTGGCTGACAGGATCGAAGCTGGGCCACCCGCTGCGGGAAAGATCAAGGGGAACGGACATGTTGCAGGTCAATTTCCCTTCGTTGATGGCGCTAATCGAGTATGTCGTGGTGATGGGATCAAGGCGGATGAGAGGGCCGCAGTGAGGGTGATGGCAGCGCGCATATTGGCAATGGAATGGTTCCTTGAGATGGAATCGAGGATTTGGGATCTTTAGAAGATAAGAGAGGAATGTAGCTTGTAAAAGAATTTGCAAACCAGGCCAGCTGGAGGGAAAATGCTCGGTGTGAATGGATGGCTTGGATCTTGATCCGCCAAACAGTACTTTATGATGTTTTATATGCGCATTCTCAAGCTTTGTTTCCGTTGTTTTCCTTCGCTGGTAGAATATTGCGTGATGTCCCTTCCCGACGTAATTGTGCGCAAGATTCGTTTTGAAGCAATTGCGTTGTTTTTCGTTCGCAACATGCAGTGCAACAATGCATGCGGCGTGGTTGATGAATTCAGTATGCCCGTATATCCTTGAGTTAGTTTCC
This sequence comes from Corynespora cassiicola, assembly GCA_022059125.1. Classification (NCBI taxonomy): domain Eukaryota; kingdom Fungi; phylum Ascomycota; class Dothideomycetes; order Pleosporales; family Corynesporascaceae; genus Corynespora; species Corynespora cassiicola. The sequence continues at coordinate 113,544 of JAEUWY010000012.1, read as the reverse complement.
TTATGGCTCTTTTTATCGTCTAATAGTTCAATCAGACTTCATATAGGCCAAGTGTACGGCTGCAGAGCGCAGAGTTTCAGGGATATGTCCATCAGAGCCATCCTAAACAGCGAAATCTGCTTTGTCCATCACCACCAAATATCCCTCTGGTGCTAAGAATAGTTTATAAACTAGGTAAAGATCAAATTTAAAGTAAGAAAACAAGATAGTAAACCAATAATGTGCCAGTTGGCAACCTTGGAACTTGAGTGAGACAAAAATACATGTAAGTAAGCCCTGAGGCAGCGTGATTGGGTTAATTTGTTGGCATATTAATTTCAGATTCTCTATGTGACCCTACTATTGGAGAAAGAGCCTGCTATGTTCTCCTTTGTATGGAGTCGCTCTGAATAAACAACAATTATCTTTGAGATACGTCTCTTGTCTCTTGTTGATGTCCTTGACCCGGTGCCTGACCCGTCCAGGATCATTCGAATACTGATCCGATTAACCTTCACACAAATCATCACCTCTATACAAGCACCATGCCTTAGATCCCTCCGAGCCATCTCCAGGAACAGGCTCGACAAATCCATGAGATATGGTGTGCTCTCCATTCTCCAAATGGATGGTTCCACCCCAAACTTGCTCGTCCTTCATGCACTTATCGATGAGAGCCATATAAGCGATAGCACAAAGATGGTATAGATTGGAGTCTGATGTCAACGGCTCGTTTAGCACGCTGTGCCAAGTGACAGGATCATCGGGCATGGTGAAGTTGGTAACGCCTTTCGCCCCTGCCAACGTGCACGTAACATCGACGTAGCCTGCAGCGCGACTGTTGAAATCCTCGATTATAGAGCTATCAGTCGAATCCATTGGGACTGTCGAGTTACAGGTGATGTTTCCGGCAGCTACCATTGCGTTGACATCGTCCCAGGTAGCTGTGGCCCCATGCAAGAGAAAAGCACAGGCACTGACGAGAATGAATGTGGTGCGCATTTTGCTGGCCGACACTTTTGAGGCAAAGAAAAGAAAAGAACAGTAGAAGTTTATGCTTCCTGAGCAAGTGTTTAAGCGTTATCGCAAAGATTGGAAAATGATGGCTTTGAAAGTGACTTTGAAAGAGGATGGATAGATCCAGGGAAGATGACCACATACGTCTTCCTCATACTTTCTAAGGTTATATCACACTTGCGCATTGACCACGCAGCACACAATGCAATCTGCGGACTACTATTTCATCTGAAACTTTGTTTCTATTTCCGAGCGCAACGTTACAATGCGAATGAATTTCACGAGAACAGTGACCCTCCGAATGTCCGACGGAGCTCAGATGTAGGTAGGTGCTTCCCTGGGGCTCGGCCAATATAGAGACAGGTTACCGAATCATAGGCACGCTGCACAAAGCGATTGTCGGGAAACATGCGGAGATTCCGGAAAAGTTTTCGGATATCGGAGTTGTGGTCAAAGTCCGTGCGCGGCGCAGTCGAGTTTGACCGAAGGCACATTTTCGCCATCGCAACTGTCACGTTTACATTGCAAATGAACTGAACCTTGGGTATTGTATTTGTTACTGAGTGAATCAGACAAAATATGATTGAATCATTTCTTTTGGTGCACACTGTTACCAGTCAACTGTTTAGTAATTCAATGATATTCTCGTGCTGATGAAAAAGGACCAGCCACAACAAGCCGCCTCGAAGACTAGCTTAGAATACCTGCAAACTCAAATGTAAGAAATCGAGTATGACACACCGTTTCCTTCAATCCAGGCTGTTGAACTGTTGAAAGGTCTTCTCCAAAAGGGCAACAACGCCGTTGTAAACGACCCTCTGGAAGTCTTCATCCTCTAAGCTCATATCCTTGTCCCTGCGGTCAAAGTCTCCACGGATGCATCGTCGAACCGCAAGAGAATACCGCGGTCCAGCTTCAAATTCGAGTTCATCTTCAACAAGGCGATACGCGGTACCCCACGCCACACCAGCTATATTTTGATAATTGAGGTCTTCTGGGATTTGGAGCTCTTCGATAGACTTTCCGTACCATAGCTCGATCAAAAGAATTCCTAACGTGAAAAGCGTTCGGTTTCTGATAATACTATAAGTCGATCCTGATGGCTTGGAATAAGTTTTATCTGGAGAAGAGCCAAGTATCCTACGAACAAATGGATGCTCGTACAACGATGATGGAGGAAAGCCGGGGCGTTGAATAAACAAGACATCATCCTTGCTCCATTCTTCGTTTAGCCACGGAGTGTTGTAAAGTTGCAAAACGCTTGAAGAAACATCAATCGCGACCTTGAGTTTATCATGCTGACTCAGTTTACGGCCCACTTTGGTGTCGTGAGAAAGCACATCGCGTAATGAATACGCTACCCATTGGTGTTGGTGAACTGCAGATACTGGCGGGGGAAGCGGATATATTCCATGTTTTCGCTTTAATTTGTCGAAAAGATAGCCAATGCACATATCTCTATATGGCTGGTTTAAGCTCTGGAGGGCCTTGCAGAGGTCATGGATCCGATCAGCGGTAGGATCGGCTACCGCAGACTGGACAGCACTGGCAGTGGCTAGTATAGCAGATGCAGATTGCTCTTGAGAGTCGGCTTGCCCAAATCGCACCTTTCTCTTGGCTTTTGGCTCTGTGCTCACAGAATTTTGTGTGAGAGCGGTGGCAGTTTTCCCCGATCCATCGATGACGCAGCAAATGTCAGCTTCTGTCCAGCTAACTCTCTGTGAGTCTGACCCTGCGCTGTATGAAAATATAACTCTGAAAGGAGTTTTTTCCGGAGGAACGCTTTTTAAATTCTGCGATCGATGTTCAAGTCGCAAGTTCGCCGTATGGCCCTGGCAAGAACATTGTAGGCCGCCTCTTAGGGTATCGTACAGGCTTCTTGCATAACTGCGGAATGCGTTGAAATCAGGACATACCGCTTTCGCTTTTTTATCCATTCGCGTTGGTTCCAGCTCCAGAGACTGTTTAGTCATGCGGATCAAGTCTTGGTTGAATTTGGAAAGTCTGCTAAGCTGGTCTTCGTACTCGGACTTGGTTATGCTGAATTTCAATCGCTTGTACTCTTGTTTGAAAGCGTTCGGGTCACTGAATTGGGGCTATTAGAAGTCAGTATGTTCCTCTAGGCGCAATATCCGAATACATAGAGCAGCAATAATACCTTTCCGTCAGCGTCTAGCCCTAGCTTCTTCATCATCACTCTCAAGGACTCTTCCATCTCTTTGACGTTGTCAAGGTAGGCCTTGTATACATTCCTTAGTCTGTTTTCTAATTGCTGCTGAATGACTGCTTCTGACCATGCCTTTCCACCGGGAGATGCCAGAAACTCTTCCATGTGCTCCACCCTAACGATTCCGGTGAGCAATAACTCCAGTGTATTCATAAAAATTCCGCGTTCTGTGACGATGCGAAGTAGAAGCCCTTTGATCTCATTCTTGTATCGCCAGTACCGCTTTGCGGTCGCGACACCCTCGGCATAGTGCTCCAACGCCGAGATGATGAGGGGCAGCGCTCCTAAAACGACCCCTGTGAGCTCTAGACCGGACATGGGAGCTTATTAAAGGAGATATGCGAGACCTTTGAAGGTGATACTGTAGGATATATTGCTGCGATGTTCGGCTGGAGGGTCGAAAACATAATCAGGCTGTGGAGGGGAATCTCACGAAATGCCCAGGCGGCGATAAAAGGCCACGTGCTACATCCCACTGTTTTGGCCCCCAAAACACGCGAACCCCTCCTTCGATGCAAGCAGGCCATTAAAAACTTGTTCTCTTCACTCATTCGCACCCATATCATCTAAAAATGGATACCCATCTTGTTGATGGTTCAACATCAATCGCACTACATGTCGAAACCTGTTTCGCCGCCTTTTACGAAGTCTTAACTCGCCTCAAGCAAGCAGGCCAGAACATCCGCGATAAGATACCAAAGGATGCCGTCAACGATGAACTGGGTCGTTTCAGATTGTGGTGCGGCAACATAGCTGCCCACCGCAAGGGAAAGAGTTCTCTCGACTACAGGCTCCGAGAGGCATCGCATATCCGTGACAGGGTGATGGATTTGCTACGAAACCTCGAATCAGCCTTGCAAGAGGCGATGGAAATTATATCTGGCCAGAGAATTCCATGGGAGGATTTATCAGACTCTGACTCTGACATTTCTGACGCCAGCACACCTCTTGCCGACACCACCGAACTCCAGCAACTCGCTTCCAATGTGGCCCAGATCAATACTATGCTGATGAGACTCTCCATGAGTATCAGAAATCCGGCACCGCACGATCAGTTCAAAGAGTCAAAACACATAGACATGACCTACTACGAAACTTTTGACATTGATCATGTACGCGGGAAGTTTCCACAAGCAGATCAATTCCTGACTCTTCGATTGGGGAGGGCGATTTCAAGAAGGCGACAGTATCTCAGGTATCGTGAAGACCATAGAAACAAACTAGCCAAGGGGCTTGAAGATCGAGTGGAAAAAGAGCCTGGAAACGCAGATGCAGAAACATTAGAAAACGAACCAGCCCTCACAGAGCATATGCCTAGTACTGTGGCATCTTCTGTTCCTTCAGCTCTCAAGACTCAGACGGCGATTGCCTTGGACGAGGAAATGTTTGAGGATACGCTATCACAGACTTCCTACGCATCATCTTCGACTAATCCTGTCAAACTACGTCCGCCTCCACTACCAGAGCAAGGTCAGGATGGCGACCCATTTGAATGTCCGCTGTGCTTCCGTTTCACATCAGTACGCCATGCGTCTGCTTGGCACAAGCATGTTTACCGTGATCTGCAACCCTATGTCTGCTCCTTTGAGGATTGCATGGTTGCAGATCGCACGTATGAATCTCGCCATGAATGGTTCAGCCACGAAGTGCAGGCACATCGCAAGTGGTGGGAATGTATGGATGGATGCAATCAGCGATTCAGCATTGCATCGGCTTTCCGAGACCATATATCTGAGAAACATGCAAAGTGGGCTATCACGCGAAGATTTGAAGAGCTCATGAGTAGCTGTGAAAGAACTACGTCGATGGATTCGCCGGCTCGATGCTTACTTTGTCTCGAGACTTGCCTTTCGCTAGTCCAACTTCGCCGCCACATGGGAAAACACCATGAAGAGCTAGCCTTGTTTGCATTACCTTCACATCTTCATGATGATCGGGATGCAAGCGATGATGATGATTGTCAAAACTCTCAATCCCTGCCTGACTCTTTGGGTATTACAAGATTTGAGAATGCACATGCCAACGGACCGAACATCTCGAGTCATCTAAATCTTTCACAAAGTGAGAGTCTAAAATTTCGCACAGAAGATGAAGTAGGAGCTGGAGAAAAGCCGGAAACTCCTATAAAAGACGTAGATACGAGTTCAAAGGGGTATCACTGCCACTGTGGAAGGTCTTACCGTGATGAAAACGCTTTAAGGTACAATCCGACCCGTTCTCCAGTCACAATGACATATCGATGATTAATATTGCATGACAGAAAACATCAAACGAAATTTGGCCATAATCCTCTTGCTTGCAACTTTCCGAGGTGTGAAAAGGTTTTCAATAGCATCGAACCCCTGCATCAACACCAAAAGTGGCACCGAGAAATTGACATGGTCCTTCCGAGCGGCTCTTTTCCTACCAATCGCAATAAGAAAGAGCTGGAAAGAGGAGTAGGTGAACTGTTGAAAGTGCATTGCAAGATGTGTAGAGTGGATATTGGGTCTTGCTTCAATGAATGGATCGTTAAAGACCAACCCGGTTATTACAGACCCTCTGGGATGATTGGCTACCGACTTAAAGAGGCCGAAACTTTGCAAACATTCGAAAGGCTACATATTGACTGTAGATGTCCTGAATGCAATGAACATTTGGGAGTACGTGAATTGGGCACAGAAGACACGTTTCTCAAGCTAGAAAGTGTGTCGCTCCAGCATTTCGGATTTACGGAGGCAGAAAGGGTAGTAGACCCACGCATAGTCGTTGAGGTACCTGGTATCTCACAAAAGGAGCCAATTCTGGAGGATTTCACAAATACCAACCATATTGCCATTGCCGGAGAGGAGCCAAATGATCAAGTAACAGGCGAGACTGGGACGAGGTCCGAAACCGAATCAGCACCAGCTTTTGATAAAAACATTGCAGAACCTTTAATTGGTTTTAGCAGTCGCGAAGAAGATAATTCAAAGAGAGAAACAAACAGCAACGACCAGCAAGAGTCTCGGACTAAGTTGCCGACCGGCCTCCATATCGCTCAAAATTCAGAGATGTTAGACAGTTTCCCTCAGGCGGATGAAATGGACCGTTTATTGGAGACCTATGAGAGAACTAGTAGAGAATTTCGTCAAATGCAAGCTACAAAGGAAAATAGCCAGCGTACACTCAAACTTCTTAGGCAAATGACATCGAAAGTGTCGGAAGAGAATAACCAGACAGTAGTGGATCGAAATGAACTAGCTTATTATAGGGCTGACTCTGAAGGTTCTGCGAAGGGAAAGAGAAGCACTGACGACGAGGAGGAAAGGGACGAAGCCGATAGTGCGTCTGGTTCGGTAACTACAGACGCAACAATGAAAACACTTCCTGAGAGCATGCTCCAGTCGATTAGGCAGTCTTCTACTGCAGTAAGAACATCCATAGCGGACAATGGATCATTCCGAAAATTGGTCGACGGACACGATTATTCGGTGGAAGAGGTAGAAGCCCTTCTTTCCCTTAGTACAAAGGCGGACAAGAAGGCAGAGGAATCCAAAGTTGAAAGGCAGCGTTCGCCTCGAGTATCGAAAGAGCCAGAGCAGCCTGAAAAGCTGCTAAAATTCGAAAATAAACCATGGAATCCTGTACTCGATAACAAAACTTGGCCGAATAGGTTCTGGAACGATAATGATGAGACTGGGACGGTGGAAGGATATGCAAAAGGAACGGAGGAGATCGAAAAGCGATTCACCGACCAGTTACACAAGTTTGAAGCAGCGTCGCCCGAGCGTTCCGCTCCCAACCCACCCAGATTGGACCATCGGGTTCTTGGATCAGCTGAAATTCCTGAGGCCTCGTCAACTACAAATGACACAGGTCACGGATCTAATACCCCAACTTCAAACACAAAGCCACGACCCTCCATGTCTGAGGAAGTCCATGAAAACCGCGGGGAAACGAGCCACGGACCAGGCGAAACCACAGACCGAGATGGTGGAAATGCTAGAAATGATAAAAATGAGTCACCAGCGCGTGAGGAAACGAGCAACCGCATGCTCAACAAAAGCCCCATCACCCACTCCATTCTCTCGGGCCTGGACGGGATATTTCCACCCACTAATCCATCCAACACTGCTGATCCATGGCCACCAAATAACCCAGGCTACGGGGGATACCAAGATACTCCAGAGTACGTACCGATATTTCGGACGGAGAAGAGCGAGGGATCTACTGCGGACGACAACAACGTGGACAAATACCCTTCCAATTACCCAGACCCAGCCTTATACAAAACAAATAACAACGTGTACGGATATCCTTACTATTACTCATACCCAGCCTCGAACGAGACGAATAACGACGTGTACAAACACCCTTTCTATTACCCATACCCAGCCTTGAACAAGACGAATAACAACATGGAAAAATACTCTCTCTATGACTCATACCCAAACTCGAACGAGACGAATAACAACGTGGACAAATACCCTCCCTATCGCCCGTCCCCAGACTCGAAGGAGACGAATCCATCCTCTCATAATAACGAAGACCAACGCGAGTTACCAAAGAGACAAGCTCAAGAACGCCTGCCACAATCCGAAGTTCCCCCCAGTAGCCCAACCCCGAAAGAGACGGCTCATCCCCCTCCCGAGCTCAACACTCGGCTGGAATCATCCACGAGCAATGACCCCGAACACGTAGCGCCGCTCGAAGCCCCCTCCACCTCTGAAAGCCTAGACAAGAGTGCATGTCAAGACTGCGGCCAGCAACTCGGGAGCGAAGGGGAGCTGCGGCAGCATGCGTGCTCGCGACGGGGTGAGTCGGATCCAGCAGACCGCCTGCAACATTATCATGTCCCCATGAGCAGGAGAAGCCGCAGCGACAGCGACGGCGACGGCGACGGCGACGGCGACGGCGGGAGCCAGCACAGTGGAGAGATTCGACTCCGCGTGGATCCATCCGCACCACTGAACCTTTACTTCAACGGCGACATGGAAGGCCGGACTATTCAGATTGTCCCAACCGAGGACGGCATGGCTGATGTTGTCATCCGCGAACGCGAGCACGAAGGGGACGAGTTATCCGTCGATGGTGAGCGATCCGCCCTGGAGGACAAGAATCGAATTGGCTCGGATGCGTCTACTGCACGGAGCCGCCAACTCGACGGCAACATGGAAGGCCAGAACCCTCGGGCCGTGCCTGATGAGGAAGGGGTGGCTCATGTTGCCATCGAGGAATCATTGACTCCTGAGGATGGTGACTCCAAGGGGTCCGACTTGGGTCAGGTTGCGAATGTTGAGCCAAAACACATCCTAACACAAGAGCCAAAAGCCGAACGTAAAGTCTCATCAGATAATGGTAGTAGCGGCATTGAGATGTGGTTCTGTGGAAATTGCAGGGCTGCCAATTCCTCACTTACTCCTGGTTTCTGCCCGGCATGTGGCCATTACCCGTAATGATTGTTCAATGTCCCATTTTGTCCAACCGCACAGAGTGTGTTGACGTTGGCCCATGTGGCCAACTATAGTTTTGACTTGGTCAGCGTCGAATGTTTAGTTTATTTCTATATCGTACCAAAATCCAATATATTCAATTCCTTTCACGCCTTCGAAGTGAGGTGGTGCTCTGCCTCAAGGCTCATATCACGCCCCGCCTCACGACCACGCACAAGCAGACGACACGACAGACGAGAATCTAATCCATTAGGGACCGGCAGCTCAAAAGGCGCCGAGACAAATCTATCCGCCCCAAAACGCCTCTAGACTTGTATATGCCAAAAGTCGAGTATCCTTTCCATTTCCATTATCATTTCCAGCCCAAACCCCTCGCAAGGGGGACCCCACTCAAAAAAAAGGACGTCTAAAAGTGGCATAGGAGGGCAACGAGAGGGAATATCCCCTCCATGACCCTCCTTCTGCATGCATTTCCCATCGCAATGCAAATGCAAATGCAACTCAACCCCAGGGAAGAAAAAGAAGAAGAAGAAGATGAAGAAGATCAAGCCATTCCTCACCCCCTAAACAATAAGCAACTTCTCGACATTATCCCCGACGCTCGACTCGTCAATCCGACTCCAAGCCGCAAAGATGAAGGCGCCAGATACGGCCCACATGACGGGTACGGCAGCCTCGAGGGGGTCTAGATGCGGGACGCGGGTTAGCTCGGGCGCTTGGACTAGGTAACTTTGGTGGGAAAGGGAAGGGAAGGGAGGGGGAGGGCAAAGACGTACTCATCTTCTCGGCCTGGCCGGCCATTTGCAAGACGCGGCTCGTGCTGCTGCTGCTGCTGCTCGACGAAGAAGAAGAAGAAGAGCTGAACCTCACGGCCTTGGGGGGAGCGGCGCGTGCGGAGGCGCGAAGAGGGGCGGCGGCGGCGGCGAGGCGGGGGAGGAAGACGCGGGAGGCCATTTGGATGGTTTGATGTGCAGGTACGTGGGAGGAAGGGGTCGTGTAGGGTGCGAGGTCGTAGAGTCAAGAGTCGCGGGATTCGACGCGAGTGTGTGATTTGCAAGGCGTGGCCACGTAGTCTGGTGGTGGTGGTGTGGTGGCGTGACTGTCCGAGTGATTGACTGGCTGGCTTCCGTGTCTTGTCAGAGCAAAGGGCGTTGGTCCAAGAGAGTATACAGATGGGTGGGTGAGAAGGGGAAACAAACAGAGATTGCGGGGGGGAAGCAGAAGCGAGAGAGAGGGCGGGTTATTTATTGCCCATGGCAGAAGGCCATGTGGGTCCCCTATTCCTCCCGCCTCTACCACCCCCACCCCCTTCATTCGCGCACGGCAGAAGGAAGGGAAGAGAAAAAACCTTCACCGAAAGGAGGCGAAACCCAGATCCTAGCCGCTCAGACTTTTCCCGCGCTGGGCGGTGAACGGCCAGCCAACCATTCACCGGGCTGGGCTGGATTAGGGGTCCCTGGCAACCAGAGGGCAACTAGGCCAGCAACTAGACCAGCAACTAGGCCAGCAACTAGGCCAGCGACTAGCCTCCCCCCGCGCAATCCCGGCCTTCCAAATCCTTCCATTCCATCCTTCCATTCCATCCACCCCGGCCTTGCGGGCCCTCCCCCCCCCTTTTGTCTCCCTTCCTTCTCGCTGCTAATAATACGCGCGGGAAATCTTCGTGGGGTAGCGAGCGAGCGCACGCCCTCTCCAGCTTTTGCGACATCAGCCGCCCGCCCGTCCCACATTGCCCAAAAGGAGCAAGCTTTCCAGAACAAGGTCCATGGGAAACGGAAAGGAAAGCGAGGGGGAAGAAAGGACGAGAAGAAAAAAAAAAAAGTCGCAATCCCGCAAGACCCTGGCATCCCGGTATCGCCGCTGCAGGCACCCACCCACCCACACGCACACACACGCACACATGGGCGGCGCCCTACCTACTCCCCCCCCGGCTCTGGCGTGATCGGCATTGCGGCTCTAGACGTTGCCGGTGGCTGCGTGGTCAGCATTCTAGATCACACCACGGCGCCGCATGCCACCCATCCGCTCACGCAGTGCTCGCCAGTCCAGCTTCGACTCGACAGGCCAGAGACGTGCGGCGTCGCACCCTTCTCCGCCATTATACATTTGGCTTACTATCTTCATGCCTATCTTGTGGTGCATGCCGGCAATCCCGAGCGCCGAGTCCGATATATGTACATGCAAGAAAATGTCCTAGGCCGTTACAATATCCATAATACAAGCATCTATATTTACAATGCGAACCAAGTGTGAATCCGAAGCCAGACTGGGCCAGTCCATCAGTCAGTCCATCAGTCAGTCCATCAGTCAATCAATCAATCAATCACGCCCGCCCCACGGGCCGTGGCGTGGTGCTCCGCGGGTGCATGTGGTGCCACGCTCCCGGCTTCGCCTGGTGGTCCCAGCTCTTGGTGAACTTGTTGCTCTTCCACGGCTCGTGCACGGGGAGGAGGTGCGCCACCTGCTGGTAGTTGACCAGGCTGTCTCGAATCATCTCGTCCTCTTCTCTGCGCTGCGCTGCCGTCGTCTTCTTTGTCGTCGTCCTTGTCGTCGTCGTCGTCGTCGTCGTCGTTGTCGAGGGCGCCCGTGGTGCCCGGATGCCCCGTAGGATGTCGCGCAGCTCCTTGTCGTCGCCCGTGACCTGCGCCCTGAGATATGCGAGCGCCGGCGGCGACGTGGGGTCGCTGCCCTCCAGGGCCGTCATGACGGGCACGCGGGGCTGGTACGACGAGGCGTATCGATCCACCGCCGGCGCGTCCTTGGGCGCGAGGCCCAGGTCCAGCCGTGCTGCATCGCCCTTTTCGAGCAGCGCCACAATGTCCAGGCTCTCGCCGTGGGGGATCTTGTCCCGGTGGCTCGGCGTGACGCAGTCCATGTCCACCTCCTTGCGCAGGACGTGGTCAATGTCGACGGCGGAGAAGTAGGCGCACGACTGGGGCAGCTCGTTGATGCCCATCTGCTGCGAGAACATGGCCCGGGTCCACACGTTGGCCACCTGCAGCGCCATGGCTGCCCGGTACTTGTCCTCGTCCTTGACCAGGTAGCGGATCTCGTCGTGCACCGTAATGGCGAGCCGTGCGTCGACGCTGTACAGCCGCGACAGATAGTCCATGCTGACAATCAGGAGGTGCAGGTAGTCGACCCCGGACGACTGGATCGCCCAGTTGATGCGCGACGTCATGAAGCCGCCCTTTGTGAGGTAGCGGCGCATCAGCGCCTCCGTGATGCCGGCCCCCAGCACGGGGGTTCGCGGCCGCTCCTGCTCGGCAAAGTCTTCCAGCTTGTTGAAGACGAACGATTCGGTGCCCCCGCGCCAAAAGGGCCGCTCGTGCAGCTGCCGCCGCGTCGTCTTCTTGCCCTTTGTCGTCTGGTAGAGGTCGTTGGCCGTCTTGGTGGTTTGCGCCTCGGTCAGCGCGGGGTTGAATTGCCGCAGGAGCGTGGCCGCAAACTTGAGCCCGGCGCCGTAGATGCGGCCGTAGTTGAACACCTTGGCGTCGTTTCTCGATATGCCCAGGATGCTCGCCGTCCGCGAGTGCAGGTCGGTGCCCGCCGCCTTTTGGCCCTCGAGCGTCATGAAGCCGACCGCATTCCCGCCGTGCAGCCGGAACGCGGCGTCGCCGACCAGGCTGGCGATCCACAGCTCCTGCGAGTCGACGTCGGCGCCCACGAAGCAGTACCCCTTGGGCGCTCGGATCATCGACTTGAGCTCCGAGCCGACGCGGTTGGCCTTTGCGTTGCTGGCCGTGAGCCACGTGTTCTCCACGGCTCGGCGGGTGATGGTGCCCATGGGGATGATCTGCGGGAGGATGAAGCCCACCTTGGCGGCGGCGGCGCCTTGCTCGTCGGCTCCGGAAGCGGACTGGAGCTCGGGCGCGCCCTGCAGCTCGTTGTTGTAGACGACCATCTGCCCCATGATCCTGTCCCGGGCACTGATCCAGTACGAGCATGAGGCGTTCATCTGCAGGGCCTCCTTGGCGTATTCGTACTCGGAGCTGAGCGTCCCCTTTTCAAAGTACTGGAGGTATCCCTTGGCAAGGGGGTTGGCGCACCGCGCGAGGGGGCCGTCCTTGTGCGGGACCTTGTAGTAGCGATGCCGCGTGTCGTCGCGCAGCTTGAGGTTCTCTTCGCCGCCCATGTCGAGCTCCTGCAGGCCCTTTTGGCTGTAGCTGGCGGCCTGCTCGGTCGCAACCCGGTAGGTCCATCCGTACGTGTCTGACCACACCAGCGGGTTGCCGTCCCAGGACAGCCTCAGCAGCAGTGGGGCCACGCGCGTTCGCACCGTGAGGCTGATGGGGGCATTGTTCTTTGCGAACAGATCCTTGTACCACTGTGGCATCCCCGGCATCTTCTGGCGGGCGGCGGGCCGCGGCGGGTCGTTCTTCTTCTTGCCCTTGACCATGCGAATCTCCTGGCCCGACCAGTCCAGCTGACTGAGCCATGGATCGTTGAGGTAGACGTCGGGCTTGTCCTTGACCTCTAGGGCCTTTTCGGCCAGGCTGACGAGGCGCTCCTTGACGGCATCGTCGAGCTTGTGGTAGGTGGCTTCGGCGTTGTGGATGTAGGCATCCCAGGTCTCGTTGACGGGCAGGATCTCGGCGGCGAGGAAGCGCAGGGCAGCAAAGCTGACGGGGTGCGGGCACGTGTCGAGGAAGAGGGGGAAAACCTTTTGGTAGACGCGGTGGGTGATTTCGACATCGGCAGCGCAGTAGTCGAGCAGCTCGTCGAGGCGGGCCACGATGCCGTCACGGTCCAGCTCGCCAAAGTACTCCCGGCGGGCCTTGTCGATGGTGATGTTGCAGTGGAACTGGGCGACGTCTCGCAGCGAATTGATGGCGCTCCGGCCTATCCACAGCTCCTCCTCCTCGTCGGGGATGGCGCCCGAGCCCAGCAGGTGCGAGAGTTCGGCATTCTCCTCGGCGGTGGCGATCTTGTCGCGCAGCTCCCTGCTCTTCTTGTGCTTCATCCACGAGGGCCTCTGGCGCGAGCACATGCCGTTTGACGCAACGTGCAGCGACATGGTGTCGATGAAGGAGTTCTTGGACTGCCGAATGTCGTACTCCTCGGCTATCCGCGCGCGATCGAAGCCAATGTTGTGGCCGACGATGATGCGCGGCTGGGTGGGGTCGCCGAGGGGAATCAGGTGGCGGTCCGAGCTGGACTCGCCCAGCAACCAGGGCGATATCCAGGCGTACCAGGCCGTGGGACTGACGGCACAGGCCATGCAGGCAAACGACGTCTCCTTCCACATGACCTCGGTGTCGAAGGTCAACATGGACTCGTCGGGGGCGTCGACGGCCTCGGTGGAGCCGTCGCTGTTGTACTTTGTCCAGCCGCTGCGCTGGACCCATTTGCGGGGCTTGGGCGGGGGGTTGGCCCAGGCCAGCTTCTTTGCCATGGTCAGGAAGGGCTCTGCAGCGTCCATGCCCAGCTTGTGGAAGTGCTCGTCGAGCGAGTGGCCCTGCAGGACGGGGAGGTCGAAGGCCACGGGCGGGGTCGAGTCCTGGTTCTTGCCGAGCAGGTCATGGCGCTGGAGGTGGTCCCTCGAGAGGGCCACGAGCTCGGGCGGCGGCGAGGTGGTTGCGCCGGGAAAGACTTGGGCGTGGACATGGCTGGAGAGCTGCTGGACCCCTATCTCGTTGAAGCGGGCTTCGGATGGGACTGGAAGCGTCAGCGTGGGTGTGCAGTGGGCGTGGACATGGCCATGTCCTGCTGCATACCAGACAGGCTCCGGGGCTTCTGCTCGCTACCGGGGCTCGGGGCGTGGTCGGCGGTGAGGCATCGTCGCGGGCTGGACCAGATAGGGGAGCTTGCGGGCGAGGCAGGGCAGCGCGGTCGCGACAGGAGCCTGGCGGTGCGTGCCGGGCGTGAGCAGCGCATGGTCGCGTCAGCGGGCGGAGAGTGGCTCCATGCGGGGGCCGAGGGAGCGCAGAGGCGTCGGCGGGGGGAGTCGGAGGGGGTGAATGGCGATGGCGGGCGTCATGGAGGTTTCGTTTTGGCGCGGAATCTTGGCAGGGCTGAGACTAGCCGGGACTAGACGGCCTGCCAACCACCACTCCCCTGCCCAGCCACGTAGACGGAGCCCTAGACGACCCCCTAGACGAAGCCCTAGACGAAGCCCTAGACGAAGCCCTGGGCCGCGTAGGCCGAGTAGACCGAGCACGGATAGACGCAGCCCTAGACGAAGCCACAGGCGAAGCCACGGACGAGGCTAGCTACCGTCGCAGGGCCTTCGCTTCGGCGTCTGGCTGCCCTCCTCCTCTCGCCGGCTCTCTATACAGCGTCACCTCTTCTGATCCGCTCTCTTCGCTCTCGCCCCTCCCACCATGTCGGCGAACCGTGGCGCCTCCCAGCCCGACTCGCCCTATCCCACCTTCTTCGATGACGCTTTCCGCATCTCGCCCTCGCCCGGCCCCGAGCCGCCCCAGACCACCTTTCTCGACACCATCCTCAACCCCGACACCACCTCCACCACCTCCACCACCCGCCGCCGCCGCAGGCACATACCTTCGCCCATCCCCTACCTCGACTCGCCCGACGACGACGCCGACGCCGACGACAACCACGACAACCCCGACGACATGCCGCCCGCCCGCCCGCGCAACGCCCGCCTCCCCAACGGCTACGTCGACCTGACCAGCGACCCGCCCAGCAATGCACGGCGCAAGCGACCCTCGCCCACCCCGGGCCCCTCGTCCAAGCGTCTGAAGCGCCCCGACGGCTCCGCCGCTGCCACAAAGGCCCGCACCACCCCGCCCGCCGACATCGACGCCATCGACCTGTCCGACGAGAAGGGCCCCGTGCACCACGTCCTGCAGAAACAGCGGGAGGAGGCCGTCAAGGCCCAGCAGCGGCCCGATGACAAGGCCACCACCTTCAATACCTTCACCTGCGTCATTTGCATGGACACCCCCAAGGACATTACTGCCACGAGCTGTGGTGCGTTCCGTCCTGTTTCCGCCCCCCCGTGCGTTTCCACGCTGACGATTCTTGTGCCAGGCCACCTCTTCTGCCATGCCTGCCTCATGGAGGCCCTCATCGCCGGTGAGAACCGCTCCGGCCCAAACGAACCAAAGCGCTCCCAGTGCCCCGTCTGCCGCAAGTTCATCAACCGGAACAAGGCCTCCGACATCATCCCCTTGCTCATGAAGAAGGGTCTGTCCACACAACCCAGGCGCAAGCCCACCCCTACCCCCAACAAGGTATCATGATTGCGCCTTGCCTTTGCATTCTACTGCCCTTTAATTTTTATATATCTCATTTGTCTTTTGCTGCACGAGCTTGCAGAATCATTGCTAAACCGTGTGGGTGTAGCCACAGGTCAAAATAGAGGTCAAGATGGAGGTATGCTCCATCAAGAAAGAGAAGAGCAGCACTTTCAAGAGCCGGAAGAGGTTGATTTGAGGCCTGCAGGCTGTGCTGAGCCTTTCGAGAGCATGCCTTGTTATCCAAGTGTGTGGATCACCGACATGATGTGGGGGAATAATCACTGAGGGGGTTTTTAACAAAAAGAATATGGCGTATCGTATGCCAATATCATGGCCATGGCGTTATTGCATGCTTGCATGGTTGCATTGCGGGGCGGAATTCATTATGGCTGGGTTTACCTGCTACGTTTGGGTTTATGATACCAATGGGACGATCAATCTTGTCGTTTTTTTTTATTCAAAATCAGTTGCCATGGGCGTTTCTGTCCTCGGAGGCTGTGTCATTCAGGCTTTATTGGTCTCGGTACAGAGGTGGGGCTGGTCTCGTGACGAGGCATTGTTTGAGTGTACAGTCATGGACAAGCAGGTGCATGGCCAGAAACAATGGGCAAAAAGAGAGGACTAACAATACAGGAAAGTTGGTAGGCATGTGAGTTCTCCATGTAGAAACAAAACAAAACAACGGAACAACTCAACACTGTCCTCCTTCAGCTTTGTCATTCGTACTACCCTTTTCGCCCTCTGCTACGCAAACTTTCAACAGACGCTGTTCCCCTTGGTGGTGTACTCTTGTCCACATTTTTGTCTTCCAGATCATACTCCAATGGAGCAACACTTGGGGTGGCACCTTGTTTTGCGCACGAAGGCGGTCTTTTACCTTTATCACGCGACGCACGAGACTATCGTTCTGGTTCTGGAGATCTTGAATTGCTTGACACAGGGATTCATTCTGTTAAATGGTGTTTTGCAGCAGTTCAAGCATGACGCGTTGCTCCTCGTTTGTCAGACCGCTAGATGCACAGGCCGGAGCTGAGATTACAAGTAGTAAGTTCAATGTTGATACGGACATTGTTAATTTACCCTGAAATTCGAGTAGCGCGTCCTTTCGTTCGCTTACGCGTGAAGCACATGACTCATCCTTGTTGGTAATGCTTGACAAAAGGGTCGTTTGAGAGCGTTGTACTTTCTGGACTTGTTGGATCGACTCCGAATGGTTGCGAGTGCTCTCTACCTCAAGTCTCTCAAGACATCTAAACGTATCTATACTGCCCTGCCATCAAGGACGTGGGGGAAGTTTAAAGACTCCCGACATTCGAGTCTGGAAGATCCCTTCAGGATCATACTTCTTCGATGCTTTGAGCATCTTCTGGACGTTTTTCTCGCCGTAGCTCGCCAATACATCTTGCGAGGCATCTGCATAATTGATGTAGCGATAGTCCACAAAAGCCCCCGTCTCCACGCTGTACTTTTCGAGCGTGTCCTTCCATGCAAGCATCTTTTCTCGCCCCATAGCCTCCTGATCCACGCCATTGACAGCAAGAGATCCCAAAAGGACAATGGCATTATCTTGCAATTCATCCACACCGAGGATGTTGCCGCCTTTTTCTGTGCCTCGCTGGCCGATGATTGATGGGAAAGGTTGGAAGTAGCACTGCGTTTCGAAATCGCCGTCGGCCGAGTCTCTCTTCATATCCTCGACGAATTGGCGATGCAATTCAACGGCCTTGCCGATGACACGTACATCGTTCTTGAATGTCAACGTAAACCAGATGTTCCTGATGCAGTCAGCTTCATGAGCATGTCAAAGTGAACAGATAGATAGGCGGCAAAAGCGTACCGATAGCCATCTGCTTGGCTGCTCTGAGCCGAGGTCGACATGTTGGTCAATCCAACCTGCGAAACATTATATCCAGGTATGCTGAGGAATTCTTGGAGCGCGGGCGGCTCAGGGTTGCTTGCTATGTCAGACAAGGCTGTTATGAGGATGGTCTGCCGGTCAGCTGGGCGATATGTCCACCAAACGAATGCAGAGCCACTTTCATAAGCCTCGGGGTTGTCCGTCCATCTTTTGAGAGCAACAATGTGGGCCTCATCAACGCCGGCACTCTCCGGATACTCCCGGTAAGCGCTCCAGATGGGGACTCTGTCGAAGGTGCGCATGTCATAGCGCGTGACGATGCCGAAGCCACCTGCCCCGCCACCTTTGAGCACCTGGTACAGGTCGGCGTTCTCCTCTGCGCTAGCCTCGATGATGTCGCCGTTGGCCAGGACCACTTCCAGCTTTTGGATGTCGTCGGTGCTAAAGCCGCGCTGGTATAGATATGGGGAAAAGCCACCGCCGAGGAGGAGACCCCCGACGCCGACTGAGCCGATACCGCCGCCTTGTACGCCTACATCTATGGCATCAAGTGTTCGATACACGCCGAGCCATCTCGACCCTGGTTGCAGCGATGCTATCTTGGTCTCGGAGTCGTACGTCGTGCTGTTCAGACGGCCTGCGTGCACGTCAGACTTTCTTGTGACTTTCGACGCGACGGTTTGATAGACTCACCCAAGTCAATCGTGACTCCCTCTTCGATGTTGTTCGCCCCAGCGTTCGACGAATGGCCGCCGCTCCGCACAGCGAACTTGCATTCCGTCTTCTCGACCAGCGTCTTTACAATTGCCGACACTTGTTGGGTGTCTTCTGGCTGCACGAAGCAATTGGGCGTGAGCTGCGAAGTGAGCGACCAATAAGAATGGACGCGCTCGACGTATGATGTCTCGTTGGGGAGAAGCACGTGCTGTATGCCAGCCTCTTGGAGGGTTTGGCACTATATCCTGTCAGCATTCCGTCCCCTTGCTACACCTGTGCTAAGATGCATCTAGACTTACACAATCGGCTGATGTAGTGATGGACTTCTGCGTAGGAGTTGATGCAGCGAAAAGAGCGAAAAGGTGGGCGAACATGGTCAGATTCCGTGTCACAGTCTTCATTGGGGCGATAGCTACAGGCTGTTAATCCACGGCGCTCTGCTCACAGACGATTGTTCTTCAATTGCACCTAAATACGTGAACTCGTCGAGAGGGGTGCTACCGAAGAATTGCCGTGGGTTAAAGTGTGGGCGTTACAGCTCGCAAGCATTTCCTTAACGGGACACTCCTACGTAGATCTCTTGGATTGCCGTGGATTGACAAGTAGAAGTGAGAGGTAGGTTAACTTGTTGGTTTACCCTCAAGAGGTAACTAGCTAGCCTTTTGCGGGGAGCCAAATGGTAAGAAGGTATTTCTTATGTAAATATCACTTTTTAAGATTTGGTACAGGATAATATAGTACTCTATAGTCGGTGGACCTAGTGGGGCGTGTAGAAGTAACATCTCGCAAGCATTCCTACAACAAGACATGCTAATGCAGATCTCCTAAACCTCAAGGGAAAAGTGTAACCGCAACATCTTGTAAGCTTGTTTTCAATAAAAAATGCCTTTGTATACAATCTCTAAATCACTACGAACGCCCGGAAATTGCAATGTGGGGAAGCTTCTTCGGCACCAAACCCCGCAGTTAGCGGATCAAGCTTGACACGAAATCTTCCTTCTCACCACCTATTCCGTCCGCCCGTCCCTCGCGTACTCAAAGATCGCAGGTAATGTCGTCCTCGGACGTGCACTTGCATGACTCGCCATTAGGACAACTCCTCTCAACCGCCCACTTGCCATTGACACTGTGCAACTACACCGGCCAACATGTCAGCCATGCTCTCCCCGCCAAGATGCATCCGATGACGAGCGCCCAAAACTCCTCCAAAGGAAAGGAGGGCAAAATGGTCCATGTCTGCCTTGAAGCATGTACTCACGATGACATTAGTCTGTTTGCCACAGCCATGGGGCCCGTTGTCGCCGGGGAGGGGGGGTAAGAGAGATCAAGCAAGATGTGCGCCTTGAGTGGCTTGTGAATCTCACTACTTCTCTGGGAACTTGCGGGCTATGCTGAATTGGTACGAAGTGAAGGTAGCCTAGTGACGTGGATATTTTGGTGTATGGCTGAGGCAAATAAATCCAGTGGGTAAAGTTAGATGGTGAGGTTTGTGAGTGAAGGAAAGAACCGCTGGCGCACCCAAGGCTTGATTTACTCACCTCTAAGTCCTTCATTCATGTATAACTTGGCTAAGGAAGAGAGAACATATAAAATATCATGAGAAAGAGAGAGAACTGCGATTGGAATATCATTTCAAGGTGGTGAGCTCAAGTGAGTAAGAGAGGCGTGGCTCACAAAACCTTCAATCCAGTCCCTTCACCTGACTATAAAACCTGACTGCCCCCACTTCAACCTACACACCTAGCCAACCCTCATAGCCAACCCTCACGGCCAAACTTCACAGCCATGCCGAGTGAGTTTCCCTCCTACTGATGTTATTCAGGCCATCTGACAATTGCAGAATCGTCCGAACAGGCGCCAAGTGGCAAATCCTGGAATATAGACCAGTTCGAACGAGTAAGCGTAAACTATATGCGCACGTTCAAATCCGATCGAACAAAACTCGTGCCTCCAACAAACTGGAAATATGTTAGTATGAGCAAGGATGACTTCCCGAGGGACATGCCTTACGCCCTCATGGCTTATGAACCCTCCCTCATCCAAGCACTATTTGATGGGCTTTCGGAAGAGAGAAAGAACCACTGGGCCGCAAAATTTGTCCAATTTCCATGGAACTTTACGGTCAATGGAAATCCGAAGGATGTCCCAAGTCTGACAGAGGTTGAGTTAAACCAATGGGAAGCGCTATGGTACATCAGCGACGATGGCATACTCGAATGTAGGCACCTAGAAGGCTGGCCGGACAATTTCGGCGGTCAAGAAAAAGCCGGGCGTTCTGGCGAGTCGGCAGCCAGCCAGTCCAAAGATAAGCAACCCATCTCGTCACGAGATACAACGCCAAAAACCGTCGCAACTCCTGTGCATGTCTCCACTGAGGGGAAGAATGTACCCAAAGACAATACCCAGTTGCATATTGAGGATCAAATTCCCGAGGTAAGTCAATATTCTTAGACTGCAAGGGAGCGAATGGAGGCTTATATCGCATAGCAATCTGATCCAACATCGCCTCCAGCCACGTCTTCGACCGCCGCGGCCGCCAAAAAAGATGCATCTCAGAATGATAAAGCGCGAAAATGCGCGGTATTGGAGCCCGACTACTTTGAACGGGAGGAAAGACTCAGAAAGCGTTTACATGTTGCTTGTACCGATGGAGAGGACAGACGCCGCAAGGAGCTTTTTGCAGCTCATGAAAAAACGGCTCAACTGCAGGAAGAGAAGGAAGCTCTTTCAAAAACCCTCCAGGAAGCTCAGAAGAAGGTGGAGGAAGCTCAGCGTGAGATGGAGCTGCTCCGCCGCCAGACTGAGGCCAACACCGCAAAGTCGGAGGAAGAAGCAAAAAGGACTCAGGATTCAATAACTCAGGGAGTGGTTGCTTATAGAATACTGAAAGAATACGCGAAGGGAAGTGGTGATGAGAGTTGGATCATGCCCATGATGGAGGAAGAGTGCCCCATTCTGCACCAAGTGGTTTCGGATGCCGAGGAGCAGATGGAGGATAGCTAAGGTCGGAACATGTGCTCCTTCACATGTTCCTCCTTTAGGTCGTCGAGATTTCCATTTTTTGGTCATAATGGGGTTGTTTTTTTTTTTTTTTGCATCTTTTGGCAGGTCCTGACGCTGGGATCATGAGCCGTGGAACTCGATTCTTCGTCCTTGGCGAATTTTCAACCCTCGAAGTTGGTCATATTGGCGGGTCGACATCCTAGCCACATGAGCCCTCCATCTCATGATACTCTGGAGTATATCTGAATCACTAGACAGAGCGCGGCACGCAACAAGTGCATGTATGGGTAGCGATGCATGGCCGAGTTCGTAAACACAAATGATTTCCCATTGCGAAAACGTTGTACATTAGCGTAATGGGGCTGCTATTCGACGAGTACGGTGGCAGCAAAAAAGTCTGCCCGAGTGTATTGGCCTATAATCATCCAATTCTGGTCGTAGAAGCTGCGCCTCCACCAGTGAGCATGGTTTTTAAAACTCTACCAACTACTGCGTGTTCAACGCCACCCACTCGCCCAACATTGATGCCCTCCTTACCCATTCCGCGTGTATGCGCGCCCGATGCAAGCCAGAAGCTTTGGAGACGATAGAGCTACTGGAGTCGCTTGACAGCGCGAAGGACAGAGAACACATCAGTCCCTGGCATCGTTCTCAGTTGTGATATTGGTCGAACTAGATGGGGTGTCTTCATCGGGTTACTAAATGCGCGTCAATACGACCAAATAGAGAGCGCTTGATGGAAAAGTGGGGTATTTCTTGTCAAGTAAATATGTGCGCAGATCCATCAGCCATCTTTTACTACTCTAAATACTACTACCGCAGCTAGCTTTAGCAGCCTTATTATTAACAGCATTAGGCTTGCATTGTTTTTTTTGCTTCTTAGCTGGCGCCTACATATTGAAATATTATAACTTATAATAACTATTAAAAAACTGCTAACAATGCACTTTTTTGTATTTACGTCTTATCCCATCTTGTGCGTTTTTAGTCTGTAGCTGAAGAGGACGGCCCGGGTTGGTTGCTGCGGGGCATCCGTTGTGGCGTCCATGCCAATGTTTTTGCATCACCTGCATGCTTCATGATACGCGCTGACAGCAAGTTGTCTCCAATGGATAGCTTAAAAAAAGCAGCTCTAAAACCCCAGCGGTTGCCTGGTGCGTCTGGCTGGATTCTTGGTCGCGATAGATGTGGTTCGCGACCAGTCCAGTCTCTCCCCGCACCCAAAGGTGCAACATTTGCTTATATTCTTCCTCGCCTATGAGCACGCCAAAGCGAGGATAGAAGGTAAACAGGCTCATTCAAACACATCAAACAAAAACTATATCAACAGTAGGTAGTAATGATTTAGGTATGTAGACGCGACGAGTGTTCCGCGTCAAGAAATCACGTGTGGCGGAATCTTGGCGAGGCGAGCCAGGGCGGTACATCAGGATGCACTAGCCTCATGCAGCGCCAAACCCCTGCGGAGTGGAATTTGAGGGCTGGCTGGAATTCAGCACCAGCTTGCATAGTTGCTCTCTATATCAATCCATTGCAGTTTTCTCCTAAAGTAATTAAAAAAAGTAATTAAATTAACTTGCGTCACGGAAACCTCACGGTAGCAATTGCACCACACACTTGGTATTTCGTCCACGGCTTTTGTCCGCACCATTTAGATAAATGGAGAGCCATTGAACTTCGCGACGCCTGTTCTCCAGTAAGAAAAAGCTTACGCGTTAATTATTAGTAAAAGCGAACTGAACAGATCTGTGCGCCAATTTATATAAAATGGCGATCTTCGAAGAGACCTCTTAGAGGCGCGGGCCATCCACAGAGACTAGTTGCTTATTCAGGGATGGTGCCTGTACTCTACTATAGTAGCCGGGGAAGATTTAAACATCAATGAAGCGATTGGCCGGTAGTCAGGGGATGACCAGGGGTAACATGACAAATCGGATCGTCCCGGCTTTCTAGACAATTACTTCTCTGTTATTATGGGCATTGACGTAGTAGGTTACAAGCATCTCGGTTAGTATCCTGCATGTATAGCCTACCCATAGCCTACCTTAAATACTACTACACCAAAATCTATAAGGTCATCAGTGTAACGCCAGGCAAAGAACAAGCTTGAGGATTTGAAGCGATCAATTTCACGCGATGAGGTAATTATATCACTACGATTGCTATCAGTCAAGGCTTACCTGCTTAGTGTCAAGCTTTTCGAGAACGGCACTATTATCACCTGGGATGAGAGCATAGGCGATTTCAATATCCTCAATCAGGCCTCTCTTTTGGTTGAGGGCAATCGTGTGGTTGCAATATGGGAAAGCAGCAATGTTCCAAGCAATCTGACCGGCGGCTTCGAGCGCATCTCCATCGAGGACAAAATTCTCTCCCCTGGCTTTATCGATTCCCATAGGCATGGTTGGCAATCAGTTTTCAGAACTATTGCTCCAAATGCTCATATGGGTGATTACGAATCATTATATGGCCCCCTTGGCCAGCCTCAATATCACCTGGAGCCCAATGACATTTATTATGGAACTTTGGAGAGTATCTATGAAAGCATTGACTCCGGCACTACCACCATCGTTGAGAATCCTCATCACAACTGGTACGAAGAAATCAGCAGGGCAGGCTGGGAAGCATCGTATCACAGTGGTGCTAGAGTGCATTGGGCATGGTCTATTGGTTTGAGCAGCGGTATAAGGCCTAGCTATGACCTCAATGCGCAAGTTGATGCTTTTAGAAGGCTCCATGCCGAAAAAGAATGGCGCGACACGCCTGCAGAACTAGGCCTTAACTTTGATGACTTCACTGCCGGCGCCCCCGAGGTCATTAAGACAGTAGTGGATCTTGCATTCGAATTCAACGTATCCGCCGTCCATGCCAATCACATTGGCTATCCATTCGTCCTCGACAACAGGCCGAAATCCCTTCTCGACGCTGGTCTCTTGAACTCCACAATCCCAGTGTTCATAGTTCATGGCACAAATATCACTGAAGAGGATATGGCTCTTCTACGCGAGCACAATCAATACATAGCGATCGCACCCGAGAGCGAAATGCAACATGGCCACGACCAACCTATGTCCCACTTGTTTCTCGATCAGGCAGCCCTGGGAGTCGACAATAATATGTTCTTCAGCACTTCCATGCAACAGCAAGCTCGACTGTGGATGCAAGCCACACGCCGCAGACTTTTTGCCGATGCTCATGAACTCAACCGTGTGCGTAATACTACAGGCTTTGACGTCAACCAGGCCTACCACCTCGTTACACGATCGGGTGGCCTTGCCCTACATCGTGATGATCTTGGAGTCATCAAAGTTGGTGCTCTAGCTGACCTCACCGTTTTTGATGGTGACTCTGCCAATATGCTTGGATGGTCTGATCCGATTGCAGCCATTATCATGCACAGTCAGGTTGGCGATGTTCGACATGTGCTTGTCAACGGTGAATGGAGAAAATACGATGGGAAACTGCTTGACACTCCGGCTGGAGAGAGCTGGGAGTCTGTGAAGAAGAATTTTTCAAAGGTTGCGAAAAGGGTACACGCCATCTGGGCGGATATTCCAAGGCCACTTCTGACAGGTCGGGTTTCCGGTGGCGGTGCCGAATACATTGACTTGCCCAAAGTCAATGTAACGAGGGAGCAGTTCGCGGGAAAATAGTTGCCGAGTAGTGGTGTATTAGTGTAGGAAGCCAGTAGAAAATCCGGCAGGCTGTGCTCCGGTACACACGGATCGAGTGAAGACTTCAGCTATTAGTCGCCTTGTCGAATGCAAATTTGGCTAGGATGAATGGTATTTTGGGTTTTCTACTCGCACTTACTGACGTGCCACTGAGATGGAGGTCCCGCTTTGTGGATGCATCATTGTTGGTGGTGAGACTCGATTCGCGTGACTCGCGCGAGCTCTCCCGGTGCTGGACGCCGACGCCTTCCCTGACACCGACCCGCCACCAGGCTACTCACACGAAATTGAACCGCCAAAGATGCTCCGAGGGTTTCACAACAAGCTTGAAGAGGCTCTATCTCAGCATCTGTTCACTCTCTGCAGCCACGAGAAACGCAAGGTCGCCGCCGTTGAGACCACTCACGATACGGCACCTCTCGCGCGTCTCCCCAGGTAGCTCGCCAGGCATTGAGGCGACTGGACTTGAACCCTTTTAACTTCCATTACTGCAACTTTGCGAGATATTTCCAATTACACAATGACTGCGTCCATTACTAGTCAACAACGTAGTGTTGATGATGCACTCGCAATATTTTGTAAAGGTGCTCCTGGGAAGCTTCAAGTTACACTTGCTCCCTACTGAAATGACCCAACAGATCGCCCATAGACGTGTAGGAGGCAGAGACGAAGACGCCATTCCTCCACGATGACGATTCCGTGGCATTAGAGGCCATGCTCGACTACTCTCATATTCTGTCTTATGCAGAACCACAATCTACCGAAGATAATAGATCTTCCCTGTACACCCATTTAGCCAAGATATCCTCGATCCTCGAGATTCACGCCAAATTTGCGGCCTTTAGGGACAGGTATGCGGTGCTGTCGCACCATACGAAGACGGTCCGCTCATTCGCAGATATCCTGCGCCTTGTCATTGCCAAATATCTAGAGCCAGAGCCCCTATCACTCGATTTGGATTATTTTGAACTATTATGTCAATTAACAGTAGTGTCATATTATGTTATGTATTGATCAAAACCAATTTCCGCGAAGCGGAAGCCTCACAGTGGCCATGAAAGCACGCCGAGAAGCTGTGCGTGAGGGCGTGTTATGTTTGACAGTAGTGTCGACGTCACGAATGGCTGCGTCTAGCAACCCTGGAATGTATTGGCGCCTGCATGTTGCCCCACGTGCATCTAGTCAAGAAGTAATTGCTCATCATCTTCTCTGAGTTAGAGATGAGATTCCGTGAAGACTTTTGAACGGCTGCCCTTGAGTCGCCAGAGGGTGCGGAATATCGTATCCACGAGGTTACTTGGCTGATATGTTTACACCCTCCTAACTTGCCACTGCCGCGTTCTCAATATGATGTCGGCAACATAATGGATTTAGGTACCGGATTTCAGAACAAGCTGTAACATTTTTAAAAGAGTTTTCATCACATCATCCTGCTTCGGGAAAGACTGGGCTAAGGTTAGGATGATGATACGACAGCTCGGAACATGATTTCCGAGACATCGGAACCCTTCCGGAGCGGGGTGAACATTAACCAAAGCGCATCCCCTCGACAATACTTGGAGGCGAGATCCATTGGATTTCATCAGAACGTGATTGCCCAAGTCATGGCACCAATAGTGACGACGGCAAAAATTGTTTGCCTGGATAGAGACGCGAGAAGAAAGGTTCGCTACGCGTAAGGCCAGTTGGGCCGATTATTGAGCTAAGCCAAATCTACCAGACTCTCGATGCCTTCCACAAGATCGTTGAATACTCAACTGCCAACGAGCCAGATGTCATTCGCTATGTCGTAGCGCTTCCCATCGATGACACCCTGGGAACGGTGCTTTACATGATCGAAGAGTGAGTCGTCGCCTCTTCAATCCCTCACCGACGCAATGGCTCAGCCAGCCCTTTTAGGTACGCATCGCCAGCCGCCAACGACGCACATATTGCGACTCCACCCGTGCAAGAGCTCATCGCACTGTTTACATCGGGCAATGTCCTCGCGTCGCCACCTGAAGTGAACACTAGCCCCATCGTGGCGAATAAAGCCTCCCAGCCTCCTCCCACAATCTCTGCGAACCCGGCCATCGTCCTCGCACACTTTGAATACAAGCCTGGTACACTTCCGCACGCAGTCGAGGGTTGGAAGCAAGTGGTGGACTATGTGAGTGGCAACGAAGAGGAGACGAGGGGTTATACGGTGCTTGAGGATAAGGAGACCAATTGTGTGAGGACCGTTGAAGTGTATGACAGTTGGGATTTTGTTGAAAAGGTCCATTTGAAAAGTGCGGCCATTGGGAAGAATCAAGAGCAGAACGGAAAAGATAGGACGGGGGTCAAGGGGGCTGTGCATGTCAGAGCTGTGGATGGGTTTCTTGGACGGGCGGAGAGAGCGAGAATCTAAGAGCATCTGGTTCCTTTTGCTGCGCAGAAAATTCGAGAGAATAGTCGGGGCCTTAGCTTTCTTCTCCCTTGAAATTGTTGAAGGCTCTGAATGTTCGCGCATGAAGTTCCAGTGATGTCAATCTTATGTCATTTATCGCCGATGGCGGTGTTCAAATCGTTGGGGGCACAGTGCATGATACTACCCCAATTCCAGGGCAGAATTCTGATTTATATGCATCGTAACTGCATACGAGGCTCGCGGCAAGATGTTTATTACTTGTTTGGGGATGGAGCGGATCAGGTATCTCAGCGAGGGAGTGGATGCACTTGTTGTAAGTCCAGTTGGTCGATGATTAGCCGATACAGTAGGTTTGCACCAGGATGTGTGATCCTAGAGATAAAATTGGAATTTCACCTTATTGGAGAAGCGAAAAGATCAGAAATGCCAGATTAAAAGCAAGATCGAGAAATAGCATATGCTGATTTCACGCGCAACGCAGAGGGTAGATTATTTACCACAGAGGCATCGACTGGGGAAATTGGAAGGTTGATGTAACCGTTGGACTTCTCCTGTTGTGTGCTAAAGCCGCGATGGATGAATGCAACACCCATTTTACATAGCAGCTCAGCCTTCGGTTATTCAATCAGCAAACGTTTTCATCTTCCTGCATTTTCTGAACCCGGAATCTTGGAACTCAGGGTGGATAAATATTGGATTGTGGCAAATGGTGATTGCCGCTCGGAAAAAGGCATAGCGAGGGGACTCGTGCCCTGTGCCGCTGACGCCTCTCCGTCTCATCCGCAGAACTACTTGTTGGACCAACATCGGTAAGAATCTTTTTTAGAGCGTAGAGAGGTCTCTATTGGTCAAAGCGCCAAGGATTCTTGTAGGAAAGGGAATGTTTTCTCTAGGAAGCCTGCTATCGAGGCGAGGCAAACCAACATCAGGAAGAGGCTATGTTGAGTAACATAGTTACTTGATTTGATCGACTTTCCGCTGTATCAAATCGAATAGAATCGAGTTCGGTTTGCCTTCTGATATGGATCTCACAGCCGACACACTAGCCTTGATATGGTGGAGAAAGCATGGCAGTATGCTTAATATAGAACATGCTAAAAACTCCGAGTAATAAGAATATATTTATAGAGATAATTTATAATTCAGAAGGACACTTTAACTTAAAGGTACAAAACAAATGATTAGTAAATACGGTCACGACGTAAATGCTGCTAAAGCTTTACCAAAGCGTCTTCAACTGCTATAATGAAATTATTTCTGTAGTAGCATTAATTGTCTTAGGTATTCATCCCTAGTTATACCATAGATTCATACAAGACCATCCTACTGTTGCCCAATACAATGGGATTTCCAGCGGATGAATCGTTGCTCCTCCCATAGGCACCAGGACAATATGGCCTTTTGGACATGTTAAATATTTCTTAGGTATTAAATGTACCAGTCATTACATAAAAAGCATGTTTTCTCTAGTATCCAACATAGTTTGCCATATTGCGAGATCTAAGACAACGCTCCCAATGCTTATTTTCAGATCTCCGAGTACCTGGCTCAAGTCAGACATTCTGAAACTGTAACATGAGTGGGTATATTCAAGTGAATTCAAAGATATAATGTAGTATTCTCCGGACTGTCTGAAGCTCCCATCGGATGTTCATCCATATATCTTTTCTACCGGGAATACAAGCTTCAGATCAAATTTTCACCCGTCCTTTGGACCTCAGCATCGACACTATAGGTCTTTTTAATAGCCAGGAATATTGAATCATCATGATTGATTCCAACACTATAGTTTCTAATCCGAATGATCTGGGAAAGTCCCCTCTGATAATAGCAGTAATGTGGGCTCAATACGCTCTATCACTGCTTCTAATGCTGATGCGGTTCGGCATTATGCGAAAAGTCACACAAATTGGTTTCGGAATCGAAGATTACTGCATTTGGATTAATTCTGTGAGATGATTTGATCAATTTTTATCGCCTCATTCATCTAACTCAGTTGCAGTTCTTCTTTCTGGGCTATGTCGGCTTCTGCACTCAGGCAGCAGTCATGGGCTTTGGGCGCCATCAATGGAACCTTCCAGATGATCAACTATCCAACGCAAATCTTTGTGAAAACATTGGCCAAGCCTGTGCTGCAATTTCCCTCTTTTGCTGCAAGTCTTGTGTTGCGTTTTTCCTGCTTCGAATCATCGTCCGTCACGTGTAAGCATTGGCAAAAGATGGAGTCATGCATTTTTCTGACCGATGACTGTATAGGCATAGAACCATGGTTTATATTGCAATATCCATCCAAGCAATTGTTACCGTGCTTTACTGCGTGCTGCTCTTCACTCAGATCACCCCAGTTCAGGGCGTGTGGAACCCATTCTTGGAACATAAAAGGGTCAACTTTGACTTGGTTCCTTTTGCTATTTCACATGCAGGTATTTGACCAGAATCACCTACACCTAAATGTACTGACCGTGATGATGCAGCTGTCAGCGCCCTATATGACTTCTTTCTTGGCATTGCTCCATGGGTGTTCCTTCGTAGCTTGAAAGTGGAGGCCAAGGAAAGACACACTGTTTGTGCATCATTTAGTATTGGCGTCTCGTAAGTATTAAATTTCAATTTAGTCAGAATGCCTGATACTAATTGCAGGAAATAGAGCTGGGATATTTGCCGTGATTCGTGCTATCAAAACCCCCAGTCTTGGGGCAAAGGAAGATTACAGCTGTTAGCATTGTCCAGTGCCTTTACCAGGAGCCCGACTGAAATGTAACAGATGAGACAGTTGAGTTCATTCTTTGGACGTCGTCTGAAATAACGACTTCGTGCATCTCGATCTGTATCCCTCCGCTCCGCGCATTATATCGGCGTTGAGTCAAACCCCCACCAATTTCTTTCAGAGAATATTGTAGCGATAGACATGGCAGGAATCAGCATTACCTAAACGCTAGCATCGGATGGAATTCTTACCATTGCGAATGCGCAGGCGAGCAGGAAGTGCCATTGCCTCCTAGTCACATGAGGAACTCACATGAACGAATCTTCAAGTCAGATTTTAGTTCCGGAACTACCCAACAATCGAACGAGACCAAAATTGAGTGGCTTATTGACGGCCAGCGCAACGGCGCAGGAAGAGGTAATATGGTGTACGTGCTTCGGGTAGGGAGTCACGTTTAACTACGTGGCTCGGGAACATTTGTACGATCGGTACTACATCAGCGATCAGAAGAGAAACTGAGAAAATAAAATAAAAAAAAAACCTGGCAAAATCAGGTATCCATACACATGTAAAAATGATGTTGGCTGCGGAGCGGTCGGATAGAGGCTGGCCGCTAACCTAAGAAACTTCCCGTCTCCAACCTTTCCCCGCCATGGCTTGAGACGGTAGGCAAGCCCTAGATAAGACAATTTTGTGAAGCTGTAGCATAAGCATAAGTACAGTGCACGGCCATCCTTTGTATGCCATGTCTGGCCATTTTATTTGCGCATTGGGACACGCGTCTGCGGCGCGGAACGTTCCACGATCGGATCCGGCCATCAAGCTGACAAGGATGCGCCAGCAGTGAAGAACGTGAGGCTCTTCATCTGACATCTGACCGATAACTCTGCCTGCAGGCTTCACAACTTCTGGTGGTTCAAAGAAGCAATTCAGAAAGCACAGTCGGTCCTTTCCAAGTCTAGCGCCTCACCTTAGCTCTACATAAAGCCGGTGTGACCACACCGCCCATCGCCGTCCCGTCCAGAGTGTTGAGAGCCGAGCGTCCGCCACAGCTCAACCAGGTCTTTACCCCCCTACCACAATGCCAGCCCTGGACGTCAACTCTGCCCATGATGCCACCTTCAGCAGTAATTGCGGGTCGATTTCATCTCTCAAGTCACGGGGCGACTCTCACCAAAGGAATGGAAGACTGCGGCTCCCAATTGAAATAGATGGCGAGTCATTGAAAATCGCGGACGTCATTGAGGTCTGCGTGTAAGCTGCGCCTCAACTCTGTCTTTGAGAAATGCTGACGGCCGGCTAGGAACGGCGCACCAGCTGCCCTGGCACAAGATGAGGCCACCGTTCAAAAGGTGCAGGCCAGCCTCGACTGCCTCGACGAGCATTTGAGGTCGGGCAAAACCATATACGGAGTCAACACGGGATTCGGAGGCAGCGCCGACACCCGCACGTCAGAATTCGAGGAGCTTCAAATCGCGCTTCAGCAGCATCTTAACGTCGGCATACTGGTGCCGTCTGACAAGGGTGCTTCGTCCCGTGACAGAGACCACGAAATCACAAATGGAGTCCGAGGCCATGCTTTGCCAGTGCCAGTCGTCAGAGCGATGATGCTGATACGATGCAATTCTCTCATGCGCGGTCATTCCGGAGTCAGATTATCCACCGTCGACGCAATTGTGACACTATTGAAGCACGATATAACACCAGTCGTCCCCCTTCGCGGAAGCATTTCAGCGTCTGGGGATCTCTCGTCACTCTCCTACATCGCCGGAGCCATCGAAGGAAATCCCGATGTATTCGTCCGCATTGGAGCAGCAGATGCCATCTCGGCAGACAGGGCGCTCGAGCAAGTTGGACTGCAGCCAACGCGATTGAGAGCAAAAGAGG
Source organism: Corynespora cassiicola (assembly GCA_022059125.1). Lineage (NCBI taxonomy): Eukaryota > Fungi > Ascomycota > Dothideomycetes > Pleosporales > Corynesporascaceae > Corynespora > Corynespora cassiicola. The sequence continues at coordinate 81,467 of JAEUWY010000012.1, read as the reverse complement.
GCCTTGGTATCATGAATGGAACCGCAACCAGCTGCGGAGCTGCATGCGTCGCGATCCACCAAGCCCAGCAAATGGCCACCCTGAGCCACGCGTTGACGGCAATGGGTACCGAGGCCTTGCTCGGGACAGCCGACAACTACCATCCGTTCATATCCACGTGCCGGCCTCACACGGGCCAGACCAATGCAGCCGCAACCATCCTTGCGATGCTTTCTGGCTCCAGGCTGGCATCTCGGAATGACCCGCACAAGGTTGGGCTCGCACAGGATCGTTATGCGCTGCGGACGGCGCCGCAATGGATTGGCCCCCAACTCGAAGACCTCGAGCTGGCAGCGCGACAAGTGCAGGCCGAGATCAACTCGACAACGGACAATCCCTTGATCGATGCCGAGTCCGGGAAAATCCATCACGGAGGAAACTTCCAGGCTGCTGCAGTCACGTCCGCCATGGAGAAGACGACCTCGGCCATGCAGATGATTGGAAAACTGCTCTATGCGCAATGCTCCGAGCTGATCAACAACCAGCTCAACAAGGGACTGCCCCCCAATCTGAGCGCCGACGATCCGAGCCTCTCCTTTACCTTCAAGGGCTTCGACGTCAACATGGCGGCATACATGTCTGAGCTCGCCTACCTGGCGCATCCGGTCAGTGCACACGTCCACGTCAGTGAGATGAACAACCAATCGGTCAATTCCCTTGCGCTGGTCGCTGCGCGCTATGCCCTCGAAGCGATCGAGGTCGTCTCCCTCATGGCCGCGACCTACATCTACGCCCTCTGCCAGGCCCTCGACCTAAGGTCCATGCACCTGGAGTTCACAGAGGCTGCCGAGGCCAAGATATGCGCCAAAGTCGGCGAGTTGTTTCAACCCGCCATTCGAGAGGAACATCATGGCGACGCCTTCGCGGCCAGGGCGTGGGGAACGCTCCTGGAAAAGTGGAACGGGCTTTCACACTTGGATCTGCAGGAGAGGGGCCGCACCGCCGCCCGAGAATCCGTCGGCATAATCATGGAGCATCTGGTTGCATGCCAGGCTGCGCAGGGCATGGGACAAGTGGATATTCTGGGGCTTGTGGGGTCGTACCAGGAGCAAGCCGCGAATCTACTAACCGAGACGTACGACTCCACGCGCAAGGAGTTCTTCAAGCGACAGACGACCGAGGGATATGTCTGCGAGGCTTCGAAGGCTGTCTATGGTTTTGTTCGCAGGGATCTTGGTGTTCCCATGCACAGGGGGCTGGTGGATCATCCAACGCTCATCCACCGTGGTGGTGCCGATGAGAATCGCCCCGGGAAGATTCTGGGCACCTTTGCGAGCGAGATTTACATGGCTTTGCGAGATGGTCGGCTGCACAAACGCGTCGAAGAGATGGCTATGAGGGTCAGGGATCTGGATGCTGATGGTATGCATGTAGATTAGCAAGTTGGTGCGTTGGTGGGCAACTAGACCGGGCAATAGACAGACCTTTCGTTCTCTTTGCGACCACTGCTCCTTTTGAGAACTTTCGTCCCTGGAAATGTCTACTATCATTCCATAGACCAAGGATGAAAAGAATCACTCTACTTTGCGGGTAGTAGCTAGCCTTGGGATCTGTGGTAATCCATTACCCCCTCTTCGAAGAAAGTTGTTGTCGGCTCTGTACATACTTGGCTGTTGGTCAATATTATCTGGATTGGATTGAGATTCTATTGTGGTGACCAGCTACCTTTGACTTGAGATACTAGAGCTAGGCATTGTTTGTACGGGAGGTGCAGCAGTGCTGATAGAAAGCTTAGGAGTCTTACAAGTGCAAAAGGAAATCGGTCAAACTGCTACCACAGTGGCCTTGCTAGCCCAGTTGACTAGATCACAATGAGATTGGACTCTGGCTACGCTGTAGTCGCCGAAGCCCAAGTTTTCAGGTGCCTGCACGTGTCGGCCCGATGATCCAAGCGCACGTGATGGCGGGGAACCACTCGATCCCTGTCGAGGCGGGTCAACGGCTCGCAACCACCCTCGTCTGCATCTCCCCCCTTACTATCGCAATGATGCCTCTGCGCCATCATCTGTCTATCTAGATCTTTTTTTTCCAAACAGCTTAAAGCGAGCCTGAGCTAGATCGCGTCTTCGCACCCAAGAGGTGGTTACGCGTTGGACACGCGTCGACCGAAGGCAACCAACACGGCGTTGGGCTTTGAGATTTGCTAATCCTCTTGAAGCGTTAGTTATACTGCCGATGTTTTACTGAACGCGCTGGGATTGAAGCATCAAGTCGTCGGTATGGTCTTGGTTCCTATCGAAATGCTCCCGCCTGAGCTCCTGCATCCCATCTTTTGCTTCTCCGGCTTTGACCTCGCACTGCCTGCCTCCTCCCCTGCCATAGCCTCGAAACTCTCGGACGGCCATGTCTACAGATCTGTGTGCACATACCATTTGTCTGCATCGGTTACGCCGAGCTTTGAACTGTCGCGTGCCCAAACACGGATTTTCGCATGCAAATGGATGACATGGAACTTCTTCAAGTCGTGGATCGTACAGAGATACCAGGGTAGCGGCTGTCTCTGTGGACGGACGAGGACAGAAGGGTGCTTTGACCCACAGTGGCCTCCTGACTTTGAAGACGTGACCAACATGTCCTTTGGCAAAAGCCACCCGAATGCTCTGGCCTCTGTCCAGTGTCGGCTGCCTCCCAAATTGCTCCATGGCCGCTGGACGAAGGACAAGATACAATTCCTCCGTTTTCTACTGTGGACTACCGCCATGAATGTGGATTGGTCAGATCCGACGGTACGTTTTATTGCCCTCCAGGGAAAAAAGGATGCCATCATGGAGAGAAACCATGATGCTGTCGAGCTCTTCAACCACAACCGGAGACTTGGCAAAGCCCCAGATCTCGCCACAGTCCGTTTCGCCGTCATCGAAGGCCAATGCGACCGTTCCATCGTATTCGATATAATGGCCACGGCGCGATTGTGGGGTCTGCAAGGCAACTCATGGCGATGTGCCGAACTGGATCAATGGTGCCAACGACGCATTGAAGCGGGCGACCCCAAAGGCAACTGGCTACAGCTCAAGTTGCAAGAGCTCCGTTCGACAGTGCCTTTCCTTTCTCAGGCGCAGTCGCCCACGACCGTTGACCCAAACACATCGCCTGTAGTAGAGGGTGAAGATTTGAGGGCTTCGACCTTGCAGGCGACTCCTGGGTACATGGACCCCCGAACTGGGGATTATGATGGAGGAGATGACGATCGTCTTGTGATCCGGGACCAGAGATGGAGTCAGGTAAGCACTGTGAACCTACGCATCGCCATCCACAATGGCATCTCTCAAAACGCGTAAAGACGCAGGACGATACGGAGAGAGGCTGGGTGATGTGATGTGGGTCTGGAATGTACAAGCTGCAAAGCTGCTTTTCCTGTCGTTTGTCGTGCATTGTTGCCAGTGAATGGAGTTCTACCCTGTACCATGTTTAGGCACGCATCCAGAACCTGCATGATGTGTACCAGGTAGGGGAGCGAAGAGCCGTGACGCGTCAGAACGTGACTTTGGGATGGTCACGTGGTAGCTAACCCGAAGCAGCAGGGGCTTAGCGCCGGGCAGGGCTGGAGGCGAAACCTTGGAAACCCAGCTGAAGCGCCCCAGGACCGGACCACCGACGGCCTCTTGCTGCCACCCGTCCAAGCGCCGCCATCGTCGGCGGCGGTGCTGGACTCGTCTTGCTGCGCCCACCCTGTGCCCCTCGCCTGCCGCCCGCCTCCCCTGCCTCCTGTCCTGGTGCCATGGCCGGCCCGGGGGCGTCGAGGCTAGCCACGGCCAAAAGCAAGCTGGGATGAAGGCCACGGGCCCCGGACGAGCCACTGACGTCGACAGCTGTCCCTGCGTCTGGCCATTCATGAAACCCGTCGCCGCATACGGGGGCGTGCAACCACTTGACACGACGCCCGTGGCCATAACTCTCTCCCCCTCTCCCACCTCTCGTCTAGAACAACAGCTGGGGACCCCCCAATCCAACGCTTGTCCTCTTTCTGTCCGTCTGCCCGTCTGCACCTCGATCCTTCCCGTAGCATATGCAGCCAAAGCCACGCTGCCCTAGCGACCTGGAGCCCGCCGAACAAGGTTGCAACCGACATACTTAAGCCCGCACATCAACTGCCTCCCAGGCCCTGCCTACCTCGTCCGCCGGACCTGATCTCCCTCTCCCCCCACCGCGGACTCGGCACCGCCATGGATCCCTCAACCTCCAACCCCTCCGACCCAGCTCCTGTCACCTCCACCTCCACCTCCACCTCCACCCCCGCACCCCAGGCGGCATCAGCACAGCCTCCCACCCCGCCCGCCTCTCAGTCCGGTGCCGATTCCAAAATGTCAGACTCTGCCCGTACTTCTGGAGCCACCACACCGCCTTTCTCGCCCGCGAGCACCACGCCCGTTCTCGAAAAGGACAATGTCGATTTCTCCGGCAATGTCGAGGTCAACGACGACATCCCCACCGAAGATGACTTCAAGCGCGTAGAGGACTTTCTGGTGCTGGATCACAAGGGGGAGAGCAGGCCTTTCAAGGACCTGTACTCGGGCGAAGGGGGCATTGCGGCCAGGCAGCTAATCATCTTTGTTCGACATTTCTTTTGCGGCGTGAGTATCCTTGGCCATGCCTACGGGTAGCAATCTTCCAGTGCCACATTCTGACTTTTTTTTTCCCCCTTCGCATAGAATTGCCAAGAATACCTCCGCACTCTCTCCTCGTCTGTCACGTCCGACGATCTCATCAAGCTCGACGAACCCGCCTTCATCACCGTTATTGGCTGCGGCCGCCCCGAGCTCATCGACATGTACGCCCAGACGACGGGCTGCCCGTTCCCCATCTACGCCGACCCCTCGCGCAAACTGTACGACTACCTGGGCATGACGCGCACCCTCGACATGGGCAAGAAGCCAGAGTACATCCAGTCCAACATGCTCCTCACCTCGATGCAGAGCATCGTGCAGGGCATCAAGACGGGCAACAAGGCCCTCAAGGGCGGCGACCTGAAGCAGGTCGGCGGCGAGTTCTTGTTCCAGGACGGGAGGTGCGTGTGGGTCCATCGCATGCGCAACACGCGCGACCATGCCGAGGTGCCGCATCTGAGGCGGCTGCTGGGTCTGGACGATACGAAGCCCCCGCTCAGGAAGAGGTGGAGCCATGGCATCAAGAACATCAAGGAGAAGCAGAGGAGTGCGAGTTGGGGGCGTGGCAGGAGTAAGAGCAAGGTGGAGAAGGAGGGGAGCAAGACGCCCGAGCAGATCGAGGAGGAGGAGGTGCTGAGGCCCAATGCAGGGGTGGGCCAGACGGCAGTGTGAGGGATAGGAATTCCGCAGGCGGTGCTATGATACCATTTTACATTTTTCTGGGGCCGCAAAAGACGAGGCTGTTTCTCTTTTCTCTTTGGGCTGCAAGATGGTCATTGAGGGGTGGTGGGACGTGTTCTCTTTTTTCTTTTCTTTTTCTTGGGCGTTGTCTGGTGGATTTCTATACCACTTTTCCTTTGCACGTTTCGTAAGGATGGTGCGCAAATGGTGCTTTACATTCAAGACGTTGATGGGCCATCCAGGGGTTCTGTTCTACGATGGAATACATGGCTTGTATTCGCGGGCTGGGTGGCTGTGTCATTCTGAAGACGCAGACAGAGAGAGCGAGAGAGAGGAATGATGCAGTGTTTCCAAAACATCGTCCGGGGCCCCATCTGTCATCTCAAGTGGGTTGGTCTGGCCTGCCTCGGCTTGCGTGTTGCTCTTGCCCCGGATCAGCCACGGCAGGTGCCCACACGTACCTGCCTACCTTGCAGGAGACGGCCTACTCTTGCACGAATCGAGCTGCCCTCTCACCACCCACCCCCTTGACTTGTGCCATATCGAATCCCTCTAGCCACCCCAGAGCTTCGCCGTGTCCCGGCCACATTCAGCCATGATGCAGTCCCATCCAGATACCATGCAACCAGATACCGTGCAGTCACATTCAGATACCGTGCAACTAGGCACCGCGCAGTCACATCCAGACACCATCCAGCTGCCTGGACCCCTGCCCGGAATCCAGATCCACTTCATATATATATGGCAATATCCGCCGCCGCCGCGATTAATCCTCCTAGCTCTCACACCCGACGATTATCGGTCTGAACATTATCGGAGATCGCACATGTTGGAATGGCGTAATTGGGCCGACAAGATCACAACGGCGCATGGCCTCGACAAACACGCGTGCCTTATAGGTATTCCGTGTAGCAGCAGCCCAAATGCACGCCGGCTAATCCGTGGCCAGCCTTGACAGATGAGGTGCGCTTGTCACGGGGACTCAGTGCAGAGTTCACAATCCACGAGCGGCTACGCCAGCAGATGACACTGGCCCATCAAATGGACAAGGCTTGCAAAATCCAACTATTCACCCACGAAGAGATCAACACGTTTGCCTTCAGACGGCCTTGGACCCGCTTGATGTGGGAAAAGGTCATCTCGGCTATAGCATCCTGCATGCCCGTGGACATCAGGGTCGACTTCGTGGGCCCATCGAATATAACGTACACGAGCCAGAGACTACATGTGGTCTTTGTGTTCGTTACGCAGGCGCTCGCTTGCCATGTGGTGGCTACTGTCTTGAATCCTTGGGACGGGATAGGATACGGCATGGCGACACCGGGCATCGAAGAGACCTCGTTACAAGCCCTGGGTGCCGTCATCAGCCATACCATGAGAGCTGCCATCCCAGAGGTGCAATTTGATACCTTGATAGTGAGTCGCAATGATGGAAAATAGGTGGAGGCTAATGGGCGCACAGCCAGACTGTCGGGAATCCATGGAGATTTCCCTCCTCTCGGGTGTTATCAACGTGATCGGCACATGTGAACCAAGGACGATGCCGTTGTCTACGGCACATGGCATCTGCAGCGCTCTCTGTTTGAGTCAGAATGAGATGTTAAGGAGCGACTAGAGCTAGCAGAAGCGTGAGGCGTCGCTCTCACCCTGCTTGTTTGTGGGCGTTCTGGATTTTGGTCTTTTAGATTCCTCCCCACCGCTAGAATTCATTGTTCCACATGCCATCACACCGTCCGTTTTTGTGCAGTCAATTTCGTATCAAGCAAGTCGTGATGCTGACATGTACGTTCGCCTCGCGCCTCCTCTTGGGCGAGAAAGTTTTGGGTCTGGAAATGCTGTTTTCTACTCAAAGTAACTCAAGACAAAGAAGACTAATGTTCTACCCTAGTTCAAGCACGCAACAGTCTCGACTCAGGGACAGATCCACGTCATGTGCATGCATTCAATTGCTGGCAGTCTGCGTGCCTGATTCGCTTGCTCCACTTTGCTTCTTCGTCTGTGTCTCATTGGGCTGCACAGCCGGGAATGCCTTTTGTTTCCAGTCGCCGATCAATTCTGTCAATTGGCTCGAGTTCGGAACCCCTCTCCAGTTCAAGTACCAAGCAGGTTAATCAGACCTAAGCACTAGCTTGTCAGCGCGCTCATACCTTGGCGAGGCCAACACCTCATCACCTTAGCACACACGCATGCCGTGATCTTTTGTACGCAACCTCTATTCGAAAGCCTCCTCGGGTCTCGCCAAGATGATGATGCAGTTATTGGAGAGCCTCGGACATTGGCTGCTGGCTTATGAGAGTTTCGCCACTGCCTTTGCAGGCCGCTCACCACCGAGACGTGAATATTTCTATGTCGGCGGAGAATACAAGAACATGACAGTACGTCTCTCTCGCAACGTAACAGAACACTGACGGATTAGTTGGGGAACACGACCGATCTGTACATGGTTGGCCAGATTTATGTCGAAAAATTGACACCAGCAAACGCCTCGCGGGCTCATCCCATCGTCTTCGTGCATGGGTCTGCTCAGACGGCGACAAATTGGCTCGAAACCCCCGATGGCCGACCTGGGTGGGCCTCGTTCTTTCTCGACCATGGCTTCACTGTGTATCTCAGCGACCAACCCTCGCGTGGGCGCTCGCCTTGGCATCCATCGGTGGGATCCATGACGGCCATTAGCGCACCTTTTATCGAGACGTACTTTACGGCGACTTCGGACCATGGACTGTGGCCTCAGTCCAGACTGCACACCCAATGGCCCGGCAGCGGCCACGTTGGGGATCCCACATTCGATGCCTTCTACTCGACTCAGGTCCAATTCCAGGGTGATGAGTTGGTCTCGGAGGAAGCCAACGCAAAGGCATACTCTGCGCTCCTGGACAAGGTTGGGAAGTCGTTCTTGCTGACACACAGCCAATCTGGCGCATACGGATGGAGGGTTGGCGATGCACGCCCTCGGCTGGTCCAGGGCATCATCAGCCTTGAGCCCTCGGGCCCGCCCTTTTTGGGCTGGCCTGTCCCAACTCCCTCGCGCCCATGGGGGCTCACCAACCTCGCCATGGAATATGAGCCGCCAGCAGGGCCCAATGCGACGTACATGGAGACGGTCACGGTGCCAGCCAAAGACGCGAACCACACCGACTGCATCCTGCAGAGCGAGCCGGCGAAGAAGCTCAAGAACCTGGCCGATGTGCCTGTGCTCGCCATGACGGGCGAAGCAAGCTTCCACGCACCGTACGACTACTGCACGGCCGGATATCTGCAACAGGCCGGCGTCGGTGTAGAGTACGTGGAGCTTGGCAAGGAGGGCATCAAGGGCAATGGACACATGCTGTTCATGGAAAAGAACAACTTGCAGATAGCAGGGCGAGTGCTGAGGTGGATGGAGGAGCATGCCTGATGCCGTGTTTATCCAAGCAATCAGCAAGTGGGACTCGGATATCTTGTTTTCAAGCAGGCAGGTTAGGGCCTTGGCCCAATTGCTCTCCTGACATGGAGTGCTAGGCCATCCAGGCCAATGGATCGACCTGAGTGCTGGCCATTAAAATTTTTCCATGATGCGCTTGCTCGTCTCCCATGGACGGTTGATTAAGGGGCGCGTCTGGGCAGACTCTGCATCCCTGCCTGTGTGTGCAGCGAGCACCCCCGTTGTGCACGGGCTGGGCAGAGAGGCGCCGAGGGTGCCCACAAAACGGGCATAAATAGCAATCCTCAGCCCAGGGCCGCGCGCGCGCAGTGGGCAAGAGTGACGTCACAGCGCGAGGGGATCGTGAATGTGCAGGCCACGTGATGGCGCGCCAAGGCTCTATCGATAAGACGCCCAGCCTGGCTCGCGTAGGCCTGGCTTTTGATTCTTCTGTCATCAGCGCATTCCCATGTCCGTCCTCAATCCCCAATGGTCCGCTACGGCGCCGTCGTCAACATCATCACTCTCGTTCTCTACTTTGCCTACCTCTGCACCGCCGCCTTCCTCTGCTACCGCCATGGTCTCGGCCACAGCTGGCCGTGGGTCTGCCTGGTTATCCTGTCGCTCTGCCGCCTGGCACAGGTGTCGCTGGATCTCGCGGCAACCGTCCTATATGAACCCAACACGGCCCCCGATACCGCCCTCGAGAGCGGTGTCGCCATCCTGACCGAGATTGGACTGACGCCGCTCTTCATGGCTACCGCAAGCCTGCTGAACCTAACATCACGCCCCAAGGGGAGGCGCATGCAATGGATCCTCCTGCTGCTGCACGTTCCGCTCATCATCTCGCTCATCCTCATCATCGCCGGCGGCATTGACCCGGACTCGCGCGAGGGGAGGACCTTTGCAGCCACCGAGTCCACCAAGGCCGGCATATCGCTCTACCTGGCATGCTTTGTCGCCCTCATCTGGTCCACCACCGTCATCGCAAGCCGACTGTACCTGGCCAACTCGTTCGAGGTGAAGATTCTTACCACCGTCGTCCTGAGCCTGCCGTTTTTCCTGGTAGACGTCGTCTACATGATGTGCTTCGCCTTCGAGAGCCACTTTGGCGGTGGCGACTTCAACGTCATCAGCGGGAAGGTGACGCTGCAATTGAGCATGCAGGTCGTCATGGAGTTTTTGATCACCGGTCTTTACCTTGCCCTTGGATTGGGGTTGCCCGACAAGGCCGCACGCTTGAGGGAGCAGGTAGCAGAGCTCGAGTACGATCAGCTCAGGGAGACAATCTTGTGGAAATTGTACGAAACCATCTCGGCCGGAGTGGTCCTCGTCGTAATGCCCGCTCTCATGTTTGCGCATTGGATGCTCGGCAAGGTCCTCCGTTCGTAGTATTTTCAGTCCCCTTTTCCCCGGGGAAAAAAAGAAATAATTACAGTTTTTTTTTGGAATGAATTCTACGCGGGACAGACATCATCCGGAGCTTCCGAAGGCCTCCTTTCTACCCGGTATCTGCGCATCACGTGATGTATTTCCACAGCAACCTCGAAACGGTCCCAGCTCTCGGGGGCGCGTTTGTACGGGTCGAGATGTATTGTGGTTGGTTGGTGCCAGGTTGAAAAACAGCTTCAGGGTAAAAGGTCGAAATCATGTTCGAGGCATTGGAATGCTTTTCTAGCGCCTTCGCTAGAGCGAAGGCCGCAGTCTACTTGGGTGCGCGGAACACGGACACATGGCGCAGTTCCAGCTACAGGTCCATTCACATGATACATACCAGCCGGCATAGCAAGGCAAAGGGAATAGAGTCGGAATGCCTTTTCCAGCTCCGCGAGCCAAGCCTTTTTTTTTCGGAAACACAAAAGCAGGCCCAGGCTGGCTGGCTGGCTCTCTCCCAACCCTTGTGCTGGGATCCCACCTCGACGACGCCCGTCCCTCTCCCCTGGGCAAGACTCACCAACCCAGATTCTCTTCCTCGACAAAGTCGTAGACAAACACCTGCTCGAGCAGCGGGTCCGTTTCTTCCTGCGGTGCATCTCGTCAGCCAGTTTCGCCACAGGGTCTGCCAAGGGATCCCCCACCTTCAACTTGTCGTGGCCAGGCTCTGCATCAAACTGCCGTCTAGCAGCCTCGTCCTGGCAGAATCAGTCAGCGACCTGTTTCTTCATCCCGAATTGCTCGCTTGGCCCGTCTGCCACTCTTTGTCCTTTCGTAATCCATCTAGTATCTGTCTTGTTTTGTTTTACCTTGAATTTAACGATGAACCCCGTGTCCCATCCGCTCTCCCTCTTCACGTCCGTCAGGTCCAACGGAGTATGAAGCGGCTTTCCACCTCTTGGCATCCCGAGGACGAGCTCCGGGTGCTTTTCGTAGAGCTCGAGGAAAGAGCGCGTGCGATCCCCCTTCTGCTCTGGTGTAACGGTGGTCCGAAACTTGAAACAAGCGATGCGCGTTATGGGCTTTGGATTGGACGAAGCCATGACCGTATGGAGGATGTTCTTTTCTTCTTCTAATGGAATTTCGGTTTCTTGGTGTCTAACAACGTCTGGATGTGTGATCTGACAGGAAATCAATCAAGCGTAGGCTGACTGTGTAAGTAGGATTTTTTTTTGGTCTTGGGCTGGCCCGAGAGGAGAGCCGGTGTGGGGTAGCACATCTCCTACTGCTGAGATCACCCTAGTCTCACTCAATCCATTCATACCTGGGGTACTTGCCAGATGTGACCTGAGCAAAGTAATAATGCACTAGGAAGAGCGATACAGTCACCCACGACTCATTCTTATCAAATGAAACAAACGATTTACATGGTCAGAACTGGACTTGAAGTTGAACGGTTTACGAAATTCCAGCTATATTGCTCGAAGAGCTAGCAACATGTAGCAACTTCGACTCTGTTTGGCCCATTCGCAAGCTTCTCTTTGGCCTTTGCCAGACTTGTTGTGTAGAGCACCTCAGCGTTACCGCCCTGCTTCGATATACGTCTTTCGGCCATGGTAACCGCAATATCAAAAGCATTCTGCGTACTGACGACACTTGCCAGGTTCTTGCCAGCAATATCAAACGCCGTCCCGTGCGCGGGGGTAGAAATCGGTATGGGGAGCCCTCCCTGTACGGTTACGCCGCCCTCAAAGGAGAGCAGCTTCAACGCAATCTGCCCTTGGTCGTGATACATTGTGACGAAGCCATCATACTTTCCCCGCTGTAGGAAAATGGTATCGCACGGGAATGGGCCCTCCACGTCGATGCCCTTTTCTCGCGCAGCCAGGACTGCAGGTCGGATATGGTCGATTTCCTGGCGGCCGAAGCTACCGTTCTCGCCGTTGTGTGGATTCAGCGCGCAGACCGCCAGACGAGGTCTCTCGACGCCCGACTCCCACCTGCGGACGGACGGACAGACCATCAGTCATGTTCCAAGAGAGAGAGAGAGAGAGAGAGAGAGAGAGAGAGAGAGAGAGAGAGAGAGAGAGAGAGAGAGAGAGAGAGAGAGAGAGAGTGTGTGTGTGTGTGTGTGTGTGTGTGTGTGTGTGTGTGCGTGGTGAGATCATACCTTAGACGCTGCAGCAGTTCAATGGCTCTCAACGTAGACTCCTTGGTGATGCGCTGGGCCACTTCTTCGATTCCGATGTGACTGGTGACTCTGGCAGTCCAGAAAGATCCGCCCACGTTGATCTCGCTTGTCGTCCCGGAAAAGTTCAGCTGGTTGGCAAACCATCGCAGCTCATCTTCCTCCACCATTCCGGCCTTCTTGAGGGAGCTTTTATTCAGGGGCGCAAAGACTATAGCATCGATCTTTCCCAGCTGCGCCAACTCCAAGGCCCTTTGCAGTTGGTAGAAGCACCGAGCACCACCTTCTTTGCTGACCACGCCGCGTGTCGTCGGATACTCTTCTGCCGTACCGTCGTCCAGGACTTGGACACCTTTGGGCTCATCATCATCGTCCATGACGGGCACGTGCACGCCTCCCGCATCATCCACGGCGGCTTGAAGTTCGGACTTGTCGGCCAAGAGGACAATGTCAGCCTTGTCGAGGTTCTTGGTGTTGCTAAGGAGCTTCGCGACGAGCTCTGGCCCGATTCCCGCGGCATCGCCGAGCGTCACCGCAACCCTCGGCCGTCTAGGTGGAGTCGAATTCGACAAGGACATTTTGAATCGAATCTGAGTTTTTTTTTTTTTTCCCTTTTCTCGAGAAAGAGTTTGAAGGCGTTTGGAGGTCTCGATGAACAAGGCAAACATATCACCTCCATCTGGCGTGACACGCTCGGGCAAATCGCCGTGTCGCCTTCGGAAAAAGCGACTCGGCGATTTCGCCGATGGGGGAGGGGGAGGGGGAGGAAGGGGATCAATACTATCGTGCCACAATAGGCAAGCCGCGTCCTGATGCTTGTTGTATACACTGGCCAGCTGCTACACCAATCTGTATACCCCGCATGCCGAGGCCGTAGCTCCAACGCTAGCGACCGAAACCTACCCCAGATTTTCTCTTGGTCGAGATGGCAAGGCTTTGCTTAGCTTGTGATTCAAGAATGGCATTATTATCAGGGCGCGGCTGCATGCATTCTTGAGACTCGGAAGGTGAGCATGGTGACACTCGGTGCCCTCGCCGACCCGGGTTGTTGCCCGTGCTGTCATGGGGAGGCGTAGATCGATAATGGCGCGTGTGCAATGCGACGATGGATAAAATACTCGGTATTAAACATGGCCATCGGGCCTCACATAGCTGCTGCCTGCGTCTGCACCCCGCTTTCATCCAAGGCCTCTGCCATCGTTTGCGCAAGGCATGGCTTCAGAACCCGCCAAGACACTCGAGAATCAAGTCGAGAGAGTGGCCACGGCCGTCTCCTTCAACTCCTTTGACCAGGAGAAGAAGGGAGATGATCTTAGCCAGGCCCAGCGGCTAGCTTCCGAATGGGTTAACGGTACAGCTGCAGAGAAACGCCTGGTACGCAAGCTCGACTGGCGGATCTTACCCTGTTGCTGGGTGCTGTATCTGTTGGGGTTCCTGGATCGCGCAAATGTCGGGTAAGCATCCCAGTGTATCTTCGAAGCCCCAAGCTAAGGATGTCCAGAAACGCAAAGACCGGCGGGCTCGAGGAGGACTTTGGTCTGACTTCATCGCAATACTCCATCATTGTCTTGGTCTTCTTCATTTCTTATCTAGTATGCGAAGTCCCGGCCAACATGATTCTCACCAGGGTACGGCCCTCGGTCTTTCTTCCTGGCCTCGGATTGGTCTGGGGCACATTTGCAGCCTTGATGGGAGCCACCCAGAATTGGAGCCAGCTAGCTGGCATGCGCTTTCTCCTAGGCGTTGCAGAGGCTGGTTTTGCACCTGGCTGTGCTTTCTTCCTCAGCTCTTGGTACAGGAGATATGAGTTGGCAACTCGTTTTGCTCTTCTGTACACGTCCGTACCCATTGCAGGCGCCATTTCAGGCCTGCTGGCAGGTGTCATTACCCAATATATGGAGGGCGTGTCCGGTTTACCTGGATGGCGGTGGTTGTTTGTAAGTTCATTCCAGGAAACACAGCCCAGGCGTCGCTGACATGGGCCGACTGTTCAGATACTTGAGGGTCTCGCGTCCGTTGTTGCAGCCATTGTCGTATTCTTCCTCATGCCAGATTATCCCTCTACTAGCAAGCGCTTCTTGAAGGAAGAAGAAATGATGCTTGCCTGCAACAGACTAGCCGTCGATGGCATTGCCTTGACTCAAGGAGCGGGCACCAAAGAAATCCCTCACTGGGTTGCGTTCAAGATGACTGTCAAAGATTGGAGGGTCTGGGCCCAATGTCTTCTCTTCACTTTGGTCACAGGATCTCAGACCATGCAGTACTTTATTCCGACTCTGGTGGGCAGTTTTGGTTGGACAGGCTACGTGGGACAGTGTGAGTTCAAGTCCACTAAGCTTTAGATGTCCGAGTTAACGCTTCAAAGATCACACGATCCCGGCGTACATGGCAGCGCTCGTCTACGTCGTCGTATGCTGTTGGCTGGCAGACAAGTACAAGACCAAGTGGCCGTTCATCTGTGGACTTTCCGGGATTGGCTGCGTCCTCTTCATCGCGGTCACGGCGAGCAAAGACCGCATGGTACAATATGTACTTACAATCTTTGCTTTTGGAACCATCTACGGGTGCTCCCCCCTGGTCAAGACGTGGCTTTCGGACGTCATACCTCAGCCAGCTGCAAAGCGCGCAATTGCCATCGCACTGATTAACTCGATTGGAAATGCGAGCTCCATCTACTCCAGTTGGCTTTGGCCAAAGGAGGATGCGCCAAGATACATCCCCGGATTCGCAACCACAACTTCATGGTTGGGCGTACTATGTGTGCTGACCTTGGTATTCCAGTACTTCTTCAAAAAGTACCCGATCGAGAGAGAAGATCATGCGACTACCATGGCTGCAGAGATCCGAGCACGAAGAGAAGCTGTTGAGGGTGCGAACAATGCTTAAACATCGAGGGAGGGGGATGGGATGATCTTCAAGCTACAGGTTGGGTCGTCATCAAATTAGCTAGAATGCAGGAAGCACCCACCGATTAGTTGTGGACCAATAAGTTTCAACCTAATAAATCCACTCTAGCGAGATGTATTCTGAGAGGGATTTTTCTTTGTGCGATGTCTCTATCGAGAATCGTACCCTGTTCTCGTTCTTCCCAAAGGATCATAGGTTTCGTTGACGACATTGCCTCAAATCAGCCTTCAAGGTTTCCAGGACTAGTATCATACCAATTCGATCTAAATCAAGTTTATTCGCAGGCATGTTAACAGGTAAATATTGTTGGCGCTCAAAGGCAGGATTTGAAGTTAATCTGTACCAAGATCCCTCCTTGAAGCCAACATCATAGTGTGTACGAACATAGGGAGCCCTTCGTTACGACAGGGACTCTTCCAGGGGCAAGTCCTTGATAGCCTTTTCTACATCATAGCCATAACACCAATCTCTGATAGTTTTGTCGGTGATTCCATAGCTTTTCCACTCAGTTAAAAAGCTCAACCCTTTTATGTCCTCGTTCAACCCGTCATTTCTTGCTGCTGCGTCCCGAATTTCTCGGTCTTTGCCAGGTGGAATGTGCAACATCTTCCCTGCGTGCAAGCTAGCGTCTCTTACTGCCTCGGCACGGGACTTGCGTATCCTTTCGAATAGCGACATTGCTTTACTTAATGGAACACTCGAAGAGGAAGATGTGTGGAGTTCCAACGCAAAAGTCAAAGCAGCTGCATCCTCTACTGCCAAGGAGACTCCCATCGACAAGTAGAAAGCCATTGCGTGTACTGCGTCTCCAATAAGAACAAACTTTCCTGAATTTGAAATCCAGCGCGGTAGTGTTCGGACTTGAAAAACTGGCCAATTGTTGATTGGGGAGTTTACCAGTTCAATGAGTCTTCGTACTCGGGGGTCCATATCTGCGGTAAGCCGAGTCAATTCGGCGTGTGATTGCTCTCTGGTCCATTTGCTTGTGTCGATATCATCTGGATGAGATATGACGAGATTGAGCTTTTCTGAATCTCTGACCATATATGTCATGACCGACTTATCTGCATCGGCCCTGTTCAAAGTCAGCGATCCTGTCTCGAGAGGCGAGTTAGGCCTCCCCTTACCAGCAATTTCCCGCGTGTTCCGCCACGATTTCTTTCGTCAAGGGGTCACTCTTTACATCTTCTACATCGGCCATGGCTCTATATGCCGCCCATCCAGTCTTCTCCAGCCAGTCCTGTTCGGCACCTTCATTCTCTTTCAAAAACAGCTCCCTGGCCGTTGAATTGATCCCATCACAAGCAACCACAAGGTCTGCCTCCAGTTTCTCCCCATTGTCCAACCTCAGCCACCCTTCTTCAAAGCCATACTCTACAACTCTACTGTTCAGCCTGAATTCCACCCCTCTATTTACAGCATGCTCATGCAGAATCCGATGCAAATCCGCTCTATGCACGACGATGTACGGCGCCCCATAAACACCCTCCAGCTTCCTCATGGGCACGCAATTCAACACCTCGCCATCGGAACCCCGGCGCAACAGCCAATTCTCGGGTACCGCTGCAGCAGCGAGGAGAGAGGGGCCGAGACCCCAACGCAGAAACTGGCGGGTAGCGACGGGCGTGAGTTGCACGCCAGCACCAACCTCTGCGAGCTGAGGTGCCGACTCGAGGAGAAGTATCTTGTGGCCAGCGCTGCTGTGGGAGAGGGAAATGGCGGTGGAGAGACCTGCGAGGCCGGCTCCGACGATGATGATGTGCATGACGTTGGGATTCTGGCGCTTGGAAGTGGCTGAATGGTCGGGACCGTGTTTGTTTTCCCTTTCGGAATTCATGACAGATCCTGTCCACGGTATCTTTGGAGTTTGGTTTTCTTGAGTTTGGGCAATTCGTGCGTGTAGGAGAGGGGAACAGGCCATGTAACGCCAAACGGACGGTCCCGGAACGTCGTCGGGATGATTCCGCGACACCAGTCGGGCCGGTAGATCACCCTAGAGCCTGCCCACCAGAGGGCGCTTAGGGGTCCACTGATGACAGCCTTTTAGTTATGTAGTTGGCCAGAACCAAGGGGAGATGTTGATGACACCAAAAACGAGGCTTCTGAAACTCTGCTAGTGAAAAGGCTTGTTCTGGATTATTGCACGTTTCATTCGTCTGTCTTGCTACCTGCAAGACGAACGGGAAACTCGGGCACAAGTTCAGATGGCACTTTGCGAAATCAGAATAGACATGGCATTATCGACTCACGAATCCGACTCTATAGAGTGCCCAAGGGATACGCACCCGGAACATTTCCGTTATCCGGCACGACAGTGGGCACACGTTCGTAGTCCGGAACCTCCACCTGCTGCTTCGCCCACTTCGGCGCGCGCCTGACATGGGTGAGTTGCTCGATCTGATATCCAATCTGCAGCAATGACTCCTCCGTCCATGGCCGGCCAAGAATCTCCATCCCGATCGGGACACCGACTGGCGCGTCCTCGGTCGGCTCGGAAAAGCCTGCCGGAACGGTAACAACTGGGGATCCGGTAAGCGCAGCCAGAATCCCGTTTCGGCCACTCTGAGAAGGAGAGCCAATCTTGACAACAAGATTCTTTTGTTCAGGGTAGATGATGGCGTCGAGTTTGTTGGATGCAAATGTCGATGCGAGGGCAAGGGTGAGGTTTCGGATTCCATTTTGGCGCTGAATGTATGTCGCGTTTCCGGTCGACGAGGCGAGGGCAGTGTTTACATACTCATACTGGGCAGGGATGACGAGGAACTCTCCGCCGGTGCCATTGACAGCTCTTCTGCTATAAAGTTCATCAAGCGTAGATGGATGTTCGCCTGATAGGGAAGGGCGCTGAAGATATGCATCCATGAGCTCGCGATATTCATATCGTTGCACATCCAGCTCGGCGGCAATGGCGGTCGCATCGTAGATGGTCTCATTGATTGGGATGAGCGTGGCGCCCGCAGCTGTGAGCTTACCCGCAATCGAATCCATGACATTGTTCACGGGTGTCACTTCTGGAGAATCCGTAAAGTTATAGAAGCCGTTGAGTACCCCAAGGCGCAGTCCCTTCAATGATCCCAACCTCAGCGTCGACGCATAGTCCAAGTTTCGGTTTGCATTTGGCACCAGGGCGGTCGCATTATCGGCCGCGTCGTATCCGGTCGTTGCCATGGCAGTCAACGCAACAGCGACATCTTTGATTGAGCGAGCAATTGGACCAACCACATCCTGGGTGGATGATATGGGAATAACTCCGGTTCGCGTGATAAGACCCCTTGTTGGTCGGATGCTGAACAAGGAGTTTGCAGAAGCGGGACTACGAAGTGAGTTGACCGTGTCTGTCCCGGTGCCAAAAACACAGAACGAAGACGCAACTGCAGCCCCGGTACCTCCAGAGCTGCCGCCCGGCGTCCGAGTCGAGTCATATGGGTTGATGGTTTGTCCACCCAACGAGGAAACACTGAGACCTTCCAGAGCAAGCTCGTGCAGATTCACCTTTCCCAAGATTATGGCCCCAGCTTTCTTCAAAGCCGTCACGCTTGGCGCATCTTCGGTCGGCTGCGACTTGGCAAGCGCAAGACTCGATCCCGTTGTGGGTATCTCGGCGGTGTCATAGTTGTCTTTCAGGAGAACAGGGACGCAGAACAAGGGCCCGGTTGCATTCCCTGCGGCAAGCTGCTCGTCCAAGGTATCCGCCATGTCCAACGCGTTGGGATTGAGGGAGACAACGGCATTTGTGTGATGGTTCAATGCCTCGATCCGCGCAATGAAGGACGCAACAACCTCGCGGCATGTTGATAATCCAGAGAAGACGGCATGGTGCACCGAGTCAATGGTGGCTTCTCGGGCGTCGAAGGGCATGGTCTGCGATGCGGCCAGTTGGCTGAGCAACAGCGCGAGAATCAATTGTATGAACGGACGCCAAATCATCCTGAGATATGTTTTTCAGAAAACTGATTTATGGAGTAAATTATAGACATTACCACTGTTGCAGGCGAAGAGCTATCTTATACGTGAGTTATCAAATTGAGATGTGCTGTCGATATCGCTTGGCTCCGTCATAGTGGCTTAACGAGATGCCTCTATCGACGACATGTTCGGAACCCTTGCTCTTCACCGATTCCTTGGTCAGCAATGTTGATAATTGCCGTGGTGTTGCGGGCCTTATCACTGCTCCCCTGCCGAACATCGGATGATGACGTTACCCGCCAAGCCAAGATGCACCTGCCAAGTCTGTGCTAGCTCCACTCCTCGGCCTACAGAACTGGGCCCGGCCACGAGCCGATGAAGGGCTCATCCATCGCCGAATCACCAGCTCGTTGGTCCAAACGTCTCACCGTCAGCAACCTTTTTGCGAAATGCGGTGTTCAAGTAGTCCTGGAGGAACGTCAGCAGGCCACCTTATCATACCGAAAGGGCAACCATCGCCAATGAAAAATCACCTACCGCGGTCGTATATGGCCTCAGGTTCCCCCACCATTGCGGGATCGGATAGTCCTTGAATGTAATGGCGAAAAAGATGACAATAGTCGATATGACCAGCCCGGAGTCAAGGCCCGCGGCGGTAATGTAGTTGTACTTGCGCCACCAACCAGGCCATCGGTTCTTGATCCAGTAGTTGAACAGGATCCCAAACATGGCCCACGTGGAAAAGCTCAGTGGGGACGCGGGTGGCAGCCAGGCCATGGCCCCGAGCATGATGGGAGCGTTGAGGTAACGCAGCGGGGACTTGGGGGCCGCCCTCATCAAAAAGTAAAATATGACTGGCAATGCGGCCCCGATCAGCCAGTAATAATGTATGGCAGAGTATATCGATCCCGGGCCAAACATGCGATGGGGCCCTACCAAGCCCCAGGTGATGCTGTTCGAAAAGAATGCGCGGCCATTGGGGCAGGTGAAATGCCCTTTTTGCAGAGTCGTGCACACATCAGGGATGTTTCCCAGTGTCCAATTCATGACCGCAATCTGCACAAAGGTAGCCCAGAGAGTGGCAACCAATTGGGCAGTAAAAGCAGTTCGCGGTGGAATCTTCATGTAATGAGCCAGTTTGAGGTCGGCCGAAAAATACTGAGCCTGTCCGAGGGTGATGGTGCTATATACCTTGAAGATCATGACTCCAATCGGCTTTCCAGGAATAATGTACCCTCCAATGAAGGGCGATATAACATTGAGCGAGAGCAAAATATTGGCAATACCATAAACCATGCAGCAGGGTATCACGAATACCAAGGCCAATAGGAGGGAGACAAAATACGTCCACCAAGGAAGCTGTGAGTCGTATGCGAGTATAGTTGCGAGTCCGAACATGACTGAGATGAACAGCAAGACTCCATACCACCAGTCGGGACAAGGCGTGTATTTTTTCATAAGCTTCATATGGATGTCGGGCTCTTGATCGCGTGCAGCTTTGAACCGATACCAGATCTCTCGGCGATGATAGATGATGACATGCACTACTGCTGCCGTCAGCGCCGCAAAACTCAGGGCGTAGTTGAGAGCGAAAGTCGGCGCGAGAAACATGGGCGAATATGCCTTGTACTTGGCGAGGTCAAATGTAAAATCGGGGCCCATGACCTTGGTGACGTTGTAGGGACTCTGGGTATTGTCATAGGTGGTCGATGTGTTCATTGGAAGATAGTCAGCGTAAAAGGAACCGGTAAAGGATATTCCAATAGTAGTAATTATAACGAATATGAGGAGACCGATCAGGGTATTAAAGTGCGCATGAGCAGGGGCGAGTAGCGGATCTGAAAGATAGCTCGTTACGTATGTCCAATCGAAGGTTATGGGAATTAACGAGAGTCCAGTATATCCGCCAAAGAGCTGGTTAAGGATAGCACTATCTGGCTTGATCCTGCACGAATATCAGTCGAGCCCTGTTAAATTCGGCGTCGGGACTTACCAGGTGATAAAGGCAAAAACACTCAACCCTTGCCACAAGACACCAGGGATCCAATAGTATAGAAACATGCCCACCAAGACATAGCAGAAATATCTGTTACGCGAGACCTTCCATCCATTTGCCGGTTCTTCATTCACAGTCTTATCATGCAGAGCTGTAAGCAATGCTGCATTGGAGAATTGTCCAGGCCAGATGAGGGCAGCCGGCCAAACCAAGAACCGTCGAAAAAGGCCAGCGATGGCAATGCCAATGACTTGACTACTCAGGGTGAAAAGCAGTTGAAATCCCCATGACATGGGTATATTGTAAAATGGCTTGCCAAGTAATGCAAGTAGAGCGTCGGTGGAGTAGGCATAGCTCTAAAAGTCAAAATTAGTAACGTTTCCCAGGAATTCATGGACCAAACATCCATTTTCGAAGACCTCCACTGTTTGAATGATTTTGTTGCATCAAAGCGGAATACACTCATCTTCCAGGCTGTGCGACGAGCCGTCTAGCGTTGGAGATATCCAAAACTGTTAAGATTGGACTCATATTCAGGCTGGCAATGGAAAAAAAAAATCGGAAATAATATGCCTAGGCCCGAGTCTCGACAGAAGATATACTCACAATAGAAATTCCCGCCATGACGGTAATCACTGCATGCTCTTTGATATTGAACGGACCAGTATTCAAAGTCCATTGCAATCCAAAAGTTCGAAATTGTCTGGTTGGTGCAAATTTTGCCCACATGTTTCCAACAGGATAGACCAGTAGTAAAACCACGATGTTCGGAAAGTTGATTGCCGGGCTTCTCATTGAGAGAAACATATTCAAGCCGGAAGCCACAGTCACAAAAGAAAGACCTAATACCCAGGCCCGAACTGTGCAAGCTGGCTCTTCACCATCGGTATTCTTGACCGCGGCTCTTACTTCAATGTACGGAGAGTCTTCTACGAAATCGGCTTGCGCTTTTTTGACAGCTTCGGGGTCCTCATCGCGTGTGGCAGCAAGTAGCTCGTCAATCTTTTCCTGCGGTAAATTTGGGTCCCATTGATGCGCCTTGCCTGTTACGAGAACTGGCGTCGCCTCTATGGATGTGCTGTGGGCTTCCTTATCAGGATTTAGGGTTGCCATTGAGATGCGGGGTCGGTAAGTGTTACTCCGGCGTAGCTGGTCGTGCAAGGTTGGATGTTACCCCACCGTTTGCCACCGTAGAGGCAGAAGGGAAACGGCAATTCACGGTTTTTTTGTAAATGAGTTTATAGAATGAGGATTTCAAGGGAAAGGTGTCGACGGTAAAGTGGGGAGGGGGAGCCCACAGAGATTCGCAAGCGCGACGGTTTAAATTGTACCTGACCACCTGGGTAGCATTGATAACAACGCAAGCTATCGAAGGATGTACCGGACCTAGCCGCAAATGGTAGGCAATATCAAGCATTCCAAGGTTACTGATAGCCGAGCCGCGTGCACCAGTTGATAGACCAAGCTCTTTTTGGTAGCTCCTGATTGGCTGTTGACCCGAAGAAGTGGCTGCTGGCTCGGAACGCCAAAAGCTTCTCCCACCTTCGAGTGGATGTTGTCTTGAGTGGTGGCGACTGCCACCTACCACTGCCATGTCGAGTATCTGCCTTTTGCTCATTCAAATTTCTCTATACCTGCAACAAACAACACCTCACACTCGATTCCAATATGACGATTCCTAAGTTCAACAAGCTTGTTGAGACCCACATTCAAGGCGTTGCTCCATATGCCTTCAATGCTCAATACCAATGCCCAAGAACAGTCACTTTACATATGAAGAGCATGAAGTGGAAATTTCCGGGGTACATGGCCTATGATGATGATGCCGACTTCCACCAGCTGGTCGAGGACCACTACCATAAGCCTTACAGTCAAGTCCGACTAGGTTGGCCACCACTTGACGTTTTCTTAAGGTACGCCTGGAACATCGACACCAAAGATGAATCAAGGTCACTTCCCATCTCACCCGCACTGAGCTAGATGAGATTTCGAGATATGCTCAAGTCACCAAGAACTTCAAGCATGGTTGTGCTGCTTCCCAGGTGCGTGAGTTGCTGATGGTGATTGTATCAAATACGCCGTTTCTGCAATTACCGGCCACTCAAAATCATGAAAACTTCCTAGAGTGTTATGATGCCGACAAAGAACTACAGGGGTGCAATCATCGGAATGCGAGCAGTGACCAAGGTGCCAATGTGATCGTACGCGGATATCAAGCCGATAATTATATCGATCAATATGATACCGACAAGGGCCTAGACCCAAATTGTGTCGATAAGTGCTTCCATGAGTATGATGACAACAAAGGCATTTCCAATCAATCAGCACATGGCTCTTCCGTAACCCTCGAGGGTAGGAACCGCCGTGTGAAGAATATGTGGGACGAGACCCAGTCTATGTATACATCTTTTTGATGAACAATCTGAAGATGTTCATGAGCGGCAAGGCTGCGGAAACAGTCATGAGCGACTGCTTCCCGGTCTTGACCAGAACGATGAATGACAAAAACGATTTTAGACTGAGCTGCATAGTACAGTTCCGGAAAACAGTGACAGTCTGAAGAAGACTGGCGACATGTCTGGAGCGCAAGAGCTGCAGGAGCAGACAGAGATACTGAACTTGGTGAGCAGAACGGCGCATGTCCGAGGTCGGCATTCTAACAGAATACTCAGATTAGTGGAGACGCTGGAACAATCTGGATCAATGGTGATTTAGACGGATGGGGCAGGGGAAGTCCTTCATACGCGCCAGTAGGCAGGTCAATGAGTCAGTGGTAGCGCTCCATGTCCGACAGCACTTGCTTGAAGCACCATGAAGCAATAGACGCCGAAACTCTTTCTTCAATGAATCAAGGAAGCCCCAATTTCATCACCTTCTCCCGACTTGCATGGCCACTTTGCTCCAGCAACAAGGGGCCGTTTCTTGTATCTTGCTATTGCAAGCCACCAGCCCAAACGCGCAATGCCTTGGGAGCGTTCAATTTTTTTCAAGCTCTGACTTGACAGAATAGATATGGTGCTCATCACGATTTGTATGTCTTGATGACTTTTTCGAATATGAAAAGGTTCTCGTGACAAGGCTAGTTGGCCGCCTTCACCCCCTAGTGAAGATGGTCGTCTCGATGTCTGGCAGTGATTAAGTCTGCCTTCTAAGACACACGGCGCTGTCATTCAAAGAGGCATGCTTGCGGGTAAACCTGCACGCGCGACTTGGGAGAAGAGTAGCGCATCCGTTGCACCCGGCATTCACCGTCCAAGCGCATGGCTAGCAGTGCGGCCCGCAATGCTGCGCGCACTGGGCACCTGCGAATCCGAACACAGAAACAACAAGGGGAACAAACTTTGAAGTCGGCAGGAATGAGATTGCAATGAGGAGAGATGGAGTGGCGACGAGATGGGGAGGACGGGTGCATGGGCAATGAGGCCACCGGATATCGGCCGACGCACGGGCCATTTGCCAGGGGTCACGGGACCACGTCTCCTCTCCCCCATTATCTTCACCACTCTCGACTCGCGATGCACGCCATGGTCAGGCGATGTGCCCGCGCCACAGACGATTCCCGAGCATCACAGGCCGCATAACAGACCGGAATGCGCACGACCCGAAGGCAGAAACAACCCCGGAACTTTTTCGGCCAGCCTATCCGTGCATGAAACCTGCGATGCGACGCTGATCCAGGCCCACATGGCCCAAAGCGGGTGAACGAAACTACCTCCACACACAAATTTCTTACAATGCGCTTCAAGATATGGAAACTGCAAGCAGAACCTGGCCCCTCGGATGCCTCAAGTCCGATCCAACATGGGCCTGCTTGTTTGCTCCCCACTGAGGCCCGTTTGGAATCCACGTGCAGGCGCCAGATGGGCATCTGCCTGCTCGATCCCATGGCAGATTCACATTGCGGTCCACACACGCTGTGGGAACCACTCTCTTGACCGCGGCTGTCAACTTCACGGGGCGCTTGACAACCTGTCGCCCATCTCCGCAACCCACATGGCCGCAATCGTTCTGCTTTGCTTTTCTCGGTCCCGGCTGCGTCTTGCAAAACAATGCGGCGAAAAGCCGTTTGCTTGCTCTCTGCATTGAGTTTCATCAGCCACAGCTGCCCAGATTGAGTTGGTAGCCAAGCTTCGCCGATCTGCAGACGGTGTGAGCTTAGGCACCTCTCGGGCGGCGAACTCTTACCTGATCAAACACACCGAGGCATAGCGGTGCGTTTCTGCTGCCATTAAGATTTTGCGGCTATTTCTAGTTTCAAACAGCCGCGTCCAAGCTCTTTTCAGCCTCCGCTATCCTCTTTGTAGTTTCATCCCACTACATGCCCGCCTCCCATGGGCCGCACGGCCCGGCCAGCATCAACAACCAGGGCCCCTACCTCCTCATCCACGTCGGAGAGCTGTCAACAAAACGTACGAAACGAGTAAACACGGGTCCCTGTGCTCTATTCTTGCTTCAATCCCGTTTCGTCGAGCCTCACATGAGGCCCGAACTTTAGGCTTCTCTGACTCCCTCCGCCCTCTCGACACCTGATGAGGAAATGTGCTTCTCTTGGCCAAAACCAACTCTGCTCACCAGTCCGGAACGTGCTTGGCCGGCATCTGGCCAACGAATCGTGTGTCGTTTTGCACCTCTGGCTCCTCGGTCAAGAGTCCATCTCCAAATGTATAAAGGAGGGCACCACCTCGACCGAATTGAAGGCCATCAGCTCTCAAGGTTCCCACCAGCTTCTACAGTAATCACTACTCCTCTCCATTCTCTAATACTTTTTTCTATTCTATTCACTTAATTCATACTACTTGACCGGTTCAAGATGTACTTCTCCAAGACTACCATTGTTTCTTTCGGCCTTTTGGCCACCAGCCAGCTCGTGGCAGGCCACTCAGCTATCACTGCCGCTACTGGTGACGCTGGAGGTGCTGGTTCCGCCATTGGTGTTGACCCCGCTACTCCTCGTGACGGCACGAGGCGCAACCCCTTCCAGCAGGACGCCACCCGCTTCAAGGGCAACGCCGCCGCTACTTGCGGTGAGACCCTGGGCGGAGGTGACAACGACATCGAGACTGGTACCAAGGCTGTCATGGCCCAGAACGGCGCCACTCTCCCTCAAATCTCTGCCGGCGGCTCTCTTCAGATGACTGTCCACCAGGTCAACGGTGACGGTGCCGGCCCCTACACTTGCATGATTGACGCCAGCGGCACGGGAACCAACTGGACCCCCATGCAGGTCACCACCAACATTGACGGCAACGCTCGTGGCCGCAACAACGACCAGCAGATGCAGGATCTGCCTTTGAACGTCGCCGTCGCTGCCGACCAGACTTGCACTGGTACCGTCGCCGGCCAGAGCAACGTCTGCATGGTCCGCTGCGAGAACCCTGCTCGTGCTGGTCCCTTTGGTGGATGTGTCCCCGTCCAGATGGCCAACGCCGCCGCTGCTCCCGCCGCTGGTGGTGCCGCTGCTGGTGGTGCCGCTGGTGCCGGTGCCGCTGGTACTGGCGCTGCTGGTGGTGCTGCTGCACCCGCTGCTGGAGGCGCTGCCGGAACTGGAGCTGCTGGAACTGGTGCCGCTGGTGCCGGTACTGCTGGAACTGGCGCCGCTGGTGCTGGAACCGCTGGAACTGGTGCCGCTGCTGGTGGTGCTGCTGCACCCGCTGCTGGAGGCGCTGCCGGAACTGGAGCTGCTGGAACTGGTGCCGCTGGTGCTGGAACCGCTGGAACTGCTGGAACTGGCGCCGCTGGTGCTGGAACTGCTGGAACTGCCGGAACTGCCGGAACTGGTGCCGCTGGTGCTGGTACTGCTGGTGCTGCTACTGGAGCTACTGGAGCCACTGGTGCCGGTGCTGCTCAGGGCGCTGGTGCTGCTACGGGTGCCACTGGCGCAACTGGTGCTGGTGCCGCGGCCAAGCGCTCCCCCAAGATTCTCGATGGCGTCCAGCTCACCGATGACGACCAGGAGGAGGAGATCATCCCCGGTGACGAGGAGTTCAAGCGCTGGGTTGTCAACGACAACTAAGCTCCTCACTCCCCAGAGCCTCTTCCTCGGCCAATCATCTCACCTCGGTCGACGAACACATTTACGAACACGAGTGGGTCTTCTCTGGTAGATCCACAACACACTTAAACATCATATCACGAATTAGAAAAAGAGCTGCATATTTGGAAAAGCATAAAAAAAGTTGGAGTGACGGGGAATAGCAAGCTAAAGAAAAAGATGTATATACCTGTGCATGGCGTTGAGTACACTATGGGGTCTCACTGTACACACAGTCCAATTCGCGGCTGGTCTGCGACCTGGGCCCGGGTTTGGAGCTGGGGTATTGGCTTTACGTTGTATTTGCTAGGATGGGAACCTCAGTAGATACGCTCCTTAGTTGTATTTGGTAATATTGAGAGTAGTGGTTACTTATTTTGTGTGCCTTTTGATTGTTGGTGATTCATGTTTTCCAAGTTGAAGTCATCTCTGTCGCCGACGGGGCACTTTCTTTTGCCAAAGCATCCTTGACTAACTGAGAAGACTTGATCGAAAAATGAGCATGGGAAGCTGTCTAGTAATTCCTTCGCAAAATCAAGACATTTGATTATTTTTTTCCCTTGATGAAATTCACCGTCTTGTATCGACGCTTGGTTCTGCCACGTTTTCTTCCGTCAAGAGAAGATGCTCCATCGCCCTTCCCCTCCCACTCGACCACCCAACTCCACCCCAACCCAAAAATCTCAGCCTCATTCCTTAGGCGTCGTCTAACCAAGCTTTCTCCTCCCATGCCGCTTTCCCGTCCCCATGTTCCCCTCTTACCACCAAATATTCCCGTCCCAAACCCGCATCCCTCACATGGCGTTTCATCCCCGTTTCATTCTGTGGCGCAGCCACACCACACCACGCCTGCACCTGCATGCCATCGCGGACTACATGCCTGTGCGGGTCGGATCAGATCAGAATAGAAACGCATTGCATTGGACATCTCATGTTCCGCTCTTTTGTTTTTGTTTTTTCGCTCCGGCTTGCCGCGACCCTGGTCAGTGTTCTGACGCATGGATTGGGGGGTGCCGCGGGTGTTTCAGAGCGTGGGGGCCTGAGGTGTAAGGCTGCGGGGGCGAGAAAGAGTTTGGGGGATCGAGATTAGAGACTACAATCTTCATCCTGTTGGAAAGGTTAACATGAAGGGGAGGAGGGGTAAAGGTTAACGTTGGAGGGGGACAAGAAGGGGTAGGTTCAGATAGCACATGATGAGAAGAAGATAATTCCCAGTACGACTTATTGTGTTTGAAAATGAACTTAATTGAGAGGCATACATGCTCGTGTTCTGGATTTTTTTTTTTTTGAAAAGCGTTGGTAGGATGGTGGTGAAGGGTGACAAATTCTTGGCCCTGGCCTTTCGACGAGCCTAACACCGACGACTGGGAAACATTCCCACCAGAAATGTTCAAATAGAATTAAAACCTGTCAGAATGAAGTAGGGGCTCTGCTTCAATCTTTTACAAACTTTGGGGCATTTCGGTACCACATACGTAGTACTGCGGATTTTTTTAGAAATTAAACTTCACATGTATTTTTGAAAATCCTTTGCTATTGATAGAGCATTGACACCATGATATACCTAGGTATCTTGATCAACAGCCATTATTTTGAGATCACACGAACAAGACATTCCAAGCAGTCATGGAAAAAGACTGATTTGAAGCACTTTTCATATTTCTGCTCCTATGATGCTGGGCATTATTCAAAAATACATACACGTGAATTCATCATCTCAGATCGCTCTTCTCTTTCTTCAACGCCGCCCTCAACCCGCCTTTTCCGGTACAGCGACGGCCCGCCAACGCCTCAACAACCATGCATTTCATTAACAAATTCCTAAAGTCTGGCCCTCGCCTGCGTGGCGCCATCCAGTCATGCCTCCCTCATGTTGACGACGCAGCGGATGCAGTCGCCAGCCTTCATGTCGCCAAATGCCTGGTTGATCTTGTCGAGGGGCTGACGGTGGGTGATGAACTCGTCGACCTTGAGCTTTCCGTTCATGTAGTCGTCGACGAGGTCGGGGAGCTGGGAGCGGCCCTTGACACCGCCAAAGGCGCAACCCTTCCAGACACGTCCGGTGACAAGCTGGAATGCTGCATCAAGGTTAGCCAAAGATATGAAACACGAGGGAAGAGTAACGTACGTCGGGTGGAGATCTCCTGGCCGGCGGCAGCGACACCAATGACAATCGACTCTCCCCAGCCCTTGTGGCAGGCCTCGAGAGCAGAGCGCATGACATGGACGTTACCAGTGCAGTCGAAAGTGTAGTCGCAGCCACCGTCGGTCATCTCGATGAGCTTCTCCTGGATGCTCTGGCCGTTGAGCTTGGTGGGGTTCACGAAGTCGGTAGCGCCAAACTTCTTGGCCCAGGCCTCCTTGGAGTCGTTGACGTCGACAACGATGATCTTTCCGGAGCCGTTCTTGACAGCACCCTGGATGACGGAGAGACCGACACAGCCGGCACCGAACACGGCGACGTTGGAGCCAGGCTCGACACCACCCTTGCCGGCAGTGATGACGGCAGCACCGTATCCAGTGGTGATACCGCAGCCGAGCAAGCAGGTACGGTCCATGGGGGCCTTGTCGGTGAGGGCAACGACGGAGATGTCGGCGACGACGGTGTACTGGGAGAAGGTCGAGGTTCCCATGAAGTGGAGGAGATCCTTGCCCTTGCACTTGAAGCGCGAGGTGCCGTCAGGCATGACACCCTTTCCTTGGGTGGCTCGGATCTTGCCGCAGAGGTTGGTCTTGCCGGACTTGCAGAACTTGCACTCGCGGCACTCGGGGGTGCTGTGACGGTCAGTGAGTGATTGGCAGGCGGAGGCAGCGTTCATGGTCCAACGTACTAGAGAGCAACGACGTGGTCGCCGGGCTTCACGTTGGTGACGCCCTCGCCGACGGACTCGACGATACCGGCACCCTCGTGTCCAAGGACAATGGGGAAAGCACCCTCGGGGTCCTTTCCGGAGAGAGTGTAGGCATCTGATGGGGGTTAGGTCGAGAATTCTGGGAATGAGGCTGGCGCTCGGTGCGGCTCGGAACAGGTGCGGAGGGGCAACGTACCGGTATGGCAGACGCCAGTGTAGTAGATCTCAATGCGGACCTCGTTGGCCTTGGGAGGGGCAACCTCGATGGTCTCGATGCTCAGGTCCTTGCCGGCTTCCCAGGCAACGGCAGCCTATGCGTCGGTTAGCCTCTTGATTCGACGTGGGCGGGCCCGCTCTTCCCACTCCTCTCCGCTCCCCTTGGATCATCGCAGACAGAAGCTGGGTCTAATCCGCAGTCTCTCTGTGCATCCACTTTCCTGCGGATCCGCACGCCAAGCCCCGCATTCCAGCGGGCACTCTGCGTGGGGATTGATGGCAGGACGAGGGTTGGAGACGAAGCTGGAGCTGGAGCTGGAGCTGAAGGAGACGGAGCATTTGCTGAGCGCACCTTGCAGGTAATGGTCTGGTCAATTGTTAGCTGCTGCCGTTGCATCCAGGGCTGTGGGGCGCCGAGCTCTCACCTTTCCGACGGTATCGGCGGGCATTGTGAGGGTCTGGTGAACTGTGTGCGAGGAATTTGAGTGCGAGAGAGTCTCTGGAGCTACACAGCAGCTGGAGAAAAGTGTTGAGAGGAGGGGAGAGGAGAGAAAGATGGCTGAGGAGCAGGCGCGGTGGTGGCAGCCTTTATTTGGGCATGTGGGGTTGGAGCGATATGACGACTGCGCGGCCAAGCTGCCCCTCGATACCCCTCATCGCCCTCTCAGCCCTCGCTCGTCGCGGCCGGCGCGGCGGAAAGTCGGTACACGGGCTCATCGCTCGCGCCAGGTTCGCGTTTCGCCAGGGCGAAGTTCGGAGGCGCGGCCAGACACGGAGCGAGGGCTGCGACGGGGCTGGGCCGGCGAACACGACCGCTTTGGACATCGGACTTTTTCGCCCAATGCAGAACATTTCTACACCCGCCCGACGCAAACCTTTGCCCAAACCAGCTCGGCAGCACGCGGCAGGGCGCCGCTGAGATATCGCATCGTCGAGCAGCTTGCACGGAGAGAAAACGGGCATCAATCTCCATATATCCACGCCGTGGCCGTTATCAGGATGCCCCTCGGCCAAGTCAGGTGACCACCATACCCACTCCCCAAGCCTTGGAATTGCCGCCCCCCTGTCTTGTTACGTTAATCTCCAAGCCCAGATTATGCCAGTAATCATCGATCCAGCCCAGATCATGCACTTCACACTAGCTCAGTACCAATTTCGTGGATCACTTCTTGTCCGGCTGATTCTAAGGCAGAGCGAGTCGGTCCGATTGAACTTCTAGATAGCCGTCTGCCTCGGTGGATTACTTTTTGCACCAAAACAAGCTACAAGGGCTACAAACTGCATTAATGCCTTCGATGTTTGCCTCGAAGATACTATACTGCGATCACAGCTCACTTATTCCAACCTCAATCACAACAGTGAACAGTGGACCGTGCAGCAGCCTATCCCATGAGCTAGGCATCTATAGCTATCCCGAATAAGTCAGGAAGAACATATTTAGCAAGCTTCATCACAACTACATGAAGTATCGACCTTGGGAGTCATAAGTCTACATACGCAAGAGAACATACAACGTCTTGGCATACGACAAATCCCATCACCAGACCAATGCGTCAATATCGTGTGCATCGTAATACATCTAGAGGAAGGTCAGGTCGTGTTAAAAACAGTGAACTATGGAGTGCTTCGAACTCCAAGGTCATGCAAGCCAACAATGTTGTGTCCTCAACGGAGGCAACATCTCAATGAAAAAATGTGCAAGGATGATAATCTTCCCGATATCGACATCTCCTACTCTTACACAAAGGTCAACTATATTATTCTACAATGATCCTGAGCCAGAAATTAGAAGTCTGTGCAGGTTAGTCGATAGCCTACTGGCATCGGCAGGGCCCAACCCCCATTCAAAATGCAAAAAGGCACTCACATCCTCATTAGATGTACCAACCAAAGCCCGCGATGCCATCACAAATGTGAAGCTTATCCACTGCAAAAACACTGCTTCAAGATTTTCCCTAGGCATGGATCTGGACAACAAAATCCACCCAATATTCGCCCGACCGAAATGGAGCTGGCTTCCCTTTTCCTTGATCCTAGGATGAAAAGCGTTCGCGATTTCCTTTCCCACATAGCTACTGGCGACACTGTCCTAGACTCTAATGGCCGGCCATATATTTCTTCACATGGGACCCCAAACACGACACAGGCAGAATATGACATTGTAGATGGCATGCTAGAGTCTATGAAGCAGAAGGTCGACATAGAGTTCACCAACATCTCCCGTCCCACTTCGACCTTGGGTCCAAACAGTATACCACCAGTAGCTTACTTTCGTGCGTCTGCAGATGATAGGTTGTAGATCAGGCTATCAAGTGAGTTTCTAGACTTCTTGCGGCAAACAGAGCGAGAGTCAGCAGAGCATATAACCGTCCTATTCAAGATCACTGTAGCGTTGCTGCACGAGCTTGCCCATGTCTTCTATCACGTCAGATCTGGCCACAACGCCGAGTCTGCGATAACGGAAGGGGGCATTCCAGAGATGGGCTATGCTATCGAGTGCTTCCTGTTTGGTATTCTATGCGCACCCAACTTTTCACCTCACCAGAACATCTTTCTCGCAGCTGAACTAGAGGAGGAGAATTTCACGTGGGAGGACCGGGCCACTGGCGATTGTGTGGCTCCCGGCTCCTGGGCGAAGAATTGGTTCTTTAAACACACCTGGGATCGGATATGGGCAGAGGGCCATCAGTTCATGAAGAAAGAAGTCGAGAGGTGGGAGCAAATCAGCATCGTGGATTATCCACTCGAGGGCTTGGTCACGACTTTCTTGACTTCGAAAATCGCACGCGACAAGTCCACGGCCGTGGTATGGGCCAAGGGTATAAACGACTCTATCGAAATGAAGCTGTAAACTGCGGCACAGCAACTCGTGGCCTCCAGCAATTTCAACCCGTGGAATGCACCAAACATTAACTGGTAGCCTTCTTTTTATACATGCTCCTCTCGAAGCCTAGCAGGTTCTAATTAAGACGAGGCGTTTTAAAATCCCATCAAGATAGATTTTGATTAACGTGTGATGTCATGATGCGTGAGATACAGAATACTTCTGGGTAGTTTCATATATTCAATGAAAATCCGTTCAACGCGTGTTCACTCAGGGTGCGAAATGATTGGGGTGTGCCGCAGCTTTTCGCTTCGGCAGAGCAGGCAGACAACTGCGACTGCGCAGGACAGAGACCGACTACGCACCTATGAGACCGACGATCAACTACTGTCAAAGCCCCGTTTTTCTGTGCACGTCGTCGATGTAGGACCTGGATGGATCGATTAAAATTCTCCTGAAAATAAGCATTGCTCTGGACATAGGCTAGGCTTGAATCCTGTCGCTTTGATGAGTCAATCACTAAGCTGAGTCAACTACGGGCGCCTTACCATCCCCAAGGCTGACCGTCCGACCGTCCGACAACGCGGATATGCGCCGCTGAGGTTTGCGCTCAGCGATGGCTGCGAAGGGATATAAAGTAGCACTCAAGGATACACCATTAAATAAAATTATAACCAACGCCATAACTGCCTCGGAGCGGCCGACGACCATGGTCAAAGTCCGTGGTTTTTTCTCTCGTCTCTTCATCATGACCTCTGCCATCTCCGTGTCTGACTGCACTGCCAAGCCAACTCGAAACAGCCGCCACGCCTCCTACAATGTTCACCAATTCCCATATCCAAGCTGGGTGGAGAATATCCACATTCGGCATACTGGAGAGCTCATCGTCACCCAGCTCATGACGTCGAATGTCTACCTCATTGACCCTGAAGTTGCTCGAACCAATGTCACGTCGACCACGGCCGGCGTCAGTCTCTTGCACAGCTATCCGACCGGCCAAATGCTTCTGGGGATAGCGGAAGTCAGTCGCGATGAATTCTACGTCGTGTCTGGAAACATGACCTCCGAGCGTGGGTCCTACTCGGTCTGGTCCCTCGACCTGCGCGAGTACGACGACAAATCCAACACTGGCGTCAAAGCCCACCAGGTCACCACATTTCCTGAATCGGGACTGCTCAATGGAATGGACACCCTAGACCCCTCGAACAATTTGGTCGTTATTGCCGACTCCTGGGCTGGCTTGGTCTGGGTTTTGAACGTCAAGAGCGGAGAGAAGAGCATGTTCTTAAACGAGACAGAAACCCAACAGCGCGAGGGACACGCAATGGATGTTTCTGCAAATGGGGTAAAGGTCATCAGGCGCCAGGGTGAGGCGGATGTTTACTTCTCGAATACCGCCAAGGAACTATTTTGCCGCATCACCGTCTCCCTTTCCACGCTCCAAAAGATCAGTCCCGTCCAAGTTCTGAACGATGCCATTGCGATTGACGACTTTGCAATCGATGCGGACAACAACGTCGCATACGTAGCCGGAGGGAGGCAGAATACTCTCTACAGCATTCCCTTGCCCGGTGGCCAAGCAGAACCAATGGTTGGCAGTCTTAACCAGACCATCCTTGCCGGGCCAACGAGTGCTGCTATTGGAAGAGGAGTAGTATATATAGCAACAAGCGGATCCTCCCAACAGAATCCTCAGAGTGGCTTCTCAGAGGGTGCAAAGATTGTGGCTGTGGAAGTGGGAGGATGATGTGTGATGGTGATATACATGTCACCAAAAAAGGGTTGTGCTGTTCGAATGAACATTTGTATTTAGGTGTTTAATATCATCTTAACAATAAAGTGTCGAGGTGGGGATCTATTTATTTGTGGACCTAGCTGGACGCTCACATCCCGAGCCACACACAAAAGCCTATCTACCAACATGAACAACATCACGAAGTCATGATCCATTTGCCTGAAGGGTCACAGATTCAGTAGTTGTAGTCACACATTCGTTCGCACTCAACCTTGAGGTGGGTAATCACAACGAGACAAATGATTTAGCTTCTTCTTGCTTGCCTACCTAGGTAGACTATCAGGATAGTCATATGGTGATTTCTTCACATGACATCTATTTTGGCTCAACAATGTCGCTCCACGCAATAGTCCTCTTTATAACACCCCCCATCTGACACCTAGTCGGACGTAAAAGAATCCATCCACATGATAGTCTCCACTGGACCAATCTTCTCAGCACCCAGTTGCTATACGACGAACGTCACTAGGAGGTATCCCATAAATTGGGGTCCGAGTTCTTGGTTGGTCCGCGTTTGCGCCTGATCCAAACCCCATCGATTGCCGGTGGACCAGTTTGTAGATCATCCACTAGAGGAAGTAGGAGTAGGCCCTCACTGATTGCCTTCAGACATGGCCTCTGCGTGTTGGATCAGGTCCGACAGGCACGTACTGATCCATATGCCTTGGACTAGACCGCATTCATACGTTTGCAGCGTCGAGAATAGTAGCAATCTCCTTCGCTCAATGGAGATTTGTTGGACTCCTCGATGACGGAGGAAATGTTTGCAAGAAGTACCGAAGGTAGGCCAGCAGTGTGAATATCAATTAAAGAGCCCTGATCATCCGTATTGAGGATTGTATGTTGATCCGAAGATTGATCCTCGTCTACCCAGCCACGGAGAAGACGCGAATACTTTCGCTTCTTGACCACACCAGCCTCGGTGATGCCTGCCTGTCTCTTCCTGCTATTACTGATATTTGAGAGAGTGACCAGGGTATCCGTGTTCTCCTGATCAGTTTGGTTCTCAGAGTCTATCCTGAAACCCTCATTGAACTCTGCGAAATGGGACTTCAACTCATCGTAGTCCTTCCTGGAGGCCTCACGGAAGTTTGCTAGGCGGGCTACCAATCTTTCATAACTCTCGTGCTGAGTATGAAGACCGTCATCTAACTTTGCGATGCTAGATCTGAATCTAACATTGTCGTCACGTTGGGTTCTGAAACTCTCATCAGCATCTTCCAGGCGGGCCTGGACATGGCTGAGATCGTCACCATGATCGCGGACGCTCTCCTCAACCCCATCAACACGAAGAGTGATCGCATCGAGCTGGTGGCACTGCTGGGTTACCTGGCCTGTTATTTTTTGCAATTCTTTTACGTGGATATCGACTCGCTCATCGATCTTGTTCATGTCATCAAGTGAAACCAGCTGCACGGAGGTGCTAGTGGACATGGATTCTAGTTGCTCCACGCGATATATCCCCTCATCTAGCTTCTTTGAGGTACCGTTGGACAGAGTTTCCAGCTGCGCAGAGGTGCAGGCGGATATGGATTCCAGCTTTTCTACGCGAGATAGACCCTGCTCTTGTGTCATCCTCGATAACAAAACCTCGTTTTCCATTGACATGAAATCCTCGCTGAAAATTGGAATATTGGCGTTGGTGACCTCACTTGCCTCGGCTCTCTCATGAAGCTCGTCACGTAACTCATCGATTTCTCGATAAGCGGCGCCAACTGCTGATTTGAAATGGTTCAGACCGCATTTAAAAGTCCTCTCGAGCACTTTTGGCCAAGTTCTTGTGGCTATGGGCGTCTTTCTGGAGCTGCTCAAAGTCACAGATCAACGTCGACAGACTCCATTTCATTTCAGCAGCGTCACTCTTGGGCTTCTCGGTGGTCATCTGGCTGTCGCGCTTGAGTTCGTCCAACCACATCTGCTTCAATTCATTCAGAGTGTCCCTCACCTCGTCCTTGGCAGTGTCCATGAAGGTCCGCGCGTCGCTCTTGACCTGCTGGACATCGGCGCGCATTTTGTTCATCTCCGTCTGTAGCAGCGTCTGTGTTCTGCTATTGACCTGCTTCATCGTATCGCGCATCTCTTCCATAGTCGTCTGAACGGGGGCCGGGAAATTGGTATTCGCCTTCTGGACATCGCTTTCAAACGTCGTTAGCCGGGCTTCTACTTCATTCTGTCACAAGTGAGCCAAGCTGCTATGCGGAACGTCGGTGAATGACGACTGAATTTCCAATCCACCAGCACTTTGTACTGGTTCACAAGGCTCAGGTAATTGTTGGTCATTACCGATAAATCTTGTGCGTACCCAGTTTCCGGTCCTCTCTCATCAGCACCAGCCACTGAAGTTGGCTGGTGTTTGTTTGATGGCGACGGATCATGCATGAATTTGGTGTTGGAAGCAGACATGGCGGCCGAAGGAATTGAGAAGTGAGGTTGTGAGAGTTCTGAAGGTGTAATGCGCGTCATGTACGGTGCAATACCATGCACTTCGTTAAAAAGGGCATAAGCGCCGGTGAGAGAACGGCACAAGCAGTGTGGGAGAATGTGCCGCTCATTGTCTCTCAATCAATTTTACCGCGAATTAGGCCTCATCCTGCATGTTTCACCTCAATCTAGCACTTTACACCTCATTCTAGCACATTGTACCCTTTTTAGCACCGCCTTTACTTTTTCTTAGCACTAATCTTGAACTTTCTCGAGCTCTACCTTCTAACTTTCTCTCGCCTTACCTACCGTTGTACAGCTCCACCTTCTAACTCATCCTAGTAGCATTGACTACTACCACCACCAACACATCAATAGGCCCATTTACTAGGCCCACTCACCAGACCAACTACCGGACCTTCCGCCAGACCTCCCACCATATCAGCTCACCGGAGCCCAAAAAAACTCACCCGCTTGGCGTTCCTCAAACCGGAATGGGTCATTATCAACGACTGCTTTCGGGATGTCGATGGGGACACGGTGACGAGCAGCTTAGAGAAGGGAATCCGCATCTTCAACCGATTTGCGCTCCTGTGCGGCAAGGCTGAGCAAGGATATTCTCCTAGAATAAGCAGACGACCTGGTATCTCCGACGATTCCTTGAGGGAAAATCGCGCGATCCAAACTATCTCTCCGTGGTTGCCTCCATGCTGGAGCCGGAGATCATGCAAAACTTCCTCAGCAGATTGACAGACGGAGTGGAGCCCCCCATGTCACCATATGATTACAAGGAGTTTGTGAGGACATGCTGCACCATGATGAAGGCAGGCCT
The DNA here is from genome assembly GCA_022059125.1 of Corynespora cassiicola. NCBI lineage: Eukaryota > Fungi > Ascomycota > Dothideomycetes > Pleosporales > Corynesporascaceae > Corynespora > Corynespora cassiicola. The sequence continues at coordinate 43,398 of JAEUWY010000012.1, read as the reverse complement.
TTATTTCAAAAATAGCGAGGCAGGGGAGGCCCAGTACCTCCACCTACGCGGAATGACGGACCTCTGCGCCCACGATTTCCGACAAGGATACTTCCTCGACAGACCGAAATTCGACCAATAACTCATAAAGGACAGGCAGCATGCGGGCTGCCTATTTCAAGAAGACAGGTAGGTGGACATGAATGTCCGTTTCTGTGACTTGTACTAACCCTGACAGACGTCACCGCTCTCTCGGCCCTGACCCAACCCCAGACAGAAGACGTCATCTAAATGGCTTGGATACGGCCCTGAAAGGGAGCACACGGGGCAAAGACTCAAAAATCTACCCACCGCTCCGCGACGACAATGGGCTTGGCGTTGTCGATGCTGAGGTTCCCTCAACGCCACGTAAATAAACCTCCCTGGCCTCGCCCCAGTAACTGATTAGAAATAGACTCATTGTCACCACCGCCGCCCATACCATCCCTAGAAGCCTCCGTCCTCCGGATTATTGGCCAACCCTCCCTATTTAGCCTGGAAGCAACCGTATCCCTTGAAAAGGCCATCAGGATGGTCCGCAACGAGAAAGGGAGCGAGCCGAATGCACGCGAGGAACACAACGCCTACGATACCGTGATGGATCTTGCTGCCGCTTACAATGTTCCAATTGTCCGAGGATTCATTACGGGTGCGGATATCCGGGCCATGTGCGTACAGCACGGAATGGTTTTTCATCAAAACAGCCTTCTAGGGTCCCTAAAGCAGATCTCTCACCACACCCTGAACCCAGGTGGAACTAAGTACAGGTTGGATGATCTGGGACGCAAAGTCAAGGCGTGATGGGTGGTGAATACATGGCGGATGTTCAAGGCGTGGGATAGGGCTATTTCTCTGGTATGACAGGTTTTACTATGTAATTGAGCGCTTACAATCCCTACGTAGCATATAGTTACGCGCTTGTGTTATATACTTCTCTCCAAAAAGTGTAGTCTCATGTATATCACTTGTATGCTAGGATTTAGGTCAAGGCCGAAGATCAGCCGAGGCCCTCCCTACAGCGTTTTGCGTCCCTGTCTGCGAGTCTCCTCCGCTTTCTGTATCTCCGGGCATTGTTGGGGGTAGTCCCTGTGTGTTTTTTGTGCAATTTAGGACCACAGGCCGCGTGTGTTTTTGCCTATTCGATCAGTGAATCAAATGAATGATAGATGTTCATTCACAAGTCTGTGCGTTAGCCAAAAGCTCCAAGGTTGCGAATCGTTCATAGCTCACAAATCCTCAGAAAGTAAATCAACTATGGTGTAGAGTAAACAATAAACATCGGTATCAATAAAGTCGAATTCTTTTAGTTCTGGTGTCATCGCAGGAAAGTTGGCATGGTTTATAATTCCCAGAGGCCCGGTTGTAAGCATCGGCAGATTGATATGCATTTCCGGTCTTGCAGATACTTAATTTGTTCTAGTTCCGCCGCATTCGTGCTGTATACGCAATTTACGACTGTACGCAAAATTCGCGCCTTCTCCTCTTTGCCAAGGACCCCGGGACTCGGCGTTACCCCAGGTTCTCCACATTCCGATCAGCATTGACCCCTCCATTCGTAGGCATGCTAATGATTTACCCAATTTTCTACCAAAAAGCGTTGATGAAATTTCGTCATGTACAGCACACGGCATATTATGGACCGAGCTGTCTCGTCGCAAGATTGCACCGAGCTCCGCCACCATGGTCATCTTGCCTCGACGACTTTTGGTATATATACACAAGAGAAACCAGCGACTGTAGCCCATCACACAGGCCTCGGAATCGCTTAATCGGAGTGCCAACATGTCGGTGTCGATCTCCCAATTGTCTTTCGAACACCACTACCCGGCGTTTGGGATCGCCGAAACACAGCCTCGCATTTCTTGGAAATTTGATGGCGCCGCCGTCGACTGGGAACAGTCTGGCTACGATGTCGAAATCACCAGAGGACCCGACGGAGTTCCCAACATCTTCAATGTCAACTCTTCGGATTCAGTGCTAGTACCCTGGCCGGACTCTCCGCTAGCAACTGCCGAATCGGCCTCTGTCAGAGCTCGAGCGTATGGAAAGGACGGTCAGCCAGCGACAGAATGGTCTGAGACGTTTTCAGTCGAGACAGGCTTGCTGGAGGCTGAAGACTGGGGGGATGCCATCCCCATAGCTGCCGATCGCGACACTGAAGTCGACGCACCAAAGCGACCCATCTTGTTTCGCAAAACATTCAATGTTGATTCTGACGCCGCATCAGCTCGTCTTTACATTACCGCGCTAGGCCTTTATGTTGCGGAAATCAATGGAAAAAGAGTTGGAGATCACGTTTTGGCTCCTGGCTACATGTCATATCAGTACAGACATGTCTACGACACCTACGATGTCACCGATCTGTTAGCTGCGGGTGACAATGTCATCGGAGCGACCATTGGAGAAGGGTGGTATGCAGGAAGATTTGGATTGGACAAGGAGCGAAACATCTGGGGAGACACCCTCGGGCTGCTGGCCTTGCTCGTCATCACCAATCCGGACGGCAGCAAGCAGACCATCCAAAGCGATCTCTCATGGCGCGCCAGTACTGGACCTGTCATAACATCCGAGATTTACGATGGCGAAGTCTACAACTCTACTCTCGAGATAGATGGTTGGTCATCAACAGGTTTCGATGATACTGAATGGCTTGGCGTTAAGGAGCTGCCTGCACCTGCCGGAGCTATCAGTTCACCCGACGGCCCACCCGTCCGAGAAATCGAAACAAGAAAACCAGTAGAGATTTTTCAGTCTGGGTCGGGAAAGACCGTTGTAGACTTTGGCCAAAATCTTGTGGGCTGGCTGCGCCTGAAAGTTGACGGGCCTGCTGGTACTAACATTACCATGGTCCACACCGAGGTCATGGAGAATGACGAGGTCGCAACGCGCCCCCTCCGGACTGCAAAAGCCACCGATAGCCTGATCCTCCATGGAAAAGGGGAGCAGACGTGGGAGCCTTCCTTTACGTTCCATGGATTCCGTTATGTTCAAATCACAGGCTGGCCGAATACCACCACGCTGGGCAACGACTCAATCACCGCCGTAGTGGTCCACAGTGACATGCAGAGAACAGGCTATTTCGAATCATCGCACGAAATTCTCAATCAATTCCACAGCAATGTGGTCTGGAGCATGAAGGGAAACTTCCTCGGGGTCCCGACCGACTGCCCCCAGCGCGACGAACGTTTGGGCTGGACGGGCGATGCGCATGCGTTCATGCCGACTGCCAACTATCTATACGATTCGGCCGGCTTCTGGAGGGCTTGGCTCAAGGACGTCTGGTCAGAACAGCAACTGAACGACACTTTTGTGGCGCCTTTCTACATCCCCGACGAGTCTCCTACCCCTCAAGGAGGATGGACTCGCCAGCCAACTTCTATATGGGGCGATGTTGTTGTCGGAAATCCCTGGGCTCTTTATCAGACTACCGGAGATAAGGCGATGCTCGAGGAGCAGTACCCCGGTGCTCAAGCATGGATTGACAAGGGCATTCCACGCAACGAGGCTGGTCTCTGGAACCGTTCCACGTTCCAGTTTGCGGATTGGCTTGACCCTCTGTCTCCACCCTCAGATCCTGGAAACGCAACAACCGACAAACATCTCGTCTCGGACGCCTACCTCATTCAGATGACTCACCTCCTCTCGAACATGAGTGCTGCCCTTGGCAAGTCGTCCGAGGCGGAGCAGTACGCGACCCAGCGTCAAGAACTTATCTCCGCCTTCCACGACGCTTGGGTCACGCCCTATGACAGCCTGATCGCCAACGTGACGCAGACTGCACTCGCCCTCGCCCTCCGCTTCGAAATCTACCAAGATCCCGAGACACGGCAGCGCGCCACCGACACGCTCCTCGGCGTCATCGCAGACAATGACTATCTCGTCGGCACCGGCTTCGCGGGCACCCAGCAGCTCGGGTTCGCCCTCAGCTCTGTCAATGCCACCGCAGAGTTCTACAAGATGTTGCTGCAGACAAAGGTGCCGTCCTGGCTGTACCAGGTCGACATGGGTGGCACCACCACCTGGGAGCGATGGGACTCGCTCAATCCAAATGGAACAGTGAATTCTGGACAGATGACCAGTTTCAATCACTATGCATTCGGCAGCGTCGCAGATTGGATTCACCAGAAGATTGGTGGACTGGCGCCTGCGGAGCCTGGATGGAAGACTGTTCGGGTGGCACCAGAGCCAGGGGGTGGCCTTGCGCATGCGAAGACGAGCTATCTAAGCCCATATGGCCTGGTGGAGAGCAGCTGGAGAATCGAAGATGATGGACTGCATCTGGAAATTGCGATTCCACCCAATTCCAAAGCAGAGGTCACATTGCCAGGAAGCAGTGAGGTTCAAGTGGTGGGAAGTGGAAAAAAGGAGTTTTTTGTTGAAGGATTCAAGGTTGTCGAGTAGCTCTGGACCTACAAATCTTCCTAGCAGAGTAATGGGATTTCATAATGATTAATAGTTATTATCATTTCGATCAGTTGGAATCTAAGTGGGAGTCATTGATGAATCCTTGAATTCTGGAAAGAAGCCTGTTTAATCTATAAACCCGGGATACAGCACCCCGTCTGTTAGTGGACATGATGGACGTATAGGCCATCAGTCGGCACGACGTATTCACTGAGGAAGAAGAGAGCTAACATGATCAGTGCTGTCATGGAATGAAAAGCTGACATCCTGCCATCATGATATCTCTCAGCGATGAGTAGGAAGAAACCCTTGGATAGGAGGTGAAATTCGTAAAAGAAATCGGATTCTGTTTCGTAATGCATCATCTCTGGATGTACGGCTGGTCACCCCGCACGACGTAAATTTGACCGATCAGCACCGAACAACCCACGATCATGCTAATGGCGATAATCGGCAGATTGACCCTTGCAAAATCCAAGCTGTGTACGCGGATATGTTTCTTGGCGAGAATATCCTTCCACAGTAGACCCGCAAGACTAGCACTAAAAGCCGCACTGAAAGCTCCGTAATTCACGCCGAGAGCCATGCTGTACACGGTCGCCCAGAAGGTACGGTCCGATATGGGGATTCCATTGCGCTCATGTATCCCCTGCCACTCTTGAACCATGCGACATAGCAGAATTGACGTGCCGATGTTGGTGCCGGCAAAATTGGAGAGGATGACGGATAGGAAGCCCATGCCACCGATGGCGCCCACAGTGCCCGTCTTTGTAACCCAGTGATCCCATCCATGAGCGAAGACGGGAACCCAACCCTTGGTAACGAGCGCCTGCACGAGGACAAACATGCAAAAGGCAAAGGGAACCAAGGCCAAAGGTAGATGGGTCATGACGGTGGCGGCAGTTGGAAAAGTCTCTTGACACCAGTGCCAAGAGTCAGCGATGATGGATTGTAGGGTCTGCGGCTCAGCCTCTGCCTTTTCGCCTCTTATGCGTTTCTCAGGGTCTACTGTGGCTGTCGTCTTCTCTTCCGATGCCTGGGGAGCATTTCCTTCGGTATGGTGAGGTTCGATACGATCTGGATCGACCAGTCCTGGATTGCGCAGCCGCCTGTCCTCTTCTTCTCGCACCATGCGCTCGGCTTGAGCATTTTCAATCTGCTGGCGGCCTTTGCGAGCGATTTCACGTGTCTCGGCTCGGTTCTTCCACCCCATAACAAGGTCGAACACGAACATGATGGCGGCGGCGGGGAGAGTGACCCAGAATACAGGGTGCTCCCCCGTTTTCTGGGAGGCAGCATTGAGTGCAAGCACTGTGACTAGTGTAGCGGCCATGATGACGGCACCAAATGCAGCGCCGCTCTTGTCGAGAAAGGGATTCATGATTTCTTCCAGCGAAAGAAGTTTTCCAGTTTCGTCATCGCCGAGGTCGTCCTCTTGGCCTTCCAATTTTCCTCGCGCGTTGGGGATGTTGGGATTGACGGGCGGCTTGTTCCTCGCTTCTTCGGGGAGCTCATGGAGTTTGATCGAGTAGGGGATCAGCGACTCGTCAGCGAAGACGAAGTAAAGCAGGAAGGGGAATAGAACAACGGCTGTCGCAACGACTGGGACGATGATGTTTGCTGTGTAGTTGATGAATTTGATCTTGAAGGCCCCAGCCAAGACGAGGTTCGTTGGATTCGAGGAGACGAGAATGGCGGACGCAATGTTGGCCACGGCAAACTGCGTGTATATCCAAGCACGGGGGTGGACAATGTTACTCGACACGCGCGTCATGTAGGCCAAGAAAGCCGTTCCGGACAGAATGATGGGGTCGTTTCCGATAAACGTCGTCAGGCCGAAGAAAAAGGCGTAGAGGTAAAAGAACAGACGGTGTCCCACATTGCCACCCCACTGGAGAACTTTGAAGGCCAGATACCTGATCAGTCCCGAGGCGTCGATGGAGATGGCAATGTATGCCAGAGAGACAAAGAAGAGCATAATGTCGAGTGGTTCGATGTTGTTGCCACCAAGTGTGCCATCGTGAACCTCTTGGCGGCCAATGGCAAGAATGGCCAAGAGGAAAAGGTCGGCTATCAGGGGGGCAGTGATGAAGTTGAGGGGGAAGCCATAGCGCACAAAGGTCGAGGTCGGGTCCTGTGTAGTGCTGCGCTTCCTCGGAACAATGCGGAGGGCAACCAGCAGGTTGATGAAGCCATTGTGCAAGATCCGAGGGGCATATAGAGGGACCTGGAACGGGAAAAGAACGATGAGATCTAGACGAGTCAGCGGCTGTGGGGCGGGTAGAGGACCAAAAAAGCAAGCTGCCCACTCACTCGTTATAACGAAGACAACGAGAGTGACGATGGAGCGCCACTCCCTGATCTTGCTCGTGTCGCCGGTAGTCTGGGGGGCATCGCTCCCTGATGTCATTTTGCAAGACCGCCGGTCACCCTGGGAGGAGGAAGGTGGAGATGGCCTGACGCGAGGGGATTTGGCGACATATGAGGCTCTTGCTCCAAGCTAGCGCGGGCCCGTCCAAGATTCTGTTGGCGATGACGATCTCGGCGCAGCGAACGCTTGTCGCCGTCGGGGGTGAAGAATTGACGCGGGGCTGAGAGGCAGGGTGAGGAGCCAAGGTGTGGTATCGATAGACCGGTGAGGGCATGCAGGCTAGCGCCGGCGGCGCTGATTCGACCGCCCCCCCGGAGCCCGCCCCTCAGGCCTCCCTCTTCAACACCACGCCCGTCTCACCTTGCTTCGTTCGCATGTAAGCAGGCCATGCCGCCCATCACCTGCACCGCCGTGCATGGCTTGCCTCACTCTGCGCGGTCTGATTCAGGGTCGGCCGCCTTCTGCTCTTTACACAATGACTCCACGTCCCCACCGCCATGAGCCTCCACGCACCCTCGACCCCATCTCCCCTCGGTGGACATGCCGGCGCTTTCTGCGAGCCCGCTGTTGAGCCACCTGGCTGCGCGATCTCCACCCGCCCATGGCACGAACGATGGCCTCCAGGTCGTGTGCGCCTGGCCTCTCTCCGGCCAATACGGGCCCGGCTCACGAGTCTTGTACGTTCAACCGTCCCGTGCTTGGCACCCAACTGACGGCAGCTCCAAGATACTACGTCCTGGTCGCCGCCTGTGTGTTTGCACGAAAGGCAGAGTGGCTACGGAACGCGTGCCTCGCTGCTGCGCTGCTATTGCCTGCCGTCGCCGCGATCCACGCCATCGTTTTAGCGAGCGTGCATGTGCAGGGTACGTTTTGTGGGCTGCCCAAGACCGCCACTAACCACGGCTTCTAGGCGCTGTCGACATGGACGTCTATGGAGCTTTCCAGTACTGCACCATCGGCATACTGGCTGCCCCTTTGACCGTCAGGCTGTCGCGCACCTACTTTTACGATCCCGGCAGGAACACCATCTTCCTCTGGACCGGCCTTATCCTCGCCGGCTTGGCCAGTCTAGCCGTCGAGTTTTATCGCGTCTCGCCTTCGCACTGCGCCCATGACGATGACGGCGCCCCAATCTCGACCAGTGTCGCCAGCTTTCCCTATCAAAATGCTTCGTGCGGCCTCGTGTGCACCCAAGCCCAGGGCCCCCACTCGCCCATGCGCAACGGCCCGTTAAAGGAGATTTATGTGATTCCAGCGCCAAGCAGATTGTCTTTCAACGCGGGCATGCTCGTTGCAGCTGCATGTTGCATACCTGCCATCCTGTCGCTGATCTTTACACTCGACAAGATCCTAGAGATTAACTGGAAGACGCGTTTTGGCGGGCAGGACCAACGCATGAATGACCTCATCGAGGGTACCAATGGAGCCACGGTCGGGAAGATGAAGGGAGTCAACGAGATGGTCAGATTCCTTCTGAGCGTCATCGAGGTCCCCCTCTTTGCAGCCGCAGTCCTCGCCATTCTCATCATCGGCGAAATCAACTTCTTCAGCGCCCAGGTTTCGTACCAGACTGAACCCATTGCCAGCATCGGCCAATGGGGCCCTATTGCGGGGACCATTCTTGCGGCTCTTGGCTCGTTATATCTCCTACTCACGGGGAATACCGAGGAAGAAATCACACCTCCCGATTACACATCACATTACGTCCACCACTGCAACTGCTCACATCATGACCGTGCAATACCGACTATTGTATCGGGTGATCGGCGCTCATCTAGCGATCGATGTGTCAACGAGCGCATATCAGATGTTGAAAACCACTGTGGCGAGATGGTACCTCCAGCACGACAGCAAGAGGAAATGTTAGAGAGAACGCCGACCATGGCCGCCGCTGAGAGCCGGCGGCGAGTCGCCAAGTTGCTGACTGCAGCGGGTAACTACCTGGGAACTGCCGCCCACGACAAGCTTGATCTATCAAGCTTCAACAGGGAAGCACGCGATTTTCCCGAAATCCCTGGAGAAAGGATGCGGAACAAGAACATAGCTGAAACTCAACGGCAGTATGCAGAGATACTCAATCGGTCCAGAGCTGTTAGTATGGCGGGCAGCATACGTTCTGCCACAATCGAAGGGAGTTCAAGCAGCGTGAGAAACCCTTCGCCCAACGCAGAATCTGATAAGGACCGGTCGACAGTCAGAAGGGATACTTTGGAGGTGCCGTCGCCGAAAATACCGGTAGTTGTTTGGCATCGCAGCTGAGTCCTAAAAAAAGATAGACAGCATGACCCAACACCAAATTCTATAAATCTTTTCAAAAATTGAGAATCAATCGGCCTGAACATGCCACCACGAGTATTGCATGAGTGAAAATGCACTTGATTCCTCATATGACCACTTGGAGTACAAATTGATCAATCCAAGATGGAGTGTTGGTGCGATGCTGCTCAGCAGCTGTACTTGCTTTGATATCAAGGGCATCGGTAGAGAAGCCAAGAGAGAAGAATCACTCATTATATCGTGTCACGGAGGAAAGAAGGAAAGTCTTGGATAAGCTACTTGGGTAGTTTCTACGATGGCTCGAAGTCATCCCTCATAATTTACAAGAGGCCAATGTACCCTGCTGACCATGCCCCGAACAGGACCCGAACAGGACCCGAACCTACTCTTCATATTCCGGGCTTTGCTTCAGTGCTTTGAAGTACGCCGGCTCGTGTCCCAATACCACCCTTCCATGTTTTCTCTGTATGAGAGCGCGAAGAAACTCACGGCTCTTATGCCAATCATACAATTGTGTAGTCAGACCTCCGGGGTGTATGCCCTTCTCCCAATTCTCTTTGACATGGAAAGCATCGCCAGTGATTACGACACAGCCTGACTTCTCCATCTCAAGCTCCATTACGATGGAGCCTACGGTGTGGCCTGGGGTGTGGTGCAGAGTGATGCCTTGGTATGGCTGGAATACCTTGCCAGAGAAGGTCTTCCAATTCAGCTGATCCAACGTAAGGTAGTGTTTCCCATACCCGCCTCGTTCAAGACCTGTCGCATAGGTCCAGAAGGCATGCTTGAGTTCTTCTTCGTGGCACCATATTTCAACATCTAATTTTCGCCTCATGTCAGCGCTCGCGCTATCTTGCTTTTTTGTGGCCGGGACTGAGGGGTGAACAGACCTGTTCCGAAAAAATGCTCCAGCCCGCCGGCATGATCGATGTGTAGGTGGCTAAGCACCACAGCCTTGACATCCTTTATGTCCCCGGCACCAGTCCTTTTGATGGTTTCGGGTAGTCCGTTTTTCTCCTTGTCCCAGGCCCTCGGTCCGTATCTCAGGGCTTCCTCTCCCCAGTTACCCAAAGCATCCTCGCAGGACCCTGTGTCAAAGAGGATAAGACCCACGTCCGGGTGATGAACCAGTGCGGCAATCATAATCAAGTCTCGACGTTCATGGAGCTGGGGAGGGGAGTCGGCAGGAAACATGTTGGCCCCTGCCAAAACCATCCCGGCGTCCAGATTGACATATCCCAGATCCAAAAGCTGCGACATAAGTATCTAGTGGGAAAAAGCGGTACTACATGCGACTTACCCATAATTTGGCACCGTTTGGTAGGGTTGTGGGTTGGAATGACATGGTGAATCAACAAGAGAGGTATTAATCTGATCGTAGAGGTGATTAAATCTGAACTGGACGAGTGGCCGGGTGCAGGAACATGTGTAAAGCACTTTTATCGACTGCTGATCCCAAAGATTAGAAATAGACCAAACAAGAGATAGTAGGCGGAACTCCGCTGGCTAGTTTTCTTGGAATCCTCGGCGAGCCGTAAGCCAGTTGTATATGCGCAACATGATTTGCGGCCATGTATAAGACAGCCAATAGGATATGAATACCTCTCTTACATACCCACCTGATACGAACGCTTTGCTGGGTCAGAATTCTGACAAAATTTGTTGACAATGCTCAGAATTCTGACAATTTCGTCGGCAGTGGTCAGAATGGAAGAAAGACAGAGGAAATCATGGGAAGCTTGCGAAGGCGTTCGAAAAAGCATGATCAAGTATGTTGCTTATTATGTGGAACCGACGACTCCACCTGTCAGTCAGTTGCATAGGCGTCGGCAAAACTGCGGCAAATCCCACATGCTGCTTGGAAGTGAGCCTTGAAGATGTGGAGAACAGGAGACGAAAGAGCTCGGATTCTTACATTTATGCATAAAACGCAGACATCAAAAGGTGTGTTAATTTCCATCTTTTGTTCAGGTGAAGCTCGGAGCGATGATCATCTAGGTACATACCTACCTAGGGTACCCACTTTTGGATGGCTGGGCTTGGTAGGTATCAGCGGCAGCACGTGACGTCGTGTTGAACAGCGCGCCAAGATTGAGGCTTGTCCAAGCGCCCTCTCCTCACATCCGCTCGGGAAGCGCAGCAATGACGACTCGTTCGCAACAGCAAGGCAGCAAGCAGCTCATATCGTCAGCTTCCTACCATCGGCCTCGTGTCTCTCGGTCCACCCTCAGTGGTGCGCATTAGTTCCTTGTCCGTTGCCGACCCGCCGTGAGATAGATACGAGCCTTCAGCCGTGACCTGAGCTTTAGATATGGGTTCCAGCACTCAACCGATTGTTATCAAAGATGAGGACAACACTCCACTGCCTCCATTCCTTTCCCGCCATGCAACTCTCGGATTCGATGCAACCGACGTTACCGCCTTGATCACCGCCATCAGCTCCAGCCAGAACCACGATGCCTCCCCGCGCAACCCCCACCTCCCCGCCGAGATCTTGCTCAACATACTAGAATACGTGCCAGTGCCGTACATATTGAATTGGCGACTGGTATGTCGCGGCTTTCATGATGCCATCGGCGGACGCATCCTTTACGAGTTCTTGAGGAGGGCAGAAGTGATCGGATATCTCGGCTCACGATCGAAATACCCTCTGGATATAATCAAATCTGAAGACTATGATGACGTTTACCTCTTGCGCGCGCGTTTTAGTCATCTGGAAGACGAACACGCGAGTACATCCAGAAGAACAAACGCTAAGTGGAACGCCACGCATGCCGTCTTTGAGATTAATGACAAGTGGTTCAAATACTTTGCCCAAATCGGTGGCTCAGTCCAAAGAGAGGAGAGGAGTCATGGTTGGGCGGAAATCATGTTTGACTTGGAGCTTGGTGCAGACGAAGAAGAAGGCCAGTATGGCACCCTTAGGTGGTGTATGCGAGTTGATAAAGCAGTTCTCGATCTGGGATTTACTGCGCGGGATTCCGTCAACGGCATATTTCAAGTCGATTTGGAAGCAAGAACAGTCAGGATAGAATGGAAACAAGCTCTCTTCGATTTCCTCAAGACCGAGACTGCTCTGCAGAAGCTCCTTCATTCCGTAAGCTTTTGAGAACCACAGGTGCGTGTATGCGTCTGCTGACACAAAACCAGAAGCGAAAGTCGGCCTTCACATTTGGACAGATGGGAGATTGCTTCCGTGCGATTCGAAGACAGCGATTGCGTGCAGCGCTGGATACAGAGGATAAGGATGATCGACGAATCAACTGGGCTATGAATCAACTGCCCCCGCTATTCGGAAAACGTCGTTATGATAAAGCATCAGCTCCCTGGGATGGCCTTGAACGTGCAGAGAACAAGGCCATCTCTGTCCTATGCCAGCTGCGAAGAGAGGCAAAGACGACGCCCAAAGAACTCGCACGTCTCCGAAAAATTGCCGAAGAGAGGAAAATCATGGAGAAAGAGCTGAATGACGTGGCTCAAACCTTTGGTGAATGGAAGTACAACATGTACAAGCCCGAACATCAGCACCAAGTCCCCATCGAACGCTTACCCATATTGCCAAAAAACCCAGCCATCTGGAATACCGAAGTCAGGAAAGCTGAAGAAGAGCGCGTTAAGAGATGGAAAAGCCAGAGAGACACTATACAAAGACTGGCACTGCTATTGAGTGGATCCACTGAAGCACTTGCTGTTCCCGATGATGCATTTGACGATTTGGATGATTTTTGATAAACGCATATCCTGCACCTTTGCTTACAAGCGTTCTGGCTATTTGAGACTCTTTTATTTACACTTTTTCGCCAATATACCCTACCCTCAAAGCTTTAGTATGATAAATCGCAGCCAAGGCAGTCTAAGACGGATTGCCCAAATTTCTCACGCTTGACATGTTGATCATGAGCGTAGTTGAAGAACAGAAATAAGAACCTCATCGGCCAAGCCTGTCTCCAGTAAGCACTCGCGGGCGTTGCAACGTCCCGGATTCTTAAATCCGTCATCCCTCGAAACCGACATGCCGACGTGATCCCGCCCGAACGTCCGCGAGAACGGAGGGTGGTCCAAGAGCGAATCACGTGGGGTCTGCCCCTCGCGCTCGTCGGGTATGCTCGGCAAGCTGCGAAGGGGATCCAAAAAGAATCGCCGCTTGTCCACTGTTGGTCAAGCGGGCATCTTTCGCGACTGTGGGGTGCATCGATCCCCACGTCTCTGGTCAGCAGCTGGCGGATGCGGATATGGACAACCGCAATCCCTTTGCGACGCGTTTGGACATTTGTGATGTCGGAAGAGCTTCCGATGTGTCAGTTTATATCCAGCTACGCCGCGCTCGAAGCCATGTTTCCATCAAGGCTTTCAGATCATCCTTTTTTTTTTTTTTACTTTTACACTCTTGGAGTCCTGATTCAAGATGGCACCCGCAGTCCGTCGCCCAGTGCGCGTTGCCGGCGCTTCGGGCGGATTCTCTGATCGAGTTCGTGCCATCGCATCCCTCGCAAAGAATGAGGAAGTCGACGTCATTGTTGGCGACTGGCTCTCAGAGATGACGATGACCATGCATGGAACAGGAAAGATCAAAAACATGGAACAGATGCTTGCAGCGAGGACTTTCGAAGAGAAGATCAATTATGCCATGTTTGCCGAAAACTTTCTCGACTGCTTCTTGCCTGCGGTTCCGGACCTAGCGACCAAGGGCATCAAGCTCGCTGTCAATGCTGGTGCTTCTGATACCGAACTCTTGGCACAGCTGGTAGACAGAAAGGCGAAAGAGATGGGACATTCCCTCAAGGTTGCCTGGATCGAGGGCGACGATGCCACTGGTGCAGTCAAGGCAATGCTAAACAAGGGGGAGGGATTCAGGAGCCTGATGCACAACAAGTCGGTTGCAGAATGGGGACTGGATCCTGTCTGTGCTCAGTGCTACCTTGGTGGGTTGGGCGTTGCAAAAGCACTGACTGAGGGTGCCGACATTGTCATCTGTGGGCGGGTTTCGGATGCATCCCCCATCATTGGTGCCGCTGCGTGAGTTACGACGGCCGATTCTCATGGATATGCTGACTCCAATAGATGGTGGCATGAATGGACGAGTGATCAGTTTGATGAATTGGCTGGATCCCTGATTATTGGTTAGCATTGGTCCTTTTTATCGCTGCACATTTGCTCACCATGTCAGGCCACCTCTTAGAATGCTCAGCATACGTTGCTGGCGGCTACTGCTCGGACTTCCGAGCCATGCTTGCAGCCGGAAAGCACATCAACATCGGGTTCCCAATATGCGCCATTGACTACAAGGGCGAGGGCATCATGTATAAAGAAAAGAACACTGGTGGACAAATGACCGTCAGTTCGGTCACATCGCAGCTCCTATATGAGATCCAAGGCCCGCAGTATTACAACTGCGACGTGACAGCCCAACTCGAGAATATAAAAATTGAGCAAGTCGGAGAAGACCAGGTCAAGGTCTCTGGCGTCAAAGGACTTCCACCCCCTCCAACCACCAAGGTCGGCATCACTGGTTTCGCTGGTTGGCAGGCAGAATATCACGTCTACTTGTGCGGACTTCACATTGAGGAAAAATGCCGATGGACAGAGGAACAAGTAAAGTATGAACTGGGCGAAGAAAACCTCAAGAAATTCACCACCTTGAAATTCATGCAAAACGGCACGTCTCCCATCGACGCACGCAACCAAGATGTTGCAACCGTCGACTTCCGAATCTTTGCTCAATCCAAAGACCGCGAACTGCTCAACATGCGCAATCCGAATGGATTTTTCCGTATCTCAATGGTCACCTTTTTGCAGTCTTGCCCTGGCGCAAGTCTGGGTAACGATGTCAGACAAGCAGAGGGCAAGCCATACTATGAGTATCATCCGAGTCTTCTCCCACAGTCCGCTTTGAAGCAGCGCGTGCATTTACTCTGGGATGGTGCATCGTCGGAAGGTTTCAAGGACGGCAAGAAAGTCATGGACATGCCCCTCGCTCCCGAATTCCGAACCTACGACCGCCAGCAACCATCCTACGAGACGACCAATCCGGTTCCTCTTGACAGTTTCGGACCTACTGTTCGGCTGCCTCTCGGTTCTATTGTGCTTGGCCGCTCGGGTGACAAGTGTTCAGACTGCAACGTCGGATTCTTCGTCAGGCACGACGATGAATGGGAATGGCTGCGCTCACTTTTGACAATTGACAAGATCAAGGAGCTTCTTGGGCCAGAGGAGTACAAGGGCAAGCCTGTTGACCGGTTTGAGATGCCTAACATTCGCGCTGTTCACTTCCTGCTACATGACCACTTGGACCGTGGTTATGATGCTTGCAGCACCTACGACACACTGGGGAAGAACTGTTGTGAATACCTCAGGGCAAAGACGGTAGATATTCCGATACAGTTTGTCAAGAGAGGGGTTTTGTGATTTTCAGCCGCTGTTTTGATAAGTTTGAGATGTATGGACAGACGACATTCGAATATATCTATCCAAGAAAGTAGTTACTAGGCCATATATTGAATATGTCACCATCAAAGTGATAAAAATAGCTGCACATGCGAGTAGGCGGATGATTTGAAAGTATACATAGTGAGGTTGTAATACTGTTCGCATTAGCTGCGAAGATAAAAAACAAATCAAGGCACAGTATAATTTAGTTTACTGCCCATGTTTCTTCAACGACGACGTTGTAGGCGTGGATGGATGACCATGGAGCACAAGAATTCCAAACTGACGGAGCAAAAATGTTGGATACATGTCGAAATAACCTGCATCCGAATGTTCCGAATGCAACCCTACAATCTGCTAAAACCACTTGCTATTGAATAAAATCCGCTTTCACATTGATTATGGTTCAGAAAATGATGACATTGATCTACTTCCATCTCAAAACAAGGCTCCCATGCCTTTATTGTCATTCGCGTTATCAATGTCACAACGCGTACCTGAATTCCCGGTTGACTAGATCCGTATTGTCCAAGAACTCATGATTTTCTTCTGCCTTCCAATCCTGACCCCTTTCCTTTTGTTGATCGTCTCTTTCTTTATTCCTTCGTACGAATACCCATCTCATGATGAAAAGGTCGACAGTAATCAAAAAGTAAAGAATGACAATGGAGATCTTGGCAGGCAAGTATCGGGGCGCATCTCTGGCCTGGAAGGTCTGGGGCGAGATGATGTTGCCGATTGTATAAGCAATGGTGCCGATGACTGAAACTGTCACCTTTTTAGTCGAACCGGCAACATTGGAAGCCTGGAGTCCCAGGATCGTAGTCCAACCGATAGGTATACCACCACTCAAGTAATATCCAATGAGGGCAGGCGTTTTGTTTGTTGTTGCCATCAGAATGGCGCCGATGATTGCAGGGATATGGCCTGCGATGCAAGCATATAGACGTTGTTCCTTCTTCATCGCAATCCAAGTCAATCCGACAAGGACGACTATTTCGTAAGCTCCCAGTGGCGTCACTAGCAGCAAACTCTCCTTGCTAGTGTATCCCATTCCCTTGACCAAAATGTTGCCGAATGATGTTGCGATTGAGTTTGGAATATTTGCAGCGAATATCCAGAACGCGTACAGCCAAGTCATTGGATCCACCAACGCCTCTCTGAATTGATCCCACTTGAAGGTTCGTGACCCAATGCCTTGCTCATTTCCTCTTATTCGCTCGATATGGGCTGCCTTTTCATCCTCTGAGAGAAATCCGGCATTTTCGGGACTGTCAGGCATAATAAACCAGAAGCTGATACCAATGACCGATGTGAAGAGCCCCAGGAATAAAAATATAATCTGCCACCCCTTTAGCGCAGCATTGACGTCGCCTCCGACGTGATTTGCCACGCCATATGCAAAATAGCCCCCAAACATCTGGGCAGCGCCGCACACACTAAACCAGATGCCAACCCGGAATGCCTGCTCGTTTTTTGTGTACCATTGAGACGTAAAGATGACCCAAGCAGGTACAACGGCAGCTTCAGCAGCACCTAGTAGGAAGCGACACGCAAGGAGCGATTCGTATGTCTTGCATGCTGCAAGAGATGCAAGAACTGCGCCCCAGATTGTGACATTGACTGCAACGTACTTGGCCAGTGGGAATAGTTGTATCAGCCGAATAGTGGGAAATTCGAAAGCAAGTTGCCTAGGAGGGATCTGAGGTCAGGGATTGCCCTTCTGATGAGAGATGGGAGAGGTCTCACCCGAAGAAAAAAATTGATGCGACCCAGTTGAATTGATTCCCGTGCAAATTTGTGCTCTCGAGAATACCCGTGACGCTTGCGTAGGAAATAGCAGTCTTGTCGATATATTGCAAGAAGTAGACAATGCATATCAAAGGCATGATATGCAAGTCAATCTTGCGCAGCAGGCGGCGATTGGTTTCGGCATCTATTGGTATGCGATTACCACCGCCTGCCTTGAGTAAGTTGAGGGCAGCATCAGCACCGGACTTCGGTTTCGACGGATCAGGATGATAGGTGACTGCTGTATCGGATTTTTTATTTTTTGCGACGTCTCCGTGGTCGGGAATGGTCGCCTGGAGTTGTGTATCCGCCATGGGAGACAGATGGGTGTTGGCTTGTTGGGCGTGAACAAGGGAAAAAAAAATCAACAGTACACTAAAAATATCTAGTTGACAAGCAGAAGCTTTGTTTTGAATATTCCGTTATCAATGATGCAATGGGAGGATTTACGACGCGCTCGGATATCACTCCACTCTCAGGCACCCAGAGGCTTCAGATGCGTATTCTTCTCATCTAAAATGGACCGCGAACGAATTGGCTGTACCTGATAGGTCATTCGGTCTTATTCATCAGAGAATTTGCCTGTTGACGAACCCATTTGAAACCTGCCGACCGAGAGCACGTCATCCAAGGCCGGTGTTGGGTTATGGCGCTAATCTCTTTAGGGCTCTGGCCCACTTTGACTGGACGCGGGGGGGGGGCATATCTCTTGGAAGAACCTCCACTTGGATCTTAAGAGTCGGTTTATTCTTTGCGATTTTGATTCTATAGTCATTTTGTTCATAGTAAAGCTTGAAGAGAATGGCGAGTACTATCCTAATAGCTTGAAGTTATGATAAGGCACTAAGCTTATCAAAGGATATAGTAAAGCCACTTGCATATTCAAACATACGGAGAGATGGCGTTCTTGTCATGTATTGAATCTCACATATATTATAAATTTGAAGTGTACTGCTTTGTTATCTTTGCCAGAGTGTAAAGAGGGCTCGCTGCACATTTAGGTGGGAATATTTTCATTGATTGCAGCACGGTTAAGTATATGGAATTAATGAATCAGCTCGATCAGCATCGAAAAATGGCGGTACTAGTGGTTCACTAGCAAAGTATAAGGAGTATTTTCTGATATAGACTCCAATATACCCATGCCTTTTAGAGGATAATCCCATTGAGAATAGGAAGGTCTATTAATACTTCATCTCTGCTGCAATGTTAGACATCAAGTGCGTTGGTCATTTCCACAGATGTAATAAAATAATTATAACTTTCGCTGATTGTCTGGTTATCAACTCACCCATATCCAGAATATACATAATATTTAGATGATGTGAAAAAGGGGGTGAACTTCGTTGAGTATCACGAGTATGTCTAAACATAACCATTAGAGGGGTTGGATTGGACTGCCCTGTTCGCTTTGGCCTGTATTTCAGCCTACGGCATATGTCATTCTGGACTCATCATGTGGTTCGAAACAATGCTGTCATTTTCAATGGGCAGGTCGAGGCCCTCTGATTAGCTTAAAATATAGCAACCGAGATCTTGGAGGTTCTTGTAATCGATCTAAACGGGGATGATTGATTATAGAAATTTGAGCAGAAGGTAATGTGAATTTCTGATTCCTTGTAATGAACACAGTACTATTTTGTCCTCTGGCACCGCTAGATTCATCACAACTTCTCGATCTTAAGCCAAGCAGGCTTCTCATGGTCGAAGACCTGCATAGCGGGGGGAGGGATCTCATCAAACAAGCCAGCCTTAAGGATGGCCTTGGGTGAGTCCCGAGAGGGGAGCGTCATGATTCCGCTGCGGTTTTGTTAGAGAGACCTTGGATAGACCAAGCCTGGCGACGCTCACCTTCCACAGATGCTGCAAAACTCGCGAATGATGGTGTTTCCGCTCTTGGTATCATTGTCATCGTAAGACTTAAGGGCGCCCTTTGGGTCCGAGACGTCCACGTTGGCCTTCTCGACAAAGTAGTTAGCAGAGAAAGCGGAAGATCCAGCTCGTCGGCAGTTGGAGCTGAATCAGTCAGTCAATCGCCCCCAAGGAGTTTGGTACGGTTCATGGTACCAGTAGCAGATGAGAGACTGCGCAGGCAGCTCTGAGATGGTGACCTTGATGGCACCGCAGTTGCAACGTCCTTCAGCGCCCATTTTTGTGGATTTCCTCTGATTCCTTGTTTTCGTGGGGTTGTGTGAGGGGCAACGTATTCGCTTCCAGCTTAAATGAGGGCGCTTTACAAAGGGCCGACTAATGCAGAGCGAAGTGGACCGCGTAGAAGGGAGAAGAAGGCGGTTGAACGCCCGACTGTAGTACGAGAAGCAAGAAGATGACGGGAAAGAGGCATGGCGACGCTGACGAAAAGCCAGAACGGATATACTTGGCCGGCTAGAATCCAAAAGTCATGGATACGGCATCTACTTGGTGGCCGAGCGGTACGAGGCCCCTCGGCAGACCTGTCCTCGGCGAGTCAACGAGCAAGCCTGGCAAAGTCCTAACGCCGACGCTGCTCTGGTGGAAAGCGGGGCGGGGAAGCCTGGACACCCGGCTCTTGCTTGTGCCGAGATCCGAGCATGTCGGAAGCAACTCGAAGGCGAAGACAGCAGACAGACATGGTGGCGAGACGGAGAGAGAGAAGTAGCACGGGACGGAGCGACAGAGGGAGCATGAGGTTGATATACAAGTGACGGCACTGGCGGCGCCTTGCCTGTTGTGGGCTAGCCTGCTTGCGTGCTCGCGGAGTCCGCTCGGAACCGCGGGCATGGCGGGGGCATGGTGAGCACCTTGATTACTTTCCAAGGCATTCGGCCACTGGAAAGGCATCGCCATGGCACATGGAGCCTTTATACTGGTTGCCATTGCGTTGCTTAGTCCAGGCCGATGTGCAAGGTAGCTGGCTCGTCATTGTGTCGTTATCGATAACAAGGCGAGCTTCAGCGGCAGCCTTTCCCTCGCATTCGACCATCTCTCCACAACAACACGCCCCCCGTTTCCCAGCTCCAGCCGCTGCTGACTGACACGCGCCATATTCACCATGGTGAGTCTTAGTCTGCATGACATCTCAATTGCCCGTGCGCTCACCAAATAGCGCTAGACGCGCGACTCTACCGCAACCTACCTGCACATGCACCACTCGCACCATGCCGACCTCCTCGAGAGCTTCACGCACCCGACCTCGTCGCACCTCGCCCCCGAAGACATATTCGTCCCGCCGCATCTCCAGCCACTAAACCCCGAGGACGAAGACGACGTCGTGCCCGACCAACACGCCGCCTTCGGCATCCAGCGCGCCACGCAGAGCAAGAGGGAGGCTAGCTGGCGCGACCTTGGCCTTGAGGAGCTGGTGCGCCGTGCTCCCGCCGGCGAAGTTGGCGCTGGTGGTGCTGGCGGGTCAAGTGCACAGGCAGCCATGGGCGGTGCGAGTGCTGGAGTCGGACCTGGGATACGGTCGCTGAGCACGGTACCCAGGCAGCACGAGCCCGTCATATTGTCTCTTCGAAGACGTTTTCCGGGCGGTCTACCGGGTGGTACAAGGGCGCAGGGAGCGGACATGCAGGGCGGTGCTGGAGGGGGCAGAGGGGTTGGGAATGGTCTACCACGGTGAAGCAAGTCCACACTTTGTATTCCAAAATTACTGTACTTTGCCATTGGAGACTCGAAGTGGAAAAGAGTAAGTCATCGTCTTCATAGCTATTAGGTATGCCAAGTAGCAGTGAGGGTAGCCCTGGGCTTGATTGGTACGGAATCCAGCCATCTCTTGGAGCCTGTGAGGGCCACATACTCATGATCGTCGACTTCTGCTACGCATTGCAAGCAGTTCCAGACCGAAACTCGCGTACATTCGAACCGCTCGCTGCATGTGGAATTCGAGTCTGCTCCCTTGGCTGGACCTCCATTAAGAAGCGCACTGGCCCGCACCATTGATACGATGTTGCAGGAAGGATGAGCTATCAAGACATCGGAGCTCTACGATAGGCTCTTTGAAGCTGGAGTCACCACCCCGCCACTGCCCTTCTGAGATCAATTTCGAAGAGAGAAAGGCACAAATGCCTGCTTCGCTTTTTCGATTTTCTTCTTGCATCTCGTGTGAAAAACTATCGACCTGGCGGTGTCGGGCTCGAACGAATCCGAAAGTTCATCTTCGTTGGTGTTACTGTCCAGATACCACCGGTCCCGTAAAATAACATGATCGGAAAAATGGGACGGACCCTGGTCTAGAAAAGCGGTATGATCATATGCTGCGCCACAAATCATATATGAGCGGGGCACATCACCTAGGCAGCCGACAATTCAACCCAGGAGAAGAACAGCTTCAACCCCTTCATCATCGAGCGAGCGCGCTATTCTGCCTTGTGTCCCGGCAAATTCGATCGTTTTCTTTTTTAGAAAATCATTCGACGCAAAAGATTGAACAAGACTGCTTACATCCTCTAATAATGGCAGACGAGCAACAGGCAGAGAAAGTTCTACAGGAAATGACCGCAAATCTGGTCGAAAAACTTAAACTGGTCCTTTTTGCTCCGGTAACTATGCAACAGATGGTGACCGCAGAAGACACTCCAGCTACGGGATCCATCTGGGTCAGTCGGAGCACTTTTAAAAAGCCAGATGATTGCGAAGAATTGACAAGTGTTTTGCGGAAAATATTCACAGAGCTCTCTCCCAGCAAACAGAGCGTTGTGGATTTTTCCATAGAGCATGTCAAGGTTCAATGGACAGCGTTCAAGCCTTCAGGCTAAGAGAAAGAGCAAGAGCCGACTGTTAGTGAGCAGGAGAAGTATGATCGCGCGTTGAAGGATGTCACAGCCGATATTGTTATTCTGTATGCTCATGGCGGGTTTTACTGGTAGGTACATGTATTATCAAGTCCCAGTAAGGTGTAGGGCTTACCGATACTACAGTACTGGAAGACCAGCATCTGTGCGGTCTTTAACTCTTGCCTTGGCGAATGCAACAGGCGGACGATTTATTGTACTCGAATACCGCTTTGCGCCTCAAAACGTCTTTCCAGCTGCCGTTATCGGTCTTCTCCTCACGTATCTGACCTTTCTATCTCCGAGCGAGGATGAAGGGTACACTTCTGTATCGACTAAGAAAATTGTGTTTGCTGGGGATTGTTCAGGAGGCAACTTGGTTTTGAGCCTCCTCGCATTGCTCCAAAACATCCGCGATTGTCACAATGGTTGTGTACACTTTCGCGGCAAATGGGTGGACATTCCACTATCAGCAGGCGTTGCTACCATGTCTGCTCACTGTGATCATGCCCTGTCATTGTAAGTTGAGAAACGTAGATATATCTGTCTTCGACTGATACAGTAGCGTAGTGATTTCCAAGCACGGAATAAGCCATACGATATATTTGTGCTGGAGTTTCTGCCGTACCTTCAACCGTCGTATCCGGCTTGCAATCTATGGCCTACCAACCCTCCACGAGGTGACATTTACTGCGATGGCCCGACATTGCTTCACCCCCTTGTCAGCGTGGCTATTGCTGCTAGCTGGTCAGCCAAAGATATGCCATCTATCTTTATGGCAACCGGACAAGGGAGATTAACGGAAGATCAATATTATCTTGCAAAGAAAGCGGAGAAATCAGCCACCACGGTCCGATTCCTCCAGTACAATGCTCTGCCGCACACCTTGGCGAGTTTCTTCCCACGGTTGCCTCATTCGAAGCACCTTATCCATCATTGGTGGTCATTCTGCCGAGACGTGCTTCATGACTCTAGTGCTTTAAAGAGGAAATGGATTATGTATACAGCAGACGACATGGAGTTTAAAGGTGCCAGACTAGATCTTCCTGTCAGCCTGGACGAAGAGGATTGGCAGAGGAAAATGCAGGAGAACGTGGCAGAGCGGAAGGTATGGACAGGACTGAAAAAAAGAGCTATGATATAGTAACAGTGATAAACATTTCAAAGTTTACCATTATAGTATTTATTTCATTTTTTCAATTTAGTAAATTCTTTTCTACTTCGGCTATCGTACCTTAAGGTTTTGCTCTAAAGTAACTATTATTAAGTCTTGGCAAAACCGTGCTTAGCACGCAGCCGATTCTCCACTAAAATTCTTCGCACTGCAACATCATGTCTGTCGTATCTAGACGGTCAAATGTACGGCGATCTAACGTGACAGCGTGCGCACGCTGTAAAACGCGAAAACAACGCTGCGACCAACGTTTACCGGCTTGTGCTAATTGCGAGCGCGCTGGCGCGGATTGTGTCAGCCGTGATGTTGACGGCTCCATCGTTCCGCGAAGGTGCACATCCAACTCCACACTGAATGGAGGAGATGCTAATTTTTAAAGCTATATCAAAGAGCTTGAAGATCATGTTGCGCGTCTCGAGCAAGAGCTCCAACAATATCGTTCCAATGATCAAACCTCGACTTCGGCCGACCCGGGTCGTGAATCCATGGAGCAAGTGCTTGCGCAGGCCAGTTTTGCCCCGATCTACTCCTCCGACTTTTCAGGTGCAAGATACATAGGAACCGGTTCTGGCTTGCCCTTGCTTCGTCTACTGTTTCGAGGTCCAGGTTCTACCTCGCGTCATGGCCATCCAGGACAAGACCCAGCTCCATCGGCCATGGCTGATTTGCTATCGCAAGAGGTTGCTGTGCAACTACCCAGTGATGAGGTCGTGGCAAAGCTTATTGACGCTTACTTCGAGCACTGCGACTTTTTTTCCCCCATTCTATACAAAGCAGATATTTTGCTTATGCTCGAGACTGTGACGGACGAATCTCAAGCTAAAGAACGATTCAGGATATTCATGGTGTTAGCAATCGCCATTCAGCTTTTGAATCGAACAGATTCACAGATTCCCTCTTCGAAAGCTGGCGCGTATTCCTCTGCCGCCTCGCAAATCCTCATCGCCAAGCCTGCGGAGCTTCTTGCCGGTGATCTCAACCACCTGGAAAACTTACTTCTTTTAGTTCAGTATTCATCTTTTTCTTCGAGCCCAGCAGAAACCTGGCATCTTATTGGCTTAGCGACACGATTGGCAATCGATCTGGGCCTTCACGATGAGCCCCCTTCTCATATCGCACTTGATCCGCTCTCAGTAGATCGCCGACGACGACTCTTTTGGGCCACCTATACGTTTGAAAGAAATCTGTGTGCTGTTCTAGGTCGTCCTGTATCTATACCGGACGAGGCGATATATTCAACTTTTCCGGTCGATACGGATGACGAATACATTACAGCAGACCAGATACTTCCTCAGTCCGGCTCTTCACGGAAAGGCCTGGCATTACATCTGATAAGATATCGGCAATTTGAGTCCGAAATCCTCCAGGTGCTTCACCAAAAACCACCTCTCACTTACTCGAGCTTTGATCACATCTCCTGGCGGAATACAATGCGCCAGAGACTTTACGACTGGCGCGCTTCGGTTCCGGCCCACCCGTCCTCGTCTCAATTGGCACCAGTTGAGGTCTTCGATGGTCTACTGTACAATTCGCTACTTCAAATCTATTCCCCATCCAGATATATTCCCACCGTTTCTGTCGAGGAGACTATTTTTCTTGCTGAATGCGCCCAAAAAAGTATAGAAGCATATCGATCATCGTTCCGGGAAGGAAAGCTACGCTTCTATTGGCGTACTATCCACAACCTATTTCGTGCAGGCGTTTCACTTATCTATTGTATCAAGAACTGGCCTGGAGGTGTACGCCAAACAGACGCAAGAGCTATGCACACATCAGTCAACTCTTGCTCGGCTGTGCTCTGGGGAATGGTCGAAAGATATCCTGCAGGCAAACCTTTCCGCGATACATTCGACACGCTATGTCAATATCTTGACCACCCTGATACAGACCAGCTTACTCCTTCTGGTTTATATGACTGCCAATACGACGACTTGTTCGATTTTCCGGCTTTTCCCATGAATTCGGGCAATTTTTTTTGAACTTAATCTCGGCACACCCGGGTTATCCACATGAAACGCAGGATAACAACCATGATTTATAATAATAGAGCTTCGAATAGTTATCATTAATATCTGACATGATTGCATGTAAACGCGCTATTTACAGTTCTTTCAGAGGGTCCGCGGGAGCTGGATCATTTTTCAAGCTTCTTTGAAAATCGGCTCGCAATGCCGTCATTGGCTGCATCACCCACGTGTTATAAGCAAGGATATCAGACTCTTCCTTGGGATCTCGTATGACGTTGAAGAGATATGGAGACTCCAATTTACCGGATGACTGATTGACTTTTGGCTCCCACACTAAATGCAACTTCCAGTGTCTCCATTTTATCGCTCGTAATTCATCCTTGATGTAAAAGAGAAAGCCCTCTCGTTCGGACCTTTCTGATCCTGGATTTTGGAAGAATTGTGCCTGATCAATTCCGTCTATTGGTCTGTCAATTGGCTTCTTGGTCCCAGCCATGCTGAGTACGGTGGTGAAAATATCGGTGACATGTACCATCTCGTTGGAAGTCACATTCTCCGGGACCTTGCCAGGCCACCTGATGATAAATGGCACACGTAGGCTGCCCTCCATTGCTGTGTGATAGGTCCCTGACCAGGGTCCTGCCGTTCCGCGGTATGGAGGGCGAAACTCGGGCCCATTGTCAGATGCAAATATTACAATTGTATTGTTCCTGATGCCAAGGCTGTCAACATGATCTAGGATCTGACCGACTCGGTAGTCCATCTCAGCCATAGAGTCAGCGAACTCTCCGTTTCCAGTTTTTCCTGAGAATTCCGGATGGGGTAATGTTGGGAAATGCAGGTGGACCAGAGGATGATACAAAAAGAAAGGTCTATCTTTTTCCACTTGTCTAGAGAGCCAATCCTTGCTTTTATCCACTAGCATTTCATCGATAAGGCGCCGTTTTTCTAGGTCATACACGCAAACCTCTTCCGATGCCTGACCAGTGGTGCCTCGCATGATGTATGGAAGCTGCGCAACCTCGGGTTCGTAGCCTAGCGCCGAAGTGAACTGGCTCTCATCTGTCGTCCTCGGAATGCCGAACCACTCATCAAACCCGCGATCTGACGGGTACCGTCCTGGTATATCCCCCAAGTGCCATTTTCCATGATGCGCAGTTGCGTACCCCGCCTCTCTGAGACACTCAGCAAGCGTCTTCTCCCATGGAGTAAGGCCTTGAGGAAATCCGGCAGGTACAGACTGTTGGCAACCTGTACGTATGGGATGGCGGCCGGTCATCAATGCGGAACGGGTAGGAACGCAGTCGCTTTCGACATTGAAGTTATGTAGAAGCAGTCCTTGGGTTGCGAATTTATCGATGCGAGGAGTAGGTGCGCCACGAAGGGCGCCACCGCCATAGCAACCCAACTCGCCCCATCCAAGGTTGTCTGCCAGGATGAGAATGATATTTGGGCGAGATGGGTCTGATGACATGGCTGGAGTAGGTAAAGGTCCAGTGCGGACTGAAGAAAGAGAAATCCGGTATTAGGCCAAGCTCTAAGAAAAGCATGCGCTTTTCCTTGCTAATTCAACGAAAGACTCAAGTTTGTAGGAGGTGAAGTGTGACTGAAGGGGAAGGTACAATTTTGGGGGAGTTCTCCTATTCGGCCCGTTCGCTGGTCGCCGACGCTCACCTCCGAAATCATTTACTACCCCACCTTCATTGTGAATCCGCTATTCTGGCGACCTCCGAATACATCTGCTTCGCACCGTATCTTGATCCGAGGTTTATGTTATTTTATTATTGCGTTATGCGGTGGGTCTGTTTCGTGATTAGAACCCTTTATGAATCTCTCGTGGCTTGCAAAGTCGGAAATTCCGCTGCACTTTTGTTCTCGATTCCCAAAGTGCAAACAAAACATGCAATCTCCAATTATTACCTTTTCAAAAGAAACAAAAGAGAGCGAGAATATCACTCAGGTGCCTCTCTCTGAAGTCGATGGGGCATTGACCTCTTGGACCGCTGCGGAAGAGCGAAAGGTCGTGCGCAAGTAGGTTTACCAACGATACATAGAAGAGAGACCTTGGACCATTAACTGTCTTGAGATAGACTTGATCGGTATCTCATGCCACTTCTTGTCCTCGGCTTCTTCGTTTTACAACTTGATCGCAGCAATATCTCAAACGCTCTTACCGATACGCTCACGGAGGACCTGGGAATCACCCGAGACGATGTGAACCTAGGAAATCAGCTGATGTTAGCCGGAATTGTCATATCCGAGCTACCTTCCAACATCCTGCTCCAAAAGTTGGGTGCTTCAGTCTGGCTGACGGGTCAGATGGGGATCTGGGGTACTATCGCAATGACTCAAGCATGGTGTACAAATATTCACTCCTTTTATGCTACGCGGTTCCTTCTAGGTATTTTTGAAGGTGGATATGTCCCTGGTGGTCAATATGTGCTTGCGCTTTTCTACAACAGGGAAGAGTTGGCCCTGAGGACTGCCATTTTCTACTTTGGGAACTATTTTGCAACTGCTACAGGGTCATTAATGGCAGCTGGGATCCTGCAATTAGGCGGTAGACAGGGTCTTTCAGGATGGCAGTGGCTTTTCATCAGTGAGTAATCGACAAGGAATTTGATGGTTTTTGCTAATAGTACCCACCTCAGTTGAGGGCGTTTTGACATTAGTCGTATTCCTCTTCTTCGTCCTCCTCCTACCCAAGAGCGCTCAACAAACCAAACCAATCCATGGTCGTTTTGACTTCTTCTCGGATAGAGATAGGTCAATTCTCGTCGCTCGAATGGCTGCAGAGGACAAATATAAGAGCAGCGAAAAGGCTGACATGGGCTGGATACATATCAAAGAAGCCTTCTTAGACCACCGTCTCTGGCTGCACCTTTTCATCAACCTTGTGAGTCTTGCACCGAAAGGTGGTCTTCAACTATACGGGCCTACGGTCATCAAAGGCCTCGGTTTCTCCCAGACAAAAGCAAACGCTCTCAATTCTGTCAGTAGCTTTCTTGTTATTGTCTTCTCCTTCTTCATTTCTTACGCGTCTGACAAGACCCATCTTCGTGGTTCGTGGTGTATTGTTGCTTTTGCCTGGTCTTTGGCTTTTGCTGGTGCACTGTACGGGCTCCCCCTTAATGCGGGGAGGTGGACGCGATACTGGATTTTCACGTTCTTAGGAAGCGGCAATGCTCTTGCGCAAGGTTTAAATGACGCTTGGCTAAGTGTGAATGCGCAAAGTTCTGCTAAGCGAAGCATTGGGCTTGCATTTGTGGTCATGGGCAGCAATTTGGGTGGACTGGCTGGCCAACAGATGTTTCGTACATCAGATGCACCCAGATATTCTCGCGCATTCTTGGCCATCTTGCTACTATACGTTGCGTCAATCTTTGTCACCCTGGGTACGATGACAGTCTATTGGTGGTCCAACAGAAAGCTGAGAAAGTCGGAGGCTAGCTCAGGAAACGGGATACCTGAGGTCAATGAGGCTCGCCCAGCTCGATTCCAGCTATAGTATCTAATTCCAGCTAAAATAGTTGTTTGAATTCAGGTGACTCTGCTGCTTTCTCTACGCGGTCCCTGTGTGCTCGTCGCAATGATTTCTCGATCATTCACGCCTTGTGATTCCTCGCTGTCCAACAGGCCTCCATTTCAAACTTCATAATATTTTTCGGGAAACTTGCGAGCGAGTTTCTTTTCAGAAATTAAGACAACACTGGGTGACTGTAACCACCATGCTGCGAGCGCGCTATCGTTTCAATCAGTTAGCAAGTACCACCCCTAAGCAGATACAGGCCAGAGTTTTACCGGCGTTTTACGCTGTTTTAATCAGCCATAGCGACATCTTTTGTGGTATAGAATCAGCAAAACTCAATCCATCGTCGCCACAGACCCTTTCCATATATCTATTACATTGGAAAGCATTGTCGAACGACTCGCGGCCCGCATCTCGACGAGAATATTTTGACAATTCTATAATCGAGCCGTAAATTTTGCTCCTCCTATGTTTGCGCTTGTTTACAAACCTTATAATTAGCAATCAGCGACATCTCCCCTGTCAGATTTGGTATCCTGACTCCCGTTCCTTAGCTAGCAAATGGCATCCTGCTAGAAGACCATATACAGCTAATTTAGGAAGTAACCTGCTGAATAGATCTCGGCGTTCAATGTGATGACGTGGTTTGACAGGGTTTATGTGGCGCAAAGTGGGAATGTATTCATCGCGCATGTGGGGGTATGTGGGGGGGTCACAGTAGCATACAACCATTTTTAATGTGGGGTAGAGTAAACACTGTACTCACTAAGCTATTTCAGGTTCGGCATCTAGATAGAAAAATGATCGTCAATGAGGGTACTGTAATTGCCTTGATTTGATTGGGACGCTATCTTAAAAGAACGACTAGTCCTTTCAAAGAGGGAAGTTGGCAATCTCTTCGGCGCCATGGAGATCAGGGACTTCATGCTCGGTTGGCGCAGACGAGGTATTAACTCTATGGTGGAATCGATGAGGATTGAAATCGATTGGGAATAAATAGAGGCCACTCTTTCCCCCCTCTTCTTACTCGACAAGTCAATTCACTACACATTCAATTCCGATCTTTCTACAATGCATCGTCATTTTTTTATTGCACTTCTGTTTGCATTCACACCTGCCGCACATCCCAACGCTCCGCCTACCGCTCGTCAGCTTGCAGAACATCAATCCATATCCAAGCGATGTGCTGCTTCAGCTGGCGCATTTACTCTAGAACGTAAAAAGCGGTCTCTTGCTAAGCGCAATGCCCACCTATTGCCTCGCGATTCAAACGTCACCATCCACACCGAGGGCCCGCATTATTCAAAAATCCAGAACGAGACATGTATTCTGGTTCCTGAGGTGACCGAGGGGCCCTACTACTGGCCTCGTTCAGATACTCTCAGGCAAGACATGCGTGAGGATCAAGCTGGGGTCCTGCTATACCTCGACATTGGTATCCTGGATATCAACACATGTGAGCCTGCGCCCAACGTTTTGGTTGATTTCTGGCACTGTAGGTGACTTTTTTCACGTATTTCATCTTTTTGAACTTTTCTATTTGGTTAGGTAGGCGGCGGACGCCTACTGTCTAATAATTGGCACGGATGAACTTCTTCATGCCAGCAGCTAAATTGCTCGCTCTCTTAATACCTTCGTTTTTTTCTCCGGGCTAAAGCTGACTATGAAAGGCAACTCTACGGGCAGTTACTCCTCTTTCGAAGCAATATCCCCCGATATTCCCTTCGGAGATATTCTCGAACAATCAAATTCTACATGGACGGGGGGAAGCTTCCAAGATCTTGATCTACACTCAGAAAATAGTACATGGTTACGCGGCATGTGGCCAACCGATAACAACGGCGTTATGGAGATGACCACCATCTTTCCTGGATACTATATTCAGCGGACAATTCATATCCATCTTCGGGCCTTTAAAGATTGGGTAGTGCGCAACAATGGAACTATTGCCTCTAGCAATGTTGTGCATACCGGCCAGATTTATTTCGATGAGGCATTGAGCTCAAGCATCATGGAAATGGAACCCTACTCAACCCCTAGAGAGGTTGAACGCACAACTAACGACGTGGATAATGTATTCTTGGGGCAAGTCGACGCTGGTCACGGGTGGATTCCAACTATTCAGGTTGAGCCTCTTGATGGTGTTGATATTACAAATGGCATGATTGGGTACATTACTCTAGGAGTAGATATGAAGGCCAACTCAACCGCTCATTCTAGCTCTCCGATAGGAGCTGTACCTTCTGGTATTCGCTCTATAAATTAGATTAGCCTCCGTAATTGACTTTCTAATTGGAAACTCAACTTCTATCTAATAAGAAAAGAAAGGCAGGTAGTAGTACTCAGAAGGATATTGTCCATACCTGTCTCGCTGAGCTCTGCGAAGCTGAAAGGGCGAGGCGAGGCGGTCAAAGAAGCAAATAATTTACTCTCAACACCCAAGAGGGATATAGGTAGCTGTAGATGCTGGAGGTTTCTAGCTACGCTCTCATGAATAGGAGGCCGTATATACCGCATATCTGACTCTACGCTCTGTCTCCTTGGACTGCTCCAGAAAAACAGAAACTTTACGTCAGCTCTCGACTAAACCACGGCGAGCTGCTTCCTCCATGGCCTGTTCTCCTTGCGGGCCTTGAAGAAAGGACTCCATTTGGTCGGTCAGTACTTTGCATTGGAGGGTATTGGAAGCCATGGATAACTGGAAAATTGCAACCTATGTTCAAAAGCTAGAGTGAGGTGAAGAGAAAACTTTTTCAGAAAAGAGCTTCGTAATTAGCCACCGACTGCTGAGTATATAAATAGATTGGGCTTGGGTATTGTTGTTGCGACAGGGGATCACGTGTTACGTTTAGCGTGAATGTACTTACTCGATATAGTATATTAGGTCAATTATGAGCGCGTCCCACCCATAACCGGTGTCTTACATAAGTAAATGGATGATCCACTCTAAGCTGAGATCATGCGAACTCCGCGAGAATGTGAGCCGAGAATGTTCAGGACTAGTTAAACGAAGGTGACTGCATGCTTATATTGATACCCACTATTTGGCTTGGCTCTGCGGCACGTACATTGTTATGTTGATACTCACTATTTGGCTTGGCTCTGCGGCACGTACATTGTTATGTTGGTGCTCACTGATTGGCCTGACTCTGCGGCACGTACGTTGTTATGTTGGTGCTCACTAATTAGTAGCTAAATTCAGGCAAATGCAGCTGATAGTGCGCAGTAGCTACTTTAGCACCCAGCTTTAACAGAGTTCTTCTTGTGACTCCTCTCGTGGTTACCCTCTACACTTCGTCCATCTTAGGCCTTCTTTTTGCACTCCTATTCACAATGGCATCAAACGAAAACACCCACAGGATCGTCGAGTTGGCTGCTCAGATAAGCAATTCAGTCGCTCGACTTCAAGAGAAACTGTCCGCCGAAGGCTTACCCAGCCCTTCTTTTGACGAGGATTTTCCTGGAAAGTATCCTGCTGGTGTGGCTCAATTCAGAGATGCGGTACTCGATGCTTCTGCAGAACTCCATGAATTACTTCTAGATCCCCTGATGGTTCTATTCAAATTTGCTTCGGTATTCCGTTTCTTTCTCGTTAATTAGGGTCAAATCTGATTAAAATTGCCAGATCTCGAACCTAGTAAGCATCGATGCAGTCGCCCGCTACAAGATCCCGGATATGATACCTGCTGGTAGTCACATGTCTTTTGAAGAGATTGGGCAAAAGACAGGCCTTGAGAAGAATGTCGTTAGACGTCTTCTTCGCAATGCAATGGCCATGCGTATTCTGCAAGAACCAGAGCCTGGCATGGTAGCACATACCAGTATCTCGAAGTTCTTAGCAAACCCGGCCATCAACGGCTGGGCTCAATTTGAGGGAAGGGATACCTGGCCGGCCACTACACGAGTATGTACAAATGTTTTGCTTTGTGCAGAGAATCTCATACAAGAGGAGTGCGTTGACCCAGATATCATAGATCGTCGACGCGATTCAGAAATGGCCAAACTCCCAAGAAACCAACGAAACGGTCAGTGCTTTTAGTGTTCTTATTAAAAATTCTCATGCTGATCTGTACAGGGTTGGGTCCTTGCCAATAATGGCAAGACTGTCCCAGAGATTATCGCTACCGAGCCCGAGCGGGCGATGCGTTTTGCAAATGGAATGAGAGCCATAGACTGGGTTCCAGGTTACAATTTGAGCCTCCTTCCTACTGTCTATGACTGGGCTTCCTTAGGGGACGTAAAGATTGTTCACGTTGGCGGTTCCATGGGTGAAGCTGCTATCGAGTTAGCCAGGAATTTCAGCAACCTTACGGTTGTTGTGCAAGATTCGGCAGCGATGATGCGAGGCGGCGAGTTGGTCCCCACTGAGTTAAAGGACCGTATCAAGTTCCAAGGACATGAGCTCTTCACACCGCAGACGGAGAAGGCACCAGTCTATTTCTTTCGAATGGTATTTCGCGGTTTAGGCGATCGATTTGCCGAGCAACTTTTGAAAGCGCAAATCCCCGCTCTTGAATCTGGGGCTAAGATCCTTATCCAGGATGTGGTGATGCCAGAGCACGATGCCGTTCCGTTATGGAGAGAACGAACTCAAAGGTATTTGGCAAATCGTTAATGAGTAGGGAAGAAAATAACACTAATGTAAACTTTGCAGGTCAGTAGACGTGGCTTTGCAATGCTTTAGCAACGGCCGTGAGCGATACCTTGATGAATGGAAAACCCTGCTTGCTGCTGCAGACCATCGATTTACTCTTCATCAGGTACATATGCTCAAAAACAATTTGCTAGGAATCTTAGAGGTAATCTGGAAAGCCTAAAAGAGTATATCACAGATATTAGTAAACTGTACTAGAATAAAAAATAATACTTCAAATAATAGCATTTTAAATTAGTCTAATGTTATGTTAAAAAGCTTAGTATTATAAAAATTTTTAAGATTATAGTTAATTAGAAAGTAATGTGTGCTAAAGTACTTAGAAAGCGTTCTGCTTGCTTGTGCGTTCCGCTTGCTTATAAATCACATTATGATAGACTCTAAATTCAAGCTATTCTTATATTAGATTAAGACTCTGTGTGCAGTTTTTTACGCACGTTAATGTGGATGTATACGAAGTAAAGTAACGGACTATGGTGGGGGGAGTGGGGACTATACGAATAGGAATGCTGTTAGCGCGAGAACTAAAATAACTAATGACCACAACTGAGATATCTGTTCATGAAAAAAAAAACGCATGGCTATAATTCGAGATATCAGTATCGGCTATCTTCTTGGAGTTATCTTAGTGCAGTGAGGTGTAGATGCGCTGATGTACTTCTTAAAAGAAGAAATATTTTATCTGCTCAGAGCAGAAACTGCAAAGTCCACGTGAACAGCGAGACTTTAATCGCAAGAGGTACCTGTCCCTAGAAAGCACATTGAGTTTTGATTAATAGATTACAATATTCTGCTGTTAATCCTACAAAAAGCTCCAGGTGGGCCATGTATCTGAGCAATCCATTGAAGGATTGGTTAAACTCAATACGACAGGATTGATTCCGAATCGATAACACCGAAATGGACGTAGGATTCACGAAGGAAGATTTCAAATTAGTTTTGAGCGGAAGAAAAAGTATAAAGAGCAACGAGGTTGTCTCGGTAGAAGGACATTCAGCACTCCAATACAGCACATTAACCTCTCTGCGACGCGACAAACACCACGACTCTTGTTTTTCAAAATGCAATTCTCTACAATCCAAATCGTTGCCTCCATCATGGCCCTTGCCCATGCCGCTCCTCTTGCTGCCCCCGCGAGCGCAGCTGCCCCCATCGATGCACTGGCTCCTCAGACAATCCCCATCCAAGCGGCTGCCCCACTCAAGAAGCGCACCAACGAATGCGGTGATTCAAGCTTCGAAAATCAGACCACGGGTGGCTCTCCTACTGTCAACGATTGCCGCCAGCTTGCACGCAACATTGCCGGCAACGGCAGGTGGACTGTTGGCGCAGGCGGCGAGCACCGCCAGCTCGCCCAGTACGGTACCTGCGCCTTCGGTGCTCAGGGAAACAAGAGCATGAACTGGGCCTACATTGGCAACCAAGACATCATTGACCTAATCAACGATTCCATCAACAGGTTCCAGTGGAACGGATTGGTGGGTGCCAAGGGCTCAATGGCTTGCCGTGGTGGATCGGGGCAGATCATCGACACTGAAATGATCTGGGGCATTTACCATACCTAAATACAGAAAGTATAGTTTTATCGGAAACCGGGTATTTAGAAATATAGAAAAAAGTTAATAGAGACATTCTAACTACTATTATAATCGTTGCTATATTAGAGTAATAGTATAAGAACTGCTGTTTTTATATAGCCTATTATAAACTATTTAAATCTATTATAACTCTTTTATTATTATAATATATATTAAGTTATTTTTTATAGTAATTAGTAAACTATTATAGCTTATAATAAAATAAAATTATATATATTTATATAACATTATTTCTAAGTAAGTAGCTAATTTTTAATCTACGTGTTATCTACGCAGTAATATTATATAATATTTTTATAATAATAAACTTTTAAAATTTGTACTAAAACTAATTTACAGTTTACTATTTTTAATATTAATATAAAATATATTTAAAGTTTAAACTACGCTGTATCTATATATAATATATTTTAATTTTTTTTTAGTAATTTATTTACTATTAAATCTGTGCTACAAACTATAAATAAAACTAAAAAAAAAAATAGCTGTTTAGATTAATTTTAAAAAATAAATACTAATAAAAATTATATAATTAAAATAATATATAATATACTGTACAGGTATCTATATTAGTAATAGAATATAATAAATTAATAGTTACTTTTAAATAATAGATTTACTAATAAAATAAAATAAATACAATTATAAAGTATAATTATATAAATTATATATATATACCTAAAACCTCTGCTTAGTACTACTAAGTAGTATTAACTAACTAAATATATTTCGTAACGAGCTATAGCGGTATAATCTTATTAACTTTATTATTAGCTTACATTTTTAGCTTATAATACTGTAAGTAAAAATAATAAAAAATAATTAAGTTATTAATAAATATATAAATAATTTTTCTAATAGCTATTATTGAGGTTACTACGTCGGAGTAACAGTAAACAAGCTAATAGTAGTAATACGCTAGTTAAAAACTACGTTAGAGTAACGACGTTACAGTAATCAGCAAAAACAGTAAATATACTATCTAATAAATAAAAATCTAATAGAATAGAGATAAAATATTTTAGAAATAAAATTAAGAAATATGTGTATATAATTTGCGGTAGCAATTCACAGTTAAAATTCTAGCTTTTATAGATTTAGTATTTTTATTTTAAGTCTGTGCACGCGCTAACACTGCTAATTTATTTATTTTAACTAGTAATATAAGCTAAAATAAAATTATTTTATTTTAGCTTGTATTGCAAGTTCAAAGTTATTTAAAATATACTTAACTAAAAAATCTGCTTTTACTCTTTTATGCTATATCTACTTTTTTTTATTTATATATAGTAATATATTTATTACTTTCTGCTAATATAGCTTTACTATTTTTAAAAACGTAGTTTAAAGCAGAGTTAAAGACAAGTTTTTTAATAGTAATATTACTATTAAAAAACTAGAAGAGGGAGAGAAAAAAAAAAAAACTAAAAAAAGCTATTTAGACTAGATATATACGGACGTTACTTTTAGTAGTTAATTTAAGTATCTAGTTTTATCTAGCTAATAAGTATTCTTTTACTTTTTTTTTTATTAACTTTTTTTTTCTCTGCGTCTGCAGATAAAAACAGAAAAGTTACTATCTATAAATCTGCTCTGCTTACTTTTTATACTTTTTACTATTTTAATTTACTATATAAAAGTTTTTTAGAATATTTTTTTTTTTATAAACAGGTTTTATTAGTTTAATAAAAACGTCTGTTTTTAGAAAAAATAGAAAAAATAAAAATATTATATTATACTAGGTACACAGATTACGTTGTTATTAATAACTATTAAATTAAAGTAAAACGGTAAAATATCTGTTTTAACTTTTCTAAACTTTTTTATTATTTTTAGTAACAGTTTATTTTTTAGAGATAATTTATAGAGTATACAGTCTAACGCTAATAGCTCTATTATTTTATATAAATTTAAAATATTAGAAATACAAGTCTGCAGCAGTCTGCTTTATATTATAATTTAGTCTATTTTTAAAGTGCGTTTTATAAATATATTTAAAATATAACTCGCAGAAATAATACTGAGAAACCCGCTTTTTAGTTTATTATATAATTAAATCTAATATCTACCTAATTCCTATACTCTTATTATTTTAGCTTATTTAAAAAAATTAGACCTTTTATTATATAATAGTTCTAACTTTTTAGAGTAGTATTTCTGAAACTAACGTTCTAAAGTAATTATAGTTTAGATTATATCTATCTAGCTAGAATATACAGCTTCTAACTTAATAAGCTGTTTATACTTTTCTAACTCTCTAAACTATTTTACTAGCATCTACTAACGCTGTATATTCTCTACTAAATTTTTTTTATATACTTTAAGTATTGCGAAATACATTAAGCGCTCTCTATTTAAATAGTTTATATTTTATATAAAGTATTAGATAGCACTGTCTATTTCTGTAGTATTTAAAATAGTCTGCGTTAACGTAAGTAGACTATTAAATTATACGCAGTTACTACTTCTAAATTATAACTACTATATACAGAGTATTAAGCTTTAATTATTTAGTATATACTCTAACGCGATTAAAGCAGTATTTTTAATTATAGCAGTTATTATTTTTATACTAAAGTTCAGATAGTACTTAAAAAAGTTAATATACTTTAACTAATCTGATATTATATTAACGTTTTTAAGCTCTGGTCCGTTATCTTCTATAGTAAATATATTTTTTAAGTAGTCTAATATATAATCGCAGGCTTTTACTATTAAGTATTTTATATTACTACTACTTTTAGTGCTTTTTTCTACTTTATAATATTTTTTATTATTTTTTTTTTTTTAGTCCGTTCTGGCTGCGTTCTTTTTATTTTTTTTTTACTAAAACTTTTACTTTTCTACGTTTTTATAGCAGATTTAAATTACTTTTAATACACGCGCTTTAGAATAACTTTTATATATTTATAAAAGTAGTTTATCTAAAAAACGTTTTATAAAAAAAAAGTACTACAGTACTCCGTCGTTTTCTAAATACAGTATATATATTAGTCTACTTTTTTTAATCTAAAAGCTTACATACGAGAGTATTATATACTATTTATTTTTTTTATTAATATACTGTAGTTAATTATTATTGTCTAGTATTCGCTCTATAGTTATTATAAATAACTTATTATTTATTCTACTCTACTAAGTATGTAATATTATAGTCTACTAATTTAGTAATAGTTTAAACGCGTATTACGCGCTAAAATCTAGCTATATAATCTACTATTTATTTTTTATATAAAAGTATCTATGCCGTATATTAAGTATATAGTCTATAATGCTGACTATTAGATTATTATCTGCACTATCTGCTAGTTTAGTGTTCTTTATAGTAGCTTTTTCCGTTATCTTTAAAATTAGTATTATATATAGCCTTTCTCTGCGCGTAAAGAAATAGTAAACTATTTAAATTCTTTTAATTTAGCTATAGAGCAGAATATACTTACTATTTTATTAGAGATTTTTTTTATTAAAGGTATCTAAGTATATCGCGGTTTTTTCTGCTCGCGGTATAAGTATACAGCGTTTAAAAAGTTAATAATTAAAAAGTACAGCAGAAAAGTGTATAGGTAAAAAATTACTAGAAAATAAATATAGACGCTAGTATTTATATAGTTTATTTTTTTTAGTTTAAAAACTAAATTTATTGTAGTGCGAGAAGACGCTACTACTAACTTACTTAGTTTAAAAAATAACTCTAGCTTTATACAGAGAATACAGGCAGTTTTTACTCGTACATAAAAAAAAAACAAAAAAAAATAAATTAAAAAAATAGAGACTTAAGCATAATAAGATTTTATTTTTTCTACTCTATCCGCATAGCTGCAGCTTATATATTAGCTATATATATTTATAAACTATAATTTCTATAAAACTAGTAAGCTTAAAAAGCTACCGCAGAGCAATAATTTTTTTTTTTTACTATAAAAAAGCGTATATCGCGTTTTATATAAATATAAATAAAATATTTAGAAGTAGTACTGCGAGCAACAAAATAGCAATTTAGTTCTATACTAAATAAATAGTTTTTTTCTGTATATTTTCTACTTTAAGTTATTTAGCGCGTACTACAAAGCAGTAACGCACTACTAATATACTAACTTATAAGCGAGACTACTATGCTTCTACGTTCGAGTATTTAAAAGCCAGATTAACTACTTTAAGTAATTTAGCGATATTTATTTTAAAAACTTATATAATATTAAACGCGCTTTTTAAAACTAAGTAAATACTTTATAAAGTAAAAATAATTTAGACTAATAAGTTTTTTAGCTTAGCTATTTTTTATAGATGCAGCATCTTAGCAGAGCGTACTAATTATTTATTATAGTATTTTTAAATCTTTTTAGTATTAACATAAAAGTAGTATTTTACTATTAGCTATTAGACTACAGTTAGCGCTTTACAGGCTTTCTATACTACAGTTATTGATTATTTTTTAAGTACGCTATCTTTATAAATTAGTATAATAAAATAAAAAATTCTGTAGCAGCTGTGTAAGCAGTATAAAATAAATAGCTAGTAAAAAGCGCCTTAACTTTTTTTTACTATACTATATATCTTCTAGCGTACTGCTAAAAAGCGGGTAGCTATTAAAACAGATATATTAAAGTACAGTAGTCTGCTAATTAATAGATTTTAAGTTATAAAAGTATAAAGCTAACTTTAGTAAGCTTCTGCAAACTTATTTACTTTTTTTATACTACTACTTATTAGTTATTAACGCGCGATCTAATATTTTTTTCTATTAAATATACGCTACACCTGCCTGAGCTTTAAAAAATATATAATAATTTAAATAACTTTACTATTAGCTATTTATTTATTAGTAATTTTAAAAATTAGTATTTATAAAATAAAAAGCAGAGAATACTTACGCGCGTACTAGCTCTTTTCTAATTATAGTACTTTTTATAAAAAATAGTAGATATATATAAAGTTATTTCTAGCTATTAATCTGCGTATCTACGTAAAGTTATTAACTTCTATATATAATTAGCTTTACTCTATCTATTTACTAAAAACGCCTCTCTATATAGCCGGAAACTAAAATAAATACAGTATGTTAACACACCAGAAAATATACGTAATCTAAATATTATATTTAGTAATATAATACTTACGTCCGCCTATTATAAAAACTAAACTCTTTTTAAATAATATAAAGTTATTTTCTGCTTTTTTTTAGATAGCTAGACTTTATATTAGTCGCTTTTCTAACTAACGTGCTTTTTTTTATTTAACTATTTAAACACGAATATATACTGCGAGTATACTAAATCTACTTATTTACTACGCGTAATAGATTTATAAATACTCTGCTATTTTCTAGCAGACTCGCCTAAAAATTCTTTATCTGTATATTTTTTTTAATAACTATTATAATTTATTACTATATTGCTATTACTTTAAACCGCCAGTATATACAGGGCCTAATAGATAACTATAAGAAAAAAATAGCAGATAATTTTTATAATCTAATAGCTGTATACTTATTCTATATAATAGATTTTATATACGTATTTAACACAGAAACGCTACGCAGTTTTATAAATACGTCTGTTTTTATATTTTAGCGTATATTATATATATAGTATTACTTTCTAAATAGCTTACAGTAAGCTACTAATATTTTTCTAAGTAACTAGTAGTAACTAGAGATACTACGCTATTAGCAGAGCTTTACGTCGCCTATATATATTAAAACTCTAGTTTTAGAGTTTTTTAGAAAACAACAGCAGCGTGCTAAGCGCTAGAACTTATCTACTCTAGTTAGTTATCTGCTGTATAGATTACTAGGCTCTACTACTATATTCTGTAGCTTTAAATAAAAAAAAATACTAAAAGCTATTACCGCTAAAAAAAGTCTACTAGTTATTATACTTCCGTCCAGCAGCAGTAAAAGTTTATTTTTTTAGCTTTTAACCTATCTGCTCGGAGCTAATACTACTATTATTATTATACTTTATATTATTCTATAAAACAACTTTAAAGTATAGTATAAAAAACTTAGTATTTTTTACGTACGGTAGACGGCGGAGCACTAGTAGCAGGTTTTTATTATTTTAATAGTATTTAAAACAGTTATTACTAGCAAATTCCGTACTTTTGCTAGAGCTTTTTAGCTTACTAGTTAACTAAACAGAATTATTATTAATAAGGCTTATATTATAGTTACGGCCGACCAGTAAAAGCTTTAAATACTATATTTTAATACTTTCCGTATTATTAAGATTTAGTTTATTCTGCTTACAGAAACGCTTTTTTTTTTAATATAGTTTACGTTAGAAGAGCTGCTGCTACTAAATAGAGTAGAGTATAAGCTTCGCTATATACGCGTAAGTACTAACTAGTTTAATATATATTATATACGTATAGTAGTTAGCGAATCTTTTAAATATCTATATACAGCTGTTAAGCTATTTAAAATTAAGTTTAGTAAAGTTATAATCTTCTACGGAAGCCGCGCTATAACTAAAATTATAGCTAAAATATTAAGCTGTAGTTAATACTACTCTAATACTACTAATAAAAAAAAAGCACTTAAAGCGTAGATTATAATAGATTAGTAGTTTATTATAGCTATAAGCGCGCTAGGTGTAGGCGTTAACTTTACTAGTATTATTTTTATTATTTATATTAGACTGCTGTACAGTACGCTAGACTATATATAAAAAATTAGCTATAGCAGTTAAAATAGCGAGCTATTTATTAGCTTTATTTTTTTTAAGAAAGATATCTTTACCGGGCTGAAAAAAACGTCTAGCCTTATACTTTATACAGATATAGAAGCTTTACGCTAGTTTTTTATTACAGAAAACTATTATTACGCTGTTTTTATAGTTTATATAAACAGTATTTTTATAATTTATACAGCTAGCAGCGGAGCTCTGTATAATTATTATTTTTTTACTATGTTTTTTGTTACAGCTATTATCGCTCTAACTTAACTGTATATCTTTTTAACTTAATTCTCTACTTCTATAAGCTAAAAAAAGTCTACTTTTATTAAATTTAAGTTAAGTGTAGATACTGCGTCTTAGACGCAGAACTTTAAATCTAATAAAAAGCTTATATTAGCCTAACTTTCTGTTCTAGACTTAGAGCTTAAGCTGTAAAAAAAAAAAGTACAGAGTATTATAAAAAAAAAAGCTGTTATTTAGCGTTTTTAGGCGCGATTTAAAGAAAGCAGATATTTAGTATATATTTTACTAGATTTATATAGACTTAGGCTGTATAAAATAGATAACTGTAACGCTCTAAACCGCTAAATAAATAACTAGTACACTTAACTACGCAGAAAATTTATATATCTGCTAAACTTCTACTGTTTTAAGTGCTTAGTACTAAATAATTAGTACGTAAAGTATATTATATCTAACACGTAATATAACTTTTATAATTTTATTTTTAACAGCGTTATAGCTAAATAGTTATTAGATAGTAAATACAGGCGCTGTTTAAAAGCTATCGCGGATATAAAAAACCTTTTAAACATTATTACGTAGAGCTAAAAAAGTAGAAGATTTAAAGGTATTAAAAGCACTAATATTATAGCAGCCGCTATTATTATATAAAATCTAAAAAAAAAAAAAAAGCAGATAGCGCGGAGAAAGAAGATAAAGCTACTAGCTAGAAAAAGCTGTTTAAAACTAAAAGCTAAAGCACTAGTAATTTAGAGAGCAAGTTTAAGTAGTAAAAGTAATAAAAAATAAAAATAATATTTTGTACAGAAAAGGCGCTAAGCAGAGCTATTATACTATAAAAGTTTATCTATTACTTTATACTATCTGTGCTGCAACCCGAGGGCGGTAAACAGTATAAAAAAAAATTAGTAGAGATATATTACTATCCGCAGGCTTTTTATACTATAATTTAAATACTAATAATATAGTTCAGCCCGCCTTCTATAAAAAAAAAAAAAAAAAAAAAAAAAGAGAAGGCGGGTTTTTTAATAGTAAAATTACTATTTAGAGACTAGTACTTATACTATATATCTTTTCCAGTCTAAAATCTTTATTAACTATAGTTTTATAGAGTAAGAGCTTATATTCGTAAATTTATATTATATAATTTTAACTATTTTTTATATTTTTTTTAGCTAATTCTACTGTTAGCAGATAAATAGTATTTTAGTTACTATTTTAGCTTAGCCTCTTAATTATTTTCTAGTTAAAAAAGAGAGATGTTTAACTTTTTAGACTTTTTCTCTATAGAAGAAAAGCCCGGTTTTTTAATAGTAACGCAAGTTTCTAAAGCTTTCTAAAATTATCTACTTAGTTATTTTTAGTAAAAGTAATTTTTAGTAAAAGCGATTTTAGGGTTTTTTTTTAGGGTTAGGGTTTTTTTAGGGTTTTAGGGTTAGGGTTAGGGTTAGGGTTAGGGTTAGGGTTAGGGTTAGGGTTAGGGTTAGGGTTAGGGTTAGGGTTAGGGTTAGGGTTAGG